>OY757309.1:207907146-210850146 GCA_963583905.1 Stenurella melanura
TCTCGGAAACCAAAAAGCTGTAGACTTATGTTTGCGCCTTTCGATTTATCACATCTCCTTACGTGCTCCTGAATTTGTTCGGAATTTTAGGTTTGCTCGTTTAGGACCAGCGGCCTAGGAGGTTGGGTTTTGTCGTTCGAGGAGCAAAAGCCTCGGACCTCTTAATTTGGCGGCTTGTATCTTGCTAAAAAATAATCGGAGATCATCGTGCCGCCCACCATCGGATAGAAAATTTAATTTTGAATCGATTAAGCATTAAAAGGGGGTTAGTTAGAAGGTGAAATGTGAAGAGATGTCGAGAACGCCTATATTTTGGGAAAATATGAGTGTCACTAAAAATCTGAAAAAAAATCAGGGGTACGTGGAATGGTGAGCGGCCCTATTTCGGAAACGGAGTATCGTAAGGATATCTGTTTTGCGCCATTCAATTTCTCTGTTTTTTTTGCGTATCCCTTTTTCATAACTTTATAGCCCCTCATTCAGATGCAGTTGCTCGCGAGGCGGACCCATGTCGCCGGAGAAGCTAAATCCGCGGACTTTTGACTTTGGCGGTGTGTATCCTTTAAAAACGACCACAGATCATCTGCCGCCTATATTCGGTTTCAGTGCCCCAAAATACGTATGGAAATGATGGTCAGCTCATTTAAGCATTTTTTTTACTTGTTTGAGATTTTTCCGGTATTTTGACGGTGTTTTTTGAGATTAGGATAATAAGCACTATGCAAAAAAATGTTTCAAACGAAAGTTGCAGAATACGGATGTTTTCTGTTTTTTAATTGTAACAAAACAGAAACACGTAATAACCATTAAAACGCTTAAAAACTTTTTTTCTTGAAAATAAACTAAAAATAAAAACTCCGAAATTAACGAGGCTAGTAAACGATCCCTGCAGTGAGAGCGCGCGTGATGTCATAATGCTCTAGCGGAACTCGTATACCAACATTAAGGCACGTCTCCATTATCGTCGGCTTTGCCGATCGGCATGGCCGCCCGGCATTTATTGGCAAGTGGTGCGTACAATTCGGCTTATGTCGGTCGGAAACTTCAAGAGAATCCAAGCCGAATATACTAGTGGGGCAATGCCGATCATAATGGAGACGCGCCTTTTTATGGATTGTTTGTTTTAGTATTGTTTTATATCTGTTTTTGTAATGATGGGAGACTTAAAAGGTGTGAAAGTTAATTGAAACTAGTGTTGTTTTGTTCCTGGATGTACAAATACATCAATAAATAACCCAGAAAAGGTTTTCATGTCTGTGTCACAAAATGTAAAAAGAAAAAAGCTTTGGCCCTTTTTTAAACCAATTATATATTTGTTACCTACCTTAAACGCATTTATCAAAATCGGTCTCCGATTATTAGGCATGGCAACGATGTATCGATATAAAATAAATGTCGATATATTAATCCTATACCATAAATATATTCATATCATTTTTTTGTTGCAATATATCGGGTTGAAATATCGATATTTTTATTTTAATCGAGATAAATATTGTACTGTAAAGAATGCCACCCCCCGCTTTCCGAAGTTATACCTTAAGCAATATTCATTAATTTTAGACATTAAATGTTAATCTAAAAAATATACCGATACATAGAAATATCGATAATTTTTGTTGATATATCGATTATATTGATCTGAGTCTTGTGATGTATCCAATGATTCATATATCGATATATTACATTTTTTGCCATCCCCAATTCCCATAAGAAACATGCATGAAAGCCTAGCCACTATATTCGCTCGCGTTTAACTATGAGCAACATGACATCACACCAGTCAGGGAGCGTTTCGCACATTCAAATGAATATTCATATTTCTTTAGGGATTTTACCATAGAACGGTTTTGTTGATTTTTGTAAAACTTTGTGGATATTATGATAAGACTATTTTTAACCATTTTATGATGTTTAAACAGGATTTAATTTTTTTGTGAACTTCCCTATTGTATGGGGGCAGTTCGGCGGTATATGTCACCTTGACTTTTGGTGAAAGGGAATTGTCCAATGCCCCTTGCAAAAAAGAGCATTGTGGAGTTTTCAAGTGCATCAATAAGGGCATTGGAGATTTCCGAAAAAAATTGAGAATATTCCCGGGATGATTCCATACTCTCTCTGCTTCTTGCAATTTTTATCCAAACAAAAGTAGTTTATTTTTAGTCAGATAAACCGAATTTGTAATAAAAGATAGGGGTTCCCATGTAAAAAACCGAATTGACCTTGATTGACCTTCACCCTTTCACCCAAAGCCAAAGTGAGATATACCGCCGAACTGCCCCCACCCAACCCTTACAACTTTTGTTTGAAACATTTTTTCGTAGAGTAAGATACACCATAAGACTTTGTGCTAAAGTATGTTTGACTGACTGCAGTCTAAATGATCTCCCCTGTCACCTTCGCAAGGCTTCGCATCGACCTTCCAAACACCCTGTGTATTACTAGCCAAGGTCTAAAAGGTCTACATTTTCCTCTCCCACCTCCATCCGCAATCTATTGTTCAAAGCGTTAAAAAAAATAAAATGAAATATTGGCTTGGAATTTGGTACACGTTTGCATTATAACGAGATCTGGAACTAGATTATATTTTGAGCTTATTCTGTTGAAGGATTGGAAATAAATAGGAGTAAATAAGTAAAGCAAGCTAATAAGAGTCCAAAAACTTGAAATTTGGTGTACCTATATACTAGAAAACCAGGTCTCAATTTTTTTCTGACACCCCCACCACTACCATCAGAGGGAGTAAAATTTTGATTTAGTGAGCACGAGAGCAAGAGTTCTAAAAAAATGTTTAGGGATCAGCCACCCCCACCCCCTTAAACGTCGGTCAGTCGAAAAAGTATTGAAATGTCACATTATGGGTTTCTGTCTTCATACGATTTCAGATATCATAATATCATAATTCTATGAGCAATTATTTTCACGTACTGCAGTGCAAATATAATATCAAGATGCTTTAAAAAGACTTGGATAGGACATCTTGATGTGGAAGTAGTGATTTCTTAGGCAGCGGTTTCCTTTTATATCTATTTGACTTGTAATTTTATCTACTAAAGCATTTGATTTGGAATGAGTTCGTTCTTCTCATTTTGGTTATAAATTATATAAAGATGTACAGCCCAATTTGTTGTTTTATGTTGAGTAACCCGGTCAAGATGCCATAAAACAGAAGATCATAAAACAAAATATTGTACTGCCAGACCTGTAAGAAATAAAAGAGGTAATATTTTAAAATATTATTTATTAGGTGATTAACAAAAAATATTTCATACACCTGATCAACTTATCTTGTACAGCTCTCCGTAGACTCGCATATAAAATTCAACTCTAACTGACAATTTCGATTATTCCAAGTGAAATCTTCGTAAAAAAGTCTTAATTCAAGACAATTTTCCGTGAGGTTGTCTGAACTCTTTCCGGAAGGTTCCCCAGGGCTCCAGTTGCTATAAACTAAGTTGTTACCAGTGGATAACCACATCCATTGATTTTCATCTGCTAGATTAGTTCCAGAAGTCCAAAAATGTCCAGCACGGATACCTAAAATTATTTTATGAGCATAATGATCTAGATGATGCCAACATCGTTGGCGAGAAGCGCATCGCATCAGAGTATTCGAGTTTAATGTTCCACCGTTGTGTGTTTGTAAGAACTATTTTTGGTCCAAGTACATTAACTAAATTCAAGGAGTATCACTGGCATTTCCTCACATAAGTTTTAGGATACTGTGTTGGAGTGTGGCTACTGATAGGGACAGAGTTTTTAATTGCCAAGAAAAACTTATCCGCTTAATATTCAATCAAAAACCAGAAGAAAGCTGCAAATAAAGTTTTAAGTCTAACAAGTCAATTTACATTTATAAATGCTTATGCTTTGTGAAAAAAACACCCTTTTGATGAATTATTATCGTCTCGCTACAATTTCATCACGAGAAGCAGTAATCCTCCGATACCATCACACAATTCCTCATTATTTGAGAAATCACCGCTCTACTGTTGTATTAAATTATATAATTCCTTACCACCTGAGTTAAAAATCTACTGTGCCTTTTATAACGTTGATGCCTTTTTCAAAAGATAGAATTATATTTACTTGTATTTATATATACTTATGTGCATGAAATTTTTCATATGGTTTGTGTAGAATGTCTGTATGTATACATGTGCTTTATATAAAGGTATGTTTTACGTATTACTTATGATATTCATCTGTTGTGTTTATGTTATCTGTTTTTACCTCTTGTTATTAAGTATCTATCTTCATTAAGACACGTAAATGCTACTGTATTTCTTATTATCTTATGTTGTGATGTGACTTGTCCAATATTATTATTATAAATGAAATGCATTATTATTAAATTATTATTATAATATTATCTGCTGACTCGGTCTTCAGAGATCGCCACCGTAAAAAAAATTACTGGATTACCAAACTTATTGAGAGGTGCATGTTCCCTATTTATTTTCTTCAAAAAAAGATATTGGAAATTTTTAGGCTCTCTAGTCAGTTTCTTCTCGTCTAGGACAAGAAGTAAAAGTATTTCTTTGGTAGAGCATAAAATTATCTAAAATAATGTTATAACAAAAAAATTGTTTAGTTAGTAATTAAGTTTGTGCCAGCCGCCAAGACTCAAAAATTGTATTTCAAAACGCTTATTTTTCGCCATTTTTGATAGAAACCTTACAGTCTGTGTAAAATACATGTGAAAGTTGCCTCGAAACAATGCCAGTTCTCTAAGAATGATATGTTATTATGCCAGTTCTCTAAGAATGATATATTATTAAAACAATTTTCTAGTTACTATTTAACAAATGATATTCATTCTCAATTTTCTGTTTCGTATTAAGGGTTCACGAACACTTTCGTTATTTTTCACCATTGTACTTGAATAAGCAAATTACATTAACTTAACTGATATACGCTTGACTCGCACTACACAAAAATACGAAGTGATGAACCGAGAGGTCAACCAGTAAGGTGTACGGGAGGGGATAAAAGGAACAAAATAACTTTTCACTCAATCGCTCAAGAGACGGAAACTATATGTGTTATACAATCATGAGAAGGACGTTGCGAAATGTAATCGTAATCTTCTAAACAGATGGACAAAGTGTAATATATCGTTGAAATCAGAATAATATTTACCTACTTTCGAAAATTCAATAAAAATAGATGTGTTGAGAAATAAGAAAATCTATGTACCAAAAGGGCACTAAACGTCATTTGGTCTGCACCAAAACCATTTCAGCTCATGTACGGTACCAATATAACACCTCGTTCCAAATTTCAGTCCACTGGTTTCGGCTTCATAACCAAGTTACAGTCCCTTAAAGTCGGTGCTTGGCAACCAGTTTTTTCCTAATAACCTTCAAGCGGATTGACGTACGATGATCAAATTGTGGAACCGGCTATTTATTTTGATGGGCTACATGCTCATCAGAGCAAGTTTGTACTGATTACCATACTCCCTTACTGCACCTGATGCATTCCTTTGGCATGATGTCAAGATAAAAAGCAAATTTGTATATTCTTCGGCAGCTTACACCACCATTTTCAGAATTAATAATGCTGCCTTTGTCTTTGAATAAAATTGTCAGTAAAATTGTTAATAAAATTGCTTCAGCATAACTCAGGTTCTTTGCAATTTGCTTGAAACCGGCCTATCTAGATGAAAAATTACAAGAGCAAGAAAAGTTTTAAAATTCAATAGGATATTCAATAATTAATCAAAATCCTGAATTTGGTGCAAGATAAAAAAAAATTGACCTTGAACTTTACCGGACCACCCTGTATAGGACACATCTTGCATGTTAGTACGAACTTGCTCTGATGAGCATGTAGCCCATTAAACTAAAGAACTGGATCCACAATTGATCATCGTACGTCAATTCGCTTGAAGGTTATTAGGAAAAAACTGGTTGCCAGGCACCCAAGTTAAGGGGCTATGAGGCACGGTATGAAAATATTTTATTAGAAAAATGTTCATCTCTCCAATCTACAGTTGAATTTAATGTACTTTTTTTGAAACACCCTGTACATATAGATATTTCCTAAAAACCTCTTTTTCGTGTTGCTGGGACCTCAAAACATAAAGATCTGGTCTTATCTCAATTTTCAGCGTGTGACCAATTGCAATAACCTCCCCATTTTTATGTGGGGGGAGTATAAAATAATGCATGGACCACAAAAAATAGCTTTTTATACTGCCATAGTTTTTTCGGTTTTCGGATCTTACATGCCATTTTGGCGATCTGTCTTTATCTCTGTAGTGGCAGTACATCGGTCGATCTGCCCCGTAACCGGTTATCACCGGCAGATTCAAACATCATGGCCACAATATATTCGTAGTTTAATAAAAGCATTAATTATTATTATTATGAAAATATTTAAGTCATTTAAACCCACATTTATTACTTCCACATTCACGTAGTGTATTGGAAGTATAGTAAGTAATCGTTAAAAAAATGTTTTAAAATTTTTCTTGAAAAAGGCTTAAAATGTTTTTAAATTTGAACGAAAAAATATGTCTGTCGGTCTGCCTGTCTGTAACTTTTTTTTTTCGCTCACGTGTCGCTTGAGATTTGGTGTATATACTAGAGACCAAGGCCTCAGATTTCTTTATAATATTTCATAAAGTAGTAGTAAGTAAGAACTATTTCATTTATGCAAATATATTTATTTTGTCAAAATATTAGCGATGATTTGGTGCTATGTTTGACACCATTATCGAGTACTGTATTAATTTATGGCACGGTAATGTGTTATTTCAAATTAACAAAAGGCTAACAATTTATGTTTAATAGTTCTTTTGGACATTAACTTTAATGTTGGTACATAGATTAACAAATCACATTTTAAATTAGTAAATTATTAAAGAGTAAACTGAAGAACACAACACGGTACTTACAATAATAAAATATGTAAAATACAATGTAGTGTTGTATGAATACCCAAAATACCAAGTGTTTTCAAGTCCATCCTCCGAATATTCTGATGAACTACCTGCGGGTCCACCACTAATAATGATAGGTTCTATTGTGATGTCAATACGATTGTCGAGTTCCCACATTTTCATCTCTTCCCTTAATACGTGATTTAAACAACTTTGTCTAATAACCAAAAGCACAACAAAGAGCTTGAAACAATGGAATCAATTAATTTAATAATTAATTTTTCGACATAATTTTTATAAATGTGTAGAGAAATAGTAGTACGACCATGGGTGATCTTTCTCCGAGTGATTTATTAAAATAGGTCCCTTCCAAATAGAAAAGCAATCATTTTAGAGTTCCATTTTTAAGACTGATGGCCGGTATGAAGTTAACCAGCTGCTTATTTTTTATGCTATAACCATTATTTTAGAGAATTTAAGCTTATTGCCCAAATCTCGCGTAGTCTTTAAAACATTGAAGAAACAGTATAAAAAGTTCCATTATGTTTTGCTGCTATCATTATTAATAACTTTGAACCCGGCAAAAGAGCAGTGCATACGTCGCAATGAGCAAGGTATTCTAAAGAAATTCCATTTTAATCATGGCGCCCTGTGAAGGCTCAACGTTAAATACAAAAAATTTTATATGCTTGCCCTATACATAGGCAATATTACAACAAAAGCAAAATCTCGTCCAGTATTTTCTAATACATAATTTTTCATCGCCGTGTTATATATGGTCTAAGTCTTAAAAATGAATTGGAGAAAAAAGTTATATGTTCATTTTACTGATCTTTTCTGTAATTTATGTGAAATTAGCTAGATAGATAGATAGCTGATGCACCTGCTGGACACTCTCCAAACAAGGTTTAAGTGTAAATTACAAGAAAACAAAAATTATCAGTGTAGACCGAACAAAGGGAAACCAATGTGTTAATTACACCAACTTGGCAGGCCACAATGAACCCCTCAGTCTCTGAATTTAGCCCGGCTGACTTTAAAAAGGCAAATGTCAACCCAGTCGATAAATCCAGTGTTTCCACCTTCTTATAGTATACACCGTGCATGGGTTTATCGCCGTGCTAAGTAAACAAATGTTCCTGCTCGGCAACTTTTATTTGGGCCTTCAGACGAGTCGGCTGTAGTTCAGTAACTGACTCTGGAACAGTACCACGTCGGCCTCCTCACCTGTCGTCGAAGACGAGACTAAGTTTATCTGCGGCTCTTTTTACCGCCTTAAATAATCTTGCACCCACCCCTGCATCCCACCCCTGATTTTGTGGGAGGTAAACATGAGGAACGGACGATCTAGGATGAATGCTCCTATGGATATTCATCATCTTGCGAGTAGCTCTGTCCAATTGGCGCAGCTCACCTATAGCACATTTGACTACTCCAGAATAGATCAGAACAGGAATGGCAAGCATGGTAATTGGAGGTACCTCGTTTTCCCCCGAAAGTTCAAATGATCAAATATTTCGGAGTAGGTACCTGTACTTGCCGCACATCCTGGATGTGATGTTGCTGCACACCCAGATTTGTGTAGGTCTCTCCGGCATCCAGATGTCTCATGATGCTTCCGTCTGCGAGCTGCGTGTCTTCCGCTTAGTCCCCGCATCGTCCTCTCTTGAGTTGAACGACCGCGCACTTGTCCAACCCGAACTCCATGCCAATGACCAGTATGTACTCCTCGACCACCCTTAGAGCATTTTGAAGTTCACGCTTACCGGAGGCATACAATTTAAGGTCATCCATCTACAATAGATGAGTAACTTTATGCCTTCTGTTGCTGGGTAGTCCACAGTGGTGGTATCCGCGAGTTTTGCGGAGCTCAACAGATAACGGCAGCCGTGGGATGCAAGTGAGGAGGGGACTCTACTTGGAAAAGTCCTCTTCGAAATGCCACCTGTTCTGTTGTAACCTGCTATATACCGAATATAATAGTAAAGAGAGTTCTCCAGAAAGGTGGAAGAAAATTTTTTCCACCACCAGTAGCTTATGCCGTCTGGGCTCGGAGCAACGAAATTCTTGATCCAACAAGAGCTTGTTGAACTTCCTCTGAACTGATTGTCGGGCACATCTCTTCTGGTTCTTCAAAGATTCTGTGGCAAAGAGCCTCGAAGTGTGCTATTGCTGGAGTCTTGCTATCGAATGGACGTGTCGTTTTGTAGATTCCTTTCCAGAAGCTCTCGACATCAGCTACAGTTGGCGAATTGTTGACAACATGCTGTGGCTCTTGAAATAGGCGGGACGGATTCGTATGGAACAATGCATTTTGCTCCACAAATCGTACCCACCTTATTAGTTTCTTCTTTATAGCCAAGAGCGCTCGAATCCGATCTAAACAGTGCTTCATAATTGTCAGCATTACTTTTAAACTATAGTGTGGTGCTGGCGTCTTAGACCGACTGCTGTTCGCCGGACTTTAGGCGTGAATGCCTTGCCAGCTGTTATGCATTCCATCACACTTTGAATTCGAGAAACGTGCCGTCTGGCTAACTGTATTTTGCCTTCGATCTTTTATACACGCCTCTCAGTCTTTCCGATATCGCTCGGGGCACTTGTTGTCCTTTCGCGGTGAACGAGTTGACTAGCAGCGTTGTACTCGGTAGTGTTGATCAGCCAAACGTCGATGACTTCTGGTAGTTTCTCATCGATAACAGCGTCCATCCGTGCTAGGTCTTGTGACTTTAGGGTAGCCCTGCTGTTAAGGCTAACCCTCGTCCTTAGGGGTACACACACAAAGAGAGCAGGCTGCCTGCTTACTGGTAGTCAGCGCCTATAGGCGCCAATAATTAAGTACACTTTTAAATGTGGCAGCACATAGACAAAGCTGGTCGGGACTTGTGGCAAGCGCAGATCGGAGCCGAGGATTTACCGGAATGAATTTTTAGTTCTTGGTCGCTGGTTGTATGGTCAACACGTGCCCTTGTAAACAAACAAGTATATATTATTATGGATACTGATTCATCAATTGCCGCTGTTTTCAAAAGAAACGTGTTGTGGGACAAGCGACTCAAGTCCCACAGCAGCAGAAATGTTATTCAAAATTTATGGAAGGAAATTTCCGATGAAATGGGAACTAAACAGATTTACAGGATGTATACCTTGCTTCCTTCGTTGCATTCTTAGAAAAATATTATCCATTAACACGCAATCTTCCTCTGAAGATGAACTAGACATATTAGTCGAACAAAATTTGCTTTCAAATTGGCAAATAACTGGCGTTTATTGTGTACGCCTGATATGAGAAATATGCGCCGGTTTTCGGCGCTGAAAATAGGCGCTGGGTAACCTGCTTTCTCTGTGTTGGTACCCTTTGTCAATATCACTGTACTCTATGGGATGTTCCCCGTCAGCTGCGATTTGCCGCAGTGAAAGTGAGACTGGCACATCTCCCTGCTAACGCCCTTACGAAGCCTGACCTGCGTAGGAAAGATACTTGATCTCAGGGCTGTTCAGACAAACGAACTATGAAATGGAACTATGTAATGTAAGTATTAATGCGATATATTGATCCTCTGGCTTAAATCATAAAGATTACAAGTACAACTATGTGAGGTATCTATTAAACAATTGTGAAAGTGTACAGGGCGACTAATATCCGCACGATCCAGCACATATCTCGGAAACATAAAATGTTAGAAAAAAATTCAAAGCTTCTTACCAATCTCTAATATGTACTTTCCGATTCTAGTATTTATGGCTGGACTGTCAAGGTTCACTAACTGCATACCTTGTTGACGGCAATATTGTATAGCTCGGTAAAAGTTTGCCTGGAAAATAATTACAAAATTGAAATTTATTGTTTAAAGTAGTCAAAGATACATGCATTTTTGCATTGAATTTACCATTTATAAAATCACAAAAATAGGTTGTTGGGAAAAATGAATCTCTGTTATGCTGATCCAAATACAAAAGTTTCGAGAACATATAGTTATTCAAGGCGAGATCTTTTTAAGTACCCTCCCAAATATATATGATGAATTATGAAATTGGGAATATGCACATTACCTCCAATACAATTGTCTATTTTCCACGCTCTACTCGACAGCAATTTTTAATTCAATTAGTGATGGGTTTCTTTTTTAACCCACGTTTTTTAAAGAAAAACCTGTCCTAAAAATGTATAGATAGAGTTTGACTTCAGAATCTTATATGAGGTTTTATTGATAAGGTCTCGAATTTTTATTCTGGCATCTGCCACATGACAATTCTCTAAACTTAGTGGAGAATTGCGATTTATATGGTCCAAATATCGTAGTTATATTAATTAGAGGATGTCACAACTATGCCAGTACCTTCTCTGTCTACGGTAGTGCACCGAATGATTTATAATATTAGCATCATCTCCCGATGATCCAAATGAAGTTACCGAAACTCGCGTCGAATGTTGGTATTAAAGCGTTGTGTTCAAGAGTTTTGGTGTTTGTCGGAAGTACGCCTCCAGAGACTAATAAGTAAATACTTTTTATTTAGTAAAATACCAGGAAGTAATAAATCAATTATTTATATCTACAGATAGTTTGTGTTTAATCTCACCGGTTTTCGATGTTTATTTATAGTGATATGCATAATAAAAGTTATTAGGCAAAATTTAGAAATCAATATTAATTCATTAATGTGATAAACGATTTAAAAAATATATATTTATGCACACATAAATAATTTAAATTTTCGGAAAGGCCAATTACAGGTTTTGGGAGATGTCATCGATTACATTTATACATATTTAAATATGATTACTTCGAGTTTGTTTACGTCAGATATGACATCCAGGACCTGATGGCATACCTCATATTTCCTAAAAATGTGCAGTTCAACCTTGTCTTTACCTCTGTCTCATCTTTTAAAAGTTTCATTAGAGGCAGGTGAGCGTTCCAATATTTGGTAACTATCATATTATAGTACTTTATCGTTTTACAAATCAGGTATAGTCAGATACTGATGTGTTTCATCGTGTTATGTCATACCTAAAATACTGGAATCTATTGTAGCTGATAATATTTTTAATTCATATAAAAATATTATCATGTCTTATGAACACGGTTTTAACAGAAGTTGTAATACACAGAGAAATATTTTACTATATATATCATTCAAACACGAAATGCCTCCCAAGTTGATGCAATTTAAATTGATATAAAAAAGGCCTTTGATTGTGTTAATCAAAAATATGCTTCTTCAAAAACAATCACTATATGGTATTAAAAGTACTTTACTGCAGTGGATAAAATCGTACTTAACAAACAGAACTCAAATTGTGAAAGTAAGACAAAACACATCAGGAAATATCAATGTGACTTCTGGAGTTCAACAAGGTCACCTTTTCCGATTTTATTTTCACTTTTTGTTAACGACGAGCAATACATTTTTGGTTTTGTAAAAATTCTACTTTTCGCAGAAGATTTGAAATTGTTTTCAGAAGTTGATACTATAAGTGCTGCCGAAATATTGCAGTGTCATGTTGACAAATTTTATTATGATTGCAATTTAAAAAAGTGTCTTTAAATCTATATAAATGAATGTAAAGTAAGAATATTCTAAAAAAAAGTAAGTAAATAAAAGTAATATTCTGTTTATTTTACTATGAATACAAAAAACTTGTCGGGGTACATTTTATTAAATAGAAATAGGTCACAAATTTTGGGATCTAGGCATTGTTTTGGATTATGGGTTAAGATATCACTTGCATATACAGAACGTTTTAAAGCGAACGAACCGTTTATGTGGCTTTATTAAAAGACAATGGAAGGATATCAGGGATATCACCTGTATTTTAAATATATTTAATTCACTTATTAGATCAATCTTAGAATATTGTTGTCTTGTCAAGGAATCATATTATCAGTCTGACGTTGATAGGTTTGATAGGGTAAAAAAGAAAATTACAAATTTCATTCCATTGAAGTTGCATATTACTAAAACCAATTATTCATACGAAGAAAGAATTCAGTTGCTGGGTATTACATCTCTTAAGTAAAGGCGTCTTAAAATTATTAGAAAAATTGGTTTTAGTATTATCAATAATAATCTGCTCAGAAGTTTTGCGATTATTCAATTTTAAAGCTCTTAGATTTAATGCAAAAAATAATGATTTATTCATATCAGCGATTAATAATTTATCAGCAAATATAGATGTACACTTTTGATCATTTACAAAATGTTTAAATTATATATCTGTTAGTAATAATTCAGCTTAGTATGTTTGTACTTTCTTGTTTCTGTCTTTTGTGTTTAAGTTATATCTATGTTAATTTATTACATACATTATCACTTTTTTTCCTAATCTTATACAGTATGATATTATGTTGTAAATTTAATCATCTATACTGTAGATGTTCTCAAGTAAATAAATGTTGATTAATTGGATGTTGCCAAATAGTATCTAAAACGGCACATCGAAATGTGTTCATTGTCCTACAGATCAGGGAATCCTACAAAGTCATTGTGGATTTTAACATATTTGTAGAGATTATATGCTTCTTAAACAAAATGAAAATATTATTTTAAATGGTGATTTTAACCATGACTGTTATATACGGTAGTGATATAAGTTGCTCTGCTGACGAAATGAATACAAAAGTTAAAACTGTGCTAGACAGTGTTAGTGTCTGGTGTCAGTATAATATGATTATATTAAATGAAACTACATATGTATCGAATATTAAACAAGGGTTACTTTGCTACTCTTTAGTTAAAGAATAAGCGAGACGAATCTGACTGTCTTAATGAGTAGGTCCCACATAACAAAATGATATGCAATGTACATACATTGTATATTCAATCTATGGATATGTATATCCACAAGTTGGAGAAAGAAAAGCTAATGTACATCTGATGGATGTGGAGTTAATATTCTTAGCATAAACATTTGTCGCCGACTTCCATATCTATTTCATATCCAATGAATGTACATAAAAATATGTAATATACATTCATTGGATATGAAACACACATCATATACGCAATCGCATATATTATGAATATGTATTACATATTTCTGAAGTAGTTTCCACGGACGTTAAAACACTTATTGAACACTGCACTCGACGCGTGTTGCGCCTGTCATGTTGGCATCATCGGAAGATAATGAGATAAAATTCGTGTACGTGTATAATTTAATTATACCTTAATGGACATGTTATGTATAAATTATTACGTATATACCTCCAGCAATATACATTGTATATGACTGTGATGGATGTCAGTAGCTGAATATACATTTCATATTATATGTATATTTAACAATATATATTCAAATACCAACATCTAATGCATATGCTATGGATGTATATATCCATGAGATGTTATGTGGGGTACTAGTCAACTAGCAATTTGGAATTTTATAAGAGCTGTAAAAACGTTTCTGACACAAATTCTATAAAATAACATTACTCTCAGATGCACTTCCACGTGGCGCAGCATTTAAAGTATATTTTTTATTGCATCCACTATAAGAAAAACATGTATAACATATACCTTTATCACTATCAATTTAACATGTAAATAACTGTCATATTCGCCTCTAGGCTAGGAATTTTATCAGCTGCCAACGGAAATTATTTAAATAAAAGCATAAAAAGAAGGAGATCCTCAGGAATACGCTACGCATTCTTAACTCGAATTTGTGGCAAAACGAAATCGGTGGAATGGAGCCACTACAAAATGATTCAATTTTCTTTGTGACATCTACCACTCTCACCACCACTTCCAACATCCCCACACCGTTATTATTAGAAGAGGAAAAAAAATACTTCCATTTACTAGAGTGCAAACATAGGATCAAGCTGTTTTCGTTTAAAGAGACATGGAGGGAAATATGGATGTGGAAATCCTTAGGCAGCAGTTTTTATTTCTGTGTATTGTGAATAGTGGGGAATTATTCTCCAGCTATTTGCCTGACGTAATTCAACAGACCTTGAAGGTCCCAGGTAGGTAGTCAAGTAGTGTGACAGCGTCCTCGCCGAGATTTTTCAATTTCCGGGCAATAAAACAGTAAAATCATTACATGAACATAGTTCTTCTTTATACCACGTTTGGATTTAATAATAAACGCTCAATGAATAAGGTGCACTTTCATCAAATGTTGGAGGTGATGATAATTCTATTTTGGTGTCTCTTTTTACAGATTCTCCATACTGTCCGAATCAGTACTCACTGAAATATTTTTTCATGACATTGCATCCAAAAATAGAAACAAAACTTTTCGAGCCTTTGTTATTATGTCTATGTCTGTGGATTATATTGTCTTGAAGGACAATAAATGTATTATATTATTAACATGAATTGCCTACCTTAAAGACAGTCCCGAAATAATATGTTTTACCAGCAAATTCCAAGTAATTTGTTCTAGGCCTTTTCAAAACCGGCGAAGTATATACGGACGAATCATCTTGTGCCTCTGTCACACTGAAGACATAAACAAGTACAATTATACAAACACACCATCCTGACAACATTGCGAGTTCGCTGATGCACACATGAACACTGTTAGAACTACTAATCCCTACTGCCGTCTTTTCTTTAATTCCTTTAAGAGCATCTCATTTAGGATTTCCTGTTTATTTGCCGGAGGATAAATTAGCCTAGTGCAGAAGTGAAATATCAAAAATCAATCAAAATTTAGTAAGTTTTTTTGGCAAGTGTAGAGCTATCGTTCTCTAAATTGGACAGTGAGACAAAATAGGCCCATATAACTTTTCTTTTATTACATGTTAGGAGACAGCTTGACAAGTGTAGTAGAGCTCTGCCAAAAATTAAATTGTAAAAGCTCTTTCATGTATAACGAAACCGCTGCCTAAAGAATCACTACTTCCACATCCAGATTTCCTATCCAAGTTTTTTTTAATGAAAGCATCTTGATATTATATTTACACTCCAGTATGTGGAAATAGTTACTCATAGAATAGTAATAATAAGAAAAATAATAATAATCGTTTTTATTATAACCAAGAAAAAAGTATTACGATAGGTAGTATAAAATAATAAACAAATTAATTATAAAGGGCAGAGTTCAGTGAATTTAAAATAAATTCTCTGCTCTTACACTCAACCCAGAGAGAAAATAATAGTAAATAGCCACATAATTTATTAAGTTTTGCATACCACAGTAATTTAACTAAAATTAGACAGCAAGCCTAGCGTTAGAAGTTTTACTACAAATTTTTTAAAAATAATTTTCTTTTTAATTGTGTTTTAAATTTCGTATATGGTAGTTAGTACCTTGAGATCCTCAGGAATATCATTGTAGAGAAAACCTATACGATATGAGAATCCGCAACGAAATTCGGCAGTTTCATGTCTTGGGATGGTTGATTTGTGTCTTATGTTTAAGTTATATACGTCTGTTCTATATGTAATTTTATTATACAAATAAGGAGGCGACTTAGTAAATATTATATTGTGAAAGAATGAGCAGCTATGGAGAATATTTCTGTTCTTTATATTAAGCTAACCAATTTCTTTCAAACTCAAGGATACCGGATCGTACTTTCTTATACCACAAATTAATCTAACACAACTAATTTGTAACCGTTGCAATCGCTGGGCATCGACTTGGCGTAAGAAAGGGAAATGCACAACTGAAGCATAGTTCATATGAGAGAAAACCAGAGCTTCACATAAAATTTTTTTAGTTTTTTTTGTCAAAATGTCTTTACTTGGATAAATTAATTTTAAGTTAGCAAAAGATTTCTTAATAATATAGTTAGTATGCTCAGTAAATTTTAGACTTGAATCAGTATATAATTCTAAATTCTTTGACACATTTGTGAGCTCGTTGTTGACGTTTTCCACACACTTACCTCTGGTGTGTCTCCTACAGCATTAAATATTTCAATAAGACATGTTGTGTCATGGTTAATGAGTCTACAAGCATTTTCAATATTACTCTCTTTAAAAGAATAGTAGAGCTGGGTGTGATCAGCATAAAAATGTTAATTACAGTTTTTAAGAACATTTTGTATTTCAGCTGTATACAACATAAACATAAGAGGCCCCAGTATTGAACCTTGTGGAACACCTTGATTTACTGGTAGCATGTTAGAATTTTCCCCATTAATGGTGTCTCTCTGGTGTCTGCCAGTTACATACTGCTTCATTAATTCTACAGATCTGGGACAGAATCCAAAATAATATAAAACTGCCAGAAGTAGTCGATGATCTATACGATCAAACGCCTTACTGTAATCTAATAACACTAAGACAATTTTAACATTTATAAGATTTGTAATCGTCTAACTAAAAAGAATGAGAACTTTTGCTATCGTACACACTAAATCACAATCTTATTTTATTAATCCTTTTAATAATGGAGTGGGGATGGTAGATGTCATAAGAAATGTACACCTTGGATACTAATATACACACCATATCTCAAGTTTCTGGACTCTTACCAGCTTATTATTAAAAAATTGATTGAAGGAGCCGTTACTCTGTGGTAGTTAATCATTTTGCACAAATAACTAAATAAAACACACTGCTATGTTTTCTACCACTATGTATTTATAAAAATTGCGACTGCAGTTTCGACTTACAAAGCCATTGTCAAGCAGTGAATCAAAAATGACTGATTTACAATTATACAGAAATGTTATATATAGACAATATTGGTTGGATAGATAGGTACAATAAGGGCTTAGGCAGGTAGATGACAATAATAAACTTAATTATGAATATTCAATTATGGGTCTGCCGGCTGTAAATAAAGGTGAATATATCAGATCTAATTGATCATTTAACAAATTATAATCCTTGATATTACTGTGTTTATGAACGAAATTTTATCAGCCTTCGAGATCTGCCTGTCACAAACGTACTTTCAATTCGGGGAAAAATTCTACTTACAAAACTCAGGCTTACGCATGGGCTCTCCACTTAGTCCTCTCTTAGCGGATATTTTTATGATACACTTAGAAAAAGAAATTCTAAATTCTACGTTAGGCAAGAAACATATTAATTTTTGGAATAGATATGTTGATGATGTTTTGGCCGGTTTCAACGGTACTACCAGACAACTGAACAATTTTTTAAATTATATTAATAACATACACCCGAAAATACAATTTACATTAGAAATAGAGTCAGATAATAAAATTAATTTCCTAGACCTTACAGTGTCACGCATAAATAATCAATATACTTTTAAAATTTTTAGAAAACCAACATTTACAGGAACCACAATTCCTTACGACTCATTACACCCATATCAACAAAAAATGGCAGCATACAATTCTATGATACACAGAGCATTTTCACTACCTCTGTCTGATGCGGATCTGAATGAAGAGCTACACATAATCGAGGACATTGGAGTTAAAAATAATTTTGGTAAAGATGTCATTAGAAAGTTAATTAACAAAATCCGGAAAAAATTCACTTTTCAATTAATATATCCAAAAATAAAAGAAACCACAAAATGTACTTACACAACAATTACCTACTGTGGCCAGTTATCCGAAAAAATAGCTAATGTTCTATCTAAACACAATCTAAAAATAGCTTTTAAATCACAGAGTAAATTATCAAACATATTATACAATGCAAAAGACCCAACACGTAAATTTAACAAATCTGGAGTTTATAAGTTAAAATGTACAGAGTGTAATAGTATCTATATAGGGCAAAGCGGTAGAAATTTCAAAATACGGTATCAAGAACATCTTAGATCATATAGGTTACAGAAAACTGATTCATCTTTCGCGAACCACTGCCTCGAAAACAACCATAGTTTTCCAGAATTAAACGACATTGAAATTTTACATTTCTCAACAAAAGGCTTTAAATTAAACGTTTTAGAATCTCTGGAAATTCATAAACACAGTAATATCAAGGATTATAATTTGTTAAATGATCAATTAGATCTGATATATTCACCTTTATTTACAGCCGGCAGACCCATAATTGAATATTCATAATTAAGTTTATTATTGCCATCTACCTGCCTAAGCCCTTATTGTACCTATCTATCCAACCAATATTGTCTATATATAACATTTCTGTATAATTGTAAATCAGTCATTTTTGATTCACTGCTTGACAATGGCTTTGTAAGTCGAAACTGCAGTCGCAATTTTTATAAATACATAGTGGTAGAAAACATAGCAGTGTGTTTTATTTAGTTATTTGTGCAAAAAGCTTATTATTACTTTATTTTTTTATCGGGCATGGACAAATTGTCCCATTGTCCTTGGAATTTTCCCACGGTCCATGGAATGTTTCCCTCAGTTCATGAAATATAGGCCAGTTCGATGTACAGTTACTGTATTTGAAGATTTAATCATCTGCTGATGATGCCAGCTTGATTGGTTAAATTCCCGTGAGCATGTAGAATCTTAACGAATGTTGCAAGATTGATGCACTTGAAGTATTGGACAAACATAATTACAATGTAACGAATCAAATTGGAAAATGGGCAAACATTTATTTCAGGTTTCTTCCTCTAGCTAATTTCAATACAATCGGACCTTTACTTCTTTAGTAATCGTACTTCCAAATGACGTGATGGATAGACGGATATTCTGAAATTTCTCAGAATTCGAAAACAAACACAATGACACGAATTTTTTCCCTACAAGCGATAGTTTAGAAAAGTGCCTAGTAGATACAATATACCCTGTGACTATAATTATTGTGGGTGGATTATCTAAAATTAGACAAGAAAATTAGCAGGTGAAGTGCGAAAGTACCATTTGTCACTTACTTAAATGCAACTGTACAAACTTATTGTAGAAATATGATTTACGAATTTGTTGGATGCCTTGTGTAACCTTGATTTTTTATTTTGTAATACGATGAACTTAACCAGATTAACTACTTTTAAGAAATTATCTATCTAAAAATTAATAAACATATTTCAGTATTAAGTAAAAGAAAACCTTTATTCACTTTATCTATTTTTAATTAATAATAATGAAATGTTTAACATGTTTTTTTTATCACATTATAGCTTGTGAAACAGGTTTCTTCAATTGTTGTTGTGTGAGTGGACCAGTTTGCTTCTTCTAAACGAGTAAAACTTGCGACTGCGAATATCTGCTTGATTAAAATTTTGCTTGAAAGTGGTGGACAAACAACATTTAGATAACAGAAAACGTACGTGGGATGTCCATATATGATGGTTTGCGTTCCATGTGGGATGTTCGTGGTGAAATATCTCTCGGACGTCTCAGAGACTGAATGATCCCACAAAAACGTCTTGAGACTTTCGAAAGGGGACCACTGCCCAAGGAACCACTACTTCCACATCCAGATTTCCCCTCCAAGTTTCATTAAACATCTTGACTATATTTGAACTCTAGTATACGGAAATAATTGGTTAGAGAATTTTAAAAATATAGCAATTGAGGCAAACGTCATAAAATGAAGTTTCAGGAATCTTATTAGTTTGCTTTACTTATTCTTCTTCTTCAACGGAATTATCTCAATCAGATGTCATTACAATACGTACGTGTACCGAATTGGAAGTGAATATCTCAATTTTATTTTATCAACCTTTTTAATAATGGAGTGGGGGTGCTGGAGTGGATGAAAAATATTATAAAAAAATCTGGACCTTGGCTTCAACTCACACACCCGTGAACAAGCGTTTTACTTACCTACTGGCAACAAATTGGTTATAATAAAATATTGTTTAAGTGGCAAACATCATTGTTTAGTTCAAAAAAACACCAATTTAAATTTTTAGCCTTAGCAATTGTATTTTATTATTGAAATTGGTTTTTGTAATAAAAAAAAATTAAAGTAACACAACTGTTTTATTTATACCACTATAATATAATATATGCTGCTCCTACTTTATAATTTAGAATGCATAATTGCTACAACAATGTAAAGTAATTAATAGTGTTATGAATTACACCCCCTTGGAACTGGAGATGATACGCCTATGCCTACTAATAGTGACTGGAAAGACTCTAGAAAGAGCCATGGACTTTTCTAGATTGTGGTTGGAGAAGATTCTGGTTTAATCTAGAGGTAATTTCGGAGTATATAAGACGTGATTACCAGCGCGGAAGAGGAAGTTTATTAAAGAGCAGTTTATAAAAGTGAACTCTTTGACTTCATTTACTTCTTGTTTGACTCCACTGACTTCTTCCGCTACCTTATTTTTGAGTTCTTCAGTGACGGCAAATATGGCACTCTGTTGGCCTTCTATAATTTTCCTTAGTTCGTCTCTTTCTTCTTGTTGTTTAATGTCCAAGTCTTGCATGATTTTTCTCAATTCTTCCTGACGTCGTTTCTCTTCGTCTTGATGTCCTTTCTCTTGATCCGCAAACATTTTTCTCAATTCTTCTTGACGTTTTAGTTCTTGTTCTTCTTTTTCCTGTTGACGTTCTTGTTCTTTTTCTTGTCGTTTTGTTTCCCGTTCTTCTTTCTCTTCCTGGCGCTTTCTTTCCTGTTCTTCTTTCTCTTCCTGACGCTTCCTTTCCTGATCCATCATCACTTTTTGCATTTGGGCCATAAAGTCCTGCATTTGTTTTTCGGATGCCATGCTTCTGGTTGTTATCGGCATATAATTATCGACAAAATGTAATAATTACATCACTATCGGTAATGGGACTGTCCAGAAAAACCTCAAAACGGCACAAAAAAAGTCTTATCTAGAGTCTTTATCACTTAACCACTAATGTCCAACAAAAATGTTCTACAATGTCTAAAAACGCACTTGACACTATTTTCCTGTTCGAAATTAATCCTCGAATAATGTCCAGTAAATTAGTCCTCCCTGTGTTAGCACAAACTCCGAGAATACTGTCCCAGTCTTCTCAACATTTCCGGAAAATCCTCTTGTTAAAATTCCGCGTCTGACACCAGTGTTGCGTTTATTCACCTTTTAGGAAACACCCTGTATGAATCCGTGGGTTCTAAATAATTTCAACAAGAGATAAACACCACTAACACTTTATTTGATAATTTACTGACTATGCAATACTTGAAAATACACTTTGTTTACTTTAACCTCACTTTTTCCACTTTCCAACTTGTTCACTTTTATAAACTGCTCTTTAATAAACTTCCTCTTCCGCGCTGGTAATCGCGCTTTATATACACTGAAATTACCTCTAGATTAAACCAGAATCTTCTCCAACCACAATCTAGAAAAGTCCATGGCTCTTTCTAGAGTCTTTCCAGTCACTATTAGTAGGCATAAGCGTATCATCTCCAGTTCCAAGGGCGTGTAATTCATAACAATACAATAAAATCATGTTTTGCCCTGGACAATTTGGCACATGATATGGATTGGATTAAACTTTAAGGTAACGTAATATGTAAAAGAGAACTTAGTAAAGTGAGTCTTTTATTTCATTATTATTTGAAATTTTTTAAAAATATTGTAAAATTCAGACAATGTACACTTTACATCATTTTGCGACGAATAATTGACCTCCCTTTGCGACGTCTATTTGACGTCGTCTGTCGACGCCAAATCGCTGTAACGTATCGTCGTCATCTTTACGTCGAGAGGACGTCGAAATTTTGGTGATGTCTAATCAACGAAAAGAACGTGTCTCTGCTAGCTGGGGAGTGCCTAATTTTGCAGCGGCGAGCTTATTGTTTACTGACTACAATACCAAGTAGAGTTTACAGACTGACGAAGTCTAACGCTGATTCGTCATCGCTATCTTCATATCTTTCACGTCAACAGCTTCTGGATAAGAAGCATAACAAAAATCGGAATCAGAATGTGCATGATCTCTCACAATACAACTGACGGCCCAACTCGCGCGCCTGTTGTCGCTCTTGTTTTTCCTCTTGTACCTCGCGGGGGCGGGCAATGTATGGACATGGACAAACGTGGAAAGAAAAGACTTTTCTCAAAATTTTCATCCCGGCTCAAACCCCCCACCCCTCTCCGTTCTCCCACTATACAGCAAGATTTTGCCGGACTGCATCTCCCTTCCTAATCATCCGATCGCGATCTTGCTGGGCGCAAATTGAAGGTAAAAAAAAAGCTGTTAATTGGTGAAAAAATTATCCCAATTATCATGCTGAAAAAGACGTACAAAAAATTTTTATCTTGCGCGCCAGGCATTTAAAAAAATAATAATAATTTCGTCAGTAAATAAAAAAATACGGAAATTGGTCCCGGCCAGATTGCTGTAGCTCTATTAATAAGGAAGTTCTCAGCGCTTTAATAATTTTGGTTTCCACCGCATATCTCCCCTTCGAATAGTCCCACCACCCCCACTCTCCGGTCTCATCAAGTGCTTATCAATACCCTTCTATTCAGAAAAAATTGAGGCCCCAACTTCACTCCTTCTCGAGAAATGATTAATTCAATTTATCGTTTTTCCGCAACTTCAATCACGATATCTCGCGAACTAATTATGCGATCGTGTTCGGGTTAGAACGAGCTTACGTGATTTGTCAAGCTCTTCATTTTTGGTAAGTATGATTTTTTTTTGTGGCACCAATACCTGCGGAGATCCGTCAGAAAAACTGCTTTCTCGTACTTTTAATGAGCCGTTTCCTTTGAAGAGATTTGGATGGAAAATATGGATGTAGAAGTAGTGATTCCTTAGGCGGCGGTTTTTCATAATGTCCAGCTTTTTAAAATGATTGTTTTATTTTATGATAGTTTTATGTATATTAACGAAGGTCCAATTCTTAGGTGACTAGGTATAATTTTGAATTTTAGGTACCTTTTAAAGAGATTCTTTATTCTTTTAATAAAATTAAAATTCCGTTATGAGACAAGTGAAGAATTTGTGAAGTATGCGTATTTGTTTTGGATTGATTTAACTTTTTTAATACACCTCACGGTTTGTTTGTTAAATCAATAATTGTCCATTCTTTACAAATTACTAGTTATATTGTTCCCGTTATTGCAGTAGTCTATTACACTAAATGTAGATGATTTTGAATAGCTGAACAATCATTCGAACACAATGCACATAAGTCTTAATTTTAATAAGTATAAAAAATTAATTGACTTTAATAGCAAAATGAAATTATGCATTTCCATCAACATTTCCATTTTTATGCCTTTGATGAAATTACTAATGCTCTATAAATTTTCATATTATGTCGTCATAATCTACTGTCGACGTGCAAAATTAAACCCACTTGACGCAGGGATAAAAATAAATAATAACAGCAAACCCTCGCTAACGATTATGCATGCAATTCACGCCCCACTTGAAGAATACACTACTAAGGTTAAAGGTGAATTTCGCAACATATCCGATAATTTTTGTCATATGCATATGCTCGCATTATTTACTAACTGAGTACAAACTGAAATCGTAATAACAATGGATAACGAATGTACAGCAGGTTTACGACTTATTGTCTACTTTCTTTACTGACAAGGCAAAATTTTATTTTTCACCATTTATTTAAAAATGATTAGTTAGCTAATTCAAACATAAATTTGTTCAGAAAATTCTTGCTAAGAAAAGAGTGTGTATTAGGATGTCGCTTTATGCTTTTGAAAAATAAATTTCTATTTTGTTTCGTCTCGCCTCCCATTTGTCCTAAACTCCAAAAAAGTTATCTCCGAATTTGAGTAAAATCGGTTGATATTAATATGTGCCATGTATATCCAAGACCATGAAACCTTCCATATATTTATTTATTATTTTTTAGGTGCCGTGTTTAATTCCCTCCCACTCACTTTGTAACATTCTGTAACTGTAACATTTATGAGACCTGGCTTATATGAACGTTCGTCTGTAACTTTCCATCCCTCTACATTTAAGGATAAATTTGAACCATTGGAGAATTGCCCCTTATCAGCATATTTTTTTAGAATAAAGTTAGTGGTGTACCTTCCTTAAACTTTTAAATTTTCGTTACCTCTCTGATCATATTTAAAAAATACAGAGCATTTAATTGATAAACAATAGATAATTATTTAAACAATTATAATGATATGAGAAATATTCTGAGAAAGATGGTAAAAAACAACAATAAATTGTTTAAATAATTTGCAGATTTCATTAGCCAACTCAACCAACAAAATTAAACATTTTAAAACAATTTAAAAAAGGAGGAAGTTTTACAAATTTGTAGCAAAACGCTATTTTTTAAATAAATTTGAAAAGCATTAAAATATTAATATAAACTAAGACTATGACTAATTGGTAATAATTTGTGCAAAAAGGCGCAAATAAACAACAATAAACGTCAAAAATACGCGATAATCTACTTTTAGTTCTAATGTAAGTTTAATTTAATAAAATTCACAGATTTCGCAATCCTTACAACCACCGGGACATTGGAAATGATAACACCATACATAAAACATAAACTTAACAGCTACGATCCGTCCCAAAAAACATGATTTTAGTTAAACGCTATTCCAAACTTATAGCATTCTGAGTTGTAAAAGTGTCCAGCCAAGCCACGAAATGCCGTCAACAAGTGAGTCTCTTTTTTTCGCGGAAACCAAATCCAAAGAGTGCAAGTGCGATATATCGTTGAAATCGGAATTTTAACTGCTTTTTAACGGTTTGATTACAAATCGTAATTAATTATAAAATAAACAACTTGTTTTGCCAAAACGCCGATATCAACCAAAACCTTTTTAGATCCTCTGGAGCACTAAAGAAACCCCCATGCAAATTTTCATCCAAGTCCGTTTAGACCGTTTAGTAATTTCGCCGCTGATCACCCTGTAATATGTTTTAAACATTCAGGTTTTATGACGATATTATAAACTTCACTAATCCGACAGAAATAAAAAATCACATTAATCAGCTTCCTTTAAAGAAATCACCTGGACACGACTTAATACCTAACATCGTTCTTAAATATCTGACACCTAGGGCACTGTGCATAACTTCCTCTATATTTAACCGTTGCATGACCGTAGGATACTTCCCAACCAAATGGAAACATGCAGAAATTATATTATTTAACAAACCTGGCAAAAACAAAGCGAAACCGGAGAATTACAGACCCATTAGCTTACTCACTACACTATCAAAATTATTTGAAAAAATTCTTTACTCTAGGCTTAACGAATTTTTACAAGAAAATGACATTATACCAAACTGTCAATTTGGATTCAGAACAAGTCATTCTACAACACATCAGATCCTACGAATTTATGAAACAATCGCTAATGGGTTTGAAAGTAAAAAACACACAACAATAGCATTCTTAGATATTGCACAAGCATTTGATAAAGTCTGGATAAAAGGACTTTTGTACAAATTAATAACGATTAATACACCCTCATATTTATTAAATATTATTTCTTCATTCGTGACAGATCGAACTTTCTGTGTAAGAATAAACTCCAATATGTCAGATCCAATACAAATAAGAGCTGGAATACCACAGGGTTCAATTTTGGGACCAGTTCTCTTTAATATATTCCTACATGATATACCACATCCACCTTCAGCGATAGTAGCAATGTATGCAGATGATACCGCAGTCATAACGCAACATGAAGATATAAACACAGCTGCACAAATTCTACAAGATGCAATTATATTACTACAGGAATACTTTAGAAAATGGCAAATTAAATTAAATCCATTAAAATGTGAAACGAAAATATTTACACTAAGAAGACCGCGAGACCCAAACAATATAATAATCAATAATGAAAGAGTACCATGGAATCCCACAGACAGTGCAATAAAATACTTAGGTATTTACTTAGACAGAAGGCTGACCTGGAACTACCATATTAACAAAAAACTTAATGAAGCGTACGCTCGACTATCAATGTTATATCCTATAATCAACAGAAAATCTTCAATAAAAACCAAGTGTGCCATTCTCATCCATCAATCCATCTTAAGACCTCTGATAACATACGGTTGTGTAATCTGGGGAACTACCAGCAAAACGAATATAAAAAAAGTGCAAGCTTTCCAAAATAAAATTCTCAGAATTTCTGTAAATGCCCCTTGTATATGCGTAATTCTCAAATTCACCGCGAACTTGGTGTACCAATGCTAGAAGATTTTATTAAAAATAGTGCCAAACATTTTTTCAATAATATTAATAAATGCGATAGTGCTGTGAACTTACGACTTGGACAAACAACTCAACACAGCAGACTGAAGAAGAGGCTACCACAAGACGTATTAATTTCCAATAGCGAATCTGAGTAAGGACCTTTAAAATGTATGTCATATATATATATAATTGTGAAGATTAAATTATCATGAACTCTATAAAAATTAACGTTAGGCTAGTCCAATTAGATTTGTATGTTATGTAATGTCTATTTTGAATGTACCATGTATAACATTAATTTGTTGATCTGGTAATTTTAAAATTAAAAAAAAAAAAACATTCAGGTGCCCATTATAAAAGTCCATACATCACTAAACATAAACATGTAATTAGATTTTTTGTCGCACCTTTGTTGATTTTTTTTTACAAACGATTGAATTTGGCAAAAAGGGGAATTTGAAGAAAAACAGCTTTATTTGCTTACATTAATTGCCCAAATAATCAAAAATGGTCAATTAAATAAATAAATAATGCAAATAATATTCAATATTGACAAAAAACTTAAAACCAAAGTTATTTTTAATTCCATAGAAAGAGTAGCTAGGTACATTTTATAGTAGGAATCATTGAACAGTTTTCTTTTTATTATTACATAATTATTAGTAGGAGTAAATAGTTTGGAATTTCTTGTTTGTTGTCGTAAACAGTAGAACTAGTGTACTTGGTTAACTTAGTCTGCAAATAATCATGCTTTATAAATTTATAAATGAGGAATATACCGATATTATTTTTCTCTATGGACTTTGTGATGATAATGGTCGACAAGCCGCAGAGGAATACAATATTCGTTTTCCTAACAGAAGAACACCAAATCATCAGTAATTTTCAACTGTGTATCGCTATGCAAGGGAGCACGGCAGTTTTCCATCAGCAAAAGTGGAACGAAATGTTGTTCAAAACGTTGAGGATCAAGAAAGTATCATTAATATTGTTCAAAAACACCCTGAAGTAAGTACCAGACGAATAAGTGCCCAATTAGGAGTTTCTCATGTGCGGGTTTGGAGGACTCTAAATAAAGAAAGATTACATCCGTATCATATTAAGCAAGTGCAAGGGTTTCAATAGGGTGACAATGTAAATAGGTTAGAATTTTGCCAGTGGATTATTGATCACAGACCGACTACATATCGAACTTTATTCACAGACGAGGCCCACTTTACACGGGATGGCGTATTTAATTCAAGAAATTCGCATAACTGTGCCGAAAACACTCCTCATGCTACAAGAGAAGCTCATTCTCAACATAAGTTCTCGGTAAATGTTTGGTGTGGTATGATTAACAACAACCTAATTGGCCCACATATTCTTCCGGAAAGGCTAACTACAGAGGTTTATTTAGATTTCTTACAAAATATTGCATCTGGTTTAATACAAGGTATTAATGTAAAAGGACAATACTTCCAGCATGATGGAGCTCCTCCTCATTTTGGTATTGACGTTAGAAGGCATTTGGATAATGAGTATCCAAACAGATGGATTGCGGGACACACATCCTTGGCCGGTTAGACCACCAGACTTCAACCCCGTCGATTATTCTCTATGGGGATATCTCAAAACTGAACTCTGCAGTATCCCAATAAATACTAGAGATCAGTTACTTCAGCGAATTTTCCTCCGTACTGACCAAATTAGAAAATCTATTGGCAATTTAAATAAACGCCAACAAAAATATATGGAAGAGGTTCTCATGTTGAACATTTGCTCTAAGTATTTGTAATATTTTTAAGTAATTTTTGTAAATAGTTAATGTGACCATTTTTAATTATTTGGACAATTAATGTAAGCAAATAAAGCTGTTTTTCTTTAAATTCCCTTTTTGCCATATTCAATTGCTTGTAAAAAAATCTAATTACATGTCTATGTTTAGTGATGTACATGGACCTTTATAATTGGCACCTGAATGTTTCAAAAATATTACAGGGCGATCATTTCTACAGGCATCGGAAAAATCAAATTAAAAAAGTCCGGCACTGGAATTAAAAAATATATATAATTGCAATCTATCTACTGTGATAAGTGTACAAAGTGTCTAAAATTTAAACAAAATCCGATCAATAATAAGGACGTTCTGGCCAAAACAAATTTAGACCAAAATCAGTTTATCCTGTATCTCAGAAATTAAAAGCGCCAGGAAAATTTCAATGGGCGTTCCTAAATACCCAAGTGGTCCTCTACCGCCCCTGGAAGTATGTAGAGTTCCTGATGAAATGTATAGCTGGTGTGGCTGATGGGACCTTAAGGGGGACGAAGTTTTCTAAATAACGTTTCGACAAAATCGCATGGATGAGAAATATGAATGTGGAAATAGTGATTCCTTAGGCAGCGGTTTTTTTTATTCTATTTCCTATTCGCAGAAATGTGTTGTTACATGAGATATATAAATGTTTAATATTATAAACAAAATATTTTTTGTTATACTCAAACTGTTTCTGTAGTAAGACGGTTGCATGAGAGGACGATGAATAATCGAACGTCAGCTTCTTGAGATAATACTTTTTGTACTAATGAATACCCTCTTTCCGCTTGATTTATTACTTATGGACATCCTGTATAGATAATGTAGGTTTTCAAAATGACGGTTTAAGGTAAATGCAAAATAGATCATTCTCGATTTGAGACAACTGTAGGTAGAACAGGAATAGAATAGGAATACATTTAAACATAAAACGCATCATTTATCTGAATGTGGCCTTCTAAAGATAATCTGGAGCGACGTGAATTTCGCTGATATCAGGGTACAGACAGGTACTTCGAAGTCGGCAGAACGCATGATTTATTATTTCGGCATGACGGGCATTATTCATATATCATATACGATATGCAGCGTGGACATACAATCCCCAAATGCCGCAGTACCTACAGCAAATGTAAATGTCAGTTACGATTTCAGAAGAAATATAGGCAAATAAAAGAATGTTAAGAACTCCAATAAATATTGCACTTATAAGTTCTGGGCATTACCTACGTTTATAAATTTTAGTCTAAATATTTATTTGGCGATGACGTATTCCATAAACTATATTGCGCCTATCTGGTGCATGTTCATTCAGACGGGAAATATTTCAGGAATATTTCCATATTTGAAGTTCATAAAATGAGAATATGTGAATAAATTCTGTTACCGATCGATGAAAAGAGAAAATCTACCAAACAGCACACTGAACTCAAATTGTGAAATATTTTCATGATTGATACCATATAAGTTTTCTTTGTAATTAAAACCGCATTTGTGGGATTTAAATTGGTTCGAAAATACAGGGTGTAATAAGGGACATGTGTAATAAAGAAACTGGTAATTGGAAATGGCCTGGCAAACAGAAAATCTTGTGTATGTATACTCTATAGTTTTGAAGGAAAAATAAAATAAAATTGTTTTAAAACTTCTGGAATCTTAGGAGGGTAGATTTTATATCAATTCAAAAATTAGATGGTGGTGGGGGTAGGTATTATTCCTGTAAAGATACACGGGCGTTCGCTTATTATTTCTGTGAGCTTGATTCACTACTAGCCTTTTGTAGATATTCAGGCATAATCTTATATTGGTCGGCAAGTAGTACGTCAGTTCAAGTCAGTTATTCGGTTACGTACAGACATAATCTATGCGTTCGTTCTTTTTAAGTGTTATTTTTTGTTTTGGATTATACTTTTCTGTATACTTAGTTAGAATTGATTTTGTTGACTTAATGCTAGTTTAGTGTTTAATATGGTGTCTTAAGGTGCTAGATTTTTTGTTATGAAGAAAGTCGTGGAAATTCAGCTGCTGCAGAGCACCTTTATGTTGAAAAATTCCCAAACCGACATCATCCTTGTCAAGGAACAATTGTCAGCGTTCCCAGTGAGGCAAGACAAGATTCATAACTTTGTTGTAGGAAATGGTTCCATATTATTAAGGATTTTCTAATTTGGCATTGAAAACAATTGCTTTTCCTAACTCACATCAATCAGAAAGAGTACTATATTTCCCAACAAGTGGTAGAAAGTGAAACTAATTAATATCACGCATAAAATTATTTGTTGTAAATATCGCAGGTCAACATTTTATCTAGGCTTGTGCACGGGCATCGGAGATGGTATCCTAGGGTTTATTGGGTCGCTGATTACGATGAGGGGGTTGGTTAGGCTCCATCACGTCAAGTTCAAGGTCATTTGACGGTTAAACGGTAAAAAAACCTTCCAAAAAATCTGATAAAATTCATGCCCAGATAGCACCAAAACATCAACAAAACGCCCAGAAGATGTCCGTTGATGACATTCAGGACAGACGAAGGATGTCCATTTTAGGTCGTCAGACGTATGGTGGACGTTCAGAGGAGATACCGTGTTACAAATTTGGATTTCCTCAGAACTTTCGATTTAGGGTCATTATAGGTCCAGATGAGGACGTTTCGTGGACACGCACAGGCTTTTCAATTCAGACCTTTATTGTCTTAAGAGATGGTTAATGATTTGTTCAATATACTTTATATTGGCTGAAATTTTATAGATAGTTTTTTCGTACCTGAAAAAGGTATCGACTGTCTAGCTAACCAAACCCAGTCCGAAGTCTATCTCTAATTTTTTTGAAATTAGAGGTGCACTTCAGTTTTTCAGGTTTTTTTCTTTTTTTATAAAATTTCAGTTGGCTTAAAGTACTTTGAACAAATCGTTCATCAGCTCTGTGGCTATTGCTGCACATTCTATAGATTTTATTAAATTGACCTATCACTTAGTTGAGAAATAGGTAGAAAATATAGAAATATTGCAGCAAAATAAGTTAATAAGCAGGGCAGTTTATTTATTAGCTTTGAAAAGGTGTTAATCAAACTTTACCCAAGCAGGATTGTTATTATTAAATTATTTAAGAATGACGAAATATTTGTGTAATTAAATATTGTACTCATATGCATAAAAAAATTATTTAGTCTGGAGTTAAAATTATGTCGCTGATACATTGTTTACTACCATAAATATATCTTATTATTCTTATTCTTATTAGCTATGTTCTTCCGTGCTGAACAAAGGGAACACAATCAGAAAGCAACCAATAGAAATCAAGAATTTTAAAAATACCTCGATTTGGTTGGCTGTTTGGTGATTGTAATCAGTTGGTTCAGCACGAAATAAAATAGCTGTTGTAATATCAAAAACTTTTGTGTATATAGAAATTCTCAGGACATTTCTGCGTACTTCTTTTTCACCGTATTTAGTTACACTATACGATTTTTTAACCAGTTTTCAAGTTTTATTATTCATTTCCTTCTGCATTTTTTAACGGCACCACATTTTTAATTTGTTGCATTCGAGACAAAATGAATCTTGGTAGGCCAACGTGCGATTTAAAATGGACGTCCACAGAACGTTAATTTAGTGTATCCTAAAAACATCCGAATATAGACGTCTTATGAACGTTGTTCATTTCACGTCGTCGGACGCTCGGACCAAGAGAGGACCTAAAACGGACATCCTCCGGAAGTTTGGTGCTATTTGGGTGGATATATTTTTGAGCTCACTGAATCCGAGTCCGGTGTTTATTTTTACTTTGCATGCATCCTCGAGGTCATTCAAGGTCATCTCAAGGTCATTTGAGGGGGTTTTCAGACAAAAATGCTAAGTACCATCCGAAAAATTTGAAAAAATTCATACGTTCGTTTTCGAGGACCCTGAGTTTGAATCTGAGGTCAGTCGACCTCATTTCAAGGTCATTTAACTCTTCAAAGGCCAAGTTTCCCACCAATGAAGAGCTACGGTCGCTGGATGACGACGCCGTTGTCCACCGTCACCACGTAGAGGTAACCCTGGGTGCAACCACAAGTTTTAATTAGTTGTGGTCAATTCGACAATTTGAGCCACATAAAATTCTTTGGACAATTCGTATAGTCCGATAGATAGCCTGGATTCTACTTATTTACCTGAATTTTGCAGTCATTTCCCAAAGACTCTTTTACAGAATAAATCTCCTTAATGCATAGCCTCAGATTCAGATTCAGGGTCCTCGAAAACGAACGTATGAATTTTTTCAGATTTTTCTGATGGTACTTAGCATTTTTGTCTCAAAACCCCTTCAAATGACCTTGAGATGACCTTGAATGACCTCGAAGATGCATGCAAGGTAAAACCACCGGACTCGGATTCAGCGACCTCAAAAACATATCCATGAATTTTTTCAGATTTTTCGGAAGGTTTGTTGACCGTTTGACCTTCAAATGACATTGAACTTGACGTGATGGAGCCTAACCGACCCGCTCATCATAATCAGCGACCCCAAAAACCCTAGAATACCATCTCCGATGCCCGTGCACAAGCCTAGATAAAATGTTGACCTGTGTATTTAGTAGTATTTCTTAAGCAAGCATTCTGTGGATATTTTTAACCGAAAACACACTAAAATTAGTCGAGTCAATGAAAGTCTTTACTTTGTAGTCCTCAGGGACAGGGAAATCAGTAAACTCAAAATAACCGGAGCAATCGATGAGGGGATAATTCTAAGCAATAAATGTTCTATGAATTTTTATCGATAAATCAATATTTTTAGAGTTACTCCAGATTAAAAAAGTTGATTTTTCATCCAAAAAATGCATGTTTTAGAGCGATTTGAGTAACTCGAGAACCTACGTTTTATCAAAAAAATATCAGGAGAAAAAATGAAACTTACAAAATAACAGGTCGATTAGTTTTTCCTTATTTCTGTAGATGAAATAAGAACAGACTTATGGCTCGTTGAAGGTGACTGTTTATTTGCCGAAAACTGAATATGAACCTTTCAATTTTAAATAACGGAGGAACGACGAATTCTTGAAGAAAAACTTATTAGATCTTTTTTAAAGTACCTGAAAATAACTTTAAAATGAGCTTTAACAAAAGTCGTTAGCGTAAAAACTTACGGAGTTATGATGAAAATAAATCGGTTGTCTCGTTTTTTCGGAAAAAAAAATCACCAATGAAACCAATAGCTTAATCACAAGAATTGAAATTAAACGTAATCCGTTCACAATTTACTTCATTTTGGTACTAACAATATGTTTTAGAAGTTTTAGCGGTTTAGAATGCGTAGATTTGGAAAAAATTTTGATTCAATTTTGAAATGATTTTCGAAATTTTTGAAAAAAAAATTTTCTTTTCACAATAACTCAAAAACTAAAGAAGATGCGTAAGAAATGCAAGAGTGCAAAAATTAAGGGTTTCTTTTGCAAAATATTGGTGTTTTTTTTTTAATTCTCTAGGATGAAAATTAATTGAGATATCACAGTTTTAAGTTCGCATTTAAGTGTTAGGACCACCTTCTCCGAGCCCTTTAAACTAAAAAAATTCAAAAACGAAGGGTTCAAGAAAGTTCAACTTTTAGCCCTTGGAATTCCCTGCAAAATGGTTTATGAAGTAATTAGATGTCTTAAAAATTAAGGACGTTCTCGTTAAAAAACCAATACGAATGTTTTGTCAAAGCTACTGCAAACAGCAAGAGGGCGGTCCAACTAAGTGTATTGTCTCCCACAAAAAACTAAGCTGCTGAATATTTAAAGAGGGTCTACTTACAAGTTCAGTTGTGGTCTGGTAATAATTCAATGCATGAAAAATGTTGTTGAAAATATAATCAAAATATTCTAACGCCGCGCCGATCAAAATGACTCAAAAAACCATTTTAAAGATCTTTTCAAGTATTTTAAAAAAGGTCTAATAATTTTTCCTCCAAAAAGTCGTCATTATTTAAAGTTTAAAGGTTCGAATTCAGTTTTCGGCAAACAAACAGTCACTTTCAACGAGTTACTACTCGGTTCATATTGCATCTACAGAAATAAGAAAAAACCAATCCATTTGGTAATTTATAAGCTTCATTTTTACTCTTAATGATTTTTTGGTAAAACGTAAAGTTCTCGAGTTACCCGTGAAAAATCACTTTAAAACATGCATTTTTCTTGGATGAAAAATCAGCATTTTCAATCTCGAATATCGAAAAATATTGATTTATCGAATTTATAGAACATTTATTTTGAATTTACTAATTTCCGACATCCACCCCGAAACAATATAAATAATTATTTGCACCACTTCGGATGTTTCTGAGTTTGAATAATATTAAAAAATACATATTTAAAAAAATCATCAAAATCGGACATGTCTGAGGATTAACAACAAAAATAAATAGTCATTTTATTCTGATTTGTCTATTATTGTTTACATTTGTTTCTATAGAGACCAACAACATTTTATTAGAGAGAAACATGTGTCATTCGTTAAGAAAATCAGATGTTTCCTAATTTAATGTACAAATAACTATTTTGTGTATATAGGGTCAAAATGTCTGTATGTTCATTTTCCGATTTCGTGGAATAATTACTCATTTCTTAAGCTTTCAACATACAGAACATTTATGTTACTAAATCATACCTAAATTTTATAAAAAACGATAAAAGCTTCAATTATGTTGTATCAAATTAACAAACATACATTTAAACAAATGCTTTGTATATACCCCAGCAGCGGTCATCTTATGTTATGGTTAGAATATTGGCCAGACCTATACTGGGATCCTAAACCAAAATAACGCAACTCTTTCCTTAGGAAATTGAACATATCTAAAAAGTTTTTTTGTTAAATGATTAATACCTTCAAAAAGTATTAATCCATTATTTTTGCATCTACTTTATAGGCAAGACAATACTTGAATTTTTTAAATGGAACACTCAAACAAAATTTTTTATATACTTATTTATATTCGGCTCTTAATTCTCTATCCAGATGCTTACATTGCGGCGTCGTAGCGTTATTCCAGCCCTCTCAAAGTCTAACCCCCTAATTCTACAGGGTATTCTTAATTTGCTCTGAAAGCCAAATTTGAAAATTTTAGAAAAATACAATTCGTAAAATCTGTAAAATGTGAGATCTACGGAATTTCCTTATCAATTATACTCTATTGAATTACAACAATATCTGACATTGTGGCTATCTTCATTATTCTCTATTTAGTGGAATAAAATTAAAATTTCTAGGGAATTGTCTTACTATAGCAATTGTTGAAAACATTTCAAGAAGTGTAGTAAAAAGGTTTGAATTAAATCCGTGTGGCGGAAAGCTCTTGTTTAAACAATAGGATGTTCAGAATCCTGTTTCTTCGCAGGTTTTCTTAAATATATCTGGTTGTATAACCCGAATCGCAAGAAAGAAGGAGGCACAAATTATTCAAAATGAAATTTCGAAGAGAACTAGATTTGTCCGAAACTTTTTGGTCAATATGCCAAGTCGTAAAATATGAATCCATTTTAGCGAGCCCATTTTGAAACAATTGATGATAACTTAAACAATAATGTACATATTCTAATGAAAGTTTAGAATAGTGTACCCCTTGTGGTGTTAAACCACCAAGCCAAGTTTCAAGTTAAAATGTTTACAATAACTCCTAAAACACAATTGCAAAGTCGAAAATCGAATCATCAATTATTTGTGTGCATCAAGTCGTATTTCAAAAATTTGTATTTCGGATTGTAGTTGTTTCTATATTTTTCGGGTGACATAAACAAAAATATATTAAAACATTTTTAAGACCAATTTGATACAATTCTTTTATTTTCTTTTTTTTAAAGAAATATATTTTACTCAAAAATACTTTGCCCAAAAATAAAAATTATTGATATGTCTTAAAAGTACATAAAAAATGAGCTATTAGAAAAAAATAGTTTTATCTCCGGCAACTGGGACCCTAGATATGACATTTTATTGCATTATGACCATTTATAAGCAAGCTAATAGACATAATGACTTGAAAATTTTTTTGGTTTTAAAAAATTTAAAATTTATTTTTGTTTATATCACCACAAAGAACATACGAAAAACTATAATCTGAAATACAAATTTTTGAAATACGACTTGATGCCCACAAATAGTCAACGATTCGATTTTCGACTTTGCAGTTGTTTTTTAGGAATTATTGTAAACATTTTAACTTGAAACTTGGTTCTAAAGTTTCGTTAGAATATGTGCATTATTGTTCAAGTTATCATCAATTGTTTCAAAATGGCATCCCTATGCCTTCATGTTTTACGACTTGGTATATTGACCAAAAAGTTTCGGACAAATCTAGTTCTCTTGGCAATTTCATTTTGAATCATTTGTGTCTCTTTCTTTGTTGCGATACAGGTTATACAACCAGAGATATTTAAGAAAAATTGCGAAGAAACAGGATTCTGAACATTCTTTTGTTTAAACAAATGCTTTCCGCCACGCGGATTTAATTGAAAACTTTTTACTACACTCCTTGAAATGTTTTCAGCAAGTTGCAGCAAAACAATTGTTATAGTAAGACAATTCCTTTCTAGGCGATTCAGACCCATAGATTTACTCCACTAATTATGTTATGTCCAATTTTGGTTCATAAAATACGAACAGTGTTAAATGAAATGGAAAGATTTTTACGAAAAACACTTATATTTTCTTTATTTTTGTATGAAAATCAGATAATCTTGATATTTTATATAGTGAATTTTCTTCAAAATGCATAAATAGCTTGAAGGTGTAGAAGCACCTTTCAAAAACAAGGCGCCCGTAGATTAGACCTCTCCCCCCTCCCTCCCTCCGGTTCGTATTATCTTTCAACGGCCATGCCCAACTGTTGTACCTAATATTCTCGTCATTGATTTTTTTTTAAATGGCTATACAAGAAAAAGTTAAAGTTATATAGGTTTTTCCTTGCTTTGTAGTTCCCCATTACCAAATTTTCAGTGACCAAATAGTCAATTACATCCTATATATAGTCGCTATGAACATTGGTCAAAACATTGCGCGTATTATACAAAGTAAGTAATTTGTACCATCGTCTGCTTTTGAAGATGCAGCATTGCTATGGTTCTGGTGCAGACTTCGAAGTTTAAAGAGAAGTAATTACAAACAACGCAGACTGCCCACCTTTAAAAACCCCAGTGGCGTGACACAAGGTTCGATTTTGGGATCGCTACTTAGTGCTTTGTTTATGCTACTATTAATAAGGTTTAATTTATCTGTAGATGTTAGATTTGATGTTATTTAGATTTAAGTTCTTGTTAGTTGTAAGTTTGCTAAGTGGTGACGTGAAATATTGCATTTAAACACTTTACCTTGTAGGCTTGACGGGAAGTCGTAAAATACTTAAGTTCTATAATTATATTATCCTTTTATAGTTAATTTAATATACTGAATTAAGTTTCGCTTAAACCGCACTAATATAGAGAACTTAAGCTAAATATATTTCAGTTTATTAAATTAACCATAAAAAGGCACCATTTTATAACTGAAATATTTTTACATCTATCCCTTAAGTCTGCATGATAGAGTATTTAAACTGTAATATTCACACCTTATCAATGCTATAAGAGCACAAGAAAATCTTCGTTTTGGATACTTAAATATTGTAACTCTCTGACGATGATTACTAATCCGAAACGTAAGAAAATGAAACAGTTTTCATTTAAACTGACCGAAAAGTCTGAGGATACCCATTAAGTTAATTTGATGTCAACGGTCAAGAAAATAACAAGTATTTATTTAACTTCATTAGGCAAATACAATTAATTATATCGTATGTAGCACTTTTCGAAGAATATTGCAAGTGTTATTATTAATAGAAATCGAGGAATTTCTGATCCCATACAATTACTATGCAAATACTGAATAAATTAAAATAATAATTTGATCATATAATTAATTACTCAAGGTTAAATATCAAGTATTCAAGCTCATAATTTTATATTTCGATAAAGAAACCCTATAAACGTGAAATTAATATAGCGCCTGAAACAATGTCTTAGAAGTCAATATAACGTAAATAATTAATTACTTTCTGAGCTGATTGAAATGCGTAGGGTAGAAGTCATCTTCAAAGGCTAAACATTTTATGAAATTTACGTGAATAGATTATAAATTATTTTGTCAGCAAATTATTTCCATTTTTTTAAATTTGTGTTAGCTGGTAGCAAAGACAGCAAAATATTTAAATGTATTATCTTATTGGTTTATTTAACTATCTAGCACTAATGAAAGGGTCAAGTGGAAAGATATGATCTCACGAGTGTGGAGAGTAACACCATCTTGCTGGAAAACTCTCCTCTGTAATTCGTCACGTATCTAATCGACGAATGACTGGAAAATTAATAAGGCGCATTTTATCAACAAAGTTTAAACCAAAATCAGATTGATCAAGATCAAAATTTATCGTTACAACAATTGTAATCTTGAATTTTAATCTTTGGTCAAGGTGATTTTGATTGACACTTGGCCACTACAACTTGCCCTAATTGCCTATATGGCCTTTAATTCCGAGCATCAGTGGTAAGCTGTATATAAGTATCCTATTATTATCTAACATAGCAACCAAATTCCTAATTTTTGAGCATGCAAAGTGCTTTCAACAAAAGAATGCTAATTTCCAGTTACCGAAATTTCCATAATTCTATGTACAAATACATCCGTGCTTAATCTATTCAGAAAAAAGAATTTCAATATGTGATCCAAAGACAGTAATTTAACTCTGCCGAGTACCTGTATCATAGAGTAATATGAATATCTATTTTAACAGTGACATTCTAAAATATGTAGCAAACCTGCAATAATGAAAATAATTTAAAGAGCGACTGGTCAATATAAGACAACTGCTTTGGTGCTTATTAATTACTCCGAAGTGTTCATGTGTTGCTATAATTAATCGTCAGTTATTGTGTTCCATGGAGTCGGATACAATTTAAGCTGACTTGTGTCATGGCCGCTAAAACGTCTGAACTAAGATTTTATTTGATGCGTAAGAAATGCCAGTAGTTCTCAAACAGTTCTTTCCTGTTACAGCAATGATGTCGCTAAATAATTATAAAAAACCAGGAAAGATGTTATCATAAAATGTTAAGATTATTAATTTAGTAACTTCGTCATTTTAGTGGAATTTTGATAATACAGTGTCCACCATAAAGTTGGCTACATATGGAAAATATTATTGACATTTCTAAAAAACTCTATTGGGGGTTCGTTTATGCATTTCCGACAACAAAAAATTACATTTTGACACATGTCATGTGATCATCGGTTTGGCAGGAATGTAAAAAATAGTTGACGGTGGTACCGAAAAATGGGTCAAATTGTTAAGATATCGAAAAATTTTATTAAGAAAAAGTGCACAGAATACAACAAGGACCCCATAAATCAATTTTGAAGCAGATGTGAGGAAAATAAAAAAGTGCAAATTTTACCCCTACCATTAATTAGGTACTATATGAAAAATCATAAATTCTTATGTCTCTCTCGCAAATATTTTATTAGTTCCGACAAAAAGGTATTTGCATGTAAAAAAGAAACGAACCCCCAATATAGTATTTTTTAGAAATCTCAATAATACAAATTTTTCCCATATGTAACCAACTTATGGCGGACACTGTAGGTATATTGGCTCAATTCAGTCAATAACGATGAGTTATCAAAAAAAGAAATCAAAGACTAATATTGTTACAGTCCAGCAAGAACCACGTTGAAGTATGGGCATTTCTTACCAGGAAAGGATAGGATCGTAGTATTAGTAGGGGAATGATGTTGGTAAAAATAAAATATTTCATATAATAACAAAAAAAATCTGAAATTTCTATGAGAATAACGCAAATAAATTATTTTTCTTTTAGCGGTAATAAATAAATATTCTGGTTGACAACATATATATTAAAAAAATTAACAATAATTTTAAAACAAATAAATTAAAACAATTCTGAAAGAACAACGTATTGGCACATTTTCATGAACACTATACACTTGAACAATTTACGACACGTTTTCATAAACAATACAACACTACACTTGAACGATTTATCTACTCGACGCAAGTACCATTCACCATTCGTGTTAATATATAACATAAGAAAGATTTTATTAGAGATAAACACGCGCTAGTAGTAATAACACACATTTTTGTCGAAACTAAAGTATTCTAAAACGTGTAATATGTACATACAAGAAAATTGTAAGACTTAGTGATTTGACATTTGACGGATGAATATCCACTATTTACCACTAAAAACAACTTAAAATTTCATATAAAGACGTTTTTCATATTTAGAGTGGTGTTAGTTCACAGGAATAAATAATATTCATCGTGAAATCACACAGTTTGAGAATCGCTGAGCTTATGACTATGTTTCTCACTCCTCAGTGTACATTTCATATTTCCGTCTCAAAAGAAGTGGGAAAAAATCTTGGTAGACATACATTGACAATGTCTTTAGGCTATTGCTTTAAGTTTGTGTGCAAGAGATAGTGAAAACGTATGCGCAACATTAATTCATATATCGGTCACTTTAAACTGGACCCGACTCTACTACATTCCATTGGTTGTTCGAAAATTTTAGTAGCAATGATAAACAACTACTTACTCACAAAATTTGCGAGAACCAAAACACGGAATTACAACTGTGGCAATATATCTTATGAAGCCCTTCAGTGATTTATTTTAGGCTCATTATTTGCATTTACTGAAACGTTGCTTTAAAAAGTTGTAACGCACTTTTATGTATGCTTACGACACGTATAATTATTATTAATTTAATCACATACATAGTTACAACTCCTATATCAAGATAAGCAATGTTCTATTTTGGGTGCTTAAGTAAAAATTTCCTAACCCTTCGCTCTAAAACTATAGACAGCGTTTACATAAAACAGTTATACGCGCCTCTGGCGATCACCCTGAATGACGGATACTGCCCAATTTTAATAGAGAGTGTTATACCGTTTAAAATTTATTCCAAATTTGAAACAGAAATTTTAAGTCTAAGAGAAGTCATCGTATATACAAGAAACGGTCTACATATATACACATACATATGTACAATGTACACAATAGTATATCCAGCGTGCAATTTTCCGACGCTAACTAGATCCATGTTTAATGCTTTACCTTAAAACATGCCAGACAAGAAAAGCGATATATGAATTTTTCTTAGCAGTGCAAACTTAATTTGTAAAAGAAATTAACTATTTAAAAAAATAGCTTGACATTTACTAAGTGAAAAGTAGACACTTTGCAGATTTGAAATGTCTACTACTGTACCTCCAGTTACCAGGGTCTATGTCGATCGTATTTTTGTAATAACTTGTAATTAAACGATAACAAAAAAACTCAGCTTGATACTTCTTTGTAATGCCATGGCTTGCAGGTTTAAAATGACTGTCGCTGGACCTCCACTAACCGGAATATACGCCAATTTTATTTTTATATTCAGCGGTAAGTAACCGATAATAAAATATATTCGCTTGATACAAAAATGGTCGTACCAATTGTAACAGACATATTCAGTCATTTGGTATAGTTTGCATCATTAATACAAATATTTCTTCTCTTCATTTGTCTGTCATGTTAAGAACAGGATTAACAATGTTTCTAGCGGTTATTGTAGTCGTCACATATATTGATAAGGCTGACTAAAAGACGAGTTCTAGCCATAGCATAGCCGTACGCCTCCTAAACATATAGAAACCTCAATTATAGCAAACGTGGGCGATTACGTCGAAACCAAATGCATGCGCACATAGGTACTGCATATCCATTTTGGTCAGTAGCGCAGAGTCTTAGAAAGAACTTAATCTGCGCCGGGAGGTCTCTTCCTATTTGGCGACTACAATACAAAGTCAAGCAACTGCACGCTGACTGCAGTACTCATTAGTCTAGGAAATGGCGTGCAAAATCCAAGACGAAAAGTTACCGTCTGCCACTCAGCGATCGAAGATAGGTAAGTACGGAACTTATTTCTCTGAAAATTTTTGGTATGGTGGAAGAATATGGAAGGGACGGGACATTTTTTTTAAAACGAATGCTTATCGATATCTGTCCAAATAGGTCGTTAGTATAATATGTACTTGACATACTCCAGTTACACTGGCAGACGACAATTCCGCTCGGTGCATGGTAGAGGGAATTTTAAAAAGAGATTTTTTAATTTCCCTCTACCGCGCACTGATCGAAATTTTCGTTTCCCTGTGTAATTGTAGTAGGTATGTGAAGTACATATACTAACTACCTATGTGAAAAGATATCGATAACCATTCGTTTTAAAAGAAATGCCCCCCCCCCCTCCACATTCTCTCACTATACTAAACATTTTCAGAGAGAAAAAAGTTTCGTAGTTATATGCTCTCTTCGATTACTGAGTGGCAGAAGATAACTTTTCGTCGTCAATTTTGCACTCCATTTCCCTAACTAAATATAGATATTCTATCGTTATTAGAGTTTATCGTGTTATAAAACAGATTTCTACACAACTCCTTTCCTACGATATTTTTGTCTGGTTATAAGATAATTACAAAACTCCTATTTTACTTCCACATCTACGTAGTGGAGTACAGATACTTGGGATTTGATGTATATACTAGAAGTCAAGGTCTCAGATTTTTTATGATAATTTCAACTCCCCCACAAACCCCACTCCATTATTAAAGGGGTCGATAAAATGAAATTGAGATACTCAATTGATCCACGTATGTTCTATAATGACATTTGGAACTAAATTATATTTTGAGATGATTCGGTTGAAGAGTTGGGGGTAAATAGGGGTAAATAGAAGAAAATAAGTAAAGCAATCTGGTAAAATTACAAAATGTTATGATTTTGTTTTTATGCTAGGAATCAAAGCCTCAGATTTTTTATATCTCCAACCTCCCCCCCCCCGCGTCACCCCCACTCTTACCTTAAAGGAGTTCATAAAACAAAATTGAGATATTCATTTGAAATTTGGTTCACGTATTTATTATAACGACGTATGGAACTAGATTATATTTTGAGATGATTCCGTTGAAGGGTTGGGGGTTAAATAGCGGTAAATATTGGAAAAAAAGTAAAGCAAGCTGGTAAGAGTACAGAAACTTGAAATTTGGTGTATATATACTAGAAGCCAAGTCCACAGATTTTTAAAAAATATTTTTCAACACCCCCACTACCCCCACCACCCCCACTCCATTATTAAAGAGGTTGATAAAATAAAATTGACATAATCACTTTTGGAACACGTATATATTATAACGACATATGGAACTAGATTATATTTTGAGATTATTCCGTTGAAGGGTTGTGGGGGTAAGTATGGGTAAGTAGGGTAAAATGAGTAAAGCAAGCTAGTAAGTGTACTTATATACTAAAAGTCAAGGCCTCAATTTTGTTTAATAATATTTTCCATCCCCCAACCATCCCATTATTAAAGTGGTTGATAAAATTGAGATATTCACTTGAAATTTGGTACAGCTAAATGCCATAACGATATCTGGAACTAGATTATATTTTTTATGACCTGCCTCAAATAGTATTAAAATTCTATGACCAATTATTTTCACATACTAGAGTGCAAATATAGTCAAGTTGTTTTCATTTAGAGAGATTTGGATGCAAAATCTGGATGTGGAAGTAGTGGTTCCTTAGGCAGCGGTTTTTTAAGTTGAAATAGATACAATAGTAATCATTTGATTAATCTTTTCACCAACTTAATAATCGATTTATTTATAAGTTAATGAATATTTTAGTGTTCAATAAGTATTTCATAAATAATAAATAATATTTTATTGATATATTATGCATTATTTGCTTTATCGGCGTTCTCTTGCTATCCTCGCCTGCCATGTAGAAAAGAAAGACAGATATAGAGAGAACATGCTAGAACATGCAAGCACATAATACCGTTAAAAAGCTGGTATATAAGTATATTCAAATACTTTTTAATATTGACCAACAGCACTTCAAGCGGTAAATTGAAAAACTACAGGCATTAATTAACTATTAGTACTGTTCGAAGTGTCTGCATGAGGTGAAATTTTTAATAACTCTATAAATTAGTTAAAATTTTGTGTTGAACCGTCATCCGGTAATTCGCTATCAAGAACACCATGCAAAACTTAATTAAAGTTGGTAATTCAAGCGTGTTGAGTTGGTGCAGTTGTTATTCTAAGTTGCAGGTAAGAAGAAGGTCGAAGTTCAACGCGGAAAGCCCCAGTCACGATATGAAATATTGGAAAATCGCATTTTCTCTCTGTGTCTACTGCTTATTATACATAAAAGCTATTCGGGTTTATTACCAACTATATTTTATTGGCGCTGTACATGGATTTTTTATTTGTTTTTGTAACTGCACGTACATAGGGTAATATAAGAATAACATGTAATAGACATAAAAAGTATATTTTCGTGGCATTTTATACCACGTAACATTTTTATTTCATAAGTAATTTTCCTATATTTGCATTATAGATATGAGGAACATGTCAGTATAAAATTATTAGCACAATAAAACTATAGATGTTGTATATACAATACAATGCCCGACAAAATATTTGCAAGAAAATAATATTTTTCCCTCAATAGCCTCTGATGTGACCCAAATATACTGGCTGTAATTAGATTCATGTAATTAAAAAAACTGGTAATAGGGACCGACTAGACAAACAAAAAACTTATATGGCTTTTATCTCTAGGGGCACTTTGAAAAAAACTGACCTAGGTTTAACATTTTAATGTTAAGGTAGGAAACATTTGAGAACCACTGTTTTTCAGGGTCAATAGATGTTATAGTTCCGAATGTTAGAAATAATAAAAAACTGTAATACCTGACTTGTGTTCCCGCTGGAAGAAATGCGGCATTTTGATAGGATTACTTGTACCGAACTTTTTATACCACTAGTTATGAAAATGTAAATAATTGCTTCTCTTTCGGCATAGCATAGCATGGCAGCAGGGGTTTAAATAGGATTTGTTTACATGTGTTTTTAAATTTGCAACAAAGTTATTGTAGCTATTATTGTCGTTTATAAGAATTTCTAAAGCTCTTCCGCACCAGCTGCATTTCCACCAGTTTCTCCATACACCAAGTGCATATCCGCGAGCTTTGGATAAGTGTAATCTCCCATAATGTCCAAAATCTGGTTTTAAAACACCACACTAAACTGGGAATTAACATTATCAATAAAGAAAACAAAAAGAAAAACTTCCAAAATCCAAAAAGTAACACAAAAGGCACGAACGAGAAGTAGTGTCTTACGAAACCAAGTACTAACAACTTGAAGTCAATAAGATAAATCTTAACATAAGTGGCATAAAATCCAAAAGAACAAAAGCAACAGACGAAACCAAGGAACGGGTAGGTCGCGTTGTGTGTGCGATGTTTCCCAAGTAAGGACACAAACTGAAATTATTACTTGAGAATATTACAAAGGAGAGTATAGCACTCGTAATTAGATAATTTGGCCGCAAAGAAGCAAAAAACATGGCGGTGTCCTCTGTTGGTCGTTTTCATATACCTTCTTTTTTTTTTTTTGCGGGGTGGAAATCCTTTATGGACACCTTTTCGGTAGTGTGGGACTCTCCTCTCGGCCTACCCACTAAAACCACCCCTCTTCAGCTGGTGGGGACGTATCCTGGGACCGCTCTCGCTTTGCTTCAGGATACCCATCTGTTTTAGTTGTTGTCATTTCCTACCGCTATTCCGTTCAGTTGTGTGGAGGGAATAAGTCGGGATTCCTCTCATCCTCTCCCTTTTTTTCGATTATGCTGTTGATAGCATTCTCAGCTCTATTCCAACTGTCTTCCGACTGTAGCATGTAGTCCAGAATTTCGTCAGGCCCTGTTTGGTTTATGCCCCGTCTCTCCTCTGCCCATCTGTTACAGCGGAACACCGTGTGTTCCACGTCGTCGATCTCTCCGCAGTACACACATTTCCTGGAATTCAGTTTCCCTATTCCAAGGAGGTAGTCCGCGAAGCAGCCGTGTCCTGTCAGAGCCTGTGTGAGGTGGTATCCCACCTCCCCGTGCTTTCTCTCCACCCATTTTTTGATGTTGGGGATTATTCGGTGCGTCCACCTCCCTTTGTGTGCGTTCTCCCACCTATCCTGCCATCTGTCCAGCAGCCTTCTCCTGGCGACTTGTTTTCCCTCCCCGTGGCGTACTTCGTCCCTTTCTTTGACCAATAGGTCAAGTGGGGGGGTCCCCGCGATTACCAGCACCGCTTCATAAGAGACGGTGCGGTATGCGCTGCTGATCCTTAACGCCATTTGACGTTGGATCCTTGTCAGTCCTCTCAGGGCGTTGGCCCTGTCATCGACGGCGCGTCCCCATACCGTCGCGGCGTATAACATGATGGAGTGCACTACGCCGCATAATACCCTTCTTTTGCTTGCCTTCGGGCCCTTCGTGTTGCACATTACTCTGCCCAGGGCGGTTGCCGCCTTCCCGGCTTTCTCCGCAGTTTTTAGGATATGGGTTCTAAACGACAATTTCGGGTCCAACCAGATGCCCAGGTATTTAAGCCCGCTGCCCGGTTGGATTTCGATCTGCCCAACCCTGATGGTGATAGGCTGGACACTTCTTTTCCTCGTGATTACTACTGCTTCAGTCTTCTCCGGGGCAAGCTTTAGTTCGACGCCTCGGAGCCAATTCTCAATTCCCCTAATGGCGATATTCGCCTTCTCCTCCATTAGCTCCGTCCATTTTTTTTCGGATACCGTTAGGGCTAGGTCATCCGGGTAACCGGTCAGGGTGACCCCCCTTGGTAAGGGGATCCGCAAGACGTCATCGAACATGATGTTCCACAGCGTTGGCCCAATTACCGAACCCTGCGGAACACCACAGGAACACCACGTTTTCATATACCTATTGTTGCGTGTTTTCCACCTTTTAGGAAATACCCTGTATGAATCCGTGGGTTCTAAATAATTTTAACAAGGGGTAAACCACTAACACTTCATTTAATAATTTACTGATTATACAAAACTTCTTATTAACTAAAGTAATCTTTACATTTTGTTTACTTTTTATTTAACCTCATTTTTCACTTTTCAACTTGTTCACTTTTATAAAACTTCTCCTTAATAAACTTCTCTTCCCCGCCGTGGAATCTCGCCTTATATACCCTGAAGTTGCCTTTAGTTTTATCTAGAACATAATCGAGAATCTTCTCCTACCACACTCTAGAAAACTCTACCTCTATCTACAAGTTTCCATTCACTATTAGGCATAGGCGTATCAATCTCCAGTTTCAAGGGGATGTAATACATAATAATATTAACTATATATTGGTAACACGCTATAAGCCACTATGTACGGAATTGAGGCTAGAGAAGGAGATAGTTTTCTATCTCTGCTGGGAACTTGGGATCCAACGCGCACGCTCTGACGACACAATCTGATGAAGGAGTAAGAAAGCGAGCTCTTGTAATAGGCCAGTGGCCATGTGGCCAATTTCTCCGATTAGATTGTGAGCATTTACCTTCTATATTCAGTTGAACTGTCACAATCTCGTGTCACTAAGGCATGCGCACCATGCCCAGGGTACTCTTAGAGGACAGAGAGACAGGCTTTCCTTGGCGTCAAGTTACGAACGAAACTCATAGTATATAGTTAATATGTATATGGTCGCTTTTAACTGCTTTGTCGGCATACTTATTTACAGGAATGTCAGAGTATCATGTGCCACAAGACGCGAGGCAATAAAACCTACCCCAATATGCCAGTAGTTCTCAAGCTATGTTATTAAGTATTTTGGAAATTTATGTTTATTTTTTTTTCTCCAATATTATGAGCTTTAGACCCCATTTTTTTAATGACATGAAACTAATTACACCCTGTATAACAGAAATTAAAGGGCTTGAAGTACTCTTTGATATAATTTTTTTTACCTGTATAGCTTGAAAAATAACGATGCTATGTGAAAAACAATGAATGTTTTGTATTTTTTTTTAATAAAAAAATTAGGATTTTCCTGCTGTTAGTGGCCATAGTATAGAGATTCCAAAAGTCTTTACCAGTTTTTATTAATATATAGCATTACCAACATGGTCTGATTTTGAGAGCTTCAACTTATCAAAAGTTTTAAAGAAATATGAGATTTAAATGTATTTCTTTGCCACTAAAAGTTCAAGCCCCTCATTTGTACTTTCATATTTCCGAAACTATTAATTCTACAAATATTTTAAAAAACGAATTAATATATCTTCTTAAGCTTTCTTTTTCTATATTGTCATATTTTCCTTTAATGCAATTGCTTTAGAGTTATGTACAAAATGAAGGAATTTCTTCAGCAAAGTAGTAAAATTTCTCTCAATTTAAAGTAGGGATGTTTTTTAAAACGATTGCTTCAAAAATGCCAAAAAATTAGAGCATATTAGTAATGCTATATATTAATAAAAACTGGTACAGATTTTTTTGAATTTCCATTATATGGCCAATGACAGCAGGAAAATCCTAACATCATACTGATTGTTTCTGACATATTTGAGATTTAAACATTATATCTCGCCTGATAAACGTTCGAGCGCCATTTTTAAACTATCGTATTGTTACGTGTTTCCGACTCTAGCAAACACCCTGTATGAATCCGTGGGTTTCAAAATAATTTTAACAAGGGGTAACTACTAACACTTTATTTAATAATTTACTGATTACACAATACTTCTTAATTAACCAAAATAACCTTTACACTTTGTTTACTTGCTATTTAACCTCACTTTTTCACTTTCCAACTTCTCTTTTATAAAACTTCCCTTCCCGCCATGGAATCTCGCCTTATATACTCTGAAATTGCCTCTAGAGTTATCTAGAACATAATCGAGAATCTTCCATCACGCTCCAGAAAACTCTATCTCATTCTACAACTTTCCAGGACGTCGCTATTAGTCATGGACGTATCATATCGGGTGTAATGCATAACAGTATTTTTAGAACTATTCATCGTATAGAAATATACAAAATATAATACTTGTAATTTCATAATCTTAATTTTTTTACCATGACACTTTTTCCAAATGTAAGACTTTTGAGTAATTTACGAAAAACAGTCTCAAGGTACCAATTTTCTAAAGCTAAATTCCTAATCATCAATTCGTTATAACTTGGAAAATATAAATTTTTATGAAAAATTGTAAACCACCTTTTTCTCTTACAATATGATTCTATATCAGATTCAGTGGTTACTGTTTTACTTTTTTGCTTACCCCTCTAAAGGGGGCGGGTACCATTCCCAAGTAAAAAGCGGCAATTTTTAAAGGGTAAACTTTTTTGTACTTAGTATTAGAAACCAAATGCAAAAATAATCATGAAAATTTTACATGTCATCTTTTTAGGCAATCAGAAATCTGTTTTTGTGTCGTTACCATGGCAACCCAAAAAATTTCCGGAAATTTCCATCCTCCAGGGTACCCTGAACGATGTAATAAGTGGAAATTTTTCTGTCAAATTATTGACATATGATCATATTTGGCATTTGCTATTACATAAAAATGGAATTTTATTTTTCATATTAAACGAGATAATTGATTGATTGATTGATTTGCCAGCGTAAGGTGGGCACTGCTGCCAATTCCGGGCATTCATGGAGGTTCGTTCCAACACGCAGCTTGGTTGTCCGTCGAACACGCCCAACGGACGGCCAAACCGCGTGCCGGAACCAAATCTCGGATGTTTTATATACCGCCGAACCGGCTGCGTACGCCGGGTTGGACATTGGACATGCTTGTTGTCAGCAGCGAGAGCCGCATGACGCATGGGGTGGGAATATAGAATGGGAAGTATAGGTGTTTGAGAGATGCTTCTTTTAAGTTTCCACGCTTCTATTAAGTTTCCATTTGTCATCTTTGGCTGGGGTGTGGTGCAGTTGTTTGCGAGATGCTTCTTTTAAGTTTCCATCTATCGTCATCTCCTTATTTCTCTTCTTCTAAGTTTTCTGCTTCTCGTGTCTCTGAATCTGGCAGCATTTATTTTTCATTTTATTTTTGTGTTTTTTCCCTTTTTCCCTTTCTTTTTTATTTATTAATCGCTCCACAAGTAAATATCCATCTACGGTGGAGTTGCTGGGAAGGACCCTATCTCGCGGTAACAATATTTTTTTTACGCGTTATGAAAAAAGAGTTCCGAAGGGATAATTTGCTCACCCTGTATGTCGTTTCCTTGAAACAATCGGTTTCAATTTTGGGCAGTTTTTCTATTTCATCACCTATATATTATATTTATTACCTATAGGTATATTATGTTTAATATCTTTTCAATTTTGATCTCCAATTCTCGTTTAAAATTGAATAAAGACATAAATAAATTGCTAATACTACATAAACAATAACTTATCTCTTTCATTCACATATCTGGCTGGTTGTTGCTTATTTTATATCACCCACTTCAAGAAGGGACGAATCCAGGTATATATTTTACAGTCAAGCACTCAAGCAGTACACTTTTCTCGCGTTGTTTATATAGACTATTTTGTGCTGCATTATTTATCCAACATAATTTAATCAAATATCAGCTATATGAAATAGCCATACTCGCGCTAATTTATATCAATTAATGCAGAATTGTTCACGCTTCAATTCGGTACAATTTCGGCGTTTTGTTGCCGCTTTATCCGGATTTATCTCGATATCACTTAAGAGGCCACGAAACATGCGTCTTTCACCAAACTCGACACACTTTGAACTCCTATTAAACGAGATAATTATAAAAAAAATCATTGAGCTTTGTGAAACAACATTTTATTTCATGTTTAAAACTTAATTTTGATCGTGAATATCTCCTCATTTTCGTTTTCCTCCATATTACACTTATCATCAGGTAAGATAAGTATTTCAATTTTGGATGGCTTTTTTAACTTCACAAATTTCTTCGCAATATGTGCATATTGCATATTATATTCTTTTTCCATACTCTATAATCTCATTCTTTAAAAACCTCGAAAATAACTTTAACAATAAGAAATATTGAGCTTAAACTGGTTAAACTGTCAATGAAATAATGATAAATAACTAATGACGTTTTGTATCAAAGCCATCTCTGTCAAGTTATACTGTGCTGAAACTGTGCTATGCTATATGTATAAAACATGAAAATATATAAAGAAAAAATCGGTAAAGGTACTTACAAAGAACTTCCCTCTTTATTTATACCGGGTAATAGTGGTCAAAAAATTTGTAAGAAATTTTAAAAATTTTCGAAAGCATTTTTTTGGAAATAGGTTTAGAATGTCATGAAACGTGGAAATTTTAAAATTGAGCAAAAAAAAATTTTTCCACCGTCTATTTTAGGTAAGTATACTTAGTAGTAAAATAATTTTCAAAACACTTTTTCTTTTGAAATCATTTATTTCTGAAATATGTTTAGAATGTTATGAAACGTGGACATTTTAAGTTTGAGCAATTTTTTTTCCATCATATATTCTATAGTAGCAAAAAAAAAATTTCCAAACAATTTTTGTTAAAAAAAAATGTTTTATGAAATAGATTTAGAATGTCATGAAACATGGAAATTTTAAATTTGAGCAAAAAAAAATCATCATCATATATTCTCCAGTAGCAAAAGAATTTTTAGAAAATGATTCTTTGACAAAATTTTCAAATTTTGTTTTGAATTTTTTTTTTGTGAAATAGATTTAGCATGTCATGAAACGTGGAAGTTTTAGATTTGAGCAAAAAAACGTCTTCTAGTGTAGTAGTTGTAAAATAATTTTCAAAAAACTTTTTTTTTGAAATTATTTATTTATGAAATATGTTTATAATGTCATGAACGTGGAAATGTTAAGTTTAAGCAAAAATTTTTTCCATGTATTCTATTTTAACTGAATCTTCATGATCGTAGGGGGTTATGTAGATACTAGTTTAGAATGAGAATTGTCAAATAAGAAATTAGACAAATTCATTTTAGGAGTATAATTTGCTAGCATAACCAGAATTCAGGTTATCGAAAGAATGTAAAGATTTCATTAATAATTTACACATACTTTTTCTTTTAGTTATAGATAGTTATTTTTTTCTGCTGTTTGCAAAATCCTATAAAGAATATGTTTCAATACAATTATGAGCAAACAAATAATAATTTATTTTTAAACATGCATAGAGTTTATAAGCTCCAATACTAGCTAGCTAATAGATAGGTCAAGATCTGTTGTTTTTATCAGTCAATTTCAAATATAATTATTTCACACTTATTCATAGAAATTGTCTTGGTTTTGCATGAAACACCTTTACGAATGGCTTTATGTCTTACTGATGAGCTCCAGAATAAGGGCGAAAAACGCTTCAAATGCTAAGCATTTGAAAGAAACAGAATGATAGATTTCATGAAAATGTAATCGATTAGAATGAAAATTTTTTAAGACATGGTGGATAAATAAATTCATTTTAGGCCTTTGTTCTCATTTTTAACTAAATCTTCATGATCGTGGGGGGCTATGTAGATACTAGTTTAATCTGCATGACCGTAGGGAACTGTGTGGATGCTAGTGTTAGAATGAGAATTGTTAAATAAGACATTAGACAAATTCATTTTAGGATTTCAATTTGCTAGCATACCCAGAATTCAGGTTATCGAAAGAATGCAAAAATTTCATTAATAATTTACACATACTTTATCTTTTACTTACAGATAGTTATTTTTTCAGCTGTTTGCAAAATCCTATAAAGAATATGTTTCAATATATCCTATAGTAAAAAAATTTAAAAAACATTTCTCTTTACGAAATTTCCAATTTTTTCTTTTTGAAAAGAATGCCACCAGCAAAAGAATTTTTAAAACATTTTTCTGACAAAATGTTCAAATTTAATTTTTTTTTATGAGATAGATTTAGAATGTCATCAAATGTGGACATTTTAAATTTGAGCAAAAATAATTTGTTTCATTATTTATTCCCTTTAGACGGCCCACCCTGTATATTTTCCAGTGAAAGTTTAACCATTTCTTCGCAGACAGTAGCGTCAGCTACCTACCAAATTTGACTGTTTTCCGTCAAGAAGTTTTTTTAGTTAATGCACCAACAGACAGACAGACAGACAGACAGACAGACTGACGGAATTGAAAAACCTATATTTTTGTAATCTACGTGATCTGAAACGTGAAAATCCGAAGAAATCTCGGAGGGTGATTTTTTCTCGATCATACTTCCCTTCGGTATGCGAGGGAAGTAAAAACGTTTCACCTATTTTAGTGAATAAAACTTATTCCCTGACACACAAATAGAGTTGTCCTAAACAATTTTCAGTAATTTTTGGAAGCTAAGATGGGTGGAAAAGATATTTATCTATTGCCTATACGTATATAGGTTTCTGTCACTAATCTTATACCTTGTTATGACTTAGAATAATCTTAATGTCAGTTGAAATCAGTTTATTTAATTTATTTTCGTGTAAAATTTTCTTACCGAATCCCCCGCGTGCTTGAATTAATTGCAGGAAATTTTTCTCGTACATGAATTTTCTTAAAAATTTCCAGCAATAATCTATTGGTAGATTACAAGCGAAAATTCATTCATTATAACTGGGTTCCGAGGTAAAAACCTAACTACACTAGACTATTAGCAAAGATATCCATGAACGAGTTAAAAATTCGCAACAATGTATTGACGATCGTATTTTGTCTTTTATTTCGCATACTGCGCCGGCGCGGCGCGGCGTCGTGTTTAGTTTGTGATTTGATTGCGTTAGATATTTTGCGATTTTTGAGGTGCTTTTTCTTAATAATATTTAAAAACTATTCAATATATGTGATTGTGCATCAGTTCGTTGTTATTTTTACTCAAACTTTAAAAGCAGGTAGTGGTAGTGATTAAGTGATTTCAAACGCTTTCAGTTCATATGCAGGAATCTACTTCGGTGAGTTTAACCTAGAATTTCAGATTAAAACTTATTGGGTATGTATGAATCTTTAATATTTGCACGAAAATATATCTTTTAGCGCTAGGATGTTTGCGTTCGGTACAAGCTGAAGGCGAGTGTAGTAATTCCAAATATCTAAGTATGTTGTTAATAGATGCACGAGTAATTCATTCGAATGAATAATCCCTATTATTCGAAGGTAGAGTAGGTACTGCACTTTTCTACGACTATTTAGCAAGAACTTCATCACTTATAACAATTATTTTACAACAAACTTGTTTAAACAAATTGCGAGACTTTAAAAGTAAGTACTCACTCATTGTACTATTTCCATAGAACGGAATCGAAGGCACCAAAAATATTTTTCTCGAGTAGGCAGGTGTACCTATACCGGGAAATTAACATGATTAAGTGATTTCAACAGTTGCAAGTTGCATTGCACTAGTAGTATAGGTAATACAACTTATATAACATTTTGAAACTAATTTTAAGCGATTTCCTAGGTCGTGTGTTCAATAAGGGATAAAATGTCCACAAGTCTCTGCCACTGGTACGTCAATTTTCCCTCCGGACGCTAGATGTATTGTTATAATTCTACATTTGTCTCAACCATTTATTCTGCAAATAGATAATGGTGACAAATTGCACGCCATTACTTTTGACACTCCTTAAATTTGTAATTTTTTTCGTTCTCATTTGAAATTTCAGCAAATTCAAGTTTTAATTCAAAAATGGATCAACTCGGCGGAGAACCTATCAGTCTATGGTCCATTAACACTGAAAGCATTCCTTTGTGCCATAAATTGTAGCTCATTTATTTAAAATTTTCCGCCTACAAAATAGAACAATGCACATAGCAGCATAAAATAACATCGTAAAAGAGTTATCTGTTTTATTTCCGATTAATGACGTGTAAAGATACTCGGATAGTGTTTTGTTTGTGTTTTTCTGACCCATAAAATAAATGCCATTAAGGTAAAGTCACCAATAATGGACATAGCTCCTATAGTGGACACTTATTTTTAAATTTCTTGAAACTAGTCAACTACAGCTTTCTGTGACAAATGGAATAGTTTGGTACCACTGTATAACTTCGTTGTTAACACGGTACATCTACCGCGCTTTTAGACATCACCTCTTTTGAACAGTGATAATTTAAGTTGATGTTGCACTATTTTGATTGTTTTTACAAGTGGTTGTTACAAAGAAATGAACAAGTAAGTATTGACTTTTTTCCTTTTTGATGTTTTAGTTTTAATAATAATTAAAATATGATATATTACTCTCACAAAGTTTAGTTCATTTTACTTAGTTTTCACTAGAATTCTTGTTGAATAATGATTTTAAAGTTTGATAATGGGATGTCATCTTTAGGAACATGAAATGATGAATGTACTTATTATGGACATGGCATGTTCACTTTAGGGATAACTGACTTTTAACTTATATTGTCAGTGTTACAATGTTATTTTAATGGTATTTAAGTGTAGCTATAAGTTTCATTAGTATACAAAAGTAGGAACCTGTGGTGGACATACCATGTCCACAATGCGGACATACCATGTTCACTATGGGTTCGTTCATTAAATGTTAAGGAGAAAATATGTTTTTTGCCTATTCTAATGTTCTTTAAATACACTTTTTATTGATTGTTGTTGTTTGCACCAATTTTCTTTTTATCTCTCCAGCTTTCACCTTGTTTTATGCTGGTATTAATAGTGTTCACTATTGGTGGGTCCACTATTGGACCAACATAAAAATGCTATGTTCACTATTGGGTGATCCGCACAGGTTCGGTATTTTAAAGATTTTTTTATAAATAATTAATAATATTCAAAACTGAACATTTTTCCCTAAAAATAGACCTTGAGATTATCCACTACCATGCTCAAAATATATTTAGTACCGTTTACTAAACTATCACAATAAAATGTATCCTAAACATGTCCACCTTTGGTGCCTTTACCTTAATTTACAAAAGCTTCCAAAGATAAAGCAAATTAGTAGCTTATCTTGATTTACCATAACTTGCTTATACTCATAAGAAAAGACATTTAGAAATGAGTTTTATGATATGAATTTACAAGTATAAGAAAAAATTTCTTGAAAATAGATTTATTATCTATCATATTTACACCTGTTCAATTTAAAAACATATTTTTTCGCCATATTTAGTATAGTCAAGTATCCTGTAAAACTGGAAAAGTGATGCAATTATGGTGGCCTTATTAGATTCGCAATTTTGAACATTTAAACTTCTGACATTAGATTCAGTATCAGCTACAAGGGAAATAATTAACTACCAATTTCAACACGGTATTATTCACGGCGCATTCGCCATATTCTCGAAATGAAAATATATTCTTCCGATTTTTGTTAGCTTTGATCTGGACATAGCCTGATGAAACTAACAGGGGGCCATCGCCGAGCCATACTTTACAGTGCAAAAGATTTACACAGAGATTGCTTAAGCCATTCCAGAGGAACAATGGAACACACAAGAAAAAACATACTTTGAGAACATTTTGAATAAAATGATAAAGTCGATTTAAAATTGCTGTGTTTACGCTAATTTTCAAGCAGCTCAAGTACGCCGACTTAATTACGAATTTTGAAAAAATGAAGGAAGTCTCTGATGGGAAAATTCATGGAGGTACTAAAGGGCAGAATAAGCATGGTAAAACGGTCTCAGAAACGTTTGGACCCAATTCGGCATCAGTAGATCGCCAATGGGAAAAGAAATGCTTTCCTGGAGTTGTAGCCCCCCGTTGCCACTGGTAACCCCTGTACCCTAATTATAACTTTTCGTTTTCATTTTCTATCTTTGCAATTTGTGCGTTAATTATTATGAAAATAATGTAGAATGTAGATATGATTTAAATACATCTTAGGAAAAAAAATTGCTCATTTTGTTGCCTCTTTCATATTAAAAAAAAACATTGAAGAAATCAAACAATTATTTATTCAAGAAAATAGCGATTCGCATACACAGAATTTTTACAAAAATACACTGCTATGAGTAATTTATTGCCAATTTTTTAAAATTTTTGGAAGCGGCGCTCCATACTTAAAAAAGATAAAATCTGTTACGATGCAACGTATCGTGATGCTCATCATTAAAGCTTTATGTATCAATATTTCTTACGTTTTATTCGTTCGGATACTGCTACTGTGGAAGAGGTTGACAATCCCCAAGAAATTTGCAAGTAATCGTAATATACATATCACCACCCCATTATGGTTATTTGTCTTATTATTCATTGAAACGTAAATTGACACAAAAATCGCACAAGAAAATTTTTAAAAATTTTCACTTTTACTACAACCTGCGTATGTTATTTACCTTGATACTAAATTATCTATAGAAATAAAAAAAAATAGGTAAATATACAAGGTGTACCACTTAAAACTCCCGGGGCTATTTCTTGATAACTAAAACAGATATTTGAATTTTGTAAAAAATGTTCACTGGAATATATATACCGAGATTACTTATATGGCTTTAGTTTTTAGTAAAAACGATATTTCTATAAATTGAAAGGTATAGGTGGCGTTGCGATGCAAAAACATTTTTCGGTCCCAGGAAACTTGAAAAAGAGGTGCATTGAAACAATACATTGTAAATACCTTTTATAATACGAACAATTTTCGAAAAGTCAGAGGGTTCGAGATACTTGAATTTCAACATAATTTTTTAAGTAACAAAAATGCCTTTTTGAAATACTTCTTAAACGTACATTTTAGAAAATAATTTTTTTTACATGAAAAATTTGAGAAAATGCAATTTTTATCATTCTTTCAAATTGATAATAGTTAATAAAACAATTATGTATATAATTAAAATTTATTTACTTTAAGGAAGTTATAACGATTTTTGTTATTTAACAAATTGTATTTCAATAAGATATTTCGAAAACCGATGATTTTCCGAAAATTGATCGTATTACAAAAGCTACAATGTATTGTTTCATCATTTCAAGTTTCCTGCTATCCAAAAATGTGTTTGCATCCCAACGTCACCTATACCTCAATTTATAGAAAAACAGTTTTTACTAAAAACTGAAGGCATATATTCTAGTGAACACTTTAAAAAAAATTCAAATATCTGCTTTAGTTATTAAGAAAATGACCCCGAGAGTTTTAAGTGAGACATCCTGTACATTTACCTAAAATTTCTTTTTTATCTCTATAGATTATCAAGGTAAATAACATGCAGGTGGTAGCAAAAGTGAAAATTTAAAAAATTTTCTTGTACGATTTCTTGTGTCAACAATTTACCTTTCAATGAATAATAAGACAAACAATTATAAATTGGGTGGTGATATTTATATTACACGATTACCTGACCAACTTTTTTTTGAAATTATCAACCTCTTCCACAGTAGCAGTATCCAAACGAATAAAATGGAAGAAATGAATACTTAAAGTTTTAATGGCGAGCATCACTAAACTTTGCGTCGTAACAGTTTTTATTTTTTTTAAGTATGGCGCACCGCTTCTAAAAATTTGAAAAAATTTGACAATAAACTACTCATCGCCGTGTATTTTTGGTAAACATTCTGTTTACGTGAATCATTATTTTATTGAATAAATAATTACTTGATTTCTTCAATATATATTTTTTAATATGAAAGGGGCAACAAAATCAGCACAATTTTTTTGTAAGATGTACTTAAATCATATCTACATTCTCCATTTTTTTCATAATAATTAACGCACAACCTGCAAAGATAAAAAATGAAAACGAAATATTATATTTATTAGGGTACAGGGGTTACCAGTAGCGACAGGGGGCCACAGCTCTAGGAATACATTGCCATTGCCGATTTACTGACGCCGAATTAGGTCCAAACGCTTCTGGGGTCATTTTAGCATGCTTATTCTGCTATACCCTTTGATCGATTTTCGACATACCTCGAATTTTATGCAAGAAGAAGGAACACCTCATTGTTTTCGTAACTATAATGTCACAAAATGTCTCATCTAAAAATACATAATTTCTAATAATAAAAACTAATGTAGATCTATGTTCTGGCTTTGTTTACATTCAAAGGTTTTATTCAGAGTTAATATCATCACATACAGTAACTTAACAAAATCAATAATCAAATTGCATTAGTTTGAACACATTTGAATATTAAATGAATCAACATCAAGGATTATTGGAAGAGTTCAGCTAGCTGTATGCGTATTTAGGCCATCGCCGTTTATCAATTTTCTGATTCGGTATCTATTTATGGAACTACATATATCCACACTTGTCAATCACAGCTAAATTCAATTATAATTTAACTGTAATCTAACAGCACAGCTTATACATGTACGTTTTCCATAATTCCCACTAAGTTTTAATGTAAATAGAAATACCTACTACGTTAAAATGAAATGTATTATTGTGTTTATATTTGAAATAAGGCTTTGTTCACTATCACTTTCTAAATAATTTTAAAGTTAATATAAGTAATTACTTACATATGCTTATTGATAACGCCAAACACAAAATGGGATAAAGCTTTTCCTATTGCACCACTCGCTCATTATATAACCGCTCAGCCGACCAGCGCCTCATTTCCTTGATAGAAGTAATTTTTTCCGTCAATTTGGCAAGGAATCGATTTTAAATATTTAATAAATGGGAAGATTCTACTCTAAAACATAATACCATTTTCAAATTGATTTGAACTTTCATTCCTAAAGTTATTGAAAATTACCATACGTATCCGTTTTTTAATCCTTACATAGGCCTGTACCCAGGGGGCAGGGGATACCCCCCTGGGAAAGTTTTAAGTACTCGAATTGCCAGAAAATAAGAGGGAAAAGGTCAACTGGTAGTGATCTAAAAAATTTATTGACACCCCCTGAAATCTCGCGAGCATCCCCTACAATTGATTTCTGGCTACGGAAATTAAAAATGATAAGGTGCAGTGGAAATTTTTATGTAAAAACCCTTCCTATACTAGCTAAAGGTACATAGCTCTACATCCAGAAGTCCATCCTGCGGAGGGAGCCGTGGGCGAGCGGTCAAACGCGTTAATTTCTAATTAAAATAATGTTGACATCGAAAGATCGAAATTGGCATTTTCACGGCATCGTTAATAGCATGGGCGAAATACAAAATTCGAGCCGACAGAAGTGAACGAACAATGGCATTTTTTGACATCGCGACATTTGATTTTTGTTACATTAATGTCACTGGTAAGTTAATAACCGGAATACCCGGAAGAATAGGAAGATTTTAAATATATAAACAAAATCGCCAGAACTTCACCTTGACCAATGTCAAGTTTTAATAATTTGAACAATTTTCTTACAACTTTACCGACTTCTGGCAACGTTTAATCCTCGACCTAGACTTCTGGCAATAATTTTACAGAATTTCTATAGTTAAAAACTATAAGTACGGTGCCGGTTTCAGTAGCGAGAACTCGATCGGCGAAGTTAAGCAACGCCGGGAGGGTCCGTCACTTAGATGGGTGACTGTATCTCATTTGGCCGTCCTGGTTTAGTGGTGGAATAGCATTAGCTAAAACTACGCCAGGATGTTAATATAAATAAGACATTAAAATTTTAAAAAATAATAAAACTACACAAAATTTCACAGCTGCACTCAAAGATTTTACTGTGATTAAAAATTAACGCGTTTGATCGCTCGCCCACACTTCCCTCCCTGGAATGGATTTCTGGCTTCTGGCTGCAGAGCTATGTACTTTTGAGCCAGTAAGGCTTCGTCATAGTCTATTAAAACCTCTTTGGGATTCGTCTATTATAATAGATTCCCAACGAATTTTATAATGATCCCTCAAATAGTTTAATTATTATAAATAATTATTTAACACCGTTTCGCGGACCATTCTCTCGTTCTTGGCGTTAATAGGATAAATAATATTAATTATTATAAGATTAAAACTCAAAAACGAATACTGAACTGGTGTGACATATTTATCGTATTATCATAATACCTATATTTAAAATTAATGAGTTAATGTGATGGTCAAATTACAATAAGTGTAGAATTATTTTTTTTTTGTCTATGAAGTGTAAGAATTTGCAGGGGTAATATAGCAAGCGGGAAACTTTATATTGAAAGAAATAAAGATCAAGATGGACTTTATTTGAAATGTTTATATTTAGAATTATAATTTTACGAGAAAATCCTACTTGAAAAAAATTAACCAATGAACTAATATGTTATTCGCATAACTACATATTAGATAAAACAACCTGCAGGATATACAATTTTGGTTTTATCAACGACAGTAAATTAAATACTGAAAAATATGTGCATTTTTCCTACACCTATTTAATTATGTGACAATTATTAGCATTTTCTTGGTAAAAAATCGTACCTATAATTCACTGTAGTGAATTATCGATTCACGTCCGGCCAATCACAAATACAAATTCATAAATCACTGGTTCACTGATTCCATGACGTGATATTTTAAATCGACTGCGATCAACTCTTGCTGCAGCTGACAATCAACTCGCTGACAGTGACAACCAAGTGTATCGCCATATTGTTTGTTTACGTTTTTCACTTTTTATGAGCATATGAGTAGGTACCGATTAATACTATCATATCTCAGTCTGATTTATTTGTTTAATAGGTATAAAAAAAGCATAGTATTGCATTCGCGATTATGACACCATTATTCACTCAGAAGATTTGCGCCACTCGCCTTTGGCTCGTGGGCTCAAACATTATCTTAGTGAATAATGGCTTTCATAATCGCTCATATAATAATAAGTATACTATTAATATCTCAAATTGTTTTCTTAAAACTCTACATGGCCACGTCGGCGCACCGCACAGCGACATCGCCCATCGCACATCGTCCATCGCACGACGCACAGCGGCTAGACTGGTCTGCACACAAAAGAAGGCTGTGCGATGTGCGAAGCTCAAGTTGATTTGGGCACTCTATTCTCTCTGGCACTCTCATTTAAAATAGTGGTTCTATTTAATTTTACTGTGCGCTGTGCAGTGCGATGTGTGCCGTGCGGTGCGCCGACGTGGCCATGCACTTAGACCTTCGTCAAGAGTACAGTATAGTACAGGGAATGAATGCAAAATTTTGTAAAAACCTCGCAAAAATTAATAAAAGGATCATCTCCGGGACTTGCAGAATGGAATGAGGCATTCTTTGCACTTCCAAGTTCCGGGAAAAATTCAAAAAAATTTGGAAAAACTTTTTGATGTTTAGTTTGTTTGCTTTAGCGGGTAAACTAATGAAAGAAAAGAGTTTTCAAGAAAATTTGTAGTTCGTCTCTTTCTCTACAAAAAAGGTCTTTACAAATTTTTGTCTTACTTAAGCCGTTTAGGAGATAAATCCAGTTTTCCACTTATAGTTTTGAGCCGCTCCGAAATCCGCGGAAAATGAGAATTCTCTGGGAGTTTCGTACGACCGGACACATCGATCGATAATTCTTACTATTCAGAGCCGCTAAAAAAATGAAAATAACATGAAATGTAGAGAAAAGTCTCAGCTTTAATGTGGAACTAATCACAAAATTCATAAAAAAATTTATCATAAAGAAAAAAGTGTTAGAAGATGGCTTAGTAAACTTTATACAGTTGATTTATTCATATTTTTGAGTTTTATGCATCTTGCCTATTTCTCCCGCAACAATGGGTGCTTTCTCACTTCACGGATTCGATTCCACTGACTTTAACCTATATTTCTTGAAAATTTCATTGAAGGATGTTAAGAAACAAATGAGATGTACATGTTTTACTGTATAATTGTGCATTTTCTGAACGTGTATGAATAATGTAGAAGAATTTAAAAAGTACTGCACGCATTTAAAAAACTCTAAAGTCATTCAGAAGAATTTGTTTTATTGCATGTACTTATAATCCAAAAATTTGGACTGTGCTATTGTTATTAACAAGGATATAGCGAATTGAACTCCAAAATTTGGAGGTGATTGATCGATGAGAAATATACCATCTATTTTAATCGCAAGGCATATTTTTCCAACAAAAGCAATTGCAATAAAATGTTAATTGGATTAATATATCATTATTTAAGAATATACAAGCAAAATGAATGATCATTCTAACGACTCCCGGCAAAGATATGAAAAAATCTGTGGATCAACTCTGCAAAGTTTACTAAGCCATCTTCAGACACTTTTTCCTCTGATAAATTTTTTTATGAATTTTTTGATTAGTTCCATATTAAAGCTGAGACTTTTCTCTACATTTTATGTTATTTTCATTTTTTAGGGGTTCTGAATAGTAAGAATTAACGATCGATGAGCCCGGTCGAACGAAACTCCCGGAGAATTCTCATTTTTCGCGCATTTCGAAGCGGCTTAAGCTATAAATGGAAAACTCGATTTATCTTCTAAACGGCTTAAGTAAGATAAAAATTTGTAAAGACTTTATTTGTACAGAAAGAGACGAGCTACAACTTTTGTTGGGAACTTTCTTCTATATTTTCATTATTTTGGCCGCTAGAGCAAAAAAAAACGAAAATCAAAGTTTTTCCAAATTTTTTTGACTTTTCCCGGAATTTGGAAATGCAAAGAATGCATCATCTCATTCTCCAGGTTATTACCTACTTAAATCCCAGAGATGATCCTTATATTAATTTTTGTTACCCTAAATGGCTAATTTGCCTATACCCCAGAGAAATAAAACTTCCTCTGCGGAATGAGGCCGAACAAGCTGAATTTTTGCAGAGACCTTCGTTTTGATGTTCCAATGAAGCACAAAAAAATCTCATATGCCTACCCTTGTGCGTCTTGAGATATCGAAGGTCAAAGGTCATGAAAATCGGTTTTTCGCGAAAATCTCGCTTCCAGTGCATCTGACGTCGTAAGAACCCATAACAAAACTTACGTAAAATAGTATTCTCTACAAAATTGTTGATATAAATTTTTTTCGTACGACCAACCGTTTTCCAGATATAGCATGATAAAGCGGGAGCGCGCATTCGTAATAGGTAATACTGTATTATACTGCAGAGCTATAACTATAAAAGCACTTTTCTTAACTTCCCGCTTTATCATGCTATATCTCGAAAACGGTTGGTCGTACGAAAAAAATATATATAAACAATTTTGTAGAGAATACTATTTTACGTAAGTTTTGTTATGAGTTCTTATGACGTCAGATGCACTGGAAGCGAGATTATCGCGAAAAACCGATTTTAATGACCTTTGACCTTCGATATCTCAAGACGCACAAGGGTAGGCATATGAGATTTTTGTGTGCTTCATTGGAACATCAAAACGAAGGTCTCTGCAAAAATTCAGCTTGTTCGGCCTCATTCCGCAGATGGCCTTTTTTTTTAACTTATTTCACTGGAGTACTATACTAAGTAGTTATTAACGTAAATTTGTGACCGTTGCTTTTATTCACACACGGTTTCTGCTATTGCTACGTTTTTCAAAGAAATTACCTCAAATTATAAATACACGCCATGATTGTCTTATACTTGCAATGTCTATTCACTCATCACTCCAGATTAACTTAATTAAATGATTTTTATTAAATATCTTGAAATTAATGTAGGATATTACTTGGAAATCGTCTCATGTGGTTTTAGCAAGCTATGTTCAGTTTAATATGAACACAAATTGAAACGTATGTATGCAGTTTAGATTTATTTTCGCTGTTACTGGCGCATTCGCCAAAGTCTAAATATAGGTCAGTTTCCAACGAGGTTTCCAATAATAATTTTTTTAGGTGGTTCTCCAATTTTAATAAATTACTCCCGACTGTTTTAACAGAATTCTATTATTTTTTTTCTAAACTAGGTATAGAAAATAAATTTAAAAACTTATTGAAATAGCATACAGGGTTATTCACGGGAAGCGGGTATTAAAAATTTCTTGGGATCTGTTTAGAAATTTGAAAATAGGTATAAGGGGGTTTCTGGATATGGCGGATCTAACGAAAGTATTTTCATGCATGTGTTACTTCCGCTTACACCGGATGTATCACCTAACTTTGTTATTTTAAATGGAACACCCTATATTTTATTTCATACTTGGATTCCTTATAAAATTCTTAAACCTGCCAGTTTTCGAGTAATTAATATTTTTGGAGATTTTTGACGGTTCCTACCTTTCCGAAAAGAAATTAATATTTTCTATCATGTAGCCGATATAGAGACTTTCTTCTTAAACTCACAAGTCAAAAATCTTTATTAAACATCTTTGGTATAAGTACCTTATGATCTAACTAGAAGTTGTCTTATACAGGGTATTTCATTTTCACAGTCGTTTTAGTTCAAACGTCCAAAAGTCAATTATTTCAAATGGAACCCCTGTATATTTTCACAGAATTCAACAGAGTGTTGAATTCTGCATTGATTGATATTAGCATTCCCTATTTCTATCTCTCTCGAATTTTTTATTATGGATGAATTCTAATAAAATGTAGATGTACAATCAGCCATTCTACATACATAGCAGGCAATGAAACATTTCAGAATGTTTTATTTGTCAGTATAAACACCGTGTTAGTGCTGCCGAGTCGTAGCGGTAGTACAGGAACATAGTATATATTTGTTCAATTCTGTAAGCATGTGATCTTCAAGAGAATAACAAGTTTTTTAAAAGAATTATTTAATTATTTCCAGGATAAAAGTTTTAACGTTTTCTGCTTATTAGTAGATAACAAGTTTAAGTATCATATCTACGAGGATAATTTAAATAGCAATAAATACGTGGAAATTTTGCGACCAGTATTTGTTACTTTTATTGACAATTTGCCCCTAAATATTTATAATTCTATGTATTATCAAATGTATGATAGCGGTCCAAATAATACATTGGAAGGGCATGATGAATTAGTAGCATCGCTCGCAGATAGATGGTTTGGCTACCGAAGTTCTTGGAGATGGCCAGCAAGGTCCCCTAATTTAACCCCCTTAGACTTTTACCTTTAGAGTAATATGAAAAATATTGTTTATGCCATCCCGGCTACTACCAAAGAAGATCTGAAGAACAGAGTATGGGCTGCACTTCAGTAAATAAACCCCACGAAATTCGCCGAATTTGTTCCAAAGTATTTGTGATAAATCTAGTATAAAATCATCTCTTGTTTTTGATGTTATTATCTTGATAATAAACAATTATCAATATCAAATGATCAGTTATATCTACATGATTATTCTCGTTTATGATAAAAAAGGAAAAGTTAGGTATGACTTGTATTGGCTACTAACAGTGCTGACTTTGTATGTACATATTACAAAAATTCGTCCACATTAAAAATACCAAGAGAGATAGGTATAGAAAATTCTAATATCAGTTGATGCAGAATTTAATAGGTACTTTATTAAATTATGTGAAAATATACATTTGAAAAAATTGTCTATTTGACGTTTGAACTAAAACAATGCTCGACTGTAAAAATAAAATACCCTGTATAATATGTGAAAATATAAGACCACTTTTAGTTAAATCATAGGGTACTTGTACGGATTTGAAAAGAAAATTTCTTAATTGGCTACATGAAAAATAATATAGTTTTTTTTTCGGAAGGGTAGGGACCGTAAAAAATCTCCAAAAATATTATTTACCTCAAAAACTGGTAAGAGTACCTATGTTATCGTACATAAGCCTAAGCTAAAATTTAATGAGGAATCCAAATATGCAATAAAATATAGGGTGTTTCATTTAAAATAACAAAGTTAGGTGATACATCCGGTCTAAACGGAAGTAACACATGCATGAAAATATTTTCGTTAGTTTCGCTATATACATATACTTCCTTTATACCAAGTTTTAAATTTCTAAACTCGACAGATCCCAAGTAACGTCTAATACCCGCTTTCTGTGAATAACCCTGTACGTCAATCGACCGTAGAACATTATATGAAAAAGTCGGTAAAGGTATTTACACAGAACTTCCCTCCTTATTTATATAGGGCGGTTATTCTAAAAAAGTATTAATTAAGAAACGACATAAGTGAATAATAATCAAAATGTATTATTACAAAGAAAACCTGATAACTTTTGGTCAAAAAAATATACACAGGGGTCATCTGATAACAAAAATTCTATATTAAATAAAAGGTGCCAAATATATGGAAGGGAATTTCTTTTTCTTTTAATAGGTTTAGAATGTATTGAAACGTGAAAATTTTAAAGATTTTTTTTTCATTATCTATTCTATTATGGTAAAAAAAAATAAATTTTTCTGAAATAGGTTTAGATTGCCATGAAACTTGGAAATTTTAAGTTTGAGCAAAAAAAAATTTATTCCATCATCTGCTCTATAGTTGTGGTAAAAAAATTTTTCTATTTGAAAAATTTTTTAAAAATAAGTTTAGAATGTCATGAAACGTGGAAATTTTAAATTTGAGCAAAAAAAAAATTTCCATCTATTCTCGTAGGTAGTAAAAAAAATTTCAAAAAAAGTTTGACTTTTTTTTTCTGAAACAGGTTTAAAATGTCATGAAACGTAAAAATTTTAAATTTGAATGAGAAATTTTTTTTTGTCTCTATTCGCTTTAGATGGTCCACCCTGTATATTTTCCAGTGGAACCATTTCTTTGGAGGCAGTAGTGTCAGCTATTTTCCTTTGACTATCCTCCATCAAGTAGTTTTTTAAGTTAATGTACCAAAACAGACAAACAGACCGACACACAGACAGACAGACAGGCAGACAGACAGACATACAGGCAGACAGACACACTGACGGAATTGAATCACCTATATTTTCGTAATCTACATGATCTGAAGCGTAAAAATTCTAAAAAATCTCGGAGGGTGATTTTTTCTGGAATACAATAATTCCCTTCGGTAGGCGAGGGAAGTAAAAATATGTAATCCAAATATTTTAACCAATAGTTATCGCTGTGCTGGTTCTTTAATATTAATTACTAACGAAATAAAACTAGACTTTTTAGGGAATTGTCTTACCTTAGCAATTCTTTTGCTGGATTTGTTGTAAACTTTATTTATCATACACAGCAAAAAAGACTTTAAAAATAGGCCTGGAAAAGGAAACAGATTAGATTTCCGAAACGTCGGTGAAATATTTAATTTCAAGTTTTTATACTTATTTGTGTTATTTGTTTAATAAAAGAAAAAAGCAACCTCTAACTGATCCTTTGACATAAAAGCCACAGGCGTAGAGGTTAGGTTAGGTTATTTGTTTAATAAAAGAAAAAAGCAACCTCTAACTGATCCTTTGACATAAAAGCCACAGGCATAGAGGTTATTTACCAGTAATATACTGATGAATTGTGATAATTTGTAGATTCCCCGGGCACCGGTTAAAAAGAAAAAAATGCATGTGGCAGGAAGTCCCAAAGAATTAGAAAAAATTCTCTTTATAAAATTATAACTTATTTTTCTTGGCTAATATCAAATATTTGTTCTTTACAGAAACAACTCTGTTTCTTTGTGTGCATATTTACTGCTATTTATCTTTTTACAAGATACTAAAAGTTAAATACCTCGAGTTCAGATAGACGAAAATTAACTTTTTTTTAAATTAAAGTTCTCGCAATTATGTTTCTTCTGATAAAAATTTTTCAAAATGGCCGAAAAAATCCATTTTTATTTAGTTTATAAACAAGTGCCAAAAAAGTGACCAAAATGACTAAAAATCTTTTTTCAATGTCATCGGAAAGCTAGCATTGAGATTTACATTTTGAAAAAAAATCATTTTGGATTTAATGGCACAAAATGGCGGGCAATTCAAATTTCAGGTAACAAATTCATTCGTGTCCACAAGGTTCAATATTTGGACACCAAAATTTCAGAAAGTCGAATCGAGCCGAAAGCCGATCGGAACTCTTGACGTCCTTAGACGTTAAAATGAAAAAGAAAACCGCTTTTTAGCCAGTTTATTCAATTTTGTATGATATGTACGTATTCAATTGACTCGAAAGCCCAGATTTGTTGGAATTTTAATTGCTAAGATTTTAGTTTTTTGTTTGACCCGATCGGACCTCTAGAACCGGAGATATTCACCATTTTACCTAAAAAAAAAATGCTGTTCAGAAAATAAAATTGTTTATAAAAAAAAACGCAATAGGCTTAGGAAGTCCCAAAACGCAGATATATACTCCTGGTAATACCACAGAAGGTATGAAATCATAATTTTGCCGTTACAAAACTATACACATCAATGTCCTTTTTTTTTCACGCACTATAATAAAATATGTCTGATATTTATTATTGTTTTTGAAAGGTTCACAACTGTCAAAAAAACTTAAAATAAGTGAATACCGAATACCTAAACCACACATATTCGATATAAAATGGCAGAATTTACTACAGAGTTTAAAGATGTAAAAATATATAGTGTTTCATGTTAAATAATGAAGTTGTTAGCCTCTTCTGGTATTGCCAGACGTGCCAACAAAATAAAAATAATATAATTTGATAGAGTACCAGGAAAAAATATCAAAGAAATTTCCAAGCTGTTCTCTTAATAGATATGAAAATATAGATAGTTTAAAGTCGTGGTAACATACACAGACAGTACCTATTTGAAACATTTCAGAATTATAATTAAAACATTATTCGTATTGTTATTGTTTCTACAAATTAAAAAATACAATACAAGTCAAATACCTACTTTACATCAATTTCCAAGAATACAATGACAACAAAATGAGAGCAGAAATTATTTTCAATTGTGTATCAATAAGGTAGCTGTACAAGTAATTTACTTTTTAAAATAGATTTACAGTATATATCATACTCTGATAAAAAAGAGCAGACAGAAATTAAGAATGATGAGATTATTGCTACCTGTATTATATACATGTAATTTTGCGACCCATTGTCTAACTAACTTAATAAATTTCTGTTTTATATATTTTGCGCAATCATAAACTTATTCCTTACCCAATTTATTTACATAAATATGACTCTAAAACTTCAGAAAGATTTTGTAATTAATATCCTGATATTAAATGGATTTCTGACTTTAAAGATTAAAGCGTGCAACTTGGCAGACATGCAAATTTTCTCAGTTCGAGATTAATTTTAAATAATTTAATAGCAGATATTATTCACAATTGTAATACACATTTTTCTATTGGACTCGTTATGAACAGGTACAAAAAGAACCTTAAACAATTACTCAATTATTAAAAAAAAACCCTCTTTAGAGCTTCAATTTCATGTAAATCTGAAGAAGTTATACAATTATAGCAGCCTTATTTTGGATTCGACGTTCTGAACCTTTAATTTTTGACACCGAATTTAGTATCAGCTTCTTTGAAAATATCTAAATACTAACTGTTAAGACATTTGTTTCCTGGAGATTTCGCCAAATTATCGAATAGAAAAATTTACTTTCCGCTTTTGCGACCTTTACTTATAGACCCAGAAAACATCAATTCTATAATAATGTCAGTTGTTGTCCAATATTGTAGTATTGGACCAAATATATTTGGATATTCATGTAATGAGACAAGAGCACTAGCAAAAGTTATCCAGATGTCCATCAGACTCATTTTCTTGAAACTTCTGATTCAGTAGATAACAGTGCTACTATATTTATACTATAGATGGGGAAGTACAGAGTTGAGTCTCACTCACACAATAAATATTAATTAGGTGCCTCCAAAACTCTGGGGTCCTGGGTAACTGCCTAAACTGCTCCACCAGTACACATTAAATTTAAGTGTCACATTTCAAGTTGGTGGTCACCCAAAAAAAAACTAAATAAAAAATGGCAGGGAAGTTTCATATGAATACATTTATAGACTTCTCTCCCATATGCCGCTGATGCAAAAAGTCTGCAAGACTGATAACGATAACTAGAAGCCTATTTCATGGTCTCTCCCCATGAATACATGGATATCTTTTCTGTTCTTGTGCTCATTTTGTTACACTTATTTCATTCTCGTTTTGTCCTTACCTTTTCCTTCTCCAATATATTTTGTTCTTGGCTTCATGTTCCCTATTTTTCTTCTTTATACTGTTATATTCTCAAAGAACAAACTTCTTTGTTCTCATTATACATATTTTGTTCCTGAGAGTAGTTTTATGCTCTATCAGATAAATTTATTGTTTTTATGAATGATAATGATTTACAGACTCGACTTCCATTGGAGCACCTCCCATCAAGTATGTTACGAGTTGTCAAAGTTATAAAAACAAGTGGAGTTAAAGCATGTGACCGTTACAAGATTTTCTTTTACATTGAGAATACTTATTTAAATACTTTAAATACAGAAAATTATGCCCAGGAAGAAACTCCTCTCAGTTAATTAGTCAGAAATAAAAGTATTTCCAAATTAAGAAGAAATTAAGATTTTTAATGAATTTTTTTCTCAGAATTCTAAAGTCATCGTTACAAGTTATTTCTCTTTTTTAAACAACAATACAACCGATATGGTTGTAAACAAAAGTATTACAGGCCCTTAACTGTAGAGGAATTTAACATTTTCCGTTCAACTGAGTTTCTATCGTATTTCAGATGTATTGTATCATTATTAAAAAGCCATTCTTATTTTTAATAATTTGTTGTTTCTCAGAAAAAAATGGATATCATGACTAAATTCCCTGTATAAACTGTATAGTTAAAGTTAAATTCACATAAAAATAATTTCTATGGCTGTATTTTAAGCGAAAAAGATGTTTATCTCGAACTATGGCCAAACTGATGGGTGAAAGAAAATAAAAATTTTGTATATATTTTCATTAATAATATAATAAAATGTTAAAATGACAAACTTAATATAATTATTGTCAAATACAAAATTGGATCACCAAACAATTGATAATAAAAGAGATCAGTTTTACTGTCTGTTGTTATTCAAGTTATATTGACTTGGCATTTCTTGAGGATTTCCTAACGAATATGTTGATTTCCTTAAATCGCCAATAAAACTTCTAATATTAGTCATTGATTCGGATCTGGGCACAAAAGAAGATGAGTCCGTTGTTCTAGTATGATGTGAATTACGATCCTACAAGAGAAAAAAAATTATATATATACTTTAATAAGATAATAATAAAAATAATATAATATGCTGTTACTAAGTGAATACGATGCAACCATACAGGATGCACCATATTTGTCTATAGAGTTTGTTATTTGTCTGGACATGTGCAATGTGCATTAGAATGGGTGAAAAAAAATTAAATTTGAATTTGCGAATGGTCCAGTGCCTAATTTATTACTATGTATCTAAAAGTAATACGTGTACATTTTCAATCTAGAAACTGGTTATCGAACTGGGTCCTCAGGACCTTGAAAATAAGTGAAAATGCCAATTGTTTGATTTTTAATATTTTTCCACTTTTGATGATTTTTCATAAACATCAAAAATATGTGCAAGTTTTCTGAAAAAAAAAAAAGAAAAATGTAAATAATCTGAAAATTTTCAAGGTCTTGGGCGTCTGGCTAAATATTAATTGATTTTGCCAAAAATTTACACAAATTAGTTTTAGATACATAGTAACAAATTACGAACTAGGCTATTGCATATTCAAATTTCAATTTTTCTCGGCTCACCTTATGTAGTGTTATTCTTTATATTTTGATCTTCTCCCCTTTTGTTTTAAGCATTCTAAGAAAAAGGTAATAGGTAGGGTTCCAACCCTACTACATTTTTTTAAAACACAACTAAAACAAACAATAGCCTCCATAGGTCACATGATACAAAAATGAAGATTTTTTAAATGGAACGTTTGGAAAATTAGTTTTAGATATTTTAAAAAATTGGATTTTTGCGATTGCAGCGACACCTTGTGAGAATCGAAAAAATGCCCGATATAAAATTCACGTATTTTTGGCCGTAGAATCCGAATCCGCTATAAAAAATAGGGATTTTGATTGATTGATTGATTGATTGATTTGCCAGCGTAAGGTGGGCATTGCTGCCAATTCCGGTGCAGGGAGATTTGTTCCACCACGCAGCCCGATCGCCCACCGATCATCCCACCGTGTGCCAGAACAAACCCCCAGTGCTTTTATATACCGCCGGACCAGCTGCATACGCTGGATTGGACATTGGACATGCTTGTTGTCAGCAGCGAGAGCCGCATGACGCATGGGGTAGGAGTATAGGATGGAGCGTGTAGGTGTTTGTGAGATGTTTCTTCTTGTTTTCCTTCTGTCTTCATCGGATGGAAAGTGTAGTCGTTTGTGAGATGCTTCTTTTAGGTTTTCGTGCTTCTTTTTACTTTCAGGTTTTTGTGATATGCTTCTTCTTAGTTTCTGTCTGTGATCATCTTCTCTCCTATTCTACTTCTGAGTTTTCTGTTTCTTCTGTTTCTGAGTCTGGCAGTGTGTATATCCTTGATATTTCTTTATTGTATTCCATTTTTTGTTGTGCCAGCTTTTCCCAGTGTGTATAATCCTTTCCTAGCTTATTCATAATCCTCTCGATTGTTGTTATCCATGTGTAGCATGGCCTCCCTATTTTCAGTTTGTTGCTGTGCATTCGCAGCGCTTTCTTTAGTAGGTGTGTGGAGTCCCGTCTTTGGACGTGTCCCCAGTATTTCATTGCGTATGATTCTATTCTTTTGATTATTGTTCTTCCCTCTAGTAATGTTGACGTTTTCTGTCGTTTTTGTGGTTTTCCTGTTTTTGCTAGCAGTTGGATAATGTCCCTTTCAGCTCTTCTCAGGCTTCTTCTGTTGGCCTTTGTCGTTGCTGCGTTTTTGACTCCATATATCATCGTAGGCATTATGATGGTCGTGTATATCTGTTATATAAAATATTATAACGTAATTCATGATACTTAGAGCCATACACAAGTAGACCTATCGGGTATATCATATTACATATTGCAGCTGCTCCTTTTGTTTATTCAGCATCACCTGATTCACAGGATTGCAACATTATTTCCTTTGTTATGTTCCCAGAATAAATTGCACAATGTTACTCCCTTTGTTCTAGAGACTCTTCAAGTCAGCAGTTTTAAACTTATAAATATATGTAAAGGAACGTTTGCTCCTCAGTTCTTAACTCACTTTTGTATCATTAATTTCATGTCAGGATAGTAGCTACTATCCTTAATCAAAATAAATATTTTTTAAAAAGTTCTTTGTGTTGTGTGTGATGTAACAATTGGCGCAGTCGTAGTTGGATCTTCAAAACACCCTGTACCGGAGCCTAACTACCAGAAACTACCCGAGAGAACAAGGACAACATCTGCAAAAAGGTGCCTAACTGGAGGGAAAGACTGGAAGAACAAGGAGAACTTTAGGGCAGGAGTGGTGAATCCCAATTCTTTAAGAAGAAAAAGAACCTCAGCACACAACAAATCAATCCCAAGAAACATTTTTCAAGCAACAAATCAATTTCAATCAACAATCAATCAAGAAACTTTTAAGAAACACAACAAGCAACAATTAGTTTTAAGAAGCAACCACTCAACGAACAACAACAACCACATTTAGCAAGTAAGAAAATCATCCCTGCTCAGAAGTTGGTGTCTTCGACGTCGAGAACAGACGGAGCTAGCTTTACGAAGTCGCACTGCAGCTGCACGAGTCCACGGAGATGAAAACATTAATGTAAGTACAAAGAATCATCTCGTTTTATTTTGTGCTATACATTTAACATTTTTCAAACCAAATCCAATCATTTAGTTTATTTTTATTTGTACGTAACGTAAAACAACAGTTCTATAACCCAGATTAGCGAAAGACTCGTTAAACTTATCAAGAAATTTTATACATTTCAACAGATCAAATTTCAATTTTAATATTAATTTCAGGAAGGCTGTTACACGACCCTTACCTTAACATTTATTTTGCATTCAAACACATTCCAAGCTAATCAGTATATCATAAATTGTGAAACGTTTGTCACACCAGTGCCGTACCATTCTGATTTTCACCTCATAATAATTTTAATTAATTAAAATTTCATTTTCTTTCAAATTAAATAATTAAAACCTAGTAAAAATGACTGACAATCAAGTCGATGGAAATGAAAGCCAGAACGTTACAGCAAACGAAACAATAACCATTGAACCCTACAAGTTAAGTGAAATCTTTTCAATAATACCTGAGTTCGATGGGAACCCTATATTTTTACACACATTTATTTCTGCATGTGTTTATGCACAAGGAATGGCAGTAGATGACCAAAGAATCCTTGTAACTTTGCATATTAAAAATAAGCTTCGCGGAAAAGCGTCAGAGCTAATAAATTCGCGAAATCCTGCTACTTGGGCAGAGATAAAAAGCTTGCTCGAGGCGCACTTTGGCGACTCACGCGATTTAACAGCGCTTATTCAAGATTTGCAACGAATACATCAATTGCAAAATGAAAGTGCATTAACATTTATTTCTCGATTACAAACACATAATGCCAAAATGCACGCCGCTGTGCAGAAACAAACATTAACTTTAGAGGAAAAAACCGCCCAATCACGTCTAATTGAAACCATGACACTTAATACTCTACTCACAGGACTAGAATCTAAACTAGGCCAAATAATTCGCGCTGGCAATCCAGGAAATATGTTAGACGCAATTAGTAGAGTCAAACGAGAACTTCAATTATCATACTTTGAGCAACAAAAATTCTCAAATAAACCAGTCAACAAAAACCCTGCACAATCTCAGCAAAGACGTCCAAATTCCCAGCAATTTTGTAATTATTGCAAAAGAAGTGGACACAATTTTAACGAGTGTCGTGCAAAACAACAATTTTCACAACAAAATCCTAATTATAGACAAAATTATTTTAGTGGAACTCCAACACAATTTTCTAGGCCCAATTTCCAACAATTTTCGAGACCTAATTTCCAAAGTTCGTCAAATCATTATAGTCCAGGCAACTTTGCCTCACAACAAAATTTTTCACAAAATAATTCTCCCCAACAAAATAGGCCTTCTGTAATAAGACCTAACCCAAACTACCAACAAAGACCTCCTAATCAACAACCCTCAAATTTCAACCGTCAAAATCCACAGAAAACGCACCATGTTAATTTTGACAATTATGATGCGCAAAATTGCGAAAATTATAATTCTTATTGTGAACAAGATTATCAACAATTTGATAATTTTGAAAATGTTCCAACTGATTCCAATTTTAATGACAATTACATGCCACAAGAATATTTTTCTGACAATTTCCAAAACCATACTGATTACCCATCAAACCAATATGAAAATTATTCCGATTATCCATCAAACCCTCATATGAATTATTCTGTTAATCAACCGGATTTTTACCAAGGCCCGGAGTATCCTACAGGTACTCCAACACAGCAACCGGATTCCCAAATCGACCAAGTGTCCAGCCAACTACAAACTATGAATCTAGAGGACAATTTCAATCCGTCCCTGAATTTTCCAGAACAAATTATAATGTAATTTCTTATCCATCATTAACTGTAAATTCAAGAAATTTATACTACATCAAAGACATAACACGGACATACAAAATGTTACTCGATACCGGCGCGGGTATATCAATATTCAAACCAAAACTTGCCGAAAATTATAAACGCAGATCTCCCGAGAACGTTGCCATACAAGGCATAACAGAACAAAAAATTCCAATAACCGAATCCGTTCTTATACCTTTTACAGCTAATGACCCGCATAAGGTATATATTTGCGATTTAGACATCGAATTCGATGGATTATTAGGAGCCGACTTTTTCAAACATTATAAATGTGTTATTGATATGAATAACAATCAGTTAATTACCAATTTTAAAACTGTCCCACTTTTTGAGGTAAATCAGGATTTACCAGAACCACCTCCAAAAAATATTTGCAATTCTCAAATTCCCATTTCAAAGGTCCCTCGTGAAAACAAAAATCAAAACAAAATTTCCATAGAACCACGTATGGAAAAAATATTTAAATTAAAATGCAATTTGCGGAATACTGAGGCTATACTGTTAGCCCAGGAAAAAGAGAAAGTTCGCCTACCCAATGCTCTCGTTAAGGTAGACGAAAACGGAGAATTTCTCACGACAATAATTAATGCAAATGCCATCCCAAAATCAATCGAATTTTCCAATTTAGACTTAGAACCAATTCAAAAGTTTAAATCGATTTTTAATTTCAACACTGACAGTCCTGACCAACAAATACCGACAGACAGATCTTTTGAAATCCAAAATCAATTACGTTTAGATCATCTAAATGAAGAAGAGGCCGAATTAGTAACGCAGCTTTGTTTAGATTTTCAAGACATTTTCTATTTAGAAGGTGACAATTTGACATTTACGAACGAAATTAAACACCCGATTGATACGAATGATTCCCGACCTATATTTACAAAATCTTATCGTTACCCCCAAGTCCATAAAGAAGAAGTCAAAAATCAAATTTCTAAAATGTTAGATCAAGGTATTATTCAACCCTCGATTTCACCCTGGTCATCCCCTGTTTGGGTAGTCCCCAAAAAACTGGATGCCTCTGGCAAACAGAAGTGGCGAGTCGTAGTTGACTATCGGAAACTTAACGAAGTTACCATCGACGATAAGTACCCTCTTCCAAACATCTCTGATCTTCTCGACCAACTAGGCAGATGCCAGTATTTCACAACGCTAGACCTTGCATCTGGATTTCACCAGATACAAATAGACCCGAAAGATATCCAAAAAACTGCTTTCACAGTTGAGAATGGCCATTTCGAATTTGTAAGAATGCCATTCGGACTCAAAAATGCCCCATCAACTTTCCAAAGAGTAATGGACAATATCTTGTTAGGTATTCAAAATGAACGATGTCTTGTCTATATGGACGACATTATTGTCTACTCCCCTACCATCCATGACCATATTTCACGCCTAACAGAAGTTTTCAAACGCTTACAAAAGGCAAACCTCAAAATTCAACCCGACAAATGCGAGTTCCTCCGCAAAGAAGTCGCTTATTTAGGCCATCTCATCACTAAAGACGGTGTAAAACCGAATCCCACCAAAGTCGATGCAATTTTAAATTTTCCCCAACCAAAAAATCCCAAAGAAATTAAGTCATTTTTAGGCTTAGCAGGATACTATAGGCGATTCATTCCCAATTTCTCTAAAATAACCAAACCATTAACGAAGCTACTACAAAAGGACGTACCTTTTAACTTCGACAATGATTGTTCAAATTCTTTTCAAAATTTAAAACAAACTTTAACGACAACACCGATTCTCATTTACCCTAATTTTAACAATGAATTTATTTTAACCACAGATGCAAGTGCATTCGCCATTGGTTCTGTCCTTTCACAAGGCAACATAGGCAAAGACTTACCTATCGCATACGCATCTCGAACTTTATGCGCTGCGGAAACCAAATATTCCACGATCGAACGCGAGCTTTTAGCCATAGTATGGTCAGTAAAGCATTTTAGGCCATACCTATTCGGCAGAAAATTCAAGTTGGTAACAGACCATCGACCACTTACCTGGTTATTTTCAATAAAGGACCCAGGAAGTAGACTCGCACGTTGGCGATTAAAACTAGAGGAATACGACTATGAGATCGTATATAAACCTGGCAAGATCAATAAAAACGCGGACGCGCTATCCCGAATAAAGATCAACCATTTTTCGGAATGTTCTAAACTCCACTCAAAAATTCTAGCCGCAAACGAAACTGACGAATCAGAATATGACGAACAAGACGATGACGAAAACCCAAACGAAAATGCCCAAATAACTAACGAGCAAGTCGCTCAAGAATTCGATATTTTTGTTAATTTGTATAAAACGAAATCTTTGATAGACTATTCAAATATCAAAACTTCCAACAAACAACTTTTGGACAGAGAACATAAAAATATCATAACCTTTTTCCAGCAAGATAACTTGCAAGACCTACATCATAAAATAATCGAAGACATTTTCGAAGAACACCCTGAATTTTACAAAAACACCATTAACATCGTCTCGAGTAAATCAGTCAGACATAGGAAGTATTTTATAGTCCCTTTGCCATTCGACGTTAAATCTACAGTAGAACATTTGTTCATGGTACTCTATAAAAGACAAAACATTTTAGACCTTTCTAAAACGTATTATGTTGAGAACAATCTAGATCTCCCGATACTAGAAATGTTATCATTCATTTTCGCAGAAAAAGACTTAAAAATCGTAATATGCCAGAATATCGTTCAAACCCCCGATGAAGATCAAATCCCTATCATTTTAGACCAACATCATTGCGGTAAAAATAATCTTCACCGCGGAATAAACGAAACGATGCGGAGAATTAAAAATAAATATAATTGGCAAGGATTATCTAAGGATGTTGAAAACTTTATCAAATCTTGCGAGATTTGTCAAAAGAATAAAGTGTATCGTAAAAACATGACTAGTCCTTTGGTAATTACGGAAACGCCAAGAACGCCATTCGAACGAATCAATATCGACATATTTCAGACCCCAACTCGAAATTACGCTTTGACCATTCGCGACGAGTTGACCAAATTTACCCAGGCATACGCAATCCAAGACAAATCTGCAAAATCTGTAGTAAACACCCTGTTACTATATTTCCAACACTATGGCACCCCTTTGAGAGTCCATTGTGACTACGGTGGCGAATTTGACAACAGACTACTAAAAGATCTCTGCACTTTATATGACATAAAATTAACTTATTCAAGTGTAGGACATCCTCAATCTAATGGATCAATAGAACGATTTCATGCTACCCTAGCTGAAATGATTAGAGTCCATAAAGCCGAAAACCCTGACGAACATCCACTGACTATTTTACCCTACGCAATAATATGCTATAATAACTCAGTCAATAAAACCCATGGTTTTAGTCCATACGAACTAGTATTCGGACACACTTCTTGCAGACCACCCGAAACGTTATACAATCAAAAAGAATTGATAACTAAGTATGTTAGAGACCTTAACAACAGAATCTCGCACTACTATAAAATAGCACGTAGTCGTACGCTAGATCAAAAAGCAAAAGCGAAAATTCGTTTCGATAAACATGTCCCCGGAAATCGACCCGATTACCAAATTGGAGACAAAGTCTACGTAAAAGAATCCCAGATTAAAGACAAACTACAAAACAAATTTAATGGCCCATTCAAAATTATAGAAATCTTTCAAAATTCAGCACTTTTGTCAAATCCTGAAACAGACCAGACTACTAAAGTTAACTTTGACAGGATGAAACCTTATTTTGAAAATTAAACTTTATTTTCAGGTTTCTCTTGCTGTTCGGATCAGCAGTATCCCAGTACTCAATAACGCCAATAAACAACACTATCGGAGTGTATTACCACCGAGACACTGACATTGTAATTTCCCACAAGAAATGGACATTACTAGTGCATAAAAATATATCAACACTCAAGACAGCTATTGATAGAAACGACAAAATTTTAGACAAAATCTTCATCACACTTGACCCGGCATATTTAGACATGGTAACCTTCACAAGTGAAGTTAAAACACACCTTAGTCTATTAACACAAATTTCTAAATCCATAAAGAGTAAATTTGACGAAATACTGTTCGATACGAAACGCTACAAACGCGGACTCTTGAACGGTATAGGTTCAATATTTAAATCAATCACCGGCAATCTAGATGCTGAAGACGGCGAATACTATCTAAACTGTATTAACAAACTTAATAATGACGAACACCAATTGGAGAACTTGCTCAAAAACCAAATATCTGTCACAACTTCGGTCATAAAGAATTTCAATCTAACTGTTCGACAATTGCAAATCGACGAAGAGACATTCAATAAGGACATAAAAGAAATCGAAAAACAGATTTTAAAAATCGAAGGCGAAACGCGAATAGCTTATACAAAATTAAAATTCCTAAGTATTTGCGAGCAACTCATGGCAAGCTATTTATTTATCGAGGACAATTTAAATGATATTTTAAATTCCATTACTTTTGCGAGACTTAAGATAATTCACACATCAATCATTAATCCTCAGGACTTGGTAAACTCTCTACAAGAGATTTCACAAAACTTACAAAAGAACAATTTGCCTCTCCCGATCAAATTATCAAAGGTTTCACAATACTTAGATATTATTGAATTGAAAGCTTTTCAGGTAAACTCAGAATTAATATTCGTATTAGACATACCACTAATAGACCCTCAAACATATTCTGTTTTTAAACTATATCCCATTCCTATTCTGGATAATAGAACTGGTCTATTTCACATTTTATCAACTTCTCAAAAATATATCGCGAGAGATGATGATTCTTTGATGTTTATACCCATCGCAAACCTCGAAAGATGCAAACCAATCTATCCTAATACCAAGCTATGCTCAAATTTATTTGCATATCCAATTGACAACAATGCCATATGCGAAGCCCGTCTCTTCAAGAACCTCGACACACTTCCCGAAAACTGCCAGACGTCACTCATCATCAGTCAAGGCTACAACGTGCAAGAACTAGGTGAGAACAAGTGGTTAGTGATAAACGCAGAACCCTTACATGTGACGATTAATTGCCCCAAAATAAGTTCGACCGACATAATATCTAAAAACTCGATCATTAAACTAGAACCAAAGTGCTACGCTTTTATAGGTATTACCAAAATCCAAGCTAGCACAAGTGACTCTATCAGTGTAAAAGACAATAATCACCCAATTCAAATCCCGTTTGAGTGTTGTGGCCAAATTCCCGAAAACATTCGAGTGCCCAATCTAAAACCTTTGAAGTTGAACAATTTAAACACCGAAGACCTCGAGATTGCTAAACACAAACTCGATCAGTATTCAAAAGACTTAGACGACTTAATTAATGAACCATTTGTCACCAAACACGTCTCTTGGTTCACTTACTTCATAATTGTTTTAATCTTTGGACTATTATTTGTGTACCTATCCTATAAATATAGAATACACCGAAGAAATTCAACCACCGATGTCTCCACATCGCCCCCAGCTCCTCCGAGACCTAGTAAACTCTCCAGGACATTTACTAGCATACTTCCTCAACGAAGACGACCTCCACTAAGAAGAGAAGACGAAGAATCCGAAGACATAGAGCTTAGTTAAAACAGTTTTGTGCCTTTCTAACTTTTGTGCTGAAACTCTTCAGTGAAAATTGATTCGATTTTATTTTAATATTTTGATGCTTTTTATACATGCACTGTATTGCATTTTTACGCTTACTATTTTATATCTTATATTTTTATATTTTACAAGTTTACAATTTTACAATTTTACATTTTATATACCTTTAACATTTTTATTGTTATATTTTATTATTTTTCAATATTTCATATACTTTCCATTTGTTTTACTTTCAAAAAGTTACTGCATAAGCACCAACTTTTTATATAAGGGGGAAGCTGTTATATAAAATATTATAACGTAATTCATGATACTTAGAGCCATACACAAGTAGACCTATCGGGTATATCATATTACATATTGCAGCTGCTCCTTTTGTTTATTCAGCATCACCTGATTCACAGGATTGCAACATTATTTCCTTTGTTATGTTCCCAGAATAAATTGCACAATGTTACTCCCTTTGTTCTAGAGACTCTTCAAGTCAGCAGTTTTAAACTTATAAATATATGTAAAGGAACGTTTGCTCCTCAGTTCTTAACTCACTTTTGTATCATTAATTTCATGTCAGGATAGTAGCTACTATCCTTAATCAAAATAAATATTTTTTAAAAAGTTCTTTGTGTTGTGTGTGATGTAACATATCTTTTTGGTTAGGTGGTTTCCCTCCTTTTTAGTTGATTCGTCAGGTATGTTCCTAGGTATTTCATTCTATTCGTGGTTCTCAGGGTGTAGTCTCCTATTTTGTATTCTTCCCCACTTGTTGGACTTGTTTTTGTCAATGGGTCTCGGACCATTATAAGGCTCTTCTTGAAGTTTATTTTCATTCCAGAGGAATCCAGATGTGGTGTCATGTTTCTTAGAAATTTAACGATGTCTTGTTCTTCCTCGGTGATGATGAGTATATCGTCTGCGTATGCAAGTACGATGGGGGGCTTTATTCTGATTCTCCTTTATTGTGCTTTCTATCACTTGGTCCAGGACTGTGGTGAATAGTCGGGGGGATAGGGGACATCCTTGTTTGACTCCTATATTCTTCATTTTTGATTCCGTCGTCTGTCCAAACCATTGTATTGCAGTGTTTTCGTATAGGCATGCTTTTATTATTCTGTTTATTAAGTAGTGCGGTACTCCCCTGTTGAGCAAAGTGTTGACTATAGCCTCATGCCTGATGGTATCAAATGCCTTTTGGAGGTCAATTGAGACAATATATAGTTTTGTTCCTTCTTTCCACTTTTCTTCCAGGATCCGTCTGGTGGTGTACATATGGTCGTCTGTTGATCTGCCCTTGATAAATGCCGTTTGATAATCTGGTAGTTCGCCGATGTATTTTTCCATTTCTCTGAGGAGGAATTGTGCGTAGTATTTGTACCCTACACTGCAGAGTGTTATTCTTCTGTAATCGTCCACGTTTTGTGGTGATTTGGTTTTAGGGAGCGGTATCTGTATGGTTGTGTTCCACTCCTCAGGCAGGGGTGTGGTTTCCGTCCACGCGTTGGTGATGATTTCTAGGGTTAGCTGTTTTATGTTGTCCAGTCCATAGTATACTAGTTCGTTATTTATTTTATCTATTCCCGGGGCCGTGTTTCTTTTAGCTCTGGCCATTATTTCTAGTAGTTCGTCTTTTGACGGTGGCTTTCCCAGTGGCCAGTGGTCCATTTCTTGTATTGGTTCTATTTGACTTCTCTCCGCGTTTCCTTCTTCTAGTTTCCTGACCCAATGCTGCAGTGGTATGTATTTTCTTGGCTGCGTATTGTTGTTTCTCCTGTATGTTTTAAGGTGTCTAAAAGTTTGGTTTAATCTCTGTCCTGCTGGAGTGGATTCTATGTTTTCGAAGAATTCCCTGCATTTTTTCTGTTCGTGCCTCCTCTCTGCGTCTCTTTTTTCTTTCCCCGCTTCTATTATCTTTTTGTCTATGAAAAATAGGGATTTTCATTACAAATTTCAAAGTTAACCCCCGCCCACCCACTGGGTTGGGGGTGGGAGAGTCGAATCCGATGTCATTGGATATATTTCCTACAAATAACAAATACATGTTTTTCAGTTTTTGAATTAGACGTTTTTTTATGGGCACAAGACGCTACTCTTGAAACAGTCATGTTTTCTTTTCATATTTTACGATTACAGCGACACCGTGCAAGAATGGAAAAAAATGTACTGAATAAAATTTATGTATTTTTTGCCATAGATTCCGATTCCGCAATAAAAAATTGGGGTTTCCACTTGAAATTTTAAAGTTGCCCCTCGCCTCACCCACTGGGTGGTGGGTGGGGATGTCATTTTTGGTATCAGTAGATAGTTTTTTTGAAAACTTTTTGACATGTATTTTTTTATTTTTCGATTTGATGTGAATTGTTCGAGATTTTTCACCGTTTCCATACTTTTCTAACACCCGGTATAGTGAAGGTCAGTAGTCGGAAGGATACGCAAGTATCTGGTACTGGAAAAATCTAGTTCCACTCACCTTTTTCGAGGGAAACCGATTCTTGGGCCCAAAAAAATTTTTGACCCCGGCTCCCCCCCCCCCTCCCCTAAAATCTCTTTCCCGGCACAGGCACCTCCAGGGGGTGGATTTTTTTTTTGTAAAAAATATTTAACATTTTCAGAGAGGGGGTTCGAAGTAGGGAAGATGAAAGGCGACCAGGGTTGTAACAACGGGAGTGTAAACCCACCCCATGGAGGGGTTGTACCCGCCCCTGGTTATAACCCTGGTCACCTTCTACTTCCCTCCCTCCCTTTATACCCCTTCAGCCCGGTGGTGCATAAGGGTGCACCACATTTATCAATTCTAGGTCGTGCTCTTAATCCGGTGGTGCACAAGCTTGCACCACTTTCATTCACATTACTAAGTAAGCATATGGAAGTTATATTATACTGAATTTATGACCTTATATGTACTTTATAGAGTCAGATATCACAAAAATTCAATTTTTAAATATTTATTTTCGTTACAATAATAGAAATAAATATATCCATATAGTCCGTTTTTTTACAGATTTACGTGTTTTAAAAATATCGTAATACATTATATAAAATAAATGTTATTTTTTATATAGTGTTATAATAAAAATAAACCAGATATTTTGAGAACTAGGAAGAAAAATGTTATTGATAATAAGTAAACTAAATAAAAAATAAAAATTGAAACAAGAGTAGGTACATAAAATTTGAAAAATTCTCCTTAGAACATAAGGGTGGCCTATTTGAACAACCGATACAAAATAATAGCCACTTCCTGCCAAGAACATATACTAAGTAGGGTGCAGTCAGCGGAGCTGTGCACATTATCCGGATAGAGCAGCCATATGGCAGAACTGCGCACTGGGCTGAAGGGGTTAAGAATTGTTACAAGAAAAAAAAAAATTGCACGCGGTATAGGGATAGGGGTGATTAGGGTCATCCCCTTCTAGAATTACCACCGTAAGTTATGGGGAGGGCCATTTCATCAAACTACAGGGTTGGATTGATGTCTGCGCTGGGAAAGAGACTTCGGGTGGTTTTGAGGTCATTTTAGGGGGTAGCTGAAGTCAAAGAATTTTTTGGACTCCAGAATTGGTTTCAGCATCCTCGTAAAGGGGGGGGTATAATAAATTGGCCTAGTAGCAGATACTTGTAATTTTCGAGCAAAATCCCTGCAAAAAGGCTGAGATTACTACTAGCGCTCGTGGCGGACTCGTGCGTAGCTGAATTTCCGATTTCGCCAGCTCAATTTATGATGTCAACAAAATGCCAATCTTCCCTTTTCCGTAGTGACATCATACGACCGTCCACTTGAAGTATTTATTTAGATATTAACGTTGATAATTTGATCTTTTTGAGATTTTACCTTTTCCCCCGAGGTTAGATTCGATTTTAAAATTAAGATACGTCGTGGCCGATCGCGTTAACGACGGCCACTCAACAGATTTTCTGTCTTTGTGTCCCGTTACCAGAGTACTTTAAACATTTTTTTTCTTTTACTTTTTGGCACAACAGATATTATTGATTCTAAAATTACCTTTCACTTATCTTTACTGGACTAACTTTTCTGTGATAATTACGGGAATACTTTTTAAAGTTTATTTTCAACATTTCGGCAGATATTTTTTATTCCAAAATTACTTAACGATAGTGGTGCAACGGTTACGGTTGGGGAACGGTTTAGTTCACGGTTTTTGCTATTATACGGTTAACCGTAACCGTTTATTTTCACGGTTGTTAAGCGGTTCTTGCAGGTCTGAACGTGCAACTCGCAACAGCGGGCGCGGCAGCACCGATACGGATACGAGCCTGTTAGTTGACGGTGGAGTTTCAGAAAGCGCGCATTCAGAACACTATTACCAAACCAAAGGCTCTTCTTTATTCTGGTGCTGAAGCACAATACCTGAAACCAAAGTGTATGAATCTGAAGCATTTTCTTCTGACGTTCAGCCATCCACAAGCAGTGGAATTTGGAGCATATGCCAGCAAATAATTGAAAACTTTGAAGGCGATGAACCACTGGCACTTTTTGCAAGCAAGTGCTAAAGTAGATTAAGTGGAAGTACCTCGTAATTTACAATTTAAATTTACCTAAAGTGTTTCTTAAAATCTTAAAATTAAAACTTTAAATATTTTGCAGGCAACGCATGTAAAAAAGAAGTTAACAAATATATAATGTCACCAAATATACCTCGTACATCAAGTCCTTTTTCATTTTGGAAAAACTGTTATACATTTCCTCGTTTGAAAATGCTGGCACTTAGGTATTTATCATATAAACCATCATCAATTAATTCAGAGAGGCTGTTCGTCACTGCAGGGCTTGTGCAAACACCCAAGAGGAATAGGTTGAATCCGCAGAATTTGCAAATGTTGTTTCCTAAATAAAAATTTGCCTGCTGTAAATTTTGAATACTAATTTTTGTTCTTTTGTTCTTTTTTGTATTTTAAATTTTCAGTTTAAATATTTTAACTACATTTTTAAGTAGGTAGATACAGATACCTACCTATATTTAAAAATATAAATGTTTGTTTTCTTTTTTAATCTCTATCAGCTTTTATTGTTTACAATGTTTCCTGTTTATTTATATTAAGAACGTTTAATTTTACGCTGTTTTTGTGTAATACTACTACAAAAATGTAGTTTTGGTTTTTTTTTACGTTTTTGTTTTGTTTTAAATATGCCCTTTCAAAGTGTTGTGTTTTGTTTTGAAGAATAAAGTTTATTATTTTATCATTATGCGATTCATTTTAAAAACCGTAACCATAACCGTAACCGTAGGAATAACCGTAACCGTAACCTTAACCGTAAAACCCGAAACCGTTGCACCACTACTTAACGATTATTTCTACTCGACTAACGTTTAATAATTGTAATTTTTTTTTTACGATTGGCCTCTTTTTTTTGACGATAATTTTTCAAATCCTTGTCACTGTATTCAAAGATGTTAAGTAGTAAGGAGCTGCAAACAATAACCTACAAATATAATAATTTGAACGGATTTAATACAATAAATAAATACAAAATGCTTATGAAAATTGTATTTACTTTGTAAGAAATATTATGTACTCATGATTAATAACAATTGCAAAAGAAACAATGTCTTTATTATTTTAGAAAAAAAAAAAAAAAAAAAAAAATCGGCATATAGAACACAATACAAAAGTCACTGCACAATTATGAGAAAAAAATTCTGTGCTGTGGCGCCAATAGACATTCTGGCAATAGTCTATGCATATTTATAATGGGCTTGTTCCATGATATTCTTTTTATATGGTTTTTATACTTTTTCATATAGTACTCGATATTCTCATTATACACTTAAAATTTCGTATTAACTTTTTCCGTTCTCGAGATATAAGGAGTTGAATTTAGTAATAGTTGCAAAAACCGAGCGCTCATTTGTGACGTCACTATACGCAAGTGACGTAAGAAAAATGGCTTTCTGGGACCTTTCAAATTTAACCTGAAAAGTCGAAAAACATGGAATTTTTAAACGCTGGTAACTAAATAAATACGTCGAGTGGAAGTTCGTTCTATGTGTCTACGGAAAGGAGAAGGTCGGCCATGAATTATATTCGCAAATTGCAGGGTCGAAATCGAAAATTCGTTCTGGCAGGACCGAGAGAAAATTGTAATTTTTTGACATTTCACCAAATTGTACTCCCCTACTGTCAAGTAGTAAGCAAAACAAACAATACTTCGAAAACACTTATAATTATAACCAATAAGGAGCATCAAGTCTATTGAGATCGCCGAGTCTATGCGTATAGTGACGTAGCGCCTGGCCACGCCCCATTTTCGCGAGATGGAAATTTGTAATAGTTTTTAAGATACTAAACGTGCGAATAAGATTCTGATATTTTGCAGATCCATTAATTTATACTTGCACTTTCGATTTGTGAAATAAAAAAAAAAAATGCTGAACAAGCCCATTACTGATCGCAACGTGATGATTACTTACTATGCAGTAGGATGTTACTGATGATACTGTGACAATATTGTTTGACATTTTGTATTATTATTTCAGCAAAATGAGTTACGTAGAAGCATAACATACTCATATCTGGAGCATATTTAATGTCCGATTAAGTCAAAAAATATTACAGCTAGACTTATCAGATCATGTATATTTGATATCAGGGAAAAATTTTGAAATGAAAATGTAAATGTAAAAATCATGTGACATATGCTGGCTATGGTTTTTATTTGTATAAAAAAAAAATATAGATGCAACCCTATAACATTTGTAAATAATGCCAAAAGGGAGGGTGGAGTCAAAATATATTGAATAATCTTGTATACCGGGTGATTCTTTTAACCCGAAACTTTCAAATATCTCGAGTAATAAGCACTACAAAAAAAAAAATTGTTTCAAACAACAGTTGTAGAATTAGACGGGTGCAGGTCGGCAGTATATATCACTTTGACTTTGGGTGGAAGGGTTAAGGTTATTCAAGGTCATATTGTATTTTGATGCACAAAAACTCCACAATGCTCTTTTATGCAAAGGACATTGGACAATTCTGAAAAAATTTGAGAATATTTCCAGGATGATTCCAGACTCTTTTTGCGTCTTGCAATTTTTGTCCAAAGGTCTTCTTTTTCGAGTAAAAAATTCGCAAACTTTGATTTTTCTTCGCCAGATAACTAAAATTTCAAAAAAAATGTTTCGAACAAAAGTAGTTTATTTTTAGTCGGACAATCCAAATTTGCAATAAAAAATAGGGGTTCCCATTAAAAAAAAAAAACGAATTTGACCTTGAACGACCTTAACCTTTTAACCCAAAGTCTAAGTGACATATACCATAGAACTGCCCCCATCCATCTACAACTTTAGTTTGAAACATTTTTTCATAGAGATATTGAAAATTTCAGGTTAAAAAAGTCACCCCGGTATATGTATATTTGATTCTGAGCCACATTTAAATAACATATGAAAATGACACCTTAATATTTGGTAACTGTGGTACAGTTGTATACTGTTACCCTATAAGTATCTACTAGGTGAAGATAAAAGTTAGAAAACTACTTGCATTTTGCTTTTTCTTTTTCAAGACAATATTATTTCATCACTGAAATTCAAATTTTCACTTTCTCCTGTTCAAAATTGGTCAGCTATTGCATAATAATTTTAACGCCGTCAAAAAATACATTACATGGCTTCTTACGTACTCTGAAAATACTAGTATAATAACTTAAGTTTAACGTCAAATGGAGTATCAATATAAAGTCCAAGAAAATTAGGCGAGCCGATTACAATTCCTTTTTGAAAAGAATTCAATTTCTAATCAAAATGAATTGCGGATATATATAATGAATATTATAAAGAAATCAAGACAAGTTGTATCCACTGAGAAGGTAATATTGGTACTTCCTGCATGGAAAGCAATATTTCTATTGTGCTTATAGTACGGAAGCTGAGTGGCTTTATCGGTAGATCATCATTTTATGTTCTATCAGATATTTTTATCATTTTATGAATCATGACAATTCATAGAAATGGCTTCTGGCAGGGCACCACCCTCTCAAGTATATCACGGGCTGTCCAAGTTGCAAAAAAAATGGAGTTAGAGCACGTAATCGTTACAAGATATTTTTTAAGACTGAGAATATTTATTTTGACTACAGAAAATTATTTCCAGAAAGAAACTTCTGTCAGTTTATTAGCCAGAAAGATAAATGTTTCCAAATTTAGAAAAAAATCAGACTTTTACTGTATATTTTATCTCAGCCCAAGTAGCATTTTTAGACAAAGTTTCGAAACAAATTTGGTAGTGGGAAACAGTTTTGTAACTATTTCGATACTTATGAGAGATACAATGGTTTACATACATTTCCGACATTTTTCTGAAATTGTTTCCAATTGTTTAACTTTTATGTACAGCACAACAATATTACTCAACAGTAATTGTTTCTACCATTAAGTACAACTTTTCTTCAGAACAATTGTTTGCAACAATTTCGAAACATGCTGCAGCATCACTCTTGAATAAAATATCTAGGAGCATTTAGTTACATAATGTTTTTAGGATTTAAGTTGGCAATAGTTAGTTACAGAAACGGCAGATGATTGTCAAGTTCAGAAGTGGAGGTTACATGTTTACTTTGTTCTTATTTGTAATAAAATAAAAGTGTGAAAAGCTATTTAGAAGTTGAATTGTGTCTATCCTTACCTCTCATTCAATAGTATTCCTAACAGTTAACTTATTTATAACTGTAATCTTGTGATTCTCATGTCACCACTGAAAGTGTTTGAAACTCATTCTTGTTTCCAGTACAAAATAGATTATTAACAGAAACTGGGAACTTTTTTTTACAAATTATAACAATTTAACAAATTTTTTAACTGTTATCAGTAATGTGGCGAAAGTAGAAGAGTGTCATATTTGGATAGAAAATATTGAAGAAGGTAAAATAGTTGAAATGAAAAATATACAAAAGAAATAAACAAGTTACCTCAAAGTATGCATGTGCAACAAAACATGTTCCTTTCATAAAATATGATCTAAATTTCCGAAACACATAGAGAACTATTTCCGTGGCCATTTTGGTTTTAAAGTAATGACGTAGTAAGTAAAACTTAATGACGTTTGTATTTTAGCGGCCATTATGGTCAATTTTCTTTCAAGAGAAAATGCTGTTTATGCAAAAGCTTAAATGTCGAAATAAATTGTGAAAAATAAACATTATTTGATGTTTGGATACATTACTAATTATTTACATCAAAATAATTATAAAAAAATTTACACGTATTTTTTTAAATTAAAAATGTAAATTATAAATGGTCATATTTGTAAGGCGCATTTAAAATATCGAAGTATTTCTTGAACATAATCAATAAAATTCTCGTCGCATGAGTTTATTCTGACCAGACATCCGCTAAAAACTAGAGTTTTCATACTTCCAAGATGTGCCTACAATATTATTTTATACCTATTTCCATATCGAAACAACACATATCTATTATTTATTTTAATCAGAAATCGGGAATTTTATCTCAGTGCCAGAGACGGCTCTCATATATTATATTGCAAACATTTACTGAAACAATCAGAAAAACGACAAAGTGGTGAAATATGTTTTATTGCCAGCTACATTGTATTTTTGGTAATTTCAACTAAAAACGGTAACAGTTCTTACAAAAACATGTAAAACATATCTAGCAAATAAAAAGATAAGTTTGAATCAAACACACACTTTCCTATCCTGTCTAATGTCTGGCGTGTTTATTTTGATAATTAAATATGAAAATTCAATTAACTGCTGGCAACATAAAACATTTTTCCCAATAAAATAAACCATTTTTATACAATATTAAATCATACATATAAAGTTAAGGATTGATGGCATAAAACTGCCATGTACCGTGTGCATCACTTGATAAAGTAAATTTTATTTCATTTTAAAATGTTAATACGTATAACCTACTTTTATCGGAAATCTACTACATTTGTGAAATATACCTACTGACAATTACCTAAAAACATAGTTTTTTTTTTATATTTGCTGCGTTAAAGGCATTCGACCTCGACCGAGCGTCAACATTATATTCCAGTGTATGGAGGTACTTTTATGTTTTTTACTTATGCGGTTTATCTCCTTTAATTATACGACGCCGTCGAAATTGTGAAACATTTCAAAATCGCTTTTTACCTACATTATGGTAATTATTGGCATTTATGTCAACATTTAATAATAAAGGGAAAGGGTAGACCATCTCAGATTTCAGTTTTGCAAACTGTAGTATAAATCTAGCCATATGTATGTACATATGTATCTACAAACCTAGTGTGAAATTATAATTATACAGAGTCAGCGGTATACAAAAATGTCTAGTGCTTCTCAAGCTGAAATAGACTTGTGGATTCACAATTTCCGAGAACTACAATTTAATGGACAGATCTTTATGGTAGTAAACAAACAATTTCTTGGACATCTAAAACAAAATGTTAATAAACATATTCCTTAACAAAAGCATATTAGTAATAGTGGCTCTACAGGTAGTGACAGTTAACGTAGTTTTAATTTAGATTTATTGGAAGTGATGGTGGGATCTAACACAGCATTGTCGAAATTAGATAATGTTAGTTCAATGTTACATCCCCCAATACCTCCTCTTCGAGTGAGTCTTTATAATAAAATGATGATACTAACTTTGGATATTACGGAATTCCCTAAAAAAAGTACAAGGTAAGATAAATTGTATCATACTTGCAAAAAAAAATCTTTCTGCATCGGCAGAGCCAACCCTGACTTTTACGTCACCAAGATAAAATTCCCGATCTGTGATTATAATAGATAATGAGACTTTTCAAAACTGACTGCATACATTTCGTTCCCAATAATATTAGTTATAAAAACAATGATATATTTGAGAACATTTAAAAAGCTGTGAGCTACAAATTAGAAACATGTTTCTCTTTATTTCCGAACCTAGCAAAGAAATGTGCACTGTTACCAAAATAGAAACACGTACTACACTACCATAAGAAATTATGTATGCGTCGAAAATGTATCGCAACATGTTGCAAACAGTTCCCATTTTGTAGATGGGAACAGGCACACTTGTTAGAAACGTTTTCGAAAATGTATCTTAAAATGCTACTTGGGAGAATTTTATCTATCTATCTATACTGGTAATATATGCCACTTGTAGCGTAATATAACGCCACTCACACAACATCGTCTCAGAATTCTAAACTCGTCATTACAAGTTCTTTCTTTTCTTAAAACATAAATAACCCTTAAAAACAAAATAACCTTCTTAGAAAATTATGGTTGTAAACAAAATACTACGCACCCTTAACTGTAGAGGAAGTCAACATTTTCCAATAAGTTGACATTCCATCGCATCTCAGATGTACTCTATAGAGAGTGTCTTATAAGTAATGTCGTTTTTTGAAATAAAGCTTGAACTATAAATAAAATAAAATAGTATTTTATGCATCAAGTGCGTTATATAGATTATAATGCCCGGAGGGCAACATGATTCAGCCCAAGGGATGTATGTTGCCTGATGGGCGTTATAATCTAATAACGCTCGTGGTGCATACAAAATTTTATTTTTCACAAAAAATATTTTTTTCTAATGAAAAATTGACTTTTATTTTTTAAATACATTTAGTAGTCTATGAAATTTGCTGATACTTGATGTTTATTATTAACTGTATCTGACAGTTGTTGATATTTTGACGTTTGTTGATGTTATAGGAAAAAGGAAAATTAATATGGAAATACCACAAAATATCCAAACCAGTGCATGAGAAGCCACAGAAAATGTTATGCCGGTCAAATCCAAACCATTATACGATAAGGAATATGAAACATTTACTCTTTCTTTGCTTCTCAATTAACAGGGCACAATGGCTCATTACGCCCGCTTATTATGCTGTGGATACTACTTCAGAGATATGTAATGTATATTCATAAAATATACGATTGTGTATATGATGTGTGTTTCATATCCAGTGAATGTACATTGCATATGTTTATGTACATTCACTGGATATAAAATAGATATGGAAGTCGGCGACAAACGTATCTGCTGGGAATGTTAATTCCACATCCATTAGATGTACATTAGATATACTTTCTCCATCTTGTGGATATACATATCCATAGATTGAAGATACAGTGTATGTACATTGCATATCATTTTGTTATGTGGGTAATTCCATTTAAAAACCAATCTTTGCTATTTAGAGAAAAAAATCCAGGATTGCACTATGGACATCATCTACATTTTCATTTTTATTTCCTTTAAGAAATTATGCCATCCAACGAAATAGATAATAATCCGACGGTGCAAAATCGGGACTAAAAGCAGGATGTGGGAGCAGTTCGATTGCATCAAGTTCCTTTAATTTCTCTTGAGTTTTCTTAGAGGTGTGGGGGCGCACGTTGTTTTGCAGAAGGATTCGTATCAGTGCAAGTAAACCTGGATATTTATCGCTCACAGGTTTTAGCAGTTGTTGCTGATCTAACCACTGGTTTTTAAAATTCGCTTCTTTTGTCGCCTGAATATTTCATAGAACAGGTCGCCCACTGCTTTTCTGATCGTTGAGACTGAAGTTGCCACTATTAAAACGTTTAAACCAACACTGTGCTGTACTGGTATTCACTACATCTTCCCCTTCAACCTCGCATATTTTCTTAGCTGCTTCAGTTGCAGTAAACTTTTGTTTCCAATGTCGTAGCAACACACGAATTTCAAATTTTTCTGTTTCCATGGTTTCGCTTGTAATGACACAACACAAATGGATGGGAACTGAGCACTGTATCATATTGAAACTAGATATATAATTCTTGCATATTCTAGGATACTCATCACAGTTTTATTTGTAAATAATATTGGTTTTAGACATTTTTTGTTTAAATACAAAACATAAAAAAAGTCAAATCTAAAAAATTTATAACTTTTTTATTTATTGATCGATTTTGTTCAAAAACAATAGGGTTCTTCCTCTAGCTAACACTAACCTACTGTCAAAGTTTCAATACAATCGGACTTTTCATTCTTAAGTCATCATGCTTACAAGAAACATGATGGACTGACAGACAGACAGACGGACATTTTGAAAGTTGTTCAGAATTCGATCACCAACACAGTGATATGAATTTTTTTTCTCTATGAGCAATGTTACCGGTTTTAGAAATGTGCCGATCGAATGCAATATATTCTTCGTTTTGTATTTGCAAAGAGTATAATAAGGCACTCTACTGTATCAATCACGTGATTATTTCGTAATGTAACCTTCAAAACTTGTAGCGTAATACAGGTGATATTTACTACATGTAAGTAAGTAAGTAAGTAAGTAAGTAAATCTTTTATTTCAACAGATTTGAATACAAAATATTTTTATCTGTGAAATACGTCATATTTCACCAAATATGGTGACACCCATGGAAGTTATATAATATAATAAACACAATTATACAAGCATATCAAAACAAAGACGGAAAAAATATAAAAAGTACAGAAACAACATCAATTAGCAACTAACAATATAAATATATATGTAAATACAATGTAAAGGCCTATGCAGAGAAAAAGTCATTAAGTGTGTAACAATTTTTTTCTATTAAGTGTTTTTTGAGAGATTTTTTGAACACATGTTGATTTGCAGATTCCTTAATTTCTGGAGGTAGAAAGTTGAATAGTCTGCAGCCATTGTATATAATGCTCCTTTGATATAAGGAGGTTGAATGAGCGTCAGGTTGAAGTTCAAACTTATGACGAGTATCATGGTCATGGGGAGTTATAGTTATATATATGTGAAAACGACATTACTTATGAGACAACTTCTGTATGATTTTTAAATTTTCAATAATTTCTTAGAACTTTCCTTGAAAAAAAATGCACTTCAAGAATAAATTCCCATGAGATTAATTTCTGCCTGTATTTAAAAACATGAAAATGTACGGTGTTACGAGAAAAAGACACTTATCTTGAGCTATGGCCAAACTGACAGAATGTTATATGTCAAAGGGCTATTTTAACATCATTTATGTTCGACAGAATTAACTGATTCGCAAAGTTCTTATAACGATGATTTTTCAACAATGTCACCTAGCTCTCACACCACTATAGGGATGAATTTTGTTTGGGTATATATGGACCTGGTATGGAAACATTTCAGAGTGGTTAAGGTCTTGAAATTACAAAACTCAATAATTGGTGTGTGTAAAAAATTGGAATTGAATATTGTGAAAAGGTTTTTTCATATAACACAGCGTTTTGACAAAAGATATTTTTCCAGCAAAACATTAAACCACATTTTTAAAATTTCTATAAGTAGAATGCTAGTGAATTTAGAAACACCCCATATATTTTCCCTAAGTATGACACTTGTTACCATAGAACCATCATCGCCTCAATACTAACAACACATTAATTAGATTTTTTTATCATAGTAAATCTCTGGTTCACACAAAATCCAATTGCAGTTTATAATATTGTAATAAATTAACACATTATGTTGACATTAGAAAATCACCTAGTAGGCTTGGTTTCATAACTATATTCTTATGTTTTTCTTTGTGCCATTTTTGCTTATTCAATTTAATTTTGGGAACCAAAAAAGAATGTAACAATTCACTGGACATATTGTTGAATAATTTCAATTTTAGCTTCAGTTTTATATACAGGGTGTAATCAGTTTCATGTCATTAAAAAAAGTGGTAATGGGGACCGACTAGACAAACAAAAAACCTTTATGACTTTTCCCTCTAGGGGCACTTTGAAAAAACTGACCTAGGTCAACCTTTTTAATATATATTTTTTTAAATATTAATGTAGAAAATAATTGAGAAGCACTGCTTCTCTTGGTCAATGAACTTGTAGTTCCCAATTATACAACTTTTAAATTGTCATAAAAAAGTGCAAAGGCCTTGGATCATCGACCGCCTTTGGTGGACCACCTCAACCGAACTGAGACAATTATTATTTTTTTTTCCTTCCGATTATTGGCCTTACAAGCAAAGTGTTTTGGCCACGAACATATAACTACCTACTATGAGACACAAATAAACCGGATTAGAGGATATAAAATATTACACCGTAAATGTAGAAATACCAAGGTACCCGTTACCGAGACCTAAATATGTATTATAAATTTATTAAAAATAGAAAATTACTTGAAATAACAGCTCTAGCAAATTTTATAAGTTAAAAAAAAAAAAAATTCAACAATAAAATAAGAAAGAAAAAATAACAGCAATAAAAAAACTCTTGCGCTACTCATTTTATAAGGAAGGCTTGTAAGGAATTCAAACAAGGACGACTCACTTCTCGCCCAGGGGCCTTTCAGGGCATTTAATAAGACAAACACAGGTGGGCCACGGTTGGAAGGACTTAATAAACAAAGGGAATTAAACAAGGGTGTTTGGGTAAGATACTACCTAAATGTCAATGTTGGCGTCAAAAAAGAAAGAGACAAGTTTTTTCATTAAATCAGGATTTTTTAGACTTAGAAAATATGGTAACCATATGGGTGAAATAAAGTCATTATCATGCAGGAATTTAAGAAAATGTTTTGCTTTAGGTTCTGTTAATGGACAATTAAATATAATATGATTAATATCACCGATTGCGCCACAGGGGCAGTGTGGATCTTCACGTACTCCAATTTTATACAGGTGAGCGGGAAATTTACCATGATTAAGTTTAATTCTACTTATGGTAGATATGGTTTTTCTACTAAGGTGACAATTATGATACCATTGTGACGTAGGAATATTTGGGTGAATGTTGTAATAATAGGTATTAGTTTGTACACCATATGCTTGCCAATGTTGATTCCATTTATGCCAGAGGTATTTTTTGACAACAGGATAAAAATCGGCGGTGACTGTAGTAAAGTCCATTTCAGTAGTACCGATATTAGTGTTCTTTGCGATCGTATCAACTTTATTATTTCCAGGTATATTAGCATGGGCTTTTACCCAAATAAAATGGAAGTTTATATTCACTAGGGAAGCAATGGATAATTGTTCCATAATTTTTACTATGAACGAGTTGGGACAAAAACAGTTAAGACCAGGAAAATTACATAATTTTTCTAAAACTGATTGCGAATCTGAGCATATAACAACTTGGGAGAACTGTTCAGAAATTGCCCATTTTATAGCATGTAAAATAGCTGCGGCCTCTGCCGAGACAATTATAAAGAGGTAAATAATTCGTTATCTTTTCCTGCACAACTGCAAGCAACTAATGGCCGTAGAAGTTTAAACAGAGCATTTCTTTACATGTGTGTCTTTTAATTTGGAACAAAATATTGGATTAATGTTTATAATTTAGAATATTTAAATGTGATTTATTAACGTTTGTAACATAAATGAGTGTCCTGGGTTAAAAGCAAGCTTACTAAGTAAATTAGTCGATATCTGCATCTGCATCAATACACAGTTCAGTACGTCGAATTAAGGACATACGTACTCCGTTCAACACTAAACAATAAACTATCAACTAACGTGGTCAATAAAGAAAAATAAAAGAAAAACTTGGTCCAAAATCCAAAACGGAATACAAAAAGAACGAACGAACGAAGTTGTGTCTGTATGTAAACAAGAATTTAACGACTTGAACGGTAAAGTCAATAAAATAAATCTTCACTATAAATACACAGCGACCCGAAATTCAAAAATAACAAAAACAACGAACGGTGGGTTGGACGTGTGTACATAACGAAACACCCACAGAAACTAAAATTTTGCACAAGAGAGAATCAGAGTTTAGTTTTCTTCAGATCAGATCCACTAAACACTCAGAAAACGTCGACGTCTTTCATCTTATTTACCGCACCGCTAAAGACCGCCGACATTTTATAGCTATCTACACAAATATTGAGTATCATTGGCAAAGACACGCGCGACAATCTAAACCTACCTCAATATTCCAGCAGTTCTCAAAAGATTTTATTGAAAATTTGCGAAATTTTTGTTTATTTTTTTTCTCCAAAACTATGAGCTTTAGACCCCATGTTATATAAGGTTTTTTTGTTTGACTAGTCGTTCCCTACCACCAGCCTTTTTTAATGACATGAAACCAATTACACCCTGTTTATCATAATTTTGTATGCTAGTGCTTCATCCTACATTTTAAGGTATAACTTCCAAGATAAAATAATTAATAATATCCCAAAACAGACAAAATTGTAATAGTAATTTTGACAAACAATATAGGGGCCATTCAACAGCATTAGCAAGAATGGGTTATTTTCTTTGATCAAAGAACTTATCCCTAGATAATAACTGTCTTCGGTCTTTCTGTAATTTCCATTCATTGTAGTTTATCCAGAAAACAAATACATATTTATTAAAATAACATACAGGCATATACCTGCGTATTTAACAAATATAATAAGCAACGAGTACACCACATGTTTAATTCTAAGGGACTTATTTACTGAAACGAAAGTTTGATTGCTATTCATCTTTTTACAACTGTAAATGGAACCCCATCAGGTTACAACAACTATGAAGTTTATATTTTCTTACGAAGCATAATTAATTCTTAACTGCTTTTTGCAAATGGTACAACATTACATCATTTTGAAATATTGTCAATAAAATGTACAAAACATGAAATCATTAAAAACACATGTTAGTATTAATGGTGGACATGTCACGAATATTTCGATTGTTCAAATAAAAGCCACGAAGAGATCGACTAATCAATAAAAAATTTATGGGACGTTTACAACTCAAGTATAGTAACTCAATTGTTGTCACCGTTACGCAATAAACTTCTATCCAGTGTCAGTTTGAAAATCATAAAAAAAGACCGATAAAGGAATAATTTATAACACCAGCAATGCCATAAATTATTTACTTATAACAAATAATGTTTAAATAAAAGTAAATAAATATCATTTAACCTATGCTACGCTACCGGCAAAGTTAAGAATGAACCAAAAGCAGATAAGGGACTTGTAATGGTGAGCCAGGTAAACAATCAACTACTTTCGTTGAGGTAAGCACACAACATATCAGGTTAGCTATATTCATATACGTGTATCATTTATAATTTTCAAGCACGTGGTCATGGTCTTATTCTATCACATACAGGCTTTGTAATGATTTATCCTGGCAGCAATGATTTAGACTGAATTTTTAAATTGACAATAGAAGTACTATACTTACATTAAATTGTAATTATTTTAGTGACGGACAAAGCAGTAAACGTTATGTATCTAGGGATAAGTTCTTTGATCGGAAATTATTTTTAACCTCCTCCCTTTTTTGTAACACCTTGTAACATTTGAGAGACCCCCTTATATCAGTGTCCGTTTGCAAATTTCCAGCCGTCACCACATTTCAAGATAAAAAATTACTCTTTTAAAAATATTTTAATTATTCACGGGTAACGATCTCAAATTGTTAAATACAGTATCCTCCAATTTGTTTTTAGCGAATTAGCCTCACCTTCACAGGGTGTCCACTATTTCTCGGTAACTCTTTTAAAATATTAGATGAACTATTATCACCAGATGGTAAGTCTCTGAAGGATAAATAAGATGTCGGTTTAGTAGAACAGAACGGGCCTGGATCCTCATCAGTGCAAACAGTCGACAAAGTGGCATCACGTAGATCACCCACATTTTCCTTACCAGATTCTGTACTCCATAGAGAAGGGGGAATTACTGAAATTAATGAAATTATACAACGTTATGAAATAGAAAAATAAATTTATAATCTTATAAAAGTAATTACTTTCATCTACTGTGAAAGTATTATTAATTTTACTTCCCTCGCATACCGAAGGGAAGTATTGCATTCGAGAAAAAATCACCCTCCGAGATTTTGACGGAGAGCAGTCAAATTTGGTAGGTAGTTGACCCTACTACCAGCGAAGAAATGGTAGAACTTTCACTGGAAAATATACAGGGTGGATCGTCTAAAGGGAATAAATAATGAAAAAAAATTTTTTTTGCAATATTTCCAAAAAATTTTTTACCACTAAAAGAGATGGCAAAATTTTTTTCCTTGTTCAAATTTAAAATTTCCACGTTTCATAGCTTTCTAAACCTATTAAAAAAAAAAACGATAAATTTTTTTTACTATTTTTGAAAAATTTTTACCACTAATACAGACTGATTTTTTTTTCTTTGTTCAAATTTAAAATTTTCACATTTTCATGGCATTCTAAACCTATTCAAACAAATTTAAAAATTATTTTGATTAAAAATTTTTTTGAAAAAATTTTTAATCTATTTATCACTAGGTATAGAATAGACGAAATCAATTTTTTTTGGTCAAACTTAAAATTTCCACGTTTCATGACATTCCAAACCTATTTCGGAAAAGAAAATTTGTAACATTCTTTTTACCATTTTGGAAAAAAATTTACCACTAGAATAGATGGAATTTTTTTTTTCCTCAAATTTAAAATTTTCACGTTTGACATGACTGACATTCTAAACCTATTTGAGAAAAAAAATTTTGAAAATTTTTTCATTTTTGAAAAAAATTTTAGCACTAAAATAGATTTTTAATAAAAAATAAAAAATAATTTTTTTTTTCTTTGCTCAAATTTAAAATTTTCACGTTTCATGGCATTCTAACCAATTAAAAAAAAAATACCACTGTAGAATAGAACGAAACTTTCCTTTTTGCTCAAATTTAAAATTTCCACGTGTCATGGCATTCTAAACCTATTTCAGAAGAAAAAAATTTTGAAAATTTTTTTAAAAACATTTTTGAAAAATTGAAAAAAAAAAGAAATTTTTTAACCACCACTATATTTCCACTCCACTACGTGTATGTGGAATTGAAAATGTGACAGATGGCAATAATATTAGGCATATGCACCTATTATACTATTATTGAAAAATGTACAGGGTGGTCTTCCCAAGAAATAATTCAGTCATGGTGGACATTTATAAAGGTATTTGCCCAAGCCTTCCATATTTGGCACCTGTTATTATTTAGTATTGAACTTTTGCTGTTGGATGAGCACTCTGTATATTTTTTTGACCAAAACTTATCAGGTGTTCTTTGTAATAATAGTGGTAAGTATATTCCAATTATTATTTTCAATGTCACTTCGTAATTATTAATTTTTTAGAGTGACCGCCATGCACTAATAAAGAGGGAAGTTCTGTGTAAATATCTTTACCGATTTTTTTTACAGTATTTTATGCCATGTAGAATTTTTGGTCAGAATATGATATACAAAATGACATACTTCATCATGTCAATGTCATAATCTGTTATTATACAAGCAATTTTTATATATTAAGATATAAGATATTACCTCTACTTTGATGGCCATGAATAATTGATCGGTATATTAACGAGTGCTTGCTCTAATGGCAAATTTGAATCATAATCAATAATTTAGGTCCAATAAAATTTCACTGTAAATTTAACATGGAAACAAGCTAATCATTATACTCTTCGCCGATTTACTACACTTATTATATAATTGTTGCACATTCTATAGGATACTCTTCGCAGTTTTGTTTTGTAAATGATATTAATTTCAAACATTTTTTGTTTACATTGGGTTGATTCTACGGTTGGTTCCTTGTGAAACATTCTTCAATAATTTAAACATACAGGAAAATTATGCTTTTTAATGTTTCAAAAAGTTTTATTAAAACTCTACACGTGTTTCGGCTTATTAGGCCTTTATCAAGAGTACAAGATAATACTAAATTTAAAATGTGTTCCTTACTTATTTATACCTAATGGAAGGTATAAATTATTCAAAGCTTTTAATCTATTTATTACATGCAACTAGTTATATGATTCCTATCCTATGTAAATATACTACAAATAAGTTCTTAATGTTAAATTATTTTTTCTAGAATATTATGACCCATAAATAATGTTTGATCATTAGTTACATTTTTATGCTTTTTGACAGCTTTCATGATCTCAAATTGTTCTAGTAAATCTAACTTCTTTCCTTTATTTTCTGTATGGAGTAATTCGACTTCATTAAAATTAACAAAATGATTATTTTCTATGCAGTGTGTTGACATATCGGTGCTATGTATACCATTCGTTATTGATTTTTTGTGTTCAGCGAGACGATTTTTACTTCCCTCGCATACCGAAGGGAAGTATTGTATTCGAGAAAAAATCACCCTCCGAGATTTTTTCGGATTCTGACGTTTCAGAACACGTAGATTCCGAAAATATGGGTTTTTCAATTCCGTCAGTCTGTCTGTCTGTCTGTCTGTCGGTCTGTCTGTCTGTCTGTCTGTCTGTCTGTCTGTCTGTTGGTGTATTTACTAAAAAACTACTTGACGGAGAGCAGTCAAATTTGGTAGGTAGTTAACCCTACTGTCAGCGAAGAACTGGTAGAATTTTCACTGAAAAATATACAGGGTGGACCGTCTAAACGGAATAAATGGTGAAAAAAATTTTTTTTTGCTCAAATTTAAAATTTCCACGTTTAATGACGCGCTAAACCTGTTTCAGGAAAAAAAATTTTTTGAAAATTTTTTTCAAACATTTTTGAAAAAATTTTTACCAAGATGAAAAAAATTTTTTTTTGCTCAAATTTAAAATTTCCACGTTTCATGACGCGCTAAACCTATTTCAGGAAAAAAAATTTTTTTTAAATTTTTTTCAAACATTTTTGAAAAAATTTTTACCAAGTTGAAAAAAAATTTTTTTTGCTCAAATTTAAAATTTCCACGTTTCATGACGCGCTTAACCTATTTCAGAAAAAAAAAATTTTTGAAAATTTTTTTCAAATATTTTTGAAAAAATTTTTACCACGATGAAAAAAAATTGTTTTTGCTCAAATTTAAAATTTCTACGTTTCATGACACGCTTAACCTATTTCAGGAAAAAAAATTTGAAAATTTTTTTTTTTGAAAATTTTTTTCACCAATATTTTTGAAAAAATTTTTAGTACTAAAATGAATTTTTTTTTTCTTTCTTCAAATTTAAAATTTTCACGTTTCATGGCATTCTAAGCCTGATTAAAAAAAAAGTTTTTTGTAATTTTATCACTAAGATAGAATTTTTCGTTCTTTGTTCAGATTTTAACTATCCACGTTTCCATGACATTCTAAAACTATTCAAACAAATTTAAAAATGTTTTTGAAGAATTTTTTTAAAAATTTGAAAACATTTTTAATCCATTTATGTATCACTACTATAGAACAGACGAAAAATTTTTTTTTGCTCAAATTTAAAATTTCCACGTTTCATGATATTCCAAACCAATTTCGGAAAAAAAAATTTGCAACATTTTGTTACCAGTTTGGAAAAAAATTTAACACCAGAATGCTCAAATTTAAATGACATTCTAAACCTAGGTATTTCAGAAAAAAAATTTTGAAAATTTTTTTCACCAACATTTTTCAAAAAGTTTTTACCACTAAAATAGATCGAATTTTTTTTATTTGCTCAAATTTAAAATTTTCACGTTTCATAGCATTCTAAACCTATTTTAAAAATACATCATTTTTAATTTTTAAACTTTTTTTGGCACTACTATAGAACAGAAGGAATCTTTCCTTTTTGCTCTAATTTAAAATTTCTACCTTTGACATTTTAAACTTATTTCAGAAGAAAAAAATTTGAAAATTATTTTACCATCTTTTGAAAAATTTTAAAAAAATGAAATTTTTTAACCACCACTATACTTCCACTCCATTACGTGAATGTTGGATTGAAAATGTGACAGATGGCAATAACATCTGGCATATGCACCTATTATACTTTTATTGAAAAATGTACAGGGTGGTCATCCCAAGAAATAATTCAGTCATGGTGGACATTTGTAAAGGTATTTGCGCAAGCCTGCCATATGTGGCACCTGCTATTTAGTATTGAACTTTTGCTGTTGGATGAGCAATCTGTATATTTTTTTGACCAAAACTTATCAAGTTTTCTTTGTAATAATAGCAATAACTCTACTCCGATTATTATTCTCAATGTCATTTCATAATTATTATTTTTTAATTAGAGAGACTGCCATGAACGAGGGAAGTTCTGTGTAAATACCTTTACCGATTTTTTAATTTACGACCAGTTTGACCGATATATATAGCATCGCAGTCATTACATTTTAATTGATATACACCTGTTTTTTCTAATAAATCTCTTTTGTCTTTATTATTAACTAACATTTTCCCTAGATTATTTTTATTAACAGAAATAGTTTTACATCCTAGTTTTATCAGTTTATGACTAATTTTATCACTAATCTTAGGCCTATAATTAATACATTTATATATGTCAGTTCTTTGTGGAGTATCAGCATAAAATTCTTTAAGTAACTTTTTCTTTTGTTTATGTTTTATTAATTTATCTATGAGGTTTTCACTATAACCGTTGTTTTTAGCTATTTCTTTAATGGTGTTCACTTCTTTTATAAAATTATTCTTATTTAAAGGGAAGGTTAGCAGACGGTGGATAAATGAATGGAAAGATGCCATTTTTATTTGTGATGATTGCTTAGAGTTCTTGTGAATGACTGTGTCTGTGCAAGTTGGTTTACGGTAAATGTCAAACTCTAAGCTGTTGTTTCTATTTTTTAAGTTAACATCCAAGAAGTTTAAACCTTCCTCGTTTTCTATTTCTAGAGTGAATTGAATTTTATCGTGAAATGAATTCAGAAGATTTAAGAATTTATTAAGTTGTCTTTCTGTACCTTGCCAAATACAAAACACGTCATCCACATATCTAGTCCAGAAAAATACATTATTTATTAGGTTATTTTCGCAGTTAAACAACTTATTTTCAAAGTCTGACATAAATATTTCAGCTAATAACGGTGATATGGGGGAACCCATAGGTAATCCATCTGTTAATTTATAAATTTCATTATTAAATTGAAAGTAATTTTGACTCGTACAGGTTTTTATTATGATGTTTAATTGATTTTTTAATTCTAAGTCAATATCAGATTGATTGATAAGTATTTCTATTATTTCAAATAATGGTTGTAATGTTATGGATGTAAAGAGGCTTTTAACATCAAAGGATACTAATTTTGCATTGTTTGGAATTTTGAGATTTTTGGTTTTTTCTATGAATTGGAAGGAATTTTTAATGGCATATTTTGATTCAAATTTTGTCAGAGTGGGTAATAAGTTGTTTAATTCTTTATAAGTTGTATAATTCTTTACACAATTTATAAGATGGAGCATTTACATAAAGAAGATATTCCCATCAGACCTGTAGTATCTTATGTAAATGCTCCATCTTATAAATTGTGTAAAGAATTAAACAACTTATTACCCACTCTGACAAAATTTGAATCAAAATATGCCATTAAAAATTCCTTCCAATTCATAGAAAAAACCAAAAATCTCAAAATTCCAAACAACGCAAAATTAGTATCCTTTGATGTTAAAAGCCTCTTTACATCCATACCATTACAACCATTATTTGAAATAATAGAAATACTTATCAATCAATCTGATATTGACTTAGAATTAAAAAATCAATTAAACATCATAATAAAAACCTGTACGAGTCAAAATTACTTTCAATTTAATAATGAAATTTATAAATTAACAGATGGATTACCTATGGGTTCCCCCATATCACCGTTATTAGCTGAAATATTTATGTCAGACTTTGAAAATAAGTTGTTTAACTGCGAAAATAACCTAATAAATAATGTATTTTTCTGGACTAGATATGTGGATGACGTGTTTTGTATTTGGCAAGGTACAGAAAGACAACTTAATAAATTCTTAAATCTTCTGAATTCATTTCACGATAAAATTCAATTCACTCTAGAAATAGAAAACGAGGAAGGTTTAAACTTCTTGGATGTTAACTTAAAAAATAGAAACAACAGCTTAGAGTTTGACATTTACCGTAAACCAACTTGCACAGACACAGTCATTCACAAGAACTCTAAGCAATCATCACAAATAAAAATGGCATCTTTCCATTCATTTATCCACCGTCTGCTAACCTTCCCTTTAAATAAGAATAATTTTATAAAAGAAGTGAACACCATTAAAGAAATAGCTAAAAACAACGGTTATAGTGAAAACCTCATAGATAAATTAATAAAACATAAACAAAAGAAAAAGTTACTTAAAGAATTTTATGCTGATACTCCACAAAGAACTGACATATATAAATGTATTAATTATAGGCCTAAGATTAGTGATAAAATTAGTCATAAACTGAAAAAACTAGGATGTAAAACTATTTCTGTTAATAAAAATAATCTAGGGAAAATGTTAGTTAATAATAAAGACAAAAGAGATTTATTAGAAAAAACAGGTGTATATCAATTAAAATGTAATGACCGCGATGCTATATATATATCGGTCAAACTGGTCGTGAATTAAAAAATCGTCTCGCTGAACACAAAAAATCAATAACGAATGGTATACATAGCACCGGTATGTCAACACACTGCATAGAAAATAATCATTTTGTTAATTTTAATGAAGTCGAATTACTCCATACAGAAAATAAAGGAAAGAAGTTAGATTTACTAGAACAATTTGAGATCATGAAAGCTGTCAAAAAGCATAAAAATGTAACTAATGATCAAACATTATTTATGGGTCATAATATTCTAGAAAAAATAATTTAACATTAAGAACTTATTTGTAGTATATTTACATAGGATAGGAATCATATAACTAGTTGCATGTAATAAATAGATTAAAAGCTTTGAATAATTTATACCTTCCATTAGGTATAAATAAGTAAGGAACACATTTTAAATTTAGTATTATCTTGTACTCTTGATAAAGGCCTAATAAGCCGAAACACGTGTAGAGTTTTAATAAAACTTTTTGAAACATTAAAAAGCATAATTTTCCTGTATGTTTACATTTTTTGTTTATTTACAAAACAAAACAAATTTTTTTTATTTAAAAAACGAGAATAACTTTTTTATTTATTGATCGATTTTGTTAAAAAACAATAGGGTTTTTCCTCTAGCTAACCCTAACTTACTGTTCAAATTTCAATACAACAGGACTTTTCATTCTTAAGTTATCGTGCTTACAAGAAACTTGATGGACCGATCGAATGCAATATACTCTTCGTTTTGTATTTGGGAAGAGTATAACAATAGGTAGAATTCTTTGTCGTAACATCATTTTGAATTAGGTTGCCAAGTTTCGTCCTTGCGGGCAGTACTTATAATAAATTGTACAATTTTTAGACAGTTTGAGACTGCCCGATAGGGAATATTTTATTTATTAAAACACGAGGTGAGAGATTTTATATTTTTACTTTTATTTTCTAACAATTCCTACCTTTTAAACGAAACAAATATTTTGTTCACAATGTGGTTTACCACACAATGAAGTATATGTGGTAAAAAAATACATTATTAGAATTTCAGAGTTTTGTCATTGATTTAACTTTATTCGTATATTAGCGCGATCAGAACTACATTAACGGTATATAAAGAAAATAGGTAATTTATTGTTTTTCATATTAAATATTAGGTATTGAATATATGGAAGTTATCTGTTATGCCCAGAATAACACATTTTAATATCTGATAATGCTATAAAACTTTTAACTATGGTTTGAACTAGAGAATGATCAAATACAATTCTAACAAGGCTGAGCAACATTACACACCATGTTCAATGTTCATGGATGTCTGATTCCCAGATATTATGGCTCTCAATTATTTCCCTGAGAAACCAGAGTGAATGATGACGTTGTTTGTCATGCAGTTATGGAAAATTTTCAAGAAATAGTTGCCGATTGTATTGGATTTTGTCAGATAGTAATATAGCTGTCAACCGAACCATAATTATAAATTTTTCGGATACTTTATTGTATATGCTATATGGCAATTTTTCTAGTAATTTGCAAATATATTATTCTATAAATTACCTGTGAGTGCCTGTGGCCTTACTCGTGCAGAATTGTTAAAGATACATACAGGAGTTTTTAGGACCACCCTGCATAATAATAAAAAAAAATTAAATGTGTAAGAAATTTAAATAAAATTGATGTGTCCAAGCATTTTTCCAAGAAACTAATCAGTTTCAAGTTAAATAATATTTTTAAAAATTTCTCTCGTGCCTAGATTCAAAAAAGAGCATCCGTGCCAAATTTCAATTTCTTATCGCCAGATATTTGGTGTTGAATGACTGAGTGGGCTTTTGTTTTTAAATATACAGCGTGAAACAAAAAGATGATGGAATATTTTTAGAAGTACACATTCGAGAAAAAAATTTAAAAAAAAAACATGTTTAATATTTTCAAGAGTGGGACGGGGTACTACTTTTGAAATTTTAAATGGGAATCCCCATTTTTTATTGCAGATTTGGATTCTACAACAAGCAAGATGTCACTTCTATGTAAAACGTTTTTTCGATTCGTGACAGATGGTGCTGTAATCGAAGACATCAGATTTTTTGCTATTATCTGAAAAAATGCATCCGATTAAAAAAGACATATTGAACATTTTCCAGAGAGGAATCCGATTATGCTAAACTGAAGTCGCCCCCCGTTGCCCGTTGTGGGTTGGGGCAACTTTGAAATTTTAAGTGGGAACCCACATTTTTTATTACGGATTCAGATTCTATGGGAATAAATATGTAACTATTAGTGAAACATTATTTTCAATTAGTGATAGATCACACTATAAAAAATAATTGTTGCGAACATGGAACCAGAAATTTCATGATGCTACACCTCCCGTTTCCTCAAAGTGGCTCGCAGTGCGCTTGACAGTGGACATTGAAATTGGACTGTTTGGATTGCGAAAATTTTCGTAACTAGTGCCCTTCAGCAGATGATCTTTAGTAATTGCCCCATCCTCGCATCATAAGAATTGATATTCTGCCTTGTTCGGAAAGGTTGGTCATTACGTACGAATAGATTTCACAATTTATAACAATGGATAATGAAGGATGATTAAAAAAAGTGTAAAAGACATTATATCGCAGGCAATTCATAGCTCTAAATCTTTATTGAAAAAAAAAAAAAACAAAATTATGTACGTACTTACATATTTTACAATTTTACAGAACCTACATTTTACATAAGCCTAATATTTAAAAACTAATTTTTAATGTCTATGTTTTGGCACAGCGGGGCATTTCCGGTACCCTTGGTTAGTCTGAGCCTGCAATCTCTGCAATAACTTAAGGGCTAAAATAAATTTTTTACATAAGGAAACAATGGCCATCTAGAATATCACTACCTGAGCTTGGGAATTTTATCTCGGTGACGTGAAAATCAGGGTTGGCTCTGTCAGTGCGGAAAGATCTTTTATGCAAGTATGACATAACATATCTTACCTTTCTTTTAGGGAATTTTAATATCCAAAATTAATATGATCAGTATATTATAAAGACACTCGAGAGGAGGTATTGGGGGATGTAACATTGAACTAAAAAAAGTTTAGTTTAGTTTCGATCACGGTATGTTACATCCCACTATCACTTCTACTAAATCTAAATTAAAATAACGTTGACTGTCACTATCAGTAGAGCCACTAGCACTCATATGCTTTTGTGAGGAAATATGTCTATTAACATTTGTTGTTTAGACGTCCATAAAATTGTTCTGTTGCAACTACTACAATAAAGATCTGTTCCATCAAATTGCAGTTCTGGACAATCGCGAATCCACAAGTATACTGCAGCCTGCGAAGCACTAACATTTTTATATACCACCAACTCTATAATTTCATTCTAAAGTATATTCACGGAAAGCTGAGAGCATGTCAAAACAAACAAATATGCACGACTGCATCATGATCACGATGTGTTCCATCCCCATTGGTTGCATTTTTCAGGAGATTACCAAGCGCTGTCTCGACTTCACGTGAACAGCGCATGTATTGTTTTGACGCACTCTCAGTTTTCGGAGAATATACTTTAGGTATGTAGATACATATGTACATACATATGGCTAGATTCACACTGCGGTTTACGAAACTGCGATCTCGGATGGTCTACCCTTTCCCTTTATTAAATATTGACGTAAATGCCAAGAATTGCCACTATATACCTAGGTAAAAAGGGATTTTGTCAAAGCAATGTTTCACAATTTCGGCGGCATCATCTAATTAAATGAGATAATAAAACCGCATTAGTAAAAAACATATAAAAGTACCACGATACACTGGAATCTAATGTTGACACTCACTCAGGGTCGAATGCAATAACATTTCAAAATGAAATAAAATTCACTTTATCACGTTGTGCGCATTTGTGATGCACACGGTACATGGCAGTTTTATGCTATTAATCCTTAACTTTGTTTGTTATGTATGATTTAATATTATATAAAATGGTTTCTTTTATTGGGAGAAATGTTTTATGTTGCCAATAGTTAATTGGGTTTTTATGCAGGGTGTAATTAGTTTCATGTCATTAAAAAAAACTGGTGGTAGGGAACGACAAGACAAATAAAAAAACCTTATATAACATGGGGTCTAAAGCTTATAGTTTTGGAGAAAAAAATTTTTAAAAAATTTCGCAAATTTTCAATAAAATCTTTTGAGAACTGCTGGTATATTGAGGTAGGTTTAGATCTAGATCTGATCTGAAGAAAACTATACTCTAACTCTCCCTTGTGCAATATTTTAGTTACTGTCGGTGCTTCGTTATGTACAGACGCCCAACCTGCCATTCGTTGTTTTTGTTATTTTTGAATTGTGTATTTATAGTTAAGATTTATTTAACTGACTTACAATTCAAGTTGTCAAATTCTTGATTACGTACAGACACAACTTACTTGTTCGTTCTTTTTGTATTCCTTTTTGGCTTTTGTACCAAGTTTTTATTTTATTTTTCTTTATTGACAATGTTAGTTGATAGTTTAGTGTTGAACGAAGTGTGTATGTACTTAATTCGACGTACCGAACTGTGTATTGACACAGATGCAGAGATTTTGAATCATTTAGGTAGGTAGTAAGCTTTTAACCCAGGACACTCATTTATGTTACAAATGTTAATAAACCATCATTTAAATTTTCTAAATTATAACAATCCAATATTTTGTTTCAAATTAAAATACACACATGTAAAGAAATGCTCTGTTTAAACCTTTATGGCCATTATTTGCTTGCAATTGTGCACGAAGAGAGAACAAATTATTTTCCTCTTTATACCCTCAGTTCAGTTGAGGCGGTCCATCAAAGGCGGTCGATGATCCTTTGATACCGCGTGTGCCGGCGAGCATTTTTTTATGACAATTTAAAAGTTGTATAATTGGAAAGTTCAAGTCCATCGACCAAGAAAATCAGTGGTTCTCAATAGTTGTCTACCATAATATTAAATATGTTAACCCAGATCAGTTTTTTTCAAAGTGCCCCTAGAGGGAAAAGTCATAAAGGTTTTTTGTTTGTCTAGTCGGTCTCCATTACCAGTTTTTTTTTTGACATGCAACTGATTACACCCTGTATTTAATTATTATGAAAATAAAGAAAATAAACATGCCACACATATTAAGCAGAACAGGAGAGTATGTGTTTGATTTAAAATTATCTCTTTATTTGCTAGATATGTATTACATGTTTTTGTAAGAATCATTACCATTTTTACGTTAAATTTACCAAAAATACATTCTAGCTGGCAATAATGAATATTTCACCACTTAGGAATTTTTCTGATTGTTTCAGAGTGTTTGCAATATAATATTCTGTCTTACATGAGAGCCGTCTCCGGCACCGAGATAAAATTCTCGAGCCTTGCACTACTTGTAAATGTAGTCCAGTCATCTTGTATAAAAATATAATTAGTCTACCAAAATAATAATAATAATAATAATAACCCACATAACATCTCATGGATATGTACATTCATAGCATATGCATTAGGTGTTGGAATTTGAATATGTATTGTTAAATATACATATGATATGAAATGTATATTCAGCTGCTGATATCCATCAGCATCATATACAGTGTATATTGCTATAGGTATATACATAATGATTTATACATAACATGTCCATTAAGGTATAATTAAATTATACGCGTACACGAATTTTATCTCATTATCTGATGCACATGCGCTACTAATTTATGGCATTGTACGTCGGCGCACCAGGTATATCATTTGTTTACGGATTGTAGTTCGCAACAGCCGCAGCCGGCCCCGGCAGCCATTATTAAGCCCTGTAGTGTTGTGTGCATAGTGTTTATGTGTGATGGAAGTTAACTCTTTCTCATTCTCTGGATTTTATATTTGCTTATTGCTATATTATGCTGTTACATTTGCATGAAGCTCCCATGATGTAAGAGTATATTTATTATAATGCAATTCTTTAGATTTGAAAATATATACTCTTTTAGGGTTAGAAAATTTGCAAGTTTCATATTTAACTGATTGTGGCAGGTGTGTGTTTAGTTAAGATGGCGGAAAGTGACAGAGGCCTAAAAATTTGCTGTTATGTCATACTGGGTATGTATTTTATAAATATAGTGAATAAAAATTACATTCGCTCATATTATATAACTTACTGATGGTTGAGAATATTTTAAACACATATGTAGGACTTGAGTAACTATTGTAGGTATTATACATATATTTACAATTTGTCAAACTACCGGAAGGTAAAAAAGTATACGTAAATATTGAAAATTTTAAATATTGTGTAATAATTTAGGTTATTTTGTAAAGTTTGTGTATGTTTAAAATAGTTATATAAAATATATTTCTTATTAAGTTATCTGTGTTTTATTACCTCTTATATGGATACTATCGGATACCTCTGAAGTAGTTCCCACGAACATCAAAACACTTGAACACTTTCATTCGATGTGCGCTGATCCAATCGTGTTGGTATCATCGAGATGATTAAAACTGTTCGTTTTAATCATATCCCGATGATGCCAACATGACTGGGGCAACACGCATCGAGTGCAGTGTTCGATAAGTGTTTTGATGTCCGTGGAAACTATTTCAGAGATATGTAATGTATATTCATAAAATATGCAATTTTGTATATCATGTGTGTTTCATATCCAGTGAATGTACATTGTATATGTTTATGTACATTCACCGGATATAAAATAGATCTGGAAGTCGGCGACAAACGTATATGCTGGGAATGTTAATTCCACATCCATTAGATGTACATTAGATATACTATCTCCATCTTGTGGATATACATATCCATAGATTGAAGATACAATGTATGTACATTGCATATCATTTTGTTATGTGGGAATGGTGCGTTTTGTAGATTTCAGGGTATTAAATAGCGTTTAGAATTTTGTGGCCCAAAACCTTACTTGCAATTTTGCAAAAATAATTCTATAATATAATGAAGAGCACTAAATTTAAGTATTATTAATGATTTATTGTAGTCAATAGATACAGCATTAGAGAAATCACCTCTCTCTCTCTCTCAATTTCAAACTAATAGTTGCAGGCCCCCTCCAAAGCAGGTCTGCTCCAACCATTATTCTCATGGCCCAGATGCAAATAATCTGTTACCCAAGTTGTGCACTCATCTATTTTGTGCAGTATATACACAGATTGTCACATTTTGCAATGTAACGCTGTTGAGGGGCTGGGAGGAGCGAGCCCGACCATGTGGTATGTGGTTGTTGTCCTCTACATACTTTTCATAAACATCTGCCTGCTGGCTATTATACTCTGATCAGTGCTGTCATTTCAATACTATGGTACCTAATTTGGCACAATAAATTCGTATTCAATACATAATAATGATAATGATGATGATAATAATAATAATAATTTATTTTATCCACAAAGATCATAATAATGATATTGGGCAAGTCATAATACAACATAAGATAATAAGAAATACAATAGTATTTACATGCCTCAATGAAGATAAATACTTAATAAAAAGTAAAAACTGATAACATAAACACAACAGATGAATATCACAGGTAAATATTTACACAAAACATACATTTTTGTAAAGAGTATATATACAGACATTTATACAAACTACAAATAAAAAAATTACAGGTGCATATATAAACATATACAAATACAATATAACTCTATCTATTGAGGAAGACATCAACGCTATAGAAAATACTATCAAATAGTATAATTTTCGCTTTCAATTTATAAGAATTAAAACTATTAAGATTTTTAAATTCAGGTGGTAAAGGATTATATAATTTAATACACCAGTAGAACGGTGATTTGTCAAATAATGTAGAATTGTGTGATGGTAACAAGAGGGTACTGTTTCTCGTGATATAATTGTGGCGAGATGATAACACAGGCACACAAAAAAAAGTCGAGTGCGAGAAGGCAGACCTATGTATTCCCATGCATTTTGATGTGCTGAACATGAATCCGATGTTAGCTTTGCCCGATTGGCTCTCGAATTTATCCTAACCTCCAAAAACACTGTTAGAACGCCCAAAAAATCTCAAACAAGTAAATAAAAAGCTTAAATGAGCTTATCACCATTTCCATACATATTTTAGGGCACTGAGACTGAATGCCGGTGGCACGATGATCTATGGTCATTTTTAAGAGAGATACACACCGTCAAAGTCAAAGGTCCAAGGATTTAGCTTCTCCAGCGACATGGGTCCGCTTTGGGAGCAACTGCATCCGAACGAGAGACCATAAAATTATGAAAAAATTCGTAGATATGCAAAACGAACAGAGAAATCGAATGGCAGACCAGAAAACAAGACATCCCAACGATACTTCGTTTCCGAGATAGGGCCGCTCAAAGTCACCGGAAGGAGAAAATCTCTTTTTTCCCCCACTTCTCGAGATTCTATCTTGGAAACACAAAAAGCTATGGACTTCTAGTTTGCGCCATTTAACTTTTCTCACCATCTTACGTACTCCTAAATTTGTTAAGATTTTTAGCGACGCTTTCATTCTTTCCCAAAATTTTGAAGGTTGATCATCTAAAAAATGTACACGTTTTCGACATCTCTTCACATTTCACGTTCTAACTTTATTCAGGCATAAGACCCCTTTTTTGTGCTTAATTGATTCGAAATTAAATTTTCTATCGGATCCAAGATTTCTACTAATGTTATAACGCAGTGCAATATGTCCCATTGACAATCCATCTTCTGATTTAGCAATAACTACAGCATTAGAATAAAAAATATAATAAAAGTGCCAACTGTTTTATTTCAGCTACTCATTACATATTCAAATAGACAGATTTTTACATTAGAGAAAAATAGTTCTCCCATTTTTTTTGCTCACGACAGTACTGTACCGAACTAACTATTGGGTTAATATTATGTTGTCTGCTATCGCCTACACTCCAATATGACCTTTCTAGACCCCATTGAGGTCAAAATAATGAACAAGATTGGTCCATTTGCGACGCCGATTGGGGATGTTAAAAATTCACAATTTTTGTGTTTTCTGCCCCTTGAAGGTAGCCTATGCATATTGTTCAGCCATTCCTGACCTTTTCCATTATGAAGAACGTCTTTATTTACCTAACTAGAGCTACGTCAAATATGCGATTTTCTAAAAACTGCCCCTTTTCTACATGCTTTAACATAATATGGACTAATATCTCGCATTCGAAAAGAATATGTTCCGCAGCCTCTATGTGCAGTATCATAGTATCTGCATGTATCGTTATCTGCCTTGCTCATATTCTTAAGATGATAGCTCAAGGGGCAATGGTCTGTTAAAAGGCCTGCCATTATTCAAGTTTCTTTAACCTCACACTTGGGGAATCACTTAAAGCCTTGAAATCTATCAAATGCACCAGTTATTTATTTTTTCTTCATATTTTCGTTTAGGAGAAAGTACCTGATGATGATTGAACTAATAGTTTTATAATTGTGTTATTAACTTATTTGACAATAAAAATCATAGTTACCCATACTGGCTAACTTGTAATGCAGTACAAAATTAACAGTTATGTATTTATATTATATTCAAACATATAACATACCTAAAAGATTTCCATTATTTGGTATACTCCCAAATGCATTGTTATGCAGATCCATTAACTGGTCATTGACGACCTCTTGAAGTTGGGTCATTTCGTTTCGTATTTCATTTATCTGACGATCTCTTACAGATAACACAGCTACATATTTTTCTTTCTCTATTGCAAACAATCTCAGCTGGTGCTTCAGTTTAGCACATTCTTGTTCTAAAAGTGATTTGGTATTAGACGCAGCCACAGATTGACTTTCTAGTTTCAAATTCAACTGGAGCATATCCGACTCCAGGTTTACTTTTTCTTCTTCTAATTTTTTTATTTTGTGGGTTAATATTTCAGCCTGAAAATGTAAATAGAGGCACATAAGTTCAAATTTTTACCGCGCAATTATGGTAAGATAATCAGTATAAGCTTAAAGGTTGGACCATTGTATGGATATGCTGATATAACCGGATAAGCATGGGCAAATTTCTGCCAGTAGGGGGAAAACCAGATAGCAAGTGACCAAGAGGAAGACCACCAAATTTTTGGGCTGATGCCACCAAAGAGTTAATGGAAAAGAGCTCTGGTGAGACTGTATGCCTAAGAGGCAGCCGCAATAGATGGCGTGGAGGTTGTTAGTCCAGTTGTCAGAGACAGAAATTGATAAAAACCGGTCACTTGTTATATTTTTCAGAATAAGTATTTGTGTTGGTGTAGAATACGATAAAAAAAGTTTACTGCTGAAAGGTGCCGACGACCCCTAAAAAAATCGAAAATATTGGCTAAATTTCGGTTTTTGGCCAATAACTCGACACATATAAAAATATATCAACTAACTACTACTACTAAACTAATAGCACTAGGCGATAGAGGAGGAAATTTCACATAAAAAATGTATATGAAGTTTTTTTGTACGATCAAAAATGTAGGTTCCAGATTTTTTTGTTTAACGCACGAGAACAGAACGTGGTGACACATAAATACAGCTCGCGAAGTGTGCGTGGTCTCGAACGCGTTACACTAAATTTGTTACAACTTTTGAACTAATTAATCACATTGAGCTCAACAAAGCTTAAATTAAACAAGAAACATGTGGCTATTGGATTATCATATTTTCAAACGTAAAATGATTGTATGTAGAAATAGTACATATATGAAGTTGGAACATAAAGAGATTTCCGATGAAATCGGTAAAAGCTCTTAACATATATATATACATATATACTATTTCCACATACATTCATTTTTATATTTGAAAATATAATAATCCAATAGTCACATGTTTCTTCTTTCATTTAAGCTTTGTTGAGCTCAATTTCATTAATTAGTTCAAAAGTTACAACAAATTTAGTGTAGCGTGTTCGAGAACGTGCGTGCTTCGTACGTCGTACTTATGTGTCGCCGTCCCATTCTCGTGCGTTAAACAAAAAAATCTGCAGCCTACAGTTTTTATCGTATAAAAAAACTTCATATATATTTTTGGTGTGGAATTTCCCCCTCTATCACCTAGTGCTATTAATTTTTTGATATATTTAGTTCATTTTTCGAGTTATTGGCCAAAAACCGAATTTCGGCCAATATTTTCGATTTTTTTAGGGGTCGTCACGTCATCAGCACCTTACAGCTATAAACTTTTTTTATCGTATTCTACACCAAAAAAATTGTTATCCTGGAAAATACGGCTGTATAATATTTAATGATGCCTTAAAATCCCTGACGACTGGGCTATGTCGGATATGCTATACAGCAAAGGGAGGCAAACATCAATCAATCGAAACATCTGCTAGGACGTTGTGAATATCTACTTTCATATGGTTCTTGTTTCATTTTACTAATAAGTTAAGTAGCTTACGAGAAATAAAGGAGGTTGGTAAAGATCGACCTTTTTTCGCCCATCACAATCATGAAAATAAAAAGTTTTTATTTGAGCCATTGTTTTATAATTATTATATGTTCAACACTATGTTTAGATAAAATTGATATAAAATATCCTTCAGTCAGTTACATTAAAAATGTCTCAAACATAGCAAATTTGTTAGTTTTCTAACATTTTTGAGCTCTCAATGACATTTCATTATATAGCGCACCATGAACCACTACAAGTTTCTTTCTCATAATAGTAGAGTTTATAAGTTTCTTTCTAAGCATGAATTAATTGCGGTTCATTGAGTGCTCTATAATGAAATAGTCACTGAAAGCTCGAAAAACCGTCGAAAGTGTCAGAAAATTAACAAATATGTTATGTTTGAGACATTTTTAGTGCAACTCACTGTAAGATATTTTATATCAATTTTATCTAAACATAATGTTGAACACGAAATAAAAATAAATATAAAGAATAAAAGAATATTAGAATAAAAACTTTCTATTTCCATGATTGTGATGGGCAAGAAAAGGCCGATCTTTACCCACCTCCTTTTTGAAGTCTCCCCTCTTGCAGATTTGTTAAAATATCTCGTGAACAACTGAAAAATGGCTAATGTGAATTATGCATATATCATTTACTCAGCCTTACCTACACGTTAATATAGTTAATAATAGGGCTTCCTCTCGGGAACAATTTTCCTATGCTTATCCGGCTATACCCTTTATAATGTTTTTTGAGAACTTACATTTTCAAACTCTAAGTCATCTATTCTTTTCCTCAACACTGCTATGCTATCTCTTTCTGTTTGCAGCTGCCTCTCTAAAGTATCCTTTTCAGTCTTCAATTGCCCGCACAGAGTTTCCAGTTGCCTACAACTAGTTTCTAGCTTAATTGTGCTGTCTTCCATTATTTTTTGTACTTTTTTATATTCTTCTTCTTGTTTACATGGTTGTGTCTGTGAAAGTTTGTGAGCAATATTCGATTTTAATTTCTCCTAGAAAAATAGAATATATCATGAATATATACATTATAGCACTTAACATGGTTACTTAGAAAAAAATAAGCTAGGTTTTCTGCAATAAAAGGTGTAATAATTACACTTTAAATATATGCAGTCTGAACTAAACTTCTACTTAACCTAACCACAGCACAGTGCGCACGACCACATTTCCTGCACGGTAGTACACCCTACTCTACTTCTTACAAGAACTCGGTTACCTGCTTTAAAAAACAGTTCATGCATGGTCGGACCATTGTGTGATGATAAATTAATGAGTGGTCGGACTGTAGACACTTCCTTAAAAATACCTTTTTGATTTAAGATTATCCATCATCATAAACAAACTACTTTGATTAAAAGAAATCAAAGTTTTAGTAAGGTAGGGGACTTCACCATGTAACAATTTGGCTAAAAAATAACTTATTAACTCTCAATAAAACAAAAACAAAATTTTTAACTTTCTCTCTAAATGCAGCAGGAAAATCTCAAATAAATAAATTAAAATGTCATGAATGTAAAAACCTCATCATTTGTAACAGTTGTCAAGAATACATTGAATCATCCGAAAATGTCAAATATTTAGGTTTATACATTGATCAGTTTCTGAAATGGGACATACACGTGGAGAAAATAACAGGAAAAATTCGAAAATTGGTATACAAATTTTATCAACTGAGACAATATATGGACTTACAATCTCTCTTAAATATTTATAAAGCCTTAGTCGAGTCTATAATTAGGTACGGCTTAATAATTTGGGGAGGAGCGTACGACAATACATTAAATAACCTTAAAGTAATCCAAAGATGCATGTTAAAAATTACTCTAAACAAACCTAGATATTACTCAACAAAATCATTATTTGAAAGTACCAAAATATTAGATGTTGAAAGCTTATATATTTTAGATATTTTGAACTATGTACAAAAGAATCCCAAGATAAAAAATAATTCAAATCATGGCCACATAACCCGTTCGACAACAAACAATGATAGTATAGTACCAAAGCCAACAAATACGGCCTTTACAAAGTCTATAGATTACATTGGAATTAAAATGCATAATATTTTACCTGTAGCAATAAAAGAAATAAAATATTTAAGGAAATATAAAATAAAAACTAAGGCATATGTTCAAGAAAACATAGATCAATTCAAAAAAAATTTAAGAAAATAGTTCTATTGGGTATGTCCCCCGCACTCTGTTTGTTCTGTTTATTCTGTTTATTCTGTTTACTCTATTTATTCTATTTATTCTACTATCTCAGGTACTGTTTATAAACTTTTTATCAGCTAGGTATAGGTAGGCACAAGACAAGCTCCCAGTGAGTTTAGGTGCCGTAATTTGTAGCATGAAATACTTTGTAAATAGTATTAATCACTTGATGCTAGAATGTTTAAGAAATACTTTGTAGAATGTATGTAGAATTATGAATAATAAACATTATTATTATTATTATTATTATTATCTCTGGTTCTATCACTGCTCATAGAGTAAAAGGTAGAACACTGAATATTTCGTTACTTCATAGTAGATTAAAATCCCAGAGTCACCAGACGTACGTCATTTTAGCAAAGCTAATATTTTGACAATGAATAGTGCAATATGTAGTTAAGAACGTATGCATACTTGCCAGATAGAACGCCTTTTTTGAGGCAACAAGTACAAAAGGTACATAAAAACCGTACTAACCTATGTTAAAGTATGGTAGCTGGTTTTTAAATACGTTTGTCAGAATACTGTTAAAACCCAATATTCATTATTGCCAGACACTTTCTGTGGGCCTTAACTTCCACCGAATGCTTTAAAGCTCGAAAAAACCTAACCCAAGATAATAAATAGGTGTGGTGCATGTGACATCATCAACCAACCCTGGAGGTAAAATAATCTCAAAATCTTTGTATGTTTACAATGTGATTTTGGTGAGCCTTTATTCTTATTTGGATATAATCGAGTATATAACAATCTTTTAACAACTTTAATAAAGAGGTAAGTACTTCTCTACATATGTTCCTAAAGTAAACAAAGTATTTTTTTTTATTATACAACATGGATCCGAGTTCCTATTATGCAAAACTCGAAGAAGTGCATCAAGGAAGATATTTATCAAAAATATGTTTATTGACAATGGATCCGCATATGATTACTTTAGAAGAATATTCTACAGAACTATCCGATATTACTAAGATGTATCTAGATATAATAACATATCTGTGCACACCAAAAGTGCTTTTACCATGGAAGAAATCAAAGCTTATATCTAGGCAGCATACGGATAACTCAAAAAAATATGTGTAAGACTATTTGCATCATATATTTTAGTTTTAGGACAAATAAAGAAAAAGATGAAATTTCAATCATTTATTTATATTGTTTTCAATTGCAGGTGATATCTACACTTCAGCACCTGTACGAGAAATTATTGTCACCATAGATAAGTGAAAAAGAAGGTCTGCACTAACAGTTTCTGACTGTGTTGCTGAACTTGGAGAAGTTTGTACACATATTAGTAAATAGGTGAAGGAAAAAAACCTTGTTCAAATATTTATAATACCTGAAGCGCTTGGAAAATATATATAATTAAAAACGTGCCTGACGATCAGACTTTGACTAACGACGAAGATGACTGGGAATATTTTAGTGACATTGATGTATGAAGACATAGTAATTGCAGACTAAGAAGTTGCACAAAGTACCCAGTTGTAAAAAGTGTAAATATTTTTGATCAACCGAGTGTTAGTAAACTTGTAATATAAAGCGAAAATGTATTAAGTCGGCCTGGTCCAAGAAAAGCGACATTATATTGCATTTGTCAAAAAGATGATCATGACAGTCATGCGACACCATGATTGCTTGTGAATCACAAGACTGTGGTATCACTTAAAACATGTTAGTATTTAAATATATTTTTCTTATCATTAAAATTGTTTTTTTTCAAGTTTTGGGAATTTTTAAATACATTTAAGACCCTTTTTTTAGGGAAGTAGAGATTTTATGGAGAAATTGCTAAACTGCAAAATATATTGCTTATAATTGAATTAATATATTCTTAGCATTACTAATTCAGAATATTTATTTTCAGTAAACGTTGACATAAAGAGATAGTAAATCCATGTTTTTACATAATAAATGGTGGAACTGTAAATCAAATTTTATTTGTAATTTTTAATTAATGTTAGGGATATTTTATTTGTCATATAAACTAAAATTTGATAGAAAATAATTAACCTGAAAATACATTGTTATCCTGTTTCAAACAAAAATATACATATTTTTTAATACAGTTTGAAAATATGTTTTGTAGGTTGCGTAACAATAATACACTCTTTTAAATAGAAAAAAAAAAAAAATTATAAATTAATAGGTTCACGTAATATATAACAAACATTCTATTTGGCACAATAAATTTTAAATTTATTTATTAGCATTCTGTCATGCAAACTGTAAATTTTCAACTCTGTGAATCTTCAATGTCCATATAGCATGATTGAAACCTTTCTCCATCTATAATCATAGATTTATTATACCTTATAAAAAATTTCCCTTTAAACTCTAAAATTAAAAACAGAATTCTCCATGTCGCATACAAATTTTATTTTAAAACTCTTGTGCTGCGGACTTTCAAATCTTTGTCTGTTATTTGGTACCTACCCTTTCAGCTCGTCTTTTTCCTCTTCGAAATCTTCCTAACCATTGAGATTATAAAGAACTTGTAATGTAAGTGTATCCTACATTTTTTTATAAAATCCACATGGTATTCTTATTGTCGGTTTATAATGCTGATTTTCTTAAATTTAATACGTCTCTTAACATATAGGTACATACACTGAATTGAATTAATGAACACTACTTGAACTAAAATGTTTAGAACACATTTTAGCATACTTTACTTTCCTTTCTGGTAAATCTTCTCTTTTGATGGAATTTATCTACAACGGTCTTCTTTCAAATAATTCATTATTTTTTATATTTGGGCCATGCATAAAGGCAATTCTGCAATTAAGTTACCTACTGCTTAAATTAAGTAATAATATATGATAATGGCAATTATTTTACCAGAATAATCGAATCTTTGGCTGCATTACTACAACAAGTTACCACTGCATAAAAACAAGGCATGCCTGCAATTATTTTAAGAACTACTTACAACAGCATGCAATATCACAACGAATGTTTTATTATATCACTTATTTAAAGTTAGAAGTTTTTATACAGTCAAATTTGTTTAATTCGTTTAAAACATTCACATCCACAAATGTTTACATTGAAAATGTGAGGTTATTTTACCTCCAGGGTCGGCCACCTGTTAAATCATCATATACATATTAACTATATACTATGAGTTTGGTTCATAACTTAATGCCAAGGAAAGCCTGTCTCTCTATCCTTTAAGAGTACTCTGGGCATGGTGTGCATGGCCACTGGCCTGTTACATATAGCGCACTTCCTTACTCCTTCATCAGATCGTGTTGTCAGAGCATACGCATTGGGTCCCAAGTTCCCCGCAGAGATAGAAAACTGTCTCCTTCGCTAGCCTCAATTAGGTGTTTTCACTATGTGAAAATTTGCTTTTTTGATATTATTAAAATGAAGTACTTGTTATACTAAAGCGCTTATTGATATTTAAACAGCATTTTATCGTCCATCAAATTAAAATTTCAACAAATAAATAACATAAAAATTAATAATTGAACGAGTGCGCAAAACACGAGGTGACGTCATCGGTTACATTAGTTTCTTAAAGTGCGTTTAAAAATTGTTAAACACAACACTTTATTCGCTTTAATTACCTTTTACATGTGATTAAATAAGTGACGCCTACCTAATATGGGATTTGTAAAAGCTACTTTAGGAAATTTATCTCCAAAATAACTTGTTTATATCACAAAATGACACTGACAATATAACTGATGGCGTCATGAGTGCGTAATGAATTGATGTAGTTCTTGGCGAAAAAATTTTAATACAAAATTAAAATGGCTTATTTTAAGGTATTATTGGACTGTTTCTCAAAATTCAAGTGTTCTTAACTATAATAAAGCATTATCTTCACAGTGAAAGTGAATATTAAATTTGTGAAAACACCTAATTCCATACATAGTGGCTTATAGTGTGTTACCAGTATATAGTTAATAGGTATATGCAAATCATACACCTCACCCATTTTTTGTTTTGTTGTGTTTGAAAATAACTGTGGAATCATATCTACTACCAACTGTGTAAAAAAACGAAACAAAACAAAAAATATATTATGTTAGGTTAGGTTGAGTTTTTTTCGAGCTTTAAAGCATCTGGCGCAAGTTAGGGCCCTCAGAAAGTGTCTGGAATAATGAATGTCGGTTTTTAACAGTATTCTGTCAAACATATATGAAAACCAGCTATCATACTTTAACGTAGGTAAGGTTTTTATGTACCTTTTGTTCCTGTTACCTATAAAAAAGTCCCGCTTTCAAGCTAGCAAGTATGCATACGTTCTTAACTACATATCGCACTATTTATTGTCAAAATAGCTTTACTAAAATGACGTAGGTCTGGGGGCTCTGGGATCTTGGTCTATAGGGTTTACTATGTAGTTTTACTGCTGTCAAAAAATGGCACCTTTATATTTCTGAGATGTGAACAAAAAAATACTAAAACAAATTGTATTTTGATTTATTCTATGGCAGACATTTTATTTTTAATTAAAATAATTTGTTTCATAATTTTATATCAAAAAGGCAAGAATTAGGCGTTGCAAAATATTTTTCTACAGTCGATTAGTTTAAGAACAAGGATCCAATTTTGAGTTAAGAAGTAAAAAATTCAAAGGACCACAAAAAAAACTAAGTCATTCTAATCTTGACAATATAGTTTTTAATAAATCAAAAAGTTTTGAGAATGGAAGTAGATAATCTTCCAAAACGTTAACTGTCTCTAGCTTTCATTTTTTAGTTTATAACATTGTTCTAGTTTATATATTTTTAGGTGTGAGACATTTTGAAACAATCAAGTATTCAAGAACCCACCTCTGTCTGATCCGTTTGGTGCAGAGGTTTTTTCATTAAAATTTTTAAATATTTTTCAGTTGCAAAATACCCAATAAAAAGTAAGAAAATCTGAATATGCCACAAATAAACAATTATAGACAATACATATATCAAATATCATGTCCTTTCCACCATTTTCACTGGATCAGTTCTTTTACACTGTATTTAGCAGTACAGTTTATAATTTTAGTCAAAATACTAAATAATCACCCTTATAAATCATAATATATTTAAAATGTAACCTATTTTTGCATACCGGTTTCTCATCGTCTAAGGATCTAGAACTTTTCTTGGTAGGAAGTAAATCTATTTGCTGTTGTAAATGAATTGTCGATGCAACTTCAGGTGGAACCCTTTTCAAGGCATGCTGCATATCAGTAACCATTTGCTGTATGGTATTGTCATCTAAAAAATTAACAATCAAACTAATTTTAAGTTCAAGTTAAACTAGAAACCATAAAATATATATACAAGTTAATAGTTCATGGTATCATGGAATAATTGCAAATTTCAAGAAAGGCAAAGCCAGTGGCGGACTGAAAATGGTGGCGTGGTAGCTATCGCCACAACGCCCCTGGTCCAAAACGTCCCCTCGATCCCAAAAAGTGCTCCTTTGTAAGTATTTCAAGATTGGGTGCATACAAATATCCGTATGATTTATAATTTTAAATATTTCAAAATTCAAAAACATAAATATAACGTATTGAGGACCTTCGTGGACATGTGACATGTGCCCTCGCCGCCCTTGGGTAAAAATCGCCACAACCACCAAGTGTTAGTCCACCACTGGGCAAAGCAACAATACACCCTCATATCTTCATCAGTTTCTTTCAGATCAACTTCAAGTTTCAAACTTAATAATTATAAAAAAAATTCTATATATTTTGGCAAAAGAGGAGTTAATCTTTACATACACCAAAAATAAAAATCTTTCGTAATTTCTTGGAATGCTTGCCGAATTTTTCTCCTCAAAAATTTGAATATATGCTAATAGACTACAGGCCCATCGTAATTTTTAAGGGGTTAAGTGATCCAGCATGAATTATATTCAGTACGATGCTGGTACATGAAACCATAACTGGCACTATGCCGTCACTTTTGGGCAGTACAGGTGAGTACACAGGTAAATCGAATTTTCCATCCGAAAGTGCACTCTTGAGATAAGATATTATTGTGCAGAATTCCTCATGTTGATAGTTACAAAAAATAATCACCTAGAACCCACTGCCGTACAAAAATAACGTCACCAGAAGCCAGAAGAATTTTTGATTTTCCGAAAATTTGCCCAGGCATATAGGTAATTCAATACTGTATGGCATTTGTACAATTAGATTTGTATGCCTTCATAGATTCATAATCAGCAACGCCGTACATATTTGGTGGTTACAGGGCGCAACTCCTTATTATAGTGATTTGAACCAACATCAAATTCAATGATCTTAATGCTTTTTGATGAAACGAATACATTTTTTGCCATGCCGTACATTTTTCATGGAACACATGGCTGCGTCAGCAAAATTTATTTCCCTCTGAAAAGAGCAATTTAAGGATGACAATTTTTTACGGAATTAGGATAATTTGTTAATACTTAAAACAATAATCAATAAAAACTAAATGCCATACAAAAAGAATTGTTCCAAATAGCTGGAAAAGAATTTTGTTACCCCTAATAATTTATTTTATTTTGCAACTATCTTCTAATTCATAAAGGTGATTTAATACTGTACGGCGATTGTACAAGGTTCGACTGATAGCTTAAATAGTTTGAGCACATATTGTGATAGAAGATTTTAGTACATTAATTTGTTCTTAACGAAACTCAGTATAATAGGGCATATGAGCGAGTCTGAAATGATGGAACATTGAAATGTATGGAACTAAGAATATCGGGCAGTCTGTCTGACCTGTTAGTAGTTAGTTAGAAGAATAAAACAGAAAAATAGACCCTACGCGTCGCTAAGTCATTTAGATTAAATCTGGCTAATAAGTCAGATTGTGGCGTGCCTCTGGGAGGATAAATTCCGTTAGATTTGAGGGAGAAATATTTAACATACCTTCTCTGGACCTTTTCCAAATTAAGGATATGAATATTGTATTGTGGATTCTAGACAATACCAACGTATTCCAGTTTTGGCCAAACAAAAGCATTAAATAGGAAAAAAAGTGTGAAAATATTCTTAAAGTGCCTTGAGTTCCGCATAATATAGCCTAGATTTATGTAGGCATTAGCAATTATGTGATTTATGGGGCAGTAAAAGTTAATTTTGAGCCAAAGATCCTTGAATTGAGTTACCATAAACACTGCCTATTTTGTAGGTCTAGAATTATTTCTTCGCGTAAAGGACATCGCATTACATTTTGATATATTTAAGGGTAGTCTATTATTTTCGCACCATGAGTTCATTTTTGTAAGGTCGTGTTGTAATAGATATAGCAGTCTTCTTTGGAGTTAATAGATGCGAACAGTTTAAGATCATCGGCGTATAGGAGGACATTACTTTGTATATCTTGGCAAACGTCGTTGATGAAAATTATGAATAACAGTGGGCCCAAAACAGAGCCCCGTGGAATTCCTGATGTCGCTAACACTTCAATAGATGTAAACCTATGATACTTCACGTTTAATGTTCTGTCACCAAGATATGACTCAAAGAAACTGATAGAGTAAGATCCCAGAACCTCCAAACCTATTTCATTTTAGCAAAGCTAATATTTTGACAATAAATAGTGTGATATGTAGTTGAGAACGTATGCATATTTACTAGCTTGAAAGTGGGGCCCTTTTACACATAACAGCTACAAAAGGTAGAAAAAAACCTTACTAACCTACGTTAAAGTATGATAGCTGGTTTTCATAAATGTTTGACAGAATACTGTTAAAAACTAACAGTTATTATTGCCAGACACTTTCCGTGGGCCTTAACTCCCACCAGACGGTTTAAAGCTCGAAAAACCCCATCCTAACCTAACATAACTGTGGCATCATATCTATTACCAACTATGTAAAAAACGAAACAAAACAAAAAAATTATTATGTTAGGTTAGGTTGGGTTTCTTCGAGCTTTGAAGCGTCTGGCGGAAGTTAGGGCCCACGGAAAGTGTCTGGCAATAATGAACGTTGGTTTTTAACAGTACACGTTGTTAACCATGTATGAAAACCAGCTATCATACTTTAACGTAGGTTAGTAATGTTTCTACCTTTTGTACCTGTTATTTGTAAAAGGGCCCCGCTTTCAAGCTAGCAAATATGCATACGTTCTTAACTACATATCACACTATTTATTGTCAAAATATTAGCTTTGCTAAAATGACGTAGGTCTGGCGGCTCTGGGATCTTCGTCTATTAGAAAGTCAAGACTTAAACCAAAATCTGATAGTTTTTGCAGCAGGAGCCCATGATCCAGTCTGTCAAATGCTTTAGACAGGTCTGTATAAATTACATCTGTTTGACCACCGTGTATTGGGGATAAAGTGTGTAACTTAATCGCCAATACACAATATTGTAGTTGTAGATCTACCTGCCAAAAACCCATGTTGGCTATCGGAAAGTTGAAGTTTAATATGAAAAGAGATTATATCGCATAGGACAATTTCAAAGAGTTTGCCGAAATTACACAGGATCACTATAACTCGGTAATTTTCAATATTAATAATAATAATTTATTAACCACATAAGATACATAGACTACATATTATTATGGCATGTCAGACAAGTATATAAGTATAAAGTAATCAGCGAAATAAAATACATAAATAAACATATATATATATATATACATAGATACACATATAATACTGCAGATACAAAAAATCAAACACAATATAAATAAATAGTGTTAAGCAAGTTTTAATTTTGCTAACTGCATAAGGTTAAGAAGATCCGCACACAAATTCGTCAGTATTATAAAAACACCCTCCAGTAGCATGTTTTTAACTTTATTTTTAAATAACCTAGGGCAATTTATTTCTCTCACAGATTCAGGTATTGCATTGTATGTATTAGTCTTATCACCATTTTTGAAAACAGGACAGATATTCGATTGAGTCCATATTTGGGGAAATGTAATGGTTTGCAGTGCTAGATTAAAAATGAGAGAAAGTGGTAGTGCAAAAATACAGATACAATCTCTTAACAAGAAAGGTGGTATATCATCGGGACCCGTCGTGAATTTTTAAAAAAATTTCTTTAGTGCTTTAAAACATCATTTTCGGTAATGGTTGGAATATTAAGTTGGGGAATGTTGCCTGAAGTTTCTTGTTTGGTTATGTTATACGTGGATGATGTAATAAGAAATTATTAAAAATATTGGGCACACACATCGACAATGTTCTGAGTATTATTTAAGGATTTATTGTTGTAACTCATCGAAAGACCAGAAATTGCTCAGGTTAGTTTTAATGTGTGTTTCTGTGTGTTGAACCCATGTTTTGCGAGCGAGTTCAACGTCCCTTTTTATTTTGGAACGCATTGCTTTAAATTTGACAAATGTACTATACTTAAGGGTTATTTAACTGTTACTTTAATTATCAAATAAAATACTTAAATTTGTTTCAATACCTTTAAAAGTACTAGGGATTTTGGTTGATTTATTAACAAATGAAATATTTTTTTTATAAATGAATAACAACAAATTGTAAGTATATGTATTAGCTCAGTTAAATTAGGGTTTAACCTGGAAAACATTTATAGTAAGCTACAAATTACAAGGATCTTGATACTGGTGTACTTTTCATCTTGTAAGACCATATCGATCTTACAGTGGTGCGAAATACCCAAAAACTACCCGGAAAGATGCACTTTTCCAGTTCTATTATTCTTCTCATGAATTTTAATTGATATGGAAAATTGCAGACAATCCTTTGGCCAATAAAATTTTCAATTCATTGATATATAACACTTTTGAGAACACTTTGTATGATTATTGTCAAACTTTTAGAATTTATGCGTCTAGAAATGCTGTGCAAGGTTTTCCAAGTTGTGAGTAAGATCATCGAAAATCTACAAGACAAACAGGCAAGTTGACCTGTAATTCTCAGTTTACTACTAGAGCTGTCCATTTTCCTAATGAAATCCCATTAATACGAAATTTTACCGAATACTGATATTATAAAATAGGTCTTAATACAATCGTGTTTAATATATGCTTACCTGGTAATATGGCCTGCAGCTGAAATTGCAACTCTTTAGCAAGAAAATGTAAAGTCCGCAAAGGATCGAAATTACTAAATAGAGAAACTTTATCATTACTTCTGTGTTGTTTTAGGAGCTGGCCCCATGGTTCTCGTTCAGATACTGATGTTACTGTTGATCTTGACCTCTGTTTGTGAGTTGTTCTGATTGGAAGTTCAACTAAAGTTGAATCGTCACAATATTGTAAAACACTCCTCGGTGGGCTAGCTTTAGGTGAAGGTAGATTTTGCTGTCTGTGGGGTTTAATTCTACTAAGTTGATTTTGGTTGACAGCTGTTACTGGAGTTTTTAGCGTTTTTTCCCTATACCTTTGAGAGTTAACTGTAGACGCAGTTTGCTTTACCGTCGGCGTGCCGGATTTCTCTCTTTGCAATAATCTTGATATATATTTTTCACAAGCTATTGTTTCCAAATGTAAAGAATTAGGGACAGGGCTGTATTTCATTCTTTGTGTCATGATGAACTTGTTGTTACACTCTTTAATTTAAAAACAAACATTCAAACAATATTAATTTACGTTTGCAAAATGACAAATTAGGTTAGGATTTGTTTTGTTGACAAGTTCAAAGCCCGCCGTGTGTTTAACTTTGCGCATGCTCATAATAGACCGTTATTACTTATTTCGAATTCTATACACTGTCCCACCAAGTTTATGTTCTCCGAACTAAATTTAAATAAATATATTTTTCCGATTACTTAATTAACTCCATAATTTTAATTCTACGTTTGTTAATTTATTAGACGGTAGATATCATGACGATTTTTTCTGATATTTTGATCCTAGGGCACTAGCAGTGACGTCACAGTTTTGCCAGCTGTCAGTTGCCTGGTGGACAAATCCCGAAATTTGACATAATAAGAGTAAGTAGGTATCAGTTTTCGTTCGATATAAACTAAAGTGGAGGATTTCTGAATATTAGATGTGTGTAGTGAGTGATATGTTTATTAATGTTTTTTTAAAAAGCCTAGTGTGAGAAAGAATTTTATATATTATACTTTATTAGAGTTATTTCTAAAAGTGTAAAATTGCCCACATAACAAAATGATATGCAATGTACTGTCGTGAGCAAAAAAATAGTCTAATAACGTATTTTTTTTTAACTTTAGTTGTGTACATCTAACTTTAATTTTTGTGATATTGTCAGTTAGTTGCCAAAATACAAAATTATTACATAACCCTAATAGCACATGGACGTCCCGAAAACGTCCCAAGAACGTACTCACAGGACATGAAAACGTCCCGAGGACGTACTCTACCGACGTAAGACGTACCGAGGACGTTTGAGGGACGTTCCGTGTCAGCAAAACGGGGTGTCCCGAGGACGTCCTACCCAGGACTTTTGTGGGACGAATGTAGGTCTAGAGAGGACGTCCTGAAAATGTTGTTGGGACATACTATGCAAAACATATAGGTACCTCCCCCTCCACCACTTTTAAGGTGTATTCACAGCAGAGGGTATTTATGTTCCTTTTTAGGTTTTCTAACCACATGCATTTCTTTCGAAATAGAATCCAGTGATTGGATTCTATTTCGAAAGGAATAAATGTGGTTAGAAAAGCCAAAAAGATAAAAAAATTACAATATATAATTACCATGTAGAAAAATTATTCAATTAGATTGATTTTAATACTTAGTACTTTTATTTATCAACACCAAATGACAAATTTATGCGAACATTTTATTTCTATTGTGCTATTGAAAAATAAGTTATGGCATTTGTATTTTTTTTAAATTAATTTCTTACTCTACAAATTCAAGTGTCAAGTGTCAAAAATACAATTTTTATGGGATTTAAAAGTTATATATTATAATACCTAGTACAGTATAATATAGTTATATATACATTAAGTCATATTGAATATTATAAGAAATAAGCCAAGTATGCAATAAAATGTAAGATAAATGTATATCTCACCTTCTCTTAACGTTTTGCACACTTCGTCTTTTTATAATTATCTTAGTTTATATTATTTTCTAATATTCTCTCTTTTTTGACACCCTCTCTGTTCTTTCTTTTGCCTCTTCAATCACGATGTAATAGCCATTTCGGTGTCCTTCCAAGACTTTGAAGCGTTAGCGACTGCAGCAGCCCCTGTGCAAATAAAAGAAAAATTAACATTTCAGATGAAATCTTGGCAAAAAACATTAAGACTAATATATGCCACTTGATGGCAAGCTTATATTTAAAATAAATTGTTATAATTTTCTTGGTGTCCTATTTAAAAAAAAATCACAGTTTAAATGTGAACATTTTTTTGTTTAACTGACTTTTGCATTTGAAAGGTTCTTTGTTCATTTAAAAATTTTAAGAACGCCTCTTTATATGAATGATCGATTCTACAAATAATACCAAAGACCGAGAGAAGCAGAAATATATTTTGTGACTAATGCTACCGCAGATTAATAACATTATTATAAGTTTAACGTTATATTTTTTGCCAATATTATTACAGAATTCAAGTAAAGAAAATGGCTATGGGTTAAGATGCATTAGGATTTACGTTTAGAAGCAGGTTTATTAGGTTGAACATTGATGATGTATAAAAGTTTTTGTACGTACGTACAGCATAATTTCAGAAAAATATAACAAATAGGGTATATAAGTTACAAATCACCTCCACTTGTTCATCAGAGATGTCGAACCATATATAACACTTCGTTTAACACACTGCATGAGTAGGTACTTCTTTTCAATTTTTACTTCCCTCGCATACCGAAGGGAAGTATTGTATTTATAATGTTTAACCAACAATCTTCTTTTAAGTGAATAAGTTCGCTCCATGATAAACAACTAAAAACTACATACTCAGGTTCACAGGTGATCTCCCATAGAATTTTAACAGAGCCAAATAAGGTGGGTGGTAGTAGGTATATTTATTATAACCTACAAATAAGCCGCACCAAATGTATCTAGAATAAAATATCGATCTAAATACTTATATATTAATAAATCAATTAAATAGACTTACCTGTTTTTGGTACTTTCTTTTGTAGCCGTTAAAAGTGACTAGTGCCAGTGTGCGGAAGAAATAAAAATGCAAAGAATTTATATAAATTCTTTGTAAAAATGATGCAAGCCTGCCAAATTGAATTTCCCATAGTGGCCATAGTTTGACAGCAACTGAGTTGAGTCAGGTTGAGTAACATTACATAAAGCTCTGTTTAAATATTGCGGTGAAAATGGCTGTAATATAACCGAAACTCATGAAAAAAATACTTGAAACGAATATAAGATTTCTGAAATCAGAAAAATCAAATTGACAAAATTTAAATGGACCATGAAATATGAAAATGTTTTGTTATCAAAAGAAATTTTGTTAGCAAAACTTTTTAAGGATTTTGATTTCATTTTTACAGTTTTTAATTTCCTTTTTTAATCATATCCTCATCTGCTCAAAAAAAAACATCACTCCTAGAGGTTATTTCACAAATGTGTTTAGGTTTGTCTTGACTAGACTCTAGCAGGATGTCCTCAAAACGTTTTATTCAGAACGTTTTAGGGACGATAGCAAACGGACGTCCCTGGGACGTACCATATAAACCCGGGACGTTGAGACCAAACGAGGACCTTGTTCCGTTGGCTATTATATTGTAAGAATTTATATGTAATCCAATATCGATGTACAATGATTCGATGTACCGAGGAACTGGCGCCCTCTGGGGGGACGAGAGAGCGGGGGTAGAGGTAAGAAACATGTACATGTGAGTGTAATGGAATAAAACCTTAAAAATACATATTAGTTAGTACTGTGATACTTTATTTGTTATTACCTGTAGAGATGGGCGGTCCGGCTCCTTTAGTGGATTCGGTCCGTTTGGATCCGTTCCGCTTGTGGACCCGTTCAACTGGATTCGTTCGATTGGATCCACTTCAAAATTTCCTCATCGTGATGTGTGACTGTGTAATGTGATTGTGACTCACGAATAGTCTTATTATTAATTATTGTATATTATACTAGCTCGATAAGTCATATTATAATAAAATAATTTTGCAGTAATACGAATGGGTTTGGACAAATAGTAAATAAAATCTTGAAATCACGGCACAGGCACCTAATAAGTATTAAGTGTGCAAGTGGGGTATTTACTATTTATGGAGCGACGACAGTCAACTCAAACTTCATAAAAACTATCCAAGCAGTCAGTCAGAGTCCAGGGTCAGGAGTTGAGGAGCTCAGCTCAGAACAGTACCAGGACTTACATACCATAACAGATCAATGGACCGGACCGCGGACCCGGTTGGATCGACATCGTGGATTCGGTCCGACCCGTTCCACCTTCGGATTCGTTCACTTGGAACGGGTCTGCTCGGACCGCCCATCTCTAATTACCTGTCCCCTGGACCTCAAAGGTGAATAACAGAACATGGTGGCAGCGGTAAAAGGAAGCCAGATTAATTAGGCATAGAAATAAAAACACGCGGGTAGGCGTCCTCACGATCCTAGATTCCAGGAATTGGCGCGAAAACCAACAAATTGATCATAAGAAAATACTTGACTTGCCGCACAAGATCTCATCATGTCGCCGCCAGATCGAGACGAAAGCGGTAGATCAGATCAGCAAAAATTAAATACGTTCTCTAATATAGAACATCCGAAAAAGTTCGATTTTTCATCTCCGCAAACATGGTTGCAATGGAAAAAGCGATTTGTAAGGTATATGAATGTGTCGGGACTCCAGCACAAGGAGGAAGATGAAAAGGTAAATCTCTTTATTTACATAATGGGAGAGGAAGCAGAGGAGGTGTTACTCCAGGCAAAAAGTGCTCCAAAAACCTTAGATGATGCTATAAAACATTTTGATCAGCATTTTATACCGAGGAAAAATATCATATTTGAAAGATTTAAGTTTAACTCCCGAGTTCAGAACCCAGGGGAAAGTATTGATAATTTCATCACATCCCTGCACAGCTTAGCAGAGTACTGTGACTATGGGAATCTGAGGGAAGATTTAATCAGGGACCGCATCGTGGTGGGCATGGCAGACAATAAGACAAGTGAGCGTCTCCAGCTGCAAAGCACACTTACATTAGCAGAAGCAATAGCCGCGGCTAAACAATCGGAGTTGCAATCAAAGCAAAATCAAATCTTACGTCAGGAGAATAGAATTCGAATAAATCAGGTGTCAAGTCACCAGAACTATAAGAATACACCTCGAAGCAGCAAATCTGGACAGTCTCGAACGTTTCAACCTTCTCAGTCAAACCAGACGGATAGAAATTGTCGAAGGCCTCAAGCAGAGGAAAGTTCCAAAGGTACCTGTAAATATTGTGGATTATCATCGCATTCCCGGGAGAAATGTCCGGCCAATGATTCATCATGCAGAACCTGTTCAAAACGTGGTCATTGGTCCAAATTTTGCCGTTTCTCGAAGCTACGGAAAAATGTACAAGCGGTCAACGTAACCGAAGATGGAGAGGAGCAGGTAACCAATGTAAACAACAATTATTTTGTAGGACAGATAGATTCTTCTCCTGGTAAAAAATGGTTAGTTAATATTCACATTAATGACTCTTTCTCATTAGATTTTCTAGTTGATACTGGAGCAGATGTTGTTTGTGTCCCTAGTAGTATGTTAAACCAAGAAATGTTAAGTAGAATAGAAAAATGTAATGTAATACTCTCCGGTCCTAATGGCAAAAACTTAAAGCTACTAGGTAAAATAAATGTTAAATTAAAGTATAAAAGCAAGGTTATATACTCTGATATGTACATTGTAGACGATTTAAAAATACCTATCTTGAGTAGAGATGTTTTGTTAAAACTAAAAATTATTGAGTTTCCTTGTGAGGGTATTCAGATAAATCAGGTCTCTAATGATTCTAAATCTCAAGTCGATGTAGGTAAAGAATTTCCCAAGATATTTAACGAGTTAGGTGAATTTAAATCCGAAATGGAAATTAAGTTACAAAAAGAGGCGAAACCGTTCGTTCAATCCATTCCACGTAAAGTACCATTACCGCTTATGGATAAACTAAAAAATGAATTAGACCGCCTCATTAAATTACAAATAATAGAATCGATCGATGAGTACACTGAATGGGTGGCCCCGATTGTGGTCGTAGGAAAAGGCAGTGGCGTTCGTCTCTGCTGTGATTTTACACAATTAAATAAAAGTGTATTACGTTCCTATTTTCCTATATCTAATATCGAAATGATCCTAGGTCAGTTAAATAAATCTAAAATATTTTCCAAATTAGATACTACATCGGGATTTTACCAAATTAAATTAACTGAAAATTGCCAAAAGTTAACTACGTTTATTACACCGTTTGGTAGGTTTTTCTTTAAAAGATTACCCTTCGGAATTTCGTGTGCTCCTGAGTACTTCTCGATACAGTTTTCTAAACTATTAGCAGGTTTCAAAGGAGTCGTAGTGCACATTGACGATGTACTGATTCATGCAGATTCAATTGAAGAGCACGACTCTATATTGCGGGAAGTTTTGTCGAGATTAACTAAAGAGGGCATAACACTTAACAAGAGTAAATGCGTGTTTGGTGTAAAATCTGTTTGCTACCTAGGCCATATTATTTCTGAAAATTCAATATCTATTGATCCTTCTCGTGTAGAAGCAATAGTTAAGTTTCCTGAACCGACTAACAAAACTGAACTTCTTAGGTTATTAGGAATGATCAATTTTGCTGGTAAATTTATTAAAAATAAATCTATTATATTGGAACCTTTGACAGCTTTACTGAAAAAGGACGTTGAATATAAATGGGATATTGCGCAGGTCCAAGCATTGGAAAAAATTAAGTTGATTCTACAACAGGCTCCTTCATTAGCTTTTTTTGATGCGAGTAAACAGACTGTTGTTAGCGCCGACTCGTCGTCATATGGGTTGGGTGGGGCACTCATGCAAATAAATTCAGACAATACTCGGGAAATCATAGCTTTTGCAAGCAGATTGCTAAGTCCTACTGAAAGTCGGTACGCCCAAATTGAAAAAGAGGCATTAGGATTAACCTGGACGTCAGAAAAATTTTCAAACTTCATAACTGGGTTACCAAAAGTAATATTCGAAACTGATCATAAGCCGTTAGTCCATAGTATTACAAAGTAAGCCTGTGGATGAACTGACTCCAAGGTTACAGCGCTTTAGATTACGACTAATGAGGTTTTGTTATGAGGTTATATATACCCCAGGCAAGGATCTAGTCGTAGCCGATGCTTTATCACGTGGACCTATTGTAAATTCTGTTCCAAAAGATGATGAGTTGTTGGACTCCGACATTCAAGCTCATGTCAATTTCGTAGTAAAGCATATACCAGTGAAAGATAATTTTATGCAGTTAATAATAGAGGAACAGAGAAAAGACCCGGTATTAAGTAAACTAATTCTGTACTCTTGTACAGAATGGCCATTAAAATCAAAATTACCTATTGAATTAATACCATATTACCAATTTCGTTTTGATATCACTTATACTGAAAATTTACTTTTGAAAAGTTCTAGAATTATAATTCCCTCTTGTTTACAACTAAAATGCTTGGAATATATTCACACCGGACATCAAGGTATAGTTAAATGTCGTGAACGTGCGAAAACCTCTATTTGGTGGTTTGGTTTATCCTCACAGATAGAAACAATGGTCCGTACTTGCCCAAAATGTGTAGAAGCTCGTACAAATATTCATGAAACTTTTCACAAAGAACCTATACCAGATAGACCTTGGCAAAAAATTGCTTTAGACTTGTTCAAAAATAATGATTGGTACTTGATAGTAACTGACTATTATTCCAGATTTTTTGAAATATTTAAATTGAACCGTTTAACTGAATATTCTATCATTGGGAAACTGAAAGAACTATTTTCAAGGTATGGTATAGCTGAAATTGTAAGATCCGATAACGGACCCCAATTCCAATCAGCTTTTAAAAATTTTGCTCAAGAGTATAATTTTACTCATATTACGAGTAGTCCTTATTTTTCTCGCTCAAATGGATGCGTAGAGGCAGCTGTAAAAGTTGCAAAGAATTTACTTAAAAAGAACCAAGATATTCATTTAGCTCTTCTAGCTTACCGATCAACTCCACTAGAAAATGGGTTTAGTCCAGGAGAATTGCTCATGGCTAGAAAACTGAGGACTCACTTACCGGTTTTGCCTAGCAAATTAAATACATTGGTAGATACCTCATCTTTTAGGGAAAGAGAGGAACAGGCAAAAGGCAAATTAGGTTCTAAATTTAATGTACGGCATAATTCTAAAGATTTGTCAGAACTCAATGTTGGAGACTCAGTGTGGGTTATAGATATACGAAAATATGGTCGCGTTATTAAAAAGTGTAATGAGCCACGTTCTTATATGGTACAGACTGATTACGGAATATTTAGACGTAACCGATGGCATCTCATCGAAGCGCCATATTATTTTGATGAGCCTAATCATATAACTCCCACTGTGCCTGCACATTTCCACATGTCTAATAATGATATTGTAAATAATGTACCTAGTTCTAAGTTAATGACGGACTCTATAGATAATAGTGGGGTTCACAGTGAAGTGCAAAGTGAGACCAAGACTGAAAGTGACGTGGAAATTCCACCAAGTCACAGTGCTCCTATTTCAAGTGAAAATTCTACTTTTAATGTAAGACCAAGTAGACCTAAATGTAAGCCAGCCTACTTATCTGATTATGTTTGTTCTTAATTTTAATTTGTTCAAAATATATACTACTGTTACTATATCTCTCTCTCTCAAAAAATAAATAAATAAGAAAAGGGGGATGTTCCGTTGGCTATTATATTGTAAGAATTTATATGTAATCCAATATCGATGTACAATGATTCGATGTACCGAGGAACTGGCGCCCTCTGGGGGGACGAGAGAGCGGGGGTAGAGGTAAGAAACATGTACATGTGAGTGTAATGGAATAAAACCTTAAAAATACATATTAGTTAGTACTGTGATACTTTATTTGTTATTACCTGTCCCCTGGATCTCAAAGGTGAATAACAGAACAGACCTAAGTGAACGTCCTGGGGACGTTTGGTGTTATCAGGGAAGTATTCAAATAGAGACAGATTTACATTAGAAAAAAATAGTTCTCCTATTTTTTTTGCTCATACATTGCATATTCAATCTATGGATATGTATATCCACAAGTTGTGGAAAGTATATCTAATGTACATCTCATGGATGTGGAATTAACATTCCTGGCATATACCTTTGTCACCACTTCTATATCCATTTCATATGCAATGAATGTACATATATAAACATATGCCATGTACATTCACTGGATATGAAACACACGTCATATACACAATCGCATATTTTATGAATATACGTTACATATTATTATCTTTGAAGTAATTTCCACGGACATTAAAACACTTATTAATTGAACACTGCACTCGACGCGTGTTGCGCGCCAGTCATGTTGGCATCATTGGGAGATGATTAAAATGAACAAGATGATAATTAGTTTTACATAACAAATACGTTTAAAAAAGCACTAAAAATTTAAATCATTTTACATGGACACAAATGCAAAACTAGATTAATTATTGTCCACCAAGCGGCTGTGGCGGCCATGTTGTAACGTCAGCTGATGCTGCTGTATACCAAAAGTTACAGAACTTAAAATTAATGTATTTGTACATAAACGCTTTTGTGATTAAACACAAACTTCATAAAGTAAAATAGACTCCACACTGGCTTGTAATATGGACACGTGTTGGCCGCCATGATAGGTCGCCAACGCTAAATCCACATCCGTACTTCATCAGAATTCCTGGTCACAAAGTCATGATCGGATTAAAAACATTCTCATTATTGTACCGTGGTTAAAAGGTGTCAAAGAATGTAGCTTGGGAAGCGTGCGTTGTGAAGTCCAGTGTAATTTATGAAAGAACACTATACTTAAAAATGAATTATTATTTGTGTGCTTATAATTGTATTGAAACATATTCTTTATAGGATTTTGCAAACAGCAGAAATAAAACTATCTATAACTAAAAGAAAAAGTATGTGTAAATTATTAATGAAATCTTTGCATTTTTCGATAACCTGAATTCTGGTTATGCTAGCAAATTAAAATCCTAAAATGACTTTTTGTCTAATTTGAATTTGTCTAATTTCTTATTTGACAATTCTCATTCTAACACTAGCATCCACACAGTCCCCTATACAGCCATGCAGATTAAACTAGTATCTACATAACCCCTTACGATCATGAAGATTCAGTTAAAAATGAGAACAAAGGCCTAAAATGAATTTATTTATCTACCATTGTCTTAAAAAATTTTCATTCTAATGGATTACATTTTCATGAAATCTATCATTCTGTTTCTTGGAAATGCTTAGCCTTTGAAACGTTTTTTGCCCTTATTCTGGAGCTCATCAGAAAGACATAAAGCCACTCATAAAGATGTTTCATGCAAAACCAAGACAATTTCTATGAATAAGTGTGAAATAATTATATTTGAGATTGACTGATAAGCAACTGATCTTGACCTATCTATTAGCTAACTAGTATTGGAGCCTATATAGGTACCCTATGCATGTTTAAAAATGAAGTTTTATTTGTTTGCTTATAATTGTATTGAAACATATTCCTAAGTTCTTTGTTCTTTAATTTGCATTCTGCAAACAGGAGTTAACATTTATTTTAATTTTTTGCAAGTCTCACCTGGCTTCGCCCCGTCCAGCCCTTCAACTGCCGTGGTGGAAATGCTATGGATGTCTGGCTGGCTCCGGAGCGATTGTCTGGAAAAGACAAATTTTTTGTATTCTATAATTTAAAAATAAATTGGTGCACGTAGACTCTTGTTGTTTATAATAAAAAAATTTGAATAGTTGACCCCTCTCCAATCTAGTACTACCCTCTAGTTAATAATGGAACAACAAAAAATTGGTGTTAACGTTTGCTACACTGAGAAAAAAATTTAGTAGTGGTAAGTGAAAATTTAATTATGGCAGCAAAAAAGTTGCATACTATATGGGACAGATAAACAAGTTAATTGTCGTAGGTAAATGAAGATTTCTAAAAGTAATGACTTGCCACAAGTGAACAACTTTAATTGGAAATAATTCGAATATTTTAATAGTAATAAGCGAAGTTGATTGCTGGAGTCACTAAACTATGTTTTAGTGGTATTAAACTTTTCAGCTAGGGTAATTAAACTATTTTCCGTGGTCAGTAGAAGTAAGTAAGCATAGCAGCTGCTGTGATTAAACTGTTGACTTATCCTTATTAATCTGTTTGCATACCATTATGAAATACTACTTACATCTGTCCTAATTTAAGTATTCACTTGCGATTATTAAAGTTTCGAATTAATAATAGGTGGGAAATGTACAGTTCACTTACCTTCATTGAACTAATTAACTTGTGGCTAGTAAAAACACTAACTGGAATAGGTAATTCAGTCAATTGGCATAAATGGTGCGCTACAGTAAAGCCGATTGCACATCTGCATACACCATGGTGACGATATCATCACGAGAGTTATCATGGAACCCCGGCTAATTATTTTAAATGCAAGTTCGCTTACTAAAGCCTCTAATATTATACCTCACATTGTGATATCGTTACCACTGAGTATGCATTCTAAAGTATCCCATATTTTCATTTTCAGAAAATGAGAGCCAATGTAAATCTCGCAGAGCTTATGTTAGACTTTTGTTTCTATATATACAAATTCTATAAAATATATTTTTTTACCAATGCCGTATATATATAAACTTCTTATGTTCTAAATTTAAAGAGAAATTGAAAGAGACACCACAAAATAACAAGATTTTTTAAATAAAATTTGCAGATAATATTACTTGGCACACTTATATATATATAGAAAGAAATACTTGCATGTTAAAATACAGGTTAGTAAAAAATATATAGACTTGAATTTGATTTACATTTTATTTTCCAACGTGAAGATATGGATGTGTGTGAAGTTAGCAACGCGTTGCTGGCAACGCGTTGCCAGCAACGCGGAAATAAGTTTTGATGCCTAATTACTAAAGAAACCGAAACCGTTGCGGTAACACCTATCTGATGCCGGTGCATGCACCGTAATATAAGGCAAGGCTTTCTACATTCCACGTAATAGCAGTATATCGACGTATCTTACTATGCTCTTCAACTGTACAAGATCAAAGTATTTATAGAGTCAAAAACTGAAAAATAAAAGAAATTTCATTTCTCAGCCACTGGCTTTGTCCGTTCAAAGCCACAGAACCCATAGCCATCGAATGCACTGCCTCAACACTCCCACAAGACCAAAGTCATTGGAACCGAGAAATAAAGTTTTTACAATCAAACAAAAATTTTTTTTTTTTAAATTCATTTCTCAGCCTCTGGCTTTGTCCGTTCAAAGCCACTGAACCCATAGTCATCGTATGCACTGCCTCAACACTCCCACAAGACCAAAGTCATTGGAACCGAGAAATAAAGTTTTTACAGTCAAAAAATATTTTTTTAAAAAAAATTCATTTCTCAGCCTCTGGCTTTGTCCGTTCAAAGCCACTGAACCCATAGTCATCGTATGCACTCCCTCAACACTTCCACAAGACCAAAGTCATTGGAACCGAGAAATAAAGTTTTTACAATCAAACAAAAAATTTTTTTTTAAAAATTCATTTCTCAGCCTCTGGCTTTGTCCGTTCAAAGCCACTGAACCCATAGTCATCGTATGCACTGCCTCAACACTCCCACAAGACCAAAGTCATTGGAACCGAGAAATAAAGTTTTTACAGTCAAAAAATATTTTTTTTAAAAAAATTCATTTCTCAGCCTCTGGCTTTGTCCGTTCAAAGCCACTGAACCCATAGTCATCGTATGCACTCCCTCAACACTTCCACAAGACCAAAGTCATTGGAACCGAGAAATAAAGTTTTTACAATCAAACAAAAAATTTTTTTTTAAAAATTCATTTCTCAGCCTCTGGCTTTGTCCGTTCAAAGCCACTGAACCCATAGTCATCGTATGCACTGCCTCAACACTCCCACAAGACCAAAGTCATTGGAACCGAGAAATAAAGTTTTTAGTCAAAAAATATTTTTTTTAAAAAAATTCATTTCTCAGCCTCTGGCTTTGTCCGTTCAAAGCCACTGAACCCATAGTCATCGTATGCACTCCCTCAACACTCCCACAAGACCAAAGTCATTGGAACCGAGAAATAAAGTTTTTACAATCAAACAAAAAAATTTTTTTTTAAAATTCATTTCTCAGCCTCTGGCTTTGTCCGTTCAAAACCACTGAACCCATAGTCATCGAATGCACTGCCTCTACACTCCCATAAGACGAAATTCATTGGAACCGAGAAATAAAGATTTTATAGCATAAAATTTGAAAAAACCGTTGCTGGAACACCGATCTGATGCAGGCGCCTTCACCACAATAAAAGAGAAGTATATACATGCTTTTCTTACGACATTAGGCTCTCTATATTCCCAGTAGCAGCAGCCTATCGACGTATTTACTATCCTCTTCAACTGAACAGGATCAGTGGGTGAAATAAAGTACAAGTAAAAAAATTAAAAATATAAAAAAAATCATTTCTCAGACTCTGGCTTTGTCCGTTCAAAGCCACAGTACCCATAATCATCGTATGCACTGCCTTTACACTCCCACAAGACCAAAGTCATTGGAACCGAAAAATAAAGTTTTTACAGTCCAAAAATAATTTTTTTGAAAAAAATTCATTTCTCAGCCTCTGGCTTTGTCCGTTCAAAGCCACTGAACCCATAGTCATCGTATGCACTCCCTCAACACTCCCACAAGACCAAAGTCATTGGAACCGAGAATTAAAGTTTTTACAGTCAAAAAATATTTTTTTTAAAAAAATTCATTTCTCAGCCTCTGACATTGTCCGTTCAAAGCCATTGAACCCATAGTCATCGTATGCACTGCCTCAACACTACCACAAGGCCAAAGTCATTGGAACCGAGAAATAAAGTTTTTACAATGAAACAAAAATTTTTTTTTAAAAAATTCATTTCTCAGCCTCTGGCTTTGTCCGTTCAAAGCCACTGAACCCATAGTCATCGTATGCACTGCCTCAACACTCCCACAAGACCAAAGTCATTGGAACCGAGAAATAAAGTTTTTACAGTCAAAAAATATTTTTTTAAAAAAAATTCATTTCTCAGCCTCTGGCTTTGTCCGTTCAAAGCCACTGAACCCATAGTCATCGTATGCACTCCCTCAACACTCCCACAAGACCAAAGTCATTGGAACCGAGAAATAAAGTTTTTACAATCAAACAAAAAAATTTTTTTTAAAAAATCATTTCTCAGCCTCTGGCTTTGTCCGTTCAAAACCACTGAACCCATAGTCATCGAATGCACTGCCTCTACACTCCCATAAGACGAAATTCATTGGAACCGAGAAATAAAGTTTTTACAATCAAACAAAAAATTTTTTTTTAAAAAATTCATTTCTCAGCCTCTGGCTTTGTCCGTTCAAAGCCACTGAACCCATAGTCATCGTATGCACTGCCTCAACACTCCCACAAGACCAAAGTCATTGGAACCGAGAAATAAAGTTTTTACAGTCAAAAAATATTTTTTTAAAAAAAATTCATTTCTCAGCCTCTGGCTTTGTCCGTTCAAAGCCACTGAACCCATAGTCATCGTATGCACTCCCTCAACACTCCCACAAGACCAAAGTCATTGGAACCGAGAAATAAAGTTTTTACAATCAAACAAAAAAATTTTTTTTAAAAAATCATTTCTCAGCCTCTGGCTTTGTCCGTTCAAAACCACTGAACCCATAGTCATCGAATGCACTGCCTCTACACTCCCATAAGACGAAATTCATTGGAACCGAGAAATAAAGATTTTATAGCATAAAATTTGAAAAAACCGTTGCTGGAACACCGATCTGATGCAGGCGCCTTCACCACAATAAAAGAGAAGTATATACATGCTTTTCTTACGACATTAGGCTCTCTATATTCCCAGTAGCAGCAGCCTATCGACGTATTTACTATCCTCTTCAACTGAACAGGATCAGTGGGTGAAATAAAGTACAAGTAAAAAAATTAAAAATATAAAAAAAATCATTTCTCAGACTCTGGCTTTGTCCGTTCAAAGCCACAGTACCCATAATCATCGTATGCACTGCCTTTACACTCCCACAAGACCAAAGTCATTGGAACCGAAAAATAAAGTTTTTACAGTCCAAAAATTATTTTTTTGAAAAAAATTCATTTCTCAGCCTCTGGCTTTGTCCGTTCAAAGCCACTGAACCCATAGTCATCGTATGCACTCCCTCAACACTCCCACAAGACCAAAGTCATTGGAACCGAGAATTAAAGTTTTTACAGTCAAAAAATATTTTTTAAAAAAAAATTCATTTCTCAGCCTCTGGCTTTGTCCGTTCAAAGCCACTGAACCCATAGTCATCGTATGCACTCCCTCAACACTCCCACAAGACCAAAGTCATTGGAACCGAGAAATAAAGTTTTTACAATCAAACAAAAAATTTTTTTTTTAAAATTCATTTCTCAGCCTCTGGCTTTGTCCGTTCAAAACCACTGAACCCATAGTCATCGAATGCACTGCCTCTACACTCCCATAAGACGAAATTCATTGGAACCGAGAAATAAAGATTTTATAGCATAAAATTTGAAAAAACCGTTGCTGGAACACCGATCTGATGCAGGCGCCTTCACCACAATAAAAGAGAAGTATATACATGCTTTTCTTACGACATTAGGCTCTCTATATTCCCCGTAGCAGCAGCCTATCGACGTATTTACTATCCTCTTCAACTGAACAGGATCAGTGGGTGAAATAAAGTACAAGTAAAAAAATTAAAAATATAAAAAAATTCATTTCTCAGACTCTGGCTTTGTCCGTTCAAAGCCTCAGTACCCATAATCATCGTATGCACTGCCTTTACACTCCCACAAGACCAAAGTCATTGGAACCGAAAAATAAAGTTTTTACAGTCCAAAAATAATTTTTTTGAAAAAAATTCATTTCTCAGCCTCTGGCTTTGTCCGTTCAAAGCCACTGAACCCATAGTCATCGTATGCACTCCCTCAACACTCCCACAAGACCAAAGTCATTGGAACCGAGAATTAAAGTTTTTACAGTCAAAAAATATTTTTTTAAAAAAAATTCATTTCTCAGCCTCTGACATTGTCCGTTCAAAGCCATTGAACCCATAGTCATCGTATGCACTGCCTCAACACTACCACAAGGCCAAAGTCATTGGAACCGAGAAATAAAGTTTTTACAATCAAACAAAAATTTTTTTTTTAAAAATTCATTTCTCAGCCTCTGGCTTTGTCCGTTCAAAGCCACTGAACCCATAGTCATCGTATGCACTGCCTCAACACTCCCACAAGACCAAAGTCATTGGAACCGAGAAATAAAGTTTTTACAGTCAAAAAATATTTTTTTAAAAAAAATTCATTTCTCAGCCTCTGGCTTTGTCCGTTCAAAGCCACTGAACCCATAGTCATCGTATGCACTCCCTCAACACTCCCACAAGACCAAAGTCATTGGAACCGAGAAATAAAGTTTTTACAATCAAACAAAAAAATTTTTTTTAAAAATTCATTTCTCAGCCTCTGGCTTTGTCCGTTCAAAACCACTGAACCCATAGTCATCGAATGCACTGCCTCTACACTCCCATAAGACGAAATTCATTGGAACCGAGAAATAAAGATTTTATAGCATAAAATTTGAAAAAACCGTTGCTGGAACACCGATCTGATGCAGGCGCCTTCACCACAATAAAAGAGAAGTATATACATGCTTTTCTTACGACATTAGGCTCTCTATATTCCCCGTAGCAGCAGCCTATCGACGTATTTACTATCCTCTTCAACTGAACAGGATCAGTGGGTGAAATAAAGTACAAGTAAAAAAATTAAAAATATAAAAAAATTCATTTCTCAGACTCTGGCTTTGTCCGTTCAAAGCCTCAGTACCCATAATCATCGTATGCACTGCCTTTACACTCCCACAAGACCAAAGTCATTGGAACCGAAAAATAAAGTTTTTACAGTCCAAAAATAATTTTTTTGAAAAAAATTCATTTCTCAGCCTCTGGCTTTGTCCGTTCAAAGCCACTGAACCCATAGTCATCGTATGCACTCCCTCAACACTCCCACAAGACCAAAGTCATTGGAACCGAGAATTAAAGTTTTTACAGTCAAAAAATATTTTTTTTAAAAAAATTCATTTCTCAGCCTCTGACATTGTCCGTTCAAAGCCATTGAACCCATAGTCATCGTATGCACTGCCTCAACACTACCACAAGGCCAAAGTCATTGGAACCGAGAAATAAAGTTTTTACAATCAAACAAAAATTTTTTTTTTAAAAATTCATTTCTCAGCCTCTGGCTTTGTCCGTTCAAAGCCACTGAACCCATAGTCATCGTATGCACTGCCTCAACACTCCCACAAGACCAAAGTCATTGGAACCGAGAAATAAAGTTTTTACAGTCAAAAAATATTTTTTTAAAAAAAATTCATTTCTCAGCCTCTGGCTTTGTCCGTTCAAAGCCACTGAACCCATAGTCATCGTATGCACTCCCTCAACACTCCCACAAGACCAAAGTCATTGGAACCGAGAAATAAAGTTTTTACAATCAAACAAAAAAATTTTTTTTAAAAATTCATTTCTCAGCCTCTGGCTTTGTCCGTTCAAAACCACTGAACCCATAGTCATCGAATGCACTGCCTCTACACTCCCATAAGACGAAATTCATTGGAACCGAGAAATAAAGATTTTATAGCATAAAATTTGAAAAAACCGTTGCTGGAACACCGATCTGATGCAGGCGCCTTCACCACAATAAAAGAGAAGTATATACATGCTTTTCTTACGACATTAGGCTCTCTATATTCCCCGTAGCAGCAGCCTATCGACGTATTTACTATCCTCTTCAACTGAACAGGATCAGTGGGTGAAATAAAGTACAAGTAAAAAAATTAAAAATATAAAAAAATTCATTTCTCAGACTCTGGCTTTGTCCGTTCAAAGCCTCAGTACCCATAATCATCGTATGCACTGCCTTTACACTCCCACAAGACCAAAGTCATTGGAACCGAAAAATAAAGTTTTTACAGTCCAAAAATAATTTTTTTGAAAAAAATTCATTTCTCAGCCTCTGGCATTGTCCGTTCAAAGCCACTGAACCCATAGTCATCGTATGCACTGCCTCAACACTCCCACAAGACCAAAGTCATTGGAACCGAGAAATAAAGTTTTTACAGTCAAAAAATATTTTTTTTTAAAAATTCATTTCTCAGCCTCTGACATTGTCCGTTCAAAGCCACTGAACCCATAGTCATCGTATGCACTGCCTCAACACTACCACAAGGCCAAAGTCATTGGAACCGAGAAATAAAGTTTTTACAATCCAAAAAAAAAAATTTTTTAAAAAATTCATTTCTCAGCCTCTGGCATTGTCCGTTCAAAGCCACTGAACCCATAGTCATCGTATGCACTGCCTCAACACTCCCACAAGACCAAAGTCATTGGAACCGAGAAATAAAGTTTTTACAGTCAAAAAATATATTTTTTTTAAAAATTCATTTCTCAGCCTCTGGCATTGTCCGTTCAAAGCCACTGAACCCATAGTCATCGTATGCACTCCCTCAACACTCCCACAAGACCAAAGTCATTGGAACCGAGAAATAAAGATTTTATAGTCTAAAATTTGTAAAAACCGTTGCTGCAACACCGATCTTATGCCGGCGCATTCACCACAATATAAGAGAAGTATATACATGCGCTTCTTACGATATTAGGCTTTCTATACTCCACGTGAAAGCAGAGGTTTCGTGGGTTTCTGTTTATTTCTAAAGTCTGCTTTCACCAAATTGACTTGGGAAAGCACTCGTTCACAAGTAGTGTTGGATATAGGCAAACACATCATCGTTTTTGCAAACTTAGCGAGTGAATCATACTTAAGTTTATTGTCAAGATTTCTTAATTTATGTGTCTCCCCAAAGTTTTTCTATATTCATGCTGTCACAAATCATTTGTCTCCGATCTTTTCATGTGCATGTGATTTATCAATTCATATATCAGGGTAGAAATATATTTGCACAATTATGAAATTGTGGCTCTACATTTATTGAAGGAACATTGAAATTACCTAAATGAGTGCGGCAGTAGTCTATAGTTATTTGATGGAGTTCGATGCTATTTCAGAAAGTGTCAACTTAGGTTACTAGCTTAAATTATCATCGATGGCGTTACAATATAGTTTTAACACTGGGATTCTGAAATTATTATATCTACTGCCCACAAGACAAGTTTACTTGTTTGGATGCATATCATGAAGCCACTTCGGCAAGAGGTTTGATAAATTTTTCACTTCTCGACACTAGCTCCTAGAATATAAGTATCTACGGAAATAAGTCTACAAGTTCCCGTTACAAAAAAAATCGAAATAATCCACACGTTTTAAAGCACCATATTATTAATTAACAGTAATAGCAACAAGTAAAGGTAAAAATCAGAAACTTTTATGCTCTTCCGTCAATATCTTGAACAATTTTAAAGTGTGATAGGATAAAATACTACACATACCCAAGGTTAAAGTGTGTTTGGAATGGTCTTCTACCGTGATAATTTCATAAAAACGAATCAACAGAATTCAAAATGTATTTAATTATGAGAATCAGCAGACTTAAACCAAGACTTTGTGATGTTTTGTATTTTATTACTCAATGAAATTAAGTTTCCAAAAATTTCTGTTCTCAGCATATGCCAACCTCCGTTGTAGAAGCAATATAATGTTTATTTATTGCTTAAATCACATATTTCTTACAATTTTCGTACAATTGTACTTAGGTATCTAACGTCTTACCACTATTTGTGATAGGCCTTGTAAGTTGAATTTCCCACGTAATTCGTTTCCATAAAAGAAAAAAAAAAAGAAAAAATTCTACAGCCATTGTAATTCAAAACGATACTCATGCTGTTAAGTCAAATATGACATTTATTTAACCTTGTCAAAAAGATGTAAGTAAAATAATAAATATTAACAATAGTAAACAAGAAACTATTTATTAACACTAAACTTAAACATTAAATATACAATTTGAACAATCATTGAATGTTATTGGTATACTCTTGTTTCGCTTATCTAGATTAGACGTCATACATGACATCTAATGCCTGAATTATTTTACATATTTTTAATTTGTCATGTAATAAATCAAATAATATAATCTATACACATGTTAATGTTAAATGCATTATAACATAAAATCGGAAATCGAGAACACTTGACCCCGCCTCGTTTTCTGCAAACTTTTCCTCAATTCGATTATAATGGCACTTACCAATCTTATAACCTAATATACTAATTACATACATATTATGAATTACCTCTCACAAACTTATAACATCCAAAAAACAACATATAACATTCTATAACAATTACAATTTTACTATTTCTTTTAGAAGGACACTACTACACTATTGAACAGGTTGTGTCATTAGGTATGTTAAGTCGTATTTTATCTATGATAAATAATATACTACCTATTTTAACTGTTTTTTCTTTATTTTATTGTAATCAACTGGTTTTTTTGTTGTTCATAATTAATTTGATTTATTATAATTTGTATGTAGAAATATCTTAAACTTTGCACTTTTGCACTGTTCTCTGAAAGAAATATTAATATAATAATAAAAGTATTTCATTGAGTAAAAACCAAAATGGTTGGCCAGTCCTTCAGCCTATTTTTTGTAAACAATAATATAATAAATTTTGTACGGATAATAGCTAGTAAAATTTAGATATTGTGAAAAAAATGATAATTAGCTACAATCATTATGGGCCGTTTATTATGTGGTCTTTAATTCATTCATGTGTTCCCACAGGGTTTTTCTGGAAACTTCCTGTTGCTGGGTCTCATGATTTCTTGTTTTGCATGGAGGTCGAAGTATTTATATGTTGTGGTCAGTCTTGGTGAACTTGGAGGATAATTTAGATCGTCTCTGTATTGTTACAAGTGTTAACCTTAAACCTGAAATAGTACATGAGTATTAGTTGTTACAAGTGTTAACCTTAAACCTGAAATAGTACATGAGTATTAGTTATTACAAGTATTTCTGTTATGGAGTAGTTTTGGTAGTCGAAGAGGCTCAACTCGATTCCTGATCGTCCAGATTTTTTTGAAAAAAGAAATTAATCCTAGTACTCATACTCGGATAAGATGTGTGCATGTTTTTATTGTCATCTCGAAAACTGTCTTAACTCTATACTACATTTTTAACAATTACTATTTCATCCTCTTTTAAATTTTCCTAAAAATTTCTATGGTTCTATGGAATTGACTCCTTCATTTACAATTTTCATAGTTTTTTTAATAAAGAAGCTCATGGAACGAGAATTGATACTTTTTATCAACTTGTGCAGTTATTTCAATGTTTACATTCTTGTCCATTTGTATTACACGTTTTTTATCTACTCAACAGGTATTGTTTCATGTGTCCATAACTTAACAATAGCTTTAGTTGCCCTCCAATAAAATATTTTTTCACTTTAACATTAATGTCTATTGCAGATTTATGCCTAAGAGCGTAATTTACTCGTAAAAATTTTTAAATTGAGAAAGTATTTTATCTTATTTAAAAAAGTACTCACCAGTTTCCTATAATTAATATTGATCCTTCCATTTTAAACTACCTAAAATATACGAAGGATACATAAATAAATGATTAGAAATACAGTTCTCGACATACTCAAAAATACAAGTATCCCTCTAAGTACCACCCTACTTACCTTTCCTGTTGCCTAGGGAAGCAAAATAATTTTACCACTGGCATTGATGGCATCATACACTGTACAATGTATAAAACACGTCAATTAAGCCTATAATAGGTAATAATATATTCAAAATGAAAAGAATCAAAAATAGTTTTACAATAATTTCACTACACTTGTTGCCTCAATGCATTCATGAAAAACGTTAGGCAAAAATAACTTAATTAACAATCAAATCGCAATAGGTAGGTATAAATAAACTAGATTAGTTTAGTCAAACAGGGCTATCCTATAAAATGCTGACATCTATAGGAGTTATTCATAACCAAATTAATTTTGATAGAGAAAGTATTACAGTTCTCTACCAGAGTAGTAAGTAGTATTCTATTCATGCATAGCACAGACAGTTCCAGATATGTTCGTTCCAGCGAGTGACCAGTATTAAATTTGTTCTACATAGAACATTATTGAGCTTCCATGGAGATATCAATATTGTGCATGTTCAGAAGGTCAGCGTTGCATAGGTATATCTAAATTACCCCAAAATCTGTCTAACATGCTTCACTCAACAACTTTACAATTTTCGCAAATTCTCACATGCCCCGAAGATAAATTTAGTTAAACACATACTTTAAAAAATGTGAACAAGATGAGGTCAGCATTTTTTTAAAATTTTAAATGCTTCAAGATAATATACAGAGATTGACATTTAAATGTTAGCATTGCGATGAAGTGGCGCTTGATGTAGGCAACTTTATTAGTACGAGAGCCTGTATTAGGATAAAAGTGGTACGAATTGCTACTAATAGGAATATTATACATATTACGCAAGCAGAGAAGTTCTCTATGCCACATTATTAACGTGCTCGGCCGTCCCGACGTTTTATCCACTCAGATGTATAAAACTCAAAATTTTAATACGTTGCTACGTACTGGAAATTTGAAACGTTGATGTCACATCTAAAAATGTACAAGAATGCAAACTCGCCAGTAATTTTAAGACGTCCATTTTGTTTTGTTGGACGAATGTTCATACCTCAAATTTCGAATGAGTTGCTACTACAAAAAAAACTATATAATTTGTTAAATTATAGTATCTACATTATTAAGTAACAAATGCCAGTTAAGTATTCTCGTCACGAATATAGAAAGCCTAGTGTCGTAAGAAAAGCACGTATATACTTCTCTTTTATTGTGGTGAAGGCGCCTGCATCAGATCGGTGTTCCAGCAACGGTTTTTTCAAATTTTATACTATAAAATCTTTATTTCTCGGTTCCAATGAATTTCGTCTTATGGGAGTGTAGAGGCAGTGCATTCGATGACTATGGGTTCAGTGGTTTTGAACGGACAAAGCCAGAGGCTGAGAAATGAATTTTTAAAAAAAATTTTTTTGTTTGATTGTAAAAACTTTACTTCTCGGTTCCAATGACTTTGGTCTTGTGGGAGTGTTGAGGGAGTGCATACGATGACTATGGGTTCAGTGGCTTTGAACGGACAATGCCAGAGGCTGAGAAATGAATTTTTTTTAAAAAAATATTTTTTGACTGTAAAAACTTTATTTCTCGGTTCCAATGACTTTGGTCTTGTGGGAGTGTTGAGGCAGTGCATACGATGACTATGGGTTCAGTGGCTTTGAACGGACAATGCCAGAGGCTGAGAAATGAATTTTTTTCAAAAAAATTATTTTTGGACTGTAAAAACTTTATTTTTCGGTTCCAATGACTTTGGTCTTGTGGGAGTGTAAAGGCAGTGCATACGATGATTATGGGTACTGTGGCTTTGAACGGACAAAGCCAGAGTCTGAGAAATGAATTTTTTTATATTTTTAATTTTTTTACTTGTACTTTATTTCACCCACTGATCCTGTTCAGTTGAAGAGGATAGTAAATACGTCGATAGGCTGCTGCTACGGGGAATATAGAGAGCCTAATGTCGTAAGAAAAGCATGTATATACTTCTCTTTTATTGTGGTGAAGGCGCCTGCATCAGGTTGGTGTTCCAGCAACGGTTTTTACAAATTTTATGCTATAAAATCTTTATTTCTCGGTTCCAATGAATTTCGTCTTATGGGAGTGTAGAGGCAGTGCATACGATGACCATGGGTTCAGTGGCTTTGAACGGACAAAGTCAGAGGCTGAGAAATGAATTTAAAAAAAATTTTTTTTTCTTTTATCGTAAAAACTTTATTTCTCGGTTCCAATGACTTTGGCCTTGTGGGAGTGTTGAGGCAGTGCATACGATGACTATGGGTCCAGTGGCTTTGAACGGACAATGCCAGAGGCTGAGAAATGAATTTTTTTTTTAAAAATATGTTTTGACTGTAAAAACTTTATTTCTCGGTTCCAATGACTTTGGTCTTGTGGGAGTGTTGAGGCAGTGCATACGATGACTATGGGTTCAGTGGCTTTGAACGGACAATGCCAGAGGCTGAGAAATAAATTTTTTAAAAAATTTTTTTTTTTGGATTGTAAAAACTTTATTTCTCGGTTCCAATGACTTTGGCCTTGTGGTAGTGTTGAGGCAGTGCATACGATGACTATGGGTTCAGTAGCTTTGAACGGACAATGTCAGAGGCAGAGAAATGAATTTTTTTAAAAAAAATATTTTTTGACTGTAAAAACTTTATTTCTCGGTTCCAATGACTTTGGTCTTGTGGGAGTGTTGAGGCAGTGCATACGATGACTATGGGTTCAGTGGCTTTGAACGGACAATGCCAGAGGCTGAGAAATGAATTTTTTTCAAAAAAATTATTTTTGGACTGTAAAAACTTTATTTTTCGGTTCCAATGACTTTGGTCTTGTGGGAGTGTAAAGGCAGTGCATACGATGATTATGGGTACTGAGGCTTTGAACGGACAAAGCCAGAGTCTGAGAAATGAATTTTTTTATATTTTTAATTTTTTTACTTGTACTTTATTTCACCCACTGATCCTGTTCAGTTGAAGAGGATAGTAAATACGTCGATAGGCTGCTGCTACGGGGAATATAGAGAGCCTAATGTCGTAAGAAAAGCATGTATATACTTCTCTTTTATTGTGGTGAAGGCGCCTGCATCAGATCGGTGTTCCAGCAACGGTTTTTTCAAATTTTATGCTATAAAATCTTTATTTCTCGGTTCCAATGAATTTCGTCTTATGGGAGTGTAGAGGCAGTGCATTCGATGACTATGGGTTCAGTGGTTTTGAACGGACAAAGCCAGAGGCTGAGAAATGAATTTTTAAAAAAAAATTTTTTGTTTGATTGTAAAAACTTTATTTGTCGGTTCCAATGACTTTGGTCTTGTGGGAGTGTAAAGGCAGTGCATACGATGATTATGGGTACTGTGGCTTTGAACGGACAAAGCCAGAGTCTGAGAAATGAATTTTTTTATATATTTTTTTACTTGTACTTTATTTCACCCACTGATCCTGTTCAGTTGAAGAGGATAGTAAATACGTCGATAGGCTGCTGCTACGGGGAATATAGAGAGCCTAATATCGTAAGAAAAGCATGTATATACTTCTCTTTTATTGTGGTGAAGGCGCCTGCATCAGATCGGTGTTCCAGCAACGGTTTTTTCAAATTTTATGCTATAAAATCTTTATTTCTCGGTTCCAATGAATTTCGTCTTATGGGAGTGTAGAGGCAGTGCATTCGATGACTATGGGTTCAGTGGTTTTGAACGGACAAAGCCAGAGGCTGAGAAATGAATTTAAAAAAAAAATTTTTTGTTTGATTGTAAAAACTTTATTTCTCGGTTCCAATGACTTTGGTCTTGTGGAAGTGTTGAGGGAGTGCATACGATGACTATGGGTTCAGTGGCTTTGAACGGACAAAGCCAGAGGCTGAGAAATGAATTTTTTTAAAAAAAATATTTTTTGACTGTAAAAACTTTATTTCTCGGTTCCAATGACTTTGGTCTTGTGGGAGTGTTGAGGCAGTGCATACCATGACTATGGGTTCAGTGGCTTTGAACGGACAAAGCCAGAGGCTGAGAAATGAATTTTTAAAAAAAAATTTTTTGTTTGATTGTAAAAACTTTATTTCTCGGTTCCAATGACTTTGGTCTTGTGGAAGTGTTGAGGGAGTGCATACGATGACTATGGGTTCAGTGGCTTTGAACGGACAAAGCCAGAGGCTGAGAAATGAATTTTTTTTAAAAAAATATTTTTTGACTGTAAAAACTTTATTTCTCGGTTCCAATGACTTTGGTCTTGTGGGAGTGTTGAGGCAGTGCATACCATGACTATGGGTTCAGTGGCTTTGAACGGACAAAGCCAGAGGCTGAGAAATGAATTTTTAAAAAAAAATTTTTTGTTTGATTGTAAAAACTTTATTTCTCGGTTCCAATGACTTTGGTCTTGTGGAAGTGTTGAGGGAGTGCATACGATGACTATGGGTTCAGTGGCTTTGAACGGACAAAGCCAGAGGCTGAGAAATGAATTTTTTTTAAAAAAATATTTTTTGACTGTAAAAACTTTATTTCTCGGTTCCAATGACTTTGGTCTTGTGGGAGTGTTGAGGCAGTGCATACGATGACTATGGGTTCAGTGGCTTTGAACGGACAAAGCCAGAGGCTGAGAAATGAATTTTTTAAAAAAAATTTTTTGTTTGATTGTAAAAACTTTATTTCTCGGTTCCAATGACTTTGGTCTTGTGGAAGTGTTGAGGGAGTGCATACGATGACTATGGGTTCAGTGGCTTTGAACGGACAAAGCCAGAGGCTGAGAAATGAATTTTTTTTTAAAAAATATTTTTTGACTGTAAAAACTTTATTTCTCGGTTCCAATGACTTTGGTCTTGTGGGAGTGTTGAGGCAGTGCATACGATGACTATGGGTTCAGTGGCTTTGAACGGACAAAGCCAGAGGCTGAGAAATGAATTTAAAAAAAAAAAATTTTTGTTTGATTGTAAAAACTTTATTTCTCGGTTCCAATGACTTTGGTCTTGTGGGAGTGTTGAGGCAGTGCATACCATGACTATGGGTTCAGTGGCTTTGAACGGACAAAGCCAGAGGCTGAGAAATGAATTTTTAAAAAAAAATTTTTTGTTTGATTGTAAAAACTTTATTTCTCGGTTCCAATGACTTTGGTCTTGTGGAAGTGTTGAGGGAGTGCATACGATGACTATGGGTTCAGTGGCTTTGAACGGACAAAGCCAGAGGCTGAGAAATGAATTTTTTTTAAAAAAATATTTTTTGACTGTAAAAACTTTATTTCTCGGTTCCAATGACTTTGGTCTTGTGGGAGTGTTGAGGCAGTGCATACCATGACTATGGGTTCAGTGGCTTTGAACGGACAAAGCCAGAGGCTGAGAAATGAATTTTTAAAAAAAAATTTTTTGTTTGATTGTAAAAACTTTATTTCTCGGTTCCAATGACTTTGGTCTTGTGGAAGTGTTGAGGGAGTGCATACGATGACTATGGGTTCAGTGGCTTTGAACGGACAAAGCCAGAGGCTGAGAAATGAATTTTTTTAAAAAAAATATTTTTTGACTGTAAAAACTTTATTTCTCGGTTCCAATGACTTTGGTCTTGTGGGAGTGTTGAGGCAGTGCATACGATGACTATGGGTTCAGTGGCTTTGAACGGACAAAGCCAGAGGCTGAGAAATGAATTTTTAAAAAAAAATTTTTTGTTTGATTGTAAAAACTTTATTTCTCGGTTCCAATGACTTTGGTCTTGTGGAAGTGTTGAGGGAGTGCATACGATGACTATGGGTTCAGTGGCTTTGAACGGACAAAGCCAGAGGCTGAGAAATGAATTTTTTTTAAAAAAATATTTTTTGACTGTAAAAACTTTATTTCTCGGTTCCAATGACTTTGGTCTTGTGGGAGTGTTGAGGCAGTGCATACGATGACTATGGGTTCAGTGGCTTTGAACGGACAAAGCCAGAGGCTGAGAAATGAATTTTTAAAAAAAAATTTTTTGTTTGATTGTAAAAACTTTATTTCTCGGTTCCAATGACTTTGGTCTTGTGGAAGTGTTGAGGGAGTGCATACGATGACTATGGGTTCAGTGGCTTTGAACGGACAAAGCCAGAGGCTGAGAAATGAATTTTTTTTAAAAAAATATTTTTTGACTGTAAAAACTTTATTTCTCGGTTCCAATGACTTTGGTCTTGTGGGAGTGTTGAGGCAGTGCATACGATGACTATGGGTTCAGTGGCTTTGAACGGACAAAGCCAGAGGCTGAGAAATGAATTTTAAAAAAAAAAATTTTTGTTTGATTGTAAAAACTTTATTTCTCGGTTCCAATGACTTTGGTCTTGTGGGAGTGTTGAGGCAGTGCATACCATGACTATGGGTTCAGTGGCTTTGAACGGACAAAGCCAGAGGCTGAGAAATGAATTTTAAAAAAAAAATTTTTTGTTTGATTGTAAAAACTTTATTTCTCGGTTCCAATGACTTTGGTCTTGTGGAAGTGTTGAGGGAGTGCATACGATGACTATGGGTTCAGTGGCTTTGAACGGACAAAGCCAGAGGCTGAGAAATGAATTTTTTTAAAAAAAATATTTTTTGACTGTAAAAACTTTATTTCTCGGTTCCAATGACTTTGGTCTTGTGGGAGTGTTGAGGCAGTGCATACCATGACTATGGGTTCAGTGGCTTTGAACGGACAAAGCCAGAGGCTGAGAAATGAATTTTTAAAAAAAAATTTTTTGTTTGATTGTAAAAACTTTATTTCTCGGTTCCAATGACTTTGGTCTTGTGGAAGTGTTGAGGGAGTGCATACGATGACTATGGGTTCAGTGGCTTTGAACGGACAAAGCCAGAGGCTGAGAAATGAATTTTTTTAAAAAAAATATTTTTTGACTGTAAAAACTTTATTTCTCGGTTCCAATGACTTTGGTCTTGTGGGAGTGTTGAGGCAGTGCATACGATGACTATGGGTTCAGTGGCTTTGAACGGACAAAGCCAGAGGCTGAGAAATGAATTTTTAAAAAAAAATTTTTTGTTTGATTGTAAAAACTTTATTTCTCGGTTCCAATGACTTTGGTCTTGTGGAAGTGTTGAGGGAGTGCATACGATGACTATGGGTTCAGTGGCTTTGAACGGACAAAGCCAGAGGCTGAGAAATGAATTTTTTTTAAAAAAATATTTTTTGACTGTAAAAACTTTATTTCTCGGTTCCAATGACTTTGGTCTTGTGGGAGTGTTGAGGCAGTGCATACGATGACTATGGGTTCAGTGGCTTTGAACGGACAAAGCCAGAGGCTGAGAAATGAATTTAAAAAAAAAAAATTTTTGTTTGATTGTAAAAACTTTATTTCTCGGTTCCAATGACTTTGGTCTTGTGGGAGTGTTGAGGCAGTGCATTCGATGGCTATGGGTTCTGTGGCTTTGAACGGACAAAGCCAGTGGCTGAGAAATGAAATTTCTTTTATTTTTCATTTTTTGACTCTATAAATACTTTGATCTTGTACAGTTGAAGAGCATAGTAAGATACGTCGATATACTGCTATTACGTGGAATGTAGAAAGCCTTGCCTTATATTACGGTGCATGCACCGGCATCAGATAGGTGTTACCGCAACGGTTTCGGTTTCTTTAGTAATTAGGCATCAAAACTTATTTCCGCGTTGCTGGCAACGCGTTGCCAGCAACGCGTTGCTAACTTCACACACGTAAGATACGGTGCATCTTCAAAACTCGTATAAGGAGGGCACAAAAAAATGATTCTAAATGTATAAAAGATTTATTATTATATAATATATATACATAAAAATAAAGGTAAACTAATAAATACAGAGGTCGCCATATTTAAAATAAGTCCCAAATAAAATACCTAACCTTTATGCAGTTTTTATGTGCTTAAAGTATATACCTTCAAATCTGTCCATATGGTTGGATAAACCCCACTCACTTAATAAATTCTGATAATCCATTTAGCTATAAGTATGCCCAAATATTGAAATAATGAAACAGTAAGGCTCACAAAGCACATACACACAGAAACACATATTACATATTAGACAATGGCAATAATGAATGGCATGCTAAATGGCGGATTCTCGGAATATTTCGGAGATATTCGGAACCCGAGGTCGGTTTAATTTTACAAATTCATTTACAGCAGGTAACCGTTCGTTTGTTATGTGATAACAGTGCACTTATGGTAGAAATGTCTTCACTTACCATAGTAAACTTTTTCCAGAAATTTTAGTTTAATAATTAGAGGTGACTGTTTTGCTATATCAGGCATATTAACAACTCCCTGCAAGTAAACTTACAGATCTGGCGTACTAGTTTATTAATGACAGAAAAAATGTTCATTTGTGACAATATGTCATGTCCAGAAATTTCGATTTACTTGCTGTTATTGCTAGAGTTACCAGTAGCAGGCAAAAAGTTACTAGTACCACCTAAACTTTTTTCAGAAACATAGGTTAATTGGACGAGTTTTCTCAGTGTATGATTAGGGTTATTTGAAGATCTTTACAGTTACCGATCTTAGAATAATTTATATAGTGAAAATTTGCGAAATGATAAATGACTAAATTAAAGTTAATAAAATGTGTTAAGTGTTCAATATTATTTCTTAAAGCTAAAATGTTGGTAATAACTTGAAGAGCACTCATACAGAGTGATAAGAATAACATTTGAAAATACAAATCTGATTTTTGTCAAAGACAAAAATTGTAACAGGTCCAGACCCCAATAGGTTGGATGTAGGTCTTCTATCCTATAGATGGTGCAACAGTTATATGAAAAGTTCAATAAACTGGCGAAGAGTATAAAGCTTACTTACTCTAGCTTGATTTATGCAGAGGTCAGTTTAACGTCAGTATCGGTCTACGACGTCATTTGCCAGATACATTACGTCATAATTTAGTACGTCGCAGAGACGTCGTTGACAGAACGTTGATATGACGTTACTTCTGAGTCATGAATATATCGGATCTTAAAAGTACGTTAAAATTAAGTCACATTGTCTGACGTCATACACTGGATATAAAAATGGCGTCAAAGTTACATCACATTTTAGAACGTGGCAGTGACGTCGTAGACATAATGTTATGACGTCATTTTTTAGTCGTTTTCGGACGTCATACACTGGATTTAAAAATGACGTCAAAGTTACATCACATTTTAGAATGTCGCAGAGACGTCGTAGACAGAACGTTGTTATGACGTCATTTTGAGTCACGTTTATGTTTTGGGTATCGTATAAATACATATAAACGGTCAAATACCTTTTTTTTTATATATTTTCATCTTTTATAATAGTTAGGTACCTTTATATATTAACTGTATTTAATCACAATAACTCCTTTATTCTTACTCTATCGTCTATCGTGTAAGTAGGTACCACAGCTACACGTGAAATCTTTACCGCATATGTACCATGTAATTTTTATTCTACTTTTATTAGATATTTATGACATTTAAATTCAAACTACACTGCGTCTCTATCACAACTGCAGTATACATCTTTATCGCCACCTTAATGGAAATAGGTCTAACAACCGGTAGTTGACCGCTGACCTATATTTCCCTCAACCTTAACATACCTACTTATAGTTGTATATGTATATATGCATTTCAAAGCGCAGAGCGAATTAAACAAAAAACGATTATTAAAATGGCAGTCTACCACCACTAGCAAACATTAGAAAATTAGCTCTTATCTTTGACCATAATGCGCGCAGAATAGGAATGCTGCCATCTACATTAAATGAAAACTCACTTTTTTCTTTTCATTTAAAATATCCAACTCCCTTTCACGGATAAAGAATATTTTTAAATAGTTTTTAACACCCACATGAACATAATATGAATTGCTTAATTGCACAACATTCACTATTCGCACAACATAAGTAAGTATTTTAAAGAAATTTGCCATTGCACTTGATTTTATTAATGCACAAATTGTACATGGTTAAAGCTGAAAGGGAATATTTTGTTTAAACCGGATACTCAACTGCAAGTAATAAATATACTCTTTAAAGCAAAATTTACATGAAGGACGATAGCTCAGAGGAAGCCCACTGGACTATCAAGCAAATAACAAAAAATTATTATATACGATGGTGATCAGGCCGGCCATCACATACGCGGCGCCGGTGTGGTGCAGCTAAAGCTTCAAGTCTTGAACATAAATTTATGCACCTCATATTTGATTCGGGCAGATACACCTCCCTCAGAGATTTATATGACCGCTGCAGCGACATAACGCCAATAGCGAACTACTTCCGGGACACATCGCAAAAATTCTACGCCTTTCAACTGGGCGATAGTCCGCTAACACGCAACATTACCCAAATGAGGATGCATAATGTCCCATTCCAAATCAAACACCCCTTACCATACCAGGCGTTGCCTATACCTCTCTAACCAAACCTCTTTTAATCAAAACTTATTTCTATCATACACTTTTCATCACCATAATTTTATTCTGTACCTATCCTCTTTCTCCCTCTTATTGTTTGTCACTTGTATTTTTGTAATTTTTTTACTATTATCTCCCTGTTGTTGTAAAATTCCCTTTTGGCCGAGAAACTTTATAAAAATCAAATTACTTTAAAACTCAGTTTCTACTAACCACAACTTCCCAACGGCGAGCAGACTGTTGGGGCACAATTGCCTCGAACGGGTCTTTTACAATTGAGTTTTTTCCCGTCTCAGCAACCAAAATTAAATCAGTGTTTTCCCTATCTATCGGTGTTTTTAATTTCAGTGTATTTAAATTTAATCTTAAATATGTAAAATTTTAATGATGTGTTTAAGTCGCCACAGGCGTCAGGAGTTATGTCTAATTTTAACCAATTTTTTTTATTAAGCTGAACCGATCGCGATCCGCCCAACCGTACTAACACCACGGCGCGGCGCGGTTGGCTCCGGATCTCGAGTCGGGGAGGCAATGATGTATTTAATACTGTCAAATAAATTTGTAAAGAAGAAAGATGGACTACCAAGCGAGAGGCCGATGGTTGAAATCCCACAGCCGGATGATTTTAAGGTGTGTTTAAAATTCTGTTACAGTGTTATTTATAATAACATGTGTATATTCAAACCATTCCTATATAATTAATAAAAACTTAAATAGATACTGAAAGATTGAATAATGTTCTCAAGTGAAAAAAGATTTTTATTTGGGCGCGTATTCGTCAAATCAACGTTAGCATTGAACCTTGATCGTACGTCAAAATGACGCATGAAAAGGGTTCTTATCTGGGGCCATATTCGTCAAATTAAGGTCATATTGAACGTGATTGTGACTCAGGATATGACGTCATTAGGATGTGACATTAGACCGTCATTTAGACGTACATTGAACGTCGTTGTATTGGGACTTATGACCAATAAATGACGGCATATTGACGTCAGTGTGCTAGCTGGGTTATTATGTCTTTCTTCGATCAAGTAAAATCTAACAAATATTCGAAAATTTCTGACTTTGTACAAAAGTAATTTGATAAGGCATATATGGCTCATAACCTATGTAATAATAATAATAATTCGATAAGAATATAACACCAAATCATCATCCCAAATATATTTTTCGAAAAGTTATATATGAATGAATGAAATTACTGCTAGCACAAACACCTTAAAACTCCGATAAGCGTTGATCAGCGTCAGTGGCGGTTCTAAGGTAAAAGGCCCAGGTGGCAAACGTTTGGAAGGGCCCATTTTTTCGGATGATAACTTATATTAGCAGCTACAATATAAAATTACCCCATGTTTGGTATATAATTAAATAAATAAATTATATTCGTAAATATACAAATATAGATATGTGTGAATATAGTTTAGTAATATTTATTGTTAAAGATTTTTTATTACACAGTATTTAAAATAATACAAGCGCTAAATATAAGATAATAAAACTAATGGAGTGGGAGAGAGTGGGAGAGAGTGGAGTGGAGAGAAAAACACAATGTTCTCTTATTCGATTGCAAATCTTCTTCTGGCTTTTTGTTCCGCAAATACTTCAATAGTAGCATCTAAATTTATTCTATTGGCAACTGACCTCTCTAATATATAATATACTATAGTCGTTTAGAGTATCTTCAGCTAAAGTAGAGTGTCGATACTCTTTAATTTTTTTTAGGGAACTCATCGCTCTTTCGGCGCTTGCTGTGGTGACAGGCAGTGTGAGAAATAATCTAAACAAGCTACTACACTCCGGAAAATTATCTGCCAAATTTTTCTTAACAATAAATCGCAAATAATGTAGGGGACTGTCGTTAGAAACTTTACGGTTTTGTGAGAAATACAAGTCAGTAAAACTAAGTAGTTCGTACTTGAGGTCAGTCGTGAAAAAACCAGGGTATTTCTCTATTATGGTGCTGATACTAGTGTCCATATCGTCTAATTTTGCGTATTGTAATTTTTTAGGCTTCAAAAATCCAAAAATGTTGAACGTCTTGAAACCCATTTGCACGTTCCTGTAACTCACTGCACATCGTGTCTAAAACTTTGTAGTAACTTTGTCGGTGTTTGTCAGAAGTCTCCAGAAGGCAGTCAGAAGCTTTCTCTCCAGACATTGTTTTAACGCGACGTTTTCTGACAACTGGGCGAGTAAGAATCCAATAAATTAACACATAAGTATAAGATATAGATACTAGGTACATTACTTCATAGTCTGTTTTTTTAAACTGAGATTTTAATACAAATAAATTACTATTCAGTAGCTGAAGACTACATTTTATAAAAAAATACGGATATAGTGTAATTTCTAACCTTTTATAACGGAACATCCTTCTCAAGTTTGAATAATAATAAGGGCAAATAGAAAGTGTTAAAGTAATATAGTAAACAACTTATCAGAGGCGTCAGATATCGATAAAAACAATAGCCTTCACACAACTTCTTAACTGTTACTCAATCAAGTATCGCAGTCGAACTGAATTTTGGAATGTAATGTTACCCAATATTTCTTCTTTGCTCTAGTATTTACCTTCAGCCAGATAGTTATAGGTAACGTTTTCGCTTATGGTGCGGAGGGTCCCGGGATCAAATTCCTACGCCCGCTGAGTTTAAAAAAAATTTTTGTAACGATTAATATATCTTTTCACAAATTCTTTTCTGATTTTTGTAGGTTTTCCTTCTTTTTATATAATAATTTCATTCTTTCGTGTGATTTCTTTAGGTTAGTAGGTTTTTATTTTGATATCTAATTATTAATAATTATTAGCGCCGCAGGCAGTATTAGCGTCTCAGACAAGGAAGAGGGGGGTGCGGGGGTGTCCCTTTTCTTTTTCACAAAATAACACGAAATATTTCATTTTCTCGACTTGCGCGAATTTATTACACATTTACAAGGCAATGCGCATACTCGAAGCTTTCGCATTTCTGATTACCTAGACACTTGCATGTGTTCTCGTAGAGCACGTGGGCATATATTTCGAGATCTTTAACCCTCTCCGAACTAACATTGCATACAAGCAATGGATGCATTGTCTTCGACATTCCAAAAAAGAATTTTTTCCCTAACTTTTTATGAGGGCACTTTTGCACAGGGGCCCAGGTGGCATTTGCTCATTGGCCGCCCGGTTAGATCCGCCGCTGATCAGCGTAGGCATTACGAATATGTTGTTTTTATCGAGAACATTGTAAGAGCAAGAGACTATACCTAAATTCTCGTACTTTTTGATATATTTAGAGCACGTGCAGAAGGTGTCAATCAGTTTACTCCAAAACTTAAAACTTTTAAAAGTAAGAAAACTACAGATAGTAAGTATATAAAATCTAGAAGTTGTATATGTACCCATTCCTTATAGAGATAAAAAGGATTAGACTCACACTCAGCTTTCATCCCCGGGCATCCAAGGTCACCGTGGAAGCCACGAATATTCGCGCGATGTACTCCAAAACTCCAGTGCGTATACGTATGCGCCCTATTTGCAGCGGACTTATGTATGTATACTGTATATGTGCAAGCTTACGCGTTCAGTTATTATACTTCCTACGGCTTCCTCTAAAAACACATTGCAAAAACAGTCTGTGAAGATTTTTTAATTGGTCACGTGTGGCCTGCATACTTTCATGAAAGCTCCTTGTATATACACATATAGATACAGTTCTTAGCTAGTCTAGAATTCATATTTAAAATTGGATCATCGTATAAATATGTGTATTACCATTTGGAATCAAATATCTCTTCTATTATATGTATATGTTTACCTTTCATATTTATCTAGGCTACAACTGCTTGGATTGGTTCTATATTACGCTGATATAAATTTTGCCACGGTTATTATCAGCTCTTGTTGTACGGTGCCGACGCCCATTGCCGTCGGCTGTTGACGTCACGCATGCTGCGCGAGTTACCATAGCAACCCTCTACGTCACTAGTGTCGGCGCTGGATCAGTTAATGGTTCAGATTTATTTTGGTTACCCCACATCCGCTCTAGAAATAGTTCAGGCGCTAAGATAAAGAAATTTTTCTGTCATTTCTTTTCAATTGCTAGAACTAAAACTTCATCATGACCAAAGCCTGATCAATTAATTGTTGATGTAATCACTCCAAATTTATACGGTAAAAACTCAAAGCTGCCGACCGAGCTAATATAAGGGGGGACCGGGGCATGCTGTATTTGTCTACACGTTATTAAATAATGGGAAAAACATCATTACTCTTATATAAAGTATGTTCTGGCATGATTAAGATAAGAAATAAACGGAAGCACGCCACTTTCAATTAAGATTTCTGACTTTTGTGATATAGTTACGCGAATCACCCATAACTAGAACGTCATACCCAGGGAACAGGTAAGCAGATCCGTACTTTGAATTTATCTGTCAATGTCGCGAAGGACGGGCAATGCGTTCAGCATTGAATAAGATATTTCTATCTTGACGCAAAACAGAGTAAGATTTTTTAATTTACCAGAAACTTAATTGAGTTTCTACCGAAAACACGATTTTTAAATCTCTGATGTTGTTTTGTTCATACTAATACGCAAAAATTTGAAGTACGGCTCTGTAATACTCTTTTCAGCAGTCATTGTACCGACTTTTAGATTTTAATGGCCGGCTTTTATGGCACTAAACAAATGGAGACAAGTATACAGGGTGTTAATTGTTAATATTATTTTTTTATTGCCGTATTAAGCTTAATGTCCTACCGGAGTTTCAGCCGACTATTTCTCCACTTAACCAGAATACACGCAAACAGACAACAGCACAACAACCATTAGCCGCACCTTCGACTCGAACTCGGGAAGGATAACAGCGACTAGGCATTCAAGTAGCACAGGAAGCTGTCATAACGCTGTGCCAACGTTGCGGCAGCAAGTACTGACAATTGTCTCGTTGTAACAGCTATCGCAGCAACATTGCGACAACGCTGTAACAACAGTTTCTTGCTTTAAACATGTTGCTATAGTCTTTTATAAGCAACCATTTAGATGGCGACAGAACCAAATTACAGACATTTAGTGGTATGTTTCTGGCACTAGGTATTTTAAAGATTTATTTATTTAGCGTATGGCATATGTATATACAACATAGTTATTTAAAGTTTATTTATATATTCGATCGACGCTAGCGTCACACAGGCGAAGTCGCTCATACTTCCTTCGTACTTCCTAAGTGGACAATCGGTGATAATGTGTTGGATGGTTTGTTTAATGGCTCCGCAGTCACATTCAGCAGACGGGGTTCTATTTCATTTATAGTGGAAATCAGTGCAGTTACCATGGCCTGTTCTTATTCTATTTAGGGTGGCCCAAGTCTTGCGGGGGAGGTTACAACCTTGAGGAGTTTCGGTTATAGTTGGCATATCTCTCAAAACTGGATTATTCATGTCGTTCCGCACATTTTGCCACTGTGGGATTATTCGGAAGTTGTATGTTCTCAGGGCCGTTGCATGTCCGGTTGGAGGGTTTCTGGAGCGCAGTCGTTTGCAGCTGGCGTCAGCAATGTCTCCGTGTATCGGCAATTGCGGATTGTAGAATATTTTCTCGAAATATCTCTAAGTAGGGCCTTTTGGCGGCGGAGGTCTGGGAGACGTATGTGGCTTAGCAATGGTAACCATTGTGTTGGGGTAGACTTTATTGTGCCGGAAATCAAACGCATCGTGGTGTTTAGTTGTATATCGATTATTTTTGTATGAAACTAGCTGTTTATCCAGACAGGGCACAGTATTCTGCTGAGTACATGAGCCCGAGTGTTGAGCATCGGAGGGTAGTTGCTGTTGATCCCCATGTTGTTCCGCAGAGCTTGTGAATAATGTTATTGCGAGTTCTTAGTTTCGCCGCAGTATGTTCAAGGTGCTTCTTAAAGGAGAGTGTTCTGTCAAGGGTGACACCCAAATACTTTTGGGTTACTATTATGCTTCAATAATTGGTGATCTATGTACACCTGGAGTTTCCTGTTAGCCATCTTGTTGTTTAGGTGGAAGCCGTACACTTCGGTATTATTTGAGTTTAGTTTGAGTCTGTATTGCCTGAAATACTCTCCCAACTTTGTGAGGTCGTCAGTGAGGATATCTTCTCCACCAGGGTGTGTCTGGTTGCGATTGACCAGTCATTCGCGTATCCGAATTTTCTAGACCTAGTGGTTGTCATATCTGATATATGTAAATGGCTAGCTAGCTAGCATGTTGGATGCTAGTGTTATAATGAGAATGGCAAATAAGAATGTTTACATGTTAGCATAACCAGAAGTCAGGTTATCAGAAGAATGCAAAGATTTCATTAATATTTTTACATACAGTTTTTCTTTTAGTTCTCATAGATAGTTTTTCTTTCCGCTGTTTGCAAAATCCTATAAAGAATATGTTTCATGCATGTATAGCGCGTTTTTTTATGAACAATTTTTATTTTTGAACAGCGTTTTTTATGTAAAAAAGTGAATATCACCGGTTCCAAAGGTCCGATCGGGACAAACTAAAAACCAAGAACCTTCGCAACTAAAATTACAATAAATCTGTGTTGGTTTTGGGTCATTTGATACGTACATAACGTGCAAAATGGAATAAACTGGATAAAAAGCGTTTTTTTTTTAAATTTTAACGCCCAGGGACCTCAAGAGTTCCGATCGGCTTCAAACTTTCACAAGACATACCTCTTATTGAAAACAAAGCATCCTGAAATATTGGTGCCCAAATATTGAGCCTTGTGGACACAAATGAATTTGTTATCTGAAATTTGAATTACCCGCCATTTTGTGCCATTAAGTCTAAAATGGATCATTTTTTTTCGAAATGCAATTTTGGACACCAGCCTTCCGATGACATTAAAAAAATTTATTTTAAAGTCACTTGGCTACTTGTTTGCATTTATTTATAAATAAAATGACAACGAAAAGATTTTCTCGCCCATTTTAAAAACATTTTTGAAAATATTTTAGCAGAAAAGAAAAATAATTGCGAGAACTTTAATTTAAGAAAAAAAGTTAATTTTCCTCTATCTGAAATCTGAACTCGACATATTTAACTTTTAGCATCTTGTGAAATAATAAATAGCAGTAAATACACACAAAGAAACAGAGTTGTCTCTGAACAGCACAAATATTTGACATTAGTCGAGAAAAATAAGGTTATAATTTTCTAACGAGAAGTTAGCAGAATATCAAATTCCCCTAAATATATACGTTAACTACCAACTTAAGTAAGCAGGAAACAATTGAGTACTTGATGTATAAATTTAAAAACAAAGCTATTCAGGCCAATTAATAACAATGCATTTCATAATGCTTGAAAATAAGTTTTTAAAAGTTAAAAATGTTTTTTGAGCGTTTCATATGAAGTAAATGTGTTTCAAAATGATTATAGTTAAAATATTAGCCAAAGATACACATTTGTTAATTAACAATTGGCCATAATGCTAAAAGTTAAATATCTCGAGTTCAGATGGACGAGAACTAACTTTTTTTAAACTGAAGTTTTCACATTTTTCTTTCTTTCCTGATAAAAAATTTTCAAAAATGATATCCCAGAAGGTATGAAATCATAATATTGATATTAAAAAACTATGCATATCTCAGCGTTGATTTAGTCTTTTTTACTGCACTATTACTGAAACATGAGACGTTCCTGGAACCGCAATAGACACCCCTCAGAAATGAACAACCAGAAATGTTTCAAACAAATATAAGCTGGTTAAATTTAATGCAGTCAATGCCGCGTTTGGTTTATTTTAAATCATTATCTATATTCGACATTATTCATTAAATTCTGGCATTTGTATTGGAGTTTTCGAGCATTTAATAATTAATAAGGTTTTTGCCAACAAAAGCACGGATTATTCAGACGTAATGCGATTAATTAAAAACAATCCCTGACCGGACCGCTGATTACATCAAACAGAGCTCATTTGAATATGACTAGTTTTTGATTTCTTATTGTAACAAATATTTTACAAACATTCTAGGTCTCCTGAAGTTGACAATAAACGTAATTTTATCATACAAGATATTCTAAAAATCGTCCATTCCATTTGAATTCATATAAAATATACCTACCAAAGTAACAATATATGCGAAATGTTACAGCAACATGGCAAAAGTTATGATATTTTGGTATGTGTAAGAAATATAAAAGTATGTTTCTGGAAAATGAAGTATTAGAGTAATTAAGATGATAAGTCAGATGATGATGATGTTGCCGACGACGATTATGAGAATTACGAATATGATGGCGATTATAGCGGTAATAATGATATATGCGAAATGTTACAGCAACATGGCAAAAATTATGATATTTTGACATGTCTAAGAAATATAAAAGTATGCTTCTTAAAAATGAAGTATTAGAATAATTAAGATGATAAGTCAGATGATGATGCTGTTGCCGACGACAGTCATGAGAATGATGAATAAGATGGCGATTATAATGGTAATAATGAAAAAGCGTAATAATTTTAGCAATTATAATGACAATTTTAATTATAAAACAATTTTTCTATGTATAATAAGGTAGGTACCCACATTTATGTTTCAAAATTTGTTTATAAAAACTGATTCAGAATCAGAACTAGGTACGAAATAATACTAATGGCAATTCTTTCAAGAGAGTACGCTGTTATTTAGATAAATTAGTTACACATGTCCTCTCATCTTCTTGTGGATTCTAGGGATTTTATAATTAAATTATTCAATTCGTCGTTACAGAGCCATGCAGAAGAGAATTTTGTTCCCTACACTAATTAAAATGTGTCACCTATACCTGACTTTAGTTGCCTGAGAAAGTGACAATCTTGTTAAGGGCGCCAGTATTAATGTCTGCCTAGGGCGTAAGAATGTCGCAACTCAACTAGCATGTGGGTACGAAGGAGACAAAGAATCAGTTATAGGGACCACAATAAAAGGCATATACTTTACCGGAAAATCCGTTCTGTTTTGGCGAAGTCAAATAAAACCCAAACTGGGCCATCCTCAAAATCATATTTTATATGTATTCTTTTGGTTGAAATAATATTAATTTTCGTTCTTTTTCCTACATATTACAAACATTTAGTAAATGCCTGTAATGTTTCTAAGGGTGAGCGAGTTCCACTACTAGTAACAATTTAAAAAGTTCTTCGTTCAACCAAAGATCAAATAACCTAGGGAAAACTGTTTTCACACGAAATTGTCTGCAATTTGATTTCTATACATTTTTTTGTTATTTCGATTATGATTATGATATAGAGAATAGTTCATCAATTTTCTTGCATTTAGAAATACTTCCGTGGTTATGTATGGCCATTAAGTACAGTTCATGGTAAAATATATGTTGACTAAACTTTGCAATTCTAATGAATTGTTCAGGAACAAAATGAAGCTTAAGTTTTAAAAATCATAATTCAACGTTTCACTGCAATCTTCTTCATATTCCTAACATCTTGAAGCAACGTTTTGTGATGTAACACTCTAGTTAACCGACTTGTGCTGTATGGTACGTCCGATAGAGCAGACCGTTTGTCACGAGTTCTTGCTATGTGCACAAACTCACTAAAGCTCATACTCATCACGTTCTTAATATTACCAAGTTTTGGAGGGCTCTCCCTTCGTCTATTGCCGTCTAGTTTCCCCTGAATTATCGACCGTTCTATATTGTCCCCTCTCCATTCCACTCTAGCCTTAAACTGAAAAAGTTTTACTTCAATTTTCACGCCGAATACCGTGGTTATTATCACACAAAGGACGCCAGCCACTCCAATTGTTATTGTGCGATTATTATTGTTTTAGCTACGTACGTTCCAGATAATTTTTCTGTTCTTTTATATTATTTTCTCTATTGATTTGAAGTAGCGAAACAAATGAAATAGTGAGCATTTTCATTTTGCGAACAAAAGGCCTTAGAGAAGTTAGTCAGTTTCTGTTAATGGTATCGATATTTTCTTTGTTGTGAATAGTTCAGAATTTCGTTCTCGTGGAAAGGCGATGTATGTTTCGGATAAAAATTTAATAAATAAAAGAAAATAACCACCTAGCAGTAAAAATAGAAGATCTGAAGTTCGGTTATCAGCAACACGACGTTTATTTAAATTTTTAAATTGAAATATCACGTGATATCACGAACATCTGCGTATGACTTTCATGTGATTTTGAAGGCTGCTCTGATTCAAATATTGCTTATAAGTTAGGCACAAGCGTGATTTGCTATTTAAACATTTAAATGACAACGCTGGATAATATAGTTTTAACACGCTTGAACCAAAAATCAATTTTAAAACACCAATAATAATATCTAAGAATAAGTGACATGATGTATAATCACACGTTGTAGGTGATACAACATAATTTATTTCCGAACTCGTAGAATGACGGCAAAATGTGCGAGAGTAGACTACACGTTTTGAGTCAAGGTACATTCAAGCAATATTTGAGAAGGTATACTAGAATTAACTTCTTTTTACGAAAGAAATCCCAGATTTTCAAAGCATGTATCTAATCTATTGCAAAAATCATTTGGTAAATTAAAAATTCTTTCGATACATAAAGATGTGTTGAGTAATGATATTAAATTAAAATTGTGTGACTCTCTAACTCTTTCATATTTATCGTATTGTGACGTAGTATATTGGCCTGCTTTGTTGCAACAAGATAAAAATAGTCTACAAAAATTTCAAAATACGTGTATAAGATTTTGTTACAATCTTCGCAAATTTGATCATGTTACGGATAAATTCAATGAGTCTAAGTGGTTAACACTTAGTGAAAGATTTCAAGTTCATCTAGCATGCCTTATTTTTAAAATTAATTCTACCCAGATGCCCTCATATCTACAAAATAAGCTTATTAAAGGCAGTGATATTCATGCTTGTCCTACACGCCATTGTCAGTTGTTTAGTGTACCCAAGCATAATTCTTCCCTATTTCAACGCTCATTTAGCTATAACGCCGCAAAAATCTTTAACGATTTGCCTGAAAAATTTAAAGAACTCACTTCTGTGATAAGCTTTAGAAAATAGATCAAAACCTATATACTTAGTAAAAGAAACCATGTTGTTTTATAAATTATGCGCACAGTCTGCCAACCTGATATTATATTAGTTTATTCGAAGAGATGGTTATATGGAAGAGCAACCCAGTTGAATATCGCCATCTCCTTTATTGTTTAACTGTAACATATTTTTTGAATGCAAAAATAAAGACATTTTATTATTATTATTATTATTATTATTATTATCTCTACAGGGGATCGGACCTAAGGCAAGAGCATAGTATGCTTACCTCTCGAATATACCTGTTTTTTATTCAGATACATTAATAAATTATGATATCCAATCAATGGGCATATATTTTCTTCCTTATAATAATATAAAAACTTTAAATTCAAAGTCGCTTTACTTGCTCTATTGTAATAAGGAAGAAAATATGATAAACTTTTAGCCAGAAAAACATACGGGGTCGTGTATTCGCAGGGCATATGTTCTTTGCAGGGATACTTCTATAATCGAAAAGGTGATTAAGGAATATATAAAACTGTTTCTCAAGGAATTTAGAGTCATTTAAATACATTATTAATAGGTATAGGAAATAACGTACTAGTAAGTAATTAAAGTTTCTATCGTGTAATCATGGTTTTCTTACAGATAATGTTCAAAAAATTATAAAATTTATTCATCAATCGTTCTTAGTTTTATTCAGCTGTTTTAAATTAAAAGAGTAATTAAATTATGTTTTCCATATGCTACATATAAGCAGGCAAGTTATCACCAAGAGCCATACGGTGAGTTAAAGATTGTTTAAGGGGTCGTTCTAAAAGATCTTTTGTGAATTACCCTACAATTGTATCAGGACTCCCAAACTTTTCATAAAGCTTATGATTTTTCTGGGAGCTGTTTTCGCTTTGCATTCGCAAAGAATATGTCCCGCAGTCTCTGTTGCGTATCACAGTATCTTTTCTGCCATCCTCATATTCTTAAGATGATATCTCATAGAGCAATTCCCTCTTAGAATACCTGTCGTCAGCTTCAAGTCAGACTTCTTGAGTTCTATACCTTCTAGATCTTCTCGGTTTCTTTTTCTATTTTAGGATTTACCTATAGTATCTTTATCTAAGGGATTTACGGATACTTTAGATAAGTCACAAAACGGCTTGGTCCAAAAAATAGGACTTCAGCACCTTATTTGTAAGCTAATTCGTTTCGTTCTATTTCCGCGTGCCTTGGCACCCACAACGAGGTAACCTTGTTGTTTTTTTCCAGTTTCTTCGGAAATTGTCTGCATTCAAAGGCAATTTCAGACTCAAATGTGTAAGACCTGAGAGCCTTCAATACTGCCTGGCTATCTGAAAGTATGTAGATTGCCTTTGTTTATGCATTTCTGGGTACCTAGATAGCATAGAATCTGCCTGGAAGATGGTTGAGGTTTTACCTAGGGCTTTGAATATTCGATCCATCTGTGTACCAGGTGAGTGACACTTTTTCTACCCTCAGTGCTCCAACCCTGCTTGTTTAACAGCTCTCAACCAGCACATCGAACGAACAATCTAAATTCTTCATAGTTGATATTGAGTCAGTGAGTTTGGTCATGGGCTTCAATTGGATTAGATATTCCTTAATAGATCACCTGGTTTGAATGAGAGTACCTGCTGCAGCCTTAGGAGACTAATTACTGCAGCCTTTTTCACGTACAGATGTAGGGCAAGTAGGTTTAGGAAAGATAAGACCAGTAGATCCTTTTCGGTTTTAGACACCAAGTCTTATCAAACAATCTGCCGCACGTCCAAATAGTCGTAGTGGCTTTTATAATTGTTCTTTCTAGATGATCTATCGAATGAAGTAAAACACTTAACTGTTTGTTACGTTTTCAAAATGTATACTCTATCAACTATTTACACATTATGTTCAGCAACTCTACATGTCTAAAAGATGTATTTATATTGATCCAAAGGAACGAAATGCATATTTCTGTTAGAATATGCATAATGATTTGTAGTTATACAGAAGCATCTATTTTATGAATACATGTATGGAGCCACGCTTTTTAAAACAATACATTAACAACTGTATACTCTGATCTAATTCTTTCTAGGCAGATAATATCACATTTTCTTTTTGAATTTATATGGAAATAAGTATCTCGTATTTGACCATTCTTTACGTTTCTACACATATTTTAGGATATGAACTTCTTAACTAATGAGACCACGTCTGAGTCATTATTTCTCTCCACATTGAAGTTCATATAAAAGATGAACCTTTTCAAAGTTTACATGTTTTATGTACCTCTATATGATATATCAAGCCTTGTGTGAAATATATAGTAACAAAAACTGAATGGAAAGTTCCACAGTACACCGTATATTAATATACGAAAAACATCCATAAGTGAAACCAACTCTTGTATGAAATATAAAATAAATGTAATCTTTTTCAGGATGCTCTTTGGAGTGTCATTTATTTTGGCGTTTTGATAGAGTCATTTATTTTAGTGGTCCATCCATATACAACATCAGTATTCAAGGGAAACGACTATAAATTTCCGAATGCGTGTTGGTTGCTTGGAAGACATGCTTTAGCCACTGTTCCAAATTCGCAAAACAACTTTCAACTGTCTTAAATAAATTGTCTTTGCCATTAAATATTCAGCCATTGATGCATTTCGCTTGCTACGTTTTCCCATTAAATACGTCTTTAAATTATCATGACAGTTTAACTTTTCATTCTCATTGAAATAAAGTTCGTTTACAGGTATAGTAAGTTCGGTATATAACTTAGCCACATGAAAAACTAGCAAAAAAATTTAAAGGAGACCGGCCGCAATTAGTTTTCAATTTATGTACAAAGAAGGTCATAAAGAAGGTGTTCGGCTTCTTGTATTATTATCACAAAAAATTGTCATAAATATTTCCTAACGAGTTAAGAACGTGGATCAATCTCAACTGAGTATAATTAGTTGAAATTTGTCCTACCAAATAGATGATTCGTTGAAATAAGCGATCTAGTCAACGTGGACTTTCAGGGGTGGAGTAACTGTTTCTTTGTCATAAAAGTGTGTATTGCACGACTCCGGTAGTATACTAATCAGGAGCGGTCGGTCTCTTTTAGACTTCTTTGCGAGCTTGTTTGTATCGCTATATTTCATATGGAACCTACTATACCTTTTTATTCTGCTTTGATAAAACCGTAAAATATCTGGTTTGAGCGCTTTAAATTGGATTGCTTTTTTACATTTTATGCTAAATAAATTACTACAGACATACTCTGTGGCAATATTAACATAATGCTAAACAAATTAACCACTTATTAACTAAAGAAGATTTTAATACTTAGTTTGAACTGTTACACCGAATGCAACGTGTTAATGTTAATTTTTCTTAAACTATTCGCCAATTCGGATGACCTTTTTTCGTAGTGTAAATTGATTAGTCGAGAATGTTATTACATGTGAGTTTTATCAACCATTTAATTATGTACGAATACCAAGTGTAACAATTAAATTGTGTTCCTTTGCGAAATCTTATATCATCCTGTGAATTAAATCAGCAACAACAGCAAGTTAGAATTCAAGTCAAGCTTTTGCCTTATCTCTTCATAATATTATAGCTTTTGGTTCAGTTCGTTATGTCTGTTATTAGAGGAGATACACTATTTACACTATTTTAAACCACATATTGTTTTTATTGACATTAATTTAGTTTGATGTATATCCTGGGATTTCGGTAGTTGAAATGAAAATATTTGTATTTCCTTACATTTCGGCATATTTAATCATCGTAAGAGAAGAACATTATTGTGATAGACATAAAATGGTATAATAGTGTAGAAATATTTAAAAATTACAGTAATTTTCATCCCTAACGATGGTTAAATATATCGAAACGTAAGGAAGAAAGAATTTTCATTTAAATTGACCGAAAAACCCCAGAATATACTTCAGGTTAATATGGTATTAACTAGTCTTCCATGACTCACTTTGAAATTCTTCTGATATCCATAAGAAGTAATAAAAAAAGGTCCAATGTTGAAAAAATCACTTGTTCGAATTTACTCAAAACTTTCATTTGGAAGTGGCTTACTTTCACACTACAGTTAAATGTTATTTTTCAGTGTGAATTTAACAATATTCATCTACGTTTTCCTTTGCACTTACTATCAGAATCAAAATCTGAAAATATATCAAGTTGTAATTTTTAAAGGGGATGTTTTGAATATTTTTCCATTTTTGGAATTTAGAGGTAGCCCTGCACATGACTACTAATTTCATGCATGTTTACCCCATTTTGAAAATTTAACAACAAATTTTAATTCTTAAACTTCTATGACTCACTTGAAACTTTTCTAATATCCATAAATAATAAAAAATGTCCAAAATTGAAAAAATTACTGTTTTTAAATTAATCAAAATTTTCATGTGGAACTAAGTACATCACTTTCATACTACAGTTAAATGTTATTTTTCAGTATAAAACTAACGATATATCAGAATACAATATTCATCTACGCTTTCTGTCGCAATTACAATCAGAATTGGAATCTGAAAATCTCTTAAGTATGACTGAAAAAAGCTGAAAATTAAATTTGTATGTATAAATTTTAAAATGTCATGAAATTAGTAGGTAATTGCATAATGAGATCTAAATTCCAAAAACGCACACATGTACGAGATGTTCCATTTGAATCTCGAAAGTTAAGGTCACCTTCGTTGAAACTGGAAATCGTATAAACTTGATTAATATGACACATGCATCTTTCTAATTAAATATATTATGTATGGCCTTGATAGATGGTTGCTTCGATTGGGACATTCAGTACAATAGATATACCAAGGCATACTTGACATATTTTCAGATTTTTCATAATAATAACATAGGCACACAAAAGAAAGAAGTTTTTCCAGACAGAAGTCTATTCCCATGTTTTTTGAATCGCTGAAGACGAATATGAAATCCAAATTGCGAAACTTGCTTCCACCTATAATAAAACAAAACATTCCTATTTCTGGCGCAATCACACACAAACTTTTAGACGTTTTTGGCTGATCAACCTGACACCTGCGATGCCTTTTTGGCACAGGCTGAGAGCATACTTCTACGGCTGAGTGTTTTTTAGTTCAGCATTAGCTTCTACAGCTCTAGCTCGATCACTCTTCGCGATGTATGTGCTATAACTGCACATGTGATAGTAAAGAGATTCAGTACTAATCTCTGGGGCAGTCGCTACAATGTTAGCCTGTAGAATAAATGAAGCTTCTTGAATTTTCTTCCGACCATTTGTGTCGCTGAGGGTCTTGAGCTTGATCTTTTTCTTGCAGATAATGCGTAGTTAGGGGTTCTGTGCATTTTTCTCCTCATTTGTTATCTGTACTTCCTTTATGACTAGCTCAAGCTATTGGGTTAATATTTGCCTGTAACAAAAAAAAATTGGTGATCCCTGAAAAATAAACAAACACATAGAATTAGAAATTACTAAATAGAAAACCGGGTTACAAATAGTTGGAAAACAAATTTCCAAAAAAACTGATTTTGATCAATTTTTTCGGATTATTTACTAAAACCTATCGAATAAAGAAAAGAAAAATACAAAAATACGATTGGTTGAAAAATCACCAAGCGGAAAGCAACCAAAAAACATTTTTCTTTTTGTTTTCCAATTTTCCAGAAAATCCGTTGGGTTCTCCAACAAAATGATGATGACAAAAAATAAGCTGCCTTTTTTAAACAAAAGAAAGAAACAAAAAATTCATAAACGGTCGAGAAACACGCGAGCATAAAAACTATGCTCTGCCAATATGGCGGCTAAGCAATCATATGACAAATGATTTTTACACATCTGGACCCCCTATGTAAAGTGTCTGAAGACAAAGTGCGGATATATAAAAGTGCATATGAAACTGGAGCTACTCTACATAACTACTCTAGGTTTCAAAAATGCAAAAATATATGGAGCGTCGTATTTAAAAATAACAAACTGGGATCACTTCCAATGGAACCGAAAATCGTAAGAATTTGGGTAATAGATCAAGAAGTAGCGTTTTGGCAATGTGTGAATATAAAGAAATAATAATTTTGATATTGATTCGTGTCAAAGAACGAGGGAACGCTTATAGAAGTTTACGCACCAGTTTAAAAGTATCTATATCCAAAGAGTTTCTTATTTACTTTCTAAACTTGAAATTAAATATTAAATCGGTTTTAGTAAATAAATACCTTTTAAGTAAATATAGTCACCAGGGAATCAAACTGCTACTAACAAAGAAAAATTTATGATATCTAAAATTATACCTAATTGATATTTAGATACTTGACATATTAATTGTATCATACTAGGATAGAGTAGAAATAGAATAGAAGGCTATTGATTTTTAGGGACCTAAAACAAGGTATAAAATATATCATCACAAATACATTTAAAAAACTATATAGTTGCATAAATTAAAAATACATTTAAATTGCAACAAAGTAATGCCATGTAATAATAATTGTACAATTATATACAGTTTTATATAGAGAAAATACTCATAGAGAGAACTCACCTAAGTTATATATTGTTTCTTAGGTTTTTACGGGTGTTAAATGAAGTGTTGTTGTGCTTCCGGGTGTTTTCGCGTGTAGTTGGTAGGCTCCTGGTTCTCGCTGAAAGCTGCCTACTGCTGCTGCTGCCGCTGCTACTGCTGCTCCTCGTTGCTCGAACTGAAAAGTTCAGTTCGAGCAATGAGGAGCAGCAGTAGGCAGCTTTCAGCGAGAACCAGGAGCCTACCAACTACACGGGAAAACACCCGCTGCCGCTGCTAGTGCTGCTCCTCGTCACTCGAACTGAAAAGTTCAGATCGAGCAATGAGGAGCAGCAGTAGGCAGCTTTCTTAATCATACAACTTATATGATTGATCCACTCAAGAGTGTCAGTTACTAGTGGATAATTATTGCCTCGTGTCTGAACGACACGGCAATATTTATGTCAAGAGACTCCATAAATACCTTTTGCAACTTTCAGGCTGATTCGTTACAACTTGTAGAGACGCTAAAGATGAGGAAGGAAAAATGCTTCCTCCTCTTCAATTGTTGCTATCTGCTACTTGTCGTATTTTGTAGGCCAACGTTTCATATTAGTTGGTGAAGATTGACAATACTAACTCCGACAAATGTAAAGCTGCCAAAGGCGTCAGACAGGGCTGTGCTCTGCCACCACTCCTCATTAACACCTATAGTGAACACGTGGTGCGACGTCTGTTGGAATACTCACAGGGTGAAGTTTCTAACTTAAAGTTTGTAGATACGCTATCTTGGTTGCATCAAGTGAGGATGAGCTAGTGCATCTACTGGACAACCTTCAAACAATAAGCTCTGAGTGCGGTTTGAAAGTAAATTACAGTATAACAAGAATTATGATTGAAGACCAAGCAAATGTGAACCATCCAGACATGTTAAGGATGGGTGATTGTGAAGATATCAGCAAGATAGTCTACCTTGGAGCCTTTGAGAACAACACCGGAAACTGCGAGTATGAGATTCGACGGTGAATACAGATGTCATGATGGGCAATTCCCCAGTTCAACATTTGGCGTGACAATAGTATTACGAAGCGCATAAAATCAGTGTTTTCTTCTCCCATCTGAGACATAGAGACTATTTAAAAGACATGCAAATGGCATATTGATTTTTTCGAAATGTGGGTCTGGAGATGTTTGGTGTGAATTCCCTGGATGGCCGATCGCAGCAACAATTTGATTCTCCAAGTAATATGTCCCTCAAAGCGATTCTCCAGCAACGCATTTTCTCGAATTCTCATTATTTGACCAGAACAACCGGAAAGAGGACAACATGAAAAGGTTAAGAGAAGAGCGGAGGGTAAGAGGCGAAGAAGACGACCTCCAAGATATTGCGTTGATGTCATCAAAGAAAATGAATAGCTGTAGTGAAGCCGTGTACCTAACAGGCAGCCACGATAGATGGCGTGACGCTGTCCGACATGCTACAGAGCAAAAGGAGACCAACTAGATCATTACGTGACACAAAATATCTGCTAAGACGTTGTGAATAATGAGAAGAAGACATAATAGCACAGATTTTTTATGTTAATACACTTTACAAAACATCAAACACCTACCCCCAGCAAAGGAATAAGCGATATGATTCCGTTGCTACTAATAATAACTAACCTAAATTATTGTAATGATCGAGGCAGTAAAAACAACAACATAAATCCTACCTCGTAATATCTCCACATAAATATTATTATGGTTAATTAACTCACAGCAGATATGTCAGGAAATATAATCTATACGTTATTATCAAATATAAACTTCGTTGTGTTAACAGGTAATGAACGCGGTTAGTAATGTCTAAGTAGGGGTTATAAATTTTAATTTATGCTGTAATATAATTTATGTAATTATATTGAGTTGTATTATCTGCATAAGCTCCTGCATTCCTAAACTGTTCTTTAGAATTTATTTGGCTTGCCTATAAATACTGTCCGAAATAGTTTTACTATTTGTTTAGACTGATGAGTAAATATTTCTAGTCCATTTCGAAGGTAAAATAATAAAGCAATGGGAATGGAATAATATGCAAGAGATCAGGATAATATACCTGCTGTATATTTTCGAAATAATCGAAAAATGTTATTTTGGCTATTCAGCAGATGATTTTCACGCACTTACTATCTTATACTGGTATACCAGTAACGCCAACCAATGACATCATTCTGAATACATAATATACTTTTTAGTATCTCTAACCTTATCACGACGACACTTTATTGTGTGACAAAACATGTCCTAAAGATTTCAGTTGTGAATGACAAAATTTGCACAACTTTTAGGCAGCTTGAAATTAGCCGACAGTAAAAGGAAATATTTTATCTATCTTATATTTTCATTTTACTTCCACATCCACGTACATCCACGGGCGTGTTTCCTCCGGGGCCCGTAGGATTTTGAGGGGGCTCGGAGGTTTCGAGGGGGCCCGGGTTTCACTCGAAGTTAGACAAGCATTCGTATTAGGCGAAATGAGAGAGGTGTAGCTTTAAATGATTAGTGTGTTGTAAATAACAACGAGTTCCGAATGACTTGTATTTGTTTAAAATGAGATAAATATTAGATTATTTTATTATACAATTTTAAGGAATATTAGCTGTTGCTTTTCAGAATGTCGATCGATATAAATATTTAACTTGAAGAAATATCACCCCCCGCTGTTTAAAATTTCTACCGAGTTAAATATTCAACCGTAAGGAATATCATGCTGCCCCGGTCTTTAGAATTTTGACCGAGTTAAATATCCAAATTTTAGGGAATATCCCTCCGCTCTTTTAAAAATTTCGAACGAGGCATATATCCAATCCTTAAGGAATATCACCCCCCGTTTTTCGAAATTTATATCGAAGCTTGCTGGGAGTCGTATGTTATTACCCCCCGGGCCCGATTTTCTCTCGACGGCCCTGACTATAGGCTACGAAGTGTAGTCAGTAGAGCAAGAAATAGAAATCAGCGGCAATTTGGTCGATGGATAGTAGCTGTTATGTAATACTTAAGCGGCATCTCGTTTTACTATATAATCCCACATAATCGAGAGAAATATATTAAGTTTTATCCGCCTACCAGAGATGAAAACCACGACTAGGTCATTATGTGTAATTGGTAAAATCGACCAAACAGTTGCAAACGTTTGAATGTGATGCCTTTATACCTAATAATTTATTCAACTACTGGCGGAATACTGATAAACGAACTTCACGAAGCTAACTTAGCGCATTCAGTGGCGCCACATATATATGTATATATATATATTAACAATAATAACGGCTTCAATGCAAAGAACAAACATTTGCGGCTGCGCTGCTATAATACATGGAGATAACGTTGCCAGATTTGAGCATAATATTTTAAATTTAAGATATATGGTAGCATAATGTATAATTAACATAATGCGAATGCTTGCATTTCTCCGAACTACGTACGTGCGAATTTACGAAATTCATAAATCCGTACGCCCCTTTCTACTGACAACACTTTTCGGTCCTGCTATAAATCATAGGTGTATGAAAGTTATTTATTAAATAACCAAAATATCATTTTTCAATGGTTTATGAACCAAATCTCATAAAGTATTCTCAGAAGGCTGTAGATGTAACTATAGCATATATTTATTCTTTTTTTTTACTTTGTCTACTGACAACACTTTTCGGTCCTGCTATAAATCATAGGTGTATGAAAGTTATTTATTAAATAACCAAAATATCATTTTTCAATGGTTTATGAACCAAATCTCATAAAGTATTCTCAGAAGGCTGTAGATGTAACTATAGCATATATTTATTCTTTTTTTTTACTTTGCTCTTAAATGGACTACAGTGATCTCCAATAGACTGTATATCTTCTCTGATATGTTGACAATAGACATTACATAAGTTGATTGGCCTTCAAAGCGTTTGCGCTTTTTATGATTTATTTAAATGATTACAAATAAAGTTGAGTAACATTGCTTGCGTATTAATATGTTGTGTATACAACGTCTAGTAAAACTGCAAATATTTTTAATAACTGTTGTGATTTTATGTATTGTCCTATATGCCAGAATTACTGTACTTTCGTTGTAGACAGCGGTCAACACTGTTTATAAAATAAATATAAAGCAGGATAAGTAAATAAAATGTATTTTTAAATAGCAAATGACCCGATAATTGTGTATTTTGTTGTACATGCGTAACTATTATAATTTTGATATAAAACAGCGAACCAATATCACATTTATAAAATTAATAATAAATTAAGATAAATAATAATATTTTTGTGATTCTGTATTGAAACGTCAATTTTTTAGTTATTATTAATTTCAAAATATCACGTCAAATTAATATTGCTGATATGCTTGAAAAGTACTGGATTTCAAATATTAATAAGAAGTGATATCAAACAATGACTTTTAAATAAAATTAATCGTTTTAACATGATATTTAATTCAATATTTAATTTTCTGGTTTTATTACAGAACTGGAAAAAATTTAGTATCGCACGTTCTAAAAACGTTCTCTCACTCGTGGCGCTTGACAACATTTACGAATCGAAAAAAAAAACACAAAATTTTTCCCACCTGTAACGACTGAAGGCGCGCTTTCAAAAATGGCGGAGGATCCGGGTTTAAAGCAAAGCATGAATCCTTTTGAATTTTCACTTCCTTCTTTATAAATGATCGATGGTAAATGTATGGGTTGATTCAACTTAAAAAAAAGCTTTCTCGAGCCAAAACATTTTAATGAATATATTTCTAAGAGGCCTTTTGATTAGATCCTAAAAAAAAACAATTTTAATCTTGAATTGTGACTTGCTGAGAACCTTAATTTACTTCCACATCCACGTAGTGGAGTCGAAGTATAGTAATCGTAAACAAAATTTCACTTTTCTTTTGTTGAAATAGGCTATCGGTAGGTCTGTCTGTAACTTTTTTTTGTGCACACGTTTTCTTAGCAACGGTTTAAGATATTGACTTGAATGTTGGTTCATGTATGTACCATGACGAAATATGGAACTAGATTATATTTTGCACTAATTCCGGCGAAGCGTTGGGCTACCTCCTCTCCACTATTAAAGGGTTAAATAAAATAAAATTGAGATTTTTACTTGAAATTTGGTACAGAAATAGGAGTAAATAGTGGAAAAGAAGTAAAGCAAGCTGGTAAGAGTAGATAAACTTGGGATTTGATGCATATACTAGAAGCCAAGGCCATAGATTTTTTATGGTATTTTTCAACCACCCCCAGGTCATTATTAAAGGGGTTAATAAAATAAAATTGAGATATTGACTTGAAATTAGCACTGCGCCACAGCTCCGTGGCGCAGTGCTGTATTTGGCTTGCGACCACGGAGTCCCGGGTTCGAATCCTGACTAGGGTATGGATGTTTACTGGCGTTTTTCATGTGTGTTACCAACATGTCTAGTCGCTGTTATCTCTCCCGAGTTCGAGTCTCAGCCGCGGTAGATGGCAATATCGCAGGGAATGGTTGTGGTGTTGATGTCTATGTATACGTGTCCAGGTTGAGTGGTAGAACAGCAATAATAGCTGAACTCCGCCAGGACGTTCATATAAATAAGGCCATTAAGAAAAAAAAATTGGTACGCGTAGGTATGTGTTGTAATGACATCTGATTAGGGTGATTCCATGTAAGGGGTTGGGGGATGAATAGGGAAAAATAAGTAAAGTAAGGTAATAAGAGTCCAGAAACTTTAGATTTTTTAGAATAAAGTTTAGTATTTTTTCTCAAATATACCTTTTTGCATGCTTAAAAGTGAATTATTTATTTGTTTGCTTATAGTAATGAAACATATTCTTTATAGGATTTTGTAAACAGCGGAAAGAAAAACTATCCATAAGAACTAAAAGAAAAACTATACGTAAAAATATTAATGAAATCTTCGCATTCTTTCGATAACCTGACTTCTGGTTATGCTAGCAAGTTAAAATTCTAAAATAAATTTGTCCAGTTTCTTATTTGACATTCTCATTATAATACTAACATCCAACAGAGTCCCCTACGGCTAAGTAGATTAAACTAGTATCTACATGACCCCATACGTTATGCGAATTCAGTTAAAAATGAGAACAAAGGCTTGAAATTATGAAAATGTAATCCATTAGAATGAAAAAAAAAATAGACAAGGTAAGTAAATAAATTAATTTCAGGCTTTTGTTCTCATTTTTAACTGAATTTGCATACCGTTTGGGGTCATTTAGATACTAGTTTAATCTGCTAGACAAATTTATTTCAGAATTTTAAGTTGCTAGCATAACCGGAAGTCAGGTTATCTAAAGAATGCAAAGATTTCATTAATATTTTTACATATAGTATTTCTTTTAGGTATCATAGATAGTTTTTCTTTCCGCTGTTTGCAAAATCCTATAAAGAATATGTTTCACTTCTTGCATATTTTGTAACAATTATATTTTAATTACTTCATTCATTTTCGTCGTAATGGTGTCTGCGTCCCTGACCTGTTAACGATAGCATAGTTATGTACACCTTCAGTATAAACTAATAAATAAATATTAGATTTTACAAAACTCTTACACCCCCGGTGTCGCAAACACACGGGCTATCAATATGTATTCCTTTAACGAGACTTGGATGGAAAATTTAATGATTCCTTAGGCAGCCATTTTTAAACTTGGTTCATTATGATAGTGCGTAGCGTCATCATCCAGTAGAACAAACATATATTTATGACTTTTCAAAAGCACCAAAAAGTAATATAAGCCTTACGACTATAACAATGTTAGCGGCTGACTGAATTTTCCAGACCACTTTCTTTGGAAGAAGTAGCCAGATAGCTTTTCTAGGAATTTCTAATATAAAAAAAATATGTATTTAAGTACGGTTACATTTGGTACTCTGTGTTTCGGTAATAAATATTTAAAGATACATTTTCGCAATTTTTTGTTTATAATCCACTCTTAAGCAATTGGTCATTAATATCGGATATGTTATATATTAAATGACTGCAGGTTAACAAGGTTTTAAACTTAAGTGGTGAATTGGATCTTCTCACGCAATAGGCGTGAGAAGATTCAATCCACCTTTTACTTATTACCTATGCTTCGAAATAGCAGTGCGAAGAAAACGCCCTGCAAAGTATTTAACTATCATGAATGAACTAATAGGATAGAGCTTTGGTGGGATCATGCAGCTCACAGGCAACGGTGATAGAAGGTATGATGCCGTCAAACGTGCTACACAGCAAATAGATGCCAACTAGAATAATACATGAATTACGAAAAGTCTGGCAGGAACTCGTTAATACGAAGCAGCAATATTAAATTCTCTGTACCTTTATTTAGTAAAACGTTGAAAATTGTCTGTTTTCCAATTATTTTAAAATTATATTCATATATTTTAATGCTTGCAACTACCATAGAACTTTGACATACGATGCATAATGAAGTATACTTCTCATGAAATTTCATAATGTGCTACGAGATCTGTCAGAAAAGGACCGTGGGCGTGCGTGGGTGGATGGATTGGGTCACAGGACGCAAAATAATAGGTCAACCTTTGTATAATTTCTGGAAATATTTTTAGGGTTTATAAATCCATACAAGGCATTTTAGGAAGAACGGTATATGACAAATATAAATTAATTAATACTCGTTTTGAAACTAATTGGGTTAAATTTAGGAAAGGGGACCGACAGAAGTAAAAGTAGCAGAATTAGCAGTATTTAATTTTGTCTTTCAATACACATTAAAATTTGGTAATCTTGCTAATACATCACAAACTAAACCCATTGATCATAATAAAAGAAAACCGCTGAAATGGATAAATACAATACGGTACTAAAAGAGGACGTGGCCTGTTAGTTATATTGAAAGGTGCAGATCACGTGTAATGCTGGTGTCGTGGTTTCAGTACAGCAGCTGTAATTTCATTTTCCACTCATTTAGCTGTCCCGTCACGCACCAGATGGCTTTAGCCAAACCCTTTTCACATTCTACTTTCCACTAGAAAATTGTTATTTATTTCTGATTGTCCAATACCAGAAACTCTAATTAAAAACTATTTATTTTATCTCAAAGTTAAAACTGAAGTTTTTGTGTTTACTCTTGAATTTCAGGCACGCTTGTAAAATATATAACTATGGGCAACCGTGTGTCTAAATGGAAACTAATTGGACTGATACTACATATAAAAATATTCTATAAGATGAGGAATATTTACTAAATGATATTGATATTAATTAATTAAATGATAAAATTTCTGGAGATAATTACTAGACAGGGTGAACCAATAGTAATAGGCCACTATTCGAGGGTACATTGTTTGGACCACAATATGAGAATATAGACAAACATGCTATAGTAAGTTGTTGCTGTGGAAATAGATGGTAACTCTACAAGGACTACAAACCAACCATCGTGGAAAAATAGGCTGAAATGGGAAAGCAATGAAATGAAACAGAAACAAGAAACAAACAGTTAACAAACATAGGTGTTTGTTTAACTGATTGCTATAACTTCTCTATTTTGCTCGAGTTTGAAGGTTATGTGTAAACCTTGTGATATGAAAATATCAAGGTCAGATGATGTAATACTGAGCGAGAGCCTGTTACTATGTGGAAAGCGATACGATGTAGTTGGTTAGCGCCGATCGATATTGTACCGCCTGTTCAACAAAAGGCGGTACAGAGAGAGCAAATCTTGTAGCATCGAGCCGGGACGCAGTGCTGCTGCGACTCACGAATAAGCGTGATATCATTTCTCTCACTATGTCTTGCTGTGTTCATCATCAGGTTATTCAGAGATATCACTCTCTAATGACTTTTTGTCATCACTTAACACTTCACTTCCACTGGATTCCAACCTCGTTGATGGCGACCCCACCATTTCGCCAGAATTATCTTGTCGATTAGAGGTTGGCGCATATTTAATGTCCTCGCTTACGGTGCGAAAGGTCCCGGGTTCAAACTCCTATGTTTGCTGATTCTTTTTTCTTTAATTTTGTGATGATTAATATATTTCTTCACAAATTCCTTTCTACGATCTCTTTAGGTTAGGTTAGTAGGTTTTTCTGCTTAAAATAAATTATTTCTTTCGTGTGATTACTTTAGGTTACGTTGGTAGATATTTATTCTGATACCTAATTATTAATAATTATTAGCGTCGCAGGCAGTATTAGAGTCGCAGACAAAGAAAACGGGAGTGCGGTGTTTTTTGCCACAGAATAACACAAAATGAACATAAAATCATTAAAATCACTATGTTCGTAATACGTTGTTAACTCTCGGTCTAACAATGCCGGCTCGCCGTTACCAAACTTGCTCTCTCCGTACCGTCTTGTCTGTTTTACTATTGCCTCCGTGCTATAGCGCTGTCTGTCATTTCCTGGGCACGCCGAATTTTTATTTTTATTTTCTAATGATTAATGTTTTTTTTTCACAATTTTAGGTTTGATTTGACGGCAGAAATAATGTTTTCCCTCTTTTTCCTTTAATGAATTTAATCTTTCATGGGATGGTTAGGTGGTTAGGTTAGTTAGGTTGATTTTTATGTTGCTATCCAATTGTCAATAACTATCAGCGCCGCAGGCAGTATTATCGTTACAGACAAAGAAAGGGGGTGCGGGGGGTGTCCCACCGCTTTTTAACACAAAATATTAATGTTCGTATATGGGGCCAAAGTTACGGGTTTTATCCGAGGCCGTCGACATGAAAGAGATCAGATGACGTAATACTGAACAAGTGTGCACTGTGCACACTTGCGGAGAACATGAAGTTATATTTGTGGTTGTGGTCAACGAAAAATCGTAGTCGCCATGGATTCATAAAGTTTGACAAAAAATAGCGAATAGCTATTTTTGTAGTTAAGTACCTAAAATCATGTTTTTTGGGATGGATCATAGCTGTTTCCGGACGAGGCGAAACAGAGTCCGGAATAAGTTTATGTTTTATGTATGGTGTATGGTATATTATTTCCAATGTCCCAATGGTTGCAAGGATTGCGAAATCTGTGATTTTTTTTTAAATAGAACACTCAACATTTTTTATGTGCTTATGTTTGAATCTTAATTCTCTATCCGGGCATACCGAAACATCTGACTATAGGAAGCAAATAAGTGTAGGCTGTAGAGCAAAAAATCAGCGGCATTGTGGTCAAAGGATTAGTAGCTGTTATGTCATACTTAAGGGACACCTCGTTCTACTATATAATCCCACATAATCCAGAGAAGTACATTAATTTTTGTCCGCCTACCAGAGATGAAAACCACGACTAGGTCATTATGTGTAATTGCTACAATTGACCAAATGCTTGAGTGTGGTGTCTTTATACCTAATAATTTGTTCAATTACCATTAAATTTGCGGAACTCTGATAAACAAACGTGAAATGATCCCAACCTACCGCAATCAGTGGAGCCACATATATATTTTTTGTATGTGTAAAATAATGACAGTACTCATATTTCATAAAATATTATTTATATAATTAAATTTGTTTTTACACTCAACTCAGCCAAAAAGAAAAACTGGAGTTCTTTTAAGAAAATTTTTGATGGCACGCCTAATTTTGTTTAGGAGTGAAATACCTATGAAATCTGACAAAAACAGCATGGACCAACGTGGAGGTGTGAGCATATCCCTTGTCAGGAGATGCTGGTGACAGAATTGTTAATTAGGGAGTAACAGGTTAAAAAAGAAAATAAATCATCAAACTTGCAAGTTACAAATAAGTAACTCTTCTAACAACATGACTAAACTTTCTTGTTAAAATAACATAATTAAAAACCAAACTTACCAAAGTTAAAAATAAATAACTGTTCTAATATCATAAATAAACTTTCTTGTTAAAATAAAATAATTAAAAACAAAACTTAGCAACAATAATTGTCCACAATTAATAATTTATCGCTGCTGACTCCTACATTTATAATTATTGGCACAATTATTGCGTCAACCCGAATATCCGCATCCCACATTTTTTCTTCAACTTCTTTAACGTGCTCCATGCATTTTCGCCAATATTCTTCTGTAACTCTCTTTAATGCACCAGACAGAAGGCCTTCTACATGTTCTAATTTATTTTCTCGTGCAACATTCCCCTTTCTTCAGCCCAAATAAGCTCAATGGGGTTGAGTTCATAGTGGTAAGGCGGCAGTCGTAATACTCCAATTGCTTTAGCTTTAGCCATTTCATCCACATTATATTTCTTTTATATCAGCGAATACTGTTCGGCTTTAACCGAAGCACGATCAAATGATATTCCTCTACCATCTAACCATTCTTGAATTGGCGCTTTTCGCCATGCATTGGTTGGTAATTTTTCCAGTAATCGGCTGTGGTACGGGGAGTTATCGACATATCCGGGTTCTATCTTCGCGAGAATTTTTGCAAACCATTCCTCGAAAACATCCGCATTCATGTCCTTATGATAAACGCCACTGTTTTTCTACACGTTACACTATGTCCTTCATTCAATCATGTCTCATCCAAATAATAGCATTTTATTCCTTCTTCACGAGTAGTGCTAATTGCCCGATTACAATTTCTTCACCAACAAATAATATCATCTCTCTCAAATAGTAATAGAAATAGAAATAGAAATGTTTATTTGACCAAGTTACAAAAAAAATTGTTTTTGGCAAGTCATTACAAAGTGTAAACCTGAAATATAGACAATCTAAACACAAATAACGTTTAAATGTAAAAATAAAGAACAAAAAACAAGTACTACTGAATATTCACAACATAACAATATAGTTACGTCAATTGTTGATGTAAAAGGTTGTATGAATACAACATCAATGAATAGCAATATATATTACATGTTACATATTGCAATTAGAATAATCGCGTACATAGCAAATAAATTACAGAACTAATGATGCCATGTATACAGCATGAAATGTTTGCTTTACAGTGCTTCTCAAAATGTGAGATATAGTATACTGACGAAGACAATGGGGTACAAAGAAAAAGAAAAGAAATTTAAAGATTACATAATTGAACTCATAGAACAGGTATAAGTATTAAAAAACAGTATTAAAAAATTCTTCTTCTGAATAAAAGCAATAATTTAAGAAGTATCTTTGCATCTTACATTTAAAGCCATTAAAATTGAGAGATTTTATGTCATCAGGAATATGATTATATAATTGGAGATTTAATGTATTTTTCCTTGATTTTGTTAATCTAAGACGAGGCTGTCTGGGTTGTGAGGCAGACCTTATTTCGTAATTGTGAAAATCGGAAATAGTCGGGAATGCATCTTTATTTTTATGTATTTCTACTAACGTACTGTACATATACAACGAAGGAACTGGCATTATACCTAATTTTTTGAAAATTGGTTGACAGTGGTCTCGCCAGCCAGCATTATCAATTAATCTGACAGCTTTTTTTGCAATCGAAAAATTTTTATTGACTACGATGAGCCACCCCATAGGATAATTGCATAATTAATGAGAGAATGGAACATGGCGAGATAATAATTTTTTAAAGTACTAGAACAAAGAAAAGTTTTTAGCCTACGTAAAAGAAAAATTGTACTTGATAATTTATTGAACAGATCCTCTATGTGGTTGGACCAGCTTAGAGTGTCATTTAAAATGACGCCCAGAATTTTTACACTGTCATTATTAACAACTGCGTTATTAGTGGAAAATATAATATTTTGAGTTTTATCCTCATTTAGTTTAAGTTTATTTGCAGAAAAACAATCACTGGCACGTTGTACTGATTTATGGCTATCGGAATTTAAATTACCAAGGTCAAAACTAAAATCCAATATGGAGGTATCATCGGCATAGGAAATACATTTTGTAGGCGACATAAAATGGAAATCATTCAAGTATATAATGAACAATACGGGCCCCAGCACAGAGCCTTGAGGCACTCCGTGTTTAATTTCAGCAAATTCAGAGATAGTGTTGTTAACCGATACACATTGTTTCCTGTTATTAAGATAGGAATGAAATAGCTTCAGTGGTAGACCCCTGACGCCATAATGGTTGAGCTTTTCCACAAGAATCTCGTGAGAGACACAGTCAAAGGCCCTGGAGAGATCGCACATGCTAATCGCCGCGTGATTACCAACCTCAAGGCCCTCGACTATGTCGCTCACAATCTTCAAGATGGCCTTAGTGGTGGAACATTTATTTCTGTATAGGAGGCTATTCCTCTTTCCTTTTGCAATTTCAAAGTTCATATCATTTAAACAATTTTTAAACGTCGATGTATCAACTTAACATCGAATTCCATTTTTCTCGAATGTGTCTAATATTATTTTATTTCTTCCAGACTTCGCTTTACATTTCTGAACATCCCTTTAATTTTTTTCTTCTCTCAAAATTCTGTAGATGGTCCGCTCACTCACGCCGATATACGTGGAAGTCATATTAACTAAATCTCTGTTGATCCTGATTTCTATACCATCGGATAATCTTTCTCCAATCATGATATACAATTAAAAATAATGTTCTTCTCTTTGTACTCAAATGGAGAATTTATCCAGATTTAAAAAATAGTAAGATATCACACAATTACACTTATTTGAGCTAAAACATTAACAAAATAAAGTGTTAAGGTACTATAATACAACAAATACGTAATTTATGTACAACAAATCCTATTCATAAACAACACACTATAAATATTTCACACAAAATAAAATTTTAAGGCACTATGATACAACGTAAGTTATAAACAACAAATTAATATCGCACGATTCATAAAGAACACAATAACACTGACTCTAAGCTGAATTTACAGTAGTAACGGTTTCAGTGCAACGGACAGTTATTTGCGGCGGCGCTGCTACAATACGTGGAGATAATGTTGCCAGATTTAAGCATGATATTTGAAATTTAAGACATATTGTAGCTTATGCATAATTAATACAATCTGAGTGCTTTCTTCGAATTACGTACATGCGAGTTTAGGGAATTCGTAAATCCGTATGCCCCTGGTTCTACTGCCTAGACTTATTGGCTACACTATATACGGATATATTATGTAGAACTCTTTATAAAAAACCTTATGCCCTCCAAGAAATTCTCTAGTTTTCATTGGCTACCTTCCTTTTAGCAGCTTTTTGTGTTAAACACCAGAAAAATCAATTTTTCGCATTGTTTCAACTTTAATCATTACTAATTCAGTAATATTACAAAAATAGTAATATAGAACTAGTCGAGTCGCTGTATCGAAATTTATAAAAAACCCAAAAAATGTTCAATACTTTACCTATTTTTTTGAAACTTTGGAGATATCTTCTTGGGTCCATAACTCGAAAAGTTAAGAGTTTTTTTTTGTCGGTCGAACCTTCGACATTGTTAAATAAAAAAATTAAGATAACAATTGAATAACTTTCTGAATAATTATTCAAAATGGCTGATATTTTCTTAGGGGGGTTTTGGGGGTCGCTAATTACATATATAAATTTAAAAACTCATAAAAGGTATTTGTTTATTAACAGAAACATTATTGAAATACAAAAATCCGCACGCATTTCGAAATAAACGATGATTTTTACGAAGTATAATATATTATCTTTTGGCATATATTTAATAATATTTATGTGAATCTTATAGATACATCGTATGTAGGTATACACCAAAAATAGAATTCCACATATACCACATATTCTGAAAAATATATAAAAAAATGTTTTCGTTGGAAAAGTGAACTTAATTAAAGAACTCAACGTGAGTTTGGACTATAACAAAAACAAATGATAAAAATAGGCTAGAAACTAAGAATACTCAAAGGTGCGTTCATTAGAAACATTTTGTTTTTTGTTTCACTCAAAAAATCGAATCCATTTTCCAGAAATTAAAAAGAAACGGAGCGGTTTTCCAGTTGTATGCTGGTGGGATGGGGCTTATGAGGAGTCGCATTTGAATATTACACGTATTGGCTCCAAACAAAAAACAGCCGAAAAGTACGTTTATTGGCTTCATTTTGCATTTTATTTCATTAAAAAATTCGAAATCGTTTTCTAGATATTGAAAAAAAAAACAGAGCCATTTTCCGACCTTACGCCGGTGGGATAGGTGCTTGAGAGGAGTCACATTTGAAAACAATTATAGATATCGACTTCAAACAAAGAACAGTCGAAAGGTACGTCTATTAGCTTAACTTTGCATTTTATTTCACTCAAAAATTCTGAACCGTTTTCTAGAAATTCAAAAAAAAACGGAGCGATTTTACGACCACACGCTGGTAAGATAGGTGCTTGTAAGGGGTTGTATTTGAAAACATTTATAGATATCGATTTCAAACAAAATACAGTCGAAAGGTATGTTTATTGGATTAACTTTGCATTTTATTTCATTAAAAAATTCTAAACAGTTTTCCAAAAATTCAAAAAAATGGACCAATTCTCCGACCGTACGCTCGCGGAGTAGATGCTTATTAGTAAAGGCCTTTGGATACAACAACTGATTTGGACTCCAAACCAATAAAATTTGAAACGTACGTTAAGCATGGTCATATTTAACATTTTATTATATTAAAAAATCGGTTTCTCTGAGAGTTATCATTTTTTTAGAATGACAGATTAACAAAAATATTTAAAATAATGGATGATATTTCGGCCATTTTGAATCCGCCATTTTCAATTCTGACTTTTCCATGTTAAATTAATAATTCGCACAATTATGAATATTCACAGAGAATATTCCAAACAATTAGTGTCACAACCGCCATATTGATTTTGGACTCTGAAATCAAACCTCCCCAATAAAAGTTTCAGCCATTTTCAGTTATTTTTCTGGCAGTTATTCAATTGTTAGTTAAAAATATACGAAATAATTATTAACATATGCGCCATTTTGATTCCGCCATTTTGAATTTGAACTCTTTAATATCAAATTCGTAATCAACGACCCTCAAAACCTAACTAAAAGGAAATCAGCCATTTTGAATAATTATTCAGAAAGTTATTCAATTATTAACTTAAAACTAAAACAAAAAAAAGAACTCTTAACTTTTCGCTTCATGGACCCAAGAAGATATTTCCAATGTTTCAAAAAAATCGGTAAAGTATTAAACATTTCTTGGGTTTTTTAAAAATTTCGATACAGCTACTCGACTACACATATTACTATATAATATGATACAACCTAGCGAATAATGTGGACTTCATCCTGCATAAAGTTTCCCTATATTGCCTGGTCTAATACGAAAACCGAGAAAATGAACCAATACTAGTGCATGTGCACCACCGTTCCCTTTAACAAGCCTGACAATTTTCAGTGGTAACTAGATCATGTATCGAGTCAGTTAAAGCAGGCTTGCAGCAGATGCCGATTTGTTAACGCTTAAACGCGCGGCCTGGTAAATTAACAATTCCGGTCTCGTCTCAATCATCAATCAAGGCAATATATAATTAGGTCAGAACGCAGGCTATGAACGTACACGCTGATACAGAAAGCCGATAATCCCACCGCAGACAATTTACCTACCGGTAGTATATGTACATATAATAGACCATACATAGATATCAACAAAGGATAGCATAGGTGCGTATAGAGAGAGAACTACAAAATCATATCAGAATGGAAAACAATTATATCGTTAAATTAAATTTCACTTAGTAAAAAAAATTACCTACTCAATGAATATTTTTGGTAACTTGCATCGATAGCTTTCCGATGTGTCTTTATCTCTGATGGAGCAAGTGTATGTGATTTTGCTTATTTGTTTGTCTGTTTCCCTAATTTTAAAACGAATAAGTGCATCAGTTTTGATGCAGATTTCTATAAACGTTACATAATTCTTTGGATTAAATTCTTAGATACTGATCGTACTGAAACACCGCAGATGCGTCGTAGGGTGTCATTATAGGAGTATAAATATTACTTAATTATGTCAAAAAATATACGTTATAATATAATTGAATCACGTGAATGATGATCAACTTTCGATTATTAGTGATAGAAAGTGACTTTTGAATTTACGTGAAATTAGGTAAGCATTTCATATACTGCCTGATATAGTGCTTCGAGCACTTATACGAGCAAAAAGCACTGTGCTTCGGTGCAGATCTGGTTGCGTTGTTATTTGTATATGCGTACCCTGGTGAGGAGCGCAACTTGGTTAAATATCTGGTGGTGACTCTAGACAACAGGAAGAGTTTCGCTCTTCATATTAAACAGACTATCAACAAGACATATACTGCATTAAATAAACTATACCCGCCAATAAACAGGCGAAACCAACTGACAACGTACAACAAACTAACTGTACAAGGGAATGTCCAAACTCCTGTTGACGTATACCTGGGAGTCCTGGAACACAATCTCAGATGCATAGCCTAAACGTCCCCAGACGACCCAAAATAAATTTTTACACCTACTGACGAGCACGGACAGGTACACGCCGATTGTTGAATTGCATAAGGCCACTGTAACGCAGTGCTACGGTATTTGGCTTGCGACCACGGATTCCGAGGTTCAAATTCTGGCCAGGGTATGGATCTTTAGTGTTACCGAGATAGTAGCACATATTGTCTATGATCGTTTATTTGTGGCATATTCAGATTTTCTTACTTTTTATTTGGTATTTTGCTACTGAAAAATATTTAAAAATTTTAATGTAAAAAACCTCTGTGCCAAACGAATCTGACAGAGGTTGGTTCTTGAAAACTTGATTATCACAAGATGTGTTACACCTAAAAATATATAAACTAATTAGAACAATGTCATAAACTATAAAATGAAAATGAAAGCTAAAGTCAGTGAACGTTTCAGAAGACAATCTACTTTGACGGCCAAAAAGTTAATAAATAAGTGTAGATACCAATTGAAGTAAACCTTGGAGTTCCCAGCACACCACCGGCCCATTTTGTTAAATATTATTGTAAATATTTTATCACAATGGTGTATAATAATAATAAAAATTATTAAAGCATTTATATGTCATGCTTAACTTTAATTTAAATGTATGTGTAACTCTAATTTAAGGTATGAAATGTACGAATAGCTAAACAAAATAAAAAATGATCAAATGGTAAAATGGTGCAATAGCTATTCAAGACTAAACCAACATTAACATAAACAAGCTAACCATTATACTCTTCGCCGACTTACTACACTTGTTATATAATTATTGAACATTCTATGGGATACTCTTCGCAGTTTTCTTGTAAATGATATTAGTTTCAAACATTTTTTGTTTAATTACAAAACAAATATATATTTCATTTCAAAAATTAATAACTTTTCTATGTATTGATCCATTTTGTTAAGAAACAATGGGGTTCTTCCTCTAGCTAACACTAACTTACTATCGAAATTTCAATACACTCGGACTGTTTGTTCTTAAGTTATCGTGCTTATAAGAAACGTGACGGACGAACAGACAGACGGACAGACGGACGGACATTTTGCAAGTTGTTCAGAATTTTATCACCAGCACAGCGATGAAATTTTTTTCTCTACGAGCAATATTACCGGTTTTAGAAGTGTGCCGATCGAATGCAATGTACTCTTCGTTTTGTATTTGCGAAGAGTATAATAAGACATTAATTAATAAATATAATAATAAAATATAAAAATAATAGTTTAAAAAGACTAAAACAACACGCTTTAATAGCAAACTGAACTAAAAAGTAAAAAATAACACAATACAATAATATAATACAATACAAAAAAGCGTGTGCTTATTACTAGGAAATATTTATACCAGTTGATATCAAGCACCCCACGCTTTCTTGTATTGTATTGTATTATTGTATTGTATTATTTTTTACTTTTTAGTTCAGTTTGCTATTAAAGCGCGTTTTTGTAGTTTTTTTAAATCATTATTTATTTCTAATTTTTTAGTCTTAAAAATTTGGACCAGATAAATCTAATCTGGAACCTCGATAACCCACAGATACCGATTTTCAGTCGAATCCGACGATAATTGATAAAACCTATCCGCCATATTGACGCCGCCATTTTGAATCTTTGAATGTTGATGACATATTTGTTTTCTACTTGTCAAGCCCTTTCCTTTGATACCCATATCAAGGGGGTTGTAAAGAAAATGATAATCCGCCATCTTGGGGCGGCGGCCATTTTGAACATATTATAAAATTGAGTATACTGTATTGTATTGTCATCGGAGTTACACACAATTGCCAACTTTCATGATGATACAGCAATTAGAAGCGGGTGAAAGTTACGTTGAAAGATTACGTTACATTGATAGATTGATAGATACACGTGAAGCTAATAAAAACGTGTACAAATTAATTGGCGACCTCACAGAACCCTTGTATGTAGTATTCTTATTTTTGAAAATTTGAAAAAGTTTTCTTAAGCAAGTAGTAAACTTAAATCTATTTTACATTTAAAATACTTCGAAAACAATGTCAGTAATGTTGATTCTTGGAAACCGTGTTCTGAAAAAAATGAATTATTGCATCTATTTGCACTTCAGGAATATAAGAAACCATTAACAAATTGTTAAAAACGACATTATCATTTATCCGTATAAATTCTTTTTTTAAAACGATAATTCTAAATTTTATAATACGAAAAATGAAATTGTTGCTACTTATATTTTATGCTTGTAATTTTTCTGATATTTCACTCAATAATACAATTTCCAGCATACATTTTCAGGCAACGAACCGAGGATGAAAGAAATCTTACAAAATAATTAAGTCAGTAAAATACCGTACAAACTGGTTTCCATTTAAATCTCTGTACCAACACACTTTTAATTTATTTTACAAACTAAGAATATTTATTCGTCTGTTTTCAAATTTCTCTTAAACTTTTGTATAAGTGCACCGAAATAATACCTACTGTTTTACGAAATTAATTAAGTATGGCTTCATGAATATTAATGTTGCCGTAATGTACGTGTTTCCTGGAACATTCATTAAATTTTAATTCTAGAGAAAAATAGGCGTAAATTTTAAGGAAATACGCGACAAAACAAAACACTGTGAAGGTAATACAGCTTTTTAATTTACGAGAGCCCTCCGCAGGCCGACAAAATTTAACTTTAATTAACAATGAACAATGAGTAGATATGAAATTGGCGCCACTAGGAAAAATATATAAAAGGTACAATCTCTCGGAATAATTATAGTTTGAGGCTATTGTCCATTCATGACTAGAGAAGCTATGGTGGGATAAAATTTTATTATGGAAATTTCAACTTTTAAACTTGAATTTCAATACATTTTTAATTTTATAGCGTCTAACCGTCTATTAATAATTGTGAAAATATCACCAGTGAATATTTTGACAGTTATATACAGTGTACATGTACAGGGTGTTCCGTAATAACGTGCAAAAAATTTAACTATCAATTCTTTATCGAAAATCGAGGTTGGTTCTTCGTATAAAATTTTTGAAAATAGGCCTCCCCTGTCCAGCTACACCCCCTGAAAGGTGTGTGCAAAACGGTTTTTAATTTCTATCTGAAAATAACGTAATCGAAGAAAGACGAAAGGACCCCGCACCAAATACATGGGAAAATGGATTTCGGTGAAATTCTTTCTAACTGGGGGGAATCAATCCGTTATTTGATGCTGAAAAAAGTTCCCAATACAACTTGGGTCTGAAAATTGGTCAAAATTGGTCAAAAGTTACAGCTTATGAAAATCGGCTATTTTCTGCCAATTAACAAGCAAAGTGCAATATGCATGAATCCCTGGAGATATGTTTGATATGTATGTATGTATATAAAGCTTGTAACCCTTGGGGCTTACAAGATGAAACCACTCTTTCCACCGAAGAATTTCGTATAGTGACTCCAGTGAATAAAACGCAGTTTGATAAGATGTTTGCAATCTGTGCACCCGTAGAACGTAGTGATACCGGCTTTAGATATGTGTCTAGGAAAGATTTATTAGCCTTCTTATACAAAATGAAGCGGGGATTATCTGATGATTTCCTCAAGGTTGTGTTCTCATACAGTAGTTGGCAAGCTGTGAGTTTAGCGGTGAGTACTGTAAGATTTCGTTAATGATGGGATTGGTTCCTAGAAATGTTGTAACTGCTGTAACTTTTGACACCGGGATTTTCAGACCCAAGTTGTATTGGGAACTTTTTTCAGCATCAAATAACGGATTGATTCCCCCCAGTTAGAAAGAATTTCACCGAAATTCATTTTCCCATGTATTTGGTGCGGGGTCCTTTGACACATCTCCGTTACTAATGAAAGGGCATCTAACGAAATTATTTCATTCACCTAGCATGGATACAAAGGGATGATATTAATTACCAATCTTATAATTTTGTCATTATCTTTCTACCTGCTATGGTTTCTATCTATTAAGAAAAACAACTGAGCACTATGATTCATTTTGAAACTTTTTTACCTCTTGAAAAAATTTCGTAAATCGACCGTTTTGAGAGAAAAAAAAGTTACATTTGTCTAAGTGATCAATCAAAAATGACGAGCATGATTATATTATGTAAAATACTAAGTAGGCTAGTGTCAAATAATAATTTGACAGTATTAGTAACTGAGATATGCTAAATTTGGTATTTTTCCTATTACGTTATTTCCAGATAGGAAGTAAGAACCGTTTTCTTCAACACCCCTTTAAGGGAGTCTAGATGAACAGGAAAGGCTTATTTTGAAAAATTTTATATGAAGAACCCACCTCATTCTCGATGAGGAATTGGTAGTTAAATTTTTTGCACGTTATTACGGGACACCCTGTATACAGGGTGTCCCGCTTAAAACTCCCGGCCCCATTTTCTCAATGACTGAAATAGATTCGAATTCTGTAAAAGGAATTCACTAGGATGTATAAATGACTTTAGTTCTGAGTGAAAACGGCCTTTCTCCTCATTGAGATATAGATGGCGTTGAGATGCAAAGAAATTAATCGATCCCAGGAACCTTGAAAATAAGTGCATGTGAAAGAGCACTCAATTCTAAGAATTTTTTATAATATGAATATGTTTTAAAAGTCAATAGTTTTCGAGATATTTTAATTTCAATATAATTTTTTTCAATGACAAATATTGTCACAACTTTTTCAAACGAAATTTTAGATGATGGATCCTTCTAGACATTTTGCATAGTAAAATAGTCTGATTTAGATAGTAATGAAACAAATTTATTTAAACTCCCAGTTTGACCGGAAATTACATTATTGTTTCATTATAATAAATGATCCTCTTGAAATTGCAAATAGCTTTAACGATTATTACGCAAATTTAGGACAAAATCTTGCGGAAAAAATTGAAAGGGCACATGTAGCAACACCCTTGCAACTAACGCATAATGCAAACTCCATATATCTTAGTGAGGTAACAATTCTTGAGGTTGAGGAGGCTATCAAGGAATTGAAAAATAATAAGCTCCCCGGCATCGATGATATAAAATCTGAAACAATAAAAAAAATCAGTAAATTAATTGTAAAACCTCTTGCTCACTTAATTAATAGGTCAATAAATCAAGGAAAAGTATCATCAGTATTTAAGGTTGGAATTATTAAACCACTCTATAAAAACGGAGTTAAAGATGAGGTAAGTAATTACAGACCTATAACCCTTATATCCAATTTTGCGAAAATATTCGAAAAAATTATTAAGAAAAGATTATTGAGTTTCCTAAACAAATATAAAATAATTTCGGATAGACAATACGGATTTAGGGAAAATAGGTCTACCCAAGATGCGATATGTGACTTAACCTCAAAAATTTATGAAGCCTTAGATAAGAGCGAACCCGCTTTGGCAGTCTTTGTCGATCTTGCCAAGGCGTTTGATACTGTATGTCACACTAAACTTCTCCAAAAACTTGACGCTGTTGGTATCAGAGGGCAAGCTCTTTCACTGCTAAAAAATTATTTAGAAGATAGAACCAATTATGTATCAATACAAGATATACATAGTAATCCCAAGACAGTCAGATATGGAGTCCCACAGGGGACCGTACTGGGTCCACTGCTATTCTCCGTATACATTAATGACCTATTAAACTTGAACGGTTCAGGAAAAATAACAAGCTTTGCTGATGACACGGTTATTTTATATAAAGGTAAATCTTGGAATTCTCTACGAACCGACATACAAAAAGACTTTTGTAAAATAATAGCGTGGTTTAATAATAACACCTTAACACTGAACTCGGATAAAACAAAATATGTGGCATTCAGCTCTTACAAAAGCGGCCTACCTCAATATAAATCTATATCTGTCCAAATAAATAATGATGTTATAAATCTAAAGGAAAGTGATACCGTCAAATACCTAGGTGTTATCATAGACTGTCACCTAAGATGGGATAAACAAATAAATTACATAGTTAAAAAGATCAGGGGCATTATCCCAAAATTAAAATATCTAACCGACTTCTTAGATTTCTGTGACCTGAAAACCATATATTTCTGACTAATCCATAGCCACATAAACTATGCAATTTTAGCTTGGGGGGGAATTAATAACAACTACCTACATTCATTAAATACAATACAAAAATGGAGTTTAAAAATAATCACCAAAAGAAACTATACATATCCATCTGATTTATTGTACAAAGAAGCGAAGGTACTGGATGTACGTCAGTTATTTGGCCTAGCCATGTGTACGGAAGTATTTAAAAATAAAAAACTTCTTGAATTTACTGAGCATCATTACGTCACGAGAGCAAAAACTTCAGCCATCCCTAGAAATATAAAATGCACTAAAACAGTTGGTCAGAGATGTTACACCTACCTGTGCTCTAAAATGTACTCCATATTACCTCAAAATATTAGAAAATTAAATACAATTTACTCGGTAAAGAACCACATTAAGAAATGGATGTTCGATAACCCCAGAAATGTAATACATGCGATAATAGATAAAACATATTACTATAACTAAACTTAACTTACAGCTGTGACAGTTGTTGCAGTGACATATATTGAGAAAATCTGCCTTAATCTTGGCATCTTAATCACCTAGATACTACAAAATATGTATTGTTTACACAGTTAAGAAACTAAGTAGGTAATAAATTAAGCATAAATGTATAATGAGAACTATATTATTAGGAAAGTACACATTATAAATGTATTATCCAATGAATAACCATCTTGGCATACGAATTTTAACTCACAAACAAGCACTCACAGTCCTGGACGAGTGAGTACTTCGTGAGTTCTTGTACGTTTGTTTATTGTTTGTTTATTTTCATAAAAATGTAATTAATGTTACTTTATATTCTTTAGATGAATAAACGTTATTATTATTATTATTATTATTATCATCAATGGGATACCCTGTACATTTTGATGAAAAATAAAATAAAATATTATGTTGAGCATCTTTTCAAATGTAACCATACATCTACAATTAATAATAATAAAGTTAATAAAACAATTAAGTAGATAATTAATTTTTGTTTCACATATCATAAACAAGTGAACAATTAGTTAAAAAGGCAAACAGAAATTTCATCTAAAAAGTCAGATTAAATGTTCAAAATTGTTTCCATCGTCCTGAACACACATATTACATCTCTTTAAGAGTTCACTTCTACAAACTTTTAATAACGTTTCTTTGCTAAAAACTGCCACGGAAGCATATATTTTTTTTATAAAGATCAGCCAAATCTTCAATGGCCACCTGACAACGCCACCATTACCAATCCATCTATTCTCGAAATGTACGATGTAAATAATTTGTAACAATACCAGGATTATGCGGTGGCGCTCCATCTTGTTGAAACCAAATATTAGCTAAATCAATTTGAACATTATTTAATAAATGAGGCAAATCATTTTCTAAAAAATCTAAATATCGCTGTCCGTTTAACGTGCCTGAAAAAGATGTGGCCTATTATGTACCCATTGACAATTCCTCACCAAACATTTACTCCAAAAATGGTTTGATTTCGTGTTTGTCTCAACCGTCGAGGATTTTCCTCTAACCAGTTATGTTTGGATACTAAACCATTATTATGAAACCTGCTCTCGTCGCTCCACATAATTCTATTTTACAGATTGTCCTGCTCCTCTAACATAACAGTAAATTGCAATAAAAAATTCATTCTCCGTTGTTGATCACCTGGTCTTAAGTGAAGAACTAGACGTACTTCGTAAGGGAAATATTTATTTTGTTTCAACATTCTCTGGCAAGAAGTTTTAGAAACATTACATAGAGTCTCTAACTGCCGCACAGTGGAAAAAAAAACCTATTTTGAACAATAATCTGCCTACAAGTCAAATCTTAATCAATTTTAATCTACCTTGGCTTAAAATGTAGGTTATTGGCTACACTTTCAGAGTATACTGCCTAAATTGTAAACACCGATTTTCTAACCTAAGAAATGTATCAAATATGAGAGTAATCACTTTTTTCTATGTCTAAAAGTCAAATTGATCAATTTTTCCTGTATCATCTTTAATTGATTTTCATTAAATTTTGATGTATCCCTAATGTTATTTAATATTAATACTTTTTTTTGTATATTTTTGTTTATCACCATTCCAAATAATTTCACAGAACTTTTTTTCTTGATTTTATATTTCATTTTTGTAACAATGTTTAATTTATATAAATCAATTTAAAATTGAAATTTAAAGAATCTTTCTTCAAATCTTTTTCTATAAAATCAATACAACGTCAATATTAACAATTTTATAGATACAGTTAATAAATACATTTAGCGAAAAGCGAGAATAATCACAATTTTTTATATTTGCACAAAATTAGAATATATTCACTTATAAAATACAATTATTCAGATCCCTGCATAATATGATAAAGCTTGCACTTTAATCTATAATAATAAATTTGGTAGACTGGTGGTATTACCAATATCTGGTTAACCTCTCCAATATATCTTCAAGCTAATTAATAACAATAAAATATTCGACTGGATCTTTTAAATAGATATTAGATACATATACTAATATTTAATTACTGTCTTCGATATATCTCCACTAATATTTAATTAGTGTCTTCGATATATCTCCACAATTATTGTCAATAAAACATTCGACTTTTGTTATTTATAGTATACGTTTTTTTATTATAATAATTTACAAACCTCTTTTATTTGTAGGTAATATTTTAATTCATTGGCTCGAAATTTTTTTTATATAATAACAAAATGTGATAATAACTGAAAGTAATTTATAAAACATGTTAATAAAATTTCGAGTAGGGTAATTATATTTTGTTGAAATTTCTGATTTTAGGAAATTGGGGTTTGCAATTTGGGCAGTATACTCTGAAAGTGTAGCCAATAACCTACATTTTAAGCCAAGGTAGATCAAAATTGATTAAGATTTGACTTGTAAAAATAGAAAAAGTGATTACTCTCATATTTGATACATTTTTTGAGGTTAGAAAATCTGGGTTTGCAATTTAGGCAGTATGCTCTGAAAGCTAATAACCTATATTTTAAGCCAAGGTAGATCAGAATTGATTAAGATTTGACTTGTAGGCAGACTTCTGTCCAAAAAATGTTTTTTTCCAGTGTGTGCCATAAGGGGGATTATTATTGACCGTTTGTAGTACCAAAGCTATGTTTTCATCAGTTCTTACATTTTTTCTTCGGGTACGTTTTGGCTTTTTGAAGCTACCGTAATTCTCCAAGTTTTTACTTAAACTTATAATAGTTTTGGGGGTTGGTGTATGTGTGGGTCTGGAGAACGTGTTCCGTATGTATGTGCGGCATCTGCTGCATTTTTATAACATTCACTGTATATTATTATCATATTGCACTTATCTTCATTAGTGTGAATGACCATTTTGATGGATTAAAATAATAAACGAATTTATAGTAGCAGATTTAATCGAATAGAAAACATAAACTTACCATATACATTTTTACAATAAACAGTAAACATAAATGTCAATATCTTTCATTTAGAACCTTTGTTTTAGATGAAAGAAATTAGTTAAAAATTAATAGTTTAAAACTTTATTATTATTAATTGCAGATGTATGGTTACATTTGAAAAGATGCTCAAAATAAAATTCTCTTTCATTTTTCATCAAAATGTACAGGGTATCCCATTGAAAATGAAACAATAATGTAAATTCCGGTCAAACCGGAGGTTTAAATAAATTAGTTTCATTATTATCTGAATCAGACTATTTTACAATGAAAAATGTATAGAAGGACCTATCGTCTATTTGATTTAAAACAGTTCTGACAATATTTTTCATTAAAAAAAAATATACTGAAATTAAAATATCTCTAAAACTATTGACTTCTCAAAAAATGTTCATATAATAAAAAATTCTTAGAATTGAGTGCCCTTTCACATGCACCTATTTTCAGTATTTCCGGGATCGATTAAGTATCGATTAATAACTATATTTCAATGAGGAGAAAGGCCGTTTTTACTCAAAACTAAAGTCATCTATACATTCTAGTGAATTCCTTTCACAGAATTCGAATTTCTTTTTCAGTTGTCGAGAAAATGACACCGGGAGTTTTAAGTGACATACCCTGTATAGAAAACTTAATTTTACTTCCACATCCACGTAGTGGATTGGAAGTATAGTAATCGCAAAAAAATTTTCAAAAATTTTTATTCGTGAAATAGGTTTAGAATGTCATGAAACGTCGAGATTTTAAATTTGAGCGAAAAAAAAATTTCTGTCTGTCTGTCGGTCTGTCTGTCGGTCTGTCTGTGACTTTTTTTTGTCCGCACGTTTTCTCCGGAACGGTTTGAGATATTGACTTGAAATTTTGTACACGTATATATTATGACGAGATCTGGAACTGGATTGTTGTTTGAGGAAATCCGGTGAAGGGTTGGGGGTTAAATAGGGGAAAATAGGGAAAAATAAGTAAAGCAAGCTTGTAAGAGAGCAGACACTTGAAATTTGGTGCATGTACTAGAAGTTAAGGCCTAAGATTTTTTTATAACATCTTTCAACCCCCCACCACCCCTACCCCGTTAATGGGGTTGATAAAATAAAGTTGAGATTTTCATTTGAAATTTCGTACACGTATGTATTATAACGACGTCTGAAATTAGATTATATTTTGAGATGATTCCGTTGAACGGTTGGGGGTTAATTTGGGGTAAATAGGGGAATATAAGTAAAACAAGTTGGTAAGAGTCCAGAAACTTGAAATTCGGTATACGTACCAGAAGCCAAGGAGTCAGATTTTTTTATAATATTTTTCAACCCCCACCACCCCTACTCCAATATGAAAAGGGTTGATTAAATAAAATTGAGATATTCATTTGAAGTTTGGTACACGTATGTATTATGACGACATCTAGAACTAGATTATAATTTGAGATGATTCCGTTGAAGAGTTGGGGGTTAAATAGGGGTAAATAGGGGAAAATAAGTAAAGCAAGCTGGTAAGACCACAGAAACTTGAAATTCAGTGTATGTACTAGAAGCCAAAGCGTCAGATTTTTTTATAATATTTTTCAACCTCCACCACCCCTACTCCAATATGAAAAGGGTTGATTAAATAAAATTGAGATATTCATTTGAAATTTGGTACACGTATGTATTATAACGACATCTGGAACTAGATTATAATTTGAGATGATTCCGTTGAAGGGTTGGGGGTTAAATAGGGGTAAATAGGGGAAAATAAGTAAAGCAAGCTGGTAAGACTACAGAAACTTCAAATTCGGTGCATATACTAGAAGCCAAGGTCTCAGATTATTTATAATATTTTTCAACCCCCACTTCATTATTACAAGGGTTGATAAAATAAAATTGAGATATTCATTTGAAATTTGATACACGTATGAATTATAACGACATCTGGAACTAGATTATTCTTTGAGATGATTCCTTTGAAGGGTTCGGGGTTATTTAGGGGTAAATAGGGGGAAATAAGTAAAGCAAGCAGGTATGACTACAGAAACTTGAAATTCGGTGTATGTACAAGAGGCAAAGGCCCCAGATTTTTTGATAATTTATTTCAGCCCCCACCACCCCTACTCCATTATTCAAGGGGTTGATAAAATAAAATTGAGATATTCACATGAAAGTTAGTACGCATATGTATCATAATGACATCTGGAACTAGATTATATTTTGAGATGATTCCGTTGAAGGGTTGGAGGTTAAATAGGGGTAAATAGGGGAAAATAAGTAAAGCAAGCTGGTAAGACTACACAAACTTGAAATTCGGTGTATGTACTAGAAGCGAAGGTCTCAGGTTTTTTTATTAGTATTTTCTATTTCTCCCCACCACCCCCACTCCCTTATTAAGAGTTGATAAAATTAAATTTAAATTTGGTACATTTATATATTATAATTATATCTGAAACTAGATTATATTTTGACATGATTGCGTTGAAGGAGTGGGGGTAAGTAGAGGTAAATAGGGAAAAATAAGTAAAGCAAGCTGGTAAGAGTATTGCAACTTGAAATTCGGTGTATGTCCTAGAAGCCAAGACCTCAAATTTTTTAACAATATGTTTCAACCCTTCCACTACCCTTACTACATTATTAAAGGGGTTGATAAAATAAAATTGAGATATTCACTTGTAATTTGGTAGACGTATGTATTATAACGACATCTGGAACTAGATTATATTTTGGGATGATTCCGTAGAAGGGTTAGGGTTAATAGGAGTGACTAGGGGAAAATAAGTAAATCAAGGTGATAAGAGTACAGAAATTTGGGATTCGGTGTATATACTAGAAACCAAGGCCTCAGATTTCTTTCTAATATTTTTCAAACTCCACCGCTTCATTATTAATGGGATTGATAACATCAAATTGAGATATTCACTTGAGATTAGTACACGTATGTATTGTAGTGACATCTGATTGAGATGCCTCCATTGAAGGGGTGGGAGGTGAATAGTAGAAAATAAGTAGGGTAAACTAAAAACTTCATTTTTAACGTATATGGTAGAAACCAACTCCTCAAACTTTTCTATGACATCTGCCACAAATATTATTAAAATTCTATGACCAATAATTTCCACATACTAGAGTGCAAATATAGTCAAGATGTTTCCTTTAAAACGACTTGGATGAAGAATCTGGATGTGGAAGTAGTGATTCCTTAGGCAGCGGTTTTTCTAATCCTATTGCAAAATGCTTATTACTTCCAATATCATCACTAACATCTGAATTTCAATAGAAAAAACTTTTTTATAACTATGCTCTGGTATAGTAGTATAAACACGTCGTTGGAATATGATTATTATGTATCGAAAGATTTTCTGTCTGCCTCTGTGATGTGGTGTAAGGGGGCCTTGGTACAGTGTAAATCAAAATTCAGTCTTAAGTGATTGATCTCTGATTTGATAAATGTGGCATAAGCCGCGTGAGATTACTATATTTGTTAGGTAATCAGAGTAGTTATGAAACATTTTTGAAAGAAGTTGAAGCGCATTTAAAAAAAAAACACGTTCACCAAAAATTCTGACATAAAATTTCACCGTCGTCTTTTATGGAGCCATTTTTGGGCCTATGTAGGTTTAATTTAAAAACGAATTATTAATTCGTTTTTCTGGATAATTTTAAAGAAGAGACTTGCATGTGATTGTTATTTTACTACATTTTAACTATGATATCGCAAATTAAAAAAATATTTTTTTACCCATAGAGAATACACGAGAATACCCGATCTTGTTCTTTGGATATCACTTTTTTAAGATATCAGACAAATCTAGAGGATGAGAGAATACAATTTTAAACTTGACTGTTGAAGCTACCCTACTAGTCATTTATACATACAGGCACATATATTTTTTAGTCGATATTTAAATTCAGCGTGTTATGAAGCAAACGTCAGTGCAAACATTGTTTGCTGCGATGATTATTAAATTCTTTTACCGACGATATAAGTCATACGCAATATACGCAATTCTTCCGAGTTATAAACTGTAGCCTATCGATTTCCGCAACAAAGTTCACTTCAAGGATGGCAAGCAAGTAAGAGGGCTGTCGATCGGACTACTAGTAATTATTTTCAATTTTTATTGAATTATCTGACGAGAAGCTGTGCCCGGCAAAGACGTGGTAATATAAAGGGCAACATGAATAATGATCAGCGGCGCGAAGCCTTAATGAATAGACAGAAGCAGTCAAGGATTAGCCTTAAAAAGCTCGCAAGAGACAGCGACGCTTCCATGATATTAATAATACTTAATTATTTATTAGTATCTGTCTATGTACAAATTCCTCATTTCATGTCATATGTAAAATAAATGTTAATATTAAGAAACTTAAAAATTATTTTTTGATATAAGGAAACCAAACTTACGGTTTACGTACGGTTACTTCCACATCCACGTAGTGGATTGGAAGTATAGTAATCGTAAAAAAAATGTTCAATTTTTTTTTTCTTGAAATAGGTTTAGAATGTCATGGAACGTCGACATTTTAAATTTAAAATTTTCTGTCTGCCTGTCGGTCGGACTGTCTGTCTGTAACTTTTTTTTTGTTCGCACATTTTCTCCGGAACGGTTTAAGGTATTGGCTTGAAATTTTGTAGACATATATATTATAACGAGATCTGGAACTGGATTTTTTGAACACATCCGGTGAAGGGTTGGGGGTAAATAGGGGGAAATAGAGGGAAATAAGTAAAGCAAGCTGATAAAAGTACAGAAACTCGAAATTTGGTGTATGTACTAGAAGCCAAGGCCTCAACATTTTTTATAATATTTTCAATCCCCCACCACTCAACACTCAATTATTAAAGGGGTTCATAAAAAAAATGAGATATTCACTTAAAATTTAGTATACGTATATATCATATTGACATTAGAAACTAGATTATATTTTTGGATTATTCCGGTGAAGGGTTGGGGGTATAATTAGGGATAAATACGAGAAAATAAATAAAGCAAGCTGGTAAGAGTACAGAAACTTGAAATTAGCTGTATGTACTAGAAGCCAAGGCATCATTTAAAGTACATTTCAACCCCCCACCACCCTTATTCCATCATTAGAGGGGTTGATAAAGTAAAATTGAGATATTCAGTTGAAATTTGATACACGTATGTATTATAACGACATCTGGCACCAGATTATATTTTGAGATGATTCCGTTGAAGGATTGGGGGTTAAATAGGGGTAAATAGGGGAAAATAAGTAAAGCAGGCTGGTAAGAGTACAGAAATATGGGATATGGTGTATATGCTGGAAGCGAAGGCCTCAGATATTTTAAATAAAATTTTCCATCCCCCCACCACCCCCACACCCTTATTGAAAGAGATAAAATTAAATTGAGATTTTCACTTGAAATTTTGTACACGTGTTTATTATAACGACATCTGAAACTAGATTATATTTTTACATGATTCCGTTGAAGGAGTGGGGGTAAGTAGAAGTAAATAGGGAAAAATAAGTAAAGCAAGCTGGTAAGAGTACAGAAACTTGGGATTTGTTTTTTATACTAGAAACCAAGGCCTCAGATTTCTTTCTAATATTTTTCACATACTAGAGTGCAAATATGGGCAAGGTGTTTCTTTTAAAGTGACGGACGAGAAATCTGGATGTGGAAGTAGTGATTCCTTAGGCAGCGATTTTTTATGAAGTTAACAATATAACAAATAAGAATTTCCTTGAAGACTCCATTAAAAGCAAAACAACTCCACATGCTTTTGGAATTCTGAAAACGTTATTTTAACAGCTATTTATAAAATAACTGCAAGTTATGATCAAATTCTCAATTCTGTTTTTAGATTGGGATATATATTTATTGAACCATTACGTTACAATTTGATTCTTAAAACGTGGATATTTATGACATTTGGAAAATGTCTCTTGTTGACTAATTCGCAATTCGGAAAATAATGTATTGTTAATTAACTACAGACCTATTATGTAATTTTTGATACATTTTTAGAAATATCGTCGTATAATTACTTATGTGTGTACGTGTCTAAAAAAAAAAATAATGTCACTCTATCACCATGGGTTCATGGACATTTATTCCTTTTTCGTAATAAGTGTGAAACATTGATATTATTAGTCAGGTAAATGTGCGTCATTTCGATAATTTTAAAGGTTTTGACTGCATTAATAACAATGTAATTTTAAATTAGATTAGTAATTCTGGGTTCAGTAGCTCTTTATTGTCACTTTTCATGTCCTATCTTTCTCATACAGTTGAATTCATTAAACTAAATTAATAGTTTTGAATCTAAACATTTTGTTTTTACCTTGGGAGTACCACAGGGATACAACTTGATGAGCCTGGCCTTTCCTATATTGACCGATCTAGGTAACAGGTATGTAGTCAAGAAGTCGGGATTTTCGTTCAATTTGTTATAAATGAGGAATGCAACCAGACCACCTTCCTACTCGGTTTTCGAGGGTGCTGAACACAAATATGAGGGACATCTTCCTCTCTTTACCCCCCAACCCTTCAACATAATTAGCTCAAAATATAATCTAGTTTCAGATCTCATTATCATTCATATGCGTACCAAATTTTAAGACAATATCTTAAATTTATTTAGTTAACCCTTTTAATACTAGAGTGGAGATGGTGGTGGGGGCAGAATATGTCATAAAAATGTTGAGGCCTTGGTTTCTAGTATATACACCAAATCTCAAGTTTCTAGCGCACAAAATTACATACAGACAGACAAATAAATTTTTTCTTTCGTCCAGATTTAAAATCTCGACATTTCATGACATTCTAAATCTAAGTATGCCAACAATAAAAAATTTTGAAAATTTTATTACGATTAATTCATATACTTTCAGTGCACTACGTAGGTGTGGAAGTAATAGACGTTTTATTTCGACCTGCCAGAAAATACACCCGTTCTGGAGAAATTTTCGGAAGGAAGCGTTTTCCGGCCTAGGCCAAAAAGTGAGCATCAGAGATGGGCAATAATATATGGTATTCCTAGTAGGAAAAGTCTAATATGGACGACTATGAAGATTGCTTGTCAAGGCGCAAGCCGCGACAAGCAACACGGAGTTCGGGAATGTGGCCTTTCGTACGAGGTATACGTACTACTTTTTCCGAAAATCGTTTAAAAAACGAAAGAAATTAAAATCTTGTTTAATTTTGAAAATTTCACTCGTCACCTTTTTAGCCAATCAGAAGTTTGTTTTTGTGTCGTTACCATGCCAACCCAAAAAATTTCCGGAAATTTTCATCCTCCAGGGTACCCTGAACGAAATTAATAAGTGGAAATTTTTCTATTCTATTATTGGCATATGATCATATTTGACATTTGGTTTTACATAAAAATGAAATTTGTTTTTTCATATTAAACGAGAAATATGTTCTTTTTCCGTACTCTATAATCTCATTCTTTAAGAACCTCGAAAATAACTTCAACAGTAAGAAATATTGAGTTTAAACTGGTTAAACTGTCAATGAAATAATGATAAATAACTAATGACGTTTTCTCTCAGAGCCATCTCTGTCAACTTATACTGTGCTACTATATGTCTATAAAACATGAAAATATGCAAAAAAACAACGTTCCACCTATTTTAGTGAAGAAAACTTATTCCATAACATACACATAGAGTTGTCCTAAACAATTTTCACTAATTTTTTGAAACTAAAATGGGTGGAAAATATATTATTTATCTATTATATAAATAATTCCATTTTCAAATGACTTATAATTTTAACTTTTAACACAACAACACTACTTACCAATTCCGATGCGTTTCTGTCACTTTGTCAACAAGACCCATTTATGGCCTACTAATGTTATACCTTGTTATGTCTTAGGATAATCTTAATGTCAGTTGAAATTAGAGTTTATTTAATATATTTTCGTGTGAAATTTTCTTACCGAATCCCCCGCGTGCTTGAATTAATTGCAGGAAATTTTTCTCGTACATGAATTTTTTAAGAAAATTACCCTTATCGCTGCGCGACTCGGGATAGTTTTCAAAAAATTCATGTACTCAAAAAATTTCCGACAATAATTCAAGCACTTGGGAGATTACAAGTGAAAAAAGCATGATTAATTTTATTCATAAATAAGTATTGCCATGAAATTCTTAGTAACATTTGTTGCGTAACTATGGAAACTTATCAATATTGAATGGGCTTGTTCAGCATTTTTTTTTTATTTCATAAATCGAAAGTGCAAGTATAAATTAATGGATCTGCAAAAAATTAGAATCTTATTCGCACGTTTAGTATCTTAAAAACTATTACAAATCTCCATCTCGCGAAAATGGGGCGTGGCCAGGCGCTACGTCACTATACGCATAGACTCGGCGATCTCAATAGACTTGATGCTCCTTACTTGTTATAATTATAAGTGTTTTCAAAGTATTGTTTGTTTTGTTTACTACTTGACAGTAGGGGAGTACAATTTGGTAAAATGTCAAATAATTACAATTTTCTATCGCTCCTGCCGGGACGAATTTTCGATTTTAACCATGCAATTTACGATTAGAATTGATCGCCGACCTTCTCCTTTCCTTAGAGACATAGAACGAACTTTCACTCGACGTATTTATTTAGTTACCAGCGTTTAAAAATTCCATGTTTTTCGACTTTTCAGGTTAAATTTGAAAGGTCCCAGAAAGCCATTTTTCTTACGTCACTTACGTATAGTGACGTCACATATGAGCGCTCGGTTTTTGCAACTATTACCAATTTCAACTCCTTATATCTCGAGAACGGAAAAAGTTAATAATACGAAATTTTAAGTGTATAATGAGAATATCGAGTACTATATGAAGAAGTATAAAAACCATATAAAAAGAATATCATGGAACAAGCCCATTGTAAAACTTAACATTTTGTCACATATCAAAATTAATAACTACTTTTCTATGCAAATGTGGCAAAATATATTATTAGCATATTCCCTATAAATAAATACAAAAATGGAAAACCTAAATTAAAGAATTTCCAAATTTAAATCTATAATAAATAAACTAAATTCAATATCATTTATTTTCTAATCTATAAAATATAAAGTATTAAAACATTTATAACATATTAAAGGACGTAGAGTATCAGATTATAGTTACTGATTAATAACATCCGGTCATTAGTTTCCGAGCGCTTTACGTATGTAGGGAATATGCTGATCAAGCATTTATCAATCATATAAATAGCCCATGATGAATGGGCAATGGCAGTCCATTTGGGCATTCCATTCTGGGAGTCCATCTGGGGACCCATCTCTCCCAACATGTGCCTTTGGTAAGAAAACGTTATTTGCTGTTTATTTTATATTTGTGTATTTCTGACTTTGTTGTTTGACTGCGACCATTTTTATTGTTTGATTAATAAATATTATTTACTATTTATTTTGTGACTGATAATTTGCAACTAGGAAAACCTCTCGCAGGCCAAGTGGCACCTTATTGTAATAGTCATAGATCAGCGGCCCTGATAATATATAAGTTTAATTGCTGGTTCTCGAAATTTCAAAGTATAGTAGCAGTTAAAAGTGTGAAATAATAATAAGTGAAAAAACGTGTTTTAATCATTTTCGTAGGACATAAATAATAACTGTAAGGAAATAATATCTCCTTACCGTACAAAAATGAATATTACCTAACAGTTTTTTTCGTTGCCTGGCAACGACTAAATGTAAGGAAATATTGATTTTTGCTTTTAAAAATTTTGTCAGAAATGTCAATATTTACGAACGATTTTCGGAAAAAACTTTTCCGATCCCTGTTATTATTGTTGCTATGGAAACGAACTTGTTAATTGTTGGGATAAGTGTCAAATAGATAAATACACTTAATTTTTACGCAAGTTATGGAAAATATGGATTTAGATTTCGAAGCTTTACAAGCAGAAAATGGTCGAAAGAAAATTGTACGTTACATGACCAAAAAATAGTGTTTTGCAGGTCTTCCCAAGGTTGCAGGATAAGCCGCAGGCGAGTCCTGGAAGCTTGGGTCGACCTGCAAAAGACCTCTTTCCGGTGTTGTAACATAAATGACTATTTTGACGTCTTTTAGATAAATCATATTTTTTCTGCAATTTTGTTATACCTTCTTAACTCTTATCTTCGTTGGGTGGTATGCTATAAACATTGGAAAAGAACAAAGCCTATATTCCAGAAGTTCTCAACCAATTGTATTAAAATTTTCTCCAAAACTAAGGGCTGATTTAGGTTTATTCATGTTATGTAAGGTTTTTTTGTTTGTCTGATACCCAAATGGTAATTTTTTAATGATTAGAAACTAATTACACCTTATATAAAAATTGTGAGTTGAATTTGCGGATGTATAAAGCGGTTTTTGTAAGAGTATAGTAGTTTGAGGAGAAAATTGGATGATTAAATGAGGGTAATATGCCAATAATTATATTTAATCCAATAACAATACACTGGCGCATTCGCCAATTTAGTAAATGGGCTTTTATGGTTTTTGTTATCTTACGACAATGTTAAAAGTACACGCTCCAACAAAAAAGCATTCAAGTCAACTTTAACTGGTAGTGGTTTTTAAAATGTTTTAAAAAACACCCGGCCATTCAGTGTCTTTAAATGGATTAAATTGAAAAACGCGTTAATTCCATTATAAAATGAACGCAGCCTATTGATTTTGTAATTAAGCCTTTTATGCAGTAATAAATAAATTAAAAAGAGCTTTTTACAAATAAAAATGTTGTATAAACTGTTATCTTATTATTTCCTTGACCTAAAAAGTTTTCTAAAATTTTAGTGTTGGAATTAAATGAAAAACCAATTAAGCAGGCTTCGCAGAAAATTAATCCGTGAATAGCTCCCACTTGTAGTATAAAGATTTTAAATTTACGACATTTAAAATGAATTCATTCGTCTATGGAGTAAACACGAGTCTACAATTAATATTCAAACAATGAGTGAAAATATTGATTAACCTATTTTAAATGGATTATTCGAATACTTTAGTGAAAACTTGTTTGTTACGTCATTATTAAATCTTCCTAATATGAAGCATTTGATTTAATGAGGCCATAACAAATATATATAACACAAGTATGACAGCCTACTAAAAACATATTTAACGTATTTTAAAATTACTTGCGTATTATTATAGAAAATGAGTTTTTCATTATATTTTCCTATACTCATACAGAATGAGGACCATACGAGTTGTTAAACAGAAAAGGCATATTAGTGGAGTAAAACTCAAATTTGTAGGGAACTGTCTTACTATATCAATTTTTGCCGCGTGGTGGAAAGCTTTTAGTTAAACAAAATTGGTTGGGACTGGATGTCCATATATCAATTATATTTTAATTTAAAATATCTGTAATTTCTATTACTCTAATTGATCTTATTATCAATAGATGACCCTAGTAGGTATTTTATTTGAATAAAAGATTATTGCTTTTTGTACAGAAAGTGTGAAGTATAGTTGGTTTCTTTGGTAGTTTTTTTATGTTGAGAGAAAAACCTATATAGAAAAGTAATAGAAGTGTATAGCTAGACGAACATATTGTTGTTACCACGAGATATAGTTTAAACTGATTACTATTCTTTGGTAAATATTGTTAGGTATTAAATTACCCATTTTTCCCTCCTGTCATCCCCTATACCTAACAATAGTGTTAGTGCAGTTTGAATGCAGTTTGGTAAGTCAGTTTTTCTTGTTTATACTCACTACAGTCCATTTTTTATTGTTGTTTGTTATTAATTAATTTCTAATTTGAAAGATACTTAAAAATAGAAAATATCATACAAAAATAATGTTTAGAATCCTGTTTCTTCGAAGTTTTTCTTAAATATCTCTGGTTGTATAACCCATACCTCAATAAAGAAAGGGATACAAATTATTCACAATGCATGATATTGCGAAGAAGACTAGATTTATCTGAAACTTTTTGGACAATATGCCAAGTCGCAAAACATGAAGACATTTTAGAGAGGCTATTTTGAAACAATTGATGATAACTTGAACAATAATGCACATTAGCAGAAAATACCTCTTTTGCAGTTAAACCATCAAGTTAAGTTTCAAGTTAAATTGTTTACAATAACTCCTAAAAAACATTTGGAAAGTCGAAAATCGAATTGTCGATTGATTAGGGGCATCAAGTCGTACGTCAAAAATTTTGGTGATCTTCCTCTTTGCCTCCTGGCATGTGGTGCCTACAATCAATCTTCTCTCGGGTTGATGTAGCCGAAAAATGAGAGAATTCGAGAAAATACGGTGCTGGAGAGTCACTTTCGGGGACGTATTTCTTGGAGAATCGCGCCGTTGCATGTTGGTGCGATAGGCTATCCAGGAAACTTGCAGCAGACGTTTCCAAACCCACATATCGAAGCCTCTCGGACAATCCATATCTCAGAGACATAAAATAATGTAGCAAAAACTAGAACGTCTGATCTTTGTGCGCCTCGTGATACTCCAATCGTACCAAATTTTTCATAACTGGAAAGTTGCCGATTTTGCGGTCTGTTTCGTTGAATCTCAATCAATTTTTGTAGATGGTTATTGTCTATTAAATGCATGTCAATCGTAGAATTAATATCCCCATCCATAAAATGGGGAGGTACTCTAATTAGCCCGAAATAAAAAAAAATTGTATGAGGTCAGACCTTTAACCAAAACAAGCGTTCGAACATGATGACGTAAAAAGGTAACATTGGTACCGTACATGAGGTGAAAAGGTTTTGGTTCAGATCATATGACGTTAGTGTTCCTTCAACACATATAATTCCTTATTTTTCAACATAATTTCCATTCGAAAGTAGATGTTATTCTGATATCAATAGTTCTTCTATCACACTTTATTATTTCCCGTTCAGTTTTCGTCAAAACAGAGTTGTTCTAGTATTAGTTAGTAGTTTAGAATATTATTATAACTATGATTTCATCTACGTAGCAGTAGATGAAATCATGGGCACAATAATATTCTAAAGAGCGTTTTACTATTGTAGCTAATGACAGTCTGTAGTTTGACTACTACTTCAATGTGCTAAAGATTTAGTCTACATTTGAAAGTATCTGCGTAAATGAATAGTTTGAGGTCATTATGACGCAAGAAATTTTTAGTAGATATCGGTAAATGTTTTTTTTTAATAGAAAAGATGTTTTCAATATAGCACCGGACCGATGCATTAAAGAAAATAGTTTAAGATAGAAGTTATAGTTAGGAAAATTTGATTATGGCATCAAAACAATAATGCATTGAATTATGACATGTGTTTCTTTAACTTCTGTTATTAAGTTCAAAAGAACTATTCAATTTAAATGCCAAAACCTAATTTTAATAAAAAATTGTGGTTTCACATTGGTCTCCAAATACAAACTGATATTTATAAAATGTCCCAGTTTTTTTAAATAACGTAAAAATTAAAATAAACAAAATGGAGTTAGAATGACTACTCGTTGTTATTAGAGTAAGAATATTATTTACTCAACTTATTGAAATATTTTTGGCGGCATAAAGTAATATAACATTGCAACGTCCCCTATTACTGAAGGGTAAGGTAGTTTTTCAAGAAACTTTAAGGCTGCCTTTTATCAGTTTTGCGCCATAATCAGGTTTTTCGTTTCAATTTGCATGTTACATAAATGATGTGAGTATTTACAACAAATTGGTTTAAATTTAGAATTTTTATGCAAAATATAAAAACGACGCTGTATATTTCCAGAAATTTCGGTCTTTTCCTGTGTTATACAAATGTTTTTGTAATTTTTAAATTATTGTTAAAAATCGAATTCTGGTGAGATACTCAAATTCTCCTATAACGGCGAATCGATAAGTATAGGCTCTACCATCCGAAGATTGGAAGACTGTATCGTATAGCCCAGCAGTAATAATACCGAGGCAAATACCTTCCAAAATAATTTTCAAAATCATGTACTTTTTTGATATAAAATAACATCTTCGAAAAAAAATGTTTCTGACCAACAACTGAATATGAGACTTTGATGGTGTATGCTCTATACTACGAAATTTATAGGCAAACAATTAGGATAGTGGTTTTAATGTTACAAATACTGTTTGACGTAAAATATGTATATGTGCAGAAAACAAAGGAATAAGTAAATACCTACTAATTATAAAGTAAATGTTGATATTACAATAGTCCGACAGTCAGTGACAATAGAAAGGATTTCCATTTGTAAACCCGTGTAATTTAACTGCTTTTTGTGCGTGATCCCAGGTTATCGAACCATATGACATCTGAGACATAAACACACACTGCGAAACTAATTTTACTAATGTTTTACAACGAAGATATTTTTAGATGGTTTGTTTGTCTAGACTAGCAATGTAGTGACCTTGTTAAAGGTATAGGTAGATCCAAATAGTTGATTAGAAATCAAAATCGTTAACAGTGCCGTCTTGTTTTTATTAACGCTAAATTAAATGAATTGCTTAATTAATGTAAACCGATACCTTCATACCATTTTCATTCATAGTTCCCTCTAACAAACATAATAATCTCTCTTCTCTCTCATTCACGTCTTGACAAACGTGTTATGATTCATATAAGGCTGTAGTTGGCCTCCCTTTGCTGTATAGAATGTCTGTATACCGTATAGTCGCATACCGTCTGTCGCGACAGTCTGGTAAGGCCTTACCAAAACTCTTTCCGATTAGACATCAGCCTAACGTTTGTTTTAGTGATGGTTTTCTTGAACTCTTCTGGTTTTCCCGTCCTATATTTTGGTCTACCTGGTTGATATGTCCAAAATATTAGAGAATTCGAGATAATTCGAGGCTGATGCGTCGCTTTGGGGGAGGTATTTATGTGAGAATCAAGCTGTTGTGCAATGGGGTGTCCGGAGAACTTGCAATAAAAGTCTCTAGACCCACATTTAGAAAGCATCTGTGTGTCTCCCCTAATAAAAAGTTTAAAATATTTGTTATGATGTAACTGAGTTAATACCTACTCTCTTAAATAATATTCCTGCCCATACTACAACTTCCACGGTTAAAGTACAAGAAGTAGCGAGACAGTTCAGCGCGCCATTAGAAAAAAAGACACTGTGGCAATAATATGAATGCTCTAAAGTTACCAGCTCTACCGCTCTTTTTCCAGTAGACTCACAGGACTTCTCCGTCAGGTGGATCAACCGAATCCTACCGTTTTGAGAACCAACTAATTGAAAATGGTCCAAATTATTACACTAGTAAGAGCAGAAGATGGACATTTTTGGAAAAATAATAAGGAAGTGCAGACATTTGTACTGCAGTAAATACAAATATATTCCGATACACAGTCTCCCCTTATGGACTTGAATTCTCGTTCAAACACAGCCACTCAAAATGTGAATATTACTCTAGGAATAATACATAAGCATTTAGCTAAGCTACGTACATGCTGATCTTCTGATAAAAAAGTTGACAAGTTTTCCAGTTGCAATTCGAACCATTGGTTTAATCTTTACTAATTTGAGTTCTAATTAATAATCATATTATCCCTTCTCATCAACATGGATTTTTACTAGGCCGCCTGGAATTTTCAATACTGTTTAAGCGGTTAATGTACTTCCTATATCGAGAGTGAATAGCAAGTAGATGTGATTTTCATGAGCCTGTGACAAAGTGTGCACTTTATAAACTTACGCATCTTGGGAATGCGCGGAAAAGTTTTAAAGTGGATCGAGTCAGTCCTTTGTGATCGCGAACTATTTGTGCGTGTAGGAAATTGTTCTTCTGATCAAAGCAAAGTTTTAAGTGGTGTGTCCCAAGGTTCGGTACCAGGCTCAATCGTGTGCCTAATATAAATATCAGGCAGCGCATAGCTGCACATCATCCACGCCTTTCTACGATGATGACCTCAAGCTGATATTTAATTTCAACAAACTATCCAGAGAATAAAAAATGTATTCTGCCAAATATGTATTTATTATTTTTTAAAATTTCGCCTTATTTATATTAAAGTCTTGGCGGAGTTTAGCTATTGCTATCCCACCACTCAACCAGGACAGGTACACATAGACATCACCACAACAACCATTCCCTGAGATATTGCCATCTACCGCAGCTAATATTCGAACTAAGGAGAAATAACAACGACTAGATATATTGTGCCACTCAACAGCAGTCTAGACCACTGCTACATGTGAGAAACACCACTGAACATCCGTACCGTGGCCAGGATTCGAACCCGGGACTCCGTGGTTGCAACCCGAACACCTTAGCATTAAGCCACTGAGCCGATATGGGTTTTTTTAAATTTTAATGTCTAATTCATAAGCGGAGATTTGCCATAGCTGTTCTATCACTTCACTAGGACACGTACATATAGACATGAGCACAACAGCCATTGCCCACGACATTGCCATCTGCCGCAACTGAGACTAGAACTCAGGAGAGGCAACAGAGACTACATATACAGTGCCACTTAGCGCTGAAGAAGGCAGTGGGTACGTTTGTGACGATTGGCAACGGTTTAAAACATAAGAAAATCTATTCTCTTGTATTCAGAGAAGCCTTTTCATAGTTTTCAAGTTTTATAATATCACAGACCTTTTCAGTTCGGTTCATAATAAGAACTACACTGCCAACTCTGGCAATGTGTGTTCGCCTTTAGAAACCATTGCATTCATGCTACTCTCATCTGGTTATCAAATCACCTGAGCATTTTTAGGCTCGGCTCTCCTACTATGAATGATGAGAAGTCGTAAATCTATAGTCACAGTATCAACGCCAATTTCGATAAGGGGAAACAAAATTCCAACAATAGCAGTGCGTAAATTACTCGAGTGCTCACCTGGATAAGAGACTAACGTTCAACCAACATATAAACGACTGTGCGTAAAATCTTTTCTCTGTTCACAAATCTGTACCAACTTCTGGCCAGAAATAGAAGACTTAGCAGAAAAAATGAAAAATGAATACACACTGTTATTGCGAGGCCGAACCTTACATCTGTAGCATCGTCGGCGTGGTGCAGCGCGTCGGTTACGTTTGACACGATAAATCATGAAATTCTTCTTGTTATATTTAACTCAATGAGTTTAAGTGCTAGCGCAATTAACTTTTTTCGCATTTATTTAAATGACAGAAATCTGGGGTGCCACAGGGATCAATTCTAGGACCGCTCTTGTAAACGTTATATACATCAGGCTTCGAAAAAGCAGCTGATGTATTTCTGTGCTGACGACACTCAGCTCTACCTTTCATTTGATCCAGAGGAATGCGCACAAGCGATGGTTGCTATTAATAGAGACTTAAGCTCGTTAATGCAAAAGTCTAGAAACCACGCTTTAAATGTTAACGCCAGTAAAACATCGGCTCTTGTTTTTGGTCATCAGTTGTAATGGAAAATCTTCAGATAAATGTAAATGGACATTACATACCTTTCACAGAAAAGGCAAAAAATTTAGGGGTAACATCTGATACAAATCTGAGATTTAAACTGCATATTAACAACTGTATACGTACCGCATATACAAATTTAAAATTAATATATAACATCAGGCATTTTCTGAATAAAGAAACTAAAAATTTTATGCGAATAATTGGTTTTATCAAGGTTTAATTTTGCTGATACTGTATATGGTCCTTATTTGAATGCAGAGGAAATACGTCTAATATAAGTACTGCAAAACTCTTGTTTGAGACTAATATTTGGAGATAATTGCCGACAAGGTACATCACATAAACTAGTCCAAAAAAGTTGGCTCAATATATCTAGGCGACGACGCTTCCTGCACTCTGCTTGTTTATTTCATAAAATTCTTAATAATAAAACTCCTATACACCCGAATAAAAATTTTTTTGAATAGAACAGACGTCCATAACTTGAATATTCGTTTCAAAGGTACACTTACTCCTCCACTTCATCGTGCAGAATTATTTACCTACCAAATTACCAACATTTACAATTATATACCTTCATATATAAAAAGTAAAACGTTACCAGCCTCCAAATCTACTTTAAAAAGACGTCTTTTGACTGAAGAAAATATTGAACCACAGGTGAATTCTTCTCGTTAATTTAATTTAATTATTTATTCAGCAAGTACTAGCTAAATATAAATTATATAACACACATATTTTTAATACCTGCGACTTTATATTGATAACATATCCGTTGGCTGTTTTTTAATATTAGATGTTATTTGTTTTTTGCCATATTGCTGTTATCCACGCTTAAGATTAAATACAGAGGTTTGTCTTGCACAACCACCTGATCTTCGGAGTTTTTCCTGCACTTTTTTTAATCATGTATTTATTTTTGTTATATTTTGGGAAAATAAAGACCTGTTATTATTATTATTATTATTATACAAAACTAAAAGTTCTGAAAAACAAGTTTTGCACCTCATCTCAAATTCCTCACTATATACCACCTTAATAAGAGATCTCTACGCACGTTGTCACGACATCAAGCCACTAAAGGATCACATCAAAGTTACATCCCAGAAATTTTATTTATTCAAATTTGGTGAAAGGCGGCTTACAAACAACACAATAAGTGTTGTCCATCTCGGGCAACACCTATAGCCAAAATGTTTTCTCTTCTTCGCTAATACAAAACGAAGAGTACATTGCATTCGATCGGCACATTTCTAAAACCGGTAATGTCGCTCGTAGGTAAAATAATTCATATCACTGTGTTGGTGATGAATTCTGAACTTTTAAAATGTCCGTCCCTCTGTTTGTGTCTTTGTCTGTCCGTCCGTCCGTCACGTTTCTTGTAAGTACGATAACTTAAAAACGAACAGTCGGATTATAGTAAAATTTGGACAGTAATTTAGTGTTAGCTAGAGGAAGAACCCTGTTGTTTTTGAACAAAATCGATCAATAAATAGAAAACTTAATTATTTAACTTTATATATTTATATTACATAATATTGTTATATTGCAAAACCGGCTAATTAGGCAATAGTCCCTAATGCTTATTAACTTAACAGCAATGAAATTGTCACAAATACGATAAGGTTATGGACCAAGCTTTGGTGGCTTTCAGTCTTCTCACAGTTAGATAAGAGCATCCCTCGCTAATATAAATTATTATTATTAAACTCTTTGTGAGTATTCTATAGAATGTGCAACAATTACATAAAAATTGGCAAAAAATATAATGGTTAATTTAATAAATCAAAAATTCATGCAGATCCGATAAAAATTTATTTCATGGCTTCTATTATCAGGTAGCAGGTTACAGGAATCTCATGTTTTACGATCTATTATTCTATTTTAAGTTTATTAAACGTTTCTTCGCAAAACTTTCTTGTTTAACAGGAAAATGTAATGACACTTAAAAAAAAATCCCCAGAAAACTTTATTTAAAAAAATATGCATATAAATAATAATTTTTCAGAGGTTTCCCAAAAACATCTAAGACCTTATAGTCAGCAAAAATTGGAGTATTTTGTCCTCCTGAACTATATAGATATGTTTGGTCATTATGAAAAAATATATTTGCTTTATTGTGAAACCTATATGAAATTCATTTAAGAGAGAAAGAGGATGATAAACAAGATATCATAATATTTTTAAAGTTAACGCCATTATTTAAACTACCGTCCTACAAGGAGCAGTAAATCTTTCATCCTATTTTTTCCCTTATCGAATCAATATAAGGCATAATGTAATTAATGCAACATTAAAACAACAAAAATTATCATACTATGGCGCTTTCAAGCGAGAAGCTAGCACGAAATCGTCCTTTAATTTAGAAACAAAAGGAAGAAAATGACTGGGTCGAAATAAAGACCGAAGGAGCCTAGAGACAATGACGGCTGTAAGCGATGGGGCTTTTACAATCACATTCAACTAATATCTGGAGCTTCCCTGTTTAGGATCTACACAATAATGATTGTGGTGACACTTCGTCATGGTGCAGATATTGTGTTGCCGTCCTGCGGCGTTTCATGAGCGTAGGCTTCAGAATATTAATTATATTATTGGCTTTTCTTTATTTATTTGCCCAAATAAATGGGCAATCGTATCGAATATAACTTAAATATATAGATTTTGAATGGGACGGGAGATATTTATTTTCGGTATCCTATTACATTAAGTAAAATTGGAATTTAAACGAATAATTAAAGAGTATTTTTGTTCTCTTATAGATAAGATTAATAACTAACAAGCTAAAAAAACTACATTTTGATATGCTTTTTATCCCTGTTGGGATGATTCAGTACATTTTCATCTCATTTTCATTTTCATTCGCAAGACGACTCGGTACATTTTGACATGTTTTATTTTTTTTATTCATTTATTTATTTTTTTTGCATTAACTAAAGCAAAAGCTAACTACATTTTGAAACACAGAAAGGGCATCGGTTCTGTTTTTATTTAGTAAAAAAAAATAAGGAAATCAATGATGATATTTTAAATATAACATTACGATATTTTTTTGCACCTATACCGAACGGAGAATTTATGAATTTGTAATATTTTTTTGAATAATTCTATGGAAACCGTTCGGAATTTGTAGAATTTATAAAAAAAAACTCAAGTTTTTCAGGATTTGCAGATTCGCTTTTGTTTTGTCAAATTTCTCACAAACGTCAACTAATAGACCTAATCGAGCCCTACAATTGCCATTTTTGAAAATTAAAATCGGATCTTCGGTTAGGGAGTTATTAATTTCTTTGAAAAATTATACTCGGCTCTGGAAAAAATACTTGCGGTCAACGGATTGGGGCCGCCAGCAATAGGCTTCATTTGGCCGTGTACCTTTGATTCCACCAAGTCTCATCGAAATCGATCAATATTCTGGACAGTTATCGTGCTTCCTAGCCCGATTTCGAGAAAACCAGTTTTTTGCAAAAAAAAACAATTTTCATTTGTTTTTCGACATAGTCTCTGGTATACTTATTTGTAGAGCTTTGTCAGAGGCATCATTTCTTTTTTGAAATATCTCGATCCGAGTACCCGTTACCGAGTTATTCAATTTTTCCCGAAAAACTCGAAACGTCTATATCGGATACTTCCGGTTTCCGAACAGAGTCGAGCTTCCGGCGTCAAGGCTTTCTAAAAACCTCCTGTTAACCACCCAAGTTTCATCGAAATCCGAAAACGGATTACGGGGGCTGAGCGTGACAGACAGACAGACCGACTGACCGACGGACGGAATTTTTTCGGATTTCGATGGTCCACCGGAAAAATGCAAAACCTATACTACATTTTCTTTCAAAATGTAGTAACAAGAAAATTCTCAAATATCAACGAGGTTTAGCTAGCTGGACCTACGTGTTTTGTTTAAGCATTAATTGTCTAATTCATGTCACGCTACTGAGTTTTGTTTTGAGAGAGTAGGTATCAAATCACATTGAATTGCGATGTCACTCATTAAACAAATCGGTAAAAAAGAAAACTATACGTATTAACGCATTAATATACATGCTTGAGAGAGTAAAATTTGCAATATTTTTTCATCTTAAATTTGCTTGAAAATGTTCAGGACAACTTCCCATTCTTCTAATTTCTATTAAGGTATCACTTGTTTATCCGACTACAGTCGTAACCGATTTTATTAAAATACACAGCCACACAAAAAAAAAATCTAGCCTGGGAATCTGACCATGTTTACTATATGTTTTTGGAGTAGCTGAATCTGAATCCGAGGCCTGTTTAACTCCATCACATCAGGATTTTGCCATATCCTCAAGAAACACATAATGCTGTAACTTTTTCTAGACAAAAATGACCCCTCGCTTTTTTGGTACTAGATCGATTGCAAGTTAAATTTCCAATCCGATGATGTGTGGCACGATATTTTTCCGGAGCTTTTTAAGTGAGATATCGGCCGCCAAAATGAGAGGTCCGAGGATTTCGCTTCTCGAGCGACACGGCCCAGCTTCGAGGGCCATTTCTGCCAAACGAAAGCTAGCAAAAATCTGGAAATATTCAGTGGTACGTAGAATCACGTAAGAAATCGTTTGGCGGAAATTGGAGGTTGGTGCGCGACTTGGTTTTCGAGATATGGCCGCTCGTCACCGGAAGGTGTAATTTCAATTATTTTACCGCTTCCCGAGGCAATATCTCGAAAACGAAACAAGATGCAGAGCTGCGGTTTACGCCATTCGATTTCTCTCGTCTTCCTACACGCCTCTGAATTTTTTCAGATTTTTGCACTTCCATTTGTCTGCAAAATTTCTAAGGTAAAGCATCTATAAAGCTCAGAGGTATGTAGGAAGGCGAGAGAAATCGAATAGAGTAAACCGCAGCTCTGTATCTTCTTTCGTTTTCGAGATATAGCCTCGGGAAGCGGTAAACAAATCGGTTTTCACCTTCCGGTGAATTCGAGCGGCCATATCTCAAAAACCAAAGCACGCATCTACCTCAGATTAGCGCCAAATGATTTCTTACATCTTTCTTCGTACTTCTGAATTTTTCCAGATTTTTGCTAACATTCGTTTGGCAGAAATGGCCCTCAAAGGGCCGTATCGCTCGAGAAGCAAAATCCTCGTATCTCTCACTTTGGCGGCCGATATCAGACTTAAAAAGAATATCGTGCCCCACATCATCGGATTGAAAATTTAATTTGCAATCGATCTGGTACAAAAAAGAGGGGGTCATTTTTGTCTAGGAAAAGTTACAGCGATTTATGTGAAGAGATGTCGAAATCGCTTAAATTGTTTCTTTTTAGGTTATGGCAAAATCCTGACGTGATGGAGTTAAGTAGACCTCGGATTCGAATTCAGCGACCCCAAAAACATATAGTGAGCATGGTCAAATCCCCAGGTCAGAAAACACTTTTTATCTGTGTGGCTGTGATATTATCGCTATCTTAACCTTTTGTGCACATTTATACAGACATATTGCGGTATGGATATCGCTGTCGGAATATTTCTCGTGTTTAGGTGCACTTTCTACGCATTTATCGTAAACAATGTGCATATCTTATTTCTCATACGTAAAATTGACATTATGGGCAATTTTTAAACCGACAATAATCTCATGTAGTTAATGTTGTTTTTAATGCAGTCATTTCGTTTGTAGGACACGCAGAGGCAGCTTACTATGTTTGAATGCTCAATTTAAAACGGTGTTTGAGAAAATGCATGTATATTTGAACTTTTACATGCCAGCAGTCTACTGTATGTTTTTTCGAAGAAATAGAAAATGCGGTCCCTTGAGAATTTACGACTTCTTTTACTTCCACATCCACGTAGTGGATTGGAAGTATAGTAATCGAAAAAAAATTTTCAAAAATTTTTATTCGTGAAATAAGTTTAGAATGTCATGAAACGTCGAGATTTTAAATTTGAGCGAAAAAAAATTTTCTGTCTGTCGGTCTGTCTGTCGGTCTGTAACTTTTTTTGTCCGCACGTTTTCTCCGGAACGGTTTAAGATATTGACTTGAAATTTTGTACACGTATATATTATAACGAGATCTGGAACTGGATTGTTTTTTGAGGATATCCGGTGAAGGGTTGGGGGTTAAATAGGGGTAAATATGGGAAAATAAGTAAAGCAAGCTTGTAAGAGTACAGAAACTTGAAATTCGGTGTATGTACTAGAAGTTAAGGACTCAGATTTTTTTATAATATTTTTCAACCCCCCACCACCCCTACCCCATTAATGGGGTTGATAAAAAAAAGTTGAGATATTCATTTGAAATTTCATACACGTATGTATTATAACGACGTCTGGAATTAGATTATATTTTGAGATGATTCCGTTGAAGGGTTGGGGGTTAATTTGGGGTAAATAGGGGAATATAAGTAAAACAAGTTGGTAAGCGTACAGAAACATGAAATTCGGTGTATGTACTGGAAGCCAAAGCGTCACATTTTTTTATAATATTTTTCAACCGCCACCACCCCACCCCTACTCCAATATGAAAAGGGTTGATAAAATAAAATTGAGATATTAATTTGAAATTTGGTACACGTATGTATTATAACGACACCTGGAACTAGATTATAATTTGAGATGATTCCGTTGAAGGGTTGGGGGTTAAATAGGGGTAAATAAGGGAAAATGAGTAAAGCAAGCTCGTAAGACTACAGAAACTTGAAATTCGGTGTATGTACTAGAAGCCAAAGCGTCAGATTTTTTTATAATTTTATTCAACCGCCACCACCCCTACTCCAATATGAAAAGGGTTGATAAATTAAAATTGAGATATTTATTTGAAATTTGGTACACGTATGTATTATAACGACATCTGGAACTAGATTATATTTTGAGATGATTCCGTTGAAGGGTTGGGGTTAAATAGGGGTAAATAGGGGAAAATAAGTAAAGCAAGCTGGTAAGACTACAGAAACTTGAAATTCAGTGTATGTACTAGAAGCCAAGGTCTCAGATTATTTATAATATTTTTCAACCCCCACCACCCCTATTTCATTATTAAAAGGGTTGATAAAATAAAATTGAGATATTCATTTGAAATTTGGTACACGTATGAATTAAAACGACATCTGGAACTAGATTGTATTTTGAGATGATTCCGTTGAAGGGTTTGGGGGTTATTTAGGGGTAAATAGGGGGAAATAAGTAAAACAAGCTGGTATGAGTACAGAAACTTGAAATTCGGTGTATGTACTAGAAGCCAAGGCCTCAGAATTTTTTATAATATATTTCAGCCCCCCACCACCCCTACTCCAATATGAAAAGGGTTGATAAATTAAAATTGAGATATTCATTTGAAATTTAGTACGCATATGTATTATAACGACATCTGGAACTAAATTATATTTTGAGATGATTCCGTTGAAGGGTTGGGGGTTAAATAGGGGTAAATAGGGGAAAATAAGTAAAGCACGCTGGTAAGACTACAGAAACTTGAAGTTCGGTGTATGTACTAGAAGCCAAGGTCTCAGAATATTTATAATATTTTTCAACCCCCACTTCATTATTAAAAGGGTTGATAAAATAAAATTGATATATTCATTTGAAATTTGGTACACGTATGAATTATAAATAACGACATCTGGAACTAGATTATATTTTGAGATGATTCCATTAAAGGGTTGGGGGTTAAATAGGGGTATATAGGGGAAAATAAGTAAAGCAAGCTGGTAAAAGTACAGAAATTTGGAACTTGGTGTATATACTAGTAGCGAAGGTCTCAGGATTTTTATTAGTATTTTCCATCTCCCCACCACTCCCTTATTAAAAGAGTTTATAAAATTAAATTTAAATTTTCACTTGAAATTTGGTACATTTATGTATTATAGCTATATCTGAAACTAGATTATATTTTGACATGATTGCGTTGAAGGAGTGGGAGTAAGTAGAGGTAAATAGGGAAAAATAAGTAAAGCAAGCTGGTAAGAGTACTGCAACTTGAAATTAGGTGTATGTCCTAGACGCCAAGGCCTCAGATTTTTTGATACTATTTTTCAACACTTCCACTACCCTTACTACATTATTAAAGGGTTTGATAAAATAAAATTGAGATATTCACTTGTAATTTGGTAGACGTATGTATTATAACGACATCTGGAACTAGACTATATTTTGGGATGATTCCGTAGAAGAGTTGGGGTTAATAGGAGTAGGGAAAAATAAGTAAATCAAGCTGGTAAGAGTACAGAAATTTGGGATTCGGTGTATATACTAGAAACCAAGGCCGCAGATTTCTTTCTAATATTTTTCAAACTCCACCACCTCCGCTTCATTATTAATGGGATTGGTAACATCAAATTGAGATATTCACTTGAAAGTTAGTACACGTATGTATTGTAGTGACATCCGATTGAGATGACTCCATTGAAGGGGTGGGAGGTGGTAGATTGCGAATAGTGGAAAATAAGTAGGGTAAACTAGAAACTTCATTTTTAACGAATATGGTAGAAACCAACCCCTCAAACTTTTCTATGACATCTGCCCCAAATATTATTAAAATTCTATGACCAATAATTTTCACATACTAGAGTGCAAATATAGTCAAGATATTTCCTTTAAAGTGACTTGGATGAAGAATCTGGATGTGGAAGTAGTGATTCCTTAGGCAGCGGTTTTTTATTTCTTGTTCGAAAACACATGATTTTACGACATTTTTGCAGGAGAAAATAACGAAATCATACTTAAGATTAGCTAAAAAGTTGTGATTAATAGTTCATTGGAGATACTTAGTTTATTTCACCCCTTTCAAAATAAGTCCAGCCGACAGAAAATATTATGAACATCTTCATCATAATGCTTTACTTTACTTTACTCTACTCTACTCTACACTACCCTACCTACTTTAAGAAGACATATTCCAAACTGCAAGTTTGGTTTCGTTTATAATAATCAAGACATAGAGCAAAACTCAATGACAGGAACTTTTGAGTGGTGCACGCGATGAACTGATGAAGCATTTGCAACTTGTATTTTAAAAACAATTCTCGAGATATAGTAAGTCTCTGTTTTAGATGGTAATGAAATCAATTTATTTCAACTTCTGACTTGATTGGAAATTATACTATTATACCATTTATTTGTGAATGGATCGTCCTATACATTTTCATGAGAAATTTCAGAAAATATTATTTGTCAACATGTGTCAACAATTGATAATGTATTTCGATACGAAAAGGCAGCAACGCTGGGCACGGTTATTACTTGGTTGGGAGTCCAAGGAAATACGGCGTTCTCGCTTCAGCTTCTAACAGCTTGTATATGAGCACATATGTAGAAGGTATGTAACTTCAGGCAGGGGTTACATAGTGGACATCATACCGTCCTTTGGAAAAGATGTAAAGCCGCCGATCTCTTGTCTATTAAATGTAAGGCAAGTAAAAAATCACAACTCTTCTATAGAGAAGGGGTTCGGCAAAATTGGCAGGTTGGGGGTAGCTCGTGTCTTGGCATCGCCACTATTGTTTCTGAGAATGGATTTCTTGGCCAAAATCCCATTTTCTAATTTTCAGAAATAACCTCTTTGTATCCAAATGTCGATAGTAAACACCCCACTGGACAAGGTTCTCTACCTGCGCGTCTGTTACATCCGCCTTTTTACATAACTAGGGTAATATATTTTGCTGTTTAGAATAAAGGTTTCAGTTATCGAGCATAAGCCGTTGTGTAAATGACAAGTGGGAAAGTGTGCCATTGCTGTGTTTTTCAATATTTTTGTGTGTCCTTCAGGTATGTAGTATTTATAAATTTAATAGAAAAATCCCAAATCTTTCATTGGTGGTTACAGTAAAATAACAATGATATTTATGAATTTTCTTATGGTGAAATTTAGATATAAAAATTTGAATTGACTTATAAAAAAATGGCGGCGTTTGGCCGTGATAAATTTTACGCCAGAGTAATCAGTCCTTATCAGCGTTTATTGTTCCGTATAGTTTACCCGCAACTATTTGCAACTTCTCATAAATTATTATATTTTGTAGAAGTATGCATCGTTTCAAGAACGAAGACCTTGTAGAAATATGTTTACAAGGAAGTGGCAAACGCGAGAAATTATCGGCAATTTGGGACTATGTAAAAAATACGAGAGGAGAGAATATTGATTCATCTAATGAGCAGAGACTACGAGAAAAATTACGTCGTTTGTGCCGGAATGTCGATGAACGGTGGACTCAAGCTTCTCGGCTTTAAAAACAAAAATGCTACTTGGCTAAAAGGACATTTCGTGTTTGAAATAGACGAGCCAACGCCATCATCTTCTTCTGGTCGGCCGAGTCTATCATTCTCCGAATAATCATCCAGATCACAAAAAAGGGAAGTTGCGCAATTATCACATGAACAAAATACGGAACATCTTTAATTGTGTAAGCTGCGAGTATAGCTGCACGTCAACAAGGAAAACACGATATAACAGCAGTTTTGAAAGAAGTACACAAAAGTCCAACCCGGCCAGCTAAGATTAGAAAAATCCTCTTTTCTCCAGAAAAAAAAAACTGGTTTTAGATTCCAATTTAAGTAAGCAACAGTATTTGGATTTTCGATGTGGAGCTATTTCAAGAAATTGTAAAATGCTCCCCGACTACAAAGAAGGTTGGAAGGCTCAACGAAAATGTAGGCCAAACGGGATCAAAATTTCCGATACTGTGGCAGATGTCCCGTTATGCAATTTACTGGAATATACGACAAAAAGAATAGTACTTTTGCAAGAAGAGCAAATTATACAGTACATGGAATCATTACAACTTACTGAAATTAATGCTGAAATAATTTTCAATTACGGCTTCGACGAAAGTTCTTAAATTGAAGTACGTCAAAGAGTCAGCGGAGCATGTATTAAAAGAAAAGCAAACCATCGATCTGCAAATTGAGAATCTGAGGAACTGAAAATTTCCTTACCGAATGACAGAGCAATTAATATAAAGTTTAATCTTTTCATGACCTTAATTGATGGCAAATTATTGAGTACTCTGACCGGAACAAAGTCAAGACAAGCTTGTCCGATATGTGACACCACACCCCGTGATTTTTTGCGAATTGAAGATTTCAAAACGACAAATTAATATATTTGATCTAAAATTAAATACTTTGCAGTTTGGAATAAGTCCATTACATTGTTGGATTCGATTTTTTGAGTGTATGCTCCACATCTCCTATCGATATGATATATGCGAATGGCAAGTCCGAGGCCACAAAAATAAAGAAGTTTTTGCCAAAAGGAAAAAAATTATACGAGAACGATTTTTAGAAAAATTGCATTTACATGTGGACAAATCAAAAGCCGGGTTCGGTAGTACACACGAATACTGCTCGTCGAGCATTTAATGACACTAAAAAAATTTCTGATATTACCGATGTTGGTGGATGACCTCATTACAAAATTTAAAGTCATTTTAATTTGCCTGTCCTGTAACTACCAAATCGATGCACCAAAATTGGAAGAATATTGCTACGCACCAGCCAGACTATAAATACATGACCAAATATTCCTGGTACCCAATGGCTGCAGCTGTGCATAAAGTTCTAGCACAGAGTAAAGAGATCATTGAAAATACTGTACTGCCAGTAGGGTATTTTGGAGAATAAGGATCTGAAGCTATAAATAAATTGTACAAACATGACCGATAGTTTCACGCTAAGAAAACTAGTAAACAAAATAATATGGAAGATATTTTCAACAGAGCTATCGATACATCAGATCCTATCATTTCAAGTATTAGTTTACAAAAACGCATAAACCGTCAACGTAGACTGCAACTTCCTTTTGAAGTAATTAGTATGCTGCTGGAACCGAAACCTGAAACTTTACAATCTGAAGAGAGCAGCGAGGTCGATGATGTCGAGGATGATGTAGAGAACGTCCTAGAAGATATATAGCTTATTGACCAATTAGATTTATTAGAATTGGAAAACGATATATAATATACAATTTTTTGTTACGTAAATCAATAAAACTTTGCCAAACAAGTGTTTGTTATTAAAATTATTACGTTGAATACCCCTTAATTTATGTGTTTTTGTTGTTAACTATCACAGGAAATAGTTACGCCACTTAACTTTTCCATAATATAATTTAGTTAATTTTGGCCAGATAATTTGGGCTCAGAAACCACAGTGCGTTGGCGATGGATCTTAGTAGCGGAAATAGACCGACGCGTCGGTCTATTTCCGCTACTGCGACGTTAAAAAAGTGAATACAAGGAAATTGATAATAAACGAAAGGAAACTACCTGGAGAGTTTTATGTGAATCGCTCTGTATACAATATTGTATTACACTAGATATTTAGTAGTTCTACTTGAGATAGATGAAAATATGTTGCAACAATATTACACAAATATATTATAATATTTTTGATTAACAACTAACTTGGTAAATGAGATTTTGTACCAACAGCAACAGATGGATTAGAAACATGGTACATCGAAAATTATACATGATAAGAAAGCATAAAATGTACTTTAAATATTAAAAGTTTACCCATCTCCATCATTACTAATACGACGGCTTATGTTCGCAGTCCTCCCTTGTCTTCCACTCAGACTCCCGACAATGTGCGCTCTAAAATATTCTCTGTAATCCCCGCTTACAGCCGCTTTTCATTTAGAATATGGCGTAAGGAGAAACACTGTCACTGTCGAAATTACTATCTACTCTTTCTCTCCTCTACTGGCTTTGTGTAATTGCTCGCTCTTTCAATTATGAGTTGAGTAAAATATGTTTTTCCACAGTTGACGATTGACTTTTATATAATTCCTCCGACATTCTTTTGTATATTGTTGAGAGTATTGGGTGACATGATTAACTTTCAAAACTCAGCATCTGATATGAATTTAATATGGAAAAGAGCAAATAACGTATTCATTATGTTTACTGTCGATCTAATTCTAACCGCGCTAGTATGCTAATAAAGCCAATCAACGCCATAATTACAAAATTATAATAATTCGTATTTATCTGAAAGACAACACCGAAGAACCTCTCCCTTACGAGGGTCCTTCTGTGAGTGTGAGTCTTCGACATGCATCGACTTCTTTACCATCTAGGGAACATTTGATTACATGACAAACACATCATAACAGAACATTCGTTTCCTTTGAAATTTAGAAATCATTAAGAAAGAGAAATGACTCACCTATGTGTTCATAAATAAAATAATCCTTCCTATCGACTAAATTATTTAGAAAGTCTCATTTTCATTCAAAATATTTAGGACAGTAGGTACATAGACTTTTTAAGGTAACAATAATATTACAAGATAGGTATCTGAAAATCATTTGTGATGAAGCTATGGGGTTGTAATAGAATGAGTCTCACAGAAGGTGACTGTTAAACTTTTGCTTGCGTCCAAAAAATAGGCATCAAAATGACGAGCTCTTATTTTATAACAAACTCAACACCAGAGGCGGACATTAAAAGAGCAGAATTGTCCAAGAAGTCCAATTATCAAAAATTGTAATTGTTCGTGAAGTGCCCAGTCATGATTCCCACCCAGCATATAAAATGATATACAAATTTGAATAAAGATCTGTTTCCAGATCTTAGAAGTGTCTTGAGCTACATGGTGAGTACTTTAAAGACCTTGTGGACATTTTTGTCTATTTTAAATAAACTATGCTCTATTGTTAAAATATTTTGTTAATTTGTGTAATAATATAAAAGAAAAGTAACTTAATATGATGCATCGTACGACAGTTGGACAGAAACCAATATAAACCCCGTGATAATTTGCACCTCCACGTTGCTTTTTATAATTCATTATAAAGAGATTGATAATAAATATAGGTACACAACTGAAATTGCCTTGTGAGAACATCGGGATATAAGCAAAAAGTAATTATGTATTTTAATTAATTCTTGAGAGAACTATTGTTTTAAAACTTTTCTCATCGACCTTTGATGAGGAAAATTTTCATTTGTCTTTTATTAGTTGTTGTATCCATTACAGTAGTTCTCGTTTTTAATTCATATTTGCTTAAACTCTCTCGATATAGTGACTTTAATTAGATGTTCATTGGTATAGAAATACCAAGTGAGAAGAGACGGGTAGTAAACTACCAATACCGCTGAAATCAATTGATGCAAGAAAGAATTGAAACATGTTCTTCTTTGTAAAGATACAGGATGTTAGATAAATATCTCTCGTCTATTTGTACACACCAAAATAATAAGGATAGATTCGTGAACATGTACCAGGAATAGCTTCCCTACGTAGCTACAGCTCTATGAGAATGGCGTCTAGTAGATTAGGAAGCATTTCCAAAACGTGTTTAAGGAACTTTTGTTACCATTTTCGCATGTGCAATCATCTCCTAAATGGGCGGGTGTTACTTGCTAACACCCTGTATATGTAGATACATTCTTCACGTGTGAAGTTTGGATATACTAGCGGTTGATTGAAATTGTATATATTATATTGAGTTTGAATATATGTAGTCGTTATTTTAAACTGGTCACAAATAAAATACATTTGAAAACAAAATCGAAAACAATATTAAATTCTGACTCGTGGCTGCATTGTCCTTGCCGGCGCACTCTATAGTTTGCGTCTACTAAAAAGATCGCTAGAACTGTATTGATTAAGAGTGTCCTGCGCATACGTTGGCTTATTCAAGTAAGAGTGTCAGTGATGTGTATCCGCATTTTGTTTATAAATGCAAATTGATCCTATGAGGTACTGTAGATTATGTCTTATATGTCAAATATTTGCTATATAAACACTTGTAAGAGAACAATTTATATGGCACTTTACTGCTCCAGTTTATGCTTATAAACAAAAAGTGGATAGAAATTTTAAACGCCTTGTATTTGTATGATCAATGTTGTGCGCAATCTAATTATTTTAGGTCTGTGCTACTAAACTATCTAAATCAAGTTTAATTCTGCAATTGAAGTAGTGTTGCTTGAAAATCATTATATAACCAAACTATAATTATATATTTTCTTGACGATTACTCAGAAAAAGTTTGCTTCTTCCGCGTTCCTCCAACGATACTAGCAACGTAGTTCTGTGTTTAAAATCTACGCCAATTTATTTAATATGCGATTATTAAACTCTATTAGAGTCTTTTGTAGTTTCAATGATGATAAATATAATATCGCTACCTAATGTTACTTTTATGAATTTGTCAATTTTCTTAGTGAAAAGAGTAACATCAATAATAAGAAAAAATGTGAATAGCTAGTTTAAAATTAATTTTTTTGTTTCAGGTAAGGATAAAATGTAGGTACTACATTAATTTGATATATCCTGGAAGGGCGTCTAGGAAATAATTGAACGATTTGCTTTGGAAATAAGGTAAGATGTTGATTTTCTCAAAAAATATATTGTATGTTATGGTCATATACAGGGTGTCCCGAAAATGGTGGGCAATATTTCGGATTTGGGTAAAACTAGTGAAAATAAGGTCACAAGTTTCTATATTTTTCTTTCCCCCGAGGTACCCCTACGAAGATATTCGCTCTTGAAGTTGAGGGTTAAAAATAGATTTGTCGCGATAACTTTCTTATTATTCAATCGATTTTAAAATTTTTTGTGTCAGTATCACACTATTTCAATCTAGTTAGGTCAGTGTATTAGAATCTTGGATAACATTCTTGGGGGTTCGGGGGCAGAGCACCCATTACATTAATAAGCTGTAAAAAAAATTTCAACTTTTTGAGCCCTTTTTACGTAAAAAATGTGCGATATTCAATCGCACAAATAATAGTAATTTTTACTTTCTCATATTATGTATGACCTTCGAATATTTGAAAAAAAAAAACGACAAAAAATGTTACCGCACATGCTGAAGTCCAAGTTCTGGGGTCCGCATTGAACGTGTTAATAAGCTACATCGTCTTATCTAGATAAGACGATCTAGTTGTTTATGTACAAAACCAAACGAGTAATAATCACAGTTGATGGTTTTAATGGATGAATATATCAGACAATTGGAGAGAGATAATTTTTCAGTATTAGCTTAATCCGACTTTAATTTAGTAATTAATAGGTTAAAATATGGCTTACACTAACAGTGAATACGCAGATATGCATTTTATGTATGGAATGGCTTCCTGTAATGCCTTGAAAGCAAAAGACTATACGCTCGACGATATCGCCATCCAAGGGTTCCTGATCGAAAGACTTTTGAACGTGTTGATCAACGGCTGAGAGAATCTGGTAAAAAATAAGACAATTTTTTTTGAAAACTAAAAATCTAAGAATTCTATCTCTACTTAGGTCGATTAGCGCCAAATGACGTGAACAGGGGTGCTCCGCAGGCAACACGTACTGTTGAAGTAGAAGAAAACGTACTGGATGCAGCTGCTGCGAATTCATCTAAAATCGATCGTTGGAAGAGTTTTGAGAGAGCAATTACTTCATCCGTACCATATACAAAAAGTACATGCCTTTAACCCAACTGACTTTCCTGCTAGGGTGCAATTTTCGCAGTACAGAACCATGAACAAAACCATGCCTTCATTCGATCGGTTCTGTATATGGATGAAGCGAGCTTTGGAAGAAATGGAGTCATTAACTCCCATAACTAACACGTTTCGGCCGAGGAAACCCACATGCCACAATTCAAACGCCATCAAAAGCAATTTCATATTAATGTTTGAGCCGGAATTATTGACCGGTACTTGTTGGGCCCAGTCGTGTTACCAAATCGATTGAATGGGCATCTTTATCTTGAATTTCTCCTACAGAAGCTACCACAACTTTTAGGAGATGTTGAAATTGCATGTGGTTTATGCATGATGGGGCGCCCCCGCATTTTAGTCTTATAGTGAGGGGTCATTTGAATAGAGTATATGCAAACCGGTGGATAGGTGGGCCTGTTCCTTGGCCTCCCCGATCACCCGATTTAAATGCCCTTGATTTCTTCCTGTGGGGGCATTTAAAAAGTCTCGTATATGCCACACCAGTAGAGACAAGAGAAGAATAATACGAGAGAATTATGTACCATTCATATGTAATTAGAGAAAATGAAGGAATTTTGTGGCGACTCCAGCGATCGTCAGTTCGTCGTGGACAAGCATGCGTTAGAGAAGGAGGTGCTCATATTGAGCATTTGTTATGAAATTTCATAAATCTTCATTTTTCCATGTCCATAATTAGTTTTCTGCAGTCAGGTTTCAAATTTTGTGTTTAGTGTGTTCAAGATTTTTTGTTTTTATAAGTGTAGGTAAGTACTTACTACCTCATAGAGAATTAAATGTTGTTTTGTACACAATCCTCGTGTTCATTTATTTAAAAAAATTACTATTATTTGTGCGATTGAAAACCGCAATTTCATCGTTAAGTGCATTTATCTCGAAAATGGTTCGTATTACGGACATCAAACAAGTATACGTTTTTTACGTAAAAAGGGCTCAAAAAGTAGAAAATTACATTAGAAATTAAACAAAATAGGCTGAAATTTTTTTAACAATTTGCAAGCAATGGGTGCTCTGCCCACGAGCCCCCAAGAATGCTATCTAAGATTCTAATACACTGACCTAATTGGATTGAAATAATATGATACTGACCCTAAAACTATTAATATCGATTGAACAATAAAAAAATTATCGCGAAAATCGATTTTTAACCCTCAACTTTTCAAGAGCGAATATCTTCGTAGGGGTACCTCGGGGGAAAGAAAAATATCCGAAATTGTGACCTTATTCTCACTAGTTCTACCCAAATCCGAGATATTGCCCACCATTTTCGGGACGCCCTGTATAAGTTAATATTATCGGTCTATTATCCACATTAAGAACAACAAGTTTTCAATTCTTATTTATTCCTAACAGCAGTTAGTACGTGGTTTCAGTATTCAGTTCTGATATCAAACAACAATTTCTTTCTATTACTTTCACATCCACATCCATGTAGTGAAGCATAGTAATCTTAATTGTTTTTTTTTTTTATTGAAATAGGTTTAGAATGCTTGAACGTGCAAAAGCTTTTATTTTCATGTCTTACTTATGTTTTTATTGAAGATTATTTGATAGAAGAATGGTAGGCATGTACGAATTAGAATTTTTGCCTAATTAAACAAACAAGTATTTTCCTGTAAAATCAATTCAAACTAAATTATTTCATTTGGGGATGCGCTTTTCAGGTAAAAGTATTTTTAGTTGAAATACTGTTTCTTTGACGGCCCCTATCTCAAATATCTTTAAACCCAATACAACCTTATTTTGGACGAGGGGATTTGTAAAGGTGCCGAATAACAATAGCTTACTAGTTTTTTCCTAAAAAATCGTTTATATTTTTTTTTCGAAAATCGGCCGGCCGTTTCCATACGGCTGCGGCTGTTTGATTGTAGAACGACACTGATTAAAATAAAAACTCACTTTATAGATATATACTCACCAAAATTTCATAATATTTGGATCAGATGAGCGAGATGTGAGTGTGGGTGGCTCCATGAAAAGGGACACACTCTATATACATGTACAACTAGAAAAAAATAAAAATAAACAAAGAAAATAATGCAGCGAGCTGAAGGCAAGGAGCATAATATTGTGGAATAGCATAAATACAAGCTGAGGTCGTTTGCTAGATAGTGTTTGCCATGACCGTATTCAGAATGGTTATAGGCTGACTGGCTTATTCCTCAAATATCTTTAACTTACAGAATACCTTATCTACTACTATAAATAGTCCTGTGCATTTAGATAGCGTACGTGCGTCATTACGGAAATACTTTGAACTTTCTCAATGTACTTTAAAGATGACCAATTTAAGTGTTTACCTATTAAACAAGTACACAAATTAAAATTTGTTGAAAAAACTCTTAAAAAATGTGTATAGTTGACTACACATATTTAATGCACATAAAAGAGACCATTAAAATATCATTGTCGACATTTTTACCTGCGGCCAAAGTCCTACACAGTCGTACTTCATATTTTTGAGTATTAGAATAAATAAAATAAATATTAGAAATTTAAAAATCGTGTTTTCGGCAGAAAATTAATGACGTCTCTGGTAAATTAAAAATCTTACTCTGTTTTGCGTTAAGATAGAAATATCGTACGCATTGGTGGACGCATTGCCCATCCTTCACGATATTGATAAATAATTTCAAAGTACGGCTCTGCTTATCTGTTCCTTGGGTATAATGTTCTAGTTAGGGGTGTTTTGCGTAACTATATTTCAGGAGTTAGAAATTCTAATTAAATGATTATTTCCATTTATTTCTTATCTTAATCATGCCAGAAGGTACTTTAAGTACATAAGAGTAATGATGTTTTATCGATTAAGTAATACATTATATTTATTATTTAATGAACTATAAAAAATTAAGAATGCCCGGTATCCCTCTATATTAGCTCGGTCGGCAGTTTTGAGTTTTTTTGTGCATTATAAATATGTAGTCAACTATAACGACAAAGATTGAAGAGATAAAATTAGGAAAAACGTCGAACAAGTGTTTTTGATGATTGCAATATTAATATTATAATTTAAAAATTTAACATGGCGGATTCAAAATGGCTGGTCTAATCTTGAAAATCATGTGATCCTGCACACTTAATTCTACTGGTCGCAATTCTTAACAACAAGTTCATTTGAATTCTTTTAAAACCCTGCACCTAATATCATCATACAATCCTATTGTATGATGATATTGTATGTACGTAATTATTTACCATAGTTCTCATAATTGTCTCATTGATGAACAACACAGGCACAGAAGAAAAGTTGGTCGTTTCTGAGACTGCATGTATTTCGACACGCTGACCACGACTGTTTTTTGGACTCCATTGCACGGTATCAGTTTAACTCCATCACCCACCAAAAACCAAAAATAAAAACTGAATATTTCAGTTATTTTCGTGATTTATTAAAAAGTGATGACGATGGAGCTAAACGCGTCGAAATAAATAGGGATTACTCAATGCAGCCTCAGAAGGTCTCTTTTATGTGTCTGTGTAATTAAAAACAAAATAAAAAAATATTTATTTTCTTGTTTAATTCGCTCTACATTTGTAGATTCACTTATACATCTGTTAATAAAATGTAAAAGTAAAATTTGAATGAATGTAGAGGTAAATATAGCAAGCAGAAAACATTTTATCTTTCGAAATACGTAGATAAAAAATTTGGCCAATGATCTAATGTTATACGCATATCTTATTGATTATAGCAACTAGCAGGGTGTGCACTTTTGTTTTACCAACTATTTTTTTCGTGGATTTAACTGCTTTATAACTGCATTAGGTATTTATTTAAAAACCTTAAATAAAGTGACAGACAAGTTCTGGAACAATTGAGGTGCGTCTATGGCAAAACCAGACATGTCCATTTTCGACAGAAAGTGACTAGTGTAGCTTTCTGTTTATCTATATATTAGTTGACATTGCTTTACCCAGATTGAAGCAAAAGCGAACAGATTCATATGAATATAAATACCAGACATGGAGTGATCGGGCAAAGCAAGATATATCCACAATTTTTATTTCGTATTCTATAAGCAAAGTTACATTCAAAACTTGACATATCCAAATGAATACCTCTACAGGATAAATTTGTGCCAAACTAGACATGTTCCTTAAATATTGTTACTTTTTAAATTTGTTTAGGACATTAAAGTTGAAAACAATAGGGTAGCAGAAACCTTAGGAATATAGCGAAATATATTCTATGGTTGGATCGGTTAAACAGTTGGGAAAACACTGGTATTTCTACAATGTTAAAGAACTTTCTGATGTGTATATTAAACTCACTGGAATAAAATGGTTTATAAGAATCATCCTTAAAAAAATTGAGGAGACGGCGAAAACACCTCGTAGAGGAAAACGTCTAGCAGGTCAGAAGGAAACTGCCACAGTCAAATTCCACGAAAGTTAAAGGCCACGAATTTTTTAGATTTGAAGCACAAGATTTAGACTTTAAACTTGGTCTTTACCAAGGCAAACCGACAAGGATGTGAGATTGCAGCGTCTGCGATTAGAAAATAGGATTTCAACAGAAAATGAAAATATTTTGAAGTTACTTACGAAAGAATAATGAAGAAGACGGAATAAAGTGGGAGGATCTCCCTTATTTGGAATTCTTCAAAGACATTATCTATGAAGACGATGGTGCTGAAGTTGAAGCTCCTGAAGAAGAGGGCGAAGAGAAATGCGACTGCCGCGAAAGGGACTGTGAAATTCATATTTAGATTTCTATTATTTATAGGTTTATTTTTATTTTTCGAAGTAATATTAGAAATTGGATATTTTGCTAAGAATGTTTCATTCATTACTATTAGTTTTCTTGTGATATCGTCTATGAGATTTTGTCCTCTTTTAATTAATACAACTTCTATTGCACCATAGATTTTATTTGCGGTAATAAATGCCAGAATTAAACACGTGCATCATCACGTTCAAGCAAAATTAGATATTTCAATCACTACCAAACAAATTCGTACATGTCCAAACAATTATGGTCTTTATCTTCATCATTTTGAAGTAACAACATTGTGTTTTTGTGATCTTAATTAGGGCCAAAATGTATACAGAAAAAACAAAAATTGTAAACAAAACAGTACCTACAACTGTGAATGAGTTTCAGCAAATAATAGAGAATTCATTTTAGCGGATGTCTGGTTTTGCATAGTTACTCATCTATTGATGTCGATGCCCCTCTCAAGAAATAACGATTGTCAGCACTTTTACTCGATATTGAGTTATATCCCCCTCCGAAGTTCTGTACTTCAAACGTTTTATGAGAAACCGAGCTTAGATTCGATTATTAATTGGGAGCATATTAAGAAGATTCCACATTGAATGAGACACACTGTACATTAGGGTGGCTCAGATGTATACTTTTCGTCTCATTTCCCAAATTTGTTCGAAATACCAAATAGAATTCCTTCATATATGAGCAGATTCAGTTAATATCAGCACGTGCCTCCGAGTCCATGAAATTTCTCATGTATTTTTTTTATGGGAAATAAATAACAAAATAGTTATTTAAAAAGTAGGTTTAGAGTCTAATAGAAATTATGGTGTTTAACAGATATTCACATTCGGCAACGTCTGATTTTTATTCGTTAGAGTTTTATTAAAGATACTTCTATAATATTTTAAAGTTAAACTGACATATTTCTTAACCTACTTAAAGCTTTTTCGAACCTGGGAGACACCCTGCATTTTATACAGTCTCGATATTTTGTACGCCTTTATTATTTTCTTGCTGCTTAATCAAAGACCTTAGTGAGAACTGTGAACCTCTCTGAGCTTTAGGTTAAGTTTCAAATGGCCAGTTTTGGTGATACCACATCAATAGATATTAATGTATCTATATATCTGTAATCAGAGGTGTCGGGTAGATACAACAAAATCAATTAAATATTTGGCGGATGCGCCGGGTAGCGCGAAATAATCATTCGTAGTGATCATGTTTTACTTGGATGCGAGCTAAATATAAAGAGAAAAACCATAACTCAGAACATAATTCATTAATTAAGAATCACAAAATATCAATCAAATTATGCTTTTTCCTTTCCTTTCGGGCATTGGTAACTGTAAAAATCCATTTAACAAATAAAGATAAAAAACATATTTTGTCTGGATTTAATCTCAATGCACTGCGTGAATTAAAAATGAATTGCCATATTCGAGCAAGTTGTTAATCAAATAGATATGCGCGGTCGGCCAGACCCGACTGCAATTTGTTTATTAAGTAGTACACTAGTTTTGTTTAGCGCAAATAAAATTGTCTCGACACATATTTGTAATATCGGTGATGAAAGGAATATAAGGCAATGGTTACAGTTTTCGTATTTACAATAATATCTATCTATTAATGTTACTTGTCTAGTTGTAATAATTACTGTCTACTATGTATTAAACGAATCATTATTGACTTTTCTTAATGACTGCTCAATCAACAGTTGGAAGAGATGTTAAAACAGACTTGTAAATTAATGTTGAAAGACTTGTAAGAAACAATGCACCACTCGAGAGGCTGCTCGAGGACTTAACAACAGTCATTCAGAGCGTTCTCCCATCCATAGTTGTACAGTGGCTGCAATAAATAATGCATTCGATGCAACTTACACCAGTGGTGTAACTTTTCTTATTTAGAGGGGGTCCCTGCGAGAAGATATCAATTTGGCTGATGACCGTTGATTCTTCATCCACTAAAATCCCACTCTGTTGATTTCCAACTAGCGTGGGACCGCTTGCGCATTACTTTGGTCCGATGGGCCAGCCCTAGTCCCAATACCTCAGTGGTGATTAGGAGTTCGGGTTGGAATCTTCGATCTCGTCCTCGTCCTTCTTTTTCGTTATATTCTTGCAGAATTCAGCTATATTCTGCCAGTTCTACTCACCCCCGAAACATTTGCGACACCATACTCATTTCCGTTAATTCTTCTACCATACTGACTTTCGACGTCTATTCACTCCACCTCGGGTATAAACTCACTGTATGTTCAGGACTGTTCCTATAGTATACGCAATAGTTATCAGGTGCTTTCTCGACGCCATATAGATAATTTCGAATGCTGCCATAACCCGATAGCACCTGCGTCAGATTATAGTCGATATATATGTGTTTATGATTTATTCATGGCTTCAGTTCAGGTATTATTTGCATGGTTCATCGTCGTTTGTCGGATCTCTCCCATCATTCCTGCCATATTTCTACTGGGTACTTTCTCACACTCTTCCCACCTCATACCCCTTAATCTAATTTTTTTAGCCACATGTAGTTTTATAGGTGAGAAACTTGCAATTACTAGTATTTCCTCCAGTGACAGTTTTATATACAATAATTGAATGGGCCTACCCCTTTCAGCGGGTGCGACTAATAAAAAAGTGAACTGTATTTAGGGTGAAAAGAAAAAATGTGTCGGAAACTTACCCAGTAGGTTCGATGGGTTTTCCTTCTTCGATGTCGGTCCAGGCAATAGGAGGGACAGAGGAGGGCCAAAGGGAAAATACGCAAATCCCCGACACACACACAATGAATGTATGGCAAATTATTAAATTAATTAAATTAAAGAAATTATTATAAATATTATAATTCACTTGTTACTGAAACAAAACTATAACTATTCAGCGGCGTGAGTGACTATATATCTATCTAAGCTTACTCTCTTACTGTACGAGTTGCGCTCGACCCACACGCTGCTAAAAAACTCGTACTAAAAACTTCTTAGTATTATACTATTAAAAAAAAACCAAAACATATATTTATTTCCAGGAAGGGCGCGTAACCATCCACCCGGCCTTGAAAAATTATTTTCAAACATACCCTAAAGAGAGAAAAGACATCTATTTATAAAAAAAACTAAAACATTCTAAGATAAAAATAAAACAAATTATTTTATTGAGTAGGCAAAGGGCACAACTTGATAATAGGTCGCTTGTACGTTGTGTTTTTTGCTCTTACAAGCGCTACACGAATCACGCCGTCTTTGCCAGGATATACCTCTTCAATAACACCTAGCGGCCATTGAAGAGGGGGTATGTTTTCTTGCTGTATGAGAACTAGTGTTCCTTTGGTAACAGGACAAGTTGAACTGTTCCATTTTTGACGACTTTGTAAACTGCTCAAATATTCCACCCGCCACCGTTTCCAAAATGACTGTACCATTTTGATCCAGTAATTGTTTGCGTGAAAGTAAATTTTTATTATCTATTGCGGGAAGTGATTTCAATGGGGTCAGTGTAAGAAAATGTGCAGGCGTTAAAGCCTCTGGTTCAGACGGATCACTGCTCAACCAACATAATGGCCTAGAATTTAAGAGGGCTTCAATCTGTGTTAAAATAGTGGTAAATTCCTCAAAAGTAAAAATTTGATTTCCTACAACTTTATACAAATGTGTTTTCACTGATTTGATATTTGCCTCCCAAATACCTCCAAAGTGGGGTGCAGAGGGAGGATTAAATTTCCACTCTATCTTGTGGGTATTTAACTCTGCGCCTATAGTGCGAATATATTCACTAGATTGAATTAAACTGTAAATTTGATCAAGTTCAGCTTTTGCCCCAATAAAATTTGTGCCGCAGTCAGAGTGAATAGTACAGACTGGTCCGCGGCGCGCTATAAAACGTTTAAAACAACCAAGGAAAGTCGCAGTTGACAGGTCCGAGGCTAATTCTAGGTGCACCGCTTTCGTCGCCAGACAGACAAACAGACATATGTACGCCTTTTGGCTTTTAATACCTCTGCGGCGTCCTAAAGTAATGTACACCGGGCCGGCGTAGTCCACGCCACAATTTAAAAAACATTTTACCTCCGTTACTCTAGCAGCGGGTAGATCAGCCATTTGCGGATAAATGGCTTTAGGTTTAAATTTAAAACAATAATTACATAATTTAACGCGATTACGAACAACATTCCTTGCAGCTAATATCCAGAATCGTTGTCGGAGGAGTGATAACAATAAATGTGGCCCAGTATGTAAGTATAAGCGGTGAAAATGGTCAATTAAAATATTAACTAAGTGATCCTTTTTTGGAAGTAATAATGGATGTTTTGTGTGGTAACTAATTTGTGCGTTTGCTAACCTACCTCCTACTCGAATACACCCATTATCTAAAAAGGGATTTAAATGTCGCAAAGATTTGTCACATGATTTTTCGTTCTGTAACAATTTAAATTCTTTGGTAAAATGTATTTTTTGAACAATTTGTATTAACACTAATTCGGCCTTCTCTAAATCTGACACAGAAATAATTTTCCTAATAGGTAATAATTTCGAAAATCTAAGAACGTAGATTGTGATTCTGCAAAGTTTCGACCAAGAAGACATCCTCAACATAAGATTACGTAACGGATTATTTTCACCAACCACAGTGGGCAGGACTACAGTTGTTTTTTCTTCAAGTGTAGGTAAATTATTTTCAACAATAGGTTGAATAGGCCATTTATCCACTTCTAATTTAAGCCAATGTGCACCGGAGAGCCAAGTGGAGTGTTGAATTAGGAGCGCCGGCGTTAATCCACGTGAAAGACAGTCAGCTATATTGTTTTCACTTTCTACATGAAACCATTTTGCGGAAGGAACAGACTCCTGAATTTTAGCGACCCTATTAGAAACAAAAGTTTTCCACCTATGTGGGGAACTATTAATCCAGTGTAAAACTATTGTGGAGTCGGAAAATGCGAAAATCTTATCTATTTTAATGCGAGATGAACATGTATCTATAATAGATTTGATTAATTTTGCCAAAAGAACCGCAGCACAAAGTTCAAGTCTCGCTATAGTACAAACTTTCACAGGTGCAACTTTTGCTTTTGCGCACATTAAATTGATTCTTATATCATTATTAGGTGCAATTAATTTTATATAAACCATAGCCCCATATCCTTTTAATGAACATCTGCGAATCCTACCAGTGTTGCACAAGAATTATTGTCCAGTGCCCCGATATGACGCGGTACTCGAAATTGCGATAAGAGAGGAAGCCCCTCATAAAATTCTAACCATTGTTTTTTAACATTTATTGGCGGTTCCTCATCCCAATCAACTTTAGAAAACCACAACTCTTTTATGAGAAATTTTGCGACGACAGTAATAGCCGATAAAAACCCTAATGGATCCCAAATGCGTGCTAAAGTTGACAAAATGCTCCTTTTTGTACAAATTTTGCTCGGAATATTTACCGAAAATGAAAAATAATCAGTTGAAGGATCCCATTGCAACCCCAAAACCTTTAGTGCACAATATTTCAGGAGTTTCATTAAATTCTATTGTGGATGCTAAACGAATGTTTTCAGGAATTTTTTGTAATAAGTTCCGCGAGTTCGTACTCCATTTAACTAATTCGAAACCTCCGGTAGAGAACAACCCTACTATTTGACGATAAAGCTCGATTGCTTGCTGTGTCGTCGGAACACTAACTACTAGGTCGTCTATATACAGGTCGGTTTCGACGACTTTAGACGCGAGCGGAAATGTCTCTGCCTCATCGCTGGCGAGTTGTTTAATCGTTCTTAAAGCCGCAAAAGGGGATGATTTTAAACCAAATACAACTGTAGTTAATTCATAAATCATTAAAGGTTCCTCAGGAGAGAATCTCCACAAAATTCTCTGAAATTTGCGATGCTCTGGACAAACCCGAATATTTCGATACATTTGGCGTATGTCCGAAATCATAGCAACCTCAAAAAGTCTAAAGTTAAGTAAAATTTTAAAAATATCGGTTTGTAATTTTGGACCGGAATATAAAACATCATTTAGTGAACGCGAATTAGATGTTTTTGCGGAGGCATCAAACACGATACGAACGGGCGTGCTAACACTTTCTTTCAACACCGCAAAATGCGGAATATAATATGCGCTATTATCAACTTGATCATTCGAAACTGGGGATACTAGAGCCATGTGACCCTGAGTTATATAATCCTTAATAACCTCACTATAATGATCTTTAAGAGACGGGTCATTTTTAAACTTATTTTCGAGATAATGAAATCTTTTACAAGCTATAGCAAACGAATTTCCTAACACAGGCGGGTACTCCTTAAACGGGAGTGCTACTGTATATCGACCGGTCTCTTCGCAAGTGGTAGTGGTTCTAAAAATATTTTCACATTCAGCGTCTTCCTGATTAAACACAGGAAGCGCAGGTATCTCCTCTACTTCCCAAAATTTATGTAAAATTTGTTCTAACGAAGGTTCTATGACCGAACAAAATGTTTGCGAGTTGTCAACTCCATCCGCTGTAGTAGTGGGTACGTTCCCCATTACTATATAACCCAAACTAGTTTGAACTGCCATGGGTAAATTAGGTGGCCCAACTACTTTACTACTGCCTAAAATATGTAAAAATAAACTGGCTCCTATAATACCGTCAATTTTTGAGGGTTCGTAAAAATGATCATCCGCTAGTTGAACATGATTTAAATAACTAAGTGATTTAACTGGTATATTAGTTGTTGGAAGTCGATCCGTTATTTTCTCTACCACTAAAGCGTAGATCTGATACTGAATATTTGAATCAAAACGTGAACTTAATGCAAAATTTAAGTGTCCTAAAACTGTTTGAGAACCACCGATTCCATTAACAGAGGAGTGTTATTTTTGAAACGGTAATTTGAGCCGTTGACAACATTTTCTAGTGATAAAATGTGCTTGGCTCCCGTTATCTATCAAAAAACGCGCGGGCTTATATTCACCTGAAACCGATAATATGTTGACAAGTGCTGTAGAGAGTAAAGTTGTATAATTATCCTGTGAAACTTCAATACTGGAAGTTGAGCAATAGTTGTGCGTGGATAAGCTATCTTTCTCATTTTCATTTGACGCGGTTTGACTACTAGATGCTATGTTTTCGTGGTCATTATTGTTATTATTTTTAGAGGAATTTAATTTATCAAAATGTAATAACGAAATATTGCAAACGTTTATCGACTTACAATCGGCAATTTTATGAACTGAACTTAAACAATTTAGGCATAATTTTTTCTCTTTAGCTAAACTATATCTTGCGTGCGGTGTAAGTTTCAAAAATTCAGAGCATTGAAAAGCAGAATGTAATTGTTTGCAAATTGGGCAGTTGCCTGCTAAACTTTTATAAAGTTTTTTATTTTCCCCACCACTACTATTTGTAACAAATGATTGCGAGACTTGTTTAGACCTAGGAACACTACTACTAATATTGAATTTTGCGGAACTAGTTTGATTATTTTTTTAAAGACTATTAAGAGCCTTTCTTTGATTTTTAACAAAATCTACGATTTCCTTGTAAGTCGGGATTTCCGAGTGTTTAGACATTTCAAATAATTTACGTGTCTGGGTGTCTAACTTCGACAGCGCTAAAGAAGCTATGAAAAAATCTGTCAAATCTGGGATATTTAATTGTTTAATAGCGTTGACAGAAGTGTCAAATTTTTCTAGAAAATTATTAAGACAAGCTGCAGACTCCTGCTGAGCTGTTTTAAATTCCAACATTTGACTAAAATAGGTATCAGCTAGTAAACGTCTATCCTGATATTTGTCTACTAAAGTATCCCAAAAAATACTATAATTTGCGGGTGTCGGTAAAACACTAGCACAAACATCTAAAGCTTTACCCTTTAAAGCACCTAACAAGTAATGTAGTTTACTCGTATTATCTAAATTTGCCTTGTCATGAACAAGACTTTTAAATGTTTCAAAAAATATTGGCCATTTTTTAGGATCACCAAAAAATTCTGGTATTCCAATTTTTTGTAATTTAGCGACAGCTGGCTGATCAGCTGTTTGCCTATTTTGTGAGAGATGCTGATTTTCTAAAATTGTGGCTGCCTCTTTTATATAACAATATAGTGAATCTACAATTTCTAATGGTTGGTAATTTAATACATAATCGGAATTTATTTCTAAATTTACGTCATTAATCGTATCTATCATTTGTTTAAATAACTCGAAAGTTTCGTCTAAAGTGTGCAGTTGAATTTTAAATTTTGCTACATTTTCGGGATTTTTTAAATCTCTAGATAAATCGTACAGCTTTTGTATTTTGTTGAAATAAGTTTCTTTTTTGGCAGTAAGTTTATTAAGTTTTAACTCTAAGTTCTGATCAGTTTTTGGTGGCATTGTGAACTACTTGAACAGTATAATGTTACCAAAACTATACACTAAATATTCAAATTATGTAAAAATTAAAACGATAAAGGTAAGTAATAACTATTTCTAAATAACTAATAATCAATTTATATGCAAGAACAAATAAATCGTACTGGAAAATTATGAAAATAATTCAAGGCAAATATCAAATAAAATTTACTATAATGTGCGAAAATAAACTATTCAAATATGCGTGTTTCAGTAAAGAAGCGAATTATAATAAGGTGATAAGACTGACAGAAAAACTACTATAAAAATTCTGCCGGCTATAATCCGGACGAAGTGGCCATATGAATGGGCCTACCCCTTTCAGCGGGTGCGACTAATAAAAAAGTGAACTGTATTTAGGGTTAAAAGAAAAAATGTGTCGGAAACTTACCCAGTAGGTTCGATGGGTTCTCCTTCTTCGATGTCGGTCCAGGCAATAGGAGGGACAGAGGAGGGCCAAAGGGAAAATACGCAAATCCCCGACACACACACAATGAATGTATGGCAAATTATTAAATTAATTAAATTAAAGAAATTATTATAAATATTATAATTCACTTGTTACTGAAACAAAACTATAACTATTCAGCGGCGTGAGTGACTATATATCTATCTAAGCTTACTCTCTTACTGTACGAGTCGCGCTCGACCCACACGCTGCTAAAAAACTCGTACTAAAAACTTCTTAGTATTATACTATTAAAAAAAAACCAAAACATATATTTATTTCCAAGAAGGGCGCGTAACCAATAATAATCTTAAGTGCTTTCTCCATCCCTATTTTGCTTAATTTGTCTATTTCTAGCGATGCTTTTGGCTTGCTCTCAGATCTGGGAAGCGTACAGCATTACCGAATGGACAAGAGAGCTCAGCAGCCTCCTCCCAACAATTACCATGACTTATTCTAGGGTTGCCACTGTCTTCATTACCTTCCCTGCGCACTTATCGACATGTTGTGTGAAGGCTAGCCCATTGCCTATTATGACACCAAGGTACTTAACTGACTTCACAAGTGTTATAGTCGTATCTCCCAATTGGAACGTTAAAGGCTTTATTTTCCTTTTTTGTCTAGTAACAGGACCATTTTTTCAGGAGTTACCTCTATTTCCTTGTCCCATTAAGAATAAACCTAAAATATACTTTTATATAATCAAAGCATGTTTTTCTTCTTCAATTCTTTTCGACTGGGACTCGGTAAAAATTTTAACAAAAGAGGCAGATAGAAAAAAAGAAAAAATAAAGAGTCCACGATAATATTATTGAATGAGGATAGATGCGTGTCGAATTGTTCCGTAGATGTCTGTACAACTTGGTTGCCAATGTTAAAAGAAGAACTTCACAAACTTAACATTGTATAAAAACTAAAAAAACTGTTAACTATATCAACAGTTCTATGTAAATAGTAAGTAGCTATGGATATTGAACATAACAAACATTCATAGAGCTGTGTATTTATCATACACAGCAAAAAATATTTTTCAAAAAAGGAAACCGATTAGATTTCCGAAACGTTGCGCGTCGGCGAAATGTTTAATTTCAAGTTTTTATACTTATTTGTGTTATTTATTTAAAAAGGAAAGCAACCTCTAACTGATCCTTTGACGTAAAAGTCACAGGCGTAGAGGTTATTTACCAGTAGCATACTGGTTAATTGTGATACTTTGAAGATTCCCCGAGCACCGCTTAAAAAGAAAAAATACATGTGGCAGGATGTCCCAAAGAATCGAAGAAGAAAAAATTAAGATTATGCCACAAATAACATTTAGACAAATCAAATTATGTACAGACAGACAATGGTATGGACAGATTCAACATTGTCCTTTCGAAAGTAAGTGGAAGAAGAATGTGGGAATCTAAAAATCTATAAATAAATCCAAATAAAATGATCATGAATAATAGCATTCACTTTTTTTAATATAAAACTTATTAGTTGATGTTTTGGCATCTCGTAGTCTTTAAAAGAGGTTTTAGATGTTCTCATAATTCTCTGTCTGTACCGCTCTCAGCTTCATTGCAGGCTTTTTTATTAAAATTACTCCTTCACACCATCGCACCATCGAGGCTAATACGGGTCAACGAGAGAACGGTGATGGATGTCCTCGACAGCTCATCGTAATAATCGGTGTAGTCAGAGGTATGAAGTCTACGCTATTTTTAAGTCTGACGACTATATCGACCAGTCTTAAATCTGCCAAATGACTGACAGACAGAAGATGCAGAACGTCATCTTGAAGTTTCCTTGTCTACTTGGGGATCAGTAGGGTATTCTCCGCAGGTCGCGGTCGTGGGGAGTGACTGTATTTATTTTGCGAATGATGTCGGATAAAAGGGAGTTATCTTCAGCATATTAGTTCAATTTTAATTTGTCGTGAAATGCTGTCGTGGTATGCTCTGAATTTATCGAAATTACTTGTTCTCAGCAGTCGAGCAAATTCTAGTTAAGTCTGATCTAGTCTAATCTCCTCGATAATTAGACCGAACTATGGCATTGAGTTTTCTACAGTCTGATTCTTATTAAGACAAAGTATTTTGCTAAGAAATACATGTACCTATGTATATTACAGAGCCCCACAAAAAAAAATCAGACCAGTGAGTTAGACCCATGTATCTTATGTGTTTTTGGCCGCCGATTCCGAATCCGAGGTGAAAAAATTGTACGCCTCCAAGATCATTAGCTAGAGCCAAAAAACACCCCTGGAATGGGGTAAAAAGAAGATTAAGATACGAAAATAGTTGTTACATGTTATAGAAATGTACCGTCAACGTCCTACAGTGTCAACCCTCAGAGAGTGTGAAAACTACCCCCATTCAAGACTTGAGAAAAGCTGCAGCGACCCTCGAAAAGACTCGGAACTTCGGTGGTTTGTAAAGGTGAGAGTTTGCAGTAGTTCTGGCTCAATTATTGAAAACTACCCCAACAGCGCTACGAAAAACCAACACTTATCTTAAGTGACAGAAAAATACATTGAACTAAATGTATTTCCATTTTTGGGGATGCTATGATTGGTAAAAATTGCGTAGTACTCAGAGATAGACTTAGAAAGTCAGGTACCACTGTGGTAATTCAATTCCACTCCTCTATATGGTGAAAACTACATCCTGTATAAAAAACAACTATAAGAAGTTCCAGAAACTTCCTACGGATATAGGGGTGGCATCTCGCAACCCCGTGGGGGTGGTTTTCAAGCACAGCGTTGAACATAGTCTAGTTTCTTCTTACTTCCACACAACGCATGTAATTCGAATTTTTATAGAAGTCACTGTAACTTTATATAGTTAAATCTTACATGGGGGATAGTTTTCACACCCTCTGAGGGTTGACACTGTAGGACGTACACGGTACGTAAGTTTTTAGTTCTATTGTAGAGTACTACGCAATTTCAGCCAATCATGGTATCCAGGAAAATAGAAATCCTGTTGGATTTTACGCTTTATCTCGTTTTTCTCGTGTCCTTTAAACTTAGGGGTAGTTGTTCTAAACCCTATAGGGGCTGTTTATGAAGATTACATCGGACCTGATGTTTCTTATCACTTTAACAAAACAACAACAAAAGACATTTCGAGCTTTTTCAGCAGTCATTGCTGTTTTGGATGTATATGGGGGAGGGGGGTAGTTTTCGCCCCTCCTTTGGGGTGTGTATTGTATGTAATGATTTTGGGGATGTACGATTTCTTTTGACCTCAGATTCAGATTCAGCGGTCGAAAATACATAGGCATACATGGGTCTGGTTCGTTGGTCTGAAATTTTGTTTTTTCATGGGGCTGTGTAATTAATGGATTGTAAATGAGTAAACCAATATTTCATTATAAGGAACTCGTACAAATGGGGCGTAAAATGTATATACCCTAGTAGCACAAAATATTGGACCAATATTGAACCAATATTCATATATTGGCCATATATAGGACCAATATTCATATATTGGTCTTATATGGATTGTACATTGGTGAAATATTGGTGCTACTAGGGTATTGATCTAGCTGATAAATTTTTTTTATCAGATTGCATTTGGAAATTTCAGATGACTAAAAAACTACACCAAACAAGGGCCATTAATACACTTACATTGACTGATATGTTTCACGGTAGCTCAGTCGGCTAAGCGTCTTAGTGGCGAGCGCGCTTGTTCAGACTGCCTAACGAGTACTGGGTTCAATCCCCAGCACCGGGGCCTGGCAATTTTGATGGGTAATGGACGTTGTCTGCGTTTTTTCAAATGTAACCTCTTTCTGCACAGCCTACGAGATGCTTTGGATTTGGGGGTTGTCTACTAAGTGTGGTGTTTATGTTATATTATGTTATATATTTGTAACTTTCTCGATTGTGCTTCGAGCTTTTTTGTACTGGTAACTTGACTAACATTAAAATAAATTCCACATCATATTCCCTACTTGGCAGTAATATAAAACTATATGTTAAAGTTATTTAGTAACATTTACGTACGCAAAATTAGAAAAAAAATTAAAACGGGTTTATGAGAACATTGACAAAAATATTGAAATTTTCGGTTTACACTGCAATAGAACAATATGAGTGATATAAGCACCAGATTAGATGTAATAGTGTTAGTAGGAATTAAAATAATTTATGTTAGTTGGATTCGCCGAAATATTAGAACAATAATATATATAAAACAAAAATATATAGGTACTAATTATTACTTACTATTTATATATTCTACATAATCAATCTCTCTCTGATTTGGTGAAATAGTTCATAACGTTTTAAAATTACAGTAAAATGCTCTTCTCTTCAAAACTTTGTTCTGTAAGAATAATGTGGAATATACTGTGCCTGTAAGGAATTTTTTGCGCTTTCTTGGCAGAATATCTCAATTAATATTTCACGAAAAAGCAAAATATAAAATATATGTCCCAAGGATAAAGATTATTATGTCTTTCTGAGTTACGCCTATGCTCATCTTCCATATCTTTTCCACCGTCCACTGGCAACAGCAGCCGTTGTCATATTATGTGACATAAAACCTAACTACATAAAAATACAAGCTTTAACTTTTGACTCGAGTTTTAATATCCCAGAGTAATGTTTCAGTGAAAAGATACAGAGACGGACTCAAAGAATATACTTTCTGGTCTTTTTCGTGTTCAGTATTTATTATATATTTATAATAAATATTCAACAATATTTTTAGGAGATACCCATCTATATCAGATACAATTTTGTATTAGTATAAATGGTGTTTCAGTTTATCAATACTAAACTTAGTAGTTTTATTGTATATAAAAAAGAAAACTATATACTGTAAGAAAAGAAACTTATAAGGCACTGTTATCGTGTCTCAAAGATACGCTGATGCGCGAAGTCATGACGTATGTTATCTTTTCTAAGTAATTTCACTCTACCTAGCTACCATTCGCTCAATGCAAGGTCGACCATCGCGCCATCATCCGCTGTTTTCCCAACTGTATGTCCGCATAAGTACACACAAGGGAGAGAAGTATTAATTTATTTAACTTAATTACATTTTGATTAAAGTATATTTTTATTTAAATTTTTATTAATATACGATGCAATGTATGAAAAAATATTCAATGCCAAGTCGCATGAAATAAGTTGACAATGATCATAGGAGAAGTTCATTTCAATCTAGTCGTGCCCAAGTGCAGAAATAGACTTGTGCATTCTAACTGGTTTCGAGCATATTGCCCTTGCAATTGCTTGAACCCGAGGGGATAATTAAATGAAGAAATCCCTTAAACAGGTTTTGAAATGCCTAACAAAGTTTCATGTTATATACATAATCATACATAACATATAAACTATATTGGCAACTAAAATAAAATGTCCGTTGAAATTGTATTATTATTATTATTATTATTATTATTATTATATGATCTCTTCAAAATAACACACAGGACTGATTTACACTTACTCTTGCCTCTGCACTGCACGTAACTATGTCTGACGTTTCGGTACTTTATGTGGAAATAATAGATTCTATGTGAAAAATGAAACTCAAATGTCGAATTCGTATAGTGTTATCGCAATCCGCCACAGAACACAAACACAATTTTTCTTTTTTCAGAACTCATAATTTTCGTCTTTTTTACTTTCTTCACCAAAAGTCCTCAACACAAAATGCTGACAAACGCTTGTAAATCTCACCACTCTGATCACAAGTGTAGCGATGCACAGAGCGAATGAAGACTATTTAATCCCTTCTACCGCTCTACATAATTATTCAGTATTATTTACCATCACTTCATAGATATTACATAATCACAAAATGAATCATGGGTACTATTTGTTAAAATTAAGATATTTTTACCTATTTCTATCTACATCTTATACTTCAAAATCCTATGAGAACGAAAAAAAAAAATCGCTTCCCTCAATCTATCTCCAAAAGTGTCGCTCATAAATATTTTTTAAATTCATGAGCATTGAGAATAAGGTGTAGATTGAAGAAAATTTATTAGGATTGCATTGCTTTAAATACTTTTTTGAACACATAAAAAAGAGAACTAGACGAGAAACTTTTTTTTTGCCGAATAATATGTATCAAATCTATATTTAAAAACAACTAATGATACCAAACACTAATGGTACAAGTACGATTTGCACAATTCTTTTTTCAACACAAATATGTTCGTTATCAATTGAAGCCCTTTCGATCAATGGATATGGTAATGTAAAAATGACTTTATATAAATAACAGATGTTTTAGTAATAAAAATCATATATCTGTTGCCATTAAATTTTATGAAATTTATACCTGTCACTCTGTTTATGGCGGTAAAAATACTCATAACTGGAAAACATTTAATTTTGCACTTTTATTTCAAGCGATATATGTTTCGGGTATTAAATCATATTACGTCTAAAATGAATCAATCAAATTAACAGACTATTTGCTAAATAACCATAATATCGCAAATCATGAGTGCTTAGTTAATCAATTTTCCGCTATCTTCACCATTGATACGTTAATAGAATGAATTTCAATAATAAAGTAGCAAACGTTGTGTGCAATATGAATAGGTAGATTCTGATCTAAAGACTAACTAGAAAATGACATCAACGCTTGTAGAAAGTTATGATTGGCGGTTTAGTGGTTACACTTTAGATTCACAAATTATAGATAACCCAGACGACACACATTGACAATCTATTTCGCTATCATAAAGCTCCGCACTACACACCTCCACACCCTCAGAGAACCTCTCAGTTTTAATAAAAAAAACTAAGTGACCAACATGCACCAAATTAATGATAATGCAATTTTTTGATTATTTTCCTATACATATATTAAATTTACCACTTCGGAACACATGTAAAATCATTCAATAAATGCTCTGGGCTAGTCTTTTTCTTGGACAACACTCCACTGTATTACGGTCAGAGATTTTAGCTATACTTGAATGTGTACACAAGAAATATGTAAATAAATTCTGGGTCAGTGAAACTACTCTAGATACCGGAATGTTCCAGAATAGACAGCAATGAAAAATTTGATGAATTTACTAGACAAGGAGCAGCTTATAAATTTTTTGGCCCAGAATCCATGATAGGCACTACTATAAACTCAGTTAGAAGGGTGATCAAAGACTAGATCGGGAAGAAATAGAAAAACCCCTGTAGGAATATTCCAGGAAACTGACATGGGGAAGTCTATTCAGAGATCAAGTCCGAAATAAACCGAAGAACTGCTCTCAAAGAAAAATATGCACTTGAAAATCATAACAGAACTTAAAACAGGACATGTATCTGTCAAGAAGCACTTGTTTCGGATATTAAATTATATTACGTTTAAAGTTAATCAATCAAATTCACAAACTATTTGCTAAATAACGACAATATCGCAAATCATGAGTGCTTAGTTTTCCGCTGTCCACCATTTATACGTTAATAAAATGAATTTCAAGCAGCAAATGTATGCAATATGAATAGGTAGATTTTGATCTAACGACTAACCATAAAATAAAATGCCCAATTTTATTGCGTATACATTAATGAAAGATGTTTATATTTTTCTTTTGTAATGTTCAAAATTATTGGATTGCCTAATTGAGACTAAATATAAAACAAGTTGAATATATTATTTTTCATTTTTGCCATTTTTTCTTCTCGATGCACTTGTAAACGTTACTTGGCAGAGAAGAAGTGTAGTTAGTTTAAAGGATACTTCTACTTAGTTGTTTAACGTCAGTCATTGATACAAAAACAATTTTAAAAAATTTACACGCAGGCCTGTACATAGTTAGTTGTGACAATATGTCTTATAGATAACGTGATTTCCTTAGTAATCATGTAAGTAGTGACATTAAGTAGTGACATGACACAGCTTTCAGAAAATCAAACACTAAATACTACATTTGACGCACGTCTCGCCAATCAAGTTCTGAATAATACAGTTCATCCTTAGTCTTTTCCTGACGATGCCTACTCTGTTCATGAGACATTCATCAAAAATACGTTGTAGTGTTTTGAAAAAACACTACATTGTCAGTATTGCATCAAAGGCTCTGGTTGCTCTTCAGTCCTATTTTTTATATTTATAATATTTGCAAAACTGTAAATGCTGTAGGAAAGAATTTTCATATTATTGTGTTAGTGAACGATTTCTAAACAACTCTGTGTCTGTTCCTCCATTTATCACGATTCATGTAAGCGCGATGACTTAAGACAGTCCGCTTGTTTTGAAATAGATACAGCAAGTTAATGTAAGTTAGAGGAAGAACCTTATTCTTTAAAATAAAATCTATCAGTCAATAAACAGCGACTAATTTTTAAACTTTTTTAAATGTCTTATATTTATATGGTTTGGTATGGTTAGCAATTGAATGGAAACCTTGTGAAATATTGTTTCCTATCATTTATTTGTTTATATATTTTACTGATGCGGATTTCTTATTAATGTAATATTCATCCGTCAAAATAAGATTTTCACCTAAACACATTGTATTATACACATTAATGCTTGTAAAATATCATGATTGGTGGTTTAGTGGTTACATTTTAGATTCACAAATCAAAGTCATACATAATCTAGACAACACACTTGGACAATCTATTTCTCTTTCATAAAACTCCGCACTACACACCCTCTAAGAATGTCTTAGTGTTTTTGTTTCATTACATGTATTAAATGAACACATACAAAATCATTCAATAAATGCTCTGTGCTAGTCAGCGGACACCTTCACGTTTAACAAATCTTTCGTAATCACCATAGGAAGCATTAGTCAATATCAGCTCTTGGTGCATTACACAAAGGCCTAACCTGTTGCACTGACGGCCTGGGACGGATACAAGATCTGAAGCAAGAGTACATGATTCAAAACCAAGGTCAGGTACAAGCCTTTCTCTTGGACAACATTTTACTTGTTTAAAAGTGAATTATTTAGTATTTGTTTGCTTATAGTAATGAAACATATTCTTTATAGGATTTTGCAAATAGCGGAAAGAAAAACTATGAGAGATAAAAGAAAAACTATATGTAAAAAATATTAATGAAATCTTTGCATTCTTTCGATAACCTGACTTCTGGTTATGCTAGCAAGTTAAAATTCTGAAATAAATTTGTCCAGTTTCTTATTTGACATTCTCATTATAACACTAGCATCCAACATAGTCCCCTATGGCTAAACAGATTAAACTAGTATCTACATGACCCCATACGGTATGCAAATTCATTTAAAAATGAGAGCAAAGGCCCGAAATTAATTTATTTACCTACCCTTTCTTTAAAAAATTTTTCATTCTAATGAATTAAATTTTCATAAAATCTCTCATACACTTTCTTGGAAATAGATAGGTGAAGATCTGTTGTTTTTTATCAGTCAATGTCAAATATAAATATTTCATAGTTATTCATGGATATTACCTTAGTTTTGCATGGAACATCGTTATGAATATTTTCTTATTGCGCAATTTAAAAATTTGTTTGTCACAATCAACGGTTTTAATGGCATATCATGCTATAATTCAATCTTCCCTTACCTATGCCATTTTAATATGGGGCCACTCGGCACATACCCCAACAGTTTTCTCACTGCAAAGAAAGGCTGTCAGAATCGTTGCTGGATTACCATATAGGGATGATTGTAGGAATGGTTTTAAAAGCCTCAAGATACTTAACTTACCCTGCGAATACATTCTACAGTGCCTTATATATATTAAAAGCAATTTAAATATTTACACAGCATGTGGAAGTGTACGTACCTATTCAACTCGTAATAGGGGTAATATATATTTGGATTTTTAGCGACTTTCAAAAACCAGAAATGGGACATGCTATTATGCAGTAACAATTTTCAATGTGTTACCGATTGCTGTACAATCACTTGATAGTATTCGTTTCAAATACGTAATTAAACGATTCCTTCTTGATAGTGGTTTCTATGATTTTGACGAATTCCTGTTGACTGATTTTTATCGTTTAATTTTATAAACCTATTCTATATCTATCTATCTATGAGTGGCTTTGTGCTTTTCTGATGAGCTCAGAATAAGGACGTAACACGTTCCAAAGGCTAAGCATTTCCAAGAAAGCGAATAAGAGATTTTATGAAAATGTATTCCATTAGAATGAAAAAAATTTCAAAGACAAGGTAGGTGAATAAATTAATTTCCAGGCCTTTGTTCTCATTTTTAACTGAATTTACATACCGTATTGGGTCATGTAGATACTAATTTTACCTGCTTAGCCGTAGGGGACTATGTTGGATGCTAGTGTTATAATGACAATGTCAAATGGACAAATGGACACATTTATTTCAGAATTTTAACTTGCTTCATTAATATTTTTACATATAGTTTTTCATTTAGTTCTCATAGATAGTTTTCTTTCCGCTGTTTGCAAAATCCTATAAAAAAAAATATTTTACTGTATTACGGTCAGAAACTCTAGGTCTACTTGAATGTGTACACGAGAATGTAAATTTACGATACGTTAAACAGCAGATCTTCATTACATCAGACACTCGGGCGGTACTAAAGGCACTAGTTTCCAATACGGTGTCATCTCTATCAGTGTGGGACTGCCACCTCGAGTTTAAAATTGTTAAAAAAGTTAATGGAATTACTTTTGATACCGGAATATTACAAAATAGACAGCAACGAAAAAGTTGAGGAACTTGCTAGGTAAGGAACAGCTAATAAATTCCTTGGCCCAGAATCCATGATAAGCATTACTATAAACTCAACCAAAAGAATGATCAAAAACTGGATCAAGAAGAAATAGAAAAACCACTGAAGGAACTTTCCAGGAAATTGACATGGGCAAAAATCCTTTAAGAGATAGACTCCAAAACAAACCGAGGAACTACTCTTGAAAATCATAACAAGACTTATAAGAGAATATTTTCCTGTCAAGAAGCAAGTACATAATTGAAAAATTCAACTGCAACCTAGACTGTACATTATGCGGCAAGGGACCAGAAGTAGTAGACCATATTCTATTTAACTGCGAGACACTGGACTGCAGAAGGTATAGATATTATTTATGGGCAAACACAAACAAACCCGGAATACATCAGAGCTGTACCACCTTATCAGTGGCACAGAGGTAGTAAAATGGACAAAGTTAATCAAAGAAAGAAAGCACAATAAGCTCAAGAGCCTCCTGCACTAATGTCGAAGTTATTTAAAGGCGGACCTTGGGCAAAAAAGAGAGTTTCACGCCTCCTCAACATTTAACTTTATCATATGTACATGAATAATGAATACTGTACAACAGTAGAATGAGGCGTCAAAATATGAACATTTAATAACATGCTTAAATGGTAATACAATGGATTCGAAGTCGATGGATTGCGAGTTAGAGATAACAGAAAATAGGTTGAATGTTGTTTCTGGTTTTTAGGATTTCCGTCTGTTTGTCACAGCCCTCCCATTATCTTATTTTTATGCCCATTGAGATGGAATTTGGTATGCAGACGTAAAACATTGGAACAAAATTAGAAATGTTGAGATTTTTGGAAAACAAAGATTTGAACTCCTCTCGTATACAGTGAAAAGTAAAACAAAACAAAAAATACACTCACTCCATCGCGGGTAGTGTCGTTGGATAGGTCTCATAAAATGCAAGAAAATGTTTTGGGACCTTATAATTTTAACCCTTCTGTCACGAGATATTTGCTTGCAAATTCATTATCAACGCGCTTCTCCCTCTAATTTCTAAACTATTAAAGCAAGAAATCTGAAAAAAATCCCAAATGTAGCTTTCATTTAGTCAATGAAAATTATAACGGATGCTGTAGAAAAAGTACTTTATGAAAAATTTTGAAATTACTGTTTTTAGAGAACGAGTACATTTGTTAAGGTGAAAGTAGGTATATAGCAATATGTTGAAGTGGGTATGGCTACGGAATTCTATCATGGGCATGACTGACATGCTTTTGATCAGTATGTTTCTATATATATTACACCAACGAATGTGTCAACTAAGCTGGCATCATAAAACGAAGCATGTGTAAAACTAATGATATTTGAGTGTCCCACAGAATGTACAACAAAAAATCCAACAAAGCGGCGGAGAGCATGATGTTTAACTCTAGTTATTATTGTTTTATTTATTACCTCGATTTATCGTATGACATTGCATTGATGGTAAAGATAACATAAATATGATATCCATAAAAATAATTAGACACGGTCCTGTAAAGCAGAGCGCCCTTAGGAGGTTCTGAAGTGCTCACTGTTCTGCTTGTCGACGGTCGTATCGACCTGTATTGTGTTATGCACTCGAGCTGACGAGCATTCATTTATTCCTCTACTTACTTTCAGATATCGTCGCTGTTAACTCCTTCCCTCGCATTAAAACGAGAAAATCATGATAAAATTGAACATTTTGTTACCTAGTCCTTTCATAAATTTCGCTCATTGTCGTAAATTTTAATATCCCCTCATCTTCGCTCTAATTTGCGCATTGTATCGAATTATAAAGGTGCATTTTTTTTAACAAACAATGCTTTTTCATTTGTTGTATGAGATTGTGCACTGAAAATGTGGTTTAATTAATTATAAACAAATTGTAACAGCTAGTTTTCACCATTAACTGTGTACAAGTTTTATTTCTTATTTATAATTAAAATATTTTCAAAATTCACAAAAAGGTTGATAATGTAAGTCATTAAGTTGGTAAAGTAGTCAATTGTTCTGAGCTTGACAGTCAAATCCTGGAGCAGTTGAAATATATTAAATTAGTTGAAATTATTGTAATTTTAAGTATGTTGTACAAACTAAACGTCGAATTATAACAAGATTCATGGAACATATGGTCCATTTTAAAAATGGAAGAGCTGAAAAGTATAGTGATGCCCAAGATATCTCTGATAATAATAAATATCCGCAACTTAAGGTTAATTAGAAATATAATAAATAATAGATAGCCGGATGCTTATGTTGGCTAAGAAATTTAAAAATGTAAAAATAGCATGAATAGTGATAAAGGGCTTTTCCAAATAGTCCGTTTTGTCAGTTATTAGGTCATAGTTCGTTGAACCGATGACGGGTTTTAGGTGGAAATGACAGAATTGATTGAATTCTTTCAACAGTGATAATATTTTATTATAAATATAGAGATGCTTTTAGTTGTACTTTAGTTTCATTCATCTTTTGATGATGTGGTTGGTGAAATGCGTGTTGAATGTTAGTATTTAAGTTTTGTGTTCAATTATATAGAAACAGAAGAAACAGAAAACTCGGAAGTAGAATAGGAGAGAAGATGATCACAGACAGAAACTAAGAAGAAGCATATCACAAAAACCTGAAAGTAAAAAGAAGCACGAAAACCTAAAAGAAGCATCTCACAAACGCTCACACTTTCCATCCGATGAAGACAGAAGGAAAACAAGAAGAAACATCTCACAAACACCTACACGCTCCATCCTATACTCCTACCCCATGCGTCATGCGGCTCTCGCTGCTGACAACAAGCATGTCCAATGTCCAATCCAGCGTATGCAGCTGGTCCGGCGGTATATAAAAGCACTGGGGGTTTGTTCTGGCACACGGTGGGATGATCGGTGGGCGATCGGGCTGCGTGGTGGAACAAATCTCCCTGCACCGGAATTGGCAGCAATGCCCACCTTACGCTGGCAAATCAATCAATCAATCAATCAATCAATTATATTGGTGTTTGCGGAAAGTACTTTATTGACAGTCTAGAACCATATCATTAGAAGAGGTCATATGAAATAAGTTTGTATTACATTTTTGGTTTTGGTTTTTTGGTTGAATTACATTTTTAGGCGTCCAAGGAAAGAGCCCAAGTTTATGAATTCTTGATTGGAAATCCAGAAAAACTTTTTAGAAAAGTGCAAGGAATTAGTGACAGCAACAGTTCAGTTCTTTTTTGATGAACAAGTATTAGAGACAGCTAAGGCGAGCGAGAATCTGACAGGGACTGAACTGTGTAGCGGAGTCAATAGAAATTTTTACTTCGCAAAAATTTCGGTAAGCAGTAACTTTTGAGAACACATCTCTGAGCATGTCAGGAACAATATACCAAAAGTTACCAACAATGGTCCTTGAGAGTAATTTGTTATTAAATAAATTAGTTGCATGATAACAGTTTTTGTCAAATATCCCTTAAAAATGGCTTTCTTAAAAAAACTAATTGCGCCATTCGATAGTACGGGAAATTTTATATCTAAAATGTATATGAAGTGTTTTTGTAGTATCAAAAATGTAGGCTCTAGATTTATTTGTTTGAGGCACTAAATTTGTTGTAACTATTGAACTAATTAATGAAATTGAGATCAACAAAGCTTAAATGAAAGAAGGAACATGGTGGCTATTGGATTATGATATTTTTAAATATGAAAAGAAATGTATATAGGAATAGTACATATATTAAGTAGGAATATAAAGAGATTTCCGATGAAATCGGTAAAGGCCCTACCATTTCTACAATTATTAAGATAGAAACCTGAAACTTTCACGTATTACTCTTAAAATAATGTACAAAAAGATCCGATGGATAGGTTTGCTAAATATTTTTTTTATAAAAGTTATTAACGTTTATTTCATACCTAATTTCACGAATTTTGGAGCAAACAATTTTTTTTAGTTTCGTAAAATAAAGAGGGTTAATTTAATTTTTAAGGTAAACATCCTTGAAGCATCTTAAAATACACATTTAAAGTTTTAAAAATCGCACCTACTGAAATCTAATAACGCGAGTCAAGCCAAAGCAATAGGTGGTTAAAGTTAGTTATACATATCAAATTTTATTACTTTCTCAAAATTGTACAAAAGTGTATACCTTCAAAAATAAATTATTGAGATTTCTCTAACTCATTGGATCCTTTTATATATTACTTTAAGAGTAATATGTGAAAGTTCTAGGTTTTCATCTTAAAAATTGTAGAAATTGTAGAGCTTCTTCCGATTTCATCGGAAATCTTTTTATGTGCCGATTTCATATATGTACTATTCCTACATATAGGCATTTTTATATTAGAAAATATGGCAATAGTAGCCACATGTTTCTTCTTTCATTTAAGATTTATTGAGCTCAATTTCAGTAATTAGTTCAAAAGTTACAACAAATCTAGTGAAGCGTGCCCGAGGCTGCGCGCACTTCGAGGGCCATACTTAACGTGTGTCTGCGTTCCATTTTCGGAAGTTTTTTTAGTGAAAAATATTAGATAGAAATCTGAGGCGTTAGTTTCTAGTATATACACCAAATCTCAAATTTCTGTACTCGTACCAGCTTGCTTAACTTATTTTTCCCTATTTACCTCTATTTACCCCCCACTCCTTCAACGGAATCATGTCAAAATATAATCAAGTTTCAGATGTCGTTATATTATACATATGTATACAGAATTTCAAGTGAAAATCTCAATTTAATTTTAACAACACTTTTAGTGATGGGGGGATGGATGGGGACATTATTTTAGAAAACTGACGCTTCTAGTACATACACCAAATCCCAAATTTCTGTACTCTTATCAGCTTGCTTTACTTATTTTCACCTATTTACCCGTATTTAACCCACAACACTTCAACGGAATCATATATAATCCAGTTTCAGATGTTATAATACATACAATATACATGTACCAAATTTCAAGTGAATATCTCAATTTTATTTTATCAAACCATTTAATAATGGTGTAGGGGTGGTGGGAGGGGTTGAAAAATATTGTAAAATATCTGAGGTCTGGACCTCTAGTACATACACCTAATTTCAAATTTCTGTACCCTTACCAGCTTGCCTTACTTGTTTTCCCCTATTTAACCCCCAACCCGTCAATTGAAACATCGCAAAATATAATCTAGTTCCAGATGCAGTTATAATACATACGTGCATCAAATATTAAGTGAATATCTCAATTTTATTTTATCAACCCCTTTAATAATAGAGTAGGGGTGGTGGCGGGTTGAAAAATATTTAAAAAAATCTGAGGAGTTGGCTTCTAGTACATACACCGAATTTTAAGTTTCTGTACTCTTACCAGCTTGCTTTACTCATTTTCCCCATTTTACCCCTATTTAACCACCAACCCTTCAACGGTATCATCTCAAAATATAATTCAGTTCCAGATGTCTTTATAATACATACGTGTACCAAATTTCAAGTGAATATCTTGATTTTATTTTATCAACCCCTTTAATAATGGAGTAGGGGTGCTGGGGGATTGAAAAATATAAAAAAATCTGAGACCTTGGCTTCTAGTACATACACCGAATTTTAAGTTTCTGTACTCTTACCAGCTTGTTTTACTTATTTTCCCCTATTTACCCCTATTTACCCCCAACCCTTAAACGGGATAATCCCAAAATATAATCTAGTTCCAGATGTCATTATAATATATACGTATACCACATTTGAAGTAAATATCTCAATTTTATTTTATCAACCCCTTTAATAATGGAGTGTGGGGGTGGTAGAGGGCTGGAAAATATTATACAAAATTTTGAGGTCCTGGCTTCTAGTACATACACCAAGTTTCAAGTTTCTGTACTATTACCAGCTTGCTTTACTTATTTCCCGCTATTTACCCCCCAACTTTTCACCGGATTTGTTCAAAAGACAATCCAGTTCCACATCTCATTATAATATACACGTGTACAAAATTTCAAGTCAATATCTTAAACCGTTCCGGAGAAAGCGTGCCGAAAAAAAAGGTTACAAACAGACAGACATACAGACAGACCGACAGACTGAATTTTTTTCGCTCAAATTTAAAATCTCGACGTCATGACATTCTAAACCTATTTCAAGAAAAAAAAATGTTTTTTTTTTTTTACGATTAGTAGGTATACTTCCAATCCACTACGTGGATGTGGAAGTAATTATAATAAAATATAGTTTATGATAAACAAGACGGTTAACGCACCTTTGTCGATGATCCTGTATGATGGATATGGCTCAATTTCAATATGAAATAATTTACCGTGCTACATGTGTTCGATATGGTTAAACGATAGAAAATTTAATGTTCTATATTTCATGATATTACTATTTCTTACGCAGGATGCAGCGATATTTTAAGAAAAAAAATGATTTTTAAAGAAAATATTACAATTTTTCGGAGAATTTGTTTTTGAGTGTCTCTCCGCAATTTGTTTTTAAATAAAACTACCTAGTGACTGGACTATAAGTAATTTTATTTTACGTGGTTTATTTGTATGCGGAATTCATTAACTAGATTTGCTCAGTTTCATATATAATTAAAGTAAAATAACTCGAAACAACGTGCAAAGGCAAATCCGGCTGTGAAAAGCTAGCGGACATTCATTATTTGGAATTAAGAGACTTTAAGCCAAATTGGACCTAATTACGAATACGAGATGCTATAACTAATGCTTAATTTTCCAGCTACATTCAAATTTACTTGCATTAACTTTAATTACCGTTCGTATATTTTGTTTTGAATAATTTAATTATTTATTTTTTAAGGAAATATGACAGTAAAAGATCCTATTTGCATATTCTAGCCATATAAATCAATTTTTATATTTTCATTAGACTGTTTGCTTGCTTTTAATGTAAATTTTAATGATGTAAACATCATAGAATAACTGAAAACGACATTAAATATTGCACTGAAACCAATTAAAATTAGACACTATTATTTATTAAAATTCTTATATGGCCATCATATCTAGGTGTTGATGGTAAATTTCCAGTTTTGGAAACTTCATACCCCTAATACAGTCGTCTGTACTAATTAGTACAGGCAGTCGAGCGAGTGTTTGTGAAAGAGGAATCGTCTCGAACTAGCGAGGCTAAAGAGCCTAAAATGTGGCCAAATTTTAAATTAGGAGTTATTTGTAAACAGCTAAAAATGATCTTATTGTTTTTGGGTTAGGTGCTATTCAAACAAATTCGTTCGCAAAAAATGGGCTATTTTTGAGCCTTCTCCCCCCCTGTAATACTTCATAATATTTATTAGACCTCCTTACACGAACGTTCGTTTGCAAGGTTGTAATATAACTCATGCAGAGACATGTTAAGCTCGGCTTGCAACGGCTTCAGAATAGTTGTAAAATCGTTAGCACTGAGACAATTAAAATTTAATAGAAATGCTGTCTTTACTTCTTAACTTTAGCTTAATTCTGTCAAATATGTAAAATTAAAAATTGGTATTAAATAGGTGAACATATGAAAATGTTTTGTTGTTCTAACCGACACTATGCAGACAGGGCCAAAATTCTTGAACTAACGGATCCATATTTCTCCGTGAAATCTTGGCAGAGACAAGGATTTGCAGATGGTTGAATTATGCAACATAAAAAGTTCAATAGCTCTTAGCTAAATCAGCGTTAAACATTGGCATAATTTACACCACAAACTAGGGCATTGCTCTATTTTCTCGCAAGTAACAAAGAGAATTATAAATATGAGATTTCACAGATACTTTTCACAAGCATCAAATAACAATGCAGACAACACAGTGAAAAATATCGAAGGTGACCAAGGAAAAATATACCCAGTACTACTTTTCCCAATACATCCACACTCGTGTAGTACATATCGACTACTTATCAGTAAGCAACCGAAACAAAAAAATGACATCAACATTATAGGGATTGGTTTAATAAAGTCGCTCAAGGATTGTCCATTGACGTTCTGGAACTGATTTGGTGAATGATATTACATAGGATGTGTGAAAACAGGGAGTATTTTTGTGTATCAGTAGAAACCATAAAGGGACATGTGAATGCAGAATCCATAAAGTAACATTGAACTGTACAGAAATTGTCCTCTTACGTCCAAATTTAGGCACTTGTAGCTTTGCTATTATTGATCGTAGACATCTTCCATATCTATTGAAAGCTATTTCTCGACGAAAAAGCTTTGCTCAAGGCACACTTGCAAAATCTGTGAAATCGGTATTGGGCGCCTTCTGCACAACGGATGCCATGGGAGTATTGATATAAACTACCCGAAATGAGTGCGTGTAGTCATCTTTTTCATTTGAGCCCTGTTTGAGAGTAATAGGCTCAAGCTTTTACCCATACTGTAGACGGTGTTGTCCTTCACTTACTAGCAGGATGAGAAGTTCATACGACTGTAATTCCAGCTGACACAGAAGGTTAAAAGACCTTATATATAATCTCATCAGATAGAGCAACTGTGGCAACTTTCACTTTTACTAAAATTTTCGCCAGTTTGACTGTTTTAGGCCTAAAATTCCTGGCCTATTGAAATCAAGCGATTAAACTTGATATTTAGTCATAATCAATGTTAGAGATATTGATTTTAACTTGTTCGCCGTCAAAGTAAATATTTACCACTCCAAAGCGGAAAGCTCTTTAATGGTTGTTTTACAGTGGCAGATCATGATTAAAAATATTTATCTTGCAATTCTTTGAGCAATAATATTAATTATATTATAAAATATAGCTGTTCGAGTAAAATGTTGGTGCTTACAGTATTATTACTCATTAAATAGTTTTAATTACAAAACGATGTACGTACAAGTTTAGTGGTATGATAATTCATATTTCATTATAAAATATGCAGGTTCAATATTAAACCTGAAATGGCTAATAAAATTGTTAATAACTGGATTTGAAAATAATGTCATATTCATTAAATTATTTTTTAATGAAGGAAACAACATGAGACGTGTTTTTCTATGCTATTTCATATCGCAATAAAAACTGATCGTAAAATAAGTTACGTTGTTTCATCTCGATTTACCGTGACTTATAATGCTGTCACTTGGCACTTTTTACAGATTTTTCTAATATAAGCAAATTTGTTGTTTTGTTAAATGACTGATTAGTTCAATATTCAATAATCAGTTATGTTTGCATCTGCTTCACAGCATTGTATCCAAAAATAGAAGAAGAAAAACAATATAAAACAGCAGGTAGTGTGCTAAGATAGTGCATAAAATGAGCGGATAATGAGACGCATCATATTAGCTTAGGATGGTAGTAATTGTAATGTGGAAAAATCACTCCTAGAAATTTTTTTGCAAATATTAGCATCAGATGTGGAGGGGAGAGAAAGCAAATGTTCAAGTCGATAGGGAGGATTTGAAACCACAGCACAAATATCAACCGACTAGATTTAATCAGCGGCATTTCGATCGTCTTTTATAGTATGATAATCCAAGGAAATTAGGATTTTTTGTCCTAAAAAATCCCAACTTTCTTTTCTTGTTTTAATCGCTTCATTTTGTCACTTTAAAGAACATATTAAAAATCGAGAGTAAGATCGCACCGCCAGCCAGGGCGTTAAAAAATATTAAAGGTCAAAGGTAAAAGAAAATCGAATTTTTGCGAATATGTCACTTCCTATGGCTTGGAGGTTAATTACACAGGTACACAAAAAAAGTTGAGTGCGAGAAGGCAGACCTATGCATTCCCATGCATTTTGATCTGCTGAACACGAATCCGATATCCGTTTTGCCCAACTGGCTCTCATGTTTTTCCTAACCTCAAAAAAACACCGTCAGAATGCCCGAAAAATCTCAAACAAGTAAATAGAAAGCTTAAATGAGCTGACTACCATTGTCATACGTATTGTGGGACGCTGAGACTGAATGTGGGCGAAACGATGATCTATGGTCATTTTTAAGGGAGATACACGCTGCCAAAATCAAATGTCCGAGGATTTCGTTTCTCCAGCGACATGGGTCCGCTTCGGGAGCAATGGCATCCGAACGAGGGACCATAAAATTATGATTCAGAGATAGGCAAAGAGAATAGGGACATCGAATGGTGCAAACCAGATACCCCTACGGTACTTCTTTTCCGAGATAGAGCAGTTCAAAGTCACCGGAAGGAGAGAATCTCTTTTTCCCCACTTCTTGAAATCTCGAAAACCAAAAAAGCTATAGACTTCTGGTTTGCGCCATTCGATTTATCACATCCACTTACATACTCCTGAATTTTTCAGAATGTTAGGGTTCCTCATTTAGGACCAGCTGCCCACGGGGTTGAGCCGTGTCGTTTGTGAAGCGAAATCTTCGGATCACTTACTTTGACGACTTGTATCAATTAAGCACAAAATAAGGGGGGTCGTTTTTGTCTGGAAAAGTTAGAGCGTAAAATACGACCTTCAAAATCTTGGGAAAAAATGAGTGTCGCTAAAAATCTGAAAAAATTCAGGGGTACGTAGGATGGTGAGAAAAATTAAATGACGACGCTACAAGTCCATAACTCTTTTGTTTTCCGAGATTGAGTCTCGAGAACTTGGGGAAAAAAGAGATTTCCCCCTTCCTGTGACTTTAAGCCTATCTCGGAGACTATATATCGTAGGGATGTCTGGTTTGTTCCATTCGATTTCGATATTCCTTTTGCGTATCGTTGAATTTTTTCATAATTTTATGGTCCCTCGTTCGGATGTCGTTGCTCCCGAGGCGGACCCAACATGTCGCCGGAGAAGTGAAATCCTCGGACCTTAGACCTTGGCGGTGTGTATCTCCCTTAAAAATGACCATAAATCATCGTGCAACCCACATTCGATCTCAGTGCCCCAAAATACGTATGGAAATGGTGGTCAGCTTATTTAAGATTTTGATTTACTTGTTTGACATTTTTCGGGCATTCTGACTCTGTTTTTTGAGGTTAGGAACAATGCAAGAGCCACTCGGACAAAACGAACACCGGATTCGTGCTCATCAGGTCAAAATGCATGGGAATACATAGGTCTGCCTTCTCGCACTCTACTTTTTTTCTGTGTGTCTCTGTTATCATTAATATAAAAATGAAAGATAATCGAATTCTGACAAAAGGGTTATATTCATTTTCTATGCACAAAATCCTAGCTTCAGTGATCCAGAAAAGGTTATTTTTTGGCCACAGTATTGCGGCAAGTTTTAGGTGTGTTTAATTGAAATTAACGTTGTTATGGTCTTCGCTCTATGTGCCTTACCATTGCTTTTAAATTTATTAAAAAATTAAGACGGCGTTATTAGCAAAGAATATTTTACTTTAGTCACGAAAAATATCTATAATAAATCGAAACGTTGACTTAGTGTAAAAATTCTAATTAATTATTGTCACGCAGGAAATAGCCAAATCCGGGAAAGTAGCAAATGTTTGTATAAATTAAACAAATTCGACTCTAGTCTAGTTAGGAATTAAAAAACAATTAAATAGTGTCAATGTCTACAGTAGAATTGTTTAATAATAAAACATTAATATATATAAACATAACATTGACCGCTATAGTCATTAATAATAGTTCAAAAGTTCAAAAGTTACGATTTAAGGTATATGTTTCATATTAATTTAGATAAGATGTTAATTGTCTATAAAATAATTTGAAACAGAAAATCTAATGTAATTGTGCAGGGTTGATTTGACAGTTATTATTATTTAGTAAGTAATTAAAAAATCTGTTTACAAGGAAGTCTCGCGTGATGCGTGTAAACAAAAATTGAACTAACTGGTGTGAAATGACAGATGATGTCATTGTTACACGTTTAAATGTAACAGTCTTGTTAGTTAATTCGAACTAAAGAATTATAATTGGCTCAAAACAAACTTGGTAAAATCTTGCGTGACTTTCCGTACAAGGAGGGTTCTATTCTAATCATGTTAGTTTTTATGTTTAGTTTTCTGTCACCCTCCTTGAATCCTACCTAATTAAGGGGTTACAGAATGTGACTGACGATAAATTTAACGTATTTTCACTTCGAAATCTGAGAAGGGATATTAACTTAGATTAAGAACGAGAAATACAATAAATATTGAAACATTAAAAAAGAGCTTTGCTTCAAATTTGAATATTTAATAATATAATTCTTACAATCAGAAAACTATGAAGCAACAAAATAAAAGTGTGTACTTGATGTTTTATAAATAATAATGCATACTTCAGCTTTCCAGTGTATTTTTGAGATCAAAATACGAAAATTAAGTCAAATTTGCTTTAATAATATACGATTTAAATGTATTGAGCCCTCATTTTAAACGCATATATCCTAGAAACAGAGACATGAAAAAAGTTAAAAAAATGATGTGTTTATTATGTTGCAAACCACTCGCTCAAAATTCCAGAAAGGTTCTCAACAAGTTATATAGTAAAATATTTCACGTTTCAAGGAGATTCTATATCCTCTATTTTATTAACCAATAATATTTTACCAAACCATATCTTTGGTTTAATTTGATCCTTGGTAATACAGATGTAGTTAAGTGCCATTACAAAAAAACGGAACTAGTAGCGGCCGAGAAGGTTCAATATTTGTATTTCATTCGGTCAAGAAGCTGAAAGAACCTTAAAATACCCATTATTTTCAATTACCGAGGTAAGGGATTTTTCTTACAAGTGAGAATAAGTTACAAGTCTTCATTTCTGTGGCAAACGCGACTAATCGCTGCTTGTGAAAACAGGCAGAAGCGTGTGGCAGAAATAGTTATTTTTTCAAGTGTAATAGTCAGTTTCTTGGATTTGAATGTTGTCTAAATACATGGTGTGCTGTGGTTTTCCTGCAAAATGGACAGACTAAATTAAACTAAAAGTTTAGAAAAGTGTTCTTATATTATGGATTATTGGAAATCAACGATGTTTCGCTGGTTGTTATAATATCAAGGTATTGTTCAACATCATCATTAAAAAAAATATTCATGACCTTCATAACGTGAGAAATTAATAATACACTACTCATAGCCCAGTTTGTTGCTTGTTATAGTTCTCGCAGAAACAAAGAGTCTACAGAGCTTCCAGTAATAAGTGCCATTAACTGCACCATTAAGGAAGCTGCTGTTACGTCTGAAAATATTAGAAAATTACCTTAGGACAGAGGTCAGAAAATGCTTCCTAAGAAACCTATGCCCTTCCAAGAGTAGTCCCGAGAAAACAGAATATATTCAGTATCTCCAAAACTATTAGAACTGCGGCGATATCATTTGATGCCCCGGCTATACTGAATTCTTTTTTTTTCAGTTCACGTATTTAACGTCAGCCTATGCCTCTTAATAAGGCAGATCATCAACAACACTAGGAGATACGCTTTTATAACCTGTTAATTTTATCAAACCTCGTGTCGTAAGAAGAGTAGGGATTTTTTACTTATAGTTGTCTCCATATATTTACTGCACATAAAAAACCACAAAGTTGTGCCGCTTACGTATAGATGGGAGAGCGGAGCATGTTAAAATTTTTTGGAAAATGATAAATCATAAATGTAATGTAAATGTAATGTATTACTTAATACATAGAATAACATTGTTCTCATGTATAGTATGTTCTGACATAATTAGAATAAGAAATAATCGGCAACAAGCCTTTCTTAACTACAATTTCTTAATACCTGAAATATAGTTGCGCAAGGCACCCTTAACTAGAACGTCATATCCAGGGAATAGATAAGCAGAGCCGCACTTTGAATTTATCTATCAATATTGTGAAGGGAAGGCAATACGTCCACCAGTGCGTAAAATATCCTATCTTGATGCAAGACAGATTTTTTAATTGATCAGAAACGTCATTAAATTTCTGACGAAAACACGATTTTTAATTCTATACTATTTATTTTGTTTATTCTAATACTCAAAAATATGAAGTACGGCTCTGTAAGACTGTCTAAGCAGGTAAAATTACCGACTTTGATATTTTAATGGCCTGTTTTTATAGTATTTTTTATTTAAATATGTGGAGACAACTACACCTATTATTTAATAGACGAGGGGCCGACTGTTTACGTTCCTCCGAAAGGTGGTACACCCTGACATCCCCGTCTTAAAATGCATAGCTTCAACGTATGCGCTGATATACAAGTCGTTAGAAGATGAGACGAGAAGACTGACCGCCTTTCATGAGAAAACAGTTTTATTGTACCTGTGCACAGTTCTGAATATAGGAAGTTTTAATTATTTATCATCAGAGTAAATGTAAATTATAGTGCCGCATATTTCCACCTCTAGGAAACCTTCCTTAATAATCCTTGGGTTCCAAAGATGATAACGACAGATAAACACTGTATTGATTAACTTACTAACTTCATAATACTAATAACTAAAATACACTTTTTACTGACTGCAATAACCTTTAACAATGTTTTTTACTTGTTATTTACACTTTGTATTCACTTCGGATTTCTAACCTTACTTGCCATTAAAAACCACGATCAGTAAACTATACGGTTGCCTCAATCAGCAGCATTATGGTGAAGGAAACGCGCGGAGCGGGGAACGGAATTATGACGTGTATTGTAGACCCAACCAGAGCTGGCACTAGATATTTTTCTGCCCAGCGAAAATTAATAAAAGCTGCACCTATAACTACTTACGGTTTTCAGTAAAAACATATATCTGCGACCTGCGATATTTTTTCTAGGGTATGATCTCTGATGGAGAAAGACCAGATAGCTTAAAATATTAAAGAGTTCATAGATTACTAATGAAAAAAAAGATTTAAAGGGTAGCGCCGGCTCTGGATGTAGCTAAACTTTGTCCTTGATCTGCAATTATGTTTATGTTGCGCGCACTCTCAGATGTGTATAGGGTCTACAAGTGACGTCGCCCGTCTCACATGAGGTAACCGTATAGTTTACTGATCGTGATTAAAAACTTCTTTTCCCGCCGTGCATCATGCCTTATATACTCTTTAAATGCCTCTAGATCCATCTAGAAATCTTTTAGTAAAGTTTTGAACATTGCAGAAAACTCGATCCTTTTCTATAAGCATCTAGAAAACATATTACTACTGTCTCAGAGATGGCGTGCATCAATGCGGTTGTGGAGACATACTATTGCAGTTACCTGCCACTATTGCTACTTCACCACTCATGAGCTATCAGCTTCAGCCCCCAGGGGTCACAAACTCGTAACAGTAGTATGCCTAATGACATGTACTAAAATAAATAAAAAAGCTGTGGAAAGGAAGCAACTAATTTAAGAAAAATAATGAACAAGAGGTAAAAAGCCTAAGGTCTCTGTTACCTATCCTAAGTTCGAATCTCAGTTGCGACAGATGGCAGTGTCGCAGGGAATGGTTGTTGTTGGGTCATGGAATAGTTATGGTTGAACTTCGACAGGGCGTTAATATAAATACGGCGATAAAAAAAGTAGAAGATACCCGAATAGACCATCAGGCATTTCAATTTAACTCTAAATGTGGCTAAACGTCCTCACTAGTGACCTGCCCAGCGCTGATTTACAAATTCCTAATGAAAGGAACTCTCGTGCCAGCTGTTGCATACCATGGTGCTCGGGGCTACCGTGCACTGATGAGAGCTAACAATTCGAAACTGCACTCTCCGGCACTCTTGGTACCTAAATACAGGGTGTTGCATCATGAGAGGGACATAGCTTAATAGGAGGTAGAGAACATCAGTGGTAACCGGAACCTCCCATAGAAATGTCTCATTGGGCCTTCACTACGAAATTACAGGGTGTTAAATAATTTTTGGCCAAACCTGTTTTTTGTCATAACTTTGACAGGAAATGAAATAACGGATTCATATTTGGTACGGCTAATGTACAAACGAGCCCCAAGAGGTACACGTATAAAAAAAGTATATCCAGGTCCGGACTCACTATAATTTATGTTTCTTCTTTGCATCAATAAAACATCACCCTGTATATATTTTTTTGAAATTTCGATACGATATTCGAAAAGAGCAAGAAAAAACAAACAAAATGGCCTATTTCATTTTTTTGTTACACCTTCGTGGTTATTTAAATACGTTGTTAAATGTGCAAGAAAATGGATTACAGAACCCTATTAAATGAGAGGCACGTGAAATAAATAGTTTTATAACTAAAATTTGCAAAAATTCTATTGAGCCTAGGTGGTCTGGGTGAATCCTAATTCCGGCACGTTTTAAAGGTCCATTTTGGTAAAAAACTGTGGTCCTAATAAGTAATCGGGTATGAAATAACAAAATTTTTAATCAATCACAGTAGGCTTGTTCAAAGTGACAGATAATAAAAAGAAATCTCCTAAACAGTTGAATAATTGTTTGTTAGTAATTTAATGTGTCAATAATCCGCATTTAGTTAGTGAAAACTTGTGAAAATATTTTAACTATGCCAGTAAAATTTACAAACGGGGAATATGCTGACATAATATTCATCTATGGTTTCTGTAATGGAAATGGTAGGTCGGCGGAAAGAGAATATCGGCTGCGTTTTCCTGGTCGTCGATGCCCTAATCATAAAACCTTTAGTACGGTGTTCCAGTATGCAAGACAACACGGAAAGTTTCCTACTTCTGCAGTTGTGGAGCGTGTTTTACAACAAGGTGTGCAGGAACAAAACAATATTATAAACGTAGTTCAAGAAAACCCAAATATGAGCACTAGAGGAATCAGTTTGGCAACTGGTATTCCTCATTGGCGAGTATGGAGAACCCTAAAAAGAGAACGTTACCATCCATATCATATCCAGCAGGTACAGCGTCTTCAACAAGGCGACGATATCCCCCGCCTGGCATTTTTTCGTTGGTTGTCTAATCATCGCCCAGTCATTTACAGAACCTTATTTACGGATGAGGCACAATTTACAAGGGATGGAGTAAACAATTCACGAAATAATCATAAATGGGCACAGGAAAACCCACATGCGGTACGCCAACGCCGTTCGCAACACAGGTTTTCTGTAAATGTTTGGGTCGGACTTGTGAATAGACATTTGATAGGGCCACATTTTTTTGAAGAAAGATTGAATGGTGAAATTTACTTTGATTTTCTTCAAAACATTTTACCGAATATGTTAGAAAATATCGGTATAAGAGGCATGTTGTTTCAGCATGATGGGGCCCCACCACATTTTAACCTTCAAGTAAGAGAACACTTAAACAATGTGTATCCTAATAGATGGATTGGACGCGGGGGTCCACATGAATGGCCACCAAGATCTCCTGATTGTAACCCTTGTGATTACTTTTTATGGGGCCACTTAAAAAACGAGGTTTATAGCATTGAAATTGAAAGTAGACAACATTTAATCCAGCGCATCGTTACAACCTGCGACGAAATACGGAATAATCCAGAAATGATACGTCGAGCAATTGGTGACCTTTCTAAACGCGCAAGAAAATGCACAGAATTTGGGGGAGGACATTTTGAAAATTTACTTTAGTGTCAATTACGTTTTATTTTTAAACACATTTAGTTATTGTTTTGTTATTTATTGTTAATTGAATGGAAAATATTTTATTTATTTAGATTTTAGTTTGTTCTCTTCCAATTTTTATTAAGTATAAAATGTTGATGATTTTCTTGATCAAAGTAACTGGTTGCTTAGGCCTAAATGGTTTAAATTATCTGTCACTTTTATTCTTTGAACAAGCCTACTGTGATTGATTAAAAATTTTGTTATTTCATACCCGATTACTTATTAGGACCACAGTTTTTTACCAAAATGGACCTTTAAAACGTGCCGGAATTAGGATTCACCCAGACCACCTAGGCTCAATAGAATTTTTGCAAATTTTAGTTATAAAACTATTTATTTCACGTGCCTCTCATTTAATAGGGTTCTGTAATCCATTTTCTTGCACATTTAACAACGTATTTAAATAACCACGAAGGTGTAACAAAAAAATGAAATAGGCCATTTTGTTTGTTTTTTCTTGCTCTTTTCGAATATCGTATCGAAATTTCAAAAAAATATATACAGGGTGATGTTTTATTGATGCAAAGAAGAAACATAAATTATAGTGAGTCCGGACCTGGATATATTTTTTTTATACATGTACCTCTTGGGGCTCGTTTGTACATTAGCCGTACCAAATATGAATCCGTTATTTCATTTCCTGTCAAAGTTATGACAAAAAACAGGTTTGGCCAAAAATTATTTAACACCCTGTAATTTCGTAGTGAAGGCCCAATGAGACATTTCTATGAGAGGTTCCGGTTACCACTGATATTCTCTACCTCCTATTAAGCTATGTCCCTCTCATGATGCAACACCCTGTATATGTGTGTACACTTTATGAATTACTATGGCACAATAAAACAAAATAACAATAAAAAGCCACAAGAGTATGCCGTTATATACATAAGTATAAATACACACACATATACACAGTCAGGACTAATATACATATATATTTAAAACAATGGATTTAAAACGTATAATAAATAAAATTCATAGTATCAAAATAGGGATGTTCACAAAAAAATTTAATCCTGTTTAAACATCATAAAATGGTTAAAAATAGTCTTATAATAATATCCACAAAGTTTTTAAAAAATCAACAAATCCGTTCTATGGGAAAATCCCTAAAGAAATATGAATATTAATTTGAATGCGCGAAACGCTCCTTGACTGGTGTGACGTCATGTTGCTCATAGTTAAACGAGAGCGAATATAGTGGCTAGGCTCTCATGCATGTTTCTTATGAGAATTGGGGATGGCGAAAAATGTAATATATCGATATATGAATCATTTGATACATCACAAGACTCAGATCAATATAATCGATATATCAACAAAAATTATCGATATTTCTATGCATCGATATATTTTGTAGATTAACATTTAATGCCAAAAATTAATGAATATTGCTTAAGGTATAACTTCGGAAAGTGGGGGGTGGCATTCTTTACAGTACAATATTTGTTTCGATTAAAATAAATTTCGAAGAGGGGGGGGTTATATTCTCGTAATAACATTTCTATCTCGATTGAAATTTCGAAGAGCGGGAGGGTAATATGCAAGTTGACCCTTTTCGATATATTTATAAAATTATCGATATTTCAACCCGACATATTGCAACAAAAAAATGATATGAATATATTCATGGTATAGGATTAATATATCGATATTTATTTTATATCGATACATCGTTGCCATCCCTAATAATCGGAGACCGATTTTGATAAATGCGTTTAAGGTAACAAAAGTTTTTAAAAAATATCATTGGTTTAAAAATGGACCAAAGCTTCTTTCTTTTTACATTTTGTGACACAGACATAAAAACCTTTTCTGTGTTATTTATTGATGTATTTGTACATCCAGGAACAAAACAACGCTTGTTTCTATTAACTTTCACACTTTTTAAGTCTCCCATCATTACAAAAACAGAGATAAAACAATACTGAAACAAACAATCCATATAATGTTGGTATACGAGTTCCGCTAGAGCATTATGACATCACGCGCGCTACTCTCACTGCAGGGATCGTTTACTAGCCTCGTTAATTTCGGAGGTTTTATTTCTAGTTTATTTTCAAGAAAAAAAGTTTTTAGTCGTTTTAATGGTTATTACGTGTTTCTGTAGCCTTAGAACTATCATTTTTTATTACAATTAAAAAATAGAAAACATCCCTATTGCAGATGATACGATACTGTTTTTAAAATTTCTTATTTAGTGAAGTTAATGTACGGAAGCAAATAATATAGTGAATTTCGGTAATATTTTGAATGTGAGATTTTGATGATTTCTTGAAATGATGTTGTTTTATTATTGCAGACATTATTAGTTTGGTTGTCAAGTTCCTCTGTATCGCAGATTTTTTTTTAATGAATATTTTGAACGTAGATTATAATTCATTAAATCTTAAGTTCTAAATTTTTATTTAGTTTCTCTAACGAGTTCGAATAATCATATTACATTAAAGCATTTGAATTAAAAGTTATAATTATTAATAGCGCACCAGGACTGACTGTTGTTGTAGTCTCCATGAATACTAGTGTTTTTTAAAGAAGAGTTATTGAAGATGGGCTATATCTATTCATTATACCCGAATAACTAAATTAGTTCTAATCGACCGTATTCAATAATCTCTTCTATTGCTCATGAAAACGTAAACTGAACGTTTCTCTAACGTTTTCTACAGGGATTCGAAAATTAAAAACAAAATTTCACACAACTTGTACAAACATTTTGTGAAATCCATGATGATAACTTTATATTTTATATTACATCAGTTAATAAAATGGCGTAGAATATCGCACTTAATGAAATTCTCCGCTGTAATTGAATTTTTGAAGATTTCAGAACACAATTCATTAGGCATAATCAGATCGACTCGGTAGTCAATCTATGAAAAATTGAACGTTTCTCTAACGTTTTTTACAGGGATTCGAATATTAAAAGCAAAATTCCACACAACTTGTATAGCCATTTTAGGGAACCCAAGATAATAACTTTATTATATTCTTCGCAGAATATATTGCATTCGATCGGCACATTTCTAAAACGGGTAATATTGTTCGTAGAGATAAAATTCTCATATCACTGTATTGGTGATCTAATTCTGTCCGTCCGTCACGTCACGTCTTGTAAGCACGGTAACTTAAGAACGAAAAGTACGATTATATTGAAACTTGGACAGCAAGTTAGTGTTAGCTAGAGGAAGAACCCTATTGTTTGAACAAAATCGATCGATCAATAAATAAAAAAGTTATTAACTTTTTAAATTTGGTTTATTTTTAAATTGTTTGTAATTAAACAAAAAATCTCTAAAACTGATATTGTTTACAAAAAACTGCGAAGAGTATCCTACAGAATGTGCAACAATTATGTATTTAGTTTTATATTACATCAGTTACATCAGTTAATAAAATGGCGTAGAATATCACACTTAATGAAATTATCGACTGTAATTAAATTTTTGCAGATTTCAGAACAGAATTCATTATTTAAAAATGAATTATTATTTGTTTGCTTATAATTGTATTGAAACATTCTTTATAGGATTTTGCAAACAGCAGAAAAACTAACTATCTATAAAAGAAAAACTTTGTGTAGAAATATTAATGAAATCATTGCTTTCTTTCGATAACCTGAATTCTGGTTATGCTAGCAAGTTAAAATCCTAAAATGAATTTGTCTAATTTCTTATTTGACAATTCTCATTCTAACACTAGCATCCACACAGTCCCCTACGGCCATGCAGATTAAACTAGTATCCACATAACCCCCTACGATTATGAAGATTCAGTTAAAAATGAGAACAAAGACCTAAAATGAATTTATTTATCTACCTTGTCTTAAAAAATTTTTCATTCCAATGGATTACATTTTCATGAAATCTATCATTCTGTTTCCTGGAAATGCTTAGCCTTTGAAACGTTTTTCGCCCTTATTCTGGAGCTCATCAGAAAGACATAAAGCCATTCATAAAGATGTTTCATGCAAAACCAAGACAATTTCTATGAATAAGTGTGAAATGATTATATTTGACATTGACTGATAAAAACAACCTCACCTATCTATTAGCTAACTAGTATTAGTAGAATTCATTAGGCACAATCAGATTGACTCGGTAGTGAAAAATAAAAAATAGTAAATAATAATTTTTATATGAATTTTCTGTATGCTTGACCTATAAGATATTCTTGTTGTATCATATTTTACCTTACAAGGATATATGTATTTTTTGTAAGAAAGTGAATGGCCTATATTTCTGATAGTAGTTTTTAGTTTTGTCTATTTCACAAATTGTGGCACACTGTGTCCATCATAAATAAAAGTGACATCCAATAACCTGTATACAATACAGCAACATATGTTAAAAGTGATAGGGAAACATATTTCTACATTTGTGCCAAATGATACCACAATTTGTACCCAGTCATATAAACCTACGGGACTGTAGAATTGTCTTATATTGTAAAAGCATTTTTCGAGCATTCGAGCAGGGCGCCGGAAAACCACATTGTTTGGTGTATGTTTGCACGTCAGTGTCAATATATCAAGTATTGTTGAATATCGAATACATATGATGACGGCCCTAGTAGACTTTGAATAATGGCACACACAGTTTAATGAATGTGTTCATTTATTACATCGAACATTTCAAAAGGTCTGTATTTGAAGCTTTGCCTAAACAATACTAGATCGTATCATTTCTTGCATTGTCCTACAATATTATTTTATCATAATAAAATGAACGAACATTCTGAACTGGATTTTCAGGATAACTACAATTGTTTCGATTTTAACGCGGCTTTGATACTGGTATCAGCGCATCGCATAAAATCTGTAAACATTTCATGTACATTATTATAACAGTTAATTTTCTAAAGAGCGTTGCCGAATGTGATTGCCAATGGTCGTATCGCAGGTGTCAATTTCACAAATATGAGAGGCGGACTCGGGTTTGTAAAAACGGTATTACTCTGCACGCATATTTTATGCAAAAATGATACAATCATACCTTGCCAATCATCACTTGCTAGAACTTAGTTGAATATACACAATACAGCACTTAGGATATTGAAACTATTAGTTTGTGGTCGCACAATAATAAAAACCGCTGCCTAAGGAATCACTACTTCCACATCCAGATTATGCATGCATCCAATTATTTTTGAAGCAAAGCATCTTGACTATATTTGCACCCTAGTGTGTAGAAACAATAATAGAATGAAGATTAAAAACACTTGGTATTACTGTTCCACAATTTCTTATCCAGATTACTCTGACATATGTTTCGGCCATTCGACCATTATCAAAGAGTTATAACAACTAACCTAAGAGTGACATGTTATTACTTATTTTTAATATAGCTACTACTAGGAATTTAATTTAAATTTTAATTACTATTTCTGGGTATGTTTAATTTTAGTATGGTGTCTATTATAGGGGTATTATAAAACTTAGTTTGTGTAATAGTAACGTTTTTCTGTTTATTTATGGCCTTCTTGATTTCCAAAATTTCAAGCAAGTCTAACCTATTTCCCTTATTGACATTGTGCAAATATTTAATACTACTACCGCTGAAAAAATGGTTTTTATCTATACAGTGTTCTGCGAAACCAATTGATCTTTTATTCTCTAAAATAGACTTTTTATGTTCATTTACCCGTACGTCTAAGCTTCAACCACCCTGAACTATATAGAGAGCATCGCAATCGTCACATTTTATTTCATATACTCCTAAATAATGGAAAAATATTAACCAAACTTCAAGTTTCTGTACTCTTAGCAGCATACTTTACTCATTTTCTCCTTCCTATTTACCTCTAGTTACCCCCACCCCTTCAAGGGACTCATCTCAAGATATAATCTAGTTCCAGATGTCGTTATAACACATACTTGTACCAGATTTCAAGTGAATATCTCAATTTAATTTTATCAGCCCTTTTAATAATGGAATGGAGGGGTTGAAAAAGTTATAAAAAAATTTGAGACCTTCGCTTCTAGTATATTTACCAAATCTTCAGTTTCTGTACTCATACCATCTTGCTCTACTTATTATCCCCTATGCACCCCTATTTAACCCTCAACTCTTCAATGGAATCGTCTTAAAGTATGATATAATTACAGATGTCGTTATAATTTATGCATACCTAATATGTCAATTTTGTTTTATCAACTCTTTTAGTAATGGTGTGGGGGTGGTGGGGGGAGTTGAGAAATATTTAAAAAACTCTAAGGCCTTGGCTTCTAGTACATACACCAAATCCCAAGTTTATGTACTCTTACCAGTTTGATTTACATGTTTTCCCCTAATTACCCCTATTTAACCCCCTTCCCTTCAATGGAATCATCTCAAAATATAATCTAATTCTAGATGTCATTATAATATATATTTCCAAATTTTAAGTGAATATTTCAATATTATTTTATCAATCCCTTTAATAATTGAGTGCTCAGTGGGGGAAGGAAATTATGAAAAAAAAAATCAAGGCCTTGGCTTCTAGTATATACACCAAGTCTAAGTTTCTGTAGTCTTATCAGTTTGTTTTGCTCATATTCCTCTATTTACCTCTTCTTACCCCCCATCCCCTTAAAATAATCCTCTTGAAGTATATTCTAGTTGCATATGTCGTTATAATACATACGTGTACCAAATTTCAAGTGAATATCTTAATTTAATTTTATGGGCCCCTTTGTTAATGGAGTGTGGTTGAAAACTGTGATAAAAAAATGTGAGGCCTTCGCTTCAACAACAAATCCCATGTTTTTGTACTCTTACCAGCTGGCTTTACTTATTATCCCCTATTTACCCCTATTTACCCTTCAACTCTTCATCGGATTGGTTAAAAGAATCCAGTCCCAGATCTCGTTATAGTACATACGTGTACGAAATTTCAAGTCAATATCTTAAACCGTTCCAGAGAATATGTGTGCATAAAAGAAGTTACAAACCGACAGACAGAGAGACAGGAAAATTGTTATCGCACGAATTTAAAATCTCGACGTTTCATGACATTCTAAACCCATTTCAACACAAACAAATTTTGAAATTTTTTGTACGATTACTATACTTTTAATCCACTACGTGGGTGTGGAAATAAAATTAATGTGTAGGAGTTGTTGTTGATATCAACACTTCAATTTTTGACGTTTCTTGTTAAAAATGAGATTTTAGATCGATAGGGATAATATTTGTGAGTACTTTTAAGGTAATTTATTTTATGAAAAAAAAATTGTTGAAATGTCAAGGATGCTGTTTGCTGATCTGTCACCGCTTACGTAGTGAGAACGATAATAGATAGGACAAAAATGCACAGAAACCTTTTTGTACAGCGTCGAATTTTCTACAAGGCCCATAATTAGCAATCTCGAGAAGCCCTGTTTGATATTTTTCGTAATTTTATTACAGTTTCAAAATTAAAAAAAATAAAATATTGATTTATTTTCATTTTCTTCAAAATATTTTGATTTGCGTAAGCTTTTAATAGGTCCGTTTTTAAATTGGTTATTACAATAACGAAAAAAGGACCAAAACTTGAAATTTTGTCCATTCTTCACCACTTTGATGGCAAATTGTTCACAACCGGCCCGACAGAACTGTTTGCCACTACAGTAAAGTACTGTACACACCAAAACAAACATTTTGCGCTAGGTTTGGTCCGGTAACTAAAAATGTTCTTTCAATTTCCGGTTACCGCGCACCGACCGGAAGTTTCATCTGCCAGCGTAATTGGGGTATATGAAGTACGTATACTAACTACCTATGTGGAAAGATATCGGTTATTATTTGATTAAAAAAATATATTCCCCCTCCATATTCGCCCACCGTACCAAAAATTTCCAGAGAGAAAAAAGTTTCGTAGTTATATGCTCTTTTCGATTACCGACTGCAAACGGTAACTTTTCGTCGTCGCCATTTTCTATACTATATGGGGGAGAAATAAAAGTAAAAAAAGTAGACAATTTTTTTATTTGAAACTTTTTTAGGATTAGAAATTTTCAAGAAGATAGAATGTTAAAAAATTTGATCAATATATTATTGTTATAATCATAGCACTTATTGTATAAAATAGTTTGCCTGGGTTTACTAATAAATTGCGATGTATTTTGTGTGTATTAAATATCAGTCTCTAAAATGCAAATAATATACAAAAATCTCGTCTAAAACAAAATGCAAATTGATTATGGAGAATCTATGCAGCAGAATGCATTTAAAAATCCTCCAACTTTACTAATTGCTCTTCTAATAAATTTCTGCTGTAGCGTGCAAAATTTTCTTCACTAATTGAACTTTCTGAAATTATTCCATTATTCTGATTGATAATCGTAGATTTATATTCTACGTGCAGCTTGTTCCAGATTACACATACTATAAAATTAGCTTTTCTCCACCTTATACATTTTAACGATTATTACTTTTTAGATTACATTCTATTTTCAGTTCAAAACTTTAATATAAAATGTTGACTGTGTCGTTTTATAACTAGTTTTTGTGTCTAAATAAAGACAAAAGATGTACTTTTTGAACAAGAATTTAATGCAGTGAAAAACGCAAATGGTGTTTGTCAGGGTGAGCCAGATCTTGTAAGAAAAATTCTTAGGGGATATACAATTTATGCTTACTATTTGTATGGCTAGAATAATTTTTCTCATTATTTAAACCATTCGAAATATTTATTTGTACGCCACTGGTATTTGGTCGACTGTATTGAAATAAAACCTCCTGGAACTACTGATAAATCTCCTTTCAGTAATAATTACCAGGGCGTAGCGGTAATTAGAAGAGAGTTTTGAATGAATATAGTCTATAAACATAAACATTAAACTTCGCCCTGAGACGTATGGTGCAGAAAGTCGAATAAAAATAAAAATATTCAAAACTTTTACATATAGTAATAAATCCTGTTAAATTAGGAACTGCAAGTTCCCTTAAAACCCTAGGAGTAATTATCAATATGAATTTGCATTGTGCCGAAAACATTTCTTCTGTTATAAAAGCTTTTCCAAATTGAAGTTTATTTTTTTAGTCATGTTATTGATATTAACGTTCTGGTGCTGTAGTTATTCTACCACACAAGCAGGACATATACACAGGCATCAACATAACAACCATTCCTTTTGACATAAGAAAATTTCACATATCACTTTCTTTGCACTGTTCTAAGGAACAGGATTAATAACACAGGCATAGGAAATGAGAAAGTTGCTCTGTACTTTTGATCAGTCCCCGTTATTCTTATGTTTTTGGACCTGCTGAATCCGATGTTGTCGGCAGAATTTCTCCATCACGTCAGGATTCCCCACAATTAAGATTTTTACTGATTTTTAGTTATTTTTTGAGATTAGGAGAAAATCCCGATATGATGCAGCAATTCTGATGGCAACATCGGATTCAGTAGGTCCAAAAACATAAAGAGAGTAGGATCTGATAAAAAATGCACAACATTTTTTTTGAACAGGCACACGAAAAAAAATGCTCTGCATCTTTTATCAGACCCTATTATTCTTATGTTGTTGGACTTGTTGAATCCGACGGTGTCATCAGAATTGCTCCATCACATCAGAATTTCCCCTAACCTCAAAAAATTGCTAAAAATCAGTTAAAATCTTATTTAGGGAGGGAGTTTGGAGAAAATCCTGATGTGATGGAGCAATTCTGACGACAGCATCCAAAAACATAAGAATAATAGGATCTGATCAAAAGTACACAGCATTTTTTAAATTTTGTGTGCCAGTGTAATGTCTCTAGCTGATACAAATGTGTTGGGTAACTGCACACTGGCTCCTATTTCACAAAAACTTCAAACCTAATTCACATAAATTAGACCTTATTAATAGTAACATTAACAAATCACTAAGTACAACATAGACATGAAAGCAAGTAGTACATTACCACATATTATATGTGACATTACTTCAGTTTTTAGTTACGTCAAAGCACTCAATTGAAATAGATCTAAAATGTAAAATTAATAATTTTTAAGTATTACATATCTAATGTTATAAGAAACCACATGAAAATATAATGTAAATATTGTAGTACACGGACGATGGTTAATAAACAGAGACGTAGGAAAACTTGATAATTTTCGTATAAACTGTCTAAAAAATATCAGAATATACATCAATTTAATTTAAAAACTGCTAATACACGATTAAAATGTGTTGATCCCCCACTTAACCGCGAATATCTCAGAAACGGAGAAGGGGACAAAACTGAAAACATTAACTGTTCATTATGTGTCTATTCTAAACCATTCACTGAATTTGAGTAATGTATATTGGACAATTTTGAAGTTCCGCTAAGTTATATTGAGAAATGTCCTACTTTTTTAGGAAATTTTGACCATACCAGTTTTAAATCAATTATGTCTTGCCTACTATGTCAATAATATTTTAGATACGGATAGAGCACGGCATATTTTGCATGAGGAAATTCGTTCATAATTATTTATTCTAAAATTTTGCAGTTATTCTCAATAACGTGACCTTATGTCTATTCGGTTATTTATACTAGTTAAGTATATAAAAAGTAAGCATTTTCAGAAAAAAAGGATTGGCATATATCAAATATTATTTTAGTTATCAATCGAAATAGTTAATATTAATGCAAGCTTGCAATAATATTATCTATTGCGCTTGATAACTAAATTAATATTTTATATACCGGGTGCCACAAGTAAGTGGCTCACCCTTATATTTCCTTTATTTTTTAACTTATTCATTTGAAATTTGGGGTGCATAAACTACCTGTAAAAATTGATTTTTGGACATGAAAAATGGTATGAGACCATTTCCGGTTTACCCGGAAATGACCGCAACTGTCGAATTTTAAATGGTACACCCTGTATATTTTTACATATTTGGATTCAAGACAACATTCTAAATACACCATGAGAATTTCACGAATTTTTGAGTCGATGTTCAGTTTTTTTAAGCATTTTAAGATATTCGTCTAGAGTGCTTTAAAATACCAAAATTTGTTCTACGGTATGTAAAGTCCAAGGGAAAAATATAATTTTTCATTTAATTTCATTAATAACCATTTACGAAGCCTCCAAAGTTGAACATATCAATTTTTTATCGAAAACTTTTTTTTTTCAAATGGAAAGGTGGTGGCTCATTATGTTCAATAAATTATAGATTTTTTTCTGAATTTTTTGACATATGAAGTAATTTAATACCACTTCCGGTTTCGCAGGAAATAATTCTAACTTCTGATTTTCGAATGGAACACCCTGTATTGTGGCAAGTCAAAATTAGCAAGTACCGATACAATTTAAACATGAAATACTTTCAACAGAAGCACAGTATGTAACCTATCGGCGATAAACAAAGAAGCACTCGTGTCTTGAAATTCTGGACGGTTCACATCGGTGAAGTTGGTTTCGACTACCTGCTTGTTATTTATCAAGACGTTGAATCCTCCAGCGTAACTACTTCTCTATTTATTCGTCCTTATATGGTCTATGTTTATGCTGGTTTCCTTTCGTTAGCCTCCTAAAACAAGTAATAGTATTAAATTAGGATGTTATTATAACTAATCATTAAGTCAAATTTCAAAATTTAGTAAGCTACCTGGTTATTTTTCATAGTCATTCATAGAAATAATTTCGAGAATTGTTTTGGTTTCAAATTGACAGATGTCAAATAAATCTAGGGAATTTTAATAAGCAAATTTGATATTATTGAGAAAGATTAAATTTTTTACGGTGAAAGAACAAAAAAGAGACGGCCATCTTTAGAATTTGTGGAGAGAAGAGAAAAGTGGTTCTCCAGGTCTCTTAGTTATTTAATTAAATTAAATAAAACCTCAGAACATCTAAGGTCAGTAATTTTGCTTTTAAATATTTAACATTTAGTATAAATACATACCTGGGCAATAAAATTAAGGTATGGCATTTTTTTAGGTTTTTTTCTTTGTCTTGGTTTTTCTTTTGGAGCCCTATTGCCCTATTTTTGTTGAATACTGCCTAGATACAAATGCAGAAATTTGTTGGCCTTTCAAGGATTTATTGGAACCACAGTATTTCCTTATTTAAAAAAAAAAAAGAAACTGTTACCAGGTACTAGCAACTTTGAAACAGACGTGTTGTCCAGGGTTGTCGTCTGGGCATCGTTCACTGTACATTTTTCCCCGGTAATACGTACGATTCTGAGGGTACGTAATATAGACCAAGTAAGTGACACAATTAATTATTTTCATCCCACTGGAGAGATTTATTTGGTTCAACCATAAAATTGTGAGGAGTCTCATCAGCCTCCAGCGCTACTGAATCCAACGTATATATACATTTTTTGTAGTTTGTCGCCACTCATTTTCTTGCCACCGTTTTATACATAACACGTTCTTATTTGTTTAGTGTTTATATGTAATATGTTGTAAGTTCTTTATATGCAATTTGTAAACCATGAGCAGCTGCTTTCGGTGCTAAAAAATGAAAATACAAATGAATATCTTATGGATCTCTTGTTGTAAATTTAATAGTTTATAATTTAAGGGTGTATTTACACTGTTTATACCTACCTTCTTAAAAGGATACTATATTCATATCTGCAAAGTGCAGATAAGCCTATTTTTTACATATATTTAAAATTTATTTACCTTATACATTTTATAATTAATTATTAAACTTTACCTTTATATACGTTGGCTTTCTACTTTGTTGTTTTGTTCTCTATCCCATTCTCTGTCAAGTTATTTGGCTGGCGCCCCCCCAACCTTATATAATTCGTATACAGATTCAGAAAGTATTCGTTTTGGTATGGCAATAATTGGCAATAAGTGGAAGCGAGAGCGAAGCAACTAGGCTATTCTTTTCTATCGTATGTATAACACATCGTACAAAGCGCCACCTGCTATCTCCACCACATGTGTGTGGACATCCCTAAATTTGTTTCCGTCTTACACACGTCAGTTCTCGTTTTGCCCTATACGATAGAAAAGAATAACCTAGTTGCTTCGCTCTCGCTTGCTCTTATTGCCAAATATTACCATGCCAAAACGAACACTTTCTGAATCTGTATAATTAACTTTCCAAGCATTTGCATAAAGTTATTAAAATAGTTTGACACATTGAATTCTAACCTTACCTACGAACCCAGCTCTCACCGCATTTCAAAGTTAACCGGGTTAGTCGAGTTTTCGCTGGTCACTTTGGACTATCGGGACTCGACGGTGACTTTTACGTCACAGTATATTATTACATTTTTTGATTCAGAATGAATTTTTGAACATGTGTGGTGATTTTTATAAATTTGTGGCAAGTTGTTATTTTTTATAGCAATTATAAATTTTAATCTAGACTGCTATGAAATAAAAAATAAGTACTTTGTCATTTTAGATTGTACCGAAAAAAATGTTTATACATGGTTACTATTATTAACCATTTTGTAGGCATTTTAATGCAAGTAATTTAGTTTTTTTGAAATAACTCTTTTTTTCAGATAGGACGGTGGTGGGTCCTTATATCCATTAAATTGCCCTTTTCTACGAATCCATTGATATCACTATGCTTGGGTTTTTATTAACATTTATTTAAAAAACTGTAAAAACAGATTGTACTTGTGGTATTTTAAATCTATAGTTATTATTATATGGCTATCAAAAAATTTCACATCAAGTTACCTTTGCATTAAAAAAAAAAAACGTATGTTTATTATTATTCAAAATTCTAAATCAAAATTTTTAAATAATAACACATTGTAAGAAAACTGAATCAAAATTAAAATATTTACAATTAACAAAAATTACAAGTATTGTTCAAAGTGGCCTCCCCCACGAGCTATACCACTCTCTTGCTCGATTTCTGTCTCTCGAATGACGTTTTCCAATATTTCAGATGTTATTGTATTGAATGCAGCTCTTATTCTGTTTTCTAGATTTTCTAATGTCAAAACTGGTATCTCGTACACTTTATCCTTGAGACATCCCTATAAATAAAAATCCAAACAGGTTAAGTCCGGAGACCTGGCAGGCCACCGTACCAGACCATGAGTTGCTATTAGTTGTTCACCATGCGTCTCAGTGAGATGATTTAAAACAATTCTGCTATTGTGCGGAGGAGCACCATCTTGTTGAAAGTATAAGTTCCTAAATTGAGCTAATGGTAGCTCTGCAACTTCATCCCATATCTCATTTTGTAGAAACTCGAGGTATCTTTCACCCGATAATGTTCCTTGAAACAAAATAGGCCCTACTATGCGGCGTCCATAAATTCCAGCCCATACATTTATGCCAAAACGTTCTTGAAAATTATTGGTTCTGACTAAATGTTGATTTTCTTGAGACCAGTATCTAGCGTTGTGTCGATTAAACATTCCATTATTTGTGAATCTAGATTCATCTGAGAATAACACATTTTCTAAAAATCCGTTATCTTGTTCACGTTTATTACGTAATCACTCACAGTATTTGTACCCTTTGATCATTATCAGCTTCATAAAGATGCTGGTGTAAGTTGTATTTAAAAGAATGAAAATTGTGTTTTTTCAATATGCGTCTTACAGTTTCCTTATTTGAACCCAATTCCTCTGCGATTTGTCTCGTAGAAGCAATTTGATCATAGTTTACTATGGCTAGCACATTCATTTCCAACTTTTTCATTATTTGTATACACCATTATTGCAATACTTAACTAAAAGTTTCAATTAGAGAACTGTCATTTAATTTATTTTGTTTCTCTTTTAAAATACAAGGGTAACTTGATGCGAAATTGCAATAGTTAACTAAAATTTTCAGTTAGAGAACTGTCATTTCTTTTATTTTGTTTCTCTTTTAAAATGCAAGGGTAACTTGATGTGAAATTTCTTGATAGCCGTATAATAATAACTGCAGATTTAAAATACCACAAAGTACAATCGGTTTTTACAGTTTTTTAAATAAATGTTAATAAATACCCAAGCATAGTGATATCAATGGATTCGTAGAAAAGGGCAATTTAATGGATATAAGGAGCCACCACCGTCCCATTGGAAAAAAAAAAGAGTTATTTCAAAAAAACTAAATTACTTGCACTAAAATGCCTACAAAATGGTTAATAATAGTAACTATGTATAAATATTTTTTTCTGTACAATCTAAAATGACAAAGTACGTATTTTTTTATTTCATAGCATTCTAGATTAAAATTTATAATTGCTATAAAAAACAACAACTTGCCATAAATTTAGAAAAATCACTACACATGTTCAAAAATTCATTCTGAATCAAAAAAATTTATTATGTACAGGTTGTTCCATTTGAAAATCAGAAGTTAGGGTTATTTCCTGCGAAACCGGAAGTGGTATTAAATTACTTCATATCTTAAAAAATTCAGAAAAAAATCTATAATTTATTGGACATAATGAGCCACCACCTTTCCATTTGAAAAAAAAAGTTTTCGATAAAAAAGTGATATGTTCAACTTTGGAGGCTTCGTAAATGGTTATTAATGAAACTAAATGAAAAATTATATTTTTCCCTTGGACTTTACATACCGTAGAACAAATTTTGGTATTCCAAAGCACTCTAGACGAATATTTTAAAATGCTTAAAAAAACTGAACATCGACTCAAAAATTCGCGAAATTCTCATGGTGTATTTAGAATGTTGTCTTGAATCCAAATATGTAAAAATATACAGGGTGTTCCATTTAAAATTCGAAAGTTGCGGTCATTTCCGGGTAAACCGGAAATGGTCTCATACCATTTTTCATGTCCAAAAATCCATTTTGACAGGTAGTTTATGCACCCCAAATTTCAAATGATTAAGTTAAAAAATAAAGGAAATATAAGGGTGAGCCACTTACTTGTGGCACCCGGTATACCAATTTTTGCTGAAAATGCCTATATTTTATATAATGAACTATTTTATTAAAATATTTTTAAATATATTGATAAATAACCAAATAAACACGTCACATTTTTGAGAATAACTGCAAAATTTTAGAATAAAATATTATTAAAAAATGTATTCATACAGAAAATGCCGTGCTTTATCAGTATGTAAAACATTATTTACATAGTGTGATATTTTCCAAGATATAATGAATATAAAACTGCTATGGTCAAAATTTTCTAAAAAAGTAGGACATTTTTCAATATAACTTAGCAGAACTTCAAAACTGTCCAATGTATATTATTTAAATTTCAGTGAATGATTTAGAATAGACACATAATGAACACATAATTTTTTCAATTTTTGCCGCTCCTCTGTCTTCGCGATTAAAGTAGGAGTCAATACATCTGAATCGTATATTAGTTTTAATCATCGACAGATGGTTGACGAAGTATGTACCGAATTTAATATTCGAATGTACTTAATGTTCAAGCGTTTTGATGTTTGTGGAAATTGCTTCATCGTCAGTGTCACATCAAAGGTTCTAACCCCCTTCTCCAGTAGAAGTAGAATATACAGCAAATCGTTGAAGTACCACTTAGCAAGTATTTCCTGAAGCAAACTAAAACTATGTCTCAAATAACAATTAATTATTATTAATGTGTAATCGATGGGACAATATTTTACAGTCATAAATATTAACTTGTTCTCTCATACTTCATATATTTTTCTATTTCGGACCAGTAAAAATGAAACATCCAGCTAGATAAGATACTGTGAGATACAAAGATATTATTTAAGGTTAATGGAGCAAAACGGTCCAACGAGCCGGTTCTAAGTGTTCATCTGGAAGAAGATTTGAAGGGTCTAAATTATTACAGACATTTTAACCTTCCATTTAGTCATGGAAAACAAGAACGGCTATGAACTACCATCTGACCCAACAAATAAAATATCCAATTTCCTTGCAAGCAAAATTAAAATATTATACGTGGCGCAAGGAAATAAGAAATTTTGTTAGATACGGAATAAACAACACAAATAAGTATAAAAACTTGAAATTAAATATTTCGCCGACGTTTCGTTTTTGTTTATTTATAAAAAAACCAACCTTTAACTGATCCTTTGACGTAAACGTCACAGGCGTAGAGGTTTTTTACCAGTAATATACTGGTTAATTGTGATATATTTTGTAGATTCCCATAGCACCGCTTAGAAAGAAAACATACATGTGGCAGGAAGTCCCAAAGAATTGAAGAAGGAAAAAAATTAAGATGTCACAAATAACATTTAGACAATATTGACTGACTTGTCTAATAAGAGAGACAAATTGATTTTACGATTTTAATTGCTAGCATAAGCAGAATTCAGGTTATCGAGAGAATGCAAAGATTGTAAATCAATAATTTTACAAATAGTTTTTATTTTAGTTATCATAGATAGTTTTTTTCTGCTGTTTGCAAAATCCTATAAAGAATATGTTTTATTACGAGTGTAGGCAAACAAAAAATAATTCACTTTTAAACATGTATAGAGTATATAATAATATGCTCCATCATTAACTAGGTAACACAGTTTTTTTCATTCAGTCAATGTCAAACAATGTCAAAAAGTTGGTAATTGTCTTGGTTTTTGAATGGAACATCGTGTAAGTGGTTTTGTGCCTTTCTGATGAGCTTATGATAAGGGCGAAAATTGTTTCAAAGGCTAAGTATTTCCAAAAAACAGAATGATAGATTTCATGAAAATGTAATCCATTTGAATAAAAAATTTATTTTAGGCCTTTGTTATCATTTTAACTGAATCTTCATAGCCGTAGGGGGCTATGTATAATCCCTTTATTAACAGCTACCGAAGAAAATTCTCAGATAACATTTTTTGTTATGGAAGTCTTTATAATTATTGGACTAATTGATTATATATAAATATTTATTACACAAGCACACAAAAAAGGTTGTCAATTCCACGGACCGAACCAATCATTTTCGGTGTATTTTGGCTTGCTGAATCCAAATCCGGTGTCAGTTTTGCCCCACCACGTCACGGTTTTTTTCTATCCTCAAAAAACAGTCAGAAAACTTGCAAAAATTGAATTTCTCTCTGTTCTTTGAGGATAGAAAAAAATGTAACGTGGTGGGGCAAGACTGATACCGGATTCGAATTTAGCAAGCCAAATTATACTGGAAATGATTGGTTCGTTTCGTGGAATTGACAACTTTTTTTTGGGGGAGGGGGGGGGGGTCACAGTTACATAAAAAGAAAGTTGTCGATTTCATGAACCATACCAATCATTTTCGGTGTAGTATTTTGGCCAAAAAGGCTGCATATTCAATTCTTTGATGATATTTTTTTAATACGATTTTTTACCTAATAAATGATTAGAAACAATAGTTATATGATACATAAAGTCAAAAAAAAATTCTTGAGCTAAATTTTCAAGATGTTTGGGCCTTTTTTTATTTTTAGAAAGCAGTAAAAAATTGGCCAAAATTTGGCTAACTTCAACATGCTGGTAAATTTGTAAATCTGAATATTTTTATTCCTAACTTTTTCAGCATTGAAGTACTACCTTGAACTAAAAGATAATGCATTTATAACATATTAAAGTAAGTTATTTTTATGGGCCTGTGAATAGTTAAAAATCCAAAAAATAAAGAGGTAACTATATTATATTGTTATTTTTATATACTAATAGATATTAATAGCCATCAAAAGCGGAAACACAAAAGAGTATTTTATTTCCACTTTAAAACCCGTTTTGATTTTCCTTCCTAGCATGTTTGTTTTTCGAGCAATTCAATTTTTTCTATAGGCTGCGCGCAAGAAAATTCAAATAAACGAAAATTCGTGCTCTTTAAAAATACAAATTTTGCATTTTTTTTTCAATATTGATTATCTCGAAAACCATGGCATATACAAGAAATTTACAAGAGGACGTTGTTTAGACAATTAGTTAGTTAGCTTCCTTTTTGCTGCATCCAAATCCAATGTCAGTTTTGTCCCACCACGTCAGAATATTTTTCAATCCTCAAAGAACAGTCAGAAAAATGCAATTTTTGCATTTGCGGTTTACATAATATCATAAGAACAAATAATATTACTTTTTTTTTCTAGCGTAAATTTATCTTTGAATATGTAATGAGCAGCCGAAATGAAATAGATATTATCACAGCGATAAATTGCACTGCGTTAAGCATTGCCCAGACTATGCAATATATCGCCGCGGTTCGGTTGCTGCAACAATATCCCAGCAATTTTTATTACCACACTATTCTATCTCTGCGACCGAATTGCACAAATTAGAACATGTTCTATTTTTCTGCAAGAAATCGCCGCGATTTAGTGATATTTGTAAGAACTTTGATATCGCCAATTTATATTGTTCTACTGGCATCGCTAAGGTAGTTGACTAAAAGCTAATATCACATGTCTTCAGTCACCTGCAACTTCATTGTATGAATATAATGGCATATGGCATTATTGTATAGTATTTATATTATTTTGTTTTATTATCTTGATATTGATATTACTTCTTTTGTTTCCGCTAATTCTGGCACAGGCTCTGGCATTTTAGGTTTAAAAATTATCTGTTTAAAAAAATACAATGAAGACTCGGATCCTGAAGTGTTAGTTGCCTAAATTGATGCTGTAAGCAAAACAGTTTGGTTATGTTACTGGATATAAATGTATTGCAGTAATTTAAGGTATTGACTATTATAACGTTGGCAATGACAGTTAGATAACTAAAGATTGCAGGGATTGCACTGCAGAGTCTGAAAACTACTCGTAATATTGTTGCGGCGACCAATCGTCGCAACACAATTCGCAGCGATAAATTGCATAGTCTGGGAAAGGCTTTTTTCTGAAATCGGTCAAGAATGCCTACTTTCTCGGAGCAATTTCAGGTCCCAAATTACCCTATTCTAGTATTTTAGTCCGTTGTTAAGCAACCATCAGAAAACAGTCCAGGAAAGTTTTCTTTAGTCCGTTGCTAAGGAACCATCAAAAAACAGTACGGAAAAGTTTTACGTCCTAGGCCGGAAAAGTAGGTAACTTTCCCGTACCAGTTTAATGTTATGTATTTATAAAAATTCCTTAATTTGTAATAATATTGATTGCGATTTCAGAAAAAATAGTATATGTACCTCGTAGTAAAAGCACATTCCCGGATTTCAATGCTAGTTGGCCTCGGCTTAGCGCCTCGGTTAACAATTTACATCGTCGTCCGGGAATATATTGCTTTTACTACTAGATACACAATATACTATAGCAACAAAATAGTTAAAGCTGGTATTAACTTTAGCTTTAAGTAAATCACTTATATGGGGCATATTAGTTTTTGCACACTTGACAAATAAATTACAATGTCACAAATAATAAAGTTGGATTACACAACTAAATTTCAACAAAACTACGTTATAAAACCTGTCTTATTATTTATTGTCCATGAAAGTACCATATCAAACAACAATGAAATAAACAATGCCATGGCATTGACGTCTGTCAAATGTCAAATAAAAATCAGTCGGATTATTTGTTGCATTTCACCAGAGTGCTTGTGTTCTTTTTTACATTACCTGTACATTGCTTATCAAAGGCCTGTTTCATAGTTCAGAAATAGAGAAGCATAAATGATGCGTTAGCGGTCATCTCTTCTACAAAGAAAGCAAACTGAAAAGCATTCAAAATTGCTTGAAAAGCCAGAGATATGGTTCAATTATGCTAAACGTGTGAAAAGAATTGTTGGCACTTATAATCTTTACAGTGTTATTGATTAAAGGTATAGCTCATAACATTACTTATTAATACTAAAAGTCTTGTAATTCTATAATACCTGTAATTTAAGTTTAGTAATTGTGTAAAAAGTTGAAATATTATCCTATAGATGAATAATACATTAGTTTTCTAGAAGTACCGGCCTGTAAGCATTTCTATTTAAATTACTTGTTATTGAAATAAAATATATACTAATAATAATTTTCTTAATTTATCTCATGAAGCGATAAATTACCTCGGCGTACAGTGGCACGAATCGTAACTTTTCGTTCAAAATTATCTAGAGCACTTGATTCGCAATCGATTGGCATAAGTTTTTAAAAAAATACTCGTTATTTAATTTCCAAAAAAGGTAAGGGAGCCGATTTTTGAATTATGCTAACCAAAATTATTGAGCTTAGCCGAAATGGCCATGTTCTGTTTAAATTTAAATAAAACTTATTTTATTACTTTTTGTTGGGTATTTTGCCACTGAAAAATATTTACAAAATTTTAATGAAAAAACCTCTGCGCCAAACGGATCATACCTAAAAATATATAAACTAGAACAATGTTATAAACTAAAAAATGAAATTGAAAGCTATAGGCAGTTAACGTTTCGGAAGAAAATCTGCTTCCGTTCTCAAAACTTTTTTGGCGGTCAACCATGACAGCTCTTTGTTTATGTATTTCCGTAGTCACCTGAGACATTAAATTGTATTCATCTTATTTTTGCTTACTTCATCAGGGCATACAGGATGGGCATCCAACTAGTACAAAAATCTATTGAATAATTTGAAACGCAGCTATCCTCGTTTAATAAAATAGTCGCGGATTCTTTAAGTTTTCTTTTAGTTCCGTTACACCTTTTTTCTAAAATCTTCGCCGAGTCCCATTTAATCATGTGATTATTATTCCACGCGTGTTCACAAATTTTGAATTTTTCAAATTCTCCCTTTCTAGCGTAATTTCTATGTTCACCAAGCCTTACGTTGAAAGGTCTAGATGATTCACCTACGTAATATTTTCCGCACTCACACGGAACACTATAAATAAATTTTTTTGAATTTTGAACAATATTTAGAGGTTTGGTTTTTGATAAAACCGATCTTAAAGTGGAGTCCGTTTGGAAAACCGTTCGTACGGAAAACCTATTCCCAATTTTTCGTAATTTATCCGATAAACCATGTATATATGGAATTACTGTCATTGACCTAAATACCTCAGGTTGGGATAGTATAGTCTCTCTACTACCAATGTTCAATAACTGACTATCAACAAATCTCTCAGAATATTGATTATTTAATAAGACAGTTTTTATAAATGGCTTTTCGTTCCATAATATTACGTCATTTGAAGAAATAATTTTGGCTGTGTCATACAAGCACTTAACAACACCTTTCTTAACACTAATATGTTGATTTGAATTGAAATTTAAGTATCTGTTTGTGTGTGCTTGTTTTCTATACACACTGGTTTGGTATGTGTTATCTAATTTTTTAATTAAAATATCTAAGGAAGGTAATTCATTATTATTTTCTATTTCTATTGTAAATTTAAGGTTCTTTTTCGTTAATCTGATTCAACAAATTACTTAAACATTATTTACTATAGGGCCATATAGCAAAAATCTCATCTACATATCTACATATATCTCCACCATACAATGGGTTTATAAGCTAGATTACTAATATTACTTTCCTCAAAATTATCCATGAAAATGTTACTTAATATTGGAGACAATGGCCCATGGCCATCCCAAAGTCTTGCTGATAGAAGTCATTATTCAATTGAAAGTATGTTGTTTTAATGCAAAGTGTAAGTAATTCCATTATAGTTTCAATGCTTAACTTAGTTCTATTCGCCAAATTCCCATCTTGTTGCAATTTGTTTTTAATTATTACTAATGTTTTATCTACAGGAACATTTGCAAATAGGCTCACTACATCAAAACTGACTATTAGATGATTATTGTTAAAATGATTTTCTGCCAGCTTTTCCAAAAAATGTTTGCTATTTTTAATATAACACTCGGAGGAACCTGATAATGGATCTAGGATTTTTGGTTGCTACATAGAGAATTAATTGAACTCACAATTGGTCTGAAGGGAACGTCAGGATTATGAATTTTTGACAATCAATAGAAATGAGGAGGTTTGCTGTGATGTGGAGTTAACATCTTTCGTTCAATATCTGTAAATTCGTTTTTGTGTTTAAATGACTATATATTTTGTTTTCTAAAAAAATTGTGATTTGGAATAATTTTCATCATTTATCAAGTTCGTAATTTTTGTATCATATTTAGCTGTATCTAAGATATTCAATTATCTTGTGCTTCACACTCGGTCAATTTTCATCGTTTTTACCTCGGGCTATCACCGATGATAATCATAACACTAGTTATATTATCCCCGAAAATACACATCAGATGCTTCTTGTACACCATTTTATTGCGAACAATTTTCTCTACTCATTTTTAATATTTCTCTTCTTTGAAGAGGTGTTAGGCTGCTGCAAATGGATCAAGTGTATCAAAAAGGGCATTCAGTAAGTCTGAAAATATTTGAGTACATTCCTGAGATGATTCCAAATTCTTGCAATTTTTGTCCAAACCTCTTCTTTTTCGAGTAAAAAAATTGCAAAGCTCTAAAATCTTGATTTTTTCTTGCCGGATAACTAAGAAATTGACAATTTTGGAAAAATTACTTTGAACAATAGTAGTCTATTTTTAGTTTGATAATCCGAATTTGCTATAAAATATAGGGGTTCCCATTTAAAAAACTGAATTCGACCTTAACCCTTCCATCTAATGTCAAAGTGACATATACCATTAACGTGCTCCCATAGATTTCTACAACTTTAGTTTGAAACATTTTTGCCTAGAGTGCTTATTACTCCAGATATTTGAACGTTTCCAGTTAAAAGAATCACCCAGGTGATCTTTTTAACGTAAAAAAATGTTGAAACAAAAATTGTAGAAGTCTATGGGGCCACTTCGGCGGTATACAGGGTGTTTCACTTAAAAGTCCCCAGGCCATTATCTCTAAAACTAATAAAGATATTTTATTTTTGTAAATGGCAGATGGTTGATACCAAAGAAAGGTTTAAATAACGGTGATTATAATTTTTCCTCAACAGCACACAGAGATGGCGCTGCGATGCAAAACTATTTTTTGATGGCTGGAACCTTGAAACATGTCATGTGATTAAACAATAATTTGTGAATAATTTTGATGGTATAGAGAATTTACAAAAAACAAGCCGTTTTGGAGTTACATGAGTTTCTTTCATTAATGCCAGTACACGTGAATTTTGATAAATCCCTATAATTTATTTATTATTTATTATAGAATATTGGTTACCAAACACTTTTTTTCAAGATAAGGAAAGTGACATAATACACTATCATAAAATTATGTTTACCACTTCCGGCCAAACCGGAACTAACATGATGAACCAATATCCATATGTTCCTACATATTAAATTTTTTTTTTTAATAACGCTTCTAATAAAACGGCTCCCAAAACTTAAAGTAAGTAAGACAACAAAGAAAATACACACTAATTTAGAATGGGCTAAATTTATATTAACAATTCAGTAAAGAACGTAAACAAAAGTTTTATAAACAAACATTTAAAAACTATCGAAATATTATTAAAAATGAAATTAAACTAATTTCTTTCTTATTACTAGATACTTATTATATTAAATGTTCAAAATTTCTCCCTTCTTCATGAATACACATATTTTACCGTTTCAGCAACTCTTCATTGCAAACTTTTTGTAACGTATGTCTCTTTATAGCAGCAACACTTCCATATATTTTATTATACAAATCGGCCATATCCTCAATGGGTTCAATGTACACTACACCTTTTAAATACCTACAAAGGTAAAAATCTAATGGAGTCAAGTCAGGTGATCGTGCTGGCCATCTGACTACTCCATTAGTACCAATCCATCTCTGAGGGTACATTTAATTAAGACAATCTTTGACTAGTACTGAGTTATGGGGTGGTGCACCATCTTGGTGAAACCAAATATTCTCCTGGTTATGAGGGATAATCTCTAATAATCCTGGCAATACACGTCTCAAAAATATCTCATATTTTCTTCCATTTAAAGTCCCATGGAATAGATATGGTCCAATAATATATGAATTTAATATTCCACACCACACGTTAACTCCAAAAGTTACCTGATTTCGGGTCATTCTCATCCATCTAGGATTATTTTGTGACTAGTATCGGCAGTTATGCTTACTCACAACTCCGTTGTTGTGAAAACGGCTTTCATCGCTCCAGAGCACATTTTTTAAAAAATTTGGGCATTCTTCAGAAAGAACTGAAAATTCAGCTAGAAAATGTAATTTTCGTTCATAATCACCAGGCCTTAAATGATGGATCAATTTTAATTTGTATGGATGGTATTTATTTGATTTTAATATTCTATGGCACGAAGATATCGACAGATTAGTTTCCAATGCCAATTTCCGGAGAGAACATTGAAGATTGTTGACAACACTATTTAATACCAAGGCTGTATTTTCATCGTTTCTAACTGGCCTATTTCTGTTACGAATAGTTTTCTTAAAACTACCCCAATTTCTTAAATTTTTAAACAGCATGATAAATGTTTTTTTATCGTGTGTAGGTCTATTTGGAAATCGTAAACAAAACAATCGTTTTGCTTGTCGGGAATTTCTTTTGCATTCACCGTATATTAAAATCATATTTAACTTATCTTCATTGGTGTATCTAACCATTATTTAATTTTTTTTTTTTTGCCTTATTTGGATTAATTTGCTTTGAATTGTTTCTAAGTACACTATTTCTGTTTGAAACTATGATTGAAATGCCCCAACTACAAACTTTGTTTAATAACTGTCAAACTTAAAAGTAAATCAAAGCCTACTAATATCTCTTAAGTAGATTTTTCATTACCATTCTAAATTAGTGTGTATTTTCTTTGTTGTCTTACTTACTTTAAGTTTTGGGAGCCGTTTTATTAGAAGCGTTATTAGAAGAAAAAAATGTAATATGTAGGAACATATGGATATTGGTTCATCATGTTAGTTCCGGTTTGGCCGGAAGTGGTAAACATAATTTTATGATAGTGTATTATATCACTTTCCTTATCTTGAAAAAAAGTGTTTGGTAACCAATATTCTATAATAAATAATAAATACATTATAGGGATTTATCAAAATTCACGTGTACTGGCATTAATGAAAGAAACTCATGTAACTCCAAAACGGCTTGTTTTTTGTAAATTCTCTATACCATCAAAATTATTCACAAATTATTGTTTAATCACATGACTTATGTTTCAAGGTTCCAGCCATCAAAAAATAGTTTTGCATCTCAGCGCCATCTCTGTGTGCTGTTGAGGAAAAATTCTAATCACCGTTATTTAAACCTTTCTTTGGTATCAATCATCTGCCATTTACAAAAATAAAATATCTTTATTAATTTTAGAGATAATGACCTGGGGACTTTTAACTGAAACACCCTGTATATCACTTTGACATTGGGTGGAAGGGTTAAGGTCATTCAAGGTCAAATTCGGTTTTTTAAGTGAAAACCCCTATGTTTTATTGCAAATTCGGATTTTCTGTCTAAAAATATACTACTTTTGTTCGAAACATTTTTGCTGAAATTGTCGTTTTTTTAGTTATCCAGCGAGGAAAATTCAAAATTTTAGAACTTTGAGATTTTTTTATTTGAAAAAGAAGAAGTTTGGACAAAAATTGCAAGAGGCAAAAAGAGTCTGGAATTATACCAGGAATGTTCTCAATTTTTTTGAGAATTGTCGAATGCCCTTTTTGATGTAGTTGATCCATTTGCAGCATCCTAACATCTCTTCAGAGAAGATAAATTTAAAGAATGAGAAGAGAACATTGTCCGCAATAAAATGGTGTACGAGAAACATCTGATGTGTATTTTCAATAAAATCAATAGAAAAGTAGTTATAACCCTTAAATAAAGACTTTTCTTGAAAATTTTGGTATATTTTTTGTTATAACTTTTTCATTTTTAAATTTACGGTGAGAAGTATCTAAACCAAGATTGTAGAGAATTCAATTCTCTACAAAAAACACATTACATTTTCTTTGTGGGACTTGCGTTTCTCAAGATACCGCGGAAAAACTGTTTACGCCCCCTCTTTCAAGATGGCGGCCAAATAGGCGTTCTCTCAACCCCAAAAATTGAGTTTTATACTCACACTGACGTTTTCTAAACATCGAAAGAAGAAAATCTTGTCCTACCCAAAATGCAACGTCAATGTAATATTTCAAGATTCAACGGATCCAGACATTTTGTCAATTCAAGGTCACTAGCATCATTATTATGTCAAAGTTTTAACCTGTAATTGTTCCGTTGCCTGGGAGATATATTTAATTTTACTGGCCTAAAAATGAAATTTAACTCGCTGCCGAAATCAGAACCTGTAATAAATCTTTAAATTAAGTGAGTACAAATAATAAATACTTACATTTAAATTCATATATTTCTTTGAACAAAACGTCACAGTAAGTAAAGTTTCTACTTGTCCTCATTGAATCAGGAAAGACTTCACTTGGTATAACTATAATTTAAACTTTAACGTAGTATTGTGGAAATATATAAAATGATAACAAATAAACTAATTTATATTTTCGGATGCGAAGTTTTTGTGCAACCTAAAATGTAATATCCTGGCAAGTCTAATAACTCTCTTCCACAAATAGTCTTTTTAGAATTATAAAGCTGTTTCCGCCACACTTTCTTGTTCTTATTTCCTCTAACCTACTTCTACCGGTTTGATCAATATGGTTTACTATGATTACTTCATGAAGTTTGAGAGAGAAACATCACTTCTAATATTTATAATGACGGTTACCGTTCATAATCATTGAAAAGTTAGTAATAAATTGAAACGAAATGTATAAAAATGTATATAGTGTATTTTGTTGAAAGCTTAAATTTATTTTCTCTCTAGGATTGTGAATAAATTATTTTCACTGCATCCAGAAATGGTTTTATAACAACTCATTTTAATATTCTGATCCATATAAACATATGGATTGCTACTTCATCATTTTTACTATTTTAATGCCTCTAAGTAAATATATGTTGTGGTTAGTACATTGGTGGTCTGTTCATGAATATAAAAATATGTAGGACAACTGACATATTTAAATATTTATTCAGCTTAAAGTCGCTTTAACTGAAAACTTCTCTGAAATTCTCTTATACAACTGAAGCGAATGCCTTGTTCAAGTGCTGAAACAACGTACTCGTCAAGAAAGTACTTAATTATTCAGCTAGAGCAGTTCCTACATAATTCAGTTTTGTATTCTCGAATGTAAACTTTAATAATATAAACTTCATGTCTGTTATACAACCAGTCACGATGTGGTGATACTTGTCTATATTTTAAATGAATGAAAGCAGGCATGAAAAACAAATGTTTTAGATTCACAGAGTTTTTAAGACTAGTTTAAGTTTTTACTGAATAATTTAGTACTGATGTGTTTCTTTTTCATTAAAAGACATCGCGGTTCATCCTACGTCATAAATGAATGTCTTCGACAAACTTAAACAAGGCGAAAATTCGGACATTCTTTTTATTATTTCTTTTTTTTCTAAATTTACCTAATATGTATCGGCGAAAAGATGAACATTTTCCCAAAGATTATCAGACTCTAGTTCTGTTGGTAAATTTTGAACAACCAGTTACATTATATTATTCTAGTAACAATGACAGAAATACCAGCACCTGAGACCGTAATGAAATTCATTTCATGCAATAGCAAAAAAAGATGCGGCGGAGCATGTGACTGCAGGAAAGCTGGGTTGGAAAGTGCTCTATTGTGTGTGGATTCTGTAATGATCAATCATATGAAAATGCACCAGAGATTCGCATCGAGACCAAGGACGAAGATTGTATTCATGGAAGCCTTAATTGTCAGGAGCTCAGACAATGAGTTACATTAAGGATGAAAATGTTAACATTAATCGACCTGGACCGTCGAAAAGAAGAGAGAAGTAATAATAAATTCGTGTGCATAGATTGAGAAATACTTTGGGCCAAGGGTCCGGATATAACGCCCTCCGTGCGGCTCAAACACCATTTCGATCTCTGAGATCGCGAAACATTTGTGATACCACAATAAAAAAAATATATAAAAAAAATATTTAAAAAAAACTGTACTAAAAAATAAAAAATATTTTTTTAAAATTCATACACCTGGAAACCAAAAGCTTTGGGGACGGTCATATGGCACTATTGCATAGTTACTTTGCTGAATTGACCCCCCCCCCAATCTTTTGGTTTCCAGGTGTATGAATTTAAAAAAAATATTTTTTAGTTTTAAGTACAGTTTTTTAAAATAAAAGCTTTTTCTTAACATTTTTTATATATGTTTTTTTCGACATAAGTGCACTTTAGTCTTGAACGATTTTCATATTTTTTGCCCTATCCGGTATACAATTTAACTTGAAGCCATTCTAAGTGCACCTGAAATAGTTATCGCACATGCAATAATTTTTGGCGGTATTTTAACTTTGGTTGTGCAGCTAAAAAAATGTTTCCGTTTGTTGCACACTTAACCGACCACACTGTATATGCTGGGTGTAGAACCAGGTCACGCCTGTAATAAAAATGTATTGTCATCGAAACTGAATCAACGTGTAAAATTTCAACTGCGCAGGGTAAGAGGAAGTGGTTCTAATTCAGCTTGCAAGATTTAATCTAAACAAACTAACACACTAACATTGCAAGTTACATAAAAGTTTTAAACAACACAGCATTTACTCTACATCATGGTAGTGTGGAAATAAGTTTACTTTGAATTTTCGTAATTATTGTAATTATTTAATGAATAGAAAGAAATATTTTTTTTAGAAACGACAAAAATTGGGAGATTGACGATTTCTTGAAATAATCTTTTCACCTATAATCTTTGCACCTAGAGGTTTATTGTCATAACATTTAAATGTTAAATTTATTTCGTATGCTCTTTGTAAAATTAAGACTTTTGTTTCCTTCAATGTTCTCAAATTTTTTTTCAATACACAAATAATGATCATATTGACTATTAGATTAATAGTATATACAAATATTTCGTTGATTACATGCACAAAAACTGTTTATTCTAGTCAATTTTCTGCAAAATTATTTCTTCGATCAAACAATAAAAATAACAACTATACATAAGTATATCTATATTCTGTTCATACGTTGAAAACAGACCAAAATATTTTGAACAGATGATCAGCCAAGATTTGCTGCAAAGTAGGTATCTTATGGTCAGATCCCACGGAACTATTCCCTGCAATCCGATTTTTACCTAACTTTTTTTCATAATAATTTTGTTGAAGCACAGTATTACAAAAGAATAAAAGAAGCATGCATGTACATACATTCTACATGTTTAGATATAACACTATTCACCATGTAGATATTGTTCTTATTTTAGTTTCTTCTTTGGAACCTTGTGAATTTCCATATACGTATGTAATGGTTATTTTCTGTAGTGATATTCCCTGTTTCATATTCTATAGAAATGTTGCACTATTACTACGTTGTGATCTAAGTGAGAACATTTTGAAGATAGTTTAGTCATTCTTTTGCGCGTGACGGACATTTATAATTTCATGTTATATGGAGGATTTCTGGGATGTCGAATTTTTGTACTGGATCTGTCGGTGGAAGTTATTGCTACCTATGGATTATGAACAGTTTCTTGTTGATTCCTTCATTTCAAACGTAAGGCTTCTAAGTGTCTGCTTCTTGAAATGCATTTTTTAAATCTCTTTGTCTGACTCAAAATAAAATTTTTGGTCCAACGTAAATTCAAGATATATAGTTGATTTTGTAGCAGTGGTTGTTAATTATAATTTTTGGAGAAAGCTTATTATACTCTTCGCAAACCCAAAACATGTATCGATCGGCACATTTCTAAAACCGGTGACATTGCTGGTAAAAAAAAATTTCATATCACTGTGTTTGTGATCGAATTCTGAACAATTTTTTAAATAATCCGTCCGTCTGTCTGTCTGTTCGTTCGTCTGACCGTCCGTCACATTTTTGGCAAGCACGATAACTAAAGAACGAAAAGTCCGATTGTGTTGAAATTTGGATAGTAAATTACTGTTAGCTAGGGGAAGAACCCTATTTTTTTAACAAAATCAATCAATAAATAAAAAAGTAATTAATTTCTTTAATAATTTTTTTATGTTCGGTAATTAAACAAAAAATGTATAAAACTAATATTATTTACGAGAGAAACTGCCAAGAGTATCCCACAGAATGTGCAACAATTATATAACTAGTTTTCATTCTGTGGATAAAAAAATATTCTTTGATTTGTTCAGACTATTTTGGTACACCATTTGTTGCACGATCTCATGATTGCACACAATAATATTTGTAATTCATTTATTGTTTTACGTACATTATGGCTTACTTAAGCGGACTTATCCGCGTATTTTAGAATGCAAAAATTTGGATTCAGGTTATTTTCCAATTTTGACAAAATTTCATGGCAGTAAACATATGCAAGAACGAAGAAATTTTTATTCAACCTGTATGTTTCACAAGATTATCACAACGAAGGCACCATCATATCTCTACAATAAAATAACTTTTCGCAGTGATGTGCATAATCTTAATGTCAGGTCCAAAGGTTTACTTAGTCCACCTTATGCATAGAACTTCGTTTTATGAGAGAGGCTTCAAATACTGTATTTATAAATTATATAATCAGGTTTCATTTGATGCCAAGTCATTCAGTCTCGCAAAATTCAAAAGGTATATGAAAGCTGTTTTGATAGGACAGACAGGATAATTACATGTGCCTATTATTATTATTATTATTATTATTATTATTATTATTATTGTTATTATTATTTATTGTTGTTTGTTCATTATCTACATATATAATATTTAGTTAACACAATATTTAGTTTTCTGTACTACCTACACTTACTTAAGTGCATTTTCTTTGTTGTAAAGCAAGGGTTAAGTGGTAGAGCACACTTGTTGTGAACTTCCCCTTGAGATTTCCAAGAATTATACTATGTATGACTTCATTATCATATGTAAATATTAACGGAAATAAAGACATTTATTATTGTTATTACTATTATTATTATAAAAAGGCCTAAACCCCAACATGAGATTCCGCCCCACCTGATTTTTATGTGAGATGGTGCAAAATGTTCCTAAAGATGTAAAACCCCAGTTTTACATCTGAGAAGTTCGCTATTTCCGGTCCCCAACATTTTTTTTTTAAGTTGAAAAAGAACAATTGGATTTTATATTTTGGACAATTATAAGCATTTTTTGACTCATCATTTTTTACCTAATCTCACCATTCTCGAAATATAGGCGTTTAAAAGAAACGTTCGATCGTTTGTATTCAGGCTTTCTTTTTCAAAGAACTAGTATCCAGTTCTTTATTGTCTTAAAAAAAATGTTGGTGACCGGAAATAGCAAACTTCTGCCCCAGACTACGACCGGAAATCGATAAAGCACCAGTTTCCATGACTCTGACTTTGTTCTGTACATCTTTAGGAACATTTTGCACCATTTCACATAAAAATCAGGAGGGGCAAGTCTCATGTTGGGGTTAAATGTTTTATTTCCTAAGCCCTGTTATTGGGGTTTTGAGAAAATTTTTGATTGACTAATTTGTAGCTTACTTTACTTTAAGTAGTCTATTAAATAGTGTGAGGTATCTAAAATAGTTTAGGAATATCAGTTTATATGTATTCGGCAAGCCAGATATTTATAGTTGGGGTTCTGTTGTCCATTGGATTCATAATTTTTTTTATGGATAATTTTTTCAAAATTATTAGCTAATATTATTAGCTAATATTCGTGAAAGTGTGGGACGGTAGTTTTCTGATTTGCTGTGGTTAGTGCCAAGTTTTCAAATAGTAATGATCATATCATGTCTCAAGTACTCTTCTTCTTCGATTGTCTGATTTTCGCTTAGCTTAGTATTGTCAGAGTATCTACTTTATCAGTTACTGCCTTGTTAGTATGGTTCATTGTATTGTGTAATGTGATCTTCGGGGTACGTTTTGACAAAGTATTCAGGCAAAAGTATTATTTGGTTGTAATTATTGTATATTGGCTGTCTGCATATACAGGGTGTAATCAGTTTCATGTCATAAAAAAAAACTGGCAATGGGGGCCGACTGGACAAACAAAAAACCTTTATGACTTTTCACTTTAGAGGCACTTTGAAACAAAACTGACCTAGGTTAACCTTTTTAATATTTTTTTAAATATTAATGTAGAAAATAATTGAGAACCACTGCTTTTTTTGGTCAATGAACTTGTAGTTCCCAATTATACAACTTTTAAATTGTCATAAAAAAGTGCAAAGGCCTTGGATCATCGACCGCCTTTGATGGACCGCCTCAACCGAACTCAGGCAATTATAAAGAGGTAAATAATTCGTTATCTTTTCCTGCACAACTGCAAACAAATAATGGCCGTAGAAGTGTAAACAGAGCTTTCTTTACATGTGTGTCTTTTAATTCGGAACAAAATATTGGATTAATGTTTATAATTTAGAATATTTAAATGTGATTTATTAACGTTTGTAACATAAATGAGTGTCCTGGGTTAAAAGCTTACCACCTAAGTAAATTATTCGAATTCTGCATCTGCATTAATACACAGTTCGGTACGTCGAATTAAGGACATACGTACTCCGTTCAACACTAAACAATAAACTATCAACTAACGTTGTCAATAAAGAAAAATAAAAGAAAAACTTGGTCCAAAATCCAAAACGGAATACAAAAAGAACGGACAAGTAAGTTGTGTCTGTACGTAATCAAGGATTTAACGACTTGAACGGTAAAGTCAATAAAATAAATCTTCACTATAAATACACAGCGGCCCGAAATTCAAAAATAACAAAAACAACGAACGGCGGGTTGGACGTGTGTACGTAACGAAACACCCACAGAAACTAAAATATTGCACAAGGGAGAGTCAGAGTATAGTTTTCTTCAGATCAGATCTACTAAACGTCGACGTCTATCATCTTATTTACCGCACCGCTAAAAACCGCCGACATTTTATAGCTATCTACACAAATATTGAGTATCATAGGCAAAGACACGTGCGACGATCTAAACCTACCTCAATATTCCAGCAGTTCTCAAAAGATTTTATTGAAAATTTGCGAAATTTTTGTTTATTTTTTATCTCCAAAACTATGAGCTTTAGACCCCATGTTACATAAGATTTTTTTGTTTGTCTTGTCTTTCCCTACCACCAGTTTTTTTAATGACATGAAACTAATTACACCCTGTATTTGGTAAGTAAGATTTTTACTTTGATCTTTGTTTTATTTTTATGTGTTTTCATATTAAATATAAAATAATTTTCATTTACTTAATACAAGATGTCCCAATATCTCATGTACCTGGAGCTACCAGAGGGACTTACTGTCAAAATTAAGTTGATTTATCTAAATTTAAGTCTATTCCAAATTGCTATTTTGATCTGCTAGAGGGCACCACAGTTGACAAATAATACAATTTTTTTTCACATAATTTAAAACACTATTTTAATGAAATTTGGTACACCAATATTTGTAGACACATGTCACTTTATGAAATTGTAAGTGAAGTAACTGCATTGACAAAAGTGTGAAAAGTACCTTTACTTCTAATCAAATCTGTTCATATTTTTTTGAGGGGTGATACTACAGCTTCCATTAATTTTTTATCATAAAAGTAAACGATTTGTGTAATTTTCTTCTGTAATTTTTTTTGTATTTCTGATAGTTTTGAATTTATTACCTTATTAAATCACCAAAGGGTGTCAGTAATTGGGGTTAGTAGAATAAAATTATTGGTGATTTCATTATGCAAAAATTATATATTATATAGTATGTACATATCTATAGAATAATAAATATTTAATACACATATCCAGTACCGGGTCTATTACTATCAATGAAATCAACTAAATGATTGTGAATTGCACAAATGGAATTTATGCTTTCATTTACATGAATTAAAAATTAAATAAATAAATCATAATTATATCCACATAGATTTTAAATTTCAATTAAAATCGGAGTAAAGCGAGAAGGCGGAAATCCATTATGACTTTTACATATACTCATTTATGTATCACTGGAAAACTCTTTTGTTATAATTTGTGGAATTAGCGGGCAGCATTATAATAGGGTTTATAAATTAATTATTAAATTCAAATATTTTTAATTGTGTTTTAACGTGTATTCTTCATAATTTGTAAATAACATAAAGCTTGGCTACATAATAAAGCACAAATCCTTATCAGTGTCATTATGAGAGTATAGTATTCTTATTGAGAGATTTCTGTTACATTGACCTATAAACTTACTGTTTAATATTTAGAAAATTTACTTATCTTTATAATATAGTATTCCTATAATAAATTTTAAAAGTTTCTTATATCTACATATTATGTAGAATGAACCCAGATTTGCATCAGAAGTTTTTAAACTTTCCAATAAATGTTTCTTAAAAGAGGAGTTAAAAGATCACCCCATATTATTGAATCATCTTTAACAGATTAACATAGGAGTGGGCTTAAAGTCAGACCCTCCACTGCGACGATCAGGTCTGTTGTGGCTCATATCTATTATTATATTGTAATTTTAATTTAGCGGTTTTGATTATTTCTTCAATAAATAAGTTAGACATTTTCCAGGAGTTACGATTAAAATATATTGTCAGGGGTCTTCACCCCCTGAAGAACACCCCATGAGTCTGGAAATTATAACACGAGATACTAACACAACACTATTTATTGGCTAAAACTGACAAAACGTTTACTAGACTAACATAACCTTAAACAATGTTCATTATTTGATATTTCGCTTTACTATTCTCTGGACTTCTCTGAACTCAAATTCATTTAAAATCCACATTCCCGTCGTGACTAGGTCGCCTTATATACCTCACAGATGGCGTCTAGAAGATCCTTATTCTTCAATTTTCCAACTTTTGCTAGAAAAGCCTCGAACCGCTGTTTCTACAAACCACATTTCCAACGTTCTCTCTGACGTAATAGTTGAACAGCATGCTATTAGTAAATTTAATGGCCTGTCATATCTGTTACGTACCTAGTAATAACAACATCAGTTGTTATAACTTCTTGATAATGGTCGAAAGGCCGAAACATATGTTAGAAAAATCTGAATAAAAATTGTGGAGTAGTAATACCAAGTGTTTTTAATATTTATATTATTTAAACCTACCGCAGACTCAGTTCAACTAACGTTAATAATTATCAGCGCCGCAGGCAGTATTAGCGTCGCAGACAAAGAAAGGAAGGGAGTGCAGGGGTATCCCCCCCGCTTTTGCTTCCTCAAAATGACACAAAATTGACTTGATATCACTATATTTCACACAAGTGCTTTGCGCCAAGTGTGCGCGCGCACTTGGGACTTACTGTGATAACTTGGACCCTAGACGCTTGTCTGATGGTGTCTTCCTCCTGTTAAATTATGTCCCTCTCACGATGCAACACCCTATATAATATGACCAAATTAAATTTAGACATGTTTGACGATTTTGAGATATTAGAAAACTTTGTAACTCGGAGATTATCGAAAATCAGATTTTTGTCATCCTGGCCTAATTTACAGGACTACAGGTGCCCGAAAATTAATCAACTTGCCAGCCAGGTCCAAGTCTTTATAACACAATAATATTCTGAATAAAATGTAAAACTACTCACTTGATTTAGTCGTGTCTGTTTGGAGCATGTGTAAATAAGTTTAAAGTCATTTTTAGATTTTGGTCATTGGTCAAGTTAGGTATATGGAAATTTCAATACATAGTAAAGAAGCCTATTTTATATCTGCAGCTAATATAAATTTCTTTCGGAAAAGCAAAACACGTACACCTTAATTTTTAATTAAAACTTGTGCTAGTTATACAGCTTATTATAAAACTCGTGCTTCTTAAGGAATAATTGAAATGTGGAAAAATTATAAGGTTGAGTGTGCTCTAAGAATATTTCATAAGAAAACTTAATAAATTATGAAAGGTAACAAAAGTTATTAAAGAAACTCGTAAAGACTTTTTCTTATAAAGAATTTATATTATACTTAATATTATTAAAGATCTTTACATCTTATTACACAATGAGTAAGTAGTTTTAAAAGTTTGCGGCACAGTGGAATACATAAATGAAATTTTTTTATTTATATTAAACTGGTCATCTGTCTTTAGTAGGTAATAAGGAAATAATGCATGTGATAGTTTAAGAGCTAGCAACGTCGTAATTTACGTCATTTCATCAAGGCTGATTTTCTGAAGTAGTATGTCATTATAGTCTGCAAGTAAGAAACCAGTAGTCTGCCTGCCCGGAGCGGGTGCACTAGGGCGATGCGACGCGGTGCCGTAATGCCGTCGAGAAGGCCAGGCAAACTACCAGTTTCATGGTTCTAAACTATAATAGCGTGCTATATGAGAAAATTAGCCTCAGTAAAATGACATAGGTTACGACGTTTCTTGCTCTTACATTATCTGTAATGAGTAAGTCGTTTTACATCCATTAGCGTTTGAAATTCGTCAAGCGTAAAAAAATGTCATTCTTCGTTCACTGCTATCACCTCGAAACGAACCAGTCCGTGCAATTTATGATACCGTCAAAATACAAATTACGGTCTTTCTATATCGAGATGGTAGAGTTAGTTAAAAACACCCATTACATGGAGCCTCGTAGTTTTGATTGAACCAGACTTCTTGGCAGACCGATGGCTGGCTCAGCGCCAAGGAAAGAGTCTTTGCTCCTTATTCTGTCAAAAGCCTACTTCTACATTGCGTTCCACGCCACTATGTCCGACCACCCATATGAGTTTAACTGAGTATTTACACAGATCAGTATTCTGATAGTTCAGAACTGGCTTAGAGATTACTTCGTTTCATGCAAGGGCCTCTCAAAGGTGATTTGCCATCACATATATAAATACGCCTATCAATGAAATCGCTTGGAAGATTCTCGCTTGCACACAGTGTACTGTTTCAGATCATCGGGATTTCGATGATGGTCTTTTTCGTCTCTTAGTCCTCTCGATTAGGAAACACGACCATATATGGAATGGTGAATCTATAAATAAGGAGACACCGATCATTCTCTGACTAAGTAATGACCTGGGCTACTGTAGGTAGAGTTACTCTGCTTAGGGCTCTAAAAGCCCTGTTGGGCCACAATCCTCGTGTCGTGATTTCCCACATTCCATTTTTGAACAGTGTGTTCTCTGCTTTCTTAGCTTCCAGTTCCACTTCAACATACAAAGGAGAGCCTTTGAACTTGACATAGGCGAGCCCTAATTACTAAGCACTCTTGGAAGCTCCAGCATACCAGTGTTGTGTATTTTTACCGTAACAATAGATATATGGCTAAGAAGTACTCATTGGACTTATTCTCCATTTAGGACAGAAGATATGCCGGCTCAGCTGCACATTGCTTAAGTGTTAGGCTTGCGACCATGGAGTCCTTGGTTCGAATCCTGACCAGGGTATGGATGTTTAGTGGTGGTTTTTATATGTTATCAAGATGATAGCAGTTGGCTAAACCACTGTTAATACGTGGCTCAACATGTCTAGTAGCTGTTATCTCTCCTGACTTCGAGTCTCAGCTGCCGTAGATGGCAGTATCGCAGGTAATGGTTCTTGTGTTGATGTCTATGTGTAAGTATCCTGATTGAATGGCGGAAAAGTTATGGCTAAACTCTGCCAGAACGTAAATAGGAATAAGACGATTAAGAAAAGAAAAATGCGTTTGCACATCCACAGAGATGCGTAGACTTTCCTCGCTTGAATATTTACGTAGTCCTTCCATAACATGATGCCCCATGGCTGTTCCTTCATACCTGAACTTTGCTAATTGATTTTCAATTCATAAGGTAACCATTTTTTCAGTGTTTTATCTTTTTTACCGGTGGATAGTGTACTAATCCGCCAAAATATAAATTAGCAGTTATATTGATCATTCAAAATGTCTATGGTATTTTATGGTCAACGTTTAAGAATAAAATAGTTCTTATAACGACTTCCTTAATTTCCCACCTACATTTAAAAGTCACTTCTTACTTGTTATTTATCATTTATTTATTTATATTAATAATTGTAATTACAATTATTTTATAACATATACATACACTCATATAAGTTACACTTTTTACGTCAAAGTCCTAAATCTGATTCTAACTTAATCACAACTTTGTTTAGATAAAAATAGCTCAAGTAAAACCTCTAGCACAGCATGGTCAGCATATATTGTGTAGTCATTGTGTACTTTAATTTCGGCTACAATTAACAGCTTTTTAAATTTACTTAACAAAAATTTACTTAACGAAAGATAACTATATTACAATAATGATCATAGAGTAATTTTTAAAACTGTATAGCTGTGATAAGAGCTGGATGAACTTTAAAGTTCTAAAGCTAAGATGTAGCAGTGGATACTTTGCTAACTCTCTGAGTGCTCGTGAATTATAGAAGCAATTTCCAATGTCGTTTATAGACAAGCTGTAATGTATGATGTTGTTTTATTCACGTATTATTATGGTTTGGTTGCCATTACATACTTATGGGTTAAAAAAGTACTGTTTTATAATTTTATTTAATTGTTTGATCCAAAATGATTGGCTGCTGTCGAGATTTGGTATTACCGTTGATTGGAAAGAGTTGTTATAATTTTAATGTGAAATAATAAACATAGGATCGAAATGAACTATTTACCAATATTATAACATAGGTAATATATTAGAGCTTGAATTAATAAAATTATCAATTTAATATCTCGCCGGCGGGGCCCTTTTTCAATTACCGTTTTAGACTCTAATGAAAGCTCAAATTAATATAAAAATGGTACCATTTTTTAGAGTAAAATCGTTTCTTTTCAAAAAGCTGTAACAAAAATCGTTTTCTTTCAAAATTTTTTTCTTTTAAAATTAACCAATTAAATTGATTTTTATCAGCAAAGACCTACTCTTGGAAAATCGGCCGATAATAGAACATCACCCACCCAACTAGCACAATTAGTCGCGGGAACGTAGCAATGACTATTGTAGGCACTTTAAAGTGTTTTGGTACTAGTCACAGGCACGTAATAGGAACGTTCCTAATACATGGGGAATAGTTTTTGGTGACGATAATGTTCCAGCCACGTTCCTGGAACTTGTCTGGCTACGTTCCAATGACGTTGTTGCTCCGGAGCGGCGACGTGGCGGCGTAGACGCAGCAACTTTTAGAAAACTTTACCACACCCTACTCTTTCAAATCGATGTTGCCCCTTCTTTGTCTTGCAACCGATTTTATTATATTTATGTTTCATTCTTACATATGATTCTTGTTCTTGTTCATTTCCCTAACTCAGAAATTTAATAGAATATCAGAAGGTAATATTAGACAGCAAAACTTGTGCCATTTTCCAATGGTCTAAGGGTCAAAATTAAAACGAATGCAATTTTACTGACAAACATAACGATAAAACGTCCGAAAAATTTGCATTTTTTAATGAAAATACTGTTTTTAAAATATGTAATGTCATGCGAAAATATGACACACTAGATACCGAAACCTATTTTTTATTGTTCTTCGGAACTTAACATTACTTTTTATGTATTAATTTGTTGTATTTGGTGAAAAAATGGCGATAAATCAAATTTATTAGTCAATTGTGAAATTATGGTTCATGTGTTATAACAATGGCGTCGATAATTTTGGCCATTAACATGGCGTATTTCAGAAAATGTGACTTTAAGGTCGTTTTCACCAAGAAATGCTACTTGAAAGTAATTGCTACTTGGCGATAGTGACGAAAACTGCAAATACGTAACTTTAAAGTTATATTTACCACAAATCTGCCAATGGAACTGTAGCATCACTTCAAAGTCGTAGCAAAGTTGTTACTACCACAAATTACCTCTTCAAAGTTGCCGCTGCCACTTCATGGTTACATTTTTCCCGATATTGATTCGGAATGTACGTGTTAGCCGTACGTTGAGGTCTAGTCTGAACGCGTTCCTAGCTTTTGCTGTTTATCATTTACCTAACTTCACATTGAAAAAACTATCAGCTGTCGCAATTTACTTGTATGGAGCCATATATCAACGACTTAATAAACATAAACCTTGTTGGTATAATATACTATTACAGTGATAGATAACATAGAAGAAAAGGTAGGTCTAATAAAACTGTGTTGAAATATTAAATTTTGTTGCCTTATTTTGAACATAAAATGTTGCATAGCATAATATAGCAGCACATAATTCTAGTCTAGGTTAGGCAAAGATATTATAGGTTAGGTTTGTTGCATTAACTAGATGGTGAAATTTACTTCATGGTAAATTTCAGAGGTGATGTGCACTTTGTAGTAGCCGTACACAGTTCTGCAGGTAGCAGTAACGTCATTAACACCTATGAATATTAAAGCTACTTGAAGGTGATTGCAACTTTGAAGTCACATTTCAGTGATGCGAGTTAGTCGCTGCTACTATAGTTTACCACCTTCAAGTTCTGAAAACCCGAAAGTCGTCCCACCGGCAACTACCACGTTCCCATGTACCACGAAAGCTACGTAGAAGTTGCATAACTATAAAGTAATCATTAGTGGTAGAAACTACGAGGCAGGGACTGTAGACTTGTCAAATGAAGTTATTTTTACACCAAAGTCGTAAATTTAGTGGCAATTACGTAATGGTTACTTATACGAAGTTCCTATCTCAGTTACTGTCACTTTGGTGCTAGTTGGGCAGTGGGTTGTGTAAAAGTAATATTTTTTTAAAATTTTTTCTTCGTCACATTCCAACCTCATTTATAAAAAAATTGCTTATCCCATGAATCGTTACACATTCAATCTTCTTGGCAAGTAATTAAACAATCCTCATTTTTGCAATAACTTCCATGGTCGCAAATTTTGTGATATAGCGGAGCACCACTTTGGGACACGATTTTCCTCATCCTCTGGCGCAAGGAACACTCAATCGAAAAATTAATATGTTATAAGCAGCATCAAAATAAACAACTTGAATATTTAAGACTTTCTCAATTGTTCCCAATATTTTTTCTTACGTGACTGAGTTATGTTGTCTTACTTCTTAAAATATATATAAATAATAATAAATGAATATTTTCTGTAATGAATATATTTTATCAAAACTTTCATACTAATTTTAGTTTTTGTTTCAGATTTGGAACGAGGTAATAGGAGACAATACTACGGGGGTGAGTTGTTAAATGCATTGCTAGATTCAATTTGTCTTCATACTTATGTTTAATAATTTTAATATCCATAATGAATTACGCGAAAAGGTAAAATACTTTACTCGTTACTTAAAGTGTATTGATTGGTAAAATTTTAATTGATATCGAACTCAACATATTTTTAAATTGATGTGTTTAAATTTAGGTAGGTTTATCTGCCAAAAAAATGAAAAAAATATACATAAATATCTTAGACGACTGGTTATAAAACACTATTAGTATAAATAATGGCTTTTAACCGTCAGGATCTACCTGATAATGATCTAAATGATCTGCAAAATAACTTCAGACTGTGTGCACTCCAGATTGAAAAACTTCTTTATAAAACAGTATTTCTCATTTACATTACCTCAAAAGATAGTAAAGGTCACGTTGTTTATCAATGAAGCATCGAAAGTTTGAATAATAGTTTTTATAAGTGTAATGGAATGATGGGATATTTAAATTTTCCTCTAAAAATACCACTAAAAAAGATGGCTAGAATTTACCAGTGAATTTTCAAACGTCCCATGGAGAGTTTTGCTTATGGCAAAGACCTTTTGTGACCAAAGCATTTAGCACACCTGAGCATAAATTGTGAAGTAGTGAGGCAGATCAATGTATAGACACAGTTCTGTTGTCACCGTCATTATACTTTTGCTAATTGAAGAGTACGCTTTGTATTTAGGACTTCTGCAATTTTTATCTATAAATCGTTTAAATAACGCTACTCTTCATTTGCGTGTACTTAAATGGTATATTTTAGATGACGCCACAGAAAAGAGTCGTTGGGCACCTCGTCAGGGTATCTGCAATTTAATTGCACCATTTGTGTCAATAAACCGCTGTGGAAAAGTGGTTACATTCATGCAGAAAGAAAGATGTTTCGTCACCGACCAAAACTGTGTTTAGAAAATTTAACATCCGCCTTTGCTCTTGCAGTAGCATTTGAAGTGGGGCGCACCGACTGCGGAGACACATTAACTGGTTCTGAAATTTACCTACTGGAACAGAGTTCACTTGCTTCCACAAAAGCACACACTATCACTTCTTTTTCTGTCATAGCCCCGCTTTTTCAAATCTGTGAAAAATATTTGATACTCTTTTTACCGTCGGTATTAATAAATTTTCGAATGTAAACGCAGATCTCCCGAGTATTTGTTCAGCGTTCTGAAATATGAAATCACTTAATTATATTCACTTTTTCCTCCATTGTATAGGCAGACATTTTCCAATTTTACTCATAACATATTCTATTTTCGTATAGTCTAACGTAGAAATCAAGGTTTTTATGATTTCTTGGGCCATACTTAACTTCATCTTCTATTAACAAGATGAAGCCAGTGTCATTTTATGCTTAATCTAACAGGGTGAAATGGTATCTCCATTTTAACACGATCTCGGCTGCTGCAAAGTTACATGTGAATAACAAAAAAAGGCATGTTTGATAGTAAGAACTTACCCACATTCTAATCCTGAAAACTCAAATTATGTCAACAATGGCTTCCGACGGGACTAGTAAAGTCAATAAAAACAAGAGGCAACCCTTATCAACAAATTATTAGGGACCTAAGAGATATTGCCGTAAAGCAAAGATACCGTGTATTCAAAACTAAACAAAACAATTTAATTAAAAAAGGAGTTCCTTCAAAAGCAAATTAAAGTAACTAAAAACTCACAAATAATTTGAGAGATGGTTGATATTCCCAACAATCTGATGGAAAAAAGTGTTGGTGAAATGCTACTAGAAGTATTATACAGTAAAGGGGGCCAACTAATAGAATGTATGAATCACAAATCATCTACCAAGATGTTGTGAATGAGAAGAATAACAATGCTACCATCTTCATAGAAGAATTGAAATAGATTATTTATTTTATTTGGATAGTGCCCTTCTAAAAGGAACCAAGTGCTATTTTACACTTTTTAAGTAAAAGGCATCAAGTTGTTGGCAAAACTGTAACTTAGATCTTATAAAAAGATCAAAGTAGTTAAATTCTTAGCTTGATAATATTTCTCTTATCAATAGTAAATTGGCATGTAAATAACTGGTTATTTTCTCATTAGCTATTTAAATGAAGATTACTAAAAATGTTCAAATGGCGCTTGGTTCCTTTTAGAAGAGCCCTATCCATTTGATCTAATTTTTTTCTTATGGTTTCCAAAATACCTATGATGGTGAAGTCATATGAATAGAAATTTTAGTGACCTAGGGCAAATTTCTGGAAAAGCAATTTTTTAAAATCGTTTCGAAACATCAAGGTTCAGTTCTCCCGTTAACTTTCCAACGATACAACTTGCCGAAGGACATACGTATTGGCCATTTTATGGCTATTCTTGAACGTTTTGTGACTTTTTTAAGTTTTTCTTGAATATCTCAGGTTCCTTACGTCAGATTGAAATGGAAAAAAAAACAAATTGTTTGCAATTAAATTCTGTACAAGCCTGTGCTGTCGATTTCTCTTCCTAGTCTATCTGTAGATAACGTCAAAAATATTCACGACGTCGGCAAATAAAACGTTGGTATTTTCTTGATATATTCTGTTCCTATACATATTCTTAAATGAAACTCTAGAAAAATACAGTACTAATAGTGAGTAATAATCGAGCGAAATTTTGTTTGAAAATATTAAGACAAGGTAGATAAATAAATTCATTTTAGGCCTTTGTTCTCATTTTTAACTGAATCTTCATGATCGTAGGGGGTGTGTAGATACCAGTTTAATCTGCATGGCCGCAGGGGACTGTGTGGATGCTAGTGTTAGAATGAGAATTGTCAAATAGGAAATTAGACAAATTCATTTTAGGATTTTAATTTGCTGGCATAACCAGAATTCAGGTTATCGAAAGAATGCAAAGATTTCATTAATATTTTTAAACATAGTTTTTCTTTTATTTATAGACAGCTGTTTTGTCTGCTGTTTGCAAAATCCTATAAAGAATATGTTTCAATTAAGAGAAATGTTAGTGTGAAAATCGTGTTTTACTTCCCAGTTTTGAGCAAATCATCGTAGAGCACTTTTTCTTAAATTGTAGCTATCCATTAGTATTTTATAGTACTTATCGAAAAAATATGCCATAGTTGACAGAATTTTTTTTTGTTGTTCCCAAAGTACTTTTTCAAAAACATTTAATACGTGTAAAAAATACCCAGATCTACAAAAAACACCCAAAGCTTCTACGACGCAACTGCGACATACGTACATACATGTGTTTGTTCAATGCAAATAATAGTTGTATAGAAGCAGTGTATGGATTTAATCCTCAAGAAAACAAACAGTTACCCAGTTTACGATACCAAGTTCTTACTAAGGGTACAAGAAAAACGTCTACTAATTGCAATTTAACGGTTCTTCCACCAACTAAAGAGGCTGCTGTACAACACTCATTAAGAGTGTACAAACAAGTACAAAAATGGATGTAGAGTATTATTTAAAAATATTTATAGAAACGAAATATATTAAGAAGATACCGATATCTTAATTGCCGCCATCTCGAATTTGTTTGAGATTATCTATACCTAGGCTAGGAAAGAAAATCGACGGTACAGGGTTGTAGAGAATTTAACTGTGAACAATTTGGTGTTTTAAATTTCGATCGTATGTAAGGAAAATGAAATAAAATATTCAAGAAAATCTAAACATAGAAAACTCAAAAATGTTAAAAAGTGGTCATATAACGGCCAATGGGAATGCGTTTCGGTAAGCTGTGTCGTTGGAAAGTTAGCGGGAGAAATGAGCCTCGATGTTTAGAAACGATTAAAAGAAAATTTGCTATTCCAGCAATTTTCTCTATCTCAGTAAAATTTCTGCTCATATGACTCCACTATGAATACACAAACCGAACTAAATAGAGTAGACATAAATTACCATTCAATACATTAAGTGTCGTTTCTGTTTATAAATTTTTCTATTTTCACTTCTAACACTTCGGTCTCTTTTAACAAGCCGTACCTAGTTTATATTTTAATTATCATACTAAGCATTACTTTCAATTGAAATAACTTGTGAATGGTGCAAACTATTTCTGCGATATTACTTATTTAAACTGTACAAAGTCTGCTTTATGAGAGAATTAACAAAAGGGGAATCGTTATGAAGCTTTTCAGTTTTAATTTATTTTATCTCCCGCTTCTAAGCTTAATAATTTCTTACGACTGGAGCACAAACAAAAGAATGTTTTTATTTAGAATGTAAATAGATAAGAAGAGATTAAAAGTCAGTAAGTCAAATTAAATTTTGCCGTTTCATAGGGATAATCATACGCGAATTATGCTTAAGGTGGCGTATATTTTAGGAAACACAGATTGTATTTCATTTGCATTGTAAATTGAGTTACGTTTTTTGATTAATACCATATATTAGTAAAAGAAAACACTTTATTTGGTTACAACCTGTGGAGCTCTCTAAAACCAGTGCAATTGTGACATATCATAATATTTGAATGTTTATCAGTCATTGGCTATATCTTCCACTTTACTATTAAGATTGTCAGTGCATGCGATTTAGGATTTTAGTATTTTTAGTACGCTGCTTACAACTGGTTGAAAAAAAAACTATATACGTCTCCGAATTCCATTTAAAGTGTGAGCAGGTTTTAAATAATTTCAAAGGTCAATTACAACAGTTCACGAGATTATAAATATCTTGCGTTTTTATGTAACACTCGAACCTACTTAAGGCCTCTTTTATGCACGGGTTGTTTATTGCCTGTCGCCCGGGGGTAAAAATCGCTGCGTTTTCTAAACACATTGTTCTATATGTGTGCTTTTATGCATAGATGTGGTTCAGCCGCTCTTAGTGCATAAAATCGCAAATATAGATATAACAATGTGTTTAGAAAACGTTCCCTATTGCCTATCCACATGATATCTGTATGAGGACTACAACTGATTCAAAATGGCCTGATCATCTCGGTATAAACTTGTGAGTAAAAAGAAAATATAAAGAAATCTGAGGACTTTACTTATAGTATGCGCACCAAACCTCAAGTTTTTGTACTCTACACATCTCGCTTTAATAATTTTCCCTTATTTACTAATACTTACATCCCCACTCCTTGAACTTAATCAGATAAAATATATTCTAGTCCCAGATACATACTTGTACTAAATTTCAAGTGAATTTCTCAATTTTATTTTATCAACCTCTTTGAAATGGAGTAAGGATGGCGGGGGTTTAAAAATATTATAACAAAATCTGAGGCCTTGGTTTCTAGTATACATACCGAATTTCAAGTTTCTGTGCTCTGACCAGCTTGCTTTACTTATTTTTCCCTATTACCCCTATTTAACCCCCAACCCTTCAACGGAATAATCCTAAAATGTAAACTAGTTCCAGATGTCATTATAATATATACGTATACCAAATTTCAAGTTAATATCTCGATTTTATTTTATCAACCCCTTTAATAATAAAGTGGGGGGATGGAAAATATCATAAATGAGTTTGAGGCCTTGACTTCTAGTATATATACGTCAAATTTCAAGTTTCTGTACTCTTACCAACTTGTTTTACTTATTTCCCTCTATTTACCCCCAACCCTTCACCGGATATGTTCAAAAACAATCCAGTTCCAGATCTCGTTATAATATATACGTATATAAAATTTCAAGTCAATATCTTAAACCGTTCCGGAGAAAACGTGCTGATAAAAAAAAGTTACAGACCGACAGACAGGAGTTTTCTTTTTAATGATTACTGTACTGTGGAAGTAATTATGCAGAACTCGGAAAAAATTTAAGGGACTTGTTCCCGTGTACAAAATATCATTTACCAACACAGGCACACAAAAAAGATGATCATATACTTTTGAGTAGAACATGATACCCCCTCTGTATTTTGAACCGTTGAATCCGATACCATCGTCAGAATTACTCCATCACGTCAGGATTTTCTTAATTCCCTCCTAATTAAGATTTCCACTGATTATTAGCAATTTTTTGAGGTTAGGGAAAAATCCTGATGTGGTGAAGCAACGTGTGACGGCGACATCAAATTCAGTGGCTCAAACTACAGGGGGCATCATACTCTGCTTAAAAGTACATGGTCTTTTTTTATTTTGTGTGCCTGCACTAACCAATTTAGAAATAGGTCAAAAACAATGACCCAAGGACACCGTGAAAATAGTTTGGCGTCAAGTTTGTCTGCAACAAAAGATCCCTTTTCGTTTTGCTCTTTTCGTTTTTTGTGCTAGTTGTAACTACTTACGTATTTAATACATTTCTGCTAGCTATTCCATACAAAATTACTCCTTTAGAAAACGAAGGTGGATAAGCACATAAATAATATTAATGCATTTGCTATCAGCGACCCAATTTCTTTGAAAATTAGGTTCACTACTAATAGCCTTCTTGAAGCTTGCGTGTCTGGAAAGCAGAAAAAGAGTTTTTAGCCAGTCGATTAATCATTTTTTATGGTGACTTTCGATTCTGTCATGCGAATAAACTGCCAATAGTGATCAGTGATTTAATAAAAATAAATGCACTTCGAGGGTGATGTATGATGATTCCATCCACTACAAAACTATAAATGAGCTCCCAGGCGAAACAGTTTCGACAAAGCTTTTCGCAATCAATAAAAAGAGGAAGATTGTAACGTTTTAAGGAAATATTACGATTTAAGTTTATTTTATAATTTTATTGAATTGAAGTGTACTTCTCCCTCCTGTCTTTCCATTGGAGGGTTTGATAAATAATTTTATGTTGAGTAAAAATATAAGGTAAATAGAAAAATAGAAATAAAATGAGTTTTTGGTATTACGGCTTTTCTTTAATTACTTCCACATCCACATAGTGGAAGTATAGTACTTAATCGTAAAAAAAAAATTTGTTTTGTTTAAATAGGCTTAGAGTGTCATAAAACGTCATGATTTTAAATTTGAGAGAAAAAAGTTTTTCCGTCTGTCGGTATGTAACTTTTTTTATGCTCACGATTTATCAGCAACCGTTTAAGATATTGACTTTAAATTTGGTATACATATGTTACATGATGAGATCTGGAACTGATTATATTTTGTGCTAATTCCGGCGAAGGGTTGGGGGTTAAATAGGGGTAAATAAGGAAAAATAAGTGAAGCAAACTGGTAAGAGAACCGTAACTTGGAATTTGGTGTATACTAGAAAGATAGATATACTAGAAGAAAGATATACTAGAAACTAAGACCTCAGATCTTTTATAATATTTTCAACTCCGCCTCAACCACCTTCTCTCCATTATTAAATGGTTTAATAACATAACATTAAGATATTCACTTGAATTATCATAACGATATCTGGAACTAGATTATATTTTGAGATGATTCCGTTGAAGGGTTGTGGGTTAAATAAGGTAAATAGGGGAAAATAATTAAAGCAAGCTGATAAGAGCACAGCAGCTTGGAATTTGGTGTATATGCTAGAGGGCAAAATCCTCAGATTTTTTAATAATATTTTTCAACCCCCCACCACCTCTTCTCCATTATTAAAGTTCTTGATAAAATAGAATTGAGATACACACTTGAAATTTGGTTCACATATGTTTTATAACAACATCTGAAACTAGATTATATTTTGAGATGATTTCGTTGACGCAGTGGGGGGTAAGTAGAGGTAGATCGGGAGAAATAAGTAAAGCAAGTTAGTAAGAGAAACTTGGGATTTGGTGTACCTATATACTAGAAACCAAGGCCTCAGATTTCTTTCTAATATTAAATCCCCCAACAACACCACCTTCACTCCATTGTTAAAGGGGTTGATAAGATACAATTGAGATATTCACTTGAAAGTTAGTACACGTATGTATTGTAATTACATCTGATTGAGATGATTCCGCTGACGGGGTGGGAGGTAGGAGGTTGCGAATAGGAGAAAATAAGGAGAGCAAGCTAATAACAGTCTAGAAACATCATTTTTAACATAAATGGTAGAAACCAACGCCTCAAATTTTTCTATGACATCTGCCCCAAATTTTATTAAAATTCTATGACCGATAATTTCCACATACTAGAGCGCAAATATAGGCAAGATGTTTCCTTTAAATAACTTGGACAAAAAATCTGGCTGTGGAAGTAGAGATTCCTTAGGCAGCGGTTTTCTTATATTATTTTTATTACACAACAACCAACCCCTGAGACATTGGCATTTATATAGCGAATACCTGAACTGAGGAGAGATAGCATCGACTAGCCTTGTTGCCTCACTCAACTTCTATCTAACAGGCATACCGTCTCGATAATACATTAAAAACTCCACTAAACACCCATATCCTAGCCAGGACTCGAATCCAGGATCCCATGATTTTAACTCTAACATCATGATTACTGAGCCGCTGAGCCGGTAATATCTCGAAGAGTAGGCAAAGTAAGGCAAGAGACTTCGCGCACCTTTTTCATAGGGCGTAAAATTATATACAGAAATGTTCTTAAATCAATGGTCAAGTACAACATTAGGCTTTATAAACATTTATCAAGGCACAACAAATTTTCTATACCTAATTTATTCATTTTGTAGGTATGGCAAAAAAATTACTTCTTTATTGAAATGAAATTTTCAATTAAGAATTGTATTTACATTTTATTTTTAATACAGCCCTAGCAAGAGACCTTTCAGACAGATAAATTAATCTTATTTAGCCTTATAAATTACACAAAACAAAAAAAAAATCGAAGCAAATGTAAGTTAGTTCTAGTTAGAAAAATGACTAAACACGGATTAGGTATAGAAGATTTAGAGAAGTAGCAATAATAGACATAGATAACAATGTAACGTAATATATTACTTGACATAAACAATGTGCCTTTAAGGCCAAATAGGCCACTAAGATGAGGTTTCATTTTTAGCTAAAAATAAACATATATGGATTCCCGTTTGTCTTCCCCCTCATAATAAAAACCCCAAAGTGGATCTTTCCGGTCCCAAAAGTTTTCCGAACCCTTTTTGGGAGTTTGGAGGTAGTTTTCGCCCCTTGCACGATGCTCAAGGCAACTGAAGGAGATTCTCGTTAATATACTCCGACCATTCTGTTGTAAAAACAAGGAACACTTACTCAGATCTCCTTACACCCCTGTGTTCCTCATCCAGCAGAGGGTAGTTTATACACTTCTGGAGGCTTGGTTTTGGATCGACATTCGTCCTCTACCATATTTCCTTTGCATTCCCAAAAGCTTGTAAGCTAGAAGCTTTTATAAAGCAGGTCTATATCCAGAAGGGTATAGAAAGGGTGCAGAGGGTAGTCCAACCCCTTCAGGAGAATTGATACCCCCTTGCTGAAGCCCTTGGCATTGAAAAAAAAAGAGTGCGGGAGATAAAAAGTCACCATTCATACTGTTTTCCTTAACGATTCTTACTTATATTCATAAATATACCTTACTGAAGGGATGTTTTGCCTCTGCACGAAAGTTTAAGGGGTATACGATTTTTTTATCTCAGATTTAGCGTCGAAGAATACATAGAAATACCAAGGTCAGTCCTCTGAATCAAGAGTTTTATTTCTTGTGGGGCCGTGTTATTCACAAAACGTTTACTGGACTAAAATAACCTTAAACAATGTTTACTATTTCATAATTCACTTTACTATTCACTTGGGATTACTTCAGATTTAACTGAACTTCTCTGAACTCAAGACTTAAAAACTGCCTTCCCGCAGTGCCTCGTTATATACCACACAGATGGTGTCTAGAACATTCCAGGTCTCCTTCCCGATCAACCCACACCTCCTCGGAACTATCTAGAGTCCTTCTCTAGCAAAGCCTCGATCCGTTTTCTTTAGGAACCATAATTTAATTATAGAAAACTATTTATTTTCTGGCGCCGCCTCTGCGATGAAGTTGAAATTCTATCACACGTTTTCTGAATGTCTGCGGATTGGATTAGGAGGTATACGAATGAATACAAACCCTGCTTATTAATTATGCCACCCACACCTAGGAGGTGCTAATGCGTAACAATATTTATATTTACTTACTTATTATAATTATATTTTTTAGTACAGATCATTGGTTTGATTTATTTGTATTTAATTTTAATTTACTAGTATTAAGACATCTTGATAGAGTATTTAATTCAATATTTATTTTTTCAATGCCAACGTTAAGATCACTATTTGTAATTGCAATCAATGTGTCATAGTACTCTACACTTTGGTGTCGTCAGCAAACAAGTTGACGAAGTCGGTTAATAGCCAGCCATATTTAAGTCATTAAGATATGTAATAAATAGGAATGGTCCAAGTACGCCGCCTTGGGGTGCATCAACATTGTATATGATACCTTGTCATTATTTTTTGTGCCTTGTGATCTATTAAATGAGTAACTTTTACACATACATTCTAACACAGTTGCTCCTAAGCGTAATATTTAAGTTTATTCATCAAAATATATCTATCAATTGTTTCGGATGCTCTTTTAAAATCCAAGACATTGTCACCACTTATTTCTTGTCGTCAATTTGATTATTTCAGTGCGTAGTGATTAACTGAAATACAGTTTCATATGAATCTTTAATTTAAAGCCAGATTAAGTATATTAATTTTTGTTATTTTAATGGCCTTATTTATATTAACGTCTTGGCGGAGTTCAGCTATTGCTGGTCTACCACTCAACCAGCACACGAACACATAGACCATTCCCTGCAGTATTGCCATCTACCGTAGCTGAGACTCGAACTCAGGAGAAATAACAGCGACTAGACATGTTGTGCCACCTAATAGTGGTCTGGCTCACTGCTACCGTCTCGGTAATACGTGAAAAACTCCACTAAACATCCATACTCTGGCCAGGATTCGAACCCGGAACTCCGTGGTTGCAACTCATCACTGAGCCTATATAGATAAAGTATTATTATTAGAACAAGCTGATAAACAGCTAATTCGAATGTTTTTTCAGGAGGCGGTAAAGTGATAATTGGTCTAAAATCTCATGTTTCACTTGAGTCTATTTCTTACTTTATAAAATATGTAGAAGGAGCAAACCATTATTTGTTCGTTTTGCATAGTTCATAATCTTGGCAGATTATGTCACGACCGGCGATAATTTTACAACGAAGAGCTTGCACCGAACTATATTTGACTAGAGACAATAATTCACGTTCCGCCAATGGAGATACTCACACCATCGAATCGCAACGGTGTTGACATATCTCTACAAGCAATGTGTTTTAGTGCTTGGCCCCAGTTTAAGAGTTTGCTGGGTAAACATTCTCCGTCGGGAATCGAATACGGCTCGGCGGCCACGCAAACACCCCAACATTGCTTTTTATTGATATCTCGTCCCATTTTCACAGTTCCAGACATACGATTGCAACTATAAAAACAAATTATTAAAGATATTATATGTATTGAAATAGTATGTGGATACTCTAATCAAAATTGTAAGTATTAATGGCAGCAAAACTATAGTTTAATCGTTCTCTCATACTTACTTGTATCATAATTATTTATTTTGAATCTTCCGTACAAATATTTATAAATTGGTTCCTAAATACCTCTTGATTACCACAAAACATACCATGCCTGCTAAAATAAAGTTATTAAATAATAATTAAATAATTGCTATGACCGTGGGATCCTCATTATCTCTAATATTAAGTAAGATTTTTATGGAAAAAATTGCAGAAATTAATACTAATAATTTAACTTATAAACCTATAAATAGTATAGTGAGGATTATGTAGATAATATGGCCTATATCTATGACATCAATTTTAAGTACTTATATAATAAACTAAATATAGCGGGTGGCCACGAGTCAATGTACGCCCCCAATATTTTGGTTGCTTTTGTATTTAAAAATTTGGTTTGTGGTACAAATAAATTAGATAATAATAGGCTACTTTTAGACTAACAGGGATGAAAATATGACTTCCGGTTGAATCGGAGTGACATCAACTTTTTTTTCTTCAATGGAGTGACTATATTTTTTTGATGGTTTCTCATTAAGCATAAATTTCTAAGTGCAACAGTTTTTTCAGATGTAAAAAAATCCAAAAAAATAAGTGAGATACGAACAGTTTTTTAATTTTTTCAGATGAATGCGATGTAAGAAAATTACTAAGTAGGTATGGAAATTATTAGTAAGGTTGTAGACTTGTCTGTAAAGCAGAAAATAGTTGTTTGAATTACTGATACCAGTATTTTTAGTTTTTTTTCAAATAAACTGAATTTCATTTTCATTTACATTTCCGTAGGGGTCACATGGAATTTTCTTTAATGGAACTGTGCTATTTCTTTTACTAATCAGAAATAATGATTCATAAACATAGGCCACTCACAAGAAATATAGGTAAAGGGTCAGAACTACCGTCCTTACCCAAAAATATTATTAAGAACGTAAAGAAAAGTCCAAAAAAATAATTTATTATCACAGTAATTGTCTTGTTTTGTCTAAATTTAGAACATATAATAAATATACTTAAGTGGTTATTTTATAAAAACATGGGGTTTAAAATTAAAATTATTCTTTAGATTTTATATATTTTCTTTTCTTAACTTATTCATTCATAGTTAAATAAAATTATTTACTATGAAATTTGGTCACCTTAATGTAAGATCGCTTTTATCTGAGTTTGATCTTTTCCGTGAATTTGTCAATAAAGAAAAATTTGATATACTTGCTATCTCTGAAACGTGGCTAAATGCAAATATTAACTCGGATTTGGTTTCAATTCCTCAGTACCATTTCCTCAGAGTAGACAGAGATGGTAGAGGTGGAGGAGTTGCCTTTTACATAAAAAAATCTATACGATATAAAAACATCTCACAAAAAATTCACGCACATTTAGAGCAATTATGGATTTCAATATTAATTTCAGGAAAAACATTTGTGTTGGGAGTCTTATATAGGCCTCCCTCAGCTAATATCTTAAATTTTTTTAGTGAACTGGAAAATTCTATGTCGGATGTACTGTCTTATTCAGATGCGTTGCTAATATCGGGTGATCTAAACATAAATTTATTATCATCAAATCAAAGCGTCCACCAGTTTAATAACTTTTTAGAATCATATGATCTTACGCAACTAGTCAATGAACCCACAAGAATCACCCACACAGTGCAAACATTAATAGACGTTCTAATCACCTCGAATACCGAATGCATTTCTGAAGTTAAAGTAATAAATGTTCATGGCATATCTGATCACTGCGCGACAGTTACTAAATTTAATAATATTAAAGTAAAAAATGTCATATAATTTGTTACGTTTAGGGATTTTCATAGCTTTAATGAAAATAATTTCTTTCAAAATTTTCACAATATTGACTGGGATGAAATATATAACTTCAATAACGTCAACAGTATGATAATATTTTTAAACACTCACCTTAGTCAAGTTTTTGAAAGTAGTGCCCCTTTGCGCACTGTGCGCGTTACAAAACCACCGGCTCCATGGTTAACATATGTAATTCGAGAAATGATGAAGTTAAGAGATAAGGCATACAATAGATACAAACAAACTAAAACAGAAGCCCATTGGGAGTACTATAAGACACTGCGTAATTATACAAAACAAGCTATCAAGCGTGAAAAGAGAGCCTACATTGATAGTGCTCTGAGACAAAAAAATTCTAAAGCAACATGGAATACACTTCGTAACCTTAATATAATAACACCAAAATGGATCCGAACATTACCTTTAAATTTACTCCCGTTGATAGACACGAAGTTCTTAAATGCTTTAATACTTTGAAAAGCAATGCGGTAGGCTCTGATTTGATATCTCTCAAAATGTTTAAAATAGTTTTAAATTTTCTAATCGATCACCAGTAGAGTGTTTATACCGGAGCTGGGCCTCCCCCCACCACTTTTCTTGACGTCATAGCCGGGGGGGGGGGGCAATTAGTGTGGTAGGGGGCAATTAGTGTGGTGGGGGGCAATTAGTGTGGTGGGGGGCAATTAGTGTGGTGGGGGTAATTAGTATGGTGGGGAGTAATTAGTATGGTGGGGGTAATTAGGGTGGTGGGAGGCAATTGCTGCGGTGGGGGTAATTATTGAGTTGGAGGGGGGTAATTGGTGTGGTGAGTAGGATGTAATGCTATGACGTTACAATCTTATTCACGGGAGTGGGGGTAACCCTGTCCCTATAAATACAAAAGAGGAGTTAACATATGATCATTGAATAGGCTAGGTTCCTATAGTAAAGATTAATTATGCATTCGTGTACGTCTTGTGGTAAAAGCTTTACACGTAGCGACAATTTACGTCGTCATGAAAGACAATCGTGTGGGAATGAGGGACCTTTCGCAAAGCGGCCCAGAGTTGATTCAACTCCTTCAACATCATCTACTAGTATGCAAACATGTGATTGCTGTAATGTGACTCTAACAGCAACTCAGATGAAATCACATAGAAGAACACTGCAGCATAGGACAAATTCATGTGCCCCTATGATGGATGGTGTAGCTATTGTCCAAACGGCTTTCAAGAACAGAATCATAACATATCGAGTGCATTGTGAAAATAATTATCTGGATTACACAATGTTTTTTAACGAAATCAGACCAAAGATTCTAAATCTGTTGGAGGAAGTGCTGAGGATTCATAAAACAGTGAAAGTAAATATGGAAACTTTCGCAAGGTACATTCTACCAGCTCAAGACATAATTGAAATGAAATCATTTAATACCTCCAATAGTATTTTGGATGAATCCATGAATTTAAATGATGTTTTGGATAGTTTTGTGGATTCTATGGTTATGCAAAGTACTGAGTTTCAAGAACGTGATTCAGGTATGCAAATATTTTTGTAAAGTATTAAAAAAAATGATTAACCATTGTCTATTTTTTAGGTTGGGCACTCGAAAGAATTGCTTTTGTTGAAATTAATGTTAACAAGTACAGTCCTTTGGGTGGTTCATCATACATAAAATTGCCGAAATATATTGAAAATAGGAAGGCTGTGGTGAATGTACAGAACCAGGACCAATGTTGCTTTGCTTGGGCTGTGACGTCAGCGCTGTATCCCCCAAATGGCCATGTATCTTACACATCATCATATCCACATTTTTCAAGCGTATTAAATGTAACAGGTATGAATTTTCCAATAAAATTACGAGATATATCAAAATTTGAGGAAATTAATAATATTTCAATTAATGTATACGGTTTAGAGGAGAAATTTGAAAATAATAGGGTTAAGTATGAAGTTGTTGGACCTTTACGTTACTCGGGAAGAAAAATGTATACTCACATAAATTTATTGCTAATTTCGAGTGAATGTGTTGGTGACGAGAATCATCACTGTAATAACGATTGTGCTAATAGTCACTATTGTTGGATAAAGGATTTATCTAAGTTAGTTTCCACCCAAGTTTCTGGTAGCGATCATAAGAAACATTTTTGTGACGGGTGTTTACTTTACTTTAATAATGAACGTCACTTATTTCAACACCAGAGAAATGACTGTAATCATATTTACACAACAACACCCACAACGAAATTTCGAATTAACAAATTTGGTAAAGAAGTTGCTGAGAATATATTAAAATTTGAAAACATTGAGAAACAAATGCGAGTACCATTTGTAGTATATGCTGACTTTGAGTCTATTTTAAAACCTATTAATACGTGCGAGCCAAACCCCGAACGCTCTTTCACGAATAAGACCTTTAAACATGAGCCTTACTCTTTTGCATATTACATTAAGTGCTCCTTTGACAATTCTCTCTCCAAGTTTAATTTGTATCGGGGATGTGATGCAGCCCAAGTTTTTGTAGCGCGTATAGAGGCTGACTTAAGGAATATATATAACACACATATGAAATATATAGTCCCAATGGCAGAACTCACAGCGCAAGAAAACGAAAATTTTCAGAATGCGACCGCGTGTGGTATATGTGGGGGGCTTTTCGAGGGAGAGGATGTTAAAGTTCGGGACCATTGTCACTTAACAGGTAAAGTAAGATTTGGTGCTGCACATTCGGTCTGTAACTTAAATTACAAGTTACCCAATTTCATACCTATTATATTTCACAATATGAGTGGATACGATAGTCATCTGTTCATCAAAGAGTTGTGTAAATACAAGGATAAGGTTGGGGTAATAGCGCAAAATAAAGAAAAATATATATCCTTTACGAAACACCTTTATATGCACGATTATGTTGATAAGAAAGGGGTTACAAAGAAGAAATATTTACAGCTACGATTTATCGATAGTTTTAAATTTTTGTCAGCTTCATTACAAAATTTAGGTGCGAATTTAGAGGACGATCAGTTGAGAACAACACGTAGTTTTTATAATGATGATGATAAATTTAATTTAATGAGACAGAAGGGGGTATTTCCATATAGTTTTATAGATAGTATAGAGAAATTAAATGTAACTGAATTACCATCTAAAGAGGAATTTTATGATAATTTAAACAAAGAGCACATATCAGATGCAGATTATTTGCGGGCTAAGGATGTTTGGAGATTATTTGAATGTCGTTGTCTTGGCGATTATTCAGATATTTATTTGAAATCAGACGTGCTTCTTCTATGTGATGTGTTTGAAAATTTTCGGACAATTTCTTTAGATAAATATAAACTAGATCCAGCCCAGTATTATACAGCTCCGGGATTATCATGGGATGCAATGTTAAAATTAACCGGAATAGAGTTAGAATTGTTAACGGATATCGATATGATTCACTTCTTTAAAAGGGGTATAAGGGGTGGAATAAGTCAATGTTCAGAAAGAAAACATATTGCAAATAATAAGTTTCTGCCTGATTACGATCCCAATGAGCCATCATCATTTCTCACATATCTAGACGCCACGAATTTATATGGACATAGTATGTCAAATATGTTGCCCACGGGGGGCTTTACGTGGCTGTCTGAGACAGAAATCGGTGATTTAGATATTATGAATATCTCGGATAATAACCCCCATGGGTACGCCCTTGAAGTAGACATACATTATCCAGAACACTTACACGACTTGCACTCAGATCTTCCCTTTTTAGTTGAAAATATTGTGCCACCCATTTCAAAATCAAAATTAAAAAAGTTAATACCAAATTTGAATGATAAAAAAAACTATGTAGTGCACTACGTAAATTTAAAGCAGGCTATTAATAATGGGTTAGAGGTTACTAAAATACATAGAATTCTTAAATTTAATCAATCTAGGTGGTTAAAGAAATACATAGACTTAAACACCGAGATGAGAAACAAAGCGACAAATAAATTTGAAAAAGATCAATATAAATTAATGAACAACGCCGCGTTCGGTAAGACAATGGAGAATGTGGAAAACAGAACAGATATAAAGTTGGTTACTCATTGGGAGAGTATTAGACGCAGTATGGGTGCAAATGCATTAATAGCTCGTCCAAATTTCAAAACATGTTCGATATTCACTGAAGATTTTGTGGCGATCCATATGGGGAAACAGAAGGTAGAGTACACTAAACCAATTTTTATTGGCTTTTGTGTCTTGGAATTGTCGAAAACGGTGCTGTACAATTTTTTTTATAATGTAATTAAAAGAGAGTTTGGAGATAAGGCTTCATTATTGTATACTGATACTGATAGTCTAATTATTAAAATTTTAACAGAAAATTTTTATGACTTTATGATAGAAAACCAAGATAAATTCGATACTTCGAATTATCAGCACGGTAATATATTTAATGTACCTAAAAGCCCACCGATTTTAGGCAATTTTAAAGATGAGTTTCCCGCGGATCCAATAATTAGTTTTTATGGCACGGGAGCAAAAGCTTATTGCGTGCAATCTGTGGGTAGCGAGTTAAAAAAAGCAAAAGGTGTGAAGAGATCTGTCATTCAAAAAGAGTTATCAATAGACGACTATAAGCAAATCGTTGAACAGGGTGGCTTAATATTCAGAAAGATGAATACATTTCGAAGTCAATTGCATGATATTTTCACCGAGGTAAAGAACAAAGTGGCTTTGTCTCATCATGATGATAAGCGCTTTGTCATCCCCAACACAACAAAAACTTTGCCGTGGGGTCACTCTGACATACAATTTTTTCAAACCGAGCAAGAACAAAATATTCGGTGGTTAATGGCTGCTATTAATGACGTCCAAAGTAGCACTGGTGAAATGGATAAAATGGATCTTTTACTTACGGCAATAGCTGAGTTAAGCCAGCAATCGTGATTAAAAGATGAAATTTTGTTTAGCGTAAAAGTCCAGAATTTTGTAAATTATTTTTAGCTTGTTTGTGTATTTTTCTGTAAAGACATTGTAAACTAATTATAGTTTGGATAAGTAACTAATTTAACATTAGAAGTAGATGTTTTGTTGAACACACAGTTCTAAAATATTATAAATTATGTTAACTCTAGATATGTACTATACTGTAAAAAAAAAACATTGTAAGTTAATTTCATGCTTTACACGTAGTAATATGTAATGTATATGTATATATAGTAATATGTATATGTAGGAATATGTAATTGTAAATAAAATGTTAATGAATTGAAGAACCCCTTTTTATTGTTGTTAACTGTTATTGTAATAAAGTATACGCAGAAAAGAATAATTATATGCCGTTACTAAGCTTTGCACCAGAATTAATATTTAATATTTAAATAAAGCATCATTTCTTATGATAGGCACTGTACCGCAGCCTGAGTTACGTGTCGTTTAGTGAAGGACATACGGCAACAACGCTGGCATGTATTCGAGGCTTGCAAGCCGCAAGAGTTAGCGTGGGCCATGTGACAACAAGAACTCCTATCTTTTAAAGTTAAATGAAGCGTTATTTCTTATGATAGGTACTGTACCATGGCCCGTGTTACGTGTCGCTTAAAGTAGGTCATGTGGCAACAACGCTGGCGTCTATTCTAGGCATGTATGCAATCCGTAAGATTCAGTGTGGGCTATGTGGTAACAGGGAATCCTATTTTAAAATCAGGTAAAACGTAATTTCTTATGGTGGGTACTGTACCAGTCTTTGTTACATACCGGTTAGAGTGGGCCATGTGGCAACAATGCTGGTGTCTATTCGAGGCATGTTTGCAATTCGTAAGATTCATCGTGTGTTATGTGGTAACAGGATATTCTATTTTAAAGTCAGGTAAAGTGTAATTTCTTATGGTGGGTACTGTACCACAGACTGGGTTACATACCGATTAGAGTGGGCCGTGTGGTAACAACACTGGTGTCTATTAGAGGCAAGTTTGCAATCCGTAAGATTTATCGTGGGTTATGTGGTAACAGGAAATTCTATTTTAAAGTCAGGTAAAGTGTAATTTCATATGGTGGGTACTGTACCATAGTCTGGGTTACATACCGGTTAGAGTGGACCATGTGGCAATAATGCTGGCATGTTTGCAATCCGTAAGATTCAGCGTGGGTTATGTCGTAACAGGAAATCCTATTTTAAAGTCAGGTAAAGCGTAATTTCTTATGGTGGGTACTGTACCACAGTCTTTGTTACATACCGGTTAGAGTGGGCCATGTAGCAATTCGTAAGATTCATCGTGTGTTATGTGGTAACAGGATATTCTATTTTAAATTCAGGTAAAGTGTAATTTCTTATGGTGGGTACTGTACCACAGGCTGGGTTACATACCGATTAGAGTGGGCCGTGTGGCGACAACACTGGTGTCTATTCGAGGCAAGTTTGCAATCCGTAAGATTCAGCGTGGGTTATGTGGTAACAGGAAATCCTATATTAAAGTCAGGTAAAGCGTGATTTCTTATGGTGGGTACTGTACCACAGTCTTTGTTACATACCGGTTAGAGTGGGTCATGTGGCAACAACGCTGGCGTCTATTCGAGGGATGTTCGCAAGCCGTGCGGTCCCACGTGGGTTATGTGGCAACAATGCTGATACCTACTCGAGATGACGCGATGCCTGACGTGGCGCTCGACTTTTGTGGCGTGATACATTTCAACCAATGAGGAGGAAGCATCCCACCAATTCCCTACTCCAGGAGTGGTGGAAGTAGAGGGGTGAGCGTGGGGTATTTATACTTTTAGGACGCTTCTAAGGTTCTCTTTGCCTTCAACTTTTTGAACTGTGCAGTTGTGTTGTTTGTGTTGTGTTCTGTGCCAAGTATCACTTGATATTTTAAATTGTAAGTACTTTATTTGTTATTTAAAGTTCGATAATTACTCATAATGGTGAGAAATAATGTCTCTGGTGGCAGCCGTAAAAAGGCAGACGAATCTGAGGCTAGGAATGCTCAGAGGATGATGCAGGGTGTGGCTATTTTAACGAATTTTGTATCGGGCCCTGCTACTACAGTAGGTGCGTCGGTAACGACATCGAGCAACGTAATATATGCTGCGGCCCCGGTGGCACAATTCGTTGTGGCCGGGGCATCTAATAATAATGTACCGACGCCAAGTGGTAGCGCAACAGGTCCGACACCCCTAGGACCTGGTGCAGGAAGTATGGGCCCGACTTATACTATAGCAGGTAGGCCGGGATTAGGGGTAAATATAATTTCCAATGTTAGAATCCCGGCCTCAAACGCAACACAAGCCACACCTAGTGAAACCTCTTGCGCAAGTACTAGCACTGGCATTCGTGGGTCAGTTTATGGCGGTCAACAAAGGCACGCGGTAAACCATCCTGACGTGGACATTCATCCTGTAATTCATATCTCCGACGACGATGCTAGAGGAATTCATTCCGATAGCACCGAAGTCACAGATTTACAGGATCGTGAAAACGATTTCCTCGATGCTGAGGAGCTTATTCGTTTAGATGCAAAAGTTAAAGCATCTAAAAGAACAGCTTCTGCATCGAGGAGTCAGGATGGGCGTCGCGTTACCTTCCATCCCTCTTGTGCATCAATATCATTGGTTACTAGTGATGACTCTGAGGACGACTTTGTGAAACCGCCAGAAGCAAAAAAGCCCAAAAGGGGCGTAATTCACAGCGATGACTCTGATGATGACTTTGTTGTAAAGCCTAAGGCAAATTTAAAAAATAAGAAAGTAGAGAAACCTAAGAGTAGTAAAACAAAGTCATCATCGGTGGCATCGGGGAGTGGTAGGGGCAGGGGTAGGGGTCGACGTGGTGCAAACCCCAACACAAAGTCGTCGTCGGCGGCATCAGGGCGTGGTCAAAGAAGGGTTAATCCACCAACACCGGACTTTTCCGACGCTCCTAGACATATTATTCAAAATATTATTGATTTACATACAAATTTACCTGAGCCGATAACCCCTATTCTTGAGGATCCTCCTAGGCCTGTGATAAAGACTGTAGGCAGAGGCATAGGAGGAAAGGGTAGACTGATGAGCCTTAACGGCGAGGTAAATCGCGACGCGGCTCAAAGTCCTGTGTTAGGTGGTAGATTTGACGACGCCGCATTAGAACAACCAAGCTGTTCTTATGCGGTGCCGCCACGTCCATCCTCAGGTGGCAACGCCGCGCTAGAAGGAGCTGGCACTTCTAGCGCGGCGGTGTCATCACCGCTCCGAACACCAAGTCGGAATTCTACAGATTCCGACATGACGTTCGAGGCGGTACCACAGCTCGAACCTGCGGAGGAAATCGTAGCGCTGGAAAATATTGCAATTGAAAATTTATTTGTCCCGTCACCAGTTGCACCGATTCAGAATCCTTCAGATTCTGATTCGGATTGCGATTTTCTTTCGCAGGAAGCGGACCGAGATTTGTTTCGAAGTGCCTTTAAAAAACTCAAAGATTTAAGGGTACAAAAGAAACAAAAGTATGATAATGATGTAGCGGCGTGCGCTAATGATAATTTGTTAGAGCTGCAGGCTGAGGCACAGGAAGCCAACGTTGAACAGCGGCTTCAGCGAGCAGAAAATTTGAACGTAGAAATTGAGAGGTTACAATCTCAAATTAACCAATTAACCATCGAAAGGGAACAAATTATCGTTAGCGCAAATGCGGAGAGGATTGAGGCCCGCCATATAATGGAGGGCGTCAATACTCGCCGCAACGCCGCGGCTAAGTCCCGTCGAGAGCTGGAAGGTCTTGACAATAAATTAAAAGTTCTTGGCCAGAACATATAAATAAAGGCAAAGAGGTTATTAGGCAATTGTATATATATTATGTTTATATTTTAGTAGTTTTGTTAGTTTATTTATTAGATAATAGTATAAAATTTTGTATGGTTTTAAGTATAATTAGTGTAAGTTCTTATGTTTAATTGTAAATATTATTAGTTTGTAATTGTAAAATATATTATTGAAAAAAATATTAAAAAAAGTTAAAATATTGGGTAAAAAATATATAAAAAAAATTATGAAAAAAAAAATTATTGGTTAAAAAAATATACTTATAAAAAAAATTAATAAAAGAGAAAAATCAAAGATCTAAAAAAAAATATAAAAAACCCAAAAAAAAATATTATTTAGTTATAAGTATCACTAATATGTTATCAATTCCTGTAAAAATAATTAAAACTGTTAATAAATTAATAAATAAAATTGATATTATCTTGTCATTTTGTCACCGTAGTCACCTCCCCCTCTTCCCTTACAACCTCTTCCCTTCACAACCCCTTCCAAAACCTTTCCTAATTACACATATATTCACCCCCCCCCCACCCCCCCCCCCCCTCCCAAACCCGCGTCACGGGTTAGGTTAGGTTAGGTTAAACATGCATAAAGAGATTTATTGAGCGAAGCGCGGAGCGCTTCGCGAAATCGTTTACCCAAAACAGTCTGGGTACCTCAACACGATTTCGCGAAGCGCTTCGCGCTTCGCTCAATACCCGACCCAGGACACGCGCTTGCGCGTGTCTTGGGTCGGGTGCAAACGCGCTTCGTGCGAACGCGCGAAGCGCGTTTGCACCCGACCCAAGACACGCGCGCGCGGAATTCCGGGCCTCTCCTGCGACGAAAATCGCGCATGCGCAGTTTCTCGTAAGGCTCCAAAAAGTCACGCCTAAGCGCTTTGTCCTAAGATGTGTTTAATAATTTAGACCCCTTGTGGATAGCTTTTACACTAAATATTTTTGGTTTTAACTGTGAAGAATTCATAAAATATTTTCTGTTTTAATGGGCGATTTTTTAGTAAAATAAGTAAATGCCTATTATGATATGTACAATATTTGCATACAATTTATCTAAATTCAGTATCTCTTTCTATATGTTTCTGCATCGGATGCAAATGTAGTCCGCATCCGAGCAGGTTAGGAGGTAACCATTTGTAGTGACATCAGCAGGTCCTCGTGGTTCCTTCGTAACCCATGATAAATATGAGGACTGACCACTCATCAGTTACAGGATCTTGATACCACACTCGTTCAGGCCATATCAATGGTATGACATTCGGTAAGGTCAAATCACTGGTGGGGAAGATGGTTGGATCTTAAATAGTATTCATATTAAAGCAAATGAAGATAAGTATACTAGTTTCTTATTATATAAGTAGATTTTTACCCCTCACTTTATTTAACACTTAAAATAGAAAGTAAAAAATAAAAATTTTCACATTTAGATATATTTATTTACAAAAAAAAAAATATTTATTTACAAAAAGAACATTTATTTACAAAAAATAATCTAAGAACTAATAATCTATACATTTACAATATATACATTTATAACATAAATTCACCCTGCTCTTCGGGAGAATCTTCATCATCCTCGTAGTCCGAGTCGCTAGCACTTATCGACTCTGTCTCCAATGACCAAGCTGATGGAGACGAGGGTCTGCTTGGCGGCTCCACCTCCATTGATGATGAAGGACTGTTTGACGGGCCTGCATCCATTGGTGGTAATGGCTCCCACCAATCACTACTGTCTGGACCTTCTTCATCCTCCAAATCTTCCAGATAGCGCATTTGTACCACCCAATTACTGCTATCTGGACCTTGCCCATTATATGAGAGCCCCAACATTACGTCGTATTCCCAAAACGGTGTTGTGAACTCTGTGGAGTCGCTGGACGTTACTTCGTTATCTTGGGAAGCCATTTGTTTTCACCAGCTTTGCAGTTTAACTGAGGACCAAGAGACGAGGAGTTTCTTATATTAACGTACCCCCACTCCAACATACCCTACATTAACAAGAGTGGGGTAGTAAGTTTCTTAAAGACGATTTTTAAATTATCAAAGTCATCACCAATATAATAGCACATGAGTTTAAAGACTGTATGACGATTTACCCTCACTTTAATTTACACTTAAAATAGAAAGTAAAAAAAAGCAATATTTTTATGAAATATATTTATTTACAGAATAAAAAACAACAAAAAAAACAAATTAACCTAAGAACTAACCTAAGAACTAACCAAATACTTTAACTAAACTATTTACATATAAACATATTTACAGTCACAATTTATGGATTTTGATTATTACAAATATTGCAGATCTCCACTGGCCTAATTTGGTACAGCGGATCTCTGCAACATTTGCAATAACCCCTTTCGCCATCCGTCAGGCGTGTTGTGGCGTGGTAGTCGACGTGTCGATGTAAGGAGAGGTTGACGCGCTGTTGATATGCTATATAACACCCATAGCAAATATGATATTCTGCACCATCCCTTGTTTCAATAGCCACAAACGTCTTGGTGGTGCAGAATAACTCATCCCTGGGGTTCCCTCTTAGAAGGTACTTCTCACAAACATCCTCATCATTGAATGCATCCGCAACGATGCCATCATCTGAGTCTGCATCCGTATCTTCATCATTTAATTGCCCTACGACAACATCCCCTTCGTCAACCTCTGGACCATCTTCCCCCTCGACACCACCTTCTACAGCTGCCACATCTGCGTCGTCTTCATCGTCACTCCACAAATTGTTGACCAAGTCGAACTCCGCCAACCAGCTCAAAAATTGTAAATTGGCATACCCAGGTACACCAGCCATGAAATTTGGTACAGCTGCCATTGTATATACACGAACTTGCGTAAACGTAAACGTAGGGTAGGTTGTAATGTTGAAAATCAACTGACTTGTATCGAGTCACCTCCTCGTTTATATCCTCTTTGTAGCCGGTCACGTCATATCATCTCTGACGTCAGCACTCTAAACATCTACTTAAATGTGAATGAACGAGAAGAGGAACTTAGTCAGTATTTTGCTTTCATACTATCTATATATTGTAAAGTGTTAATAAGTATTAAAATGCCTTTTCCAAAAGAGTGGGAATCCAAACCAACCGTTGCAGCATATCCATTTCGTACGGATGGCCAAATTGTGTGTCATAATTGTTACGTGTCCTGGCCGAAGATATATATAAATTCATGTACTGGATTGTGTGTAAATTGTGTAAAGGAGAATCCCGTGCCAATTAAGAGATGCCAAGAGGTTCGAGGAAGACGTTCAGGTGAGCGTCAATGCCGCAAGTGTCTCCAGCTGCTGACTCGCACAAATTTCGGAATAAACAGAGATGTTTGTCTTATGTGCAGCGTGGACTATCCATTAAGGCAGCGGTGTATAGCTTGTGATAAGTATGGGGATGATTGCTGGAATAATATATGCAGCAAATGCAGAACAGACAAAATATTATGCGAACATGTTGGTCATTTTTATGCAACTTTGACGAGTCACTACAGAAAATGCTGGTGTGTAAGTCAAGAAATCCAGTTCTTGAGGCTGGGGATTTAATTAGGATGTTCGTTCTTTATTGTATTTTTTTTGCTTTCTGTAAATATTGAGATTTAGAATATTCCACATATTTTTGTTTCAAATAAAACATATTTCAATTAATTGTTTTTTTTTCCTTCTGTTAACTTACTGAAATATAAAATGTAAATAATGTTGCAGTGAAATAAAGCAATTCAATAATCAATCTTGGACGCTTAAATAAAACAATAATGTCAGATACATATTTTATTTCCTTATTACTGATACATAAGTAAATATATAAATTGATTGTGTATATTTTACATGGTTTAAAGTTTTATATATTATACAACATCCATTTTGTCAATCCAAGAGTTGTGTTCTTTGGAAAGTCCAAGCCATTTGACAAATATTTTGTTTTTCTTTTTTTTCAAAACCTTCTCCACTAGATATATATCGGGATATTTAGTTTTTTGTAACTCCATTTCATAAAAACATCCTTTAATTGGTTGTCCATACATATCTTCAAGCTGGTAAGTTGTTGGGTTAGTTATATTGATTTTGACAATTTTGAAAAGTTCAGTTGAAAAATTGACTGTAAAACCTTTTTCAAATACACCTTTGTATGCACTTATTCGAACTACATCACCAATGTGAAACTTCGGTTTTAAAGCAATCCTAATGTGATTATACGCATCCAAACGTGTGGTTGGTTTAACGTCAGCGGGTTTCATACCAATCGTGCGATGTATTTTATTGTTGTACATTTTTGTAATGTTGGATAGAATATCGAGCCATTTGTATTTACCCCTAGCTGAGAATTCTTTATATAACCAATTTTTTAATGTTCGTATCACTCTCTCAACAATTGCAGCCTTTTTCGTACTATATGTAGAGTAATGATTAATGGCATGCTTTTTCATTAAAGTAGAAAAGTTTTTGTTGTAAAATTCCGTACCCTGATCGCTTTGAAGATTCTTAGGTGAGTAGTTCGATTTTTGCAAAATGCTCCTCATACCCTTCGTAATTTCTATACCAGTTTTATTTCTTAAGGGTCTTGTCCACACATATTTCGAATAGCAGTCGATCACTACGAGGATATATCGATAACCTTTATTAAGGTTCGCAAATGGCTGCATTTCAGCTAAATCCATTTGCCATAAATCGCCATAGCCCTTGATAATTGTTCTTCTTCTACGAAATTTTTTTCGGGGTAACCTGTGCAGTTCCTGCACAACGGCCTTCTTTGTAGCACTAATTTCCATGTTAACTTATCGGATCGAATGGGTGTGCAGAGAATACACTAAGCTGTTACATGTTTGCCGATAGACTAATTTCTAATAAGTTAATTCTTCTAATTTATTAATTTTGTCAATTATTTTCTGAAGCTCTCTAGCTTGCTGAGAAATTGAATTTTCCACTGTTTTATGTTCCTTATCAATATTCGCTCGTATTTGTTCATTAATATACTTTTTCATCTCTGCAACAACCCGTACATTTCCTTTATCTATTTTTTTCGGAATTTCCTCATTTACATAAGTTTTTGCAGTAGCAACAGCTAACAAAACTTGACCATTAACGTACTTTTCCATTGCTGTAATAATTAAGTTAGTGGCCTCATCCATAGCCTTGCGGATGTCTGCAAAGAAGGTAGTAAGTCGCTCTTCAACATAGTTACGTGTTACACCATCCTGACTATCTACCGGTTCTCCAATGTTCTTTAAACGTTTATTCTGAATATCGAAGTGATTATCTGCAGTGAGCTTAAAGCCAAGACCTGGTGGACCGCGCACGACTAATGATTTATTAGCACCGCCTCTTCTGCGTCCAAATTTATCAATTGTGTTGTGACCAGGTAGCATTTCTAATTACATCTGATCTGATTTAAGCATTTCACAGTATATTATACTTCCCCATTATAATTTTGTTAATAGATTATTTTTTCTTCTCTCATTTCCTCCAACAAACTAATTATTTCATTATTAACACCACTGTTACCTGCCATTTTTGAGCTATACAGCAGACGTAGACGATCTACCAACTCTTTCGGCTTATCCCAATAAACATAGTCGACACCTTTACTATTGTATATTTTCTGAAGTGGCATTTGGGGAAAGCCCAAACCAGTTCTGGATCTCGTCATTATTGTAGAAGATGTTAGTGGTTTTATAATATCACTGAATTTCCTCCATTTAGTTTTATTCAAACCCTTTTTGATATCATATTGTTTATATGCTGCTCTCGTCTTTTTTAATATTTCGCCATATATTTGATACTCCTCGTCAAAAAGAGATACTTCATCGCTGCGTAGCACTAATGGATACTTTAAAAATAGTACATCGTACAACTTAGGACTGCCAGAATACGTTCCTAGAGACTTATTACCATACCACAACGTAATATCCCCACTAGAAAACCGCACCTCGGCATTACCCATGTGTAGTTTGCCTGTATGGGGGTCTAGACGAACACCGTATACAGTGTCATATTTATAGTTGCCGGACTTTACATTTTCTAGATGTTGTTTGATTACGCCACATTTCTCTTCTACACTGCCAATGGATCTTTCTGAGCCTGGGGTACTCATTAACGACGATCTTGGTGGTGTTTCCATATAATATGCGTCAGCTGCACTATTCTCGCCATCCTCGCTACTGGTTTCTGGTGTCGCTTTAAACGTACTGGTACTAGCTTTCATATTATCTCGAGATTGTGTTGATTTTTGTGTCGGTGTTGGTGATGCCTGGTTATGTGATTTTACCAGTGAGGCAGATGATATTACTTTTAAAGGTTTTGTTATGAGTTCATACAACCTCTCGAGCGATAGCTGGGTCTCCACATTTCTACTCCTCAGTGAATTAAATTTTTTACGTACAGAATCAGTAGCCTCAACTAGCTGACGTTTCAGATTTATTTTCCCTAGCATGTTTCCATCTGTATCACTATCACGTTTAATCATCATTTCCACTATATAAACTCACCGATGTAAACCCGGTGCTGTCTGGTGATCTATTGAAATGTTAATTACAGTACTTCATGGATATATGAAACTATCAAGTCCTTTCCTGTATCTTCCCTCATTCACTTCTCTATCCTTGTCAATTACCAGAAACCCATATTTATCTTTCCAACATTCTGCACACATTTCTTGAAATTGCTTAAAAGATACGTCTGGTGAGACGTGGTCCGAGAAAATGTGATGTAAATTCATATCGTCCTGTTTGAACATCGCTATAAAATTACTGTTATCCCTCACTAACAGTTTCGGCACGCGAGAATATGTTTGCGCCAGATAAAAACAGTCTACATTTCTGTGGCGGCCCATTGAGAAAAATGCGCGAATTACGTCTTGCTTTTCACATATAACATCATCGAATATAAAAATAGAATCGGGTTTGGCGTCAGATGGTTGCACTATTTCAGCGTTATTACTAAAGGTGTAAAATCCTAATCCCTTAATTGGTGCTAATATGTTACGCAAGAACTCATACTTGGGTTGATTTAAAGACTTTGAATATAGGTATATATTTGCAAAACGTAATCCAACGGGGTTAGTAATCAGCGATATCATTAAATTCGTCTTTCCACAGTTACTCGGACCGATTAGAAGTCCACGAACAGTTGACGGAAGTAGTGGCCCATGACGCGATTCAATTTGTAATCCATATCCAACTTTTTCATCCAAATTATCTATAGAAAACTTCTGTCTCTGCTTTACAATACGCATTGTAGCAAGGTTGAAGACTATATAAATAGATGTACGCATTGCAACTGTTATTTAAATGCCGTCGGTCAAGCAGCGCACAAGTAAAAACCATCGTTTTTTAAAGACCGGTAAGGGGTTAGTAAATTCCCTTATAAATAAGCTTCCATTTGAACTTCATTTGCCAGGTGGTTACCAGTATTGTGCTCCAGGTACCAAATTACAAAAAAGACTAGCGCGAGGTGATCCAGGAATAAACAAACTCGATGCTGCATGCAAGAAGCACGATATTGCGTACGATCAAAACACGAATGATTTAGTAGCTCGACATAGAGCAGACTATCAACTTGAACACGCTGCATGGAATCGAGTTAAATCCAAAGACGCAAATTTGAGGGAAAAGGCCGCCGCGTGGTTGGTTACAACTATAATGAAGGGAAAACAACGTCTTGGTATGGGATTTAAGTCAAAATCTGGTACTAAAAAAAGAAAAAATACAGTTAAAAAGAAGAGCAAAAGCAAGAATAACCTAAGAAAGATAGCTTTTGGTGCTGGAATAGTGCGCAAGGTACGTGATGATTTACGTAAAGCTGATGGCAGGCGATTTGCAGCTAAGAATACACGGAAAGTCATGCAAATAGCACTTCAAGCTGCACGACGACACATGAGATCGGCTGGAGGAAAACGCAATATCCGTACACCTCGCATAATACCAATTCCGAAAGTTGGTGGAATTCTACCTTTAATACCAATCTTTGCTGGTTTATCGGCGTTAGGTAGTTTAGCCGGCTCTGCAGCTGGTATAGCCAAGGCTGTACATGATGTTAAAACCAGCAGAGAGGAACTGGCTGAAAAAAGCCGTCACAATAGACATATGGAAGCAATTGCTGTTGGGAAAAGTGGCAAGGGACTATATTTGAAACCATATCGTAAGGGATTGGGCCTCTATCTAAAGCCACAAAATTCAAAAAACTACTAGACACTCTACCTCGAAAACCTCTCACTAACATCGATCTTAAATATTATGCTGAGAAGATGAAGGTGCCCTATTTTCGGGGTATATTTATGCGCGACACTTTACCAAATTCCGGACCACATCGCAATGAATCCGCCATCATAAATTTGGATACTATAGATGGCCCGGGAACACACTGGGTGGCATATAAAAAACGTGGTAGTTTGGTCACATATTTCGATAGTTTTGGCAATTTACCCCCACCAAGAGAATTAATTCTGTACTTGCGCAATGGTTCAACGTTTACGGATAAAATCTACTACAATTATGAACGTCAACAAAATTTCAACACAGTGTGGTGTGGTCATTTGTGCTTAAAGTTTCTTTCTTCGAAAGTTAAATAGAACTCCCCAAATGGCATCTGTGACTCCATCGATGGATCGAGAGGCAATTAAACGGATGGGCCACTCATTGATTGCTTTCTCTAGACTACGCAGCTTGTTGAAGATGAGTAAAGAGCAACTTTCAGATATGCCTAAAGAAGTAATGATTGCATGCGCCCCTTATGAAATTGCGTTAGTGTGGGAGAAATTACCCAAACATCTTCAGGATGACATTGATATTTTAAAATATCAGTACTGTCAAGAACATTATTCTCTTGAAGACGAAAATAATGTTGATGTTAACGATGGTCCGTCCCCTCGAAAAATATTTTGCTGCTACTGTAAAGTGGACGGAGTGAACGTGGCGTCAAATAATGATATAAATCTATCTCCATCACCGCCCAAGAAAAGAAAATTAATACACAACTACTGCTGCAAATCGCAATAAAGGCACGCACAGTCTCCAAAAACATCAGTCATGTCACGCACTTTCACTTTATCAAGCCGCTCAAGCGTGCTCAGTGCAGAGTTTTATCCCCCGATTGAACTAGATATGGGCTGTCGATACGGTCTGGGATTAACCGGATTTTATTCATACAATTCTATATTTAATATAGACGAGACAAACAATGGTTTTTGCTATAGGACTTCACCGAAAGTAGCTCTCACATTTATCCACATACCGTACGGAGTCTATGAAATTGATGAAATATATAATGCAATACTGAAAGCTATGCCAACTAACAAAAATGAAGAAAAAGAAAAATTATTTCAACTGCGAGCAAACAACAACACAATGAAATGTGAGATAAGATCAAAATATGGAATTGACTTTACACAAGCAAACTCTATTGGTAGTCTGTTGGGATTTGAACCGACATATTTAGCACCAAACAAGACTCACGAGTCGACACTCCCTATCGATATAATGAAAGTAAGAATGATACGTGTAGATTGCAACATTATTTCCGGAGCGTATCTGAATGCCATTAAATCCCATACAATGTTCGAGTTTGACATAGATGTTGAACCTGGTTACAAACTTACCAGGGAGCCGGCCAACATCATATATTTGCCTGTTACACCGGAAGGGCGTCAGTTTATCGACAACATTACTCTGCACATATTGGATGACAATGGAGATTTAATTAATTTTCGAGGTGAGAAGATTATTGTGAAGCTAGAATTAAAACAGTTTTAATATTGTAATAAGTACAATGGGTTTCCGATATAATCAACAACGGCTAGCACATCACCAATATAATGTAATCAGTCCTAAAAAGAAGAATGAGAGTGGAAATCGATTCATTCAACGTGTGCATCTTAAACGGTCAAGACATAAATTATCAGCTAAGGACCGCGCATTTCTTCTATCCATTGGTTTAAAACTGAGACAAAATTAAATAATCATGGTGGCTATTACATCTAGTGAAAAACTTGAGGTGTTCGGCGAGCCAGTATTTGATCAGTCACTTGTAAGTTTACATGAACATACATATAAACCGTATGGCTCACCATACTACAGAAACTCTGATGAAATACGCATTCCTGTCAATTTTCAAGACCTCATACTGGATATTGCAGACAGTTACATTTATATAGAAGGAAACTTTACTCCTAGCGACGCTACCAAGAGCTGTTATTTATCTAATAATGCACTAGCTTTTCTGTTCGAGGAAATCAGATATGAAATGGGTGGTGAGCAAGTGGCTGTCGTTAGGAAACCTGGTATCACTACCACAATGAAGACTATGGTATCATATGGACAAACACATTTGCGATCACTACTAACTGCAGGTTGGGGTCTCAACGAACAGAGGCAAGATATTTTAGATAATGTCAGTCATGTTTTCAGTGGTAAGCTACCTCTTAAATTCCTCATGGGATTTGCAGAAGATTACATCAAAGGAATTTTGAATGCAAAGCAGGAATTAATTTTGATTATAGCACGATCCTTCAAAGACTCTTACATTGGTGAGGTTGATGCACAGTTAGAAATTACCAAAATTGAATGGAAGATAAAACATATTGTGCCTGAAGATAAACAGAAACTTAAATTATTAAACAGAATTAATAAGAGTAGTAATAACGCTAGAGTTAAGATGGCTTACCGTATGTGGGATCTCTATGAATTACCTACTTTGCGTGATACTGCTTCTGACATATGGGCTGTTAAAACTACCAGCAGTCTTGAGAGACCTCGATACATTATTATCGGATTTCAAAATAATGGCAATTCCAATGATAGAACCAAGGACTCCACAAAGTTTATACATGCAGATATTAATAATATTCGACTCTATCTAAACTCTGAAGTATTTCCATATGAGCGTTGGAATTTAGATTTTGATAAGAAATTGGACTCTGCAGCTTACTATGCCTATGAGAACTTCCAGCGCAGTTATTATGATAAAGATATGAGTGAACCTATGATGGATCTTGCAGAATTCAGAAAATCTCCATTATTTGTCATAGATTGCTCCCACCAACCGGATGCAATGAAATCATCCACAGTCGACATAAAAATAGAATTTGAAACTCGAAAGACAAAGTTCCCCGAACAAACCCGAGTGTATGCACTTATTCTACATGATACTTATTTAAGCTACAGTGCATTGGATGGTTCAGTTCAAAGCGGTTTTCTTGCTGCAAAGTAAAAAATATTTATTATGGCGCAATCAAGTTATACAGCTCCTATGCTGATAGTTGACTTACAAGGTTTTCAATGTAAAAACAGTGAATTTATAGTAAAAGAATTGGCTGCTGTATGCTGTAATACTGAACAACAAGCACATTACTTTTTCAAACCACCGCATGCATTCTCATCACTTGCGCATGACAAGAAGGTACAATACCAATGGTTGGAGAAAAATTACCATGGTTTAAAATGGAGCCACGGATACATTCAACTGACAGAATTACCATTGATACTTCAGCGACTTTGCCAGAATGCAGTTAATAATTATCAATGTCAATCACTATTAGAGGATGTCGTAATTGTATGCAAAGGCAGAATGAAGAGGAATTTTCTACTTCAACATCTAAGACGGAATAAGATTATAGACTTAGATGACTATTTGCCCCTTCTACCCAGCCTTAAAGTATTGAACACACCAAAATGTCTAGAACATTTTCAGTATAATAATATCAGTCATTGTGCTCTTGCAAACGCTCATTTTCTTAATAGAAGTATTATAGATTTAAATATAAAATTACAATGAGACTGTTTAAGCGTAAGGTATATTTTTCTAGATATGTAATAAGAATAGGTATATTCTTTTTAGATATGTAATAGAAATAGGTAATAAAATAAATGTAATCTTTTAACTTGGTTTTTTTATTTATTTAACATCATGATATAATCCTAATAAAATAAATATCAATAAGATATTATACTATGTATTACACAATTATTTATTTGCAACAATGTAACTTAAAATAAATATTATTTATCTTCATCATCAAGTTGATATTTTTCAATAATCCCCACTGGTAGGTACTTCACTATCTCATACAGGAAACGTTTTAATTTCCTTCTAACCATATGCTCACAGAACTCATCCAAACTTAAAAAGCCTCGACAATATCTGTCACATAAATTTGCTCCAGTTTCATATGTATTACATTCTTCTTCAACACGTTGAGCTTCGTCAGCATCTGAGAAGACATTTATATCATAGACTATTGAATGCTGCGAATCTCTCCTTAAGTCCCATAGTTCACAGGACAACCTTTCGATGGCTGATTTAATGTCTTCTGCCTTCACCCATCGTTGAGCTGAATATTGCATCCACATATTTTGTTGGTAATGGTTAAACTGAAAGCAAACAAATTTGTTAAAAAATGCATATAAGAACTCTAAATTATTCACTTACTTAAGTAAGTTGTAAGCGCAGTTTAAAACTGATGGAGTTATATTGTGAAAATCAAGTTATTACCATTAACCAAAATAATAACGCCCCTGTATTTTCAAACGAGATAGCAATATTACGTTTTATAGTACTCCTACCATTCTTTCTAACTGTATTTTATTATCTAGTAGAAAATTAAAACTAAGAATTAAAAAAACTAATACAATTATTGTTTCTAAATTAATTGCCAAAACGTATCATTGGACTGGATTTTGCACCGACATACGTTGGAGGGCGCTGACCTAAATATGTCAATGTGTATTTACCACCAGATGAATTAATCTGATTGATTACATCCTCACTTATATTTTCTACAACTCGTTTGGGTAAAAATGATTTGAAAGTTGTTATTGTACTTTCCTCAAACAAATTTACGATGATTGATTTTCCAAACCGCGTATTGACCACTGACATTTTCTTTATGACATAGGCTTTGTCTTTAATTAATGATGAAATAGGCTTTTGCTCCAAAACCTCAGTACTTTCACTAATCATTGCATTAAGTGCTAATAAATCTAATTCCGAAATTTCCATAGTTAAAATGGGATGTGTACAGTGAAAGAATCGCAAAAAGTAATATAAAAATATTGCTCACTTGAAATAATTGAGGTGGTTGCACTACACTCACTTGCTAACTCTTGAGTATCAGGGATAGATTTGCGTTTTGTGATACTGTCACAGGTCCTTTATAGTGATAGATCAACCCCACCACAATAATTTTCCCCACCACATTATTTACATCCCTAAATATCTACACGTCAGTTAATAACCACTAAGTACCTCCCACCCCAGTAATTACCCCCACCACACTAATAACCCCCACCACACTAATTACCCCCACCACGCGAATTACCCCCACCACACTAATTACCCCCCACCACGCGAATTACCCCCACCACACTAATTACCCCCCACCACGCGAATTACCCCCACCACACTAATTACCCCCCACCTATGACGTCACGAAAAGTGGTGGGGGGAGGCCCAGCTCCGGTATAAACACTCTACTATCACCTTACGTATATAATTAATAGCTGTCTTAACTCCTCTATCTTCCCCGATGCGTGGAAATTAGCAAATGTTATTCCTCTTGCAAAGACATTAAACCCAGTAGATATGACTCACTTAAGACCGATTAGCTTATTACCCATGTTGTCCAAGGTTTTGGAAAAAATTATGCATAGACAAATTAGCAAATATGTTTTTGAAAATAAAATTATACCTAATATTCAATCTGGGTTTAGAGAATGTCATAGTACGACAACTGCACTTACAACGATTGTAGATGACTTGTTACGAGCTTCAGATGAAAGTAAAGTTAGCTGTTTTATATTATTAGACTACAGTAAGGCGTTCGATACAATGGATCCCATTTTATTTTAAGATAAACTTAAATACTATGGGTTTAATGAGCACTCAATTATACTACTCCAAAATTATCTTAGCGGGAGATCCCAGAGAGTATATTATAATTTAGAGTATTCAGAACCTCTGTTGTTAACACAGGGAGTACCGCAGGGATCCATACTCGGACCGTTGCTGTTCTCTATATATATATATATCAGATTTTCACTATGTGGCAAAAAAATGTCAAATTCATCATTATGCTGACGATACTCAGGTCTATTTTTCGTTTGAACCTGGTGAAAACAATATATCCTCTCTATTAAATACAGAATTGGAATCTCTAGTTGACATATCAACTGCTCATAATTTAAAGCTTAATGCAGGTAAATCATCTGTAATTTTTTTGGTCCAAAAAGTAAAAGAGTCTCTGCGATGGCTACTGTCAATATACATATTAATGGAAAATATTTGCCGGTCAAAACTGAGGTTAAGAACTTAGGATTGTGGATGGACTCAGATTTAAGATTTACTAAGCACGTTGATCAAATATGTCAATTTTCTTATAATACTCTTAGACAACTCTTCCCCCACCGAGATGTTATGAGTTCAAAGCTAAAATTGGAATTGTGTGAATCCCTAATTATCTCCAAGCTATCTTATTGTGACAGTGTCTACGGACCTGCACTGCTAGCTAATGACAGTAACAGATTACAGAAAATTCAAAATTCGTGTTTCAGATTTGCCTTTGGTATCCGAAAGTATGAGCTATAAAATACATGAAATGGAAAAATTAAAATTAGAAGATTTACGTAAACTCCATCTCTTAAATTTAACTCATAAAACTCTAATTAATAAAGAACCTCAATACCTGTATAGAAAATTAATGAAATTTGAATCTGTACACAACTTCTCCACCCGGAATTCCAAACTCTTAGTAATACCCAAACATAAAACAGCAGCATTTAAACGTTCATTTAGTTATATTTCCTGCAAATTATATAATACTCTCTCATCCTTCTATAATTACTCGCTGCAAAATTTTAAGAAAAAATTGAAAGCTTATTTGTTGTCAGAAAGACATAGTAATGTTAGAGCTGGCAAAGTATATAGCGGCAAGATAAGATAAGTTCAACTATTAATTATTTATTAACTCTTTATGTATGCATGTATACATTATGTATCTATTTTCATTTGTAGTAGAAAGTAAATTCTGTTTCAAATTATATTGTAGTTAAATAATTGACTCATTGCATTATATTTACATTGTATTGAATTTTGGTTCTTCTTTGTTTGTCTGGTTAAGTTTAAAAGCGCCCATTTTGGGTGAGACTTCGCCAATTCATTCTATTATTTATGAATATAATTAACTGTATTCAATTGTATTTAATTTTTTTAAGAATGAATAAAGTCGCTTTATTATTATTATTATTATTATTATTATTATAAACTATAATCTTTTCGCCATTAATCATTTCTTAACGATATCCTTCGTAATAATAGAAGTATTTTAACATCCCCACAATAAAATTGTGGGAAGTTACTAAAATTGGTCCAAAATCGAAAATCGAGATAACGTCAAATCTTTACGTTTTGAGGTCCCAGAAATCCAAAAGAGTGGTTTTTGAAAAATGTCTCTGTGTGTGTATGTGTGTTAGCACGATAGCGGCGAAACTACTGGATGGATTTGGATGAAGCTTTGCATGAGGCTTTCTTTAGTGCTTTAGAAGATCTGAAAAGGTGGGTCATATTACAATAATGTATTTGATTTAAGGGCATGTCATGACGGCTGATTTGAATTGACTATCAGAGCTCGTAGCATTTGCTACTGCTATGAATCAAATTATAGCTAAAAAGTAGCAGACTGCTGTTTAGCAGCCCATCACTAATTTTAACCAGGTGGGGAGGTTCCAGCCGCTTCCAGTAGCTGCCGATTTTTTAAAAAGTAAACATAAATTAAACAAGAAATAATTTTAATAGGTATAACGTTACAACCATGAATAAATTACCAAGAACAACAGAACTATTTAAAACCTAAATTTATAATAAACCATTATAAAAATTGTTCTAACTGTTCACCGTTATGATTAATACACAGAGTAGCGCGACTTATCGTTGCACGTCTAACATTCTGTAATTGTTGGGGTGTTATTTGTGCAATTTCGTGTCGAACTCTTTCTTCCAGATCTTGCCTTGTGGTTGGAGCAGTCATGTATACTCTATTTTTCAAATGCGCCCAATTAAAAAAATCGAGTTGGGTTAAGTCAGGCGACCTTGCAGGCCATCTGACTGGACCATGCGTCCCAAGCCACCGATCTGGAAATAATTGATTTAAGTAATCCCTAACGATAATATAGCATTGTGTGGTCCAGGCCCGTCTTGTTGGAAGTAAACCTCGTCAATATTGTAGTATTGGGAATTTGATTACTCTATGGAACTATTATATTTTGGAGAAATTCTAGATATCTTGGTCCAGTCAGAATTTCGTTAAAAATTATTGAACTTATGATATGGTCGCCCAGTACGCCTAACCAAACATTGAAGCCAAACCGCTCCTGAAACCGCCCCTGTCTCATAATGTGCGAATTATCAATTGCCCAATATCGAGTGTTGTTTCGATTAAATAACTCAAGGTTTGTAAATCTCGATTCATCAGTGAACAAAATGTTTTTGATAAAATTCTCATTTCTTAATTGGCGTAACTGTAACCAATTACAAAAGATTATTCTTCGTTGATAATCATTCTCATACAAAAATTGATGCAATTGATATTTATAAGAACGATAGCCGTGTTTCTTTAAAATTTTTCTGGCTGATTCTTTGGAAACTGGTAATTCATGTTCAATTTGTCTTATCGAAATGGTTGGGTCAACGTGCACTAAAGCTAATACTTTAATTTCCGTTTCTTCATCAACGATAAATCTTTCTTCAGTTTCTACATTAGGTTCAGTTCTAAATTGTTGCTCCAACAGGGCGAAATAGTTTCTCGGAGGTTATCTTCTTTCTGTATATCTCCGTCCATACAGACTTTGTGCCCTAGTTGCATTACGTTGAGTCTCTCCATAATTAATGATCAAGTCAACTTTTTCATCTCTTGAATAATTTTCAGCCATTTTATATTAATTTTCTTGTTTATAACAACTTTAATATACTTGCTTCAGAAAATGAGTGAGTAAGTCAAGACTAATTCAATTGTTGCGAATGTCTGTCATTTTCATGGCTATCTGCAATTATGGATTTAAATGTAGATAGGTACCTTATTAAAATGATTTGTTGGCGCTTACTTTTTAAAAATACTTCTATTATTACCAATGATAAATTAAACTAAAAATTATTGTTCCTGCTATTCACGTTAAACTTGGTTTAATGAAGCAGTTCGTGGAAGCTCTAGATAGAAGGCAGATGATTTATATATTTGCTAGATAAGTTTCCCAAAATATCTGATGCCAAAATATACGAAGGGAGGTGAAACCTAAATTATCACAATGAATGATATTAAAAAGGTGAGAGGGATAAGTTTTCGTGCAGGAGTCCAATTCTTGAAATTGTAGGAATTAATTCTCTTGAGGAACTTATGTAATTTTGTCAGGATTTTGTGTTACTTGTATCTTGAAAAAAAAAAAATCGTCGGAAATGCTTCTCTCGATATCATAGGAAAAAATTCTCTATGGTTTTTAATATAGAATTTAAAAATTCTCTCATGAAATGTGCTTTTAATTTTAAGTAGACAAACAACTGTAGTTAAACGAAAAAAGAAAATTTCGTTAATAATAAGTTTTTATATAGTGTGTCCCACTTTCATGGAGCCACCCTCACATCTCGCTCATTTGACATTTTAAAATTTTTGTTGAGAATATGTACCTGTAAAGTAAGTCTGTAAACGTAACCACATTTGATTTTAATCAGAGGCGTCCAAGTCTAGGATGGAAAAAGAGGGACAATTTTAAAAGAAAAGTATTAGCGATTTTTTTTAGAAAAGAAAAATAGTAAGATATTCTTATTCAGCAACTATAGAAACTTCTCTGTACAAGATTACATCGTATGGATTCAAGGGTGTTTGAGATAGGGACCCTCAAGAAACAAATTTTTCAATTAAAAATAAATTAGAACTTTAACACGGATTTTCAAGTGAAAAAAATGTATTCTTAATTAGTATGGGAGCCTCATCGCGGCATGAAGATTTCGATTATTTTTCAATAAGTTCATCACTCCCTGAAGAAAAACTTCCATTACTACTGACATGTCTGTCGTTGCTAAAGGGGTGAATTCGTCTATCGAACATGTAAAAATACATGATCCATTTTTCTTATCGCGGCATATCGGTTTCCTTGTTAGACAATGTAAGAAAAATAATAACTGACATTTCTTGCCTCGTCCGCATCTCCAAGGTTGAACCCAATTTTCCCACACTTAGAAAATCTTGTCATCACGGTACGTCAGTTTTCCATATATTTACATGCTTTTTGTGACATAGAACCTAGGAAAAATAGTAACTGACAATTTTCAGACGAATCGGACAATAAATGATAGAATGTGTCCAACTATTCGTGCCGCCATTTTGAATCTCCCAATTTCGATTTCATATTCGTATCCGGCCACTTCAATAATCCCCACACACCGGTTTTCAGCGGAATCGGACCATATATGATAAAAATTATCTGCCATCTTTTCTCCACTATTTTGAAACTTTCAATTCCAATATCACATTCGTAATCAGCGATGTCGAAAATGCGCGCAAACCGATTTTCAGCAGAATCTGACAACAAATAAGGAAATTATTTTAACGCAATTTTCGATAATTTTTTCACATCCTGTATATGAGGTAAACGTGAGGGTTTTTCAAGACCCTGCCTTACCTGGCAGGTAATTTGAAAATGGATTTTTCAAACGTTCATAACTTAGTGAATACGTGGAATGGAAAGTCGTTTTAGGTCTTCATGGAAAGGGGTAGCGTTTTATTCTAATACCAAAATGCAACGGTGGAACTGTAAATCCGGCTCGACACGACACGTAAAAGTTGTAACATGGATTACTCAAAAATTCATAACTAAATAAATACGTTGAGTATAAGGGCGCGCGATGTCTCTATGGAAAGAGGAAGGTTGGCGCTTTATCCTGATAATAAACTGTACCAGCAAAGTCGCAGCAAATTGTTAAAATGTAACCTAAGAAGTCGAAAATTCAGCTCGACACGAATGAAAAAAAATGGGTATTTTTTGGCGTCTAGTGAATTTTGCACTTTGGGATTTTTCTGCAAGGAAAAAGTTGTTTATTTTGATTGGAACTAAACACTTTACGAAATATACGAAATTTCGGTCGATTATTATTACTTATTGTAATAAGTAAAATATGAAGTTTATAAATCTGTATGTTCTGTTTTAGTTGTATAATAATTAACGACCGTTACAACTCAACAATACGTTGTATTTATGATGTTTTTTTAATTTTACATATTTTAATATTTAGGTTGGCCATAGCAAATCCGCCATTTTGAATTTCAGTCGATGACATTAGATCCTTAATTAGCGACCTTAAAAACCTTCTTCAATTTTACGTAAATATTCTACTTTCTTGTTATTCCAAAAAATGTGTAAATTTTGATGTTTTTAATGAATGAACTTTTAAGTTAACCATTTATATCATACGTCGCAAAAATTTTTGGAATTGTTCGGAAATAACGACCCTTTCTTGACCGACTTCAAAAACTTTTTAAAAAGAGGAGATTCTGAAATCGCTGTATATGTCTGTTTTTTGTGTTTGTTCAATCATTACTCTAGACTCCCTGAAACGATTTCTATAAAACTGTAGAATATAACTAGATATTGGTCCCATTATCATTTCAGCAAATATGTTTAGTGTAGGGTGAGCAAGAATTGGAAACAGATATTGTCACTTGTTTCGACCCCTAGGAACATACTCTTTAAAATCTGCGGGTTCAAAAATTATAACGAGATAAACTCTTACACACATTATTTAGTAACTTAATGAAAACTTTACAATACTTTTATTAACTAAAATTCACTTTTACTGACTAAAATAACCTTTAACAATGTTTATTACTTGATATTTACACTTTGTATTTTGGATTTCTAACCTTTCTTTTCATTAAAAGCTCCTTTTCCCGCCGTGACGCTCGCGTTATATATCCTACAAATGACATCTTCAAATCTTAGATTCAACTTTCCATGTAGCTCTAGTAAAGTCTTGAACCATCGCGTGTGGCAATCCAGAACAATGTACAAATCTCGTTCCTCTCCTACGAATTTCTAGCACACTACAGGCTTTGGTGAATCCAGTTAGAGTTACCTAACCGTTGCTGCTTAATGCCACTACTCATGAGCTATCAGTCTCTAGGCCTTATGCACAGTGGGTCACAAAATCGAAGAACCTGGTCAAAATTCCAAAATTCGAAAGAGGTTTAATTGTATTCAAAGTAATATTTCTGTAGTTATAAATATTCAGTTCATTACGTACTGGGAATTCCAACCGTATTGTTCCCCCTATTTACCTGATACACCCTAAGAAACTCAGCGTTCTGTTAGCGTACAGTTGTGAATACTTGCTTGCCACATTCGAACGTACTATTCGATATTACTGTAATTTCAACAAAAACGTTGTGAAACTTTACCAAAGATAATCTATAAAGTAATTATTTTATTTTGTATACATTTAGTGCTTGTAAAATGTGATACATTCGGTCATAAAATTGTGTTAAACGGGGTTCTATAAAGATTAGGAAATGAAAATTAATGGGTACATTTTGTTTGAGCTACAAAAAAAGTGCAACGTGTTCCAAGCATGGTTCTTTTACTAGTCGATTTCTTATAGTTTTTTCAAGTTATGGTGCAAAATTTAGAACCCGATTCATCCCGGTTTGGGTAATAATTTGGTCAAGTACTACGAGCTGTTAAACTGAAAATATACGTACGACGACTGACGCTCGGTAACTGCTTCGAATGACCATTTTAATTTTTACCACGCAAATTTCTACTAATAAATTTACTTACATAATAGATTATTGGTGTCTTTAGACCCAGTAATTTCTTCTATGAGAAATTTGCCTAAATAGAAAATGATAACCTTTCCTAAGGAAGTTCTCCGGTTAGTAAAAGAGCCAGAATATCATAAATCGGCTGATGAAACTCAATCGCCTACGATATTCAATCGCTTGAAAATAGTGAGACAGAAGTGACTGTTCTGGTAGCAGTACCGATACCGAAGATGAATATGAATTTGATTATGAACTCTTTATGATGCACAATAATAAAAATATCTAACTATATTGCAATTTAATCCAACGTGTTTTACATGTTTAGTATACTATTTTCTAGGCGACTTGTCTATTTTTATTTTGTTAACACTTATTTTACTTTTTACATTTTCGCGAACTACCCCCATTACCTTTATTTTTAGTTAAATAATGTTTCCATGCTAAATATACTCATTACTAGAAAACAGCCCATCCTTAAATCATTTTGCCACATTTTTCGTGTTGTCCACCCCCAAGAACATTCCTGCCAATAATTTTTTTTCAATACTTTTTCCACACTTTTTTTAGCCGATTTTTTCATTTTAATTTTTACTTCCCTCGCATACCGAAGGAATTTTGAAATTTTTTTTCACCAACATTTTTGAAAATTTTGTTACCACTAAAATAGATGAAAAATTTTTTTTCTTTTGTTCAAATTTAAAATTTCCATGTTTCATGGCAGTCTAAACCTATTTCCAAAGATATCTGTTTTTTTTTTACCAACATTTTTGAAAAAATTTTTACCTCTAAAATAGATGGAAAAATTGTTTTTCTTTCTTCAAATTTAAAATTTCCACGTTTCATAGCGTTCTAAATCTATTTAAAAAAAAAAATTGAAAATTTCGTCACCATTTTTGAAAAAATTTTACCACTAAAACAGATGACATTTTTTTTTCTCTTTTCAGATTTAAAATTTCCACATTTCCATGGCATTCTAAAACTATTCAAACAAATTTTAAAATGTTTTTGAAAAATAAAAAAAAAATTGAAAACTTTTTTAATCTATTTATCACTACAATTATAGAATAGACGAAACATTTTTTTTTGCTAAAATTTAAAATTTCCACGTTTCATGACATTCCGAACCTATTTCGGAAAACAAATTTGCAAAATTTTTTACCATTTTGGAAAAAAATTTAACACTACAATAGTTGGAAATTTTTTTTTTTTGCCACTACTATAGAATAGAAGGAAATTTTCTCTTTTGCTCAAATTTAAAATTTCTACGTTTCATGACATTCTAAACCTATTTCAGAAGAAAACAAATATGAAATTTTTTTATCATTTTTGAAATATTTCAAAAGAAATTGAATTTTTTAACTATACTTCCACTCCATTACCGGAATGTGGGTTTGAAAATGTGACAGATGACAATAATATCTGGCATATGCACCTATTAAAGTTTTATTGAAATATGTACAAGGTGGTCATCCCAAGAAAGTCATGGTGGACATTTGTAAAGGTATTTGCGCAAGCCTTCCATATATGGCACTTGTTATTTAGTACTGAACTTTTGCGGTTGGATAGGCACTCTGTATATTTTTTTGACCAAAAGTTATCAGGTTTTCTTTGTAATAAGAGCAATAACTATATTCCGATTATTATTCTCAGTGTCATTTCGTACTTAATAATTTTTTAGAGTGACCGTCATGCGCAAATAACGAGGGAAGTTCTGTGTAAATACCTTTACCGATTTTTTATCATATTTGTTCAATTTCTGCATCCCGCAAACAATATTTAAAAAAATTTTAAATATTTTTTTATGATTGATGTACTGGCCTTTAGGCGATATAATGGTATTCGGAATTTTAGCCAGGCTTTTCGGTTTCTGGGCCCACTATGCTATGGGGCGTAACGCATAACAATATCTTGGTGAATTTGGTGAATGTGCTAGTGTTAACGGAAAATGATTCATAATGATACATACTTTTTACAAACTATAGAGTATTATTGCCCAACGAAGGTTCAATTGTAGTTTACTTACTAAGCTACGATCAGTGCACAGTTGGCCGTACTATCAAAAACCAGACACAACTTTAATTTTAGTCAAATTTATATTAAAATTGATAGATATTTTAGGAGTAGCTCATACTGAATCCGGTGTCAGAAGTAAAAAATCTAAAATAGCGAGGTCAGTATAATTGACATAATTACAAAAGCTTTCAAGATTCACAAAAAAATTTGGTACATGGATATCAGGACTCTTTGATGACGAGTTAAGTTAAACTTTAACATCAAATTAAAGTTTAATAAAATTGGTTAAAATTCAATACGACGGATATTTGCTATGTAGAAGCTACTACACTGAAAAGTATGAAAAACAGTTTTGAACAAATAGGTAGACTTTCAAAAAAACGTCCACTAGAAATTATGAAATAAAATATGAGGTCGAAGTAAGGATGAACAAATACAAAAGTTTACGTATCATTAACCGCTTTCAATATCGATATTACTTAAAAAGTTCCAATTCGCCAGACGAAATTTATTTACTAATTATTATAAACGTTTTTTGAAAACGGTTGAATTTTTTCCAAAAAATTTTTGGAGCTGCAGTGGAGCAAGTGCAAAATTCAGAGATTCGCGTTGACACTCAATTTTCATTTATCACTTTCCGCCTTTATCTATACCGCGTTCCCGTGGACATGCCTTATATCGATACAAATGTTTACTGATTATACGAGTTTGCTTGCTAATTTATGTTTGTAACTGAATGATTTTATGTAAATTGGGTAGAAGCTGTTTTATTTTATTTCCTGCCAGCTATATGTTGATTTATTCAACACCAGATTTATACCAGTATCTTTAAAGGACTAATGATATGTAAACTAATACGTTTCCGATGATAGATGTATCATGAGTATAGTACTTCGTTTGCACAAAATTTATTGCATTAAATATAAACGTATTTGTCTTGCATATATGTGATACCTGCATACATTATCCGCTGCACCGTAGGAATATTACTCAAGCAGCCGGAAACGTTTAGGAATACAATTACGCTGCAGTATTGGATTATTTTAATTGGTGGCTTTAATCTTAAATTTATGTATGTAGGACAATTTAAATGCAACGAAACTGTAATATGTATATCTAAAGAGAACGAAATTGGCTTTGTCATGAATTGAGTCCGAACGAAAAATTTGCATTTTTACCAAAAAAACTGTTTTTGATGAAGAGGGTTGGATCAACGTCAAATCATATTTTTCTTATCGTATTGTAGACTTGAGGCTGTCTTATAACCTCGCTTTTTTGTTATACTGAATCCGCAATCATAATTATACTTAACAGTATTGCATAAGACCTCAGGGTGCAGGTTATCCTTGATAGCTTGGCTTAATATTGGTTATCACTTACCTTAGCAAATACACACTAACAAAATATTACTGAACAGATAATTTAAGGCTCTGAAAAACTCAACAAAAAAAGATAATTGGACGCCACCTTATTTTTCGTTACTGGCAATCAACTAATACAAAACCAGAAATTGGCCCGGCAAAATAAGGAAACACCGAGCTATGCCAGGTTGATTCAGTGCTAGCCTAACGAAATTAAACAACTACTAAAACAAAATAATCTATTAACGTTTGGGTTACAAATTAATGCGAAAATCTAACTAGCTAACTTAAATTACTAAAAACAGTACAAAAAAGGTAGGTTAACAAAAATTAAATCGTTTAATTAAACAACAATAATCAATATTTCAAACAGTAATTAACCCTCTTTAGATTTCAAAAACTAATTCGTACAAGATTTGGGTAAATACTGAATGCTGCTACGCGTAACGGCTTTCTCTGGTTCCTAAACCGACTCAAATGTTACTCGCGATTTTACACTAACTAGGCCACTATTTATTTATGCCTGTTGGGACATCGAAATTGTCAGCAAATCAAGTCAACGCGGCAAATGTCCGCTACTAACATAAATGCGGTCAAATTGTCTACCGATCTCACTCGGGAAGCAAAAAATCAATACTGAAACAAGTTCCTTAACGTCACTAAAACGTATTGTTCTCCTCGTGCATCGACTGAGCGACCACTAGATAGTACATAGAATAAAAAAACTTACAGATTCATTTCTGGATACATGAAGGTCCATTGACGGATAGCACTTCCGAAAACTGAAAGTACAAGCTACAAACCAAGTACTTAAAGTCACAAATTATCGTTGATTGCATCAAAAACAATCTAAATTAACAATTAGCCACAACTAATTACAAATTCACTCTGCCAATTAAGTTACTGGTGAATATTTTCACATTATTGCAATGCATAGATTACCAGAACATTGCTGCTTCACTGTAATACTCAATAACTCACAAAAGAATAGCTCTCTATTAATTTTAAACTAAAAACAACTGAGCTTCTAACGATATGCTACAAGGCCAAAACTTGACTCATTACCACTTAATTATATCGGAGAGGTCAAATTCACCTCTCCCATGGTGTATCGGCCCGAAACCAAACCTCGGCTCTTCGAAACCAACGAAAATCTACCTTTTCGAAACAAACAAGACCCCTTGCCGTCTCATCTCCGCAACGAGTTGAAGGTCAAACGGTCCTTATACCTGCATAGAATTTAAAGTTTTTTGATCGTGGGAAAACAATTTTTTAAATACACAAATTTTAAACATGCTTTTATTTAATTTAAGGTACTGAGTGTTATTTCAAAACGTGACCGTTACAGTCTCTAAACTACATGCTGGACTGTAATATCACAATTATTTTTTTTCGTCCCCATGATGTTTGCATTCCCAAGAAATATTTCTTCAGATTTAAGCAAAATTGATTAATATTAACACGAGCCATGAAGTTTCCTATGTATTTCCTATGGGAAACAGACATTTTCTTATAGAAGTTTCCACTACATAATAGTCCAGATAATATGAGTAAATGATTTCTTTTCAAATTAAAAGTCATATAATACCCTTCTACATCGATTTTCGGGGATCCTATCGATATCAGTGTATCGCCATATTTTTGACAATATGTCTTTCAGAATATACCGGGTGAGTCACGAATTGCGCTCGCCCCGATATTTCCTAAAATATTTGGAATAGAAAATTGAAATTTGGAGGCCTTATTACACGACTAAAATGCCATATTTTCAATAAAAAGTCAAGTTTGGTTCACATCCGGTTTGACCGGAAATGCCCACAACTTTCGATTTTTAAATAGAACACCCTATATATTTTTACATTTTTGGAATCTAGAGGAAATTTTGAATACAATACATCCATTTTGGTCACTTTTTAATAAACACTAAAAATTTTATTAAAAAATCTAGTTTGTGTGCTAGGTTACTATAAAAATAAAAAGAGCAATATGATTGCATTACTTAATTCTCTAGAGGCGTTTAAAATTTTTAAATGTGATTTTTACCCACTAACTCGGTTTTTTTAAATGGGAATTTAATCGTTCACCAACATTTTTAAATACCTCATTTTCATACGAATCTAATGATACCAAAATTTTGAAAATCCGTTCAGAAATATTTGAGATTTCAGCCAAAATACAATGCAACCAAGCTTTTAGAAACGTGCGGCTAATAGATTAGTGGGCTTTGGAAACTAAAATGGCACATTTCTGTGTAAATCTGGTAACCTAATAACATTGGAAAAAACATAGTAGCCATTGAATGTAATAAAACAATATCAGCTGTCAGACAGACTCATGTAGTTATAGGCAATCTTGAGCTATCAAACATTTAATAATTGTGAGCGCAAAGAACGTTACAATTAAGTTTAGCATAGGTATGTAGAGGTAAACACAATTACATCCACAGGGACATTTGCAATAGAATGCGACATCAGTTCGGTTTTCAGAGTTTTATTTAAATGAACATAAATATCGGGCCTATAAATAAATAAAAATCAATTCCGTTTCAACAATTAAACTTAAACTAGGTAACAGTAGGTATCTTTAAAATAATTAATATAATTAAACCATAAATTGACATTTATAGATATTGTTCAAAATGTCCACCATTTTTTTCTATACACAATTCGGCTCTGCGTACAGTTGCTTGAATGGCTCTACGCAATTCAGCCAGCGTTATTTCATTAAGAGCCCGTACAACTTTATTTTGCAGCTCTTCACGGGTATTTGAAGAAGTTTTATAAACTTTATTTTTGAGAGTGCCCCATACATAATAGTCGAGGGGTGTTAAGTCAGGTGACCTAGGAGGCCACCTGATATGACCTTGATTTGCGATAAGGCGTTCACCATGCAAGTTGTTTAAATATTCCATCACTCTTCTGGAATTATGTGGGGGAGCACCATCTTGTTGGAAAAACAGATTTTGTAAATAGGCAAGAAGAAGTAAGTCAAGAAATTCTGCTGTCTGGTTTTGTAAAAAGAATAAATATCGTTCGCCAGTAAGTGTTCCATAAAAAAATATGGATCCAATTATTCGATCTCCAAGTACTCCAAGCCAACAGTTAAACCCAAATCTTTCCTGAATATTCCCCCGCCCTACCAACCTCGGATTTTCTTGAGTCCAGTACCTAGTATTATTTCTGTTAAACATACCTTGGTTCGTAAATCTACTTTCATCTGAATATAAAATATGAAAAGGAAAACCTGGGTTTTGTTGTACTGCATTTAAGAACCAGTTGCAATATACTAGCCTCCTGTCGTTATCATCTCCATAAAGATGTTGGTGTATTTGGTATTTATAAGACCGAAACTTATGTTTCTTTAATATTCTGCAAACCGAAGACTGACTAATGTCGCATTCCATTGACAATTCCCTTGTTGATGTTGTTGGGTGTACCATCACAAATCCTAATACATCATTTTCTTTGTCCTCACTTACAATAAATGTTTGATGGTCATCTTGTTGATTGGGTTCGTTTCTTAATTCTTGTTCCACTCTGGCAAACAAGTGTCGGCTTGGATGACGTCTGTTGGGATATCGTTGCTGATACAGTTCTGCAGCTGCAGTTGAATTTTTGAAACGCTCTCCATATATCAGTAACATATCGACCTTTTCATTTCTACTAAAATTATTCATTATCTTTAATTTTGACTCAAAGATATTTCCGCAACGCTTTATTTTGTATCTGTCTGACAGCTGATATTGTTTTATTACATTCAATGGCTACTATGATTTTTCCAATGTTATTAGGTTACCAGATTTACACAGAAATGTGCCATTTTAATTTCCAAAGCCCACTAATCTATTATTTAAAAATTTTAAACGCCTCTAGAGAATTAAGTAATGCAATCATATTGCTCTTTTTATTTTTATAGTAACGTAGCACACAAACTAAAATATATTTTGGGCACTACAGCACTCTGGATTCAGAAATAAATTTTTTAATAAAATGTTTAATGTTTATCAAAAAGTGACCAAAATGGATGTATTGTATTCAAAATTTCCTCTAGATTCCAAAAATGTAAAAATATATAGGGTGTTCCATTTAAAAACCGGGGCGAGCGCAATTCGTGACTCACCCGGTATACCGGAGGTTTGTGTGGTCGTTGATTCCAATTTCGATTTCAAATGTCACTTTTGACGTCGGAATTGGAATTAGCGATCATAGAAATCCCCGGTATATATTCTGAAGGACATTTTATCAAAAATATGGCGATACACTGTTATCAATAGTATCCCGGAAAATCCACTTTGAATCCCCGATATCTGAGAAACTGTCCATTCTCCGACCTTGTCTCCATGAGAACTTTTGATCCGAAGCTTGCCGGCCCCTACCCATAAGAAATGAGCGGGGTCTTTTACTTAGTGACTTACTTAGAAAAAATAAAATGTTGATTAACTCTCATGTAAGAAATATATTTCATGTTTTCTAACTACATTGGAAATCATGCAGAGGTATAACACTAGTTGATTGAATACATATCTCATATAAGAGGCAATATTTTACGCGAATATACAAACTGGCAAATAGATAGGTGTCATGGTATGTTAGAAAGACTAGAGGGAAAGATTTGTTTTTACAGCAGCTCGTAAAAAAGACATCCTAGAATGAAGTTGTTTGTCAAAGCGTTGCTGCAGATGTCAGCAGGCGCTCTTTTAGTTTTCTTTCTCTCGTCGCCATAAGCGTCCACACAAATATTTAAAGAAGTCGTAATATTTTAAGACAACTGAACTTTATAAATAGTTCGTTGTTGCTTTATTTTGGTGTAAACCAGATGCAGTCTTGAAAGGAATAATAATATTAGCAGCGTCGTAGTCATAAAGTCGCGCTATGGTTATAAAGTGACAATGGCCACTCTAGTTGTCTATAATGTTGGAAGCAGGTACATGTCATCGAGGCTTTATCGAAACTTGGAGACTCGAAATAATTTGTGTTTAGACTAGTGTACAAGAATCTGCGCTACCTAAAATGCATGGAAATATTTTGTCAATCTTGCATATGCCATTTGAAAAATTGATTTTTTTCCCATAAACTGGAGATTAAAATATGCTCATTAAAAAAATATACACATTTTTTTGTAGTCTGCGTAGTTAAAAAACATGCCCTTCTTTTACACCCTGTAGGAAGTAAAGTGTTTTGAAGTAAAAGATCGGTACAACTCGCGTTTCTATAAATAAATTATCTCTTGAATCCTGAAAACCGCAAATTGACATCTATTCTCCTTCTCAAAATATAAGAGTTTAAATTCAACCAATAAATACACCTGGTCCGTTTCAATAGACTAACGATTCAGTTTATGGACACCTATGATGGAGTACTGCAGGTGTGACCTAATAAAGATATTATATAAGAGGGCAGCGGTGCAGCAATCGGTAAAATCTTTGCTGTTCCTCATTATGAATTCAAAATTTGTATAAGCGGCTTTTCTATTACACTAATATGTTCGCTGAAGGAGAATTATTTTTTTATACTATCCCAAGATCTATCTTAAAATAATTTTTTATTTATTTTACATGTGAAGACTAGATGACTTAGTTCCCTACTGAATGATATCACGTTATACTTCTTGTTGATCAGAGGTTGATTACGTGCAATACACCAAATTTTATAACATTCTATTTATGTTAACGTCCTGGTGGAGTTTAGCTATAGTTATTCGACCATTCACATAGACATTAATACGGTAATTATTCCCTGCGATATTGCCATCAAGTCGGCACCTGAGATTCGAACTCAGGAGACATAACAACTACTAGACATGCTGTGCCACTCACCAGCAATCTAGTCCACTTTTATCGTCTCGGTAACATATTAAAAACTAAACTAAAGATCTACCCTGGTGAAGATTCGAATCCGTGGCTACGCGGTCGCAAGCCTAACACGTAAGCACTGAGCCACGGAGTCGCCGTTTATAAAAATTCTCCAATATGGCTTGTACCAGAGCACAATCATCATATGACTAGATTGTCATACATCATTATAAAAGAAGTTGTATTTTTTAGAACCTTTTTTTAAATGACCGTATAGAAGTATGTTCAATAGAAGAAGTCTTAGTATTGAGCCTCGCAGGACTCCTCTATATTGAGATACTACCCGTATTGTATGCCATTTTCAACGTAATATCGAAAGGAAGGTCAAAATATTTACTGACATATCGTATTGATCTAATTGGCTTAACATTTTGTAATCAGTTTTATCAAAGGGCTTGGAAAAATCGATATAAGCATCATCGATTCGGCATTATTTATCTAGGGTATTCGAAACATATTAAGTGATGTAAATTAGGCTTTGGTTAATCTATAACTAATATATTGATTTTGATTAACATTAACTACTATGCTTCTTATTAGCAAAATCTTGACAGAAGTTTTATAATTCAAGTAATGTTTTAGTTCATATCACATTGTTGTATGGGGTCACCCAACAGCCTCCCGGCATCTGTCGCGGATGCCTATTAGGTGCACGGCCACATAGGTGTCGATTATAGTTCATTTTTTTGCTTCCCATAAGGGGTGGGAAATCACCTCCGATAAAAAGCTGGCATTGGTAGCTTTTTAACATTAATTTACATGGTTTTGTGAAGACATTACAGAATGAATCATGAAAATCCAATCATTGCTAGGGATGTCCGAGATAAAAAGCTTCATTGACTCCAATATCAGTTGTCAAGCTACAAAAGAAATTAATGATGTTAAGAATATGAGTATTGGTGAGCAGATAAATGCGCAGAACGAAGAACGAAATTCTATATACATTAAGGATGGCCCAGCCACTTGATATTCTTTTATTTAATGAGAATTTTCCGACTAAAACGCCGAGAATCATAACTCCACATCTGATAAGAAAATTTAATTTGCTGTGTCTTAGTCAATTCTTATCATATGGCAACTAAAGAAAAACTGAAATAAATTTTATCTACTTTAAAGAAAGTTTGTTGAGATTTAGTGAGCATTTTTGAAGTAATGATTTATTTATTTATTTTTCACTTTCATATTATTTGTTTATTATACCTTGGAAACGGTTACCATAAAGACGCTCATAATGACCACGGGTATAATGAGCAGGCGTCATGGCCATAACGCCCTGTTATATGAGAAATAATAATTATTTATACACCAAGTGCGTTATAATCTAATAATGCTCGTGGTGTACACAATATTTCATTTTTCACAAAAAAATATATTAATGAAAAATTGACTTTTCATTATTTAAACACATTTTTGTAGTAGTCTATGACATTTTTTGATACTTTGAAGTGTATTAATTGTATCTGTCAGTATGTTGTGTTCTTTCAAATTTAGTAACTTAGTTCAATGCTGCTAGCTTTTTCTTTTTACCCTTTTTACCAAGTACTCTATGATATGATGACAGTTGTTGATATTTTGACGTTTGTTGACCCTGCTTTGCTTTGTACGTAGATAATACGTTTAATAAAATAAAAGAAAAATGAATATGGAAATACCACAAAATATCCGAAACAATGCAGGAAAATCCACAGAAAATGTATTACCGATAAAATCCAAACCATTATACGATAAGGAATATGGAACATTTATTCTTTTTTGTTTTTCATACAGGGCGTTATGGCCATCACGCCTGCTCATAATGCCCGTGGTCATTAGGAGCGTCTTTATGGTAACGGTATCCAAGTTATAATCAATAAATAATATGCAGGTCATATTCCTTATCGTATAATGGTTTGGATTTGACCGGCAATACATTTTCTGTGACTTTTCCCGCATTGTTTCGGATATTTTGTGGTATTTCCATATTCATTTTCCTTTTATATTGTTAAGCGTATTATCTATGTACAAAGCAAAGTAACATCAACAAACGTAGAAATATCAATAACTGTCATAGACTACTTGGTAAAACGTGTAAAAAGAAAAAGCCAGCAGCATTAAACTAGGTTACTAAATTTAAAACTATACGACATACAGACAGATACAATTAATAAACGTCAAAGTATCAAAAAATATCATAGTCTACTAAAAAGATGTACCTATTTAAAAAATGAAAAGTCAATTTTTGATTAAAATAATATTTTTTTCGTGAAAAATAAAATATTGTATGCACAACGAGCGTTATTAGAATATAATGCCCATCACGCAACATGCATCCCTCGGGCCGAAGGCCCTCGGGCTGCATCACCTTTATACCTTTATAATCTATATAACGCACTTGGTGCATAAATAACTATTATTAATTAACTAATTTGTTTATTATGACAGTCTGCAGCCAATTACAGACTCTACCTAAATGCTTAACCTAACTTAAACTAAATTAAAATATCTGAAGATGTCACATTAACATGAATAAGAACGAGAGTAAAATATAGATATAGTAGGAGAAATGCTTAAACATAATTTCTATTTCATTTTGAATATTAGGCAATCTTGAGACATATTCTTTACAGGATTTTGTAAACAGCAGAAAAAACTATCTGTGAGAACTAAAAAAGCTATCTGCAAAAAATATTAATGAAATAGCTGCATTCTTTCGATAACCTGAATTCTGGTTACGCTAACATAATTTTTTTTTACAGGTACTTTTTCTCCTTAGTTCTTTCTCATAGATAGTTTTTTCTGCTGTTTGCAAAATCCTATAAAGAATATGTTTCATTACAGTTATAAGCAAACAACCAATAATTCACTTTTAAACATTAAGTAATCTATTTTTTAATTTGTTTGTGAACATTCCGCGTGTATCTCTGAATATGTTTAGATATCGCTGTAATGAATTACAGCTCTTCGACATTTTCACAGGAGGCGACTTTAGTTCATAGTTTTTAGTTGGCGTAATATATGAAAAAGTTCTTTGAAGGCATGTAGTTTCGTTTAGTACATTGATAATTATTTTATTTAAGTGGTTATGTCATACGAAAGATTATGTAGAAGTTTACACAAATAAACAATATCAAAGTAAGTAAGGAGTTACTAGTATACCTCTTCTGTTAAATAAAATTAATATTTTTTATAAATTATTTCTAACATTTGTATATACCCGGTATAGAAAGGATTCCAAACCGTGCAGCAATAATCCAGTTTGGATCTTACAAAGGAGAAATATAACATTAAAATAGTTTTCTCGCATTTAAGTGATTTGCAGTTGCGTAAAATAAAACCTAAACTTTTATAGCGTTTATTTGAAATATTTGTCACGTGGCCATTAAATGTCAGTTTGGAGTCGAATATTATACCCAGATCAGTTTTTGTATGAACTCTTTCCAAAGTCTTGTTTCCGATTTCTTATTTATAATTAAGCATATTTTTGCATAGCGTGAAAGTCTACCTTGTATTTATCAATATTAAAACGCAGCTGATTTTGGACAGACCTGTTAAATATTTCATTTATGTCATCTTGTAGAAGCAAACAATCCCGATAATCTTCTATTTGTTTAAATATTTTCATATCATCAGCGAAAAGGCTAAATGCTGAACATTTAGCGGAATCTACAATATCATTAATGAAGATTAAAAATAGAAGAGGGCTTAGATTTGAGCCCTGTGAAACTCCTGAATCTGATGTAATGCGACTCAACATTATTGATCATGACATATTGCTGTCGACTTGTAAGGTAACTAGACATAAATGTTATTAAGTCGCTAGTGATGGAGATTTCTCTAAGCTTATTTAGCAATATGTCATGATTAACTTTGTTGAGCATATAATGACCTTTTCTCTTTTTGTTTCGCCTAACTTACAGTAACCCTTTTGTGGCTTATCCAATGGACACATAAGGGAAGAAATCCTAAAACAGGAAAAGGAACAGAAATAATCATGCTGGAGAAATACAGTAGGCCAAAGACAAGCGAAAAGTTCATTACTTACTCGACAAAAAATGCCACAATGCTTCACGATCTTTTAGATGGATGTGAGGAAGGGCTAAAAGAGACGAGCGATCCCCTAAATAATCTACAATCCACAACTTGCAGCAGTTAGGTCTAGTATGTTTCAACATCCCTGACCGACCCCTGGGCAAGAAGTGTGTCACCTTTGTTGTAAATCCCGTTGGTTCATTTTGTTTTAGGTTCCGATATCGATGTTGTTAAGGTATATAGGTATAATTTATAAAAAAAGCTAATTAAATTAATAATAATAAACGAAATTGAAAAATACAACATATGTGGCTAAAGGACAAGGTTCCAAGGCCAAAAAGCTGGAAAAAAGAAAAACAATTTGCAGCTAGGGAGTCGTCGGTTTCTTCAAAATTAAGTATTTCTAAAACCATTTCCAAAAGAATTGGATAACCCTTGCTATTCTTTGTTTAAATTTTCATCTATGTAACCTGTACTATTACGTAATAAGGTTTAATTAACCAACGCGACGCGCGACGATGAAACTTTATCTCAAAATTATTAGTAGTCGTTTTTTAACGTGGTTAAATTTTCTTTAAAAGAAATTGTTTAACATTATGGAGACATTAAGGAATAGGCCATTTTTTGTGTCATTGTTCAAATTTTACCCTATGCAAACTGTATTATTTCAATTTTCGTGTCGAAAATTCTACTATTGCTCGTAAAACTTTAAATTAGTTGATATTATTCGAAGCAAAAACTCTAAGAAATGTATAATAATCGGTTTCAGAGGTCGTAGGAAACACACACAAACATACATACTATGTTTTATACATTAGATAAACTTCTGATGACTCATTTCACTAAAAACATTGTGGAATTAATTCAGAGGAAACTGAAATTAAAAAACGTTTACGTTAGTTAGAATTCATATTCAGCCATACACATTTCCATACTGGGAACATACCTGATGCTATTTCATTAAGGCTAAACGAGAACTTGTTCAAATTAATTACCCTTATTTTATGCAAAATAGTTTTAGTGCTTCTGTAATTCCTCTGGAATACTAAAGAGCATCTCAAGTAATAAATTAATTGACATCATTTTGCCCCGACCTAAAGTAGCGCACTCTGGGAATATTTTCATTAACATGAATTCACTTATCAGCGGTATGCTTGATCGGTATTGATTTAAAGGTACTCAATCTCGCTTAATTTGACTAATCAACTATGGGATTGATCTAGTTCCCGACTAGTTGTTTAATCAAATAGTTTATCTAACTTTGGCGCAGATTGAATCATGATGATAATAAAATGACTCGGGTAGCCAGTTAGTGATAAACTTTAAAAATGATAGGTGTATAGCATTCGTTATAATTTCTATTTCTGGATATTTAATCTAATTTCGATTTATGTAAATCAGATCTTTGAAATTAGATTATTTACAGCATAATATTTTTTTCCGAAAATCGTTCGTAAATATTTCTCACATCTTTAGAAGCAAAAGTCAATATTTCCTTACATTTAGTCGTTGCCAGGCTACGAAAAATAACTGTTAGGAAATATTAATTTTTTTATTGGTACCCTATTTTGCTTATTTAAAGTACGCCTCAGAGTGTTTAAATTGAACTTTTAAAAACGGGCGTGTTTTAAAGGTTACCATGGCAACAACTACAACCCGAGTCAAAATGTCAACTTTTTAATTATTGATCTGACAGGAATTTTTGCGGTATTAACCGCGAATCTGCTTTTCTATTTAAATAATCAATGTTAGAACTCATTTTAAAGCAATATACAATCAGTAACAACTGTAGTGACAATAATTAGTCCTATGTGACAGATTGCAAATTAATTTTTGCATTCCTCATTTGACACTGACAGGCATCCTGATGTCACATCACGTATTCAAACTTTTTACATTCTTAATTCTTATTTCCATTTTTTGTAGCATTGTGTACCAATAAAAAAAATAGCGTAAAGTATTTGTGGATAACTGGTCTTTAAAACACTTGCTCTATTTCGAGCACTCCGGCTGCGCCGTCGTGCTCGAAAAATCGCGCGTGTTTTAAAGACCTTAATATCCACTCATGCTTTAATATACAATTTTTTTATTGGTACCCTATTTTGCTTATTTAAAGTGCGCCTCAGAGTGTTTATATCCAAGTTTTAAAAACGCGCGTGTTTTAAAGTTACCGTGGCAACAACTACAACCCGAGTCAAATTGTCAACTTTTTAATTATTGATCTGACAGGAATTTTTGCGGTATTAACCGCGAATCTGGTTTTTTATTTAATTAATCAATGTTAGAACTCATTTTAAAGCAATGTACAATCAGTAACAACTGTAGTGACAATAATTAATCCTATGTGACAGATTGCAAATTAATTTTTGTATTCCTCATTTGACACTGGCAGGTATCCTGATGTCACTTCACGAATTCAACAATTCAACCATTTTACATTCTTAATTCTTATTTCCATTTTTTGTAGTAATAATACCAGTATTTACGATTTCAAAGTGTACCAATAAATGAAATTCACAGATTTCGCAATCCTTGCAACCATCGGGACATTGGACATGATAGCACCATACATAAAACATAAACTTTTTCAAGTTTTTCCGGACTCGGCGTCGCCTTGTCCGGAAACAGCTACGATCCACTGCCGATTGCGACATCGCTGTATTTCGACCTTAAATAAAAATTGGTAACTTGACCTCCTGTGATATATGCAACCTATATTACACTTGCATATATCAGCCGTTGCATATACGCCAGAGTCTCACTCGACCGCGACACCGCTGTCTTCTGACCTTGAACGAAAACTGGTAACTCGACCCCATATACGACCATAAACATTTCCAATGTTAATAGCGTAAAGTATTCGTGGACAACTGGTCTTTAAAACACTTGCTCTATTTCGAGCACTGCGGCTGTGCCGTCGTGCTCGAAAAATCGCGCGTGTTTTAAAGACCTTAATATCCACTTATACTTTAATATGCTATTTTGTACTGTAAGAAAATTAGTGCATTCTGTGACTCGGATTGAACCTCGAAAAACACAAATATTTTCTAGCCTAACGTGACTATATCACGCCCCCGTTCTCGAGGATGCTTAACACGATGGCGGTGGTTAAATCTCTCTCCGAGGGCACCCCCCCCCCCAAACGACTAATAACTACCCCCGAAAGGGATAAACCTCGTATCCGCCGTCTCCTACCAGCCAAAACTGTCTTACCCCCGTTCTCGAGGATGCTGAGCACGATGGTGATGTTGAGACCTCTCCTCGACCCCCGCAAACTCCCCAAACGGCCAAAAACTACCCCCCAAATGGGTGAAACGCGGATAGGCTATCTTCTCTCGGCTAAACTCACCAAGACCCCCAGTTTTCGAGGATGCTGAGCACGATGGTTTTGTCGAGACCCATTTTCGGCCTCCGCCAACCCCTTTAAACGGCCAAAAACCACCCCCGAGAGGGGGCGAACCGCGGATAGGCCATCTCCTACCAGCCGAACTTGTGTTACCCCCCGTTTTCGAGGATGCTGAGCTCGATAGTGACGTTGGATCTTCTCCACGAGATTAGACGTACAGACCCTAACAGTAACTGAATTTTTATTTTTATGCCAGTGGACGCAGAGAAGGTATCTTGCACGTAGGCCAGCTACAGTAACAGTATCCACGCGGAGATGCTGAAGTAAGTGTGTAATTATATTTTTGTCCGTTTGGTGAGCTCAGCATCCTCGAAAATGAGGGATAACATGGGTTTATCCGAGAAAAGACGGCCTACCTGCGTTTCACCCCTTTCGGGGATGGTTTTTGGCCGTTTGGGGAGTTGGTGGGGATCGAGAATTAGAAGGAGTCTCGACATCACCATGCTCAGCACATCAAAACAGGGGGTAACACGGGCTTAGCCGAGAAAAGACGGTCTATTCGCGTTTCACCCCTTTCGGAGGCGGTATTTGACTGTTTTGGGGGCTGGCGGGAGTCGAGGAGGAGTCTCGACATCACCATCATGTTCAGCATCCTGAAAACGGAGGGTAACACGGGTTTAGCAGAGAGAAGACGACCTATCTGCATTTCACCCCTTTCGAGGGTCAAAACCCTGAATTGTTTATTGTTGTCATAGGTCTATTGCTGAGGGGTTGTATAAAAAGGCAAAATGAAGATGTTAGAAAAAAAATGTTCTTTTCAATTTTTCGAAGTTAAAACCTAAAGTGGCTAGAGTATATTGCTTTCTTGTATTAGACTCCGCTGACCGTATTATAAAAATCGCTCTGGCATATAAAACTGCAATTTACTATATGAGACTAAAGCTAGGATTATTAAACTATTTGTAGTTCTATAAAAGGGCCTTATAAGGGCTCACTTTAAAGAAAAATTATTCTGAAGAGGGGACTTGTGTGCGATCTTTACTAAACGTCATTTTAACTATTCGACAGCAAATTTGCGAGAAAAATTGTTTTATCCATAAGAAATACATGGTCTTGGACGTACGCGCTAATATCAACTGATTTTGCCCAAATGTGGAGAAGATCGATTTTTTGGGATCACGAACAAATCTGTGGGCGAAACAAACAAAAAATTAATTTAATCTTTGTAGCAATGTAATGTACACTTAATTCAATGAAACTCTTATTCAGATCACATTAATTGAGATTAGTTTTCTCAATGTATTAATTTGAAATCTCGTGCATTTTGTTGTTAGTAGTGCAACTTGTTTGGCATAATGTTTCTACTCCTGTTAAAGGAGGTGGGTAAATAAGGCTCACCTTTGTCCCCCGGCAGTTTTTATTGATCTAAAATGTTTTGACTGTTTTGATAAAATTTAGGATCTGAATTTACCGATTCTATGATTGTTTTTTGTCTAAAGACTGTTTTAATATTTTATACAAGATGTCAAACATAAGTTATTTGGCAAATTTTAATGATTTCGATGTTTTTTTTAATCAATATGATTTTTTTCGATAAGAAGAGCTAATTTTTTTTATATGTTATTAACGTATAAAGAAACTACGATAATGTTATTAGCGCTTCATACCGAAAAAAAAAAAAAACAAATTCATTAAAAAAATATCAAAATGCATTATATATTTATCAAATAATCTATGTTTCAGATCTTGTATAAAGTATCAAAACAGTATTCAGGCAAAAAACAATCATAGAACCAGTCAATTTAGATCCTAAATCGTACCCAAACAATTAAAAAATTTTAGAAAAATTATTTTTTTTATCCTGCTGGGTGCCAAAAATGGACCTTATCTGCTCATTACCTTAGCATTTATTCTATAATTCATGGAATAAAATTAGAAAACTAACTTTCTTTATCGTAAATTCTCTGTATATATCTACAGCTCTTCTTTGGTAGGGTTGGTGTTCTGGACTAAATCAAATAATTACAAGAGCGCATGTAAAGTATCTGCTTGAATGCCAGAGGTGATTTCATTATTATATTAGGAAGATCTACATCGGCAAGCATGGTCACTCTTCCATCAACTGATTTTTAACTTCTTGGCTCATATTAACGTGGAGTAGACTGACTATGGTTGCCCATGTTACCACCACTTTCCCTACCAGTTTAGTCTTAATGCAGCAACTTAAAAATCTAGTGGCTAGTTATAACTGTCGTTGTCATTTCTAGCGAAAATAATAACGATGGATAGAATAGGATTGAACAAATTTGGTAGCAATTGTTTATAAAATCACAATTGTTCTTATATTACACAATTTATGCAGACTTGGCAGATCTTTTAAATAGTTGCTCAGAACTCATAGGCCAGGTCGTAGGACCGTTCAGAACCGAGATATTGGCAAAAAATGATATTTGAACGATATTGCCCCAAAATTGGGGGTGTTTCGAGGGGGAAAATCAGTATGTCTAAAAGAGGCCTATAATGAACTGGTTCCAACAGTAAAGTTTTTTCTCGATATAAAACGGTATTTACACATCCCGAACTCCCTGACGCCTGGCTTATCATTGCAAATAGAATGGCAAAAAATATAATGTGTGGGGAAAACAATAAATTAAATTTAAATTGGTTTTGTTGAAGAAAAATAAATATAGTTGTAGCTTCATTTGTTATATGTTTCCAAAAAAATCATTGCAACGAAATTTTTATATTGGACAAATAACATGTACAAAAATTATATACAATTAAAATGTATGAAACTGTATAACGCTTTTCTTTGAAATTTTACGTGGATTAAAAAATACAATAAGCCTTTATTCAACAATGTTGAACAAAATTTGTCAAAACAATTATCCTCTGTATATTGACCGAATGTTATTTTAACCATTATAGTAGTTTTAAAGTTGAGTAAAAATATTTCTCACGATTTAACTTTTAAAGGCTAATAGCTCTGAGGTACCTTTGCAGGAAAGAAATACAACTACGTTTGTGGTATTTTAATCCAAACTATGCATTCTTGAAGAATTGCACCATGTTTCTGGGACACCCCGTATAAGGTGGTTATTTTAAAATCAAACTAATTATCTGCCGTTCGAAATTTAAAGGAAATATATGATAAAACTAATTAAAACGTAGAGGAATAGAAGAAATTTCTGTTAAGTTATGAATTATTTAGGAGAGATAGTTTATTAATGATGGTGATAAAAATAACTTAATAAATCATACCTACCCCTTAAGTTGAAAGGGCACTATACTTTATTAAAAATATAATTTTTCATTTAGCAGTTAGCCTTACTAAAGTAAAAACATGTGTCACACTGACCAATTCCGTTGGTCATTAATCAATTTGATTATAGCGATACTTTATTATTGATGCAAACCATCAACGTATATTCTCGCCTAGCTGGTGTATTATAAAAGCCACTGAATACACCATTAATGTGAACGATGATTAATTTGGTTTATTTATTATAATATTGTCTGGCAAATACCTAAACAGGCGTTTAGACGTAACTGTTCCAGATTTTTTTTATGTCGGCTGCTAACAATAGATATTTTAATTATTTTCTACAACAGAATTTCATTATTCGTATTTTTTTTCCAAATTTCATATGTGGCTCGCTGTCGATGGACAGCGAGATGTTGACGGTCACTGAAATTTCTCTGTTGAAGGTAGCTGTCATGAATTCTTGACATAGGTGGGAATTAAGTTGCAAGGTTCCAACGTGTTTCTCAAATGTTCTTTTTTCCAAATGGTGCGCAGCACAATATCATATAAGCATTTAGTTCTAATCAATAAAGCATTTCCATTTGCACCCGCCACGCGATTTACGAACCACGTTGGCATCGTCAGGGGATCAGTAAGACTACTTAGAAAACCGCTGCTTAAGGAATCACTACTTCCATATCCACATTTTCCATCCAAGTCTCTTTAATGTGAACTATTTTGACTATATTTGCATGTCGAAATAATTTTTCAAAATTCTTTAACAATATTTGTGGCTGATATCATAAAAATATTTGAAATGTGTTGGTTTCTAGCATACATGCCAAAAACGAAATTTCTGGATTCTTATTAACTTCCTCCACCTATTGTCCCCAATACCCCCCCCCCCCTTATCGGAACCATCTCAATATATAACCTAGTTCCAGATGTTGTCATAATACATACGCGTACCAAGTGTATATGTCAATTATATTTTATTAACCCCTTTCATAATGGTGTGGGGGTAGCGAAGGCGTTGAAAAATGTTGCCTTGGCTTCTAGTATATACATCAAATACCAAGTTTCTGTACTCCTAATAACTTGTTTTACTTATTTCCCCATATTCACCATTATTTAACTCCCAACCCTTCAATGGAATCATCTCAAAATATAATCAAGTTGCAGGTGTCGTTATAATATATGCGTGTACAAAATTTTAAGTGAATATCTCAATTTTATTTTATCAACCCCTTTAATAATGGAGTGGGGGTCATGGGAGAGTTGAAAAATATTATAGAAAAATTAGAGGTGTTGACTTCTAGTACATACTCCAAACCAAGTTTCTGTACTATTACCAGCTTGCTTTACTTACTTTTCCCTGTTTACCCCTATTTAACCCCCAACCTTTCAACGGAATCTTTTCATAATATATCTAATTATGACTGTCTTAAGAATACATACATGTACCAAAGTTTAAGTGAAAATCTTCAATCAATTTTATTTTATCAACCCCTTTAATAATGTAGTGGAGTGCGTGTTGGGAGGAATTGAGAACATCGTAAAAAATCAGAGGCCTTGGCTTCTAGTATATACGCCAAAACCCAAGTTTCTGTACTCTTACCAACTTGTTTTACTTATTTGGCCATATTCACCCATATTTAACCCCCAACTCTTCAACGGAATCATCTCATAATATAACCTAGTTCCAGGTGTCGTTATAATACATATGTGTACTAAATTTCAAGTTAATATCACAATTTTATTTTATTAACCCCTTTAATAATATATTGGGGGTGGTGGGAAAGTTGAGAAATATTATTAAAAAATCTGAGGCCTTGGCTTCTAGTATTCCAAGTTTCTGTACTCTTACTAGCCTGCTTTGCTTATTTTCCCCTATTTACCCCTATTTAACCCTCAACCCTTCAATGGAATCATCTCAAAATATAATCTAGTTCTAGGTATCGTTATAATATATACGTGTACCAAATTTCAAGTCAATATCTCAATTTCATTTTATCGAGCCCTTTTATAATGGAGTGGTGGTGGTGAGGAGGTGGATGGAAATATTATTAAAAAAATATGAGGCCTTGGTCAATCCTTCACCGGATCAGTTAAAAAAATAATACAGTTCAAGATTTCGTCATAGTACATACGCGTATAAAATTTTAAGTCAATGTCTTAAACCCTTCCAGAGATATCGTGCACACAAAAAAAGTTACAGACCGACAGACATAATTTTTTTCTCTCAACTTTAATATCTCGACGTTTCATGATATTCTAAACCTATTTCAAGAAAAAAAAAAAAATGATTTTTTTACGATTACTACACATACAACGAGAAATACACCTTTTTCAGACTCAGTTTGTGTTTCTTAACCAACTACACGTCCAGGATTATTATAATTTTATAGTCAACAATTTGCTGAAGGTTTCAGAAGATGTACACTTGAATGAATGCCGAGAGATGTGGTTTATGTAGAAAGGGGGCGCCGCGCCGCCACCGCATTACCTATTGAATGTAGAGACTACATTTAGATGAAACGTACGTGGAAAATTAGATCGGTCAAGTGGGTCTGTTCCCTGGCCCCTGAGGTCTCCTGACCTCAATCCCTTGGATAATTTTTTGTTGGGCCATCTCAAGGCGTTGATGCAGAATCCTGACATGTAGCCAATTTTTGCGGACAGATTTGAATTCAGCGCATCGAATTATGTAAGAAATGACCCTATCCTAAAAAGGGGTGCGCTTGTAGGTCTGTATAATTTATATGAAAACTTTTGATTTTTTGGTAGGTTTTTAGTAGTAGAAAAATATTTTAAAAATTATCAAGATCACTGTGCACGGATATAAAACAAGATGGCGTGAAACTTAAAAAGGAAATTTAGCAAATAACTTTTGAAGTACGAAAAATACAAAAACTACTGTAAGGTTGAAAATACGTATCAACTTATGGTTGTTATGAACGCACCATCGTCTTTTTCCTTGCGTTTTGGCACAAATACGTTGATAACTTTTGAAGAAATAATCGGATTGTAATAAAAAAAAAAATGTTTTAAACAGCAAAAGGCAGCTGTCATTAGTAATCGTAACATTTTTTATTATAATAAAAACAAATGCATTTTTTTCTTCTCTCTTTTTTTCACTGTTTCGAAAAAAAAAACGGTTTTAACACCTTTTTCAAGATGGTGGCGAACACCGGTTGTTCAACCTGAGGAGAACGCATCAATGCACTCACTAATGACCTTTCACTAAGCCCCAAAAGCTCGTCGACGTCGAGTGACCGTCGACCTCTACATAGGAATTTCATATATATTGACTGGACTGTATGTATAAAACTTATCAAAGATTCTGTATCTGCTTGTAAAGCAGTTATTTTTATATCTGACAGTAGGTACTAAATACATACACTGTCTTTGACATGTAGTAAAGTACTAATTCACTGGATTATAATGATATTCAATATGAAATATATCATATAGTTTAATCTAAGTGATTTATTTGAAAGCTTTACAGAATTCAGTTCGTTATTTATTTTGTTACAAATGGCAATTGGGAATTACCATTAATGATTTTTTAACAATAAAAAGGATTTGTTTTGCAGCAGTTTAATTTATTATGAAAACACAGAATTGTTTTTGGCTGTATTTTGTATTTTATTTATTAAAGGGCTTTACCATTTGTGAAATATTTGTATTATGCAATGTATGTATAAATGTTTATATAGCCAAGCTTTTAAGAAGAATAGTGGTAGTTTCTCATGAATGTTAATTATTAATAGGTATACCGGGTGCCCACAAGACCATAAAAAAAAAAAGAAAATGAAAAATTTCCTAACTTTTTATTGACTATTGGAAATACCCGAAATGACAATTTTGGAGGGTCCAATTTTTCGAAAATTTTATATTCCTACTTTTTTTATATGTTTTAGGATAAACATTTCCAATTATGGTACACGATATTTGGCATAACGATACATTTTCTGATATAACTTGGCCCAAAAGTAACCAAATCAACTGGCTAACAATTAGTCAGATGCTAAGTTAACTTAATCGGGACCGAAAGTAACGGCCCAGAGTTGGCTTAGCCAAACTGATTATTCGAGAAAATAATTTTCATATATAATTATTACCGGCACGGTAGCACAGCGGACTGAAGCATATTAGTGACAAGCTGTCTAACGTGTACTGGCTTAGTCCCCAGCTTTCGAACACTGACAATGTTGGTGAATATTGGATATATTTCTTAAAATTACTAATCTCCTTTTGGACAGCCCGAGATTAGAACTTGGAGATTGTCTTTTATGCGCTATATGTTTATATGTGGTTAATTATTACTTAATATGTCAAACCAACATTTTGTGGGGTTTCCTTCCGGTTTAAATGGAATTTCTACAAACTCTTTTTATATAAAATAGCACCTTTTATAATTTTTAATTTTATCTAATAGAGTTTTGAATTCCCTCTTTAAGTAAATCTGAGTCAGAAAAAGCTTTGAAGAATTAAATTGTAAGTAAATCTTTAGTTGTCATGAAAGTCATATTTAAGTTTATTAGTAATAATACAGGTGTTTTAGACTGTTGCTGCCAAATTCGTGCCTTACGAATTTTTTTTATTGTGTTTATTTGGACGTCTTGACTAACACTTGATTGCTACGCCACTATACACCTGAAGGATTTTGTGAAAACCGCGTGGGAGGGTCTCGGAAACCGCGGATTCGCGATTAACTCAGTTCTTATGGCCCAAACGGGAACAGCATCTATTATAAAAGTTGTACATCTATAAATTCTGTATCGTAAAGGTGCTATACAATTTTTTCGAATGCGGACTACGTGAAAAATGCATTTAGTTCCGCCAAGCCTCTTTCGCACCATATGTTTCGCAATTATCTTGCTTTCTGTGTCTCAGAATGAAAATTAAATATTGCTATCATAGAGCGCGGTGATCTTTATTCTCTACCAGAATGCCATACATTTTATTTACATTTATTTACAATGAATAAGTCAAAAAATGCATTCATTTCCACACCACCTTAGAGGTAGATGCTCGGCGCGCTTTTTTTTCACATAGTTTGCATAGGAGGCCTAATCCATGCGGGATCTTAAATTAGTCAATATTTCAGACTCCTTCCGTTTCTGTAACGTTCTCGTCTAATGACAAATGTCATTACTTTCATCCTGATAAGATTCTACGTCGTCCATTTCGTCATTCATAGCAATTATAGGTGCGATATTTAATCAGGAGTGACCGTGGCAAGGGCCAGAAGCTGTTGAACAATTCAGTCCTACTTTCCTACACCTACATTTTCCTGCACAACCCTTCGTACAATTGCAAAAAATGAATTTAACAATATGTCTGGTGCTGGTCCTAACTGTGTTGGTACTGGCTGCAAAATATCATTCTTCCTAATCCAGCCCCACTGCTCAGGATCAATGTCTTTTCCCAACCACGTTTGAACTTGATAATACAGTCTACGCAAATGCCGTTGAGCTGCTGAAGATGTTGGAGTAAGTGATGGAGGAAACAAATGTATAGGACCTTTAAGATAGAAAATTTACAGATGTACAACTTTTTTAATAGGTGTTGTTACCGTATGGGCCATAAAAACTGAGTATATCACGAATCCGCGGTTTCCGTGCTCTTCCAACGCGGTATTCACGAAATCCTCCAGGTGTATCGTGGCGTTACAACCAAGTGTTATTCAAAACGTCCAAATAAAACACAATAAAAATTTTTGTTTCGTAGGGCACGATTTTAGCACAGAGGTCAATTTTACATCTAAAACGCCAGGATAAGTACAATATAGTAAATAAATAACCACAGTATTTCACGGGGAAATATTTTTAGACATTTTTTGTCCAAGCCAAATGACCATTTTCGATATTGAGAAAAGTCAACTACTTCATACTAACTTTTAAATTAATGAAGATTTCAAATTAGCGGAATACATTCACAACATATTAAATGATCGATACAGATCTTGTGCAATATTCAAGTTGTATTTCTGATGGAAAATCCAACTAATACAAAACCCTTACATTAGAAAAGTTTGAACTGGTGTAATGTGAGTGCCCTTACCACCTTGCATCTGAAAGACATGACAAAATTTATGTGAAAAGGGCACTAGTAGTGCCTTCTGGAACGTGTGGCGATTTCTTCCCACTCTCAGAGTTATTTGTCTTAGAAGATGATAAAGACGAAAAAGGAACATTTCTAATTACTTTCTACTACTACTTTACTGCTTCTCGTTGTACTTCTTTATTATTATCAATGCACTTTTCTGATATTTGTCTTAAAATTAACACTTTTAAACACTCTTTATGGAAGCTTTGTCAGTTTATGTGTGATTAAAAAGTGGAATCGGTATACTAGTGTAGGCTCAATTTTCTAACAAGCCATCGGAAATCACTCTTAGCATTAAATCATATTACTTTTTACCATCTTATGTTTTTACAGTAACTTGATCTTGCTGATTCCGAAAATTTCGGTTGTCATCCCAAATTCGGGGTTGAACCACTCCAAAACCACCCCTAAAGGTACATTTTTCCAATTTATCCAGAATATCCACGCAGGAAGTGAATTGAGAGAAAAATGTAAAGAGAGTTGAAATATAGTTTATAAAATTGTCTTTAAAATGACGAATATAAAGTTATAAATCCACTAGCTCACTGGCGTGCAATGTAGTCTAAAATGAGAAATATTTCGAAAAAACAACAAAATAGTTAATCATAGTTGTGCAGAAGGATATTTCTTCACATTGTGTGTAAAACATATTCAGATTTTCGTCATTTTGTAACGTTTGAAATTCCATGGGCGTTCAAAAGGGGTAAGCAACTATTATGCGTGAGTTTTAATAGTTCCTTTTGTTTCAGAATCGACCGTAGAATGGATTCAGTTGTTAGTTTTAGCTCAAAAGGTATTGACTTTATACGTATGTGTTGTGTAAGAAAACTAAATCTAGTCGCTTATGCGCGGTAGAAGATAAAGGACCGTCCCGCTATCTGAGGTAACACATCTTCGGAAAATATCACAGGATAAAAAATGGGCCAGTGCAATTTTGAAACTAGAGAATATTTTACAAAGTGATGTCACAAAAAAATCTTAAATCTCATAAATCATGTTATTAAGATCATGGGGCTCCGAGTTCGAATCCTTGCTAGGGCATTGATGTTAAAGGCATTTTCAAAAATGTTGCTCAGATGGCAACAGTTTACTAGCGCTCTGGCAATTGGCAATTGCGTAGGGAATGGCTGTTTTGTAGTTGTTTTTGTGTGTTGTGTACATACCCTGGTTGAGAGGTATAGTAGCTATGGCTAAACTCCGCCAGGACGTTATTATAAATAAGACATAAAAAAATTAATTTGAAAGCAGTGGGGTCGAATTACCCTTAAACGATAGGTTGTCAAAAACTGATATGATTTGCCTCTAGGAGTGATTTTAGAAGGAGTTTTTAAAACCAAGCAAAGACAGCTGCTCCGCCTCTACTCCCATGATATTTGTGACGTTACAGCTAATGAATCTCTAAATATATTTTACACATAACGCAAAGTAATATCCTTCTGAACAACTATGATTAACTATTTTGTTGTTTTTTTGAAATGTGTTTCATTTTAGACCCCCATTGCACGCCCATGAGCTAGCAGAATTATAACTTTATATACATCGGTTTAGAGAAAATGTTATAAATTACATTTCAACTCTCTTGGCATTTTTCAATTCACTTCTTATGAAGCTATATATTCTCGATATATTGAAGAAATGTACTTTTAAGGGTGGTTTTGGGGTGGTTCAACCCCGAATTCGAAACGACAACCGAAATTTTCGGAATAAGCACTCTACTGAAAAAATATAGGTTGGTAGAATGTAATATGATTTTCTCCTAAACATTCTAATTTGACGAAATAAACCTAGATTATACCGTAAAAATATTCAATATGTATGTAGTTAACTATATAAAACAAATGAGATCAGCAATTCACCCATGGTAAGCGGAATAAATCCAAATTTATACAGCGGTGAAGAGAATGTAAGAACAATTGTGTAATTTCGTTGTACTTTCTTAATCTCCTCTCAAAGGATTTTTACTGGATTGTATCGTATTAAGGGCAGAATTTCGCCAACCGTATATTGTGGTGCAACATATAGAATGTCACTTTATACCAAGGATCCTCTTTGAATTTCTGTGATCAAAAGTTAACAATTTAGGAAGTAAAATATATGTACTCTACATTACAATCCGTAGTACTTATTTAACTTTTCACACAGTACTTTCTGCGCAACTCCATTTTTTAATTTCTTAAATTAAAAATAAGGATTGAGTAAATATATATTAATAAACACTGTAATCATCATAGAAATACGTTCACTGGTATATATTTAGCTGTCATAGGAGCGGTCGCTACATTACATTTGATATATGGCACATTTCGCCAAATTTCTAGCTTTCTGTAGCAGTATTTGTTAAATCGCCTACATCGCGTTCTTAAACTTTTTTTGGACTAATTTACCAAAAGTAATATAATTTGTATAAATTGACAATTTATTTTTTTAAATTAAACACCTGGCGATAACGCACTTCGAATTAACGGCCAATTTACAATCTTTGCATTACTAGACAACCACACTCTAGAAAACATTTTATCGAGAGAATTCTAAGAACTAGTGATATTACATATGATATATAATGAGAATAGTTGTTTCAGTCAGCTGGTATTATTAATTGTATAATTAGATTCTGTACACACCACTTTCTCCGAGAGAATGATATATTATTTATCCTTCTACTAAACGGAAGGAAATTTTTGGTAACTGTAATCAATATATATTTGAATATTTCAGACATATTGAGCACCATCATAATTTGTTTAGCTTATCAAAATCACAAAAAGTGCCCATTACTCTGATCGATTTATAGAAATGAAACATACATTGTGTGCTAAACTGTTATATATTTAATTATGATTTATTAATAATAACCTTTAATATCATAGAAATACTTTCCATTTATTTCAACAATTTTCCTTAATGATAAAATTCAATTGATTAAAACGCTAAATAATTACTACAGCTGTTATGTATGAGAATAAGTAACTTTCATACAGGTGCGAATGGTATTCTAGTAATTTATTAGTAATAAATTAATAAATATAAAGCTTCTTTATGGTTTAATGGGAAAATTACATTTAGTTTCACAAATACCATTTTAATATCATTATTGAATTTCTATTTCATTATAAACACAGTAAATAATGAATGTGACTATTGAATTTATTGTTTTTTGTATATTTATATGAGTATGTATAACATGAAATATTAGTTGAGTTGATTATAAAAATTAATAAATAATAAGAACGAGATGGAATTAGAGATCGATATCTCTCCCCGATACAACCTGATCAAAGAGGGATTTTGCCCACACTGTTTATAGGCCAGTCATTGTGAAATAAAAATGGCGTTTACCCAGACAAAATTACAAAACTCTCCATACTATGATAGAAGCTAAGTAACATATAAACATAAATAAATCTAGATTTGCAACCTTTTTTGAGGTTCGGAACATTGTTAAAAATTGACTTTTAAACAATTGTCAATAACTATTTAGACAAAATTACAAAAGTTGTGCAAACTTGGAAATCAATTGAAAAGGTTATTGCAAGTGTTAATCTCACTTTGCAACCTGAACAACGGAATATTGTTTTTTTATTATTTATTTTATTTTTTATTTAGGATTTCTACTGCGAAAAAATTGCAAAAGTTTTGCAAATCTGACAGACCGTGTGGATTGGCCTACCAAGGCTGTGTGTGAATTTGCATACAAAAAACGACCGGAAGTACAACTGCAACCTTTTTTTTAAAGTTTGCAAAAAAATGGCGGTCGAAAAAATGCAAAGTCTTAAAATCGGGTTGCAAATGTTTGTTACTCTATTGCACGGCCTCATGCACATTTGCAACCTTTTGTTCATAACGGAACATTGTTAAATTTATAATTATTTGCCTCATTCACATTTGCACTATTCAAAATAATTGCAACGGTACAAATTTGCAATAACACTTGAACGATATTATAAGATGGTTTTCTAAATTGCAACCTCGGCAATAGACCGGAAGTGCTTTTAAAATAAAAAATAAAAACTGAAATTGAAAAATGAAAAGTAAAAAGGAAATTGAATAATAAAAAGTAAAACCTCCGATTAAAAAACTAAAAACTGAAATTGGCAGATAAAAACTGAAAACTAACATTTTTTTTTTTAAATGTTTAAAATAAAAAATTTAAAAAAAAAGAAAATGAAAGATAACAATTAGGTATAGGTAATTTATAAAAATAAAAACCTAATTAAAATTAAACAATAGGAAAGGATTAATCTTTTTCTATTGTTTTTTTTTAATGAAAAAAAGAAAAAATATTAAAAAAGCGAAATCAATGGTGAAATTGGGAAAAAACAATTGTAAAACAAAAAACATCAAACAATTAAAAAATGCAAAAATGTTTATTTCAACAAATGTTTCATGTTGACAAGACCCAAAAATATCTTTAGATTTTGGTGGCTAAATAACCGTAATCTTCCCTTTGAACTGAAAGAAACAATAGGTTGTCACCAATTGACGATATAAAAAAAGCACTTCCAGTCTATTGCCGAGGTCGCAATTTTACAAAATTATCTTATAATATCGTACAAGTGTTATTGCAAATTTGCACCTTTTTTGCAGTTATTTTGAATAGTGCAAATGTGATGACGCAAAGAGTTATAAATTTAACAATGTTCCGTTATGAACAAAAGGTTGCAAATGTGCACAAGGTCGTGCAATAGAGTAACAAACATTTGCAACCCGATTTCAAGACTTTAGCATTTTTTCGACCGCCGTTTTTTTGCAAATTAAAAAAAAATGGTTACAGTTGTACTTCCGGTCGTTTTTTATGCAAATTCACACACAGCCTCGGTAGGCCAATAATTTACACGGTCAGTCAGATTTGCAAAACTTTTGCAATTTTTTCGCAGTAGAAATCCTAAATAACCGGTTAAAAATAATAAAAAAACAATATTCCGATTACACGATTAGGTTGCAAGGTGAGATTAACATTTGCAATAACCTTTTCAATTGATTTCCAAGTTTGCACAACTTTTGCAACTTTGTCTAAATAGTTATTGACAATTGTTTAAAAATCAATTTTTAACACTGTTCCGGGCCTCAAAAAAGGTTGCAAATCTAGATTTGTTTATATTTATATGTTACTTAGCTTCTATCATAGTATGGAGAGTTTTGTAATTTTGTCTGGCTTTTTTGCTTTAATGACTGGTCTGTTAGGGCCGGTATATCAATGCGACGATAAAGTTAACCTGTGGCTAAATCACAGTTAACAATACAGTAGGATCACTTCCCCTACTGAGTGTAGTCCACCCGTCGATAGCAGGAGTTGTGGATCTCTAGAACCATCCGTTGACAAAGCGTGCTTACTCTGAAGGTATTTTCCAAGATTTACAACGTTAATGTCTTGATTGAAGAATATACTAGCATTATTTCACTAACGATGAATATTAATGCCAGTAATCTGTAGTCATCACTTCTCTAATCTTCAGACCATATTCTTGGCCTATTCCGTGTAGGATTCTCATGCCACCTCCACCAACATAAGTCTCGATCTTGATATTGTCGATCTCTGCGCATTGCCAGTTTTTTGGAATTGTATGGCTATCTCAACTTCTGACTTCAGTATTGAAGGTTCATGCTCGTTGGAAATTTACCAGCCATTTTCTACCTCAAGATGGTTTCGAAAAGATTTTCGTCGTCTTGGAGTCAAATATCAATAATCCGATCCCTCCCATTCATGAATAAGTTCTGAATTGATGACGTTCTAGGTTTAAATTTACGTGTAGTCACTCTTACTGTTCGAAAAATATCCTTGCTCTTATTACGGTTAACATGTGACTTCGATTCTCTACATATGCCTTATACATAAGAATTTTTATCGTTTCGACAGAGACTGAATTCGCTACGTTGTCTGTTGTATTCCGATTCCAAAGCAGCACACATTCAATCTTCACATTTTCTTACCTTTTACTTCAGTTAAGGTGTAGTAATCTGTGGCTGTTTCACATTTCTACGAATCTCGCTTTTAATTCATATTACTGCTTGTGAAATGTAATTTATTTTGAGGAGATAGGTTAGCAGTTATGGTAGACAAACGTTGTTGTATTTGACTTCGACGCATTTTCAACGGAAAGGTGTACATAAGCAACTGGTGCTATGAACCACAGTCAATATTAGGTTAAGTTTTACATAGCGTGTGGTATGCAAAACAAATATTTTTAGAAATTCTCTCTTCTGTTCTTATTTTTGTGACTGTGTTACGTCGTGGAATGTTATTAAATATGTACATGGTACATTACTTTTAAAATTTCCGCTCCAAACTTCAACCTTTCGGAAAATTCTTTATGATTTATGTATTATAAATAACTTTGTCATTAAAAATATTCTTACATGGTAGAATTTATTGATATAGCGATTCTGAAAATAATTTTCGCGATAAGTTAATTGTGTATCAATAACTTGAACTGTAGTTAAGCAGCAAGTGAACAATTAGTTCGGTACATAAGTACCATATATTTTAATCTCTGTTTCAGTACAATAATTTTACACCCGTTCATGAAATCACCAAAAAGACATTCTGCATAAAGGAGAAAGACAGAAATTGTATTTTCATAGTTTCAGTGTAAATATATTTCCAACAGTACACATATCGTCATTAAGACTTCAAATGGGATAGTATTAAAACCTATTTAGATCTCTGTTTCTCAAAATGTATCTCATGAAATCCCGAGCGAAATAAATCAGCTTCTACTTAAACTAAACAAGAACACTACTGAAAAGCAGAATTAGATATGGATGAGTGCAGCCTTATTGCCTCTGGTCTTTTACCTCGTCTGTTTTACAATTTCACCACTAATATAAATATTTACTACGAGTGACAGTTTTAGCACCTTCACTGTACAATTTATAGCGGACACCTGAAATTGCTGTTACTTGTTATTGGATTTATTGTTCACGTTCTGTGAGAAATAAAATGAAAACCAAGTGCAACGTTACTGCTGCGCACTAGTTTCAACTTTATAACCGCACATAAGGTCAACTCTAACTAATTGTCACGAACTTACATAAAGCAAAGCTTAGCAGCTTTTAATTATAACCAACGTTGACTTTAGTAGACTGGCGAAGAACTACTATTATAAAAATATTAATTTATAAAATTAATAAAACAGCACTTCCCGTCTGATACACTCTTAGACACAATCAAAAGAAAATATATGTATGTGAGAAAATATCTGACCCTATAAAATATTGATTTACAGGGGAAGTAAACTTTTAGTAATTTAAAAATTATGTCAAATGGTGATTACAATTTTAAAACCGCTGCCTAAGGAATCACTACTTCCACATCCAGATTTTTCATCTCAGTCACTTTAAAGAAAACATTTTGACTATATTTGCACTCTAGTATGTGAAAATTACTGGTCATAGAATTTTAATAATATGTGGGGCAGATGTCATCGAAAAATATTAAAATTAAATCTGAGAACTTTCTAGTATATACACCAAATCCCAAGTTACTGTACTTACAGCATGCTTTACTTCTTTTTCCCCATTTACCTCTACTTACCCCCCAACCCTTCAACGGAATCTTGTCAAAATATAATGTCAGTTTCAGATGTCGCTATAATACATACCTGTACCAAATTTCAAGTGAAAATCTCAATTTAATTTTATCAACTCTTTTAATCAGGGACTGGGGGTGGTGGGGCATGGAAAATTTTATAAAAAATACCTGAAACCATCGCTTCTAGTATGTACACTAAATCCCAAATGTTTGTACTCTTACCAACTTGCTTTACTTATTCTCCCTTATTTATCCCTATTTAACCCTCAACCCTTCAACTGGATCATCTCAAAATATAATATAGTTCTAGATGTCGTTATAATACAAACGTATACCAAATTTCAAGTGAATATCTCAATTTTATTTTATCAACCCCGTTTAATAATGGAGTAGGGGTGGTGGGGGGTTGAAAAATATTATAAAAATCTGAGGCCTTGTCTTCTAATACATATACCGAATATCAAGTTTCTGTACTGTTATCAGCTTCCTTTACTTGTTTTCCCCTATTTAACCCCCAATATAACATAGTTCCTGATGTCATAATAATAATATATACGTATGAAAAATTTCAAGTGAATATCTCAATTTTATTTTATCAACCCCTTTAATAATGGAGTGGTCGGAGTTGAAAAATATTATGAAAAAATCTGAGGCCTTAGCTTCTAGTACATACTCAGAATTTCAAGTTTCTGTACTCTTACCAACTTGCTTTACTTATTTTTCCTTATTTACCCCTATTTACTTCGCAACCCTTCAACGGAATAATACCAAAACATAATCTAGTTCCTGACATCATTATAATATATACGTGTACCAAATTTCAAGTGAATATCTCTATTTTATTTTATCAACCCCATTAATAATGGAGTGGGGTGGTGGTGGTGGGTTGGAAAATATTGTAAAAAATTTTGAGGCCCTGACTTCTAGTACATACACCGAATTTCAAGTTTCTGTACTCTTAGCCGCTTGCTTTACTTATTTCCTCCTATTTACCACTATTTACCCCCCACCCTTCGCCGGATGTGTTCAAAAAACAATCCAGTTCCAGATTTCGTTATAATATATACGTGTACAAAATTTCAAGTCAGTGTCTTAAATCGTTCCAGAGAAAACGTGCTTACAAAAAAAGTTACAGACAGACCGACCGACAGAATTTTTTTTTGCTCAAATTTAAAATCTCGACGTTTCATGACATTCTAAACCTATTTCAAGAATACAAAATTTTCATTTTTTTTTTACGATTACTATACTTCCAATCCACTAGGTAGATGTGGAAGTAACACTGCACAATCGTATTGGAAGTCCTCCTATATCTGCTACCAATTTAATTTAGGGAGAAGGTCGATCAATCAGTTAATGCATGGTCCAATATCAAAAAGATTCCAACGCGGACTAAAACACTATAAGGTTGAACAAGCACCTTATATGTTCTTTAAACTTTAGTTTGCAGCCGATAGACAAACTGAAAATTGTTAACATGTTTTGTTTGTTAACAAGCTTTGCTGAATCTCTTTTCGCAAGAGGAGTAGATACTGTTATTTGCCTAAGATTTAATAGACAAGAAACCGACTACTTTATAAACCATAACCATGCCGCAATTCTCGCCTTAAATTGTGTAGCTTCAGCGGTGGTAAACAAGTCGCTAGAAAGTGGGACAAGGTCGCTGTATTTCTTTGGAGGTCACCCTTCCAAGTACTAACCGTAATTAACGTTGCTTAACTTTTCATATCGAGATGAGAGTACAGTCAACACAAACCTACGCTCATCCCTGCCAAAAAGTTGTAAAGCCTAATTTTGCATTTGTCTGATTTTTAAAATTGTAATTCAAATTATTACAGTACTGTAGCAAAAGTGAGTCATACCTTCTTACGCTACGTTCCACTTATGAAAATATATCGACGTCCGTAGCAGATGGCGAGATGGAGCGTTATTTTTTTCTTTAGTTCGACTGAGAAGTGGCGATTTTACGGCTGAAGTCCTTTCGAGTAGCCGCATTAGCATGAACAGAATCCTGATAGAATATTCATATTCCACTTAACAGGTAGGCATATGGCATACGTTCATTTATTATAGAGCCATTCTGGCTTAAAGGACCAGTCGATGCATATGGATATCTTGGTGTTTATATTCCAGCCTTCAACCACACTCCTGTTTACACAAATCATTTCAAAATTATTGCTTCATTTAAAATATATGAATTTTAAGCAGTTCGACGGAGTTACTGGCTACCTTATTTAGACTAAAAATTTTACTACATATTTAGTATTTAAGAATAATATCTTTTATTGCTTTAATAAATTATTGAAAAAAGGCGATTCGGGTATTTAGCATATAACTATCGTAGCTTCAGTATCCCATCCTACGAACAAACAAAAAATATGTATTCTTTATGTATACTATCAAAGAAGTCATAATAAATCTATTATTCTGTTCCTGTTTCTTCAGAAGTTAAAAATGACGCGGTAGGTTTGTGATATGTAGCTTGCGTCCCCTGGTGACTGGTGCTGATAGCTCAAGAGTGCTACCCAGCAATGGAGATAGGAAACTTCAGTATCATCAAACAAAGCCTGTAGTGCACTCTATCTCTGAGACATCGATAGTAGTACCTAGTACATTTTCTAGACGCTTATAGAAAAGGATCGGGATTTCTGCCTTAGTCTTGATTCCCGCGAAAAGTTCTGGATTTTGCTCTAGATGGGTCCAGATGTATTTCTAGAGTATAAAAGCTAATGTAAAGACGCGGAAAGATATATATTAAAAATTTGGCTTTTTCCTAAATTTGGAAACATTTTTGTTTCTGGCTAATTAATTGAGAGGAGTTTCTTTTCTGCGTTCAACATGCTTAAATTTCTCTCAATATAAAAAAGAAACTATCACGTACTACAACTCGTACCTGACGCGAGATGCTCCGCCAGAAGTCGATTTTGTGAGGATAACATTCAAAAAAGGAATAAAGATATCTGGTATGGCATAAACCAGCACCCAGCTCCTATATTAAAAGCAGAAGGGCTTATAAATATTGGATAGCAGACAGGAGAGTTTGCGAAATTATCTCATAAGGCTCCTTTGTTGATCATTGCATAAATGAATTTTTTTTTAAGTATTTGCGCTATTTAACCTTAGATGGGTAGATAAAGTTAACGACTTGGTTATCAAGTTACTGTCCTTGTATTAGCCTGGTAGAACGTATGAAAGCCGCATCGGTACCTTTGTTTAGTCTACTACACGTTAACGAAAGCCGAGAAGCTCAAAATCAGTCTATCTATGACTGACCATAGTTGCCGATGTAGGGCTTCCTATTTTAATATAAAACACTCTCCCACGTTCAATGCAGCTACTTTATAAACATCTCATGTAATTATTTGAGATACTCCAGGGCGCCAACACTACCGACGTTGTTGAGAGGATTTACGATAATAATTTAGTAAATATCTACATTTTATGAATTATAGACACATCATTCTCTGTGTGCAAAGAATTTCATATCTCCTCAGAGGAATTACTTGATATCGACGTAACCTAGGCTAAATAGTTGCTTCACGTTCGTTTACTTCCGAGTATATACATTAATCTATTCAGTACGCCAATATTGTGTCCGGTACTCCATTTTCCAGGTCCTAATACAACTTCTATCCAGTTATCTTTAGCGAATTTAATCACGTGACGTCAAGCGCCGCAAATCCCAGAGCTTTCACACTTTCCTTCCAATTCTGAAGTAATTAATTTGTACTCCTTGTGACACGTACGTTATTACACTTCTCTAAATACACTACATAGAGAATCTGCGTCATTTTCGCATATATCTAATATTAGTACAGTTGCATGTGTTAATAGGCTTTTTCCATGATATTCTTTTTATATAATTTTTATACGTTTTTATATAGTACTCGATATTCTTATTATGCACTTAAAATTTTATATTATTACGTTTTTCCGTTCTCGAGATATAGGAGGTTGAAATTAGTAATAGTTGCAAAAACAGTGCAGCTGTTTGTGACATCACTATACGCAACTTTGAACTCGGAGATCTACCGAGATACCGCGACCACCAACATCCGTTCAGTAGTAAGTAAATAGTGCAATTGAGGGACGTTTTAGGTGTCTAATTAAAGAGGAAGAGTGGCGTTTTGCTCTGATACCAAACTGAATGGGCAAAGCCGGAAATCCGGCTTGGCACGGGAAAACGAAATATGGCTTTTCTATTAAAAATTGAAAAACATCAAATTTTCAAAAATTCATAACTAAGTAAATACGTGGAATGGACGTCCATCTCTGGAAAGAACAAGATTGGCCCTTTCTCCTGATACCAAATTGGAATTTGGAAATTGGACTCTGCAAGAGCGAGAGAAAAATTCGAAAATATAAAATCTTTAAAACGTTCATATCTAAGTGTATTCTTGTAGTGAAGGATCGATTTATGTCTCCATTTAAAAAAGAAGATTGGCGTTTTATCCACATTGTAAGTGTCACAGTGGAAATCCGAATTTCCACTAGATCTGTGCGCAATAAAAATAGCAATTTTCGTAAAAATTGAAAACCGTAAGTAATTAAAAAATTCATAACTAAATAAATACTCCAAGTGGAACCGCACCCGATGTTTCTATGGAAAAAGGGAGAGTGGAGTTTTCGCATGATACCAAGTTGTATCAAAAAATTGAAAATTCGGCTCGTCGCGAGCGAGACAAAACTGGCTTTCCGGGACCTTACAAATTTAATCTAAAACATCGAAAAACATAGAATTTTCAAACATTCGCAACTAAATAAATATGACGATTTGAAGCCCGTTCTATGTCTATGGCAAGGAGAAGGCCGGCGATGAATTGACATCATAAATTAAAAGGTGAAAATCGAAAATTCGACCGGACAGGAGCGAAGACAAGTCGTCATTTTCTGACATTTGGTTACATTACTCCAACTCATATTCACCTACAATTCCTCGACTGCTAGTTCCTAAATTTAAGAAGCGAGAGAAATAGCCGACTTTTGCACGTTAATTACTCAAAAACCATTAAAAAGAACCTCTCCGAATGTATCCTAAACACTGTCGAATTAATTGCGGAATCGAATGACGCCGGCCGTGTCCCGAAAAACCGCCTCCACGAAAAGTCATTGATAGATCCGATCCTCAATTATAGAGGGGCGTAGTTCAATATGATTAGTATATAGATAATAACAACTAAAAAGCAACGAGTCGACTGAGATCGCCGAGTCTATAAGTATAGTGACATAGCACCTGGCTACGCTCCATTTTTGTGAGGTGGAGATTTGTAATTATTTTTCTCTAACACCATTTCAGAAATTACAAATTCCACAACTAAAAATTGTGTCGAAACAAGTATCATTCCAACACACTGTTATGGTATAATACCGCACGGCTTTCGACGAATCAGAAGCTGTTAGTGGTTCGGTTGCTATGGCTACGTCGAACAAAAGGTAGCTTCGCATTTGACGTTTTGAACAGTTTTAAAGTTTTTTTGTATAATTTCTAAAATCTTGTTAGAGAACGTATAGTCTACGACACGTTTGGAATGGCATATTTCACACTCGCGAACCGTAGGCCTCGCCTTCGGCTCGACCTACAAACTTTTCGCTCGTGTGGAATATGGGCCATTCCATAACTTGTTATGGAATATACTATTCTCTAAAACCATTTCAGAAATTACAAATTCCACAACTAAAAATTGTGTCGAAACAAGTATTATTCCAACACACTGTTATGGTATAATACCGCACGGCTTTCGACGAATCAGAAGCTGTTAGTGGTTCGGCTGCTATGGTTATGTCGAACAAAAGGTAGCTTCGCATTTGACGTTTTAAACAGTTTTAAAGTTTTTTTGTATGATTTCTAAAATCTTGTTAGAGAAAGTATAGTCTACGACACGTTTGAAATGCCATATTCCACACTCGCGAACCGTAGTCGTCGCCTTCGGCTCGGCCTACAAACTTTTCGCTCGTGTGGAATATGGGCCATTCCATAACTTGTTATAGAATATACTATTATTCACAATCATACAGTAATAATCAAATTGTCTTGCATGTCAAAAGTTAGAAAGTATGACATTTCTAATTTGATTCGACAATTGAACTGAAATATAACATTTCGGGTTGGAAAGTGATATGTCGGGTTGGATAGTAATATCTCAGGTTGGAAAGTGGCCACTTACGCCTGGTGAAAATTTAGCCAATTACAGTTGAAAGTGGGATTTTGAAAGTATTAATTCTTGCGTAACAACTTCAAATAAGTGAAAAATCCAGAAAATAATAATAATAAAACCTCGTAGAAACTTGCATTCTATTCAGAAGGAAGAACCTAAATAATGGAGTAAATCTAACATGCTTAGGGAACTTCCTTACTAAAGCATTTTTTTTGTGGACTTTGCAAACATTGTAAGCAGTGTAGTAAAGTGTTTTGGATTAAATTCGTGTGGCTGAAGCTTCTGTTTAACCAAAAGAATGTTCAAAATCGTGTTTATTCATAATTCTTCTTGAATATCTCTGGTTGTATAACCCGCATCGCAATAAGGAAAGAAAAACAAATTGTTCAGGATGAAATTTCGAAGAAAACTAGATTTGTCCGAAACTTTTTGGTCAGTGTGCCAAGTCACAAAATATTAACATTTGATGATAATTTGAACAATAATGCACGAAATTTTAGAGATCCAAGGGTGTACTCATGAAAAGTGAAACACAGTGTATATAAAAGTGTAATAAGTTTCATTTATTAATACCTCCGATAATGTTTTCCTTACCCTATATAAATCGTGACTAGAAAATATAAATAACTGCCCATAATAATTTACGCGAATAGGAAAGATTGTATTGATTTTAATTCTGTTTGTAGTCTCTTTATAAGTTATTTAATACTTCGATTATCTTTAGAAAACAAGAAACATGATGATTGTTAAACTAGTAAGCATAAAAAGATTAAAGATGTTTAAGAAAATTAACCACAATAAATAATATTGATCAAGTCGTAACCGTAATAATTCGATGAATAACAGTTGCCTGTGTAGTAAAGTTCCCTCGGCCGTCGACTGGCATTTACTGTGGAATTGAAAAGAAAATCAAGCTTGCACGAAATAATCATTTACATAATCGGAATTTGCATAAATATACTGAATATTCACAAGGGACTCGCTACGTTAATGCTACGTTTCTAACGATGAAACTCTTCTATAACTTGTACAGCTATTAATTTTGAACTGTCGCAATATCTACGAAAACAAGTTTTTACTATACAGAGTTTTTGAAAATATTTACTAAGTTTCAATGCAGGTGTTACAAAAACCAAAAATAGTTGAAAAAATTGAACCTCCTTCAAGAAAGGGGCACTAGATATCCTGAACAAGAATCTCATCGTTGCACAGTGGGCAAAATACCCGGAAACGAGGTTAGAACCTTTAGGTATATTTCAATATTGGTGACATACACATAGTATATAGGGATTTTAGAGGTCGCTGATTTCCATTTTGATATAATTAAAAAACAATTCAAAATGGCGGATCCAATATGGCCGAATTATTTATTAAAAATTTGGTCTATTTAGCTGAAAGTCAGTGTATAGGTATTTCCGAGGTCACTGGTTTCGAATCTGATCTTATTTTAAAAAACGACGGATCCAATATGGCCGGCCTTTTTATTAAAAAATTAGTCTTTCCACTTGAAAGTCATTGTAGAGGGGTTCTCGAGGCCGCTGATTTCTAATTTTATACACATTTATGTTAAAAACATAGAAATATTTGATCTTTTGTTAAATATGGCGCAAGGAGACGGAATGGAAATGTGAATACATAACAGAAAATATAATATTCATACAATTTCATCATTGCAACTGTTACTCGTCGTCGAACGAAGAATCACTTTCATCAGCGCTACTTGCCATTGTTGAATTCGAATATTCAAATGTTAGTTAACAATTATACCGCTTCTTGTCATTTCATTTTTTTCGCGGATAATTTACGTAGGTTCAAAATAAAAGGATTTGACGCTACCATAAGTCTCAAGAAAACATCTTCCTTGTCTTTGGTTCGACTAGTGTCTTTTTGAATAATGTGAGTAACAACGTCGTTACGTTAATGAAGGATACCTTGTTAAATCAATAATTTCCTTCCTTAGGTAGAGAGCCGGCTGTACAGATTTCCTATGAATAAGATACATGAAAAACTTTGTATGGGTGAGTAAGTACTACCACAGACCTACAGGGAGCAACTTTTCGTATACGCATATTTTGCCCGCGTCATGGACACAAAGTTTTTCATGTACCTTATTCATACGAAATCTGTACAACCGGCTCTCCACCTACCCGTCGAAGATATTTTACTTCCCTCGCATACCGAAAGGAAGTAATGTATTCGATAAGAAATCAGCCTCGGAGGTTTTTTCGGATTTTCGCGTTTCATGCCACCAGATATTAAGGGAAGCCAGACTAGAAGGAGGAACTGATGATTTACCATTCACAGATCAAGAGGTAAAGAAAGCCGTAGAGGGACTCGAAGAGAAGAAAGCGACAGGAGAAGATGGAATTCCAAACGAAGTAATAAAGGGAGCAATCAGTGAAAAAATTATAAGATACCTAACGGAAATGCTTAACACCTACGTGTCCAGAAGTACCTTCCCCAAGGTATGGAAGACGGCCAGAATATCATGGATACCAAAGGGAGGAAACGGTTGGAGACCCATATGTATCACACCAGCATTAGGAAAAATCTTAGACAAGCTAGTCGCAAATCGAATAAGCCAGCATATGGAACACAGCGACAAGTTTAACCAGAAAGAATTTGACTTCAGGAAAAATAGAGATACGATACAAGCACTGGAGAAACTAATGGAAAAAATTGAGACATAAAAGGCTTAAAAGACTAGTCATAACACTAGATATGGCAAATGCATTTAACTCGGCATGGCCTCCTACCATCAATAAGCAGATGAATGAATGAAATATTTCAAGAAACGGGGCTAAAATTGAATTTCCTGGAAGGAACACACGTTACATTTGTCAGGTTTTTGCAACTCGCATATCTGCACTTTGACCTCGATTCTTACTTGTCATTCATAAATTCAGGAAAATCTTTTGCTTCCTGGTTACGCTGTCTATTATTTTCTGGCAAGAACGGGGTTTGAGCAAGGGTTTGATGCTTGTCCAGTTTCGGACCAAAAGTTCCATTTTCTTTTCTCCTTTTGGAAATTATTTATTTTATCAACAGTTCATCGTCATCATACTTGTCTTCACTTTCCATGGTGTCGTCACCATCTTCATTTTCACTTTCTAATACTATTCCTCTTGATCTTGGCTGGCTGCGGTCCAAGCAAAATCATCCTCCTCTTCCTCCTCATCACATCTACCCCCGAATCATCCAAGTCTATATTTTCGGCCAATAGCTGCAGTTCTTCCCGAGTGAACGAACTTAGAAGTAGTTTGCAATATTTATATTTTTCAATTGAAAGGGTATTAGTATTGACAACTTAAGTTCAAGGGTAAAAACATTGATTTCAGCTAATTGAGACCAATGCAACATATTACTATCCAGATCTAACACAATATTACTCAATTTTGATAACGAATCTCAATAAATATAGACAAATTACTTACGTTTTAATTCTTAATGGTTGCAATAACCCAAGTGTTCACTCACATAAACAAACCAATACTGACACTAAAATGCGTCCGATTCGCATGCAAAATTTTGTGCTCAATTCTGGGCGCGTATCATATATGGTACTTGTAGGCGCAATTCATGATTCCCAACTATGAATCGAGGAAAAATTTAGAACCGAGGTATCATATATGATACTTGAGGTCCAAGGAGGTTATTATTGTACTATATTAAATGTAATTGTTTCGTTTGTCAAAAAACATAAGAAAATGGACCGTACGGTGCGCAAGCTTCAACGCATTCATGCATCGTGACTGAAACAATTAAATAAAGAAAAATGGGAAAGCTGCGGGAAGCTGATTTTTGAAGGCCTTATGGAGGAGTCTGTAACGAACGCGTAGAAATTGGTTTCTGGGTGGGAAACTGTTGGAAAATTAACTTAATGCTTTTTTGGTTTACATTTCTTGAAGCAGGAACGAATAAAATTCATATTTTACATGCTAATTGAAAATAAATCAATTTTAATAAATAAAAAGTACATAGTTAACATATGATTAGTCTCAAGAATAGAATCCATTTTTCAGAATTAAATTCGCACAACTGCAAAACACATAATAAGCAATTGAAGGAAGCGATATATTTCACGAAGCGTTAGCTTGAGATGCAACATAATCGACGCCCGGTTTCACAATGGATTTTTGGGTTAGATATATACATGTGGGACTCATAAACAGATACGTCATATAGTAGATATATCGCCTAAGTATATAGGGCATAAATTAGCTACGTTTTCAAGCATTTTGTTTAATGTGCCCAGCTAATTAAACTCTATTCTTTAACATTGATATGGCGATCGTATAAAATAGACAAATAATGAAATGAAACTTATTTTTAACGGGCGTGGAGTGCTTCGAAAACTCCTGCTTTAAAAAAAACTATTGATAACATTTTAAGCAAATATTGTATACCGTTATTTTACTTATTAACATGGAAGCTAATTAACGGCTATATTTTGAGATAACTCAACCAATCAAATGCTATTATTAGTAATAAATCGACTAGATCGGTTTTTCACAGCACAAGCATGTCGTTTGTATAAAATTTTATCGTATGTAATATCACTGCGAGTTTATAATCTGATTAAATCCTGAGCGCGTTAACGCGAGAGATTTAATCTTTTATAATAAATCGCCAATTTACACGAATTATATCACTATTTGACAACTTGTGTAGATAAACTTTATAAACACGTCTTTCACATCCAGATTTTCCATCCAAGTCCCTTTAAAAGAAAACACCTTGACTATATTTGCACTCTGGTATGTGGAAATAATTAGTAATAGAATTTTGCCGGTTCAGTGGTGCGGTGATAAAAATGTTTGGCTTGCGACCACGAAGTCCAGGGTTTGAATCCTGGCCAGGGTTCAGTGATGCTTTTTCATGTGTTACCGAGACGGTGAGCTAGACCGCTGTTGAGTGGCACAACATGTCTAGTCGCTGTTATCTCTCCTGAGTTCCAGTCTCAGCTGCGGTAGATGGCAATCCCAACTAGCACCAAAGTAACAGTAACTGAGATAGGAACTTCGTATGAGTAACCGTTACGTAATTGCGACTAAATTTACGACTTTGGTGTAAAAATGACTTCATTTGACAAGTCTACAGTCCCTGCCTAGTAGTTTCTACCACTAATGATTACTTTATAGTTATGCAACTTCTACGTAGCTTTTGTGGTACATGGGAACGTGGTAGTTACGAGTGGGACGACTTTCGGGTTTTCAGAACTTGAAGGTGATAAACTAAGTAGCAGCGACTAACTCGCATCACTGAAATGTGACTTCAAAGTTGCAATCACCTTCAAGAAGCTTTAATAATTGCCGCGACGTTCTGGGAACCTTCACTATTTCTTTAAAGTAGTGGAACTTGTAAGTAATATTCATAGATGTTAATTATGTTACTGCTACCTACAGAACTGTGTACGGCTACTACAAAGTGCACATTACCTCTGAAATTTACCATGAAGTAAATTTCATCATCTAGTTCCCAATGTTGACCATAGATAAAGTTAATGCAACAAACCTAACCTATATAATATGTTGGCCTAACCTAAACTAGAATTATATGCTGTTATATTTATGCTATGCAACATTTTATGTTCAAAATAAGGCAACAAAATTTAATATTTCAACACAGTTTTATTACACCTACCTTTCCTTCAATGTTAACTATCAATGTAATAATATATTTTACCAATAAGGTGTATGTTTATTAAGTCGTTGATATATGGCTGCATACAAGTAAATTGCGACAGCTGATAGGTTTTTCAATGTCAAGTTAGGTAAATGATAAACAGCAAAAGCTATTAACGCGTTCAGTCTAGACCTCAACGTACGGCTAACACGTACGTTCCGAATCAATAGCGGGAGAAATGTAACCATGAAATAGCAGCGGCAACTTTGAAGAGGTAATTTTTGGTAGTCACAACTTTGCTACGACTTTCAAGTGATGCTACAGTTCCATTCGCAGATTTGTGGTAAATATAACTTTAAAGTTACGTATTTGCAGTTTTCGTCACTCTCGCCAAGTAGCAATTACTTTCAAGTAGCATTTCTTGGTGAAAACGACCTTAAAGTCATATTTTCTGAAATACGCCATGTTGATGGCCAAAATTATCGACGCCATTATTATAACACATGAACCATAATTTCACAATTGATTAATAAATTTAATTTGTCGCAATTTCTCCACCAAATACAACAAATGAATACATAAAAAGTAGTGTTAAGTTCCGAAGAACAATAAAAAATAAGTTTCGGCATTTAGTGTGTCATATTCTCGCATGACATTATATATTTTAAAAACAATACTTTCCTTAAAAAATGTAAATTTTAAAGGCGCGTGGTTAGATTCGGACGTTTTATCATTATGTTTGTCAGTAAAATTGCACTCGTTTTAATTGTGACGCTTAGACCATTGGAAAATAGCACAAGTTTTGCTGTCTAATATTACCTTCTGATATTCTATTAAATTACTGAGTTAGGGAAATGAACAAGAACAAGAATCATATGTAAGAATGAAACATAAATATAATAAAATCGGTTGCAAGACAAAGAAGGGGCAACATCGATTTAAAAGAGTAGGGGGTGGTAAAGTTTTCTGAAAGTTGCGGCGTCTACGCTGCCACGTCGCCGCTCCGGAGCAACAACGGCATTGGAACGTAGCCAGCCAAGTTCCAGGAACGTGGCTGTAACGTCATCGTCACCAAAAAATATTCCGCATTTTGGTCATAAACACGTTCCTATTACATGCATGTGACTACTGCCAAAACACTTTAAAGTGCCTATAATAGTCATTGCTACGTTCCCACGACTAATTGTGCTAGTTGGAATATCGTAGGGAATGGTTGTTGTGCTGATGTCTATGTGTACGTGTCCTGGTTGAGTGGTAGAACAGCAATAGCTGAACTCCTCCAGGACGTTAATATAAATAAGGAACTAAATTAAATTAAAAAAAAAAAACACTTGAGACGTCATAAGAAAATTTAAGGCGCTGCTTTCTAGCATATACGCCAAGAATGAAGTTTCTGGTCTCCCATGATGCTCTACGTATTTTCTTCAATTCTCCTCTCTTGCCAGCTGGCGTTACTTATGTTTTCCTATTTTCCTCTCAACCCTTCACCGAATATGTTGAAAAATGTTTTACATCTAGCTATAATACATACGTGTACAACATTTCAAGTCAATATCTTAAACCATTCCAGAGAAAGCGCATGCACAAAAGACAGACAGGACATTTTTTTCGCACAGATTTAAAATCTCGACTTTTTATGACATTTCAACAAGAAAATTTTTTGAAAATTTCCTTGTACTCCACTACGTGGATGTGGAAGTAAAACGAAGTTTATGTTTCTAGGTACTTTCTTGTCTTTTTGTGTTTACTAACCTATTTTCGTTTCTGTAACATAAGGATGTATTCCCAAGTCGATTTATCCAGTAAATAGCGAAGTAGGTGTAAATATTTAACAAATGTAGTTGCAGAAACTTAAAAGTTCACGAAATTCGCCATATTATTTTAAACGACTGACGTGACAATCCAGAAAACAATAAAACGTTAAAGATACAGATATGCAAGTAGTATAGTAGTAATATTTCATTTCGTTTCTTGGTTGTCAGTCAGTGACTATGTTACAATTAAAATGTGGCGAATTTCGCAACTTTTAAGTTTATGGAACTGCATTCGTTAAGTATTTACACTTATTTCCATTTTTACTAAATGAATCACTATGGAGATATCTACAATCTACATATAAACATCAAAACATGTCAAGAAAGCATGAGGAGACATAAACTTAATACTAAAGATAAGTTTTCTCTATTTAGTTAATTTATTTGTGAAAATACTAATACGAAATTTTGTTCACAAATTTTTTCCCGAGCTACATTGCTAAAAAATGACATAATTCATGGAAATTACCAGTTTACTTTCAAATCAAAAAATTTAATATTTAAAGATAATACATTGTTTTTTTTAACGCCTTATTTAATATATTAACGCCCCAGCGAAGTTTAGCCCCTAGGTATTCCAGGGCTCAACTAGGACACATACACATAGACACCAATACAGCAACCAGTCCCTACCACATTGCCCGCTTCCGCAGCTGGGATTCGAACTCGGGAAAGATTGTGCTACTTAACAGCGGTTTAGCCTACGACTACTGTCTTGGTAACATATTAAAAATGCCACTAAACATCCATCCCCTAACCTGAATTTTAATCCAGGACTTAGTGGTCGCAAGCCTAACACGTTCACAACGCGCTACTGAGCCTGCATAATTTCCAGTCTTTATATTACTATGCATCTACTATGTTGAAAAAATTTTACGAAAAAAATTCAAAGCATTATTGATATTAGATTCTGCTGCTCTGATATTGCACCTTTATAACCTTTATACAATACACTACAAATTACATAATATTTTGAAATTTAAAAATAATTTCTATATATTTATAAATTACAAATATTTTAAACAGGAGATATAATTCTCTATACAGGGTGGACCATTAATAAGAAGCCATAGTGCAGAGGTATTTTCTTTGTGCCAAAATGTGAGGATATAACTAAATATGCTTTAGTAAAATGTTGCTGTGGGAAAAGATATAGGGTGTCAAAATTCAAATTAATTTTTCATTTTTTTTGCAATGCCTTAAGAACCTCTTCGCTGATCTTCGCCAAACTTGTCAGAGAAATTTTTTTTATTCTAAAAAACAATAATGTATGTACTACATCACGTTAGATCATAGATGGCGCCGCAGGACCTATATCTGATAATGAAGTTTTTTCATATTTTCTTGAACGAAATGTTGTGGTACTTCTGAACAGAAAATCTGATGCGGGCGTCATTTCCACGTATAAAAGGTACACTTAGTATAACTTGATAACTCCAACCATTCTCGAGGAACTGTATTTTCACGGTATTGAGATAAATACATAAATCAAAAGCTTATGTAAAATAAGGATCTAATCTTATTAGAAGACCAAAAAATAACATAAAAGTTGACTCAATGACATTAGTATTTATTGTATAAACTTTCCCCCCATGCAAATACCCCATTGCTGTAACAGAGTAAATTTTCGATATGGTCTCCACCTACTTCTATGCGTTTTTCTAGTTCTTTTCATACAAGATTTTCTTACATTGAAAAATACGTTTTCCTGTCCTGTAATAAAATTGGCTGCGTTTTATATCTTGTCCCACAGTTTTTCTCTTGAATTGATAGTATTTGCATAGACTAAGGACTTCATATGTCCCCACACATAATAATCAAAAGGATTATAATCAGGACTCCTTGGTGGCCAAGCAAAGTCACTTCCTCGACCAATCCATCTGCGTGGGAAAGTCTCATCAAGATAATTCCTGACTCCAATGGAGAAATGAGGGGGAGCACCATCTTGCATAAACCACATTCTGTTCCAAATGTCTATCATGAGAGCATGTAATATATCAGCAAGAGTATTTTGAAGAAAAAACAGATACGACTGTTCATTTAAATTTGGAGGAAGGACAAATATTCCCAATAACTGATCGCCGATAATACCACACCCAACTTAATCTTAAATTCGTTCTGAAAAGTCTTTCTTCAACGGCATGAGGATTTTCTAGTTCAAAGTAATGGGTATTTCTCCAGTTAAAAACGCCCTGGAGAGTAAAAGTTGCTTCGTCGGTAAATAAAATGTTCCTAACAAAATTTCGATCCCTGTTGTGTTTATTTAGAACAAATTGACAAAATTGTAGCCTTTGTGGAAGAACCCTTCGAAGTAAGTTTAGTACAGGAGTGAAGTGATATGGGTAGAAGCGTTCTTTGCGTAAGACTCTTAGAACAGATTGTTTACTAACCCCTGTTGCCGCTGATAAACTACTTGAGCTGACTTGAGGAATTGAGGATCTTCATCCACACGAACTAAAATTTCTAGTTCTTGATCTGGAGTAATTCGTTTCGGCTGTCCTACATCATTTTTATAACGAAATGAACCCGTTTCTCCCAAACGAACAGATCTACGAAAATCCCATGGTCTGGCTGTATTCTATTTGGATATTGAAATGAGTATCTCCTCGCTGTACCACGTACGCTAAAATTTTTTTTTACGTAAACACATATATCCCGCATTTCCTTCTTTGAAAAAATATTATGTCGAGGCATTTTAAATATAGAAGTTAAGGAAATTAGCTCGAGAAACACAAGAATAAAACAAAATGATTAAATGACGTACATGACAGAACTAAAACGTAACCAAAGCACACTGTTCAATAAATACACTTTGTTTCATTAAATTTGAATTTGTCTTTCAAAAATTATTGAAATGTTTAACGGCATTTTCCTCGAAAACGGTTGGAATTATCAAGTTCTACCAAGTGTACATTTCATACGTGGAAATGACGCCCTCATCAGATTTTCTGGTCAGAAGTACCACAGCGTTTCGTACAAAAAAAAAATATGAATAAAATTCATCAATAGATACAGGTCCTGCGACGCCCTCTATAATCTAGCGTAATGTAATACGTAAATGATTGTTTCTTAGAATAACAAAAGTTCCTCTAGCAAATTTGGCGAAGATCAGTCAAGAGGCTGATATTGCAAAAAAACGAAGAAATAATTTGAATTTTGACACCTCGTATTTTTTTCCACATCAACATTTTACTAAAGCATATTTGGTTATATCCTCTTATTTTGGCCCAAAGAATGTACCCCTGCACTATGGCCTATTATTATTGGTCCACCCTGTATTTATTTAAGGCACATAAAAAACCTCAAAGCTTTGCCGCTTATAGATGGGAGACCGGGGCATGTTATATATTTGTAGAAAATGGTAAATCATAAATATTAATATTATGTATTAATTAATACATAAAACAACATTATTCTCATGTAAAGTATGTTCTGGCATGATTAAAATAAGAAATGCTGAAAGGTGTAACTTTTATATCCCTAAGGTCTATGCCAATTTTATGTGTTTTCCGTCGAGAGCTTTCCATTTTATAGGTGCTTTGTGAAATTTTCAATTTTTGCTTAATTCTACCAAAATAGTCATTTTTGGACCCGTATTTGTGGGCCCCCTAGAGGCGAGTGGAGGGGGCAAAAAGGTGTAACTTTTATATATGTCATTTCTTATGATATCCCGAAGGCTTATGCCAATTTTTTGCGTTTTCAATCGAGAACTTTCCATTTTATAGGTGCTTTGTGAAATTTTCAATTTTTGCATCATTCTACAAAAACAGTCATTTTTGGACCCGTATTTATGGGCCCCCTGGAGGCAAGTGGGAGGCAGAAATGTGTAACTTTTATGTATGTCATTTCTTATGATATTGCGAAGGCCTATGTTAATTTTAACGTTTCCCATCGAGAATTTTCCATTTTATAGGTGCTTTGTGAAATTTTCAATTTTTGCTTAATTCTGAGTCTAAGTCTTGTTACTTTTTTGGACCATGGGAAAATTGTAACTTTTTATACATGGTCTCAAATATTTATAACAAATGTTTTGCCACAAAGTAGAAGAATCCCACTTCTATTTTCGGTGGGATCATGACCAATTTTTAAATTTGTCGCGCTTTTTCCTGTACCAGCAAAATATTGTAACTTTTTTTTTATCAACTCAAAATTGTACAGACTGTCATATAACGCAGTTGTTAGCAGGTATTCATTCGGTTCAAAAATATTTATTATTCCATGGCCCCGGGCCCAAAATCAAACCACTCTGTGGACTTGTGACCCGGCCTATGGTGACTAGTAAAATATTTTCCTCAGTATGCCACAATTGTTAGCAGGTATTCAAAATAGTCGATTTTGCACTCTGGCTCTTAAGCTATTAGTTTCCTGTAGATTAATTATAAAATTCTGCTTTCATTTATGATTAATACATTTGAAATGCGAATAGAAGGCAAGAGAGAATCTTGGCTTGTTTCTTTTTATTACATAGTCTAGAATTGGAGTAGTACTTTGTTTCCAAATTCATCCTAAATCATTACTGATTACAGTCATACTATTAATGTCGGTTTTATCGCTTTATTTATGACCAATCTACTGTTGCCTACATTAATATCTTCCACATTATCACCGCATTTAAATACCTTTTAGATGTGTTTTTATATCTATTTGGTTTACTGTTCAATTCAACTACTTGTTTATGGATGCGGATGTTTTACTTCTGAAAAACGTATTCTCAATTAAAACAGTAACCCTCTACGAAGTGTTTCTGTCATGTTACACAGAATATTATCATTATAACAATAAAATCACAATAAAAATGTTATCTACAACATTGAACCAGCGTCAGAAGAAAGGTGACTGAATGAATAATTAATTAAGTACGATTAAATATACATGTGTTTCGCTCTTTGTTTCCTTTTGCACCAATCTCAAATTAATTTTAGATGATAAGATTCTATTAACCGGCGATTGGAAATTTAATTTAATAACTTTCAGTAGGCTTCGTTGCAAATGGTTAAGCTTTGTGTATAGCACTTTTAGTGGATATTAGGTTTTAACAGTTATTACAATTTTTGTATTTTTTCTGAAATTGCGTAGTGCGTCACTACTATATCATATTTAATAGTTTTCCTATAACATAATTTTTCGCCAAAGTGATCAAAGGGATATGCCACACAGTGTGGCAGAATGGACAAAATTCGCTTTAAGGTTCAATTTTTGAGATATCGACTTGAATTTTTTTAAACTACTCGAAAAGCAATAGTCACTGTGGCTTTTTCGAAATTTGTGTTTTCTTGGAAGGATTAAGGTCGTTCAAGGTCAAATTCATTTTTTTAAATGGGAACCCCAATTACTTCCATATCCACATAGCGGAGTGGAAGTATAGTAATCGCAAAAAAAAATCAACATTTTTTTTATTAAAACAGGTTTAGAATGTCACGAAATGTCGAAATTTTAAATTTAAGCAAAAAAAAAATTTTTTTGTCTATCTGTCTGTCGGTCTTTAACTTTTTTTAGGGCACGATATCTCTGGAACGGTTTAAGACATTAACTTGAAATTTTATGCACGTATGTACTATTATGAGATCTGGAACAGGATTGTTTTTTGAACTTATCCGGTGAAGGATTGGGGGGTAACTAGGGGGTAAATAGGAGAAAATAAATAGAGCAAGTTAGTAAGAGTACAAAAATTTGAAATTTAGTGTATATGCCAGAAGTGAAGGCCTCAAATTTTTTCATATTTCTATGCCCCACGTGCCACCCCCATTCCATTATTAAAATGGTTAATAAAATAAAGTTGAGATATTCACTTGAAATTTGGTACACGTATATATTATAACGACACCTGGAATTAGATTATATTTAGAGATGGTTCCGTTGAAGCGTTGGGGATTTAATAGGGGTGAATATAAGAAAATAAGTAAAGCAAGCTGGTAAGAGTACAGAAACTTGGGGCTTGTTCTATAAACTGGAAGTTAAGTCCTCAGATTTTTTATAATATTTTTTAATTCATCCCACCACCCCCACTCCATTATTAAAATGGTTCATAAAATAAAATTGAGATTTTCACTTGAATTTGATACATAATATGTATTATAACGACAGCTGTTTTTAGATTATATTTTGAGATGATTCCCTTGAGGGGTTGGGGTTAAATAGGGACGAATATGGGAAAATAAGTAAAGCAAGCTAGTAAGAGTACAGAAACTTGGGATTTGATGTATACTAGAAGCTATGGCCTCAGATATTTCATAACATATTTCAACCCCTCCACTACCCCCACTCCATTATTAAAGGGGTTAATAAAATATATTTGAGATATTCGCTTGAAATTTGATACACGTATGTATTATAACGACATCTGGAACTAAATTATATTTTGAAACGATTCCGTTGAAGGGGTGGGGGGTAAGTAGAGGTAAATAAAATAAAATGAGTAAAGCAAGCTGATAGTTGAAATTTAGTTTATAGTAGACGTCAAGGCCTCACATATTTTTTACCCCCACCACCAACTCCACTCAATTATTATACGGGTTGATAAAATAAAATTGAAACTTCATTTTTGGCTTATATGCTAGAAAAAAACACCTTAAATTTATTTATGACATCTACCTCAAATATTATTAAAATTCTATGACCAATAATTTCCACATACTAGAGTGCAAACATAGTCAAGATGTTTTCCTTTCTAGAGACTTGGATGGAAAAGCTGGACGTGGAAGTAGTGATTCCTTAGGCAGCGGTTTTTATTGCAAATTCGGATTGTCTTGCTAAAAATAGACTACTTTTGTTCGAAACATTTTTTCTGAAATTGTAAATTTGTTTAGTTATCCAATGAGGAAAAATAAAAATTTTTGGAATTTGCGATTTTTTTACTCGATAAGGAGTTTGGACCAAAATTGCTAGAGGCAAACAGAGTTTGGAATCCTTCCGGGTATATTCTCAATTTTTTCTGAATTGTCCAACGCCCTTTGCAGAAAAGAGCATTGTGGAGTTTTCAGTGCATCAAAAAGGGCATTGGACACATTGAGAATATTCCCGGAATAATTCCAAACTCCTTTTGCCTCTTACAATTTTTGTCCAAACTTCTTCTGTTTTTCGACAAAAAAATCGCAAAGTTCTAAAATTTTTATTTTTCCTGGCCGCATAACTTAAAAAAAATTATAATTTCAGGAAAATGTAGTAGTCTATTTTTAGTCAGACATGCCGAACTTGCAATAAAATATAGGGGCTGCCATTTAAAAGAATGAATTTGACCTTGAATGTGCTTAACCCGCAAACAAAAAATTTCAAAAAAGCCGTAGTGACCCACTATCCCAGACTCCTCTCCGAGCATTTGAAAAAAAGATTAAGTTGATATCTCAAAGACTGAGCCTTATAGCGAATTTTATCCTTTCTTCCACACTGTGTGTCATGGTAACGGAAATAAGGAATATTTTTGTTTTTTTCTTTTCTAATTTAAAAATTGATAATAAGCATTTTTGAGAGTATTCACGAAAGAAGTTTTCCAGAAAAAATAAGTGTATAATTACATCATGATTATATTCAAAAAATGTGTTTTTTAGTTAAAAAAAACGCCTTAACAATTAATTATAAAATAATAAACTGCGAACAGAATATTAAGAATATTCTAAAAAGTACATGAATACATATCTACAAATGTTTCCATGTTGTTGCTTTTGCATAGTTTTTAGATGTACAGAGTAAATAAGTTATGCCCCCTTTTTGTCGCAATCTTGGTTTTGCTAATACTCGATGGATGCAATGAATTCTCATTTTGTAGTTATGGCGAAGGCGCGGGTCATAATCGAATAGTCAAATATTTTCGGAATAGTTGATGCCGAATCAGGCATCAAAAGTTAAAGATTCAAAATAATAAATCCAATAAGACTACCATAGTTGCGTGACTATTGAAGATTTTCTGAAACTGGACCACTAAAAAGGATGAAAAAAATAAATAAATATAAATATTTTTTTAACACGACGCGTGAGGTACCTCTTTAATTACTTCTGCAAAAAAATATGTTTAGGAAGACTCTTAAAGAAGATACAGAAAAGTTTCGTACTTGTGCTCGCAACAAACTCTATTAAATGAGAAACTAGCTATTTTTTCAAGGGATCCCCTCGCTGCAAATAATTGAAACTGTTTTTCAAATCACTTTTAATTAAAGTTAAAACATACTTTTGTGAAAAACCAATTGATTGATGTAGTCAATTAAGAGAGAAGAAATATTTTCTAAATTTAAAAAATATTTTTTTCATTAAAAACTAACACAGCCACACACAAAAAAAATGTTCGCTGCCACCAACGAAACCTAGTACACCCTAGGTTTTTGGAGTCGCTGAATCCGAATCCGAGGTCGGTTTGTCTGTATCAGGTCGCGTTAAAGTCATTTCAAGGTCAAATCATTAGGTTTCGACAATAAATTTGAAAAAATTTGTATATAGGTTTTTGAGATCGCTGAATCCAAATCCGAGGACGGTTTGTCGGTAACAGGTCGCGTTAAGGTCATTTCAAGGTTAAATCATTAGATTTCGACTGGAAAATTTAAAAAAAAAATTGTAAATAGGTTTTTGAGGTCGCTGAATCCAAATCTGACGTCGGTTTGTCGGTTTCAGATCGCGTTACGGTCATTTCAAGGTCAAATCATTAGATTTGGACAGAAAATTTTGAAAAAATTTGTATATAGGTTTTTGAGATCGCTGAATCCAAATCCGAGGTCGGTTTGTTGGTATCAGGTCGCATTAATATTATTTCAAGGTCGAATGGTGGAAAAACTGACAAAAATATTCACCTGTTATTTCACGCATAAGCAGAGGATGTATAAGATATATAACATGTATACGATCGCGTAAAAAGCTAGATTTGTGATATATAAATATTGATTTGTACCTCGACAAGCTGATCAGCGGATCATTCTACACATTCCCTTTCGGGACAGTTGTCACCGACATTGCACTTGACGAGGCAGCAAGTAAAGACTAATTTACCGAAAAAATTCTTTCCAGTAGATTTATTCTTATTTATTACATCATTCATTTATAAAATTTAAAGATGCATGAGGAATGACTTAAACGTTTTTAAAAATGCTTAATTAAATCAAAATGCACTTTAAGAAGTTTACAAAGGAACAATGCCATTAATAGGAGTAGATCTACCGTAAATATATTTTTATCTTGAAAGTGGTCTCACAACAGGTATTGCCGAAGCTACGAGAATAGCTGTATATTGAAATCGGACACTTTGTCCAAATAAGTTATTTTCGACCAAATGACTAGAAAAGCAAAATGGTTCAGGCAGGCAAAAGAATCCATTTTTGTAGCATATGAGAATAAAGTGGACATCAGGACTACAACACTCTCGATTACAAGATATGGACACGCTCGACAATGTTCATAGCTCGTAAAATAAAATGTGTTTAATTTGAAAAACAGTCCAAGTTCACAACGTGAGAGTAACTTAACAATCTAGTAAGAGAGCTGGAAAAATCGCGAAATAACAGGTGAATATTTTTGTCAGATTTTCCACCATTCGACCTTGGAATGACCTTAACCCGACCTGATACCGTCAAGCCGACCTCGGGTTTGGATTCAGCGACCTCAAAAACCTATATACAAGTTTTCTCAAATTCTTCCGTCAAAATCTAACGATTTGACCTTGAAATAACCTTAACGTGACGTGATACCGACAAACCAACGTCGGATTTGGATTCAGCGACCTCAAAAACCTATATATACAAATTTTTTTCAAATTTTTCTGTCGAAATCTAATGATATGACGTTGAAATGACCTTAACGCGACCAGATACCGACAAACTGACCTCGGATTTGAATTCGGCGGCCTCAAGAACCCATACACAATTTTTTTCAAATTCTTCCATCGAAATCTAATGATTTGACCTTGAAATTACCTTAACGCCACCTGATTCCGACAAAGCGACTTCGGATTCGGATTCAGCGACCCCAAAAACCTAGGGTGTACTAGGTTTCGTTGGTGGAAGCGAAATTTTTTTTTTGCGTGGCTGTGTAATGAATGTAGATGCCTAAAATTTGCAGAGAATTTATATCTCCCGTTTACAAATAAATCTCTAAAATTTCATTAAAATTAAGCCTGGGGGCAGCTACTATGCTGCGTCCGTTGAAATTAAACATTTTTGTAATTCATTATTCACTGCTATTTGTAGATATAAAATGTGTTCCAGAGTCGAACGTCACCAAGAATGTCTTGTTCAATATCACCATTCTTTTAGTAAAAGAAATAGGAACCCTGCCAAGTAGGAAGCGGCATTTTTTAAAGTATAAACCTTTTTACTTCCCTCGCATACCGAAGGGAAGTAAAAAAATCACCCTCTAAAGTTTTTTCGGATTTTAACGTTTCAGATCACGTAGATTACGAAAATATAGGTTTTTCAATTCCGTCTGTCTGTCTGTCCGTCTGTCTGTTGGTGCATTAACTAAAAAAACTACTTGACGGAGAGCAGTCAAATTTGGTAGGTAGTTGACGCTACTGTCGTGAGACATTAAATTATATTTATCTTATTTTTACTTACTTCGTCTCTAAGGATGGGCAACCAACTAGTACAAAAATCTATTGAATAATTAGAAACGCATCTATCCTCGCTTAACAAAATAATCGCGGATTCTTTAAGTTTTCTTTTAGTTCCGTTGCTCTCTTTTTCCAAAATCTTCGCCGAGTCCCATTTAATTCTATGATTATTATCCCAAGATTTTGGAAAAAGAGAGCAACGGAACTAAAAGGAAAGTAAAAGAATCCGCGATTATTTTATTAAACGAGGATAGATGCGTTTCTAATTATTCAATAGATTTTTGTACTAGTTGGTTGCCCATCCTTAGAGACGAAGTAAGTAAAAATAAGATAAATATAATTTAATGTCTCACGTGACTATGGAAATACATAAACAAAGAACTGTCATGGTTGACGGCCAAAAAAGTTTTGAGAACGGAAGTAGATTCTCTTCCGAAACGTTAACTTCCTATAGCTTTGATTTTGAGTTTTTAGTTTATAACATTGTTCTAGTTTATATATTTTTAGGTGTGAGACTTTTTGAAACGGTCAAGTACTCAAGAACCAACCCCTGTCTGATCCGTTTGGCGCAGAGGTTTTTTCATTAAAATTTTTAATTTTAAATAAAAAGTAAGAAAATTCCTATTTCGTAGTTTTAAATCAAGCTATTTTGCAAACCACTGAAATTATTAAGTGAAAATTCATAGTAATTGTCTTGTTATGGTTCCACTTAGGTACTCTTATAGTTTTTTTAAATGTGCGTACTAAGAAATAAAGCTATGGCCAAAAATAATAAATATTTCCCTATCGGATGTCTCTTTCTAGGGAATGGCCACCTTAACGAGTAATCTGTAAAATAGGGCTTTCTTCACCGAAGGGGTGGTATTTTTGGGGATTGTGCGGCATCCCCAGAACTGATTTTTGTGGTTTTGTGATGTTTAATTCTCGTACTAACAGTTGCGGAAGGAAAATCTCAGATAACATTTTTTTGCGAGCTTCTGGTGTATTTTTTACTTTATCGACTGGACTATTTGGTTGGAATAATATTACAATTTTACCAATGTTTGCACATCTTCTCTCAGCTCTTACTAATAAGTTTTTTTGTGCAATCATTTCTTTTTAATTTGGACAGAATTCGTAAGTTTCTAGTAAACCACAGTTGTCGCCATTTAATCTAATTCAACTCATTTTGAACACGCATGCAATGTTGTTTTTCCTTTCTTTAGTGCAAATTATATTCAAAGGAATGTATCTTAAAATTAAGTAAGCTCCATTAAGGAAGAAGTGTGCTGAAAGCAGCAAAACCACCAAACAAGTAAGTAATTTCCATAGCGTGATGTGCTTCCTTAAACCACGAATTCTTTCCACTACAGAAAACTTTGTAATCACCAATAATGATAAAATAACAGGTTGAAAACGTGATTTGTATTTATATTGCTTTTTTTTCACATTGTAGCAGTATGTCTAAGCTACACAAAAATAAAATAAACTAATTTGGCCGTATTCAGTTATAGATCATAGACATAGAAAAATAAATTAAGGATGAAGTGAATTTAAACGTGTTTAAAATACAACCTAAAAATCTAGAGGCCTTTATTATTAGAAGCGTAATATTAGTTAAATTCCAAATAAATACAATTTTAATCAAGGTATAAAATATGTTGGCATTTCTGACTAAAACTATATTCCTTGTTTTAACATTTAAATTTAACTGGTGTGAATTTCATATTTTTTTTTTATCCAGTGTGTACCTTTAGTTAAGCCATTTTAATTTATTCAGTGTAAATGTTAAATATATTGAATTTATTCTGAAAGTTTAAAATAACAATGCCATGTTTCATTTAAACAATGTGTAACATATTGAATTTGTTTTTTGCCTGTTTCTCTATGCGTTTTTACTTGTTTGTTTGGATATGGAAATCATATTCGATTTGCAATTTGCATTGAATCAAATAAAACCAAATTTACATGAATGCTAGATCGCGTGATACACGTATATGATAGAAAAGCTAAAATGTAATGAGAATCTCTCTATAGACTTATAAATACTTTGTCTGAATAATAGTCAAAATTATATTAAAGACTAGTAACATAATATATTGACGTAAAGGTATAACATAAGCTATGCAGATCAAAATACGGTACTAAGCAAATATAAGATAAGTATATAAGATATTTGTGTTTGACATTAGCTTTCATAGGTGGGACTCATAAATAATCTTAAAAACGTAAACCATTTTAAAAACCAACTGACTAAGAAATCATTACTTTCACATCCAGATTTCCCATTAAAGGAAAACATCTTGCCTATGTTTGCACTCTGGTATGTGGAAATAATTCGTCATAGAATTTTTTTATAATATAACATTTGAGGCATATATGCCAAAAATAAAGTTTCTGGGCTATTATTAGCTTACTTTACTTATTTTCCTCTATTTACTCCCACTCCTTCAATGGAATCATTTCAATCAGATGTCATATTAATACATACGTGTACCAATTTTTAAGTAAATATGTCAATTCTATTTGAGCAACCCCTTTAATAATGGACTGTAGGTGGTGAGGGGTTGAAAAATGTTATAAAAATATCTGAGGCCTTGATTTCAAGTATCTCTAGTATATCTCGTATCTAACCCCAATTTCTGTACTCTTACCAGCTTGCTTTACTTATTTTCTTAATTTTCCCCTTCACTGGAATTAGCTCAAAATATAATCTTGTTCCAGATCGCGTCATGATACATATTTATACCAAATTTCAAGTCTATATTTTAAACCGTTCCTAAGAGATCGTGCTTACAAAAGAAGTTATAACCGACAGACAGACAAAGTTTCTTTTCGCTCAAATTTATAATCTTGACGTTTTATGACATTCTAAGCCCATTTCAACAAAAAAAAAAAAAATAATTAAAATTGAAATTACTAAAAAGTACAAAGCTATTTTTTTTTGTCGAATATTGATTAATTAATAATTGCAATAAATCGATCGACATACAGGGTTATTCATTATATTTAGGCCACCCTTTATAATCGTTATTACTGGAGACAGAAAAAAAGTTTCAAGCAAAAGTTGTGGGGCTCTAACTGAACCCTTTTAATAAGTTAATTGAAGCATAGTGGCGTGCAGAAATTGAGGGGTAGAAGAAGCAGCAATATATTTTTTTATGGAACGCCCTGTGTGTTGTTAAATTTTTGAATTGTTCTTTTTTTTTTCATTTCAAAAATATGACATATGACAGTTCTATCTTTAACCGTTTTCGAGTTATTGAACATTGAAAATTAATATATTAAGACTACAAACCGCATTTATTTTAACTATTTAATTGTGAACATATAATATTAACAGAACAACAAATGCAAATAATAAATTATAAAAGCTGTTCGATATGGCCACACTATTTTCGATGCAAAGTTCATATCGTCTTCCGAAATTCCGAAAAGTGCTCAAAATTATATCGTTATTGATAACGTTTAGATTATTTATTTCATTCTGAATCTCTTCTTTAATGGCAAGAATACTGTGATTATTACTTTTATTAACTATATCCTTTAAAAACCCCCATAGAAATGAATCTAATGGAGTAAATTCGGGACTATTAGGCGGCCATTTAATAGACCCATTATTCCCAATCCATACTGGAAATGCATTGTTTAAATGTTCTCGAACTTCTAGTGAACTATGTGGAGGTGCCCTGTCCTGCGTCAAAATCATATTGTCAAGTGCATTAATCGGAAAATTGTGTAAAAGAATGTTTTCAACATCTGGGAGAATTTCTTCCAGATAGCTAGCACGATTTAAAATAAAATTATAAAATATTGGTTCCACTATTTTATTGCGGAAAATGCCACACCAAACACTGACAGATTTTTTGCCGGATTTTTTGTTTGTACCAATCTCTTTCTGTTGTTTTTTCTTTCCCAGGGGCGTCGATTCTTTCTATTAAAAACTCCCGCTGTGGAAAATGAAGACTCATGTGTCCATAATATATTATTGAAATAATCAAGACCTTTGTTTAATTTTCGAATCATTTGGCAGCAAAAATCCAGCAGTTTCCTTTTCTGAACTTCCGTTAAATGCTGAACTGGTAATATTTTGTATGGTTTGTAGTTGTTCTTTTTAGCGTACGTTGAATTTTGGAGTAACTTTTATCCAATTGGATGACGGCATTGTTCAAACTGCTTTCAGGATTTTCTGAAAATAATAATATTTTAACAATAGTATATTAATGATTATTAAACATAAATTTAACTTGAAAATTTAACAAGATATTTAACTATTCTTCTTCGTTTGATCTAAGAGAACGTTGATTTCTACTGAAACTGGAGGTATTATTTACCTTTCGGTAAACATACTCAAACGTGCTTATTGATGGCGTTGGACAATTTGAATAAAACACTCTGTATTCTCTTCGTGCTGCACGTTTAATTTTATTATTTTTTATATGACATGTGAATATTTGCACTTTTTCGGCAACATTGTATGCCATTTTGATTTGATTACATAAATAATGTCAAAAAGAACAGAATACATAGACTACATTAATAGTAGAGTTCAAAACGAGATCTATCTCGACTTCCGTGGAACATTGAAAGGTAAAAATGTGTTGATTACGTTGTTGCATAGTATTTGGCTTGTATATACACCCCGTAAATTCGTCTGGCGATATCGGTGTCCAAATAACCCCCAGGGGTGAAAAAGCGAAAAAACTAGAAAATTAGATTTTTCCCTAATCTTTCTAAAAGTTTTCAAATTTTTGTTTTATTATGTATAATAATAAAGTTATAGCAAATTATATGTGAAGAAATTGCATTAGTTGAAGCGGATAATGGTTGTTATAGACCTATGTAACTTCCTTATTATGCATATATTCATTTTACTATTTTCGCAAATTCATTACACTCCTGACTGTAGGTAGACGAACGAAAATTTTAGAAAATTGATAAGAATAAAAGTTGTAGCCTGTACTATCTAAATTATAATCGTTTTTTTATGTTTATATTCCACCTATAAATAAGAAAGTTATAAAAGAAATACTAACCTGTTGACAGAATTCCCGCAACACCCCTGTTGCAGCTATCGCAAGATCTGTCTATTTCCCTCTCTCTCTCACTCGCTGCTCGCATAGTCGTAAAAGTATTGCCATTTAAACTTATTCATTAGAAATTAGCCTGGATAGTGTGATATAACATAACAATAATTTAGGACGTAATTGTCCTAACAAAAATAAGATAAAAATACATTAACGCAGATACTAATGACCTAAATTACATAGTTTTTAAAATATAAAATAATGAATTTTTGGAAGAAAAACTACTTTTATAATTAATAATTATTTACCCACACCCTTTACTTGTCTTAATAATATTAATAATAATAATATAGGAGGCGTGTGAAATGCCACAATAATAATAAGACACATTGATTATTTATAAACCAATTAATAATAATACTAAACAAATAAAATTGATGTTGAAGTTATTACAAGGTAATACATTTTCGTATTAATTGAAAAATGCACATTATAATAAAATACAAAAGTAATGATCTCACAAATTATCATTTTGCTAATATTTCATCGTCCGTTTCTTCATCTACAACTGTGATTTTGTCTGTGTATCAATTTATATTTTTTGCAGTGGTTGAGCATCCTGAAATGACATTTTTTAATACACGTTGTTTAAACGATTTGCAATACTTTTACCTGTTTTACAATAACAAAGTGACATTTCTGCAGTCAGAGCTGGCATTTGGCGATTTATTTGTCCATATAGGTAAATAAGAATTATCTTCATTTATTCTCCACCCGTACTCCAAAGGATTCGGCATATTAATAACTGGGTTTAAAGCACTGCTCCATATAATAAATTGGTAAAATGCTCTCAAACAGTGTTGATTCAAGGCGTCACTTATAGGGGGGCAATTTGTCTATACTGAATTGAGACATTGAAATGCCATCTTCGCCCTCAAATCATTAATATTATCGCAATTAGTGGGAGAGTACAGTAACATGCAAAACTTTTCCAACTCCCTAAATTTTGTTACTTCTAAAGAAACATAATTTTCACATGAACGCGATAACAGATTGCAATTTGTTTCAAAGATTTTTCACGAATAATATATTTTATTTTAAAATATTAACAATATTGAAAGAATTTATATATCTATTATTTTCATTTGTGCTGTCTGCATGTAAACATTTACGTCAAAACTTTCTATAAAATGAAGTAAGAGAACCAGTACATCGTACATCAGTATCCTTACAGCTTATATTATAATGCATTCTGTAAAACCTTCAGATTTGGCTGATATGTGCAACAATATTCTAGTATCTGCCTTTTCATGATTAAAAGATAATAATTTCCTTGAATTAAGTGATTTTCGACTTTTAATCTTCAATTTAAATTCCGCATTTAATTCAATTTCGGTATTATTTGATGAAGACTCCATATTTCACAATAATGTTATAAATATATAACAATATCTAATTAAACACCACAAAAAGCATGTGATGAAACAATATTCTACAGAGGAGTATGCATTCATATGTGAGCATATAGAGCTTCACGGGCCGAGGTGACGAGCGGGAAGACGTGTTAAAGTGCAAGGGAAAACGACAGAGTAGAGATAGTTGCAACTGGGGGTTGAATTACATTTTTAACAACAACTAACTATTTTCTTCATAACTCGCTCATTTATAATCCAAAAGTAAAACCGTAAAAACTGGTCTAATCCAGATAGTATAGACTACAACTTTTATTCTTGTCAATTTTTTCAAATTTTCGTTCGTCTGCCTATAATCACAAGTGGAATGAATTTACGAAAATAGCAAAATGAATATTTGCGCGATAAGAGAACTATGCTAGTTTTTAGGAAACAGTGTACGCTTTAAACAATACGTACATCTCTTACCTATAAATAGCCATAACTTTGTTACCATATATAATTTATCAAAAATGAAAAATTTGGCAGAAAGATGAGACAAATATCAAATTTTTCGTTTTTTTTCGGTTTTTCACCCCTGGGGGGTGCTTGGACACCGGTATCGCCAGACGAATTTAGGGGGTGTATATACATGTTAGGTACTATATAATAAAGTACTCAGTACATTTTTACCTTTCAATGTTCCACGGAACATGTTTCTAGACGACTTTTTCGTATTCTGAGTCTCTACTATAATATTGTAATTTCCGTTCGTGTAATAAATAGCTTAAATACGATTTTAAACGTTCAATAACTCGAAAACTGTTAAAGATAGAACTATCATATATCGTATTTTTGAAATCAGAAAAAAAAAGAATAATTCAAGAATTCAACGATATATAGGGCGTTCCATTAAAAAATATATTATTGCTTATTGTACCCCTCAATTTCTGCACGCCGCTGTGCTTCTACTAACTTATTAAAGTGGTTCAGTTACAGTCCTACAACTTCTGTTTGAAACTTTTTTTTCTATCTCCAATAATAACGATAATATTCATTATATTTAATGAATAACCCTGTACATCCCGGTTAGTGGAAATTCAGAGGCAGACTTTTTGGACCTGCAATGTGTCTATTCTTATGCTATTACTAATAAGTATCACACTGATTTTTTTTACTAATTAATTTAAATTATTAATCAAATTTCCACTGATAAGTAAAATTCTGAAATCATTTTGGTTGTCTGCCATGCACTAAGGAATTGTATTAATCATATATCTAACTGATATAAATGTGTCAGGTATATAACTACACGCTAGCTTCTATTAGAAGGTGTACCTGTACAACCCTTTATTTCAAGTTAAAAGGATAGCAACAAAATAAGGAAGTTTGTTTTCGGTTTCAATATCTTAAGAGCTACACGTAAATAGAGAAATTAAAGTTTGTACTACAATAAATAGTACTTTTTTAATTCAAAAATTTTTAATTGGAAAAAATACAAATTTTGTCCACATTACATTAATATTAGTTAGGTAATTTGGGGGTTACTAAATAATGAGTAGGAAATCAAAAGATAAATATGCAATATTGTAAATCCAATATGGCTGCCGTAATTGCAAAATGTTTGCAGATTTACATGAAATTTTGTACATAACTATATCAGGAGTCTGTGACACTGTGTGAAAGTTTTTAAAAAGTTTAACCGCTTTAACCGGTATTCCAGATCGCGTCTTGATACATATGTGCACCAAATTTCAAGTCAGTATTTTAAACCGTTCCTAAGAGATCGTGCTTACAAAAGAAGTTATAGACCGACAGACAGACAGCATTTTTTTTTAGATCAAATTTAAAATCTTGACGTTTTATCACATTCTAAGCCCATTTCAACAACAACAAAAATTAAAATGACCAAAAAGTATGAAGCTAATTCTTTTATTATCGATTACTGATTAATTAATAATTGCAATAAATCGATCAACGTACATCCCGGTTAGTGGAAATCCAAAGTCAGACTTTTTGGGCCTGCAGTGTATCTATTCTTAAGCTATTACTAATAAGTGTCATGTTGTTTCTTTTTTACTAATGGGAGTTACTAAATGAGTAGGAAATCAAAAGATAAAAATACAATATTGTAAATCCAATATGACTGCCATAATTGCAAAATGTTTGCAAATTTACTTGAAACTTCGTACATAAGTATATAAGTCTCTGATACTGAGTGAAAGTTTTAAAAAGTTTCACCGCTTTAAGCGGTAACTCAAAATTATGAAATACAATGTCACCGTCACGTCGCGTAGATTGCAACAATCTTAAATAATTCAGACAAAACTTGCGTCAAGTCAAGGTCAACATTCGTCTGTGTCTTTTAACAGAATATCTCATCAATGGATATCAATGGATATTCTTTTACTAATTCACAAAATTTAATATTAAATTCAAGATTGTCACGCATTTTTTCACAAGATCCGACGACACGTGTGACTTCAAATCGAGATTGCCAAAGGACGTGATGCGAGCACAGAAGTGACGCATCCTTGCCTGTTCCCTCAGTGTGCATCTACTCATTTTGTTAACATGGAGGAGACTTGAAAATGCACCACGTACGAGCCATGTTTTCTCTGTCTGAATTGGGTCCTAGTTGTCTGAAACCACCGTAAATTAATATATGCGGGAATAGATGCTGATTTCGATACTAGGTTGCCCTTTGAGCATATCTGGCCGACGCCGACGTTTGCCATAATCGTGTCTTATAATTAGCTTACTGCTTCCACTGCAGTACCGTAATATAATTTGCATTAGATACCACCATTTTTGACATACATCTAATGGAGATTTTTATATAGACATCCGTAACTTTTCAAGTACTCCCAGCGAATTTCCTAATATAGATATCCATCGGATATCTCGGGAAGTACTTGAACATCCAGTAGATATTTGTGTGTCACTTAATAATTCCCCATTTCCTTGAGAACTGAAAGAGATATTTGAATTCTGGAAAAGAATGTTTTTAGTAAAAATGATCCTTCTACAAATTGATAGATGGCGAGAGGTGCCTGTTATGAAACGTTGCAAGCAACTTTTTTAAAATGGAGAATTTTCAAAAACTCACCGGTTTTCGAGATATTTCGACTTAAATACAATTTTTTTAAATAACAAAAATCGCCATAACTTCATAACGTTTATTAGATTTTGTATATAAGATGAAAGACGTAAGTATCCGTTAGTCTACGTCTATTTTAATAACCAACTTATACGTCTTAGGTACACCGAAATGCAGTTCTCGGACAAGGGATGTAATAGGAACTAAAAAGGTTCGTGCAAGATTGACACATGTTACCTGGGATTGTGTTTAGTGCGTTTAGCTTGCAATCTGGCGTACCTAGAGAAACCAAAAAGATGTTCGGACTCCACTCTAAACTGTAGGAACTCGTTTCTCTTTATCTAACACAAAATACCCTTGATTTTCAAGGAGTTATACTTTTCCCCATTTGTTTGATGCACATGAAAAGGGCCATAAAAACCGACCATTCGGATATCAAAGTCGGTACCACAATTCCTGACAAGAGTACTATAGAACCTACCTCAAATTTAAAAATCGTGTTTTTGTTAGAAACTTAATGACGTTCTGGTAAACTAAAGAAAATCTTTAATTAATAATTTTAAATTAGTGGACGCATTGCCCGTCCTTCGTGGCATTGACAAATAAGTTCAAAGTGCAGCTCTGTTTATTTGTTCCCTGGGTATGGCGTTCTAATTATAGCACAAGAGTTACAGATCTTAATTAAAAGAGGAGCGTTTGCGTTTACTTCTTATCTTAATCATGCTAGAACATACTTACATAAGAGCAATGATGTTTTATCTACTAGTGCAGTAAAAAAAGCATTTTAATTTGCACAGTCTGGATACAGCAAGATTATGATTTTATCCTGTTTGGGGTATCACTGGGAGTATATTCCTAAGTTTTGGACCTCGAGAACCTTGTGCTACTTTTTTTTATAAACAATTGAATTTTTTTTACTGCGTTTTTCGAGCTTAAAATATGAATAACTCCGGTTCTATAAGTCGGATCGGGGCAAACTAAAAATCAATCTCTTCGTAATAAAATTGCCAATAAATTACCGTTGGTTTCAATTCTCTGGAATACGTACATAACCTACAAAACTGAAAAAACGCGAATGAACAGTACTTCTTTCATTTTAGTACCGGCAACTAGACCAATTTGCATCAAACTTTCAGAAAATATGCTTTTTGACGTAATAAAAAGACACTGAAAAGTTGGTGTCAAAATATTGAACCCATTGGCCAAAATTGCATTTGTTATCTAAAATTTGAAATTCCCGCCATTTTATGCCATTAAGTCCAAAATAAATTTTTTTTATTTCAAAATGTAGATCACGATGTCAGCTTTCGAATGCAATTAAAAATAATTTTTTTAATGTAATTTTGGCTACTTTTTTTATATTTGTTTATAACTCAAATAACAACAATTACATTTTTTCGGCCATTTTGAAAAACAAATTAAAGTTTTTTATCACATCTGATAGAGAATTTTGTGTCCTTTAATTAAAAAAAAAAGAAAGTTCATTTTTGTTAACGTAAACTCGAGATATTTAACTTTTTGCATTTTGGCCAATTGTTAATTACCAAATGCATATTTTGAGCTAAAATTTGGACTGTATCATTCTGAAACGTATTCATTTCATATGATAAATTAAAAAAAAATAAGTTTTATAGAAACTTATTTACAAACATTATAATGTAAGTGGCGCAATGCTAAGGCGTTTGGCTTGCGACCACGGGGTCCCGGGTTCGAATCCTGGCCAGGGTATGGATGTTTAGTGGCGTTTTTCATGTGTTACCGAGATGGTAGCAGTGTACTAGACCGCTGTTGGGTGGCACAATATGTCTAGTCGCTGATATCTCTCCTGAGTTCGAGTCTCAGCTGCGGTAGATGGCAATATTGCAGGGAATGGTTGTTGTGTTGATGTCTATGTGTACGTGTCCTTGTTGAGTGGTGGAATAGCATTAGCTAAACTCCGCCAGGACGTTAATATAAATAAGACGATTAAAAAGTATTGTTAATTGAGCTAAAAAAAGATTTTTTTGGTTTTTTCATAAAGCTCAGTTGCAAAATGCAATAACTTCCTTGTTTCTTAAAATTCGGCTGACTTTATTTTTTTAAATGCGTTATGTTTTCCCTCGCAATGCGATCATCAACTTAGCTTTTTGTTAATAATGCAAATGAGTATTTTTTATTTCCAAATTCATATGTACACATGTACCAACGATTGCTAACGTATAAACCTGTATAATTTTTTTTTAATCTTTCTATATAAATATGAATACTTAGATTAAATTTATATTGTCTTCTAAATATAATGTTTGAAGTTTTATTTAAAAAAGGAAATAGTAAATATTGTAATATAAATACTTGTTAGAAAAAGTTTTAAAGGCGAGGATTAATAATATGGTAAAAACATTTTATTTAAAAATAAACATTTTTATTCTTATAAATTTTAATTTAAAAATATAAAATATTTATTATTATTAACAAAAAGCTAAGTTGATGCGCACTGCGAGGGAAAAAATAACGTATTTAAAAAAAAGTAATCCGAATTTTAAGAAACAAGGAAGTTATTGCATTTTGCAACTGAGCTTTATGAAAAAATTTAAAAAATCACTTTTTAGCTCAATTAACAATACTTGCATTATAATGCTTGGAAATAAGTTTCTATAAAACTTAAAATTTTTTTGAATTTATCATATGAAATGAATAGGTTTCCAAATGACACATTCCAAATTTTAGCTCAAAATATGCATTTGTGAATTAACAATTGACCAAAATACAAAAAGTTAAATATCTCGAGTTCACGTTAACAAAAATGAACTTTCTTTTTTTTTTTAATTAAAGGACCCAACATTTTCTACCAGATCTGATAAAAAACTTTAATTTGTTTTTCAAAATGGCCGAAAAAATGCAATTGTTGTTATTTGAGTTATAAACAAATGTAATTTTATTACACCAAACAGTATATTTTCTGAAACTTTGATGCAAATTGGTCTAGTTGACGGTCTTGGGCACCAAAATGAAAAAAATACTGTTTTTTTCTCGTTTTTTCAGTTTTGTAGGTTATGTACGTACTTCAGAGAATTGAAGCTAACGTCAATTTATTGGCAATTTTATTACAAAGAGACTGGTTTTTTAATTGCCCCGAATCGACTTATAGAGCCGGAGTGATTCACATTTTAAACTCGAAAAACGCAGTAAAAAAAATTTAATTGTTTATAAAAAAAGTAGCACAAGGTTTTCGAGGTCCAAAACTTAGTAATATACTCCCAGTGATACCCCAAACAGGATAAAATCATAATCTTGCTGTATCCAGACTATACCTATATCCCCATTTTTTTGGCCTTTTTTTACTGCACTATACTAATATTACATTATATTTATTATTTAATAAAGTGTAGACGAATACAACGTGCCCCAGTCTCCCCTTATATTAGCTCGGTCGGCAACTTTGGGTGTTTTATGTGACTTGAGAAGCAGGTAATAAAACTTTTTAAAACACTTGAAAACATCTGCATATTATTTCTATCCAAAAAGCTACAGCGATAGAAGCAATTGTTCCTCAGTTTTGTTGAGCAGTATATTTCAATTATGCTAGGTATCGCCTTATATTACCTCTGTTAGTAGTAAATTAGAGAAATTTGTTACCCAATTCTATACTGGTTGAACCGAAATGGGCATAAACGCATATAACTGTATATTACAACTATTTTAAATTAGTACTTAAATTATAGTGACTATAGCTTCTTCTCTCATATTTATCTTAACATTCCCGTAAATTACTGTTATAAATGTTTCCTCCGAGTATGTCACGATTTTGTTTTATGGAATTTTTGCAAATATTCAAAGAATTTAAAACCTTTGGTTGGCAACAATGCATCCGTAAAGGCCCAGTTCCCTCAAGTAGAGCAATGTCAGTGTCAGAGCGGGGCGTGTATGCCGGAATGCCGACGGACTATTGATCTGCGGGCCCCGGTAGTCAGCTCTGCCCCGCCCGTCTTAAACACATGACACATGCCCTCCTTGTTAACACCGATTCGCACGTGCAATGCCTAACGATCATCGCAGGATGAGGACGAAGACTACCACCGCCACGCTGTGGTCAGAGGTATCCACTTTTCTTTAGCAAGGTGTTTTTTTTCCTCGCGATATGTGACTTGCCCTCTTAAGCTAAGATTTTTTTCTAATGAAAGATTTGAATAGCTATTTGGGAGATTGAATGTTCTGATGTGTTGTACATTTTTATATCCACTACCAATCAAAATCATCATTTCACAGCTCATTTATTTATTTAAGGCTGACTTTAAGAGAAATAAGTTATTTTAATAATGTAAGCTGTAAAAATAACTGAATACGTCAGTACATTTATAAATAAAAAACGTTTCATTTTTTCTGCACACACATGTAGGTTTAAGTAAAAAAAAGTGTTAATGTTAATTCTGCATTAATGGTTTATACATGTTGGTTGGTTAATTCCTTATCTTATTATCAAAACGGATCTATTCGATTTTGATTTAGATTTTCTTAAGTGAAACTTCTATAGCGGGGGTAAACCTGTTTAACAGCTTCACAAAATTGGAAATGCCTTAAGGAGGGGATATTGTAAGTGTAGTAGGGGTACTGGTTTGTTAGTTTGTATGGTGTTTGCATCGTGCGTATACGTAGAGTGATATTTGTGTGTGTGCTTGAACAACAAGCGGTCGAGTTTATTTGTTTGAATACAAATTGTATAATTTTAAATATCTGTTGATAGTTTTTGTGTTCACGAGAAATGGTTTCGGATCACGTGTTTCATTATGTCCGAATTAAATAATAAGAGAAGAATATCTGAAGTTGAAAATGAATCATCTAATGAGGCGGTTCATATTTCAACACCTAATGCATATATTTCAACTTAGAAGGCATTGTGAAAAGAAAAAGGCAGGTAAACCTCCAAAAATTCCTAATAGTGGTAGTAATTTACATATCTCCCGCTAATACTGTATTATTCTGTACAGTATAATTTCTACAAAAAAAAATTAATAGTGTAAATAAACAATTACCCTAAATAAGCCACAACGAGATGAGGACTTACAATTGAGGCAGTATTTTCAAGATACCTCTACCAACTTTAGTCTAGAGAGAGTCTTTTATATCATATTTTACGTATCACAAATCTCTCGTCATTTTTAAATTCTGAAGAAACAGGAAAAGAATAAAAGTTATTATTTTCATTGAGCATAAAATAATGTTTCATTAATTTTCATACTAACTTACGTGCACTATTTTTTTTTAAAGGAGATCACTACAAGGTATAAAACTAAATGTCACCCTATTAGTCGACTAATGGAACCAGACAAAGCAATGAGAAGATTTGGAAGAAGATGATGTTGGAACATTGCTTTGGGGGACAGTCAACATGCCCCTCCCCAGTAATTTTTTCTTTTCAATTTTTTACACACAATATTTAGACCTAGCACGCCCTAGTACAGCTATTTTGAAAGCTAGCACACCCGCGCGCAAATAATAAATAGGGGTTGTTTTCGGGGGAGCAAGTTGACGCTAGCCCCCACCTCGTTATTTTTTCCTCTCGAATTTTCTAGTGTATAAGTATTATTAACAACTAGCACATACTAATACAACTACTTTCAAGGGTGGCATACCCACAGGGGCGGTAATATACAGGGTTTAAATTTTTTCCTCAGCTGCCCGCAGTTTTTTTTTTTTGTCTTGGATTTGTTAACACGGAATGCTTATATCTAGCACACCCTAGCACAACTACTTTCCAAGCTAACGCTAATACAGGGTCGATGATATACAGTAGAAATTTTGTCCCGTTCACAGATATATACATTTTCTATTATTACTTAGATTACCTTACCAAAAATGATCACATATATAATAGAGGGTTGAAATAGAGAGGTTAATATAGAGGATTGAAATTTTTTTATTAGCCCTCATGTACTTTTTTTCTCAGATTTGATAGCACACAATTTTAACACCTAGACAACTAAACAACTAAATAATTAAATAAATAAATCACACTTTATTTCATGAATAATTTTTACAATCATTTTAATAATATAATAACGCACCACAATAATAACAATGACATACTTAAAATATAATATATATAGTGGTTTTCAAAAAGTTCTGTTGGGAAAATTTTTGTTATTGTTTCTGTGGAAAATTGAATTTTGCCAATTACTTTTGCCTATCTTGGAACAAAGAAAGACGTGAAGAAAAAAGGTTACGTGGTAGCCGTCACCTGTCAAATTTTACATATACAGGGTGTTGCATCATGAGAGGGACATAGATTAATAGGAGGTAGAGAACATCAGTGGTAACCGGAACCTCCCATGGAAATGTCTCATTGGGCCTTCACTACGAAATTACAGGGTGTTAAATAATTTTTGGCTAAACCTGTTTTTTGTCATAACTTTGACAGGAAATGAAATAACGGATTCATATTTGGTACGGCTAATGTACAAACGAGCCCCAAGAGGTACATGTATAAAAAAATATATATCCAGGTCCGGACTCACTATAATTTATGTTTCTTCTTTGCATCAATAAAACATCACCCTGTATATATTTTTTTGAAATTTCGATACGATATTCGAAAAGAGCAAGAAAAAACAAACAAAATGGCCTATTTCATTTTTTTGTTACACCTTCGTGGTTATTGAAATACGTTGTTAAATGTGCAACAAAATGGATTACAGAACCCTATTAAATGAGAGGCACGTGAAATAAATAGTTTTATAACTAAAATTTGCAAAAATTCTATTGAGCCTAGGTTGTCTGGATGGATCCTAATTCCGGCACGTTTTAAAGGTCCATTTTGGTAAAAAACTGTGGTCCTAATAAGTAATCGGGTATGAAATAACAAAATTTTTAATCAATCACAGTAGGCTTGTTCAAAGTGACAGATAATAAAAAGAAATCTCCTAAACAGTTGAATAATTGTTTGTTAGTAATTTAATGTGTCAATAATCCGCATTTAGTTAGTGAAAACTTGTGAAAATATTTGAACTATGCCAGTAAAATTTACAAACGGGGAATATGCTGACATAATATTCATCTATGGTTTCTGTAATGGAAATGGTAGGTCGGCGGAAAGAGAATATCGGCTGCGTTTTCCTGGTCGTCGATGCCCTAATCATAAAACCTTTAGTACGGTGTTCCAGTATGCAAGACAACACGGAAAGTTTCCTACTTCTGCAGTTGTGGAGCGTGTTTTACAACAAGGTGTGCAGGAACAAAACAATATTATAAACGTAGTTCAAGAAAACCCAAATATGAGCACTAGACGAATCAGTTTGGCAACTGGTATTCCTCATTGGCGAGTATGGAGAACCCTAAAAAGAGAACCATCCATATCATATCCAGCAGGTACAGCGTCTTCAACAAGGCGACGATATCCCCTGCCTGGCATTTTGTCGTTGGTTGTCTAATCATCGCCCAGTCATTTACAGAACCTTATTTACGGATGAGGCACAATTTACAAGGGATGGAGTAAACAATTCACGAAATAATCATAAATGGGCACAGGAAAACCCACATGCGGTACGCCAACGCCGTTCGCAACACAGGTTTTCTGTAAATGTTTGGGTCGGACTTGTGAATAGACATTTGATAGGGCCACATTTTTTTGAAGAAAGATTGAATGGTGAAATTTACTTTGATTTTCTTCAAAACATTTTACCGAATATGTTAGAAAATATCGGTATAAGAGGCATGTTGTTTCAGCATAATGGGGCCCCACCACATTTTAACCTTCAAGTAAGAGAACACTTAAACAATGTGTATCCTAATAGATGGATTGAACGCGGGGGTCCACATGAATGGCCACCAAGATCTCCTGATTGTAACCCTTGTGATTACTTTTTATGGGGCCACTTAAAAAACGAGGTTTATAGCATTGAAATTGAAAGTAGACAACATTTAATCCAGCGCATCGTTACAACCTGCGACGAAATACGGAATAATTTAGAAATGATACGTCGAGCAATTGGTGACCTTTCTAAACGCGCAAGAAAATGCACAGAATTTGGGGGAGAACATTTTGAAAATTTACTTTAGTGTCAATTACGTTTTATTTTTAAACACATTTAGTTATTGTTTTGTTATTTATTGTTAATTGAATGGAAAATATTTTATTTATTTAGATTTTAGTTTGTTCTCTTCCAATTTTTATTAAGTATAAAATGTTGATGATTTTCTTGATCAAAGTAACTGGTTGCTTAGGCCTAAATGGTTTAAATTATCTGTCACTTTTATTCTTTGAACAAGCCTACTGTGATTGATTAAAAATTTTTGTTATTTCATACCCGATTACTTATTAGGATCACAGTTTTTTACCAAAATAGACCTTTAAAACGTGCCGGAATTAGGATTCACCCAGACCACCTAGGCTCAATAGAATTTTTGCAAATTTTAGTTATAAAACTATTTATTTCACGTGCCTCTCATTTAATAGGGTTCTGTAATCCATTTTCTTGCACATTTAACAACGTATTTAAATAACCACGAAGGTGTAACAAAAAAATGAAATAGGCCATTTTGTTTGTTTTTTCTTGCCCTTTTCGAATATCGTATCGAAATTTCAAAAAAATATATACAGGGTGATGTTTTATTGATGCAAAGAAGAAACATAAATTATAGTGAGTACGGACCTGGATATATATTTTTTTATACATGTACCTCTTGGGGCTCGTTTGTACATTAGCCGTACCAAATATGAATCCGTTATTTCATTTCCTGTCAAAGTTATGACAAAAAACAGGTTTGGCCAAAAATTATTTAACACCCTGTAATTTCGTAGTGAAGGCCCAATGAGACATTTCTATGGGAGGTTCCGGTTACCACTGATGTTCTCTAACTCCTATTAAGCTATGTCCCTCTCATGATGCAACACCCTGTATACGAAAAAATCATTAAAAGTTTAAGAGTAAGAGATGGTCGCCATTTTCCAAGATGGCAGCCGTAGCATAATATGGACGGATGTTATTAATGATATGTTATTGCTGGACACTAGTAGGTACTGCATATGCAATGTTTCGAATTATTTCCAGGGAAGGATTTTTCCTAATATAATTGTACTAAAAGTTGATCAAGTAAATAAAGTGAACAATATATAGGTCAGCAGAATTGAGAAAAAAGCAGGGCTTTTGAGAAAAGACGAAAGATAGCACTTTTTTACATAGAAATATAGGTTCAGACTTCCTAACATATTATTAATTTATTTACATTATTTACGCAGGGGTGTGCTAGCTTTAAAATGGTTGTGCTAGGGTGTGCTAGGTCTAAACATTGTGGGCTAGCAAATTGAAGCAGAAAAAATAACGGGGGGGCAGCGTCAACTTGCCTCTCCCCCCCGAAAACAACGTCTGTTTATTAAATAACGCGTGAATTCACAGGGGTGTACCAGCTTTAAAAATGGTTGTGCTGGGGTGTGCTAAGTCTAAACATTGTGTGCTAGCCAATTGAAGAAGAGAAAGTAACTGGGGGTGGGGGGACAAGTTGACCGACCCCCTTGGGGGACGTATTTTTTAAATTATCGAGCTATCAATCTGATGGACTGTCCAGGGAATTTGTAGCGAAGTATCTCCAAACCAACATCTTAAAAGATACGTCATCTGTCAGGGGCGAGGTACGGTCACCGGTCTGATCTCCGGCACTCTGGCAGCGTCGTGATCCGGGGAAGCAATTATTGTATTGAAATGATGAATAAAATTTGTTATGATGAAAATGATGACTGACACTCGATCAGTGAAGTTATGCTGGTCAGGTTCGACGCTCGGATGGGTGACCAAGTATCTCGTCCGAATCTCAATCCATGCACTGAGCCATTATGAAGGAGTAACTAGACTGGGATTCAAATATTTGGCGAGGAAAAGCCAAAGACTTCATAGCTACATACCATGGGGCTATGAAGTCTAGTGCATAGGACAAAATTGGATAAGGAGTTCCAAGGGAACAGAAGCTCCACAATAGTTCCACAGAGGTCGCGGTGGTTAAGGCCACTCTAATCTAATATAATCTAGGCTATCTGCCAGTCTCCATAACAGTTCATATCTCAGAGAAATAAAAGGTGAAACAAATTAAATAATTTTATCCTCGTGAGTGATATTTCTGTTATTTCAAGCTTTGCTCAGTTGGATATTTGCCGATCTTACCGTCTGTATTCTTCTTTGAAACTTATTTTCGTAATTAATTTTCACTTGAATCATAGTCACAGCTTATTGTTTAAAGGTTGTCCTGCAGGTGTACGAGTTAATTCTCATGTGCTACAACTAACTTAGTATCGTTTGCAAGACCCAAGTTAGAATTCTAATCGCACCTATAGCTACTACATCCTGCCAGTGGCACTCCAGCATACGTCACATCACTAGTTCACTATTGTTATAGGACTAACAGAACACACATTCCGTTTGCCCCCATTTCTGATTTCGGTATTGGAGGTTAGCCTTCATAATCATGCTGCCTGTTATCTTCCGCCCCAGGATAGTCGCATTCGTAAAGTCTACGCCGTAAAGCTAGAATTCTCCTTGTCAGCCCGCTATATTATCTCAATTTCAAAGCAGTACTGACACCTTGAGTCTTCAGATTTTTCCTGGCTTGTGCTTCATTCAGTAAGCGTATATTCAAATATCCAAGTTTGTTTCTCATTTCTACGTATCTCGTTTCATGTTTTTTAGCTTTAAAGAGACGATGCACATGAGTAGATCATAATCGAAACCACAGCTAGTACCAGATAAAATTTTAAAAATATACGTACTAATCGATAAGGTAAGGAAATATTATTTCTCTAACACCATTTCAGAAATTACAAATTCCACAACTAAAAATTGTGTCGGAACAAGTATTATTTCAACACACTGTTATGGTATAACACCGCACGGCTTTCGACGAATCAGAAGCTGTTAGTGGTTCGGTTGCTAAGGTTACGTCGAACAAAAGGTAGCTTCGCATTTGACGTTTTGAACAGTTTTAAATTTTTTTTGTATAATTTCTAAAATGTTAGAGAAAGTATAGTCTACAACACGTTTGGAATGGCATACTCCACATTCGCGAACCGTAGTCTTCGCCTTTGGCTCGGCCTACAAACTTTTCGCTAGTGTGGAATATGGACCATTCCATAACTTGTTATAGAATATACTATTCTTATATATCTGGGTTTCATAGACTACCATAAGACTTGACAATGTAGAATGGGACAAATTGGACTGTAATTAATGAAGATGATAACACCTAGGCATCTGGTCCTCATTATTCGCCGACTATATGAAAAAAATCTGCGTTGGTGAAAATCACCAACACCCATTCCGACGAATACAACATTGGCAAAGGAGTGAATCAGCTCTATTCTGTTACCATTCTCCTTTAACATGTATATGGTGCGAAAAGGACTGATGGAATGGAGAAGTTTTAGTTGGAAAAAAAGTTTCTAATAAGATTTTCAGATGATTCCAAACTTAAATTGGCGTAATAGGCCCTGCGTTTGGTTGAAGTGTAAATTACAGCAAGGCGAAAATTGTTATTGTAGCACATGAAAATCATTAAGAAACGTTAAGGATTGGCGAATGTGAAGTTGTAATCGGAATAGTTGACTTGGAAACGTTTTTATTATTTCAAAGTTTTATGAGAACTGATGGCAGTATTCAACTAATTATCCTTACTTCGCAATAACTGTTTTTGATTTAGAGGATATAGACATCCTGAAATAAACACGAAATAGAGCAAACGCATCTGTTGCTAACGACTCCTTCATTTTAAATCACTTGCTAAGTTTCTTTTTTAAGGACGAAAATGAGAGTGCTACAAATTAATTAAAATTTTTCAGTGCAAAGGACTCACTGAATACTCACAACACCTGTGTACTTGTAATATTAATTGGTCTTTTTAGATCAAAGCACGGAAAGAGATAGCCTCGAGCGGAGGGTCAAGGTCAGTATTTCGGTAGAATTATATTCTCAATGTAAATCAATATTTAAATTTAGAACGTTTTATTTAGATCTCATCAATTTAAACAAAACAACCGAATAAACCACTTCACCTGATAAGTGAATAAAATATAACGTAGGTATGTGAAAGCACTTTCCGAAGTGGAATAACAGAGCACTCTTTAGCGAACTTCACCATTTTGCTATTGGGTACTGTGTACCAATATTAAATAAAGATAGGTACCCACAAAAATATATTTTCTGTAAAAATATCTTCGAGTACACTCTGTCCAAAACTCTCTACAAAAACATAAAACGAGAAACGCAAAAGACCGTTTTCACGTAGAATTGACCCGACTGACCAGAAAATATCCACATGGAAGAATGTCAGTGGCGTACCAATTTTTTGGTAAAAAATGTCAGGACACATGTTTGCAGGGACGCCACTGTGCAGCTATAAAATAACTTTTCTAACTAAAATATGTTGTTTTTTATCCTATTGATACGTACCAAAATTGAAAACAATATCTAAAGTGCTTTCTGAAATAGTAAAAAATAACGATAAAAAAAATGCAATACCCTATGGCAAAAAATTTAAGCCGTTGCGGACATATGTTAATATGAATGTTTCTTCAAAAAATGACCTAGCGGTCACTTTTGCGTGTCCGGGTAATTGACTCTTTAATGCTTACCACAAAATTTTAAAAAACCGCTGCCTAAGGAATCACTACTTCCACATCCAGATTTCTCATCCAAGTCACTTTAAAGGAAACATCTTGACTAGATTTGCACTCTGTTATATGGAAATTATTGGTCATAGAATTTTAATAATGTTTGCGGCAGATGTCATAGAAAAGTTTGAGGTGTTGGTTTCTACCATGTACGTTAAAAATGAAGTTTCTAGTTTACCCTACTTATTTTCCCGTATTCATAACTTACTAGCTCCCACCCCTTCAATGGAATCAGCTCAATCAGATGTCATTACAATACATACGTGTACTAATTTTCAAGAGAATATCTCAATTTTATGTTTATGTTATGTTTATGCGGAGGTGATGGGGTTTGAGAAATATTAAAAAGAAATTTGAGGCCTTGGTTTCTACTATATACACCAAATCCCAAATTTATGTACTATTATCAGCTTGATTTACTTATTTTCCCCTATTTACTCCTATTTAACCCCCAACCCTTCAACGGAATCATCCCAAAATATAATCTAGTTCCAGATGTCGTTATAATACAAATGTCTACCAAATTTCAAGTGAACATCTAAATTTTATTTTATCAACCCCTTTAATAATGGAGTAAGGGTGATGGGGGGTTGAAAAATAATATTAAAAAATCTGAGGCTTTCGCTTCTAGGATATACACCGAATTTCAAGTTTCTGTGCTCTTACCAGCTGGCGTTATTTATTTTCCCCTATTTACCCCTATTTAACCCCTAACCCTTCAACGGAATCATCCCAAAATATAACCTAGTTCCAGATGTCGTTATAATGCATACGTGCACCAAATTTCAAATGAATAAATATCTCAATTTTATTTTATCAACCCCCTTAATAGTGGAGTAGGGGTTGTAGAGATTTAAAAATATTATAAATAATCTGAGACCTTTTGGCTTCTAGTACATACACTGAATTTCATGTTTCTGTACTCTTATCAACTTGCTTTACTTAGTTTCCCCTATTTACCTCTAAAGAACCCTCAACCCTTCAACGGAATCATCTCAAAATATAATATAGTTCCAGATGTCGTTATAATACATATGGTACCAAGTTTCAAATGAATATCTCAATTTTATTTTATGAACTCCTTTAATAATGGAGTAGGAGTGGTGGGGGTTGAAAAATATTACAAAAAATGCTGAGGCTTTGGCTTCTAGCACATACACCGAATTTCAAGTTTCTGGACTCTTACCAACTTGCATTACTTATATTTCCCTATTTACCCCTAAATAACCCCCAACCCTTCAATGCAATCATCTCAAAATATAATATAGTTCCAGATCTCGTTATAATACATACGTGTACGAAATTTCAAAGAAATATCTCAATTTTATTTCATCAACCCCTTCAATAATTGAGTAGGGGTGGTGGAGGTTGGAAATTATAAAATCTGAGGCCTTGACTTCTAGTACATACACCGAATTTCAAGTGTCTGTACTCTTACCAGCTTGCTTATACCCCTGTTTACCCCGAAGCCTTCACCGGATATCTTAAAAAAACAATCCAGTTCCAGATCTCGTTGTAATATACAGGGTGTAATTAGATTAATGTCATTAAAAAAACTGGTGGTAGGGAACGATAAGACAAACAAAAAAACCTTATATAACATGGGGTCTAAAAGTGAATTATTTATTATTTGTTTGCTTATAGTAATGAAACATATATTCTTTATAGGATTTTGCAAACAGTGGAAAGAAAAGCTATCTATGAGAACTAAAGGAAAAACTATATATATAAATATTAATGAAATCTTTGCATTCTTTCGATAACCTGACTTCTGGTTATGCTACCAAGTGAAAATTCTTATCAGCCAGTCTCATTTTAACACTAGCATCCAACCTACGGCTAAGCAGGCTAAACTAGTATCCACATGATCCCCTACGATATGTAAATTCAGTTAAAAATGAGAACAAAGGCCTGAAATTAATTTATTTACGTACCTTGCCTTTAAAATTTTTTTTCATTCTAATGAATTACATTTTCATAAAATCTCATTCAGTTTCTTGGAATGCTTAGCCTTTGAAACGTTTTTCGTCCTTATTGATGACTCATCAGAAAAGCCCAAAGCCACTCACAACGATGTTCCATGCAAAACTAAGACAATATCCATGAACAAGTTTAAAATAATTATAATTTTGACATTGACTGATAAAAAACAACAGATCTAAGATCATGATAAGAATTTTCACTTGGTAGCATAACCAGAAGTCAGGTTTTCGAAAGAATGCAAAGATTTCATTAATATTTATATATATAGTTTTTCCTTTAGTTCTCATAGATAGCTTTTCTTTCCACTGTTTGCAAAATCCTATAAAGAATATATGTTTCATTACTATAAGCAAACAAATAATAAATAATTCACTTTTAAACATGCATAGAGTATATAGGCTCCAATACTAGTTAGATAATAGATAGGTGTAGATCTGTTGTTTTTTATCAGTCAATGTCAAAATTATAATTATTTTAAACTTGTTCATGGATATTGTCTTAGTTTTGCATGGAACATCGTTGTGAGTGGCTTTGGGCTTTTCTGATGAGTCATCAATAAGGACGAAAAACGTTTCAAAGGCTAAGCATTCCAAGAAACTGAATGAGATTTTATGAAAATGTAATTCATTAGAATGAAAAAAAATTTTAAAGGCAAGGTACGTAAATAAATTAATTTCAGGCCTTTGTTCTCATTTTTAACTGAATTTACATATCGTAGGGGATCATGTGGATACTAGTTTAGCCTGCTTAGCCGTAGGTTGGATGCTAGTGTTAAAATGAGACTGGCTGATAAGAATTTTCACTTGGTAGCATAACCAGAAGTCAGGTTATCGAAAGAATGCAAAGATTTCATTAATATTTATATATATAGTTTTTCCTTTAGTTCTCATAGATAGCTTTTCTTTCCACTGTTTGCAAAATCCTATAAAGAATATATGTTTCATGGGGTCTAAAGCTCATAGTTTTGGAGGAAAAAAAAATAAACAAAAATTTCGCAAATTTTCAATAAAATCTTTTGAGAACTGCTGGAATATTCAGGTAGGTTTAGATCGTCGCGCTTGTCTTTGCCTATCATACTCAATATTTGTGTAGATAGCTATAAAATGTCGGCGGTCTTTAGCGGTGCGGTAAATAAGATGAAAGACGTCGACGTTTTCTGAGTGTTTAGTAGATCTGATCTGAAGAAAACTATACTCTGACTCTCCCTTGTGCAATATTTTAGTTTCTGTGGGTGTTTCGTTATGTACACACGTCCAACCCGTCGTTAGTTGTTTTTGTTATTTTTGAATTTCGGGTCGCTGTGTATTTATAGTGAAGATTTATTTTATTGACTTTACCGTTCAAGTCGTTAAATTCTTGATTACGTACAGGCACAACTTATATGTTCGTCCTTTTTGTATTCCGTTTTGGATTTTGGACCAAGTTTTTCTTTTATTTTTCTTTATTGACAACGTTAGTTGATAGTTTATTGTTTAGTGTTGAACGGAGTACGTATGTCCTTAATTCGACGTACCGAACTGTGTATTGATGCAGATGCAGATTTCGACTAATTTACTTAGGTGGTAAGCTTTTAACCCAGGACCCTCATTTATGTTACAAACGTTAATAAATCACATTTAAATATTCTAAATTATAAACATTAATCCAATATTTTGTTCGAAATTAAAAGACACACATGTAAAGAAATGCTCTGTTTAAACTTCTACGGCCATTATTTGCTTGCAGTTGTGCAGGAAAAGATAACGAATTATTTACTTCTTTATAATTGCCTCAGTTCGTTAGAGGCGGTCCATCAAAGGCGGTCGATGATCCAAGGCCTTTGCACTTTTTTATGACAATTTAAAAGTTGTATAATTGGGAACTACAAGTTCATTGACCAAGAAAAGCAGTGGTTCGCAATTATTTTCTACATTAATATTAAAAAAAAACATTAAAAAGGTTGACCTAGGTCAGTTTTTTTTCAAAGTGCCCCTAGAGGGAAAAGTTATAAAGGTTTTTTGTTTGTCTAGTCGGTCCCCATTACCAGTTTTTTGTAATGACATGAAACTGATTACACCCTGTATACGTGTACAAAATTTCAAGTCAATATCTTAAACCGTTCCGGAGAAAACATGCGGACAAAAAAGTTACAGACGGTAGGCCGACAGACAGAAACAAATTTTTTTTCGCTCAAATTTAAAATCTCGACGTTTGAATTTTTTTTTTACGATTACTATACTTCCAATCCACTACGTGGATGTGGAAGTAATTATGAAAATCAGGATTTTTTCTCCTAATTCAGGCGGACTATTATTGAAACGTACCAAGTTATTTTGCATTTAGAAAAAAAAATCATATTTTTTTTAATAAATCGATCCCGGGATTGGCAATTTTAATTTATTTAAAATATTTTTGAACATACAATATCATGATGAGAAGAAAGATATTTTTTGGACAGAGCATACTTAGCGCTATTTTTTTACAAAGGGCATTTCATTACTTTTTGCAATTCTTGTTTAACAGAAATATGTACATTATACAACAGCTGTTATTTTATTGTTATTAGTTTAAATGAAAGACATCACTGAGCAAAAAATAAACTAATTATATCGCTGTTCTTTTTCGAGTCAAGTCGCACATATCTTAACACATTATTTTTTTCTTTCTTATATGTATTTGAATCAAGAATTAAAACTCTAGACTTTTGAGTGCAAGAGGCGTGACTGTGCATTGCTGTAGACGTATTTTGGTTAATATGTACTTACCATCATTGATCCTTTTCTCAATTGATAGAAATTTATCGATTTATATAATGTAACTACATTTGTTGCTAAATCCGTATATTCGTGGAAACATTTCAATACACAAATTAGGCGGTGGTGGAAGTAGATATTATTCCTGTAAAGAGACATGGTTGCTAGCTTATTAGTGAGCGCGAAGGGTATGTTTATTAGTTATTTTTGAAGAGTGAACTTTACGCCAGACACCACCGTGTCTCTTGACATGCATCCAAATAAGTTTCTTAATTCGTTTATCTAACGTCCGCGTCCGTCTGTTTCCACGACTAAGTCCAGTCACCGTCACCAAATGAAGAGCAACGAAGAGTAGAGACTCTTTGCTTACCTAAGAGCATATAGATAAAGGACCGACTGTTTTACATCTCTTCCAAGGACTAGTAATCCGGTAGGCAATTCTCGGCAAAATTGCATAGGTTCTGCTTTACGTTGATATACACGCCGCTAGATATTGGGTCAAGGTCACTGCTTTTACGTAAAGATCATTCTTTCAAATATTAATCGCGATTAACATCACTTAACTATTCGTATTGAGATATGTGTAGTTAAGACGGGTTAGCGCTCACCACAGTTAAATAATAACTGCGATAATTCGAAGTAATTTCTATGGTAAGATTTTAGATGTTCTTTTATTATATTAGGTAATTTTTACTTTAAATTATTCATAAGACTTGAAAGAAACATCTGTAATATTTTGAACATGATGGTTATGAAAATGTTAAAGCTGTCGTTCTTATTTGTTGGTATTGAGGGACAGTGCTGTTTTAAGCATTTCAATCATTATCCATACCTAACTCGTGTGAAAAAAGTTGGAATGATGTAAATTAAAATATAAGTAGGTATGTGCATCATGAACGTGAATAGACACCAATCAGGAAAATGTCTAATAACTCAATCATATCTTGAGTACCTATGGATTATAAAGTTTTTAAGAGATATTTAGAAAGGTTATGCCAAACTGAGTGTATTAATTTAAATATTCTTGCAATTGAAAGTATAATCGTATTCACACATATTTTAATAATAATATAATAGATACAAAAAAGGTTTACGTCTGTCTAGAGTCAGAGATCTCCTGTAGTATGCACTATTTTTGGATTATATAAAAGACCTTTTAGTCAGGTAATCGTAAATTTCATCTGAGACTGATGACATATATAGAAGGCGAGTGGCAGCCCGCCTCCCCCAATATTATGTGTACAATATTATTAAAATCAAGGGATTGTTTTATAGAAATACTGATTTCTCTTTCATTTACTGGACTCACATATCCGAAGCAGAAGAATTAGAATCTGCAACAAATAGATGTGTACGTATTATTATTAAAAATATAACATTTTGTACAGAGAATGTTAAGATTGGTGACAAAAACAGAAAAGTTTGATAACCAATGGTATTGTAAATTCTATTCATAGAAGAAACAAAATGTATCAGCAAATATTATGCGAATCTAATAACGACACCTTTATGTTAAATTATAAAAGTATATATCGAAACATGGTAACATCGCTGATACACACCTTAGATGTCTTAACTTTAAAATGTATTGCACCATTACCGCAGGTCAAACATTGGTTATTATAAAGAAAAAATGTAATAAAATAAAAACAGTATAAAAATATTCTTTCTACTGTTGAGGAAATCTGTTTAACAACAAGAAACAAGCTAGCCATTATACTCTTCGCCGATTTAGTGCAATTTTTATATAATTATTGCACATTCTATAAAATATTATTCACAGCTTTTTTGTAAATAATATAAGTTACATTACAAATCATAAAAGCATATGAATGAAAATAATTAATAACTTTTTTATTTATTGATCAGTTTAGTTCAAACACAACGAGATTCTTCCTATAGCTAACACTAAGTTACGGTCCGTTCAATACATTCGGACTTTTCGTTCTTAAGTTATCGAGGTTACAATAAACGTGACTGATGGCCCCCCCACAGACGGACAAACAAACAGACGGACAGACAGAGGTATGGACATTTTGAAAGTTGTTCAGAATTTGGTCACTAACACACTGATTTGAATTTTTTTTCTCTACGAGCGATATTACCGGTTATAGAATTGTGCCAATCAAATGCAACATACTCTTCATTTTCATAGTTGCGAAGAGTATAATTAATACATTAGAACCAGTGTAGAGCTATTAAAATCAGCCTAACAAAACGAGGTGGTTATGTTAAGTGCAGTATTAAGGTGGCTCGAATAATCGAGTTTAATTTCTTTTTGTCTCGTCCTTCTCGTTCCCATAATAAATTCATAGAAAATATGATCTTAGAGACAAGAGTTAATATAAATTGATTTTGGTCAAATTTGGGATATTGAACGGGGGTGACACAAAATAAATTAAAACTTATTTTCCACACTAATATAGGTATTAGGTATATGTTTTACGATGCAAAGATGCAAACAATGCGTCCTGTACTAACAGTTGTTTTATAATTTTTGGTATTGTCACCCCTTCCCCGAATACTATGTACGCCAAACAAAATCTATACTGAAACCTCAGATTCGAGAACTCTTTAATATCATTTGTTTAAAAATCGCTTCGATCGAATTTTTCATGAATGGATCAGAACTCGATTTTTCTCATTTTCGAATAATCTGCACGATCTTCGCACTGGAATTTTGTGTTTAAAATTTAGTAAATACCAAAAAAATAGACAAACAACAAATTTAATAAACGCGAAAAGTTTGGTTACTATCCAAACAAAGTTGTTGAAAAAAGTCGTCACCGTAGGTTTTTAGTACTCATGATGATTATTATTATTCCAACTATTCGTAGCGAAAAATTAGGTCTGATGTTGGAAACAAATTCTATTTTTCATTTTGACTACTGGCTTGGTACAAGAAGGGTGCTTTATGCTATCCCTACGGCCTACTTGAATTGCATACATGCTACATCCGAGTGTAAAATAGGAGCATACAAACGAGACTATACGCTGAACAAACCACGTTAGCTAAATTATAATTCTACTGGTGAGAGGTTGATTTGCGTTAATATTGTGGTGTGGTTAACTCTAACTGAACTGATAAAATATAAATGTTTTTCTTTTGTTAGATAATAATAAATAAAAGACAGTTAATCTTGAGAACAAAATAAAAATTATTAATTTCTACTTGCACTGTTCTTGTCATACTTTTCACAGAAATGGAGTAGATCCATAGCATTCGTTGTCAATAATTTTTCTAAAGCCTTAAATGTTACTGTTAGAGCAAGTTTTTTGAAAAAACTGGAAATAAGCGAAAATACACATTTTCCAAAAATTGGTTCTCTAATTTTTTCTCTTATTCTTGGGGACTTCCTGCCACATGTATTTTTTCTTTTTCACCGGTGCTCGAGGAATCTATAAAATATCCCAATTAACCAGAATGTATAACCTCTACACCTGTGGCTTTTGCGTCAAAGGATCAGTTATAGGTTGCTTTTTTTTAAACAAATAACACAATTAAGTATAAAAAAATTAAATATTTCGCCGACGTTTCGGAAATCTAATCTGTTTCCTTTTTCAAGGCTTTTTTAAAAAAGCTTTTTTTTGCTATGTATGATAAATACGCAGCTCTAAAAATGCTTGTTATATTCAATATTCATAGATACTTATTATGTACATAGAACTGTTGATACAGTTAGCAGTTTTTTAAAATATTTATACAATGTTAAGTTTGTGAAGTTCTTTATATTGGCAACCAGGTTGTACAGACATCTACGAAACAATTCGACACGTGTTACATCATGCACCGCCCCTGCATCTTTAAAGAAACCGCCGACTCAGCGAGACGTTATCTGCGTCTCGCGGAATACTAGGATTGCTTTGCTTTATGTTAGTTAGTCTATTGTAAGCTTTCGAGCAGTAACCATTTAATTATTATCTTCTGTATTAAAATTAAAATAAAGACATTTTGTTCTAAAACTTTAAAAATTCTTTTTAAAAAGGCGACTACGGAGCTATATATTGTTAGTGGCGCAGTCGTGCGGATAATTTCGGGACTACGCGTATCGAACGTATAGTTTTTCGATTCATCGATTAGCCGAAATATCGAACATTGGTGAATTTTATTGACTGGAGGTGTTGTTTCGGAGTGGCTCTTCAAAACTCAAGAAACCCTGTCTATCGCAGACCTGAAAGCAGCACACAATAGCAATTATTCCTCGAGGATTGGAACACAAATCGTCCAGTCTTGCAAGGGAAACGTACTTGGAGAGGACCGAATCGCCGAACCGGACGTTAACCTTATAGAAGATGCTCTACGTCGCATTTAGTTTAATGTAAGTACAATCCATGTCTGTAGAAGATTTAAGTGATATTTTAGAAAATTTGAAATTAGAAAGCTCTTCAACTGACTCACAAAATCCTTCAAACTTCCTTCAAATTCTTGAAGAAAATCAAAATACTATTTTAAATTTAAATATAAATCAAGTTATGCAGTCAAATCAAGTCGTGCAACCAAATCAAAATACGACTAGAATTATGCCTCAATTTAAGAATGATTATCTTAAATGTGTGCCAGAATTTAATGGCGATCCTAATGAATTAAATCGATATTTGTCAATTTGTGATTCATTAATTACACATTTTTATAATCGCGAAAATACAAATGATTTTCAGAATACTTATTTGTTGAATTCGCTGATTTCAAAATTAACCGGTAATGCAAAAGTTGTAATAAACATCCAAAATGTTTCTAAATGGGAGGAACTAAAAGAAACATTAATTAGGAATTTTGCTGACCAAAGAGACGAATCATGTCTTAATAGAGATCTTGTTTTAATGAGACAATTACAAAACGAAAGGCCTCAACAGTTTTATGATAGAGTTTTAGAAATTTTAAATTTATTATGTAGTTATATTACTGCACATGAAACTACAGAGGATTCAAAAAAATTAAAGCGAGATCTTTATAATAATTTGGCATTAAGAACATTTTTATCTGGGCTGAAAGAACCATTAAGTACAACCATTCGCTGTATGAAGCCGAAAACTCTTAGCGAAGCTTTACAGCTTGTAACTCAGGAGGATAACGTTCATTATTTTCAAAATTATTCTAATAAAAATTTTGTAAAAAATATTCAGGTACCTAATAGATCACAATTATCAAATCAAAGACCTGTCGAAGCTCCTCGACAATCTCATTTTAATGCCCATACGCCAAATTTTTATAGACCGAATTATTTCGGACATCAAAATTTTAATAATAATTTTAATAACAGGAATTCTTTTCCATCTCAACCAATACCGGTACGGCCTAGAATGAATTATCAGCCACAGCGATTTTTCACAAATGCGCAAGTATTTAAACAGCCACAGCAAAATAACAATGTTTTTAAACCAGACCCAAATATAACTTTACCCAAACCTACATCCATGAGCGTATCTAGTAGAAATACTACAAATCAATTTCAACAAAGTCCATCAACTTTACCACAGCATACACCTATGAGCGTATCTACCAGAAATACTTATCAACAAGGCGCGTCAACTTCGCGCCAATATCACCAACCACAGGGAAATTTTGTCTCTGAAAAATTATTTAATACTGAAGTAAATCAACCTAATGAAAATTTTGAAAATGACCAATTTATGGATTTTAATTACCAAAATGAATTTACTGAATATAATAGCCAACATGAATTTGAAAATGCAAATGAAGTTGAAACGCCGGAGGAAAATTTTCAATTAGTGCCTCAACCATACGATCAGACATAAACCCCCAAATTATATCGTTTAATGCCTTTAATTCAAGCGAATTAACATATATTATATTTCCCGAATATAAACTTCAATTTCTAATTGATTCGGGATCTACAAATTCATTCATTGACCCCGAGATAGCAGAAACACTTTTTCCAAATTCAATTGTGCATGATCCTTTCATTGTTTCGACAGTTTTTCAAAAATCTGCGCATAAATACAGTGCCTGTATACCTGCATCTGAAATATTTAATTTACCAAAACAACAAAATTTAAAATTCTTTTTATTTAAGTTTCACAACATTTTTAATGGTTTAATTGGGTTAGACAATTTAAAGCTTTTACAAATAGTCTTGGACTTTAACAAAGGTTACTTAATTACCCCATACGCAAGAATAAAACTTTTGTATCATAAAAAATCGAATGACTTAAATCTAACATCAATTCCCCATGAAAAATTTCATAACTACGAAATACTTGAATCGCTTGCAATTGCAAACAGTGGACAAGCTGTAACGTTAGATTTTTCTGAGCCTACTCAAGTTGACGAATTTGAGACGAAAATAATTGAACAAATTGATTTGAATAATTTTGATGATTATTCAAATTATAATTTAGACTGGTCAAAAATCAGAACTAATCACTTAAATTCGGAGGAAAAACCAAAATTTCCTAATTTGTGTGAGGAATATTCGGATATATTCTATCAAGAAAATATGCCGTTAAGTTTCACTAGTAAAATAAAAAATCAGGCATCAATAACAAATGAAATTCACAGTAAAGAAATCGACACAGTTTCAGATGAAATTGAAAAATTAATAGAAATAAATAATGGAAATCAAACCGAACATCTCGAAATCGATCAGTACGTCCAAAAAATTGTATCCTTACCAGGTCCACTACATAACTCTGAAATCGATGATGAGACTATTCATTTAAATGCAGAACAAAACCTAATTGTAGAAATTTCTGTAACAGAACAACTTGTTAAATTTGATCAAAATAAAATTATTGTAAATTCTGTATTTCACTCCCTAAGTAAACCAAAAATTACGATTTTATTCGAGAAGAAAAAATGTTTAAATGTTCAAATTTCTGAAAGGGATTTTGAGCAAGATGTCATAGGTCTCATTAAAAATTATGTATCTCCTGAAATGCAATATTGCATTTACCTCGAAAAACCCGAAATCTATGAACCATTTTCAACTGTTCTTGAAAAATATCTTAGATGGAGATCAATCAAATTTAAAAGGTGTACCAAAAAATTAATTGACGTTACGAGTAAGGACGATATTGAGGAACTTATAAAAGGCTATCACGAAAGTAAATCAAATCACCGCGGAATTGACGAAACGTACTTGAAAATCAAAGATAAATATTATTGGCCAAATGTCAAAAATTCCATTGAAACCTTTATTAACGAATGCGAAATTTGCTTACAAAGCAAATATGAACGCAACCCGGTACGCGTAAAAATGAATGTACGCCGAACGCAATGAAACCATTCGAAATTATTCACCTAGATACATACACACTTGAACAATCAAAATTTCTCACAATTATTGATAGTTTTTCAAAATATGCACAAGCATATTTCATTACATCGTTGACAGGCACAGAAATAGCAAATAGCTTGTTGCAATTTTTCTCTCACCACGGTATCCCAAAACAAATAATTGTAGACAATGGAACCGAATTCAAAAACTCATTAATCTCGGAACTTCTAGGTTTACATAAAATTAAAGTACATTTCTGTACGCCCTACCACCCTCAATGGAATGGGGTAATCGAGCGATTTCATTCGACTATCGCCGAACACATTCGTCTGCTTAATACCAAAGGTTTCTTAAAAACACCCATTAAAATGAAAATGATATATGCTGTCCTCGCTTATAATCATTCAATACACTCGGCAACTAAAATGAAGCCCATAGATATTGTTAGCGGGCATATCACTGATAATGACCCATTTAACATGCAGATTGATCAAATTCTCCTTAATGACTATGTTAACGAACATAAAGAAAAATCAAAATTATTATACTCAAAAATTAATTCGGATCTAATCCAACGTAAAGAAAAGATAATTGAAAGAGAAAACAGAGATCGAGAAAATCCCGATATCTTCAAGCGAAAACAAAAGGTAGATGTTAAAAAACACAAACGCCAGAAACATGCAAATAAATTTCATAAACCCACCACAATAAAAAAGGTTAATAAGAAAAAGAAAACAGTATCTACTGTCCAACAAGGTCCCGTTCATATGGACAATTTAAAACGACCACGTAAAACGAGTAAACAGTAGTTAAAATAAATTTTAAATTAATTTCAGATTTTTGGGAACTTTTGGATCTTCACAAAAAATATCCCTACGAAATTTAGAAGGTAATCCTGGAATAATTCCCCTAAAACTGGGAACAGCCAAAATTACAAAATATTCACATACTTTAATACATTACTATAACCTTAACCCAGTCATCTCCGAAATAAATCGTTTGAAATCACAATCCACAAACTTGAAAAAAATAATTATCGAAGATAAATACTATTCAATTGAAGTGTCAAATTATTTAAAAATTCTTGAATTTGCTGAAGAAAAGGTAGAAAACAAATTGTCGGAAATACTACCCCAACGTCAAAGAATAAAGAGGGGACTAATAAATGGCCTAGGATCGATTTTCAAATCAATCACAGGAAATTTAGATGCAAATGACGGAGAACGTTACGAGATATTAATTCGAGAACTACAAGAAAATCAACTAAAATTAGCTTCAAATATCAAAAATCAAAATTCACTTTCAATAGAGTTAATAGACAAATTCAATCAAACAATTCAACAAATAAGTCATAATGAAAAACTTTTGGAACTGAAAATCAACCAAATTTCAGACCGCTTATCATACAAGGAAACCACATTGTTTATAAAAGATATTATGAACCAAATTATTAAAATGTATGAAATGATTAACTCAATATTGCAAGATATAGAAAACTCTATATCCTTTTTAAAATTGCAAATAATGCACCCCAGTATTATAAAAACAAGAGATTTGTTTAATGAATTGAAAAAATTACAAAAACAAGTAAAAAGAAACCAACTTCCTTTTGAAGTCACATTGGATAATATATTATTGTTCGAAAAAATTATAAAAATAGATGGATATATATTGAACAACAAAATTACTTACATCCTATATATTCCAATAACTTACCCTTCAGAATTCAATTATTATCACCTTTACTCTGTCCCCATTTTGACCCAGGGTCAGTTTAAGGCTATAATTCCAAGAAACAAATTTTTGGTAAATGACGGATTGTACTACGCATTTCTGAGCGACCCCTGTATAGAAGTAACCACACAAACCTTCACCTGTGCGAGATTAGACCTGCAAGAAATTAAGAAAGAAACCCCTTGCGAAATACATTTGCTAGACACAAGTAATTCTACGTGTGAACAAGTAAAAGTTGCCTTATTCAGACCAATAATCAAACAATTGGATAAATCTGATCAGTGGATTGCAGTCTTGCCATCTGAAGAAGCGATTAAATTAAACTGTTTACAACAAGAAGAAACCAGAAAGATTACCGCTGGTACCTACCTACTAAATATTCCAATTGGTTGCCAAATAGCCACCCGCCATGAAACTATCGATAATACGATGCAATCGATGTGTTCAAATCAACCAATACTGTTTCCAAATCTAAATACGGAAGCTATGAATACACCAAAAATAAATATTAGCCTCCAGCTTGACAACATTGAACTTGATGAACTTCAAGAAATAAAAACACAAATAATCCAAAATCAGCCCGATATGTACTTCCAAAAAGTGTCCCACGTACCGAGCATTTGGACATTATTTATTTATGGCCTAATAATTTTAATATTGGTCTATATTGTCTGGGAGAGAGTCATCCTTAAGTGGTACATCCAAAAACCCAAGAAGGAGCATCAAACAGAAGATATGGACCTTTCAACCGTTCAACTTCCTTAGTTACCCTCGGTAGTTGAATCTTCGGGGGGAGGTGTTACATCATGCACCGCCCCTGCATCTTTAAAGAAACCGCCGACTCAGCGAGACGTTATCTGCGTCTCGCGGAATACTAGGATTGCTTTGCTTTATGTTAGTTAGTCTATTGTAAGCTTTCGAGCAGTAACCATTTAATTATTATCTTCTGTATTAAAATTAAAATAAAGACATTTTGTTCTAAAACTTTAAAAATTCTTTTTAAAAAGGCGACTACGGAGCTGTATATTGTTAGTCACGCATCTATCCTCATTCTATAATATTATCGCTGATTCTTTAATTTTTTTTTTGCTATCCGCTTATTTGTAAAAATTTTTACCGAGTCTCAGTTTATTCTATATCCGTTCTCCAAAAGAGTCGACTCGGTAACACTGCTGTCGACTCGGTAACATAATAAATATCAGTAATATCACTAAACATTCATACCCTAGTCAGGATATGAACATGGGACTCCATAATCTTAAACTTGAGCTGCAAGCATTGAGCTAGTGAGTTACGTTTTAATGAAGAAAAAAACATTGGTATTTCCCCCCATGCTATATTACCTTTAATACATCATCTGTTAGAAAAACAATAAATTAAATAATTTCGTCATGAGTTCTAATTTCTTGTACAGTAAATTGAAATATCTTTTACTTCTGCACAGACTTCATTGGAAAAACATTGTTTTGGGTATTTTGCAGACAGCTTTCATACATTTCATTTAACATTTAATATGAGAAACAACAAATTAGTTTATTACATTATGCATAGTGCAAATGCAAATATAATTTACTTCTGACCGTTGAAGTACACTACAACTGTTAACCAATGATATAATTCCGAAATTATATATTATATATTATTATTATTATTTAAAATGATGTTACTGCAATTGCATGAAAGTTTTCTGCAAAATATCAAAAGAATCTATTTTTCTTATACACTATGTATGTCAAAGTAAAACAAGTTAACAATTTCTGCATAAAAATATTAACATATTCGGCTGTAAGGTAACCGTATAACACTATCACTAATCCAACTTAACGTGTTAGGTTAAGTTCTATCATTTGGCTAAAAATATGTTAGTGGCTAGGTTAGGTCAACGATATAATGCTGTTTCTGACACAGAAGGTATGCTTATTTATACAATTAGAAGATAAAAAAAAACGCTGCTTAAGGAATCACTACTTCCACATCCAGATTTTCATCCAGGTCTCTTTGAAGGAGAACATCTTGATTATATGGGGTGAGTCACGAATTGAGCTCGCCCCGATATTTCCTAAAATATTTGGAATAGAAAATTGAAATTTGGAGGCCTTATTACACGAGTAAAATGCCATCTTTTCAATAAAAAATCAAGTTTGCTGCACATCCGGTTTGACCGGAAATGCCCACAACTTTCGATTTTTAAATGGAACACCCTATATACTTTTACATTTTTGGAATCTAGAGGAAATTTTGAATACAATACATCCATTTTGGTCACTTTTTGATAAACATTAAAAATTTTATTAAAAAATCTATTTCTGAATCCAGAGTGCTGTGGTGCCCAAAATATATTTTAGTTTCTGTGCTACGTTACTATAAAAATAAAAAGAGCAATATGATTGCATTACATAATTCTCTAGAGGCGTTCAAAATTTTTAAATGTGATTTTTACCCACTAACTCGGTTTTTTTAAATGGGAATTTAATCGTTCACCAACATTTTTAAATACCTCATTTTCATACGATCTAATGATACCACATTTTGAAAATCCGCTCAGAAATATTTGAGATTTCAGCCAAAATACAATGCAACCAAGCTTTTAGAAACATGCGGCTAATAGATAATAGATTAGTGGGCTTTGGAAACTGAAATGGCACATTTCTGCGTAAATCTGGTAACCTAATAACATTGGAAAAATCATAGTAGCCATTGAATGTAATAAAACAAAATCAGCAGTCAGACAGTCTCGTGTAGTTATAGGCAATCTTGAGCTATGAAACATTTAATAATTGTGAGCGCAAAGAACGTTACAATTAAGTTTAGCATAGGTATGTGGAGGTAAACACAATTACATCCACAAGGACATTTGCAATAGAATGCGACATCAGTTCGGTTTTCAGAGTTTTATTTAAATGAACATAAATACGCAACGCTTTATTTTGTATCTGTCTGACAGCTGATATTGTTTTATTACATTCAATGGCTACTATGATTTTTCTAGTGTTATTAGGTTACCAGATTTACACAGAAATGTGCCATTTTAGTTTTCAAAGCCCACTAATCTATTATCTATTAGCCGCATGTTTCTAAAAGCTTGGTTGCATTGTATTTTGACTAAAATCTCAAATATATCTGAGCGGATTTTCAAAATATTGGTATCATTAGATTCGTATGAGAATGGGGTATTTAAAAATGTTGGTGAACGATTAAATTCCCATTTAAAAAAAACGAGTTAGTGGGTAAAAATCACATTTAAAAATTTTAAACGCCTCTAGAGAATTAAGTAATGCAATCATATTGCTCTTTTTATTTTTATAGTAACGTAGCACACAAACTAAAATATATTTTGAGCACCACAGCACTCTGTATTCAGAAATAGATTTTTTAATAAAATTTTTAATGTTTATCAAAAAGTGAACAAAATGGATGTATTGTATTCAAAATTTCCTCTAGATTCCAAAAATGTAAAAATATATAGGGTGTTTCATTTAAAAATCGAAAGTTGTGGGTATTTCCGGTCAAACCGGATGTGCACCAAACTTGATTTTTTATTGAAAAGATGGAATTTTAGTCGTGTAATAAGGCCTGCTAATTTCAATTTTCTATTCCAAATATTTTAGGAAATATCGGGGCGAGCGCAATTCGTGACTCACCCGGTATATGTGAAAGTAATTGATAATAGAATTTTAATGATATTTGAGGCAGATGACATAAAAAAAATTGAGGCGTTGGTTTCTAGCATATAGGCCAACAAAAAGATTTCTGAACTCTCATTAACTTGTTTCACTTATTCTCGTTAATTTAACAAAAAATTGTATAAATAATTTGAGGCCTTGGCTTGTAATATACAACAAGTTTCAGACAATAAGCTCTGATTATGGTTTAAGTGTAATTTGTAACAAAATGAATATTATGATCATAGATCGTTCAAATAATAACCAATCCAAACAAATAATAACCACCCAAAGAAGATAAGAATAGGTAACTGTGAATAATATTAGAGCTTTTGTGGACAATGTTGGCAACTGCAGATATGGGCTTCAGTGTAAAATACAGATAGCAAGACAGTCAACTTGCCAGTTGAGCAAAACTTAGCGTGACAGAAATATCACAATCCTATTCTCCCGTATTCAGTTATTGGTCACATCAACCAAACAGAGGACGTTATAGATCGGTTGATAGACGAAGAGGATGCACTTCAAATCATTGCGTTACTGACCCTAGGGAGCTGATGAGAAAGAGCTTCGGCAAGGCTGTGCGCTAAGCAGCCAACCGTGGCAGATAACATGATACCGTCAAACTTGCTATATATAACTTGCAGTATATGGGAGACAACTAAAATAATACATGAGTCTCAATACGTTTGGCAAGATGTGAATAATAAAAATACGGACTAAAATTTCGTGTCTTCAAAGTAACAAAAATTTAAAACAAATTCGCAAATTATACTTTAGAACGATTGCAGGGTTTAATAAAGTTTGATATTTTATATGAAGAAAACGAGAAATCAGGAAACAGATTATTCCTGACATCATTTATCGTTAATAGGGATTGTAGTAAAATAAGCTAATGCTGTACTACGGTAAACCATTTCCGCCGCTTTATAATCCCAGCTACCATTATTGGTTCGTGGTTTCTTTTAAGTCAAGTTTGTATGTCAGTGTTTTTATCAGAATACAGAGTTTGTGCGAGATGCATGCGAGAACTTTTCAACAACAGTCATTTACTTTTATTACCAAAGTAATTTTAAGTCAAAAACAACTTTAAGGAGGAAATTGCCTTGATTTAAAATTTAATTAGATTTTTCCAGGAATCGTGAATCATTTGTTTCTAAAGACTGGAAAATGTTACACAAAAGATTATATTTTTATTTTAAAGCAGTAGATATAATTGAATTTGTTTTTCTTCGAATCTTGGAGGTTTACCGTTCTCATTAGGTTTTGTAGAATTGTGCAGAAATAAAGTCAAATTTAATACGAACTGAGCCTCTTAACGGTCTCCTAAGGGACTGAAATATTAAAATTTATTCAGAAGAATGATGTAGGTATTTGTTACAATATGTATTCTAACAAATGTATCTCAAAATTTTACGATATCCTACCCTCATCATCGAATATATAACATAGCAAGGTGCACTAATAAAAAAAAAAAAAAACACGATAGATAGTAATTTAGCAAAAACAAAAATAATGAGTTATGTCATTATCATCTTAAAGTTAAAACAAGCAGTAAATGTAAATGTTTTTCTATGATCTTATTATTTTTATTAACGGACTTCAAACATTTTTGACAAGGAAAAGGTTCTAAATTCAACCCATATGTTTGTTTTCTTTTATGTTTGTGTATTGATTTTTCTGGGATGGGTTAAGCCAATGTTATGGAAATTTTTTGCAAACTATAGAGTATGGTTAGGCAGTGGTCTCTGTTAGTTTCCTCAAGCTATGTTTAGTATAAGGTGAACAATAATCAGAAAAAAATATTTTCTGTTCGAGAATATACGAGGTTGTGGCGAATGCTCTAGCGTTATGAATAAGATTGTGCTGAAATTGATAGGCAGGTGTTCTCGGAATAGTTGACACTGACTCTAATTGCATAACTTTTACCATTAATTAGGGTGATTTTAAAAGAAAAATTGAAGGTATATTTAATAATCTCAATATCGATATTAGTTAATAAAGATTTTAATTTGCACTGATTTTAATTCAAAATTTTGACAGTTTTCGGCGAATAACATTTTGCTGCCCTCGGGGTTTTTTCTTGGCCGAGGTGTCCAAGGAAATACCCTGAGGATTTACTTATTTTTGCTTAAAATATATCAGAATAATCATGATTTGAATGGTTTCTTATCGCTAGAAAATTTGGGGATTTTTTTACTAAATCAAATTGTTACCAGCCCACAGTGGAGAAACAAAGCTAGAAATTTGGCGAAAAATCAAAATATGCAATAGAGTTAACACGATCGCTCTTTTGAGTTTTGCATAGCCAATACTTTTACACATAATGAAATGAATCGCACTTGGCCGTCACACGACTTATCTCAGCGCCCACATCAGTCAATAACCATTTTAAAGTCGCCAATGTAAAATGTTAATTGTGCTACTACATCCTTAGCAATAATAAAACATTTAGTTTCGTTCCAAGTGCGATCAAAGCATTTTTTTTTAAATGGGAATATTCTTTATTTATTATATAAATACATTAAGCTATTTAAGTTAAAAATTTAAAATTAAAAAAAAAATTCATTACGTTTGAAATTTATGCCTATGTTCTACGATTTACTTTGAAAAATTGAAATTATTTCTAGTATGAAACGGCTTTTAACAAGTATATAACAATTATTATATTCGAATGTTTATTTATTTTATCGCTCTTAAGGATGGGGATGGATTCTGTAAAATATTTTTCCGGTCACTAGCATTTGCAACCACAACTTCTCAGCTGGGTGCTGAGGAAGCTATGAATGAGTAGCAACCGGTTAGATCAGGGTTGGTCGAAGATCACTCTATGGCGAGAAGAGTTATTTAATAATTTGAATGTTACAAAACAAAAATAAACAAAGAAAAAGGCGTATTCATACAACTGATATTCCTACAACGGTTTAAAGATGAAACAATCAAAAGCAAAATTAAAAAAAAAATACAATATGTTAACAAATTACAAAAAAAAATTACAAAATCTTTACAATTAAATATGTGAATTAATGAAAAATTTAAACTTTACTACAATAAAAATATAGTTCTCAGTGATTATTTAATTAAAACTAATAATAAAAATTTTGTTAAGAGGAAAAAATTTAATTTGAAGAGAGAACATTTGTAAAATTGAAAAGATCAACTGGCTTACATTGTTTCTTCTGGGCAAGATAAGCTATGATGGTAGGTAATTACTTACGTAATTTTGGGCGGCGAGTGCGGAGTTCCAGTGTGTCAATTCCTGGAGCTGGTCACAGGTACCTGGGATTGAGGACTTATATTGTTTGTCCGGGTCAACGAGGAAGTTTCAGGATGACACGAAGTTGGAATTATTCAGCGAATTATAATTCTCGTCCAACCACTAGCAAAACTACCATGTGCTTGATCCAGAGTTGGTCGATTCAGTTATTACATGAAAACAGTGGTAAATCAGGAACCAGTTGATACAAATTGAGTTAAATTACACAAAAAAAAACTAATGATTTAAATTTAAAATGACTCTAAATAAATTATTAATTAACTTTAAAACTTATTGAAAAGAATAAAAGAATTGACGAAGGTTACGAATTTTATAAAAACTACACACAAAAAAAATTAGAATTTGTAAAATTTAAACATTAATTTAAGAAAATGGTTGAGGACCGATAGAAAAAACTCTACTACGAAATTATCACAAAAAATTGGCCCTGAGGCTCTGAATTAACAAAATGACTAAGTATATATTATGACATAATGTTCAAAGCAGCATAGAACAAATTGAATTTATTCGAATTTATTCCTAGTACGGGTGTTGAATTGAAGATATTTGGCAAGTAATTGACCTTGTTGTTAATTACTTAATTAGTTGCCAAATATTTTCAATTCATTAAAGAAAAACTTGTTTCATATTACAGAATACATAAAAATACAAAATTTCGTAATTTTCTATTGATGTAATTTTTCCAACCCCTATAACGCACCCCTTTTTAAGAAATAATGTTATTAAATAATTTTTTTAAAATTCTGAACCTATTTTGGATTATTAGTCAGGTTTCAGATTTTTTGCCAGACTTTCGGGCCTCCTACCCCACTGTGCAGAGCCCGCGACCGAATTGGAACATCTATGGACCAAGTTTTTCCAGCTCTTTGGTACCCTTTTACTTTTTAACATCCAAGGAGGTTACTAATGATTCTAATTTTTTTTTTAAGGGCCTGGAGGCCTGTGGCCTCTGTTGCTACATGTCTGACCCCCTAAAAGTGTTCATTTTTATCACATCCTTCCGTGGTCTTTCCCCAGGTAGGCTTCATGATCTTGAATATCACACGACTCTTAGTCTATAAAATCTGATTTATTCAGATCGAGTTAGTGTTCTCCACAATGTTGTACAAAATTATAATTTTTAGAAATCTAGCATATGATAATATTAAGGTCATGTCTTATTTACTGACGTCTCATTTGCGCACATAGCAAAAACTAGTATCATTCGCGGACAAATGATGCGAGAAGGGCAAGAAGCACTTGCGCCGTAACGGTTCTGTCTTATTTGCGGATGTCTCATCTGCGTACATAATAAAACCTAGTATCACGTACACATGTTGAGAATTCAATTTATGTTAAAGCATGAATTTTGTTTTTACGTAGGGGGCTTTGCCGCACCAACCCACCATCAGGGCGTCGCCTCTGAACCCCCCTGGGGCTGCGACCCCTAAACCCACGTTTTATAGTAAGATTATTTATATGCATAAAGAATCCTATCGACTACAAGTGTCAAACATCGACGCCGCAATTATCGTACTCTTCCCATAATAACAATAACTTTTACTTATTTATTTACTTGTTCGGCTAAATATAGAAACATTTTTATTCACTGACGGTACTAACCTGTAGATTAATATTGGGAAAGAAAGTAGATACATATGATACCAGTTTTTATTATATACTCAAATGAGACGTCCGCAACTAAGACGACACTGATATAAAATAAAGTTCGATTGTACCTCAAAGACAGATAGCAGTTTCAATTTTTCGTACATATTTATATTTTTGTACGATTAATCAAAGGTATTACAATATTTTTAATTGAAACATATTCTTTATAGGATTTTGCAAACAGCTGTTTGCAAAATTCTATAAAGAATATATTTCAATACAATTATAAGCAAACAAATAATAATTCATTTTTAAACATTTTTAATATTATAACAAAAAATAATTTACACAAAACCAAACAGTTCACACACCTCTGATGATTACCATGTATGAAAAATATTATGCAATATCATCGTGGGAAATTGAGAATTGTAGCAGTTGAGTATTTTGTTAGAATGTCCGCCTGAATTGATGATAATGGAGTTTGAAAGGACAATATATGGTACTTTACAGCATAAGAATTCTCTATATACCTTGATATATATTTCATTTGCTAAGTTTACTCCGCGAAATAAATCTGTGCACTTATATGAACTTCCACCAGCATCCAGTGTAGCTCAGCAATATTTGTACCGGGTCTACTATTCAGTACAAAAATGGCTAGGCAATATATTTTGATTCAAAAAACTGTATCACTATCCAACCTTATGTGTCACCTACAAATGGCATTTTGGAGCCAATTCAAACGTTGTTACCACCTGCTTCAGATATTTTATTAAATAGAATGTTTTAGAATTGTTCAAAAGACTGTGGATCAAAATGTAGCTGCAAGAAAATGGGATTGAATTGCTTTGTTGCTTTTAATAATTATCAAAGGTTTACAGAAAAAAAGTTGTCTGGATCTGGGGTCAGACCATATGTTTCTTATGTATTTCTCGACGCTGAATTCGAATCTGTTTTTAGTTTTGCTCCATGCCGTCAGGATTTTGAAATACTCTAACCGAAAAGTTAGACATATTTGAGGTTATGTAGCTTTGAGATTTTTTTTTCTCAAGAAACTATGTATGGGATCTTAAAGTACAAATCTTCCTCTTTAAAATCCCGCAGAGTTTGCTCAAATATCTTTTTTTTTTCGCTGAGATATCGAATTTTTAAAATTGTCTTCATATTATATCTTTCCCAATACATTTAATTAATACGGAAACTTATGGTTATTATTTAAATTGCAATATCTCGGCGAAAAAACAGATATTTAAGCAAACTCAACGGTGTTTTAAAGGTGAAGACTTGTACTTTAAGATCCCACACATGGTTTCTTGAGAAAAAAAAATCTCAAAGCTACATAACCTCAAATATGTCCAACTTTTAGGTTAGAATATCTCAAAATCCTGACGTGATAGAGCAAAACTAAAAACAGATTCGAATTCAGCGTCGAAAAATACATAAGAAACGTATGGTCTGACCCCCAGATCCAGAAAATTTTTTTTCTTTTTGTAAACCTGTGTTACCACGCCCAATTTTCAAAATTTTGTTTCTTATAATATAAAGTAGCAAAACAACATAGTAGAAGACCAATCTATTAGAAGACGTCATGAGCATTGAAGAAATGAATTCAGAAATCCAGGACAACGATAATACCGAAATTTTGAAATATATTTACTTATGTTTTTTCTTGTAAACTTTCACTTTTAAGAAAAATGCTAGATAACCCTTCTTATTGTCATTTCTTAAGCTACAGTTTTGACTATACATGTTTCTGCCATAAAACCAATAATTTCAGAAAAAAAATTTTGTTTAACACTTGACCTATCGTAACATTTAAAGCTCCGGTAGTGGTATCTATATTGATTTTTCACATTTTGTGTAAAATGTTAAAAATATGTTTCATACAAAAGTTGAGATGAGTGGAAATATTTATTCGAACAAAATCCAGACTAACTGACATATAAGCGATGCTTGGCAAAAGACAGATATTTTGAAACTAATGTTATCCTCGATTTTACGTAGAGACATAGGTATTATACGTAATCTCAGATGTACCAAACAAAAATATTAGCAAAACGAATGGAAACTAATTTTCTTATAAAATTAAACATTATAATAACATAAGTTTATTACACATTGAAATAATGTGATTCATATTTCATAGTGGTTTTATCCACGTGGTTCCAAAAAGTTTGGTCGTTAAATTATTCCTCACTATATGAAAGTTCATCAGCTTAGTGAAATATGTCAGACATTTCTGTAATTAGTTTTCTTCGAACGAGTTATTCAGAAACCTTCGAAGAATTTCAAACATAATATTACAATAGTAAAAATTGTAAAAGTTTTAATAAGTCTCTGGGCCAACAGCTTTAAATATGTTCCTAACTCAATTTGAAACATGCTAAAGCCAAGTATCCAATTGCTGTATTTATTATTCCAGTGCATTTAAAAAAAGATTGAATCGTGGATGAAATTCAACAATTATTTGTGTTCACAAAAGTGACTACTTTAGTGTCCGATACTCCATTCAGAACTAAATTAACATTAAAATCAATTACTGTTCTTTGTGTTTCACCAGTAAACTTCAAATCAATTTACGTTTGAAGCACACACTGACTAGAAAATAAAGTCCACCAAAGCTCACTTGCTACTATTTATCCGTCAATATGGTAAACGAATGACAAAAGTAGGCATGCATTGTATACGAGGAGAAATGAAGTATGATTAATATACAATTTTTCTTCCAAGTTGACATTATGAAAAAGGCACAAACAAAATTAACAATAATGATAATAATATATAAGTTCCGAGTCTCACAGCACACTATGGGTTTAGATTCAAGATCCGGTGGTCAAAAATCTGAAACTTCGTGAATCGTTCCAAATTATTCAAATCAACACCGGAAAAATTCCAAGGTGCACATGGATAACTTTTGTAGGGGTGAAAATGAATTTAATTCAGAAAATGTGAATCATCTTGAGTTTTTCCAAAATATAACATTCTTATCGAAAATTAGAGTAAATTAACTGCAATATGATGCCTGGAAATTGTTGGCTCACGGTGATAAGCTACTTGAAGAAGTAGATAGAACCTATATTGCATAGTGGAGGTCAGTAACTTGACCAGTTACTAAAATGTACTGGAAAATGATATCTAATAAAGACTGAATACATTCATGCAAAAATTCTAGCTGCCAAACGCCACCAAGCCAATTGAAATAATGAGCAACATGCATGAATTTTAGAAATGCAATGCAATTTATAATTTTTTCGTTATATATGTTATACGAGTTGAGAAAGTAATGAAGAAAAGCTATAAAAAAATGTGTAGCCTAAATAAATTGAAATTCAAAATTTTATGGGAACATATCCACGTGATTGAAAACCCCACGCTATTGGTCTGACGTCATTCGGCATAATGTCTAATGGTCGTCTATCAGCAAAGCGTTAAATCGTAAATTGTTTTGTGTTTTGTAAATGTGTATTGATATTTTCTAAAAGAAATCATTCATTTATTTATTTATTTTAATTATTATTATTATTAAGTACTAAAGCAACAAGGTATGTGTCATTCATTATTCTAAACATTAATTCAATTGTGCCCACTTTTATCATATTACTGTAGTTAAATATAACAAATTATTTATGTACCTAACCTCAAAATAGGTAAACAAGGCAATGTTTTAAGGGAGTTGCTACATGGACGCCGCGGCGGACATATATCATTTCTTAGCTGTCCGCCGCGGCAATTGTGGTTAGATACTATTTATTCTGTGCCATAGCGGTGTTCTCCACGTGGATCGCTGGCCTATGCGTAACGGGGAGGCAATGTTTTATACGATTTTAATATTGAATAAATTTGTTGTTTGTTATGTATGTCGCGTTGTGGAGCGACAGGTCCCGGGTTCAAATACTGCCCACTGGAATTTTTTTTAAATATTTTGTAACGATTAATATCCTTTTCACAAATTCTGGTTGGATCTGACGACAGAAATGTTCTTTTTTTTTTCATATAATAATTTATCTCTTTCATGTGATGGTAGTTGGGTTAGTTAGGTTGATTTTTATTTTGCTAAATAATTGTCAATAAATTATCAGCGCCGCAGGCAGCATCAGCGTCGCAGACAAAAACGGGGGGTTCGGGGGGTGCGGGGGTGTCCCCCCGCCTTCTTTTTCAGAAAATTGCATAACATATTCCAATTTCTCTGTGCGGCAGTTCAATAAGCCGTGCAAAAGCGAATACGCATGCGCGGCGGACAGATAAGAAATAATATATGTCCGCTGCGGCGTCCACGTAGCTTTAATGTTATATTAATTAATATTTTTCATGTTAGAATGCTTTACTTTTTTATATAATAAATACCTCCCGTCACTTACTAAGTACATACTTGTAGGTAGGTAGGTAAATTAATAGTAAATAACTGTTGACATACATAGGTATATATAAATACATAACTGGATAATATGTAGAACGTCGAGAAGTTACATTATTCCCACCGTTCTTATACATTTATGCATTTTAATTCAAGGTTCGTATGAGCAGAAGTTAGTAAACTTTTGTATTTCTATAAGTAGGAAAGTGACCAAATTCACCATGATATGTAAACAAATTATCACAATAATATTAGGGTTAGGTACATATTTTCACAATATTATTATAAAATAATTAGTTTTAATGGGTAAATTTACATCAAAATGATCCTGGCAGCAATATAGTCTTGAGGATGACGATAATTCTGCATTTTAGTCGTCTCGTCTCATAGTTCTGCACCATTTCTGCCTAACTTTATCGCGTCTAGGCACATTAAAAAATAACTTTTCTGGAGTTTTTATTGTAGTGTTTGTACATTTATGCACAATACAATATTTATAGCTACTTTTCTTTGTATTTTCCATAACACAACATAAATAATGTGTACACAAACTTCTCCATTTAAACGCAGTTAAATTGACAGCTGTGGTAAATAATTTTTTTAACCTCTAATTAGAACATGAAAAAAAAATAAATACTGGGAAAATAATGTTTTTTAGTGATCTGTTCATCTGTGATGTTTAAAAAAATTATGCATTTTGCTCATTGTCTAATTAACATTTAACAATGTATGTCCAATACATCTCATTACTAATTTTTTGTTAAACATTGTGGATAGCCTTATAGGTTTTTAGCTAAATATAACTTTACTGCACATAACAATTGTTTAAATTATAATAACGGTGCAGTTCTTCACTGTGTGTTCGCACCACGAAAGTAACTGAGGCCACTAAGTATCTAGAGAATAAATAGTCATTAAATCGAAATTTCTCTTAGGGGGTTTTGGCCCCGTTTTCGGTCATTTTGCCCACTGTGGCGTCCGTCCGTTTGTCTGTTTGTCCGTCTGTCCGTTGGTCACGTTTCTAGTAAGCACGAAAACTTAATAATGAATCGGATTGTAGTGAAATTTCAACAGTAAGTTAGTGCTATCGAGAGGAAGAATCCTATTTTTTGAACAAAATTGATCAATAAATAAAACAGTTATTAATTATTTAAATTCTTTAAATTTATATATTTATATTATATAATATTGTTACATTGCCAAACCGGCTAATTAGGCAATAGTCCCTAATGTTTATCAACTTAACAGCAATAAATTTGTCACAAATGCGATAAGATTATGGTCCAAGCTTTGGTGGCATTCATTGATCTCGCAGTTAGACAAGGCTGCCACTCTCTAATACAAACTGTCATTATTATACTCTTATCAAATATTTTTTTATTTGCGTTAAAAATGCGGAGAGTATTCTATAAAATGTGCAACAATTATAGAAAAAGAGCAGTAAATCGGCGAACAGTAAAATGGTTAGCCTGTTTTAATAGTATGTTAATGACCATTCGTAATATCAACTAGAAAATTTCAATTGTAAAATTATTTCATTTTCACATTAAAATTAACGAACCTATTTAAAATAATTAAATAAAGGAAGAAGCTTCAGCTAAAATAATTTGTAACTGTGTAAAGTAAAAAGATTAAAAATTATTTCTATGAAAGCTCAAAAAGGCCCCTAATAATACCTAATACTTTTAATCTATTGATAACGAAAAATTTCTCTTTGGCAGTGCATACGTTCCCTTTACCTTGTTAATGCAAATGTACTATCTGATCCTGTGAGTGATCCTGCATGATGGAATTTAATTAGGGAGTGTTACCCGTTTGAGAGCTTTTGAACCGGAACCGTCACGTTAACGCTGCTGCATTAGGGTCTACTATGAGCGCTTTGTCGTCCTACAACACTCGATATGTCGAACATCAAACACTTTATTCGAAAACCTCTTCAGGTGAAGTATATTTTACCTTCATACGTATTTTACCACTTCCGTTTCTTTGTTTGTTATATTACACAAATTGTTGTTCTTTCTAAAGTACCTCATTGAATCCAGAAATAGTGAAATTTTACCTGAGATATATAATGAGCGGCATTTACGGAAAGTACTGTAATTTCTCATATTATATCATATTTTTCGTGCAAATAATTGTCATGTGTTGTAAATATACAAGGTGTCCACGGATTGTGTTCGGAATAGGAAACATCCTTTCATTTGTAAGTTTACGAGGAAAGGTCTTGTATAAGCGCCTGTTTTTTTTATAGAAAGTCCAAAAATGATATTATTTTCCAACATGTGTATACAGGGTGGAATATATTTGCAAACATGTGTAAAACTATAAAGTACCTTTATTAGGCAGTATTTTGAAAAATGGTTTTAAGCAGAATTTTTACGGATTAGAAGTTATAATTAATTACAAAATCTTGGCCTCCTACTGTCCACTTATTTTGCTCTTCTTTTTCAATCAATTACGTTTCTGCAAATGGTTTTTAATAATCTCATCGTATATGTCAACAATATTAATCGTCGTATACTCTCATAAAATATTTTACAATACTTTCTTCTATTTTGAAGTATTTAAGCAAATGCAAAATATTCTCTTTCAGAAACAAATATTTTACTTTAAAAAACAATATAAGAACAAGATTGAAAACGAGGTATAATATATTATTCGAATGTGTCGCCACCAAGTAACACCTTTCAGCCTTCTCGGTACCTAAACGCTGTGTATGCGTTTTTTATCTCTTAAAGAAATTATTTATATTACCTTCCCGTCAACTGTAGATAATTATACAAAGTGAACCTTCAGTAATAGGCCATAATAGGGATGTTTTCTATTACTTCCACATCCACGTAGTGGATTGGAAGTATAGTATCGCAAAAAAATTTTCAAAAATTTTTATTCGTGAAATAGGTTTAGAATGTCATGAAACGTCGAGATTTTAAATTTGAGCGAAAAAAAAAATCTGTCTGTCTGTCTGTCTGTCTGTCTGTAACTTTTTTTGTCCACACGCTTTCTCCGGAACGGTTTAAGATATTGACCTGAAATTTTGTACACGTATATATTATAACGAGATCTGGAACTGGATTGTTTTTTGAGGAAATACGGTGAAGGGTTGGGGGTTAAATAGGGGTAAATAGGGGAAATAAGTAAAGCAAGCTTGTAAGAGTACAGAAACTTGAAATTCGGTGTATGTACTAGAAGTTAAGGCCTCAGATTTTTTTATAATATTTTTCAAAACAACATTAATGGGGTTGACAAAATAAAGTTGAGATATTCATTTGAAATTTCGTACACGTATGTATTATAACGACGTCTGGAATTAGTTTATATTTTGAGATGATTCCGTTGAAGGGTTGGGGGTTAATTTGGGGTAAATAGAGGAATATAAGTAAAACGTTGGTAAGACTACAGAAACTTGAAATTCGGTGTATGTACTAGAAGCTAAAGCGTCAGATTTTTTAATAATATTTTTCAACCCCCACCACCCCTACTACAATTTGAAAAGGGTTGATAAAATAAAATTGAGATATTCATTTGAAATTTTCTACACGTATGTATTATAACGACATCTGGAACTAGATTATATTTTGAGATAATTCCGTTGAAGGGTTGGGGGTTAAATAGGGGTAAATAGGGGAAAATAAATAAAGCAAGCTGGTAAGACTACAGAAACTTGAAATTCGGTGTATGTACTAGAAGCCAAGGTCTCAGATTATTTATAATATTTTTCAACCCCCACCACCCCTACTTCATTATTAAAAGGGTTGATAAAATAAAATCGAGATATTCATTTGAAATTTGGTACACGTATGAATTATAACGACATCTGGAACTAGATTACACTTTGAGATGATTCCGTTGAAGGGTTGGGGGTTATTTAGGGGTTAATAGGGGGAAATAAGTAAAGCAAGCTGGTATGAGTACAGAAACTTGAAATTCGGTGTATGTACAAGAAGTTAAGGCCTCAGATTTTTTTATAATATTTTTCAACCCCCCCCCCCGCCCCCCAACCCCATTAATGGAGTTGACAAAATAAAGTTGAGATATTCATTTGAAATTTCGTACACGTATGTATTATAACGACGTCTGGAATTAGTTTATATTTTGAGATGATTCCGTTGAAGGGTTGGGGGTTAATTTGGGGTAAATAGAGGAATATAAGTAAAACGTTGGTAAGACTACAGAAACTTGAATTTCGGTGTATGTACTAGAAGCCACAGCGTCAGATTTTCTTATAATATTTTTCAACCCAACCACCCCTAGTCCAATATGAAAAGGGTTGATAAAATAAAATTGAGATATTCATTTGAAATTTGGTACACGTATGTATTATAACGACGTCTGAAACTAGATCATAATTTGAGATGATGCCGTTGAAGGGTTGGGGGTTAAATAGGGGCAAATAGGGGAAAATAAGTAAAGCAAGCTGGTAAGACTACAGAAATTTGGGATTCGGTGTATATACTAGAAACCAAGGCCTCAGATTTCTTTCTAATATTTTTCAAACTCTACCACCTCCGCTTCATTATTAATGGGATTGTTACATCAAATTGAGATACTCACTTGAAAGTTAGTACACGTATGTATTGTAGTGACATCTGCTTGAGATGACTCCATTGAGGTGGTAGGTTGTAAATAGTGGAAAATAAGTACGGTAAACTAGAAACTTCATTTTTAACGTATATGGTAGAAACCAACTCCTCAAACTTTTCTATGACATCTACCCCAAATATTATTAAAATTCTATGACCAATAATTTCCACATACTAGAGTGCAAATGTAGTCAAGATGTTTCCTTTAAAGTGACTTGGACGAATAATCTGGATGTGGAAGTAGTGATTCCTTAGGCAGCGGTTTTTTTTAATTGTAATAAGAAATGATAGTTTTAAGGCTACAGAAACACGTAATAACCATTAAAACTCCTAAAAACTTTTTTTAGCGGAACTCGTATACCAACGTGTATGATGGGAGACTCAAAAAGTGTGAAAGTTAATAGAAACAAGTATTGTTTTGTTCGTGGATGTATAAATACATCAGTAAGTAACCCAAAAAAGGTTTTTATGTCTGTGCCACAAAATACAAAAAGAAAGAAGCTTTATTCCTTTCTTAAACCAGTGATAGTTTTTTAAAGCTTTTGTTGCCCTAAACGCATTTATCATATCAAAATCGGTCTACGATTATTAGGGATGAATGAATATATTCATATCGTTTTTTTGCCGCAATATGTCGGGTTGAAATATCGATAGTTTTCAAAATATATCGAAAAGGGTCAACTTGCATATTATCCCCCCGCTCTTCGAAATTTCAGTTTTATTGCGTGAATACCAACCCCCGCTCTTCGAAATTATAATAGAGATAAATATTGTACTGTAAAAAATGCCACCCTCTGCTTTCCGAAGTTATACCTTAAGCAATATTCATTAATTTTTTACATTAAATGTTAATCTACAAAATATATCGGTACATAGAAATATCAATAATTTTTGTTGATATATCGAATATATTGATCTGAGTCTTGTGATGTATTAAATGATTCATATATCGATATATTACATTTTTTTGCCATCTCTATCTCATATGAAACGAACATGAAAGCCTAGCCACTATATTCGCGAGCGTTTAACTATGAGCAACATGACGTCACATCAATCAAGGAGCGTTTCGCGCATTCAAATGAATATTCGTATTTCTTTAGGGGTATTTCCATAGAACGGATTTGTTGATTTTTGTAAAACTTTGTGGATATTATTATAAGACTATTTTTAACCATTTTATGATATTTAAACAGAATTTAATTCTTTTGTGAACATCCCTATTCAAGGGTACAATCTTTGGACCCAAACAAAGGCAGCTACTGGAGCGGCTGGAGCTCCCCCACCCGATGAATCCGTGAAGTCGAAAAGAGCACTAAATTGTGTGCCATAACGACACTAAACTTAATCCGATCTCAACCATAACCTTTCCAAATCTTCTGGAGCACAAACTTTTATCCAAATCCGTTTAGTATTTTCGCGCTATTGTGCTAAAACATTTAAAATTAAATGGGGCAGTAAAGCTGTATAGTGCACGTGACGTGACGAGTTTTGCGGCGCAACGGCTCCGCGCATCGACCGTGCTACGCGAATACCGGTCTTATGTTTCACATTTGCTTTATTTTTAAATTTTTTTCACGGAAACCAAATCGAAAGGGTGCAAAACCTTTTCAGATCTTCTGGAGCACTAAAGAAATCATCATGCAAAAATTCATCCAAATCCGTTTAGTGGCTTGCCGCTATCGTGCTAACACACATGCACACACACACAGACTTTTTCAAAAATCACTTTTTTGGGTTCCTGGGACCTCAAAACGTAAAGATTTGATGTTAGCCAATTTTAGATTTTGGACCAATTTTAGTAACCTCCCACAATTTTGTGGGGGTTAATATGAATATCCTCATATTAACCCCCACAAAATTGTGGGAGGTTACTAAAATTGGTCCATCAATCAAACATGCTTTAGTAAATTGTTGCCGTGGAAAAAGATACAGGGTTTGAAAGTTATATTTTTTTCTTTTCTTTGCAATATCTCAACTACCTCTTGACCTGTCTTCTCCAAATTCGATAAGAAACAATAATTTATGTATCACATCACGATGGCTCGCGGAGGGCGCCTCGTGGGCTATAATTGATGATGAATATTTTTTAATGAAACGTGGCACTTTTGACTGGAATATCTCATGCAGGAGTAATTTTTACACCAACTCAATTTGAAAAGGAGAAATTGTGTTTATTGAATAGTATGCTTCGGTGACGTCTTAATTCTGTTATTTACTTACAATTTCATTAGGTTGACGTTTTATTTTTCTCTTGTGTTCGTTAATTTTAGAAGTTTCTTTTACTTCTTTATTTGAAATGACGCGACATAATAATTTTACCAATACAGAGATGAGTGACATGATTGTGTTTACGCCCAAGAAAATTTCTCCGGACATGCTGCAGCTAAAAATTACTATTTGTACCGAAATAGAATGTAGCCAGATCATAAGATTTTTAAGGATATGTTTCGTCGTCTGGAAAAAGTAGTTCATTTCGCCGTGAAAATGATGTAGAACGACCGACACGAATTACTGTAGACCTAGAAGAAGTTTTGGTTCGTGTGAAAATCCCCAAGTCGGCTCAAGTCGTTTATCAGAGACAACAGGAGTGAGTAAACAATCTGTTCTAAAAATATTACGCAAAGAAGACTTACACGTATATCACTACACTGTTATATAAAATTTGCTTCGAGGGGATCTATCACGAAGGGTAGAATTTTGACAGTTTCTTCTCAATAAACACAACACAGGTCGACATTATATTAATAACATTTTATATGCCGATTTACCTCAACTTTTAACTGGAGGAATAGCCTTTACTGGGAAATAGAAAATCTTGTAAATGTTGTAAAAGAAAGACATTCTCAGCACGAATTTAAAATTAACGTTTGGTGCGGTATTATCGGCGATCAGTTATTGGGACTATTTGTCTTCCCTTCAGATTTAAATGACAGGTCTTATCTGTTTTCTTTACAAAATACTATCGCTGATATATTGGATAATTACTCAAGACATAAGGGGAATGTGGTTTATGCAAGACGGAGCTCCCCCTCATTTCACCATTTCAACCAGAAATCATCTTGATGAGACATTCCCTCACAGGTGGATCGGGCGAGGAAGTAAATTAACTTGGCTGCCAAGGAGTCCTGATTTAAATCCTCTGTATTATTATTTGTGGAGATATATGAAGTCTATAGTGTATGCAAATTCCATCAATTCAACATAAGAATTGTGAAAGTAAATACAAAATGCATCTTATAATTTTATTATAGGACAGCAAAATGTATCTTTTAATATAAGATCTATTACCAAAAGAGTGCATAGAAGTAGGTGGAGACTCCTAGAAACCTAAATTAATTAATAATATCTTAAGAGAATTGCTGATTAATTATACCTGAAAATTTAAAAAAATGAAACAAACAAACGACAAATAACTCTATTTATTAAATGAACATGATACTTCAGGGGTGACTGAATAACAACACACTTTCGTTAAATATGCAAAAACAATATAGCATAAACAATAAATACATATACAAAAAATTATTAAATGGAAATGCCAAATATAAACTCAAACATTCGCGTCTGGCCAGTTCCGCGTGAAATAAATATTTTACTGTTCTAGAAACAAAAGTTAAATGATAACAATTTTTACAACAATGTCAAAATCTATAAATTAGTTGCAAAGGGAAACCGACAAGTTAATATTCGATATGTTAGTTGTCGAACTAACATATATTTTCGACACCATGAAAGAGGACACGCCGAGGTTTAAATTCGAACACTCACGACTTTTCCAGTAATCAGTTTTCAGGGAACCCATCAATGAAAAATAAATGTTTATAACGAGATACAATGTCCGGAAAATTTAATTTTGGTTACCGGGACTCCAGGATCATTACTAACTAAATACGTTAGCAAATGTTGTTTATGGCGTTGGCCATTTAAAATGCAGACAACGAAGTATAAAGTTGATAAACGTACTTACAGTTTGATTCTTCTGTAACAGGGCACTGCACTACTTCATTTTACAATTTATGATACATTGATAACATTAATTTTACGTATCAATTTTCCAAAGCAGGTAGACTGGATGACAGTGTGGTACAATTCTCCACAACTGACCCAGGCAAGGCTCTGCCGGGTAATCATGTATTTCGACGCGACGCTACTTTCAATGTCTTTATAACGGGATTGTTTTGATTGGTTGTTTATAAAGTGACAAATGATCTACCGTGCAATGGATCTATTTATTCATTCGTATAGATTTCTAGCGTACTAACAGGGTAGGCTTAAGGTAATTTTAGAACAAAATATTAAATAAAAGCAGTATTTTAGTTAAATTACTCTTACTATTGAGTGGATGAAAAATGAACCGTTACAGCATGAGATTTTCTACTCAAAAGTGCTACAACGTCTCTTAACGAAATGAGGAAAAAATATCCATCATCAGGTACAGCTTATGAGGCACCCGCGCCCTCCACGGGCTAGCGTGATATGATACATACATTATTGTTTATTATCTCAAAAAATGTTTCCCTACCAAATTTGGAGAAGTTCGGTCAAGAGGTAGTTGAGATATTGTAAAAACAAAAGAAAAATAAATGCAACTTTGACATCCTATATCTTTTTCCACAGCAATAATATATATTATTCAGAGAAAAATTGGTTCACACGTTCACAGGCCCATTTTTATTTGAATCTCGCTTTCATGTGTTATTCATTACACACCTACATAATCTGTGTTTTGAAGTGGATGATTTACAAATGCACAAATTAAATTATCCATTTAAATTCGTATATTTACTTTGAGAGAGATTCAGAGCTATTACAAACCTTAGTGTACATGAACATAATAGCAACTCCGCGTTATTCTGTGGACACATACCGATAATTACTAGTATCAATGGCCATTTACTGAATACGGAATTAAACGACTCAGGTACACAACTGGTTTGAACCATTCAGCAATTGATTACCAGAGGTACACAATGCATCATACAGCGTAGTTAAACAGTAACACTATTCTCTCTCGGTAGTAGTGATAGGTGTGTGCTCTTGTGTCATTTACATAACTCAAACTATTAGTTTCACACTTTATTTCGTCTAAAGCTTCACATACTTTAACTAATTTTTCTTTATTTGTATAGTTTCCAATTTATTTTACATAAACGCATGTCATTAACGCATATTTGAGTTTACCTTTAAATGTCCTATTTATGCACATTCATTCACACATACCTCCTGGTTGTTTATATACAGTGATTTTCTAATCTTTGTAAAACTTTTAAGCTGCCAAATTTTGTAACCATTTTATACAGTCAATTAAAACTTAATTCATACGTTTGTGATAATCAGATCTACACGTATTCAGAGTACTAAGTACGGAGAAATGTATTCAAATTAACAAGTGGCTTCGAGTACAAAAAACAGATGTTTTCGTAGTTGCATTTCACATAAGTATAAAATACTGTTACATTTGCGCCCCCTAGGTGCTGGTAGCATGAGTAGCCTGAATTAAGTAAGTAGCAGAGATTATTAGCATGTCTTCACACCTCGATTCTGTATTCATTCACTTTATGGAAACCTGTAATATGTTCAACTCCATCTACGCCAGCTGTAAAGCGCTAGCAGTACGATTTTTCTAGAAAAGATGCATCGAGACTTTATTAAATTGTGTCAGAATACCTGTACGAGAAGGTTGTGGAAATGGGTAGACCTTTCAGGAAATTTCTAGATGCAGTTTGTGGTGTATATAAGGCCACCAATTCACGCGGGAAGGCAGTTTTTTAATGAGTTGGAGTTAAGATAAATTCGAAGTGTTCCCAAGTGAGCAGTAAAGTGAAAATATCAAATAATAAACATTATTTAAGGTTATGTTAGTAAGGGTGTTGTTAATAATAATAAACGTATTGTGATGTTAAGCTTACAGTAAGTTATTGAATGAATTGTGTTAGTGACTATTTCTTGGTATAATTTTCGAACTCATGGATTAAGGAAGATTTCCAGTGGATGGAAACTTGTCACAATACATACTTTTCCCAATTTTCATAAATTTGCAATGTGGGTGTCTATAGAGCAAGAAAGCTTTAAATTGTATATGGTACATGTATGTATTTAACACAGTTTTAAAAATAACACTATCCATAAAATCATGTTGAATGAATGAATATGATAACAAATTATGGAATTCCTAGTCTTCTTATTCAAGACGTCTTGACAGACGCTTTGTGATTCATGCAATGTTCCAGTTGGTCTCCTTGTACTGTATGTCATATCTGACAACCTCACATCATTTATTACCACTGCCTATTAGGTGCATGGCCTCACCAACGTTCTTTCCCATCAGCTCTTTGATACCATTAACCCAATATTTTGCAGGTCGTCCAATTCACCTCTTACCATCTCCTTTTCTCTGGACTTTCAACCTCTCTATATTGTCTCTTCGTCGGTTGTTGTGACCAAAAAATTAGAGAATTCTGGAGAATCCGATGCTGGAGAGTGCCTATAGGGGATGTATTTCCTGTTACATTGGTGCAACAAGATGTTTAGGGAATTCGTAATAAACAGCCCTAGACCCATATTTCAAAATTATTTTTATGTCGTCTGTCTACCTCCCTAACTTTAAGCACCACACCGTCAGCTGCTCTGGAAGTCCTCCTGGAACTACCTCGCCTCATCTCCATATTTATAGTAGAGTGCAAATTAATTTCTATCTTTCCCCCCGTTGGCACTTTTAAAGTAAAATATATGACCTTACCAGATATGTTACTTATGCCCTGTAGATTATGAATCCACTTGTCGTCAAAAAATCGTCACGAATATAAGGGCACAAATCAAAATTTTCTAGCTAACCACACCACGCGATAGAGTCAATCATGAAGCGTATTTTATCCAAAAATCATTAAATTCTCTGTAGAATTTCTATTTTTAAAATGAATAAAGAAACGAACTTTTACATAGGCTTATATGGCAGTAAAAATCAAAAATCCTCATTTTCTCTGTTCGACTACGGCTGAAAATTAATTAATTTTCGTCTACTTTTCCATTCCCTCGACGATATCTCCCAAACTATTATATTTATCAAAAAAATATATTCTTTATAAAATATTTGCCATATATTCCAGATTACAATGGTTTTTAAATCAGATTTTTTGAGAATTTAATAACCATGATATTTAATAATGTGTAGCGTGATATCAATTTTCGAAGCTTATCAGCGGCATGCGTTCGCTAAAGATTCTCGCTCTCCCACTCTTTAAAACTGTTTCAACACACCCCACTTCGCACCCGCTCTGGCCTACCGTTAGATAGATTGGCGCATAGTAGCTCTCCTGGTTCAAAATATTTTGAAATTTATATCTTGAAAATGATTATTACTACGAAATAAATGTAAGTATATTTGTAGAATATTAATTCAGTGTTACATGGACTTACATAAAAATTATGGCCTGCCTAAAATTATTGTGTAATAGATTAACACATTATAAAAAACTTCCTATTGTTCACTGTTTGCAAGATACTTTCAGCTGGTATGTATTTTAAATTTTCTACCATATAGGTAACTGAAGAAGAAATAAAAATGGAAAGTACTACTGATAGCGCAAATTCGGAAAGTGAGATTGAGACAAAAATAAAATTTAAAGAAAAATAGATTCGTAAAATATTATGCTTAAATTGTATGAAACCGGGCCCTGTAAACAAAGGTTTTGATAAATCGTTTGCAATATTTATTGATTGTTTAAAACTCGGTGAAAAAATAAGTAACCAAAGAGAAAGATGATGTATATTCTAGAACTATGCGATTTCGAAAAACAAAGCATTTTGGCCGTTTGGTTTGGCACCGAAATTGCTGTTCTAGTTTTACTGGCAAAAGAAATATGGAACATTAAAGGAGAAAAATGGAGAAAGAGAAAAAAATTAAAAACAGTTCAGATGGATAGAGTGCATGTCCAATAACTTCTTCAGGCGTGTCCTTGCGTAAAATGAATTTTTTTTCAATAAAATATCTTTTTCAAGTAATGACCAGGAACACAGAAAGAAAAATAAGACTATTAGCCCACCAAAATCCCACAATTTTCTAAAGAATTTGTGCTAACGATTTAAATGCTATAGAAAATAAATATCATGTTTAATATTTCCAAAGTCACAATAGAAAATGCAAAGTTTCATGCCTCGTTTTCTGAATTAACATATTTTTCGTTTCTCTTTGTAGATTTAACAATTTTGACTACTTTGCTGATAAATGTATTTATAAGTAGTCTACTGATCTCTCTTTTAGACCTATATCTATCCATTCTAGATACTTCTCATCATAAATTGATGACATACCATACCCTTTTTGCTTTAGAAACCGTTTCTCAAGAATTTTACATATTTTAGTAGAACCTCCGTTCGTTGTCTGTCCGTTTTCCACTTTTATTTTTGTTAGATAGACCTCTGCATTTTATATAGCGATTTTAGAAACATGAAATTTGATATTCAATTTCCATAGGTATTAAATCGTTAGCACAAATTTTTTCGAAAATTATGGGATTCTGGTGGGCTAGTAGTCTTACTTTTCTTTCTGGTTCCGTGGTCATTACTTGAGAAAACTTTATTGTTGTACTTCTGACAAAAGTACATTCCTCTATTTAAAAAAATTATTTTACGAAAATACACATAGGAAAAAGTTGATGGACAGGCATTGGATCCATCTGAACTCTGTTCAATTTCTTTCTCTATTTATGTTCTTAAATGTTCTATATTTCTTTGGCTAGTAAAACTAGAATAGCAATTTCGGTGCCAAACCAGTCAAAATTGTTTGTTTTTTTGAATGACGTAATGCTAGGATATAGATCATCTTCTCCTTGGTTACTTATTTTTTCATAGATTTTTAAACAATCAGTAAATGTTGCAAACGATTTCTCAAAACCTTTGATTACAGGGCCCGGTTTCATACAAATTAACCTAATATGTTACGAATCTGTTTTACATTCAACTATATTTTTCTCAATCTCACTTTCAGAACCTGTGCTATCAGTAGTACTTTTCATTTTAATTTCTTCTAAAAAGCATATACATCAGTTACCTATATGGTAGAAAATTTAAAATACATACCAGCTAAAAGTATCTTGCAAACAGTGAACTATAGGGAGTTTTTTATAATGTGTTAATCTATTACACAATAATTTTAGGCAGGTCATAATTTTTATGTAAGTCCACACTGAATTAATATTCTACAAATATACTTACATTTATTTCGTAGTAATAATCATTTTCAAGATATAAATTTCATAATATTATGAACCACGAGAGCTATTATGCACCAATCTATCCAACGGTAGGCCAGAGCGGGTGCGAAGTGGGGTGTGTTGAAACAGTTTTAAAGAGTGGGAGAGCGAGAATTTGCAATGAACGCATGCCGCTGATAAGCTTCGAAAATTGATATCACGCTACACATTATTAAATATTTTGGTTATTAAATTCTCAAAAAATCTGATTTAAAAACCATTGTAATCTGGAATATATGGCAAATATTTTATAAAGAATATATTTTTTTGATAAATATAATAGTTTGGGAATTATCGTCGTGGGAATGGAAAAGTAGACGAAAAATAATTAATTTTCAGCCGTAGTCGAACAGAGAAAATGAGGATTTTTGATTATTACTGCCATATAAGCCTATGCAAAAGTTCGTTTCCTTATTTATTTTAAAAATAGAAATTCTACAGAGAATTTAATGATTTTTGGATAAAATACGCTTCATGATTGACTCTATCGCGTGGTGTAGTTAATTAGAAAATTTTGATTTGCGCCCTTATATTCATGACGATTCTTTGACGACAAGTGGATTCGTAATCCACAGGGCATAAGTAACATATCTGACAAGGTCATACATTTTACTCTAAAAGTGCCAACGGGATCGAAAACTAAGCGACTTATGTCAACGCGAGCACTCTACTATTACCTTGAAATAGAAGCCAGGTAGGTGACATACAGAATCCATCAAGCGGTAGCTAATATGTTGCAGGCCCACATCATGAAGGCTGTTGGCCCACATCAACTGTGACAGCATCCTGGGAATGCCTTCAGATGTGATGCCTACTTCGATAAATCATGAACTGCCTTTTAAAGTCCTATTTCCTGGAAGAGACGAATGGGATCGAAACAAAACCTACCTACAAAGGGCAGACAGTTGTTAGTTCACTGACGGCTCCAAAACTACTAAGGAAATTGGGACTGATGTATATAGTCGCAAACCAAAGGTAAGAATAACTTCGAGCCTGGGTGATAATGCGACTATATTTCAGCAATCCGTGCCATTGAGCTGTGTGCACGGATTCTTGAACAGACGCAACCTTGACACAGATCAATAAGAATATTTTCGGATAGCCAAGCGGCTCTTAAAGCCCTTGGATCCTACCGTGGTAACTCTAAGGCAGTATGGAATTGTCAGGCTCTTACCCGGAGGGGCAGAAACAACAAACTGACTCTGATCTGATTATCTGGCCACTCTGGCATGGAAAGCAACGAAGTTGTCTATTCTTTGGCCAGAGAAGGCGCGGCAACCAAATTTATAGGACTAGAACCGGTACTTGGCATTCTGCAAACTCTGCTAAGGCTGCTATCCTGGCCTGGGCTGAATTGAAAACAATCCATCACCGGCAGGAACTACCAGGATTAGTTCACTCAAAGGAGCTTATTACATACCGCTTGAAGTCAAAAACTAAAAAAACTACTAGAGTTAAATAGGCTACATCTAACTCTAATTGGTCTATACACTAGGCACTACAGACTAAATCTTCACCTACACAGAATTGGACTGGAGGAATTCGCCGAATGCCGTCTATATCTGGAGGATGATGAAACGGCAGAACACGTTCTGTGTACCTGTCCTGCTGTAGAAAGAACTAGATTCTCACTGTTTGGCAAAGGGCGACTGGAGCCAGAGGACCTGGACGGTTTTTCATCCAACAAGATTATCGGCTTTATTAAAAAGCTGAATCTATAGGGTGAACAATAACTAGGAATGAGCCACAATAGACCTAGATGGTGACAGTGGAGGGTCTGATAAGCTCACTTACCCAACGTAACCTCTATAACAGTTCACGTCTCAATGGCGTAACAAAGTGTTGGAAAACTGGCAACTCTGATGTTTGCGTGCGTGATATTCATGCCATATTTTGCTCTATTGGTAGTTTGTTCATCTTACCATCTATTTTCCTCGTCAAATCTCATATTCACAGTTTCTAGTGTTGTCCACAAAAATAAGTCCACCATTTTATTTTCTACCTCAGAATCAACTATTCGTAACGTATCTGGATGATTTGCTTAATTTACAAAAGAAAATTCTGATTTGTTTTAATTTATACTTAAAGTACCTTAGTGTTTGGATATTGCCTAGTAGGTGAATGAGCTCATCCTCGTTTGCTGCAACTAAGGACGTGGCATCTGCAAATCTCAAGTTTGAAATCTTAGTTTCACCCATAACTACTCCACCTTGCCAGTTCTCCAACAAATATTGCATCACGAGTTCACGATAGATGTGAAAGAGAGGATTGATGAGAATTGATGAGAAAACGTAGTTGTGTTTCATGTCTCTGTCAATTTTATAATATTCGTCGGCAGTAGTATTGTCAACTTTCATTAGATCGTAGATTTAAGATTGTGGGGTCGCTCGGTTCTGAACAGCCCTTATTCACATCGACCTAAAAGATCTTTTGTGAATTACTCTACAAATTAGTTGTTGGTCAGGGCTAATTTCCCTATGTCTTCAAGCGTTAATTCCACCTATTTTGGGTACTTTAGCCTAGTGCGGACCAGCATCTTACATTCGCAAAGAATATGTTCTGCAGTTTCTATTGTAATATAACAGTATCTGCACGTATCATCTTCTGCCTTGCCCATATTTTTAAAATGATATATCAAGAGGCAATGGCCTGTCATCAACCTTAAGTCGAACTTTTCGAGTTCGGGAAGCCTTATGGCATTCTTTGTCGACTAAGTTATGAACTCTTCGCTTGTGTTTGACCTGGAGTATTACTCCAACAGGACTCGTTTTGTTTCTTTCCTCATTTTAGGATCTCCCCCATTATGTGTCCCTCTGGTAAGCCGCAAAATGGTTCGGGCCCAAAAATGGGGCTTCAGCATCTTCTTTTTGCAAGGGCGTCAGCTAATTCATTTCCTTCTATTCCCTCGTGCCCTGGCACCCACATCTTGTTGTTTTTTGCCAGTTGCTTCAGGTATTGTCTGCATTCCCAGGAAATTTTAGACCTAAAAGCATAAGACCTGAGAGCTCTTAGCGCCTCTATCTGATAATAAGTGTATAGACCTTTGCTCTTCGAATGCAAATTAAAAAAGTTCTAAGGATATTATACTTTTAAGTGGGACCAGCTGTAGAATACATAGATGTAAAACAATGCCTAGCGGATGAAACTATAGTAATGGTCTGACAATAAAATAAGATGTTAATTCCAGAACGAGAAAGTTGCATTTGAAGATTAGCTTCCAAAAATACTAGCATCATACTCCAATGCATTTCGTTTTGAAGCTATTGGTAGTACACAGGAGTTGTATTTCACAAAATGTTGGCAGTCCTACAACTCATTCACTCACTATAGTGATTTCCGGCCATTACAATTTAGGAAAATAAGCAATACGGTTTCGCACAGGTAATGTTGAAGTTTCTCCAGGGGCCACGGTAACCTTTGACTAGAGGTCTGAGGTACGGATATTTCTTGAAAGTTTTACAAGTACATTCCAGTTCATAGCAATATTGTGCAATAAAAGATATGAAGTTGAACTGAAAAAGAAAACTAATTTTTAGTTAGACATAAAAAATCGCCATGTAAAAAGAAAATATGTTTTTATAGATACAACACTACATAAATTACGTGTACTATAAACGACATGTAAAACAAATTCTTGAGCATGATTATATTGTTTTCAATTTTCTTTAACGAATACCAAATCTTAATCTGAAATTTTCAGGATAGCATATAAATTATAATAAAGTGATTCTTTCTTGTTGTGTATCTGTCATATAAATTAAACATTCTAATGTCAACGTCGATATTGCATAAAGAATACTTTTCAGATCATTTTGTAATGGTAATTTTATTTCCAATGGAAGAACTTCTCAACTTTTAGTGGCTTGAGATTCTTGGACAGTAGAAACAAATATTTTATTTATTGAAAATGTGGAGAGCGAGGTTCTATACTCTTTTTATTCTTACATTTGAACAGGCCTTATCTCTGAAATGTGACAATTTCTAATGAGTTTTGACACACAATGAAGTATTCTGCAGGTGAGACTAAAGATATGAATGCATTTTGTAGAGATCGATACTAACTTTCCTAGGGGGAAGTGTGTTGATAATCTTTTCTAGACAATTACGATATGTTGTTATATTTTCAGAAATATATTGATTAGCTTTATTAGTAATAAGACGGTAAAAATGTGTATATGTGTAGAATAGACCATTTCTTGTCATTTTATATTAGATATTGGGTGCATGCAGAATATCTAGATACCTAAAATAATATTTTTCAATAATTATGAAAGCAGAATAATCTTATTCTGAAATACTAAATGAGCTATGGGGCAACGGTATCGAAATGCATTTTATAAAGTAAATAATTAAAGCGCTAAAATAATTTAAACAATAGTCATCGTATGTTAAACAAATGTCAGTTTGGGTTTCGAGAAAATTGTAATATGACAGATGCAGCTTTTAATGTAATAGAGAACATTCATGAATGCTTGGAGAGTAAAGAGACGTCGTAAGGTATTTTCTGTGATTTGTCCAAGACTGTTGATTGTCTTAATCATCAAATATTGCTTAATAAATGGCATATTATGTCATTTATGACAGCGAAAATAACTGATAATAATCTAATAAAAGAAATTATTCTGATTATGCTATGGTTGAGAGTGGAGTTCTACAAGGATCGATTCTAGGTTCTACATTATTCTTAATATCCATCAACATAGTCTCAAATTTCTCAGAAGTAAAATTTTTATTATTTGCGAACGATACGAGCATAATAATAAAGGACGACAATAAAGACAATTTAATAAACAAGGGATAAACTTTATTAGAGAGTATATCAGATAGTTTCCTTGCAAAGATGCTAATAAATACGTTCTTAGCATATTATTTGATTGAAGTAGAGCTTTCGACTCCCTAAATAATGAGTTTTTAATTAAAAAAATTGAATCAATAGGAATTCGGGGATACCTTAGTAAATGGATAGAGTATTTTATTACAGGCCCAAAAATTATTGTAAAATTTGACAATAATTACTCTAAAGAAAGGGATATCAATATCGGTTACTTCCAAATTTACATAAAACAACTTATATACCATTTTATTAAAAGCGACAGCCACTTGTTTTAAATCTAATTATGAATCAAGACACCATTACGATCGGCATCCAAAATTTTTAGGTCTAGTGGCCGACGAAAATTTTACTTGGACGAATCACATAGATTCAGTATGCAAAAAAATTCACTGTGCATTTTTTTGCATTACGAAATCTAAAACCGATCTTATCGAGAGGACAACTAATAAATGTGTATTATGGGCTCTTCCATTCTCATCTCAGATACTCAATTATTCTCTGCGGTGTAGGTACAGAAATACAAAGAGTTTTTATTCTGCAGAAAAAAATCATTCGCCTCATGTTTTCGCTCATGCCACTAGATTCATGTCAGATAGGCATACATATAATACCCGTGTAGCTAATCAGATTTCCATTAATAATTATAACCTGTCACTTTTTAGAAAAGTCCATATGTCTGTTGTGCAAGCATTTTTAATGCACTTTCTGTTGAGATAAAAAACCAACACATATGTTCAGTTTTTAAAAATAAATTAAAAGAATACCTAATAAATAAATGTTATTATTCCATACAAGAGGTTTTTAGTAATGTACGCAACTAATGGTTGTATTAAAAATATAGCATTATATTCTGTGTCGTTCAGTGTTCCATATTCTGCAGTGTATAAGTATTGTGTGTTATTAATTGTGCTGTGTATTATATATTATTAATTTTCTTATTATTTATTGTAATTTTTAATAACTAATATAATAATTTTTAAATATTATTTTATTAACGTGTGTTGAAAAATGACCTGTCACATCTACATATACAAATGTATAGCCAAGTGAATAAAGTATTTTATTATTATTATTATAAATAAGGTCGCACTCAACTGCAGTAAAACAAATATTATAACTTTTGAACGATGAAGAAATACAACCTACTAGTTCTGCAAAACTTCTAAGTATCCACATTGATTTTCGACTGCATTGGTCAGTACATATTAGCAACCTAAAAGTAAAATTAAGCAAAGCTATATATGCCATATTAACTATTAAAAAAAATGTCGACTTTGCCTTAGCAAATTTCAGAATTGAATTCTGGGACTAAGCTAGTATTTCTGAGCAGTTATTTTTGGTGCAAAAAAGGTAATAAGAGTACAGTGATTTATTCCCTAGAGATTTCTGTAGAAGTCATTTTAAAGAGATAAGAATATTTTGTTTATCTAGTTTATATATGTACACACTTTCAATTTTAATACACAAAAACAAAAATTCTCTTAGTGCATCAGATAACAGACATAATTATGCAACACGTCATCAAGATTAATTATTACCAAATAATAGAACCAGGGTACTCTATATTCAGGAATAGCAATTTATAACAAATTGGCAACAGATCTAAAATCATTAAATTGCAAAGCTTTTAAGCGAAAAATAAAAATGCTGCTACGTAAACTATGAAGAATATTTCGCAGCTACACTAACACCAGGTAGAGAACGCCATGTACTTTTGCCTTCATTTGTTTTCCTATTGATTATTTGTTGTTGTTTTGTATGTGTATTTATTATATGTGTATTATTCTTAGGCTCTATTTATTTAGTTATAGTTTTAGTTTTATTTATGTTCTATGTATGGATATAGAAAACATATATGTGTATATATTTATTATCTATTCTTCTATACACTTTTAAGTAGGTTTCTTTGTATTTTAAGTATATTGACATCATATATTTTAATTATTGTGTGAATAGTGGGAAATAAATGTTTATTTACTTACTTTATAAGTAAAAGTAACATTTAAACACCCTAAGTCAATAAGGTAATTAACATCGAACATAATTTGTTTATTTGAGAAATCGTTTAATGTATAAGAGATCGGGATATGCTATGTCCTCTTCTATGTGGTCGATATCGAGGCGGTGGCTAGCCGGCGGCAGGAAATTGCATTACTTGGCAGTGTGTTGGGTTTGGGAACAACCAGTTCACCAAGGATTCACCAAGCCGCAGTCACAGGGCTGAACCGTCTCTCTTTTATATCTATTCAGAGCCTAGGAGAATGCGAAATATACATTTTTATCCTTTGTATAAAATTTTATAGGCATTACTGCCTGCATCTTTAGTAAAATTGCATTCGGATAAAGTAGTCGAAAGATTTTTAAACGCGAAACAAGTTACCTCTCGATTTGTTTGAATTATAATTGGGTTACGTTGGCTTTGATGAATTAAACGTTTATATAAGTTGTTTATTTATATTTCGGTAAATATTACATATTGTTTGAAAGAAACGCCATTTTATTTTTAGAACCGTTGATTTATATTGTACATATGATTTAATGAAATAGATACATTCCAAAAAGACAAAATCTTTTAATAGTCATCATCATAGAAAAAAAAAGTACAAACTAAACTCAAATATCGATTAAAAAATATCTGTTATTCAGTATATATGTGCGTATTATACGTGTACGATAATTTCCAATTTCGTACATATACAGGGTGTTTCAGCTTTACATCGTCCAAATATAATGGCTCTCTTATAAAAGACATCGAAAAAGACAGATTAGTAGAAGGCATAAGTTTCAAAATATTTTTTTAAATATACTGGATGATCTGTTTGTCTTAAACTTATGTTTTATGTTTTTAATGGAACACTTGACATATATATTTGGATTCTTCTTTTAAAGATTCCACTGTGTTGGTGATCGAATTCTGAACGACTTTCAAAATGTTCGACCATCTGTCCGTTTGTCTGTCCGTCCGTCGCGTCAGTCACGTATCTTGTAAGCACAATAACTTAAGAATGAATCGGATTGTAGTGAAATTTGGATGGTAAGCTAGTGCTAGGTAGAGGAAGAATCCTATTCTTTTTGAAAAATATCGACCAATAAATAAAAAACGTATTAATCATTTAAATTATTTAAATTTGTATATTTATATTGCACAATATTGTTGCATTGTAAAACCGGCTAATTAGACAACAGTCCCTAACGTTTATCAACTTAACAGCAATATATTTGTCACAAGTGCGATAAGATTATGGACCAAGCTTGACGGCTTTCATTCATCTTGTAGTTAGACGAGGCCGCCACTCACTAATACAAACTAATATTATTACACTCTTCGCAAATATTTTTTTATTTACGACAAAAATGCGAAGAGTATTCTATAGAATGTGCAACAATTATATAAAATATGCAGTAAATCGGCGAAGAGTATAACGGTTAACTTGTTTATAATATGTAAATAATAGATAGTTATCTTTTCTGCTGTTTGCAAAATCCTATAAAGAATGTTTCAATACAATTATAAGCAAACAAATAATAATTCATTTTTAAACATGTAAATAATATGTATGTACACAGACAGGCTTCTCTACCTTAGGTATGCATTTTAAACAAAATGTTTTCTTAACTGTACATTTTAAAAGTAACAAATAAAATTGTAAAGTTTGTGTCTAAAATTGTCAAAACTTACAATATTATCAGTCCTAAAGACATCTGCTATTTTTTACATGGTGAGTGAGGAAGCGCTAAATCTACATTTTCTTATTTTTTTTTTTCAAACGGAATGACCTATATGCTATAATTCCAAAGAATAGCCTTTTGGAAGAGATTTCTACTGATATGAAATGCGGAGATATTTGACGTAATTCAAGACTTAATAAAAAATGTCCATCAATCATCTTCAGTTCAGCAGAGGCAGCGTTCTTGGTTTTTTGAAAATGTTCAGTAGTTACCACTATTCAGTGGTTGAAATGACCCCAAATTCTAAATCTAAAAACAATTATATTTGTATTATTTCTACAACATCAATATTAAAAAAGCGGAACATGTATTTTCTATCAAGAAGAGTTAAATATTCAATCCTAGGACCTCGAGGAGGGTAAAACCATCCCTAAAGTATCAAGAAAATCAAATATGTTTTTAAAAATTCTAGAAATAGAATATTTAAATGTTTCAAGTCATGACAAATACGAAAAAAATATTTCTCGTCAGTTTTGACGAAAAAACAACTCCTTCAAACGGTAAAACTACCAATCACGAAAACATGAAAGAAAATCATGGCAATCTTTGGATACACTTGTAGTCATTTATTTCTCTATAGCTGACATTCAGTTAGCTTATGTTATACATTTTCATCCATTTTCATTGGAATTCATCCCTCGAAGGGGGGTGAAATCATCGTATTTGGAGATAGTTTCACCATTCGTAGGGGCTGTTTTTCACCAAAACAGGCGAGAAATATTTGTCATGACATGACACATTTAAATATTATTATTATTATTATTATTATTATATTGTTTCCAAAATTCGTAAAAATATTTTTGATTTTTTTGGATTTTGGGGATGATTTTACCATGTGCGAGGGCCTATGGATGAATTTTTAACCTTACTTGATATAAAAAAGATAATTTCGCTTTTTTAAAACTGATTTAATAGAAATAATACAAATAGAGTGTTACGGGTTAAATTGAAATTAATATAAAGTGAAACTTGACTCACAATTACAATTATTTTTTAAATCTAAAGGTCAAAAAGTATTATTACACATATAACTTTTAGTTATCCTCGTGACATTAAAGAAAAAGTACTCATCCGGTATCCAGCGTTGAGCAAAAATCCCTGTTAGTACTGGTTAACTATGCTGTTGTTACTGCAAAAACCTCATGTACACCTCAGCTTCAGTATCTCATCAACATTTAAATTCATGGGACCTCATAACCAGAAACCATCTGTCTCAACTATGACATGTGACTAGGTGACCATACCAAAACAACGACTTCAGAAAATGGCGTCGCGGGACCTCCCAACAATCGATTCACAAATTTCGAAGTCGATAAAAACCCAAATAGAAATCCACAGCTTTTCAGCTTCACAATTTTATGTAACTTAGTACAATGTCTAATTTTCCAGATTTTCCAAATTATCTCAAATTACTCAAATTGCCTATATAAAAGAATGACACAAATGAGGAGTCAGTATTTCCAGAAAATGCAAAGATGTTGCTTACCCGCAAAATTGTCAGGGCACAAACAGGTATTCAACAAGTCGTATTTATTGCCTATTTAGAAGTCCTCTATAACAATATTTGGCTTCAAACAGCTACACGCAGTTAGGCCTTCCAAATGTAAGAATTTTATCGTATAATCGTATAATTAAATTGGGGATGCTTTTGCAAGCAATTATAAAAATCTTGACTAATCGGCTTGACGACTTGATAAAGAAAGAAAGAGCACGCCGGTTTTCGAAACCAACCGTTTTTTTCCTAAACCCCTGTTTCCTAACAACCAATCACAATTCGACGTCTCATAGGAAAATACCCTAGGAATTGATAGGTAACAGAAAATTAGTTCCAGCCATAGAATGATTAAAACTCTCCCTAGAATAAAAACTAAGATACACAAGACCCATTATTGGACCATATAAACAATAAAATAAATCAAACCACGATTTAATGAATGTTTCATTTAGAACCAAATGTTGGTAACACGTTATTTCCTAACTCTTAAATATGACAGCTGACCAACGAGAGGTAAATTCGAATGTTTACAACATTATTTGTTTAACTAAATGAAAAATTCTCCACTACAGGTGAGAGCAAATAGGATTAACTCGATCAATCACAATAAGTCATAAAATATATGCCCCCTTGTAGTGATTACTAAATTTTGTATGTGTGTTCATCGTTTTTAGATTTTCTTTTTAGATTCTCCACTACAGGTGAGAGCAAATAGGATTAACTCGATCAATCACAATAAGTCATCAAATATATGCCCCCTTGTAGTGATTACTAAATTTTGTATGTGTGTTCATCGTTTTTACATTTTCTTCTAACAGTAACACGGAAAATTACCTTAAATGAAGCTATAGTAACACCCCAGACATAACAAAACAATGAACCTAAGTTACAATGATTCTAAAAAGTCCCATAGTAAACATCAAGGTTCCTGGAGTATTCTTACTTAGCCATAGATAAATATGAACACACGTCACTTTATCTGGTCTCCTCGGTATCAACAAAATTAAAGAAGAAAATACATATTGTTGCGTTTATTCACCTTTTGGAAACACCCTGTATGAATCCGTGGGTTCTTTCTTCTTTAATAAACTTCTCCCTCTGCGCCGGTAATCGCGCCTTGTATACTCTTAAATTGCTTCTAGATTCATCCAGAAACCATCAAGAATTTTCTCCAATCATACTCTAGAAAAGTCCATGGCTCTTTCTAGAGTTTTTCCAGTCACTAGTAGGCATAGGCGTATCATTTCTAGTTCCAAGGGGGTGTAATTCATAACAATATCCTTTTTTCCTCAGGTACCAACGCAACATTAAGAAAAACAATCATAGCCTCACTCATTTTTAAGTTTACATTCCCACATAAAAATATATGGGCGGAATCTAATTTAACGTTACAAGAGTTATTTTTTGATTTAGGATTTGGGGTCATTTTAACCCCTGAATAATTACTGAACATTTTCAAAAACTCAGAGACAATGCCTCTTTTGGGTTTTAATGACGATCTTTACGATTTTTCCCAGGCTCGCAATCAATTACGCAAAAACGGGCGGATTCTGCGGTCACTTTTTGAAAGTGGTAAGAATTGAGGAAAGTAGCTGAAAATTACGAAAAATTAGTGGGAGTTATCACAGAAAATTAACGCGTTGACTATAAGGTGAAAAAGTAGTATTGTACAGCAGTCAAAATTACTTGTAGAAAAAATATTTCATTAATGACAAACGCGAATTGCTCTGAATTGACACAACATTGATTTCGAATTGTATAAAATATAGATATTTCATGAGGGTAAGTTATCTGAGAGCGCATTTTTGAACACTCTTTACTGCTCAATAGTTTTTTTCCTACAACTTTATTTATTTACAGTGCCTTTTACAGTTCTTATAGTATTTAGATGCAAGTTCCTGCAATTTTTGTTTTTATTCTTTTGCATAATTATTAAGCAGCGAGTTATTTTAATTACTGTTTCTCTTAAATCCTTTATCTTATCTGTTTGTATTAAATGGTATATTTTATAGCGTAATTTACTTGACTGAAGTTTAAATGAATTTGAAAATCTTATTTGTTGATCTGTTTCTTGAAACTTTAAACAATACGACCGTTGCTGATAACTAGAGCCCGAAAACAGACTCATGATATCAGAATTAGGTGAACTGCAAGTGAAAACAGGAGGCAGCTCTGATAATCATTATAGGTTTAGCCGTCCTGATGGCGTTATAAATAGTTCATTTGCTTTTACGCATACAGGTTAGAGTCGAGCTTAGCCAATATTTTTTAATATTTATTATTCCAGTAGGTATAAGTAGTTTTATTAAACATTAACATTTTAAAGTATTTATATATCACCAAACCTAAATGGTCATGAAACATATTCTATTTAGGATTTCGCAAACAGCAGAAAAAACTATTTTTGAGAATTAAAGAGAAAAACTATCTGTAAAAATATTAATTTCCAATGTTAGCATTCCTTCGATAATCTGTATTCTGGTTATGCTAGTAATTAAAATCCTAAAATGAATTTGTCTGTTTCTTATTTGACAATTTTTATGTAACACTAGTATCAACATTCTCTACTGCTATGCAGAGTAAACTAGTACATATATACATAATAGACCAGGAGCGGAAGCGGAAAAACAACGAAGTGCTGCTACAAGCACAAGCTACATATTTCTTGGGTCGTTGAATCGATTGCGATGGGTGCCGAACTCCTCACCCCTCAGGATTCACCCCTATCGGCCAAAAACCACCCCCAAATCGCGTTTTTCACCAATCGCGAATTAGAACTCGATTTCTGATTCTTTTCTTTTGCATTGAATGTCATATAACTTGTAACTTTTACCCTTTGGGGAAAGCGGTTCCAACACTTTGGAGGGTGCACCAAAGGGGTGGAGGCTACCCCGCCATCGCTTCTTTTTTTATCATCATGTAAATGGTACGTTTTTTGGGTCGCTGAATCGATTGTGATGGGTGCCGAACCTCTCACCCCTCAGGATTCACTCATATCGGCCAAGAACCACCCCAAATTTCGTTTTTCACCAATGTCGAAGTAGAACTCGATTTGTGATTTTTTTTCTTTTGCATTGAATGTCTATTAGTAACTTTCACCATTTGGGGGAAAGCGGTTTAACTACTTCGGACGGTGCACCGAAGGGGTGGAACTACCCTTCCGAGACAAAACTGGACTTCGGCCGATTTCCATCGCTTTTTTTCTCGCCATCTCCTTACAAGGCTCAGAAGTTAAATATGTAGATGGGGAGATAAAAAGTGGTGGAAATCGGCCAAAGTCGATTATTGCCTCGGATGGGATAGTTTCCACCCCTTCTGTGCACCTTCCAAAGTGGTGGAACCGGTTTCCTCAAATGGTAGAAGTTACTAATATGACATTCAAAGCAAATGAAAAAAAATCAGAAATCGAGTTCTACTTCGAGATTGGTGAAAAACGCGATTTGGGGGTGGCTTTTGGCCGATAGGGGTGAATTCTGAAGGATGACAGGTTCGGTGCCCATCGCAATCGATTTAGCGACCCAAAAGACGTACCATTAACATGATGATATAAAAAGAAGCAATGGAGAGATAGTTTCCACCCCTTCAGTGCACCCTCCAAAGTGGTGGAATCACTTTCCCCAAAGGGTAAAAGTTACTAATGTGACATTCAATACAAAAGAAAAATTCGAGTTCTAATTCGCGATTTGTGAAAATCGCGATTTGGGGGTGGATTTTGGCCGCTAGGGGTGAAACCTGAGGGATGAGGGGTTCGGCATCCATCGCAATCGATTTAGTGACCCAAGAAACAGGGGGCGTCATGTAGTTCGTGCTTGTAGCAGCACTTCGATGTTTTCCGCTACCGCTCCTGGTCTATAACCCCTTACGGTCATGAAGATTCAGTTAAAAATGAGAACAAAAGCATATCTATTCAATAATGAATTAAATTCTACTAAAAACAAAACTTTGTATTTCTCTGACAACTTACATCTTGTTGTTAGAGACCAGAAAAGCCCTAAACTGAATTTATTTACATACCTTAAGTATTTAAAAATTATTTCATACTAATGGATTACATTTTCACGAAAGATTGGTTATCTATTATTTCCATAAATGTGAAGTTTTTAAAATTAGACATTAAATGTTTGATATAATCAAATGCAAATGCACGAGTATTTTTGCTAGTAGTATATTCATTTCCTCAATTCTATTAAATGTTTGACATTGACTGATAATAACAACCTATCTATTTCCTAATTAGTAGTGGAGCCTACATACTCTATGCATGTTTAAAAGTGAATTATTTTTTGTTTGCTAAATCCTATAAAAAATATGTTTAATTACTACCTAAAGGTTGTTCGAATCTGAGAAGCACTTTGTATCTTGCAGTTTCTACATCCTGTACATCTTCATATTTTTATCTACTTTGTCAAAAACTGTAATACTATCCTGCTATAAAATTGTAATAAAACAGAGTTTATATAAAGGATAATTTGCTATCACCATGTATAGCGTATTGAACAAGGCAGTATTCTACCATGCTGTTTTACATGTTCCAAATTAGAAACAATATTTTTAAGTGTAAAGAAAATTGTCATAATGCACAGAAAACGCAAGAAACGTACTACACACAGGATATTTTTTATATTTTGTAAATTCATTTTCCAAAATATCAGCATCGTGATATCTGTCCTTATCATCATCATCATATTATACATACACCTATACACACAGGCTCGCAGATCTTTTTATTTGATGTTTGAGGTCAACGAGTTATAGAACATGTTTCTCCACAAAAACTTCAATTTTCAATTATTATTATAAGAATTTCTTCCATTATAACATACCTGTTTGATTAAATCAAGTAATTATAATAATCAGAAGTCGGAATTACCTATCGGATAGGTATGTGGTAAAACCAAGGTTAGCTTTATGAGGTTATGTGTCAACGCATAAAGATTTGTATGCATGTGTAAAAGAATATTTTACCTTCATTCAGCGAATTCCATGTCATCCAAAGCTGATATAGTCAATTTATTACAAACACTCACTCGAAGAAAACTGGAGGTATAAGGGGACGTACTTAACACTTAATTATCATACACAAGTATTTTTCAAAGCCGATTACAAGATTAAAAGTGTATTACTAATATCTGTTCTAAATGTTTTGGAGTTAAACTTCGGCGTTTTTCGTTGATGATCCATTTATATTGCAAGAGGGAGCGCGCTCGACGTCGACAGATGTAACTGGGGCATACTTAAAATGTCTATATTTTTTAAAAGACCCCACCACCATGCACGGTGTAAAAGGTCTATTAGATCTGCCATCGTAACAAATCTGGAATTGTCTTTGCGCCCTCGCAGCAGTATCTCTCTGTAATTGAAAACTACATTGACGAAGATCGAATGTTTATTGCATCCACTATAGTAAATTCTGATGTTGGCTGATATTGAAGGTCCCGTATGGCTAGTGGAGTTCTTGAAAAACATCCGTGTATGGACTCCAGATTTTCTTAAACAGTTGGGTCCATAAATGTCTGTTGCCCCTGTGAAATAACAACTGCGTCATTTGGATTTAACTGATGTATTACGAATTTCACATTTTCAAAATGAAACATTAGGGTAGCACCTCCTAATGGTTTCAGCAATCCTATGAAACCCATGTGCTAAACATGTTACATGCAGTAGCGCCAGTAGCAGTATGTTCCGATAGGTTTCCTTCAAAATGCTTTATCACATCTAGTGCAATACAGTTCTCGGCAATATCGCGAATCCAAAAATTTACTCTAGCTTGCGTCGGTTCAGTATGATGCGACATTATAATTTCACGTTTTTAGTACTTATGTCTGAATAAATCTTACAGTAAGAGAGACACTGAGTAATCTTGTTAAATTACTCCCCTCCCCGTCTGGGATTGGGCTTCATGTAAATAGCCAGTAGGTACACGTACTGCATTTTAAAATAATCTATTACATACGCATTTCGCTTTTATTTAATACATAGTGCATTTCTCGATAAAACTAAATTACGCATTATCATTGTAAAATAATATAAAATTAGTTTAGTATGTTGCATGACTTTCTTTTTTTATACTTTGGGAATGTTTCAATACGTGTTTACAATATATAACATCTGTAAAGTCCATCCCTGGAATCCGATAGGTAAATCCGACCTCTCTTAATAACCTCGTACGTGACAGATCCTCGTATCTAGATGCTCATGAAAATTGTACACAGTGCTCACTTAAACAATAATTATTTTAGAATTATAATATTATTTTACTAAGTTTTTGTTGTTGTTGCAGATAGATGGACAAGTGAAAGAGTGACGCCCAAACTGAACAATACTTGAGGGTGTGTAGGAAGAGGGTATACACGAAATGGTTCGTCATTCACTCTACAGGAACTTAAACCTTGTTTAGTCCAGAAACCGAAAAATTATAATATAGGTGAGTTTTTCACGCATGAAAACGTTGTATTGATATTATCTATAATTGTTTATTTGCGCATATTCAAATTTTATTACTTTTTACTGGATATTTAATATTTAAAAATGTAATGAAAAGTAAATCTGCGCTAAATGAATCGGACAGAGGTTGGTTTTTCAATAACTTGATTGTTACAAAATGTCTCACACCTAAAATTATATAAACTGGAACAAAATTATAAAATAAAAACTGAAAATATTAGACAATTAACGTTTCAGAAAATGTTTACTTTTCCGTTCTCAAAACTTTCTGGCTGTCAACCATGACAGTGTTTGTTTATGTATTTCCATAGTCACGTGAGACATTAATTTATGTTTATATCATGTTTACTTACTTCGTTTCTAAGGATGGGTAACTAATTGTACAAAAATTTATTGAATAATTTGGCACGCATCTATCCTCGTTTAATAAAATAATTGCGAATTCCTTATGTTCTTTTTTTTTTGTTCTATTGCTCTCTTTTTCCAAAAGTGGAAAGTCCGAGTCCTATTGGATACAATGATTATTAACGGGTTCACACATTTTGGATTTTTCGAATTATCCCCTTCTAATTTTTATGTTCATCAAGCCTTACGTTGAAAGGTCTAAATGACTCACCTGCGTAAGGTTTTCCGCACTCACACGGAACACTATAAATACTATTTTTAGAATTCTGAACAATATTTAGTAGTTCGGTTTTCAATAAAACCAATCTTAACTGGGTGCCCATTGGAAAAACCTGTCGTACAAACACTTAACAACACCTTTCTTAACACTAACATGTTTATTAGAATTGAAATTGTGTGTGTTTGTTTTCTATACACACTGATTTGGATTGTGTTATTTAATTTTTTAATTAAAATATCCGAGAAAGGTAATTCATTTATATCTTCTATTTTTATTGTAAATTTAACTTTCATTAATCTAATTTATAAAATCACTTAAATATTCTTTGCTACAAGGCGATATTGCGACAATGTCAATGCTATACATGTTTACAATGATAGGAGATAACAATGGGCTTATAAGTTAAATTATTAATATTTCTCAATATTTTCCATGAAATCGTTACTTGATATTGAAGATATACAGCCATACCAAAGTGTTTATTTATTTATTTACTTATTTATTTATTTATTTGAATACAACCACCCAACAGGTAACCAATTACAGGGTGGGAACATTACAATAGAGAATACGAAAACAGTATAATAAACTAAAAACTAATTAAGCTAATTAAACTATCAGGACATAAAACATTGCATATATGTAAGTAAAAATATTATAATAAAATAGATATAAGATAATTATAGGAGAAGTACAAAAAGAGAACGCTATAAATCATAAATTAAGTTGTTTAATTGAATTAATACTACAGTTAAATATATCTAGCTGATCTTGCTGTAGATTATAATTTTTACACATGAAATATAAAGGTGAAAATTTTAGTAAGTTAGTTCGAGGGGTAGGAAGATAAAAAGTATCACGATTCCGACTTGTTATACGAGATATGTGAAAATTTATTATTTTATTATTTTATTTTTATTATTATTAATATATGTTCTAAAATGAGAGGGCAATCAAACATGTTATGAATAATTTTATAAAGAAAGACTATTGAATGTATTATTCCTTTATTTTCATAATATTTTGCGAATAACCAGTTATTGGGTAGGTACCATCTTCAACAAAGCACAATTTTGATCGTACAAATGAATAGTACAGCAACTTCATAATATCAGTGTTCCTGAATCCTTTACAGTTTCTTATTATAAAACCTAAACTTTTTAAAGCTGACGTGATGGTGAAAGTAATATGCTCCTTAAAACTAAGGCACTTATCAAAAATAACTCCAAGATCCTTTACTGTATCAGGTCTCTGCAATATTTGACCATTTATATGATAGTTGTAATAGATGGGATGACGCATTTTAGAAAAGGTGAGTATGTTACACTTGGATATGTTAAGAGGCAAGCAATTGGATAGGCATCATTCATTAACAATATTTAGGTTATTCTGAAGATTTTCACAGTCATCTTCTTTTCCTATTACGCAATATATTTTCAAATCATCAGCATATAAGAGGCTCTCTACATTGAGATTAGCTACAATATCATCTATGAAAACAACAAACATAAGTGGGCCCAGTACAAAGCCCTGGGGAACACCGGAAGTGGATGTTGTTGAAAGAAGTCATTATTTAACTGAAAGCTTGTTGTTTTAATAAAAAGTGTAGTTCCATTACAATTTTAATGTTTAACTTAGTTCTATTCGCCAAATCCCCTACGTGCTGCAATCGGTTTTTAATTATTGTTAATGTTTTATCTGCAGGAATATTTGTAAATAGGCTAACTGATAAAAACTGACCATTAGATGATTATTATTAAAATGATTCTTTGAAAGTTTTTCCAAAAAGAGATGCTATTTTTAATATAAGACTCGGAGGAATCTGAAAATAATTTAAAATTTCCAATAAATATTTTAAAAGTTTACTACATAGATAATTAATTGAATTCACAACTGGTCTTAAGGTAATGTCAGGTTTACGAATTATTGACAAACCATGAAAATGAGGAGGTTTGCTGTGACTTGGTGTTAACATCTTTCCTTCAATTCTGTAAATTAATTTTTATGTTTAAATAAGACAATATGTTTCAATTTCTAAAGAATTTGTCGGATCTTTATTTAATTTAGAATAACTCCCATCAATTATCATGTTCGTAGTTTTTGTATTATATCTGTCTGATTCACTTGGAGCAGAGGTACCTTTTTATTAAATTTTTAAATATTTTTCAGTGCAAAATACCCAATAAGAAGTAAGAAAATATTGTATTATTATCTAGTTATGGTATATTTTATATCCAAGACTATGGTTTTAATATGAATATGTCAGCATAGTACTGCTGAGATATGAGATACCGACAGTTCCAAGCTGTTTTGAAAAAATGAAGTACGTAATTATGTGGTCACGTTTTACCAATGAAAATAAAAAATGTTGCTAAGACACACGTCCTCAGCAGTTATTTTTTAGAGGTTGATCATTTATATACTTTTAGGAATAAAACAAATTTGTTATACATTTGCGTTGATAGGCATGAATATTTCAATTGCTTTAGATGATTATTAACACAGTTATTGTTTAAGAAAATAATATAAATACATTATTTTTTATCTCCCTCTCCCCATGTCATATTATTACAAGCCGAAATTACATAATACCGGGTGAGTCACGAATTGCGCTTGCCCCGATATTTCCTAAAATATTTGGAATAGAAAATTGAAATTTGGAGGCCCTATTACACGACTAAAATGCCATATTTTCAATAAAAAATCAAGTTTGGTGCATATCCAGTTTGACCAGAAATGCCCACAGCTTTCGATTTTTAAATGGAATACCCTATATATTTTTACATTTTTGGAATCTAGAAGAAATTTTGAATACAATACATCCATTTTGGTCACTTTTTGATAAACATTAAAAATTTTATTAAAAAATCTATTTCTGAATCCAGAGTGCTGTGGTGCCCAAAATATATTTTAGTTTGTGTGCTACGTTACTATAAAAATAAAAAGAGCAATATGATTGCATTACTTAATTCTCTAGAAGTGTTTAAAATTTTTAAATGTGATTTTTACCCACTAACTCGGTTTTTTTAAATGGGAATTTAATCGTTCACCAACATTTTTAAAGACCTCATTTTCATACGAATCTAATGATACCAAAATTTTGAAAATTCGCTCAGAAATATTTGAGATTTCAGCCAAAATACAATGCAACCAAGCTTTTAGAAACATGCGGCTAATAGATAATAGATTAGTGGGCTTTGGAAACTAAAATGGCACATTTCTGTGTAAATCTGGTAACCTAATAACATTGAAACAATCATAGTAGCCATTGAATGTAATAAAACAATATCAGCTGTCAGACAGACTCGTGTAGTTATAGGCAATCTTGAGTTATCAAACATTTAATAATTGTGAGCGCAAAGAACGTTACAATTAAGTTTAGCATAGGTATGTGGAGGTAAACACAATTACATCCACAAGGACATTTGCAATAGAATGCGACATCAGTTCGGTTTTCAGAGTTTTATTTAAATTAACATAAATATCGGGCCTATAAATAAATAAAAATCAATTCCGTTTGAACAATTAAACTTAAACTAGGTAACAGTAGGTATCTTTAAAATAATTAATATAATTAAACCATAAATTGACATTTATAGATATAGTTTTTTTTTCTATACACAATTCGGCTCTGCGTACAGTTGCTTGAATGGCTCTACGCAATTCAGCCGGCGTTATTTCCATAAGAGCCCGTACAACATTATTTTGCAGCTCTTCACGGGTATTTGAAGAAGTTTTATAAACTTTAGTTTTGAGAGTGCCCCATACATAATAGTCGAGGGGTGTTAAGTCAGGTGACCTAGGAGGCCACCTGATATGACCTTGGTTTGCGATAAGGCGTTCACCATGCAAGTTGTTTAAATATCCCATCACTCTTCTGGAATTATGTGGGGGAGCACTATCTTGTTGGAAAAACAGATTTTGTAAATAGGCAAGAGGAAGTAAGTCAAGAAATTCTGCTGTCTGGTTTTATAAAAATAATAAATATCGTTCGCCAGTAAGTGTTCCATCAAAATATATGGGTCCAATTATTCGATCTCCAAGTACTCCAAGCCAACAGTTAAACCCAAATCTTTCCTGAATATTCCCCCGCCCTACCAACCTCGGATTTTCTTGAGCCCAGCACCTAGTATTATTTCTGTTAAACATACCTTGTTTCGTAAATCTACTTTCATCTGAATATAAAACATGAAAAGGAAAACCTGGGTTGGAGTTGGAGTTGGAGTTTGTGGGAGGGCAGTCACATTTAGGTGACCGCAGCACCTAGGCCCCATTGGGCCCCTTGTACGTCCTCCCGAGGGATACAGGATTCCACCTAGGCCTCCAACCATCCTAATCTTGTGAAGAAGGTGGTGATGCTGCCTAGGGGAATATCCCTCAAGTCGGCCAGTGTAGGCCAACGTTCTCCCAAAATGGATTCTCTGCTAGAGGAGACTGCCGGGCACTCACAGAGTACGTGTTGGACAGTCTCGTCTTCTTGTTCACAACCTCTGCATAGGGGTGTGTCATTTAACTTCATATTATAAAGGTGCTTCCTCAGCTGGCAATGACCAGTAAGAATTCCTGTCGCGAAGCGCAGGTTCTTCCTGGACATTCCCAGGTAGATCATCGTTGTATCCTTGTCAGGGTATCTAAGCAGATCCCTGGCCAACTGACAACTATGAGTTTCATCCCACAGTTTTTTAAATTTTCTGTGGGTGTCTTCTTTAATCATTAGCATTATTGCTGAGGTCGGCAGTATGTTGGAAGGGCCAGGTCCAAGTATACTTAGACTGGCTGCCTTCTTAGCCAGACTGTCAGCTTCCCTGTTGCCTCTGCACTGTGCATGCCCTTTGACCCAGCATAGAATGACACTGTTCATGCTGGAGGCGCCCACGAGTGCCTGATGGCATTCCCATACTGACCCTGTTGTTATTTTGTGTCTCTGTAGGGCCAGTAGTGATTGTCTACTATCAGTGTAGATTCTTATTGTTTTTCCCGTTATTTGTCTACGGGAAATTTCTTTTGCGGCTATGGTTATTCCCGCCAGTTCTGTTTGTATTATACTGGCTTGTTTGTCCATAGCCCATTTAATTTGAATTTGCAGGTTCCTGGAGTATACCCCACAACCTGTTCCTTCTTTCTTTTTCGATCCGTCTGTGAAGATGTTAACTGTTCCTTCACTGACGGCCTCATTGCTACTGTTGGTGTGTATTTCATAGGGTCTATCAAAGATGAACTGTGGAGAAATACCATCTGCGCGTACCTGCAGAAGTGGCATTTGTTTAATTGCCTCATTCCACAGCCGGCATCTGGTCACTCCACATCCTATGTTTGGCTGTATGCCAACGGATTTGAGACGTGCCATAGTAGTTAGGGCCACCTCTTCTAGATATATGTCTAGTGGTGGCAGGCACAGCATCACTTCCATTGCTCTTGTTGGTGTTGTTCTCATAGCTCCAATTGTGTTTAAACAGGCTACTCGTTGTACCTGGCTGAGCTTACGTTTCGCTACAGTCTGCTGACTCTTAGGCCACCAGACGATGGCTCCATAGGCTATCATTGGTCTTATTATAGCAGTGTAAATCCACATAGCCACTTTGGGTTTCATTCCCCAGGTTTTCCCTATGGTTCTGCGGCACTGCTCAAAAGAGATGTAAGCCTTCTTTAGTCTTCTGTCTAAATGAAGATTCCATGTTAGTTTGGCATCAAAAGTTACTCCAAGGTATTTTACTTCTGATGCGAAATTTAGTGTGGTATTTAGGAGAACGGGGGCCGTCATTGGCCCCAATTTCCTTTTCCTTGTGAAGAGGACCAGCTCTGTCTTCCTGGGGTTGACCGACAGAGAGTGTTCTCTGCACCATCTTTCGATTATTCTCAGGGCCATCTGCATTCGATCACAGAGGACTCCCTCGAATTTACCACTAAGCAGTATCGTTAGATCATCTGCGTATGCAATTGTGTGGAATCCCTCGGAGTTGAGGCGGCGCAGGAGGCTGTCAAGAACTAAGTTCCATAGAAGAGGTGATAAGACACCCCCCTGAGGACAGCCTCTTGCAACCATTCCTCTAACAGCGATGTCTCCCATGTTAATCTGTACCGCTCTTTTTGAGAGCATGTTGGATATCCAGCCACTTACGATCGGAGAAACGTTCCTGCTCGTGAGGGCTGCTGTAATTTTTGGAAAGGTGGTTTTATCAAAAGCGCCTTCTATGTCTATGAAGACACCCAGGGTGGACTCTTTATTGTCCAAAGACTTTTCAATCCGACCACTAACCGCATGAAGGGCGGTGTCGGTGGATCTGCCCGGGGTGTATGCATGCTGATTGGGATGTGTGGGATTAGCAGTAATCGCAACATCCCTCAAGTATCGCTCACATAGCTTTTCCATCGCCTTGAGAAGGAACGAGGTCAAGCTAATGGGTCGGTATGCTTTGGGGGTAGTATAGTCTATTCTTCCCGCCTTTGGTATGAACACTACTTTGACTTCTCTCCACACCTTCGGAATATAAAGGTGTGCTAGGCACGTCCTGAATATTGCTGTCAGGTGCGGCACTATTTCATCCAGACCCCATTGTAAAAGGGCTGGATGAATGCCGTCAGTACCTGGCGATTTGAAGGGGGAGAAGCCCAGTATTGCCCATTTAATTCTGTCTTCACTCACAATTTGTTTGGCAGTTTGCCAGTCCAGTTCGGTGGGTTGAGTGTCGGTTTCATTTGGCCATTCCTTCCGATCTGTCACTACAGATTCTGGGAAGTGAGTTTCCATAAGCAACTCTAGGCTTTCATGTAGGTCATTGGTACTGGTACCATCATCCTTTTTCAGTAGACCTAGGTGATTGTCTTTGTTTTTGGCAAGTATTTTATGTAGCCTAGCAGCCTGCGAGTAATCCTCGATCTCCTCACAGTAGGCTCTCCATGCCTCTCGTTGTCTCTGCCTGACTAGTTTTTTGAACTCTCTTTGATTGGTTCTGTATAGCTCCCAATCTGATTCGAGTTTTGTCATTTTCGCCTTGTTGAACGATGTCCTAGCTTGTTTCTTGAGGTCGGTCAGCGTCTGGCACCACCATTTAGTGGCTTCCCCAGGCTGCTGGTGTACGGCCTTCAAGGGACACGATGCTTCGTAAGCTTTTTTCATAGCGGTTTGAACAGTTTTAACATACTGCTCAATCTCTCCGTTGTTTTGTGGCACCCCGTTGTGTACATCCCTCAGGTTCTCCCTGAGTTGACGTCGATATTCATCTCTGTCAGTGTCTCGGGGGTTCCTGAGGAGTTTTCTTGGTGCTTTGATTAATTTAATGCCGAATTCAATCCAGCGGTGGTCTGACATTGAAGCAGCGTCAGACACATGCCAGTCTTGGATCGAGTTGGATATACGGTTTGTAGCTAAGGTGATATCTACTATGGTTTGACTTCTGGAGTTAATAAATGTCGGTGTACAGCCTTGGTTAATTATATTAAGGTTATTACCGATTATATAGTCGTAAAGTGACTTACCTCTAACATTGTTGTCTTTGTTGCCCCAGGTTACATGGTGAGCATTGGCGTCACATCCCATGATTAGTTCCCATTTCTGGGTGAGGCAATGAGTTACCAGGTTCTCCATTTCCCTTGTCGGCGGTGGTGTTGCCTGGTCCTGGGGGAGATACACTGATGCTATTACGACTGTTGTTGGTTTGCCTGATATTGCACATTCCACCCTCACGGCCGTGAGATCAGAGGTTGAAAGGTGTTGTAATGGCTGGATTTTGATGTGCCGGGGGGCATAAATCGCTGTCCTCGGCGTCATTGTTGGTGAGCTGAAAATTACTCCGCTTAGTTTTGTTAAACCAGATATTTTAGATTTAACTATCCAGGGTTCTTGGATTAGAGCCAGTGTATCCTGCTCCACATCGAGTCGTCGGCACAATGTTGCCGTTGCCGCTCTACTGTGTTGCAGGTTACACTGGACTACTCTTACCTTGTTTAGCTCGTTCTGTGGCGAACGTTGTCGCTCTGCCGCAGACTGTACATGTTGTGGTGGGCGCTGGCGCTCATCCACTGGTTGGTGCGGCGAGCGTGGCCGCTCTGCCGCTTGATTGGCTAAGGTTTTATTATCCATATGGGTTATTTGTTGATTTCGTCCATCTGGTTCCCCACCCGCCACGGAGCCCTCTTTGGGGATGTCGCACGGCAAGCCCGTGCGATCACCAAGGATACCAGATGGATATAGCCCCCAGAGACAGGCAACGCTGTGAGAGGGTGGCGCAAACCTGACTGCCGAGGCGATCGACAGCCAGGTCCACGGCCCCCTACGCGCCCCCTGCCGCCAGAGACTCACCCTGCCGGCCCTCTGACGGGACGACGCAGCCGGTTGATCAGGAGTGGGTTAGCTCCCGACCGCCCGTCTAGCCGAACTCCGGACCAAAGTGGCGTGTTGCAGGCACGGCCCACTCAACCACCAGGATTCCTTCATCCGACGACACGGGTCGCCACGCACGGCACAAACACGTGGGGGCTGGTTACTATGGGATGTCGCCCAAATTCCCATAGGCATCGTTAGAGGTACCCTAACCCTGGTACCATTCAGTCCTCGGCACGATGGCTTACACCTTGACTTGGGGGATGTTTTTCGAACCTCCCGGTCTAGATCCGCCGCCTTTTGTTTAAGCAGTGTCACCTCGTGCAGGGTGTGGTTCTTCACCACATGCTTACCAGCACCTCCGAAGGGGCATTGGTGAAGCTGGCGGACGGTCTTGGACGGTGATAGGCTAGGGCAAGAATGCTATATTCGCGTCAACCGTCCCTGGTGTGGGTCAACCCACCCCGGTAAACCCAATTAAGGGGCCGAGTGAGCCAACGCACTCCTTGACACCCTAATGGGTTTTGTTGTACTGCATTTAAGAACCAGTTGCAATATACTAGCCTTCTGTCGTTATCATCTCCATAAAGATGTTGGTGTATTTGGTATTTATAAGACCGAAACTTATGTTTCTTTAAAATTCTGCAAACCGAAGACTGACTAATGTCGCATTCCATTGACAATTCCTTTGTTGATGTTGTTGGGTGTACCATCACAAATCCTAATACATCAATTTCTTTGTCCTCACTTACAATACATGTTTGATGGTCATCTTGTTGATTGGGTTCGTTTCTTAATTCTTGTTCCACTCTGGCAAACAAGTGTCTGCTTGGATGACGTCTGTTCGGGATATCGTTGCTGATACAGTTCTGCAGCTGCAGTTGAATTTTTGAGACGCTCTCCATATATCAGTAACATATCGACCTTTTCATTTCTACTAAAATTATTCATTTTCTTTCATTTTTACTCAAAGAGATTTCCGCAACGCTTTATTTTGTATCTGTCTGACAGCTGATATTGTTTTATTACATTCAATGGCTACTATGATTTTTCCAATGTTATTAGGTTACCAGATTTACACAGAAATGTGCCATTTTAGTTTCCAAAGCCCACTAATCTATTATCTATTAGCCGCATGTTTCTAAAAGCTTGGTTGCTTTGTATTTTGGCTGAAATCTCAAATATTTCTGAGCGGATTTTCAAAATTTTGGTATCATTAGATTCGTATGAAAATGAGGTATTTAAAAACGTTGGTGAACGATTAAATTCCCATTTAAAAAAAACCGAGTTAGTGGGTAAAAATCACATTTAAAAATTTTAAACACCTCTAGAGAATTAAGTAATGCAATCATATTGCTCTTTTTATTTTTATAGTAACGTAGCACACAAACTAAAATATATTTTTGGCACCACAGCACTCTGGATTCAGAAATAAATTTTTTAATAACATTTTTAATGTTTATCAAATAGTGACCAAAATGGATGTATTGTATTCAAAATTTCCTCTAGAGTCCAAAAATGTAAAAATATATAGGGTGTTCCAATTAAAGTTGTGGGCATTTCCGGCCAAACCGGATGTGCACCAAACTTGATTTTTTATTGAAAAGATGGCATTTTAGTCGTGTAATAAGGCCTCCAAATTTCAATTTTCTATTCCAAATATTTTAGGAAATATCGGGGCAAGCGCAATTCGTGACTCACCCGGTATATGTATGTAATTTTTATTATAATTGGCATCGCATAATTATGATTATCATTGTGTTCTTAGTTTATTATTTAACAAATAATTATGTCGTTACACATCATATGACTCAACACCTTCATAATTAAATACATCCTAACAATTTCATTAAATAATCAGGAATTCTCTTGTACAGTTCAGTTGGAAAGGTATCCGTCTGCCTTTGATATTTTCATGCTCAGGGGATTACAATAAACTTTAGCGAAGCGAGCACATGACCCTGAATTCTTTTTATATGTTTGTTACTACTATTACCATCATTAAAAATACGCATTTAAATACACGTTTTCAAAGTTAACAAAATAACTATAGACAAAAATGTCAATTTATTATGTTTTACAAAGATGTATAATGTATATACCTACCTATACATTTATAAAATTTGATAAACATTCATATCTATCCTGTAACATATTCACTTGGGGCCTTATACTATATCCTTTCCATAAACTCTGCTTTTATGTTTACCAATTTCATTGTTAAATGGACTTGGTGATCAAAGAGAGCCGTTCTTAGTGTATCAAATGGGTTTCAGCAAAATGTTATATTAGGGCAGGGTATATCCTGAATATTCATGCAATTTCTCGTTTATTAATTTACTTAATTGGATGTGTAAGATCAATATTAATAAACAGACGTTACACTGATGAAATACAAAATTCAATTACTGCTATATTAATTACTTTTTGAAAATAAAATCTTGACGGAAACTGATTAATCAATAGGTATGAATTTAACACGTAATTTGTCATACCTGCCTATACAAGGTGTACAGTAGAAGTGGGCATAGAGTAACTAGTGCATATTCTTATTCACAACAGTTTGTCACATGTTTTGTGGCCTATGTGAATTACTCTAGGGTCTCTGTTTGCTGTATAGGACGTCTGACAGTTTTCGCCATCGTGGTTGTCTGTTAGGCGCACAGCGCCATAAAAGACAATTCATATTTGAGTACTAGTCCGAACGTGACTAGTCTAATTGATGTTTCGCAAAATTAATACCTTTACATCCTGGTTTTTTGAAAACAAATTACTTTTAAATGCATCAAAGACTGTATTCATCCATTTTACACCTAGATTATCAAACTATAACATTAGCAGTTTAATAATATTTAATGGTAAATCGCATATACGATTTTCAGGTATTTATGCCCTAAACTGGGAAATGCGTATTGATATTTTGTGCAAAAAGCTCACTTCAACATGTTTTGCCTTACTTAGATTAAGAAAACTTACTAGCAGACCTGTTGTCCTTTCCTATTATTATGCTCAATTTTACTCCCGGGTGAAATACGGCATCGTATTCTGGGGCTCATCTCATTTCTTAGAAAGAATATTTAAAATCCAAAAAGTGGCAGTAAGAAATATAAAAGGGATAAATAAGACAGTGTCTTGCAGAAATGTTTTCAAAGAACTGAATATTCTAACAATACCTAGCATATTTATTTATGAAATTATCATATTTGTTAAACAGAATTTACAAGAGTTTTTATGTAATAATTATAACCATGCCTATGACACTAGAAGGAAAAATGACTTATCAATACCAATACATACACTATCGGTTTTCGAAAAAAATAGTCCACGATATATGGGTATCTAACTGTACAACAAGCTGCCGCAAACAACAAAAGAATTAAATAGTACAGTATCATTTAAAAAGGAAGTTAGAAAATTACTTTTAAATAATTAATATTATAACATAAGAGAATATTTTGAAACGCAGTTTGAGATATGATATATATATTACTTCCACATCCACGTAGTGGATTGGAAGTATAGTAATCGCAAAAAAAATTTCAAAAATTTTTATTCGTGAAATAGGTTTAGAATATCATGAAACGTCGAGATTTTAAATTTGAGCGAAAAAAAATTTCTGTCTGTTTGTCGGTCTGTCGGTCTGTCGGTCTGTCTGTCTGTCTGTCTGTCTGTAACTTTTTTTTGTCCGCACGTTTTCTCCGGAACGGTTTGAGATATTGACTTGAAATTTTGTACACGTATATATTATGACGAGATTTGGAACTGGATTGTTTTTTGAGGAAATCCGGTGAAGGGTTGGGGGTTAAATAGGGGAAAATAGGGAAAAATAAGTAAAGCAAGCTTGTAAGAGAACAGACACTTGAAATTTGGTGTATGTACTAGAAGTTAAGGCCTAAGATTTTTTTATATCATCTTTCAACCCCCCACCACCCCTACCCCATTAATGGGGTTGATAAAATAAAGTTGAGATTTTCATTTGAAATTTCGTACACGTATGTATTATAACGACGTCTGAAATTAGATTATATTTTGAGATGATTCCGTTGAAGGGTTGGGGGTTAATTTGGGGTAAATAGGGGAATATAAGTAAAACAAGTGGGTAAGAGTACAGAAACTTGAAATTCGGTATACGTACTAGAAGCGAAGGAGTCAGATTTTTTTATAATATTTTTCAACCCTCACCACCCCCACTCCAATATGAAAAGGGTTGATTAAATAAAAGTGAGATATTCATTTGAAGTTTGGTACACGTATGTATTATGACGACATCTGGAACTAGATTATAATTTGAGATGATTCCGTTGAAGAGTTGGGGGTTAAATAGGGGTAAATAGGGGAAAATAAGTAAAGCAAGCTGGTAAGACCACAGAAACTTGAAATTCGGTGTATGTACTAGAAGCCAAAGTGTCAGATTTTTTTATAATATTTTTCAACCCCCACCTACTTCATTATTACAAGGGTTGATAAAATAAAATTGAGATATTCATTTGAAATTTGATACACGTATGAATTATAACGACATCTGGAACTAGATTATTCTTTGAGATGATTCCTTTGAAGGGTTCGGGGTTATTTAGGGGTAAATAGGGGGAAATAAGTAAAGCAAGCAGGTATGACTACAGAAACATGAAATTCGGTGTATGTACAAGAGGCAAAGGCCCCAGATTTTTTGATAATTTATTTCAGCCCCCACCACCCCTACTCCATTATTCAAGGGGTTGATAAAATAAAATTGAGATATTCACATGAAATTTAGTACGCATATGTATCATAACGACATCTGGAACTAGATTATATTTTGAGATGATTCCGTTGAAGGGTTGGAGGTTAAATAGGGTAGGAGAAAATAAGTAAAGCAAGCTGGTAAGACTACAGAAACTTGAAATTCGGTGTATGTACTAGAAGCGAAGGTCTCAGGTTTTTTTATTAGTATTTTTTATTTCTCCCCACCACCCCCACTCCCTTATTAAGAGTTGATAAAATTAAATTTAAATTTTCACTTGAAATTTGGTACATTTATATATTATAATTATATCTGAAACTAGATTATATTTTGACATGATTGCGTTGAAGGAGTGGGGGTAAGTAGAGGTAAATAGGGAAAAATAAGTAAAGCAAGCTGGTAAGAGTATTGCAACTTGATATTCGGTGTATGTCCTAGAAGCCAAGACCTCAAATTTTTTAGCAATATGTTTCAGCCCTTCCACTACCCTTACTACATTATTAAAGGGGTTGATAAAATAAAATTGAGATATTCACTTGTAAATTGGTAGACGTATGTATTATAACGACATCTGGAACTAGATTATATTTTGGGATGATTCCGTAGAAGGGTTAGGGTTAATAGGAGTGACTAGGGGAAAATAAGTAAATCAAGGTGATAAGAGTACAGAAATTTGGGATTCGGTGTATATACTAGAAACCAAGGCCTCAGATTTCTTTCTAATATTTTTCAAACTCCACCACCTCCGCTTCATTATTAATGGGATTGATAACATCAAATTGAGATATTCACTTGAGATTAGTACACGTATGTATTGTAGTGACATCTGATTGAGATGCCTCCATTGAAGGGGTGGGAGGTGAATAGTAGAAAATAAGTAGGGTGAACTAAAAACTTAATTTTTAACGTATATGGTAGAAACCAACTCCTCAAACTTTTCTATGACATCTGCCCCAAATATTATTAAAATTCTATGACCAATAATTTCCACATACTAGAGTGCAAATATAGTCAAGATGTTTCCTTTAAAACGACTTGGATCAAGAATCTGGATGTGGAAGTAGTGATTCCTTAAACAGCGGCTTTTAGCAATGTAATCGCAGAAACTGGCATGACTGTCTGTAATTGTTTTCGTTTATATTTGTATACCTTTAATTTAATACTTTCGTATTTGTATTTGTTGTCATTATTTATTTTATGTATTTATTCTCTGTAGTAATCGTTTGACGAGTCCGATACCATATCTTGTAGTGTGGTCTATGGATAATAAAAAAAAAAAAATCAGGTGTCCCCGTATCAGGTGTCATTACAATACGTAAGTGAACTAAATTTCAAGTGAATATCCCAATTATATTTTATTAACCCCCTATTAATAATGGAGTGGGGATGGTGGAGGGGTTGAAAAATATTATAAAAAAATATGTGGCCTTGGCTTCTAGTATATACACTAAATCTCAGGTTTCTGTACTCTTACCAGCATGCTTTACTTATTTTCTCCTATGTACCCATAACTTACCCTCCACCCTTCAACGAAATTATCTCAAAATGGAATCAAGTTCCAAATGTCGTTATAATACATACGTGTGCCAAATTTCAAGTGAATATCTCAATTTTATTTTATGAGGCCCTTTATTAATGGACTTGGGGTTGGTGGAGGTGTTGAAAAATTTTATAAAAAAATCTGAGGCCTTGACTTCTAGTATATAGACCGAATCCCAAGTTTTTATATTCATCGGTTTGCTTTACTTATTTTTCCCTTATTTATCCCCATTTAACCCCAACCCTTCAAAGGAATCATCTCAAAATACAGTATAATTCCAGATGATGTTATATAATACATACCTGTATCAAATTTCAAGTCATTATCCTACACCGTTCCTGAGAAAACGTGCGTACAAAAAAAGTTACAGACCGTCCGACCGACAGAGCGACAGACAGACAGAAAATTGTTTTTTTTTTTCGTGCGAATTTAAAATTTCTTCGTTTTGACAACAAAAAAAAAGTTTGAAAATGTTTTTACGATTACTACCACTCCAGTACGTGGATGTGGAAGTAAAGATCCTGAATAAAATTCCATGGACTAAGTATGTGCAGTTCGTCGCTAGTTTATCATAATACTTTGCACTTTTTCTATATTTTCCTATGTTGAGAAACACAAATTATAAAGTTAACTGGGGCAACTGAGCCGTATTTAGCATATATTAAATATTCGAAATAATGTTAAACTATGCGTTAAACTATGTTACCAGTAAGTACGTTTATAAACTTAGAAGAATACTTGACATGAATTCAAAGTATGCACCGTTAAAGTCTACAACTTTGGTTTTAGAAAATAAGTTGGTACGAGAGGTGCAAGGATGAGAATCAGCATTAAAATTCCAGAAGCGCCACGATGCTGATGCACGACGTCGACGTAATGTTGGCAAAGAGAGCGCTCGTCCGCTTTTTTAGATGCCCTTCTACGTCAAATCGGAACAAATCGCCCCCATTCCCTATGAATTTACTATCAGGATGCCTCTATATCAGCTGATATATAAATCCTTCTAGTGCCCTCATCCATCATCAAGTGCATAACAATTTATTTTTAGCAGAAATTGTTGGCCTTACATAATTCGATTGGAATAACACACATGTTTACTTCCCTCGCTTACCGAAGGGAAGAATTGTAATCAAGAGAAAATCACTCTCCAAGATTTCCTCGGATTTTCGCGATTCGGAATACGTAGAATGTAGTTTACGGAAATGAAGATCTTCCAATTCCGTTAGTCTGTTTGTCTGTTGACGGTATATCTAAAAAACTATTTGACGGAGAAAAATGATATTTTAAATCGAAATTTCAACTGGAAAATATACAGTGTGAACCCCTTAAAGACAATAAATAATAAAAAAAATAACACATTGCAATAATATTTGGCATGTGGCATACAGAACAGCATGAAGATTCCCTCTGAATGAGTAGATATTTGTAGAGGAAGTTAAGAATACAGCTAATAGCCCGGGAGAGAGCGACAGATTTTTCGCGTTAATATCTATAAAGCTAGATTTTTTCCCAAAGAGAGTTTAGATAGTATCTATAATGAAGGTGCAATTCGACCAAACTCTGAGTGGTGCATAAATGAATTAAATTAAACATGCTGGAAAAAAATAGATGGACGAATATTTCGTTTTTCAAATTGTCAAAAAATGACGATTCGCCTTCTCTCCTGCCGGCCCCAATTTTCAATTTTCACCTCGCGATTCACGTTGTACGGTCATTGCCGACCTTCTCCTCGCCATCGATACATAGAGCGGGTCTCCGATCGCCGTATTTATTCAGATCTTACATTTGAAAAATTGTCTTGCAGTCGTGCTAATGGGCGACTATTTTTAAGTGGTTTCCCGAGTACAAATCCCGCTCAGGGATACTTTTTTTTTCCTTTTTAATTTTTCGTCGGATATTTTTGATTCTATAATTGCTATTCGCTCCGGTTTATTGCACCTCTCGGAGAAGAATGGTGTACGTTCGTTAACAAGGTGGAGTAGTACAAAAGCCATCTGCGATTGATAACTACAATAAATGCAAAGGTTTCATAGACATTTAGGACCAAATAAAGTCCTGCTCAACTGCATTACGAAAGTCGATAAAATTGCATGGTAAAATAGCAATTGAGCTTCTATTTGGGTCAGCACTGCTTCCCACGCCTACATAATGCACCAGAAAATCACCAATCAGAAACTCTCTATCACTTCTTTCAAAGAGAAGCTGGTCAGCCACTTCTTGGATCTTTCTAAGCTTGAAAATATTGAAACGTCCAACCCACGTGCTCGCTTAGAAAAGGTTCCACCTTCTGCCCGAATAAGCTGTGTGACATGTTACGCAAAACTTTCCTCCGAAAATGTATGAAAATTTGCACAAAACATAACGCAATTTTATCGCTCAGATGTATTTAGTGCTACAAACTTTACTGCATTACGTGTTTTTGTAATATTTGTAGTTGTAATATATAAGCGGTTTCTGATATTAGAATTTTCTTTTTTCATATGTTTTTTCACTTATAATTGGCTTGGTATACGTATTCCGCGACGGAAAATGCAAAACTTCTCCGAGAAATGCAATAGAATGGAGCAAACAGCAATTATAGAATCAAAAATATCTGCCAAAAAATTGAAAACGAAAAAAAAAGTATCTCCGGGCGGGATTAAAACTCGGGAATCCTCTTAAAAATAGTCACTGATTAGCACGACCGCAAGTCAATTTTTCAAACGTAAGAACTGAATAAATACGGCGATGGAAGACCCGTTCTATGTCTCGATGGCGAGGAGAAAGTCGGCAATAACCGTACAACGTGAATCGCGAGGTGGAAATCGAAAATTGGGGCCGGCAGGAGCGAAGGCCAATCGTTATTTTTTGACAATTCGTGACAATTCGAAAAAAGAAATTTTCGTCCATCCTTTTTTTTACTACTATCTAAACTCTCTTTGGAAAAAAATCTAGCTTTATAGAAATGATTTCACGAAAACTGGCGCTGCCTCCCGGGCTATAAGAGAAGTGGATACTTTATAAGTTTAATAGATGAGCTAATTAGGAAACGCAGATTTAAGGAAATCGCCCAGACCACCTTTCGAACCAGAGCATGATTCAAAATTTGTATCTCGTCCATATGAACTCTAAGTTACCCGCGCCAATATTATCGACTAGAGATGACGGTCGCGGATTATTAGGGTTCAAACTTAAGCTCTTTACCCCAATCATCGCTGTAGACCAGGACCTTCCTCAGGGGATGGTCCTCTTTTTCGCCTATCCCCCCCCTCAAATACGGACGGTGTAGGTGATAGCAGACCTCCCCTGGTCATGGCTGTTGGACCCAGCCAGCTGGGTCGTTCCTTCTGGCGCTCTTCTGTCTTGGTCTTCGCTGGCCCTCCAACCCTCCTACCATCCAAAATTCCCTTCCTCCTGCTGACATCTCTATCATCGTGGAGCACACGACACACTTAGAAACCACAATTTTATCGATTGACATTATTTCCAGTAGGGTTTTGTTTTGCTTTCCCTATATACTATTAATATAGAAACCACGTACTCGCATTAAAATTTAATTACTGTTTAATCTCCACAATAAACTCTGGTTTAAGAAATATAAATAAAATACACTGGTACTTTGAAGGATGTGTAATGGCGTTTATAATTGTAACAAAAAGGGATTATTCTACAGCCTACCACCGGCACCCCGACCCATATATACTTTCCCAGTATAATGGTTAGGGTAATATATATGAATTAGTAAATGTATATATATATTTAGATAATGAAATACCTTTTTGATATGTGACCATATTTAAATAAAATAAAGAAATATTTTAATGGTAATGGTAATGGTCTTCGCTGGCATGTCAGCTCCCGGGAGCGTATTTCGTCTGTAGTGAGAGGAAACGGCTATCGCCGAACCCTCTCGGAGTTTGGAGGTGTTTTGATGATGCTGACTAGTCGGAAGCCCAGGGCCTCATGTCCTCCGATTTCGTCGAACGGAACTGTGAACTGTTGAGTTACTCAAGGATTGTGCTCGGCCAAAGACGCTTATTTGAGGCCGGCACGGGCCAAGGTAAAGGTACCGAGCTGGTTGTTTGCTTGGTAGCCCCGGGATCGGGTGATTTGGGTGTTTCGGTCATTGTCTCATTGCGGCGTGGCTTGAAGGTCGAACTAAAACAGAAAAACGGTTAAGTTATACTTACCCGTTATATCCAAGTTACCCGCAATCTAAACAGGATTTTTTTAACTGGTTATCCATCTATTGAGGAATAAGTGACAACTTTTAAACAACCCAAGGATCTGAAATTTACGGAATCAGTTTTAAAGACTATAGTGTGAAACATCATGGACAAACTAAATGTCTAATTATAACTAAGTTCAAGTAGCATATGGTCGAATTCGAATGTGAATGAACTGGAAATTCTAACATATCATTGGCAATAATCATAGAATAGATGACTTAAGTTTAGTTCGAAATGTAACAGATAATAGACGGTGAGATGCTTTTGAATGTTTAGAAATTACAAAATGTAAAACATGTATGAATGTCAACAAAATAGGGTATCCGAAATAGCCCAATATTTTGATTGGTAGGTCACGGCTTGTCGACCAGACAGTTTTGTTAGGGGTTGGTTGAATTCCTACAACTGTAATATTAGTTTAGTGTAAATATAGGATACATTCGTAGTTTTAGTTTAGATCTAATCATTTTTACATTATACAGGTATTTTGATATTCGTGGAAATTTATTCATATTGAGTATTCAATGTGTTCATGTACACTACTAATTTACTTTTATTTTTCATCATCTAGACTTTAACTTTTACTTGAGGTTTAATGTGTGCCATGAAAAACCCAACAGTAATTTATTTTTCAGATATTTAATTCAAATTTTGACATTTTAAAATGTATGTTGAAGTGAGAAAATTCTTATAGTGACATGAACTTTTAACAACAACAAGAGTTTAAATAATAACTAGTCGATACGTCAAGCTCTTTTCTATGACGGATACTTCAAATTACCCGGTCTGTTATCTTCTTGTGGAATATTATCACAAATTACTGGAATTTCGTACGTTATGAACGGTGGGGTTAACCGTAATCGCTAGTCTAAGACATTCCACACTTAGTTAATGGGAGAAAAGTCACGTGACCTTGTAGATGAACCTAGTATCTTTTGGTCTGAAGGACACGACAAGAACTGTATATAATTTAGGCCGGAGCCGTGTCGCCGCTACGATACTGATCAACTCCACTCACAAGGGAGATTCAAGATACCCTTCAGACTCCCCACGACGAGAATAGACAAAATTATACTTACTGTGATTGCTGCAGTCTGCTCTCTCCGTCGAACTCTTATGTCGGGTAGTGCACTTTTAATGAATATAGCTTATAATTAGCACTTTCTCAGAAACACTTCTTAATAATTAAGACCGTCGATGGATTCTATGAGTATTCGGACAAGTACACAGACTTGGCGGGATCAGAGGTGACCCGCGGAAAGTAATTGTCCGATTCACGCCACAGAATCGCCCGTCGGTCACAAATCTTGTAATTAGTGGATCAATAAGAAATCGAATTCAAAATATATTCTCATTTATTGAAATAATTCATAAAATGTAAAAAATATAATTATTCAATACTTAGCTAATGTGTATAAGGCAAACATCACTCGGCAAGTCGTTACCTCCCATAGGAGTGTAACTCATCCAGCGTCTAGAGAACTATGACAATCGACTGTACAAAAAGATTCAGACGCCCAATTAGTAATATTTGTAAAATGTATGCAATACTTTCTGAAAATTATTCACTTTGAATATGGCACTAAAATTATCGAAATGATTGTCAAGATGCTTAAGGCAGCTATCTATATGTGTCCGATGGTTTTCCTGCTTTTATAAACGTACTAACGGCATCGAACACAAATATACTTTCTTTCCGTCGACTCGCCTTCGAGCGATTAGTATGGCGTTGTCCACCTGAGCTGGGATAAACAGTATTTTGGGCTCGTCGGAATCGACCCTCCGACTTTGAATTCTTTGAATATTTTTCTGTACGTTTTTGGGGTTTTGTATGAGGATTATGCTCCAACTCTTTGAGGATGAGGATTTTGGTTTTTATTGGAAAAAACGTCCCATCGATTTTTTTTTAAATTTTGACGTTTAAAATAGCTACTCGCTACATCCTGACTGAGGATTTCGACTTGTGAACCACCAAATTCGTGGTACTTTCGAAAAACCAAATTCGTGGTACTTTCGAAAAACTTATCTCGAGGAGCGGTTTTCTGCTTTATTTACATCTTGTTGTTGTATTTTTATAAAAATAATTTTTTGAGATATTCAAAAACTTAAATTCGTTGTACTTCCGAAAAATTTGTTGTGTGGAGCAGTTTTCCGTCTTATGCTATTTTATTCGTTGTACTTTCGAAAAACCAAATTCGTGGTACTTTCGAAAAATTCGTCGGGCGGAGCGGTTTTCCGCTCCGTGCAACTTGAAATTTTTGGAGTTCTTTTGAAAATTCGAACGACGGAACCCAAAGGCGATTGACCGTCGTCCTCGAGATGAAAAATTTTGGTCATTTTTAGTGAAGTAATTTTTTACGTGGATTTCGATTTAATATGATGCCGAATGTGTTTCGAGGCCTTTTTACTGATTTAAATATTATTTTTTCATTGGATTTTTGTCTGAATTTACTTTTTTAGTAAATTGGATATTTTTTCAAATGGATTATTTTACTTGGTTCAATAACAACCTTACTGACCAAGGATGAATTACAGTGTATTACTGAAGTATGAAAATTATTTCGTAAATAACTCGTAGTTGTCACACTTTTTTGAGAAAAGCCGAGTGATCTTACTGACCAAGGAAGAATTTTATTATCACATGATTCTAAATACCTCCTTTAATGTGCAATTTATGCTCGGATTTTAAAAACTGGATTTTCTAACACACTAAGCTTTCTACTCCTTTCCATATTTATAAGTCACATAAGAAACTCAAAGCTGCCGACCGAATTAAAACAAGGGGAGATCGGGGCATGCTTTATTTCTCTACGTTTGATTAAATAATAAATATAATGTATTACTTAGAGATAGATACACGATTACTCTTTTGTAAAGTTTGTTTTGGCATGATTCAGATTAGAAATAAACGGAAACACGCCTCTTTTAATGAAGATTTCTAAATGGTGCCTGCCGATGTCGCGAAGGACGGGAAATGCGTCCATCAATGCGTAAGGTGTTCCTGTCTTGACGCAAAACAGAGCAAGACTTTTTCAATTTGCCAGAAGCGTCATTATGTTTCTGTCGAAAACGGGATTTCTAAATCTCCAGTATTATTTTGTTCATTCTAATACGTACAAATTTGAAGAACGGCTCTGTAGTACTCTTGTCAGTAGTAGTTGTGCCGATAATGATAATTGATGGCCAGTTCTTATGGCTTTTTTATGTGCACTAAACGAATGGAGGCAAGTATATTAACATAGTCTTTCTCATATCAGTATAACTCATTTCGCGTTTTGCCTATTACATGTGTGACTTGGAACATGGCGTAAGTTTACAAATGAAATATTATTTGTTTGCTTATAATTGTATTGAAACATATTCTTTACAGGATTTTGCAAACAGCAGAAAAAAATAACTATCTATGAGAACTAAAAGACAAACCATGTGTAACAATAATAATGAAATTTTTGCATTCTTTCGATAACCTGAATTCTGGTTATGCTAGCAAATTAAAATCCTAAAATGAATTTGTCTAATTTCTTATTTGAAAATTCTCATTCTAACACTAGCATCCACACAGTCCCCTACGGCCATACAGATTAAACTAGTATCTACATAACCCGCTAAATAAACAAAAGGCCTAAAACGAATTTATTTATCTACCTTGTCTTGAACATGTTTCCTTCCAATGGATTACATTTTCATGAAATCTATCATTCTGCTTCTTGGAAATGCTTAGCCTTTGAAACGTTTTTCGCCCTTATTCTGGAGCTCATCAGAAAGACACAAAGCCACCCATAAAGATGCTTCATGCAAAACCAAGACAGTTTCTATGAATAAGTATGAAATAATTATATTTGACATTGACTGATAACTATTAGCTAACTAGTATTATTTTTTTTTTTCTGCTGTGTGCAAAATCCCATAAAGAATATGTTTCAATACAATTATAAGCAAACAAATAATAATTCATCTTTTAACATGCATGGAGTATATAGCTAATAGATAGGTGAAGATCCGTTGTTTTTATCAGTCAATGTCGAATATAATTATTTCATACTTATTCATAGAAATTGTGTTGGTTTCGCATCAAACATCTTTATGAGTGGCTTTATGTCTTTCTGATGAGCTCCAGAATAATGGCGAAAAACATTTCAAAGGCTAAGCATTTCCAAGAAAGAGAATGATAGATTTCATGAAAATGTAATCCATTAGAAGGAAAAATTTTTAAGACAAGGTAGATAAATAAATGTATTTTAGGCTTTGTTCTCATTTTTAGCTGATTCTTCATGGCCGTAGGGGGTTATGTAGATACTAGTTTAATCTGCATGGCCGTAGGGGACTGTGTGGATGCTAGTTAGAATGAGAATATTCAAATAAGAAATTAGACAAATTTTAGGATTTTAATTTACTAGCATAACCAGAATTCAGGTTATCGAAAGAATGCAAAGATTTCATTATTACTTCTACACATGATGTAATTATCAAACAAAGAAAATTAATTTAAATATTCTTTTCAAAATATTACAACTTATATTGTGTATATGTAATAATAAATACATGAACGGTTTAATTTATATTTAAGGCGATGTTGCTCTAAACATTAATCAGAATCCATAAAGCTAGTAGGTTACTACTGTATTAACTACATGCCCATAAATACGTTTTATTGCCAATTACTCCTCCGCAAGTGTAATTCTGTAAATATATGATTTTATCAGAACAAACGACATCAAAATAAATGAACAATACAAATGAATTAGCTTCACTATATATAAAAGCCACTTTACATTAATGCAATATTGCATGTGCCATGCAAATTTTCATTGCACGCATGCGTACATCCAGCTAGTTTGATCAGCTGATGGAAATATTTTTCATTGCATTGAATTAGCGCGTGTTCTAATTTGATTGCATTGCAGATGCAATATAGTTACTTTATTTGGGTTGCCAACCACGCATTAAAGGAACTAAGCAACAAACATAACATACTATGTATAACCTATTCTGTATTTCTTTTGGGAATAACAACTGATTTTCTCTCTTTCTGTTTATAGTGATTCAGTGATTGTAAAGTAAATAAATAAACAATAAACATAATCAGAAAAGTATTTCTTCTCGTCTGGTTGGTAGTCCCAAAGATTTCACAAAATATTGCAGTAGTGTAAAGTGTATTTGACATTCAAAAATGTTCATGCAAAGTTTTGCATGCCATGCATTTCATTGCATTGCATAAATGTAAAGCCGCTTTAACGACTGCTATGTTTAACACTGCTTTTAATCCCATCGACGCAACGAATTTACAACAAAATGGAATATTTATTTATCTTTCTGAACTACATGCTCTCATTTGCAGAATTATAACAACAAAGAGCAATAGCATTTCATTTAACGTAAAAACAAGCGAAGTATTCTGGTAACTTCCAACTCAATATTTCATGACATTTTATGGTGAGTGTGGATGAACACAGTATTTTTAACTAAAATTTAAATATTTTTATTGATCATTTTTCAAAAATTTGAAATTTGAAACTAATCGAAAATCATTAGTATTAATATAAGAATTATGGAATGTATCCTAAATAACTGTGACTGTCCCTCGCGCTTCGTTGCTTGCTAGGTGAATCGACAAAAAAATGGAGGTCATATGAAACTGTGTCAAATACCCCGAATCTAAGATCGGGAGGACATTTGAGGATAATAAACACTGTAGAAGACCCTCTATTGAATATGAGGTCAGACTACATGGTACCAAAAATCACCCTTAACAAGCCCTTCAATATCACCATTGGAGATAGGAAGGACTGGTCAACAGAAGCTCCTGACATACTACGAAAGGGCCTAACCTGGTATACTGACGGGTCTAGGACAAACACAGGAGCTGGAGCTGGAATACATGGTGAAAGACCCAGGGCAAGTATAAGTCTTTCCCTTGGGCAACACGCGACTGTATTCCAGTCAGAAATTCTGGCTATACTTGAATGTGTACGCGAGAATGCAAACCGACAATATGTGAATCAGCGGATCTCCATTGCATCAGACAGTCAGGCAGCACTTAGAGCACTAGCCTCTAACAGAGTGTCATCCCGACTGGTATGGGACTGCCATGAAGAGCTGAAAATTCTGGGCGAGCAGAACAGAGTCAACCTACTCTGGGTGCCAGGACACTCCAGAATTGACGGCAATGAAAAAGCTGATGAACTTGCTAAACAAGGGGCAGCTAACATATTCTATGGCCCAGAACCCGTGCTGGGCATTTCTAAAAGCTCAGCCAGAGGGGCAATTAAAGACTGGGTCAAGAGTAAACACAAGAATCACTGGAGGAACATTCCAGGAAATCGACATGGAAAAACACTTATTAAAGGTCCATGTGCAAAACAAACTGAAGAACTGCTCACAATGAACAGGACGCAGTTAAGACTAGTAACAGGACTTCTGACGGGACACTTTCCTGTAAAGAAGTACCTGAATACAATCGGCAAATTCGACGGCAACCTAGACTGCAGGCTATGCAGCAAGGAGCCGGAAACGGTCGACCACATCATTTTTTACTGTGAGGCATTGGCTCGCAGAAGATATGGCATCTACGGGCAAACACGAACAGACCCGGAACTTATCAACACCCGTCCGACCATAGACCTGTATCATCTAATTAGAGGTACAGGGGTACTGGAGTGGGCGGAGTGAAGCATGGCAGGGAGAGCACAATAAGCCCAGGAGGCTGCAGTGCCCTCGGAGTTTTCTACTAACAGACGAGCCCTGGAAAAAAAAAAAACTGTGTCCAATTAAACTTGAGAGGACATTTATTTACCGCATATCAGTTTTATGGTCAATTAAGATGCTATTTTTTATAATGGAGGCGTAGGTTCAGTGAAATAAAATAAACCCACGCGCGACGTTTCAAAAAATTTATTATTTCATTTTCAAAGACTCACTACAGTTACTTTGCAATAATTAGTTTTGAACTCGGTTTTAAATAAACTCAGTGGCGTAATTTCAGCATTTTTGTTGGGTAGGCAGGGATTTTTCACAGATAACCCAATAGATGGAAGCGAAGCGAACCCTGTAATTCATAATCGATAACCCTATAAACTCAAATGACTGAGGGAAAGCGAGTGTTACAAAAAGTTGAGCCATAGACAGAAAACCCGAAACCCAAATGACAGAGGGAAAGCGAGTTTATCACTTCACAGGTAATATTAAACTCAAAAGAGGGAAAGGGAGTGGTGTGAAAAAACAACTTCGTAAATAAGGCTCGAGCATTCGCAATTTTATAAACACATTGTAAATAATATGAGTTTCGATTCGAAACTACTTCTATCGTAAAGTATGAGGTAAAACAAAAAAAAAGTCAAGTGTTATGTCGAGAAGGTTTAAGTTTAAATAGTTGTTAACGTATACACATTGAGAAAATGCGTTTTTTAGCCTTTTTACCTACAATAACTTTGGAACGGAAAGACATTTTTAGATTCTGAAAGTGCAAGGCTTTAACTTCAAAACGCCGAAGGATTATAAAAATTACATCAATATAAAAGTTACGCCGATTTCAAAATTGGAAGTCTTGCGATTACAGGCCATGTGTGTGACAGCAGGCGACCTAAGTATAGTAATCAAGGCATGGCTATAACTTTGGGCATTTTGAAAGAGTCTAAAAATTTCTTTCATTCAAAAGTTATTAGTCAAGAAGAATAAAAATCGCATCTCTTCAGTGTTTAAACATTAACAACTTACTAAATTGTATGAAGAAAACCAAAAAACCATAATAGGCACGTTTTAATCAAAAAAATTTGTTACAAAATTTGTTCGATATTATTCAAAAACCCTGAATCCGCAGTTTAGTTAAATTCTGCAACCCTCCGAAAAGTTATGAGCAATAACAGAAAGCAATTATATAGTGCTGATAGAAGGTTTGAGAACATAGCATTTAATTCTTTTAGTTGTATTTATTAGTCATTTGTGTAAATTCAAAAAAATAAATTTAATTTAAATGCCACGGGATTTTTTTCATCAAGACCTCATTTTTTAGAAATTAACTGAACTTTGTATTCGGGGTTTTGAATTTAGTATCTTAGATGGCCTTGAATTTAAAGATGGAAAGTGATTTGGTGGTCTTAAATAGACCTCAGTAAGATCGGTTTGATTCAAACAAAAAACAAAACAATTATTATGCTGTTACACTCTTAAGTGAGACACACTTTATATACAGGGTTTAACATAATGGAATATCATAAATGAAGGAGCGTATTTCTCGTACAAATTTAAGAATATTTTGTCATGTAAACAATAGTCATTATAGCCTTCGTTTACAAGATACAGGGCGTTGTAGTTTTCAAAAATACAATTATTTCCCTACATATCGTACAAGCATATTTCAACGAAACTTATCACAACAAATGGATAGGTCGTGGAGGACCTATAGCATGACCAGCCCGGTCCCCAAACCAGAATCCACTAGATTATTATTTATAGGGTCATTTAAAACAATATGTGTATTCTGTTCCTATTCCCGATGAACAAACTAATCTTCATAGGATAGAAGAAGGATGCCAGCAAATTCGCCAGAATTTTGGAATATTTGATAGAGTAAGAACATCTATGAGACAACGTACTCAAAAGTGTATTGAGACAAATGGATGTCACTTCGAACATCTGTTGTAAAGTTATTGCATTAATTTCGTGTTTTGTTTATCTTTGCTAATCTTTGTTTAAATTAAAAATTAAAATTTCTGATGAGTCTGTTTTTCTTACATTTGACACTGGTTAAAGCTGGAGCTTCATATTTTAAGTTTGCAGTTGCTCCCTCTTACACCCCCCCCCCCAAATTACGCCTATGAATAAACCACATTCAAATAGGTATAGTAGATTTCATATGATATCCAGCGATACAAAAAAGCTCGCAAGAAAGCCTAAAGGAGACCGACCGCTTTTGATAAATTACTGCCGGAGTCGTGCAGTACACACTATTATGACAAAAAAACAGTTACTTCACCCTGGAAGTCCACGTTGACTAGATCGCTTATTTCAACGAATCATCTATTTGGTAGGACAAATTTCAACCAATTATAGTCAGTGGGATTGGTCTACGTTCTTAACTCGTTAGAAAATATTTATGACAATTTTTTGTGATGATAATGAAAGAAGCCGAACACCTTCTCTATGACCTTTTTTGTTCATAAATTATTTATTCTTGAAAGTTTGAAAAAAATTCCACCGAAAAGATTTTTCAAAAATTTTTAACTTCCAGTCACTATAATTTGCAGAAAAGGCATTAAATCATTTTTTTCATATGACATTTTTTGTTAGGAAGCCCTTGAACTAACTATTCCCAAACTTTGAAGAAAATTCCACCGAAATGATTTTTCCAATGTTAATGGTGCGGAGTTCTTTACAGGAATAGGTTGCGAACGATAATCCCATATACTTATGGTTATAAAAATAAGTTATAAGAGTAACGAAAATACATTTATATAGAACATGGCAGTTTGCATGACTCACCGTGCAAGGCGAATATGGTACAATGGTTCGCAGGAACCGTTACAACTTTTTTTGTGTAGGAAATCCTCATTTGCTCTTTGGCACACAGAAGGAACACAAAATTATCTACTCTGTACAATACAAATAAATTCCATAGTGTTTCAAGTGTACCATTTTTCACGTTACTTTTTGTCAAATTCAGATCTCAAAAACTTTTTCAGTTCAAATAGAACACCCTGTATTTTTATATCAAGTTATGTAAAATTAAATTCCCTTTTTTCTAGTATCAGCATTGTAGGAGTTAGAGTTATGAGTTTTTGAAATATTGACGATTTTCTTAAATGTTCAAGAATTTTTAGTAAAAATTAGCATCAACTTAGGTCATTAGAAACAATCATTAATGTGACTTTTCTAGTTTTGTTTATTTGTGAAGAATGTGATAAAGTAATATCAAGAACATGTAACACCCCAGATAGCACAAGACGTCTTAAAGACGTCTTGATTATGTCTTATTTTGGTCTGAACGTCTTAATTCCTTATAAAGATGTCTTAAAGACGTCTTACCTTAGACGACTTTAAGACGTCTTACCTTAGACATCTTTAAGACGTCGTAGTAACGACGTCAACAATAGAGTGTATATAATATATGATCTAAAAAAATATTTTTCAACAAAATCGTTTGTATTTCATGATGCTTTTGTTTACTTTAATTTAGCAGGTTACTCTTGTAAAATATGTTGTTTATTTTTATAGAAATCAACAAAAAATATTAACCGAAAATATGTTTTCTATTTTACAATGTCCTTTGTCATACCTATTTGACCTTTTGTAAAATATGTTGTTTATTTCTAAAGTTGGAAAAAAATTAAGTATACCAATTTTTTCGTTGAGTTATATTTTTAAGTAAATTGTTAATGGTTTAGTTGGTACTATACATTTCATCACAACTAAACATTTCATCAGAATACAATTTTTCTGTATATACTATATATTTCTTTGAATAAACAGCTAACCGGGCTTTTTGAGCATTCCTTATTGTTATTACCCACTATTAAAATTCCAAACATTTGAGTGTGCAAATATAAGCTGCTTTCGTTTACAGTGAACATAATAAACAGGATATCAATGAACAGAAATATATGATACAAAATTGCATGGTAATGACAGAGACAACACAAGAACAGGTTCCCTATGATTACGAATCACTCTTCTGAACGAAAGCATCTATAATGTCATCTGTCAATTCTGCAATTGATGCTGTGAGTTGTCAGTCATCCAGAGACAAGACAGCAGTTATTATTGTTATAATATAGTATTGTTATTACTATTTATTATTTGTTCATTCCATTACCACTTCTATTTTGTGTGCGTGTCTCAGTTACATTATTATTCAGGCCTGTTATTGTTAATTCGCAGTTTTATAGTTTCGTTGTTGCAGTTATAATAAGGTATGTTTATACTATACTATTTATATAGACTTGTACACTCACATTCTATTTATTTAGTATGGAGGCAAAGACGTGGACTTTGGTATTATTTATTGACGACAAAAGTGTGGAAGCTGTTCTCTCAAACTGGATCCAGGGAGACTTTTGTCATCGCCCATCACTTGCTGCAGACAAATTGTTACAAACAATAAAAAGAACGTGAACCGCTGAACACTTGTTGGCCATCCGGGCCGAAACAATTTTTTTTAATTAAAAAAGCTGATTTACGTAAATATAAAATTGTAATAAATAAAAAATTAACACACTTTGTAGAGCAATGTACTTACATTAATAAAAACTATTTTTTAATACATGTAATAATAAATTTGCATAATACAAATAAGAGAAAACCTCTGAAACCACAAAAAAAAATTGTACAAATGTACATTTTTCGTCTATTTTAGGTCTGTTTTAGGTCTATTTCAGACCAACAACAGACCTTATAAAGACGTCTGTAAGACGTCGTGATTTGTAACATAAGACCTAAATAAGACGTCTTCCAGACGTCTGTAAGGCGTACATGGACGTCTTTAAGACGTCGTGAATGTCTAGGGAAGACGTCTTTAAGACATCTTAAAGACGTCTTTGTGCTATCTGGGACATTTGCTGTTCGATACCCACAAGAACAGAAACCATCACCGCACACGCATGTAAAACGCATGTTGAGTAATTTTAGAATATTTGGCTCGGTCAAGGCGGGAATTCTAAGGAGGAAGCCTTAGACATATTAACCGAAGAAGAAATCTTCTTAACTCATTATTTTAATTTTCCTCAAAAAATTGAAGTATCCCGTGCTTGTAATTATTTTGGTCCGATTGGTCACACTAACTTTAGTAACTCATAAAATTTTCATAATTTTCTGTTACGTACTTTTCCCTATATCGATCATTTCAGTTTCCGGTGAGACACCCTGTATACATATATACACATTTACACAGACAACCTTTTTGTTATTCGGTATTTGAGTCCAGCGTGTTATGAAACGAATGTCTGAATAATTTATTTCTATGATTATTATTAAATAAAATAATGTACCTGAGTAGAAGGTGTTTTAAAATCTCATGAGCTGTGACCTTCATATGCGCACAGACGTAATCCCTCCTGTCGACTCAGTTACACTTCTTAAAATTATTATATTTATTGTTTACAATTTATCCCGAGCTCGTGTTTATGTATACAACAAGGCAGCCACCAGTGTCTTCAAATAAATACTTATAATGCAGAATGAACTTTGGCTTTTGCGCATTTCGCGGCTCATAAGATTCTGAAACACATCTACCTATTCGATGAATATAATCATTGATTAAATAGAAATAGATAATTAATCCCGTAATTATTGGAGAGTGGCGGTACCTATCGATGAATGTCCGAAGCAACGTAATCCCATAATAATGTGGCACTCGACAAAACAGTTGACTTTCGCTCTACTCTACCGCTAACGTCTTAGCCCGATCTCGGGTAAGCCCCGCCTACCGTAGTACGCGATATTACGTCTTGCTACCATTGATAATTCTATAATTATCAATAATCTTTGAAAACATCCAGTGGACGCCCATTACAGAGAGGAAGAGAGAGACGTGTCTGTCTTCTTAGCGTCAAGTGATCACTGTTCAACGATTTTTACAAATAAATGTACCTACCTACAAACGGTTTATAAAACTTGTACTTGCTTATTTATGATAATTTCTTAAAGTAATCAATTTAACAACAAAAATAGACTTGATGCTTACATGTATTAGTAGAGGGTCCACGCTTTCGAAAGCCGTCTAAATCGCCAAGTAACTCATTCCAGCAAGGTAAATAATTTTTGAGCTCGGATATCGAAAGAGGGCCCTAATGGGCATCAGAAATGGCTTGTTGGACTTTTGTTGACGATTGCACAACTTCTCCACAAGAAAAAAAGATGGCGAAATGTTATTTCAAGAATTCGTGTTTTTAAACGTATACCTCTCGCTAGAGAGTGAACCACATGCGATATTGATTTGATTTTTTTTATTTATATACTACTGACATGAGCGCATCTATCTGTACAAATTAATTTTCAAACTCGCTTACGGTTTTTTTCTAAATAAATCCTAAATCACAGTAACCAAATTTGTGTGTTTGAGATTTCGACGTGCGGGCAACTATATTAAATATTCAATTTTTTTATATACTATATACGAATGAAATATGGCCTAAAGATCAACAGAGTTTTTGCAAAAAAAATTAGCTCGATATCTTATACAGTTTTTGAGTTAACGACTTTTTAAAATAAACCATAATTAGATTCGTGGTATTCCTGTTAGCATGCGGCTGTTTTCTGGCTAAGTGTAATGCATTAAGATAGTAAGCCAATACATTTTTGAAATTGTGCTATTATTTACATTTTTACAATTTTGCAAAAATATGAACAGGTAAAAAGAAACTCATTTGGCAGATGATTTACTCGATCTATTAATTATGAAGGTGTTGTATAGAGATATTATTTATTAAGTATATCATTATTGTGGTACAAATGATATAGCATTTTACAAATATGAAGATATAAAAACGTACACAAAACCTGTAATATATACATAAGTAATAATAATAATAATAATAATGCATAATAAGTATACACAGCTCAGTAAGCATTGACAAACCACTACATAGGCATTACTATTAAGAAGCACTGTCTGCTAAAAACTGCTCTGTATTATTTCTGCCCTTAAAACAATTGTTAGGAAAGGCTGTACATACAACGGAACACCAAGTGGACGCGCATTTTTAATCACAGTTTACTTTACAATTCCACTATTTGTTTTCATTAGAACCAGTTGTGATTTTTTGTCATCATTTGTGATTTTATTAGGTTATTCTCTATCAGATATCCAAATTTTCTGGGAAAGGGTAAATTGGGAAGGAGATCGGAAAATCGCTTGGACACTAAAATTTTATGTGCTTTGTTAACTGCTTCTTAAGTCGAGAAAATTTGTTATAAATCCAGGATTTTGTGTTAGGTAAGGGTCTAAACCACTTTTTGTGGATAATTTTTACAATTAAAAGTATTTCGCAGTGAGCAGGGTTTTAACCTACTTCGCTAGGTTCTTCAGTTGCTAGCTAAGCTAAGTACACTAAACCATTGGACTACCGTCCCCTGTAATGCTCGTTTTAAATGCAGTAAGGAAGTGTCTTGTGTAGGACGCGGACGTAGCTAACGTAAGTCTAATAACCTTAAGGAAAAATAAATACTGCCTTAGCAAATCTAAAGATTTAAATTCACTACAGATGGCCGTAGTGAATTTAAATCCTTAATCCGTAAGTCCTATGTGAATCTGTATGGATAGATTCACATAGGACTTACGAGCATCTTAAATTACATGATCATCAATTGCATCGCAGTTATCTCCAAAATTAATCAAAATATATAGTTGGCGTGTTCATTTTAAGGCAACAATAATTGCTCATTTATCCTCTTCGGAAAGGATATTTGACAGGTCACACAATACACCGACTGCCAATATAACGTTTTTACAATATTTTCTTCTTCATATTTTCCACTTAATTATTTACTGATTTCGTGAGTATCCTAAGATACCCTTTGTTGTCATGTACCCACACAATTTTTGTAGGTTTTCTATTTTGCAAAAATTAAACATACCTTGCGCAAATATTATTGTGTTCCCTTCTTCATTATTGTAAGTTCACATTATTGGGCAACGTAGGTATATCATTATTTACACCAATATTCTAAAATGTATTTTAGATTATTCGCTTTATATTTTTTACTATTTATAAAGTAATTCCAGTTTAGAATAAGAATTGAGTCTGTTATGGTGAATTCATATAATTCTGATGGGTTTTTAAGTCATACCATACATTTTCTTAAATATGAAATTTCGAACAATTTTTATTTTTTAATCTCACATTTGTATAATTTATTGACGATTTCATACTGTATTTGCACCTTTCGATATATACAGTCCTTCTAAGCCAAAATGACGTAACTGAAAATTTTCTAAGCAAATTGGACGTACTTCAAAGTTTCCTTTTTTCAGTAATCATTAAACCATTATTTCTGCAGACTCTATTTTAAAATCACGTAGTTGTAACATAACACATAAATGATTGTCTAATTTTCAGACAATTGGTGACCTACTGATTAATAGTAATATAATACCTTAATCAAATTAGTTATTAGACTAATGTCTATCCACAATTACACAGACCGAATCCTGCCGCAGCTGTCACGTTGCGCGTTATCATAACAAGACATTATTACGATCGAATTAAAAAATCTGTAACTCGAAAACTGTATGAGATATCGAGTTAATTTTTTTGCAAAAACTTTGTTGATCTTTAGACCATATTTCATTCACATATAATATATAAGAAAATTAAACATTTAATGTAGTTGTCCGCACGTCGAAATTTCAAACACACAAATTTCGTTCCTGTGATTTAGGATTTAATTAAAAAAAAAAACCGTAAGTGACTTTGAAACTCTACTAGTACAGACATATGCGCTCATGTCAGTAGTATGTATAGAAAAAAAATCAGATCAATATCGCATGTAGTTCATTTTCTAGCGAGAGGTATACGTTTAAAAACACGAATTCTTGAAATAACATTCCGCCATCTTTTTTTCTTGTGGAGAAGTTGTGCAATCCTCAACAAAAGTCCAACAAGCCATTTCTGATGCCCATTAGGACCCTCTTTCGATATGCGAGCTCAAAACTTATTTACCTTGTTGGAATGGGTCATTTCAATTTTCAATGCTTTGGACCCCTTACTATGTATATAGGTATCTATACCACATATACAGCTGGAAATTACGAAGCCCGTCGTGGTCCTATTCTAATTGCGCAATCGAATTGTAAACAAAACAGTAAGAACTATAAACCCTTGGAAGAGAAATATCAGAAAACATGTGTGATTGTAAATAAAGCAGAACGCTATTGAAATCAAAATTGAAATCAAATTGAAATAAAGAACGCGCGGGGTTAGAAGGCTGTGTTGCAGTGTTGCCGATGATATTAGCTGTAATTATCCGCCGACTGACATGAAAATATCCGAACATGTTCAAGAATATCCGAGTTTATTGGAAAAGTTTGAAGAGCGGGGGGGAGATTTTTCTGGTGCACATTTTTTCCCCCATAGGTCGAAATTTTGGAAAGCAGGGCGGGCGATATCTCTGATGCACATTTTTTCCCATCTCTCGAAATTCTTTACCTTTTTTAAGAGCGGGGGGGGGGGGAATTTTCGACGATTATTCACTTTTACACGAAACAAATCTTCATTTCCACATTCAATATTAAAATAGCCCGAAAAAGTCCGAATTTATATAACTGGATTAAAATTATCCGTTTTTTATCCGATTTTTAACAGGGTGAGAAAATTATCCTCCACCTTCCTAAATTATCCGCAAATCGGGTAATTATCCGCCAATCGGCAACACTGCTGTGTTGCTTTGTAACTTTGTAAAACAAAGTGGAGAGGGTACGAGGTGTGCGACAAGGACGAAGACACTCGCGTCTTATGGCAAATCGACGGCTTGCGTCATATACTTATTAACTATATACTGGTAATACTCCATAAGCCACTATGTACGGATTTGAGGCTAGAGAACGAGATAGTTTTCTATCTCTATGGAGGACTCTGACGATACGATGTAATGAAGAAGGAAGCGCGCGCTGTAACAGGTCAGTGGTCCCAAAACAAAGAAATCTACCGGCAACCGTAGAAAACGGAGATTTCGTATACTATGGTAAAATATATACCACCCTTTTGGAATGATTCACATGCTATTAGGAAGCTTTCGTTTCTTGGTATTTAAATTATTTAATCAATAAATGAATACCTAAGCAGAGTAATTAGAAAAACTTACAGTCCAGTGGAATTAGCAAAAAAGTGGGTCTTAGGGTACTAATGGAAGTTTCGATGTTCAGCTAAAAATTCAACTTTACGAATATGAGTGGCACAATTTATATTTTTATGTTTTATGGGTGATTCAGCCGTAAAAAGGCAAGATTGTTAAAAAACAATTTGACATTGAAAGAAATGGTAAATATTTTTTTTCTTTAGTTTTTGGGACGGCATCTTATTTTTTGAGTAAAAAAAAATTGTTCTTGATATTTTTTCTAAAAAGTCAACCTTTTTCAGTAAAACTTGGTGAAAAAATCTTCAATGTTAAAATTTTGAGAATTTTTAACCCCAAAACAACGCACTTTATGCAAAGATAAAACAAAAATATTCTTGGGAAAACTAAAAACATTTCACGATTAGCACATGTAACTAGATTTTGGATTATTAAATAAAATTTATTACCGATGATATGACAGGTTAGGGTCCTGCTTCGGTTGGCTTTTACACAAAAAACACCGTTTCATTTTTGTGGATATAGGTTTACACCATGTAAATACAAATCCCTATTTTGATAAACAATAAAATAGATAAAACAACTTCACAATCTTAGAACACACAAGCGCTTATAATATTAATGTCTGGAATTGGAACTTGAAACCACTGATATAATGCCTATAGTGCAGAATTTCTCCGATTAGATTGTGACCACTCATCTTCTATATTTAGTTGAACTGTCACATTCTTGCGTCGATGTTCCGCCTAGTAAGACATGCGCACAATACCAAGTCCTCTTAAAGGATAGAGAGACAGGCTTTCCTTGGCGTCAAATTGGGAACGAAACTCATATAGTATATAGTTAATAAGTATATGGCTTGTGTCCTCTAGTTATAGAAATGTTTGGTTGCACCCACACCCAGTGTTGCCGATTGGCTGAGACAGTGCGGTGGAGGATTTTCGCGTTTTAGTAGAGAAATAATATGCACTTGTGATTGTTCTTAGTATTAAAGTATTTACTTACTTGAGTTATATAATTATATTTTTCCACGACCGAGAGTAGAAATCGATTTCTATGGCATCAAAATTGTGACAGAAGTAAAACATTTACTCCCTAATGAAATTGTTGTCTTATTTCGTCCCTGGGGAGGAAATGCTTTACTTCTGTCACAATTTTGATGCCATAGAAATCGATTTCTACTCCCGGTCGTGGAAAACTATTGTAATTTCGCTGCGATTTATTATAATTCTTTATTTATGAAATAAATATTTCTACTCCCGATCGTGGAAAAAATAGTATATACACCTCGGGAGAGACCGCCATTTTTCCCTCGATGTATTTGTTGCCCTCGGGCCTCAAATTACACCTCAGGAAAAATTAGTGTATAATGTATGATTTTCTCAACTTTGCGAATTATTTAAACAATGTGGCACTAAATAAAAACTGTTGCCAAAGCATGATATTCAATATTCTTGGCCTCTTTTGCATGAGTCAATTTTTATACGTGAAGTATCTTTCATTTTTCGTTTTGGGGTACATTTACTCTCTACACTCTATTACACTATAGCTACAATGCTACAAATGGTGATGCCTGCCAAATATGTGTGATTTTTTTATTTTATTTATACCTATACTACCTATTTCTTTTATATATAAAATATATTTTATTTTCTTCCTGATATTTTCTTGAATAAAAAAAACTTTTATTCATACCTATTAAATAAATTTCATATACCTACCTACCTATTCTTTTTGCATCAAGACAAAACAATAAAAAAGCTCTTCTTCGTAAAATAATTTCTAAGACTAATTAAACATAATGTTTTTAGTCGATTATAATATTATAAACAATATATACACATGTAACTATTTTCCATATGCTATTTTTAAAAGTAAAAAACGCCGATAATTTCTTACAAAATCAGATAATTTTCTGCGAGTAGGTGGATCTTATATCATGCCGAATCATTGGCAACGTTGGTTGCACTGCAGTCTTAGATGCTAGGTCGTCTAGCTCCCTCCACACCTCACGGGCCCGCCCGCCCAACCTTTCATTTCATTCATGAATTAATTTACCCGACTTGCAAACCAAGGGGAGATAGATTTAATCTATGCCTCCTTGCTTGCAAACCCCAGCTTAAACTTCGACTCGAAAAGTCACACGACATCTATTTAAGACCGGAACTAACAGTACAAATTCTTTGGTTAAGTATCTATTTCTATTTAATCAATGATATAATTAGGCATGTAATATTTTTCTACATAATTTATTTAAAAATGACACAATCTTAAGAAAATATTGAAGTATCTATTTTTTTAAGAACTAGGTATATATAAATGAAAACAAAAATGTAAGAAGAGGTCAATGAAATATTGACATGTCTGTGTTAAATACATAATTTAAATCGAAGTCGTGAAGACTTTTGACATTCAAATAGGTCAATAACTGATTACAATTTTCAATAATAAAAAATACTTGAAATAGAAGTCTGATAAACATATCTCATATTTATTAATTATTTTGAATAATACATGTTGATGAAGTTACAATTGTTTTCTAGACTAATTACATTTTAATATTCAACATAAACTTAAACTTTCACACCTTAGATATTTCATAGAAAAAAGTAAACTATTCTTTATTCAGGCATCGAATCATTTATGATGACTTGTAACATTAAAATATAAAAACCTTGCCGAACAGCTGCGATTAAATTGGTAATCTATAGCAGTATTCTAAAAAATATCTGGTGTATACGTAAGAAATTTTGCATGCTAATGCTGTACCACCAACTTCTGCCCCCAGCAGGTTAGGAAGTTGAGGTTGCCCGGTTCTCGTTTAGTTTGTGGAGACTGGGTCGTGGTTCGGAAATTATTCAAGAAAAAACTTTTTATTTTAGGTTAGGCGCCAGTAATCATATTAAAAAAAGCATCTATAACGTACTTGTCTAACTGTACGACTGTGACTACTCAGAGACAATTAATGTTTTAGATACTCATGAAGTTATCAACACTAAGTTAAATATATCTGGTTTATTGATTCTATTATAAATTTTGAAATGACTTAATTTTGATTAGTTTAAATGTTACACCTTATGGTTGGATGTAGCTACTTCCTTACAGAAAGTTATATATTTAATTAATAAATTTGACTAGGTTGAAGACCAAAAAAAATTTACAAAATATGACTAATTATCGCTAAGCTGTGATTAAATAATTAAATGGAAGAAAATTAATAATTAGCTGAAGGCAATATATAACATAAAACAATCGTAACAATTTAGAAATGTATGAAAGTTTGTCGAAAGTTGAATAATGTCGTTGAAAGTTGAACGTTGAAAAGAAATGTTGAAAAGAAATTCAGTTGATACTATTACCACCGGCTGGGTTCTGCAGTAACCAACCCTGGTCCTCGTCTCACTGAATCTTCTTGTGTTACCACCACTCGATCATTGACTCCGCAGAGATCCTAAGAATTTAGACGTCTGAGCGGTTACCAAACCAAACAACTTGGTGCTCTCATCCAGCGAGGACTATTCCGTACCAAGACACTCCAACCTTGGATTACAAAAACTCCTTGGCAAATAGTCTGGTTCTCCTGGATTATAGCAGCCACCCAATTTTTCCTGGCACACAGTTAAGCCAAATGTGTGGTAAAATTCTCAATTTAAGGATTAACTAAACTTCAAATCTGAAGTGTCAACTTAAACACCTCATTCCTACAAGAGTTATCATCTGTTACTACACTTGAAATTACTTGTTTACTAGTGGGCACTCTTAGTGCATTTGATAAAATCCCCACGTTAATGCATTACTGGTATCTCTCTAAATAAATTACATTAACATGCCCTTCTCGCCCCTACTAATATCGAGTAAAATTCCTTTGAATTTTAATTATTCGACAAGGTTACGAAAAAGTAATTTACTAAATTCGAACTGTCTTTAAACCCTTATTAAACCTCAATTATTCATTAATAAAATTTACTTCTAAATATATCTTAATACTGAGTTAAACACATGTCTCGAAATACCCCATTCATACATTAAGATGACCGCGTCTCTTTCAAGCCACGCGCCGCGACTGAAGGTAATTTGTGATCAACAAACATCGCGTTTAATCATGATAAATTCAACAATTAAATTGCAAATACATGTACAACAAATACTACAGAAGGTAATTATATTTATATTATCAACTATCTATTAACATACCACTTTAGATTAGGTGTTAATCGGACAGCAACACGTCTGTATTGCTCGAAGTCAAAAGGAAAATGGCCATCACGACCTGTTCGGATACCGTGTTTGATCTAAAAAAACCTAGTTACACTTCTATACGCGAGATGTCGCTGGTAGTGGGAACATAAATCATTCTTTAAATATAATACAAATCTACACAATTACTGTACTGTATCATTCCTATGCATTCATGAGTTCCAATTTAATCAGAATTATCGATTTATAATTTTGTTTATTGATTTTTGGGATTTATTCACTTATACAGATTTCTTCTTTTAAATATTTGTTGTACCAGATGACTTGTAGGTGTTTATCAAGAGAAGTAACAGATGGCGCTTGTATGCTAATTTATAATTTAAACTTGGATTGACGAACACAATTTCTTCCAGATTCAGTAAGACTAGGACGGTTTCGGGATTGGACTGAAAAATTAATTAATAAGTTTACTGAATTGTGGTTTAAGACTACAAACATTCATTGCTATTAGAATAAAAATTAACAAGTGGCATTCAGGTAATTTTGAATGTCACAACGCATTGGTTCAAATCAAGTCGAAAATTCTTTAAAATGTTTCCTTTATACCAACGTTTTTTTTTTAAATATTCAAAAAAATACGATATTTTCAGATCAGATGGTGGTACTTGAAATTTTCACTAAGTATGATACGTTTCGAGTTAGTCGACAATACCTTTTTGGGTATCTGTTTTCTTAGGCTAAAATTGCAATTTTCAAATCGTTATAGCTTTAAGACTATCAGTTTTTATGAAAAATTGGATAGAACCTTTTTCTCAAAATATTATTCTCTTCTAGCTTGGATAATATAGAAATGTCTCTTTGATGAGTTTGCTATTAAATTATATTAAAAAAAACAAATTTAATTTATATGACAACCTTTCTAAATTAAAATATTAGTCTCTGTAATATAAAATTTAGCATAATTTATTTTGTATGGTTTTAAAGTTTAAAACTAAATCTGGTTCACTCAAACTGTGTTACTGTAAGTCTGGATAATCCCTGTCAAAGTAAGTAGGTAAATGTGTTGAAAAATCGATCTTAAATGTCATGTAGCGATTTTTAGTGGTAAAAAAGATAAATAAATAAAACATTTGTTTTTTCTTAAGCATGACTTTCAACCTTAGTTTGGACTAGAAACTCTTGCAACTTAAAATTTTCCTATTTTTTATAGTTTGTAATTTTTTTTGCAAAATAGGTAAAAAGACTATATCGAAAATAACTTTTCAACTTCTGTAAAATTATCGGATGTTCCAGGATCTACGTAGGTATCTACATCTTTTTTGCTTTAAATATCGGTTTTCACTTGTGGTGAATTCGCTGTAAACTGCCGCATAAATTTCCGGTTCCCAGTCTATAGTCAAGGAATACTATGAATGGCGATGTGACACTCTGACATAATATGGCGTGCTGAAATAGATTAAACAACATGCATGTTAACTAGATAACCATGGCATTCAAAGAGGCAAAGACCGGCGCTGGGCTGCTGCGAACAAAGCAATAGCTATGTTAATTTCACACAGTCTGTGATGGACAGTCCGGCCATTTCATGCACCATTACTCGGGACTATCTGACAAAAACTGGTCAATTTAATTTCCCTTGCATGACCGCATGACTTGAAAATCTTCCGACTCGTTAAGCGAAATTAAGTTTGCTCAAGGATTATCAAGAATTTGTATGATTATTTTAGTACTTTTTTGTATAGTAATACGTGTAATATGTAAACAACAGTAATTATCGGTTTGTATCGTCTTTAATATACTCATAATTCTGATTTACTCGTAAGTGGTTGTGAACATTTATTTTTCAATTTAACATATTCTTTATAAGATTTGTCAAATAACCGAAAAAACTATCTATGAGAACTAGCTAGCAATTAAAATTATAAAATGAATTTGTCAATTTCTTATTTGACAATTCTCGTTGTAACATTAATATCCACATAGTTCCTTACGGCTATGCAGAGTAAACTATCTACATAACTCCTTACGGCCATGAAGATTCAGTTACAACTGAGCCCAAAAGCCTCTACTAAAAGAATTAAAATCTACTGAAAATAAAACTTTGAATTTCTCTGACAACCTACTATACATCTGGCTGTGATAGAGACCAGAAAAGACGTACGCTGCATTTTAAAATTTTTCATTCTAATGGATTACATTTTCATGAAGGATTGGTTGCCTATCATTCTCTCTCTCTCTTTTTTGCCCTTATTCTGGAGCTCATCAGAAAGACATAAAGTCCCTCATAAGATGTTTCACTCAAAAACCAAGACAATTTCGACAAATATAAAGTTTTTAATATTAAACATTAAATGTTTGACATTGACTGATAGAAATAACTGATCATCACCTATCTATTACCTAACCAGTAGTGGAGACTATACCGAATGATTATTTGAAAACGAGCCACCCTTAATAACTCGAGAGCCGTTAAAGATTTTTCTTGCAGCAAACGGCATTTTCTTGAATGTCAATGGGGACACATTTTAAAGAGGAAAGGTGTGATCCAAAACTCACCCCCTCACCCCCAACCACCCCAAGTTTATAATTTCAAATGGTATCCCTAATTTTTTTGATAATAATAATAATATTTATTTTGATCATGTTCATGACATAAGACAGGTCATTGAAAGGTAACATAAAATAGTATAATGTTTACATATTATAAATAATGTTATATTAACAATGAAAAAATGTATGGGTCAACCAGTTATGAGTATTCCACTAACGATCAAGAATGTATAAAACAAATGGCTGTGTGTGACACAAATAAGGAGTCACGTATGAACAGAATTACAGTAAAATAATTATATAGAACACAGAGCATAGATGTGCAATTAAGAATTGAAAAATTCATTAAAATTGTAAAATACATGTGCTATCAGATTGATTTCTAATGGAAGAATATTTTTGAAATGCAATCGTAAAAAGTAGGGTAACTTTGAAAAGAAAAATTTTTGAGAGAAATGCAAAAAACTGAATTTTTATAAAAAAGTGATAAAAGCCATAAATATGTAGGTAATGTGATATTGCATTTCGAAGGCGCACACTGGCAATTGTCGACATGTTAATGAAATCCCCATTACCCTCAACTACCAACACTTTAACATTTTTTAATGCCACACCAACTTATTAAACTACATAGGATTTATTACAACCATTAAAAGCGTTACTTGACATTTGGGTAGCTATTCTGTAATTTCAGTGAACGTGAGCATTTTTCGTGAGAGGAGAGAGCTCATATCATGATCCTTTCCCAGGAAAACAAAAATACTATTCTGTAACTACAGTGACTACACGGGGACGTGAAGTGATCCTTCCAGCGTTGCAGACAGTTGCTCCTACATTTCAACCAACAGAATTGCCGCAACGCCACGATCGAAGGTCGTGCGTTGTATGATGGGAAATGCATCTTGTCAAAATGCGAGTATCTGACATTCAAAATGAGTGCAATATCTAATATTTTATAAAAGTGACATAATTTTCTGTTAGGCTAGGAATAATAACATCGAAAATCCGTTTCAACCCGATGAATAGTGAATATTTTTTGATTAAATGGGTGGAAAAACAACTGCAGCTTCTGTGGAACATTTACAAATCAGTTCACAAAATGATGCCAAAAATGTGGGAAAGAGTAACAACTACTTTAAATGCTGTCCCTGGAAACTAATAAAAATAATTCGGAGCAATGGAGAAAAGTAAATTTAATTTGTAATATAATAATTGGATTGTACATAATCAGACTTGTATAATATATTGTATGATATCCCCAAGCATGTTCTTTTTTACTTAATTATAAGCCCTATCTGAATCGAAGGGTTTGTTCATGCAATGAGTTGTTCGGTTTGAGGATTTTTCCAGCAATTTGAAGGTCTCATAGTGCCTCATTGATAATTTAGTACATCGGCAATATTCATCGCCCTTTAATCCCTACAGTTTAAGTAACACAAACCTCATAGTATGATCTAACATAAAAATAACTTCAAATAAACAAATGTCATGCCTCCGACACCCAAATAAAATGACAGTTTGCCAAAAAGTGAGGTTATACTTTCATCCTCTCACGCGTGAATGGTCCTGTTCTCTACAGTTTACCAAGAGAAGCAAATTCCCCGATTTTTGGCGTGATGTGACCGCTCCCACAGTTACAGAATACGCTATTTTGGTTTTCAAGAGAACTCCGCCCACTTTCTCATGAAAACATGTGCTCACATTACATCACACCGATACAGAATAGCTACCCTGGGTAAAACGAAGTAGCAGACATAAAAAATCTGACAAAAAAGGGTGCCTCTTCATAAGGTAGTTTGCCGACAATACTAGCTGGACAGTAAACAAATGCACATTGTTGGTAAGTGGGGCAAATATTTATCACATTGATTATTATTCCTGAATAATTATTTTAATAAGTGGGTACCTAGAACATGAATGCTACATGATGGATGACAATTACTTGTTTTTAATCTCTCAAGTAAAAAAAATCTGTAATCGTTTCCCCAGTCACTCCTAGCTACCCCTTTTTTACATTGATTCGATTGATATCACGTGTGACAGACCTATTTTGTTTTGTTTTTGTTGCACTGAATCGTACACGCACTAATTTATTTACAGTTTCACTGTGCATCGCGACGCTCCGTAGTTGTTTTAAAAGTTTAAGATAATTTTCCAAATGGTTTACACTCTAACTGAAAGAATACAAACGATTTTAATTTATGGTGCTGAAAGAGAGTCCGCTCGATCAACAGCCGATACTTTTAATCGACGGAATGCAGGTAAAAATGTGCATCATAAGTATGTAACAGAATTAGTTGCAAAATTCAAGGAAACTAGCTCTGCGGCAAACACGAAGAGAACAAATCGCAATATTTTGGATGGGGCAGCTGAAATTGAAGTGTTTGGGCACTTCAGTACGGATCCTACCAGCTCACTCCGGAAAGTTTCCGCTTTAACTCGACTTTCGTATAGTTCGGTTCGGAAGGTAAAGAAACTACACAAATTCCATCCCTACAAACTTCAGATCAATCAAGAGCTTAGTGAAAACGATTACGACCAGAGAGTTGAATTTTGTGAAGTGATGACAAATATGATTAAAATAATAGAAAATTAGTCAAAAATATTTGTTTCAGTGATGAGTGCACTTTTTGTACACGAATTTGTTAATAAAAATAACTGTCGCTACTGGAACGATGAAAACCCCCACATTTTCAGAGAAGATCATCAAACACCCGAAAAGCTGAATGTATGGGCGGGTATACTTGGGGCCCAGTCTTATTTGACGGAAATTTGAATGGGGATATTTACCTCGATTTATTGGGAAACATTATTGACCCTTTAATAATAGATGCGCTGGAAAATCATCGTGATGAAGAGGGGAATTTGATTTTAAGTGAAGAACTGCTCTACTTTCAACAAGATGAGGCTTCACCTCATTATCGCATGACGGTTCGCCAATGGCTCAACGACAGGTTCCCAAATAGATGGATCGGAGTAAGATGACCTATTGAGTGGCCAGCAAGATCCCCTGACTTGACCAGCCCAGATTTCTTTCTATGGGGTCACCTTAAGTCAGTTGTATACAAAACCCCGCCCGAAGACATTGGAGATTTGCTGCAACGAATTACTCAGGAATGTAGATCTATTCCGAGTCCTGTATTTGAGAAAGTGCGAGAAGAATTCGAAAGCCGGCTGTATCACTGAAATGGCGAACATTTTGAACACTTATTATGAGGTTAGTAAAAGAGCTTATGAGTCTGAAAATTATGTTTTGTTTCGTGTTGACAATAATAATTATCTAAAATTTCAATAAAAAGTTGGTGTCACATTAAATAATTTTGAAGTGGGGATTGTTTAGAGTAATGGGGATTTTTTAACATGCCAGCAATTACTAGTGTGAGCCTTCCAAATGTAATGTCACATTACCTAGATTTTTATGGCTATTATCACTTTTTTACAAAAATTCAGTTTCTTTGCATTTCTCTCAAAAATATTCCACTTCAAGGGCACACTGTTTTTTACGATTGCATTCCAATAAAATTCTGTTATTTGAAATCGCTGGAAAAAATTAGGGGTGCCATTCGAAACTATAAACTTGAGGTGGCTGGGGTGAGGGGGTGAGTTGTAGATTACACCTGTTCTCGTTAAAATGTGTCCCCCTTAACATTCAAGAAAATGCCGGTTACCGCAAAAGAATCTTTATTAAGGGTGGCTCGTTTTCAAAAAATTACCAGGTCTACTTTATGCTTGTATAAAAATGAATTGTTTCTTGTTTACTTATAATTGTAATGAAACATATTCTTTATAGGAGTTGGCAAATGATAGAAAAAACTATTTATGGAAACCAAACAGAAAAACAATCTGTAAAAGCATCAATTTCCAATATTTGCAATCTTTCGATAACCTGCATTCTGGTTATACTAAATTCTATAATGAATTTGTTTACTTCTGATTTGAGAATTCTCATTCAACTCTATTGGTCTTTGATAGAACTGTAGGTATATTATAGAGCAAAAAATATGAGATACAATTCTTACGTCTTTGTGGTAGAGGACTTTGTAAATTTATTTAAAAAAAATATAAAAAAACCGTTTGTATAAGACCGAACATCCTGAATAATCTATAGAAAAAACCGGAAAAGTGTTTGTTAGAGATAAATAGTAAATACCTAACAAAAGGATTGATTGAAAGTAAAGGAGTGCCAACAGTAACAGTGTAGTGAATTCTGGTGCTCCTATCTGAATAATACTAGGGATTACACCGGTAGCCTTTTAGAAATCCAGCCTCTGGAAGCTATTAAGGATTACGCTGCAATGCTGCCAGCAAATACTATTCTACTCCGCTAAATCGTTTTTATCTCGTCGTATACAGATAATTGAAAATGTGTAACATACCTTTTGCTGTTATTGTCACTTTGTTTTAACTTTGAAACTTTACTTCTCCGTTTAACGAGACAAGTGATAAATTACGTTAATTACGTTTTCAGTTTATTCTTGAATTTGCTGCCTCTGGCAGTTATGTCATAACAACCTACAACCTAAAATCAGCTGTACACTATTCTAACTACGACATAAATGTACATTGTAATAATTAAAATAGGGCGTGTGTGAAGAAACTTAATGACACAAAGATCTTGCTCGGATTCCAATAGAACTTATAGGATGTAATGCAACAATATGATGTCTTCCATATAGTAGTAGTAATAATAATAGTAATTTATTAACCATTCCAGATACATAGTATATATGGCAAGTCAAATGGTACAATTTTATACAATAATATAAAAGAATATTACATATAAAATACATAGATACACATATATTATTTATCACCGCAACAGGTAAGTATTTGTACCATATAAATCAAACGCAATAAGACAAACAAATTTCACTTAAACATATATTATATTCCTTCCGGTTCCCTATTTAAAAAATCTTGTATCCTATAAAAACCGCTTTTGAGTGGCAAGTTCTTTGTCTCGGTTTTATAATTTTTGTACATTTTTATTTTTCCTATGTTTTCAGGTAGACTATTATATAGTGTTACGGATTTCCACCTTTTTGGGAAACACCCTGTATGAATCCGTGGGTTCTAAATAATTTCAACAAGAGATAAACACTACTAACACTTTATTTAACAATTTACTGACTGTACAATACTTGTTTACTTTTAATAGGTAACCTCACTTTTCACTTTTCAACTTGTTCACTTTTATAAACTTCTTAATAAACTTCTCCTTCCGCGCTGGTAATCGCGCCTTATATACTCCGAATTTGACTCTCTAGATCCATCTAGAAACATTCAAGAATCTTCTCCAACAATATTCCAGAAAAGTCCATTTTATTCTGACAGCTCCCAGTCACAATTAGTAGGCATAGGCGCATCATCTCCAATTCCAAGGGGGTGTAATTCATAACACTGCCCCCTCCTTAAGCCTAGATCGTCTCGATCAGGCAACTCAGGATCATCAGTGTATCTCGCCAGCCTGTCCAAATGCACGATCTTCATCTTGGACTTTCTGCTTTGCTGAATCCTATAGACGACATCATTAATTCGGGTAATAACAGTGTACGGTCCATCCCAAGGTGGTTGAAGTTTCGGTGACCTTCCTTTTTTCCGCTGTGGGTTGTACAGCCAAACCAGGTCTCCTGCCTTGAACCCTTCTGAACTACCCTTTCGGTCGTATCGAGCCTTCATTCTGTCACTGGCTGGTGATGGCTCCGCTATATTGTTAGCCAACCTCTTGAAAGGAGGTCCGGCGCTGAACTGCTTCTTTTCACCCTTACTTCCAGTCTGTGGTCCCTTACTGGCTGCACAAATCTTGCATTTGCGACACCAAGCCTCCACATCCTGACGACTTCTTATCCAATAAAATCGTTCTCGTATTTTCTTCAGGGTCTTCAGGGACACCTGGGAATCACTAGAGGCATAACCACCTTTTTTCCATCCGGGCTTTCCCATGCTGTCCGCAACAGCCCGTTCCTGACTTTCAGTGATTCCCACTGCGCCCATAGTGCCTTCAGTTCCACTCTTTTACCTGAAACATCCTTCCATTTTGGACGAGTTCCCCTTTCTTTGGCTCTCAATATAGGCGCAATTTCCACATCATTCAATTGCTCTTGTCTGAGCGCCTCATCTGTCCTGTCATCCGGCACCTCCACCTTGACAGTGTTGACTGCTCCCGTGACCTGCAGTTTCTCCTGGTGGTAGTACTTGCAATCTTCCTTGCACCTTCAACTGTCGCTTAAGCAGGTCTATTTCCTCTTTGATTTCACTTACTTCTTCCCGATGCCTTCTTTCTAGCTCTTCCAACACTTTCTGGAATTGTGCAAATAAGTCCTGTATTTGCTTTTCAGTTGCCATACTTCTGGTTGTTATAGGCATACGAATACTTTGAAATCAAATTAATTTAACAATTACGTCACTATCGGTAATGGGACTGTACAGAAAAATCTCAAAACGGCACGAAAAAGTCTTATCTAGAGTCTTCGTCACTAAACCTCTAATGTCCAAATAAAATGTTTCAAGAATGTCTCAAAAAATGCACTTGGCACTATTTTCCTGTTCGAAAATAACCATCGAACAACGTCCAGTAAATTAGTCCTCCGTGTTAGCACCAACTTCGAGAATACACTGCCAAACCTTCTCGAACACGACATGCCATCCGACACCAAAATGTTACGGATTTCCACCTTTTTGGGAAACACCCTGTATGAATCCGTGGGTTCTAAATAATTTCAACGAGAGATAAACACTACTAACACTTTATTTAACAATTTACTGACTGTACAATACTTGTTTACTTTTAATAGGTAACCTCACTTTTCAACTTGTTCACTTTTATAAACTGCCTTCTTAATAAACTTCTCCTTCCGCGCTGGTAATCGCGCCTTATATACTCCGAATTTGACTCTCTAGATCCATCTAGAAACATTCAAGAATCTTCTCCAACAATATTCCAGAAAAGTCCATTTTATTCTGACAGCTCCCAGTCACAATTAGTAGGCATAGGCGTATCATCTCCAATTCCAAGGGGGTGTAATTTATAACAATAGAGTAATGCAATTATAATGAGGGGAGTGTTTAAATTTTATATTATGTCTAGGTATGTCAAGCAGTTCCACATGTCACGTGTTATATGTATGGCATTGACTCCTTTTAATTAATAAGCTCATAATTTTCCTAGCATACATCAGGCACTTGTATATAAATATAGAGGGCGTGGTTAGTATTTTTTCCTTTTTGAATATTTCTCTTTAGCTTTCATTATAGTTAAGCTTATATATTTCTTATCAATCGCTTTTGGCATATGAAGACTCTATTTTTATCTTTAGCGTTCCTCCAACAGATTATGTTGTAACATATGTGGGAGTGTGCCAGTGCATAATAAATGTTTAGCAGACCGGATTGATCCAGACTATTTCTCATTTATAATATTGGGAAGTAAGCTTTATTTAGCTGTCCACACACATAATGTATATGCTCCTCCCATGTTAATTTAGAGTCTAAATAAATGCCTAGTAGTTTGGTGGTTTTTGAGATAGTAATTCCATCATATGTGATCGCATCATGAGGTAAAGTCATTTGGATATAAAAATGGATAAAAACTGTTTTTCTGTTATTTAGTATTAGTCTGTCCCTTTTGCCATACCACCATACCATATGCTGATTTCTTGCATGGTTAAATTTATTTGTGCATGAAGTTCCTCAAGGCTTCCCGCATTTAGAGTAACCGTTAAGTCATCTGCAAATAAGGTTACGTGGCCCACTTTTAGGTAGTTAGGTAAGTTGTTAATGTACAGTAAAAATAGAAGTGGTTCGAGTACTGAACCTTGAGGTACCCCAATCTTTACATCATGTCAGTTGGAATTATAACCATTTATTTTAACTGGTGTTGACCTGTTTTCCATATACGATAATATCCACGTCAGTATAGTCCCCCTTATACCAATACTGTTTTTTTCCTAGCTAATTCTTATCAATAATATCGAATGCTTCTGATAAATCAAACAAGAGAGAAATAACATACTTGCCTGTGTCTAGAGATTTACATACGTGTTCAAGTAGATGACAACATGCAGTTTCAGTGGATTTGCCAGCTCGAAATCCATGATGATGTTTAAGTGCCAAAGTTTTTAGTAATATACTCTGATGTACTTAAGTACCAAAATATTGAATAAATGTCATGATTAAATGAATAGTTATTGTAATATTTATTATTAAATAAATATTTAAAAATGAATATTTTTTATAGTATTATTATATTTATTATTATTATTATGTTTCTATGATCCATAATTCGGAATAGGTATCTTGGTGTGACTTTCCTTTCTGACGGCTTTATTATTCGATCTCCGGATGACGGTAGTGATATACTATAGAGATAACTATAGCCATAGTAAATTTGTGCCCATTGATACATTTGATCAAAATCACATAATCTACAACGTATAAAAATTTCAGTCAATTTAATAAGTACCTTTTCCGTATATTACATAAATTCATGTTTAATTAATTTTGTTAAGTGATATTTAGTTTTACGAATTTGCCCACCTTGGATTGAAATTATATAGCTCAGATGGAGTAACATAAACATTCTTATTTTGACGAATATTTAAAAGAAAGTAATAGATGCATGGGCATGCATGCATATAGCGCTTGTCTAGGAAACCAGAAAATTATAAATAATTGTGCGCTGGCTACACTCTTCGGGCTACGGGTACAAGAGTGCACTCCAAATATATTCGTTATTTTTCTGGAATCTTAAGAGATAACGGCAATTCAGAAACACTCAAACAACATGAATATAGAACCCGTACATGTATATAATATTCAGAACAATTTCGGTCGAAACGAGAGGTAGCCAGCCTACTGGGTGTTCTAGGAGCATGGGACACAATACTTTGGTTTCGTATATTTTGGGTGAAAGTGTAAATTTTTATTCTACGATGCCCTTTCGGAGCGCCTTTAGAAGTTAAATCGTAAACAATGTTTTTTGCATATGATTTCCTAACTACTCTATTGATTGCAATTAAATTTGGACAGTATACACAGTAAATATTGAACAGAAAACGCTACTTGACTTTATAGAGAAGATACTATAATGCACCAGAAGGATAAAGTCGTGACAAATGGCAGTAATATTTGGCATATAGTTAACACAATTGTCAAAGAATACACCTGTTACAGTTTCATTGAAAAATATACATGGTGGTCATCCTAAGAAATGATACAACTATGGTGGAAATTTGTAAAGGTATTTACGCAAGCGTTCCGTATTTGGCACCTTTTATTTAATATTTAATTTTTGTTGTCGAATGACCACCATATATATTTCATTGATCAAAAGTTATCTGGTTTCAATAATAGTGATAACTACATTCCGATTATTATTATCATATGTCGTTTCTTATTTAATATTTTTTTAGATTGTCCGTATAAATATAGAGGGAAGTTCTGTGTAAATGACTTTACCGATTCGACGCCTTAAATTGTCATTAAGGTGGCCATTCCCTAGAAAGAGACGTACGATAGGGAAATGTTTATTATTTTTGCCCATAACTTTTTTTTCTTAGTACGAATATTTAAAAAATCTATAAGGGTACCTAAGTAGAACCATAACAAGACTACTACTATGAATTTTTACTCTATAATTTCTTTGGTTTGCGAAATAGCTAGATATAAAACTACGAAATAAGAAGATTATCATAATTAAATCTAGCTATTTTGCAAACCACTGAAATTATTGAGTGAAAATTCATAGTAATAGTCTTGTTACGGTTCTACTTAGGTACTCTTATAGTTTTTATAAATATACGTACTAAGAAAAAAAAAGTCATGACCAAAAATAATAAATACTTCCTTATCAGATCTCTGTTTCTAGGAAATGGCCACCTTAAGTCCAATGTTTTCGCCATAAATGTATTGTTATTCTTTTCTTGAGGCCAGATACTATTTTTCTGTCTGTTCAGTTCGAATGACGAAAAAGAATATTTCAGAATATCAAAAGTTGAATTAAGCGAGTAAATTACATAAATTGTGAAAAATGGAGATAAAAGAAAAAGTACAAAATCGTAGAATTTTTCATATGTATACCTTCCTGTCGAAGATCGGCATCGCTTTACCAAATTTCCTGTATATACGATATTCTACTGTTGTTAAATATACAGGTTAAATCAGCTCGCAAGTAATCTCATAGGCCCGCGATTTGAACGGGGCAGTTCGTTGCAAACTGTGAACACAAATAGGTTTACCGACCACCGATCCAACACAATGTTTCCCATCATCTGTGAATGCTGTTAATAATCAATAAATGCATTAATATTTGCTTTATAGGATATGTAACGTTGTATCCCTTTTGTATATTATATGGCATCTTGCCAAATTCGTGAGTTATCTGTTAACCTAGGAAATGAAGGCCCAGTTTTGTGAAGTCATCTGATTTTAGGAACATAATATTTAGGGAATCATTCGTAATAGAAATATATTATAGAATAGAAGATATGCTAAGATGGTAGTATTCGTAATATCCATAGCTTATTAAAGCAAATGAAGAAGCTATTGATAGGTACAGCCAATTTATCAATTTTCAAAATTGTCAAACATTTTTTGTTTTCCTATGTAACTGTAATAATATAAAATTTGCTTAGTTTAAAAAAAAAAAGAAGCATACGATGATATTTGAAATATGGATTGCCATAGCAACGAAACCATAGTTGGCAACTCAATTAAAATACTATTATTAAAACGTTTCTTTCAGCTGGCAAATCTTCAAAAACATGCTGCCATTATTTCATATTTATGGCGGACAATATTCGTATTGCAAATTCCATGATGCCTAATCAGATTTGATCTGACTGAATTTTGATACTTCACAAATTCACATATCTTTGTCAGTATCAATTTCTATTATTAAACTTTCCCCTTGATAATTGGATGTTAAAACAACCCGACTCGCGATGGTCTGTTCCTATACAAACTAATTACCTTCAAAACTTCAGAATGTCTAATTGCACCAGTCAAATAGGTACAAATTTTCACATTTAATGGAAAAAAATAATGAAGTTTTGAGGCATCGCAAGAGATGTTCATTAAGACGCACTATTAAACATACCAATAGTCCTCATCTCGAGACGCCATTTTGGAAAAATGGTGCTTAAATTAAGTTTTTGCTTATATCTGTCCATTTTATCAGGGCCCTTGAGAATATGTCACTTAATATCGATCGTGCAAAAAAATTGTTTCTACGAAATTGTTCCGATTTTTATAAGCTACAAAATGGTTTAAAGACATGAAATCCATGACCTACTTTAAGAATTATGACGGAAAATATCTAAAATGCGGAATATGTCTAGGCAAAACATCTCCCTTATTTGAAGAGATACGACGAAAATTCTAAAGCGATAATTTTTTACAAAACAGAGTATTTCAACGGGGTTTCATCAAAATTCTTTCAACACCACTGTATGTTGAGATTTACTTTTTAGAGTGTTAAACATTTTTTTGCAAGGGGCGATAAATGACGGTAAAAAATAGAGTATTTTCCTTCCTTTTCAACGATAATCACATGCCATATTTATTCATTGGAACTAAGCAAATAATTATAAAAACATTTTTTAAACCAATTTTTTTTTAATTATCATCATACCTACCGTGGAGAAATATGATTAAATAAAACGATTAAAAAATTCAATAAGTTCTTCAAATCGTTACTATAACACAGCCCTACAAAAAAAAGGTTTAGATCCAGAAACTAGACCTACCAATCTGTATGTATTTTGACATCCCGAATTCAATGGAGTCATCAGAATGTCATTTTATGAAATAGGATGCTATTTCCCAACGATAAAATGAAATTCTGATGGCGGCATGGAATTCATTAGGTCAAAATACATAAAGATTGGTAGATCTGGTTTCTGGGTCTAATCCTTTTTACTTCCCTCGCATACCGAAGGGAAGTATTGTATTCGAGAAAAAATCACCCTCCGAGATTTATTCGGATTCTGACGTTTCAGATTACGAAAATATAGGTTTTTCAATTCCGTCAGTCAGTCTGTTTGTCTGTCTGTCTGTCTGTCTGTCTGTTGGTGCATTTACTAAAAAACTACTTGACGGAGAGCAGTCAAATTTGGTATGTAGTTGACGCTACTGTCAGCGAAGAAATGGTAGAAATTTCACTGGAAACTGGTGGACCGTCTAAACGGAACAAATAATTAAACGGAATAAATAATTTAAAAAAAATTTTTTTTGCTCAAATTTAAAATTTCCACGTTTTATGACGCGCTAAACCTATGAAAAATATACAGGGTGGACCGTCTAAACGGAATAAATAGTGAAAAAAAATTTTTTTTGCTCAAATTTAAAATTTCCACGTTTCATGACACGCTAAACCTATTTCTGAAAAAAAAATTTTGAAAATTTTTTTCACCATTTTTGAAAAAATTTTTACCACTAAAAAAATTTTTTTTCTTTGTTCAAATTTAAAATTTCCTCGTTTCATGGCATTCTAGATCTATTTAAAAGAAAAAAAATTTTACCAACTTTTTGAAAAAATTTTTACCACTAAAATAGATGGACTTTTTTTCTTAAAATTTTAAATTTCCACGTTTCATAGCGCTTTAAATCTATTTTTAAAAAAAATTGAAATTTAAAAAAAAAATCGAAAAAAATTTTACCACTAAAATTGATGGAATTTTTTTCTCTTTGTTCAGATTTAAAATTTCCACGTTTCCATGGCATTCTAAAATTATTCAAACAAATTTAAAAATGTTTTTGAAAATTATTTAAAAAAATTTGTTTAGGTAATCTATTATCACATAGTATCTATTTATCACTATTATAGTATAGACGAAATATTTTTTTTTTCAAATTTAAAATTTCCACGTTTCATGACATTTAAAACCTATTTCGGAAAAAAAATTTGCCACATCGTTTCACCATTTTGGAAAAAAATTTAACACTGGAATAGAGCGAAACATTTTTTTCTGCTCAAATTTAAAATTTTCGCGTTTCGTGACATTCTTAACCTATTCAAAAAAAAAAGTTTTGAAAATTTTTTATATTTTTTAACCACCACTATACTTCTACTCCATTACGTGAATGTGGAATTGAAAATGTGACAGATGGCAATAATATTTGGCATATGCACCTATTATATACTTTTATTGAATAATGGCATCCCAAGAAATAATGTGGCACCTGCTATTTAGTATTGAACGTTTGCTGTTGGATGAGCAATCTGTATATTTTTTTGACCAAAACTTATAGAGTTTTCTTTGCAATAATAGCAATAACTATATTCCGATTATTATTCTCAATGTCAGTTCGTAATTATTAATTTTTTAGAGTGACTGCCATGCACAAATAACGAGGGAAGTTCTGTGTAAATACCTTTACCGATTTTTTTTTTCTATTTTTAAATAATTTTACCACTAAGATAGATTTTTTTTTTTTTGTTCAGATTTTAATTATCCACGTTTCCATGGCATTCTAAAACTATTCAAACAAATTTAAAAATGTTTTTAAAAAAAATTGAAAACATTTTTAATCCATTTATGTATCACTACTATAGAATAGACGAAAAAAATTTTTTTTGCTCAAATTTAAAATTTCCACGTTTCATGATATTCCAAACCAATTTTTGAAAAAAAAAAATTGCAACATTTTGTTACCAGTTTGGAAAAAAATTTAACACTAGAATGCTCAAATTTAAAAGTTCCACGTTTCATGACATTCTAAACCTAGGTATTTCAGAAAAAAAAAATTTGAAGATTTTTTTCACCAACATTTTTCAAAAAGTTTTTACCACTAAAATGGATCGATTTTTTTTTATTTGCTCAAATTTAAAATTTTCACGTTTCATAGCATTCTAAACCTATTTTAAACAATACGTAATTTTTAATTTTTAAACTTTTTTTAGCACTATTATAGAATAGAAGGAAACTTTCCTTTTTGCTCAAATTTAAAATTTCTACGTTTGACATTTTAAACCTATTTCAGAAGAGAAAAATTTTGAAAATTATTTTACCAACATCTTTTGAAAAATTTTAAAAAATGAAATTTTTTAACCACCACTATACTTCCACTCCATTACGTGAATATTGGATTGAAAATGTGACAGATGGCAATAATATCTGGCATATGCACCTATTATACTTTTATTGAAAAATATACAGGGTGGTCATCCCAAGAAATATTTCAGTCATGGTGGACATTTGTAAAGGTATTTGCGCAAGCCTGCCATATGTAGCACCTGCTATTTAGTATTGAGCTTTTGCTGTTGGATGAGCAATCTGTATATTTTTTTCACCAAAACTTATCAAGTTTTCTTTGTAATAATGGCAATAACTATATTCCGATTATTATTCTCAATGTCATTTCGTAATTATTAATTTTTTAGAGTGACTGCCATGCACAAATAACGAGGGAAGTTCTGTGTAAATACCTTTACCGATTTTTTTCTGTGGGACTGTGTAATCAAACATTAACACAATAAAAAAAATTAAAGTAAAATAAGCGAACAAAAAAAATAATAATCAGGAAATTAACATGGAGCAGTTATGGGAAGAATGTTCACAGTTATGCCAATGTATAGAGATCATCCATGATAGCGTCATTCTTTGCTCAGAAAGTTAAAATATCTTTGTCAATTTATTTAAGTACAGTATCCATTTGTCTGTATTTCATGTTATCTATTAAACTTGATATGACATTTAAGAAATTATTTTTAAGATTCAATAAAATTAATGTTCTGTGTGCTATATTCATTTTTATTATTACATTTTATTGTTAGCTGAATTTACTTTACTATTTTTAATTGTGTTAAGACTTGAAGAACTTATTGTATTATTTAATCGTTTTATTTAATTATACTTCTCCACGGCAAGTATGATGGTAGTTTAAAAAAAAATATTGGTTTAAAAAAGGTCTTTATAATTATCATTTGCTTAGTTCCAATGAATAAATATGGCATGCGACATATTGTTGGAAAAGGAGGAAAATACCCTATTTAATTCCGCCATTTCCCGCCCCTTTCAAAAAATGTCTTACCACCCTAAGGGCGAGTTGTATAAAGCATAGTTGAGGCTTAACCAGAGTGGCTAGTCAAATTCGTGTTGTACAACAATGGGTTAGCATTAACTGCCCACGTTAAAGTTCAATTTCCAAAGTGAGGTAACTGTTGAATTATAACCTCAAAAACAAGAAAGTTTCAAGTAAGTATCAGAAATTGCTAAAATCAATATATCAGTTAAGTCAGTTAAATTTTACCTCCGGTTGGTTAACCGATCGGTAATGTGATTTTTATACAACTCGCCCTAAAGAGTAAATTTCAAAATACAGCGGTTTTGAAAAAAAATTGATAATACTTTGAAATGCTCTGTTTTGCAAAAAATTGTCGCCTTAGATTTTGCATCGTATCTCTTCAAATAACGAAGATATGTTGCTTAGATCTATTCCGCATTTTCGCTATTTTCCTACCTAATGCTTAAAGTAGGCAATGGATTTCAAATGTCTTTAAACCATTTCGTAGCTTATAAAAATCGGCACAATTTCCGTAGAAACAATCTTTTTACACGACCGATATTAAGTGAGATAATCTCGAGGACCCTAATTAAATGGACAGCCTGTATAAAATTAAGTTTATAAATGTCTCTATAGAAAATCAACAGGGAATGTCTGCTAACCTCACCAAGACCGTCCGCATTTGCGGAAGGGGTGGGGGTGGGGGTGATAAAAACAGCAGGCCCACCCCTTACGAGCACCCCTTACGAGGCTGGTCCAGATCTACAGCGACGATTGGGGCAAAGAGCTCAAGCTCGATTCCTAATCATCCGAGACCGAAAACTACAGTAAAAAATATTGGCGTCTATAGAAAATGCCATTTTATAACTTTTTTCTGTATCTATTACTTCCACATCCACGCAATGGAATGAAAGTATAGTAATTTTTATACTCTTCAAAAATATAAAAACAAATAAGCACGCGAAGAGTATTGTAATCGTTGTTTATGACTCTATATTTTAGGTCATTGCTTGTGACTTTTTAATCATATCCCGATGTTAACATCTTGTTTGGTAAGACGCTCACTACTATACCAAAGATTAGAGAGAGAAAACTAACAAGATAGGACAGTCAGGCGGAGAAGACGAAATAAACGAAGACAGTTGTGTACTCCAGTTTAAAGGGACACGACATCCAGCGGAAACGGTTTCGGGATTTGTCGGTTACGCATTAAACGAATTTGACCAAGCTTACTAAAAGTTAGGTTGGCTCATTAAAATCGACAAGTGCTACGTCACGTATATACCTCGATGACAGCTGCTCGTGGATGTTTTTCCTCATTTTATAGAAAGAAGTTTCAAAATTATTTTTTCAATGTACAATTCTATCTTAACTAAATAGATACCTTACATATAAACATAGAAATACTTCATGTGACGTATATTACAAAGCAACCTATTTTTTTAGTGACCTTGGCTATTGACAGTCAGCTGAGTTCGGTCGTTCTGTCAGGACAGTGTTGTCCATTTTTCACTATTGGCCTTCTCCTTACCTTCTCCGTCTGATTGTTACATTGTGGCAACTGCGCGAGAACTCCAATTTAAATGTCGAGGTCAATGGCGCCATTGCTAAAAGATAAAGTTTCCGCCGGTTGTCCTATCTTGTTAATTCCTTAATCTTTGACTATACTATGCGATATGTTTATGTTTATAGAATCGAATACGTTACCCTTCACGTGTTTTTTTTTTTAATTCAAATGGTTCATAGACTTCATATTTATAAATAGATTTTCTTCAAAAATGAAACGATTCTTTCTGATTTATTGTTTTAGTTTTAATAAAATCGAGCTTTTGGTTCTTAAGTTATTGTGCTTACAAAAAACATGGTGGATGAGGATACAGGCAAATCGACAAACTATAGACGGACGGAAATTTTTGAAGTTGTTCAGAATTGTATGACTAATACAACGATATGAAAACTTTTTCGTATCGATGAAATTTCTGTTTTTGTATTTTCGAAGAGTATAATAATAGATACGAAAAAATGTATACAGCATTTTCGGTAGAGAATTTTATAAGATTTATACAAGATGGAGGTTCGAGTGCGAGAGATAGAGACAGAGTATGTTTAATAGAATAACATAATGAACATCTTTTGCCAACTTTCAAAACTTCATCAATTGTTTCCCTCTAACTATCCCTATTTCACTGGAGTGAACATGGTTGGGCTAATATTAATGGACGAAAACATGAATCTCAATTTGCTGGTAATTATTTGACTAATATTTAAATTTTGTTCACAAGGGCAACAAAAGCTAAATTAGATTAAAAGTATTCTTTAACGTTCTATCAATAAAAACAAATTATATGGATATTAGGCATGGAGCCATTTCACACTCTCCATCTTCTTCTTATCTACATCTAGGCAGACTTCATGCGATCCATGGCGTTATTCTGGTACATAGGTCTTTTTCTTTTTTGCGATACATTATCATGCCTTCTTCTCTTGCTATGATCTGTTAGACATCTATAGACTCATCAAGGCTGTCCTTTCAGTTCCTTGATATCACCCTAAAGATTTGGACGGCATTCTCTTCGCTGCTTTACAACTGATTTTCCCTGAACCAATAACGATTCCATATTTTTCTCTCCCCGGTTATTGTGGTCAAGGAATGACAGGATATTGGAGAATACGAAGCTAGAATCAATTTCGTGGGCGTATTTCTTAAAAATACAAGCTGTTATTTCGATGAGCTGCACAAGGTGTTTGTAAAAAAATGTCCGTTTCCCCAAAGGCTTGAAGGAAAATGAATAAAACTATAAGGCAGTAGCAAGGTAAATCTTTGTGTGTTTCATTATATTTCTGTCAAGCAAAATTTTCTTAACAGGCAAAGTGATAACTAACTTGGAATCAAGTAATTATCTACTGAATCAGTGTCCATTCGGAGGATTATTTTATATAGAAAGGTAAATATCATTTATGGAATGTTTTTTTTAATTAATAAAACATTTGAGAAGTACTGGCAAACGTACATCGCGTTAATATTTTCTCACCTTTCGTTAGGTTATCGCTTCCCTCAAAAGATGACGCCGATTTGAAACATACATAGCTAACTTGTTCTAATATATGACTGCCGACGGTTTCACTGGGACTTTTCCAGAAGAAAAAATGTATCCCAGTGTACTCGTATGTTGGGTGTGTGCCTCTTGTTTCAAAATGTGTAGTGCCTCCCACACAAAGCTCTTTGGTAAAAGGTATGCAGTCCTATGGTGGAACGTTTGTGTTAGTTAAAACGCTACTGTTATCAAAAATAACGTTCATGGAGTAATTTTTCGAATTAAAGTCTGTGAGACTAGGAGAGATAGGTGAAAGTTTACATGCGTGTTATGAACAACATAACCTTCCGTCATAGGACTGATTACCTGGGTGTGTGTATGTCTGTGTTATTAATGACTTAAATGGTTCTAAAACTTCACCAATGAGTGAATACAACTGTTGATATGAGTAATAGGACTTGGTTCGTCAGGCCTGCAATTCTCGTATACACCTAGTGAGTTTATATTGAAAATAAGCAAATGAAGATAGTATCAAACAGTTACCGTGAGTCAGTGATTCGTAATACGATGAATAGTCTCTTTATTATTTTTCGGTTGTATTTTATTATTTTTCGGTTGTACTTGTTTCCCTGTAGTATAGTTATTTGAAAACATGTCGTATATTCTATCATTTAGCTTATTACCATAGATCTATAATTTTAGGACATCTTATGAAATTTAAAAAATGAAGCGGACCAGTCAGTTACTGCGTAGGTCTAATGATGATGAGATTGAAGCGCAACTCGAATAGTTACCATAACTGCACATCGATGAAACGGCACCGACAGCAATGGGTTCATGTCAATTATTTGGACACAAGTCAACAACTTTAACATGTTTGCCAAAACATTTCTGTCGATTAGTTCGTGATGGGTGCTTTCAATATTGTGTCTAGTCTAGCAAGCACGCTCTTCTCGTCAAGGGTATTCGATCCATATGCAAATTTGTCATTTTAATTATTATATACACAATAATATGGTGTTTTCACGTATGTGTACTGTGAGTAAATTAGTAATAGTAAACAATAATAATAGTAAGGGGTCCAAAGCTTTAAAAATTGAAATGGCCCATTCCAAGGTAAATGATTTTTGGAAACGAATTCAGGAAGAGGGTCCTTAGGGGCATCAGAAATGGCTTGTTGGACTTTTGTTGGCGCTTGCGCAACTTCTCCACAAGAAAAAAACATGGCCGAATGTTATTTCAAGAATTTGTGTTTTTAAACGTTTACCTCTTCCTAAAAAATTAACTACTTGCGATATCAATCTGATTTTTTTATATCTATATACTACAAACATGAGCGCATCTATCTGTACTAATAGACCTTCAAAATCACTTACGGTTTTTTTCTAAATAAATCCAAAATCACATGAACGAATTTTGTGTGTTTAAAATTTCGACGTGCGGGCAACTATATTAAATATTTGAATTTTGTATCTATTACATACGAATGAAATATGGTCTAAAGATCAAAAAAGTTTTTGCAAAAAAAATTAGCTCGATATCTTATATAGTTTTCGAGATACGGATTTTTAAATTCAACCGTAATAATGTCTTGTTATTAGCGCACAACGTGACAGCTACGGCAGGGCTCGTTCTATGCAATTGTGGATAGATCATATATTAGTCTAATACCTAATTTGATTTAGGTGTTATATTATTCTTGATCATTAGATCACTCATTGTCTGAAAATTATTAAACAATTATTTCGGTGCAATAAATACGTGGTTTTAAATTATGATGTAATTTGTTACATGTAATATACTGCCGTCCTAAGCCAAAATGACGTACTTCATTATACGCTCTTCTTGAGATATTTGACATTTTATGCCGCTAATCTCAGCACATCTTATTTTTTTAAATAGTTTCATTCCATTTTTGAATTTAATTCTATGAGGCAGATGCAAAAATAATGGTTTATTGATTATTGAAAAAAGCGGGTCATTTAACAAGGAAACTTTGAAGTAAGTCCAATTTGCTTAGGAAATTTAAAGTTACGTCATTTTGGTTTAGGACAGTATATCTAGACTTGCAAATAGAGTACGAAATCGTTAATAAGTTTTAATAAATTGAGTTTAAAAATAAAAACTGACCTAAACTTCTGATTTAAAAAAAGTACGATATGACTTAAGAAAACAAGCCCTGAACATTGGTGTAAATAAGGACAAATGTTGCCCAACAATGTGAACTTGGATTCCTCACGCCTAGCATAAAATTTGAAGTGCTGCCATGAACAAACGAACACAATAATATTTACCAAAGGTATGTTTAATTTTTCCAAAATAGAAAAACTACAAAAGTTTTGTGGGTATAAGACAACAAAGGGTATTTTATAGTATTCACGAAACCAATAAATAATTAGGTGTAAATATTGTTTATTGGCAGTCTATGTATTGTGTGACCTGTCAGTTATTCTTTCCGAAGGGGAAAAAGTGAGCAGTTACAGTTGCCTTAAATCAAACAGGCCATCTAAACAGTTTGACTAATCTCGGTGATAACTGCGATGCAATTGGTGATCGTGTCATTGAAGATGGTCGTAAGACCTATGTGAATCTGTATGGCCATAGTGAGTTTAATTAGATTCACCAAGGTAGCATTTATTTTTCATAAAGTTATTAGACATACTTTCGCTAAGTCCTACAAGAGAGCTTACTTACTGCATTTGAAACGGTCATTAAGTCCAGTAGTTTGGTATGCTTAGCTTAGCTTGCAACTGAAGTACTTAGCGAAGCAGGGTCAAACCCTGCTTACTGCAAAATAATTTTAATTGTAAAAATTATTTACAAGAAGTGGTTTAGATTCTCCTATACTTTCCTTACCTAACACAAAATTCTGGATTTTAAACAAATTACCTCGGTGACATGAAAAACGGTTAAGAAAACACATCACACTCTTCCAGAAAATTTGGATATCTGATAGAGAATAACCAAATAAACCCACAAATGATGACAAAAAACCACAAGTGGTTAAAAAAAAAACAAAAAGTGGAATTGTAGAGTGTGACTAGAAATGTTGATGTTCTGTTGCATGTGCATGTGGCCTTTCCTACAATTGTTTTAAGGGCAGAAATAATACAGACCAGTGTTTAACAGACAGTAATTCTTACTAGTCTAGTAGTGCTTTGTCGATGCTTACTGAGCTGTGTATAATTATGCATTATTATTATTATTATTATTACTTATAAATTACACGTTTTGTGTACGTGTTTATATTTTATTTCTATATTGTATAATGATGGTATATATAATAAATATCTCCATATACAACACCTTCATAACCTATAGATCTAATAAATACTATGCCAAATGAGTTTCATTTTACATATTAATATTTTTGTAAAATTATAAATAATAATAACACAATATCAAAAATGTATTGGCTTACTATTTTGATGCATTACAATTAACCACATAGCAGTACGTGAGATAATAGCCGCATGGTAATAGGAGTATCACGGACCTAAATTATGGTTTAATTTGAAAAGTCTGTGACTCAAAAATTGTAAAAGATATGGAGCTAATTTTTTTTGCAAAAACTTTTTTGATCTTTAGACCATATTTCATTCGCATATAATATATAAAAAAATTAAACATTTAATATAGTTTATCGCACGTCGAAAATTCAAGCACACAAATTTGCTTCCTGTGATTTAGGATCTATTTAGAAAAAAATCGTAAGTGATTTTGAAATTCTAACAGTATAGATATATGTGCTCATGTCAGTAGTATACAAATATAAAAAATCACATCAATATCGTACGTAGTTAATTTACTAGCGAGAGGTATATGTTTAAAAACACACATTCTTGAAATAACGTTCCGCCATCTTTTTTTCTTGTGGAGAAGTTGTGCAAGCGCCAAAAAAAGTCCAACAAGCCATTTCGGATGCCCATTAGGACCCTCTTTCGATATGCGAGCTCAAAATTTATTTACCTTGCTGGAATGGGTTACTTGGCGATTTAGACGGCTTTCGAAGGTGTGGACCCTCTACTATAAGGGTTCACTGTTCAGATAAGTTCTCTCAAAGTTGCTAGTATACTGTATATACCATATATACCATAACCTACATTCAACCCCATGGTTGTTTATCACCAATAGTTTATTTGACTCATTTTTAAATACATTTTCTGGCAACATTGACGCATAAATTAAAGAAAATTTAGTAATAAATTTGCAAAGATATCGAACAGTAATAACCTGTTTATTGACAGTTTACCTGATATCCCGTACCTTTTTTTATTATACAGGGTATTTGATAAATCGATGTCGATCCTGAACAGAGAAATATACGAGGTCATTAGGCATCTGTATGATCAAACATACCTAAGTATATGAAAAATGTTTTGGTTTTTCCCATAATGCCGATTTAGCACTTTTTGTAAAATCTTCATTTTTAATTATTTATTTTTTATTTTAATGGCGTTATTTATATTAACGTCCTGGCGACGTTCAGCTATTGCTGTATGTAAGTAGTAAGCACTTTTATTCAATCTATTCAGTTTAAGACTGAATCGTTGCTGTTAGATAGGATGCTATTTTTCAGCTTCTCATTGGACAAAATGCGAGGCTTGTTCACACTACAGTTTCTTACGACTTTGCTCGTTGCAACTTATTGCAAACTGGACTGGTCTCGGTTCCGGGTTACTTTGCTTTAAATGCTTGTATGCAATTCGCGTACAATTTATAATTACGATTATAAATGTAATTAGTGTGAATTTATTCAGATATTTAACCACCTCATTACTAGGTATGGCATAATACGAAGATTTTGCGACGGAGAATGAGTCGACTTGAACAGTGGCCGATTCAAATTTTTAACCGCGTTGTTCAGTCTTAAACTGGATAGAGTATAGTTCGACTTTTGATAATCTGAAATATATTTTTTTGTTATTCGAAATAAAGGCATTTTCAAGAAGAAAAAAATATGTAAATGGTAATTTAAAGTGTCGAATTTGAGAGTCTAATTTTTTTTTTTTAATTCTCAATTATTTTAAAACCCTGTCAATTGTATCCTCTTAATGTGGTATTATCGTGCATACCATCAAAGTTTACCAGTTTCTGAAAAAAGTCACAAGAATATCAATCAATCAATTACTTCCACATCCACGTAGTGGATTGGAAGTATAGTAATCGCAAAAAAATTTTCAAAAATTTTTATTAGTGAAATAGGTTTAGAATGTCATGAAACGAGATTTTAAATTTGAGCGAAAAAAAAAAACTTTCTGTCTGTCTGTCAGTCTGTCTGTAACTTTTTTTGTCCGCACGCTTTCTCCGGAACGGTTTAAGATATTGACCTGAAATTTTGTACACGTATATATTATAACGAGATCTGGAAGTGGATTGTTTTTTGAGGAAATCCGGTGAAGGGTTGGGGGTTAAATAGGGGTAAATAGGGGGAAATAAGTAAAGCAAGGTTGTAAGAGTACAGAAACTTGATATTCGGTGTATGTACTAGAAGTTAAGGCCTCAGATTTTTTATAATATTTTTCAAACCCCCACCACCCCTACCCCATTAATGGGGTTGATAAAATAAAGTTGAGATATTCATTTGAAATTTCGTACACGTATGTATTATAACGATGTCTAGAATTAGATTATATTTTGGGATGATTCCGTTGAAGGGTTGGGGGTTAAATAGGGGTAAATAGGGGAAAATAAGTAAAGCAAGCTGGTAAGACTACAGAAACTTGAAATTCGGTGTATGTACTAGAAGCCAAGGTCTCAGATTATTTATAATATTTTCAACCCCCACCACCCCTACTTCATTATTAAAAGGGTTGATAAAATAAAATCGTGATATTCATTTGAAATTTGGTACACGTATGAATTATAACGACATCTGGAACTAGATTATACTTTGAGATGATCTAGATTATACTTTGATTCCGTTGAAGGGTTGGGGGTTATTTAGGGGTCAATAGGGGGAAATAAGTAAAGCAAGCTGGTATGAGTACAGAAACTTGAAATTCGATGTATGTACAAGAAGTTAAGGCCTCAGATTTTTTATAATATTTTTCAACCCCCGCACCACCCCTACCCCATTAATGGGGTTGACAAAATAAAGTTGAGATATATATATATATATTTGAAATTTCGTACACGTATGTATTATAACGACGTCTGGAATTAGTTTATATTTTGAGATGATTCCGTTGAAGGGTTGGGGGTTAATTTGGGGTAAATAGAGGAATATAAGTAAAACGTTGGTAAGACTACAGAAACTTGAAATTCGGTGTAAGTACTAGAAGCCACAGCGTCAGATTTTCTTATAATATTTTTCAACCCAACCACCCCTCCAATATGAAAAGGGTTGATAAAATAAAATTGAGGTATTCATTTGAAATTTGGTACACGTATGTATTATAACGACGTCTGAAACTAGATCATAATTTGAGATGATGCCGTTGAAGGGTTGGGGGTTAAATAGGGGCAAATAGGGGAAAATAAGTAAAGCAAGCTGGTAAGACTACAGAAATTTGGGATTCGGTGTATATACTAGAAACCAAGGCCTCGGATTTCTTTCTAATATTTTTCAAACTCTACCATCTCTGCTTCATTATTAATGGGATTGATAACATCAAATTGAGATATTCACTTGAAAGTTAGTACACGTATGTATTGTAGTGACATCTGATTGAGATGACTCCATTGAGGTGGTAGGTTGTAAATAGTGGAAAATAAGTACGGTAAATTAGAAACTTCATTTTTAACGTATATGGTAGAAACCAACTCCTCAAACTTTTCTATGACATCTACCCCAAATATTATTAAAATTCTATGACCAATAATTTCCACATACTAGAGTGCAAATATAGTCAAGATGTTTCCTTTAAAGTGACTTGGACGAATAATCTGGATGTGGAAGTAGTGATTCCTTAGGCAGCGGTTTTTTTCATTGAATCGAAACTTAAATATGTGGAGTTTTTGAACAGAATCAAGGCTAGCATTATTTAAAAGGTCACAAAATTATTATTTATTATATTCTAAATGAGATCTATTACTTCCAATGCATTTTTGTGCTTATTTACTGATTTCAAGTAATCTTTAGTCTTATTTCTATTTGTAATTGTAGGTCAGCTTGCTTTATTTTTGCTATCAGTTGTCGACGGCTATGATTTATCAATGTAGACAAAAATTTTTCATCGTATTTCACACGTAAAGTTCCAATGGTGTCAAACTTGGAGATCCTGAGGGTCACAGAAGCTGGCACCTCGCCAATGACTGACTAAAGTCTAACAAACAAATATTGAAATGGGTCGGGACAAAACACCCATCTAGAACCAGCAACGCTATTTGAAATCACGGTACTCGTCTCGCACAAGACTGCGTATCTGAGTACGTACAATAAACCTCTTTTTGTTAAGTACGATCTCGCTGTTCATGCAGATGACTCATTTCATTATTTATTTAACGTCAAAAACGCGAAATTGGCGATATTTTTACTTTAAAAAATTATTAACATTGAAAATATCAAATTTACGAAAAAAGTTATAAAACAGTTCTTGTTGGAGATCGGTAAGAAAACATAACGAAAAAATTGTTTCATTAACAGAATGTAATATTTCCGTTTGTTATAAACAAACTGGTTTTAAATTATCGTCTGGTAATATGGATTTTTGTGAACGGTAGTGTCTTCTGAACTAATTCCAGCAAGGAAACTACGTCCGAAATATGATCGAAAGTCATGTGCCCATACCACCTGCTCTATTAAATCAATTACAATTTTTTCCCCATAGCTGTACTTTTATTTCTCTTCTAGTCAACAAATTGTTTAATTTTTTTTGTTGAACCCTCATTTATTTCTGATGACCAAAAATAATATTTCAGAATATCAAACGTCAAACTAAGTGCGAAATAATTATATAAGTGATGGAAAATGGAGATTAGAAAAAGAAATTACAGAATCAGGGTATGTTTGGCTGCATAGATGCCAAGGGATTTCCCATACTTCCCTGTCCAAGTAAATTCATCAAGGTCCAGAAAGGCTGTTACAGAACTCAACATATCTCTGTTTACTTCTGTGATATTTAAATCTGGGCCTTTTGCTGGCCGTTTCGTTATAGATGTATAGTATTTACGAACTCAATTGGAACAGCATGGAACTGGGGTACTTACGGTTATTGTCAATACATCGCTTCACATTGAATGAGAGAGAACAGAATTTTACAGATTTATATTCACCACTCCTCGTCTACAGTCCACGTGGACTTGATCCGCCTGTCACATAGAAATATATGTGGGATTAGATGCTTAGCGAATTTGATTTGTCAACACCAACCCTATTCAGAGTTTTTGCATGCCATAATATATAAAACAAAAAATACGTATGAACTATTTGTATCATATGATCTGCACGAGGCAGTGCAGTACAGCCAGGCAGCGTTATAAATTACTTAATTCCAGTGAATATTTGAACGAATTATTATTTTTGTTACTGTGTTTGAGTGATTTTTTGCAATTAATTGTTTAAAATTACATTTTGGAGGCCTTTCGATAGTAGTGACAACGAAACGGCCGATTTCGATACAGAGCCTATACAAGCGGAATTTGAAAATAAAGACACATGTTCAAACTCAAAGGGTTATTTTGAAAATTTACTCGTGTCTAAAAGGCGAAAATATTGATTCTTCATATAATCAAATTGTGGAGAGGATTTGTCAATTAACCAAATTTAGCCGTACTACAATTTACAGGGTTATTAGAGCCGGGGATCTAGTTGACCATTCTATTAAATGGAAAAGAGTTGGACAAAAACTTGACGCGTCCAAGGATATCATTCGTCGATTTGTGTATGACTTTTACAATGAACAGAAGGTGTCCACATTAGAAATGATTAGGGATAAGTTACGCGACTATCCAGATTATAACTATAAATCATTAGATACTTTGCGAAACGTTTTGCTCGATTGCGGTTTTAGGTACAAAAAATTGGATAAACGAATGGTAGTTATGGAATCAGCACACACAGTTGATCATCGACACGAGTACATGCGTAAAATGAAAGAATACCGAGATGCAAATAGAGACATAATTTATCTTGGCGAAACATGGTTTGACACCCATGTAGTTCAATACGGTTGAGTAGATAACACCAAATAGTGTAACTTAAGTGCTCCATGTTCTAATGGAAACAGAATTATAATTCTACATGCTGGAAGTAAAAACGGTTTTATTCGAAATGCGTTCTTGTTGTCTGCTAAAAATATCAAGCAATCCTCTGCCGACTACCACGAGAATATGACAGCCTAATTATTTGAGAAGTGGGCAAAGGAACAGCTGTTACCAAATATGCCACCAAATTCTGTAATTGTTATGGACAATGCGTCATACCATTCGCGGCAGCACACAAAAATTCCAAACACCAACACAAGAAAAGGCGATATCATTGAATTTAAGAAAGGTAAATGCTTGAAAATACCAGAAAAAAGCAAAGAAGACTATTAAAACTGATTGGAAAGCAAAGTTTAAAAAAGAATATGCCGGTGAAAAAATTTTTGAAGCACACGATGATACTATTTTACGTCTGCCTCCTTATTATTGCGTTTTAAACCCCACTTAAATGGTGTGGGCTGATGTAAAAAGAAGACTACGTCAATATAATCAATCCCCACGATTAAGTGAGTCTGTATTAAAAAATATAATGATAATAGTAGACGAAATAGGCAAAAGCGATATATGGAGGAAGTGTGTATCTCATGTGATAAAAAAGGAAAGTGAATATTCTGTATTACCACCTCTCTTAATCCAATTATTATTAATGTAAATACCGATTCAAGTTCTAAAAACTCGGATAGAGACGAATGAAATATTGTTGATCTAAAGTTCATAGACAAAGCTTTTTGGAAATTTGTTTATTTAACGTCGACCTATTTCCGCTAGTGAGACCAATTACCCGATGCTAGGAAACGAGTTCTCCCTTTAAAATTGCCGAGTCTTTCCTTTACAGAATAGTAGAAATGTTCTATCTGGCTAACATCATGATACTGCAAAGTTCATAGTATCATGGCCTAACATTTAAAAAACAAGAGAGTCGCTGCTTTACGCCCCTTCGGAAGAATTATATACCATCTATGCAACTCCCGCCTAAGATTACATAACTTTGCCGCTAGAAGATAGAACGAGAGGTGGGTCACTAAACAATAGACGTAGCCTTAATATATCATTTATGTGACTTATCAAATGTGATAAACATATTTTTTTATTAACCACTTCTGTTGAATAAAGGTATTATAGAAATCCCTTTCTTTAACAATTAAAAAATAATGATTTACCTAGTATTTAAAGCATTTTTACATTTCTACCGCCACCGTTTATGTCCCATAAAGCAGATATGCCGACTTTACTCCGAGTTTTCGTTTTTATGCTGTCCCAATTGAGACCATATATACTGTTGCGTATTTTCCACCTTTTAGGAAACACCCTGTACGAATCCGTGGGTTCTACACAATACTATACCTGGCGGTATTGACACTAACTTCGAGCTACATACGGTTTTACTTTTATTTTTAAGTTACCCTTTTTGAAAACAGTTCAGTTTGCTAATAATAAAGACAATTGTCTTTTTCGGAATTTGCAAGGCTAAAGGCCTGGATAACATTTAATTTTCTATAACAGATTGTCATTTAATATTGAATCAAAACGTGCATGTCATTGTCAAATTTTATATACAAAAATATAAAAAAATAGGTCTAACAATTATTTTAACTCCAGTTAGGTACATAAATCGCATACATAATATGTTTGATCTGAGCTCAATATGGCAATGAATCAGCTGCTTTATAAATTATGACGAGAAACATTTGTTGAGATGAAAATCTAGCTAATAAAAAAATTCTAAACAATTTAAAACACTTTTAATGTAATTTAATCTTTAAATCTCAAATACTTTATCTTTACAACTGCAATATCTGGAGCAAATTATATTACTGTCGAAACATTAGCGTGTATTACATTTTATCATAGTAGACTAAAATGATTTCAAACATAAAGTATTAAAAGCAGATAGATAAGACAAAGTATATGATCGAGATACTCGTAAAAATAAACTGTCTATTACAAGATTGACGTCGCTATTTTAGGAATAGTATATTAACTACAAAATTATAAAAATACAAACACTAAATATGCTCTCTAGTGGATCATAGACCACTCGCTAACAGGCTAGTGGTTTCTTGTTCAGCTATAAACTCAGAATTGGGTTTCTTCAGATGATGATATTGATTTCATTATACTCAAATACTGATTGCATGGTCAATAGTAGAGAATATTTGACTTTCTCCCTGAGCTCTCAGTTAGATTCTTGGCCATAACTCTGTAATTTTTTCTCAGAAAAAAGTTAATCCTAGTATTCGGATACTGGGTGTGTGTCTGTTGTCTCTAAACGTGTAGCCTCCTCTGCACAAAATCACTTCTAGCCTTCGTAAGTAAAGAGACTTGTATTAACTGTGGTGTGTTGTTGTATGTTACTATGTATATATATTTTAATATTGTTTCCATTTTAGTTAGGAGACTTTTAATAAATAAAAAAAATGTTAAACATTTGTAAACTGTCAAATTGCTCTTTTCGTTAATGATTTTTAACTGATTTTTCAATTATTTAATGATTTAATTAAATTTTTAATGCTTCTCATTTTTTTCTATTATTTACTGAAACAAATTTCTAAAATACATCGATATTTACATTAATTTATTTTTGTTTTAATAAGTTTGGACAAAACATCGAAAAGTTAGTTTATTAAGTAAAATAATTAAATCTACTTAAATAAATGATTAATAATAAAAAATGATTTATTTATGCCTTAATGACAATAATTATTGGTATCATCGACTTATAACCTTTTGTAATAATGTATCATGGAAAAGTTCCGATTTAGAATTCGACTTACTTTTAGTTGGGACTGTAACGGCTCAACCTCCTTAACATAGCGTTACAAAATCGTATACAAACTACTTGAGAATGGAACATCTGGCATCATAAAATGTATATATCATAAAATCTCGAGTGAATGACAACAAGTTTTTGGAAGGATGAAAACGAGTGCAAGTAGTGTGGGAATACTACAGAAGAAAGAGGGAAGCTGCCAACATAAACATAAAGGGGACCAACAGATAAGTTTAGTCTAGTCTGTTAATTGTATTTGTTTTATTAGTTTATTAAAAGTAAAATTGAAAAGGTATTAAATGTAGATAATGAAATAGAAAATACCCGGAATTGGAAAGTGGCAGTTGAAAGTAATTACTACAGAAACAAGCTAATATACAAAATATTCTCTCGGGCCTCATTCTCATAACCCGCCCTAAAAAGTTTTTTTTTACCGCGAGATAGGTGCCCTATCCACTGTAAATGGATATTTACCTGTGGAACGGTTAATAAAAAAGAGGCTCCCTGCGGCGAGCGAATGTATGTATGTATGTCTTGGCAGACAAACGCAAGCAGGCAGAAGGAGGTGCAAACTGCTAGATTCAGAAACAGAAGAAACAGAAGACTAGGAGGAAGAATAAATAAGGACATGATGATAGATGGAAACTAAAAAGAAGCATGGAAACTAAAAGGAAGCATCTCACAAACGCCTACACTTTCCATCCTATATTCCTACCCCATGGCTCATGTGGCTCTCGCTGCTGACAACAAGCATGTCCCGTGTCCAATTCAGCGTATGCAGCCGGTCCGGCGGTATATAAAACATCCGAGGTTTGGTTCCGGCACGCGGTTTGGCCGTCCGTTGGGCGTGTTCGGTGGACGACCAAGTTGCATATTGAAACGAACCTCTATGGATGCCTGAAATCGGCAGCAATGCTCACCTTAAGGGGGAAAATCAATCAAATCAATCGATCAATTCTTTTGAAAGAAAATGTTGTGAAGAATGTAAAAAAAAATGGTGGCCCGCTCTCAGTTAGCCACAACCTCAAGTTGCCAGGTATTTACGTTCATCGTGTTTTTCAAAAAAATTTTATACTAAATTGAAGTTTAATTTTTTCTCTACACGATAGCACATGGTTCTCTGTAAAACAATGGCCGCAAGTAGTGGTTGCCATAATTTGAATTAATTGCGCTCGCCCTGGATGAGTGTGAGCGATAAAGAAGGATTGAGCGCGCTGTGTTGTGAAGAAGGACGCAGCATGGCATATGTGACTGTTATAGGTATAGTATGTTTATTTTCGAAAATGAAGGTAATTTAGGTTTATTAAAGTCATATTTACAAAACATATTTAAAGCAAATTTTTTTCATGTTAAAAAAGTATGATTTAAATTTCTTTAATAAAAAAAAAACGAAATTATATAAATTTTTTAATGTCATTATTATGAAATATATATTTCATTGCCCTGATTGACAGATATTTATAATTTGTTTTTTTTTTCAATGGTTACAGCTGAGATGCTATAAGTTTTGATAACATTTTATACAGAAAACATGATTCCTTCCTTATACGGGAAACATATCCATTATGCTCAAAAATCATCGTTTTACATCCTAAGACTTTAAAAAACAATATTACTTTAGCTACACCACATTCTATCTTTGTTTACAACACGAAGTAGTGAACTCATTCCTTCTCTCTTGCGCACACTCACCCAGAGCGAGAGTAAATAATTGAAAAATTGGCAACCACTACTTGCGGTAATTTTTTTACAGACAACCATGCGTTATAGTGTAGAGAGGAAATTAAATTTCAATTTAGCATACATTTTTTCTAGAAAAACACGATGAGCGTAAATTAATTAGCAATGACATACCTGGCAACTTGGAGGTTGCGGCTGACTGAGAGCTGGCAGTCAGGTTTTTTATATTCTCCACGTCATTTTCTTATAAATGACGTTTAATTCACTTAAAAAAAATATGCTTGGAATTCGTTAAAATAAATTAATTACAATACATTTAATTAAAGGTAATTGTGGCTAAGTTTTGCTGACCTACCCGGCAGTGATTAATGTATTACATTATCATTAATCATTCATTTAAATCAAGTTTTATTAAAAAAAACAAATATCTGTAGGAAATAGCTGCCGGATCTTAGACTAATATAACATCTACAACTAGTGCAGTATAAGTACTTATTTACCATAAAATATAACACATGACACCGACCTCAACCAAAACAAAGACTGCCTTGTCTAATAAATTTAGTCTTGTTTGTATTATATTGTCTACATTGCCTTCGAGTTGTTGATTGTTTTGTTGTTTTGCTGTATTGGTATCTGAATATGTTATCAATATTTATAAAAGTTTTTGATTATTCCACGAATCTTTTTGATATGAAAAATTCTTTAGGGGAAAGAGGAAACTGAGTGGAAACTTCTTGTCCCTTAGTCACATATTATCAGGATATTATGATGATTAACATAAAATTGAAATGTTTTGAAAGTGCATAGACGTAGTATTTTCACTAATTAGGTACTTTACTGCATTTTGAAAAAAGTAAATAATAGGTAATCATCGATTTTTTAAATAAACTTCGTGGTGTGTTGATTCCATACCATATTTGTCATCTGGTAACAACTTGTACAGTAACTGTATTAAAAATGTTGATTGATTTTTTTATTGTTTGTCAGCGTAAGGTGGGCATTGCTGCCAATTCCGGGCATCCATGGAGATTCGTTCCAACACGCAGCTTGATCGTCCGGCGAACACGCCCAACGGACGGTCAAACCGCGTGCCGGAACCAAATATCGGATGTTTTATATACCGCCGGACCGGCTGCATACGCCGGGTTGGACATTGGACATGCTTGTTGTCAGCAGCGAGAGCCGCATGACGCATGGGGTGGGAATATAGGATGGGAAGTGTAGGTGTTTGTCAGATGCTTCTTTTAAGTTTCTATGCTTCTATTAAGTTTCCATCTGTCATCATCGCTTGGGATGTGCAGGTGTTTGCGAGATTTTTCTTTTCAGTTTCCATGCTTCTTTCAGGTTTCCATCCATCGTCATCTCCTTATTTTTTTCTTCTAAGTTTTCTTCTGTTTGTGAATCTGGCAGCTTTCATTTTTTTAATTTTTTTTGCTTTTTTTATTTTATTTATTAACCATTCCACAGGTAAATATCCATTTACGGTGGAGTTGCTGGGAAGGGCCCTATCTCGCGGTAACGATATTTTTTTTGTTCGATGTTTTGTCACGATCAACGGCTTTTTATCAATCTTTGCACTCAAAATGAGAAATCTCTAAAACGCCCGGTAAAATGACACATGCAAATTAAAGACATTGTGAATATTTTTGAGGACTTTCTTTCAGAGTATCTATTAAATGGTGTCTATGGTGACGTGAATAATCATTTTCATAGCGAACCCAAATTGATTTAACACAAAAATGTTCATTATGGAAATATTAGCTTCAAGAATATATTTGAAAATTAAATGTTTAACTTATGGAAAATAAAACCGCTGCCTAAAGAATGAGTATTTCCACATCCAGATTTCCCATCGAAGTCTTTTCAAACTAAAACATCTTGATATTATATTTGCACTCCAGTATGTGGAATTGCCCATAAAATTCTAATAATATAATATCATTTTGATAATACAATAAATCGTCTGCTCCAAGGCGGTAATGGGTTGCTGATGACAAAAATTTCTTGAAAACTTTTGTCCTCGTAAACACTCTAGATCCCAATTTTATTTTGTTAACCCCTTTAAGATTAAAGTGGTGGTGGGGGTGGCAGATGTCATAAAAATTTACGACCTTATCTACACCAAATCCTAAGTTTCTGGACTGTTAACAGTTTGCTTTACCCATATTTACCACCTTTCAACGCTATAAACTCGAGATATAATCTAGTTGCAGACTTCAAGTCAATATCTTAATTTTATTTTGTTAACCTCTTGAGTAATTGAGTGGGGGTAATGAGGGAGTAGTGGCAAGTGACATGGAACATCGTTATGAGTGGCTTTGGGCTTTTCTGATGAGTGCACAATAAGGACGAAAAACGTTTCAAAGGCGTTTTCAAGAAACTGAATGAGATTTTATGAAAATGTAATTCATTAGAATGAAAGAATTTTTAAAGACAAGGTAGGTGAATAAATTAATTTCAGGCCTTTATTCTCATTTTTAACTGAGTTTACATATAGTAGGGGATCATGTAGATACTAGTTTAACCTGCCTAGCCGTAGGGGACTATGTTCGATGCTAGTGTTAAAATGAGAATGGCAAATAAGAATTTTTACTTGTTAGCATAACCAGAAGTCAGGTTATCGAAAGAATGCAAAGATTTCATTAATATTTTTACATATAGTTTTTCTTTTAGTTCTCATAGATAGTTTTTCTTTCCGCTGTTTGCAAAATCCTATAAAGAATATGTTTCATTCCTATAAGCAAACAAATAATAAATATACATGGATTATTTCGAACCACGTGTAATACTTTCTCTTCCTGTCGAAAAATTCTCGAAACATGTTCAGGCTTTGCCATTAAAGGAAATACATCGTGTTTCTGTTTCTTGGGATACCTCTTATAATATTGTCTAGGGGGGTGGTAGCTCAGTAGGTTAACCGGTTTAGCTTGCAATCTGGCGTACCTAGGGAAACGGGTTCAAACCTTGCTTGCGAAATAATTTTAATTATTTGGAAACAAGGACCGCTATCTCTTTCTGTAGCTCACCAATTTCCATTGCAAAAATTATACATAAAGAAGACTTGTCAATATTTTCCAAAATTTGTTAAAGACTAATAGACGTAAACGTGCCATCAAATATTATGACAGTATTTTACACAATAGTCTGTTGATTTTTAAACGTTCATTAACATTCCACAAAAAACTCTATACAGGGTGATGCTAACGGCACTGAGAGCAATATTATAAAAATTGAGTCCGGTCCTGAATTTTTCCAAAATCTTTGATTTGACCAATTTATGACAAGAATAACTATAAGACATGTACCGAACTTGGTCGAAACATTTACGGCCATTTAAAAAAAATGGCGTAGAGAAATATTAATCGAGAATTGGTAATTTGGTACTCCCTGTTTACCGTTTACCTTCTAACTGATTTAGTATTTAAAAATGTTTTTACAATGACAGTAATGTAGCAGACTGTATAGCCTGTGTATTATTTATTACATAAACATACAGAAAAATTTCGACAAACGTTTCATGAATTCCAGTGAGGCATTAAAACAGTGGTCAGATCCCCAGGCTAATTTTTTTTGTGTGGCTGTGTAATTCGTCAATACTTTCCAAGATGTATTAAAGAATAATAGACGTAAACGTGCCATCAAATATTATGACAGTATTTTACACAATAGTCTGTTGATTTTTAAACGTTCATTAACATTTCACAGAAAACTATACAGGGCGATGCTAACGGCATTGAAAGCAATATTATAAAAATTGAGTCTGTCCTGAATGTTTCCCAAATCTTTGATTTGACCAATTTTTGACTATAATAACTATAATATATGTACCGAACTTGGTCCAAACATTTACGGTCATTTAAAAAAAAAAAATCGGACAGAAATATTAATCAAGAATTGGTAAATTTGGTACATCAGGTTTATCGCTTACCTTCCAACTTTTTTAGTATAAGATGTTTTTACAGTGACAGTGATGTAGGAAGTATACTTTTTACTGTATAGCCTGTGTATTATTTATTACATAAACATACAGAAAAATTTCGACAAACGTTTCATGAATTCCAGTGAAGCATTAAAACAGTGCTATAATACAAAATCAATCAACTTTGAAAGGTAACTGACACAGCGATCTAGTTTGTGTACCTATCGCAATCTGCAGATTGACTTAAGAATTAATTATAATTATCAGTAGATAGGTACCTACTGCTTTCCATTCAGCATCACGGCATACTTTACTGTTTGACCTTCAAACACTCGTCCATGCCGATACCACGATAACTGTCAGTTGCGGAAAACCAGTGTGGCTTTATTTATATCTATAATTCTTCTAAGTAACTTGTGACTCTGACATTGTGTTTGTGCGGAAAACAATTTGACTGAACTCGCAAACTAAATGTTTATTATTTGTGTGTGTACTTAGGTGTGGTGTTGTTTCCATATGTTCTACTGTTTTTATTATTATTGTTACGTGGTGTGAATAGTTTTCGAGAGGATTTTTGCGCTCTCATGTGAATAAGGTTAGTTACATGATACAATTATTTATTATCGGTTTTAATTACTTGGAAAGCTGTAATTTTACAATTTTTTAAAATTATTTATATTTATAATTATAAGAATATTATCAGCTTCGGTTTGTTGCATTAAAAAACAGAACAAGTTCTGCATAATTAGGTCACAAGAATGTAAACATAACCAAGGTTTAAAAGTGAATCATTATTTATTTGCTTCTAATTGTATTGAAACATATTTTTGATAGAATTTTGCAAACAGCAGAAAAAATAACTATCTATGAAAACTAAAAGAAAAGCTATGTGTAAAAATATTAATGAAATCTTTGCATTCTTTCGATAACCTGAATTCTCAGTCAACAACTAGCATCCACACAGCCCCCTACGGCTATGCAGATTAAACTAGTATATACATAACCTCTTACAGTCATGAATATTCAGTTAAAAATGAGAATAAAGGCCTAAAATGAATTTATTTAAATAAATTTTGTTCTAATGGATTACATTTTCATGAAATTTCTTGGAAATGCTTAGCCTCTGAAACGTTTTTCGCCCGTATTTTGGAGTTCATCAGAAAGGCACAAAGCCACTCATAATTCAGGTTATCGAAAGAAAGCAAAGATTTCATTATTATCTTTATACATAGTTTTTCTTTTAGTTGTCATAGTTATTTTTCTTTCTGCTGTTTGCAAAATCCTATAAAGAATATGTTTCAATACAATTATAAGCAAACAATAATAATTCACTTTTAAACATAAATAGAGTAAGTATATAGGCTCCAATTTTAGTTAGCTAATAGATAGGTGAAGATCTGTTGTTTTTATCAGTCAATGTCAAATATAATTATTTCATACTTATTCATAGAAATTGTCTTGGTTTTGAATGAAACATATTTATGAGTAGCTTTGTGCCTTTCTGATGAGCTCCAGAATAAGGACGAAAAACGTTTCAGAGTGATAGATTTCATGAAAATGTAATCTATTAGAATGAAACATTTTTAAGACAAGGTAGATAAATTCATCAATTCATTTTAGGCCTTTGTTCTCATTTTTAACTACATAACCGTAGGGGGTTATGTAGATACTAGTCTAATCTGCATGGTCATAGGGGACTGTGTGGATGCTAGTTGTTGAATGAGAATTTTCAAATAAGAAATTATCCAAATTCGTTTTAGGATTTCAATTTGCTCACATAACCACAACTCAGGTTATCGAGAGAATGCAAACATTTCATTAATACAATTTTATACATACTTTTTTTTTAGTTCTCATATGTAGTTATTTTTTCTGCTGTTTGCAAAGTCCTATAAAGAATATTTCAAATTAAGCAAGGTTTCTCCAATACCCTTGGCCGAGACCTTGGCCAAATTTCAGCAGGGTGTTGTACTGGTCAAGTGGTAAAAAATGTCGCATAGACATACGTTTTAAATTGAAGTAGATGTGTCAAAAGTTTATCTGAAAAAGTTTTGGAAAAGAGAAGAGAAAGATAAGTTGGGCACTGCGAGGGGAAAACGGTACCTATCAGGGCCGTTCCTTCTAACTGACGTCCGAGGAATCTATGTAGACGATATCTTTACAATTTGGCCCCTTCAGTTACTAAATAATTTTTTAGAAAATTCAAATATTAAAGAATCTACTAAATTTACTTTAGAAAAGGAAACTAGAAATGAATTACCATTTCTAGATGTTTTAATCAAAAAATTAAATGGTACAATTGAAATAAGTGTTTATAGAAAGCTAACACATACCAAGAGATACTTAAATTTTAATTCTAATCAGTTCACCCATGTTAAGAGGGGTGTTGTATAAAATGTTTGTATGTTAGGGCCAAAATCATCCCTTCTAATGATGAAATATTAAACAATGAGATCCTTATAAATAAATAAAAAGAATATTCTGACCTAGCAATGAGACGACTATATCCTTATGTATTTTTGATCGCTGATTCCGATTCTGGGGTCAAAAAAAGTCGTACACCCCAAAAAAAAAAATTTTGAGCCAAAAAACACCACCTGATGGGGTATATATGAAATAACGCTCTGAAAATGATGTTATCATTTTAATCAATTGTTTTGTTTAATATTTTCAGGAAAAATTGAATGTGTTACGATAAAAACGTAAAACGTAAAAACTGACGTAGAATTCACGTAATGCCCCAAAACTATCCCTATAGCGTTATGAAATACAACCCTTAACTTCAATTACAGAAAATAGAAAGGAAAAAACATGAAATTTGATAACAATTTCATTAGGTTTGCAAAGAACCATACCATAAAAAAAGATTAAAAAAAGAAAAATTAAAAGCTACTAACCTAAGAGTACTTCTCACCCCCTTCAGGGATGCGTTTTATACCCAAATGGTGTTAAGATTGGTGACAAATGACTGCTAATATCCTAGCCATAAGGATCTCTGCAAATAAGAACATCCATATAATGAAATCGTTATCAAATTTTATGTTTTTTCCTTTCTTTTTTCTGTAATTGAAGTTAAGGGTTGTTTTTCATAACGCTATAGGGACAGTTTTGGGGTATTACGTGAATTCTACGTCAGTTTATTGCAAACCTAACGAAACTTAAACATTTTTAGATGTTTTTCAGTCATTGTCGTTATCGATTGGTTTGATAACTACCCCTATAGCGTTATGAAAAACAACCCTTAACTTCAATTACAGAAAATAGAAAGGAAGAAAACATGAAATTTGATAACAATTTCGTTAGGTTTGCAAAGAATCATACCATAAAACAAATATTATAAAAAGAAGAATTAAAAGCTACTAACGTAAGAGTACTGCTCACCCCCTTCAGAGATGCGTTTTATACCCAAATGGTGTTAAGATTGCTGACAAATGACTGCTAATATCCTAGCCATAAGGATCTCTGCAAATAAGAACATCCATATGATGAAATCGGTATCAAATTTTATGTTTTCTTCTTTCTTTTTTCTGTAATTGAAGTTAAGGGTTGTATTTAATAACGCTATAGGGATAGTATTGGGGTATTAAGTGAATTCTACGTCAGTTTATTGCAAACCTAGCGAAACTTAAACATTTTTAGACGTTTTTCAGTTATTGTCGTTATCAATTGGTTTGATGACAGATGAGGGTGGTTCTCACCCTCTATGGGGGTGCGTTTCATACCGATAGGGTGAACGCTGCAATTCACCTTTATTTTTATCGTAATACATTCAATTTTTCCCGAAAATATTAAACAAAATGATTGACTAAAATGATAACATCATTTTCAGAGCGTTATCTCATATATACCTTATCAGGTGGTGTTTTTTGGATCTAAATTTTTTTTAAACTGAAAATTGGTCAATTATTACCGAAGATATGATTTTTGAAAAATCGGCTTAGTCGCCATCTTGAATTGTGGCCTACTGGAGAAAATTCCATTTTCAGAAATTCCGAAAGGCCGTTCGGTGATCTAGTATACCTAAGTAATCATAAAATAAAGAGTTCTTAAACTTAGCAGGACATCGACTCCAGCGGACCCTATGATACTAGATACTAGACTATTGGACGCATTGACATAGACGCATCGTGTGGCACGGGTTTTAAGCACATTGCAGGATCATCATAATTGCGAACGCGAGCCAATAGCTATCGGTCTCTGAGTCAAGTCTTAACAGAAATATACTTGAAGTATACGTGCTCGTATGTACTGTGCATTCAATGTAGATTGACCGACTTCTTCAGTACGAACACCAACGTATGGCCTGAGCAATTTAGTATACACGTGCAGCAGTTTTTGTAAGAACATACCTTTGAACGTCTCAAAACAAGTATGGATACCTACATTTGCCCAATTTATTTGTACTTGCTCTGATCAGGATATAAAATAGCAATCAGACATAGAATTTTTCGTAAACTGTGTAATTTGATAATCCGCTATATAGTAAATACATCGATTATCAAATAATGCTTAGATTAAGAGAGATATTAGAGAGTAATTTCTAATTTCTGTCTGAAGATAAATCCGCAACTACGTCTTATTTTTTAATTGTTTGATTACTTAGTAAATTCTTATTTACAGCGATAAACCAACGCGGGACGTTTACATTATACTACTTTCTACTTTCAGTCATATTACTCAAGGCGACTTACGTGATTTAATAAAACATATTATAAGTGCAGAAACAAGACTTAGGAATTTCGTAAACAAAACCGTCTTAAAATTATTTCTATAACATTTTAATTAAGTACTTATACACTTTCTATTAACTTAATCTTTCACTCGCCACAAATTGAAGAATTGTAAATACTCAGCTTGCCTCTCTATAAATATTATGGCTTCTAAAGTATTTTACTATTTTTTTTTTAAGTTCGCATTAAAACGTAGTTTCTACATGAACAAAGGTTTATGAAAGTTTGCATTAATAATAATAATATAACTTCCTCAAATATTTAAAATTACTGTCCTAAAAATAATAACACCAATACAAATGTGTCTTTTTTAATTGCCTTTTTACCTTAGCTTCAATAGATCGAAAATAATTTTAAGTTCTACAAGCTAAACTAGTCGCTAGCGCCGCGCGCCGTATAAGTGCAGAATTTTGGATTAATCTACCCATTGGCCCGTATTCACTTTTAAGTAGAAACATTGGATTAAGTAGTAACATTGGTTGGACTTAGAAAAACACGTGATACCATCAACAACTCAAAAGTTAAATTTTTGCATCATATCTATATTTTCTGTATGCATTCCGTATATGGGAAAGTAAAAAAAAGTACTGTTGAATTCCCCATGTTGTGGTCTCTCGACATTTTGTGTCGTACCTTATTTTAATGATTATATCTAAATACTTTACAACTCGATGCAGGTATTATGCATTACTTTTTGTCTCAACTTTCTAATCTTAGTAGACGTGTTGTGACGTACATGTTTTAAGTTGAATTTTGTGTAGTACCTATACTCGTCACATTAGGAACCTCCTGCCGAAAAAATCCAAATATGCTGAAATTTTGCGTGCGCTTTTATTTTGGCCTTAGAGGCAATATCTCAAAAGTACCCATCGATATCACGCCTGCGATTTCAGTTATTCAAGGTCAAAGGTTACAGAAATATCTCGCTTCTTATGACTTTTTTAATTAATACAAGCAATGAAGACTAGGAAATTCTCTACAAAAAAGGTTGTATACATCGTTAACATGCAACCAACCTTTTTCAGGCTATACTTTAGAGAAATAATGAGCAGCGGCGCATCCGTTTCCATACCACTTTAGGGATGCAAGGCACGCTTTTTTACATAATTTCCCAAATAAGCCAAATACATGTTTTTCCTTGTTTGAGGTACGTTTTACAGCTCGTTCTCTTTCTCGTCTTCTCCTTTCCCCTCCACATGTCTCCTATCTCTCTTCGTTAACTTTTCCTCATCATTTTCTTCTGCTTCTGTAATATTTTCTGTGATGGGATCAATAAGATTAATCTCATTATATTCTTCATCTTCAATACTTTCTATTGAGTCTGACTGGCATGACTGACCGTAACAATGGCCACAAAGTATTGAACACGACATCAACTTTTCTGCCCCCGAAACTATTATAGGTGAAAATAGTGACTTAATGGGCTCCAAAATATCATCATGATTGGTCCAAACCCCATTGTTCATGATTTAAATCATTATCAAGCCAATTCTGTACCTGACAATCAGATGTTGGTGAACGGCTGCAGCAGTAGATGAAAATGACGACAATTTCACAGCGATGTTAATACTTGACTTCGCGAATGCCATATGTAGATAGTGCGATAAAACTTAATAGTGTGTTGTTTACTGAATGGTGAATAAAGCCCGAGTTTTGAAAACAAAAATTTTGTTTTTTATTATTTTAAGTTAAAGGCCAAAACAATTTTTTTTTATAATGTTTGATATAATATGCTGAATAACTTCATACAATAAAAATATCCAATTCACGAATATAACCCGAATGTTAATTTGGCAGCTGTAAATTAAGTCTTTTTTGTCTAATTTGACAGCTGACTTTGCTTTACTTTTTTCCAACTCTCTTTAATCATTCAAGAAACTATTTTCGTCTGAAAATTGTAAAGTACAGGCCATACGTCATTTCACGCCTGTCAAACTATCAATAAATATCTTATGCCACAAAAAAATAGTTTTTTAAATAATTTTTGATATAATATACCGTAATATACTACATAACTTCATGCGATAAAAATATCGAGTCCTTGAAGCTGAAGATCATAACTCGAATATTGGTGATATTGTAGATGTATCGTAGGGTCCGATGGACACGACAAGGATTGTATATAATTTAGGCAGGAGCCGTGTCGCCGCTACGATATCTAACAACTCTAGTCATAAGGGGGATTCAAGTTACCCTTCAGACTCCTCAAGACGAAAATAGACAAAATTGTACTTACTGTGATTGCTATAGTCTGCTCTCTCCGTCGGTGCACTTCTAATAAATATATCTTATAATTAGCACTTTCTCAGAAACACTTCTTAATAAGTAAGACCGTCGATGGATTCTATGAGTATTCGGATAGGTACAACAACGTGACGGGATCAAAGGTGACCCGTAGTAAGTAGTTATCTCACTCACGCCCCAGAATCGCACGTCGGTCGCCAATCTTATAATTAGTGGATCAATAAGAAATCGAATTCAAAATATATTTTCATTTATTGAAATATTTCATAAAATGTAAAAATATAAATATTCAACACTTAACTAATGTATATAATGCAAACATCAAAGAGCACCACCACTCGGCAAGCCGTTACCTTCCGTAGGATTGTACTCATCCAACTTCGAGAGAACTATGACAATCGACTGTACAAAAAGATTCAGACTCCCAGTTAGATATGATTGTGAACTGTATGCGTAACTTTTTGTAAATTATTGACTTTTAATTTTGCACTGAAATTATCGATATGCTTGAAATCCTTGTCAGGATGCTTAAAAAAGCTATTTATATCAGTTCGATGGTTTTCCTGCTTTCACAAACGTACTAACGGCATCGAACCCAAATTACTTTTTTTCCATCGATTCGCCTTTGAGCGACTACTAGGACGATGTCTGCCTGAACCTGGATTAAAAGTATTTTGGGTTCGTCGGAATCGACTCTCCGACTGACTAATTTTACGTACGTTCTAGTGGACAAGGATTAAGCTCTCCCACTTTGAGGATAATTAAATACGGATTTTGGTTTTTATTGAAAAAATCGTCCCATTGATTTCTTCCTAAATTTTAAGGTTTAAAATAGCTACTCGCTACATCCTGATCGAGGATTTCGCCCTGTGAACCACTAAATTTGTGGTACTTTCGAAAAATTTGTCTAGATGAGCTGTTTTCCGCCCTGTGCAAGTCTCTTTTGTACTTTCCAAAAACCAAATTTGTGGTACTTTCGAAAAACCAAATTCGTGGTACTTTCGAGAAATTGGTCTAGAGTGGTTTTCCGCTCTGTGCAAGTCTCTTTATTGTACTTTTGAAGAACCAAATTTGTGGTACTTTCAGAAAATTAAATTCGTTGTACTTTCGAAAATTTGTCGGACGGAGCAGTTTTCCGCCCTGTGCAATTTATTCGTGGTACTTTCGAAAAACCAAATTCGGAGTACTTTCGAAAAATGAGATTCGTGGTACTTTCGAAAAGTTTGTCTGGCGGAATGGATTTCCGCCCCGTGCAACTTGAAATTTTTTGAGTACTTTTGAAAATTCGAACGACGGAGCCCAAAGGCATTGACCATCGTCCTCGAGATGAAAAATTTTTCTAAGTCAATTTTTTAATCATTTTTAGTGAAACAATTTTTTACGCAGATTTCAATGAAAGATGATGGCCAGAGGTGGTTATAATTTTTTTAATGTTTGATTTTTTCATGGGATTTTTTTTTGTCTGAATTTAATTTTTTTGTTAATTGGATATTTTTCAAAGGGATCGTTTTACTGGGTTCAATAACAATATCACTAGGTAAAAATTTAATGCCTAATTTGGCTTAAGAGATTTATTGATAGGTTGACAGCTGAAAAATGACATATGACCTATATCTTACCATTTTTAGATAAAAATAGTTGCCTCGAAGTTTTTTGAATAATTAATGCTAATAATAGTAATAGTTAGAAAGTAAAGTAAAGCAAAATCAAATTTCTAATTGGACAACAAAATATCAATTGACAGATGCAAAATTGACATTTGACTTATATTCGTGGATTTGACATTTCCTCAATCCCAAATTTGTAAACCTTGACTCGTCCGAAAATAAAATCAGTCCCAAAGAATCATTGTTTGGCTGCACGTTATTATACAAAACCAATCGCATTATTCCATCCTACGTTCGTAATCAGTTTCGTACAAATGCTGGTGCAATTAGTAATTAAAGTTTTATAGTGGTATTTGTGCAAAATTCGGCTTACTGTTTGGTGACTGATGTTCAATTCAAACCCAACTTGACTTAAAGAAACAGTCTTATCAACTTCTATTCGAGCCAAAACATTAATTTTCATTCCTTCGTCAATAATGAAGTTTTCTTCGGGATTATTGTTGGGCTCTCTTCGGAATTGATTTTCAACACGTTTAAAATAATTTTTCCCAGGACATTGTCAGGATACCGTCGACCATAAAGGTCCATAGCTGCAATTGCATTCTTTTTACTTTCCCCATAAATAATTAACATGTCCACTTTTTCATCTCTTGTATAAATTTGCGGTATTTTGAACACAATTAACAAAAATTTTAAACAATTTTTAAAGATAATAAAAACACCATTAAACCGACAAATGTTTGACAAGCTAAATATTCCATTGTTTTAAAAGCCACCTTAGTTATTTCTTAACATTTAATTAGAACAAAATTGTATTTTCTTAGTTTCTTTTAGTTGTAATTATGTTACTATTTATCTCTCATTTTAATACGATATATGAATAAATTCCTTATTAATAGTACTAATAAATGGTCCCTTTTGAAAAAATTGAGTTTTGCCCCAAGAACAATTTTGGTGAATTATATTTGCTCATAAATCACGTAATTTAGTGTTTTTAACGGGATGTCTATTTTTGTAGCATTACACGGGTCATTTAGAATAAATCTGAATCGCCATGGCACACCTAAATGGAAAAGTAAAAATTATATTATAAAAAAAACTGATGTTTGAAATGGCACTTATTTGGCATCGTTGGATTCAGAAAATTATGCAGAATTCAAAAATGCAATAATATTTAGGGTGTTCCATTTAAAAATCGAAGGTTAGTGTCACTTCTGTCGAAACCGGAAGTGAAAAAAAATCTATTGTATGTCAAACAGTGCCGCTTATTATGTATGTAGTAGGTATATCCTAAATTTCAATCAATTATCTTCAAAACTGAAGGAGAATAGGGGGTATACCTTTATCCTGTTGCACCCGGTATAGATATACAAATACTTGTTTTTTCATACTTAGGCTTTGGTTGTTAAAAAAATATTTTCTCAATTTTAATATTGTAATGGCCAAATATGTGAAAAAACTAATAATAACAAAACGCCTTGATTGCAAAATATTTTACAGTTATAAATCAAAAACGCGTATTTTAATATATAGAAAGCCTATATTTGTATTTATTTGTGTAAATTTTTTTAAATCGATATTCCCAACAATATGATTTAAGTATGCGGTTTCAGTAACCCATTTTCAGCGCGTGTCTACTACTACTATTTTTTAGGTTGTAATAGTTTTGTTGACGTTGATGATTTATGATTGATGTTTTCTTTTTGGGAATATTTTATCGCTTGATGTAATAATAACAGCATTATATCAAAGGTAACAATTTACTCTAGAGGCACTTGATTTATTATTTCCATATTTTTGATAAGTACAACGAGTACACCCTATTAGTGATGAAAGTAATGACTTCTGTAAAAGTATTTTCATATTTATATAAGCAAAAGAGTTATTTGCCGCATTTTCATTATTTAATTAGAGTATAATAAGCACACTCGAAAAAGAAAATAATCCTCCAGAAATGTAATTTGCTGCTATACTCTCATAAAAATTAACGTTAATTAAATTTGCAGTCTTGGTGGGAAAGAACGGGAAAATAACGTTACGAATGATTTTAAATTTCAATCCATTCTCGAAATATTTCCAATATGTCGTCAGCTACTTCGTATATTTATTCAATTTTTAAATTAATCATTTTCGATAAAGAGATACTTCAAACAAAGAGGAATGTATTTTATATACACCAACAGTTACAAATGCTGATTTTACTAAGTATGGATAATAATGGACAGGTATTCATTTATAAAGATTAAAAAAAATTGTAATCGTCGACACTTATAACAAAATTTGACCTCCGTGCTCAAACCATAATATTTTTTGGCATAATCTAGATTCTAGGGAAGATATAGCAATTTTGCAGATACAGTAGCTTTAATGCCACTCGCTATGTTGTTCCTACGTTTGTTGTCACTCACTAACCCACCTTGGCCTACTTTTGCTCTTTTAATTAAGCAATCATTTAAATAATGTTATTGACCGATCTAAACTTTTCATTGAGATAATATAAAAATATGTTCAGCAATAACTTGAATTTATGACTGTAGGGAGCTGCAAAATGAACTGAACCATTCCCACTCTTAATGTCTAGTTAATAAATTACACCTTCATATCTTCAATGCACAATACGAAGCTTGACAAGGAATCCAATAATTTACATATGAATTTTCATACAATACCCGTAAAAAACTTGATGTAATTTTTATAAAGACGAGCGAAAATATTTAAATTCTACGCTTTCTTCTGTTGATTGGATAACTAAGAGTATTTCAAGCGATGCCATTTTGAAGAATGAAAATAAATTCAAAAATATTTAGCAATATTGACTTGAGTATGAGTATGATATTTTAGATATACAATGCCCAGAACAAATGTCTTATTGAGGCCATTTATACGTGTTATGTGTATAAACACCTATTGGAGAGATTGTTGTGAAAAGTGCCATATTTTGTGACTTTTTAAGTGTAAAAAGCTAACTAACTAGGCAATCAAATCAAGCCGAATCAAATCAAAATTTCGCAATTTGTCAATTTTGCAAGTTGTACTACATTAACTGAGGTTGTATCGATCAAGTTTGAATTAAGATCAATCGGATCAAAAATCAAAATTTAATATATGACTTTTTTTTATTTGATTTTAATCTCTTTCTTCAAGTTGATCTTTTATATTTATTTACTCAATGCAGCCTGCCTTTAGGCTGATCAAGTCGATTTTTGTTTTGAACTTGGTTGATACAATCCGCCCTTAACATGGTGGTCATAGTTTAGGGCGAAGGGAGTGTCGCCCCCTCCCCCTGGAGCAAAGGATTCAGGGGGGGGGGCGAAGGGAGTGTCGCCACTCCTTGGAGCAAAGTTTAGATAAGAAGACCTGATATAAAAATAAATTTATTTTAATGCATTCATTTTATATTTACCCATTAAATAATTGTCGCCCCCCCCCTCAACAAAATGCTAGATCCTCGCCTGATTATATGCAATAATTTTTGTTTAAGTTGGTAAGAATTGCTTCATATTGCTATGCCATATCGTAAAATAGATTCGGCCAAAGGAGAGTACAGTATCCTTAATCCGTCACTGGACAGAAAATTTCTGAGGCGATAGAGTCTACATGAATTTTCTTATCTTGCTTGCTAAGTGTTTAATGAAGTAATGTAGTCTATAGAGTTTGAATTTTTATCGATAACGGATTCCTAGATATTTTATGTAATCAGTTAGTTATATTAAGATTAAATGAACATTCAGAGAGTATTTAATTATCTAATATGCATTTATAAGCATGAATTTTGTGTCAATATTTGAGAGATTAATATCGTAAACAAGTATTCACTATTCACAATTACAGACGACACTAGCCTATCAAAGATCAGTTGGGTGGTTGGCAATTCAAATGCAGAAGGCCGGCAAATGCTCAGCAATCTCCACGATTACTTTCAAGATTATTGTATCTATAACCACTAACTCTACTGAATGTGAGGAGGGTCTATATTTAATTTGCTGGAGGACTTCCTGTGTGTACTGTGTCCGACTCGCGGCGCCGCGAAACCAAACAAAAAAGTTGAAATAATAAGATAAGGTAATTAACAATAGGAATTTAATCATTAGTGAGTGATTTATTATGAGATATGAATCGTTGATTGGGAAACTAAAATGAACTCTCGAAATCTATTTTAGGGTGGTTACTTAGATTGTACGATTTTTTCGAGAACATCAATTAACACGCACTTGATATAAATTTTAGATAACAAGTACAATAGCAATGACTTATTTTATTTAGTTTTAATATATTACTTCTTTCCAAATATTTTTTAAAAATTTTCTTATTTACAGACATATTCGTCGCTTTCAGATTTTAAGCTTTAACAACAGACTCATTAAAATCGAATTCTGAAATCTTTATGTATCAAATATTTCGTGTAAATCTGCAAAATCATTACATGTCTAATTCGCCATTTTGAATTTCTTATTTTTAACATCAGATTAGGTATCAGATACTGGTCATAGCTTGATGGTAAAATTACAATAAGACTTCCAGCGAGCAATAATATCCTATGATTTATAAAAAATAATGTTATTATTATAAATCGTTTTTTATTATCACTCGTGCATTCACCTAATTTGGGATTAAAAAAAGTCCTTTTTTCTTCAGCTTGGGGTTAAGTGTAAGAATAGCTTAGGCTGAATTTCGCCCCGAACTTTGTATAAGCTTCTTATACTACAGTGAAAATTGCAGCCAAAAGTACCTAAACAACATAATAATTAGTCCGTCCTTGAAACGTTAATCGTTAGTGCTATTCCACATGTAGTTTAAGAATCCAAAGACTCACCAAAAATTAGAGGGGTGGAAATGAGGTATCAGTTAGTTTAAGCTGCTTGAGACAGAACCTGGATTGTGCCACACCATACACGTATTCCAAACAGCTATAGAAACTCATAGTAAAGTAGGGAGGGACAGTGGCTCCAAAGATGGAAACATACGTTAGATGAACTACGGTACTTAATGTTCCAGAGAACACTCACTAAAAATGTAGCAAAGCTGGAATCACTTCCTGCTACATCAGCAAGTGCTGCGCAACATTTATATCGTACCTTCTATCAAGTACAGTTGTGGCTCGGGAATAAACTGGATCCACAACAGAGAAGTTGGGTTTGTCGTGGCAATGATTTGCATCCAATCAGGAGAACCCTTGATGCTGCTCCCTGCTTAAGTTAATTTCCTGTGCCTGCAAAGGAAATTGCTCCACCCTCAAGCCCGGCATGATATTTACAAAATCTGCAAAATGTACACGTACAGGTGATAGAAATAAAGAAAAGTTTTAGAAATTTTCAAACTTTTAAGCTGCGGATAAAAAATTTAAAAAGTTACACAACTCGGAGTAATTGTAATAGGCTATACACTAATATTCCACAAAATAGAGAACATGAATCTAAGTATCAGAATTGATCAAATAGACAAGTTTTACCAAAACGATGCTAGGCGTCGAGACGTAAAAACGCAAGAATATGAATTTAGGTATCAAAATGGGTCAAATACACAAGTTTTACAAAATCGACGCTGGGCATCGGTCGGCGTCGAGACATAAAAATGCAAGAATATGAATCTAGGAATCAAAATTTAACAAATACACAAGTTTTACAGAATCGACGCTAGGCGTCGGTCGGCGCCGAGACGTAAATATGCAAGAACATAAATTTAGATTTCAAAATTTATCAAATACACAAGTTTAAAAAAAACGACGTTAGGCGTCGGTCAGCGTCGTGACGTAAAAATGCAAGAATATGATTCTAGGTATCAAAATTTATCAAATTCAAAATCAAATTTGGCCATTTCAAAAAGTATGCGATCTAATAGCACCGAACGTTTTCGTTTCCAAAAAAACAGCCGAATTTCCAAGCGTTGCACAAATCGCTACTACTATTTGCCTACAATTACATCCCCACCCCATCAACGGAATTATCTCAAAATATAATCTGATACCAGATGTCGTTGTAATACATACGTGTACCGAATTTCAAGTGAATGTCTCAATTTTATTTCATCAACCCCTTTAAAATGGAGTAGGGGTGGTGGAGGGTTGAAAAATATAAAAAAATCTGAGGGCTTGGCTTCTAGTACATACACCGAATTTCAAGTTTCTGTACTCTTACCAGCATGCTTTACTTATTTTCCCCTATTTACCCCTATTTACCCCTATTTAACCCCCAACCCTTCATCAGATTAATCTCAAAATACAATCTAGTTCCTGATGTCATTATAATATATACGTGTACCAAGTTTCAAGTGAATATCTCAATTTTATTTTACCACACCCTTTAATAATGGAGTAGGGATGGTGGGGGGTTGAAAAATATTATAAAAAAATCTGAGGCCTTGGCTTCTAGTGCATACACCGAATTTTAAATTTCTGTACTCTTACCAGCTTGCTTTACTTATTTTCCCCTATTTACCCCTATTTATCTAACAACCCTTCAACGGAATAATCCAAAAATATAATCTAATTCCAGGTATCATTATAATATATGCGTATACCAGATTTCACATGATTATCTCAATTTTATTTTATCAACACCCTTTAATAATGGAGAGGGGGTGCTGGGGGATGTAAATTATCATAAAAACATTTGAGGCCTTGACTTCGAGTATATATACATCAAATTTCAACTTTACGTACTCTTACCAATTTGTTTTACTTATATCTCCCTATTTACCCCCCTACCCTTCACCAGATATGTTCAAATAACAATCTAGTTCCAGATCTCGTTACAACATATACGTAAACAAAATTTCAAGTCAATATCGTAAACCGTTCAGGAGAAAACGTGCGGACAAAAAAATTACAGACCGATAGACAGACAGGCATTTTTTTTCGCTCAAATTTAAAAGCTCGATGTTTCATGACACTGTTCTAATCCTATTTCAAGAAAAATAATTTTTGAATTTTTTTTTTTACGATTACTATACTTCTAATCCACTAGGTGGTTGTCGAAGTAATTAGTGCATAGAATATCGACACACATTTTACTAATAAAGATGACATCGAAAAATGATTAAATATAGAAATATCAGTTATACCTAAAAGATGTGCGTGAAAACTGTTACGACCGTTGATAACATTTTACAAAAAAAAGTAGTGAATAGGATACTGACGAGCATTTCGCTGATCAGCATGACATCATCCTGAAATGATTAATAGAAATATAGCAGTCATAGAATATCGACTAACTTTAAAAGATTACATCTAGTAAATTTTCGATTATTCAACATAAACTTTAGTTCTGTAAATCTATCAGTAAGTGTGACTAACGCTTACAAGCTTAAATTCTCCGAACCCTAACCTAATATAGAACGCATTATATATACGAATGTATTCTGAAAACAGAACTAGTTTCAAGCTTTCAAATTGTGCAGCTTATGTTGAGCATTGCTTAAAGGACCTATAACAAAATTAGTGTATCATTGTTATCTGAGGTTTCGTCATTGTTGAAACAGTGCACCCATGATAATGGCCATTCGGTAGTTTCTGACGTGGTTTTCAGACAATGAAAATGCCTCACCACGTCCTTCCTGACTGCGGTGAACTGCATTAGGAATATACAGAGCTGGATTAAGAGAGAAAATTGAGTGCACCGGATAGTTTAAGCTTATGAACAGCATTCAGTGAACGCGTTAGATAAACATAGGCAGAGACGTATAATTTATGTAGGTAATGTACTTGAAAACATGGAACAAACAAATCAAAAGAATATTTTTACACAAGTCGTTTAAGTAATAATAGTAATAATGATGTCATAGGAATGGGCGCCTTTATCTAATAAAGGAAGAATATATTGACACGGCTAGTGGCTAGATAAAGAACATGATAAGAACAACTTGCATAAAAAAGCTCGGAGCATTCAGAAAGAGTTGGGAACCGATAGCAATGAGAACGCCAATCTGTGCAAAGCAGATGCATGCATAATCCTTTGACGATCTCGACCGACCAGCAGTAGACAAGGAGGCATAATGAAGGCTATAATGTGGTTGAACAATACGAACTTGAAAGGGAATTGAACGTTTAATGATCCTGAAACAATCGGTTGACAGCAAGCGCAGGATGTGAGTCTTGACACACAGTGCACCTAGCCAATTTTGATTGAAAATTTACGAAACTTGGATATGCTTAATTCAGTATTGCTGCAGACATTCTTTTTTCCAATATGGCGGCTTCTAAATTAGGATTAGAAGAAGCAAAGACGGTAAAAAATACAATAACATAACCCAGCCACAAAAAAGTCACGATACTGGAACTTGACCCTAGTAGTCCAATGTATTTGTCGATGCTGAATTCGATTCCGACCTTAGAGAAACCCAAACACCTTCAAAATTTTGAGCTAGCGCGAAAAAAACACCCTCAGAATACGGTAAAATTGCCTGCTCCTAATGCACAATCCTAGGGTGTTTGAGTTTACTGATTTCAAATTTTAAAATTCTAAAAGCAAAAAATTGATTCTTAGGGTGAAAACTCGAGTAAAATAGGGGTTGAAAGGGGTGTAAAAACGAAAACTGAATACGTAATTTTCATTCTATAACAGCTCTTTTAATGTAATACAAGCTGCTAATAGTCTTGTCAAGTTTCAAGTAACAAAATAGTTTTTCTAAATCTGACTGTCAGTAAACTTGGCCAGATAGTCTTTGAAACTATAACTATTTACTTTAAGTATAGTATAAATAGTTATACCAGTACTTTCAGCATTTTGCAAAAGTATTCGTGACTCAGACTAAATGATTTTAATGTCATATAATTAAGCTCTTCTGTTTACCATATGTTTCACTATCAGAAGAGGCCCAAGAGGCCAATAACAAGATATTTAAAAAAGCTCAAGGATACTATAACAGATTGTTTACTCGTTCCCTTTACAATGAAGGCATTCATTACATAGTTATTTTCTCAGATCCATTAATAAGCTCCCTCAGAGCTCCTTCAAAGGGATAAACAAATTAAAAAATGGGAGACGATACTAAAGGCTATTAAAAAATTATGGTAGTAAAGATGAAACAGATGAAGAAAATGAATCTGACAGCTTATGCTAAAGAAAAAATTAATAATAAATAAACAGAAGTCCCCTAGAAATATAAGCTTAGAATGAAAATTACGAATTTTGACAAACTTTCATTTTTACACCCCTTCCAACCCCCATTTTAGTCGATGTAAACCTTAATAATCAATGTTTGCCTTAAGCATGTTGAAATCAGTAACATCACAAACCCCTAGAAATAAAATGTTAGAATGATAATAACGCATTTTGTCAAATTTTTATTTTTCTACCCCTTCAACCCCTATTTTACTCGATTGTCAACCTAAGAATCAATTTTTCGCATTTGGAATTTTAAAATTTGAAATCAGCAAACTCAAAAAACCCTAAAATTGTACATTAGGAGTAGGCGATTTTATCGTATTCTGAGGGTGGTTTTTTCGCTATAGCTCAAAACTTGGGGGTGCTTGGGCCTGGGTTTTTATGAGGCCGGATTCGAATTCAGCGTCGAAGAATACATTGGACTACTCAGGTCAAATTCCAGGATCAAGCCTTTTTTGTGGCTGGGTTATTTTATTGGATTCTTTACCTTTATTGCTTCTTCTGACCCTAATTTTGAAGTCGCTTTATTGAAAAAAAAATCTTCAGCAACACTGAATTTAACGTATCCAAATACACTACCAAGTTTCGTAAATTTTTATAGGCGAGTCTTCCTGGGGTAAGAAATAGGTGATACAAATTTTGTATATAATTATACCATCTGAGTTAGCAACGGATTTCTATAGCCAAAATAAATGTCTTAATTAACAAATTGATTACTCCGATACTAATGAGGTTAGGATATTGTTTTTTTTTCAAAAAACATGCCTTTTATACCAAAGAATATATCATTTTTTTTTGGCCCGATATCTTCAATACTTTTTGATTGTTTAAACAATTGCCATAATTTGTTAATTAGCAAATAACTTTTTTTCCGAAAGTTTGATCGACTTCAAACCAACTTTTTACTTTTGTTTATTTAAAGTTTAAATTAATTTTTCAAATTAACAAATGGAATATCTTGAGAGGCATGTTTTTTGAAAAAAACAATATCCTGACCTCATTAGTTTTGGAGTAATCAATTTGTTAATTAAGAAATTTATTTTGGCTATAACAAATGAACGGGTTGACAAAATGAGTTGTGTCTGACGCCAAACGACGCGTATTAAAAATATCTTTCGATTGAATCAAGATTTTTTCGGATTCGCCAAACCGTTTTCATTTTATTAAATAAAAACGAAAATAAATTTGTTTAAACAATTATTTGACTATGAAGCTCCCGGTTTAGGAATTTTTTTATAAGAAAATCTTGTACAACGGCTAACTCAAATGGTATAGAAAATTTTTGGAAAAAATCCCAGACAGACTCGCTTATAGGTTACTGACTGTTGTCACCTGTTTTCAGAAAATACACCTTTGTGTGATATGGGAACATGTCACGTGTCAGTCACCTAGTCGGGGGATTAATTACTTTGTCACCATCGGAGTACACTCACCGGAACAGCAGAGTGGTCAGTTATCTCCACTGGTGCAAGCATTACGCTGTAACGGTATCGCAAAAATATCATGAGTATACCTACCCCTGAAACAGTTGTCAATGCCAATGACATGTGTGTGGGATGTGTCGATTATAACTGGCAGGGAAACTACATAATAAAAAGAACAAATCCTGCTTGCTGATCGATGTGTCCCTCCCGAATGATGCCAATGTAATGCTTAACGAAACTGACAAGTTAAGTAAGTACAAAGACCTCCAAATAGAAGTTAGCAGAATGTGAAATGCAAAGACCGCAGTTGATGCATGATTAGAATTTACAACGAGCAATCAAGGACACAAGAAGGGCAGAAGATCGTACTATTGCGCATTGTTAAAGATAATCCTTGAGTAGGAGTCTGTAATAAACGATTAAACATACATTTTTGGCCTTTCGTTAATCTGAAAAAACACATTACCGTCACAAATTAATACACTACTCCATAATGGTGTCGTACCTAGCACCAAAAGGTCGCTAGGATTTTCGCAAAATAAGCATATTTGCATAAATGAAGTAGAACTTCATTTTCTTGATACTTAATTTGTGGACCAAGACATTTGAAAATAAATCTATTTTTACATAAAATAAACGTATGTTGTTTAATTTGTCTAAATATTTTCATAATAATAATAATAATACTTAATAATTAATAATTTTAATAAACTACGAGAAACCCCTTATACTCAGCTATGATGTTTGAATTTGCTGATGATGTCTGGTTACGAGAGAGATCGACCAACAGATTGCAGTGACAAAAATAAGGACAACGCCAGAGATTGGACCGAAACAGATAAAAATATCGTAGTATTTTCTCTAAAAGGACAGCTCATAATACATATATAATAGAAATTATTAATAAGCACCCTGACTAAATTATTTCCACATCCACATAGTGGTGTGGAAGTATAGTAATCGTAAAAAAAAATTCTTTTTTTTTTTGTTGAAATATTTTTAAAATGTCACGAAACGTCGAGATTTTAAATTTGAGCGAAAAGTAAAAAATTCTGTCTGTCGATTTGTCTGTCGGTGTTTAACTTTTTTTTTAGCACGATTTCTCTGAAGAGGTTTATTTTTATAGGATTTGCATTTATAATGAGCGTTTATTATTCTCTTTCATTTCCAAATAGACTTTAATATAGAGGTGTTAAGAGGTCGATGTAAAAATGAATAAATAACGAAAGCAAGTACAATGTTTTAACCGACTTCAATATCGGTACTGAATAATAAGGTCCAATTAGTCGGGCGACTAGTGAAGTTTTATTTGATAATTTTTACTTCAACATCCACGTAGTGGAGTGGAAGTATAATAACTGTAAAAAACATTCAAAACATTTTTTTCTTGAAATAGACTTAGAATGTCTTGAAACGTCGAGATTTTAAACTTGAGATAAAGAGGAAAGAAATTTCTGTCTGTCTGTCGGTCGATCGGTCGGTCTGTCTATAATTTTTTTGTGCGCACGTTTTCCCAGCAACGATTTAAGTTATTGACTTAAAATTTAGTACATACATGTACCATGACGAGATCTGGAACTCGATTATAATTTGTGCTAATTCCGGTGAAGGGTATTGGGTTAAATAAGGGAAAATAAGTAAAGCATGCTGGTAAGAGTACAGCAACTTGAGATCTGATGTGTATACTAGAAGCCAAGACCTCAAATTTGAAATTTGGTGTATGTATGTATTATAACGATATCTGTAATTAGATTATATATTATTCCGTTGAACTGTTGGGGGTTAAATAGTGGAACATAAGTGAAGCAGGCTGGTATGAATACCTAAACATTTGGTGTATATACTAGAAGCCAATGCCAAGATTTTTTATAATAATTTTCATGTTCTCCCACCACCCCCTACTTCATTATTAAAGAGGCTGATAAAATTAAATTGATATATTCACTTGAAATTAGGTACAAGTATGTATTATAACTACGTCTGGAACTAGATTATATTTTGAAATGATTCTGTTGAAGGGGTGGGTGGTAAGTTGAGGTAAATAGGGGAAATTAGTGAAGCGAGCTGGCAAGTACAGAAACTTGAGATTTGGTATATACAGGGTGATTCACGTAGGCCATTTATTAGAAGTTTTTCAACTTGCAGTTGGATTAGAAACTTGAAATTTGGTATGCTGCCATAATCGATCATGCCCGTTCTATCTAAAATATTTTCAGTCCTCCAACTATACAGGGTGTGCCAAAAGTTGGTACCAACTTTCTTATTTTAAATGGAAACCTATATTTTTCTTTACATGGTTCGATTGGTCTTCTAATTCTGAGTTTAGAGAACTTAAGTTATGTTAACTTATCTATTACAATTTTTGACATATGTCCAAGTTTTTTAAAAAAATTGCAGCTGTAGTATTTTACAAACAAATTTGTATCTCGCAAACCTTTCAAAATTATGAAACCAAATTTGTGAAGCAGTTAGCTGAAAGTCCAGGCTAACTTTTGATGTCCCATCGGTGGTCCCATTTTGTACCATATGGGCGCAGTCGATTTTCAAATGTCGCAATCAAAAATTGTCAAAAAGTCAATTTTTTCAAATGGCACCTACTATTTTTTTTCACACAATTCGAAAGAAAATTGAATTTTAGGGTGAGTTACTTAAGCATTCCCTATACCTAACTTCACCCCATATCGAGTTATTCAATAAAAATCAAGAAATACCTTATCTTGCCGAGAGATTCCTTACTTCATCAAGTATGCCATGGAAACAAAAGACAGTTGTAATAATTTTTAAAGAAAAATATGGATTCTTATTTAATTACACACAACACCAGAAAATTATTATTAACAAACAAGAACAATGTTGACGAAATTCTGACGTAAATGTTCAATGTGACCACCATATTTTTGTTCAAATATTCTATTATTCTACTTTCGACAGATTGCGTAACACATCTTTGCGCCTACCATTTCTGACGCCAGAAATCAATGCAAAATTGAATTTTAGGACCACTTTTATTAACATTGTGTATGTCTATCTACAGTCGTTTTTGAGTTATTGGCATTTTAAAAAAAATGTATTGTTTTTTTTCTCAAGGGTAGTAAAGTAGGCTTTGGAAACAATCATTTCATTTTAATTTTTATTCAGAAATCGTATTGCAATAATAAATAATAACAACAAAATAACAACAAATAAACAGATTAACAAAATAATTCACTGACAGAATTTCGTCAACATTGTTCTTGTTCGTTAATAATAATTTGTTGGTGTTGTGTGTAATTAAATAAGAATCCATATTTTTCTTTAAAAATTATTACAACTGTCTTTTGTTTCCATGGCATACTTGATGAAGTAAGGAATCTCTCGGCAAGATAAGGTATTTCTTGATTTTTATTGAATAACTCGATATGGGGTGAAGTTATGTATAAGGAATGCTTAAGTAACTCTCCCTATAATTCAATTTTCTTTCGAATGGTGTAAAGAAAGATAGTAGGTGACATTTGAAAAAATTGACTTTTTGACAATTTTTGATTGCTACATTTGGAAATCGACTGCGCCCATATGGTACAAAATGGGACCACCGATGGGACATCAAAAGTTAGCCTGGACTTCCAGCTAACTGCTTCACAAATTTGGTTTCATAATTTTGAAAGGTTTGCGAGATACAAATTTGTTCGTAAACTACTACAGCGGCAATTTTTTTCAAAAAATTGGACATATGTCAAAAATTGTAATAGATAAGTTAACATAACTTAGGTTCTCTAAACTCAGAATTGGAAGACCAATCGAACCATGTAAAGAAAAATATAGGTTTCCATTTAAAATAAGAAAGTTGGTACCAATTTTTGGCACACCCTGTATAGTTGGAGGAATGAAAATATTTTAGATAGAACGGGCATGATCGATTATGGCCGCATACCAAATTTCAAGTTTCTAATCCAACTGCAAGTTGAAAAACTTCTAATGAATGGCCTACGTGAATCACCCTGTATACTAAAGACCTAGACCTCAAATTTCTTTTTAATATTTTTCAACCCCCTCACCACCTACCTACATTCCATTATTAAAGTGGTTGATAAAGTAAAATTGAGATACTCACTTGAAATTTGGTACACGTATGTATTGTAATGACATCTGATTGAGACGATTCCGTTGAAAAGGTGGGAGAGTGTAAATTGGGGAAAATAAACAGAGCAAGTTAGTAAGAGTCCAGAAATTTCATTTTTGGAGTATATGCTAAAAACAAACGCCTCAATTTTTTTATGACATCCGCCTCGAATGTTATTAAAATTATATGACCAAATATTTCCACATACTAGAGTACAAATATAGTCAAATGTTTTCCTTTAAAGGGAGATGGATGGAAAATCTGGATGTGGAAGTAGCTATTCCTTAGGCAGCGGTTTTTTTAGTTGTATTTTTTTGGAGCTGCTTCAGTTAAAGAAATATATTTGATTAATTTCTGCAATTTGGTTTAACTAACCACTGTGATTATGAATACTCTCATTACACTCATTTTCTTATTCTTAGGCAACGGTCACTACGCTTTAAATACTAAAGTATGATATAACGGAACCCAATATAGCGTAATATACTCTGATAAATTCAAGCTGCTAAAATGATATGTCAAAAAGAAGGAGCAAAGTATCAGAACGCAAGCTTTATCGAGTTGATGATGTACATCGGGAATTGCTTTGTTGCTACTATACTTTTTGTTATTTACCCACAAAATGGTCTTTTAATTATGTTTTGATGTATTGTTGGAGTTCCTGTTTTTAACTTTCCCCAGAAGCAAACATTGTTTTAATGATAAAACCTTATTTTTTGTCCTAATTAGGACTGGATGTATAGGGTGTTCGAAAATTCTCTTCCCAATATCTATAATCCAGAATAGCACAAGAGTCAACTATATACTAGAGTGTACACAGATAAGAGATTAATATCAAATTAAGTTAAAAATGTACATAACATGTAAATTAGATAGATAACACAAAGTCCCCTTACCTAAGATGTTGGTTTCCTACTTAATCTCTATACCATCTTATCTTAAAGGCATTCTGTCATAAAAAATGTTTATACTCGTCCAAGGAAACTCCAGAGGTCAATAACCTATCGCTGCAGTGTCTAAAACTGAATTTAATGGCCCCCGCCTCTGCTCTAACGATTTTTTCTAATTAACTTATAACCAATTAATGCAAAAACATTATCTTCAATAGCAGAATTTGACCACGTTTCACGGAGTCCTATGATGAAACACCCCACTAGGAATCACATTAATCAGACAAATTATGGGCTATAATATGAGGCATGGACACTCCCAGATATCTGGTCTTTATTACCCGTCGTGTCGGCTGCATGGAAATAACTGTGCATTTGTGAAAGTGGACAACACTAACTCTGACAAATTAATGTAAAATTGACAAAAGCGTCAGACAGAGCTGCGCTCCGTCACCAATCCTCTTAACATATCTAATGAACATGTAATGCAATGTGTGATGCAGCTATGAGCGGAATTAAGATTTCTGACTTGAGACATGCAGATGATACTACCTTAGATCAGCATTCGAGGAATAACTCATACACCTCAAAATAATAAGCTCTGAGTATGGTTGCAATATAAATGACCACAAAACGTTATGATTGTAAACTGAGCAAATGAAAGGAGAGGTCATTTTGAGGTAGTAAACAAGATAATATAGCTGGAGTTCTATTTAAAAATACTACGAATTTACTACGAATATATAGGATTCGCCGAAAAATACATATAGCAGGATTTGGTAACTTGTCAGTTGAGCAAAACTAGCCTGGATTATCACGAACCAGACAAAGATCAGATTTACTAACGTTTTAGTGTTCTTCATTTCTTTTTGCGCTTCTGAGACGTTGACGGCTTTAGATAGGCAGACAGCTATGGATCTAGACGCGTTTGCTACGAATTCCCTGAACAGCCGATCACACCAGCCAGCAGCTCAATTCTCCAGGGAATGCAATTCCAAATGTAACTCTCCATCATCATATTTTCGCGAATCCTCTCAGTTTATAACCACATGAACTGGGGAAGGAACAGATAGATAATCCAGGGAAAATCAGATGCCACCAAAGATCTGATGGGAAAGAGTTTTGTGGGCCATGCACCTAGCTGGTAGCCACGAGTAATGGCGTGAGGTTGATTCACATGCTATAGCAATGATGGTCTAACTAAAAAAAATAGAACTCTGCGTAAATCATAAAAGTCTGTGTGGACAAGAAGACTAAATAATCACACCAGAAGAGCATTAAATCTAGTATACCGGGTGAGTCACGAATTGCGCTCGCCCCGATATTTCCTAAAATATTTGGAATAGAAAATTGAAATTTGGAGGCCTTATTACACGATTAAAATGTCATCTTTTCAATAAAAAATCAAGTTTGGTGCACATCCGTTTGACCGGAAATGCCCACAACTTTCGATTTTTAAATGGAACACCCTATATATTTTTACATTTCTGGAACCTTAGGAATTTAGGAAATATCGTGGCGAGCGCAATTTGTGACTCACCCGGTATGTAGGCCTGACGAGAGGGGGTGGGGCATACGAATCTAAAATAAAATTATATAGAAAAATATTTTTAAGAACAAAAGTAGGAAATATTTTTTTTTAAATTCATGATCTGAAAATCAAAGGCTTTGGGGACGGTCATATAGCACTATTGAACAGTTGATCAATTGACCGCCCCCAAAGCTTTAGGTTTCCAGATGCATGAATTTAAAAAAATATTTTTTACTTTTTAGTACATATTTTTGATATAAAAGTTTTTTGTTTTAATTTTATTTTTCACTTTTTAGTCTTTTACAGACAAACAGGCATAGGCGGGCAAAACGCTATCATTTGTTACCCATATCAAGAGGTACTCATCATCCTAGGGCATCCACCATATTGGATTTAGAAAGACGTTACATAGTTTATCATATTTTTTCTCGTCAAACCCTATCATTTCATATCCATGTCAGGGTGGTTGTGAAAAAAAAGGCGATCTGCCATCTTGGGACGTCTGCATATTGGATTCATACCGATAATGGCTATAGTATGTTGCGTTGTCACCGGACTTATACACGTGTGCAAAGTTTCGAAGCTCTAACTTAATTAGAACTGGTCGAAATGGAGCTTGCAAGATTTGACCTAAACAAACACACTAACTAACATTGCAAGTTAAATAAAAGCTTTTAAAACGAAGGAATATTGATATCAAACCATTTATACACTCTAGATAAAGTAAATCATTTTTTTTATTAACTTATTTATTTTAACGTCGGTCTAGGAAACTCGCCAAACTTCTCTATCGAAGTAAGTTTCTCTTACTTGCCATTTAAATAAAAAAATATCCCGAGAGCTCACGACACCGAGGGTGACAGAGCTCTGTAAAGTCTAATATTTATTTATTAGTTTATTTATTTATTTATTTATTAGTTTATTAGGAAATAATGGTCAGCCTGCGCGCTGATAGAACAGCGAGCAGTCAGCTCCCATTTTGGAAGCGTCCCTGGAGAAGAGAAATCCTCGGACCTCTTGCTTTGGCGGCTGATATCTCACTTAAAAATTACTGAAACATATCGTACTCGAAATCATCGGATTTTAAAATTTCCAATTAATTTCCAATCGATCAAGCACAAAAAAGTGGAGGTCAATTTTGTCTAGAAAAAGTTAAAGCAGTTTATGAGAAGAGATGTCGAAATCGCATAAATTTTGTAATGGATTTTCTAAAAAAAAAAGAAAGTGCCCTCAAGAATCTGAAAAAATTCAGGGTTACGTAGGAAGGCCAGAGAAATCGAATGACGGAAACCGCAGCTCGTTTCGGCTCAATCTCGAAACGAAACGAGATACAGAGCTGTGGTTTACGCCATTCGATTTCCCTCGTTTTTCTACGTACTCGTGAATGTTTTCAGATTCTTGCGGGCACTTTCATTTTTTTGAAAAACCGTGCAATGATATTACAGGATTTATGCGATTTCGACATGTGTTCGCATAAATCGCTCTAACTTTTTCTAGACTCTAGACCAAGAAAAGCAGTGGTTCTCAATTATTTTCTACATTAATATTAAAAAAAAAATTTAATATGTTAACCCAGGTCAGTTTTTTCAAAGTGCCCTAGAGGGAAAAGCCATAAAGGTTTTTTGTTTGTCTAGTCGGTCCCCATTACCAGTTTTTTTAATGACATGAAACTGATTACACCCTGTATATATTAGCTTTACATTAACATACAATTATATGCATAAGAAAGGTGAGATTTCCAATTTTACAATGATTCCTTAGTTTTTTAATTCGTGTAAAACGCACGGCAACCTTGCACCGCGCTGCATCCAATATCTTCACTTCACTAATTTCTTATGGAAAATCCGTGGTATTAGATGAAATTTCTGTAGATGCATTTTTTGTGTAAAAATGTAAGCTCTTTATGAAAATATTTTTTATTTTACCATACATCGACACGTGTTAAATATTTCGAAATAATACCGAAAAATAAAAGTTTCTGATTTTTTTTTTATGTTGGCGGTCTGGAAGTAATGCAAACTTTACGTGATGTTATTGCCTACCATCCAAAGAACTCATAAAAAATCGTCCCCCTCCGATTTGTTTAGAGGTAAATATCTCTTAATGACTGCTATATAGATTACTGCTCATGGTGGAATATTTATATTCCATTTATATTATATTTTTTTCTATTTTCATTTCTAAATTTGATGAGGCCATTCCAATAAAAAAAAATTTAAAGCATGTGTAACACACAAAACAAATGTTTCCCTAGATACTCCGGAAATTAAAGAATGCAAAAACACATTAGATATTTTATATGTGATAAGCAATGTGGACAAAAACTATAACGCTTTATATAACAAAACAAAAAAAATGTACAACAAATTACTTGCAGAAGCTAGGTCGGCTAAACTACAGATGAGAATACGGGATTCGAATAACAAGTCAAAGTGTGTATGGAATATAGTCAATGAATTAACGGGTAAATCTACTGATAAAAACCCTCGTATACAGAGTGATCCTCAAACAATTGCAAATGAATTTAATTTGTATGTTGTGAATGCTGCATCTAATCAAATAGCTCACTTACATCCTGAACAGTTTTACTGTAATTTTGATGAACCAGAAGAACTCATGTCCCTTGAATATGTAACCAGTGACGAAATTTTAGATACAGGGAAAAAAATTAAAAATAAAATGAGCAGTGGGGAGGATGGTATCCCCGCTAGTTTACTAAAACTATGCATACCAGTAATTGTGCAGCCTTTAGTATTTATTATCAACAACTCTTTGAAATATGGCATTTTCCCAGACAAGTTAAAGACTGCTTTGGTAATTCCAATTTATAAAAATGGTGACCAATCCAAAATGGAAAATCATAGACCAATTAGTTTACTTCCTTCTTTTGCGAAGCTATTTGAATTAGTAATGTATGATAGACTTATGAATCATATGATACTACAAAATTTGCTAACTACCACTCAACATGGTTTTCTCAGGGGTAAATCGACACATACTGCGGTTTATCATTTTAATTTGAAAATACTACAATCATTAGAAAACAACGACATGGCTTTAGGCCTGTTTTTAGATTTATCCAAGGCATATGATTGTGTTGATCACAAGATCTTATTAAACAAATTAGATAACTATGGAGTAAAAGGAAATCTACTGCAGTGGTTTCGATCATATCTCTCAAATCGCCGGCAAAGGGTAGTTATTACCAAAGATAATGTCACAAGTAAATCAAATGACCTGTTTATTAGCCTTGGAATCCCCCAAGGAAGTATTCTAGGACCTTTACTTTTTATAATTTTTGTAAATGATCTCACTATAAATATTAACGATAGGAATAATGTTACTTTCATTCAATACGCTGATGACACTAGTATGTTAGTTGCTGCCCCAAATTTCATGGAAATTTTCACCAGTGCCACCCACTTTTACACTACAGTCTCAGAATGGTTTGCTAATAATAGGTTAATACTCAATAAAACTAAAACTAACGCAATACTATTTAAAACTAAGCAAGGAAATTTTGAAACACCCAAGGACATTACTCTTACAGACACAAAAATTGAATTAGTGGAACATACCAAATTTTTAGTCCATACTGATGACACTCTCAGATGGAATGTACATATTACAAATATTGAAAACAAATTAAGTGGAGTATGTTACAGTCTCAGAATTCTATCAAAATATATACATTTAACATCTTTAAAGATGGTTTACCATGCTAATTTTGAATCTATAATCCGATACGGAATTATCTTCTATGGACAAAGTACACAAATATGTAGGATCTTTACAATACAAAAAAAGAGCCCTCCGAAGTATACTTAAAGTGAACCAAAGAGAGTCGTGCCGGGGAAAATTTAAAGAAAATAAAATGTTAACTGTCACAGGCATATATATTCAAGAGATCCTACTCTTTATGTTTAAAAACAAAAACTCTTTTAATGAATTTTTACCTGCAGAATATTATAATACAAGAAACTTTAATTACGTGTACCCTATACACAGATTGACACTATCAGAGAAAAATGTGCAGTATAGTTGTATAAAGCTTTATAATAAACTTCCACATAATATTAAAATTATTGAGAGCTTTCCTCTTTTTAAAAATAAAATTTTTAGGTTGTTATTAAATTTGGAACCTTATACTATATCAGAGTACCTATGTAATTAAATAGTAAATGTAATATATTGTTTGTAGATATAAATGTAGTATGTAGTGTTTCTTTTTCTTACTTTTTATTGGGTATTTTGCCACTGAAAAATATTTAAAAATTTTAATGAAAAAACCTCTGCGCCAAACGGATCAGACAGAGGTTGGTTCTTGAGTACTTGACTATTTCAAAAAGTCTCACACCTAAAAATATATAAACTAGAACAATGTTATGAACTAAAAACTGAAAATCAAAGCTATAGGTAGTTAACGTTTCGGAAGAGAATCTACTTCCGTTCTCAAAACTTTTTTGGCCGTCAACTCAAAAAGTTTTGAGAACGGAAGTAGATTCTCTTCCGAAACGTTAACTACCTATAGCTTTGATTTTCAGTTTTTAGTTCATAACATTGTTCTAGTTTATATATTTTTAGGTGTGAGACTTTTTGAAATAGTCAAGTACTCAAGAACCAACCTCTGTCTGATCCGTTTGGCGCAGAGGTTTTTTCATTAAAATTTTTAAATATTTTTCAGTGGCAAAATACCCAATAAAAAGTAAGAAAATCTGAATATGCCACAAATAAACAATTACAGACAGTAGTGTTTCTGTGCCGACGTTTATTTTACTTAATGTTGCTATACATGTATAATGTATTTTGTGGCGTTACTTGAAAATAAAAAATGTTTATTATTATTATTATTATTATTATTATTATTTATTGAACACATGTTAAATTCTTCAGAATTATTCCATTTGCAGTATTTTCATTATTATATTGAAACACTCCTTAGTTATTTCGGTTGAGTGAGGAAATTAAACTTTTAATTCACTGAATCCTAGTCCCGCTCTGCTTAATCCGACTACTACCGCACCATACAAAGGCTATGTTGTTAGTTAAGCGACAATTTAAACGATAATATTTTGAGGATACTTTGTAATTAAGTTGCAAACTTGCAGTTTTCCATTACAAGTTTCAGTTGTTGCAAAACTAATTGGTATGGCACTTAATTGTTACTAAAGGAGTTGATACCGATAACGTTACAGTTTGAGGTAATTAAATTTTTAAAGGTGTCGCCTTTAAAAGCTTTTGAAAGTTTGTTGCAGCACACGTCGATTAAAATTGATTTTCTTTTAATCCCCAAACGTAAAGGGCCACAGCCAAGATCTACTTGTTCGATATTAAAAGAGATATTAATAAAAAAGAAACAGAATAAAGTAACATGATGAAAGATATATTAACATTTATCAGAATAAAAACCGGACATCCAATCTGGATGTTTGTATATATGCCCGGGCCGACTGCATACGCTGGGTTGGATATGGGACATACTTGTTGTCAGCAGCGAGAGTCACATGACGCATGGGGTAGGAATATAGGATGGAAAGTGTAGATGTTTGTGAGATGCTTCTTTTAAGTTTCCATCCGTCAGCATCTCCTTATTTATTATTCTTCTGAGTCTTCTGTTTCTTCTGTTTCTGAATCTGGCAGTGTGCACCTCCTCCCGTTCGCTTGCGTCCATTTATGGTATCATGTTTCCCAGAAATCTGTGTTTTCGTTTGAACGTCCTGCATCGGTGCATCCACTTCGTTTGTTTGCCAAGACATGCATTAGCTCGTCGCAAGGAGCTTTTATTTATTAACCGTTTCACAGATAAATATCCATTTACAGTGGAAGTGCAAGAAAGAGCCCCGAGAGAATATTTGAGACACCCTGTAGTATATCGATCCGCTAAGGTAAAGCAAAATAAAAAGTAGAATTTGCAAAATGTAAAAAGGATATCTAGGAAAACATTTGGGACGCTCTGTATATCAAGCAGACCCCAACTACTTTGACCTGAGAAACATTTCTGTATTCGTAAATAAGCCCAATATATGGATCATGTGACAGCTGCCAGTCGAAACCTTCCTGTTGTGAAACCCGCGCTATGTTTAATACTATTTCAATTTTTATAAATTCAATTAGATTTAACAAATAATAAGGATTAAAAAAAAAGTATTGAGTTAATAAATTAAGTAAATAAAAAATTAAGTTTTTATGTAAGTTAATAAAATAAATTGTATAGCTTAGCTTTCTGTAGTGCCTGGTTTTGTGATTGCTGGTTTATTTTATTTTCTTGGTCTGATTTCTTAGGCTAAGTTTTCCACTGCACACAAAAATGTATTATTTATTTACACTTTCCAAGAACAGTTCACAACACAACTGATGTCTGTATTGTTTTATAAACACTTGTCTCTCATTTGACACTAAATACTTTACCAATGGGCTTGTTCCATGATATTCTTTTTATATGGTTTTTATACTTCTTCACATAGTACTCGATATTCTCATTATACACTTAAAATTTCGTATTATTAACTTTTTCCGTTCTCGAGATATAAGGAGTTGAAATTAGTAATAGTTGCAAAAACCGAGCGTTCATTTGTGACGCCACTATACGCAAGTGACGTAAAAAAATGGCTTTCTGGGACCTTTCAAATTTAACCTGAAAAGTCGAAAAACATGGAATTTTTAAACGCTGGTAACTAAATAAATACGTCGAGTGGAAGTTCGTTCTATGTGTCTACGGAAAGGAGAGGGTCGGCGATGAATTCTAATCATAAATTGCAGGGTCAAAATCGAAAATTCGTCCCGGCAGAAGCGAAAGAAAATTGTAATTTTTTGACATTTCACCAAATTGTACTTCCCTACTGTCAAATAATAAGCAAAACAAACAATACTTCGAAAACACTTATAATTATACCAAGTAAGGAACATCAAGTCTATTGAGATCGCCGAGTCTATGCGTATAGTGACGTAGCGCCTGGCCACGCCCCATTTTCGTGAGATGGAGATTTGTAATAATTTTTAAGATACTAAACGTGCGAATAAGATTCTGATTTTTTGCAGATCCGTTAATTTATACTTGCACTTTCGATTTATGAAATTAAAAAAAAAATGCCGAACAAGCCCATTAACACGAAAGGGTTTTTGGGTATCGGTCTGTTTCAGTCGACGACCAGTGTGCACGTGTTTACCTTATTTTTGTTGCTATTAAGACACACTTTACAGTAATTTTCAATTATTAATTCGGTATGCACTTTATTCTTCTATTATGACAGTTTACTTTACGCAGAATTTCTTGACCTACCGACGGCTTAAATATTATCAAGTTTAACGGGGATTTAAATCATTTCTTCGCAATTTTTTTAGGGAGCGTCCTACAATACGTCTATACACTACGTTAGTCAACTATCGAATCCATTTATCAGAGTAAAAACTTATAACATAATAGTAACTGCTACAAATATATTGTACCATATAAGCTTCTGTTCATTCAGAGTGGCACGACTAAAATTTTTTTAGAAAAAATTGAACCGCGTTTAAAAAAACAAGCTCTATAAATTATGAAATAAAATTTCACCGACGCCGGATGAATTAAATCTAATATTGCTATTGACGTTGGTTAAAAATACGTTAGATTTTGTTAATTTCAAATTTTTTTTTATCGACTTCAATACTTATCGATATTAGGGTAATAAAGTGCAATTAATCGGGCGACGATGAACTTTTATTTTATCATTTTTAGCGACCGTTTTTCAAAGACGTTTCATTGTTTTGAAAAAAAGTGTCAGTCTTTTTGGTAACCTTTAATATAGTTTTCACCAAAAATAAAATATCTGTCTTTTTGAATTTTTTAGCTTAACAACAAATTCGTTATCAGAACATGCTGATATGCCCAACTACTACCTTTCATGTATATTTCCAAAAATTTTGCAATTATGGCAGCCTTATTGAATTCGACATCTTGAATTTGTAACTTTTGACATCAGATTCAGTATCAGTTACTTCGGAAGTACCTAACTACCAATTCTAATGCAATTGAAATGAAACATATTCTTTATGGGATTTTGCAAATATCTGGAAAAACTGTCTATGAGAAATAGAAGAAAAACTATATGTAATAATATTAATGAAATCTTTGTATCCTTTCGATAACCTGACTTCTGGTTATGCTAGCAAGTTAAAATCCTAAAATAAATTTGTCCAATTTCTTATTTGACATTCTCATTATAACACTAGCATCCAGCATAGTCCCCTCCGGTTAAGCAGATTAAACTAGTATCTGCATGACCCACTACGGTATGAATGTTCAGTTAAAAATGAGAACAAAGACCTGAAATGAATTTATTTACCTACCTTGTCTTAAAAATTTTTTCATTCTAATGGATTACATTTTCACAAAATCTCTCATTCAGTTTCTTGGAAATGCTTAGCCTTTGAAATGTTTTTCGCTCTTATTCTGAGCTCATCAGAAAGGCACAAAGCCACTCATAACGATGTTTCATGCAAAACATTTTTAAGGTCTTGGCTTCTAGTATATACACCAAATCCCAAGTTTCTGTACTCTTACCAGCTTGCTTTATTCATTTTCCCTATTTACCTTTGCTTATCCCCCCCATCCCTTCAACGGAATCATCTCAAAATATGATTTAATTACAGATATTGTTATAATACATACATGTACAAAATTTCAAGTAAAAATCTCAATTTTATTTTATCAACCCTTTTAATAATGGAGTAGGGTTGGTGGGGGAGTTGAAAAATATTATAAGAAAATCTGAAACCTTGGCTTTCTAGTATATGTACCGAATCTTAAGTTTCTCTTTTCTTGACAACTTGATTTACTTATTGTCCGCTATTTACTCCTATTTAACCCCCAACCCTTCAACTGAATCATCTCAAAATATAATCTAGTTCCAGCTATCGTTATAATATATACGTGTACCATATTTCAAGTGAATATCTCAATTTTATTTTATCAACCCCTTAATAATGGAATGGGGGGTAGGATGGCTTTTGGTATATATACCAAATCCCAAATTGTTGTACTCTTACCAGTTTGCTTGGCTTATTTACCCCTATTTACCCCCTAAATCCTTCACCGGTAAGTTCAAAGAACACTCCAGTTCCAGATCTCGTTATAGTACATACATGTACAAAATTTCAAGTCAATATCTTAAACCGTTCCAGATAAAACGTTCGCACAAGAGAAGCTACAGACAGGCAGACAAATTTTTTTCCTGAAATTTTAAATTTCGGCATTTTATGACATTCTGACCCTGTTTAAAAGTGAATTATTTTTTGTTTGCTTACAATGTAATGAAACATATTCTTTATTGGATTTTGCAAACAGCAGTAAAAACTATTTATGAGAATTAAAAGAAAAACTAACTTTAGAATTATAAATCGATAATTTTAAAGACAGTTTTTCTTTTAGTTCTCATAAATTAGTCTTTTCTGCTGTTTGCAAAATCCTATAAAGATTATGTTTCATTCTAAATCTATTTCAATAAGAAAAAATTTTCAATTTTTTTTAAAGATTATTTACTATACTTACACTCCACTACATGGGCATAGATGTGGAAGTAACTAAACTATATACTATACTTTCTAAGCAGTCAAATAAAGTACGTTTGATTTGAAAAAATGAAGTGGGTAGCTTAAGTTTGATGATTTATTTTTGTCTACACCTAATTTGAATTTCCAACTGACAGGATATGTCGTGTCTCAAGAGTCAAGTATTTAGCAGTATTCTGACACACAAGTCCATGCAAAGTGATCTGAGAACTACTTCCTAACGAGGTTACTGAACAAACCCCATGTAGCTACATCACTGAACTGTATCGATTCTAATTAAACTGAAACCAAATTAGCAATAATTACTGTTCTAACGTCAGGACTACTGGGGAACAAAACAGTTTCTTATTGTCTTGAATTCGCCTCACGAATGAGCAGGTTGCAGAACAGACATGAACAAAATTTATAATTTAGGTTAAAATGTATGTAAAAATAGTTTCTTTTCGGTTGATGCAGGATTGCGTAATCCAAGGCCTTTAAAATAAGTACAACATTTAATGCTGTTACACTTGAATGCGTCATAATTTGAAAGCTTGTGGATTAAGGTGGACATTCCCTAGAGAGAGACATCCAATAGAGATATATTTATTATTTTTGGCCATAACTGTTTTTTCTTAGTAAGTTTATTTTAAAAAAACTATAAGACTACCTAAGTAGAACCATAACAAGATCAATAGTATGAATTTTCTCTCAATAATTTCAGTGGTTTGCAAAATAGTTAGATTTAAATTTAAAACTAATGCTATACTTCCTATTTCCTAGTTTTAAATCTAACTACTTTACAAACCACTCAAATTGTTGAGTGAAAATTCATAGTAATAGTCTTGTTATGGTTCTACTTAGGTAGTCTTATAGTTTTTTTAAATAAAATAAAAAATAGTTACGACCAAAAATAATAAATATTTCCCTATCGGATGTCTCTTTCTAGGGAATGCCCACTTTAACGATTAATATGAAATATTTATTGCATTTACGACTGTAAATAAATACTCAATAATTTTTAATTCTATATTCCATAAGAAAATAAATAAAATTAATATTATTGCAAATAACAAATAAACTGAGACAAGGATTATATGAACTTATATGCTATATTGAGACTCCCGTATTTCTATTCATTCTTCTTCTTACTTACCACGTCTCAATAGGCGTTTTGTGTCTACACAGAATCTAGTTGGCTTCTTTTACTGTATGGAACATCTAACAGCACCATGCTATTTCGTGCAGTGGCTTACTGAATTTCCACCCAATTAATTTTTTGGTCGTGTAAACTCAAGTTTACCATTTATATATGCCCCAAATATTTAAATATTTACTAATTAACATGCAAATTGTGACAAGGTTCTAGAAAATGTGATATCCATGGTTGTCAATAATACACGGTAAATGTCTTGGTGTATTAAGAATAATATTATCTATAAACTCCTGTGCCAATTTATTCCATACTGAAGGAATAAGTGCCTTTAATGTTTAAACAGTTTTGAGAGGCTCAACGCACAGCGGTCATTTTAAAAATGTATAAATCAGTATAGCTCGACATTCAGAGTAGCTACCGCGCTAGTTTTGGTCTCAAAATATAGCTCTCGACTAGACTTACGAGGTAAAAGTACAAACTAATTAATAGTCCGTAGCATGGCGTCGGAAAACAAACTGTTAAAACACTGCAGGAGAGGGGGACGGACAACTTCACGTTTTAGAAAATTCCGTACATCTTTAGCTGGGTTTAGATCTGGAGACCTTGGTGGTAATTTAAGATAAATAAGGTCATTGATATCAAGTTGATTCAAGTGCATTTTCGTATAGTGAAGTCCAGTATTGCCCTTCAAAAATATTTAGCGGTTGTAAATTTTCACGCGAATTCTAAACTATAACATTTTATCATTTCGTTGTTTTTATATTTACTGTTCCTGTGTACAACTCAAAGTGTTCCCCCAAAGATATTCTCCCGTACCATAATCACCACCAAATTGATTCTGAAGGGGGCTGGAACCTTTGGTATGAAGCTACCTCCAGATGATACCAAAATGGTTTTCGAAACCCGCGTCGGGTGTAATATATGTGATTTGGTGTTGTTGAAAACTATTTCATTGGCATGAAATTGATGCAGTTCATGAACAGTGATCGGTTGTACGGTGTACGCCTCCTCCTGGGACCGTATTCTTGATGGTGAGAGAGAGAGAGAGAGAGAAAGGAACGTTCCTGAGGGAACAATCCCTCATTGCCTTTTCTCGGGAAACTTAGTTGATATTCTTGATAGTCGAGCGGTCGTGTAATAATTTTTTGAAATGAAAGCAGCACGTAGTACTTCAATTAATCACCAGCAAAAAAAGTATGACTAAGTTTATCAGTAATCTAATGGTTTTGAATGTCGAAACAAATGTATACATTTATTTTCTCATAAACTAAATGCATCCATTCTGTGTAAATTTAGACGTTTATCTTGCAAAGTTTGGTCTGCTAATAAAATTTCATGCACTTCAATTTTTTTTTTTTTAATCTTTAATAGGAAACGAATTGAACACAAATCGTCTGAACAAAAATAAACAAGTAGATATCATAACACATGTGACAGATAGAAGGTGCTTGTACTGTCAAATTCCGTCAGGGAGTGACTGGTCCCTTGCAAATTTGTAAGAGATGAAAGATGATTTTCTATTCCCGAAGAGAACCACGTCCACTTCTTTTAATTGTTCTACGCCCTGAAATTCAAGAATAAGGCCCCTGATCGTCTCCAAACCCTTAATCGCCTCGAACTGCCGTGGTAATCGAAGAGCTGGAGAGCTGCGAGGCTGAGACGTGGTTAAAAATTAATTAAATTCAGGCTCTAGACTCATATCTAAGCATGAGATTTATGAGTATTCCGGGGATTTAACAATACTTGAAATGAAAAACGTGAAATAAGAGTTGTTAATATGTGGTACTAACATAGTTCCCTGACTGTTATGGCGTGAAAAAATCAATAAAAAAAAGCTCTTCATACAATAGAATATCAGCGACAGCGGCTGAATTGATAAACAATTTTCTAGTTTTGGTTCTAAATATTATTGTTATTTAAACTAATTTTAATAAACGTCTTGGATTTGAGAGAATAATTTCAAAACTACAACGCGATAAATAAGAAATGATAAAATAAGCCGAAAAAAGGTGGGAAAAATACAGTAATAGTTGATATTTTGGTAAAGGTTAGAGTCGCTACATGTGCTGCCGATAGATGGGCAGCTCATGGTAAAATACTTTGTGTTTAATACGAAAGGTGTATTCTGCTCTCTTACTTGTGTGATGTTGCTTATTAGCGGACTATTATCAAGTTTATGTTAAAATTTTTAAGACATAATTTTAGTATAGTCCGCTAGTGAAACGATATCGTTAAAGCTTGTGTATATCTTTGAGTGTATTTGTTCCAGTTGAAACTAAAGCAGAGCAACTTGCGTTCTAGGACTGACCGTTTTTTTTTATTGTCGTAATCGATGCGCTGTACGACTCCGGTGTCTCACTATGGCCATGTAGATCAATATTTGCTACTTTTGTTTAGTCTGCTGTTCCTTGTCATCAGAGGATACAGAGTCCTAAGACAGGAAGTAAATTTTGCATACCGTCTCGTTGATGTGTTTGCTGTAGGCCAGTCGAGTGTCTAAATGAGCCACCACATGCTTCACAGATTGTGCAATAATTTTGTGTTTCGTGAAGTTCTGGGAGAAATCCACCGACTTACTTTCATTGATCTTTATCTTTCACCGGTTATAGTACGTTGCAATACGAGCCCTGTATACTTTCATTGGTATGTTTGCAAACGCTGTGATTATAAACGTATAAGGCTGTGTCATCGGAGTACATGTGAAATACCTATACGATTGTCCCTCTTTGTGGAAAGTTAGTTGTTCACTCACACTTGGCGCATGCTGCTTCTTTGTACGAATATAGCAGTTTAAGTATATAGACAAGATAATAATTGTAGGTCGATAAATAACTTATTTCCATAACAAAAATGTCAAATTCTAACTTTGATAATACAGCCGAACAATATTTTAGTTAACTGATTAACTATTGAAATAATCTGTGTTTGAAAATAATATAAAGAACATATAAACAGTATTAAAGTGCATTTATCTATATACGTTTCGGTTATATTTTTTACCCAATAGAGTTTCCTGATATAAATGCTTTCTACAGTAATAATTGATATTTGTGGTCATAACGAAAATGCGTTGTACACGTTTTCTATGTAGGACAATTATTATACTCTTCTCAAATACAAAACGAAGAGTATATTGCATTCGATCGACACATTTCTAAAACCGGTAATATTGCTCGTAGAGAAAAAAATTTCACATCGCTGTGTTGGTGATCGAATTCTGAACAACTTCAACCTCAAAATGTCCGTCTGTCCGTCTTATCCGTCTGTTTGTCCATCTGTTCGTCTATTTGTCCGTCCGTCCGTTACATTTCTTGTAAGCACGATAACTTAAGAACGAAAAGTACGATTGTATTGAAATTTGCACAGTAAGTTACTGTTAGCTAGAAGAAGAACTCTATTGCTTTTGAACTAAATCTATCAATAAACAAAAAAGTTACTTACGAATTCTTTAAATTAAAAGAAAAGAAAATTTAAATGTTTTGTAATTAAACTAAAAATGTCTAAAACCAATATTATTTACAAAAGCAACTGCGGAGAGCACCCTATAGAATGTGCAACAATTATATAAAAAATGCAGTAAATTCGCGAAGAAAATAATGGTTAGTTTGTTAATAAATGATTTATAGTTAGAGAGCCGGCTGTACAAATTTCCTATGAATAAGTTACATGAAAAACTTTATATGAATGAGTAAGTACTACCACAGACCTACAGGGAGCTACTTTTCATATAAGCAAATTTTGCTCACGTCATGGAATTTTACCGGAAGTGACGTCAAAATGGGAGGATGTGGACAAATAAGAAGATACAGCCTATTTTTTTAAATAATAAAAGGCTTGTACTTTAACTTAAAAAAAATCATTCATGTATTCGATGACTGAAGAAAACACAAAAAAAAATACTTTAATCGAGGGTGTCTCAGGGTTGCGGGCAAATTAAGCCTAGCACCCGACTACAATCTCATTATATACTTACACACTCACACAAAGTTTTTTATGTATCTTATTCGTAGGAAATCTCTATATCCGGCTCTCCACCTATTAGATGCAAATTAATGGTTACTGAGATTGAACGTGCTCATAGTGACGCACAATCCTACTAATAATAATAATCAAATGACGTAGCAATCCTCAAAGCTTTTAGACTTTTAATCTACCCTAATTATTTAAGCTGTCATCTGCATACATTCATACATATATTTCTAATTTCCGCGGTGAACGTCACATGTACAGTTTCTGTGGGATAGAAACAGTTTCTGTGGGATAGAAACTGTGCAAGAGATCTAGACACGCATGCATCCGAGAGAACGTACAGGTGTAATTATAATTACAACTAGTTGTATACAACGGCCGTGTACGTCTATATGAGTTCCTGCTACATGATTATCTTCTAATTAGGATTCGAGTTAATTGCAGGTACATTTATCTCTGCCTTAATACATCTCCACAAATTATCTGTTTCTGAATATGCTAGGGATTCATATCCTGGGACATATATTAAAGATTAGTCACGAATATACTATTTTGTTGATAATAATGTCTTACATGAAACCTTTTATTTGTTCAAAAAGTGTACATTTCTTGTAATTCGGTTGACAGTTACCGCAAAATTCGCCTCTTTTTATGTAGTAGATTGCAAGCAGAATAGATGCAAAATTGATCCCGTTGCGTAGGTCTCAAATTAATCTTTTGTAAATTCTAGGGACAGCATATCTCATCATTCTGCGAAAAGAAAGCGAAACCCACCCCTTATTTGCTGATCAACATATTTAAACAAAGCCAGTACTTATGTAATAATTATTTAAGAAAATAAAACAAGAAAATAAAATATAACTCTGAATTTAATAATAATTGCAACAAAATAATGCTTGAGTAACGAAAATGAACCCCACTGCATTATGTGCAATGGAAAAGCACCCGTAAGTCTAAGACTTTTTTGACAATGTGGATGGAACCTTTGAGCAATGTGGAATGGAACAAACATAGTCTGTTCCATTGTACATGGTGCTTGTTTATAAATTGTTGTTTATAATTTAATAAGTCAGAGCTAGAGACTCGATGATCGATACACAGCCACACAAAAAAAAAATGTTCGCTTCCACCAACGAAACCTATTACACCCTAGGTTTTTGGGGTCGCTGAATACGAATCCGAGGTCGGTTTTTCTGTATCAGGTGGCGTTAAGGTCATTTCAAGGTCAAATCATTATGTTTCGACAATAAATTTGAAAAAATTTGTGTATAGGTTTTTGAGGTCATTTCAAGGTCAAATCATTATATTTCGACAGAAAACGACATTAAAGTTATTTCAGGGTCAAATGGTGGAAAAAGTGACAAAAATATTCACCTGTTATTTCACGCATAAGCAGAGGATGTATAAGATGTATAACATGTATACGATCGCGTAAAAAGCTAGATTTGTGATATATAAATATTGATTTGTACCTCGACAAGCTGATGAGCGGATCATTCTACACATTCTCTTTCGGGACAGTTGTCACCGACATCACACTTGACGAGGTAGCAGGTAAAGACTAATTTGCCGAAAAAATGCTTTACAGTAGATTTATTCTTATTTATTACATCATTCATTTATAAAATTTAAAGATGCATAAGGAATGACTTAAACATTTTTAAAAATGGTTAATGAAATCAAAATACACTTTAAAAAGTTTACAAAGGAACGATGTCATAAATAGGAATATATTTTTATCTTGAAAGTGGCCTCATAAAAGGTATTGCTGAAGCTACGAGAATAGCTGAAATCGGACACTTTGTCCAAATAAGTTATTTTCGACCAAATCTCTAGAAAAGCAAAATGATTCTGGCAGGCAAAATAATCCATTTTTTGTAGTATATGAGAATAAAGTGGACATTAGGACTACAAAACCCCCGATTACAAGATATGGACACGCTCGACAATCTGCATAGCTTGTAAAATGTGCATAGCTCGTAAAATTAAATAAATGGAATTAACCGGCTTGGTGGCGCAATGCTAAGGCGTTTGGCTTGCGACCAATGGGGTCCCGGGTTCGAATCCTGGCCAGGGTATGGATGTTTAGTGGCGTTTTTCAAGTGTTACCGAGATGGTAGCAGTGTACTAGACCGCTGTTGGGTGGCACAACATATCAAGTCGCTGATATCTATCCTGAGTTCGAGTCTCAGCTGCGGTAGATGGCAATATCGCAGAGAATGGTCGTTGTGTTGATGTCTATGTGTACGTGTACTGGTTGAGTGGTGGAATAGATAGCATTAGCTAAACTCCGCCAGGACGTTATTATAAATAAGACGATTAAATTAAAAAAAATAAATAAAAAAATGCTTGATTTGAAAAATAGACCAAGTTCACAACGTGAGAGTAACTCAACGATCTAGTAAGAGAGTTGGAAAAATCGCGAAATAACAGGTGAATATTTTTGTCAGGTTTTCCACCATTCGACCTTGTAATGACCTTAACGCGACCTGATACCAACAAGCCAACCTCGGATTTGGATTCAGCGACCTTAAAAATCTATATACAAATTTTCTCGCATTTTTCTGTCGAAATCTAATGATTTGACCTTGAAACGACCTTAACGCGACCTGATACCGACAAACCGTTTCGAATTCGGATTCAGGGACCCCAAAAACCTAGGGTGTACTAGTTTTCGTTGGTGGAAGCGAAATTTTGTTTTTTTTTGTGTGGCTGTGTAATGTGATAGAATTCCACAACTTATCCGTCCTTAACTATGTAATAGACTGAAAATATTCGATCGAAACATTATTTTTTAACATGAATATCTATCATATATCAATATGTGATTATAGAAACGTTCGTTTGTCAAATTATTATTTGTTTTTACACTTCGATTTTATACGTTTCTCACGAACGAAAAGCAATTTAATTGTGGTCTGTAAGTACAATAAGTATGTTTCCTCGTGATGCATCACATTATATCACAAGTATAATTAATTATAGTTTCATTTTTATTTAAACGCAGTTTGTTATGTTTATGTATATAATTAACTATTTTATTCCATTTAATATTCTATTATTGTTGTTATGTTACAGAAATATATCATGAAAAAATAAAACCATTGAAATTTCATAGATTTCTGTACTCTCATTACATATACAAGTTATTTGTAATTTTATTCATTTAAAAACATCTCTTTGAACAGGTTTATTTATTGTTAAAAAATGGGTTTTCACGCAGAAAATTGCTTGGATATAAAATAATTATCATTTCGCTAAATATTCAAGTATTAAAGTTTAATTTACTTTCATGTGGGTAATACTACCAAAGAGCAGAGTATTAAGTAATACTCAATAGTATATTATTATATGAGCGATTATGTTAGCGATTATAATGGACATAATAGCGAATGTAATACTATGCTTTTTCTACACCTATTAAACAAATAAATTAGACTGAAATTTTATAACATTAATCGGTATCTACTCGTAAGAAGTGCGTACGTTGGAAAACGTAAACAAACAATATGGCGATACACTTGGTTGGCAGTGTCACGTGAGTTGATTCTCAGCCGCAGCAAGAGTTGATCACGGTCGATTTAAAATATCATCGAATCACCGAAACAATGTATTTTTTTTTTATTCGTATTTGTGGTTGGCCGGTACCATTTTTCATAAGAAAAATGCTAATAAATGCCATATAATTAAAAAAAAATGGCAATTTAATGAATTACGTAACATATTTACTGTATGTATCAAAAAATAATCCGTCGCAAATATTTGTTCAGAACTCCGTAAGAACATATCAACAACATATGTAAGGCATTAAATTTTTTACTAAAAAGTTCATGAGAACATATTTTTAACACGCTTCTGTTAGCTTGACCTGTAACATTGTAATGGAATTTTACACCTCACTTTTCACCCAATTCCAGATGTCATATTGACCTGAAGTTCGGCATTATATGGCTCGCATGACAATACAATTTGACATTGCTATCCAAGATGGCGTTTTAAAGATGGCGGACAATCTATTGTCATCTAATATTCGATTCTGCTAAAAAATGGTATCGGGAGGTGACACAGCGTGGCATGTACGAGTTTTTTGGTCAAAATTCGACCCCTTCTTTGCAATTCAACCAAAATCAATTTATTTGGGCTCAATATTTTCGTAATACTGAGCACTTTAATGAGGAACTGCGACAATTGCTATCCAGCTTATTTTTTACTCGTGGCACTCATGGTAACTGTTAAAAGCTTGTAAAAATGTGAAAACCCTATAAAGGCAGAATCTAGACACTATTATTTCCTTATAACTCCTTGGAAGTCCATCAATATCATGCTTTATCATGATTTTTGACTTGTAGAATCTGAATTTCAAGGGTCCAAAAGCAGATACTTAAATAATTTTATAAATGACCATTTCTTGCCCGAAATTGGTCATTTTTGAGCCCTTTTATGCATGTAACAAAATCTAAAGTACCAAATACCCTTTTATATTAAGTTCTTTTATTCGCAGAATTTGTATATAAGTGTCACAAACAAAAAAGTCAAAAAGCTACGAACTATGACCATTTTTTGATTATTTTTGTTCATTCTTTAGTCATTTATTTGCTTGTAAACGATTAATAGTGCGCGATCTAAATAAGTATGCATTCTGTAATTTTCTTTTACCTATAGGATTCGAAATTCATGGTTCTGAAACCTAATACTCCAAATAATTTTTGCCATTTTGTTTCCAATATTGATATTTTTGGGGTCCTATTTTGAGTGCAATGAAATCTAAAGTACCAGAACTCATGTATGTTAAGTTCCTTTAACCGTAGAATTTGAATATAAGTATCACAGAACGAAAAGGTCAAAAGGCTATGAACTGCAACTATTTTTTGGTCATTTTTGGTCATTTATCTGCTTGTGAACGGTTATTTTTACGAAAACTAAATAAGTAACCACGTATTTCGCGTTCTGCAATGTTTCTTGCCCATGTACGATTTAGATTTCATGGTTCTGAAACCTAATAGTCTAAAAATTTTTAGAAATTGCCAATTTTTGGCCAATATTGGTAGTTCTCGGGTCCATTTTTGTATGTAACAACATCTAAAGTACCCAAAAATATATATAAACATTTCCTGTATGAGATTTTTTTTTCTAAACAACTTCAACTAGTTGTTATATTTAATTCAAAAGTCAAAACAAAAAATATTAGAATCTACTACAATTTTTTCCATATGTATTTTATAAATAGTAAACAAAAAACCTTAACTAAATGTAATTAAATATTGCTTTTTTTTCTTTTTAAGAAAAAACATTATTTATTTATAAATCGTGCTTTTCTTTGAACGTCTATAGCTTTTAAATGTATTGTGCCCAAAAACTACCAAGTTCGGCCAAAAAAATGGTCATTTCTAAAATTCTTTTGGTATATGGTCTCAGGCCCTTGAGATTCAGATTCTGCAAGTCAAAAATCATGATAAAATATGATATTGATGGACTTCCAAGGAATTATATAGGAAATAACAGTGTCTAGGTTCTGCCTTTATAGAATGTTTACATTTTTTACAGGCTTTTGACGTCTTTCATATGTCAAAAATGAGCTGGATTGCAATGTTCGTAGTTCTTCATTAAAGTGCACAGTATTACGACAATTTTGGGCCCAAGTAGATTGATTTTGGTTGAATTACAAAGGAGTCGAATTTTGACCTAAAAAACTTGTAAATACTGTGTGAAACTCTCAAAGTAGGTACCTGGAAAAACAGAAAATTTTGCTCATTGGGCGCCCCAGGCTTTTACGTTTACTAATATAATTATTGTTATTATTAATGTTATTTTCTTCTTTTCAGAACATTTCTTAACAATTTCAGTTTGTGCTTAAAATCGTGTTCTTAACTGTTTTTCTACACCTGTTTAATTACATGACAATTATTACCAATTTTTTGGTCAAAAATCGTACCCATAATACACTGTAGTGAATTGTGGATTCATAATTCACTGCATCCGCCCAATCACAAACACAAATTCAGAAATCACTGTTTCATTGATCCAATAATATTTTAAATCTACTGCGATCAACTCTTGCTGCGGCTGACAATCAACTCGCTGACAGTGACAATAAAATGTACGTTGTCAACTTATTACGAATAGGTACCGATTAATGCTACCAAATTTCCGTGTAATTAATTTGTTTAATAGGTGTAGAAAAAGCATAGTATTACATTCGCAATTATCACCATTATTCACTCAGAAGATTTACGCCACTCGCCTTCGGCTCGTGGGCTCAAAAATCGTCCTCGTGAATAATGGCTATCATAATCGCTCATATAATAATATAGCACTAAAATTATTTATTTATTGCCTGTTGTAGTTTACGAGCTACAGCCGCCAGCGTGCAGGCGTAAAATGACTGTTTTTCGCGAGTGGTATAGCAAGCGGGGTTCTACGATCGATGACATGTGTCCATTCACATCCTACCATTGTACTTCTTGTACAAGAAAGTCAAAAGGTCATCTGATGAAGTGATCGACAATGACCAAAGGGTGTAGAAGAAGAACAATGAGCAAAGGGTATATGCAGCTGCCCTAAGCTCGGTATCATTGGTATTTACATAATTATAAAAATGTACAAATCTGAATGCCATGATACATTTTTAATCACCATTCAAGGATCTTTAATAAATATTTATATTTAGTGCGTGATGAATTTTTAATCGCTGTTGACATAAATATTGATGTTTACTTGCATTGAGATATTAATATTCTCTTTGTGTCCTATTTAATTGCTTACATAAATTAGTCTCATTTTATGTATTTACTATTTAAATATAATAAACATATTTGACTAATTACTCCTTTTTGATTAATCCTTATCAATAACACTTAACGCTACAGTAATAAGCATAAGCACGTGGCGTTTGAACCGCTAGATGGTCATTGACAATCACAAGAGATTAGGGCTGCTGAATATACCCTCTGGTCATTGTCGATCACTTCTTCGGATGACCTTTTGACCTTCTCGTACAAGAAGTACAAGAATGGTAAGATGTGGATGGACACATGCCATCGGTCGTAGAACCCCGCTTGCTATACTACTTTCGCGCAATTCTCCAAGCGGCCCCGATGATTGATAATCGAATCTGTGAACAAATTGTTCACCAGCTCCTAAACTAGCCGGAAGGTTGGTGAATGATTTCTTCAGTGTTTTTCACCCCCTAAAATTTTATAGATGCGTAGTATCTTATTCCTGAAGGAGGTATCGACCATCTGACTAGGCAACCCCTACCCAAACTGCACCCCTATTTTTTAATCAGGGGTAGACTTCTACCCGAGGTTGCCCAACCAGGTGTTTGATACCTCCTTCAGGAATAAAGAAACTGTCAAAAGGATGAAAAAATTGTGGGGGTTAGTTAAATACAAAAACAAGAATAGTGCTATAGCCCCAGTAAGAAGCAAGTGTGCCCACTGCACTCTTGTTTCTTATTGGTAGGTATACCACTATTCTTATTTTTGTAGAAGAAACTATCTTTCTACAAAATATCGGCGAGTGTAAACCACTTTGAACAATTCGTTCACCAGCTCAATTGGTACAAGCGGCGAAAGGTAAAAAAACACCATGCCTTGAAATTTTACCAAATTATTTCTAATTGTTTAAAAGAATTGTGCAAGCTTAAATAAATATAAATAAATAAATCTCTATTAATAGCAAAATGCTAACAAAGTGGCAATAAGTTGTTAAATTACCTAAATTACCTATTTATTATTTAATTAAATATTTACATTCAGTTTTATATGTTTTTTACAATTTACTTTAAATTTGTCAACACTACAGATTTTTATATGCAATGGCAAATCATTATATTGTTTCAACCCCTTGTGATATAAATTATTCTGACTGTGTTATTTACAGTTTCAATATAAACATTTTCTCTTGATCGTGTGTTACGTTTATGTGTATCTTTAATAAGTTAAAAAGAGTACAGTAATCATATAAATGTTGTGGTAGCTTACCATGCAACAATTTATATATAAATGTCATAGTATTAAGCATAATTCTTTGCCTTACATTCAAAAAATTAGCAGATACTGCATCACTTTTATTGCTGTATATTTGTTACAACCCAAGATAACGCGTAGAATTTGATTTTGTTTTTCTTGTAGTACGTTTATTTCTGAATTATTCAGTAGAAACAAAATTGTTGAGCAAAAATTTAAATGTGGTAGGATTATAGCCTTATATATTGTTGTTTTCGACCATATTGAGAGATCCTTACCGATTCTTCCTAATAAGTTGGCTTTTCTTGCAATTTTGTTAGTAATGTATGTAGTATGATTTGAAAATGATAAATTGTCATCTATTATTACTCCTAAATATTTGATTTCGCGAACTTGTTCTATTTTACTATTTCCTATCATTACATTTTGATGATGTGTTGTATTTGCTACGTTGTATTTGCTTTTTATTATCATTAATTTGGTCTTGTGTAGGTTTAATTTTAAATTATTATTGTATAGCCAAAGCTCAAGATCGTTTAATTCATTGTTTAATATATCGGTTATCAAATTAACATTATCACCTATAACATATACCAGAGTATCATCTAACAAAAGTTGAATTTTACATTTTTTTAAAATTTCACTATGTCATTTATATATATTACAAATAGGTTCGGACCTATGACAGTTCCTTGTGGCACCCCATATGTAGTCAGCCTTGGTGAAGATATACATTCATTAAATTTTGTCACTTAATAATAATAATAATAATAATAAAATGGCTTTATTTAGGAATAAATGTAAAAATACAAAAATATAAAATTACAATACATTCCTAAATTAATGCGAAGTCTAGCTTAATAGCCACTCAACTTAACCTTTTACTTTATAATAATAATTTAAAGCTAATCTAATCTAATGTAAAGTACGTAGATAAAAATAAAATATATATACACCCATGTACATACGTACATACATACATACGTACATACATACATACATACATACATACATACATATACTTACATATACAGATACATATACACATATACATATAAAGATTTAAATATAGTAATGCGGGTTACAATAATTGAAGCTAAAAATTAAGTAAAAGTAAGAACTTGAGTTCGGTTATTCAAATAGTCTTCCATCCATTGGATTACAACTGGTCCAAAACCATGCTTTATTAATTTTTTTAATCAATAATTGCCTGTGAATTGTCTCAAATGCTTGAGGGAAGTCTAAAAACACAACTCCAATCATTAGTTTTTGTTCCAAAGCACTTTTTCAATTGTATAAGATTGTTTGTAGTGCACTCTCACAAGAGTTTTTCTTTCTAAATCCAGCTTGAAACTTAGTTAATATAGAACAAAATAATATTTTGTTCTATATAGTCCACAACTTTTTCATTGACAACTACTTCTAATAATTTTTCATATACTGGGATTGTGTTAATAGGTCGGAATTCTTCACATCGTATGGTGTTAACTAACTTTTTAATAGGTATAACAGTAGTCCTTTCCAAGTTTTAGAAAACGTCCCTGTACTCAAACTGTTATTTATCAGCTATTGCTTCAAACGAAATTTTTAAGATTTTTGTGTTAAAGCCATCAACACTACTTTGTTTGTTTTTTAATTACTTAACATATTCTATTAATTCTCCCATCTGTAGCTGTTTAAAAGTTTCCATTTTACAATTTACATTCTCTGTGTTTCTTATAATTTCTTCATCAGTCGTATTTCGATTTATGTTAGTCGATATCTGGTTTATGCTGTCTATAAAGAATGTATTAAATTTTTCAGTGATTAACTCGTTATCTTTGATTAATTGATCATCAAACATTATTCCATGTTTCGGGTTGCTACTTCGTTCTATAAGATGTCTCCATGGTTTCCACATTTCAGTTGGTTCGTTTTTCACTTCGTCTATTTTTTCTGCATAATATTTTTATTTTTGAAGTCATATCAATGTTCCTACTCCATTTCTGTGCTGCTCAAAGTTCTTCCAGTTTATTTCAGAGCTTGTTATCATTGCTTTCTTATACAATTTATCTCTTTCCTTCATTTCTTGACTGATTTCTTTGGTCCACCACTATTTAATACCACATTTGCCATTTACTATTCTTTCTTCTGTTGGTGCATGTTTGTCTAGTACTATATTACTATAGTACTAGACAAACATGCATGTATTCACAAGTCTTTCAGCCAATATGTTTGTGTTTGTGCAATTTGTTAACCATTTCTCTTCCTTTAAATCTAGTTGAAATTCAGTCTCATTTATATTCTCATAGTTTCTTATCTGAATCTTACTTGGTTCAATGTTTTGTTTTTGTTCTATTTGAATTTGATATAATGCTATGAACACTTATTTTTGGTGTTGAATGTAGGTCACATTTAAGTTCTTTATCATTTGTAATTATTAAATCTATTATTGAAGCGCTTTCTCCTGTTACTCGAGTAAATTTATTAATAGTAGTGATACATATCATGCCGTTGATCTGACTCCAATGATGCCAATCGATTATTACTTCTACACCCACGCAGTAGATGTTTTCAGCCCCTCCATCACCTCCACTCCATTATTAAGAGGTTAAAAACATAAAAATGACACATTCACTTGAAATTTGGTACACGTATACATTATAACGACATTTGGAACTAGATTATATTTTAAGATAATTCCGTTGAAGGGGTGAGCGGTAAGTAGGGGTAAATATGGGAAAATAAGCAAAGCAAGCTGGTAAAAGCGCAGAAATACTCCATTATTAAAGAGATCGATAAAATGAAATTGATATATTCACTTGATATTTGGTACACGTGTGTATTGTACTGCCATCTGGTTCGATGATTCCATTGAAGGGGTGGGGGTAAATTGGGAAAAATAGGGGACATCTGCCTCAAATATGTTATTAGAATACTATGACCAATTATATCCATATACCAGAGTGCAAATATAGTCGAAATGTTTTCCTTTACAGAAGCTAGAATGGTTAATCTAGATGTGGGAGTGTTGAGTCCTTAGGCAGCGATTTTTTTTTAGAGTATCGGGAAATTAATGAAAGTGATTTTACCAATTCCACTGCGCTAATAGTAGTTTTTAGTTTATAATTAATATCCTAGTTCTAGCTGATTGGACTTGACCCTAGTGTCATAAAAAAAGAAAGAGAAAACGTGCTACCCTGTATCTGTAGTTCTGTAAATGAACGATGGGCTGTTGAACATAATTAAACCTATAAGTTACGTTTACATGGAGATCGACAAGGAATGCACAAAAGCAAGGTTTCTTTAACTTATCGAATTCCGTCGTCCTCTAACGTTTCGGATGTGAACGGATTCTAACCCTTGACAATGAGGTAAAAGATGTGACGAAAGAATGACAAAAATCAGTCGTTTTGGTTATAGAATTGATTAAATAACGTAGATGAGAATTGTGGAATAGCATATAATGTTTTAATGTACTATGATTTAAAAAAATACCACTAATTTGTTCTGACATAACTTGGTAAACAGCTTTTATTGCGTCTTTAATAAATGACGGCATTATAAACCGCGATGTGGAAAATGGAAGCTGTTCTGATTTAGAATGTACTCTACTTTATTATATAAAGTGACTTCGTGCATGAGTTTACTTTACTTTACTATTAAACTTATCAAATGGTTAACTTTGCAGATGTGTACTTCCTCTCAGCATTTTATCACATCTGACTCGTTTAATTTTATTTAAAATATACAGACATACTAAATACCAGTTTATATTCAAGCGTGAACTTCTCCAGTCTGATTGAATAACATCTAATCAACTAGTAACATAATTATGTTATTGTAATTGCAAAACTTGATAAACAAGTAATAAAGTTAATATACGTACGTTGCGCATGCTTAATTCTGCTTTTAAGATGTAGGCATTTTGCAACAAGTGACGACGTAATGTCTACATTATATTATTATCTGTGGTGTTTTATACAGGATGATTAATTTTGGCTGTATATTAGAAGTATATGAAGAAAGAACCATAATAGTAAAGTTAGAAATTGACTGTAGTTCTAACGGGGTAGGATCTATTCAGCGAAAATATTTTTAAAATAATGGGATTTCGGGTTATACCGAAAGTTGGCCCGAAAGGACCCCACTATTTCAATGTAAAAGTCGTTTCGATCAAATTCTCTCATTTTTTGCACAGAGCTAGTTTTCGGTATCCTGAGTTAAGCTCTCCATGGGCACAAGAAAATCCTATGACAGGATTTTGAGTTATTGGCCAATGAAGGTCTCATTTTACCTATACGGGAATAGCACTTTTAGAACTTAGCGATTTTTTTACTCTTTTACTTTTTTCTGCAAAGAGCATTGGACAATTTCGAAAAAAATTGAGGATATACCCGGGATGATTCCAGACTCTTTTTGCCTCTTGCAATTTTTGTCCAAACTTCTTCTTGAGTAAAAGAATCGCAAAGTTATAAAAATACTATTCTCGTATAGGTAAAATGAGACCTTCATTGGTCAATAACACAAAATCCTGTCATAGGATTTTCTTGTGCCCATGGAGACATTTGTTCAGAATGCCGAAAACTAGCTCCATGCAAAAAATGGGAGCAATTGAAACCACTTTTACACTGAAATAAAGCGGGGTCTTTTGTTATTTTAAGTAGAATGTCCTCCCTCATTTTTATTTTTTATTTTTATAATTTACAAAAAAACTGAAAGACGTTTTATTGAATGTTCCCGATACCTAAGATTAATATTCTCTGAGATATTAATTTTATTCGGAAAATTTTTACAAAAAAGTTTTATTCTTTATAGGATTTTGCAAACAGCAGAAGAATAATCATCTATGAGAACTAAAAGAAGAACTATTTATAAAAATATTAATGAAATCTTTGCATTCTTTCGATAACCTGATTTCTGGTTATGCTAGCAAATTAAAATCCTAAAATAAATTTGTCTAATTCCTTATTTGAAAATTCTCAATCTAACACTAGCATCCACACAGTCCCCTACGGCCATGTAGATTAAACAAGTATCTGCATAACTTCCTACGGTCATGAAGATTCAGTTAAAAATGAGAACAAAGGCCTAAAATGGATTTATTTAACTACCTTGTCTCAAAAATTTTTCATTCCAATTACATTTTCATGAAATCTATCATTCTATTTCCTGGAAATGCTTAGCCTTTGAAACGTTTTTCGCCTTTATTCTGGAGCTCATCAGAAAGACATAAAGCCCCTCATAAAGATGTTTCATGCAAAACCAAGACAATTTCTAATAACAATTATATTTGACATTGACTGATAAAAACTACAGATCTTCATTTATCTATTAGCTAACTAGTGTTGGAGCCTATATACTCTATGCATGTTTAAAAGTGAATTATTATTTGTTTGTTTATAATTGCCTTGAAACATATTTATTATAGGATTTTGCAAACAGCAGAAAAAATAACTATCTGTGAGGACTAAAAGAAAAACTATATGTAAAAATTAATGAAATCTTTGCATTCTTCCGATAACCTGAATTCTGGTTATGCTAATAAATTAAAATCCTAAAATGAATTTGTCTAATTTCTTATTTGAAAATTCTCTTTCTGATGAGCTTCAGAATGAAGGCTATGTATTTCCAAGAAACAGAATGATAGATCTCATGAAAATATAATCCATAAGAATGAAACATTTTTGAGACAAGGTAGGTAAATAAATTAATTTTAGACCTTTGTTCTCATTTTTAACTGAAACTTTATGGCCGTAGGGGGTTATGTAAATACTACTTTAATCTGCATGGCCGTAGGGGACTGAGTGGATGCTAGTGTTAGAATGAAAATTTTCAAGTAAGAAATTAGACAAATTAATTTTAGGATTTTAATTTGCTAGCATAACCAGAATTCAGGTTATCGAGGATTTCATTAATATTTTTACGTAGGTATAGTTTTTCTTTTAGTTCTCATAGATGGTTATTTTTTCTGCTGTTTGCAAATCCTATAAAGAATATGTTTCAATACAATTATAATCAAATGAATAATAATTCACATTTAAACATAAAAATATTAGTTCCAATCATTGATAATAATATGTTAATTCTCTTTATTAGTGTAAGGCAAGGTATTGGAGTTAACCATCATGTAAAATAATTATGAAACTACTACCCGCTGAAAAGTTTTTAAAATTGATGAGATATGTCGACCACGCAAAAACAGCAAGGAGTGTTTTATTTAATAGCACAATATCTAACTAAATAGAGATAGAGAAAAAGAATGTGCGTCTAACCAAGGATCATGTTCCTATGTCCAAAATGTATGGTTCTTTAGATATTTGCGATTGTTAATATTATTGATGAAAATTGAAGAGTTTTGTCTCCTAAAGAGTAGGCTTTGACCGTTGACAAAACAAAATGTGTAATTTATTATTACAGCATTTCATTACATGTAGTTGGTGTTATGTGGCTAAAATGGCAAATAATTTACTCACACTCAGATATTTTGAATTTATTTAACACTCATGGACAGTATTACAAAATTAATAGTAGAACATGAAGAAAATATAATGAAATATATCGTGAACTGTCATCCATGAATCCACAAAAGTGTGGAAGATTGCAGAGTAATTTTGTTAGATCTGACAGCCGACACGCAGAAGAATAATGTCAAATGAAGATAATGAAATTAATGCAAATCTCAGTCATTCGATTCATTCAGCCCATTCAGCGGCAGTGGATTTGGGGATTTCTTACAGCTTCATTTAGAGGATTTTAATTTTATAAAATGACATTAATTCGCACACAAGAAGACCCTCAATATTTAGACAACATTTTTTAGAGTGATGAGTAATGAATTTTTAGAGAAAGGTAATATCAATTGCAGAAATTCGTACTTAGGGATAATCATAATCTTCGTGTTACACGACCGAGGAATTGTCATCATAAATTCAGTTGCAATGTATTTTGTTTGTTAGTAGACACAAATTGTGTTACCACATTTACGACCAAAATTTCATGAAGCAAAATATGTTTTTAAAAATTGCCGTAATGCAGTTTTTAGACATCCATTAATCAATATTTCCTATGCTGATACCAATTCGATGGAGTACCAGATCATTCTACGAGTAACGAATTGGATGAGATGATCGAAGACAGGTGGATAAGGGGTTTATCTCCATGGATTAGGTCTGCCTGGTCTCCTGACTGACCCCTATGGATTTTTATCTTTTTTTTTTCTATTGGAGGAGGGGAAACCTTCATAGGCTTCCCGTCTGGGATGTGGTCGACGCGACGGGGGTATGTGGGATTCACTCCCTGAGGGGGAGAACCTACCCACTAAACCCCTCCCCCCCTTCATCACCTCCAGTTTGGAACCGCAGAGCATTACATCAAACTGGATTGTTTTTTACCTATGGTCTTCTAGTCACCATTTCTACCTCTTTGCCTCTCCTCTTCTTGTATTCTCCTTTCGTCTGTTTCTTTCTTCTTGAGCACATTCTTTATATAATTGTGGATTGTACGCCAGTTTTCTTCGTTTGCCAACATCAGTTCTATGATGTTTTCCACCGTTACGTTCTCCCCAGTACTTTGACACATTTCTTCCCTTTGGGTTGTCAATTTCTTACATTCGAAGAACGTGTGTTCTGGTGAGTCCCCGCATAAACAGTGAGGTCTATCTAACCGTGGCGAACAACAGGAACTGTTCGATACAGTTAGGATAGCATTTGGACTAAAATAAAATTCGGAACTAAATTAATTCTAAAATGTTTAGAGATTTATGAACACCATACTGAATAGTTTAATTGACGTTTTGTTGTAAAATTTTCATTTTATTTTATTTTATTGATAAAACGAGAAAATTGAAGATATCTAATAAACTATGGATATAGGAACGTGAGACACAATTTTTGTCTCTTTCGAATGGTGTATTTAGTTTGGTATAACTCCAATACTTTGTCTTACACTCATATGAGAATCAACGTGTTATCAATTATGGTAACTGAGTGGTAAACTTCTACAATATACAACTTCTGTCTCAAAATTTTCGGAAAATAATGAATATCTCAGAAAACATAAATTTTAGAGGTAGGAAACCTTTAACAAAATGGCCATTCAATTTTCCGTAGATTCTGAAAAGAGAATAAAATAAAAATTAGGGCATTCTGTTTAGAATTGCGTTCGGGTCAACTTCCGGTATAACTGGAAATGCCACAATTTTGAAAATATTTTCGTTCAACAGTTCCTACTGTATTAGGGACAAATTTTCACATCCATATTCTCAATATTATCCTTTCTCCTTATATTTCTCTCCTTATATTTCAAATAGGCGACCTTTTTATACATGTTTTATACATTATAAACTGCTCTTGTACCTGACTTACCATATGTACATAAACTACATGGTGAATAAATATGTCTATATCTATGTCTAATGTGAATCGTCTTGTATATCTGTGTATTAAACATTGAGAAATATATTTTAAAATATGTATTATCTAACTTAGAAAATTCGTTAATCGCTTTGTTAAAGAACGCGTTGCGAGAGAACAAATATAGAGTTTGCGACGTTTTATCGAGATAGCAAGGGAATCTTACGTGCCTATGTACCTTTGTTTCGTAAAGCTTTCGACAAAGTGGAATGGGACAAACTGTGGGCTGTATTATTGGAGATGGGAATACCCAGACATGTGGTCTTTATTATTCGCCACCCACATGAAGAAAACTGCTTTTGTGAAAATCGACAGCACTAAATCCGACAAATGAAAGTTTGCATAAATGCCAGAGAGGGTTTTATGTTGTTACTAATCTCTTTAATATCTAGGGTGATCGTATGAAATGGGATATTTGCTAACTGGTTGGGAGGGAGAAGTAGTTGTAGGTGTAGCTATGCTTTTTAATTTGAAATTTACAAATGAGGCAGTCCTCTTTAAATGCAGTAATTTGTAATTCAGTTGTTTGACGGTGTTCAAACAATAAGGCGTCGATTCAGAATCAAAAGGTTGCTTAGCATACTACAAGTCAAGCTGTTTGAAATTCTCATGTAGTAATATATTCATTTGACATTTAGTTAGTGAATATATATTTTTTAATGTTTACGAAAATAAAAAGGAAATGTGTAAAACATGCAAAGAAGTTTGTGTAGAACCCTAAAACATATTAATATTAATTCAAGGCAGTCCGAGAGTCTTGCCGTTTTTACAGATTCCAGTGCGGTTTTATTTATTAATAAAGCCTCTAAATCAACAAATTCCAATATATAGTAGGAATAAGTTTATATTACAATTAAATAATTTTACCTTCAATTAATCATAAATCATTGTTCCCTAAAGACTTAATAATAGGTATTGCACTTGGGGATTTAAATTTAGAAACTAGAATTTTGTTGGGTTGGCAATTGCCACACTGGATTTGGTTACTTGGTGCCATATTCTGCCAATTGTCTTTTGAATTCGTTGGTGGGAAGTTGTGTGCAGCACTTCGAAAAACACAAAATTGGTTATTTGGAGATTGGGGCTGGACAAGTGACTCCCGTAAATAGTACCTGGCATTTGGGTAGTTCAGAAGCTTCTGAGAGTTTTGCTGGCTGTGGACAAGGGTAAGTTGTTGGCCCTTTATTTTAGTCTTCGAGCTTTATCTGCCCAGGTGCAATTTGGGGTACTCATATTTATTTGAATAATTAATTACAAAAATACAGTCTACAATCGAACATTGGTTCTTCGAGCTCAGATATTTGCTGAATTAGTATTAATAATTTGTTAGAAATTGCAATACATTGGTTTGTCTTGAACTTTTTATACCCAAGTTTTTTTGAACTGGTTAGAGTTTTTATACTTGTAAATTTTTTTTGATATGGTAAGAAATCATAAGATAACTTCTTAAGAGATAGTGAGAAATCAAGTGGTTCTTCTTCTGCCAGGTAGTTCAAATGTACATTTGACATTTGTTGTTAGTTGAATTAAAGAATTCGTCAAGGTGCATTTATTTAACAATAATATTTGTCATTTATCATATTCAGATTGTTGTTTGCTATTAAATCGATATGGCAGATAAAATAAAGTCTTTGCAGAAAGAAATGACAACTATTTTGAACCTTGGGGAAAAGCTCTTAAATTTATGTATTACAGCTGAAAGTTCCGATAATCTGGAAAAAATAGAAAATTGTCTTATAAGAGCGGGAGATTTTGTAAGCAATATTAAACAATTTGAGCAACAAAATGCAACAATTGGAAAGTTGGCTGTTAAAGAAAACGTTTCTCTTGCGGAAGATTATTATGAATTAGTAGAATCTTTCGACAATATTTCTTATTCTGTTAGAACAAAAGAACGACATTTACAGCGTTTGTTTGACAAAAAGGTCCAAGTTGATAGTGTTCAAACTTCTAGCACTCCACCGATAGCTACAGGTTCTCAGGTGAAATTACCGTTGATAAAATTACCAACATTTTCGGGAGATATAACGTTATATCAGTCGTTCATAGAGTTATATAACAGCTTAATACATAATAGAACAGACTTATCCGAAGTTGACAAATTTCAGTACCTTACTTTATCTTTGGAGGGTGAACCTCTCTCATTAATAAAATGTTTGAAAATAACTCCGGCTAATTATTCAATAGCTTTAGAAACTTTAAGTAACAGATATTTGAATATTAGATTGGTGGCGAATAGTTATTTACATAATATCAATGGGTTGGGTCCAATGTCGAAGAGATCCTCGCAGTCTTTAAAGAAAGTATTGGATCAATTTAGGGAAAATTGGTCTGCCTATAAAGCAATCTTAACTGCAAAGGAAGATCAACTTAATTTGTTAGCTGTAAATATGTTTTTACAAAAATTAGACATTAATACTCGGGAGCAATTCGAGTTAAGTATCGTGGATGATGGACAGCTGATTCCCTCGATAGAAACATTGTTGAATTTTGTTCAGAAGCAGAGTTTAGCTTTAGACAATATAGGTTGTGTTTCGAATCCAAAGATGTCTAAAGTGGTAAAAAGGGATCCAAAGCCCAAGGTTAAACCGTCGCCGGTATCATTAGTCGCAAATTCGGCAGTAATTTGTCCATTATGTAAGGCAAATCATGCAGTTCTGAAGTGTGACAAGTTCCTCACTAAATCGCCATATGAAAGATTTAAAACAATAAAAAATAAGAATCTTTGTTTGAATTGTTTGAGCAGTGCGCATTTGGTGAAAGCTTGTGATTCGTCCAGAGTGTGTACTACATGCAATAGGAAACATCATGATTTGTTGCATTATGCAAAAAATGCTGGTGCAGCGGATGATACTCAGACAATAGATATACGGTCAGTCCCAACTGAGGCGCAGAATGTTGTGGCAGATATACCTGGGGTTTCATCAGATCACTCCGTGTTTACAGGTATGGTGGCATCGGAACCTACCATATTGTTGGCGACTGCCATTGTTAATGTTTTAGATGTCTCAGGGTCACCGGTTCCTGTTAGGCTTGTGGTAGATTGTGGTTCGCAAGTGAATTTTATTTCGGAAACTTGCGTTCAACGTTTAGGTCTTACACGCACTTCATCGTCTCTTTGCATTCGGGGCTTGAATCAGCTACCGTCTATTAGAAGCAGAGGTATTGTGACTTGCACATTGCAATCTCGGATTGAAAATAATTCGAAGCTAGTGTTGGAAGCACAGGTTCTTTCTAATATTTGTAGTGACATGCCTTCGGTGTCTCTAAACACAAAAGATTGGCGTCACATTACAAATTTGAAATTGGCAGATCCCTTTTTCTATCGAAAGCAACCCATTGACATGCTTATTGGAGCAGAGGTATTTCCTCAGATCTTATTAGGCAGGGTTATTTCAGGAAAGGAGGATAGGGAACCAGCAGCTATTGATACCATTTTTGGTTATATTTTGATGGGAAGAATTCACACTGGAATTTCTGTAGATCCCTCTTGTTTATTTCTAGAAACGTCTTTAGAGGACGTAGTAAAGAAGTTTTGGGAATTAGAACAAATTCATCTACCTAAATTGAGCATTAGTGATGAACAGTGTGAACAACATTTTGTAGACACTCATATTAGAAATCCAGAAGGAAGATATGTAGTATCGTTGCCCTTTAAGGAAGGTTATCCTCCTACATTTGGGGATAGTTATTCCATTGCATTGAAATGTTTGAGGTCGTTGGAGAATCGTTTGTTGAAAAATCCTAAATTATATGAATCTTATTGTGAAGTCATGCAGGATTATTTAAATGCCGGGCATATGACGATCGCTCATCCAGCATCAAATCCAGACCAGGTTTATTATATCCCTCATCATGGAGTTATGAAACCGGACAGTACGAGTACTAAATTGCGCGTAGTTTTTAACGCATCTTGTAAGTCTTCAAGGGGAATATCTTTAAATGAAACCTTGTTAGCTGGTCCTAAATTGCACACAGACATTACTACAATCTTGCTACATTTTCGACTGCACAAATATGTCTTAATTGCAGACATAAAGCAGATGTACCGGCAAATATTAGTGAAAAGGGAACACTGGGATTTTCAAAGGCTCGTATGGAGGTTTCATCCGGATGAACCGGTACAGGAGTATGTGATGAATAGGGTCACATTTGGTATTTCCTCGGCTCCATATTTGGCCTTAAGAACTCTGAAGCAGCTAGCATTAGATGAGGGTTCTGATTTTCCCAAAGCTGCGGAAGTATTACAATCAGACATTTATGTAGACGATGTCATCACAGGGGGTAACTCTGTTGAGGAAACCCGCAATTTAGCTTTCGACCTCATTCTCCTCTTGAAAAGAGGTGGATTTGATCTTAGGAAATTTGCAAGCAATGAACCAAGCGTGTTGAGTAGTCTTCCCATATCCGTTCAACAATCTGTTTCATTTGACAAGGAGGAACCTTCATTCGTTAAAGTGTTAGGCTTGCAGTGGAGTCCTGCATCTGATAGTTTTGCTTATAATATTTGTCCTCAATCCAATCTCTGCACAAAACGCATCATTTTATCAGAGTTGGCAAGGATATTTGATCCTTTGGGCTTTTTGGCCCCATTAGTTGTGTTTGCTAAACATCTTATTCAGAAACTTTGGATGTTAGGAATAGAATGGGACCAACAGCCTCCGGTAGACATTGTGTCACGGTGGGAAACATATCAGGCTGAACTACCTTTGTTGGAGAATATAGCTCTTCCTCGTTATTTACCAATGGATGAATCTACGATATGTGAGATACATGGGTTTTGTGATAGTAGTGAAATTGCATATGCTGCTGTTGTTTATTTTCAATTAAGTCAACCGAATGGAGATATTTCTACTATCTTGATTTGTAGTAAATCGAGAGTGGCCCCACTAAAAAAGCTCTCAATACCTCGATTGGAGCTAAATTCTGCAGTTCTTCTGGCAGAGCTAATAACATTTGTTCGAAATGTTTTTGCACAGAAGATTCGATTCTCCCGTATATGGGCATGGTCGGATTCTCAAGTGGTTTTGGCGTGGATAAAGTCTCCTTCATATAAGTGGCAAACGTTTGTTGCCAATAGGGTGGCCTTAATCCAGGAGCAATTACCTGGGAACCATTGGCATCATGTCTCGTCGGTGGATAATCCGGCAGACTGTGCATCACGAGGTTTACTTCCGTCCCAGCTGCTTCATCATCCGTTATGGTGGGCGGGGCCCAAGTGGTTACAAGAGTCTTCACATCATTGGTCCGTGCAACCTAGTTTGTCTGACACTACCGAAGAGATTCGAGAGACAAAGTTGTGTCTCAATGTCACGGTTGAAAATAATTTGTTGTCACTTATCGAAAGGTTTTCATCTTTATCGAAGTTACAAAGAGTTGTTTGTTATTGTCTTCGTTTTACTTCTTATTGTCAAGGCAATAGAATGTTTACAGGATGCTTCACATCAAAAGAACTTCACAATTCACTATTAGTCCTGGTGCGACTAGTGCAACAGGTTGAATTCGGTTCTGAGATTAATCGGTGTAAACAAGGTAAGGTTTGCCATAGTCCCCTCAGAAAATTAAACCCATTTTTGGATTCTGAAAATATTCTAAGAGTTGGAGGTCGTCTTCGAAACTCATCTTTAGGTTATGATTCCAAACACCCAATCTTATTGCCCCGTAAGAGTACGCTTACACGGTTGATTATAACCCACGTGCATAGAATTTATTTGCATCCCGGTCAGAGTACCTTACTAGCCTTACTTCGTCGTCAGTTTTGGATTCTCTCACCTCATCGAGCAATAAAATCTGTTTTGTCCAATTGTCAAACATGTTTTCGAGTCAATCCAACTTCTAATTTTCCTATTATGGCAGATTTGCCACAGAGTCGATTGGCGGAAGTAAAAGCCTTCAAATTTGTTGGAGTGGATTTTGCGGGTCCATTTAATATTATTATGAATCGCATTAGAGGTGCAAGGACGATGAAGGCTTATTTATGTCTATTTGTTTGCTTCACCACAAAAGCTATCCATTTAGAGTTGGCTTCGGATTTGTCGAGTGAAGTATTTTTGGCAGCATTTCGACGTTTTTTGTCACGTCGAGGTCCTTGTGTACGTGTTCATAGTGATTGCGGAACGAATTTTGTTGGCGCCAATCGTGCTCTGGTACAGTGCATGCAGTCCGTAGTAGAATCGGAAGGTTTTAAATGGCAGTTTAACCCTCCTGCAAGCCCTCACATGGGTGGCCTTTGGGAGAGCCAAATTAAAGTAGTAAAAAAGCATTTGTTAAAAGTAATAGGTGAATCTATTCTTACATTCGAAGAATTATCAACTGTTTTTACCCAAATTGAAGCGTTGCTTAACTCGAGGCCGTTGTGTCCTAGTAGTTCTGATCCCAATGACTTGGAGGCAATCACGCCAAGTCATTTTCTAAATTTAGAGCCATTGGGTACCTTTTTTGAAGAGGATTTTTCCGACATAAATTTAGCCCATCTGTCGCGATGGCAAATGATTCAAGCTTTGCAGCAACAATTTTGGCGGCGGTGGAGTCGGGAATATTTGAATACTCTTCAACAACGCAATGCTTGGAATAATACTTCAAATCCAATAACCGTGGGCAAACTAGTGCTTATTAAAAATGAGTTAACTCCGCCATTACAATGGAAATTGGGTAGGGTGGTAGAAGTATATCCAGGTGCAGACAACATTATTCGAGTAGCAAAAGTGAGAACATTAAATGGAGACTTAAAAAGGCCAATTGTCAAATTATGTTCTCTGCCAAACCAATGAATTGCAATTAAGTTTTAGTTGAGTTTAGATTAGTATAGTTTTTTTTTTCTTTTGTTTGGGGGATTGTAAAATTTAGATTAGTAAAATTTAGTTTAGTAATACCATTTTGCTCAGTAAATGGTAAGTTAGATTTGTAAAATAGTCATTTTACAGTGGGCGGAATGTTCCCTAAAGACTTAATAATAGGTATTGCACTTGAGGATTTAAATTTAGAAACTAGAATTTTGTTGGGTTGGCAATTGCCACACTGGATTTGGTTACTTGGTGCCATATTCTGCCAATTGTCTTTTGAATTCGTTGGTGGGAAGTTGTGTGCAGCACTTCGAAAAACACAAAATTGGTTATTTGGAGATTGGGGCTGGACAAGTGACTCCCGTAAATAGTACCTGGCATTTGGGTAGTTCAGAAGCTTCTGAGAGTTTTGCTGGCTGTGGACAAGGGTAAGTTGTTGGCCCTTTATTTTAGTCTTCGAGCTTTATCTGCCCAGGTGCAATTTGGGGTACTCATATTTATTTGAATAATTAATTACAAAAATACAGTCTACAATCGAACAATCATGTTCATAATTAGATATTCTTTTTATAGATAAAATTCAGTTCTATAACTTATAAAATAATATATCTTGTTTATATCTCTTAATAGCAGATAGTTTATCTCCATTAATTATCTCTAGGTAATTACCTTAATCAAGCAGATCTTTGCCTCACCACTTATAGACTGTACTTTGGAGCATTCTTATTAGTGAATAATAATTAATTAAATAAGAAATTTAGTGAAAAAAAATTGATTCAACAGACTATTGACCTAGGTTGACTTACATCTATTCACTAATATATAAATTTCCTTGCTGGTCATACTACCTATTCAAATGTGTTTGTAATGAAAAGGACAAGAACAAAACTATTTTTACACAAGATGTTGGAGAATGAAGTAAGACATCCACGAATGCCACACTGACAGATTTACACTACCGTAATAAAATTATATAAAAAAAAATAATGAAAAGTAAAAAATACTTTCTTAAATTCATACATCTGGAAACCAAAAGCTTTGGAGGCGGTCAACAGAGCAAAGTAACTGCAATAATGAGTATTATGTGATCGTCCCCAAAGCTTTTGATGTCCAGATGTATGAATTTAAAAAAAATTATTTTTCACTTTTTAGTATCTATTTTAAATAAAAACTATGTTTAAATTGTTTTTATATAATTGCATTTTTTACTTTTTAGCCTTTACTTATTTTGCCCATATCAATGGGGTTGTGAAGAAAAAGGTAATCCGCCATGCTAAGGTGTCCTCCACATTGGATTTAGAATGGCGTTACATAGTTTATCGTATTTTACTCCTTTATTTGATACCCATATCAAGGGGTTTGTGAAGAAAAAGATAATCTGCCATATTGGGCTTAAAATGACACATAGTTTCTTTGTATCGTCATTGGCAAGATTTGCATGCCCAGCAGAGTATACCTATAAATAATTGGGGCCATACATGCAGATTGTATCTGGATTTAAGTCAATAATTAAGTAACACAACTACAACAACTTAGATACTATCATTTGTTAGAGAATAAAATAATACTTGCTTACACATATTAACCCGCTTTTATTTGTTACGTGGTTGTCTATATCTATATCTATATGTTTGTTGCAGGTCTTAACAATAGAGAAAAGAATTGGAAGGAAACTAAGTAAAAATCAGAAACTGAAATGGCTTTTTCGTGGTTTAAGGTAAGCATTATAAGACGCTTAGCCCAAAAATGGCATGCATGTTCAAAATTATGTAAATATGTAGGATACCTCTTTCTTTCGAGTCGTATATGTGATATAATAATCAGAATAAGAACAACAAGTGAAATAATTGATATAAAAATCGTCATTTCGAACCTGATAATTGATTAGTTGGTAAGGTTATATTTGCAATCGTCCATTATAATTAATTGAAAGTTTGATATTAATTAACGGTAATTTCAAAATTAATCGTCAGATGTATTTCATAAGTACCAAATACCACAAGAGGTTTCGATTTTATCAGATACGTATTTTTTTACACGAAAACTTGATTGCCATAAAATAGATTAGTCATTGGTTATTTGAAACAGGAAAAAAGTACTTATTTTATTTCATGAAATAATTTTAGACCAGACAAATGATGAAAAATTCTTAACATTTTGGCTATGGTTTGTATACATTAATGGAGAGCTCTTCATTATTCAAAAAAAAATATGGCAGAAACCGGGCGTTTTTTTTTAAGCAAAATTCATGAAATTCTCAAAAACAGACCGTATAACATTTCCGTCGATCGTAGGGTCACAAAATAATAAAGCAATCAGAAGGGAAACTCTAAGCATTGCCCATATACAATTTAACTCCAGAATCGGCCATCTTGTTGGGGTTAAAATGAGGGGCGTATTCTGTATCGTTGTAATCAGGTCCGCACTTAGGAATTTGTAATTTAATTTTGCAGAATACACTTTTCAACTTTTCTCAAGAAACCCTATAAAATAATTGTCTCTGAATTTTCTGAAAGTTCCCTTTGTATGTTAGTGCTGAACTTCTCATTTTATCGTACTAATTTTGTAAAAAAAAACAGTGGATCACACTAACGCCATGTTAAAAACAAATTTTGACAACTTTACACAGCGTTTAAATAATCATTATGATACGAAGGGCGCGAATGACTTGCAATATGAACTTTATAAGAACAGCCCATTTTATTAAAATGCATTATTTTACAGTAAATATATAAATTGTCATATATGTCAAACAATATGCCATTTCAATTCAACAATTCATTAATATAATTTCAAAGCATAAGCATATGTAATTAAAAATTGTTTCTATTCTGGAGAGGAATTTTTAAATGCCTAACCATATATTTTTCTACAAAACTGTTGAAGATGCCTATTTTAACTCAATTTCATGGAGTTAATCCCATGGGACAATAAATATCTATTTTTATTCTGTATACGATTGACTTTACCCCTATATATGTTGTGTAATAATTACACGTATATTTTGTTTTATTATTAAATCTATATATTTTAATGCCAATGATTAATTAAATAGTAGTAAATATACTGTCCTGAAACATTCAATATAAAATTGTTTCTAAAATACAATACAGTAACGTCAGTAACGAATATACCCTATACTAAAATTAGGTCATAGGAGAGGTGTGTATAAATTGTTTCATTATGCGTGTAAAGGAATATATGTATTGACTACGTTATATTATAATTTTAGTGCAAAACATTACTGACGTGATTGATTAGGCACACAAAAATGTGAAGATGTACGAGATCGATGTGGAAACATAGTATACCTACGCCTGTGTATCCATGTTCGAACGAATTATAAGTGGATTAGATGATATGTCAATATTACTTTAAAATATTAGTTATAGTTATTTTAAATGAGAGTATTATACAAAACAAATGCAGTCAGGCATTGAACAACGTAAATAAACAGCAAAACAAACGAAATAAATAAATAATATCTGTCAACTTATGACCAATAGGTTATACATAATGCTGCCAGATGAGTTTTTGAAATTACTCTAAGGTACATGAAACTTATTAATCTTAGTACATGATTTTTTTCATGTAACCAACCATCTCATTTCTCAAGAAAATGAATTTGAAGACATTTGATTACTGCAAAATGTACCACATGTATTAATGCTTTTGTGACAAAACTATACCAACTATAATTATTTATTCCTAGTTCATCAGAAATTATTGTACATATGGCAACTCTGTATAGAGCATACGATTATCAGTTGTTTTACCCCAGGAACATGGCGAATTGGATGCGCGTCTAGAAATGCGCAACACTTTCCCTTCCCTGCGGGATTCCATTGTGATTGTTTTATTATTCTGTGGTAGGGTGTAATAATTGAATAAATTTTGTATAAGGTGCCTATACTGTCCTGATAAGCAAAACCCCCATAAATGATAAAATCGCTGAAACTTTTAAAATTGAATGTTCAGGGCCAATTGACTTCATTCTTGCTGCAAAGAGTTCAGAAATGTATTTAGAAAAAACAATAAGTACCTTTTATTTTTTGGCGGAAATGTTTGGTTTCAATTTTTGTCCAATAATTGGCCAATATTAACGGACAATTTAATTAAATTGAAAAATTTGTTATCATACAAAATATGCCATAGAATTAGACGAAAATGGTTACTCGCAGGTTTTTGGGGTCGCTAATCACGAACCTGAAGTAACAGTCAATTTCTCCGGAAGGCTCGTACTCTTTTCTTTTTTGGGCTGAAAGTGGAAACTTGGGGAATTTTCGTTATCGCTGATAACGAATCTGGAAATTCGTTATCGCTGATAACGAATCTGATGTCCAATTAGGTAGAATTCAAAATGGCGTATTGGAAGTAGTATATTTTTCAGGAAATACTCGTATTCAGTCCAAGAAGTAAGAGAAAGTAAAAATACGAGGTTTTCCGGAAAAATTGACGTTCTTCGGGTCCGCTATTTTGAATTTCTTAAATTGGACCTGTGATTAGTGATCAGCGACCTGACGAACTCCCGAGCATTCATTTTCAGCCCAAAAACGAAAAATTTATGAGTTTTTCCTGAGAAATTGACACTACTTCCGGTCCGTCATTTTGAGTTTACCAAATTAGACCTTGGATTCGTAAGCATCGACCTCGAGAACCCCCCGAGTACAGATTTCCAATGCCAAGATATCCATTCTCATTTCTTCTGGAAAATGGCCCGATTTCCAGTCCGCCGTTTTGAATTTCCCAAATTGGATTTCAGATTCGTGATCAGTGACCCCAAAAACCCCCAGTAACCATTTTCGTCTAATTCTATGGCATATTGTGTATGATAACAAATGTTTCAACTAATTTAATTAAATTTGCCATTAATATTGACCAATTTTTGGACAAAACATAAAACCTAACATTTCCGCCAAAAAATAAAAGGTACTGTTTTCTCTAAATGCCTTTCTTTGCAACACAAATTAAGTCAACTGACCTAACCCTGTACCTGCAATTTTAGAGGTTTTCAGATTTTTCATTCTAAAATGACGGGACTAATAAAGGAGGTTAACTTCCAAGTTACCTGCCAGCTAAGTCTGATAGATACATTTTTGTGTGCGAGTAGAGCAATAAAGTAACAGGAGGAGCAATAGGATTTTTCGAGGTAAAAGCACAACTACACTACTTTAACAGTTTATTGAATTCTTAATTTCACACTACCTGTAGGAAATCAAAACCACTCTCCATAAAACATTCAGAATTAATTAAATTGCACCGAAATCACAGCTTGGACTGCTACTGCGCACTGCTGAGAATTCATGTTATGCCGCAATCTAACGTCGTAGGTACTAAAGAAAAACCCCGTATCTAAATATATACTAAGTATAAACACGGAAAATTTTACATGATGTATTTCTCTTGCGGTGATTTAGCTTAGTAATGACAATTTGCTGTGTTTCTCTTTAATAATACGATACATTTTAGGAAATACGGTGTATTATAATAAACAGTTACATACATTTAGATTCATTTTACTGGATTTTTACTTAGGGAGTAAGTGGATCTTAATACCAGCTATAAGAAACTGATTCTAACTCATTTTCAACAAAACATGATTTTACGTGGGTTTTGCTTGGCAGGGCAAATATAGGCAAAACAAGGATGAAAAAATAAAATGGAACACCATAAAAAAGTATATAATTCTAAATTTGAATCCTCTACTAAACTGCAAAATTTGGAATCAAATTGGTGACAATTCAGACAAAATACAGAACGCTTCCTAGTAGCACATTACATTTTTTTTACACCCATTCGTAGACTTGAAATATATTAATTCTAACAATTCTTGTGGAACTGAATCTTGATTCATAACGACCGGTAATAATTTAGTGCCAACAATTCTTCACCCATAAACAGTAGCATATAAATTGATTCCCAGACAGGCTTGAACTTGATGATGAAACAAAACGGAAAAAATAATGGATACGTATGCACTGCATACATTTGCAGGTGTTTGTTTATGTCAAAATTAACTATCCAAATTGAAGGACTCCAGTATAGTTTTGTAGTTATAGAGGCTTGATTTATGTCCCCAATATCAACTAATACAGTCATAGACAAGGTTCTCGACCTGCTTCAACGAATTCGTCTTTGTTTATATTGGAGTGATTGAAAATTAATTACTATCTCAGAAATGGTTATTTTCTGGACTGCCATACTATTCGATTTTCTTTTCCGGAATATATTAAGAGAACTATACAAATGTTGCAACGATATTACGCCACTAGTGGACTATGGCCGTGCAAGTTCCCAGAAATTTTACCAGTTCAAACAGGGCGATACTCCATTAAGAAGCAACATATCTTACATAAGAGAGCATAATACACCATTTTGAGATAAACACAAACTGCCATACCAGACACTGTCGACTTCCCGGCAACCTCTTTAACTAAAACTACATATTCTTGTACATCTCAGAGAATTGTAACTTTATTTTCTTCCTTTCCCAAGCATTTGGTTTTTTTCTGTTCTTTTTGTTCCTTGTCTTTGTTCTTCGGAATTATTTTTCCTGGTCATAAAATTTTATTAAAGCCGAAATTTTAAATAAATCCCGACATTCTACATTTACGCTTAAGCAACCAGAATTCTAGTGAATTACTCGAAGAAAGTATTTCATATGCCGTCTTCTCCTGTGGTAACAACCAATATATTTTCTACCATTGCTAAACCACTTTATAATTAGTTAATAAGTTTTAATACGCTCTCTTGGAAATTCTCCTATTTGCTACCATTTTAATTCGAGTTGGTCAAAAGGAGCGTGGTCATTATATCATTTTTATTTTTAGTTGATCTGGCACATCTCATTCAGTTCTTTAACTGCCATAGCGTGTCTCGTGAGTTCCAAAAAAGCTATATAGTTATGTCTAACTTCACTATTTATTAACACTAAATACATTAACGTAAGAAACTAGCATTGATATATTTGTTTTAACTATTCACCAAATTCGATGTTCATAAAGTTTCTTATTGGTCTTTGTTATTAATAGTAATAACAATATTAATAATAAGGAAAAAATTATAATCATAACAATAATAGGGGAGTTGCTGTGATTTGTCGCTGGCGCGGCTACCGTGCGGTATCAATCGGAATGAAGTCCTCTCCGGCAACGGGTAAAACGAAAAAAAAAAAACAATACTTAATATATTGTCTTTGTTGTCATTCGTTTTTAATTTTTTCGACGACTCGAATGCGGATTTCATTATGTTGATAATTATTAAATAAACAACCGTAAACGCCACGAAATGCAGTTGCCGTCACCTAATAGAATAACATGTAGTGCTATGATGAAAATAAAAATTCTCCAAAAAATGAACAAAAATACTTTATCCTGAAAATTAATAAAACAATATTGATAATGCGTAAGTTCCTAATGACAAGAAAACAACGTCCAATAACTAAACTATTAATATAACCTAATTCAAAGGATCGGGTTTCTGTCACCCAATGGTTTGTGTCTGTCTTCGTCGAGTGTTAGACCATGCTCATGTTAAAAAATTAGTTCCAAGGAAAGATGCGGCGTTTGAAGTAGGTGGCGTTGGAAGTGATAACCACATAAGATGCAATTATAGTTATTAGTTCATTTATTTAAAATTATATTTCGTTTTTACGTATACAGGGTGTCCTAACTCTATTTAGACAAGCATTATCTGGAAAACGGTGAGGCATAGTAATGTTAAATGGAAAAGTTGCATTTCATTATTCTATTTTCAAATGTACAAGGCGCCTCAAAAAAGGCGGTAGGTTATGCAACGTTACTTTTTCAAATAGAACACCCTGTATATTTTTGGATTTTCCTTTTACTTCCGAACAAATTGTATTAACCATGTCCTACACCTACCATTATCCATTGTTGAGATATTAGCAGATACATTTTTGGGATAACATTTTTTTATTAATATGATTATAGGGAATAATACAATGCACAAAACATTAACTATTATGATTATTATAAAAGATGCTCAAACTGTCGCCCATATTCTGTTTGACACAACTCGTACCTTCTTAAAAACTCTCATATAGAATTTCTTATAGCTTCTGGTGTTTTCTGGTGGTAATAATTTCTGCTTTTGTATTATAATCAAGGCCAGCCTTATTAGTTTAACAAAATGAAGCATGGTGGAATCAAGATTAAACCGTTCGTTAATAATGGGTATAGGACATGGTTAATAAAATTTGTTCGGATATGAAAGGAGAATCCAAAAATATAAAAATATTATATACAGGGTGTTCCATATGAAAAAGTAACGTTGCATAATCTGCCGTCTTTTTAAGGCCATGTATATTTGAAAATAAAATGGTTAAATGCATCTTTTTAAACAAAATAATTTTTCCATTTAACGTTTCTTTCTATATCTTATCGTTCTCCAGATAATGTTTATCTAGATAGAGTTGGGACACCCTGTATTTAATAATGATAGTTGAAAAACAATTGACGCCTCGGTGGGAGAAAAGCTTCCATTAAACAAATAATCAAAATCTACGAAGAAAAACTAGGAGAAACGCCTTATATTTAATTTTATGGAATATGTAAACTAGTTTCGATTGTTGCTTAAAAGAGATCGCTTTTATTATTAATCATTACGCAATGTAAATTAAGTATTTACAATACTCTTTTAAATTACATCCACTTCTTATTATAGCATGTAAAAACATAATTTATTTTTTATTGTAATAACTCTACACCCTGCATAATTTGCAATTTTTATACGAACAATAAATTCCTCAGTTTAATGCCTTGTTTTTTTCTATTAATTTATACTATCTCTTAGGCCCTTACATTGGTAGCATTAATGCTAAAGTTCCATTAAAATATTAATCAAGTTAATCTCTCTCATTTCTATAACAAGGCCTAAACAATAATATTTTATTGCCTCAGATAAAACTAAAGATATAATTTTATAACAAAAGCTAACACGCTGCTGTAGCTGTTGGGGATTTTTCCTACAATTAAACGTTAGTACGGAACTCTAGCTATAATTCTGTTTCATACCGGAAATACAGTAAATTCGTTTAAATTTTCATTTTACGACATAATACATACTGACTACAGTATAGGCGGAATGGTGTAAACTATCTCAGAATGTGTTTTTAGACGAAAGTCCTAGGGGTATAGGACAATACTTCTGTAGAGTATAGTTTTGGTTAAAATGACACTAAAAGGAACTATGTTTTTTACTAGGGCTCCCCCTTTCGGAGCTATTCACTTTCAAGGAGGTTTTTGCTGATGGTTTTCAAACTGCTTTATCGATTGTAGTGAAATTTGACCAGTATAGACAGTAATATAAGTATCTTTGGCTCAAAAGTATGAGCCAGAGGTGCAATAGCCCTAATACATTTTACCCCTTAAGTTTTAACTAACTGATTTTTAAAACTTTTGTTGACATTAGTAACCGGCTTTGATTGTCGTTATGTCAATTGAGTTCTATACTAAAACCTACAATTAAACTGCATAACAAACCTTTGGTCAGAACTACCAGACTGGGCTGTCATGCAGTTTCACAACTATTATGCTCAAATCCCCGAAATGAAGCAGTCGAGTCCCCATGAAAAGAGGCCCTCAGCTGACTCAATCGTACAGTGGTTGTTTGATATGGATAGAGATAGAGTGAGATATATGATAGGCTAGGACGCAGTCCTCTGAATAGGCATCTTCTTGTCATATTCTGTGTAATTGCGCACTACTAGGTAAGTCAAGGTATAGGTATTTCCAAATGCAATTTTTACAGCCGGAGAAGCTGTGGCGTCTACCCTGAAATGGACTGCTATCCTTCGTGAAGAGCACTGGTCTTTTCTAGGAGATCCTACACATCGAGAATGTACAATGGGTCTACCTGCTTGAGTACTGCGGATAAAATCCACTTACGATCATAACAATATTTTTTTTTATTTTCACTTATAAACCACCCAAATCGAGCAGCGCGAGATGCGGATAGGTAAGCTGTGGTTGGGGCATGAGCTCTCCAAATATTTGAGCACATTCCCTAGTGCGCGTACCTTCCACGCACTACGTAAATTACGACTAGCTGTAGGTATCTGTTTGAGAGTATCTGAGTGACACTTCCAAAATCTTCATGTAACGTTTTCATGACGATAAGTAAATCATTTAATAAGTCAGAAACTAAATGTCCGATGGGGCTGTTTTTGGTATCCCTCTAATTGCCCTATACTTCCGTTTCACTTATATTTTGAGCCGCCGCCGCATCGAGAGTGCGGGATGGGCGGGGGAGGCTCAACGCACAGTGGCCGTTTTAAAAATTTATAAATCAGTACAGCTCGACATTCAAAGCATCTGTCGCGCTGGTTTTGGTCTGAAAATATAGCTCTGGATTAGATTTACGGTGTAAAACTACAAATTAAAGCATTTAATCAGTTTTAGAGACTGAAACACCATCGCCACAAACTACGCGACCCATTAGATTTTGAACGTCAATCCCTCAACTGTGCATTCCGACAGTCACATCCGATTTTTTTACGTAAAATATGAATTGCAATTCTAAAACTGACACCGATCAATACGTTATGCTTAAGTTTAATATGCTATTTACAGGAAATATGTGACATAAATCAGACATATTCCTTATATGACAGAGTACAATAAATGACATTAAGTAAATATTTGGTAAATATATTTCTCCTTTGTTGCCATAAAATTTCAGTTGTGCAATTGAGATATACTACAGTCTACAACCAGTATAAAACACCAATATTACACTGGGGATTCTAAGGCAATTCAGATAAGTGATGAGGCCAACTATTGTGTCGAGTTTTATTTGCCGGAACTTATTGCATTATTGATTGATGTACCCGATGTATACCTACTTACAGTCTTCTTTTGTCGCCAATAATAGGCTTATTCCTTTTATCCGTCCCTTACGGATATAATTATTTTCCTCCAGTTCAAGTATAATACATCTCAAGTGAAAGAGGAAGATTGAAACTTATATGTCAAAAATAAAACTACGGCTAACAATAATGTCATATACATCGTATATTATGAACCACAATCCTACGAATACAATATTATGACAATTTGACATCGTTGCAAAGGAAATTCATTTTATTAAATCGATGGACCAATTAGAAGGTTCAATATGATCCTACTAAAACACCTAAATAAACAAAATTAAAAGTGATTGTTCTCCAAACAATAAAATGTTTACGTGAAGAAAAAGGCACAGGGGAGGGTGGATATAACTTATGTCAGTATTTTTCAATTAGAAAGTTCTACGGAACAAATTATTTTTTTCTATCGCAAAAAGAATGAAACAGAGAGAGGAACAAGAATATGGAGAATTTGTTCGTCCTATGGATTACAAAAACTAAGCTCTTCCAATTCTGTCAGTCTTTACGTCTTTCGGTATGTGTCTGTTTAAAAAATTATTTGAAGTAGGAAAATAATAACTGGTGGTAGATAATCGATGCAATGTCAATGAGGAACTGAGTGAAAACGATACAGGGTGGACACTCTTAAAAGAATGAAATAATGTGTGGCGAAGAGCATTAAAATACAGGGTGTTTCATGAGGAACTGTACATACTTCCAGGAGCGGTAGAAGACCATAATTTAAATGGACGTTCTTGAATACCAAATTCAGGAACGGCCATTTAAATTTTCCTGTCGCTCTTAATTTCTAAGATACAGGATGATAAACTGATTTTGGTCTAAATTTATTTTGTCCAGAACGTCCTTACTATTGATCGGACACTAAATTACGTGATTTAGGAGCAAATAAAATTCACCAAAAGTGTTTTTGGGGCAAAACTCAATTTTTTCAAATGGAACCATATCGGTACCGTGGAACCATTTATCAGTACTATTAATAAGGAATTTATTCATATGTCGTATTAAAATGTGCGATACATACAAACAAAATTACAGCTAAAAGAAAATAGGAAAATGCATTTTTATTCTAATTACTTTGTTACACATAAGGTGGTTTTGGAATACAAAAAATTAACACAAAATATTGCAACAGTTGCTCAAAATGCTGTCCATTAATGTCAATGCACTTCTGAACTCGCATAGCTGTTTCTCGAAGAACGTTCGCCAATTACTGAGCCGTTATGCTATTAATTACTCGTAGCTCCAGGTCTTCACGGGTTATAACGGTTGCATAGACAATATTTTTTAAATGACCCCGAATCTCCGTTGCAGGTAATCAATTACTATCCTTGAATTATGGGGAGAAGCGCCATCTTGTTGGAAATACATTCTCTGTCCTAAATCTAAACGTAACTCATCTAAAATGTCCTCAATCTCATTTTCCAGGAATCTCAAGTATCTGGCACCAGTCAGAGGTCCTTCAAATATTATTGGACGAATGATTCTACTACCGATTATTCAAAGACAAACATTGAAACCGAACCGCACTTGAAAGTTACCCTCCCGTAATAAATTTTGATTTTCATGTGACCAATATTTTGTATTTTGTCGGTTAAATAATCCCAAATTTGAAAACCGCGACTCGTTCGAAAATAAAATCAGTCCCAAAAAATCATTGATTGGCTGCACGTTATTATACAAAATCCAATTGCAATATTCCATTCTACGTTCGTAATCACTTTCGTACAAATGATGGTGCAATTGGTATTTAAAAGATTTATAGTGGTATTTGTGCAAAATTCGGCTTACTGTTTCGTGACTGATGTTCAATTCAAACCTAAATTGCCTTAAAGAAACAGTCTTATCAACTTCTTTCTATTCGAGCCAAAACATTAATTTTCGTTCCTTCGTCAATAATGAAGTTTTCTTCGGGATCATTGTTGGGCTCTCTTCGGAATTGGTTTTCAATACGTTTTAAGTAATTTTTCGCTGGACATTATCTATCAGAATATCGTCGGCCATAAAAGTCCATAGCTGCAATTGCATTTTTTTTACTTTCCCCATAAATAATTAACATGTCCATGTTTTCATCTCTCGTATTAATTTGCGGCATTTTGTACACAATTAACAAGGATTTTTAAACAATTTTTAAAGACACAATAAAAACACCGTTAAACCAACAAATGTTTGACAAGCTAAATATTTCATTGTTTTCAAAGCCACCTTATAACTTCTTAACATTTAATTAGAACATAATTGTATTTTCTTATTTTCTTTTAGCTGTAATTTTATTTGTATTTATCGCACATTTTTATACCACATATGAATAAATTCTTTATTAATAGTACTAATAAATGGTACCACGGTACAGATATGATTCCATTTGAAAAAATTGAGTTTTGCCCCAAAAACAATTTTGGTGAATTTTATTTGCTCATAAATCAGGTAATTTAGTGTTTTTAACGAGATTTTGATTTTTGTAGCATTACACGGGTCATTTAGAATAAATCTAAACCACCATGGAACACTTAAATGGAAAACTAAAAATTGCATTATAAAAAAAATTGATGTTTGAAATGTCACGTATTTGGCATCGTTGGATTCAGAAAATTATGCAGAATTCAAAAATGTATAGTGTATTCCATTTAAAAATCGAATGTTAGTGTCACTTCCGGCAAAACCGGTAGTGAAAAAAAAACAATTGTATGTCAAAAAGTGCCGCTTATTATCGTTGCGTTTATTCACATTTTGGGAAACACCCTGTGTGAATCCGTGGGTTCTAAATAATTTCAACAAGAGATAAACACCACTAACACTTTATTTAACAATTTACTGACTATACAATACTTGAAAATAACTTTTACACTTTATTTAACCTCACTTTTTACCGAACGTGTCACTTCTAAAATAAACTTCTCTTTAATCAAACTTTCCCTTCCGCGCTGGTAATCGCGCCTTATATACTCCGAATTTGACTCTCTAGATCCATCTAGAAACAATCAAGAATATCCTCCAACCACATTCCAGAAAAGTACATTTCCTTCTGCTAGCTTCCAGTCACAATTAGTAGGCATAGGCGTATCATCTCCGGTTCCAAGGGGGTGTAATTCATAACATTATGTATGTAGTATATCCTAAATTTCAATCATCTTCAAAACTAAAGGAGTAAAGTGGGGTATACCATGATCCTGTTACACCCGGTATATTTATATTTGACAACATTTTTATTTCAATTGTTAATTTCATTTTGATATTTGCACATTATTGTTGAAACAAATAGTTTATCTTAAAGTTTCGCAGTAAAACTAATATCTACAAAAAAACACAATTGTTTAAAATGAAAAAGGACATCGTAAAACGATGAAGTTGAAGGGAGAAGAAGCAGGTTTTAATTTCAACAATTTCAGTATTAATGTAACAATTACCAGTTTCTTAAGTACATAATAAAGCCACATCTTTTTGTCTATAAATTATTTTTTAAATTCCAAAATCGCAAGCCATTTTCCAACATGGCGGCTAACGCTCAATTCGGAATCCTCTGGACTCTTGGTATTTGACTATGAATATCTAGCACTAAATACTTTGAATTATTCAACTATTCATATTTTATGAATTAACGACAATTCGACACTTCCCCGCTTCTATCTCTGTGGAAAAGCTCTAAATAAAGGATTCTAATTTAGATGTTAATATTTGGTCACTAGTTCCTATTCGTTACATACAATATGTAATCCATTTTCGTAATTCATACGTAGGAATTTGCAAAATAAGTGTTAATACCTGTTAATCATCACTTCTCATATAAAACCGCTGCCTAAGGAATCACTACTTCCACATCCAGATTATTCGTCCAAGTCACTTTAAAGGATACATCTTGACTATATTTGCACTCTAGTATGTGGAAATTATTGGTCATAGAATTTTAATAATATTTGGGGTAGATGTCATAGAAAAGTTTGAGGAGTTGGTTTCTACCATATACGTTAAAAATGAAGTTTCTAGTTTACCGTACTTATTTTCCACTATTTACAACCTACCACCTCAATGGAGTCATCTCAATCAGATGTCACTACAATACATACGTGTACTAACTTTCAAGTGAATATCTCAATTTGATGTTATCAATCCCATTAATAATGAAGCGGAGGTGGTAGAGTTTGAAAAATATTAGAAAGAAATCTGAGGCCTAGTATATACACCGAATCCCAAATTTCTGTAGTCTTACCAGCTTGCTTTACTTATTTTCCCCTATTTGCCCCAATTTAACCCAAAACCCTTCAACGGCATCATCTCAAATTATTATCTAGTTTTAGACGTCGTTATAATACATACGTGTACCAAATTTCAAATGAATATCTCAATTTTATTTTATCAACCCTTTTCATATTGGAGTAGGGGTGGTTGGGTTGAAAAATATTATAAGAAAATCTGACGCTGTGGCTTCTAGTACATACACCGAATTTCAAGTTTCTGTAGTCTTACCAACGTTTTACTTATATTCCTCTATTTACCCCAAATTAACCCCAACCCTTCAACGGAATCATCTCAAAATATAAACTAATTCCAGACGTCGCGCGTCGTTATAATACATACGTGTACGAAATTTCAAATGAATATCTCAACTTTATTTTGTCAACCCCATTAATGGGGTAGGGGTGGTGGGGGGGTTGAAAAATATTATAAAAAAATCTGAGGCCTTAACTTCTTGCACATACACCGAATTGCAAGTTTCTGTACTTATACCAGCTTGCTTTACTTATTTTCCCCTATTGACCCCTACATAACCCCCAACCCTTCAACGGAATCATCTCAAAGTATAATCTAGTTCCAGATGTCGTTATAATTCATACGTGTACCAAATTTCAAATGAATATCTCGATTTTATTTTATCAACCCTTTTAATAATGAAGTAGGGGTGGTGGGGGTTGAAAAATATTATAAATAATCTGAGACGTTGGCTTCTAGTACATACACCGAATTTCAAGTTTCTGTAGTCTTACCAGCTTGCTTTATTTATTTTCCTCTATTTAACGCCCAACCCTTCAACGGAATTATCTCAAAATATAATCTAGTTCCAGATGTCGTTATAATACATACGTGTAGAAAATTTCAAATGAATATCTCAATTTTATTTTATCAACCCTATTCAAATTGGAGTAGGGGTGGTGGGGGTTGAAAAATATTATTAAAAAATCTGACGCTTTGGCTTCTAGTACATACACCGAATTTCAAGTTTCTGTACTCTTACCAACTTGTTTTACTTATATTCCTCTATTTACCCCAAATTAACCCCCAACCCTTCAACGGAATCATCCCAAAATATAATCTAATTCTAGACATCGTTATAATACATACGTGTACGAAATTTCAAATGAATATCTCAACTTTATTTTATCAACCCCTTTAATGGGGTAGAGGTGGTGGGGGATTGAAAAATATTATAAAAAAATCTGAGGCCTTAACTTCTAGTACATACACCGAATTTCAAGTTTCTGTACTCTTACAAGCTTGCTTTACTTATTTCCCCCTATTTACCCCTATTTAACCCCCAACCCTTCACCGGATTTCCTCAAAAAACAATCCAGTTCCAGATCTCGTTATAATATATACGTGTACAAAATTTCAGGTCAATATCTTAAACCGTTCCGGAGAAAGCGTGCGGACAAAAAAAGTTACAGACAGACAGACAGACCGACAGACAGACAGAAATTTTTTTTTTCGCTCAAATTTAAATTCTCGACGTTTCATGACATTCTAAACCTATTTCACGAATAAAAATTTTTGAAAATTTTTTTACGATTACTATACTTCCAATCCACTACGTGGATGTGCAAGTAAAATTAACGATCAAAAATACAAAATTTGTTACTTCTGATTTTAACTTTTTTATAGTGCCTGTTATAAATTTATTGGCTTTAAGTTCTATTTACAAAACTTAAGAGCCTTGAAAAATTCCTTTGTTGATGATAACGGTTGTTGGGTATATGGCGTACGCTTAGAGGGTGGAAATAATACTCCACGAATGCATTTGTCGTGAAGCAAATATAAAGAGGGTAATTTTAATATTCAAAGTAGACGTCCATGTCATGATATGTACTAGCAACGAGAGCGTATTTCTAACCAGTGAAGGCTCGACATTTTTTCAGCAGTAATTGAATTTATGCACTTTAAATTCCAGCGAACGTAATAAAACGTTTAGACAGTATAACAAAAGAATATTGTTGTAATAATTGGAATATTTAATATGAACATAATTTTAATTATTTCATTTAATATCACATTTTGTTGGTTTGCTCGCAATAAATAAATATAAATGCTTGAAAAAGAACTGTTAGATATTGGTACGTATTTGCACTCGCTAGTAAACTCCTCCCGAACTGTGGATTCAAAATCTATAATACAGGATAACACTAACACTATTTAACTTACTAACTAACAATACTTATTACTTCACTAATATAACACTAGGCACTATTATTTGATAATTTATTTCCCTGATCGTTTTGTTATAGTTCAGTTGTTCTTACTTTTTACTTCCACTCAGAGCTATTTAGAACTTAATTAAACTGTGCGACCGAATGTCTCCTTTATATACCCACAGATGACATTCTCTAATAATCTAGTCTATTCTAGAAGGAGCGTGAATATTGGAGAATTCCGATTCTCCAGCGTTATCTATAAGGTGGGAGCTAAACTCCCACAGCACGGGGTTTTAATGGGTACAGTCTCCTATCGTATATCATTAAGTTCATTATTATCAGTACCTAGTTCCCTGCACGCCACTGGATGCCGTAATAGTATGTAATAGAAAGCATGTTTTAATGTGTCTCTATTAAAAGTCTCTTAAGGTTCCTAAAAATTAGAAAATAATAATAATAGGCTTAAAAAAAAATGAGGTTTTCAATTCATTCGCTAATTGCCAGCCTGCCCACCAAAGTTTTTGATAGTTCCTGTAAAAATGTTTTTGTTTTATTAAAATATTCTATCTAACTTCATTTTATTTTTTGAATAGATTCGTAATAGTGTCTTTAACCAAAGAATGAGTAGATAATTAAATTTTCGTTTCTCAGAAACACGTGCAGACTTGGTACTTTTCACATCATGTGCAACATGATTCCTCTTTAAATTTAAATATTTTGATTTGACAGTACTCCTGATGCCATCTTTGAATTTTCAAAAACTGATTCGTCATGAAAAATTAGTATAGGATTTAACCTCTGTTCCGGACTCAACTCATAAAAAAACTAGGGAGGAGGGCTTTAAACGCACACTGCATTTAAAACCTGACCAAAATTATCGTAGAGTATATCAGTCTCATTTAACTGATTTAAGACACGTGCTCGTGTTTTGATATGAAATGTTAAGCTACACTAATTGCCGTTAGTACTGGGGTGTGCGAAAATCTAGGACAATGCAGTAACCTCGTTCCACCTTGATGGTTTGTGCATCAGCGCATACGCAGAAGCTATGCAATTTGAGGCGGAGATTGCACAGTAGATATACTTTCAGATGGAACGTAAGGCAATCAGTCCCTTGTCTCTTAAAAGTAACGCAAGTAAAATATACCTGTTCTTCGATAGCGAAGAGGTTGGGTAAAATTTCCAGATTGAGGATAGCTAGTTTCCTGCTGTCGGTGATTGACCTTAGTAATGGAAATAAGACGGCATTAAATAATTGATAAAAGAAAGAAAAGATATTTAGCGTATTTTGTCTTTATCTTTATTATTCAATTCAACTTAATGATTTCGATGAAATTTCATTTGATGTAATTAATTTATGTCTAATAATTAAATTTATTTAATTATGATTTGGATGAATATAAAATCATTGTATCTTTGATGCTTACTTACACATATAGAGATATACTATATACATGTATACTATTGTATTTAATTCAATATAGATCATTGATTTTCTTATGTAATTGTATTTTTTGTAATCTGTTGGGCAATATTTTATTATTATTATAATTATTATTATTATTAAATAAGTGCTTAAGTAAATACCAATACATAGCAATTACCTTCCAAATACAGTTTTCTATCTATCTGATATCAGTAAACCGTAATCCAACCCTGCCCCTGCCCATTTACACATTTTACCGCTAATACAGCAATATTGTATAAGGTTGGAACGTTCCTGAGGAGCATTTTAATATAACCTAGACGTATCTGCAAGCGACAGTTTCCCAATAAACGATTACAATAAATTTTGAAGTTTGACAGTTAAAAATTAGTTCATTGTCGATTGAACAAATATCATGCTGAAAGTCGAGAAATGTACAGAAAAGGTATTTTGCATATTTTAGAAATTTCTCCAGATACCTAAATGTGTTTAAGTTTTTACCTTTGAAATATATTTCTTATATCTATACTTCGGTTTTTACTATCAAATTTTGAAATTTTAGACCTTCTTAATAATATTCTTAAAGTTACTTGTTTAAATTTTCTGATTAATGTGCATATTCGCCAGTTTATATACAGTGTGATCCACTTTAAATGGAAACGCCCCTGTAGAAACTGTGTTTAATACATGATTTTAGTTGGATTTAAAAAATATATACTATTATTAATCCAGAGGCTACCATATGAGAAAAACGTGCAAGTCCTAACGGGCGTTTTCACGGAAAACAGTGGCACTTTCAAATTTAGACCCATTTTGTACTAGGTCATTTTTGCGAGGGACGAGGCATAGGCTGTTAGTGGGCGTCGGAGAAGTCGAAAAATGCGCGAGGTCCAAGAACTTCAAAGTTATGAAAATCCATTCGTTGTATGTAATTTTTATAATAAAATTTTTTTGGTGTACGAAGAAAGGCCCCCAAAAAATATATAACGGTTTTTCTCGAAAAAAATTGTAAAAAAAAACCTTTTTGGTTGTGAAAAAAGGTAAGTTTCAAATGACTGCCAAAAGTTTCTCTGTGCTCAGATTGACTTGAAATTTTGACTGTACATCAAGTACTCCCGCAAGATCTTAAAACTAAATTTGGCGCACGTTTGAGCCCTTTGCTGCAGTCTGAAAACCCTTTGAAATAAAATGTAATGAATTTAGGGTAAATTTTCTTACATTTCGAAGGGTTGTCAGACCACAACAAAGGGGCTCGAGCGTGGTATTAAGATCATTGGGAGGCACTTGACATACAGTCAAGTTTTCAATCTGAACACAAACAAACTTTTGGCAGTCATTTGAAAATTACCTCCTTTCACAACCCAAAAAATTTATTTCCAATTTTTTAGAGAAAATCGTTATATTTCTTTTTGCAGCCCCCCTTCGTGCGCCAAAAATAATACGTTATAAAAAATACACATAACGACCATATTTTCACATTCTTTAAGTCAGGACTCGCGGTTTTTTTAAACTTTTGCGACGCTCACTGACAGCCTATCACCACTCGAAAAAATTTGTCTGAAATTAAAAGACTCACTGCTCGTGAAAAGGCGCGTGTTAGGGCTGGCGCTCTTTTCCCATAGGGCCTTCTTCCACATACCACTTTCTGAAGTAGAAGTCAACCACAAAAATGTGGTTGTCGCCTACCCGACCACTGCAGTGGTTCAACCCAGACACTTTTTGTCGTTATATCAGCGTCAAAATATGGTCCAAGTTGACATGGGAAATCACACTTTTTCAGGGCGCGATGCAGTAGATGTATTCTGATGATGAATGTTTACTTATTTTGCTCCTACAACAACGGATGAGAGAAAGAAGTACGCCACCGAGGTTCTGGGTATATCCAATTGTTAGAGATTGGCTACAATTTGCACAATTTCGTACGTTATACCACATACTTCGCAGCCAATCGGATAAGTTCTTCCGGGTATTCGGAATGTCACAGCGTTCTTTCGAAGAGCTTTTACAGAAGTTGGACCAATTATTTCAATATACTTTAATGAGGAGGGCAATATCATCAAGCGGTGGTCTACCAGTGCGTGGCTCGTGTAAATAGAGAAATGCTGTAGTCAGCCTATAGTCAGTGGACGGGCCCGGCCACTGCAGGCGACTAAAGCTTGAATGTGTTCGACAAACCGCCCATGTAAATAGACAATGTATTTTTACATCGCTTTTAATGGAAACTGCAAGCAGGCGACAGTCGACCACACAGGAAACGCCTATTGTAGTTGACTTCAACTTCAGAAAGTGGTACGTGGAATAAGGCCAATATCCCAGCTCCAGAACTACAAAACATTGACTGTGTAGCAAAAAGATTAATTTCAATTTTCAGGGCTTACTATGATTTCTTTTCAATGATTTTTTTATAGAAAATCTAACAGTACCACTGGATTAAGAAACCTCTTAAATGGGTAAATACCAAATTCCTTGAATAAATATTGAGTAATGATAAAACGACAATATTAATGTAGGCAGTATTTTCTGGTAACACCCCTGTTAAAAATGTGTTTATTACCGATTTTCACGGAATGTGAATAAACTAGACTATAATAACTTTTACTCTATCACAAAAATTTTGAATTAAGTACAAACTAAGCAAGTATCTACTAACATATATATTCATAAGATGCATTTAAACTGCTAATCTTATTACCGGCGCATTCGCCAAAAGTTCAAATCACTCCAATGTTGGCAGAATTATTCAAGGTTCCGTTAATTTTTAAATATGGTTTTATTGTATTGTTTTCTTACCAAAGTCAGACATTACCTGAATTCTGCTTACCCCAAAGCAACAAACAGAACCAGACTTACAAATAAAATTAGTTGAACTGAGTCTGCGGTAGGTTCTTGGTGAAACATACTAAATAGAATAAGTATTAAAAATACTTGGTATTACTGTTCCACAACTTTTATTCAGATTTCTATGACAAACGTTTCGGACTTCGACCATTATCAGAGTTATAACAACTAACCTAAAAGTGACCATTATAAGATATTTATCGGATTTGAGATAACCTAATTAACATTTTATTACTTATTTCTAATATAGCTACTACTAGGAATTTAATTTAAATTTTTAATTACTATTTCTGGGTATGTTTAATTTTAGTATGGTGTCTATTATGGGGGTATTATGATATTTGGTTTGTGTATTAGTAACGTTTTTCTGTTCATTTAAGGCCTTCTTGATTTTCAAAATTTCAAACATGTCTAACCTATTTCCCTTATTGATATTGTGTAAGAGTTTAATTCTGCTACCGCTGAAAAATGGTTTTTATCTATACAATGTTCTGCAAAACTGGTTGATTTTTTATTCTCTAAAGTAGACTTTTTGGGTTCATTTACCCGTACGTCTAAGCTACGACCACTCTGACCTATATACAGGGTGTCTCAGAATTGAGTTTCCGGAAGGGAACCTGTGATTCCTGAGTTCATATTGGGCCCGTATAACCCAACTTACCTTATGTAACAATGGTGCCCAGTAACGTGAGGCCCGAATAAGGTTCAATAAGTTTCATTCTTTTAGTCAGGTTATGTAAATTTCAGATTTTTAAATGAGTAAAGAGGTGAATTTTGGAGTTTTTGTGGTATCAGGCATAAGCTAGTTTGATCTTATGAAAGACTGAAATTTAGGTTTTGAGTTTGGAAATATTATTTGTGCAATAATTTTATGTCTGGAAAAAATTTGCCTATTTTGCTGAGTTATTTTATGATAATTTATTTTATCTATATAATATGGTAAATACTACGTACAGAAACTAAGTATACAATTCAATATTTTATACCTAATTTAGAGGACTATATGAATTCTTCTAGCAGTATAAAACAGGCAATGTTTTATTTGTTTTTATTTAACCATAAAAAAAAATATATATTAATTAAACCCACGAAATCCCAGTCACGCACCAATTCAGCTAGCCGTTCGCCGTCGCTACTTGTGCGTTGGTTGAATTGCCTTTGGTTGTCACCTTAACCGTAATTTTTCTAGGGCCAAGTAGTGATGTAACACTTAGTCCAAAGATGCATCCCTGAGGAAGTACATCCTCTTAAAGCGAGACAGAAAAAATATTTTTTTCCAGTAATTTCCGTTATATTGAAGATAATATTTTCAAATTTTGATCGGGGCTGTATCTCTATAAGTACACTGCGTAAACTGGACAACTACCAAATATCTTTTGTTTTCATTTTTTTTTTTCATAATATTTAATATTGAATTGGCTATATTTTTTAATCGCCCTGTAAAATTACGGAATACTTGAATATTTATGCAGAACATTGAAGGGGCTGCAAAAATGTACTCTTAAAATTTATGGTAATACTAATCAAAATACAAGGAATTATAGTTCTCTCCTCCATTTGTATTTAACATTTATTTACAATTCTAGAATAAAATGTAATAACAGAAAATTACAGTTTATTCTAAAAAATACATTAATAACTGATGCTTTACATGACATCCACTTGTTTCAGTACACAAATTAATAATTTAAAAATTTTGAATAATATCAGAAAAATCAAGAATTGTCATTTTTTCTCCATAGGTCATAGGTGCTTGTGAAACAGGAAACCTGTCACGTTTGAGGTACAAAAGATATTTAGTTGTTATCAAGCATACATACAACATACAAGTACTTATAGAGATACAGGTCGCATGAAAACTTTCTGTCTCACTCTAAGAGAATGTACTTCCTCGGAGATGCATGTTTGGACTAAGGTATGAACTAATATGAACTCAAGAAGAACAGGTTCCCGTCCGGAAACTCAATTCTGGGTTACACTGTATAAAGCATCGCAATCGTCACAATGTATTTCATATACTCTGGCTTTTTGTGAGTCTTCAGTTTTCTCTTTGTTGTTAATCAACAAACGACCTAAGTTGTTTGTATTCGAGAAAATGGTATTAATACTTAACCTATTACAAATTGAGTTGCTAATATGTTTTACAAAATTAATACTATGCCACTTTTTATTTTCGTTGGGAGCGTTATAAAAATGTTTTTTCAACCGCTTTCTTTGTTTGTTCTTAATTAGATTGTTTATGAGAGATGTGTGATATACCAATTGTTCTTTGCTATTATTTTAAGGGTTGTAACTTCTTTTTCAAAATTGACATTATTTAACTTTAATGATAACAATCTATGGACATAATTATGAAAAGCCGACATTTTTATCTTCCAGGATTGATCACTATTTGCATGTATGAGTGTGTCAGTAAAAGTGGGTTTTCTATAAATATCGATTTCTAAAATGGGACGTTTTCGTGTCAATGAAATATCTAAAAAATTTAAAGAACGTTCTATCTCAATTTCTACCGTAAACTGAATTTTATTGTTTATAGAATTAATAAAATTAATGAACTGTGATAATTTGTAGATGGACTGGTACGAATAGGCAATTATCACAGTTCATTCATTAGATTGTTATCATTAAAGTTGAATAATGTCAATTTTGAAAAAGAAGATATAACCCTTAAAATAATAGCAAAAAACAATTGGCATATCACACATCTCTCATAAACAATCTAATTAAGAACAAACAAAGAAGGCTGTTGAAAAAAACGTTTTTATAACGCACCCAAAGAAAATAAAAAGTGGCATAGTATTAATTTTGTAAAACATATTAGCTACTCAATTTGTAATAGGTTAAGTAAACTTAATTAATACCATTTCCTCGAATACAAACAACTTAGGTCGCTTGTTGATTAACAATAAAGAAAAAACTGAAGACTAACAAAAAGCGGGAGTATATGAAATAAATTGTAACGATTGCGATGCTATATATATATATATATAGGTCGGAGTGGTCGAAGCTTAGACGTACGGGTAAATGAACACAAAAAGTCTATTTTAGAGAATGAAAAATCAACTGGTTTCGCAAAACGTTGTATAGATAAAAACTATTTTCTCAACGGTAGTAGTATTAAACTTTTGCATAATGTCAATAAGGGATATAGGTTAGACATATTTGAAATTTTGAAAATCAATAAGGCCTTAAATAAACTGAAAAACGTTACTAACACACAAACTTACTTTCATAATACCCCCATAATAGACACCATACTAAAATTAAACATACTCAGAAATAGTAATTCAAAATTTAAATTAAATTCCTGGTAGTAATTATACTAGAAATAAGTAATAAAATGTTAATTAGGTTATCTGTACCTCTCAAATGCTATAAACATCATGTAATGGTCACTTTTAATGGTTAGTTGTTATAACTCTTTGATAATGTCGAAACATATGTCAGAAAAATCTTAATAAAAATTGTGTAACAGTAATACCAAGTGTTTTTAATACTCATTCTAATAAAATTAGCATCAATGGTGTCATTACCGATTCATTAAAATCGGTTTGTGCACCGGTACTCTTCTGAATGGCAATCTAAACCGCCTGCTCAACGTTTGGCGTGTATTTTTTCGTGACATTAGATAGTTATTATTTCACGTATTTTATGTATGTTATTTAACCCAACACGTGACTTTTAATCATTGTGCCTGCTGTTTTTGTTTTTTGTTTTAAAAAATATGCAATTCATTGAAAATGGATTTTTTCGTGCTCGAAGATGAATAAATTTTAAATCTAGTTCTGTACGTTGCAAGTCAGTTTACAGAACCCTGACATTTGGACAATTTAAAGGAGAATAGAAGTCTTCTCAAACATAATGTCAATTATTTTTAGGGGACAGTGCGTAGTTATTCGAATGATCAATTTAAATAACATTTTCTAATGAGTAGGAATACATACAATGTTCGTATAAATTAGAAATCCAATTAACAAATTGACTTTTACCTATAGATGTATCTAGAGTCAGTACTTATATTTTGTATGTTTATATTTTGAGACTGGTCTATTACATATTGAAATTCGTATAAGATATATTTTTTTTATTTCTTTTACATTTTTTTTAAGTTTCTATTTTCCTCAGATACAACGGTTAAGAGCCATGCGTAGAGTTAAATGACATACATAAAAGACGTTGAATAATAAATATCAAATGTCACAAAAAAATACGTCAAAAGTTGAGCAGACGTATTAAATTCCCATTGTTTATTTTATGATTTGATGTTTCACATCTTAAGGCACGGTACCAATAACTGTAACCATAAAATGTATTCCCTGCTAGGTTAATTTCTCCATGTCCATCTTCCACCTCCGACGGAAACAAGTAGTATATGATTTTAATAATATGATCCTGCTGTTTATCAGTGCCTTCATAATTTTAAAACGATGACACCAATTATTATGCAGTTTTCCATATAGACGTTAGAGAATTCTTCAAAGCAGATTCTTAAATATTAATCTTCATACTGAATGACCAAATAACACTGCAAAGCCCTTATACCTGCGTTAAGATGCCTTGATTTCTATATTGTTTCCTCATGACTTTCAATCAAATGCAATAATCTATAACCATTAAATAATTCTTTGGACAAGGTTTTTAGATGCTAATCATCACACTGAAACACCAATCTTTTACCCGCTACTAGTTTATGACATCCTGCTTCAGTTTTACTCTAAGTAATCATAACATAAGAAAGCGAATCACACCTCTGTGCTATACACTGTACATTCAGTTGATTTCATGCATATTAGTTGGGTTTACTTTAATGGCATTCAAATAATCGAACATAATAAATATATCGCTTACCATAAGTATTTAATCATATTTTTTTTTGAAATTAGATAAGTTTTGTTTACGCGAAACAAATTATGTATCAAATTTAAAAATTAACAAATAAATCAGTCGATTATTTCTAAACTGGTAGTTTCTTAGAACACATAAGTGATATTTTGAATGAATAACTTTTTTTTTGTTAATCAAAAGAAAATCATCAAAATAATTTTACTTAAACAAATAAATCTGTTTTTACCGTGTAATTATTCGCAGAACATAAGTCAATAATTACCGTAGTTAAATATAAATAATTTGTTGCTTATATGGCTTTGGCTATCTAATATACTAACTGGTGGTGGTGTGTAGCTCCGTAGATCACGGGCGGCGTTCCGGAGGGGCGCCAAGTACCGATGAGACAGTCGGCGGGCCCGCACCACAGACTCGACCAACAACCCATCGTTTCCGCATCCCTGCCAGCAACCAGCGACTCTGTCGACACCCTCACCACTACCACCGGCTCCCAACATACAGGTAAATATAAAGAAAAAGTTGGCCAGGGCCGTTGTAATAAAAGTTTTAACTCCTATTTTTTTTTTTTTTTAATCCGCAATATTATTATATATTAGGTCAGTTGTTCGCTTAAAATTTAATAAACAATATGCATAAATAGTGTAAGAGGTAAAACTGTTGGAATTGCGTGGAATACAATCAAAGAGGCTGCTAAAACGTGTAATAGAATGGAATTATATTATTTACCCTGTTAATTATATACAGTGTGTCTCACTTTTTTGGAGCCACCTTCATATATGGCTTAGCTGATATCCGAATTTTTTCAAATTTTGCTGGTGAATATATTGTCAAGAGCAGAAAATTTATATTCATGTTTTAAAAAGAATTTATGTTAGAATCAAAACTAAATTTCACTTTGCATGTATATTAGTGTAAAAGGAGTTTGCTTATTCTAAACCTAAATTGAAATATAATACATTAACTATTACAAAATTAAACAAATAATTCGATGGTAGCCTATATCTCTCTGGTGATCTTCTCACTTTGGGAGAAAGTGCAAATAGGTCTCTAGATTAGGACTGCCAAGTATCTCGGTGCTCCTGTGCTGTGGTTTATAGTTGGCACGAATCTGGTTCTCTTTTACCTGTAGCTTCAATGCAGACCTGGTAACTGTTTTTTTCTCGAAACCACTCATATTACTGCAATTTTCTCCTAAAAGCGTTTCTTTGAAATCACAAGGAGCCCCACACTAACCTCTACAAAATTTATCACAACATGTGTAAAGAAAATTAAATGCTGTAAAAAAAATTTGATGCTGTAAAAGAAAAATTAAATGCTGTAATAAAGGATGTGTATATGTAAGCACCTGAAAGAAAAGAAATCGTACCCCTTATTAAAAAAAAATAATTCTATAATACTCGATATTCTGCTAAAGGATTCCTAGCTTCAAATATTTGAAAACAATTGCTGTCCTGTAATAATTTAGAGAAACAAAAACGAATATTATATATAACAACCCGTACTTGTCCATGAACAAAAATACAATAACCCCATGCGCACATTAAATTTTAAACGAACATTTACAAGAATATTTCAAAAATTGATAAATTATGACGAATTTATCTAGGAAAATCCGGCGCCTCTACTATATGATGCGTACATGGTTTGCCAAAGCCACATACGCACTAGGGGTGTAGCATCAGACGGTAAAAAAGGGATTTAAAAAATGTAACATTTATTTAGGAACTAGTAAATAATATAAAGCTGGTGAAATGTTGTACTTATATTATAGCTTGCATCCCATTCGTTCATGAGATATGCTACTGCACTCTTCAAAGACTAGAAATCGAATTACTCAAAGTTCATGCGCATAGCAATAATCTAATGCAGTCTTTGCAATATTGCTGAATTGCCTCCCCTCAATTACGAAATCCTAATGCAATTTTCATCGTTCGAACTATTCTAGATAGTCAGCAATTATTTGTTTAATTTTGTAATAGTCAATGTTTTATATTTCAATTTAGGTTTAGAATAAGCAAATTATTTCTATACCAATTTAGTTTTTTTTAAATATGATCTGCTCTTGACAATATACTTACCTATAAAGTGAGTCTTTAGACTTAACCACGTTTGATTTCGTCAAAGGCGTCCAATTCTAGGATGGAAAAAGGTGGTCGATTTTCGAGAAAAAGTATTAGCGATTTTTTTACAAAAAACTACTTAGATATTCTTAATCAGCACCTTTGGAAACCCCTCTGTATCATATTACACCATAGTGGGTTCAAAGGTGTATGAAAAAGCAATTTTGGAACTAAAACTAATATTAATCTTTAGAAATTAAAAAATGTATTCATTTTTTGTTCAGAATAATGTATTGTATTAGTTTGAATTGATTTTACAGCAAAATCATTATTTATTTAACTTATTAAATGACTTAGCAAAAATTATTTTTTCTAGCAAATACTGTAATTCGTTATATATAGTTCAATGAAATATTACATTGACCTTGTATTTTGGGCAGTACAAGATTTTTTTTTATATGTAGGGGATCTAGTGTGAGTATAAAAAGGGGGCGTAAACAGGTTTTCCGCGATATCTTGTAATTTATTCTTTAACCCTTTTGGAGGTTTAAATCACCCCTAAATCGAAATAAAATTAAAAAAACATTAAAAAAATTTAGTAATATTTCTTCAAAAAAAAAGGGAAATGCAAAATGCAATGTTAGTCGTCTATCTTTAATTATAACTTTTTTATTTTCAATTTTACAGTAAGAAGTATCTAGGCCAAGCTTATAGAGAATTCAATTCTCTGCAAAAGAAGTCTTATAAAAAAATTTGTGAGACTGCGGTTCTCAAGATATCGCGGAAAAATTGTTTACGTCCCCTTTTTCAAGATGGCGACTAAATGGGGGGCCTTTCAACTCCGATAACCGAGTTTTATACTCGCACTGGACCCCCTACACATAAGAAAATCTTGTCCTGTCCAAAATGCAAGGTTTGGCTTAAATTTGTAACATTTCAATGGACTATTAACTGTTAATATTTTTGAATTTTCTTCTTCGGAATAACTGTTTATTCAATTAGAAGATAATGTTCGAACAAACGTTTTCGCCTTATCTCCAAAGATAACTGAACGGATGTGGTGGCATATTTTTGTAATAACGGTTTGGATTAAGAAAGCAAAATAATTTTATACATAAAATGGACAGTTGCTGGAACCTCCCCATCAAATATTTGCGAACATTCCTTCATTTAGTTAATAACCGGACTTGTTACCGCTGACCTGTGCCATGCAGACCTCCGTTTCGCGGGTGCTAGAATCTTTACTTTATCACCTGCCGTTGTGGGAGTCGGCGTTTGCGTACTGCGCCCGAATTAGGTATTAAGCAAAAATTAAAAAAATATGACAATGACATTTGCAATTTTAATATTTACATAATTTTCAGAAATTAAGAGATTTCATCACTTACTAACGATGTCATTTTGTATTTACAGACCGATCTGAAGCCATAATTTCTTAAAATTAAATTCTAGTTACAGTTTGGCTTTTAAATCTAACAGTTAACATATGTTTTTTTTTTAATAAGAAGTGGTATTGAACATACTATTACGCTCTTTAGAGTCCAATATAAAAAGTTAGGAAATATATGGCGCCATTTTATTGCATTTTAAAGTAATATTTACCGATATCCCTAAAAAGTTCCTTGTACCTTCATGAGCAAATAAATCGAAACAGTATAGCGATTCTTTCAAAACAAGGCTAACCTTTAACACATTCTTATATCACTTTTCTTGTCTGCTATACTCTAAGAACGAGGATTAAAAATGTTACCACTTGACACATATGTATCAGGTAGTTGGAGTCTAGCTCCTACACTATTACTGCACTTTTAATTTCATAATATATTTCAGCCCTTTTTTGCTCTTTTTATATTCTGAATTTAGCGCTTAGTTTTAAAATGGAACATGACTTATTACACAGTCTACAAAAATAGGTCTTGTCCCAAGATTCCGATCTAACTATTCTGAAGTGCTTCGACGTGTTGAAGTCAATTTTGTAAAAGAAATGTTCCCTCGTGTCAGTTTCTCATTACCAGACCCTGTTATCCTTTAAAAAAGGCAATAGCGAAGTTTTCCTTCATGTAGTTAGTTAATAAACAATTTGTTCCTATTTTGTAAAGCTATATATACATGATGATGTACACATTACCAAAATTTAATCTTCCAAACTGCATTTTCTTATATCAATCGGTATTTAATGGCCAACAAATTTATTTCATAATTTTATGACTATATGATGATATCGAAATTACTGAAGGTTGAATCATGCAACCCCTGTTACATCTTATTATCCTCTATTAGCGCAAGAGCCGATGACATGGAAAGTACCATCATTGCGGATTTTACAAATTCTAGTGAAAATTGACTGTAGAAAACCATACGTACAAAATGGGGTTTCTCTAGCCGGAAGTATTTTTAATTAAATTAATAATTTTTAAAAAACAATAATGTTTTCCCGTTATCGCAGAAATTAATTTCAATTAGAGCGTTTGTCAGGAAATTTCATTTTTTTTAAATTTTGACAGCCCAAAAACTACCGGAAATACCTGTCATACCGATTATATGGAGGTCAGGAGTCGGAAGGACACGCAAGTGTCTGCTTGCTACTGGGCAATTTAGTCCTCCCCCCCGTTTTCGAGTGTGCTGAAAATGATTCCCCGTTTCAAAAAACTATTTTACTCCGGCTACCCCTGAAATCGCCCCAAAACCACCCTTAAAATCTCTTTCCTGGCGCAGACATCAATCCAATCCCGTATTTTGGTGAATTGGCCCTCTCTATAAGTTATGGTAGTAATTCTAGAGAGATATGACCCATTTCACCCCTACCCGTCGATTCAACCCCTATAGGGCGTTGAAATATTTTTTTTTTGTTAAAAATATTTACAATTTTTAAAAAGGGGGTTTGTTGGAGGGAAGATGAAGGTGACCAGGGTTATAAGCGAGGGTGGTTTCAATTCCTTCAGGGGGTGAATTTTTTTTACAAAAAATATTCAAAATCATCAGAGAGGGGGTTTGATTGAGGGAAGATAAATAGCGACCGGTGTTGTAACAATTCTCAGGAGTGGAATTCCTGGAGGGGTTGTAACTACCCCTGGTCACCTTCATCTTCCCGGAATCGGGAGGAGGGGAACTAAATTGCCCAGTAGCAGAGAATTGCGTGTCCTTCCGACTCCTGACCTCCACTATAAGTACAATCGGTATGACAGGTATTTCCGGCAAATCTTTGGCTGTCATGCCATGATATTCTGAAAGAGCGCACAAAAACGAACATAATTTTTAAAAAAATGTTTCTACGCCATAACGCTAAAACATTGTTACCTATCATCTCCTACAAATAAATATGACAAACATTTTCGGCCGAGTAGAGGTCGTCATACCAAGTTTTTCGGAAAGAGCATGAAATTTTCTAACAAATGCTCTAATTGAAATCAACTTCCTCGATAACAGTAAAACATTATTGATTTTTAATAATAATTAATTTTATTAAAAATACTTCCGGCTAGAGAAACCTCGTCATACCGGGCTCATTTTGTACATATGGTTTTCTACAGTCAATTTTCAGTAGAGTTTCTAAAATCCGCGATGACGGTACTTTCAATGTCACCGGCTCTTGGGCTATGTCTACCACTGTTAGTAAATTTGTTGGCCATTAAATGTCCACTGATGCATGATAATGTAGTTTTTACCCCCCTAAGGAGATTATGGGAGATGGAAGGGGGTGGAAGATTTAATATTTGGTAATGTCGACGAAAAATGTATTGTCTGTTAGTTAACCGTCCATATAAGAAGGAAATCCTCATTTTTGTACCTTTTATGGTGTATAAAAGTGTGATAGAGGAAAACTGACCCCATAGAAAAACTTTATTTTTTCAGAATTGTCTTCAGCGCATCAAAATAGGACAAGACCTTCTTTATAGACATGTGTTCTTGTTATTTCTTGTTTTACAAAGAGATGTAGTAATTTGTTTATTTCACCCATTAAGAGGCGTTTATTAATCAATTACGATGCTTACCAATGTAAAATCTTTAAGAGAAAAAAAATGTGTTATTTTTAAACTGTAAAATTTTTCGTACTTCATAAATACTTTTATTTAATACACGATGGCTTTATATTTAAGTTCATCATACTAATTAAAGAATACCCGTTACATATGTTATTCAAATGGTAATGTTTGAAACGGATAAGTAATTGAGTTTTACAAACCACTGACTTCGCTACATCGTGCCGCCCTTTACCTACATTTACTTAGGGCCACCCCAGTTAATTTAGGTGAAAGTTATACATTGACATTGTCAACAAAGAGATGATACGATCAGGAAGAATGCTGACGAAGGTAATTTTAACCGAACATTAAAATTTTTCTTAGTACAATGTGGAAATGTGTTCTTGAATATGAAAATTCATGTTGCTAATACTATTCGACCTTTTTTTAAGATAAATATTGTAAATAAGTAATATACAATTCTAATGTATCGATCCATTTTTATCGTGAATATCTCAAAAACAATGAATAAATTGAAAATAACTATGCATTCGTTAGTTATTTGTTGTAAACCAATCACTGAATATTTAATAACTTAAGTTAGAATATTATCAGTAGCAAGGCCATACTTTTTCAAATCATATGCTCACGTGGCAGATGTTATTAACTGTGAAATTCTTACCATAAATATAATTTGTGATGACCTCTGCCATCATGACCGCTCTAATTTTTTAATTGTCAGCTCATTAAATTTCTTAAAAAAAGACTTACACAGGTCTACAAAAAGGAATTGTCTGTCTTTGCAATCAGACCCGTCATTTCCTAAGTATTTTGATGAGCTGAAACCAAATTTGGCAAAAATTATTTTTTTACCGCGTCTGTTTTTCTGTACACCCCCATATAACCCCCATAAACTTTTATAGAGGAGATTCTTTGAAAAACAATTCTTTAATTATTTTGTAAAGTCAAAAATTAATTTTGACATGATGACAGCTGTCAATAAGCTGTCAACAAGCTGCCAAGTATGACCAAGATTATCAACTTATCACATCTTGGTGATACTTGACAACTTGTTGACAGCTTATTGACAGCTGTGATCATGTCAAAATTCGTTTTTGACTTCAGAATTCGCGATAGCCCGATTTCATCAGTCTAATGTAATCGGCCGACTGCATAATCGTCCATGCGCGCGTAGCCCTGCGATCTGGCGATTCCACAGTCGTCCATGCGCGCCTGGCCTAAGGCCAATCACTGACGTCAGGAGACGAGCTACCCCTAACTTGGATATTTTGCTGAACCTCTTCCCTATCGACGAGTGGGGATTTTTTACTTGTCTAACATTTAATAGACAAGGAACCTACTGTTTCACATCCCCTCTGAAGGATGGTATATCCGCCATGTAACCTCCTCCCAAAGTTAACCACCTTCTACGTATACGCTGATATATAAACTGTTAAAAGGTGAAGCGAGAACGCTGTATTTCCCTGGAGTGGGTCACCCATCGAAGTACTAACCGTACCCGACATTGCTGCATTTTCGTGTCGAAATACGAGTATATGCAGGCATCTCTACGCTCGCTCCTTATTGTTCCTTTTATTTCTTTTCTACCCGTGAGATTGGCTTGTTTGCCGAAATCGAAGTCCATCACGCTATTGGGATTTCGAGTATGGTCTGTGAGTTTAATCTTCCTGGGGGGTGACATCCTTTCAAACGTATCTCTTTGTAGCGATTAAAGGGAGACCTCTTGGTATAAAAACCGAGCGTGGCTCCTGAAGGCATTGCTGCGAACCAACTTTCCAAGCCTGGTTGTAAGCTATCGTAACCTTGGCTGCATGGTACTGGAGAAGCGGTGGCGCAAGCGATGCAGTCTCACTGTATATAGCCTTACCTCCATAAATGAGTTCTGTGGGGACGGACATATTCTACAGGTGCTTGCAGACCGAATTTTAACAATAAATCTGAGCAAATCGCAATTCATCTATGAATAAAATTAAAAATTAAACATTTATATTTTTTGAAGATCAAAGTAACGTCTGAAGGTTCGTTCGCGTGTATTTTGGCGAATCCAAATATGCAGAATACAGGTTACGCTATTTACAAATTTGATTTTCATGTAAATTACATCGAAACCAGAAATCGGCCATTTTGGTTATTTATAAGGTATAATTGGAAATTTTATCTCATATCACTATCCTGAATTTAAAAAATCGGTAATGGTATTTACACAGAACTTGCCTCTTTATTTATACATGGCGCATGGCGGTCCATAAATGTATTAATTATGAAGTGACATGTGAGAACAATCATCGGAATGTAGTTATCACTATCATTGCATACAAAACCTGATAAGTTTTGTTTAAAAAAATATAAAGTGGTCATCCGAGTGCAAAAAATAAATAAAAGGTAGCAAATATGAGAGGTGTGCGTAAATACTTTTACACTACCATAGTTGAATTATTTCTTAGGATGACCACATACATGTTTTTCACTAACTATAATAGTTCGCTTCCTTGACAATTATTGTGTTTATTATATGCCAAATATTATTGGCATCTGTCACTTGTTTAGTTCCACATCCACATGGTAGAGTGAAATGAGTTTAGAATGTCATGAAACGTGGTGATTTTAAATTTGAGCGAAACAATTTTTTTCATTGTCTATTCTCTTTAGTAGCGTCAACTGCCTACCAAATTTGACTGTTCTCCATCAAGTAGTTTTTTAGTTATAGCTCCAACAAACAGACAACATACTGACAGACAGACATAAATCCTTTTTCTTCATGTGGCTCAGACAAACTTGTAGTCATCGTTAATATCCTTAAAAAAAACAAAAACAAAGAGAAGTAAAACAAAAATTAAAAAATACGTATAAAAGAAATAGTTTTAAAAAGAAAAAAGAGAAAAACGTAAGATTGAAAAGAAGGAAATCATAATAATGTTATGAATTACACCCCTTTGGAATTGGAGATGATACGCCTATGCCTACTGATAGTGACTGGAAAGGCTCTAGAAAGAGCCAAGGACTTTTCTAGATTATGGTTGGAGAAGATTCTGGATTAATCTAGAGCTAATTTCGGAGTATATAAGGCGCGATTACAAGCGCGGAAGAGGAAGCTCATTAAGAAGAAAGTTTAATTGAGAAGTGATACGTTCGGTAAAAAGTGAGGTTAACTATTAAGTAAACAAGTATTGTACAGTCAGTAAATTGTTAAATAAAGTGTTAGTAGTGTTTATCTCTTGTTGAAATTATTTAGAACCCACGGATTCATACAGGGTGTTTCCTAAAAGGTGGAAATCCGTAACAATAATTTATAAATTTATTTGACGTTTGCATATATAATTGTACGTCATAAATAATTTATTTTATTCATAGACATAACTTTAGTAGATTTATAGTTAATATTAATTTATTATTAGGTACTTACAGATCTTATAGACGTCCTCTCCGAAACATCGGTGTTATACGAATGGTTTTGCAGCCACAGCCGTATTAGTGCATTATGTTAGTCGGACGCAACAGACTAGTTATCTCCTCCGTTTTCGGGAATGATGAACACCGTGGAGGGGGCAAAATTTCTTTGTTGAAGTGACCCACCCCCGCAAGTGGCCAAAAACCACCTCCAAACGAGCTAACGCGTATTACAATTGTTTATGGGACTCTTACTTGGTGATCCCCCACCGATGCTGAACACCATGGTGATGCTGGAATTCCATCTCAGGGTGACTCACCCCCGTAAATAGCCAATTACAACCCTCCAAAGGGGTGTGAGTGTGTCCTCAGCATACCCCCGGGCAAAGCTACCGCTCCCCTCCGTTTTTGAGGATGCTACACAGGAAAATAACATTAAAATGTCACCTCGATCTTTGTAACGGTGTTTTGCTCTGGGTAGCTGGAGTCGAAGATTAGTTCAGGATCCAGATTAGTTTAATAATACAACCCAATCAAAATTAACAATTTTATTATTTTCAACAGGTAAAGTATGCAGGTTTACATAATATACAATAGTTACAGGTTATTGGTTTTCAGGTCCGTATCTTTTACGGTTATTGGTAATCAGGTGACATTTAAATAGTATGAGTGAGAGAAACGACGAGAGTGTAATATAGTGATGCGACGAGTAGGGGTTTTGACGGCGGAAACGGCGGTGGGCTAATAACCGTCAACCCGAGCAAGCTATCGGCTCAACTCGCTGGGTCACTCCTCTGTTAATTTATATTTGCTCCGGGTTGGTTTCGTCGGGACATCTCTGGACTAAATAACATTCGGCACAAGTTCTGTCCCCCGGCTCAACGCGCCGTAAGACTTCTCTAGGTCAAGATATATTCGCTCCGGAGAGTCACGTCACACAATTTACGGAGAGATGTACCCAGTGCTCTTCTCGATTCGCGGCTGGGCTTTTACACACGAAACTATCCCTCCTTTTTGAAACGGTCGTGGTCGGGTGGTGTGCAAATTTAGTATATCGAGTATGAATCGCCGTCGTGTGGCAAATGTGCACACGGCACTACACTGAAACTTATTAGTAATGAGGTATGACTTTAGGATGCTTCATTACATCTTGTCAACGAAGTTGTCATCTTCATTTACTACGGAAGTGAAAAAAGATAAATGTGTATTTTTATTGACGCATTCAATTACTGCATATATTGTTACACTGGCTTGGTGGGCGGGTGCCAGACACGATTTTCACGGTCATACCCGTGTTCCACATCCTTGAAAGCTGGGGAAACTATTTTAGCTTATGCTATGCGGAGAGCGCTTTCTCACCCCTTTGGAGGGTGGCTATGGACCTTTGAGTTGGTGGGCGGGTATCAGGCAAGCGTCCCAGTATCCTCCCCATGATTCTCACGCTCGAAATTGGGGGATCAATAAGTTAGATTCCGTGAAACATTATCAATACGCGTTTGACCCCGTTTATGGTTGGTTTTTGAACACTTGCATGGGTGGGTAACCCCAAAGAGAAATTCAGCATCCCTGAATACGTGGGGGAGATCTTCAGTTGCATCAGACAACGGTCTGGTTTTTCTGGCCTTTTTCCGACTCGCACAATCCACTATACATTTAAAGTATAGATAGATAAATAGACAGATAAACAGATTGAAGGAATTGAAAAACCTTCATTTTCGTAATCTACATGGTCTGAAACGTGGGAATCCGAAAAAGTCTCGGAGGGTGATTTTTCCAAGAACACAATACCTTTGGTAAACGTGGGAAGTAAAATAATGCCATTGCAAATTTAAACGTTTTAAATGGACTGAGCCGCCCGGTATACCAGATAGGTATAAGTTTTATTATACAAAGTTATTATGTTAATTATTAATGGCCCTCAAACTTTTATTAACTTCCCGATAATTCAGTTCAACTACATAACTACGTTGCACTAACTTATGCAATCTTGCGCTCTTCACGGTAAATTTTTAATTGAGTTTACTCAACTACGCCTAACTTCATAATTAGTACCAGCGATTTCCTTTGGGGAGAGATCTCACTACTGTAATGCATTTACCGTCTTATTGATATTTGAGCAACAATACACGATATTATAGTTTTTGAATTCTTCTATCAGGCTTTATTTGTTTAATAAACTTATTCTGGTAAAACTGCATTCCGTTTTTAAGTGTATTTGTTTGCCTACTTCTGCCTGCTGCAGTTTATATTTTTTGCATTTCCCACAATTTATTACTTCATTTCATTTCTAATTCCATGCAGTAATTGTTTTAATTAAGTTAATGTAGGTACCTACACAGCTTGCCCCAGAAGAAACGCATAAAATTCATAACTTTTCTACTGTTTTTCGTTCGCAAAAATATAAAACACTTCAATTAGCAATATCAGATTTGTAGGTACGTAAGGAAAAACATTTTTTCACACTTCTCACATATCTGTGATGTCGTCGATAGTTTTACTTCCACATCCACGTAGTGAATTGGAAGTACAGCAATCGTCAAAAAAAGTTGTTTTTTTTTTCTTGAATAGGTTTAGAATGTTATGAAACGTCGAGATTTTAAATTTGAGCGAAAAAAAAATGTTCTGTCCGTCGGTCTGTCAGTCTTTAACTTTTTTTGTCCGCACGTTTTCTCCGGAACGGTTTAAGATATTGACTTGAAATTTTGTACACGTATATATTATAACAAGATCTGGAACTGGATTGTATTTTTAACATACCCGGTGAAGGATTGGAGGGTAAATAGGGGGAAATAAGTAAAGCAAGCTGGTAAGAGTACAGAAACTTGAAACTTGACGTATGTACTAGAAGCTAAGGCCTCAAAATTTTTTACATTATTTTTCGTCCCCCCAGCGCCCTCCCCCAATCCATTATTAAAGGGATTGATAAAATAAAATTGAAATATTTACTTAAAATTTGGTATATGTATATATTATAATAACATCAGGAACTAGCTTATATCTTGGGATTATTCCGTTGGAGGGTTGGGGGTTAAATAGGGGTAAATATTGGAAAATAAGTAAAGCAAGCTGGTAGGAGTACAGATACTTGAAATTCGGTGTATGTATTAGAAGCCGAGGCATCTGATTTTTTATGATATTTTTCAACCCCCCACTACCCCTACTCCATTATTAAAAGGGTTGATAAAATAAAATTGAGATATTCACGTATGGATTATAACGACATATGGAACTAGATTATATTTTAAGATGATTCCGTTGAAGGGTTGTGGGTTAAATAGGGGTAAATAGGGGAAAATAAGTGAGGCAAGCTGGTAAGAGTACAAAAACTTGAAAGTGGTGTATATGTACTAGAAGTCAAGGCCTCAAATTTTTTAATGATATTTTCAATCTTCCCACCACCACTCCATTAGTAAAAGGGTTGATAAAGTAAAGATATTCACTTGATATGTTTTACATGTATATATTATAATGACATCTGAAACTAGATTATATTTTTGGATTATTCCGTTAAAGGGTTAGGGGTTAAATCGGGGTAAATAGGGGAAAATAAGTAAAGCAAGCTGATAAAAGTACAGAAACTTGAAATTTGGTGTATGTGCTTGAAGCCAAGGCCGCAAATTCTTGTATAATATTTTTCAACCCCACACCATCCCTACTCCATTATTAAAGAGGTTGGTAAAATAATAATGAGATATTCACTTGAAATTTGTTACACATATGTATTATAACGGCACCTGGAAGAACTTAGTTATATTCTGAGATAATTTCGTTGAAGGGGTGGGTATGTAAGTATAGGTAAACAGGAAAAAATGAGTAAAGCAAGCTGTGTAGAGTACAAATACTTGAGGTTTGGTGCGTACCTATACTAGAAGCCCTCAGATTTCTTTATATGTTTGGCGTATGTGCTAAAAACCAATGCATTAATTTTTAACATTGGAAATATCTGACAAATCGAAGATGTAACGGTAATAAGTCCAGTAGCAATTTGTGTAACGCTTGGAAATTAGGTTGCTTTTTGGACACGAAAACGTTCATTGCTGTTACATCGCAAGCTTTTTAAAAGATCCAAATTTGATTTTGAATTTTATATATGTTGATACCTAGAATCATATTCTTGCATTCTTACGTCTGAACGCTGACCGACGCTTTGCGTCGTTTTTGTAAAACTCGTGTATTTGATAAATTTTGATTTCTAGATTCATATTCTTGCATTTTTACGTCTCGACAACGACCGACGCCCAGCGTCGTTTTTGTATAACTTTTGTATTTGATAAACTTTGATATCTAAATATATGTTCTTGCATTTTTCACGCCTCGACACCGATCGACGCCTAGCGTCGTTGTTGTAATACTAGTGTATTTGATAAATTTTGATATATAGATTCTTATTCTTGCATTTTTACGTCTCGACGCTGACCGATGCCCAGCGCTGTTTTTGTAAAACTTGTGTATTTGATAAATTTTGATATCTAAATCTATGTTCTTGCATTTTTACGTCTCGATGCCGACCGACGCCTAGCGTCGTTTTTGTAAAACTCGTGTATTTGATAAATTTTGGTTCCTAAATTTATATTCTTGCATTTTTACGACGCCTATCGTCGTTTTTGTAAAACTTGTGTGTTTGATAAATTTTGATTCCTAGATTAATGTTCTCGCATTTTTACGAAACCCGTTTTTTGTGGAATATTAATGTTACATTTTTCATATTTTGTAAATATCATGTCAGGCTTGAAAGTTAGCCAAGTTCATTTTTAATGTCTTAACGAAGCTTGCTCAATTGCAACTTCTATAAAAAAAAAATATGACATCTGCCCCTAATATTATTAAAAATCTATGACCAATTATTTCCGCATACTAAAGTGCAAATATAATCAAGAAGTTTACCTTTAAAGAGACTTGGAACGAAAATCTGTATGTGGAAGTAGTGATTCCTTAGGCAGCGTTTTTTTTTAAATGACACTTTATATTTTATTCTAAAGATTGATAGGCGTTTTACAAAGGAAATCAGTAGTATACATTTTTTTAATAAATGTCGTTAGAAAAACTTCATTTTCAAGAAACTGTAATTAGTTTCTTAAACTTACGCTTATATCTCGAGGATCAAGTGAGAACGAAAAAATGTATTGAATATCTTTTGTATAAAATTAAGTTTCCAACATAAATGCTAATATGTATTTTTTCGATAAAAGGCATTGTGTTTTATCGGAGAATGGAGTATATCTTCAAAATTAAGTATTATATGAATATTTTCTATTCTTTTCCTTTAGATTAATATCACTTCCAAAATGTAAGAAAAAACACAATATCATTACGGTCAAAACGGTCTCTAGAATAATATATTTAAGCGTCAGACGGGGGCAAATAATAAAAATTTCATTTCAGAAAATTTTGAGGTATTCTTACACTCCCTTCTGTCCGAAACGTTTGTGTGACAATTTTCATAATTATTTAGATAGATACCTTAATTCAAGCAGAATTCGGAAGTTTCAGCCGATCGCAAAAACTGAAAATTTCGACTACTATGTTAAGAGTTGGGTGTGTTCTTACACCCTTTCTGTCCATCGCCAGGTCGAAACGTGCGAGATGGCATAGGAGTAACGCCCCTGTGGCAACGTTCTAGCAAAATTTTATCCGGCGACAAATAATACAAGAAAAATGTTCAGTAGCTCTTAGACTATTAGGTAAAACTCGTATGGTATATATGATCTCAATTGGAACAGCATAAACACGAAAACTCGGAGCAAACTCGGCATCTCCTTTATAGGACATAGGCGGCGGCGGTAGAAATGTAAAAATGGTTTAAATACTAAATAATTATTTTTTAATTGTTAAAGAAAGGGATTTCTATAATACTTTTATTCAATAGAAGGGGTTAATGAAAATATATGTTTATCACATTTGATAAGTAGTATAATTGATATATTAAGGCTACGTCTAGTGTGTAGTGACCTACCTCTCGTACTATCTTCTAGCGGCAAAGTTATGTAATCTTAGACGGGCCTTGCATAGATGGTATATAATAATCTTTCCGAAGGGGCGTAAAGCAGCAACTGTCTTGTTTACTAAATGTTAGGCCATGATACTATGAACTTTGCAGTATCATGATGTTAGGCAGGTAGAAAATTTCTACTATTCTATAAAGAAAAGACTCGGCAAAATTTTAAAGGGGAACTCGTTTCCTGGCATCGGTAATTGGTCTCAGAAAAAGCTTTAAATAAACAATATTTCATTCGTCACTATCCGAGTTTTCAGAACTTGAATCGGTATTTACATTAATAATAATTGAATTAATATGTGGTAATATAGAATATTCATTTTCCTTTTTTATCACGTGAGATACGCCTTTCTCCATATATTGCTTTTGCCTATTTCGTCTACTATTATCTTTACATTCTTTAAGGCAGACTTACTTAATTGTGAGGATTGATTATATTGACGTAGTTTTGTTCTTACATCAGCCCACACCATTTCAATGGGGTTAAAAACGCAATAATATGGAGGCAGGCGTACAATAGTATGATAGTGTACTTCAAACATTTTTTCAATGGCATATTCCTTTTTAAAATTTTGCTTTCCAATCAGTTCTAATAAAGTCTTTTTGTGTTTTCTTCTGGTATTTCCAAGCCTTTACCTTTCATAAATTCAATAATATCGCCTTTACTTGCGTTGGTGTTCGTTTTTGTGTATTGCCTCGAATGGTGTGACGCATTGTCCATAACAATTACAAAATTTGGTGGGATATTTGGTAACAGCTGTTTCTTTGCCCTCATTTCAAATAGTTCGACTGTCATATCCTCGTGGTAGTCGGCGGAGGATTGCTTGATATTTTTAGCAGACAACAACAACGTATTTGGAATAAAACAGTTTTTACTTCCAGCATGTGGAATTATTTTTACTTAATTCACTTAAATTACACTTTTTGGTGTTATCTACCCAGCCGTATTGAACTACATCATGGGTGTCAAACCATGTTCTGTCAAGATGAATTATGTCTTTATTTGCATCTCGGTATTCTTTTATTTTACGCAGGTACTCGTAACGATGATCAACGATGCGTGCTGATTCCATAACTACCATTCGTTTGTCCAATTTTTTGTACCTAAAACCACAGTCGAACAAAACATTTCACAAAGCATCTAATAATTGATGTTATAATCTGGATAGTCGCGTAACTTATCCCTAATCATTTTTAATGTGGACACCTTCTGTTCATTGTAAAATTCATACACAATTCGACGAATAACATCTTTGGACGGGCTATGAAGTTTTGTAAGTTTTTGTCCAACTCTTTTTGGTTTAATTTAATGATCAACTACATCACCGGCTATAATAACCCTATAAATTGTAGTTCGGCTAAATTTGGTTAATTCACAAAACCTCTTCACAATTTGATTATATGAAGAATTAATATTTTCGCCTTTTAAACACGAGTAAATATTCAAAATAACCCTTTGAGTTTGAACGTGTACCTCTTTATTTTCCAATTCCGCTGGTATAGGCTATGTATCAAAATCATCCGTTTCGTTGTCACTATCGAAAGACCTCCAGAATGCCATTTTAAACAATTAATTGTAAAAGAACACTCAAATCTGTAATTTGTTCAAATATTCACTAGAACTAAGTAATTTATAGCGCTGCCTGGCTGTACTGCACTGCCTCGTACAGATTATACGATACAAATAGTTCGTACGTATTTTTAGTTTTATATGTTATGACATGCAAAAACTCTGAACAAATTTGGTGTTGACAAATCAAATTCGCTAAATATTTAATCCCACCTATATTTCTGTGTGACAGGCGGATCAAGTCCACGTGGACTGTAGACGAGGAGTGTGGCATATAAATCTGTAAAATTCTGTGCTCTCTCATTCAATGTGAAGCGATATATTGACAATACCCCGTAAGATCCTCTAGTTCCATACTGTTTCAATTGAGTTCGTAAATACTATACTATATCGTGTCCTTCCAATGTATGGGATAGGCTACGTACAGTTGATAGGGAAAATTAATTCTTGAAATATTTTGCATGAAATACTAACACACAAAAGTTGGACTGATTTTTCGTCTCCACATCTTAACGACACCCTAATAATGTCAATACGCTATCTATTTGTTAATACCATGTTTGTTTAACAAATACAGTAGCACTAGTAAATTTAAAACATTGCAACTACTTCTGTTATTTACACTTCAGCGGCTTGCAACCTCGAGGAAAATTCTGTAAAGGCATTTGCACAAAACTGGGTTCTTTTATCAATAAGCTGTTTTTCTATAGGATCACTACTTATGTTGTGTATGTACTGTATATTTCTTTAAACTAATAATAGCTGTCAAGTATGTTTCGTATTATTTCTTAACGTGACCATCATGTATATTTTTCAATAAAAGTATAGCAAGTTTCGTTTCCTTGGCCGTTGTATTAACCAAACATTATTTTGCTCCGTCACATTACTTTCGTTAATTATTTTTTTAAAACGTTCACTCTGTATATTGATCAATTCTTTGACAATTGTGTCAATTACGTATTATTTTGTCACATTTTTTTCATAGCTTATATCATAAGCTCTGAATTTTATCGAATACTTTTTTGTAAAATTTTGCTTAGAATATATTCGACACTTAATAATTTACCTTAGAAGCCTTATACCCAAGACTATTTTTATATCAATTAAGGAACAATCATTATTATTTTATTACATTACGCAATCAAATGTAATACATACCGAAGTGGAAAGAGTTTCATTGTTGTCGAGAGATAAGATAGAATTCAACTAATTCTCGAGACAGTAATGAAACTTTTCTCCAAGGTTTCTATACTATTTTATTCTCAATAATCCTCAAAAAGCCAATAAACGGTTTACAACGTTTTTAAATAGCATTTTATGTTTTTATTAAGTAGACAATAAGCAAAGAAATTCTTATGTCAAGGGACAAATGTCATAGTGACGTCGTACTAGCACAGACCTACAGGGAGCCACTTTTCATATAAGCAAATTTTGCCCGCGTCATGGACTTTTGGCGTCACTTCAGATTACGATTTTTGTGTTTTCTTAAATCATCGAATACATGAATAAAACTTACGCCAAGATGTGGGTCTTGAAGTATACAATGCGATTATAGTTGACTGCCAGGCTGAATTTGCCCGCAACCCTGAGACACCCTCGATTAAAGTTCTTTTTTCTACGTTTTCTCATCGAATACATGAATTAAACTTACGTCAAAATGTGGGTCTTGAATTGTACAATGAGATTATAATTTGCTGCCGGGCTTAATTTGCCAGCAACCCTGATACACCTTCGAAGTTATTTTTGTGTTTTCTTTAAGTCACCGAATACGTCGATTATTTTTTTTAATTAAAGTACAAACCTTCTAGTTATTGTAATTCAAGAAAATTATGTATTTACTATGAATGAATAAAAGCTTTTAAATTTGTATAACTTCCATTTATTTGGTTATTCCTTTAAAAGAACCTCTGTTAACATATTTTCTAAATAAAATAACAGTAATTAGCCCATAATATAGATAGATAGATAGATAGATATTTTATTTAACCAAATTACATAATACAACATTTTTGGCAAGTCAAAGAAAAACAATAGAATAAGTATAATAATATAGAGTTATCGAATGCATACTGCGAAGGCATGCAGTTGTAAACACATTAAAATATGAAAAGACACACTAAAAATAAGTAACTACAAGAACAATTTACAAACAATTTGTAAAAACTCAAACAATTATTATCAATTTATAAAAGTGTGATGACGGTAAGCATTTCTCAATATATAATTATGTATTAATATATAATTAATTAACAGGGGATATAGTTTCAAAGGGGGTTTGCATATATTCCTCAACTGAATAAAAACAATGTATAAGCAAATGCGTTTAGATTATCCCCTTAAATGTATTCGAATTAGGCAAGAATTTTAAATAATTCGGTAGATAATTGAACAATTTAAAATTCAAAGAATTTTTTGTTGTTTTCGAAAGTCGGAAGCATGGTGTTCTAAAATCATTTCTATTTCTAGTATCATACTTATGAACTTCAGCGTTTGTTGCAAATTGAATCTTATTTTTATAAATTTCTAATAACGTAACATAAATATATAAAGACGGAAGAGGCATTATTTTAAGATTTTTGAAAATAGGCTTGCAGTGGTATCTGAAGCCAGCACCGGCCACTATTCTGACTGCTCGTTTTTGTAGCCGGAAAACTTTATCTGCGTAAGAAGAATTACCCCACAGCAATGTACCATAACTAATGTGTGAATGGAATAGCGCAAAATAGCTCATTTTTAGAGTCTCCATTGATAACGTTCTTGTTAGATTACGTAGAACAAATACCGATCTCGATAGTTTCTGACTTAGTTGTGCGACGTGGGACGACCAATTTAGTCTGTCATCAATAGTGACACCGAGCAGTTTCGCGCTATTTCCCTTAGTTATATTATTACTAGTAGAAAAGACTAGGTTTTGAGTCTTTTCTTCATTGAGTTTCAAATTGTTAGATGTAAACCATTGTTTGGCTTGTGAAACAGAGTCGGCACTTTTTAGCATGAGATCATTCATGTCTGGACTTGAATTTATTATGGTTGTATCATCAGCAAATGCAACACAGGTATTAGGGATCATGTTATGGAATAAGTCATTGATATATATAATAAACAACAGGGGTCCCAAAACTGAACCTTGGGGTACTCCGTATAACCGCATAAAGTAAATTTTCTATTTTTCTGGGATGAAAATCAGATAGTATTTCCAATTCCATATAGTAATTTTTACCCTGTTTAATTTTCTCTGTGTGGACTTACCACTTTTAGCGGGGGCACTATCATGATGAGATCTACTCGGGGAACACACAGGAGCCGAGTAGTCTTCTATGGGAGTGTGCAATAGTAGCAGATATATCAAGAGCGTCTCTATATGAATATATGTATGTTCGTAATGGTTGAAGTGAATTCAATATTTAAGAAAGTTTTGTTATAGAAATGTAATTGAAATTAAATGTTTTAAATGGTAATGATAATCATCTACCATGAATTGAATAGAAGGACATAACAAAGTGCGGAGTAAGTGACGTGTTTAGACACAGACCAAATCAATCAGACTTTGCCCCCAATAGTGTTCCCTAGAATTTGCGCACAAGAGAAAATATGAGAAATATGGTTAATATAAAGTATCATGGAGCCTAAACGCAACGATCGACGTCCAAGCAAAGACTGTAATTTAGGTAGAGAGCCGGTTGTACAGATTTCCTATGAATAAGATACATGAAAAACTATATGTGAGTGAATAACTGCTAGCACAGACCTACAGGAAGCCAATTTTCATATAAGCAAATTTTGCCCACGTCATGGAATTTTGGAGTCACTTCCGATCACAATTTTTTATGTTTTCGAATAGATGAATAAAACTTTCGTCAAGATGTAGGATTTAAAGTATACAATGAGATTATAGTGGGGTGCCATGCTAATTTACCTGCAACCTACCAAAAAGAAACGTTCATCGAGTGTCTATCAGAGTTGCGGGCAAATTCAGCCTGGCAGCCAACTGTAATCTCATTGTATACCTCAAAACCCACATCTTGACGTAAATTTTTTTTATGTATTCGATGACTTAAGGAAACATAAAAAATCGTGACCGGAAGTGGTGCCATAATTCCATGACGCTGGCAAAATTTGCTTATATGAAAGGTGGCTCCCTGTAGGTCTGTGCTACTTACTCACTCACACAAAGTTCTTATCCTTAGGAAATCTATACAGCCGGCTCTCCACCTGTATCGGATGGGGCATTTAAGTTGACAAACACGAATAACTTAAAAATAAGGAATATTCGGAACATGTTTCAGACAGAAGTATCATCATCTGAAAAGTGGGATGTAATAACTGTATGTTTTTAAATTGTGGTGGAGAACTTCAAGGTCATCCGAGGGTCAACTTTATTTTTTTTACCCTATGCTAAGAAATAAACAATTTTTGTTTGTACTATTTTTTTATTTGGTCTCACTGTTTGCGAGTAATTAAGCATCGAACGTGGAAGTAGCACATTTCTGTAACTGGGATACAAAACATTTTATGGAAAAATAATTTAGGGATTATTGTAAATATCCGATGTGTAATGGCAGTAACAATTGAGAATTCTAATAATGCAAGAATCGAGGTAATTGAATTTTCCTAAACTTTTTGTTTCAGATATCCCCACAAAAAGAAATCTAACTTTAGTCAGGTGATTGTGCCGGCCAGTGTACTGGACCACCTCGTTCAATCCACCGCTCAGATTTATTTCTGACAATAAAACTCAATTACCTTGATAAACATAAGTTTTATTTCTTGTATTATTAGAATTCTCAATTGTTACTGCCAATACAAATTGGTTATTTACAATAATTTCTAAATTACTTTTCCATAAAGCGTTTTGTTTCTCAGTTACAGAGATGTGCTACTTCCACGTTCAATACCTGATTACTCGCAAATAGTGAGACCAAATAAAAAATTGTATAAACAAAAGTTGCTTATTCTTTAGGGCAGAATATGAGATTTGCATGTAAAAATCCAAAGTTGACCTTCAGATGACCTTGACGTCCTCCACCACTTTGAAAAAATATAACCATTAGATCCTACTTTTAAACTGATGAGGCTTTTGTCTGATACATTTTCCTCGAAAATTTTTTGTTTTCAAATTGTTCGTGTTTATCAACTTAAATACCCAGTATAAATATTTAACTGGTAAGAAAGTGGCCACTTTTCAATCTGAAATGCCACTTTCCAACCTGTAATGTCACTTTTCAACCTGAAATGTCACTTTTCAACCTGTAATGTCACTTTTCAACCTGAAATTTCACTTTTCAACCTGAAATGTCACTTTTCAACCTGAAATGTCACATTTCAGTTCAATAGTCGAATGAAGTTGAAATGTCATACTTTTCAACTTTTGACATGTAAGACAATCTGATTATTTCCGTATAATTATGAATAAACAATTATTTCGCGTTCTATAAACAACTTTTGTTTCGCAGCCATGCTTATTTGACTTTTATTATGCGATCGTGATTGTAAATCTGACAATTTGTGTCAGTTTGATATTAAAACTATTTGTAGAATTGTATAAATATACCGTTGGTACATAGTAATTATTAACAAAAATAATAATTCTTGAATTTGTAATGTCTTATTTTGTTCTTAGTACAACCGAGAATAAATTAAATTAACTATGTGCATTTAAAAGCTAGCCGTAATTTAATGGATGCTGAATTTTAGCAAAAGCTAGCTTGCGTTTATTCAGTGTAAAATTGTTCTCATTTGCTGAAATTAAAAAATTCACGAAATGTCATTTGTTTATAGGTCATGAGGGAAATAATCATTGATAATTTTTTAGGGTGCCCTTTCTATATATTTTTCACCAAACGTGTGTCCCACTTCTTCGTTGAAATGCCTTCTTAATTTTTGTAATCCATATAGTCTAAAATGTGAAAATCTTAAGAAATCTTGGAACATGATTTTTCACAATTACAATTCTTTGAATCGGTAAGCAAACAACGATGTAAAATAGTGTCTGTGCATTTTCTTTTTTCAAGGAAATGTTAAATTTATGCACGAATTTTGGGTAACCGTATGCTAATTGTACTTAATGTCGGAAAACGTAAATTTAATAATAAAGTAAGCACTCAATTTCCGGTGTATTTATTATGAAAAATAATTGCCCAAAGATTTATGTGGGACAAACAGGTAGAAATTTTTAAAGACGTATAATGGAACATAAAACATCTTTTTTGAATAATAAAAATAATTCTACCTTTGCAAATCACCTTTTGGAAGAAAAGCACTTATTTAACGACAATTTTGATATCCTTTATACAGCTAGTAAAGGATCAAAGTTGAGGTTACTTGAGAGCTTAGAAATGAATAGGTATGAAACTGTAACATTTTAATTAACGATCAATTAGACATAAATAATTCTCCACTTGTAAATCTATTTTAATTCATTTCTTAGTAGTATATTTTATATTATCAGTAAATAATTTTATCAGTAAATAATGTTATCAGTAAATAATTACAATTGTTTGCAAATTAGTTTTCAGGTAATTCAATGTCATGTATTTAAGGTCCCGTAAGTTCAATTTGTAAGTAATTACGATTCAAATGTATTGACCCCTCACTTTAACCGCACATATCTCAGAAACAGAGGAGCAGAAAAAATTGAAAAAATTACGTTTTCATTACGAGTCTATTCTAAATCAATCACTGAAATTTAAATAATGTACATTAAACACTATTGAGTTCTGTTAAGTTTTATTGAAAAATGTCCTACTTTTTAAGGAAATTTTGACCATACCAGTTTTAAATCCATTATATCTTGGAAAATATGCACACTATGTAAATGATATTTTAGACACCGATAGAGCACGGCATTTTTTGTACTAGGAAATACTTTTTGATAATTCTTTATTTTAAAATTTTAGTTTTTCTCAAAAACGTGACGTCATATCTATTCGTTTATTTATCAATGTCTTTAAAATTTGTTTATTAAAATAGTTAATTATATAAAATGTAAACATTTTCAGAAAAAATAATTGGTGTATATCAAATATTGATTTAGTTATCAAGGGTAATAGATAATATTATTGCAAACTTGCAATAGTATTATCCTTTACGTTTGATAACTAAATTAATAAATGATATATACCAATTACATTTTCTGAAACTGCTTACATTATACCGGGTGGCCACGAGTCAATGTACGCCCCCAATATTTTGGTTGTTTTTGTCTTTAAAAATTTGGTTTTTGGTACACATAAATTAGACAATAATAAGCTACTTTTGGACTAACAGAAATGAAAATATCACTTCCGGTTGAACCGGAAGTGACATCAACTTTTTTTCCTTAAATGGAATGACTATATTTTTTTTATGGTTTCTCATTAAGCATGAATTTCTAAATGCAACAGTTTTTTCGGATGTAAAAAATTCCAAAAAATAAGTGAGATACGAACAATTTTTTTAATTTTTTCAAAATGGCCGCGTCAGATGAATGCGATGTAAGAAAATTACTAAGTAGGCTATGGAAATTATTAGTAAGGTTGTAGACTTGTCTGTAAAGAAGAAAACAGTTGTTTGAATTACTGATAGGTACCAGTATTTTAGTTTTTTTTTTTCAAAAAAACGGAATTTTATTTTCATTTTCATTTCCCATTTTATATTAATTTTCTTGTTTATAACAACTTTAATACACTTGCTTCAGAAAATTAGTGAGTAAGTCAAGACTAATTCAATTGTTGCGAATGTCTGTCATTTTCATGGCTATCTGCAATTTTGGATTTAAATGTAGATAGGTACCTTATTAAAAAGATTTGTTACTGTTTACTTTTTAAAAATACTTCTATTATTACGAAAGATATCGTTAAGACATGATTAATGGCGCAAAAATTATAGTTTATGAATCATTATTTCTGATTAATAAAATAAATAGCACAGTTCCATTAAAAAAAATTCCATAGGACTCCTACGGAAATGAAAATGAAATTCTGTTTTTTTGAAAAAAAAAAACTAAAAATACTGGTACCGATCAGTAATTCAAACAACTATTTTCTGCTTTACAGACAAGTCTACAACATTACTAATAATTTCCATAACCTACTTAGTAATTTTCTTACATCGCATTCATCTGACGCGGCCATTTTGAAAAAATAAAAAAATTGTTCGTATATCACTTATTTTTTGGAATTTTTTACATCTGAAAATACTGCTGCACTTAGAAATTTATGCTTAATGAGAAACCATCAAAAAAATACAGTCACTCCATTTTAGAAAAAAATTTGATGTCACTTCCGGTTCAACCGTCCAATACACATGATTCAAATTTTAGTGATTGATTTAGAATAGACTCATAATAAACGCATAATTTTTTCAATTTTCTCTGCTCCTCCGTTTCTGAGATATTCGTTAAAGTGAGGGGTCAATACATTTGAATCGTATATTAGTGTAGTAGTGCGCTCATCTGATGAAGCTAATAGTTTAGCGAAACGACCGTCGTGTTGACGTAATATATATGATAACGTTAAAAACCTTGTTTTTATTTCGGTAGTGAAAAATAATTATTTGTACTATTAATACAAGGTAATCATAAAGTGTAATGCTATGAATTATAACATTGTTTGATACTGACTTTAGCTTGTCTGACTATTTCCGTGAAAGTGACCATAACCGACCTCTAGAACTTTGTGTATTAATTATCATTGCAACGATATGGACACTTAACTCCATTAATCAGTAGGTTGACGTTGCCTCGGGGATTCGAACCCAGGTGCACTTCCTTATCTACCGTCTGATAAGCATTAGTGTTCTCACCGAAGGGATTAGGATACTCGGATTTTAATTAGAATGTTTGTCTGAGCTTATATTTATTAACAAGGTATATTTTATGTTATAGAGCTGAATATAGAGCTTATTATACCTGTGAAAAAATTATTGACCAAGTAAATCTTTTTTTTTAATTATGTTTATTCATAGTCTTTAATTTAGATGCAAATATATATTTTTAATTCTAGTTTTTTCTGTTTAAGAAATGCAATACTTACATATATTTATCAGAAAAAATAAATATTTACAGGAGAATTTGCTATATAGCACTCTGCACAAGTTCATTTTATTTTTTTACATTGCATTTGAGAATTACAATTTATTTAAATAAATTAGCTAGGAAAATATTAAACGTACATTTACTCGTCCGACGGAGTTAGAAAACTTTATCCGGTAACTCATAGCATATCTGTGTCTTCGCTCTGGCACTCAACAATCATGCTTTGACTTATATTATCATTAAAATCATATTTGCGCAAAATGATAATTTTAAAAAAATTGTGATATATAATATACACGTTTTTGTAATTATTTAAAAATGGCCTTCCAGAAATTTGATTACATTTAACATTTCAGAACTGAAAATATTATTAGTATACTATGTAACTTCTTCTATAATGCCTTTATATTGACGAACAGAGTAGTAGTCAAAAAGCTAAATTGGTAAATGTAATATTGACCTATTTCCAACTGAATAACTCATATAACGAAGCATTGTAGAGTCTGATGAGGGCATGTAGTAAATGCAAATATCGGCCAATTTAGATAAACAGTATTGTTTATCTTTAGTTTAATCGCCAACGGAAACTTGTTGCCGATTGATTAATACATAGTAGGCACGAAAAAATAAGTTTAAATAATATCTGTATTTCTCTGATACATGTAATATCCCTTCCCCTATTAATGTTTGCAGGTTAGGTAAGTAACGGACTATACGTATCGTTATAAAAATAATAGATTAAGGAAGGAATTTCTAACATTAAAGTAGACTGATGAAATATATTTATCCACGATCAACAGATCAACTAGGCGCTTTGCTTACATTTGATCAAGTAAAATTGGCGTTTACCGAGCAATGTCACTTTACCGCTCGTCTCCCATGGCAACGAGCTTAATAGTATATTATGTAATAAATGTTGTAAGAAACATGTTATGCACGAATGGAAAAGTTACGCACGAATTCGCCCAATGACGAGTGCGGATTTCCAGGAGTGTAATTGCTTTACAACTCGAATTATGTATCTACTATACTTTATATAAGATCGTATTTATTAAAATTAAAAAATAACTTTTGAATATGTTTATTATTCAACAATGTTATTGTCAGTTTTGACAGGGTTTGGAAATTAAGTATGCACACAAATACACAAACAGACAAACATACAAATCCAACTGGGACAAAAAAAAGAAAATAAAGAAATAATTTTAGAAAATTAATTAAAAGCCAACTAAAACTATTAAAACATGTATTAAAAAGAAGAAAATAATATGTAATTGGTTGTAATTAGCGTGGGGTGCCCTATTAGTAAAATTTTCTGTTTAAGTATTTCGATTCGAAAGCAATACTACAAATTAAATACATAATTCAGACGTACCATTTAATAAAATTTCCTACCGTTAAATGACAATTATATTGACCTGAATCAGATCATAGGTTACAAAACTTATTCGCCATATTGACACCGCCCTTTTGAATTGTCAAATTTCGACTAAATGTTTATAATTTACAACCTCTATAACCTTCAGATATCGATTTTTAATTGAATTAGATGATGAATGATAAAAATAATCCGCCATGTTGAATATTTTTATTTCGCTGTCATATTTATAATCTGCGATCTCAAAAGTCCCCAGATACTAATTTTCAGTAGAATCGGATATTAAGTGACAATAAACTGTCCACGTTATTAAAAAAAAATCTCAAAACAACACGAAAACAAAATGGCGTTAAGTTCCCTACAATTCTTTTTTATGAGTTTTAAAATACGTAAGATCGCAGAAATAAAAACTATAAAAGACGAAATTCTACATGAAAAATGCATCTCAAGAAAATTTTATACAGTAAGAAAAACATGCAGACGTAGGAATAGCTGCTCTGAGTTCGAATTCTTTGAAAATTTTCGTCGAAGTTTTGTACCTACTAATTTCATGTCTCGGGCGCCGCAGAAAATTTCACTCCTTGTATATATACCCATTAAATCTAAAATTTCTAGGGAATTAGGTGTTTTTACAAATTTTAAATTCTCTTTGAGTGTCAAGATAATATTTGATTATGATTAGAAACACTTAAATTTTGACAATCAGTCGAAAATAAACCATTTTTAATAAATAAACGGCATTGTGTATTATAAACACATGTTATTTTGCAAAGTCTTACAATTTTATAATGAAAACTAAGTGGTATTTCGTGCGAAGATGAAAAAAAATACGTTCAAAAACCTACCTGGAAGGATTTTAGTGATAGTGCTAGAGCACTTTTACAGAAGGTAAATTTCCAGTAGTAGCTTTTACAAATCCTTTATCCTCTTATTTAATTACATGTAAAACGCAAATAATGCGAATAAAATTACTACTATTTAAGCCACTAATGAAAACAATTACGTCACCGCCAATCATAGCGTGTTTTACGTACGGGTTGAATCAGTAAAACTTTATCTTATTTATTTGTTGAAATTTTGATTTGATATACGATAGAAAGCTATTATATAAATCAAAGGATATTTCTAATAAACCAATTGTTAAGAAATATCCTTTGATTTATATAATCAGCTTAGGTCCACTTCAAACATTCAAATAATTAAAGATGTTAAATTAAATCTTAAATAGCTTAAGTCATAAATAGATTAAGACATAAATACTTTTAGGTATAAATTGAATATGCACATCGGAATAGTATTCACTATGTAATACTCTTGATAAAGGCCTAGTAAGCCGAAACATATGTAGAGTATTTATAATATATTGATTGATTCATCTAAAAGCAGTGTTTAATTTATTAACGATTAAATGTTTTATCGTCTATTATATTGACGTCCTGTCGGAAGACGGAAGATGGTTAATTTTGGCGTTCGCGCATTGGCTCGCTCAAACTGATTCTAATTTTAGACGAAAACATCTGCATGTAGGAAATTTTTTGTGGGGATATTTTTTTGTGTAGAATTTTGTGCTGCTTAATTTTTGACATTACGATTTTTTGTATTTTGCGTGTTTTAAGTTATTTATACAGATAACATTTTTGGAAGTTTGACGCCATTCTTTTTGCAATCAAGGTAGCCTTGAATATTTTTTTATGCTTTCCTTCTGGCAAAAACCTACGTCTATGTAAAACTATAACTCCAACGATTGTTTGGGATTCTAAAAATAAATTAACTGGCAAATATAAGTGGTATAAAACTTCATTTATAATTGTAGCAAACAATTAAAAACGTTTTTGGATAAATCCAATCAGGTCCAATAGATTTCCTAATAACTTACTTTTTTGTAATAAAACATATTCATTATAGGATGTGGCAAACAGCAGAAAAAATTGTCTGTGATAACTGAAAAGAAAAGCTATCTGTAAAAATATTAATTTCTAGTCTTTGCATTCTTTTGATAACCTGAATTATGGTTATGTTAGCAATTAACTCTAAAGTGAATTTGTCTAGTTCTAAACAAAAGCCTATCTATTCAGTTAAAAAAGAAAACGCTGCCTAAGGAATTATTACTTCCCCATTCAGATTATCCATCCAAGTCTCTTTAAAGAAAACATCTAGTATGTGGAAATAATTGATCATAAAATATTAATAATACTTGAGGCAGACGACATAAAAAAAATTCAGACGTTGGTTCTTAGCATATACTCCAACAATGAAGTTTCCGGAATCTCTATTACCCTGCTCTACGGATTTTCTCCAGTTTACAGCCACCCCCCACCCACGTCTTCAACGGAATCATCTTAATCAGATGTCATTATAATTCATACGTATACCAAATTTCAAGTGAATATCTCAATTTTAATTTATCAACCACTTTAATAATGAAGTGGAGACGGTGCGGGGGTTTGAAAAATATGATAAAGAAATCTGAGACCCTGGATCTTAGTATATACATCATATCCCAAGTTTCTGTACTCTTGCCAGCTTGCTTGACTTATTTTCCCATATTTACCCCTATTTAACCCCCAACCCTTCAACGAAATAATTTCAAAATATAATCTAGTTCCATATGTCATTATAATATACACATATGTGTACCTACCACATTTTAAGTGAATATCTCAATATTATTTTATCAACCCCTTTATTAATGGAACCGGGGGGTGGTAGGGGTGTCGAATATTGTCTATAATTGTTTATTTGTGGCACATTCAAATTTTCTTACTTTTTGTTGGGTAGTTTGCCACAAAAATATTTATGACGAAACAGACAGAGGTTGGTTCTTGAATACTTGATTGTTTCAAAATGTCTTACACCTAAAAATATATAAACCAGAATAATGTTATAAACTAAAAAATGAAAATGAAAGCTATAGACAGTGAACGTTTCGGAAGAATATCTACTTCCGTTCTCAAAATGTTTGGCCATCAACCACGACATAAAACAACTAACGGTCATGGTTGTCGGCTAAAGGGTTTTGAGAACGTAAGTAGATATTCTTTCGAAGCATTGACGGTATATAGCTTTCATTTTCATTTTTTAGTTTATAACGTTATTCTGGTTTATATATTTTTAGGTGTGAGACATTTTGAAACAATCAAATATTCAAGAACCAACCTCAGTCTGATCCATTTGGCGGTTTTTTCATTAAATTTTTTTAATATTTTTCAGTGACAAAATGCCCAATAAAAAGTAAGAAAAGGATGTAGAATAATATAGAAAAAAAACTGAGGCCTTGGTTTCTAGTATATGCATCGAATCTCAAGTTTTCTGCAATCTTACTTTACTCACTTTCCCTTATTTATCCCTATTTACTCCCCAACCCTTCACCATATATGTTCAATGCAGTTAAAGATCTCGTTATAATGCATATGTTTATAAAATTTCATGACATTCTAAACCTATTTTAAGAGAAAAGAAATTGAAAATTTGTTTACGATTACTATACTTCCAATGCACTGCGTGGATGTTCACTTCCACATCCACCACGTGGATGTGGAAGTAATTATAATCTACTAAAAACAAAACTTTGTATTTCTCTGATAATCTACATCTGGTTATGCTAGAGACCAGAAAAGCCCTAAACTGAATTTATTTACATACCCTGTCATTCTAATGTATTACATTTTCATGAAGAATTGGTCATCATTCTGTCTCTTGGAAATGACGTTTGCCAAATCCTATAAAGAATATGTTTTATTACAATTATAAGCAAACAAAAAAATAATTAACATTTAAACTTCCCTTTTTATTCTACATGCACCCCACTAAAAGTTTCTATTCATTTATAAAAAAAACATTTCAATATGAAAAGTTTGATTCAATATACTGTTAAACAAATAAGTACCGAGAATATATTCATATCCAAATCCCCGTTGTTTGACACATTAAAAAATAGATTAAACTTTGTTTCAGTCTCAGCGGAGGTAGTCGAGGTGGAGGAGCATGACGCTGGCTCCGATGGTGAGTCCGAAGCGAGGGAGACGCTCAAGCTGACCGCCCGTGGTCGTCCCAGCGCGCATACACCCCCGCGCAGACGATCCAGCGCGCGTGATGAGACGAAGAAAGAAATACAAGACGATGATGAAGCCACTCTCAGAGAGCTGCTTATTAGGTACCCTATACATATTCTAGGGGTACCCCCTAGGATTAACTTAATCATGCATACACTTTGCCATAAACTCTACTCACATACCGACTACTTATCTACTTCCTAAAACGTTCATCTAATTACAATACACACACACTAGTTAATGAATACTGCTTCTGAAGTAGTATTGAAGGTTTTCGTTTCTCTTTTGTTCTTTGTTTTTGGATTTGTTTTATTTGTACAGTGGAACACTTTGAAATATCTGCAAACTGTAAAGTGAGATAAGATTGATCGATAAGCAAGTTTAATTAAAGGCAAATTTAAATTAAAAGAACCTTAAATTGGGATGCAACGAGACATGTGGGTACTGCCAGTATTATTCAATAATAAGCAGTCTTTTGCTTTATGTTGGTAAATTGAATTTAGTTCACGTTATTTATATGTTATAGAATTCAGAAGTTGTATGAACAGAAAAGCATATTTCTTTATTAAAATACTGGCCATTAAAGTTGAAATTGGTGTCCAAACTTCAAGATATAAATATCATTTAGGATCCTACAATTGAAGTACATTAATTATATTTTCTTGAATTTATTTACGACCTGTATATATAGGTATTGACAGTTTTTATAATGTTTATGCCTCATTTAAAAAGACAGCTTATTTTTCTAAAGAGCTGACGTTTCGATAATTTCTTTAGCAGAACATTGTATGCGTTAACCAACCATGAATTCAACTATTCGAAATGAATTTTGCAACAAATGATAAATGTAAAAAAATAATACGGTCAATGCTATAACATTAACAGAGCATATATTAAGTTATTCAGTCAAATAAAACAGTAATATTGTTTACACAGATAAAAAGAGCCGAAAAACTTAATACCTAGTAAAAAGTAACATGATATGTGTTGCCACTTCTAGAAAATTATTATTAGTTTAAGAGTTATCGGCCCAGTGGCGTAGTCCTAAGGCTTGCGATCACGGATCTCGGGTTCAAATCCTGGCCAGGGTATGGATGGACGATTAATGTATTTAGCAGTGGGCTAGACCGCTGCTGAGTGGCACAACATTTCAATTGCTGTTATCTTTCCTGAGTTCGATTCTCAGCTGCAGTAGATGGCAATATCGGAGGGAATGACTGTACGTGTCCTGCTTGAGTAGTGGAATAGCAATAGCTAAACTCCGCTAAAACCTTAGTCTAAATAAGACCATTAAATAAATTTCTCAGAGACCGAGATTTTAAGCAATATGAAATCATAAAGTTATCACAAAATTGTACGGCTGAATGAGTTGTATTAAAATATATTGAGTTGCCTATAGTCTGTTTTTAAACCAGGAGGAGCGTTTTAAATTTAACGCGCTAAATCTTACATCTGTGATTGGATAAGTCCTCGCCAGTTTTACACAAGGCAATATTCGTAAATTTTGACATATTGTAAAGAATTTAATTTCATGTCATAAATTATTTGGTTATAATTTCTATTTTACCGCTTGCACATTATACATCAGTTTTTAATCCCTTTTGTATAAATCTGAAGGTAAAAATGACTAATTGCTTGGTGCCTTTATATTGCGTAAATGAAATTGATACTGTATGAAATACCTAGAGGTCAAATAGAGGTCAATGCATTATATAATGTAATAAAATACACACAAGAACACTGTAGTCGTGTATTGTTGGTTGCACAAAACGCTAAAAAGGTTTTAGTGTATTTTCTGGTTACTTTTATGGTGTGAATGGAACTTCCATGTTTACTCCTCCTGGTTTAAAAACAGACTATAGTTAAATTTTGATCGAATTCATCGGCAATCCATTTTTAATTTGTTTGTGGCAGATGCACTATTTTAACGTATAGCTATGTAAATGATATAATGTTTTCGTATGTACACACAGTAAATTAGTGCGTCTGATAGCAAATAATTTTATGATTTATTTTAAACTATGTAAACCTAAAAAAACATAAAGAGTCTTTGACATTTTTTAATAAACAAATAATGTTTGAATTATGGAAAAAATAGAATGCAACACAGAAAAATATTCATTTAACACGTGAATGTATTTTCTATAGAGAAGTTCGAGTGAGATGTACCAGGTATTTTCATTCGTCGGCAACACGGGAAAACACGAGAGAGTACAGAAACATTTTTAACTATTAAAATATTCGGTATATTTTAAATGTTTTCAACAGACATTTATCCTCGTAGTACATGAGGTTAATGTGAATAAATCAAGTTGATCCATTAAAAATTGTAACCTGTAGAATATTATCGCACACAGAACCACGGATAAACGTTGTTCACTATATTCATTTGCAATTTTAAAAGTTAATATGAATCTACTTTGTGGATCAAAACATGATCTTTTTAAAAAGCAACAACTTTAATTGATTTTTAACCCATTTTATTCAGTTAGAAGCTTTAATATCTTTTTTTTTTGCTTTCTTTTGATGAGCATAGTAAGTGTCTAAAAAAATATATACTAATAACGAGTTGCCGACATTCATTGATCCCCACAAGTTGGCGTTTATTTTATGTTTTCAAGATATAAGCTAAGTAGGTATTCGAAAATCCCACCGCACCGCACCGCACCGCACCTGGCCGTCTGGTTTTAAGTATTCGCAAGGCAACTTTTACTTTGTCACTGTACGCCATCGTTGCTAATTTCGTCCTTTCAGAAATGGACATAGTAAACTTGAGGTGGCCTCTCCACACATATCGAAACGTGAGTTTTTTAGAAGAGTAGTTTACTTTATAATAATTCTCAATATCATAAAAACTGTCAAGAATTACTTATATTCTTTTTGGATGAACACTGACCACTGCAATTATTAATAAATGCTTAGGCATTTTATTATCGCATTTAATCTAGAAGTTGTTTAAGGAGCTGAGGAAAATGCCAAAAGTTACCGTAAACTAGGTGGCGTACTATTACACTGAAGGGAAGTAGCATTCCGGTTGATTTTTGATGTATTACTCACCTGAACACCTAAAACGCGAGAATATATAACTGCCATACCATTCAGGAGAATGGAAAGGCTAGCCATACAACGTAAAACATGACGATACGCACTTGACATATATCCGGGAGTCCTGTATGAGTGTATTTAGATCGCACTTGGTTTATTTATTATTTTTGGCAAATCACCACCAAAAATGCAATTTTTCACGTGTAGGGTGGATAAAAGGTTTTTTTTTAAGGGTTAAAGGATATTGACAAGCGGCGCGCGGCGTGACGAGCTCAAAAATAATCACAAATTTTAGTTGAAGATTCTCAAAAAAATGGTGTATTGTTTTCGACTGTAAATAAGGATTTATTTTTAGTTCCTCCTTCAAAAACGAATTGTCTCTAAGAAAGAAATTCTTATGAAATTTTCCAAGGAAGAGTAATTGATTTAAATTAATTTCTAGGTAACAGAATATCGGATTTTTTTTTACTGTACAGTTCAGAATTTCTTCTTGTCCCAGAAACCGTTTCAGTATGGTATCAGTTATTTTTGGTCAAATATAATGTACCAAGAATACTTTCAAAACAAATATAAACGATATTTATGGCAACCGATGTTAAAATCATACATCAGGTCGCTATTGCGCTAAACGTATCTCTCTCCAGCCTACCCTATAATGTGGAAATATTTTCCAGTCATGCTATTGATGTAGCGTTTATACAATTTATAGTTATAAACTTACAATAAACTGAATGGTCCGAATGATACAATATTACGCGAGTACTTAAATTTCATTGGAATAGGTCGTACCTCCACCACATAAGAAGGGAGAAACATATGTCTCTCTTAATTACAAATTGCTGGCATCAATATTACATGGCAGTAAATAATTCTGTATATTCTTTAATTCAGGCTTCATCATTATCTGTCTTGGAAAATGCATCCGGAGCAAGTAGGCCTTGTTAAAGGACGCGGCACTAGAGAGAAAATGCAAGAGAGTATTACCCTGTACGTTTCTTGCATGCATTAAACAAGGCTTTTGAGACTGTGGACTCAGGAAGCAAGATGGAGACCTTGTACATAATGCCGCCAACTCCTATATGACAGAAACTCACAAACTGAAGCTCCAACAATCTCCATCATTGGGGCCGTCTACAAATGGTGTCACGCTTCTTTTGCCAATTGTTGACCCCCTCCCCCCCCTTTGTGTCACACATCGTCACGCTCGCCCGACACCCCCACCCCCTGACTGTCACGTCACAATAACTTTTATATAAATTACTAATATTAAGGGTACTGATAATAAATAATCAAAATATTTTCGGCATAAAATTATTTTCTTGTATTGTGACATCACAATTGCTTTAGCTCCCTCCCCCACCCCTGCCACAAAATGTCACAACTTTCAGAACCCCTCTCACTCCCTTAATGCATGACATCATTTATGGTTGGCCCCATTACGTATCATTTACGTACACGTACATTGTGCAGGAATGACGTCCGAAATAAGGTACCATTTCCTCATCAATGAAAATATTTTCTGCAAAGATCCCAAATTGTATATATTTTCTATTTATTATATCAAAGATAGGTGTCAGCTTTGAAAATGTATCATTCTTGTTTAGCATTGTGTTGTCTGATAAATGAATGTTTTGCTTTATCGATCTAAATTTATTTCGGCTCATGCTTTCTCTTACAATACGTACTTCTTTATCTTCATCCTTCGACCAGTACATATCACTCTGAAGCAGAACATGATACCCAGATAAAATAAGTATACCAATAAATTTTTTCAAGTCTGACTCGTTGATTTCAAAATCGTGGCGGTTTTTTTGGGACGCATAAATATTTGTAAAATGCAAAACAAATTTTCAGTTACCTCCTTATTAAAGAACATCAAAAAAACTTCATAAGGTGACTTGCCACCATGTTCTGCATGTATATTTTCTAAATATCAATTGGAAACAGGTTCAGGGGAAGTGGAGTAAGTAGGTGTATCCGTTTTTTTTTCAATTTGCTTTGGGTTCTTCCGCCTTTTTGGACTTTATATTAGGACGTTTCGCTATCTCACATTTCGCTATTTCGCTCAAAGGAATGTCATCCTCGGAATCGTCACTATCTATATTCAGTTGTATTTCATATGTTGCCGCAATATCCGTCTCCACACTATCTACTGCAATAATAATTTCATCAATGTCCTCCTCGTCGGTAATGTCGTCTATTTCGGTATATAAACAACGTCAACCGAATCAGCATTTTCACAATCTGAGTCCTCTTCTAAAAGAGCAAACAATTCTTTGCTGGTAAGTGCTCTCTTCATTTCCCATTTTGACAATTGACTGTAATATAAATAAAATTGTACTATGAAACTATACACCGAAAAATGTATCTTACCTCATTTTGATATCTATATATTCAAAATGAAAAAATATCAACACAGGGAACCTTTCAATACAATAAAAATTCGCACCACAAACAAATAAGAAACGACATTATTATCACATCGAAGTAAACTGAGACACTGCTAATGATCGACTGACGTTTACGTACCGAGATTTTTTACTTGTCCAGACTTGAAGTATAGTACATAAAAATGTTGGCCAAAGGTGCGTATACATCCATTATATATTGATATGGAAATATGGCCGTCATTTTGAAAATATGAGTGAATACAAAAATATAGTTATCACAATGTATGTATTTTATTTATGTATACCATAAAAGAATTGCTGTTATTTTATAAATGCTAACGCAAAAAAATTATTTTTTGGAGATGTACACAACCGGTTAAATTACGGCATATTCAAAAAACTTTTAAAATATGAAAAAAGATATTTTTAATAAAACATAAATATTCGTACACTCCTTGAACTGTTGACATACATTCTGTAAAACAGAATGTAAAATATTGGTCTCGACCTTGAAAAAAAAATTTGGTTGAAAAGTTGCCATTACGCACCTTTGGCGCTGGGTTAAGCCTCTTACAATATACCTAGAGTTGCATAAAGTTCACACTTTTTGTAAAATAAAATATTACAACTTCCAAACCTTAGTGAATTAATACAAGAAGTTTTGTTGCAAAACTAGTTTTATATTAGCAAAGCGTCTTCAATAATATATATTGAAGTGTATTTATAGAAATCGATTGTTTTACTCTCTCCCTCACCACGAAACTTAGAGATAGATAGAGAATTATTAACAATTTCAGTAAAAGAGGTAATTTGCTATTACAGTTTGCAGGTATTAATCATAAAATATAAATTACCTATATTTTCAATATATTTTACATTTATTTATTTCTTTTTCTTTGTAAAATAATTTAATAAATTTTTATTTTCTTTTATTATTTTGTTTTTTTTTCTAATTCAACATTTTTCTAAATAGTATAGATATCATTTCATAACTTTATTATTTGCCATTGTTTGTTTGTTGTTTCTCGACCCACACTATTATTACGTGACACGGTCGAAACAATAATTTCAAATTAACTGACCACAGAAGATGACTAATTGCATTTATATCCATAATCCGTCGGTTGTGCAGATATCCAAGGATTGCGAATAAAATGTGACCTTATTATTCAACAATTGAAAGGTTATTTTGAGAAACACAAGCTAGTAGTACTATGTACACTTTGAATACTGGGATATTATGACTTAGTTGATATCAGAACAATACTGAACGACTAAACAAGAGAGTAAACAGGAATCCACATTGTGGAATTGATCTACATTAAAATGAACCTAATATTTCAGGGTGTGATTTCTTAGATCATTTTATGACGAAAAGGTCATATGAACATATTATGTCTTCAACGGCTTAAATTTTTTTCTACGGGGTGTTGAAATTTTTTTTAATAGTTATTTTTTAATATCTCGGAAAATACTGTGGATATTATTTTCAATTTTGGTATATGTTAATAGGATATAAAACCACATATGTTAGTTGGAAAATTTATTTTATCGCTCTACCAGTGGCATCCCTGCGAACATGTAATCTGATATTTTTTGCTAAAATAGTGGTACGCCATTGGTATTTTTCCATGTGAATATTTTTCCTGAATAGCCTGGTCAATTCTACAAAACGGCCTCTTGCGTTTTTCTTGTCAGGCGCACAGTTTTTGATTAAAACAATTAAATTCAAATTAATACTAATTACACAGTCACAAAACAATGGTGGGGCACGAAATTCGGATTCAGCAAGCCAAGATCCACCGGAAATGACTGGTCTGGTCCGTGGAATCGACAAACTTTTTTTTACTTTCAATGGGCTTGTTCCGCATTTTTTTTTTTTCATAAATCGAAAGTGCAAGTATAAATTAATGGATCTGCAAAAAATCAAAATCTTATTCGCACGTTTAGTATCTTAAAAACTATTACAAATTTCCATCTCACGAAAATGGGGCGTGGCCAGGCGCTACGTCACTATACGCATAGACTCGGCGATCTCAATAGACTTGATGTTCCTTATAGGTTATAATTATAAGTGTTTTCGAAGTATTGTTTGTTTTGCTTACTACTTGACAGTAGGGGAGTACAATATGGTGAAATGTCAAAAAATTACAATTTTCTCTCGCTCCTGCCAGAACGAAATTTCGATTTCGACCCTGCAATTTACGATTATAATTCATCGCCGACCTTCTCCTTTCCGTAGACACATAGAACGAACTTCCACTCGACGTATTTATTTAGTTACCAGCGTTTAAAAATTCCATGTTTTTCGACTTTTCAGGTTAAATTTAAAAGGTTCCAGAAAGCCATTTTTCTTGCGTCACTTGCGTATAGTGACGTCACAAATGAGCGCTCTGTTTTTGCAACTATTACTAATTTCAACTCCTTATATCTCGAGAACGGAAAAAGTTAATGATACGAAATTTTAAGCGTATAATGAGAATATTGAGTACTATATGAAAAAGTATAAAAACCATATAAAAAGAATATCATGGAACAAGCCCATTTGAATTCAATTGTTTTATCAAGTACTTGTGCGTCTGACAAGAAAAACGCAAGAGACCGTTTTCATGTAGAATTGACTAGGCTATTCAGGAAAAATATCCACCTGGAAAAATGTCAGTGGCGTACCACTTTTTTTGCAAAATATATCAGAGGACACGTTCGCAGGAACGCCACAGGTGGAGCGATAAAATAGCTGAAACATGTGGTTTTATATCCTATAAATACATACCAAAATGGAAAATCATATCTAAAGTACTTTCTGAGATATGAAAAAATAACGTTTAAAATAAAATTTTGCAACACCCTGTAACAAAAAATTTAAGCCGTCGCGGTCATATGCTCATATAAACCTTTTTTCATAAAACGATCTAAGCAATCACTCCCTGAAATATTAAGAAACACCCTCTATAATTTTTCAAAATTCCCTTTTGATCTGCATAACTGACTGATTTGAATTTGCAACTGTTCTTAACAAAATGAAGTAAATGAGTAAAAACTGTTTGTCATTTCTTTTTGGTTGCCTATCAATTAAAATGTTCCTATTAAAAATGTACTGTTCTTATGTCTACTAAAGTTAAAATACTTATATGTGCCACCCTCTATACAACCACCACTGCAAACAGCTATTCGCTAGAGTATAATGTTTACGCCGTGTGATGAATTACCGAGATTAATTTAGCCACTTTTTACAATAAATACATATTTTATAATGCTGTCTATATTTGAAGTACCAAATGGAAGTAACATCAGTTTTTTAGGACTGAACTTGGTTTGTGTTCTCATCATCTCACCCTAGACCTGGACATTTGTGGTGGATAGCTGAATTTTTACACAAACAAATATCATAATCCTATATTTTGAGAGTTGCTCATCCCTATACTACGAGCTTCTTTTCAGACAGGCTGAAAACAATGTAACTTTAAATAACACAGGTCTACAAAAAAAATTGTCTGTCTTTGCAATCAGACCCATCATTTCCTAAGTATTGCGCTGAAACCAAATTTGGCAAAAAAAAAAATTTTTTTACCACGTCAATTTTTCTCTACACCCCCATATAACCCCCATAAGCTTTTATTAATAGAGGAGATTCTTTGAAAAAAAATTCTATAATTATTTTTCATGGCCTGTGTATGGGTTTTTTGGGTCGCTGATAACGAATCTGAAGTCAAGAATAAATTTCGACTTAATGGCAAATGTCAACAAGCTGTCAAATTTCACCAAGATGTAAAAAGTTGACATTAAATGTATATTATTGTATAGTTTTTGGGTTGCTGATTACGATTATGGTAGTCAAAAATGAATTTTGACATGATGACAGCTGTCAATAAGCTGTCAGCAAGCTGTCAGGTATCACCAAGATGTGAAAAGTTGTTATAAAATGTGTATTATTAAATTTCTTGTGTTACCTAATGTTTAAATCTCATGTATTTCCAAAGAAAAAAAGAAAAAGTGATCCTCAAGAAAAACAAAGTCAGTATGTGAAAATGGATGAACGTGTGAAAGGGTACAAATTTTTTTAATAAAAAATGGCCCCAATTACTTCCACATCCACGTAGTGGATTGGAAGTATAGTAATCGCAAAAAAATTTTCAAAAATTTTTATTCGTGAAATAGGTTTAGAATGTCATGAAACGTCGAGATTTTAAATTTAAGCGAAAAAAATTTTTCTGTCTGTCGGTCTGTCTGTCGGTCTGTCTGTCGGTCTGTCTGTCGGTCTGTCTGTCGGTCTGTCTGTCTGTCTGTCTGTAACTTTTTTGTCCGCACGCTTTCTCCGGAACGGTTTAAGATATTGACCTGAAATTTTGTACACGTATATATTATAACGAGATCTGGAACTGGATTGTTTTTTGAGGAAATCCGGTGAAGGGTTGGGGGTTAAATAGGGGTAAATAGGGGGAAATAAGTAAAGCAAGCTTGTAAGAGTACAGAAACTTGAAATTCGGTGTATGTACTAGAAGTTAAGGCCTCAGATTTTTTTATAATATTTTTCAACCCCCCACCACCCCTACCCCATTAAAGGGGTTGATAAAATAAAGTTGAGATATTCATTTGAAATTTCGTACACGTATGTATTATAACGATGTCTAGAATTAGATTATATTTTGGGATGATTCCGTTGAAGGGTTGGGGGTTAATTTGGGGTAAATAGAGGAATATAAGTAAAACAAGTTGGTAAGAGTACAGAAACTTGAAATTCGGTGTATGTACTAGAAGCCAAAGCGTCAGATTTTTTAATAATATTTTTCAACCCCCACCACCCCTACTCCAATTTGAAAAGGGTTGATAAAATAAAATTGAGATATTCATTTGAAATTTTCTACACGTATGTATTATAACGACATCTGGAACTAGATTATATTTTGAGATAATTCCGTTGAAGGGTTGGGGGTTAAATAGGGGTAAATAGGGGAAAATAAATAAAGCAAGCTGGTAAGACTACAGAAACTTGAAAGTCGGTGTATGTACTAGAAGCCAAGGTCTCAGATTATTTATAATATTTTTCAACCCCCACCACCCCTACTTCATTATTAAAAGGGTTGATAAAATAAAATCGAGATATTCATTTGAAATTTGGTACACGTATGAATTATAACATCTGGAACTAGATTATACTTTGAGATGATTCCGTTGAAGGGTTGGGGGTTATTTAGGGGTCAATAGGGGGAAATAAGTAAAGCAAGCTGGTATGAGTACAGAAACTTGAAATTCAGTGTATGTACAAGAAGTTAAGGCCTCAGATTTTTTTATAATATTTTTCAACCCCCCACACCACCCCTACCCCATTAATGGGGTTGACAAAATAAAGTTGAGATATTCATTTGAAATTTCGTACACGTATGTATTATAACGACGTCTGGAATTAGTTTATATTTTGAGATGATTCCGTTGAAGGGTTGGGGGTTAATTTGGGGTAAATAGAGGAATATAAGTAAAACGTTGGTCAGACTACAGAAACTTAAAATTCGGTGTATGTACTAGAAGCCACAGCGTCAGATTTTCTTATAATATTTTTCAACCCAACCACCCCTACTCCAATATGAAAAGGGTTGGTAAAATAAAATTGAGATATTCATTTGAAATTTGGTACACGTATGTATTATAACGACGTCTGAAACTAGATCATAATTTGAGATGATGTCGTTGCAGGGTTGGGGGTTAAATAGGGGCAAATAGGGGAAAATAAGTAAAGCAAGCTGGTAACACTACAGAAATTTGGGATTCGGTGTATATACTAGAAACCAAGGCCTCAGATTTCTTTCTAATATTTTTCAAACTCTACCACCTCTGCTTCATTATTAATGGGATTGATAACATCAAATTGAGATATTCACTTGAAAGTTAGTACACGTATGTATTGTAGTGACATCTGATTCAGATGACTCCATTGAGGTGGTAGGTTGTAAATAGTGGAAAATAAGTACGGTAAACTAGAAACTTCATTTTTAACGTATATGGTAGAAACCAACTCCTCAAACTTTTCTATGACATCTACCTCAAATATTATTAAAATTCTATGACCAATAATTTCCACATACTAGAGTGCAAATATAGTCAAGATGTTTCCTTTAAAGTGACTTGGACGAATAATCTGGATGTGGAAGTAGTGATTCCTTAGGCAGCGGTTTTTTCCATCATTTTTGTAGGTTTTATGGGATTAAAATGCTAACTTAGCCAATGAGAATATACAAACACCTTACATCTAAGCTCTCATTTTCTTCTTATGAATATGCATTTAAGATCAACTTTTCACATCTTGGTGATACTTGACAGCTTGTTGACAGCTTATTGACAGCTGTCATTATGTCAAAATTAATTTTTGACCCCAGAATCGTAATCAGCAACCCAAGAAATTTAATAATATACATTTAATATCAACTCTTTACAGCTTGATGACAGCTGCCATTAACTCGAAATTTATTCTTGACTTCAGATTCGTGATCAGCGACCAAAAAATCCATGCAATGGTCATAAAAAATAATTAAAGATTTTTTTCCAAATAATCTCCTGTATAAGAGTTTATGGGGGTTATATGGGGTTGTAGAGAAAAATTGACGCGGTATTTTTTTTTTTTTGTAGATCTGTGTAATTATCATTTTAAAACGGCGCATAACCGCTGTTCTCTATAAAGTGGCAATAAATTAAGGTACCAATTGGATTTTGAGCTTATTCAGAATTATGGGACAAATCGTTACTAATGTCAAAGTACAGATCATAACACTCGACACACGTCTCTTCAACGAAGTTAACCTCATATAAAGATTATTAAAACTTTTCTCCTCACCAGATGATGCCAACTTCCTTTGCGAAACATGAAGTTTTGCATTCTAGCTTTGAGGTGAAACGTATTTGCTTATTATGTAAACTGAGCCAAAGCTATCTTTGTTATGTAATTTACCATACACCGTAAATAGGAATAGCTGTTTTTAGTGTCATTGTCATAGAGATCGATAGCAAAAGACATTTAAGAATACTCTAATATTAATGTAAATTCATCATCTGTGGTCAGTAGCAATGTGTTAGTGCACTTAAACCAGTTAAAAGCACGCTCCCTGACGGGCTGTGTTTCCAAACTATAGGTGGAAGAAAGTCAAACCATGCCATCGAGATGATGACGATGATGATGCCGCGTCGCAGTCGAGCACCGCGCATTGTACATTAATACAGACAGAAATCAGAAGTAAACGGATATTTCGGAAGGTTAAAGGATACCTAGGGAGGTGTCCACTGTAGTTTGGAACACAGCCATGGTATCCTTGCCTCCCAGGTACTATAAGCTTTTGCAATAGGCGCTATACGCTAATGCTTGTGCATGTGCATGCTGTTATGGCCGTCTTTTTCTGTTGTCATTCATTTTTGTTTCATACATCATTGTTCAGGCATGAAATAAGTGTGTAGTTTTTATAGAGATTCTAAAAAAAGGCAGACATCATGAATTCTATAAAATAAACTTGGTATTTTTCTAGTCCAGTCTAAATCGTCACAAATTCAATTGGAAACATAAGAACTTTACTTGATATATATTTACAGAAATAATTAGTTGGTCTTGGCCATGATAAGAGAGTATACAGTGACAAACCACATGTTTTGATTAGTATTCATTTGTTTAACTTGAATTAACAATAAAATTTGGGACTGTAATAATATAGTGATGGATATTTTAAAATAAACTATGAAATAGGTATTGAATCATATTCTTTATAGGATTTTGCAAACAGCAGAAAAAATAACTATCTATAACTAAAGGAAAAACTTTGTGTAAAAATATGAATGAGATCTTTGCATGCTTTCGATAACCTGAATTCTGGTTATGCTAGCAAATTAAAATCCTAAAATGAATTTGTCTAATTTCGTATTTAACTATTCTTATTCTAACACTAGCATCCACACAGTCCTCTACGCCCTGCAGATTAAACTAGTATCCACATAACCCCCTACGATTATGAAGATTCAGTTAAAAATGAGAACAGAGACCTAAAATGAATTTATTTATCTACCTTGTCTTAAATAAATTTCATTCTAATGGATTATATTTTCATAAAATCTATCATTCTGTTTCTTGAAAATGCTAGTCCTTTGAAACGTTTTTCGCCCTTATTCTGGAGCTCATCAGAAAGACATAAAGCCACTCATAAAGATGTTTCATGCAAAATCAAGACAATTTCTATGAATAAGTGTGAAATAATTATATTTGACATTACATATTGATAATAGAGTGGCTTTATGTCTTTCTGATTAGCTCCAGAATAAGGGCGAAAAACGTTTCAGAGGCTAAGCATTTTCAAGAAACAGAATGATAGATTTTATGAAAATGTAATCCATTAGAATGAAAAATTGTTAAGACATTCAGTTTAGGCCTTTGTTCTCATTTTTAACTGAATCTCCATGATCGTAGGGGGTTATGTAGATACTAGTTTAATCTGCACGGCCGTAGGGGAATTCAGGTTATCGAAAGAATGCAAAGATTTCATTCATATTTATACACAAATTTTTTCTTTTAGTGATAGATAGTTATTTTTTCTGCTGTTTGCAAAATCCTATAAAGAATATGTCTCGATAGAATTATAAGCAAACAAATAACAATTAATTTTTAAATATGAAATAGGTAATTGATGTATTCGTATGCAAATGTATTTTTCTAAATTTATAGAAATTTTGATGTCTCTTAAGTATTGTCATTGTGATTTGGTGTAATAAAATATGTTACGTCTTGCAAGTTAGTAATTTGTCTATATTTTTGGGCGAATCAAAAGCAGGAGGAAAAGTAAAGCATCAAAATTATTCATTTCAAGAAAGATATTATTTATTTTTCCTTTCCGATTGTTCGCCTATACATTAGTGTGAACACTGAAAACAGTGTGAAAAATTAATTAAGCACTTATCTATGTATTTTTGAAAATACTGTTGACCACGTACTGTTCACAATCCTTTAGACACAGATTTTATGTAAATTTTTACATACAAATAGTACATGCATATCAGCAATTGGCATGATTATTCCTATTGGCACCATTACTTATTTTAATAAAATTGATGTTTTTGTTTTGTAATTATATGAAATTTTCTTTTAGAGTGACTGAAGCCTATTAGCCTCAGATCTTAGTGGATTCAATGAAGCTTTTTATATCGAAAATTTCGTGCAGTGTATGGATTTTCATGATTCCTGCTGTAATATATTTTGATCTACTATCAATATGTAATTTCAAACATTACATCATTCATTTGAATGTCATAATGACATACATTACCGCACTAGTTCTATAAGGTATCAATTTACCGCACTCGTGCGGTAAAAGGATAAAAATCTGAGCAATTAGACATTAATTCAAGTTAGAATTAAATTAGAACTCATTTATTACAATCATTAATTATATTTGGAATATTTATTAATTAAAAAGAATAAAATTTAGACTTTAGTTATTGTAAATATAGGTTACTATACCTTTGCAATGTGGTATATTAATTCGTGTAGATGCATAGACAACTGAACTATTAATGTGTTCCACGGAATTTTGAATGTTAGAAGCTGTTTCCTTGTGGCTCATAACCACAGTGACAGCTACTGACATAAACATGACAAATACTTCCAGAAACTCTTAGTTTATTATTTATCGTCTTAAGATTATTGTAATTACAAGTTATAACCTTTTTGTCACATTGTGAGAAGTATTGATAGTAGATAAAACAGTGTACGATATCGTATCGTAATTTTATATTACAATACTTGACGGGTTATCAAACTTGGCCTTCGGCCTTGTTTGTCAAATATCCCATCCCGTATCATAATATGAAAGTTTACGATACTTGTATCGTAAATAACTATTAACGTTATGTAAATTAATGTCAAAAAACTCTCAATGTCGGCTATATATTCATTGGTGGTTTCCATCGCCCTTTTGGAGGGATGGACAAAAAAAAGAAAATACTAACTGTTGATTCTGAGAGAGTCAAATTATAAGAAATAAAGGTGGTATACGATTTTCCATGAAAATTGGTATTTTCCAAGTTATAACGATTTAAAGATTATAATTTTAACGAATGAGTGCAATCTGGAGAGATATACCTAAAGCTTAAATCTCACATATCTCAAGAAAAATCAATCTAACGTTAAAAATAAATATTTTAGAATTACCTGTACAATCGTTGTTCCATCCTTACAGCTACAAAAAAAAAGTGCAAATAATACAAAACTATTGCATTAAACGAGAAAATGACAAAATACAAAAATTAAGCTTATGAAGCGATATTTAATTTGTTTTCTTTTATTTCAGTAGAATTAATAGTTTCGAAAATATGACAGCTCATATGTGGGACTTGAACTCTTAATGAAAACACCATATTTAAATCTGAAATTTCTCGAAAGCCTTGGACGCTCACGTAAAATGTACTCATAACTTAAGTTATAGTTTCTAAAATACCCTGTAAAATGTTTTCCATCCTCTGTAACATTAAAACTACTTAGTTATGACCGAGGTAGGATGATTCAAAAGATATGGAGTCCTTAAACGCATTCATTAAGTTAATGCAAACCTTTCATTAAAGCGACAGTGGAAATATTTACGTGCAGCAAACTCATTAGTTACCACACGTGCATTATCAGAGTATATAAAAATGGTTTACTGATAGGTGCAATTACGGATGGGGAACGGTTTATTGGAAGACGAGTGGTTGTGATTCCTTAATACCAGTTTCTATGAAAGTACCAGCCCTAGATAATTTCTTAAAAGTAATTTATGAGAATCGACTTGCGGTTGTAGAAGCAGGTTGTATTGTATTTCAACTTCTACTATATACAGTGTGAACCTAAAGATTGGTTTTTGAGTTATGACGTCATCATCTTTTTTTTTTAATGGAAACAGACATTTTTGTTTACTGTCTTTAGCTTTCTGGTGATATGAAAAAAAATGATATTACCTAAGCCATTCTTTTGGAAAAAAAATATTTTTATTGATTGATACCTTACATAAGTAATTGTGAGAAAAATTTATCTCCATTGCTCAAATTGCGATCCTCCACCCATTTGGCATTGACCATGATGGGTGTAGACACTTTGCGCGCTGTTCTGAATCATCTCATGGGCAATTCGTGTCATCTCCAAGCCAATTCTGTCTTTCAATTCTTCTATGGTATCCGGTCTGTTAAAATACACCCTTGACTTTAAGTAACCGCAAAGAAAAAAGTCTAAGCGGGTTAATTTCGGTGAACGCGGAGGCCACTCAATCGGACCTCGACGACCGATCCAACTTCCAGTAAAAGTGTCATCTAAAAACTGACGCACTGCTATCCCAAAATGAGGTGGGGCCCCGTCTTACTGAAACCAGACGTTCTCAGCAGGAATATCTTCATCTTCATTGTTCGGAAACATAACTGCCAAGGCTGGCACTAACTCAACTTGCAAAAACTATAAATATCTTGCGGCCGTAAGATTTTCTTTAAAAAAAAGGTCCCAATAAACGATCACCAATCAATCATACCTGCCCACACGTTTACTTTGCCTCGTAGCTGTGTATGGGCCTCTTGAGTCCAATGAGGATACCTACAGTTATGCCGATGTACAGTCTCCTTTAAAGAAAATGTAGCTTTATCAGAAAAATCAATGTTCTTTAAAAAATTTGGGTTTTCATTGCACAAGGTCATCAACTGTTCACAAAACTGTAAACGCCGATCTGGATCGTCCTCATTCAATTCGTAGATTAATTGCACTTTGTATGGATGGTATTTTTCTTTTTTTAATAGGCGTACAACAGAAGTTTGACTCACATTATGATTTAAAGCCAGCTGCCTTGTCGAAAGATAGTGGTTTTCCTCACTTTCTAGAAGAATATTTAATTTGGTTTCGTTGCTTATACTAGGGTGACCAGATCGAGGGAGGTCAGCTACACTGCCAGATTCATCATATCTAGCCACCAATCTACTTACCGTGGATCTATAAATTTGCTTTTCGGGATACTTGGCATTGAAAACATCACATGCTTCCTGATGAGTTCTCAGCCTATCACCATATCCAACCATCATCAAAAGTTCTACGCGTTCTCTTTCACTTAAACGTGACATTACATTCACTAGTTTTACACTGTCTCAGAAGTGTCGCAAAACTAAGGTTCCACACGTGCCAGGAATAAAAAAATTATCGATACTTTACACAAAGAGGCCTGTATCTCTGTTTAAGGTGACTGTTTTTTTTATTATTTTTTTTGTTTTGTTTTGTTTTTACGTCAAATGTCTTCATGCTACTTAAAACAAAAATGCAAGCAACAAGATTTATCAGTCCATAAGAAAGTGGAACATTACTCGTGAATTTGCGAAAGGTAAGCTATTTTTACATAAAATCTAATTTTTCCAAAAGAATGACTCAGGTAATATCTTTTTTTATGTCACCAGGAAACTAAAGGAATATACCACCAAAAACAGTAAACGAAAATGTCTGTTTCCATTAAAAAAAATGTATGATGGCGTCATAATTCAAAAACCAACGTCATAAATTTTGGTATAGTGACAAAATGTAGTATTTACAAAACTAAAATCCTGTTCCTGTTCCTGGCCTGTTCGAGGATTTTTTTGAAAAATGACACATACGAAAGACATGAATTTTGTGCATTTCTTTAGGTTCACACTGTATAATGAACACTTCTCCTATTCAAGCTAAAGACATTGATGGAGGAAATTTTAATAATAATGACAATGATAATGATGTTATGTAGAAAAAATGTTAATAAATACTTTGCTACAAATAAATTTAATTTTCCAAGTCCATCTAATGTAAAAGCCTATACAGTGTCCGCCAAATACTCTGCACCATGAGGAATCTTTTTTTATTCAATTGTTTTTTAAATGGGTTTGAGCATTAGTTTAAGCATGATTAATAACCACAAAATTGCCAAAAATATTTTGTCATGTCACAAAGGAAAGGAAAGGGAAGGAAGGCATACAGAAATATGCTTATTTAATGTTAGAGAACATACTTAGTTTTTGAAGTAAATTTTAATAGGAATTTTGAGTTTTATTTATGTGATCTAAATTTGACTACAATGAACAATCCTTTAATATTTAAGCCCATTATCTTGCAAAATTCCACAGTAAGGGTGAAGAATTACTGAAAATAGTCCATGATTATTCTGTTGTATTCTGTAAAAATGTTTTTTGCCATTATTAATTACATTTAAAAAGGAGGTGCAACATTTCTGTATTTTTGCAATATTTCAAATTAACTCAACTGGAAACAAAAAAAATTAAATGTTAAGTACATGTTTTTGGAAAAAATGAAAGACTGAAACATTGAAATTTTCAAACCAAACTCACACACTTAGATTCTTAATGCAATTACAAACAACTCTTCCTGGTGGTATTTTTTCATTTGAGGCTATTTTAAAATTTCTAACGGCATTTTGAAGGTGTCATAGTTGTGAAATGATAAATACTTTTTGGAAATTTTGCGCTTATTAATCATACTGAAGCTAATGCCGAAACCTGTTTAGAAAGAAACAATTAAATAAAAAAGTTTCCTGTATGGTGCAGACTTTTTGGCAGACCTGTATATGCCAATTACTACCCCTTTACTCGAAGGTTCTACATATTTCAGAGCTCTAGTGCGGCCATCTTGAACCTGTCATTTTTTTAAATAACTTTGTACCTCAACTTCGTTATCACCGACGCGACGCCAAGAACATAAATATACGATGTTCCATGAAAATTCTAGTTACTTATTCTCAAATTGTTACCTATTACTAATTTTCTTGCATTTAGGGGTGATTTAAATCTCTTGGGGGCAAAAGCCGCCAATCTCTGTTTTCTTACATTATTCTACCTATTCAGAATAATGTTAAAAATGTCTTTAAAAACCATTAGAGAAGGTTTCAAGCCAATTTATTCACTCGCCCAGAATTCAGAGGTTTTGCCGTTTTTACTACTTCATTGGCGGTGCATGGTGATTTTTTTCTAATTACTTCGTCACGAAAATATTACTTTTTTTATTATTATTTTAGGCATTTGAAAAAGGTGGTAAAACCCCAAAGTTGTCAAATAACACAAGTTTACAAAATATAATCTTAGTCTCTCATGGAAGCAATCATCATTAAAATGCAAAACTGCTAACTCATTTATTACGGAATTTATATTTTTATGCCATCTATTAGCTAATTTTATAATACACAGATGTGTAAAACTGTTATGTCCGTTTTCACTCTACAAACACCCTAAATAAGTCAACAAAGAACTGCTGGTTTTTATGGAAACTGATGAACCATAACACAATTATGTTTTTTGGTTATCCTGAAAAGTGTGCATTTTGGAGTTTCCATAAATCGACTTCAGTGCGTCAAAATACATAGGAAATTATGGCTTCCATGCACAGACAGTCTTTTTTTTGGAAAATTGTGTAGTTAATTGCGACAAGTCATAGTGTCTAATCTGATTTTTTTTTTTTTTGTGAATCTCAAAGTAATATGGTGTCTCGTACAATTGGCATAATGATACCTTGAGAAAAGGGGGGCGTCGACCCCACCCAAAAATACGCCAGAAAGTATGATTGTCTAGTTATTTCGTCAATTATATTATATTTTAAAACATATCGTGGCCGAAATATTTTTATAATTGAAATTTTGTTCTGTCATTCTATATGACTTACGGTTTATGCGAGAAATATAAAAATATCAGCCTGGAAGAATATTTGCTAAAAGGAGGATGGACACTATGACTTTGTTATTTGACAATTTTGAGGTTAATACCCCTTACTACGTAACGATTATTTGTGGGCGTTTATTATGAACTGAAACATGTGGACTACATATTTTGGACAATTATGAGCATTTTACAACTCTTGACATTTTTTAGCTAACCTCACCCTTCTCGAGATATAAGCCTTTAAAAAAAAACAAATGTGTATTTAAGCCTTTTTTGTAAAAAAAAAACTAGTATTTACGATTGTTGTTGGTCTTTGACCATTGTTCTAATTGATAATCAAAGACCAGAAATTATCGTAAATGCTAGTTTTTTGAAAAAACAGAAAGCTTAAATTCACGTAATTTTTTTCTAATCGCTTATATCTCGAGAAGAGTGAGGGTAGGTCAAAATGTCAAGAGTCAAAAAATCCTTAGAATTGACCAAAATATAAAATACAATGGATTTTTTATTCAACAAATTTTTGGTGACCGCAAATACCGCAATTCTGTCCCACTTTACGGCCGGAAATCGAAAAGTACCAGTTCAGATGACCCTAACTTTGTTTTATACATCTTTAGTAACATTTTGCATTGTCTCACATAAAAATCAGGTGGGGTAGAGTCTCATGTGGGGGTTTAAGCCTTTCTCCTGCTTCATTTTCTTGACTAAAGGCGCTACTTAGTACAGAGCGTAAATTGATAGTTTGTTATCCACCAGGCTAATACGCTCAGGATTTATCCTTTCGTAATGAACTGTTGAGTTTATATGAATTGTATTACTTTAGGAAACACAGCTTGAAAAAAAATAAATAAAAATGCGTGTGGTATTTGCAGACAATGTTTTAAAAAATAAAATATGACATATTACATATACCAATATACATGGGTACAAAGCGTCTTACAGCCAAGCTATGTAGAATTTTACATAGATAAAATTGCATGTTGGTGTTTCTCAGTGTTGTTAAAAGCCGTTCTAGCCATTTTAATATTAATAATGACTGCGTGTATCTGAACAGACCTCTACTTTAGCGCTCTCTCCTCGATATGTGTTCATATGTCTGCGAGGCAGAACGGCTTCAATTAGTCGTCAACATTACACGTTTGCAATATATTTTATGGAATAAATGTACTAGGTTATGTAAATATATCTTCTGTACCATTCGGAGCTATACGCAAAACCATATTTTACTCAACGTTGTACTGCACCACCAAAAGTAGTTTCCACAAAAACCAAAACACTTGAGCCACTACACTCGAATACTATAACTCGACAAGCGTTTCACCAACCATGTTAGCATCATCTGGTGGTGATTAAAATTTATTAATAAGACACTATTAGACGATTTGATCTGTGTACAATTGAGTGGCTCCAGGAATCAAGTTTAAAATTGTTTTTCTGTCATTGTCCAGATTTGTTTGAAATTTAAAAAAATCTCCAAACTTACGTATGTATTTTTTATGGGAAAAATACATGTTCTCGTGAAAATGTAGTCAAATAAAATAAATGTAAAACACAAGTCCCTTCTTCAGAATTGTCCAGACAATACGAATTCATAATTCCTTTTCAAATTAAAAGCATATAATATTACCCTTTTGTGGGGTACCAACCCATAAATGCTAAAATAGAGTACCTTTTATTTTTGACGTTTGTTTATTTGAAAATTTTTTACCCAAATTATTATGTTTTTCAGATTATTTAAACAATAATTGTAATTGACTAAAACATGCTATTTTGTTTTATATTTCCATTTCTTAAGTTAATTAAAATATTAACAAAAACCAGAGTCTCATTGATTAATAATAATTTATCAAAAATATCGCCATTAAACAGGAACAAACGTCAAAAATGACACGATACTCTATTTTTGACATCTGGGAGCATGGAGGTACTATAAGAGGACTTTATGCCTTAATTTAAAAAAGGATTATTAATTATTCATAGTTTCAGAATAATTCTGAAAAGGAACTACTGTAAAATCTTGATGACACTATGTTCTCACATTTCTATCGCAAATTTCTAAAAAATGTTTGATATAAAAAAGGACACTTTACTTTGTGTTCTAACACAAATTTATTGTAACATACACTTTATTACAGTGACGAAATATTAGCGTGCAATTTTCAAACGTTGATTCAAATCATGTCATTTTAGTCGGGGAGCCAGAGTTGTTGACGCATCCGCGGTGGATTGGAACGGAATATCAATTTAAGTTTTAAATAATTTCGTCGGAGATACTAAAACTTCAAATTCGATCATAACTAAATAAATACATCAACTGGAAGATCGTTACGATGTCTCTATGAAAAAAGGAAGATTAACATTTTATCGACATCGTAAATTACACCTGTGCGAGGCGTAATCGGAAATACAGATCGACATGAGTGAGCCAAAAATGACATTTCTTGATTATGCTTCCTAATGAAGCAGTCGGGGAGGTAGCGTTGAATTTTTGGCAGTGTTTTCATACGTTTACTACATCAACTGTAGGTCTTGCCTCCGCTACAGACCCAGATGATTGTTGTTTTCACACTTAATTATATTAAAAATCACGTGAATAAATTTTATCAGGTGTAAAATGACTACAATCTTATATTTTTAAACAAGTTTATACGAGTAATATGTAATCCCCCTGCACAATACAACTGATTATTTCTTTTCGAATTACATAAGAATTATCTAAAAATTCCTAATATGAAAATTGGAAGAAGTATGAAATAACTGACAGGAATTTTTTCTCTTCAAATTTAACATTTGCCCACAACCACCTCCACATCATGTACGGCGCCTGATGCTTGTTTAGTTTATTGTTCATATCAGATCTATTACCAGATATAAAAATCAATCGATATGAAAGAACTACAAAGAATTCAACGCTACCTCCCCGACTACTTTAAGAAAATGTCATTTTTTATTCACTCATGCTGGGCTGAATTTCCGAATTCGCCGGTGCAATTTATGATGCCGACAAAATGTCAATATTCCTTTTTCCACAGAGATGTGGTACGACCTTGCAGTCGATGAATTTATTTAGTTATGGCCGATTGAGAATTTCAAGTTTAAACATCTCCAGCGAAATTATTTGAAATTTAAATCGATATTACTTCCCAGTCCACCTCGGTTGCGACGTCTGACGCTTGATTCGCTTATTGTCCATATCAAATCTATTATTAGAAATAAAAATCAATCCGTATAAAGTCGCTACCAAAAAAGCAACGCTGCCTCCCCAACTATTTGATTCTATGTTTGAAAATGGCATGTTAATATGTCGAAACGGCAGTAACGTGTATATTACAATAAATTAGTGATAGAAAACAACGTAAGGTGTCCTTTCTCGTATCGTACCTTTCACAATGTAATGGCTTCCACGATTAGTTTCCTGAAAAAATGTTTTTTTTCCCATAAAAAATATATTGGTCGCGTCATTTTAGCATGCAATATTCGAATACCTCTAAGAAAAAGGTACAGGGTCAACTAACTTCATTCTTGTTGCAAAGAGTTGAGAAGGGCATTTAGAAAAAACAGTACCTTTTATTTTTTTGGCGGAAATGTTTGGTTTCATTTTTTTTTTCCAATAATTGGCCAATATTAATGGCCAATTTATATAAATTAATTGAAAAATTTATTATCATACACAATATGGCGTAGAGTTAGACGAAAATGGTCACTTTGGGGTTTTTGGGATCGCCAATCACGAATCTGAAGTTCAGCATGAAAAATTCAAAATGGCGGACCGGAAATCGGGCCATTTTCCATAAGAAATGAGAATGGATATCTTGACCTTGAAAATTTGTGCTAGGGAGTTCTCGAGGTCGCTGATTACGAGGTCGAGGTCTAATTTGGTAAATTCAAAATGGTGGACCGGAAGTAGAGTCAATTTATCAGGAAAAACTCGTTCGTTTTGGCCTGAAAAATCAGCACTCGGAGGTTTTTGAGGTCCCTGATCACGAATCATCATCATCAATTTACGAAATTGAAAACAGCGACCGGAAAAACAGTCAATGTCTCCGGAATACCTCATATTTTTACTTTTTTAAGCCAAACGTATGAAAAATACGAGTATTTCCTAATAAATATACCACTTCTGGTCCGCCATTTTGAATTCTCCCTAGTTGGACATCAGCTTCGTTATCAGCTATAACGAAAATCCTCGAGTTCCCACTTTCAGCCCATAAAAGAAAAGAATGCGAGGGTTCCGGAGAAATGGACTGTTATTCCGGTCCGCCATTTTGAATTTCGTCAATTGGACCTCTGATTCGTGATCAGCAACCTCAGAAACCCCCGAATACCTACTCATTTTCAGCGCTAGAACGAAAAAGTCGTTCCTGAGAAATTTACTCTACTTCCAGTCCGCCATTTTGAATTTACCAAATTAGACCTCGGTCGTAATCAGCGACCTCCAAAACCCCCGGGTACAGATTTTCAAGGCCTAAATATCCATTCTCATTTTTTCTGAAAAATGGCCCGATTTCCGATCCGCCATTTTGAATTTCCCAAATTGGATTTGTGATCAGCGACCCTAAATACCCCGAGTAACCATTATCGTCTAATTCCATGGCATATTGTGTATGATAACAAATTTTTCAATTAATTTAATTAAATTGGCCATTAATATTGGCCAATTATTGGACAAAAAATTAAACCAAACATTTCCGCCAAATAATAAAAGGTACTGTTTTTTCTAAATGCCTTTCTGAACTCTTTGCAACAAAAATGAGTTGATGAGTCAATTGACACTGTACCTTTCTTTTTAGAGGTAAAATGTCAAAATGACACGACTATAGAGATTTGAATTTGGTATTAAACGTATTTGTTCAAATTTGGAGAATATGTTTTTTTGCGATTTTGGTGGTGAGGAAAAAAAAAACTTTTTCCACCAGTGCTTGATCAGAAGGTTTGGTAATAATTGTTAATACGAATATTTTCTAAAATGGTGTATTTGAAAGAATTTCTTTATCAGTCGATTGAATGGGCCTTTACTTAAAGGTCCATTCAAAATCTGACTCAACGAAAACACAGTGTTTAGATTTCCACAATTTATTATTTGTACAGAAGAATTATTTCACCTAATGGCTCCCTCAGATGCTGAGGAAGTCTATATTAGGCGAAACAATTAGTATAGTAACACTAATAGAATGTGAAAATCTATACACTGTGTTTTCGTTAAGTAAAATTCTTTTACTAATTTCTTACATCAGGAGGTATATTACTTATTTTCCACAGACATTTCTATGTTAAAAGTAAGAATAATAATTAACAAAAAAAAATTCTAGTATTGCCATCGCTTTTACAATATGTTTGCATTCACAGAATTTAGTAGATGGATCAACATTCTTCTTATTCACTCCTTATTATAAACGGCTTCGTAAGAAAAAGAAAGAAACAAATCATGAAGCACTCTGTTTGTATTTAGGAAGCCTATTCTTAACTGAAACAAAGATTTATGAACCCACATGGCAGAACCCGACGAACAATCATGTTTTAACTGACGATGAGACGAAGAATCTCTATTATAAGTGCTTTTATTATTTACTTAGTAAAATGTTATCCTTTGTCGGAGAAAAATTCTCGTATTCTACCATCGATTTAATTTTCACTTGTGCGAATCAGATCGTACACAATGTGGAAATATTAGTTGGAATGAATTCTGTATATTAAATGTCTATAAAAAATCCAAAAGTACGTAAATTTTACTTGTTCACAGACTACATTTTAGCGGTAACGTTCTTAATTTATCTTCTGTCAGAGGAGTGCAAAGGTACTTAATCTTTTATTTTTGGTATACTTTTTATAAAATCTTTATATTGGTTTTTATATGCAAAAAACTGTTTTTCTATAAATTGGTATCTTTGAATTTTTGAGGTCATAGATCATAAAATATGTGATGCAAATTCAAAAATTTTAAATGGGATGTCAATATAGCCGATAAGTTTTATTGTCTATCGTCTGATTTGACTGAATATAGGTATCTGAGGGTTATCAAGATAGCAAATAATAACATATTCGATCGAAATCCTCATATACCGATTTTCACACGAATGGGAATATGCAATTGTCTCACTTTTCATGACTCCCATATCACAGCTCTCTTATTAACAATGCGAATTTTTTAAAATTCGGGTGGAAGATACTTACCCATCAGGAGATTGTGTTAAGGTAAAATATTTAAAGATCCACCAGTGGCGTCCGTCGTTATGAAGAAAAGGTACCTACTTTTAAAAAAGATATTAGGCAAAGTATTAACAACTGTAAGTCAATGGCATAATCTTATTCACGGTTATCAAAAAGTCACTAAAACCTAATTTTAATGAGATAGTATACTTGGTGTTTACGTAATAGTAAAATAAAACTTTTTAAATTACCAATAATTATTAGTCATAACTTTATTTTCAGACGTAATCAGGAGTTAATTAAGCTGGAGGGGGACAGGCGTCCCAGTTAGAATTAATCACTTGACGTCAGTCAGTTTACTTATCAGTCAAAATCAACAATAATTGACTTGGAAATTAAAAGAAATAAGCAAAAACATGTTTTAAGTTAAACAGTTTTATTGTAAAGAAACATAATAATGATGCAGATAATGTATTAAAAGCTAAAAAATCATTAGGTAGGTACTAGGTATCAGTCATCACGCCACTCTCCTCATCTATCCAGAGCATTGGTCAGACTAAAATAAAATCGTGGGACGAGTCAAATTTCTATTATCTACAGTCAACCGCTCGCTCTTATCATTATAGGTATGCTTTGGATGCATTTTCTTAATAGACAACTTATGCAAAATGTGTGTAAAAGTAAATCCGTCACTCTCATCGTACGACATCGCAGAACGATCGTTTACATATTTACTCAGGTTACGCTACGCCCTACGATTTTATTTTAGTCTTATAGATGCTCCAGATTGATGAGAAGAATGGTGTGATGACTGGTACCTACCTAATTAATTTTTAGCTTTTAGTACATTATCTGCATCATTATTATGCTTCTTTACATTAAAACCGTTTAACTTAAAACATTTTTTCACTTATTTTGTTTTCAAGTTTTTAGTTTTTTTAGTTTTTTATTTTAGTTACTTCTAAAGTGTATACTGTGTTCTACTTATCAAGCCTTTTCATTTGATACCCATATATCCTTCCACAAAAATTTGAAAAAAATCACATTGTTAATAAAGGAGTCACGAAGAGTGAGTCATTATGTTACAATATATATGCGCCATCGGATGACGTCGTCATTTTGAATTGTTATATTTCGATCAAATATTTATAATTCGCAACCTCGCTAACCCTTAGATATCGATTTTCAGTCGAATCGCACGAGAAATGATAAAACTTATCAGCCATATTGACGCCGCCATTTTGAATGTTTGAATTTCAATCACGAATTTATAATATAAAAAACTAGATACCAACTTTTAGAAAAACGGTTTTTTGCACATAAAAACCAATATGGCGGGCTGTAGAGTATGCACTCTAGTAACAAGGTGTATTAGACACAACTTGTAGAGAATTTTATAATGTACAAGATTAATGATAACTATTTTCTTCGCAAGATTGACCGGAATCGAGATATTCCTGAAAAACCAATTATCTTGCACCAAAAAAAATCCAATATGGTGGCTTTAGCGGTGGCCATTTTAGTCAGAAGAACATGGACTCGTTTTTAAAGAGCCATTCTACAATATGTCCACGGATCGAGTTGCAAAGAAGAAATACTTTTTTATTTTTCATTTTACAAAAAAATATATCCTTGATGAAAGTTTTTGCATGTCCCAAAGCAGCCAATTCAGTTTTAACCTTTTCAAATTTTCTTTTAGTTTCAGACAAAAATCGAAAATAGTTAGATTTAGTTGAAAACAAGTTCGCATTGTCATAGCAATTGCCGTTATTTATTTATTTTCATCGTCTGTCAGTTAGGAAAATCTGCCCTAATCGTTGACAACGGTGTCAAAAGACCAACGAATTTACCTAATTCAATGCAATAGTAAAGGTAATAAAGCAATCTGTCGAGTTGTCGAAGAATTTAATCAATAATAGGATTTTGAAAACAGCAGAAAAAATAACTATCTATAAAAGAAAAACTTTGTGTAGAAATATTAATGAAATCTTTGCATTCTTTCGATAACCTGAATTCTGGTTATGCTAGCAAATTAAAATTCTAAAATGAATTTGTCTAATTTCTTATTTGACAATTCTCATTCTAACACTAGCATCCACACGGTCCCCTACGGCCATGCAGATTAAACTAGCATCCACATAACCCCCTACGATTATGAAGATTCAGTTAAAAATGAGAACAAAGACCTAAAATGAATTTATTTATCTACTTTGTCTTAAAAAATTTTTCATTCCAATGGATTACATTTTCATGAAATCTATCATTCTGTTTCCTGAAAATGCTTAGCCTTTGAAACGTGTTTCGCCCTTATTCTGGAGCTCATCAGAAAGACATAAAGCCAGTCATAAAGATGTTTCACGCAAAACCAAGACAATTTCTATGAATAAGTGTAAAATGATTATATTTGACATTGACTGATAAAAACAACCTCACCTATCTATTAGCTAACTAGTATTGGAGCCTATATACTCTATGCATGTTTAAAAATGAATTATTATTTGTTTGCTTATAATTGTATTGAAACATTCTTTATAGGATTTTGCAAACAGCAGAAAAAATAACTATCTATAAAAGAAAAACTTTGTGTAGAAATATTAATGAAATCTTTGCATTCTTTCGATAACCTGAATTCTGGTTATGCTAGCAAATTAAAATCCTAAAATGAATTTGTCTAATTTCTTATTTGACAATTCTCATTCTAACACTAGCATCCACACGGTCCCCTACGGCCATGCAGATTAAACTAGCATCCACATAACCCCCTACGATTATGAAGATTCAGTTAAAAATGAGAACAAAGACCTAAAATGAATTTATTTATCTACTTTGTCTTAAAAAATTTTTCATTCCAATGGATTACATTTTCATGAAATCTATCATTCTGTTTCCTGGAAATGCTTAGCCTTTGAAACGTTTTTCGCCCTTATTCTGGAGCTCATCAGAAAGACATAAAGCCAGTCATAAAGATGTTTCATGCAAAACCAAGACAACTTCTATGAATAAGTGTGAAATGATTATATTTGACATTGACTGATAAAAACAACCTCACCTATCTATTAGCTAACTAGTATTGGAGCCTATATACTCTATGCATGTTTAAAAATGAATTATTATTTGTTTGCTTATAATTGTATTGAAACATTCTTTATAGGATTTTGCAAACAGCAGAAAAAATAACTATCTATAAAAGAAAAACTTTGTGTAGAAATATTAATAAAATCTTTGCATTCTTTCGATAACCTGAATTCTGGTTATGCTAGCAAATTAAAATCCTAAAATGAATTTGTCTAATTTCTTATTTGACAATTCTCATTCTAACACTAGCATCCACACGGTCCCCTACGGCCATGCAGATTAAACTAGCATCCACATAACCCCCTACGATTATGAAGATTCAGTTAAAAATGAGAACAAAGACCTAAAATGAATTTATTTATCTACTTTGTCTTAAAAAATTTTTTCATTCCAATGGATTACATTTTCATGAAATTTATCATTCTGTTTCCTGGAAATGCTTAGCCTTTGAAACGTAAACATGCATAGAGTATATAGGCTCCAATACTAGTTAGCTAAGAGATAGGTGAGGTTGTTTTTATCAGTCAATGTCAAATATAATCATTTCACACTTATTCATAGAAATTGTCTTGGTTTTGCATGAAACATCTTTATGACTGGCTTTATGTCTTTCTGATGAGCTCCAGAATAAGGGCGAAAAACGTTTCAAAGGCTAAGCATTTCCAGGAAACAGAATGATAGATTTCATGAAAATGTAATCCATTGGAATGAAAATTTTTTTAAGACAAAGTAGATAAATAAATTCATTTTAGGTCTTTGTTCTCATTTTTAACTGAATCTTCATAATCGTAGGGGGTTATGTGGATGCTAGTTTAATCTGCATGGCCGTAGGGGACCGTGTGGATGCTAGTGTTAGAATGAGAATTGTCAAATAAGAAATTAGACAAACTCATTTTAGGATTTTAATTTGCTAGCATAACCAGAATTCAGGTTATCGAAAGAATGCAAAGATTTCATTAATATTTCTACACAAAGTTTTTCTTTTATAGATAGTTATTTTTTCTGCTGTTTGCAAAATCCTATAAAGAATGTTTCAATACAATTATAAGCAAACAAATAATAATTCATTTTTAAACATTTAATCAATAGTTTCCGAATATTTTCATCTCAAATGTAGGTGCACGAAAATTGTTCAAAAAATTCCTATCAACTGGCTCCATACTGGATGTAAAATAACCAGGACGCGATGAAAATGATGCCGTCACTCTTCTTGTAATGGGCTGCGAGGTTCGCTCCACTTGGGAATTAGTAAATCGCCCATTCAAAAGATTTTGAAACAATGAAAGTTCCATCCCTACAAGCCCATTTTTAATGACGCATTATAACTCGGAGATCCTGCGAAACGTTTGGATTTTTATCTGTGGATGGGCGCTCAAATCATGGATAATCAATACTTTTACCGAAACAGTATTTGCTCTGATGAGGCCACGTTTTTTACTAATGGTACTCTTGCATCTCAACATGTGAGTTATTGGAGCGATTACAATCCGAATTGCCGAATCCCTCGTAATCGACACTATTCCGCAAAAGCTAATGTGTGATGTACAGTTTCTTACCATGGTATCATTGGATCGTATTTTTTAATTACGACTGTCAATCAGCATACGTACTTGGATATGCTGCAAAATTTTCTTGTTGAAAGGTTGGTTAAATCAGCAATTTGGGCAGTATTGGATCGGCCGAAAGGATCCCGTGTTAAGGCCACCAAGGAGCTTTGGTTTGACCATAGCTGATTTTTATCTTTGGGGCAGTTTGAAACAAATGGTTTATGCAAATAATCTTCCTCTGAAGATAATTTAAAGGAGAGGACTAGAGACGCAGTGACGTCTTTAACTCTGGAGGAAATTCAAAGAAGTTATAGGGAATTGCGTCGAAGACTAGAATTATGCGTTGAAAAGGCGGTGAACGGATTGAGTGGAATAGTTATTGGTTATATTATTCTTGTTGTTAAGTTTATGAAATTAAAATTTAGTAAACAAAAGTCATGTTAACAATTATTACTATGATAACACGAACTTATTTTTTGGGACTTGGGAAAATTTTCAACCAAATCTACCTATTTTCGACATTCCTCTGAAACTGAAAGAAAATTTGAAAAGGTTAATACTGAATTAGCCGTTTTGGGACATGCAGAATCTTTTATCTAGAATACATTTTTCTCGTAAAATGAAAAATAAAAAAATGTTGCCTCTTTGCAACTCGACCCGCGGACATGCTGTACATAATAACCAAAATTTGGAAATCCTTCTCAATTTGCACTTATCGGCTGGTTTTCGTGTATAGATTGATTCAACTATTGAGTCATGTGCGGAATATGCTTAGACAACGACAACCCATTGTTGGAAGCAATAGTAAATTAAACGTGTTGTTGACCTTTAAAGAGAATCCAGTATTTTCTGCTCGGTAACTGACCCATAACAGTAGTATCAGTCACACGACTGTCCTGAAAATATTTTAAAACGCAAAGATACATTATTACAAGATGAACGAACATATATCAGAAATTGGCTGAGGATGACCCTGATCGTGGAATTGAATTTTGCGAACAAGCGATGGACTTTATTAACAGTAATGAAATATCTCTGGAATAAATACTTTTTTCGAACGGAAGTACGTTGCTTTATGTGATTAAGTTAATCGGCAAAACTCACGATTATGCTAAGAAAATCCTCATAATCAACGACCACAACAAATTAATGTACTGACTGGAATAATTGGTGATTGAGTAATAAAGCCAATATTATTCAACAAACGCCAACGACAGGCTCTGATATCAACAAGGTGAAACTCCACCGCACTATGGTGTAACCGTTCGATAGTATTGGGACGAAATTTTCCCCAATACGTAGATTGGTATAAGCTCAACTGAGTGACAAGCAAGATCTCCGGACCTTATTCTACTCGATTTCTTTTTATTAAAAAAATGTAAGGATGAGTTTCATCATCGATTGGCATTTTTTTGTCACTAAAGCCCTCTCGAAATGAGCTTTCAAATTATGCCTCTTATATTTAAAAAAAACGTTGAGTGGTTACACCTCTCCTCGTGAAGATAAACTAAATCTACTACTGAAAAAGTAAACGTCACGTGTTTCAGAATTTTTTATAAAAATAATGTATAGTCAAATTACATATTTTATTCCAGTTAAACTATCATTTAAAATTACCATCAATTTTAATAATAACCAATAGAATAGTCTTTTTTAAAAGTTCGAGTTAAATACAGAAATAAAAATAATTTGCATGTTTAAATTTAAATACGTCCATTTTATTAAATAATAGTTAGATTATTTATAAAAGACTTCTACAAAACAAAGTGGACTTTTATAAATTTTCGGATGATGTGGTCGAAGAAAATAATATATATAATCATGACCTGCGTTTTAAGCCTTTTTCTTTATGGGGATTTAACTCAAACTAGAATGTATTAAATGAAGTAAATACATTTCGCTTTCTACTTCAACTGTATATCAAAGAAAATTGCTTAGGTTATAAGTAACCCTTTAAGGTTTACTTCTAATACACTGAACTGAAAGCCGTCTTTAATTCTGGTTTGTTAAAAGACGTAGCTATATCTAGAATTTCACTGGTAGGGAAACTATGGTTGCTTTTTTAAATAAAGGTCACATACAGGGTGCGCCAAAGTTCTGATTTTGGTCGATTACGGCTGTATTTGAAATGGTGGAAATATATTGTCTATAGATTATTTTCTTGATTTTCAATTCTGAATAACCAGAAAATATGTACAATTATACAGGGTACTCCGTTTTCGTTGTCCGAGCAACAACTTCGTTATTTTAAATGGAACACCCTATATTTTTTTCCTTTATCGAGTTACCCATCTAATTATATTCATAATTCTATTAAGGTGGTAGGTACTTAAAATGAACCGTTTACGATATAAAAAAGATTTTTTGACAAAAAGTGAGGTTTGCGGATAAGTTTTTGAGTACCTCTGATTTCATAGACAAGAGAGTTTTCAAAATTCTGCTTATACTGTTATGTTGAGCATATTAAGGGCTAGTAGGGCAGAAACATTATTAATATTAATCTTATACAGAGTGCTGAAAAAATTGAGTTTAATGTTTCGCTAATAAAAAAGGCCGTAATTCAATTTTTTCAAATGGGACGTACTATTTTCAGTTCTGTCATCTAATGAAGTGTTAAATTATCTTTCCATTGATATATCATAGTAGGTATTTATCTTTAGGAGTTGCATAGATATTAAGGTTAATTGTCTGGATCAGTCATTTTTCTTGCTGGAACTTCATGAGGTTTGTACTGCACTTCACCAGTTTCGATAAATCTGTCTCTAAGATTACTAAATGCAGGTTCTAAAGGGTGTCTCCTTTCAGGATATCTGGTTTTATAGACTCGGGATGCTAAGAGGCTGTTCCTTGAGCACTCCCCCAGAATAAAAATCATGTGAACCATTTCTTCCCGCGAATAATTCATATTTAATATAATTATATGCAAATGCAACTTCCTGGAACTGTAAAAGCTACTAGTATTTTATTAAAGACAATCAAAACAAAAGCACTTACCGATATAGCAGTAACACAAAACTTTAGAACATCCACAGACACGTGTTTTGACATCTATGTCTCTTCGGTGCGGCTTTTTCTAAAGTTCACAATCAACTGAAATATGTAAGCAAATACTCGTGTTATAACTATCAAAGGATTACCAGAACAGGATATTAAAAATTAAAATTAGATTATAGGAAATTCCCCGTAAAGGGATAATTATCAATATAATTATATGCAAATGCAACTTCCTGGAACTGTAAAAGCTACTAGTATTTTATTAATTATTTTTATATTTTATTATCAATATAATTATATGCAAATGCAACTTCCTGGAACTGTAAAAGCTACTAGTATTTTATTAGCTAATAAAATACTAGTAGCTTTTACAGTTCCAGGAAGTTGCATTTGCATATAATTATATTGATAATTATCCCTTTACGGGGAATTTCCTATAATCTAATTTTAATTTTTAATATCCTGTTCTGGTAATCCTTTGATAGTTATAACACGAGTATTTGCTTACATATTTCAGTTGATTGTGAACTTTAGAAAAAGCCGCACCGAAGAGACATAGATGTCAAAACACGTGTCTGTGGATGTTCTAAAGTTTTGTGTTACTGCTATATCGGTAAGTGCTTTTGTTTTGATTGTCTTTAATAAAATACTAGTAGCTTTTACAGTTCCAGGAAGTTGCATTTGCATATAATTATATTAAATATGAATTATTCGCGGGAAGAAATGGTTGACATGATTTTTATTCTGGGGGAGTGCTCAAGGAACAGCCTCTTAGCATCCCGAGTCTATAAAACCAGATATCCTGAAAGGAGACACCCTTTAGAACCTGCATTTAGTAATCTTAGAGACAGATTTATCGAAACTGGTGAAGTGCAGTACAAACCTCATGAAGTTCCAGCAAGAAAAATGACTGATCCAGACAATTAACCTTAATATCTATGCAACTCCTAAAGATAAATACCTACTATGATATATCAATGGAAAGATAATTTAACACTTCATTAGATGAAAGAACTGAAAATAGTACGTCCCATTTGAAAAAATTGAATTACGGCCTTTTTTATTAGCGAAACATTAAACTCAATTTTTTCAGCACTCTGTATAAGATTAATATTAATAATGTTTCTGCCCTACTAGCCCTTAATATGCTCAACATAACAGTATAAGCAGAATTTTGAAAACTCTCTTGTCTATGAAATCAGAGGTACTCAAAAACTTATCCGCAAACCTCACTTTTTGTCAAAAAATCTTTTTTATATCGTAAACGGTTCATTTTAAGTACCTACCACCTTAATAGAATTATGAATATAATTAGATGGGTAACTCGATAAAGGAAAAAAATATAGGGTGTTCCATTTAAAATAACGAAGTTGTTGCTCGGACAACGAAAACGGAGTACCCTGTATAATTGTACATATTTTCTGGTTATTCAGAATTGAAAATCAAGAAAATAATCTATAGACAATATATTTCCACCATTTCAAATACAGCCGTAATCGACCAAAATCAGAACTTTGGCGCACCCTGTATATATTTAGCTGTTTAACAAAATCTTTGCCATGCCTCATAGTCGAATGAGCGAGACGGGAAGTATGTGATACGTGTAATCATTTAACTTCGAATCCATCGGATAAGTGAGCATTATTTTTCTAATCGTAATTAAATTTTATTAAGACAATGTTTCAATAAAATTAATTAAATAAAATCTCAAATTTGGTATTAGCTTGATAAGAAATTGTATTGTTTCATAACATCACTTTTAAGAGAATAGGATTGTAATTAAGTTACAACTATTTGGGCTGGAATCCGGTCTGTACGGGGGAGCTCATTAACTTTTTTAGCGGTAGCACAATGGGCCACAAGGCCTGAGTGCGGCGACCTCTAGGCGCCCCGCTTAAAGAAGAAGAAGAAGTTACAACTAAACTTAATTACAAATAGTTAAGTTACAATTAAACTTAACTATTTATTTCTTTTTCCGTGTGTGAGATCGACAAAAAGTTGGCCAAGTTTACAACAAAATAATTTGTAGAATAAATTTTATTGAATTTCTGGTAATATACTAAGTATGTATTTTATATTGAATGTAATGATTTTATTATCGTGGGGTTTAAATTCTAAACTTGAGTTATAATCTGAGAGCTAGTTTTTCGCATAAGTTTTTAAATAGGTGTAGAAATTGTTCTGATAGAAATTTATTCTTGAAACGCATAATTGTAACTTACAGCAAATTACTAAAAATAATAATACCATTTTAATAATGATTCAACACATCTGAGAACCTTGTAGAAGCTCAACAAGTGTGCAATTTCTCTACTGTTAAGGATGTACTGCTTTTGTTTACAATCATAACTTTCTGGGGATAATTTGTTGTTTAAGAAGTCTATACTTACGTTTAAAAAAAAAGAGAACGATCTTGTAACGATAAGTTTACAGTTCTCGATATACTTAATATAAAATTAGAATCTGAATATTTTTGTAAATTTGAAAACATTTTTCTTTCTGGCTAATTAACTGACACGAGTTTATGGGAATATTCAAAATAAATATTTTATAATAGCTTCATATTTTTTTACAATTGTAACACCAGACATCTGATAGAGCATACAACGATGACGTGTCGAAATAGCGGCCCAGTATTATTATTGTAGTTTTGTTCTTTGGATAGTTTAAATACTAATTTTGGAAATAAAATTTGACAGTCTTTCCATCCACACTTAATTCTTATCTTATACTCTTCGTAAATACGAAAACGAAGTAAATTGCATTTGCTCGGCACATTATTTAGACCCTAAATATCGGTCCTAGAGAAAAATGTTCCTATGGTTATGTTAGTGATCAAATTCGGAACAACTTTCAAAATGTTCGTTCGCCTGTCTGTGTGTATGTCCGTCCGTCCGACATGTATATTGTAAGCACGATAACTTAAGAAAGAAAGTGAAATTTGGATTATAAGTTATTGCTAGCTAGGGGAAGAACCTTCTTGAACAAAATGGGTCAGTAAATAAAAAAGTTATTATTTATATATTTTTTATTTTCATGATTTGTAATTGAAAAAATCTGAAATATCATTTCCTATAATTTAATTTATATTTTACTAAGCTAGCTTATACTAGCAATCCAAGAGATCCGTGTTCTAAACCCACGTTAGATGTTATATAGTGAGAAGTTTTTCATCAACTAAGTTGGCATTATTAAACTGAGAATGTCTAAAACTAACATAATTTACAACAGAACTGAGAAGAATACCCCATATAATGCGCAACAATTATATAAAAAGTGCAACAAATCAGCGAATAGTATAATGTTTACTCCAGTTTATTATATCTTGGCAATAAGAATGTAAAGAATAAACTGGGTTTCTGGTAATCGTACAGTAAGTACCTTTTGGGGGGTGGGGGATACTCATGGATACCCAGCGCTACGATCTATCGCGCTGGGTAGTGCCGGACTTCGAGCGGCTAAAACCCATCCGGGTTTTGTGTTTCAACGTGACCCGAAACTGCTTTTCGCTGCCCATCAGACCAGGGGGGCAATCTTTATAGTGTACACTGTCAATTAGGATTCGGAGCTAATTCCCTCTCCTCCTCTTCCTTTGTTCTTATGATCCTGTTTATATCCTCTACCGTTTCCATCCAGTTCTGTTCGGACTTCAACATGTGGTTAATTATGTTATCTGCCGTTAACGGCTCTCTGTCCATCGCCTACAGAAGAACACGCTGTGTTTCGCATCGTCACTCTCCTGACAGTACACTCACTCACGGGTGTCCCTTTTTTTATCTCATATAGATATTCGCCGAAGGTGCCATGTCCCTTCAGGGCCTGTGTTAAATGGAAACCCACTTCACCATATCTTTTCTACCCATATTCGCACGTTTGGGATCAGACGTCCACCTTCCCTTCGTTGGACTATCCCACCTCTCCTGCCATCTCTGGAATAGTCTCTCACTATCTTCTCGCCTTTTCGAGCCCTCGTAGGTCTTCTTGCTCTCCTTAGCTAGCAGGTCGATCGGTGGGATTCCCGCTACTACCAGAGCTGCCTCATAAGAGGTTGTTCTGTATACACTGCACACCCATAGTGCAGTGCAGCTGCACCTTTACAGCTCCCTCCTTGTCCTCTTTATTTCCATAGACTCTTCCCAGTTGGCGCTGCATATAGCATAATGGAGTTCACTACACTGCACAGTATCCTCTTACTGGATCCTGAGCCTCCCACGTTGCCCAGCAACCTCCTTAGTGCCGAGGCAGATATTCCAGCTGTTCTGCTCTCTATTGTGCGAGGAGCGAGGTTAGTCGAGGATATGGCCATACCCCCAAGTACTTTAGCCCCGTACTGGGTTGAAATCCTAGTTGTCCTAATCTCACCGTTAGCGGTGGGATATTCCTCTTCCTAGTGATAACTATGCATTCGGTTTTCTCCTGGAATAGCTCCAGATGCACTTTCCTTAGCTAGCGTTTCATTCTTCCGATGATCTGATTCAACGCATCCTCCTCCCCAGCCTGCCATCTACCCGTGGCAGTTATTGCCAAATCATCCGCGTACCCGGTGACCGTCACGCCATTCAGTATCAGTAGCTGTAGGACATCGTTGAACATAAATGTTCCACAAGGTCGGTCCTAGCATCGATCCCTGGAGAACTCCACATGTCACCTTCCTCCAATTCACAGTGCCTTCCGCTTCCCATCCGATCAACCTGTTCTCCAGGTAGCTTCTGACTATTCTTAAGAGGTACAGAGCTATTCCCAACCCCCTCATTCTGCTGACAATCTCTCCCCAACCAGCTGAGTTAAAGGCATTTCACATGTCTAGGGTCACCAATACACATATTTCCTTTCGTTCATGGCCTCTTTGACTGTCTCGGTGATTCTTCTCAGGGCTCCCACCGTTGACTTGCCTTTCCTGAAACCGAATTGCATCTCCGCGACTCCACCCTTTTGTGTTATTTCGGCATCCAGTCTTCCCAATATTAAGTATACCAGCACCTTGCCCATCGCGGTTAGAAGACACACCGGTCTATGCGAGGACGAGTTTTCCATTGATCTGCCCTCTTTGGCTATAAGCACCAGCCTCGCCATCCTTCATTTATTCAGGAAATCTCCCCTTTCTAGCGCCTCATTCATGACCCGTAGGAAGATGGCCAGGTGTTCCGCAGCAACCATCTTTATCACTTCCGGTGGACGATTTCTTGACATTTTGATGTAAAAATTACAGATTTCAATGCTAATATAGGAATGAATAGAGCCTAGAAAGAGACTTCAAAAAACGTACCGATATACATAGCATTCCATTTAAAAAAGAGGCACTTGGTCCTGTAATTTCGTCTTGGCTCGCCCTGTATGTGTGAAAATAATTTCCAATTATACACTTTTTTATCTAGTTTACTTGCAATTTTCTTAAAAATTTCTAGCTATCGTAGAACTCGAAATATCGGGGTCCTACGCACTATTGCCCCACCCTGTATATTGAAGATAACCGCAAATTTATCAGAACTCTATTTAACAGCTTCCGTATGAAGTTTAATATTTTACATAAACATATTTTCTTAAATAAAACTAGGGTACGCACAGTACAAACAAAATACATAAACGTTACGTCTATTGATGCCAAGCTAAATGCTCAATTAAAATGCGTCTTGGTAAATAATTTATTTTAGATTCAATAGATAAGAAAAATCAGCCAAGAGAACAACCGACAATAAAAGCGTTGTAACTTTCTTACTTTTCATTTGTTTGTTGCGATCTACCTATGAAGGTAGGTGTTATGTTAACCAATGATATTACATATATACAGTACTGTATAAAAAAAATTATGTTTGAATATTAGAAAATTGCCATTTGCGGGGTATCCAAAAATTTCCTTTTTCTCTTTTGGGGGCTGATTCTACATGTAAAGAGAAATTTTCTTACTGTTGCATATGAAATTAGCGCCTAAAGGGGAAATCAGTTTTTTAGGAAACTTTGTATATACAATCAAAAACAAAACAACTAACCCTTTTCGCGGCGTAATAATTTTTTGGAGCCGGTATCTGAATAGAAATTCATGGCATAAGAACCATTGATCTGAACAACGGATCAAACTCAATTCGCCTTTCTCTTTATTTTAATGAAGAACAATTGCTTTCTGAAAAACAATAGAAATTTTAGTAAATCTATCACTTCGATGGATTTCATATTTTAGTTTGGGGTAGAGTTTCTATGGAAATGATTTGATTATTACACTAGCTGCATTAGGTGGTCTTTACTGATTAAATTAAAAAACAACCTAACCATTATACTCTTCGCCGATTTACTGCACTTTTTATATAACTGTTGCACATTCTATAGAACACTCTCCGCATTTCTATCGTAAATAAAAATATTTATGATAATTTATTTATTTGTATAAGCGAGTGACGGCCTTGTCTAACTGTGAGACGAGTGAATGCCGCCAAACTTGATCCATAATCTTATCGCATTATCGTAAGTTGATAAAAATTAGGGACTATTGCCCGGCTTTGCAATGTAACAATAATATACAGGATGTCCCAGAATTGAGTTCCCGGACGAAAACTTGTAATTCCTGAGGTCATTTCGGGCTCATGTAACTCAACTTACCTTAGTCCAAAAATGCATCCCTGAGGAAGTACATCCTATTAAAGTCAGACAGAAAAAAATTATTTTTTGCAATAATTTCCGTTAATTGAAGATACGTTTTTTAATTTTTATGGTGTTCTGCGGTTTGGGTTTTTTGCCTGTATCTCCGCTCAGAGGCTTGAGAATTATACTTATTTCTCCATATGTCAAATGCATATCAGCACATTCTTCATTACTACCCAACTCGTTGCTGGTAGATTACCGAAATTAAATATATACTTGTTATTTTTTGACGATACTAATGAATTAATTTTTGTATTGTCATGAAAACGCGACAGGTTTTCTGTTTAACGAGCACCTATAACCTATAGGAAAGAAACGATAATTCTTGATTTTTGGTTGACTTTGGCACTTTTTTTCAAATAAATTACTTTTCTGTTATTACAAAATTTTGTTCTGGAATTGTAAATAAATGTCAAATACAAATTGAGGAAAATAATTTCTTTTATTTTGATTATATTACCAAATATTTTAAGAGTACCTTTTCTCATCCCTTTGAATGCTTATTATGAAAAAAAATTGAGGAACAAAAGATATTTGGATATTCTCAAGTTAACATAGAATACTTATAGAGATACAGCTCCCATCAAAATTTTAAAATTTTATCTTCAATATAACGGAAATTATTAGAAAGATATATTTTTCTGTGACTCACTTTAAGAGGATGTACTTCATCAAGGTTTCATTTTTGAACTAAGGTAAGTTGAGTTATATGGGCTCAATTTGAACCCAGGATCGCAGGTTTCCGTCCGGGAACTCAGTTTTGGGACACCCTGTATAATATAAATATATAAAAGACTCCGCACAATTCAATGTTTTTAATGTTTTCTTAACCGCTTCTCAAGTCACCGAGGTAACTCCTTGAAAATCCAGAATGATTTTGTGTTAAGCAAAAAGAAGCGAGGCCCTACAGTTTATAGTGGAATCCGAACCACATCTTGGGGATAATTTTATAATTAAAATTATTTCGCGGTGAGCAGGGATTGAACCTGCTTCGCTAGGTATGCAAGTATGCAAGCTAGACGCGCTAAACCACTGAGCTACCGTCTTATGGAAAATAACTGAATCGGCTGAAATTGCAGTATATTGTAGATTATTTCATCCTGATCAGAAGTTGTCATGGGCACAAGGTCGGAAAATGGATAGATATCGAGAGTGTAAAGGGGATGCTCATTTCCTATGGGAAATGACCCCTGGTGAAATTCGTTGGAATCGATATACAGGGTGTCCATTAAAGAATGGGCCATACAATAACAGTGGATTTCTGACATTATAATATCACGATTTAACCAAATTTACCTTAGTCCAAAATTTGATATTAACAGAAAAAGAGGGTGTTAAAGTCAATATTATATTATAATTTTCCCTCATAATATTTGAAGTTTTTCAAATATTCGTACGAAAATACGTAAATATGTTTCTTTTTGATATAACAAATTCAAATATTCTCCTATTTTTTATGTAAATCTTAGAGGACGCCACATAAGCAATATTTAGGGTGTAAGTGTACTCCTAACTTTTCACCCGCCTTTTTTATTAAAAAATTCTGAACTTACATCATTTTGACGAAGAAAGAGTATACTTGTCATTAGCCTCAGAAATTGGCCGTTTTCGAGATAACTGCATTGTAACAGTCAGCCGCATAATTCATTATAAGAAATATTAACCTAGTAGGCGCCGATGTCAACAATACTTTTAACAATTAAACACGGCTAAGTCTGACAGTTACTATGTTGTAATTTATTAATAAAAAATTATATTTTTTGCACAACGCCGAAGCATATTTTTTTTTCAAATGGCGAAATGATTGATATGGTGGCTATTTATACTCAAGAAAATTATAATGGACGTGCTGCAGCAAGAAAGTATGCGAATACTTATCCAAATCGAAGGCAACGTGATCGAAAATTATTCTCAAGACTTCTTGCAAGATCGAAAGTAATGGGGTCTTGTCGTCCTAGACGTTCCCATGGACGCCCTGTAGTTCGTAGTGTCCATCAAGAGTAAGCAGTATAAAATTTTATTGAAGACGATCCTGAAATAAGTATTCGCCGAATCTCTGCAAATACTGAACTGAACAGTATCAAACATTCTACATGAGCAACAATTACACCCATACCATTTAACACCAGTACAAAATTTCTTGTCAGGTTATCTTTCTTGTCGCATACAATTTTGCGAATTTATGTTAAGAAAGCAAAGAAGAGATCCAACTTTTTTAAATAAGGTTTATTTCACGCATGAGGCAACGTTTACTCGGATGGGAATCTTTAATACATAAAACAGTCATTTGCGGACCGAAGGTAATCCAAGGGCCGCAAGAGTGAGACATTTTCAATATGAATTTAAAATTAATTTTTGGTGTGGAATAATTGGAGATTATCTTGTGGGTCCTTTTGAACTTCCACCGCTAGTAAATAGAGAAAACTATCTAGACTTCCTTCAAAATGATTTACAAAATATGTTGGATGAAGTACCTTTAGATATCCGAGAAAACATGTGATTTTTACTCGACGGAGCACCTGTTCACTATCCTCTGATTGTAAGAAATCATTTAGATAATGTATTTCCTAGGCATTGGATTGGACGCGAAAGTGAACGCCCATGGCCACCACGGAGTCCAGATCTAACGGCAATGGCCTTTTTCCTATGGGGTACCATGAAAAGCCTTGTATACTATCAAACAAGTAACACAAGACAAGAACTCAACAAGAAAAAATAGTGGCAACTGCAAACCGTATTCGTGATTTGCTTTCATTCTTTTTTTGCATTAGGCAAAATTCCCTTAAAAGATGCCGAAAGTGAGTTAAATGGAAGACAATTTGAAAATAAATTGTAGCTATTATTTTAAGTATTATTTTGTTGTTTAATTTGACATTTCCATTTATATCGTTTTTGCTTACTTAACTGCTTAATTTGCAGTAATAATAAAACCTTTCTTTTTCTAAAAAACAGCATTTTAACTATCATTATTAATTATTTAACTGTCAGAAACCGTGCGCCTACTAGATTAAAATTAATTTTTCTTATAATGAATTATGCGGCTGACTGTTACAATGCGATTATTTCGAAAACGGTCAATTTTTGAGGCTAATGACGAGTATGCTTTCTCCATCAACATGATGTAGGTTTAAAAGTTTTTAATAAAAAAGGCTATAACATTACGGGTGAAAAAGTTAGGGCTACCTTTACACCCTAAATATTGCTCATGTGGCGTCCTCTAGGGTTTACACCAAAAATAGGAGAATATTTGAATTTCTCATATCAAAAAACACATATCCTCCAATTTTCGTACCAATATTTGAAGAACTTCAAAGGTTATATAGGAAAATTATAATATAATATTGACTTTAACACCCTGTATCTGTGTCAATATCAACTTCTGGACTAAGGTAGGTTTGGATAAATCGTAATATCTTAGTGCCAGGAATCCACTGTTCCTCTATGGCTCATTGTTTAATGCACACTGTACATATTATTCCTCTCGAGCTCCTGATAAAAAGTTCTCATGGACACAAGGTCGAAAGATGGACCGATTACCAGATATCGGGGGTGGAAAGGGGGTGCTCGTTTCTCATGGGATGTGGCCCCCGGTGAAATTCGCTGGAATCGATATATGCTGTTCCTTTTGAGCTCCTGATCAAAAGTTCTTGTGAGTATAAGGTCGGAAAATGGACAATTTTCCAGATATCGGGATTACGAAGTCGACTTTGCACCCCCGATATCTGGAGATCTGTGCATTTTTATGCCTTGTACCCATGAGAACTTTTATCAGGAGCTCGAGATGAATAACACATGTCGATTCCAGCGAATTTCACCAGGGGCCACTTCCCATAAGAAATGAGCATCCCCTTTGCACCCTCGATGTCTGGAAAACTCTCTCTTTTCCAACCTTATGCCCATAAGAACTTTTGATCAGGATGAAATTATCTACAATATACTGCAATTTCAACCGATTTAGCTGGGAGCCAATTTAAATAAACAAATTAAATTTAAAAAAATCGATTACCGACACAGTGATATGAAAATTTTTTCCGTACGAGCGATATTACCGGTTTTAGAAATGTACCGATCGAGGACAATATCTTCGTTTTGTGTTTGCGAAAAGCGTAATAATAAAGACGCTATTGTTAATACATCATTTTAGTCATCGTAGATATTTTAGAGCATAACTTTAGTTTATATTAGTGTTAGTGTTAATTTTCACAAATTACAGACGACTGAAAATTACCAGGATGCTGTAGATCTCTCCGTCGGTTAAGCATTATTCTGAATATGATTTAATAAATGTTATTCATTCAAATTGTATGCAATGATGGCCACTTTGTTAACGTAACTCTCATCGATTTAGTACCTATGGCGACTGCGTAAATACTAAAGTAAAAGGCAACAGTTTGTTTTTATTTTGTGTGCGCATTAATGACTTCCGTTTGGAAGAACTTATTAAGGCTAAGACTTTAATATCAGACCACTCTATAATTGAGAGTTTGCGTGCCCACTTTCGGAATTATCATTCTTTTAATGCATTCGTTTGGCATAATCACTTCAACGTGCCTAAAAGGAGTTCTAAAAGTTTTGCGACTTTCTAGTCAATACTCACTCAAATTATGCAGTGATATTAGTATAGTAAAAGTAGAGGTAAAAATAAGGAAAGTGTCTGGGCAGGTTTCTTTTAACCTGAATTTGAAGTACAGATATACAGGGTGTAATTAGTTTGATGTCATTAAAAAAACTGGTGGTAGGGAACGACAAGACAAACAAAAAAATCTTATATAACATGGGGTCTAAAGCTCATAGTTTTGGAGAAAAAAATAAACAAAAATTTCGCAAATTTTCAATAAAATTTTTTGAGAACTGCTGGAATATTGAGGTAGGTTTAGATCTAGATCCGATCTGAAGAAAACTATAACTCTCCCTTGTGCAATATTTTAGTTACTGTGGGTATTTCGTTATGTACACACGCCGTTCGTTGTTTTTGTTATTTTTGAATTTCGCGTCATTGTGTATTTATAGTTAAGATTTATTTTATTGACTTACCGTTCAAGTTGTCAAATTCTTGATTACGTACAGACAGAATTACTTGTTCGTTCTTTTTGTATTCCTTTTTGGCTTTTGTACCAAGTTTTTATTTTATTTTTCTTTATTGACAACGTTAGTTGATAGTTGCGTATGTCCCTAATTCGACGTACCGAATTGTGTATTGATGCAGATGCAGAGATTTTGAATCATTTAGGTAGGTAGTAAGCTTTTAACCCAGGACACTCATTTATGCTACAAATGTTAATAAACCACATTTAAATTTTCTAAATTATAAACAATCCAACATTTTATTCCAAATTAAAAAACACACATGTAAAGAAACGCTCTGTTTAAACCTCTATGGCCATTATTTGCTTGCAATTGTGCACGAAGAGAAAACGAATTATTTACCTCTTTATACTTGTCTCAATTCGGTTGAGGCGGTCCATCAAAGGCGGCCGATGATCCTTTGACATCGCGTGTGCCGGCGAGCACTTTTTTATGACAATTTAAAAGTTGTATAATTGGGAACTACAAGTCCATTATTATTTGCTTGCAATTGTGCACGAAGAGAGAACGAATTATTTACCTTTTTATACTTGTCTCAGTTCGATTGAGGCGGTCCATCAAAGGCGGTCGATGATCTTTTGACATCGCGTGTGCCGGCGAGCACTTTTTTATGACAATTTAAAAGTTGTATAATTGGGAACTACAAGTCCATTGTGAAGAAAAGCAGTGGTTCTCAATAGTTGTCTATCATAATATTAAATAAATTGACCTAGATCAGTTTTTTCCAAAGTGCCCCTAGAGGGAAGGGACATAAAGGTTTTTTGTTTGTCTAGTCGGTCCCCATTACCAGTTTTTTTAATGACATGAAACTGATTACACCCTGTATAATCTAGAGGCATGATTATATATTTTTGACCTCGGGCGAGGTAGGAAACACATTGATTTGAACCTTTGACATTGCAAAACCTCACCGCTTTCATCCGTTTCTTCCAAATATCTACGATTTTATGGAGATTGTTAGCAATAAAATTTCGAACAAATCTAGATGTGTAAGATATCTAATAAATATGTACTTAACTCAAAAAAAAAAAAAATAACGCCAATATATACTCCTTTAAATAATTTAATACAACTTTAATAAAAATGTATTAATTTAGATACAATTTTAGGAAAATGTGGTATTTATGGATGTTAGCCACCACAAAGAAATGAAAGTAGAAATATTTGTTTAAATAGTCATAAAACTACAAGTTGCCCATTTTTAATTTTACAGTCTGATTGAATTATGCCATCAAGTCAGGGGTTATAATTGGTTTCTAACGGAAACACTTTATTTTATTAATTTAGCCCTTTTGCCTTTGTATTTTTCAATTTCTTTAAAAGCTTATATTTGTACGATTTTTTTGCATTCATTCATCAACAAACAATTGTATACTATTAATTCTTTCTAATTAACAATTGTAGACAGCTATATAAATTATTTTTAATTGAACTGGGTCTGCGGTAGGTTTTTGGTGAAACATACTAAATAGAATAAGTATTAAAAACACTTGGTATTACTGTTCCACAATTTTTATTGTGAATAATATAGCGCCCACCCTCTATGGTTTACCAAAAATTCATAAAGATGGCTTCCCTATAAGACCTGTAGTGTCATACATCAATGCTCCGGCCTACAAACTATGTAATGAACTCAACTCAGCCTTACCACAACTCACTAAATTTGAATCTCCGTATGATATCAAAAATTCTTTAGAACTCATGACAAAATTGGAAAAAATTACGGTACCCGCCAATGCCAAACTAGTTTCATTTGATGTAAAAAGTTTGTTTATTTCTATCCCTATTAAAGAACTTAGGGTATATTGCAACACCTCGTCTCAAATAACGAATTAAATCAATTGGAATAGAAAGATCTACTATCATTAATCTCGATCAACCAAAATTATTTTAAATTCGGTAATAAATTCTACACGCAAGTAAATGGTTTACCAATGGGTAGTCTATTACGCACATTGTTAGCGGAAATATTGCATTGATATTGATATTAGAACTTCCAACACAAAGTTATTCTGTAGTGCAGGAAATTCTTTCAAAATACTCTGTTTCGTTAGGTAAGTAGAGAAAGAAGCAATCATTCTAAATTCACCCCCCCCCTCCTCTCCATCCCCCTTATTCCCTCACCCTTGTGGCCCATTGTGCTACCGCTAACAAATTAAGGAGCTCCCCCATACAGACCGGATTCCAGCCCAAAGGCTGTAATCCTTCCCATGGGAGAACTCTTTATTTCCTCCAGCATTGGAAAGCCAGTGCCGAAGTGTTTGTGCCTCAAGTTCATCAGTCCTGGGCAAGAAGTGAGGACGTGGATGGAAGTCTCCTCCTCGTCCTCACAGAACCCGCAATCGGGGTGGTCAACCACCCCCATTGTGTGTAGGTGTTTCCTAAAAGAGCCATGTCCGGTCAGGAGGCCTGTTACGGCTCTAATTTGCTTTCTGCTTAGACGCAGAAATTGCTTTGTTCTCTTCGGCAAGAGTCCAGAGATTAGGAGCTTCGCTTGCCGGAGTCCTGGATAGGAATCCCAGAGGTCAATGAACTGGGAGCGAGTCCAGTTATCTATTAACCTCTTGGCTTGGGATCTAGGGTAGCCGAGAGCCGGCTCCGGACCGAGCAGAGGTTTACGAGAGCCCCTTCTGGCCAGAGCGTCGGTCCGCTCGTTACCCTCAATGTTGCTGTGTCCAGGCACCCAGAGAAGCCTGACCCAGTTTGATGAGCCAAGTTCGCAGGGGGCCTGTTTACAGTTTTGGATCAGTTTTGACTTGGTCCGATGCGATGCAAGGGCCTTGAGGGCCGCTTGGCTATCGCTACATATATATATATATATATATATATATATATATATATATATATATATATATATATATATATATATATATATATATATATATAAATATATATATATATATATATATATATATATATATATATATATATATATATATATATATATATATATATATATATATGTGTTTATTGGAGTATTCCTTTCGGATGTTCTCCTGTGCGCAGATCAAAATAGCAAAGATCTCGGTCTGGAATACCGTGGTGAATTTGCCCAGGGCATAGAAAAGCTCAGCCCTGGGCCTTTCCCCAAATATACCCGCTCCGGTACTTTCCTCTAGCCTCGATCCGTCTGTGAACCAGACAATATCTGCAGGCCTTAGTATGTTCTCGAGTTGTCTCCAGTGTTCCCTTTTCGGGAAGACTACCTCGAAGGGTTGTGCGAAGGAGAAGGAAGGCATCACGTCGTCACTCCGGGCCTCCAGAAGTGAGTGGGCTCCTATCGCATCAGCTAGGGCCCTTGTGTGACCCGATTGTTCTCCTCCTTTCTTCCACTGACCCCCGCATTCCAGTCTGTAAGCCGCTTTCCGAGCCTCGGCCACAATCACTAGGTGACGGGGCGCAAGGTCCAGAAGGACCTCCAGAGCTGCTGTGGGGGTCGTGCGTATTGCTCCTGTGACTCCTAAGCAGGCAAATCTTTGGAGTTGTGTTAGCTTCTGTCATATGGTTGACCCTTCATCCTTCACCACCCACAAACGGTGTAAGTTACAATATCTAATATAGGGTTATTAATTTATTTTTATAAACCAGAACTCCTCGTTAATTGGCTATTATGTTATAATATGATTACTCCTGAATACTCTTGCACCCATCCCCACCAATTAAGGTGGTGGATTTTATGTTTTTAGAGTTTTTGTTGGTTTTAACTACAAAAGAAATTCCTAATCACCCAACCTCTTGTAGTTCGAATTCTAGTGACCAGTTCTAATATCAATTCCAATGTCACCCCCAAATAAGGTTTGTTCTTTAATGAGATTTTTCGCCAAAACGGGTGACGGATTCGTTTTCAGCACCAGAAAATTAGTAAAGGAAGATGATTTCCACACTTCACCACGGATGGGCCAAAAAGGCGCTTTTTATAACATTGTTATTTTATAGTGGATCGCTAAATTTTTCATTGCACGTCATTCATTTCAGCTAGCTATCTGACGGATTTTTATGCTGTTAAGGAATGAAACTGAGCTAATACATAAATATTTGTAATTATAAATTACAAATACAAATTTTGTGATTTAATTGCCACATATTGTGTTTATTTATTTTACTATTTTAATATTCTAGACTATTCTTATTTAATATTAAATACATTATTAAATTTAATGATAATAATATATGTAATATAGCATATACTTGTCTAAATGTTATTTGTGGCATTATCTTAATTTTTTTTCCTTCTTCAATTCTTTGGGACTTCCTGCCACATGTATGTTTTCTTTCTAAGCGGTGCTAGGGGAATCTACAAATTATATCACAATTAACCAGTATGTTACTGGTAAAAAACCTCTACGCCTGTGACGTTTACGTCAAAGGATCAGTTAAAGGTTGGTTTTTATAAATAAACAACACAAATAAGTATAAAAACTTGAAATTAAATATTTCGCCGACGTTTCGGAAAACTAATCTGTTTCCTTTTTCAAGGCTTTTTTTGAAAAATCTTTTTTGCTGTGTATGACAAATACACAGCTCTAAGAATGTTTGTTATATTCAATATCCATAGATACTTACAATTTACATAGAACTGTTGATATAGTTAACAGTTTTTTAGTTTCTAACAATGTTAAGTTTGTGAAATTTTAACAAAAGAGGCAGATAGCAAAAAAAGAAAAATTAAAGAATCCGCGATAATATTATTGAATGAGGACAATTGCGTGTCGAATTGTTCCGTAGATGTCTTTACAACTTGGCTGCCAATGTTAAAAGAAGAACTTCACAAACTTAACATTGTATAGAAACTAAAAAACTGTTAACTATATCAACAGTTCTATGTAAATAGTAAGTATCTATGGATATTGAATATAACAAACATTCTTAGAGCTGTGTATTTGTCATATACAGCAAAAAAGATTTTTCAAAAAAAGCCTTGAAAAAGGAAACAGATTAGTTTTCCGAAACGTCGGCGAAATATTTAATTTCAAGTTTTTATACTTATTTGTGTTGTTTATTTATAAAAACCAACCTTTAACTGATCCTTTGACGTAAACGTCACAGGCGTAGAGGTTTTTTACCAGTAACATACTGGTTAATTGTGATATATTTTGTAGATTCCCCTAGCACCGCTTAGAAAGAAAACATACATGTGGCAGGAAGTCCCAAAGAATTGAAGAAGGAAAAAAAAAAGCATATACTTATAAAATAATGTAGTAAATTAAAGTAAATTAAATATACCTATAGACATTCAACAAATGTATAAATAATGTGAAAACACCTGAGAAATAATTTCTCTTTATATTTTTCTTGAATGTCATGGTTATATTACCGACAAAATAAATCGAAATCTACGTAGAAAATTAACAATTTAAAAAACTTTCAACAGAAACAAGGCCATTAACCATATATGCCATTCGGGAGCATGAAACTCTCCATTTTGTTTATACACTATGTTTCACATTTCATGAGTACACCCTTGTATTTCTGAAATTAAAAGACGGATTCATTTCAAAGGGACAGTTATACATTTCTTCAAGGAAACTTAGAGCACATATACTTATTTAATTCATTACATAGACTAGCGGATTAGGGACAAGAAAATAGGGTCAACTCTTAGGTAAATCATAGTAGGGATTTTTTATTAAAAAAATACTACCATCATCTTATTCCTATTACTGAAAGCTGAAAATCAGTCAAGTTTTTTTTCGACATAATCTGAAGAAAGCCACTTGTTCCATTAAAATCCTCCGAAATTCAATTTGGTGCGGTGTACGTTTGCTCTACGACTTATTTAATGATAGAATAACTCCATGAGGCCGCAAAGTTTTAGACAATTTATATTTTTTGGTTGTTTAAACAAACATTTTGACTTAAAATTTTCTATAGTGGTTAATTTATTTCCATATAGCCCATATTTTTCCATAATTTTATGTACATCAATACACTGTTATTTAATCTAATATACCTTTAAGAAACTATAAACTGGCATTTTTTATTTTTGGTGAGGTTAAGTCCATATTTGATAGGAAATTTATATGTCTAAATTTGTCAAAACTTTACTACGAACAATTTACATTTTTTGATCACGAATCAAGAACGATAATTTGCTAAATTCAATTGTTTACCTTGTCCGTAGTCCAAAATTTGCAGTTATAAGTACTTCTATATTATATGTCTTTAGGTTTTAATAAAAAAAAATCCCCAAGTTGTTTTGAAAAATGCATTCCACTATATACTTTATGTATGTAGATTTTTTAATACAAGAAGGGGGGAGTATTGGCGTGACTAAATATGACACGTAAGTTCGATTCAATGTGAAGTAATTATTAATGTAATAATAGAATAATTTTAAGTCTAAGATTATTTAATTTCTTGCTTTTTTTATTTATACATGGAAGTAGACTTAGACATATGTGACAATAAAAACGAGGCCATAGAAATTATAAGGTTATCCTGGTGAATGAAATATCATTTTTCTACAGCCCCACGGAATATGACAAACTTAATCTTGATAATTGGCCTAACGTCATTTATGAATGGCCCCTACCAAGTAGCATTTATACAAAAGTCGAATTAACCAAAAAAATAAAACTCGAAATTAGAAATATCGTATTTTAGTAAGTTAATAAATATGCTTCTAGAGGGCAGAATATTTAGACGAAATATTTCTGTAAATCACCTCTATAAATACTTATTTTCATAAGAATAATAATCAGATTGCAAATCAACAGCTATTCTCCCGAAAATATATTTCTCCTCGAGCGCTGGATTACGAATTGCAAGCCTGACGTCTTAAGTGTAAAAAAATGCATTTTACCACACTTGGTTTCGACTGTCACAAATATCAGCCGAAAGATCTATTCCTAATTAAAGACACTCTCGGTGCTAGCCGTCCCGGACCACTTGCAGATGCAATTTCGAGCTGTTGGTAGGTCTATGACGACTGTCCTGAGACTTCCTCAAGCTTTGAACATTTTGATGCCATATATAACTACGAAATGGAGGAAGTTTCATCTAGCTTCATTATGTTCAAAAATATGCTTCTATAGGGCAGAATATTTAAACGAAATATTTCTGTCAATCACCTTTATGAATCTTTATTTTTATAAGGATAATTTAATCATATTATAAACATGTTCCCACCTGTAAAACAATTAAATTTACGTATACCATTATCAGCAATATTTCTCAAGATCTATTTCCCCCTTAACTAAAGGAAAATATCATATAAACTTTTACTGACCTAGCTACCTCATAGATACAATTTTGCAGATAATAAATTTGATTAGAACTGTATATTAAATCTGCTCAAAAATATAAAAAACTCACACTTGCATGTTGAATGTTGTATTCGTACACGTATACTCTTGCATGTGAATGTAACAGAACCTCTATAAACGTCTAACTCATTTGTTCTTCTCCTACACCATCACGAAATACAGTCTGCAGAAGCAGGTGAGCGTGATGAGCATGAACCTCAGCGCCAAACTAGACGAGCTGCAGCGCGGCGACCGACATCTTGAAACAACGGTTGCTCTCTGCGAAATCAGAACGCAACTGCAGGAACTAACAAAATCAGTCGAGTCCTGCCAATCGGAGGTGTCGGAGGTCAAAAGGGACATGGTGGCCATCAAGCATGAGTTGGATACGGTACAGCAGGTGAAGGAGGAAATTGAAGAACTTCGGGAGTATGTAGACCGCCTTGAGGAACACACACACCGCAGGAAGCTACGTCTACTCGAACAGGTTCGTGTAGTAGATGTTCAAGTTCATGATTCATGCGATTCCATTTCTTATTAGGTTCTTATTATTTTCGTTGATTCTTCTATTTTCTTTTCTTCTTCCAGTAACAAAAATTTATTTTAATATTTCTGTTCGAGTAGTTGGTAATGACTATCAGACTGCAGGCTTATGTTTTAGGTCAATCAATGAAAACATGTAAAAATGCGTATTAAGAGAAATAGAATATGTTTTCTTAGACGGAGAGTTGGCTATGGAAATTAAAAATGATATGGTGTGGTGAAATTTTGTATGTAAATACCCTCCTTACTAAAAGCTCTGCAGCCAGAAGTCAATCCCGGAAAGGGAAGCGTGGGCGGGCGGTCAAAGGTGTTAATTTTTAATTAAAATAAAATCTTTGAGTGCAGCTCTGAAATTTTGTGTAGTCATAGTTTTTGACTGTAGAAGTAAACAAGCTAACCGTTATACTCTTCGCCGACTTACTGCACTTTTTATATAATTGTTGCACATTCTATAGGATACTCTTTGCAGTTTTCTTGTAAATAATATTAGTTTTAGAAATTTTTAGTTTAATTACAAAACATAAAAATATTTTTTTTATTTAAAGAAATTTATAACTTTTTATTTACCGATCGATTTTGCTCTAAAACGGTAGGGTTCTTCCTCTAGCTAACACTAACGTACAAATTTCATCACAATCGGACTTTTCGTTCTTAAGTTATCGTGCTTACAAGAAACGTGACGGACGGACGGACAGACGGACAGAAAGACGGACAAGCAGACGGACGGACATTTTGAAAGTTGTTCAGAATTCGATCACCAGCACAGTGGTATGAAAATTGTTCCTCTACGAGCAATATACCGGTTTTAGAAATGTGCCGATCGAATGCAATACTCTTCGTTTTGTATTTGCGAAGAGTATAATAAATAAATAAGTGCCATATAATTTTAGGCTAAGAAATATCAACCCAAAACAAATTAAATAAAGTACATCCGTACAGGATTCGAACCGAGTGTATGTCGTCGCTTAACGCGATATGCTACGGTCGGGGTGGACTTGAAATTTCAATTGGTCTCGTCGGAAAAAGCAAAACATGAAATTTTTAAATGTCCGTAGCTAAAGAAATACATCAGCAGGAAGGTTTCCCAATGTAAATATTGAAAGACCGAAATTGGCATTTTCACTGCATCGTTAATTGCATGTGCGAAATTGAAAATTCGAGCCGACAGAAGTGAACGAAATATAGCATTTTTTGACATTTCGCGAATTGGATTCGTTTTTTGTTCCATTAATGTCACCGGTACGTTAATAACCGGAAAACCCGGAAGAATAGGGAGATTTAAAATATAATGACAAAATCGTCAGAACTGCACCTTGAAAAAATGTCAAATTTTAGTAAATAATTTGAACAATTTTCTTACAATTATACCAACTTCTGGCAACGTTTAATTCCCGACCTAGACTTCCGGCAATCATTTTACGCAATTTCTGCAGTTAAAAATTATAACTACACAAAATTTAATGGACTTCTGGCTGCAGAGCTATGTACTATTCAGCTAGTGAGGAAGGTTTTTACATAAAAATTTTCACTGAAATTTACCATTTTTGATTTCAGCAGCCAGCTTTTAGACTATCTAGTAACAAAGTGAAAAGGCAAGAGTTGAAGATAATTTTATACTTCACACGATTGATAATAACAAAATGCTAATGAGCAAAATGCATTTGTTTTGAAAACATTCAAAAAATTGGAAAAAGTTTAAAAAGTTAAAATTTATTTTTGTTAAATACATGAAAAATTGTAATCTGGAAAAATATTGTTGTTCGACATGCTGTACTTAAACAACCGACGATTAAGCCAACTTTGCAATTTAGTCTTAGCAAGGAATTAAAATAAACGATTTTTATCCGATAGTGAAAGAAATATGGGAGATGGCTCACTCGATTCGGAGAATTTAAAAATTAAATATCATCTATAAATAATTAAAATAGAGTTCCTGGAGTTCAGATTTTCTCTACGGGAATCTCGTGCTCTTTAAGAATGTTTTTAAAAATTTACCCTATCTATGGAACTTCTCGGCTCATTGGAATCGAATGAGCCGTCTCCCATATTTTTTTTTCGCTTTCGGATAAAAATCGTTTACTTGAAACTTTTTGCTTAGATTAATTGTTTTTTAGTCATTACTATAAACATTTTAAGTTGAAACTTGACTTGATCGTTTAGCTTTACATAACATATTCTCCTCAGGTTTCGTTAAAATACGTGCATTAACGGCCTCTCTCAAATGTTTATATGTTCTGCAACTTGACAGATTGACCTAAGATATTCGAAGAAATTTATTTTTTTTTCGTGGTTTTAATTGTGGACAATTTGTGTTTTGATATTTAAGAAAAACTGTGACTAAACACAATTTCGAAAAAAAATTCCCATCGGATTTAATCCAAACTTTCTTAGGTACAAGATTTTTTGCAGTGTTTACAACAACCAAAGAAATTGGTAATTATAGCAATTTAGCAACTTATTAAAGTTCTCTAAAAATTGTATTTTTATTCCACTAGTGTAGTACAAAAAATCACTCAGTTCCTTCCTGTCGTGACCCTTCGAGTACAATAATTTTTTATACACTCTTAATAGCATCCCATGGCATAAAATCTATTATTACGAAAAATGTTGACATGATCAGCAATATTTTGTTATTACATGATATCCACGCACCTGTGAAAACAATTCATAAAAATATTTATAGGTAAATCCACTCAGGGTAAATCGATTTCCTAATAACTAACTCAAAGGTCTCTCTCTAATCTTTGCTCAAAGTATTCACTGTGAAAAGATATCATGAGATATCGATAACGTCTCTTAACGCTAACAATGAGTTGATGAGGTGTACCGCATATTTCTTAGCAGTTCTGAATGTGTATATAACTTTTGTTTCGACACGTTGGATATTTTACGTACCTACTGAAATGAAATTTATTGTAGATTATACTTTTATAATTGAACTTTTTTGATTTTTTGTTATTAGTCATTTAAGACGGCCGACATCCGAAAACAAATAATAATCGAATTACAATTATTGGGTTATTTAGTCGTACACTTACATACCGGAATTTTATGTAGGTACTTAATTGCTTATTGGTCATGAAAATCAAATTTAAATTTATAATACCTAGTAAATACGGACAGTATTTAATAAAAAGGGATTTTTATACATTTTTCAACCAATAAAAAGTTTATTTTTAGAAATAAGTATTTTATAAGAAATAAACTGTCCAGGACTCCTTTTTTAAAATAACACTCCGTACATTCTTTACGTTTTCTCAGTAGAGCTTTAAATTAGCCTTCCAACGCAATTTTCACGTTCGATTCTTACATGATTGTGAAACTAAAGTTTGAAGCTGGAGATCGCAATGAGGATTTAGCATCTTTGTCAGTAATTAACTACAAGCATAGTATTTTAGAAGGTCGTTTCCGATTCAATTTTGATTTTGAAAAAACTGTTGCACATGTATATATTCAGACTGCTATCGAGAAGATCAAGAAATATACAGAATGCTATTGGAAATAATAAAAATAGTAGTACTTTCATTTAAATCGGAAGTCAATGTTTGGGTTATAGTCAAAAAATATATTTTTGTGTCAAATATCCTGAACCCTAATTTCAAGTTTATATCTTTAGTGTAGGCGAGCTAGCTGTTCAGGAACCCAGATCTTAAACAAACTGCAATCTCAGCAAGAAAGAAATACTCACATGTAGTTTGCGATGTCTGGAAGAAGATGTTATTATTTTAGAAAAAGAATCTTTGGTGGAATTTGCAAGAAAAAATGCGAAAGGAATAGTTGAATTTATACGAAAAAAAGTTTTTTGGTAAAAAATTTGAGCAATAAAAAACGAATAAAATGAGCCCCGGTGGAACTCAATTGGCCCAGTGGTTCCCTCACAGATTACAAAAGACCACTAAAATTGCACGTTTTTACAAGAATTCATAACACCGGTTTAAATGCTCATTACACTTGCACACGTTAGAGTTTTAGTGGTCCTTAAACTACCATCAAAATTTCAATCGAAAATACAGTGTAGTGTTTGCAAACCGTTGCTTTTAGCAAAAAAGGCACTTTTTAACATTGGAAATGTTAATGTTCGCGTATAGCGTATAGGACACAAGTTATGTTACTATGTGGGAAGCTAATGCGGTCTGGTCGGTCAGCGCCGATCGACATTGTACCAGCTTCTCAACAAAAGGTGGTATGGAGAGAACAACTCTTGTAGCATCGAGCCGGGATGCATTATTGCTGCTGCCGCGGACCAATAAAGAACCGTGGTATCATTTGTCTCACTATTTATTTCTTGCCCTAGTATTCATCATCAGCCGTACGGTTGACGCATAGTTAATGTTCTCGCTTACGGTACATAAAGCCACTAGCGAACTTCGTCCGGGAAATATCGCAGAAATTCCATGCCTTTCAACTGGGCGACAGTCCGCTAACACACAACATAACCAGAATCAGAATGCACAATGCCTATTTCCAGATCAAATACCCCGTACCATAACAGGCGTTGCCTATCTTCCGGCATCCTCTCTAGTCACACTTTCCTTAACCATGACTTTTCTCTATTATACACTTTTCCCTACACACCTTTATATATTTATCTATCCTTTCCCCCTTTTGTCTGTTTGTCAATTATTTGTCTTTTTTGTCATTTTGTCCTTTTTTGTTCTAAATTTATTTTAGACCGAAAAATTGTAACTATTAAAAATCTTAATTCTTCGTCTTCCCTACCTTCGTGACGGCGGCGGGTAGACCGTTGGGTCCAATTACTTCGAATGGGTTTTTCGTTGAGTTTTTTCCCTCGTGTCAGCGTTTAGTGTCTTGTGCCCCAATAGTTTTCATAGTGTTAATTTTAAATGATTTAAATCTGTAATACAGATATTACTAATTGTAATGTTAATTTTAAGCCGCCACCGGCAGGAGACTTAACTTTTTGTATTAATTCTATTGAGCCGAATCGGTCGTGATTCGTCCAACTCTACGCACACCAGGACGATGTCCGACGTGGTTGTCTGGTTGGCTCCGGATTGCGATCCGGGGAGGCAATGTTTGTATTTTATTAATTTAAATAAATTTGTTATGATGATGATGTCTCGTTTACGGTGCGAAAGGTCCCGGGGTCACACTCCTATGCCTGCTGAATTTTTTCTCTTTAATTTTGTGACGATTTGTCTGTTTGTCAATTGTTTGCCTTTTTGTCATTTTGTCCTTTTTGCAACTATTAAAAATCTTAATTCTTCGCCTTTCCTACCTTCCCGACGGCGCGGCGGCGGGTATACCGTTGAATCCAGTTGCTTCGAATGCGTTTTTCGTTGAGTTTTTTCCCTCGTGCCAGCGTTTAGTGTCATGTGCCCCTATAGTTATCATAGTGTTAATTTTAAATGTTTTAAATCTGTAATACAGATATTACTAATTTTAATGTTAATTTTAAGCCGCCACTGGCGGCAGGAGATTTAACTTTTTATATTAATTTTATTGAGCCGAACCGGTCGTGATTCGTCCAACCCTACGCATACCACGACGCTGCCTGACGTGGTTGTCTGGTTGGCTCCGGATTGCGATCCCGGGAGACAATGTTTGTATTTTATTAATTTAAATAAATTTGTTATGATGATGATGTGTCGCTTACAGTGCGAAAGGTCCCGGGGTCACACTCCTGTGTCTGCTGATCTTTTTTTTCTTTAATTTTGTGACGATTAATATATTTTTTCACAAATTTTTTTCTACGATTTCTTGGTTAAGTTAGTAGGTTTTTATTTTGCTTAAAATAAATTGATTCTTTCGTGTGATTTCTTTAGGTTAGGTTAGTGTGTTCGTCCCCGCTTTTTTTCCACAGAATAACTCAAACTTAACTTGAAATCATTGAACTCACTATGTTCGTAACGCGTCGCTGTCCTGTAATGCCGGCTCGATGCTACAAAATTTGCGCTCTCCGTACCGTGTTTGTTCAAATATTTCTTCCGTGCTATAGCGCTGCTTATCAACTCCGGGCCACGCCGAATTTTCATTTTTATTTTGTATCGATTAATGAATTTTTTCACAAATTCAGGTTTGATTCGACGGCAGAAATAATGTTTTCCTTCTTTCTCCTGTAATGATTTCAATCTTTCATGGGATGGTTAGGTGGTTAGGTTGATTTTTATTTTGCTATCAAATTGTTACCTAATAACTATCAACGCGCAGGCAGTATTAATGTCGCATATGGGGGGTGCGGGGATGTCCCACCGCTTTTTAACATTGAAAATGTTAATGTTCGTATATGAGGCCAAAGTTACGAGTTTTACCCAAGGCCGCACACATGAAAGAGTCGAGATCAGATGACGTAATACTGAGCAAGTGTGCACAGTATGTGTATGCGCGGAGAACATGAAGTTATAATGCGGTTTTGGTCAGTGCCAATCGTAATCGCCATGGATTCACAGTTTGAAAAATAGCGAATAGTTATTTTTGTAACAAGTACCTAAAATCATGAATCAAGAAGTTTCTGTTTTATGTATGGTATTATCATTTCCAATGTCACAGTGGTTGCAAGGATTGTGAAATCTGTGAATATTTGTACAGCGCCGCGAAAGCCCTTTAACGATCAGACTGACAGACAGACCAACGCAGTTGTATCTTCGAGATTTACTCTACAGCGTGTTTTTTTTTTCGTTTTGCTAAAAGTCGGTTGGAAGCACGCGAGAAACGCGATCGAAAACCATTAATTTCAGCGCTGTGGAAGGGGCGAAGGGTGGGGGTAGCGAGAGCGAAGGGGAAATCGGCTACCTTACTCTTCGTCGCTTCCACAGTGCTGAAATTAATGGTTTTCGATCGCGTTTTTCGCAAGCTCCAATCGACTTGTGACAAAACAAAACAAAAATCATGTTTTAGAGTCAACTTCGAAGAATACAACCGCGTTGGCTAAATACCAGTCCGACCGCTGGCGCTGTGCAAAAAAGTGTCTTTTTTGCAAAAGGCAACGATTTCCGAACACTACACGGTATATTCGATTGAAATTATGAGAGTAATTTAAGGAATACTAAAACTCTAACGTATGCAAATTTTAGCGTTTGATATGTATTTGAACCAGAGTTATACATTTTTTAAAAAACGTGCCAATTTAGTGGTATTTTGCAATTTGCGAGGGAACCACTGGGCCAATTTTAGTTCCACCACACAGTGGGGCTGACAAAAAATTCACCATTCAAAATTCTCTACAACCTTTAATTTTTGTCCAATCGCAATATTTATTTTTTTAAAATCGTCAGACCTCTGGCTCGAAAACTGTTGAGGCAAATTAGTTCACTTAAAAGTGAATTTTATTAGCTTTCGAAAGTATTTTCTGCTACATAATAATTTTGATCATATTATAGTTATATTTGGCTTTTAGCTTGCCGTTTTTGCCAATAGGGATGTATTTTAGAATAAGTAGAGCTATAAATAAAATCTTAATTTTCTCCTTTCTTTCTCTTAATCTTATATTTCTATAAAGGAAGTAAATATTTTTAAAATTCGGGAATATTTTCGGCAATTTTTTTGTGAAAACCTTTAGAGCACTTTTCTAGAGTATATTCTTATTTATTTACTCAAGACCGACTAAGAAAAGAAAAAGGTAGCCGTAATTTGGTCAATTCATATAATTACTTTGATTTTTCTGTTTATTCAACCTATTTTGATCAACTATAATGACGTATTCAAAATTCTGTTTTGCAGCCAGAAGTCTGACGATTATTTAAAAATATGTATATTCTGATTGGACAAAAATTAAAGGCTGTAGAGAATTATAAATGGTAAATTTTCTTTCATCTCCGCTGCGACCCATATAAATTCAATTTCGATTTTTTTAATAATTTGCCTCGACAGTTTTGTGCCCAGTAGTCAGATGATTATTAAAAAGAAAAGAATATTGCGATTGGACAAAAACAAAGGGCTGTAGAGAATTTTGAATGGTAAATTTTCTTTCAGCCCCACTGTGCACCGGGGCTCATTTTGTTAGTTAATTTATTGCTCACATTTTTTACCAGATAACTTTTTTTCTGTAAATTTAACTTTTCCTTCAAGGCGCGAAAGGTCATTTTTCGCGACTTTTCGCAATCTTCTCTGCAAATTCCACCAAAAATTCTTTTTCCAAAATAATATCATCTCCTTCCAGACATTGTAAACTACATGTATTTTTTTCTTTTGCTGAGGTTGCAGTTAGTCTGAGGGTAAAACTTAGCTCACCTACACTACTTGAAAAATAAAGAAAAACGTGGGGGTTTGCAGTTGTGGACAGTAAATATGAGGCAGCACTTTCAAACACCGACATGTAAATATTCTGTACTCTGTAAATATATTTAACTACCCTATAAAGGCTGATGGTTTACTAATGCTTGAATTAAAATGGTTTTTTCAGAATCTAAATTAAGTTATTTACTACCTTCCATTGCTCTGGGGGTTTGGTAAATAAAAGCCCACTTTACATTGTACAAATTTTTTGCCTCATATTCACTGCCACAACTGTACCTCCTCTCGTGGGCGTCAAGTATAGTATACACTTTCGAAGTTTGGACAATTTCACTCGACTCATTATGTATACTTGCTGAATAAAATTGCTACTACGATTTTTAAATATTAAAATTTTTCACAAAAAGTCACTCTAAATAATATATTTAAAATTTGACTTTCTTATTTAAACAAGACTTTTAAATGAATTTCGCTAAACTACTGTTCCTTCAGCTCTCAACTTATTCATAAAAATAGTATAAAGGAATAATTCTCTAAATTATTCCAGAAACCAGCTCATCTAACGAGGTACCTTAAACAGAAAAAAGAGAAATATTTCAAATCTGCACTTAATCCAGTCCATAATTCTGAATAGTTTATCTCAAGCTTCTGTAATTAGTGGTGGTCTTAATCTACTGTAGAATCTGCAGTTATTCAATGTACCCTGAAAAATTACTTCTTTAAACACAGCCTTTCTTATTTCAAGGAAACTTTATAATTCTCGTTCTTAATGGTAATCCTAATTGGCAAATAAAAAAGTGAAAAGTTAAATGTTTCGCAACACTTATTTTAGCTATATTCAGATATTAAGCAAAATGTTAACCAGAGGATAAGTGAGAAATAACAAAAACAACAGAAATTATATGTTGTCAAAAATGTATTTATTATGGTAATATGCCAAGCATATTTGATATTTATGTCTGACATTACTCTTCACAAATCACAGTTATAAAAAATGAAAATATTTTAGAGCGTCATACTTTTGTGCGGTATGTACTGCTCCTATTTTGTCTGAAATGGAAGCCGCCGCTTAACAAGATGATCTTCCGCGAATAATTTCTTCGGAGAAGCCAAAACTTCAAATATTTTAACGTTTAAATCTAAATAAATATATTGGCTGGAACGTTGCATAATGTATCTATGGAAAAATAGAAATTGGGGTTTTATCGACATCGCATATTGCACTGGCGAAATCAAAAATTCAGCTCGGCATGAGTGGCAAAAACTACATTTTTTTGCAATTCGTGAAATCAATTTTGCTATATTATTGATTGCTACAACACCGAGAAGAGTAAGGGGTACACAGATCCTTCAGCTTATAGTGGCCACGAAATATTTCACAACGCATTTGTTGCCTGGTAACCGATACAAAATGATATTCTGAACAAAATGTAGTCGCTTTTGATTGACTTTACGCTTATTAAATTAACAGCTTTCGAGGTTGTCATAGAAAAAGTATATTATGGTATAGTATTACTATCTTCATTTGAAAAATTCAGTCTAAAGTGTTGATACCAGGATCAATCTTTAGAAATTCTGCTTGTGAAAACCGAAATCGTGCTTGAATATTACAATCGATACTCGTATATACAAATATAGTCAATCAGATATGTTTTGCGCTCACCATAAACGAAAGCAGTCGATTGTTTATTTGACTCACTATTACATCATCCTTCACTAGACATTATAGTGAATTTTGTTCATTGCAATAATACTAAACAAAACTTCCCAAAACATGGAGATAGACGCTATAACTTCAGAAAAGCCAATTTTCAGTTACTGTACGACACACTCCAACATGAAGACTGGACATTTGTCAATTCCTTTACTCAGAATCCTGCTTGTAAGACCTTCTATGATAGGCTTTACGCAATATTCGACATGTGTGTTCCAAAGTTCAACTCTTCATATAAAAGGAAATATCCTCCATGGTTTAATTGGGATATAATAAAAAATGCAAAATATAAAGCAAAATTGTGGCATAACTATAAGCAACATAATGACCTTGTGGCAGGTGCAGAATTCAAGCAGTTAAGGGCTAATATTAAGATTGATATCGATATAACCTACACAAATTACGTTCGTAACATTGAAAATAATATTGTACAGGAACCACAAAAATTTTGGTCTCGTATTAATAGTAAAAAGAAATCTACTGATATTTCCACTCATATGTTTTTAAACATTTTGATAATCCTTTTGACATTATAAACTCTTTCGCAGATTTTTTTAGTAAGTCTTTTCTGCCACCCACGCACAATTTCGAATCGATAAACGACCAAGTAGCAAACACCTCAACTATCGCTATCAATTGCTTCAGTGAAAATGAAGTATTGAACGCTCTAAAAAAATTAAAACCTAAATTAACAGCTGGGCCGGATGATATCCCATCCTTTCTGATTAAAGATGGTGCCGCTATTTTTTCATATCCACTTTCCATACTTTTTAACTTATGTATTCGCAATGGCCAGCTTCGAGATATTTGGAAATATTCAAAGGTGTGCCCAGTTTTTAAGAAAGGCGATAAAAACAATATTGCCGATTTCAGGCCTATACCGATAATATGTAATTTTTGCAAGGATTTTAAAGTTTTATTGCATGACACCATGTATCCCAGCATGGTTATGTCGCTTATAGTGGGTTTCGGGCTGTCGAGTACGTGGCAACATCAGGTGTTCCGCAAGGATCAATTCTGGGACCGTTACTTTTTAATATATTTATAAATGATTTATAAATAGTAACTGTAATCTGATACTCTACGTCCGTTAATATGTTATAAATGCTTTAATACTTTATATTTTATAGATTAGTAAATAAATGATATTGAATTTAGTTTATTTATTATACATTTAAATTTGGAAATTCTTTAATTTAGGTTTTCCATTTTTGTATTTATTTATAGCGAATATGCTAATAATATGTTTTGCTGAATTTGTATAGAAAAATAGTTATTAATTTTGATATGTGACAATATTGTGGAAGTTACTCAAACCGACTGTTTGCTCTATGCAGATGATCTCAAACTTTTTAGGACTATTAATTCCATAGCGAACTGCAATCTATTACAAAACAGCCTCTCCAACGTATATAATTGGTGTGTTCGAAATAAGTTAAACTTAAATATGTTCAAATGCAACGTTATGTCCTACACAACAAAACTCATGCCCACCACGTTTAATTATATCATAGACAATGTGGAACTCCAAAGACCCGTGACTTTCAAGGACCTTGGAGTAATTTTTGATAAAGAACTTTCCTTTGTACCACACATAAATAACGTAAGTTCAGAATATTTTAAGATTTTGGGATTTCTATTCAGATCAAGCAGGGAGTTTACCTATACTGATACTCTAAAATTACTTTGCTTTTGTCCGGTCCAAACTTGAATACGCGTCACTCATCTGGAACCCTCATTACGTATCTCATGTTAATAGCATATAAAGAGTACAAAGGCGATTTGTAAAATTATTGTGCTTCAAGTGTGATGGAGTATACACATCAATTGGTTTTCCACATCTAGAACTCTTGAGTAGATTCTCTATGGACACTCTTGAGAACAGGCGGGATTGCTACTCTCAAATATTTTTGCATAATCTAATACATAACAAGATCGATTGCCTAGAATTTTTAAATAAATTACAATTTTATGTAAAATTAAATACTCGGATAATGCAAACTTTTTATCTTCCCATTCCGCGCTCTACTAGACTTAAATTTTCTCCTTTATTCTCAATGTGTCATAATTACAACAAACATTGTGACAAATTTGATATTTTCAGCTGCACTGTTAATTCCATAAAAGATTTTTGTAGCCATTGATTCTTTGTTTTTCTTTGGATTCTGTTTTTATATAGTTTTATTATTATGCTTATCTTATAATGTGTATTTTTAGATTTCTTGACTTTGATATTTGTTTTTCTTTAGTTATAATATTATGTTATTTTTAGGAGTACTTTATATTTCTTTAATGTATATTGTATATACGTAATATTTTGTTTTTATGTATCCGTCCTGCTCTGTAAATGGGTTATACCTGTTGAGCAGTGTATGCTAAATAAATAAATAAATAAATTACAAATCCGTTACTTGCTCTTAGTTCATTCGTATTATTGTCGGTAGCATAGCTGTATTTTAAATGATATTTATTTATATTTATTGAATCAAGTATGGAGTTGTTCCCTAAACTAATCTTATTTATTATAAGTAAATAATGTGTTATAAATAAATAATTTGCACTATGCCTATCAATTAATATAAGGTAGTAAAACAATACTTAATTTATTACAAGAATTAAAAAATGATTCTAAGAATTGTCGATCGACGCTCATGATATTGTTGGTGTTATGAACTATTCTTCTGTCGGTTTTCTTTATAATTTTCCAATTATCAAAGTCTTTGTGCAGAAACAGAAACGAAATTATGGAAATCTTTAAAACGGCTCCTGTAAACATGCTATAATTTAATTGCAAGATTTCAAGATGCAAGATTCTCTGTACTGATATAACATGTGTATTTATTTTGTTTTTGTTTTTAGGGTTTGACGTTCTTCTTGTCGTATGCGATCCTCGCGGCGGTCTTAGGAATGTTGCAATTCGGATACAACACAGGAGTTATCAACGCGCCGCAAAGTAACATACAGAACTTTATGAAAGATGTGTACAAAAATAGGCACGGTGAAGATCTCAACGACGACTCTGTGGCGACGTTGTATTCAATAGCAGTATCGATATTTGCAATTGGGGGTATGCTGGGCGGATTTGGTGGTGGCATGGTGGCGAACAAGTTTGGCAGGTATGTATGCACAAAAATTTATATTTTTTCTCTGTCAAATGCAAATTACTATCACAGGATCTTTTACGGATAGCGACACTAAGCCACTATGACCTAACACGGTTTTGATTTAAATCTGGGCAGTCCCAGTCTCTCATATTAACGGACCAATCTTTCCATATTCTTCTGTAGCTAAATTTAGCAAACACATTAATGGTTCTAAGGCTTTCGTGAAGCCGATGCTGATTTGTAGAATTCTTTGTAGAAGTCACTAGAACGATTCTCCACAAGTTTTTATTATTGTTTGTCTTGTGGATGTGTTTACGTTGGAAAGGCTAAAAGACAGATATGCAATCTACAATTGCCAAACATAAAAAGGAAACCGATCAGTAAGTTTAAATTCGGTGACTTGATAAGATTAGTGCATACAATAAACTAGTATACAGGACGATTTAGAAAAGCCATAAAAAAGTAGAAAAATTCAACTACCGACGACAAGGAAATCAATATTCCGCATGACTAACCACGTATCATCACCACGACTAAGCTATTCCTTCTGACAATCATACAAATGGAAAAACTCAGACCATAATAATTCACTTATTGACGAAGTCTGGAGCCCTACACTACTTTATAAACTCCGCTTGGTTGGAGTTTCCAGTCGTATTATTAAAATGATACATTCGTACATCTCAAACTAACAATCCCCTGATGTGGTCAATAAGATATGCTTTCTTCAACTTACCGTCTTCTCTCTAGGACTCGTACTATCTAACCTATACAGTGAGTGTAGCAAAGGGTCAGATATTATATGTACAATAATGTACATTCCCTGCTGAAAATTCCACATAGAGACTCATAAAAAAAATTATATAAGTTTGAAGTTGGTTTGTGAAACAGCAGTTTACTATTGAATTGTTGGAAGTACACAACAGCTTCCTAACAGTTTATGTAGTAACATACAAATATGCAATTCAACAGTATTGAATTGAATTTTACTTACCTATATTCAACGTTTTCTATCTGCCAGAACTCTGTTAGTGTATCAGCAATAAACAATTAACTATAACATATACCGGGTTGCCAGGCTATAAGTTTGTATACTTTTTTGAAAATAAAAAAAGTATTGGTTTCTATGAGGAATATGCGTTAATTTTTCAATTGTTTTCTATATGAATTGAATTAATATGAATCAGTAATACACAATTAATCCAGTCACATAGATACGAGTATTTATGTGGATTTTACATATCCATTTTTATTGTTCACTATCAGTCTGAAGTCGGTATAGGGATCAGCAATTTACAATTAACTATAGAGGATACCAGATAGGTAAGACCTTAGTTCATATTCTCATTTGCAGGTAAAGATTTAATTTGTTTCTGGTAAGCCTTATTATACATATTCCAGATACAGGAAACGCTATGGTCAAAAAATTCCATTGGCGGTTCGCGCGGGCGGGAATTTTGAAAAAAATATATTGGATGCAAACCGTACTGAACCTGGCACATATTATTTCTTTCAACATGTATTTTGTCGGAAAAATACGGTCAGAAATGGAGGGTAAGCCATTTCTTAGTAATTTGACAACACAATTTTAAAAACAGGGTTAAATTACTAAAAAGTGGCTAACCCTTCATTTCTGACCAAATATTTCCAACAAAATACATGTTGAAAGAAATAATCTGTTCCAAGTTTGGTATAGTTTGCTTACTTTTTTCTTTTTTTTTCGAAATTTCCCGGCCTTGTGAACCGCCAATGAGATTTTTCTGACCATGGCATTTCCAGTATTTCGAATACATATACTAAAGCTTACCAAAAACTCCAAACGGTCTACTAGTTTTTTTTTTTTCGATTTTTCCCCAGCCTACATAACTCAAAACCATCGTGTTGCTGCCTGTATATAATATAAAAAAAAAGTTTACTTCACTTTATTGACGTGAATCAATACAATACAATCACAATCAGTTAATGGATTATTTTCTGGGGAAATTCCAGACATGTAGAAAGAATTCTGATATTACAGAAAAAGTGCCTGCGAAATATATTTAATTTAAAACAAAGGGATAGTTGCAAGAACATTTTTATTGAGAAAAAAATACTTACTGCAATTAGTTTATACATCGTTGAGGCTAAAATCTTTATTAAAAATAACTAGTTTAACAGTCATGATCAAGAGCATAATTACCATACGAGGAACAAAAACAATTTACCTTTAGACCGGACAAAATATAGTTTTATATAAAAAAAATGTTCAACATTCTATAAAGAAAATATGGAACAAACTTCGGAAAATACAAATATTAATACATACAAAATGACTTAAAATTTTTTCATATTTGCTCGTAGGTCCGATGCTCTTCTTAACCATAATTGAATTGCTCGTTCAGTATCTTTTACAGACTTTTCAAGTCCTGCTGCTGCTACTGAATCTAAACAAAAATATTTTATGTTGACTTATATCATATTACAAATATATTTCCTAAGGTACGGTTATAGCCATGGAAATTCGAGCAGTTAGGTTATATTTTATTACAAGTTTATAAATAGAATATGGGTATTAAAATTGTTAAAAATGTCACACCAGATTACCATGGCTATAACGTAACTTATTTTGATTTCTTGTTCCTACTTGCGGAAAGAATTTTTTCCTCACAAGAGTATGTTTATGGTTATTAAAAAAATATTAAAATTATGCTATTTTTAATTTGATTATTTATATTCAATTTTAAAAACAAAATCACTAAGTTATTAAATTAAAAGAAAAGTTTATGTTATCGTTTAGTAAATAATTTCAATTTTGGTACAGAAAACTACTAATGAATATTTTGTATATCATGTAAGTACGCCATTTTTGCATGAAAAAATAAAATACTGCAAAAATGGACCTACAAACACGTAAAAAAGTTATGATTATTCTTCTTTTTTTGAGGTTGGAGTGTTAAGTGAGTAGGAATGTTTTTAATAAGAAAATCAATTTGCAAAAATAATTTCTTTTGTAAAAGGTTAAAGTTAGTATATTACTTAAACATACTTGAAAGTGGTATCTTCCAGGTGTTGCTGTGGTTGTCGAATTTGACGTTTCACTGATCATGCTGTCAGGTTCTTCAGAAGGATTTCAGTCATTTCCTACACTACGCTCTCAGCCCGCACATAATATTTATTTAATTCTGTCCTTTTCATTTTAAAGCTGTGAAGTAATAAAATTGTCACTATATTTTAAGTTAGATATAACCTTGTTCACAACGTGATGTGATTGAAATAAACTAGAATCACACACAAAGCAAGAGGTGTTTAATGAGAAGAACACGAAAAAATCACATACCAAAATTAAAATTTGAAAAATTTTTCACCAGCAATACGTGAAGCCACCATACAACTTGCTCTTCTTGTCCCGTTTCTCTTTTCTTTCAACATCATTTGGCCACTTTAGACCTTTGGGGCACATATGCCCCATATTCTGTGAGGGAACCCAGTGAGGATGGTTTTCATTCAGTAAAGAAGCAGGTTTTCCTGAAAAGGACAAGGTACACGTTAGCGCGGAAGTAGAAACTATGTTTCATAAAAGGCCATTGAAAAATAATGGTCAAGTTTTCGATGGAGGCGCGATGTATTAATTCACTTACCTCTTATAAAATGTTTGCTACAGACTCTCTGGTACTTGAGTTTTGATTCTGATGTGAGATCATCTCGCTTTATTGCAGTTATCCATAGGGCCCTACACCTAGATAATTCGTTTTTATTCATTGAAAACCTGTGGTTGGAAATCGCAGGGTATACAGTAAAAACCTACTTGAACCCTGTCGGCTCGATTCCCACAACTAACTACAATGCAACTCTTAGGCATTATGCTTGTAATAACACAAATCAGTCTCACAAAACTATAAAAACAACTATGAACACGTAAAAAATAACAAAACGAAGTACTTTAACATCAACATTGTGTGCGGCCATATTGAATTATGTTTGACAAATGACAGGTCGTTACTCGTTGGATTGCCTAATAATAGATTTACACTATAATAGAATGCGCTATATTTCGTAGAATTATATTAAAAGTTTAATTCTTTGATAGACATATTTTAAAGCATGCTAATTAACTTCAGCTTATTTTTATTTAAGGACTGACGACTGAACCGTATTGCACTAAATACGCCTCTTTTTAACAGCAAAAGGTAAAGATATAGACAAGGACAGAGCGACGTCAGGTCTCGACTAGAGTACACGTAACGGCTATGTATGGCAGGCACGCACACGATAATCCGTTGTCCTTGTTTATCTTTCGCTAAACAAAGATAAACGACAAACACAAGAAAGAAAGATGAACGGCGTTTAAATCAAATTTAATAATTTAACTAAAATTGTTTTTGTCTAAATTGTAATATTTAATGACGATTATTCTTTATCTTTAATTTAAAATTTGCATTCCCAAAAATTTTGTAAAATAAATATACTTAAATATAGATATTTAATACATTCCACAATTTTACGTAGGTACTTAGTTAAGTTTAATTTTGAAATGCAGGTCCGAAGACCTTAAAGAGACGTCTTAAAGACATCCATTTTAGATGTCTTTAGAAAATCATAAAAAGATGTCTTTAAGATGTCTCTTTAAGGTCTTCAGACGTTCAGACATAATATGCACATAAAAAAGATGTCTTTAAGACATATGGCGTGCTGTCTGGGATATTTTTAGAAATAACAGATTGATTCTAAAGAAGGGACTTTCAATTGGAAATACAAATATAAAACAATACCTTTTCTATGTGAGACACCACATCAAAGCTGATCAATATTTTTCTGGAATAGCTTATAAGTTACATTACCTACAAATTTTAGGTATGCCGGATCGATACTTTTAACCACTATTACTTATTAATCCCCATTAGGTAATATAATACAATGAAATGGATTACCGTATTACCACTTATACTTCCTTTTAGGAACAAAAAGTTATAAAGACGTAAGATTTCTTTAAGAAATAACTGATTCATTCTATTGAAGGGGGTAAATACATTTATAAAACTATAAAAATTGACTTTTAATTGCAAATACATATACTTACGAAACAAAATCTTTTCTAATTGAGACACCACATCAAATCTAATCAATATTTATCTGGAATTACTTGTGAGCTCTGTTACATACAATTTAAGTTATACCACATGCAATGTGATCGAAACTTATAGGAAGTATTACTTATTCGTCTGCATTAGATATTATGCAGCAAAATGGATTACCTTATTACCACCGATATACTTTCCTTAGAAATAAAATTTTATAGCGACTTATAAGATATTTTTAGAATTAACCGATTGATTCTAAAGAAGTGACTTTTAATTGGAAATACAAATATAAAACAATACCTTTTCTATGTGAGACACCACATATCAAAGCTGATCAATATTTTTCTGGAATAGCTTATAAGTTCCATTACATACAAATTCAGGTATGCTGGATTGATACTTTTAACCACTATTACTTATTAATCCCCATTAGGTAATATAATACAATGGAATGAATTACCTTATTACCACTGATATACTTTCCTTAGCAATAAATTTTTATAGAGACTTATAAAGATATTTTTAGAAATAACCGATTGATTCTAAAGAAGTGACTTTTAATTGGAAATACAAATATAAAACAATACCTTTTCTATGTGAGACACCACATCAAAGCTGATCAATATTTTTCTGGAATAGCTTATAAGTTCCATTACATACAAATTCAGGTATGCCTGATTGATACTTTTAACCACTATTACTTATTAATCCCCATTGGGTAATATAATACAATGAAATGGATTACCTTATTACCACTGATATACTTTCCTTAGCAATAAATTTTTATAGAGACTTATAAGATATTTTTAGAAATAACCGATTGATTCTAAAGAAGTGACTTTTAATTGGAAATACAAATATAAAACAATACCTTTTCTTTGTGAGACACCACATCAAAGCTGATCAATATTTTTCTGGAATAGCTTATAAGTTTCATTACATACAAATTCAGGTATGCCGGATTGGTACTTTTAACCACTATTACTTATTAATCCCCATTAGGCAATATAATACAATGAAATGGATTACCTTATTGCCACTTATACTTCCCTTTAGGAACAAAAATTTATAAAGACTCGTAAGATTTCTTTAAGAAATAACTGATTCGTTCTGTCGAAGGGGCCTTTAATTGTAAATACATTGATAAAACAGTATACTTTTCTATTTGAAATATCCCATTAAACCTAATCACAATAGAAACTCTTAGATTCACATATACGTGTTATGAGAATCTTTACCAGACCCTTATAGAAACTTAAGCAACTCATGGAACCTCTTAGGTTCGCATGGATCTTTATATTGGTTTGTAAATGTTTTGATTTGGAATTTTCGGCAGGGTTCATATAGTGCGAGAGATTGACAGCTCAGCAGCAGCAAACTCACCCGATGCGACGGCACAAGGCCGCGTCGGCCACTGAAGTATCCCAGCCGTAGTTATTCATTGCCGACTGGCACACGCGATGTTGCACTTATTATTTCCTATGTCTAGCTTGCGATTACGCGCACTGTATATAAATAATATTCGATACCCTGCTGACCACGGGACAACACTGTGTCTCTTCGCAGACAACACAGTGGATTTAATGGCATACAAAATGCTTAATGTAATGACTGACCTCATACAAAAACAGTCTGACAAAATGATAGAATTATACCAGAGCTGGAGGTTTGTGAGCTCTCGGAAGTCTTACACTGATTGCTTCACCAAGAGATTGTTGAAATCAGGCCTGAACTCCATTTTCAATGGCGAACCCTTTGAGTGGTTAAAATGTATTGATTACTTAGGAGTAGACCTGATCCGAATATTATCACAAAAAGAAGAAACTAGATGCTATTATTAACAAATGTAAAAGCTGCCCCCACAACACCACAACCCTTGAAACATATTCTTTATAGGATTTTGCAAACAGCAGAAAAAAATAAAGAATATGTTTCAATACAATTATAAGCAAACAAATAATAATTCCCTTTTTAACCACAACCCTTATATACTAACCTTGCTTACGTATCATCCTGACCTTACACAACACAACACTAAGATAAGCCATCAACCCCCCTCATCCTTATCTCTATCAGCACTACATCACCTGTCAGGTACGCCAACATTACAAAACTTCATAACACGCGTAGTACCCGATGTTAGTTTCTCTTAACATTAGAATACTCGACGCTTATTAACCTCCAGACCACTCAATTCTTAAAAACTCCAACCCACCCCACGCTATTTATACACGCCCTGAAACCTCTCTTCTCTCCCAGTCGAATTAAAGTTTTAAAGAAAAGGAAAACAAAAAGTCTGTAAGAAAATTTAAAAACATTGAAAAAGCTATAAGTACATAAAAATACAAAATAGATTGAACCAAAAAAATTGTTAACAACTTATTAAGTACATCGAAAAATAAAAAGGAAGATCGATTAAGAACAGTCACTTCACAACAAAATTATTAAGAAAACACAACATAACAACAAACAAAAGAGTCATATAGCAACATTATTACATAAGTGTTTTATCCAGACACATCACATCCAAAGCACATATCGTCCCCTGACTAATAAATAACTTGTAGTAGTAGTCTCATAACATAGTCATTAGTTAAACAATACAAAGTAAGCAAATTACAGAGCCACATACAAATAAAAATGTTCAGACCCAGAAACTAGATCTACCAATCTTTATGACTGTTGACCTCCTGAATTCACTGCCGCCATCAGAATTTCATGTTATCCCTTGATTTTATCTTTGAACTGGCACCGTTATATTAGATAAAATCATAGATTAAAGAAGAACAGAACTGAACGACAAAAGAAAATTCTAAATGAAGAATTCAACATTTCTAATGTCGAAGACAGGGCGGACTTTGTTTTAATCTCTTTTTTATGGTGTCAATAATATATGGTAAAAAGTTCGCTTCATGAAAAGTTCCGATCGATTAGTTATTAAACAATTTAGATGCAAAAATACGGTTTTTTGAGTATAGCTTTTTGAATTTAATTTTTATTGATAAACTGATAGACCATAAAGAACGGAAAATTTTACGAAAAAAACAAAAAACGTATTTTTGTAGCAGTTGAAATAGAGCCAGTAACAATTTGTTACGGCCTTGTGTATACCGTGCTGTTAAATCTAGTATACAGTAGTATAACTTTAGAAATTAGTTCCTGTATTAGAGTATAAACACTAAATCACAGCCTACTAATAAAGAATCGGTTTCATTTGTTTTTATCTAATAGAGAAACAAATTTTGCTATATTGTAATACATCTTTGAAAGGAGAATTAAAATAATTGTCGAATATATAAGAAATCCAATATGAGGATCATAGCAAAAGCTAAAGTTGTAGTCTATAACTCAAAAATGAATACAAATATTCTGTTCTCTTACATTTATAGCCCGTAAATTGAAATGATGTAACAATTTAAATTAAGGAAATATTAGGTTTGGTAGAATGCACGATTGTGGTTAGATCAAATCTAAAAGCATCATTGAAATGTCTCAGTTTGATACGCTGCTATATGGTAGCTAGGGAAACATGTAAAAGATATCTTCTCCATGGTAGTTTAGTTATGAATACTTGGGATTGCAGTAGCTCCATAGCCCAGTTGTCAGAGAGAGAAATTGATAAAAACCGGTCCCTAAATATTGTATGGCTGGATTTTTCAGAATAAGTAGTTTTTTGGTGTAGAATACGATAAAAAATGTTTACAGCTGTAAGATGCCGGCGACCCCTAAAAAATCGAAAATACTGACCAAAATTCGGTTTTTGGTCAAGAACTCGAAAAATAGAAAAAATGTATCAAAAAACTAATAGCACCAGGCGATAGAGGAGGAAATTCCACATCAAAAACGTATATGAGAATGGAACGTGGCGACACATAAGTACGGCTCGCGAGCGTGCGCGGTCGCGGACGCGCTGTCTTCTTTTCATGCATCACATCAAGAGTAATATGTGAAAGTTTCAGATTATTGTCTTTAAAATTGTAGAAATGGTAGAACTTTTACCGATTTCATCGGAAATTTCCTTATGTTCCTACTTCAGATATGTACTATTCCTACATACATTCATTTGTATACTAGAAAATATGATAATCCAATAGCCACATATTTCTCGTTTCATTTAAGCTTTGTAGTGCTCAATTTCATTAATTAGTTCAAAAGTTACAACAAATTTAGTGTAGCGCGTCCGTGATCATCAGTGTTTTGTGCTCTAGTTTTTATTGTGTTAATGTTAAGTATTTTAAGCCTGCTACGCAGACATAATGTAATTTTAATGTTAATTTTAAGCCGCCATTGGCGGCAGGAGTTTTAACTTGTTTGTTCATTTTATTAAGCCGAGCTGGGCACGATCCGCCCAACCCTACGCACACCACGGCGCTATGCGACGTGGTTGTTTGGTTGGCTCCGGATCACGATTCGGGGAGGCAATGTTGTATTTTTGAATTTTAATAGATTGTTTGATGTGATGTGTCGCCACGTTCCATTCACGTGCGCTAAAAAAAATCTGCAGCCTACCTTTTTGATCGTACAAAAAAACTTCATAAACGTTTTTGATGTGAAATTTCCCCCTCTATCGTCAAATGCTATTAGTTTTATGATATGTTTTTTTCAATTTTTCGAGTTTATGGGCAAGAACCGAATTTCAGCCAATATATTCGATTTTCTAGGGGTCGCTGGCACCTTACAGCTGTAAACATTTTTTTATCGTATTCTACATCAACAAATTTATTTATTCTGAAAATTTCAGGCAAATAACATTTAGTGACACCTTAAAACCAATGGCGACTGGACTATCATTAGAAATAACCTATCAAAAAATATAGCCATCATACCCTTCGCCGATTTAATGAACTTTTGATATATTTGTTGTATATTCCATAGGATACTCTTCGCAGTTTTCTTGTAAAAAGTATCAGTTTTAGACATTTTTTGTTTAATTACAAAACAAAATAAAAGTATGTATTTTATAAAATCTAAATAATTAACAACTTTTCTATTTGATGATCAATTTTGTTCAGAACTGGGCTTTTTCTTCTAGCTAATACTAACTTACTGTCCAAATCTCAATACAATCGGACTCATTCTAAAGTTATCGTACGTACAAAATACGTGAAGGGCGGACAGCAGACATACGTATGGACAGATAGACGAACAGACAAACGGACAGGTAGACGGTCAGACAGACGGACGGACGAACATTTTAAAAGTTATTCGGAATTCGATCACCAACGCAGTAATTTGGGAAATTTACGAATTTTATAAATGTAGCGATCAAATGCAATATATCTTTGTTTTGTATTTGAGAAGAATATAATTTTATGGTACACGACAAGTGTTGATGGTGACGCCTTCAAAATATCTTTCAACCAAATTCAGATAAACGTCAGTAGTAAAACTATCATGAAATTACATATGATCCATTATAGAATATTAAAAAAATAGACATGTTATGTATGGATACGTTTAAAAGAGTCTATTTATTATAAATCTTGAGGTCTCTTGCGTGACGTGACGCACAACCACGATATAATTCATAAAAAATAAATCACTACATTTCTCATAATTCTGTTCTTTTCTGTTTCAGGAAAGGCGGTCTGCTGCTGAACAACGTCTTGGGAATAAGCGGGGCGTGTTTAATGTGGTGTACAAAAATAGCGAACTCATATGAAATGCTATTTTTTGGCAGATTTATTATAGGGGTCAATTGTGGTGAGTATTCTTCTTTGCTACCCACTCGGAGCAACCTCGTGCCCTATAACTCTATTATCTGATATTAAATAACATATAAATGTCAAACATGTGACCTCTTGATATTAACATGTTAAACTATTTATAGTATCTGCCCGGTATGATATTCTTGTTTCACCTTTACATTTTCCATTGCTGCAGTCTTCATATTTCAATGGTATTTCTTTTGATAAGAGCATTGATGATAATTTTTAGTTTCAAATCTTTATTATACAGAGTGCCCTAAATGCCAAGTTTAGGTATTGCTAGAATCCTCCTACCTTAAAGTACAAAAAGGCCCACAACAGCAATGTACGACCAATCAAATATTTCGGTCGATATTGATACTGTTAATTGTTCACAGTGTGACTAAATTAAGTTGTAAAGAAGAAACTCAAGGATACATTTTTACATCCCTCGCATACCGAAGGGAAGTATTGTATTCGAGAACAAATCACCCTGTGAGATTTTTTTCAGATCACGTAGATTACGAAAATATAGGTTTTTCAATTCCATCGGCCTATCTGTCTGTCTGTCTGTCTGTTGGTGCATCAACTAAAAAAAACTACTTGACGGAGAATGTCAAATTTGGTAGGTAGCTGACGCTACTGTCAGCGAAGAAATGATTAAACTTTCACTAGAAAATATACAGGGTGGACCGCAAATTTAAAATTTCCACGTTTCATTACATTCTACACCTATTTAAAAAAAAATAAAAATTAAATTAAACATTTTTTATCAGAAAGATGGGAATTTTTTTGCTCAAATTTTAAATTTCCACGTTTCATCACATTCTACACCTATTTCAGAAAAAAAAATTCAAATGGAAACATTTTTTGAAATTTTTTTTTACTGCCCAGAATAAAAGGTGGAAAATTTTTTTTTCGCTCCAATTTAAAATTTATACGTTTCATGACATTCTAAATTAATTTCATTAAAAAACTTTTTTCAAAAGAAATATTTTAGAATTTAGTCGGAAAAATTTTTCTAAAATTTTTTTACTATAGAATATATGATGGAATTTTTTTTGGTCAAATTTTAAATTTCCACGTTTCATCTCATTCTAAACCTATTTCATAAAAAAAAATCAAAAAGAAAAAAATTGAAAATTTTATCAAAGTAAAATTATTTAAAAAAATTTTGTACAACTATATAATACATAATGGAATTTTTTTTTTGCTCAAATTTAATTCTAAACCTGTCGGGAAAAAATGTTTTGAAATTTTTTTTTTTTAATTTTTTGACCACAGCTATAGAACAGATGACGGAGAGAAAATTTTTTTCGCTCAAATTTCAAATTTCCACGGTTCATGGCATTCTAAGACTATTAAAAAAAAAAAATGAAATTTTTTTTAACCACAACTATACGTCCACTTCACTGCGTGGATATGGAACTGAAAAAATGACAGATGGCATCGCATCGCATTTGGCAAGGAAGACACCTATTACAGTTTTATTGAAAAATATACAGGGTAGTCACCTAAAAAACAATTCAACCGTGTTGGGTAAAGGTATTTACGCAAGCCTTAAATATTTGAGATATTTTATTTAATATTGAATTTTTGCTATCGGATGATCACTCTGTATATTTTTTTGACCAAAAGTTATCAGGTTTTCTTTGTAATAATACCTAACGATTATTACTTTTTTTGAGTGGCCGCCCGGTATAAATAAAGAGAGAAGTTCTGTGTAAATACCTTTACCGATTTTTTATGTTTTTTTGTTTCTTTCGTCTTTCTTAGTCGATCTTTTTAAAAACTATGTATTGTATCATATGCCAGAGGCATCTTATAGGACAATTACCAATCATATTACAGAAGAGGGTAACATAACAAAATAGCTATTTTTGTATTAAGAACGCAAAGTGCCTAATTGTTGGAAAGAGAGCGTTCGACAGCGATAATTATACCTTGCACTTGAACTACACAGAATTTTATCTACAATCATTTGAAAATATCAATATAAAAGCAATAATTGAGATGAACATCTCATAAGTGTATCATGTATGTGATCAAAATGAAATAACAAGTAAGAGACAAACGCTATCGATGTATCTTATTCATTGGTTTATTTTGGTTATATACGACTCATGAAATGTTATTTATCTTATTTTGATATTTTCAAACGATCGTAACTAAAATCATGTGTGCAATTCGAACGCAAAGTGTCATCGTCTCTTTCGAGTGTTTGACGGGCACGTTACACTTCGCGATCATGAGACAAATTACACTTTTAATGCACAAATAGCTATTTCCAAAACAAAAGTAAATCGGCGGGCTTTTTTCAATTTCAATGTAAGTGTGCCAAATGTCATTGCCATGCGTTACATTTCTTTCATTAATTATTTTTGATAGGTGTCCCTGTATATTTATCAACAAAGTGGATCCCATTTCTTTGTTGGGAGTATCGCTAACTATCTAGCAATTGTTATTGTTCTCTGTCAAATGGTTTTGTAGATATAGCGCCAACAGACAAACAGACAGGCCGACGGAATTTAAAAACTTTAAATATTAGTCCAGTCAAATTAGATACTTTCGTGCCAACCGAGCCATCGGAAAGATACATTAGTGGATTTGTTTTACTACAACACTCGGGCCTCAGGGCCCATTGTGCTCGTAGGGATCTACAGTTTTGCGTGGACTCCAAACCACGGTCATCGGCTATCAACTTTGACGCGCCCCCGGCCATCTCACCGCCTTTCTGGTGGGCCAATTGCCCTTCGCCTCTGCAGCGAAGACAGTTGGCGCCACCTTACATAGCGACTTAACGGCCTGGAACTGTCTCAGTCGATAGCCTACCGACTAATAGACGGATACACTGGTTCACCCATCCAAATGCCGGACTCAGCCTGCGTGACTTAACATCGCTGATCGAGTGTCGGAAATTAAACCGGTGACCGTACCTCGTCCCCACCCGAAAGATAAAATATGGAAATGAGAATTTGATGAAGCTGCAAAAGGTCGTAGAATATTTTTTTCCTTTAAACTTGTAGGAAATTGGCAGCCGTCGATTGACTTGGCCGATAGAATTTCACACTAAAAATATAATCGAAGTTTTTGGGGTTAAAATTTGTTTTCGATATTTCGGCCATTCTTTCGCACATTTGCAATTATTTAACAACTCTTCAAGAAAATTTAATCCCGAAAACGTTTCGGTAAGTGTTCACAAACCTGAGTAAATGGAATTCTACAATATCGTTTTCTTTTTTCGAAAAAATCGATTATAGCAAAAACTGATACTTTTTTTTATTTTTTAAACGCGCCGTTATTGTACTCGCCAAGGACTATACTTTCAACGAGTTTCAATAAATAATCTTTTTTTAAGATATAAGCAATAAATAATTTATTTGTAAATTTATTGATATCGAACTGGGTGTATTCTATTGCTATTAAAAAGTTCTACAAATTCTGTACAAAAGTTTTTTCTATACAAAGTCTAAATTTTTTAAAAACACGAAAAATAGTTTTTGGGCCTCTTTTGACACTATTTTGAATGTCTTCTGTATTGACCGCCTGTTCAAAATTAGTTCATGAAATTCTATACAATTTTTCCTGTTTTTTTCATATTTTCCCTTGCAGATGGCTTGTTTGCCAAAAAAATGAGGTATTTTCCACAATTTGATTGACCTACATAGTTAATATTATAGTTTGAACGTAATGTTTTCACGATTATAATGCTAATATAAGCGAGGGAAGTAATGAAGTCATGAATAATATGAATATTGCAGTAGATGGAGGTTACTCGAAAGGGAGGGAGTGTGGCTATAGAGGTTTCCTGTATATAGGTAGCGCCTGTATCAGGCGCAGCATTATGCTCTCTAGTTTGTTAGTAGACTACCTTTCATAACGGTCTGTTAAAAAGGTGTATATGAAGCATTTGAAATGAGGTGTACCGACTAATTTTTTATTATCTCTACTAACTCTACAATTCCTGTACAGTAGCAGTTACAGACTCTTGTACCTCGCACATATTCTGGCGTTTTTGCTTTTTTCTGTTTTAAGCATAAAAAGTTGCTCGCACGCAAAAAGTAAGCCTTACAATGATGACGTACTGAGGGCTTATACAATATGCGCGGAGCCTATCTTGTGAACATTTTGGGTTCGATAAAAATAAACAATTCATCTAAAATACGTGTAATGATGAAATCCCAAAAAGCTCCCTTGAGTATTAGTATCTTGGCTCAAAAATAGACATGATGATTCAATTTAATTAAAGAATGCTTTATTTCGTCAAGTTTTTAAAACCACGTTATCTTCACTTTTGTTATATGTGCCAAAGTTTCCTTTAGAATTTTATTGCGGACGATATTCTATTTTCCTAAAAAAAATAAAACGGTCTTGCGGAGTCCCAACACTGAGAGTGTTGATTAAATCCGTTGTCCTTATAATAATAATAATAATAATAATAATAATAATAATAATATTTATTTCTTCCATTTAAAAGTACAAGTACAATAACAGAAGAAAGAGTCAAATATAAATCAGATAAGTGTAAACATAATTAATATGAACATACATACACACACATATAAATATACACATACATACATATACACACATATGGATACAAATGTATAGTCACAAATGGACATGTAAGTGAGAATATTAAAATATAAAATTGTAAAAAAAAAAAACAAATGTATATAACAAACATCAAGAAAGAAAAACAAACAAATAAATATCCACAAAATACATAGGAGAATATACCCGTGCCTAAATCAACATGCACATATAAATAAAGTTCAAGTAGAAATATTAGGTGGCGAGAAGAATTCTTGTATTGTGTAACAGTTTTTTTGTAGCAGCAATTCTTTCAACCTATTTTTAAAGACATAAACATTGGGGGAATTTATATTATATACATTATACCTTATAAAGTTTACAGCCAGTATAATGAAAACTCTTTTGGTAAAAAGTTGTTCGAAAATTGTTTCGTGCCAACAACGCTCTTGACCTCGTATGATGATCGTGGTTCAGTTGGTTTGCCGAGAACGTGGTGAAGTTTTTGTAAACATAAGTACAAGCCTCCAGAATGTATATTCCAGCAACAGTTAGTATCCTAAGATTTTGAAATATATTACGACATGACTGACGATATTCGAGTCCAGCAATAATTCGGAGAGCGTACTTTTGTATTAAAAATACTCTACTTATTTGTGTACTCGTTCCCCAGTTAATTATTCCATATCTTAAACGAGAATGAAAGTTGGCGTAGTACAATGTTAATCGTACCTTAGGACTGCAATGTTTAGCCATATAATTTAAAGCGTAGCAACTCCTGCGTAGTTTAGTACAAAGTGCATTGATATGTGAGACCCAACTTAGTTTGTAGTCACATACGATACCCAATATTTTTACCGAGTCCGTGGAAGTCACCTGGAAATCAGTGTTTTCAAAAAGGCAAAATTTTTGTAGCTGTCCCCGCATTCTAAATAGTATCGAATTCGACTTGTTTTTATTTACATTCAAAAAGTTCATTTCTGACCATTTAATTACATTTTTATATACACACTCGGCTGCAATTTTAAGAGTTACCAGATCTTTTTCAATTATTATAATATTAGTATCGTCAGCATAACAAATAGTGTGAATTTATGAAGAACTGCTATTTAAAAAACTTATTATGACGTTTGCAAAAATTAAAAATAATAGAGGTCCAAGTATTGACCCTTGGGGTACGCCTTGTTTTATGTCATTACTGGAACTTTTTACATTATTATTTAAGTTAACTATCTGAGTTCTACCTTTTAAATAAGAAGTCAGGAGATTCAACGGAGTTCCTCTCACTCCATATCTTGATAATTTTGTTAACAATAAGTAATGGTCAACGCAGTCGAAAGCACGTGAAAAGTCTATAAACAAACCTAAAACTTGTTTTTTATTATCTAAGGCATTTACGATTACATTTTGAAATTCACAAAGAGCTGTTTCAGTACTCTTATTTTTTGTGAAACCGTGCTGAGACGAAGAAAGTAATTTATTTTGATAGAAAAATGAAGTTAATTGTTCTTTTATAATAAGTTCAAAAAGTTTTGAAATGCTTGAAAGTAAACTTATTGCTCTATAATTATCATAATCGTTTGGATCACCTTTTTTAAAAATAGGGATTACTACGGCTAGTTTTAGTTTGCTGGGGAAAATGCCCTTATTAATAGCTAAATTTATTAAGTACGTAAGAGGTCTACATAGTTCATGACTACATTTTTTTAACAAATTATTTGAGATATTGTCCAAACCACAAGAAGTTGAATTTTTTAATTTACCTATCGACGATATAACATCTACTTCGCTTATTTCAGACATGGTAATTGAATGACAGAACAAGGGTACATTAGCCCGAAGAAAGTCAAGATCATGTTCTTTATTTTCATTGCCTGATGTAAAGTGTAAATTAAAATTATTTGCAGATTCCTGCTCGCCTATTTGAAAGTTGTCCTCATACATAACTATGTTACTCATTTGTTTATTTTTCTTTTGTAGATTATTAATTATGCTCCACATTGTTTTTGATTTATTGTCCGATCTTGAAATCTGATTGTCATAATATTCCCTGTTTGCGAGTTGTAAGTTGTCTCTATAAATTTTATTAAAATATTTACTAATCTCCACATAATTTGCATCATGTGCAGCTAATATAATTATCTCAAATATAAAAGTCGCATACCACTGTGGAGGTGCTATTATTTAGTTCTATATGGATAAAATATAATCAAAATTACAATTCTAAAAATAAAATGTTTAGTTGAATAAATAATTATAATAGAACAAAGGAGTGAGGAAAGTAGTGGTGGCCTTTGCCGGTCACTTTTATCGGCTTCGGCTACTTAATCGGTAAGTTTTTCGAAGACCCGCCTTACCCCACTGCCCCCTCCACAACATTTCTTGCCACTACTGTACATATTTAAACGCAGAAAGCTTATTAATTTATTTTATTACCTTTTCAGGACTGAATACATCCTTAGTACCTATGTATATATCCGAAATATCACCCTTAAACCTACGCGGTGGTCTTGGGACTGTAAATCAATTAGCAGTTACAGTGGGCCTTCTGTTATCCCAAGTGCTCGGTATCGAACAAATACTCGGTACTAACGACGGCTGGCCTCTTTTACTGGGCCTGGCCGTATGTCCTGCCTTACTTCAATTAGTGCTTCTTCCAATTTGTCCCGAGAGTCCGCGGTATCTTCTCATCACGAAACAGTGGGAAGAGGAGGCGCGGAAAGCCTTGAGAAGACTGAGGGCGAGCAACGCTGTCGAAGAAGACATCGAAGAGATGCGGGCGGAAGAAAGGGCGCAGCAGTCTGAAGCGTCGATAAGTATGATGCAATTGATATGCTCACCGACGCTGCGGACACCGCTCATCATTGGTATTGTTATGCAACTTTCTCAACAGTTTTCTGGCATAAACGCGGTAAGTTAATCATTGGAAAATTAAAAGTTGTTTTTATTTGTTTGTAATATTATACAGGGTGGACCATTAATAATAGGCCATAGTGCAGGGGTAGATTCTTTGGGCCAAAATATGAGGATATAACCAAATATGCTTTAGTAAAATGTTGCTGTGGAAAAATATACAGGGTGTCAAAATTCAAATTATTTTTTCGTTTTTTTTGCAATAACTCAACAGCCTCTTGATTGATCTTCGCCAAAGTTGCTAGACGAACTTTTTTTATTCTAAGAAACAATAGTTTATGTATTACATCACGTTAGATCATAACGAGCGCCGCAGAACTTGTATCTGATGATGAATTTTTTCATATTTTTTTGGACGAAACGTTGTAGTACTTCTGACCAGAAAAACTGATGAAGGCATCATTTCCACGCATAAAAGGTACAGTTGGTAAAACTTGATGACTCCAACCATTTTCGAGGAAATTACCGTTAAACATTTAAATAATTTTTGAGAGACAAATTCAAATTTACTGTGTAAAGTGTATTTATTGAAAAAAGTACAAAACGTAAGACAAAACAAAATCGTAATAACAGCGTAAACTTGTTCTCACTTTCTTATGAATTAACAGAGTATTTTCATGGTATTGAGATAAATACATAAATCAAAAGATTGTGTAAATAAGGATCTAGTCTTATTAGAAGACCAAAAAATGACATAAAAGTTGACTTATGACATTAGTATTTATTGTATAAACTTTCCCCCCATGCAAAAGCTCCATTGCTGTAACTTAGAGTAAATTTTCGATATGGTATCCACCTACTTCTATGCCTTTTCTAATTCTTTTCATAAAAGGTTTCCTTGCATTGAAAAATACATTTTCCTGTCCTCTTATAAAATTGGCTGCGTTTTGTATTTTGTCCCACAGTTCTTCTCTTGAGTTGATAGTATTTGCATAGACTAAGGACTTCATATATTCTCACACATAATAATTCAAAAGATTATAATCAGGACTCCTTGGTGGCTAAGCAAACTCACTTTCTCGACCGATCCATCTACGTGGGAAAGTTTCATCAAAATAATTCCTGACTTCAATGGAGAAATGAGGGGGAGCGCCATCTTGCATAAACCACATTCTGTTCCGTATGTCTAGCATGAAAGCATGTAATATATGAGCAAGAGTATTTTGAAGAAAAACAGATAAGACTGCCCATTTAAATTTGGAGGAAGGGCAAATGGTCCCAATAACTGATCACCGATAATACCACACCAAACGTTAATCTTAAATTCGTGCTGAAAATGCCTTTCTTTAACGGCATGAGGATTTTCTACTTCCCAGTAATTGGTATTTCTCCAGTTAAAAACGCATCAGCGAGTAAAAGTTGCTTCGTCAGTAAATAAAATGTTCTTAACAAAATTCCGATCCCTGTTGTGTTTATTTAGAACAAATTGACAAAATTGTAGCTTTTGTGGAAGATCCCTTCCAAGGTAGTTTTGTACAGGAATGAAGTGATATGGGTAGAAGCGTTCTTTACGTAAGACTCATAGAATAGATTGTTTACTCACCCTTGTTGCCGCTGATAAACGACTTGAGCGGACTTGAGGATTTTCATCCACACAAACTAAAATTTCTAATTCTTGATCTGGAGTAATTCGTTTCGATCGTCCTACATCATTTCTATGGCGAAATGAACCCGTTCCTCCCAAACGACGAAACAGATCTTTGTAAATCTTATGGTCTGGCTGTATTCTATTTGGACATTGAAATGAGTATCTCCTCGCTGCAGCACGTCCGCTAAAAATTTTTTGTACATATCATATTCCTCATTTCCCCATTTGAAAAATTATAATGCCGATTTTAAATAAAGAAATTAGCTCGAGGAAGACAAGAATAAAATGAATTGTTTAAATGACGTACATGACAGAACTAAAACGTAACCAAAGCACACTTTTCAATAAATACACTTTGTTTCATTAAATTTGAATTTGTCTTTCAAAAAATTATTTAACGGAAATTTCCTCGAAAACGGTTAGACTTATCAAGTTCTACCAAGTTTACCTTTAATACGTAGAAATGACGCCCTCATCAGATTTTCTGGTCAGAAGTACCACAACGTGTCGTCCAAAAAAATATGAAAAAAATTCGTCATCAGGTCTTGCGGAGCCTTCTATGATCTAACGTGATGTAGTATATAATTTGAATTTTGACACCCTGTATCTTTTTCCACAGCAACATAAGGCATATTTGGTTATATCCTCATATTTTGGCCCAAGTAATCTACTCCTGTACTATGGCCTATTATTAATCGTCCACCCTGTATAGTACTGTCGTGAGCAATAAATAATAGAACAAGTTTTATAACGTATTTTTACTATAATTTAGTTGCCATCATTTTGTACCACCAACTTCTGCCCCCAGCAGGTTAGGAAGTTGAGGTTGCCCGGTTCTCGTTTAGATAGTGGAGACTGGGTCGTGGTTCGGAAATTATTCAAGAAAAACTTTTATTTTTTTTTTGTTAGGCGCCAGTAGTCATATTAAAAAAAGCATCTATAACGTACTTGTCTAATTGTACGACTGTGACTACTCAGAGATAATTAATGTTATAGATACTCATGAAATTATCAACACTAAGTTAAAAATATCTGGTTTATTGACTCTATTATAAAACTTGAAATGGTTAATTTTGACTAATTGAAATGTTACACCTTATGGTTGGATGTAGCTACTTCCTTACAGAAAGTTATATATTTAATTAATAAGTTTGACTAGGTTGAAGACCAAAAAATTTACAAAATATGACAAATTATTGCTAAGCGGTGATTAAGTAATTAAATTGAAGAAAATTAATAATTAGCTGAAGGCAATATATAACATAAAACAATTTAGAAATGTATAAAAGTTTGTCGAAGGTTGAATAATGTCGTTGAAAGTTGAACGTTGAAAAGAAATGTTGAAAAGCAAATTCAGTTGATACATTTACCACCGGCTGGGTTCTGCAGTAACCAACCCTGGTCCTCGTCTTACTGAATCCTCGTGTTGCCACCACTCGATTATTGACTCCGTAGAGATCCCAAGAATTTAGATGTCGGAACTGTTACCAAACCAAACAACTTGGTGCTCTCATCCAGCGAGGACTATTTCATACCAGGCCACTCCAAGCTTGGATTACAAAACTCCTTGGCAAATAGTCTGGTTCTCCTGGATTATAGCAGCTACCCAATTTTCCCTGGCACACGTTAAGCCAAATGTATGGTAAAATTCCCAATTTAAGGATTAACTTCAAATTTGAAGGGTCAACTTAACAAAGCTGAAGGGTCAGCTTAAACATCACATTCCACACTAGATGAGGTGTTAATCGGACAGCAACGTCTGTATTGCTACGAAGTCAGAAGGAAAAATGACCATCACGAACTGTTCGGATACCTTGTTTGATTTTTAATAAACTAGTTACACTTCTATACGCTGGTAGTGGGAACATAAATCATTCTTTAAATATAATACAAATCTACACAATTACTGTACTGTATCATTCTTATGCATTCATGAGTTCCAATTTAATCAGAATTATCGATTTATAATTTTGTTTATTGATTTTTGGGATTTATTCACTTGTACAGGTTTCTTCTTTTAAATATTTGTTGTACCAGATGACTTGTAGGTGTTTATCAAGAGAAGTAACAGATGGCGCTTGTATGCTAATTTATAATTTAAAGTTGGATTGACGAACACAATTCCAGATTCCAGATTCAGTAAGACTAGGGCTTTGGGATTGGACTGAAAAATTAAATAATAAGTTTACAGAATTGTGGTTTAAGACTACAAAAATTCATTGCTATTAGAATAAAAATTAACAAGTGGCATTCAGGTAATTTTGAATGTCACACTGTCTACCACCCTGTCAAAAAAATATGTGTACATAGTTACATGTATTTTTTTTATTTATAAATTGAGACTTCAATTTCCAAAGTTAAACAGATATTACTAAAACCTATTGCTAAACTAAATTACTAACTAAATTAAGCAAAAAGAAGGTAATTCTGGTACCCACTCTCTAACTTTTTAATAACTATTCTATATGTAAATATCAGTATTTACTACTATACACTGCTAAAAGGAAAGATTTAATACTCAATAGTAGCTTCGCGTACTACACGCCTAATAATTAGGGACAAAATCGGTAAGAACACTATCGGGAAAGTCAAAATCGGTAAGTCATCGGAGTACTAATCCAACCCAAATAGCATATAGACTAAACATACTTAACCTAACTTAACCTACGGAAGAAGCAAGAGAAACTAAACTAACTGTTCATACAAGAACCCACATGAAAATCATTTTATCACTGGACAGCACTCGGAAACTCCTGGAAACTCCACTCAGAAAGGATAATGCTTCCTCCAGTGTAAAATAGAAATAAAAGAGTGATAGAAAAGAAAAGATGAAATGTTTTAGGAGAGGACCTTGAAGAATCAGTCTCCACAGACACTGTGGTGGAATGCCTGAGCAGCGCTGTAGTGGTTGCCAGTACTAAAATTGGTATTAGGCATAAGCACACCTAAACCATGATACAGAAGGATAACCAACTGCCTATCCTTAACAGTGGGAACAAGTATCCAGACTGTTAATAAATCAAAAAATTGTTTGGATATAGCTCCAAGGGCTGAAATTAGACGTACGTATCAACTAAAAATTCTTTGGATATAGCTCCAAGGGGCTGAACTAGAAGTACGTGACGACTAAACAACAAAAAGGACAATTGTTCTGGAAAGCTCTTGCTTCAGGTGCGATGAACAGTGTTTCGATCGAGCGATAGGCCAAGGGCTGAGGTGAAGCGGGGAGGAAGATATGTCTCTCGAAGAACGTCAGACGACCTAGGTCACTCCTGACTGACAAGCTCCCTTACCTATGTTTACGCTCGACCCTCCTTGACCACCTGTCATTCAAGACAGCCGACCGAAACTAGTCCATCCCCATCCCGGAACAAGTTCCTTTAATGGCCGTTAAATATCCTACGAACTAGGATAATGATAAAACGTTTACTTACATACAGTAACCATTAAGAAAGATAATACGAAAAGTAACTAATTATACAATAACACAAGTACGAACGATATTCGGTACTGTGACTACTAAACGGTAACTAATGTTTTCAAAAAAGAACTACAACTAGCTCTGATAGCCTAGATCAGTTAGTTAGAACACTCAAACAAAATTAAGATACTAGAGGATTACAAGTAGGATGTTATCCAGAAACGACAGAAACACAAAAGAATTATAGAAGTGAAAAATAGAAAGTATAGATGAAAATAAGGACAACACAAAGAAGAATGACGTTGTTATGTCATTTATTGATATTTTCCAAGCGCATAAACCTCACCAAAATGTCGTATAATCACAAAAGGCTAAACCGTTACTACATCGGATTCCATATCCCTGAGACAAATCTTGCTGAGTTTCACTTGCTTGGTTCACATCAACTGCGTGGCGTGCAGACGCTGAAGACGCTACACCCACTAAACGTGGCCCACCCTTCAACCCTTGGATAAAAGATATCCAGCCGGAACAATATTTCTGAAGTTTACTGTAAACATACCACACTACTAGAAAATTACTACAAATGCGAGACATGAACCCTCCAGGTATCTTAACTAAAATTTGTGCTCCCATCTAAACTTATGGAGTTATTAAAATTGCTTACCCGACTGAAACGTCGGAGTTTGATCCATAATAAGTTTTTAAATCTGAAACGTGCCAATGGCCTGCGTCGGACCCATCTGCATAATCTAACGCGTAACCAATTTTGAAATTTTCTGGCGAACTGTGCAAAGTACAAATTTGGGTGCTAACTTGGCTGAAAAATGTTTTGCAGCATCTGATAAAACCTTATTTTTCTTCCAAACTTTATCGCCTACAGCATACTCAACTTCTCGTCTACGCAAGTTGTAGGTTTTCTGGTTTTTCTTGTATGCATCATTTAACCGCTGTACTACATCTTTATATGTATCCGAAAGATTAGATATATCATCACAATATTTATTCCTATCACCAGGTGCTAGTTGAATTCCCGAAGTTGACTGTACTTGCCCGTAAAAGTCTCCTGAAATGGGAACTTTACGACCAAAATTTAAAAACGTAGGAGGAAAACCTGTTACCTCATGAGTAGCCGTTCTGATTGCATGAGCAACTCTGAAAATTTCTACATCCCAATCCTGATGATTATCCTGAATATAACTGCGTATAGCTCTACCTACAGTAGCGTTTGATCGTTCTACTGGGTTAACTTGTGGGTGATATAATGCATTAAACCAAATTTTTTGTACTTTGTACCGTTCGGCCAGTTTTTTAAAAGCTGTAGAAGCAAACTGCTTCCCATTGTCTACCATAATGAACTGTGGCACACCGTAAATCAAAAATACTTCATTCTCCATAAATTTAGTGATAGTCTGTGCAGTGGCATTTCGCATGGGGTGTACGAGTACATACTTAGTGAACCAATCCAAAACTACCAATAGAAATGAAAAGCCCCTTTTGCTCCGTGTTACCGGACCAAAAATGTCTACGCTCACTACCTGCCATGGAAATTCTACTTTCTTTTCCTTCCCCATTAATCCGTAACGTGAAAATGAAACTTTTTGAGAACCGCAAATCTCGCATGACTTGACATACTTCAATACATCTCTTCGCAACTTAGGCCAATAATAGTCTTCGCAAATTCTCTTTAGTGTTTTAAAATACCCAAAGTGAGCTGACGTACTCTCATCGTGACATTGTTTTAGAATTTCATTTCTTTGTGCAATTGGTACCAAAAGTTTCCATTCAGTTAAATTTGTTCTTACTGGTAATTTATTAGCAGCATGTTTAAAAATTAAATTATTCTCCACTCTAAATAATGGATATAAATTTGGATTTGCTAAAATTTTTCTACGTAAGTTAATATACCATTCATCTAAACTTTCTTGATTAATTGACAACAAATCAACTGAGAAATTTTGCTCGTCATGATGCACTACTCTAGATAAAGCGTCAGGAACTACATTTAAATTACCCTTCCGGTGTACTAAGTTAAAGTCATATTGCTGTAACTTAACCATCCAGCGAGCCAATCTGCCCGTTGGTGATTTCAACTTATGCAACCAACTAACCGCTAAATTATCCGTAATAACTGTAAACTTTTGTCCTTCAACGAATGGACGAAATCTCTCCAAACTGAATAATAAAGCCATTATCTCTTGCTCGTAAACACTGTAATTTCTTTCTGCCTTATTTAGAGAGCGACTGGCAAAAGCAATCACCTTCTCTTCTCCTCCCTGAAGTTGTGTCAAACAACAACCTAGTCCTGTACTACTCGCATCACACTGTATAACAAAATTATTCAGTTTAAAATCAGGACTAGTTAAGATTGGAGTAGAGACAAGTGCTTGTTTAAGTGCCAGAAATGCTTGCTCTGCCTTTTCGTTCCAATTAATCGGTTGTCTTTTACCACGTCTCCCTTTAAGCAAATCATTTAGCGGAGCTACTAAAGTAGAAAAATGAGGTAAAAATCTTCGGTACCAAGAACACATGCCAATAAACCTTTTAATTTGAGTTGTATTTGTTGGACGAGGATAATTGATCATCGCTTCTACCTTTTCTGGGTTTGTACGTAATCCCCCTTCAGTATCGATTACATAACCTAAATATTTTAGAGACTTTCTAAAAAATTGACATTTTTCGAAATTTACTGTAAGGTGAGCATCTTTCAACCTATCAAACACTTCTCTTAAAATATTTACATGTTCCTCAAAACTAGAAGCGGTGACAATTATATCGTCTAGATAAACAAAAACTTTGTTTTCTAGCCTTGGGGTTATAACAATGTCCATTAAACGTTGCATAGCCTGTGCGGCGTTTGCAAGACCAAACGGTAACACTTTAAAACAAAATAAGCCTCTCCCCGGTACTGCGAATGCGGTTTTGGGTTTAGAAGTTTCCGAAAGTGGAATTTGCCAAAAAGCACTTTTCAAATCTATTGAACTGATATACTTTGCATCTCGTAACATACTCAAAATACCATCTACAAAAGGTAAAGGATAGGAATCCTTAACAGTTACTGAATTTAATGACCTACCATCAAAACAAAATCTATAATCTCCATTATCCTTCTTAACCAGCAAGACCGGTGACCTCCATTCACTAAAAGTAGGCTCAACTACATCGTCTTCTAACATTTTGTCTAGCTCTTTATTTAATATAGTCATCATGTGTGGTGATAAAAGATATTGGCGTTGCCTGATAGGCTGTGCACTACCAGTGTCTATATTATACGTCATCTTATCGGTAAGACCTAACCTCCCACTACTTAAACCTTTAAATAACTGCTTGACTCCTTCAACTTGCTGAAGTTGACCTTCAGTTAAGTCAGCCAAACCTCCATCATTGGTGTCAGTTGTGTTCACATGACAGAGAGCAGAAACTTTAATGCTACCAACTTTATTTACCCACTTATTTGATTCAAAATCTAAATGAATGCCAAATAATCTGCAAAAATCTATTCCAAAAATAAAAGAAATAGGCAAAGATGGAACTATATAGACCTTAAGTATTTGAACAATGTTGTTGATCTTGAGCGGTAGGTGAGCTATACCTATTACAGTCTGAGGAGTACCGTCTGCTGTAGTTACATATCTTAACTCTGAAGTTACAATTTTACATTTAAATCGTTCTAAAATTTTCATACCATCCCTTCCAACTACTGAACGGTTACAACCAGTATCTACTAAAGCTAATATTTTTTTATCGTATAAAAAGACTGAAATGTATGGTCTATCGTCACCATTTTTAGACAAAAATAGAGGTGTTACTCGTACCTTATCACTAACTCTACGATAAGTTTTGTAAAAATTCCCTACTTTACTTAACCAAAGATTCCAATCCGATTTGTTAGTCTTAACATTTCTAAACTTACTAGAACTACAAGGGGATGAACGACGACTAACATTACGTGTTCCCCTGGTTAGTTTTTTGAACATTTTTTACAATCGTTAAATGTGACATTCGATTCACCACATTTAAAACAAAACTTATTTCTTTTAGCCCTACATTGCCTAAAAACATGATTTTCTCCCTTACAGTTGAAACAAATTACTGGTGCTTTGGTCGTTTTTATTTCATTAACATTAGACTGTGTTGGTTTATCTTTACGAGTAGGCTTAAAATATGATTTTGAAGTTACTGGTTTATCTGACTTTTCATGCGACTCATTTATATTAACTGAAGAAACTCCTACATACAAAAGATCTTTTTCTACCAAATTACTCCTCATTGGAGGTGGAACATATTTTTTAGTACTCTCTTCGGCATATTCTACTTTTTTACAATAAGAAATTAATTCAGAAACTGAATTTATAGTAAGCAAAGCTAAAGGTTTAGCAAAATATGGCAACAAATTTTTCCTAATCTGCTTAATACGATCCTCTAAATTTGGTTTCGATTTAATTCTATTATATAAGGCTTCCATAATCCTAATATAAATGTGCACTGGTTCATACATGTGCTGGGTTCGTTTTTCTATGAAATCCAACATACTCTTGTTGAAATCTTCATGCAAAAAATCATTTTTTAATTGTTCAATTAAAGTTTCCCAACTATTAACCTCATTACTACTTCGTACTGATCGGTACCATTGTAAAGCTGGACCAGAAAAAAGATCTAAACCTGATTGAAATAATTCACCCCTTGTTACATTTCTAGCTACCGCTAACTCTTCGACTCTCTCTATAAATGAAATAACATTATTAGGTTGGCCATCAAATGTGACACCCCACTTATAAATAGGTACAAATTTAGCACTTGAACTTGGCATATTTACAGCTACTGGTAAATTAGGTTGGTCATCCGTTCCTAATTTTTCAAAAAGGTCAGCCTCTAATAGATATATTGTTGCCCTACTTTCATTTTGAAAAGTGCGTGACTCCTCAGGATTTCGTTCTGGGATAGGCATTCTATTTACTCTTACCATAATATGTACCAACTGTGATTTTAATTGTTTAACCGGTAAATCATTCTCAGATGGATGGTTCAAATTATTAATTATATTTCTAAGCGAGTCTAAAGTGTTGTTAACTTGAAGTTTTTCAGTATTAACATTAAAAAGTGGATCAGTAAGCGTTAGATCATTGCATGGTCTAATCTTTAAAGCTCTAGCCAGTACTCTGCACCGTGACTCTACATCTCTAACTGTAACACAACCTCTTATACGTAGTTCGTAATCTACTTGGTCTGCCTGCAATAACTGTGGTATGAAAATTTCAGACATCTTGTATATCTTTTCTTAATACTATTATCCTAAACTGTTCAAAATGCAAGGTAACACAAAAATTTAACCAAATGGTTCAGCAAATACTCTACTCTTATGCACTTTGACTAAAATTTCCGTATTTTTCGAAGGTATTCTAAAATCCTACGATAAGTCGTTTTTTCCTAACGATTACCCTAATCGAACAATACAGACTCTCTAAACTTTCCTTTCTGTCTACCGCTATGATTTAACCCTTCTTTTAACCCTTCTCTCACGACTAATTCTTATCAAAGCTTGAGGTCTCAATTATAAACACAATACATAGATATCAATAATGCACACAAAATTATAAAACAGCATAAAATTCAACAAAGAAAGAATATTATATGTTTCAAATAGTAACACAGCTCAAATATTTTCAAAATTACTCAACTTTCGTTTTCTATCTTGTACAAATTACAAGGATAGAGCCCCACGTTGGGCGCCACTTGTGTACCACCAACTTCTGCCCCCAGCAGGTTAGGAAGTTGAGGTTGCCCGGTTCTCGTTTAGATAGTGGAGACTGGGTCGTGGTTCGGAAATTATTCAAGAAAAACTTTTTTTTTTTTTTGTTAGGCGCCAGTAGTCATATTAAAAAAAGCATCTATAACGTACTTGTCTAATTGTACGACTGTGACTACTCAGAGATAATTAATGTTATAGATACTCATGAAATTATCAACACTAAGTTAAAAATATCTGGTTTATTGACTCTATTATAAAACTTGAAATGGTTAATTTTGACTAATTGAAATGTTACACCTTATGGTTGGATGTAGCTACTTCCTTACAGAAAGTTATATATTTAATTAATAAGTTTGACTAGGTTGAAGACCAAAAAATTTACAAAATATGACAAATTATTGCTAAGCGGTGATTAAGTAATTAAATTGAAGAAAATTAATAATTAGCTGAAGGCAATATATAACATAAAACAATTTAGAAATGTATAAAAGTTTGTCGAAGGTTGAATAATGTCGTTGAAAGTTGAACGTTGAAAAGAAATGTTGAAAAGCAAATTCAGTTGATACATTTACCACCGGCTGGGTTCTGCAGTAACCAACCCTGGTCCTCGTCTTACTGAATCCTCGTGTTGCCACCACTCGATTATTGACTCCGTAGAGATCCCAAGAATTTAGATGTCGGAACTGTTACCAAACCAAACAACTTGGTGCTCTCATCCAGCGAGGACTATTTCATACCAGGCCACTCCAACCTTGGATTACAAAACTCCTTGGCAAATAGTCTGGTTCTCCTGGATTATAGCAGCTACCCAATTTTCCCTGGCACACGTTAAGCCAAATGTATGGTAAAATTCCCAATTTAAGGATTAACTTCAAATTTGAAGGGTCAACTTAACAAAGCTGAAGGGTCAGCTTAAACATCACATTCCACACTAGATGAGGTGTTAATCGGACAGCAACGTCTGTATTGCTACGAAGTCAGAAGGAAAAATGACCATCACGAACTGTTCGGATACCTTGTTTGATTTCTAATAAACTAGTTACACTTCTATACGCGAGATGTCGCTGGTAGTGGGAACATAAATCATTCTTTAAATATAATACAAATCTACACAATTACTGTACTGTATCATTCTTATGCATTCATGAGTTCCAATTTAATCAGAATTATCGATTTATAATTTTGTTTATTGATTTTTGGGATTTATTCACTTGTACAGGTTTCTTCTTTTAAATATTTGTTGTACCAGATGACTTGTAGGTGTTTATCAAGAGAAGTAACAGATGGCGCTTGTATGCTAATTTATAATTTAAAGTTGGATTGACGAACACAATTCCAGATTCCAGATTCAGTAAGACTAGGGCTTTGGGATTGGACTGAAAAATTAAATAATAAGTTTACAGAATTGTGGTTTAAGACTACAAAAATTCATTGCTATTAGAATAAAAATTAACAAGTGGCATTCAGGTAATTTTGAATGTCACAATTTCACATCCAACTTTAATTTTTGTGACATCGTCATTTATTTTTCAAAATATATTGCATGTGTGTAAAAAACAATATATTCCATATACATGATTTAGTTAAAGCTGGTGTTATTACTAAAGCAGAAGATGGTTGGTAAATAAAACAAATTTCACTGCGTTATAACCTTAACAAAAATTCGGTATTTTATTTTATTGAAAAGTGGATACGAGGGAAATGGATCTCGCAACATAATAGTCCCGAGCACTAAAACGCTTCAACACTAAGCATTGTGCTCTGGAGCAGTTCTGGCAAACTTCATACAAAATATTTTTTTAATGCTTTGTTCACTTTTATCTACCTAGTACAACTAACACTAAACACTTTAATTATTTGTGATAATTTTCAGGTATTTTATTATTCCACGGACCTCTTCGAAAATTCGGGGCTATCACCAGAAAGTGCCAAGTTCGCAACCATCGGCATCGGTTGCATCATGGTCATTATGACGTTGATCTCCATTCCACTCATGGACAGGATGGGAAGACGGACGCTGCACCTATACGGTCTTGGTGGCATGTTCATCTTCTCCATTTTCATCACAATCTCATTTTTGATCAAGGTTTGTTGGTATATACCGAAACTAAAGTCCCCTAAATTTTGGTGGTGGGTTATTGTAGCGGGTGGTGGTTGATGCAGAGAGAAACTAGTTTGCCATTTTAAATTTGATTTTTTTAGGACCGATGTTCGCTGTAACAGAATTAGTGTAGTCAATGAAGCGGTAACAACGAAAATAACTCGGAATTATCGATCAGTGGATGAATTTTCATTATTCCTTCCATAACGTATTTTAGGACCAAGTAAATTAATGTTAAAAAACCCTCAAAGTCGGCTTTTTATTTGGTGGTGGGTCCCCCTTCAAAAAGGTGGACAAAAAATGAAAAACGAATGTATCTAACAGAAGACTTAATTGTAAGAAAAAAGATAGTATACAATTTTTCATGTAAATGGATATTTTGCAAGTTATAACTATTTGAAAATTGCGATTTTACCACTGAAAAATTAGTACGTCGACACCATTTCTCGTAAATAACTCAAAAAGTGTTACATATAATGATAAAGTAAAATAGCATATAAAAGAAGTATAAAATGATTAATATTTTGGGTTTTTCCTTATTTCTGTACGGTGAATTGTTCTAAAAATATTGCTCTTAAGCGCTTAAAAATCCAGATATAATATTTGAATCTCAAATATCTTAAAAATAATCAGTCTGAAGTTAAAAATACATAAAATAGAAACTAAACTTAAAATTCACTTTCAAATGTGCTTTTATTTTTCCAAAATTTTGGCGAAGTTATGAGCGAAACTAGCAGTGTTTTGTTACTTTGTAATTCTGTTTAGAGTTTACCTGCTGCTGCTATTGGTCGTAGAATGACAATTTATAAAATTTTTATTGTCTTTTGTTATTACACAGTACTTACTAACCGTGCTCTAATTTTTTATTATTTTTGAGGCACTCATTTTCGAAAGTATACTCTAAGTGTAGGCGAGCTAAGTTTTACCATCATACTAACTGCAACCTGAGCACGAAAAAAATACTCACATGTAGTTTGCGTTAGTTGTCTTGAAGAAGATGATATTAATTTGGAAAAAGAATCTTTCCTGGAATTTGCAAAAAATATTGCGAAATGTCGCCAAAAACGGTTTTTCGCGTTTTAAAGGAAAAATAGAATTTATACGAAAAAAGTGTTTAGGTAAAAAATGTGGGCAATGAAAGAACGAATAAAATGAGCAAAAGGCACCAGTTTGCAAGAACTACACGGTATTTTCGATTGAAATTTTGAGGGTGGGTTAAGGACTACTTGTGCAAATTTCAGCCTTTAATATGTATTTAAACCGGAGTTATGAATTTTTGAAAAACGTGCAAATTTAGTGTTTTTTTTTCAATTTGCAAGGGAACCACTGAGCCAATTGAGTTCCACCGAGGCTAGCTTTGTTCGTTTTTTTCATTGCGCACATTTCTTATCTGATCACTTTTTTCGCACAAATTCAACTTTTCCTTTAAAACGCGAGAAACCATTTTTCGCGACCTTTCGCAATTTTCTTTGCCAATTCCACCAAATATTCTTTTTTAAAATTAATATCATATTCTGTCAGACTTCGCAAACTATGTCATTATTTTTATTGCTGAGGTAGTAGTTGGTGTGATATCTGGATCCCTCGAGAGCTAGCTCGCCTGCTCTGTTTTTGTTTTCCATCATTTTGTTGGTTCATATAACAGTCGTTTCGTTTAATATACATCACATGTATTTTTAACGCCTAACTAATTATTTTTGAGAGATTTAAATATTATTTTATGACTTATAAATGCTTGACGCCATCTTAAAACTACCATATATTTAGAATAAATCATCATCATCACTATTAAGTGAAGTCGCAATTTGTAAATCGTTGTAAAAAATAATATGCTTTTTTTCTAACATTTTAACTCTACATGAGATCTATTAGATTTTTATTTCTCTGTCGACCACCTTGGAGAGGTGGAAACCACCTTCTAATAAAAGTCAATATTGGGAGTGTTTTAAAATTAATTTACATTGTATTAGAAAGACATCAGTGAAGGCATCCATTCGCTGCTCGAGAATCCCGGGGTCCACTGACTCCACTACATATTAAACTAGGATTTATTCAAGCCTTATGTGTTTACTATTATGCTACGTAAAATTCAACTAACTTAGTTTTTCTACGGAATCGAAATATGCCGAGGAAGATAATTAATAGACAATTTACGTACAATTAGTTTAAAATCATATTTAAAATTATTTTCTCCCTTTTTTTACTCTATATGTACCTATACCATAAATGCATTTCGTAACTATAAGTCTCATTTTCGCATAGCTGAAAATTATATCAAAAGTGAAATGTACAGTGTATTACTGGGAAATTGCCTGTTATTGTCATTTATTTATTATTTCAGTTTAAGAAACATTTAATACAAGAGTGAATAAAAGAGTGAATGTGAAACTTGTGATTTAAAGTGAATCAAATGTTTCATCTTTCTTAGCATATCTCCTTATTGAAAATTGGTAGATGGTCTCTTCTTAATCTTTTGTTATTTACATAAATACTTCAAGTCCTAAAACAAAAATAGCCCTGGAGGATGCAGTGGTCTTACAAATTTTTAGTAAGAGCGATGAAAATGTTAAAACGTGATTTATTTATCTTTAGGAATGTATATTTACAAAGTTTTATCACCATATATTAAGTTTACAAGGGATTAAGAATTATTTTTTGTAATGATAACCAGTTTTAATCCAACTTGCACTGATATTGATAAGCATTAGTTCAAAAATATTAGAATTAAATAGTTGTTGAATAAGTACTATAAAAATGGCTCAAAAAATTTAAATTTAATTTGTTTTCTCTCGGCCTCCAGATTTGTTTAAAACTCTAAAACTCCTCTCAATTTGAGCCAAATCGGGTAACACGTATTTCTAAAACAATAAAATTTCACATGTATTTCTCTTTCTTAAAGCCATAGAAACATTAGAATGTAGTGAAAATAAAAATCGTACATTAGTTCATTCTTCAGAATTGTCCAGAGAATATGGACTAATAATCCTCCTTAAAGTAAACGTTCATGAGACCCTTACAGGGCCTGAAAGTGGCCCCATAAGTTTAAAAGTAAAATATTGGAAATTTCTAACGTTTAATATTGCTTTAAGTCCGATTTATTGGCACAATATCTTGAGAACTAATCGAGATTGGACCAAACAATATACATTTCATTTTAATACTGCATATAATTATTTAAAATAATTGTTATAACTGAGAAAACCGGTAGAGTCTATGGTTAAACTGAAGTCGACCGCCAAAGTTCCAAAATAAAGTTAGGAAGCGGTAGTATTCATAGTTGTTAGAGAATTTTCTCGGTTGTTTAAGATGATTATTTAACTTCACGTTTGTCAGTGAGTTTAGTTCAAATCTCGCAAGTCAATATTGGATCTCTTCCAGATGTCGTATTGACTTGAAATTTTGCGTATCTATACGGTTCAGATGAAAATACATTTTGACATTTTTATAATAGAAAAATCCAAGATGGCGTTTCCAAGATGACGGACGCATTATTAACATTTCATATCCGATTTTACTGAAAATGGTATTTGGGGATTTTTGTTGTCGCAGATATATGTGATTAAAACTTAAAATTCAAGTTTCAGTTGATTTTTAAAAGCCTGGTTCTTATTTTTTTAAATTATTTATTTTTTGTTATAACTGTTATTTTAAAAGATTGTATTTTACCAAAATGATAAAACTTGTGTTTTAAATACAATTCCAGTAAAATGTTTTTTTACTCCAGGAAAGTTTTTTGAACTTGAGAAATTTTCAAAACATCAATAAACAGTTCAAATGAAACTTTCCCTCCGACACAACAATGGAATCACCGTATTAATCGTTTACCTTCTTTGTTGATCTCTGAGTACGAGTCACAAGTGGTAAAATTACTATTTTGGAAGAATATAATCGCATTTGTAGTATGTGCGTAAGGCTCGTTTATTATAAAATAGAATTATGAATCAATGTGCATATTTTCTAAAAAAATAAAATTTGAAATGGCAAAAAGTTTATCACGACCTATTTACTGAAAAATCAATCTCTCATAGTTGCAGTCTTTAACAAGATAAATAACATTTCCATTACTATATAAATTTTATACTTAGATGATAGAATTGTTTATTTTAGATAATGCAATATTGGTTTGTATATATACGCCCATATATCGCAGGATGCAACGGATAGCAATATTTGTAGTTATAATTAAATTTAGAATTAATTGACGTCAATTTATTAATGTCATAATTTGAATAAACTATTGGCAAGTAATGAATCTGACAGATATTCAATTATTCTACATGAAATATATTATATTTAATTATGTTGGTATTTTACCAATTTTATGAAATTATTGTAAATGAAAATTGATGTGTTGATTTATACAGTGTTGGAATCCGTTGATTTCAATGCGACGTTTTTATTCTACTGCTTTATAATATAAACTAATTTTATATTAATACTAAACTAATGATTATAAATAAATCGTAACTTTTATAAAGCAGTAGAAGACCTTGGAAAAATCTCTATCTTGGAATATTTCAATTTCATAATTATTGTAGTAGTTTAAAAGTTTAAAAAAATAAAGGTTGTAGTTTTCAGACTATATTTATAATTATTGAGGAAATTCATAAGTTAAAATATATATTTAGTACATGTAATTTCACTTTCTATGTAATACTTATTTTTGTATACTTTATGAAAATTGGCATAATATTTACATCTTTATCTCTGTACATGTATAGTAGAAGAGCTGGCGACCAAAATGTATTACTTTACGGACTGTATTTGTGTCATGATCTGATTATATTTCCCACTATACTTAAGTGAAGATATTGTACAGTATGTTATTGTTGTCCCAGAAACCCATGCATGTGGTAATCCCTCTTGTCGCTATTTTGTCAATTGATAACGATATAAACTAGTCAAGAAATGATGTACTATATCATGTAATTCATTTCTGTCTCTGGACCAAATAAATAAATCCACATAATAGTAAATCCCAAGATATACTCGAGGCGAACATCCAAAGCCTTGCCTTGTTATTATCATTTTTGATAATCTTATAACCTCGATTTGTTTTGTTCATTATAATCATCTCAATACAAAAATATCAAATGCAGACATATAATGCATCCCTGATTTTAGCTTTAATGCGATTGCTTTGTTGCCAGTTTGAAGTTAAAATAAATATTTTTTATGAATTGAAACTATAGCTATTAGCCCAGTCGTCAGGAGTTTTAAGGTATCACTAAATGTTATATGGCTGAATTTTTCAAAATAAGTAGTTTTGTTGGTGTAAAATTCGATTAAAAAAAAGTTTACAGCTGTAAGGTTCCGGCGACCCCTAAGAAAATTGAATATTTTGCCGAAATTCAGTTCTTGGCCAATAACTCAAAAAATGAAAAATATATATCAAGGAACTAATAAATAGCACTAGGCGATAGAGGGGGAAATTTCACATTAAAAACGTATATGAAATTTTCTTGTACGATCAAAAATGTAGGCTCCAGATTTTTTTTAACGCACGAGAATAAAACTTGGCGAGACATAATTACGGCTCGCGAACCGTGCGCGGTCACGGACGCGCTACACTAAATTTGTTGTAACTTTTGAACTAATTAATGAAATTGAGTTCAACAAAGCTTAAACGAGAAACATGTGACTATTGGATTATCATATTTTCAAATATAAAAATGAATGTGTGTAGGAATAGTACATATATGAAGTCGGAACATATAGAGATTTTCGATGAAATCGGTAGAAGCTCTACCATTTCTACAATTTTGAGACAAAAATCTGAAACTTTCACATATTACTCTTGAAGGAATGTATAAAAATATCCGATGAGTGAAGAAATCTCAATAATTCATTTTTAAAGATACACAATTTCAAAATCTTGAGAAAGCGATAAAATTTGATTTGTATAACTAACTTTAACCACCTATTACTTTGGTTTAAATCGCGTTATTAGATGTCTGTAGGTGCGATTTTTAAAGCTTGAAATGTGTACTTTAATATTTTTTATGAGGATTTACCTTAAAAATTGAATTAACCTTGTATTATTTTATCGTATTCTACACCAACAAAACTACTTATTCTGAAAAATCCAGCCATATAACATTTAGTGACCGGATTTTATCAATTTCTGCCTCTGACAGCTGGGCTATATGGTTTTTAAAACATATTTATTATTTGTTTTAATAAAAGAAGTCAAGAGAGCTGAATAAACAGAAAATACAATAATTGATTGACTACATTTTTATAAACATTAAAGAAACATACCACTAGGATATTCAATATTATTCATAAAGTAGAGAAAAGAACATGCCAATGTGATGTTTACTATTTACGGCGAAAATTGAGGTATTAGTTTTATCAGGTTATTTCTGCTGTGGAGAAAATGCAGTTAAGCATGTATCAATATAAATTATAAATATATTTAGAATTGAGGAAATGAATATATTACTAGCAAAAATACTCGTAATTATTTCAAACTCTTACTAAAGACTTATTCATAGATAAGTACAAAAACATATATCTTTCTAAACAAAATACTTTGCTGGCTACATGCCACGAACAACATTGAATTATAAGAAAGAAATATGCACATTACGTACAGAAAACTGTCACAATAATGTTAGTTTTAATTTTAAATTATCCTGTTCAACAAAACCAAAAACAACCAAAGACAAAAACACTTACCAAAAACTTTAAAAACTTTCACAGACACGTGTTTCTGTATCCTACACAAGGATACTTCTTCAGTGCTACTTCTTTCAAAGTTGAAAATGAACTAAACAGTCACTTACCAGGTAATAGGTATTTATGCAGTAATTATTTATGGTTCTAGAACCATAAATGTTTCTGTATCCTACACAAAGATACTTCTTCAGTGCTACTTCTTTCAAAGTTGAAAATGAACTAAACAGTCACTTACCAGGTAATAGATATTTATGCAGTAATTATTTATGGTTCTAGAACCATAAATAATTACTGCATAAATATCTATTACCTGGTAAGTGACTGTTTAGTTCATTTTCAACTTTGAAAGAAGTAGCACTGAAGAAGTATCCTTGTGTAGGATACAGAAACACGTGTCTGTGAAAGTTTTTAAAGTTTTTGGTAAGTGTTTTTGTCTTTGGTTGTTTTTGGTTTTGTTGAACAGGATAATTTAAAATTAAAACTAACATTATTGTGACAGTTTTCTGTACGTAATGTGCATATTTCTTTCTTATAATTCAATGTTGTTCGTGGCATGTAGCCAGCAAAGTATTTTGTTTAGAAAGATATATGTTTTTGTACTTATCTATGAATAAGTCTTTAGTAAGAGTTTGAAATAATTACGAGTATTTTTGCTAGTAATATATTCATTTCCTCAATTCTATTTTAGATTACTCTTACATTGTAGGGAATTTGCATTTGCATTTGATTATGATAAATATATTTTTTAAATAAACATATCCTTGAAAAAGTCCCAGGCTCTGGACGACGCGTCTGAAGAGACGCACCAAATACATGGGATTCTGGGTTTGGGTGGATTTTAATAGCACAAGTGGTTTTAAACAAATTATGGCTCCTTGCAGTACTTAGGGGTGCGAAGTTGATTATTCAATGTATTCAAAGCTATAAAGTGACTAATTTGCAGTACTCAATAACAATTCCGAAAATATTGAATACAGACTGCGGGTACAAGGACTTTTGATCAGGAAGCCGTAATCTATCGAATTCCCCCTGTTCCAAACTATTTTGCAATCAACAGAGCAGTATGAAAACAAAACAACTGTCTTGTAGACTTATATTTAAAGGAGAATAGCTCCAAAGGTGATACCCTAGGAAAGAAAACCACCTCAACAGTAAAATAAGACCTCTTGGATGATAAATGTTTCTTAACTCATCTGTTTCATCCATCGATAAACATTTTAACGGTATTAGATTATTTTTTCTATTTTGAAAGTATTATTTATACATGTATCAAAGTTGAAGCCTTGAACTTACCAACAAGTTGTGTTCAATTTTAGACAAACTATAACATGTCATAAGAGTCTCAGCCGCAAAGCTCATGGACACATATTTTGGTTGCTTGCTTTTATACTCTTACCTCTTTTAGGAAGAACCATCTAGGTGTATATTTAATTTAATACACCGAAGCCATATTTGCTAGTTTTATTTTCTTGAAAATATTTAAAGAATATTTTCGTGTGTGTTGCAATTATGATTACAAAATTTTCAAAAAGAATGGTCTTGAAAGAAAAGATCACTAAAAGTTATGAAACCGAATTATCTCATGTTCACTAAAGTAATTGAACCATATTATTTATCTAATATTGATATTGAAGCAGGCTACACACATATTTGGTTATTTTGCTATTTAAAAAAAAAAAAGTTTTTAGCGACAAGAGGAAAAGTTTCATCAAAACTGTTTATTTATGACGGGTAATAAAATCTAGTAATGATTTATATTTATTTCGTACATGCGTAGAATCAAGGAAATGGCGGAGGATCTGGGGATTTATAGTAACATTTAAAGATGCATTTTTTCCTAGATATCCCACTATTTTGCGGTCATGATAATATAGCATTATTGCCTTTCCTAATTTATACCACTTACATTAGTAAATATCTCATCCATATCGAATGAGTCGTTTTGAAGGTATGAGGAACACATCCACGAAGAAATACGGGCAAACATGCAATACACTTTTTTTCTAGTTTGCAGTCATATAACTAAAACTGATGTTTAGAAACAATTTTAAAAAATTGCTACTCCAGCAATTTTCCCTAGGTCACTAAAATTTCTGCTCATATAACTCCACTATTTGTTAATTTTAAATGTTTAGTATCTTAGTAGACTCAAGTTTTCAGAATTCAGCGTTGTCCAAACAAGCTATATTATACAGTTTCATGATGCTATGATATAATTAAAAATAACTCAGAGTACCTACAGTGTCTTCCATTATTACTATATATCGAGGATCGCATATAATAATTTGCTTAAAAAGATAACCTAGTATTTCGTCGATTTCTCCTAAATCTCTAAAACCGATTCAAACATTTTTTTCACAGGCTTTTAGAAGAGTTTTTTTAAAAGTCTTTGCATATAGAAAAAATTACTAAAATGCGTCATTTCTACTACATTTTTATAGATTACATTTTATGGATTTTGTGGAAAAAACGGTTTTTTAACAGAATGAAAAAATATTGTTTGAATCGGTTTTAGGGATGTAGGAGAAATCTACGAAATACTAGATTATCTTCTTAAGAAATTTATTATTATAATTACGTCGATAATGGAAAACACTGTAGGTACTCTGAGGTACTTCTACTTATATCATACCATCATGAAAATTTACAATATTAGTGGAGTAAAAGAAGGACATTGATATGCATAGTTGCAAAATTATGATTTCATACCTTGTGGAGTATCACCAGGAGTATATATATCTTAGTTTTGGACTTGCAAAGCCTATTGCATTATTTTTATAAACAATTTAGTTTCCTGAACAGCCTTTTTTTAGGTAATAAGGTGAATATCTCCGGTTCTAGAAGTCCGATCGGGACCAAGAGAAAAAACAAAATCTTCGGAATTAAAAGTTCAACAAATCTGCGTTTTGGGCCATTTGAGTACGTACATAACGTACAAAATTGAATGAACTGGCTGAGAAGTGTTTATTTTTTTCATTTGAACTCCCAGGGACGTTAAAAAACAACCTGAAATTTTGGTACCCAGATATTGAACCCTGTGGACACAAATAAATTTGTTATCTAAAATTTGAATTGCCCGCCATTTTATGCCATTAAGTCCAAAATGGATCCTTTTTTTCAAATGCCGTTGCTTATGCCCTTGACATTAAAAAATGTTTTTAAAGTCATTTTGGCATTTATTTGTGAACGAAATAACAAAAAATTGATTTTTTTTGGCCATTTTGAAAAAATATTTGAGAAATGTTCATTAGAGAAGTAAGAGAACTGCGAGAACTAAAAAAAGTTAATTTTCGTCTGAAATGGCCGAAGAAAGATAAGAGAAAAGAGTTTTTAGAAAAAAGTTTTTCCACAAGATCTATAAAGTGTAATTTATAAAACCCTGCGAAAAAAAATGTTTGAATCGGTTTTAGAGATGTAGGAGAAATCGGCGAAATGCTAGGTTATTTTTTTAAGCAAATTATTATCCGCGTTCCTCGATATATAATAATAATGCAGGACACTGTATGTACTCTGAGTTATTTTTAATTATATCATAGCATCATGAAAATATATATTAAGCTTGTTAGGACAACAATGGATTATGAAAACTTAAGTCTACTAAGATACTAAACATTTAAAATTAACAATAGTGGAGTCAGATCAGAAATTTTAGTGACATTTGCTGACATTTTTTTAATCGTTTCTAAACATCGAGGCTCACTTCTCCTGCTAACTTTCCAACGACACAGCTTGTGTGTTTTTTTTTTGCTTTTTCTTGAACATCTCAGCTTCCTGGCATCAGATCAAAATTAAAAAAAAAACAAATTATTCGCAATTAGGTGTTTTCACTATGTGCAAATTTGCTTTTTTAATATTATTAAAATGAATTACTTGTTATACTAAAGCACTTATTGATATTTAAACAGCATTCTATCGTCCATCAAATTAAAATTTCAACAAATAATTAACATAAAGTTTTAGTAATTGAACGAGTACGCAAAACACGCGGTGACGTCATCGGTTATATTAGTTTCTTAAATCGCGTTTAAAAATTGTTGAACACAACATTTTATTCACTTTATTTACGTTTTACATGTGATTAAATAAGTAACGCCCACCTAATACGAAATTCGTAAAAGCTTCTTTATGAAATTTATCTTCAAAATAACGTGTCAATAACACAAAATGATACTGACGATATAATTGATGGCGCCATGAGTGCGTAGTGTATTGATGTAGTGTTTTTGGCGAAAAAATTTCAATACAAAATTAAAATGGTTTATTTTAAGGTATTATTCGACTGTTTCTCAAAATTTAAGTGTTTTTAACTATAATGAAGCATTATCTTCACAGTAAACGTAAGTTTAAAATTTGTGAAAACACCTAACTCAGTGTGTTCGATTTTTTTCCTAGCCTATAGATCTCTTCAAAAAAATTCAAGATGGCGTCAATTAAAATGTTGGTATTCACTTGATATATTCTGTTCCTATGGATACTTTTAAATAAAACAGTAGGAAAATATGATACTAATAGAGATTAATAAGTATGCCAAATTTTATTTGAAAATATTAAGAGGAACGGTCTCAGATGGCGTTAGTGTGAAAATCGTGTTTTCCTTCCCAGTTTTGGGCAAACCATCGTCGAACAATTTTTTTATTCTAGCTTTTCATAACTACTTTATAGTACCTATCGGAAAAAAATACCAAAGCTGAGAGAGAAATTTTTGTATAAATTTTTTTTTAATGTTTAATGCATTTAAAAATCACCCAGGTCTACAAAAACAGACTAAAAGCTTCTACAACGCAATTGCGACAGAAAAAATTACCCAGTTTGCGATACCAAAGTTTTTGCAAATCGCACAATAAAAATGTCTACTAACTACAAATTAACGGTTCTTCCATCACCTAAGGAGGCTGCTATACAACACTCATTAAGAGTGTACATACAAGTTGAAAAATGGTTGCTTGATAGCGACAAATTATCGAAAAAATATGGTTGGAAGATGGCCAAAACTGGCTTGACGCCGATCGGATTACCGCAAAATGTTAAGCCACTACCCGACAGGCTTATGAAACAAACTGCATGTGGTTGCAAAACTGGATGTCGAACCAAAGCTTGCACTTGTAAGTAAGTGGGCTTTAAATGTCCAAGGATCCCACAATTTTTAAATGCAATTTAGGTTTCACTCCCAGAGCAGCAGTAGTTCATGGCATGCTGATAAAAAGTCTTTATGGTCACAAAATATTTTAATGGCAATGTCAGTCAAAGAAAGTCGTAATTTCGTCGACATTAAGATCTTCTTCGGCTAACATCTCGAAATCCTGTCATTAAAATTTGTTGTAACCATGGAGACTTTTGATCAGCATGTCATGCGCATAATTTCAGATTCTGGGAGTGATACCTAAATTGCCTTTAAAAACTGCGGAGTCCTCTGAGCATTTATTTCCCACTTTTCCAAAAGTACAAGCTTGAAATGAACGAAAACACATTTATCGCACATTTGTCGCAGTTGCGTCGTAGAAGCTTCCAGTCTGTTTTTGTAGGTCTGGGTAATTTTTAAATGCATTAAACACTTAAAAAAATGCTTTGAAAAAACCTTAAAAATAATAGTTTTCAACTATGGCATATCTGTTCGATAAGTACTGCAAAGTACTTATAAAAACCTTCAATTTAAAGAAAAATTGCTCTACAATGGTTTGCTCAAAACTGGTAAGCAATATACGGTTTTACACTAAATCCATCTGTGGCTGTTCCTCTTATTATTGGCACACTTAATCATTATTAGTACTATATTTTCCTACAGTTTCATTTAAAAAATATCTATAGGAACAGAATATATGAAGAAAATGCCAATATTCCAATTGCCGCGATCTTGAATTTGTTCTGTTGCTGTTCCAGCAATTTTCCCTAGTTCTCCAAATTTGCTCATGTGACTCCACTAAAATAGCTTTGGTAAATATCATCAAATCAATAGTTCAATCCTCGTACGTAATTTCGAATTCTTCATTAACGAACATTAGATGAACTTTGCGCCGTTGCGGTTATCTTAATTAGACTTTATAATCTGCAAGGGTCTACGAGTTGTCTTCAAAATATTGTCCTTCCAACTGTCTATGAAGAAATGAAGTGTTCGTAAATCTGTTTTACTTTCAAGAAGAGATTTTTCCAAATAATGTTAACAATTAATAAAAACCCTGCATGTATTTTATTTATTTGCGTCACTTCGCAACTAGCTTCTAATTAGGTTAGTTATTACTCATATTTCATATGTATTAATTTTTTTTAGTCCTATAGGCCTCTTGCGTAGCTCAGATGGCGCGGTCCTAGCAGCGAGTGTACGTAACCTTTACTTTCTTCAATGGGGGCCATTTAGTCAAATTTCTTATTGCATTTTTTGGAATGTTTATACAAGATAATCGTCGAATAATTACAACACTGAAAATTCTAGATCAGTGTGATAAGTAGTTTCAGAAATATACTACTGATTTAAACATGAACCAATACGCAGGAAACTCTGAAAATTTGTCTCGAAGATACGTTTAATGTGAGAAGCCGGTCATTTAAGAGCAGATTCACCTATCAATCAAAACATCCGGAAAATAATGACAAGCGATGTCAAAGTTGTATAATAAATAAGATGTAAAAAAACACCTATTTTATATAAAAAATACTTACACGTGGAAAATAAAGAGAAAAGTAAATTTCAGAAGAAAAGAGCATTCTAAAATGATTAAATCATATGTGTAGCAGTCTTATATCAGCTATTAGCAAAAGCATACCTTGAGATGTATTAAATTACCATAGGAGTAAATCACACAGTTATTAATATGACAGCGCGTTCTTAGTTAATTTTGAAGTTTACAGAAACCGTAGAAAATTCTAGTTTTTTGCACTTCGCTCTAAAATCAAGTATAATTTAAAAAAAATATGCTAAATGAGCCCATTTATCTGTTGTACTAATGTCATCGGTCACATTTTAAACCATGAAGTCTAACTATAGTCTGTTTTTAAACCAGGAGGAGCGTTTTAAATTTAACGCGCTGAATCAAACATCTGTGATTGGACAGGCCCTCGTCAGTTTTACGCAAGGCAATAGTAGCAAATTTTGACATATTGTAAAAATTTTAATTTCATGTCATAAATTATTTGATTATAATTTCTATTTTATCGTTTGCACATTATATATCAGTTTTTAATCCCTTTTGTATAAATCTGAAGGTAAAAGTGGCTAATTACTTGGTGCCTTTATATTGTTTAAATTGTATGGATACTGTGTAAAATACCTAGAGGTCAAATAGAGGTCAATGCATTATATAATGTAATAAAATACACACAAAAACACTGTAGTCGTGTATTGTTGGTTGCCCAAAACGCCAAGAAGGTTTTAGTGTATTTTCTAGTTACTTTTATAGTGTGAATGGAACTTTCATGTTTACTCCTCCTAGTTTAAAACCAGACTATAACTATGCCAACAACTATTATTGTGTTATGATTGGCGATGTGACAACAAAGAAACACTGAACTGACTTTTACAATTTCCTTAACAGGTCTAAAATAAATTACAGCTTTTAACAAACACGAATTATTTCAATTAATTTGTAATATTCACTACATCAAATAAAAGCAACCTTAAGATGCATTAACAAAATAACCTTTTTATAAAAGTGTATTTCTTGACGTTTTGCATTGTTGATAAATATGGAAATATTTTCATAATACACCTAAACCTGTGTATTATGAAAATCTCGATAACTGAAAGAAATATTTGAATATTGTAAAACGTATTCGCTAGAAAATATAAATTGATACATTTTTCAGTAAAAACAATCCTTCAATATGATTTTATTAAGTAACAAAAATTTCATATTTTTTTTAAATAAATTTTGATCCTTTGGAATATCTTTAATTTAGTTATTAATGAAATATATTTATTTAAATTTCTGCTTTAATCTTAAAGTGCATCATTATTTATTAGTTTCACTTCCAGATAGAGAATGAAAATAAATGTAGGAATTGTAAAGACATTTGCGTAATTTTTTTTTAATACGTTTAGAATGTCATGAAGTGTGGAGACTTTGAATTTAAACGAAATAAATTTTCTGTCGATCGGTTTGTCTGCCTGTCTGTCGCTCTCTCTTTTGTAATGTATATGTAAAAATATACAGGGTTGTTCAAGAATTTGATTTTCATGTAAACTGCATCCAAACCGGAAGTCGGATATCCTTTTATATTACATAATTTGAAAATCTGTCGGATATCACTACACCTGAAAATAATCTATTTTCCCACTCAAAAGTTTCAATAGTGTCCCGATATGCTGGGCCACCCAGTATACCCCCATTTGTAAGTTAGTTAAAACTGGAGTCATTTATACAGGGTCTTGCATCATGAGAGGGACATGGCTTAACAGGAGGAAGAGAACATCAGTGGTAATCAGAACCTCACATGGAAATTTCTCATTGGGCCTTCGTTACGAAGTTACAGGGTGTTTTGTCATTTTTGGCACAAACTACTTTTTGTCATTACTTTGACAAAAATTTTATTGAGCGTGAGTGTGAATGTATTTAAATAACCACAAAGGTGTAGCAAAAAAGTGAACTAGGCATTTTGCTTATTTTTTTGTATTATTTTCGAATATCGTACAGAAATTCCAAAAAATTATATACAGGGATATAGAGGTAAAAAAGAGACCTACGTTTTAGTGACTCCGGATCTGGAATTTTTTTCATGTCTCACATGTACCTCTGAAGGATCGTTACTGTATTCGCTGTACCAAGTTGTTTAGTGTTGGAGTTTGAAGTTTGTGGGAGGGCAGTCACAAAGAGTGACCGCAGCACCTAGGCCCTATTGGGCCCCTTGTACATCCTCCCGAGGGATACAAGATTCCACCTAGGCTTCCAACCATCCTAATCTTGTGAAGAAGGTGGTGATGCTGCCTAGGGGAATATCCCTCAAGTCGACCAAAGTAGGCCAACGTTCTCCCAAAATGGATTCTCAGCTAGGGGAGACTGCCGGGCACTCACAGAGTACGTGTTGGACAGCCTCGTCTTCTTGTTCACAGCCTCTGCATAGGGATGTGTCGTTTAACTTCATGTTATAAAGGTGCTTTCTCAGCTGGCAATGACCAGTAAGAATTCCTGTCGCGAAGCGCAGGTTCTTCCTAGACATTCCCAGGTAGGTCATCTTTGTATCCTTGTTGGGGTATCTAAGCAGATCCCTGGCCAACTGACAACTATGAGTTTCGTCCCACAGTTTTTTAAATGCTGTACCAAATATGAATCCATTACTCCATTACCTGTCAAAGTAATGACAAAAAGTATTTTCTGCCAAAATTGACAAAACACCCTGTAACTTCGTAATGAAGGCCCAATGAGAAATTTCTGTGATAGGTTCTGATTACCACTGATGTTGTCTACTTCCTGTTAAGCTATGTCCCTCTCATGATGCAATACCCTGTACACAAATTTGGAAAATGTTGGTTTTAGTATTGCACTAGTCTAAGCGATTTAACCGACCTTCCACAATAAAGGTATCTACCACTGGCAGAGCGACAGAAAAGAGATCTCTCGATGTACGATGTGTTATACGATAGAAAAGAATAGCCTAGTTACTTCGCTCTCGCTTGCTCATACTGCCATACCAAAACGAACACTTTCCGAATCTGTATACCATTGAACACCTTTTACATAATTTAAACACGTCTTTTTTACTCATTGAGAAATAGTGTAGGCAAATTAGCATTTCTGACTAAGAAGTTTACCGAATGAATGGATTTTCACCAAACTTTGTGGATTCTGCTCGCTTTGATGTCTAGATCAAACACCACAAAAAAAATATACGTGGACGCTATTGTCCCGAAATTGTTATAGACACTGATTTTGTTGCTAATTTGTTAACTGGCAATATTGAGAGCAAATTCCTAGATAATTTCATGAAAAATAACAACTTTTTACTCTTGTAAAATTTTCGAAGAAATGCGTATTTTCCAAAATATAGCGGTTCGAACTTTTTAAAAAGGGGGAGGGGGAATAAATAGTGACGAGAAAAATGCAGAAAAATCTAGTGAATGTATTATTAAAAGACAAGACTATTTTCCTGTCTTACTTTTTCCTAAAGTGCTCTTTGTCCAAGTTCTCCCGGAAGAATACGAAATAAAGACCATATCGGAAAATTTAAAATCTCGTAAACTATGAAACTTAAGAATTCAGCCGTATAGGTTAACATATTCTTTAAAATGTTGGTTTCTTGTAATTCTTTTGTAACGTGCATATTTTCCAAGTTTTTAACAGTTCTTCACGGGGAAATTCACATTTAGAACGATCAGTGTAGGCTACTTATTGACATTCGAAGTCGGATTTTTAACCCTGTTCGGGCTATGCAAGACTTTTCAGTAATGTCTACACATAACATATTACTTAGTAACGAGGTACGCAAGAGGACTATTAGAATTAATTCATAGATAGGTACAAATGGAATCCTTAACCTGTACTATTCGTGAATAAGATCTCTCGTATTTTTTTAATATGAGGAGAGGTGACTTTACAAATTCATTTATTAACAGTTACATTTGTTATACTAGCTGTACAAAAAGATGTAAATGTTAGAATTTATGTAACACAGTCGCAAAGCCTGTGCATATCATCAACTCAATAAAGACGTTATCTCTTATGGTCAGGTAATACATTAGAGCAGCTTACATGGATAATAAAATAAACGGAATGTTTTCTTCCACTTCATCACGTCTTGATAAAGATTTTATGAACCATGTGTGCTGACTGTCGCACAGAATTTCTTTCCTATAAATAAACGAGAGTGGTGAAAATAAAAAATTGCAGAATAAGCTTCAAAAGTAATTTAAATCATGGTTTGTTTTAATCACATTCAGTATTAAAATTTTTGTCACTCACCATTTTGAAATAAAAAAGACATACTATTATTCTCCATTTTGCAAGACGGTAGACACTTTAACTAGATAAACGACGACGGATTTTGAAAATAGTGTTCCCTATATTCTATAGAGAAAAAACCATTTGTGTTGAAATTTTTTCAGGGCTTTATTAAAAACATATTTCTTTCATTTTCATAAGTAACAAATTAATTGTCGAATGCAAAATTTCTTGTTATTTCTTTAAAATGATTCCATTTGAAAACCATCTGACTTTTCATATTTTTTAATTGGCTTGCTACACATTTCACCTGCTTTTTTTACCCCGCCCTGTCTGTGTGTTTCGACTTTCCTGACACGGTGGAGGAGGGACGCTGTAAATACCTTTGCTCTAACCTACGCCACTGGCTACATTTGTGCACGCGTGGTTTGTACTTTCGTTACACAATGCATGCCACACAGAAAAGAGCTCCATTGTTCTGTTGGTTGCAGCAGTATGAAATTTACTTGATATTGGCCATTAATATTATATGTAGAAGTAGCTGACTATCCTATATGTATCTTTATTTTTAAATTCCAATCATAAAGTATGAGAACAGAATTCTTTATGTTATTATTCTTTAATTATTTATCATACTATTCTACCTTTTTAATTAAATCGTCATATACGACATTTTTGCAAATTACTTATACAATTTCAAAAGTTAAAAATAACTTATCAAATTTTAATAGTAAAACTAATAAAACTAGTAATTTAGTGTTTATTTTAAACAAAGCACTTTAACAGTTGTCACTGTTTTTAATTTTAGTGAAGTCAATGAAAAACTATGAATTCTCGAGTAGTTCATGGATTTCCATAATTCCTTCTGTAATGCCTTTTTAAGATTACGTAAATTACTATTAAAAAACTCCAAAAGTCGGCTTTTTATTTGGAGATGATTCCCACCACTTCTAACGGGTGGACAAAATAATAAAACTAGCTAACGTATCTGATACAGAATTCAACTGCATGACAAAAGAGCATATAATTTTTCATATCAATGAATATTTTCCAATTTATAACGATGTGAAGATTGCAAAATTACCATTGAAATATTTCTACTTAGAGACTGATTTTAGTAATTCAAAAAGTGTTCCATATACTGAAAATGAAGACCATAAAATAACAAATACTCCTGTTTTCTCCTTATTTATATGTACGATGAACTGCCCAAAAAAATAGCAGATTAAATTTGGCCCTCGAACATTTATAAGTCAAAATGTAATATTTAAAGGTCTTCAAATTTTCCTTAATGTCAATGTTTTATATCCCTACAGTTTTAAAAATAACGATGTTATGTACGAGCCAATGAGTATTTTGTAATTTTTCTTAAGTCTGTAGTAATTATCCTGCTTCTATTGGTCGTTGATCGAAAATTTCAAAAATCGTTATTGGCTTTTGTTAAAACACAGTATTACTAACACAATCTTTTGAGCATTTTTGATGCACTCATTTTAGAAAATATTTTGCTTTATAGAATTATTTCGCGATTTTGCTAAAAGATATTCTGCAAATAATTAAAAAACTGTTATGTTAATTGAAAAAAATATATGGAAATCAGAAATAAAGCTTATAAAGTGGTCTTTAATTAATATTCTATCGTTTTTCGCTTAACGTAACAGTTTTTCCTTTATTTGCAGAAAAGAAATGTACAGTAACATCACGCCACTTTTCTGTAATTTAAAGCGTATTTTCTAAACCGACTGAGCTTCATGAAAAACAAATAAAACTGTTTAAAATGTTTATTCTACAACCAATAGCAGCAAGAGAACTTCAAACTTACGAAAAAATTGCGAAACATTCATTGTTTCGCACATAACCTCGTTACTTTAAAAGTTGTAGGGACATAGAAAAACACAATATAAAGAGAATTTCAAGACCTTCAGTTTCTATTATATGTGTTTTTAACATGAGGCTGGTTTTTGAGATATTTAACACTAATTATTATATTTCAACGTATGAACGCTCCAGCGTCATGTCACCGTACAAAAAATAAGGAATAAACCAAAGTATTTGTCACTTTATGGTTTTCTTTTTTATGTAAGACCTCTTACTAATTATTTGTGGCACTTCTTGAATTATCTATGATAAGGAGTTCCAAAGTGCCAATTTTTCAATCATAAAACCGCAATTTTCAAACCGTTGTAACTTTTAAAATATCTATTGACATGAAAAATCGTATACTGTCCTTTTTTCGTACAATTGACTTCTCCATTATATAAATTGGTTACTTTCTTATGTTTTGTCCATCCACTAGAAAGCATTATATAAATTGGTTATTTTCTTATGTTTTGTCCATCCACTAGAAAGGTGGAAACCACCTCCAAATAAAAGCCAACATTTGGAGTTTTTTAACATTAAGAAGGAATCATAAATATCTATTCAGCTTCTCGAATAATCCAAGACAAGAAGCCTCACTGACTCCACTATTTTAAGTGTTAGAAAAGCTTGCTGCAACCAACAGCTCTTTCCATCCATGGTAGTTTAGAATCGCATATTTTTATTTGGTCGGAGTCACTCCTCCCTGTCGGGAAAGAACAGTATTTCTACTCCCTAATAGGAGTTTTTTGGATACGTGCAGGAAATGATAGACTGGATGTCGTACCTGTCGGTGGTATCAGTGCTGTGTTTTGTCAAATTCTTCGCCATGGGACCCGGAAGCATTCCTTGGATGATCACTGCCGAACTCTTTTCACAAGGACCTCGTCCAGCTGCCATGTCAATTGCTGTGTTAGTTAACTGGATGGCCAACTTTATAGTGGGGATAGGATTTCCGCATATGATGGTAAGTGCAAATAATATTTCATTGATCTAAAAAAATTATGGATAGCAATTAAGGAGGTTGAGGCGTTACAGTCCCAACCAAAAGTAAGCCGAATTCTAAATCGGAACTTTTCCATAATAAATTATTACAAAAGGTTATAAGTCGATGATACCAATAACTATTGTCATAAAGGCATAAATAATTCATTTATTATTATTAATTAATTATTTAAGTAGATTTAATTATTTGACTTAATGAATTAACTTTTGGATGTTTCGTCCAAACTTATTAAAAAAAAAAGTTATGTAGATATCTATGTATTTTACAAACTTGTTTCAGTAAATAATAAAAAAAAAAATGAGAAGCAGTAAAAATTAAAATTAAATCATTAAATAATTGAAAAATCGGTTAAAAATCATTAACGAAAAGAGAAATTTGACAGTTTACAAACGTTTAATGTTTTTTTTTTATTTAATCAAATTGGAAACAATATTAAAATGTGCGTAAGACATCAATCCTTTACATAGTTAGTTTTCGGAACTCCTGACATTATTTGGTTATTTGTTATAAATTGAAATGTACTGTTTGCATGCTGGGTTGACATATTATCCATAAGACTATATGTAAAAGTTTTTTTAAATTCTTAACTTTATGAGTTTCCTGATGACTTTGGATTTTTTACAGAAGATTGCGCCGTATAAAGATCTATTAACAAATCTTTATTTTAGTTTTTTTTTTTTTCATTATTTTCGTCTAACGCCTCAACCTCCTTAAGCGATTCGTCTTCCTTTTTTTTAAATTTCGTTTAGATGCTGAATGGATAATATTATTAATAGTATTCTATACTGAATATTTTAAAAGTACTGATATATCGGATAATTGACATTTTATAAATTGATAACAGTAGCAGTGGGAAACAATTACAATCGTAACTAATAAGAATACGTGTAAAATTATATAATTCAAATTGGGTTCAGTATTTCTACTATTTCTGGCATAGATTTTGCTCAATTTACTCTTAATGTTTTTGCAAAACAATATTTTTGTAGAGCATTATATTCTGTCAACTATGTCAAAATACAGATTCTACTATTTTTGTAAATTACTACATAAATCATTTTCATTTCTTAGGTCTGCAAATCTCTGACATATTTTATTAAATTAGATAAATATTTCGTAAATAATTACATGCGACTTTATATTTAAATATCATAGTTTGCAGGACTATAATTTCTTACTTATTATTTCACTCATGTAAATTGTAAAAATATATAGTATTTATAGTAATATGTAAGTTGGCCCTTACCTGCCTGAAACTATTTCAGTTTCCTACTGTTAAATTTCGAATTATCTAAGCTCTTACAATGTATCATTACTATTTATTAAATAAGACAGAAGATACTTTAGGCATAAGTATCATGTAAATGTAGTAAGAGAGCTAACAGCCTTCAGAACCTTAACAACGGAGTTACAAAATAATTATCGCTACGGCAAATTAAATAGAAATGTCTATTAAGCAGGCAAATCCATTATTTCATGTTTAAATCAAACGATATAACGCTACATATAGAGACAAATTAAACACACTTGCTCTGGGAAGATATGAGCGTAAAATGTACTTAAGTAAACAGTAATATGTCATTAATTCGGGAAATCAAAACTATGCGCGGTGCATTACAATTCATAGCACCTGTTCAACCCTTCAGAGAGCACTCTATGCTTAACTAAATATATTAAGTTATCAATTTTTAAACTTCTTAAATTGAAAATAAGGATTGAGTCTAAAGTTAAGTATACATTGTCAACTGTAAACTATAATATTTGACCTATTGCTACGGTGTAGAGAGGTGGGACATGCAGGTTATTCTGATCCACAGACCAAAGTGTATATACAATGAATATTACAATTTTTAAGCCAAATGTTAGTAATAAGTTCTCACAGTTCTATATCTACACTTCCTTAGATTATTATTTAAAAATTACAGTATTTAATTAATGGGAACATTCCTCGAAGGCGTCGTATTAATACTTTATATAATATGATATCTAATAACTGCATGAATTTGAAAAGCATTAGCCAAATGACCGTAACGAGGAACACTGTATGCAGTTTAGTATATAAATGTAATTAGGAACAAGAACTATAAAATTGCTAACTGAAGCGAAACAGCACAACTAAGAGCAACACAAATTCATCTAATAATGTTACATTTCGATTATGAATATTTAGTCTATTTGTATCATAAATTATTGTAATGAGATTAGAGTCCGTGCACTTACCTAATAAAGTTCAGCTAATAATAACAAGGGACACACAAAAAAATTTGTTTCTAGTCTTTTGACCAAACCACTCTACCCTTATGTATTTTGAGTCGCTGAATCTAAATCAGGCATAAGAATTGTGCCTACACCTACTAGTTTATCTTTATGGTTCAAAAATAGTCCAAAAATGGGCAAGAAGGGAAGTTTCTAATAATTTGTCAAAGTAAAGAAAAAAAATTACCCAGCAACCGGGTAACTGCAAGTAACTTATTATTTACACTCAATACCCATATTACAGCAAAACAACCCCTTACGGGTTATAGAACCCCCTCCCCCCCCTTAATGATGAAATCCCATGTATCAAGTTAAGAAATCTGAAATAATTTTTTTATGAGTGGAAATTTTTGGACTTTTAATTTGATTACAAGCTACCCCTAGGGTGAGGTAGAACTACCCCCAAAAAAAATGAGTCATGTGGAAATAAGTAGAAATAAAGTCCTGCGATTCTCAGCACATTCTGTATATTCTTAAGTCAATTTTAAGACACTTGGTTACAAAAAGACATCAAAACAATAAAGTACTGTTAAGGGGAGGGCATAACTACCCCCAATTAAAGAAAATATATCCATTGCATTTTAAAAGAGTAAAGTAATTTTTTTATTAATTTACTTTTATAATAATTTTGCGTGCCGGTGGTATGAAAATATTTACTTTCAACTTATTCAAAAACAACCTTTGATTTTTTCAGAAAATCGAAAGTAAAATAGTGTTTATTTGGAAAAAAAAATGAATTAAATAAATATTAAATATTTAATAGTCGTGGACAAAGCATAGTATTCTACTCGCATATAATGGCTATTATTCACTCTGGTGATCAACCTTCACCATCGTGAATAATAGCCATCATTATATGCTCGTTGAATAATATACTAATTAATACGTGTAGAAAAAGCATAGCATTACATTCGCGATTATGACTATTATTCACTCGCCTAACGGCTCAAACATCCTCTTCATGAATAATGGCTCATATAATAATATACTATTATGTTTTTTTGTAATCAAGTGTCTTATAATGGGCAGTTTTACAGCACCTCAGGGGTTGATTGTGATCAAATTGAAAGTCCAAAAAAATCCATTCAAAAGAAAAATCATTTCAGATGTTTTAACGTGACACGGGGGATTTTATCATTTAAGGGGATTTCATAACCTATAAGAGGTTGTTTTACCATAATATGGGTATTGAGTGTAAAGAAGAGGTTATTTACAGTTATCCAATTTTTTCTCTGTACCTTGACAAATTCGTAGAAACTTCCCTTGTTGGCCCATTTCTGGACTATTCTTTAACCATAAAAAACTGGTGGGTATAAGTACAGTTCTGATACCAGACTTGGATTCAGCGGCTCAAAATATATAAGGTTAGAAACAAATATTTTAGGAATAGTCATATTTTTCTTGTTATTATTCACAGCGTCTTAGCAGACTTTTTGTGATCCGTGATTGACGTATATTTGCTGTATGCCAAGTCCGACAGCATAACGTCATTTTTCATGTTTGCCTGTTAGACATACGGCCTCACCAACGCTCTTGCAATCGGCTCCTCGATAATAACAGCGTAATACTTTGAAGAGCGTCCTCTTCATCTCTGTCATCTGATTCTTCCCTAAACTATCAACCATTCTATGTTGTCCTTTCTGCGGATAATATGACCAAAAATTTAGACGACTTGGAAGAATATGATGCTGGAAAGTCTCTTTGATGATTTACTCTCGGAGAATTGAGTTGTTGATTTTATGAGCTCTCTAGAGAATTCGCAGCAAACGTCTCCTGCCACATCTCGAAAGCATTGATTTCCCTACATCTCTGCATCTCTAAGGGCCCATGCGTAACAAGGACGAGGCATAAAAATAGACGGAGCAAATATGATATTTGAGTGTTTCGTAATATTTTGCTCAACTAACAAATTACCTGTCATGCCATTTGTATTCTTCATAGGATTTAATATTCGTAGTTGCCGATATTAAACACAATGACGTCGAGATACACCATCTTCTAATAGTTACTTCACAGTTAGTTATCGTGTCTGGGTGATTTTCATTTGTCCGGTCTACAGTCATAGTTTTCATTTTGTTGTAATTTATAGTTAAACTATAATCAGAACTTATTATTTGAATGATAACTAGCAGATGAATGAGTTCATCCTCGCTTGCTGCAAAATGAAATTTTAAGAGGAACTATAGTCCAGCCGGTAAAGTAAAAAATACACCAGAATCTTGCAAAAAATGTTATCTGAGATTCTCCTTCCGTAGCTGTTAGTGCGAGGATTAGACATCACAAAACCACAAAAATCAGCTCTGGGATGCCGCGCAACCCTTCAAAAAAATCACCCCTTCGGTGAAAAAAGCCTTATTTACTGATAACTCGTTAACCGTTGAATATATAAAAAGATTGCTCATCATAAAAAGGAAAGCTTGACTAATCGCCTAAAAAAAGTCCTTTTGTAATTTGTAAATTGTTCTTGTATATGCCATGGTTTTCGAGAAAATCGGTATTGACAAAAATTGCAAAAATTTGTATTTTTAATGCGCGCGAATTTTTGTTTATTTGGACTTTTTTGCACGCGGCCTATATAAAAATTGAATTGCTCGAAAACCAAAAAAGCTAGGAAGAAAAATCAAAATAGGTTTTAAAGGGAATATAAAATACTCTCTTGTGTTGCCGCTTTTGAGGGCTATTGATATTTATTAGTATATAAAAATAAGAATGTAATATAGTTATCTCTTGATTTTTTGTGCATCTAACTATTCACAGGCCCATAAAAAATAACTGACTCTAATATAAGTTATAAATGTTATGTAAATCTTTTAGTTCCAGGTAGTACTTCAATGCAGAAAAAGTTAGGAATAAAAATATTCGCATTTTTAAATTTAGCAGCATGTTAAAGTTAGCCAAATAAAATCCAAAAAAACCTGCATGTTCAATTTTTTTATGATATTTTTTTAATACATTTAACTATTAAATGATTAGAAACAATAATTATATGATATATAAACTAAAAAAAAATTGAGCTAAATTTTCAAGATGTTTGGCTCTATTTATTTTTAGGAAACAATAAAAAATTGGCCAAAATTTGGCTAACTTCAACATGCTGGTAAATTTGTAAATCTGAATATTTTTATTACTAAAATATAATGCATTTGTGACTTTTTTATAATAATAATAATAATAACTTTATTTATAGCTTATAAAAAATATGCATAAAAATTATTACTATGGGTCTGTGAATAGTTAAAAGCGAAAAAAATCAAGAGGTAACTATACCATATTGTTATTTTTATATACTACTAGATATCAATAGCCATCAAAATTAGAAATACAAAAGAGTATTTTTATCTCCTTCAAAACCCATTTTGCCGTGCGCATTAAAAATGCAAATTTTGCAATTTGTTTCAATATCGATTTTCTCGAAAACGATAGCATATACAAAAACATTACAAGGCAATTAGTCAAGCTTTCTTTTTTATTATGTGCAATTTTTTAATATCTTCAACGGTTAACGAGTTATCAGCAAAATAAGGCATTTTTCACCGAAGGGATGGTTTTTTGGGAGGTTGCGCGGTACCCCCAGAACTGATTTTTGTGGTTTTGTGATGTATAATTCCTCCACTAACAGCTACTGAAGGAAAATCTCAGATAACATTTTTGTTATGAAAATCTTTATAATTATTAGACTACTAAGATTTTCAGCCCGAATTATGCATTTTGGTGAAAAATATCAGGAGCAAAGTTGTAGAGCCATAAAATTTCTTACAAATTTTGTCTCTACGTTTTTTTAAGTTTTTTTTCGAATTTTGCATAGTTTCGCCGCTAGAGGGCGCGAAAGAAATATATATATATATATAAACAGATTTTCGGGCCCTCTAACGGCGAAACTATGCTGAATTCGAACAAAACATAGAAACGGTTTGTAGGAAATTTTATTCTCTACAACTTTGCTCTCCTGATATTTTTCACCAAAATGCATAATTTTGACTAAAAATCTAAAAAAGGCGCAAAGTCTCTTTATATATTGCTTTCGCGTCCTCTAGTAACGAAACTATGCGGAATTCGGACAAAACGTAAAGATGAGAATTTGTGGGAAATTTTATGCTCTACAACTGTGCTTCTGACATTTTTTAGCAAAATGCATAATTTTTCCTCAAAATAGAGGAAAAGTGAAAAAGCGCTAAAGTTCATATATATGTATATATTTTTCAAAAAACGCTCTTTTATTAGAACTGTGGGGGGGTGAAAATCAAGTTTAGACAAATGCTTCACTTTTTACAGATCTCATGGTTGTGGGAAATTTTCCATAAAACTAATTTTTTTTACTAATTTGAAGGGATTAATAAGAGGCCTCGCGTATGTAACTTCACAGACCGTTTCACTCCTTCCGACCCACGGATTTTGAAATAAATATATATTTACCAACAATTTGATCCCAGTTGTGTCCGTTTCGCTTAATAGAAAAAAAGTAGTTTTTTAAATTTTAAAATTTGCCAAGTATATCCGGCTCAACCATATTGTCAGAAAATTGGGTTTCCTTGGTTTGCAGGTCTCCAAAAAATGATTTATGGCCATTTTCTACCGTTTCGTATACTTTCTAAGATTTAATTAAATTTTATAATTTGACATGCTGTAGCGGCCTTAGGGCCCACGGCAGACCCTTGGTCCTTCGTTCGAATTTATAGAAGAGGTCAACAGCTTTCCGAAAAACCGAATTTCGGCCATTACGGAAACTCTAGGATCAATTGCACTCGTCTCTCATCTTGCTTAATGCCTCTGAAACATGAGTCGTTAGAGAGACAGAAGAACGTCGTATTAATGCTTCCAAAATGATTTTTATTATTATTTTAGATTTGATGAATAAAAATGCGTTACATGATATATTGTCAAAAAGAAAATACTCTATTAATTGTTGGTATTTCCCGCCTGACTTATTATTATCTCTTAACACTCTCAGAAGTAAATATCGGAATACAGCGGTTCAACAAATATATATGTAAAAAAATAATAAAAAATAAAATTAAAAAAAATGAAAATAAAAGAAATAAATAAAATAAAATAATAAATATTTTAAATTGTAAGAGCTCATAAAGAAAACGAAGTTAGATACGAACACACACACATACTTAAAAAAAAATTAAATTAAATTTTAAAAAAATCGTATAGAAAAAAAGAATAAAGAAATAAAATGCATAAATCAACACATAAGATTGTAATAAATGTATGTAACATAGGATTGAATAGTGTGAGCAAAAATGTAATCATGTAGTTCTAAATAAGGTTACAGGAAGGTATTGGAATTACATACACAAAGGAAATCAAAAGCTGATCTAACACTTTCAACCTAATTTAAAAATAAAATAAATAAGACTTGCTAGTTGGCTACGACCAGTGCCATTAAACTGACACACACACTCACACAACAAATATATATGTAAGAATCTCGTTAGAAGTCTCATTTTTCCAACGATATTTACGTCGGATATTCTTTTGTATCTCGTCGAATAAAGGAAATATCTTGTATAGAAGTATTCCACATTCTTACGTCTTTACGTCGCAACTCTTAAAACAGATCATTTCAAACGTTTTCAAAGAATTTGTTGTTTATTAGAATTTGAGCAATTCTTGTAAAACATTTTTGGCACAGTTTATTAATCTAGCCATCCTCGAGGGTCCTCAAAAAATGTACTATTTGAAATCTCCAAATATTTTATATCTGGTGGCTCCGTTCAATTTTCCGAAATTATTAAATAAATATAGCCTTACACGTTGCAATAATATAGTAATAAATAAATCGATAATATCCAGGTGTTGGAGTTGTAATAGGTAAAAAACTATATCAAAAGCAAACGCAATTTGATCGTTAAAATGGACATTAACACACTTTATTGTTTATTAGGAAATGCCCATAGATTTATCCAGTCTATTAATTGTTTTACTTTCCTTGCGTATGTTGTAGGAGTTAATTTAATCCAATTTATTGACACTTCGAAGTATGTGTTTCCCTTTTCAAGCAATGCATGTAATTAATATTATTTTGTTTTGTGCTTTCAGATTAATGAACTGTAAAAAGTCGGATGTTATTAACTTCGTGCAGATATCAACTTACGTAATGTCGATTTACATAAACCGGGTATAGGCTATTACATACTGGGAAAATTATATCATATCTTGATTCGAACTGACAGTATTTTTTCAGCGCATGTTTAACTAAAAATTCATTGGAAAATACACAAATACTATTTCATAGATTTTAAATAATTTTTATTAATTAAATAGGGCTCCATTGCAAAGTAGACTTTATTGCAGTGAATTTTGTAGTAGGGAATCAACAGAGCTGAAAGTAATTAAATTACTAATTTAAATACTTTTTTTAAAGGTAATTCTAATTCAATTACATTATTCAAGGCAGTAATTATACTTAAAAATTATTCATTCCTCAAGCGATACTCTGAAAGTACCTTTGTAGAGTAGTTAATTACTTATCGAAATTACTTCAAGTAAGTAATTACTTCTCTAATAATTTTAAATCTCTAGACCAATTTGGATACTATAGAGTTGAATTGTTTTAACAGATGCTAATAAAGCTATTTCTACCAATGCAGCTTTGAAATCCGGGCATGAAAAGGCTATTCATAGGTGCTCTTTGTTGATTGATTGATTTTCCAGCGTAATGTGGGCATTCCTGCCGATTCCGGGCATCCATGGAGGTTCGTTCCAACACGCAGCTTGGTCGTCCGTCGAATACGCCCAACAGACGGCCAAACCGCGTGCTGGAACCAAATCTGGGATGTTTTATATACCGCCGGACCGACTGCATACGCCGGGTTGGACATTGGACATGTTTGTTGTCAGCAACGAGAGCCGCATGACGCATGTGGTGCGAATACAGGATGAAAAGTGTAGGTGTTCGTAAGATGCTTCTAAGTTTCCATGCTTCTATTAAGTTTCCATCTGTCATCATCGGCTGGGATGTGCAGGTGCTTGCAAGATGCTTCTTTTTAGTTTCTATGCTTCTTTTAAGTTTCCATCTATCGTCATCTCCTTATTTTTCTTCTTCTAAGTTTTCTGTTTCTTCTGTTTCTGGCTCTGGCAGCTTATATTTTTTATTTTTTTGTTCTTATTTATTAACCGTTCAGCAGGTAAATATCCATTTACGGTGGAGTTGCTGGGAAGGGTCCTATCTCACGGTAACAATGTTTTTGGCGCTTTTTGAGAAAAGGTTCGAAGGGATAGTTTGCTCACCCTGTAGGTATGTCGTTTCTTTGAAACAATCGGTTTCAATTTACAATAATTATTTTCAACTGCCGCCTTTCAATTCCGGGTATTTTCTATTTCATTATCTAAATTTGTTCTCTGTTGTTTAATAAACTGTCCTATGACAAGGATTAATAAATCAATAAATAAATATCTTTTCAATTTTAATTTCTAATTTTTCGATATAAATAAGAAAATAGACTTCATTAACGAGCTAAACTAAATGAAAATAAAGTGAACAAAAACTTATCTGTTTCATTCACATCTGGCTGGCTGTTGCTTATTTTATATCACCCCCTTGAAGAAGGCACCGGATCCATCCAGGTATAGATTTTACGGTCAAGCAGTACACTTTCTCGGGTTGTTTATATACACTCTTTTGTGTTGCTTTATTCAACCGACATAATTTAATCAAATATCACCTATATGAAATAACCAGACTCGTGCTAATTTATATCAATCAATCCAGAATTGTTTATGCTTTAATTCAATACAATTTCGACGATTTGTTGCCGCTTTATCCGGATATACCTCGAGATCTTGTAGGAGCCACGAAACACGTGTCTGTCACCGAATTCGACACACTTTGACGCTATTCACAAGTGCTCTTTGTTATAGAAAAAAGCAGGAAGACCAAAGACCGCAGAGATGATCAAAAATATTCTTGGACATACATTAAGTTACCCAACAGTATCCAGGTGGAATTCGTTTTATAATTCAATTTCACAAATCCTCAAACATAAAGATAAATTAAAAAATTTTATTGTGAAACTGGATATTAATGATCCCTTTAAGAACACAGAAATTCAATATTTAGAAAAATGTGCAATTCTGGAAACTATAGTGTACGTATTGCGGTATATTTAAACACACTACTTTATTACCAAGTATACTCCCAAAAATTTGTGTATTATTTCTTTGAAATACTACCGCTTCTGTATTGATGCCAAACGGCAATCTTAAAAACCTATATCTACCCAGCGGAGTCGCAAAAGTACATAATTTTGACGATGTTTCATCTATTTCTATCTGATAAAATTAATCTCTTAAGTCTAATACTGAGAAATATTTTTTACGTTGAAGTTTATAAAAGGAGAACACAATAATTTCTCCTGTTATTTATTACCTAATATTTTATCGTTAAAAGTTAAGTTAGAAAAACTGAGTGATAATGGTAATAATGTTATTATACGTAGGTCTTATAACTAAGAACAGCAAAATAATTATCGTTAAAGTTAGACAAGCACTACAAAGACGGTTTTTATATTTATTTATCATCAATGATAATTCAATTCAAATTCAATTGCTGCTTTGACTATTCCAGCTTAAAATTACGGTGACTGAACGTACTGACAGAAACAGACAATTCAGCTGACATGATAAGGATAATACAGCTGATACTGAATAAAGCAGCAGGTTTGTTTTCTCCAGTCATGTTAAGCAGGAGGCAACCACAGCCAAATTTGGAAAATGAAACGACACATAACAATATTTTTGATTTCAAAGAAGATCCATTGACACGAATATATCCGCAACTTCCTGTTCCCGAAACTGAAAATACCCAAGGATTAATTAACAATAAAATAGAATTTGCGTTACTAAAATATTAGGAAGAGTCCAGAGGTAATATTGAAATTCTGGAAGATTACCCGCTTATTAAAACAATATTCATAAGATACAATACCGGTTTACCGTCCTCTGTCCCTGTTGAAAGGCTATTTTCTTTCTGCGCTTATATAGGCTTACCTAGACGCCACGCTCTCTCTGTCAGACAAATTGTTTGAAAAATTAGTCCTATTAAGAGGAAACATAAACATATAATATTATTCGCATTTCATAGTTTGTCATTTTTACATTTGTTTTTAGTTATAGATTCTTATTGCTTTGTGATTTCTATCTTTACTGATTAATAAGAAATTTACGTTAATCTTCCGTTTGTATTATTCAGTATTTGTACATGTTTTTAATTATTTGTACACTGACAAACTAACTTATGATTTACTAAATATCTCCCATTTCCATTTTAACAAATTTAGAAGCTGTAGAGTAATTATAAGGGTAATTTGTTTATTCAAATACAATTACCAAATAATTTAATTACATTTTTCAGTAGTAATTTAATTACATGGCAACCAAATTACTTTTTAACATAAGTAATTTGCAATTAATTACTTAGTAGTAATTTTTCCAACTCTGGGAATTAAAAGCCACAAATTCACTCATAGGATGGATACTAGAATAGTTCAAAATATTTATGAACATTAATTCCAATTTTTCTTTGTCTCGACTCCCAGATTTATTTGAGAGCCTAAAAAGTTGTCTCCGTATTTGTGTAAAATCGGCATGTGGTGTCCTATAAAGGAGTCTTATGGGTTTCGTTAAAGAAAAACTGTTCTATTCTCTGAACAATTCTAAAGAGGGAACTCTTATGAGACTTCTGTTTCACTGCATTTTAACGATTCTGTCGAAAATTTACGAAATAATGTCTTTTAAGGCTGTGTTATCAATGTCAAAATACCGCGTTCACAGTCGTAAATCTTTCAACATATTGTTCTCAAAAACAAACCAACAAAAATCGGATATGATTTAAATATTAGAACTAGTTAACTTAAATCTAGTACGTATCATATTTTATATTTGAAAACTAAATCAAATTAAATATTTCCTTTGGATTATTACACGCGAACGTGCCACTGAATCGTCCGTAATTCACCATTAATTATTTTATATTCTTTAATGGGACTCAAATATTCAAATAAAATATGATACGTACTAGAATAAATATATTAAATGTAAAAAAAAGTTAAAACTCGGCATAATATTTGCTCCTAAGGGAGATTAATATGTTAGAAAAAATGTATTCAATTTTGCCAATTTAATTGGACGGTTTACTAATAGAGAGCGAAGCAGTAGCTATTCGAAGTACCAACTATGCTTCAAATCACTAAAAACTGCAGGGTCGAACTTTTTGTTTTGTCTGCCATTTGAAATATAGCTTAAAATAATTTAAATTTACTCACCAATTGAATTGTTACATTTCTAGTAGCCCGGGAGGCAGCGACAGATTTTTCGCGTTAATATCTATAAAGCTAGATTTTTTTTCAAAGAGAGTTTAGATAGTATCTATAATGAAGGCGCAATTCTACCAAACTCTTAGTTATGCATAAATGAGTAAAAAATTAAATATTTAAAATTTCGTTTTTCGAATTGTCACGAATTGTCAAGAAATGATGATTCGCCTTCGCTCCTGCCGGCCCCAATTTTCGATTTTCACCTCGCGATTCATGTTGTACGGTCATTGCCGACCTTCTCCTCGCCATCGAGATATAGAACGGGTCTCCGATTGCCGTATTTGTTCAGTTCTTACGTTTGAAAAAGTGACTTGCGGTCGTGCCAATAGGCGACTATTTTTAAGTGGTTTCCCGAGTTCGAATCCCGCCCGGGGATATTTTTTTTTCATTTTCAATTTTTTGGCACATATTTTTGATTCTATAATTGCGATTTGCTCCGTTCTATTGCATTTTTCGGAGAAGTTTTGCATTTTCCGCCGCGGAATATTAAGATGCTCTATTTGGATCAAAAATCACATTCTACTTCCGGGTGGCTAAATCTTTGGTAGACATTGCAAAAACGGCAATACGTAGTCAAATCACGACAATTATATTCCTCATTAGTATTAATGAACAGACAGTATTTTTATAGATCTGTTAATAAGCTTTTATTTACTCCATTGTGTTATATTATTTTGGTTAGGAAATTTCTAATTTTTAATCGAAATAGTGCAGATTAATATTTCGCGGCGGAAAATGCAAAACTTTTCAGATTAATGCAATAGAACGGAGCGAATAGCAATTATAGAATAAAAAGTATCTGCCAAAAGATTGAAAACGAAAAAAAAAAGTATCCCTGGGCGGGATTCGAACTCGGGAAACCACTTAAAAATAGTCGCCAATTAGCACGACCGTAAGTCAATTTTTCAAACGTAAGAACTGAATAAATACGGCGATCGGAGACCTGTTCTATGTCTCGACGGCGAGGAGAAGACCGGCGATGACCGTACAACGAGATTCGAGAGGTGAAAATCGAAAATTGAGGGCGGCAGGAGCGAAGGCGAATCGTCATTTTTTGACAATTCGTGACCATTCCAAAAACGAAATTTTCGTCCATCTGTTTTTTTCTTTAATTTTTTACCCATTTATGCACCACCAAGAGTTTGGTAGAATTGCACCTTCATTATAGATGCTATCTAAACTCTCTTTGGAAAAAAATCTAGCTTTATAGAAATGATTTCAGTCGCTGCCTCCCGGGCTATAGTTTATTCTACATCTTCAATAACTTTTTGTTAGTAATATTGCTAATAAATCAGGAGCATATCTAATTATAACATATCATTACTGTAAAAAGTAATTTTTATATGGAGTAAATGTACCTATTTGTAATCCAGATTGTGAAAAATCAATGCCACGCGGGATTAAAAAGAACTTTGATCTTGTGGCATATAGACAAACTACCTTTGCATACACTCTAATAGTGTAGATTGTAGATAATCAATTATTATTTTGAAAGAGTAAAATGTCTCTTACTCCCCGAAGGAGAGCTTACATTTTTTCTGGGAGCAAAAATGACACGTTAGTTTTTGAAAATGATAACTAAACTAGCAGTACAGAAATATTGTTTCGAAGAATTCCGATTTTCTCATTTCCTCAAGCACGCAAAATGTCTTTCCATTGTTTTAGTCTGGTTTTTGTAATTTCCTTTTTCAAACATTATAATTTTATGGTTATTCATTGCTTGTCGTGTGTATGTGTTTTCGTGATATTTCACTTTCGGCGTGAAAGTGATCATCATCAAGTGACGAAAATTTGATGTTTAAGGAAAAGCCTGCAAAAGTTCGCACCCGCAGTGCGTAGGAAGACGAGAGAAGTCGATTGGCGGACACCTGAGTGTTCCATCTGCGTTCTTCTTCTGAATAGGGCCTTCAGAAATTTGAAAATTTGTCACATTTTCCATGTTTAGGTGTTTTTCGTTGAATTTTTCTTTCGGTGTGAAAGTTAAAATCATCGGGTGAAAAACAATTCGATGTTTTAGGAGAAATCTAAAAAAACAGGGATACGCAGTAAGCGGAGCAAAATCGAATAGTGGACACCGAAGTTTTCCATCTGTGCTGTTTCTCTGAATAGGGGCCTTCGAAACAGTTTCCCAATGGAAAATGTCAAATTTTCCGTGTTTACGAGTTTTTCGTGATATTTTACTTTCGGTGTGGGTAGGAGTAGGTATGAAGGTGAGAGAAATCGAATGGCGCAAACCGCTCTTTATCTCGTTTCGTTTTCGAGATACGATCGGGGGAAGCGATCCTTACTTTCCGAGATACGTCCGCTCAAAGACTCCGGAAGGTAAAAATCGAAGTTTCTCACCTCTTCCCGAGGTCATATCTCGAGAACTAAACGAGATAAAGAGCTGCGGTTTACGCCATTCCATTTCTCTCGCCTACCTAGTTACTAGTCCAAATAGGTAGGTTAAATCGCAAAAATGTGACCGGAGGGGATCTCTACAGGAAAAGTTGTATTGAGCTGAGATGTAAAATAAAAAGTCTAATATATTATTAGTCCTACACTTTCCTTAAGGGTACAAAAAGGATGAAATTGTTTATTTTTGCGTATAAATCGAGAACGATGAGAGATATGGAAAAGGTTTCAGATAAAAAAATGTAGAGCTAATAATTTGGCTTAGGAAAGGTCACATGCGTTTACATCCCATTTTTGATTGTTTGGCTGTAAGATCTGTCTGACTTTTAGGGGATGAATGGAATAATAAAAAAATCGTTTAAAATCGAAAAGTTGATGCTTTTTGTTATTTCTTTTCTGAATCCCCTTAAAATAATTTCAACTTTCTTTGCAGAGATAAAGTTCCTCTGTTTGTTTAGATAGAAGTTATAAACATCTGAATTTTTAAATTCACGACTTTTCAGGGCTAAACGCTTTACTTTAATTTTTTTCAAGCAACACTGACCTCTTAATGAAATTTCTTTAAAAAAATTCCATTACAGTTTTTTTTCTCACGCATGCCAACGTTGATATCCAGATATAATTACTACAATTCCTACGATTTTTATTTCACTCAACGCCACTGCAATATAGTCGTTGTAACTTTTTCTAGAAAATTGATCCCTCTTGTACGCTTAATTGATTGCTGATTAAATTTCCAATCCGATGATTTTCCGGTAATTTTTGCGTGAGATATGGACCGCTAAAGTGAGTCCAGCTTCGAGGACCAATTCTCCCAAACAAAAAATCTTACGAGCTCGATGGCATATTTAGCTATTTAAAATCAAACGAGAAATCGAGTGGCGCAAACCGAAAGTCGCTGCGGTCCTTCGTTTCCGAGATACGGCCGCTCAAAGTTAGCGGAGAATGAAAATCGAAGTTTTTCACCGCTTCCACCGAGAACGAAACGAGACACAGAGCTGTGCTTTGCACCATTCCATTTCTCTCACCTTCCTACGTCCTCCTGAATTTGTTTAGATTTTTTCTGAAACGTCGAAATTTTGTCACCCGACGATAACCACTGTCATTCCAAAAGTGAAATGTAACAACACCTACTCATGAAAAATGTAACATTCTTTCACGTTCCGAGGGTCCTACCTACATAAAGAACACAGAAAGAGAACGCCACTGTGCTCTATTCGATTTGTCTCCCATTACTGCATACCCCTTAATTTTTTCAGATATTTACTAAAACGTCGAAATTTTGTCGCCCGATGATGACCACTTCCATACCGAAAGTGAAATATGACATTTTCACTTTCCGAGGGTCCTATCCACATAAAGAACGCAGACGGAGAATGCCACTGTGCGCTATTCAATTTCTCTCCCCTTACTGCGTACCTCTGATTTTTTTCAGATTTTTCCTAAAACATCGAAATTTCGCCCGATGATGACCACTTTCATACCGAAAGTGAAATGTCACGAAAAACACCTACACGAAAAATGTGACATTTTTTCACTTTCCGAGGGCCCCATCCACATAAAGAACGCAGACGGGAACGCCACTGAGTGCTATTCGATTTGTCTCCCATTATTGTATACCCCTGATATTTTTCATATTTTTTCTAAAACATCAAAATTTTGTCACCCGATGATCACTTTCATACCGAAAGTAAAATGCCACGAAAAACACCTACACATGAAAATGTGACATTGTTTCACTTTCCGAGGGCTCTATCCACATAAAGAACGCAGACGGGAACACCACTGTGCGCTATTCGATTTGTCTCCAGTTATTGCATACCCCTGACTTTTATCATGTTTCTTCTAAAATATCAAAATTTTGTCACCCGATGATGATCACTTTTATACCGAAAGTGAAACGCCACGAAAAACATCTACACACGAGAAATGTGGCATTTTTTTTACTTTCCGAGGGCCCTATCCACATAAAGAACGCAGGCTGAGAACGCCACTGCACGCTATTCGATTTATTTCCACTTGCTCTGTACCCCTGTTTTTTTTCAGATTTTTCCTAAAACATATAATTTTTGTCACCCGATGATGACCACTTTCATACTGAAAGTGAAATGCCACGAAAAACACCTACACACGAAAAATGTGACATTTTTTCACTTTCCGAGGGCCCCATCCACATAAGGAACGCAGACGGGAACGACACTGAGTGCTATTCGATTTGTCTCCCATTATTGTATACCCCTGATATTTTTCAGATTTTTTCTAAAACATCGAAATTTTGTCGCCCGATGATGACCACTTTCATACCGAAAGTGAAATGCCACGAAAAACACCTACACACGAAAAATATGACATTTTTTCACTTTCCGAGGGCCCTATCCACATAAAGAATGCAGACGGAGAACGCCACTGTGCGCTATTCGATTTCTTTCCCCTTACTGCGTACCGCTGATTTTTTTCAGAATTTTCCTAAAACATCGAAAATTTGTCGCCCGATGATGACCACTTTCATAACGAAAGTGAAATTCCATGATAAACACCTACACACGAAAGAAGTGAAACTGTTCTATTTTCCGAGGACCCTACTCGAAGAAAGAACGCAGATGGAGAACTCCGGTGCGCGACATTCGATTTCTCTCCCCTTACTGAGTACCACCCCTAATTTTTTCAGATTTTTCCTAAAACATTAAATTTTTGTCACCAGATGATGACCATTTTTACATTGAAAGTGAAATGCCACAAAAAACACCTACACACGAAAATCGATGAATACCCATTAAAATTTGAAAAAGAAAATCACAAAAAACAATATCTAACAATAATTGAAACTATTACTGCGTTATTAGATTTTGTAGATAGTTGCGGTGGCTACCGCCTAACGTAACCAGGAATTGTTTAATTATTTACAATCATCAAATCCTATTTCAAAAGTTTAATAGGAACTGAATCATTTTTTATTCACTGCTGTAAATCTAGTCAAGGCTTCCAATAGTGTCCGTACGGCCCTGCACAATTCTGTTGCCAACAACTGATGATGAAATCACTACTTATAGCTAGCCAATTTATTATTCCTATTATATCGGCATAACCATTAGTTCGCTTTTTCTATATACGAATTTACTGTGGCGTGCAAACACATTCTTAACCATAAGAAATATAAGGAAAACTTCATGGTCTCGTATTAATATTGTCCGATTTTGGTCAAACTTGGAGGAGATCATACTTTTAAAATTTGGAAGAAGTCTAGAGGGCGAAACAAAAAGAAACCGCTGCCTAAGGAATCATTACTTCCACATCCAGATTTTTCATCCCAGTCACTTTAAAGAAAGCATTTTGACTATATTTGAACTAACTCTAGTATGTGAAAATTACTGGTCATAGAATTTTAATAATATTTGGGGCAGATGTCATAAAGATAAATCTTATAAAAAACCTGAGGCCTTCGCTTCTAGTATGTACACCAAATCCCAAATTTCTGTACTCTTACCAACTTGCTTTACTTATTTTCCCTTATGTACCCCTTTTTAACCCCCAACCCTTCAACTGAATCATCTCAAAATATAATCTAGTTCCAGATGTCGTTATAGTTTCTGTACTGTTACCAGCTTGCTTTACTTATTTTCCCCTATTTAACCCCCAACTCTTTAACGGATGAATCCAAAAATATAATCCTGATGCCATTATAATAAACTCATCATTATCAGAGGTACACGTATACCAAATTTCAAGTGAATATCTCAATTTTATATTATCAACCCCGTTTAATAACGGAGTGGGGTTGAAAAATGTTATAAAAAATCTGAGGTCTTGTCTTCTAGTACATACGCCGAATTTCAAGTTTCTGTACTGTTACCAGCTTGCTTTACGTATTTCCCCCTATTTAAGCCCCAAGCCTTCAACAGAATCATCTCAAAATATCATCTAGTTCCAGATGTCGTTATAATTCATACGTGTACCAAATTCCAAGTGAGTGTCTCAATTTTATTTTTCAACCCGTTTAATAATGGAGTAGGGGTAGTGGTGGGGGGGGTGAAAAATATTATAAATATATCTGAGGCGTTAGCTTCTAGTACATACACCGAATTTCAAGTTTCTGTAGTCTTACCAACTTGCTTTACTTATTTTCCCTTATTTACGCCTATTTACCCCCCAACCCTTCAACGGAATAATTCCAAAATATAATCTAGTTCCTGATGTCGTTATAATATATACGTAGGTATACCAAATTTCAAGTGAAGATCTCTATTTTATTTTATCAACCCCTTTAGTGGCGGGTGGTGGGGATGTGGAAAACATTACAAAAAATTTTGAGGCCTTGACTTCTAGTACATGCACCAAATTTCAAGTTTCTGTACTCTTACCCGCTTACTTTACTTATTTCCCCCTATTTACCCCTGTTTATCCTCAACCCTTAACCGGATATGTTAAAAAAACAATCCGTTTCCAGATCTTGTCATAATATATATGTGTACAAAATTTCAAGTCAATATCTTAAACCATTCCGGAGAAAACGTGGGGACAAAAAAGTTACAGACAGACAGAATTTTTTTTTTTTCGCTCAAATTTAAAATCTCGACGTTTCATGAAATTCTAAACCTATTTCAAGAAAAAAAAGTTTTGAATTTTTTTTACGATTACTATACTTCCAATCCACTACATAGATGTGGACGTAATAAACTCATCATTATTAGAAGTACCTGAATATGTTGGATGCAATTCTGCCCGCGATTGTGTTCAATATTTTTCTGAAAAGTTTTGTATTACTCAAAAATTAATACATTTTATGTTTACACCGCATTTATAGGCTTATTTTCTAACATTTATCAATCATTTAAAAACTAACGGAAAGAGGGCTGGAATGGCGGCCTCTATATTAGATACGAAAGTTCATTCCAGATATTTAACATATTTTTCCAAAATTGTATCATCGATTCATGTGTTTAATGAGTGTCTTTTGAGAAGTTAAATTTCCGACTTTTAATAACAAGAGAAGTTGTGTTAAGAAATGCAACAAGAAAAAATTGTTCTCTTGTATTACTACATTTAAGCAAAGCATTGTGTATATGATTGAGATCTAGTCAAATGAAATATTAACCAACCTAACGTAGTCATAAACATAATATTGAAATATTCCGGGAAGTAGTAGATACATCCTACGGAGTTGCGTCTTTTAAATTCTGAAAGAAATACAATTTATATTTCCGTTATGACTCTAAATAAATGTATAAAATTTACTACGTGGGTTTTAGTTAAGATTTGTAATGGCACGATTGTTTTACATACTTTATCCCAAACTTATTGTCGGTATAAAAAATGTCGGGGTCTTTGTTCTTTACCGCGCCGACAACGGCGGCGGAATTTTTTATACCCAGAATAAGTCTGAGATACTATACATACATACCAAAGCCCAAAGTACAAATAAAATGATTTTAAAGGCTATAACTTCTGTAGCTTCGATAGGAAACAACATTTTTTCAAGCATTTTGTGTTTTATAGAAGCATAGAATTTTCCAAAAAAATCTGTTATTCTAGGATCGGATGATAGACAATTTGATTTGATTATGCAATTACATTACATATGTTTTATATAAAACGTATCAATTGCATTTGTTGTATTGCATATTATACATTTAATAAACAAAGGTATTACTTCACAGTTACGCTATTGTGCTATTCACAATATAAATACTGTCGGAAAACTTGTGTCTAATTATAAAGTACAGGATGTCTTCAGCACGGCTTTCAAGAGTAATGACTGTTCGATCTGTGCAAAGCCAACCGTCGCGCCTCCATCCGTTGTTTTCTCAACTGTGTCATCTTAAGTACACTCAAGGGATATGGGTATTGATTATTGAAATTAATGACATCTTAATTAAACTATATTTTTACTTAACTTTTCATTTATATACGATGCTATGTATGAAAAAATATTCAATGCCAAGTCAGATGAGTTAGATCGACAATGATCAAAGCAATAGTTCACATCAAGAGAAATTAACTTGTGCATTCCACCTGGTTTCGAGTGTAGTACTCATGAAATTAACTTCAACCCGCAGGGGATAATTAAAGGAAACAATCCCCTAAACATGTTTTGAAATGCCCATCAAAGCTTCATTTTATATACATAATCATACATAACCTATAAATTTCTAAAAATTCATTTAAACTTATTTTTGTCTCCCCACGGCACGTAGCCATGTGTGACGTATCTCTATTTTATGTGGAAATAATTGATTCTATGTGAAAAATGAAAATGCCGAATTCGAGCTAGCATTATCGCAACCACCACTGAGCACTTAAACACACTTCCTTTTTTCAGAACTCATTATTATACTCTTCGTAAATACAAGACTATCAGGGCATATTCCAAAAATAGCACTCTAATACATAAAATACACCATCTATATCTTCAAGATTTAACACATCGATATTGGGTAAAGAAAAAGTCATTACTATACATAAATTGCTATAAAGACACATTACATTATCAAAACCAACTGCACATCACAGAAACAAATTTGACGTATGAAATTAATATATCTCAAATCAGACAAGAGGTAAAGATCGCTTATCTAAGAGATGACAGGAAATATCCAAAAAAATTACGTAATAATGTGTTTAATTCTGACGTATCACAACTTTGGCCTAACTCATATAAAAGATTTACCGACGGCTACAAAAATTCAGAAGATACGGGATGTGCAATTTTCGTTCCTCAACAGAACACATCAAAGCATATAAAACTTCCTTCTGAATTCTGTATATATATAATTCAGAACTGGTCGCCATTCTAGAAGCAATAAAGCATGTACAAGAGTTGAATGATAGTAGCTATACAATTTTTACGGACAGCAAAAGCGCTTTGGACACATTTAACAGTATACAAGGAAATTCGAAAATAAATTACATAATCCTGAATATCATCAAATTAATACACACATTACATGAAGAAGGAAAAGTTCTAGTTTTGGTGTGGGTGAAAAGCCATTGTGGTATAAAAAATAATGAGGTGGTGGATAATGCCGCAAGAGAAGCCACACGGGATGGAGAAATTAAGGATTACCTTATTACACCTGAGGACCTAATGTCGACAATGAGAAGCAAGCAACTTATAAAATGGAGGGAAGAATATCTAAACAGGGGAAAAGGAACATATTATAAATTGATCAACCCAACTCCAAATAAGAAACCTTGGTTCTCGGCTATACATGCCAATAAAAATTTTGTTTCTACACTGACTAGACTGCGAATAAATCATGGACTATTTCCCACTCACAAATATAGGATTAACTTGGCACAAAATGAAAACTGCGAATGTGGTGAAAGGGGTGATGCTGAACACATCATCCTAAATTGTAATTTAAGACAGGACTCTGTGCAGGAATTTATGAAAAAAATTGGTAACAACCATTTAACACAGCCGTTTAATTTAATTGATATATTAAGGTCAAATAATTTAGAACCATAACTAATGCTATTTAAATTTATTGAAAAAATAAAATTAACATATAGACTTAAGAACCATTGTAATATTAGAAATGTAAGTTTCCTCTGTTCTTGCCCTATGTTCTAAATCCTTTTCTTTCCATGGCTCAGTGTTGTGATGTAGATGCCATGACGGGCCCCTTGGCAAACTTGTTTTCCTCGTTAATATCCTAAAAATAAAACAAAAAAAAACAGAAAAAGAAAAAAAAAACAAAATACAAAAAACCTCAACAAAAAAAACAAGAAACAAAAAAGTAAAAAAAAACAAAAGAAATACTAAAAATATAAATAATGAAAAAAAGAAAAAAAAAACAGAAAATAGACCAAAAAAACTAAATACAAATAACCTCAAAAAACAACAAGAAACAAAAAAGTAAAAAAAAAACAAATGAAATATTAAAAATGTATATAAAAAAAACTTAAACACACGATTTTAATAAAAACAAAAAGAAAAAATGAAAAGTGGAAAAAATGAAAAATTGTAATTCATAAATATAAATGATGTATGAATGAATAATTAAATATCAGAAATAAGTTAGCAGACAAATTGTGGTAGGTTTAGAGTAAAATCTTTTTAACATTAGGTACTTACCGACCTTATAGACTCCTCTCTGAAACATCGGTGTTGTGCGAATGGCTTTGCAGCCACAGCCATAGATTATAAGTATAAATAGATAGTAAATACAAGACGAAGAGTATATTGCATTCGATCGGCAATAGAGAACAAATTTTCATATCACTGTGTCTGTCTGTCTGTCTGTCTGTCTGTCTGTCTGTCTGTCTGTCTGTCTGTCTGTCTGTCTGTCTGTCTGTCTGTCTGTCTGTCTGTCTGTCTGTCTGTCCGTCCGTCCGTCCGTCCGTCCGTCCGTCCGCCCGTCCGCCCGTCTGTCTGTCTGTCTGTCTGTCTGTCCATCCGTCCGTCACGTTTCTTGTAAGCACGATAACTTAAGAACGAAATGTCCGATTGTATTGAAATTTGGACAGTAAGTTAGAGTTAGCTAGTGGAAGAACCCTATTTTTGAACTGAAGCGATCAATAAATAAAAAAGTTATAAATAAAAAAAATACATACTTTGTTTATGTCTTGAAATTAAATTAAAAATCTATTCTAAAATTAATATTATTTACAGAAAACTGCGAAGAGTATCTTACAGAATGTGCAACAATTATATAAAAATTGCGGTAAATCGGCGAAAAGTATAACGGTTAGTTTTTTCACAACTCATTATTTTTTTTCTGTTTACTTTTTGCGTCAAAAACGTATACACCTCAACTTAAAATGCTGACAATCCTTTATAAATTTCATCAGTTGGTAAACAGACGCACATCAAATGAAGCGAATATTCACTGTGTTGAAATTTTGGCGTATACAAACAACGATGTTATGTGTGGAGGGTGTGTTCGTCAAATATTCATAAACGAATATGTCTACACAAATATTCGTAAGAGTACCCAAATATTTGTGGACGCATGTGTAGAGCCGGCGTTATGATGGAACGTTTACGTTATCAGAACGCGGTTGTTGTTGTCAAATATAGCGTACGTGGAGTGCATTTTAGTGGAACTATGTGCGACTAGAGATTTAAATGATGGCACTATGATGGTACGTATACGTTCCATGACAGGGCTGAGTGTCTGAGTGATCCTAGTGAATCGAGTATATTCGAGAAAAAATTATTATCCTAATAAGGACTTTCATAAACTAAACTATTTCTAACTTTAGACAAAAGTTTAGGAAGGGACACTTTTGAAACTTTTGAACGGGCAAATTGATTATTTTAAAATTTGTTGTAGTAATATGAGTTAAAATATTAAATTATGTGATGTAAAGAATCAATATGGCCGAATTACAGTTTCTGTGCATGAAAATCAGATCTTTAAATGGGACAGCCTGTATATTTTTGCATGTTTGGATCCTTCTGGCGAAAATTTATCTGATCCAATTCTCAGGTGTTATTTTGATTTTAAAAAATGGTTTCTTATTTTCAGCTTTAATCATAGAAGACTTTCTTAAATGGAACTCCTATGAGAGCACCTGTTATTTAATTAGACCTTTAACTGCGAAAATAATGATATGCATTACTACCATCTCTTTGAAATACACCAGTAATTATAATAATCGCTGCCTAAGGAATCACTACTTCCACATCCACATTTTCCATCCAAGTCTCTTTACAACCTTCATCGGACAAGTTAAAAAAATAATCCTGTTCTAGATCTCGTTATAATACATACCTACGTGCACAAAACTTCAGGTCAATATCTAAACCGTTCCAGAGAAAACGTACGCACAATAAAATTTACGGATAGACCGACAGACAGACAGAAATTTTTTTTCGCTTGAATGTAAAATCTCATTCTAAATCTATTTCAACAAGAGAAACAATTTTAAATTTTTTTTTACGATTACTATACCTCCACTATACGTTAATGTGGAAGTAAAAGATATGTTTCGATTATCGATTTTTTGAAATAAGTATTTTAACTCTAGGGATGATTTCTTGGAGAATAAATCGTGCAGTATTGGAAGAGATGATATTTTGTAGGTGGTTTGCAGGCCAAATTTTAACAGTTTAAAGTAGAAAATTGAATTTTTTAAAAGTCAGAATTACATGTGAGGGTTGTATCATATGTATTTTGGCTAGCAGGATCCAAACATGTATATGCATTTTGCATATACAGGTTGTTCTATTTAATAATTTTGTTTTCGTGTACATTACATCGAAACCGGAAGTCGGCCATTTCGGTTATTTCCAGGTGTCGTATTAACTGAAATTTTGCACGTGTAAATGGTTGATGATGACTACGTTTCCAAGTTGGCGGACAGTTTATTATCATTTATTCATCATCAATTCTAATAAAAATTGGTATCCGAGGTAGTAGATTATAAATATGTATTCGATATTAAAAGATTCTAAATGGCGGCATCAATATGGCGGATACGTCTTATCATTTATTATCTGATTCGACTGAAAATCGGTATCTGAGGGTTATCGAGGTTACAAATATTTGATCGATGTAGAGAAATTCAAAATGGCGGCATGAGTGTGGCGGATAAGTTTTGTAATTTATGGCCTGATTCATCTAAAAATTGGTTTCTGGATATTTTCAATATCTTTTGTCATTTATAGGTAGAAAATTTTCTTAAGTGACACGTTTAATTTATTAATTTGATCTATGGTACTGCTGCCAAATGGAATAAATAGGTACACTAGTGTAACTGGGACAAAACTAAAAAGAAAAAATAAATACTTACATAATGAGAAAAAAATGAAAAACATGCTTTTAAAAACCGTGTGAAACTGTTGAAAACAAAATAATGTACTAAAGAGACGAAGCGAATATGTAATTGGTTCTAATTAGTAAACGTAAAAGCGTGCGGCGTTCAAAATACTTAGAAAAACAGAAAGCTTTTCTCATCGTGGGCCCCACGCTTTTACGTTTATTAATTAGAGCAAATTATACATTATTTTCTTCTATTTTTTAACTGTTTTCTTAAAAGCTCGATTTTTGATTTTTTTTAAATTGCTTATTTATTTCTTTTTATTCTGATAAGACAAATGGAAAGAAATCGAAACATTAAATTACAAATAATAACATTTATTTATGCAAAGCAATAGAAGTACATCGTAAAGCTTATATACAAGAATATTGCTGAGTATCATCTCGAAACTTACAACTATATAAATAAGAATAAAACACATAGAAAATAAATGATTACCATGAACACAAAGTTGGAGTATCTGTACCTTGTGTACATAGACTACTGTTGTATGGCAAATGATAAAATAGAAGAAACATGAACGTAATGATGAAACTAACAATTTTTAAATTTACATAAAAAACAATAACAAAATACTGATTCAAATCACTATAAATAAATAAAAATCTATCATTTCTCTCTAGTAATCTTTGACATTTTTTACAACTGCATTAAATCCACTGTGTTTGTCGGCTGTATAGGAAACAATCCTTTTGGAACCATCAGGTTCTACAAGAGTATATTCCCCCTTAACCTTATCTCCGTTCCTCGTCTCCCATTGGGATTTTATGTCATGGGTGTGAAGATCATGGACGGCATAGTCGTAGTGGTATTTCGCTGGTGCCTGAAAAAAAATTCTTAGTATTATATAAAGAAAGTTGAATTGTGATGGTATAAATTAGATTGTAATTATACACGGTGACCCAGTGTTTAAGCGCCAAACGTTCAGGATCAAATTTTCAGGATAAATAAGAAAATGATGAAATATAGTGATACTGCAGCAAACACTGTGAAATATATCCTTTGCAAATGCAATATGTTAATCCGCAATAGCCTTAAGTAGCTAGTAGAAAGATATATTAGCTCCTGGGAAAATCGTAAGCTTTATAAAATCCTTTGGAGTTCTAGGCAGCCACTAACTGTAGGATAATTCACAAAAGATCATCTAGGTCAAGGTGAAGATGGACTAAAATTCAAAGCGACCGCTGAAATCATTTATAACAATTAGGAATTACCCTGCATATGAAAATACGTCAATGTTGAGGCTTAATGTAAATAAATAATAATACATATAATTCGCTTTAGGGAATCTTAGCTTATAATGAATAATGACTAATAATGAAACACAAATACAGTAAAAGTTTTTTAGTTACCGAGATAATTGCGTGACTTTTAAAAGAAAAATTTTGACACTAGTTGTGAATTTCAATTTTTGGTACTTGTCATTAAACTGAGCTATAAATAAGTCAAAGCAATACACATATTTGCTATTATTAGTTATTTGTTAGCAGTTGTGGTTTGTATTCGAGATTTATTTTCACGAATAAATTAATAAAAATCATGGGGCATAATTTCTCAAATGAAAAATATATGGATATAATACTGACATACGGTGACGTAAGACAAAATTCAGCGGCGGCTGCTAGACGTTATGCGATAATGTTTCCCCAAGGGTATCATCCGAGACCAAGCTTATTTACGTGTGGTTCAGCGTGGTAGATAAACTGGTAATTTGTGGCCGAGAGCTGGGCAACATGGGGGAGCTGTTAGACTTAAGCACATTTTGAACATGGAGGTCGAGATTCTGATTATCGTAGATGAGCAACCTAGCATAAGCGCCAGGACTATTGCAGCGCAATTTTGTATATCACAATTCACAGTTTGATGAATGTTAAGGAACGCATTACTTTATCCATTTCACGTGCAGCGAGTGCAAGCTCTACTCCCAAGTGATCTTCCGGTTCGAGTGAATTCTTGTGAGTGGTTGTTGCACCAGCATCAATTAAACCCAAACTTCACCTTACACGCATTATTAGGCATTGGAAAATCCCCATGCCACTCGGCGAACAAATTTCCAACAACGATTTTCAGTTTCATTCTTAATGACCGTTTAACTGGTGCTCTTTATTTACAATTTGTATGCGATACCTTACCTGTTCTCATCGGAGAAGTTGCTCTCGACATTAGACAGCATATGTGGTCTCTTCATATGGTGCTCCAGTACTCTTTCAGGACCAAGTGCGACAAGATTTTGATAATGTATTTCTCGAAAGGTGGATAGGCCGAGTTGGTCCAATTGTTTGACCTCCTCGTTCGCCCGACCTCAATCCCCTTGATTTTTATTTTTGGAGACACGTAAAAAGTATGGTGTACGTTACGGAAGTTAACACTAAGAGTTGGTAAATCACATACTTGCTGCAGCTGCGACAATTTGACAACAGCCGGGTTTAGGCCGTGCCTGTGGGAGCAATGGATTCGGAGAGCTGAAATGTGCATTGCAAATGACGGAAATAATTTTGAACCGTTGATGTGAATTTTCCATATTTTTTTTTAAACTTTTTTTTCATTATTATTCATCATAAGCTATCGTTCCCTAAGTTTATGCGTATAGTTTAAGAATCACCATCTATAAATATGCAACGAATTAGCCTGTTTATTCAAATTGTGTGCTGTTTCTTTTTTGCCATAGTCTAACTATACTATTACTATAAAAATGGTTTATTTATATACCTCAGTCAGGAATAGTATTATATTTACATCTCACGCAGATCTATAGAATTGATTTTTGTATACTTTAATTCCGGAATATAATACGGCTATATAGTTATATGTAATGCAAATATGCATATTCAAACGTTAATTTCTAATTCATCTTCCTACTAATAGTTGATTGAATTAGATCATTACCCATTTCACACATACAGCATTTTACTTAGATAATAACAGTTGCAGCATGTGATTAGAAAGTAATAAAAAAGCAGCAATTAAATATAATTGAGCCTATACGAGTATTACATATAAAATGGATGAAAACCTAAAATGAGCCGTTAAGCAACACCGTACACAAGAAAGAGTTTAATTACTGATTACAGCTTAATTTTATTGTTTATAACATATGCTCATGTGTTCTTTCTTACTTTCTAACGCCACAAACGACACAGATTTGTCGTAACGACAGCAAGTGACAATGGATGCGTTCCATGGCAACACTTGATTTCTTCACTTGTTTCCTACGTGTTTTTAAATACAAATTGACGGAAGGATATGTTTAGAAATCATCGTTTGGTGAATATTCAAACATACAAATGTACAAATTATGGGTATCCTGCTGTTTGCTACACTAATTTGTAATTCGGATTCTACAATTGGAAGTAAATGAACAGGTTTTGATTTTTTATTTACGGAATTCATGCGGAACCGGAGAATAGCTGAGCGTAGATGCGTTCATATATGAAAATGGTTTCATTCTCTATACGCGAAAAAGGATATGAGTACCCAGGAGTGAATATGTGCTTCCGCTATTATGTCACAAGTTTTTCAATTAATGATTAGTAACAAAATAAGATCGATGCATCAGCTACATTTGAGGGCAGCTAGTTTACTTCCTGTTAGTAGAAAAATCTTATTAATATAATCGTATCCATGATAATTATATAACTAATTTAAAATGAAAATAATCTTAATAGGTCACAAGACCTCGCAAAGCAACCCCAGATTTGTTCAAAATTCTAAAAAATGATCTCGAAAATTGAGTAAATTCAGTTAGTACCAAACCAAGATAGTGAGGTTTTTCGTCTTTTTCTTGTGGGAAAAAGATCCGTCCTCGTAAACTTGTGATAAAATTGTGAAGATGTAGTAAAATAAATTTCACAAAAGCTCCCTCTTCAGAATTGTCCAGAAAATACGAACTAATGTAATTTACTCTCAAATTAAACTTCCATAAGACCCTTATATTATATATTTTTTTTATTTATTTATTTAATCGTCTTATTTAAATTAGGTGTCAATGGTGGCAAAAACGGGGTATCGTGTATTTTTTACGTTTATTTGATTTTTTACACAAATTGCTAATCGGTAGTTATAGATATTCTAGTTTGTGAATATTTTAATGTTTTTATAATTACTTACAAATTATAATGTATTTATTGAAAAGATTAGAGGTTTAAAAGAGTCTCCTGAAAAAGAGATTGATTTAAACCATTTGCAAGTTGCAAACTCTTAGTCAACAAATTTAAATATCCTGTGAAATTAAAGAAAGAAAACAATTTTACAAATTCAGCAAAAATATAATTTGCAGTATTGAAACATTAACACATACACTCAATAGTTTATGTTAATATTTCTTTACTGTTCATTATTTTTCTATAATCGTACTAATTAGTAATAACGTGCAAATGAATTGCAAACAAAAAATATAATAAACCTCAAAAATAGGAAATATTCTATTTTTGCCATAATTGCATTTTGGGAACGGGTATAGGGGTCTAGTTTGAAAAGGAATTTATATTGTCTGGACACATCTAAAGCAGGGACTTGTGTACGATCTTTAGCTCATTACTTTTCAACGATTCCATCGCACGTTTTCGAAGAAATGTCTTTTTCCTATGAGAAAACTTCTGATCTCGGAGGTACGTTATTATTATTTTGTTCAAATTTAGGATATCGAACATTTTAAACTTAGCTCTTTAAGCCACTCTAATGCACTCACAGTGTAAACATATAGACAGTGGACAAAAATCGTGATTAACTTTAATTTCATAGTATTACGATTGTAAATGTTAGTTAATTGTCTTCTAGGGCAAGTGAGAGTCCCTCTAAAGTCTAGGAGACCTACAATCTAAGAGTCGCGGGCAGAATTCCCCAATAGCTTGGATGCATGTTCTTTATTTTACTTCATTTTATATTAACGAATGTTTCGCCGAATACATTGGAATTATAAAATTTAAAATGTTTAAAACTAATATTATTTACAAAAATACTGCGAGAGTATCCTAAAATGTACATTAAATCGACGAAAAATAATTCATTCACTCTAGTTTTCACCAAACTTTACAACTACTGAGATTCCACAAAATATTTTTTATACGTTTTTGATGCGCATATTTTTAGTAGCTGATATATAGGAAAAAATAACTTCTCCAACGTTTTTATCTAAAAACTTATCATTTTTCTTATAATAGGTTTTTATAATAGGAAAAGTTTCCATGACAGCACTGTGATATTTCTAAATTTGTCACTTTTGATTGTGAGAGATAGACGGACAAAGTCAACGAAATCTTATCGTAAGGAATGCGTTTATTACTTTTTGATAGATTCAATCCTAAAAAGGCTCACTAACCCGTGAAGTATACAGATTTTGGGTTCACCATTGGTTACCAAGAACTAAAAATACCAAACAAGGTACTTATAATAATCTATTCACCTAATCCGAGTGGCTCTTACAAAGCATAATAAGGCATAAAGGCCAATGCCTTTCCCCTAATAATTTTTGTTTGTAAAAAGTGTTTAATTTCATAATTTATAGGGATGGTTCTTTTAAAAACAATTCAAATTTCTAGAAAGAGTATCTGCCACCCTTTAAAATTTCATGTAAACTCGCAAAAGTTATGTAATTATGACAGCCCTATTTGCCTTCTTCGTCAATTTGAACACAATGTTATCCACGGCACCTTGATTATTTTCAGCATCATACCTAGGGTCATGAGCGCTCCTAGCAAGATTTGAATTTTGCGCTCTCCAAGACTTTTTTCTACGAAGAGAAACAACACACTACACTAACTTTGAAAGTGTGCAAAGTGCGCCCCCCTGAAGGTTGCGCCCCTGGCAGCCACCTGCCTGGCCAGCCCCTAGTTACGATGCTGCATATTTTCGCATATTCTTGAATAGAAAATACTTCTTTCATATTTTGGTATATCTTACGCTAATACTAATAAGAGATATAACAGAATATATTTGATTGCATAATTTAATTAATAAATAAGACAAAAGTAAATATTTAGAGTAGGTTTAGCTTTTCCACCTATATGTCTATCCTATTGTTTCTAGGGACCTACATTACCCGTGGTCAATAGTTGTGTGTATAATTTAAAAAGCCGTGATCTACCCCTGGGCGAGAAGCGTGTGTTCCTGTTGTGTAAAGAAATGATTTAGATTTTATCGAGTAGGTTAGAATTAGGTAAAATAATATAGGTAATAATTTAGTGTCTGACACCATAGCCACCAAGCTATGCTCTACAGTTTTTAGGAGATTTCCGTAGAAGTCTCTCCATCGAAATAATTCAACAAACAAAAAAAAATGACTTACAGACCGAATTGAGAATATCCTCCTTTTTAAATTTTTTAAAAGTCGATAAAAATATGCGCTTGTATTAATAATATGTGAATATAAATGCCAGTGAGTTATTCGCCTTTTAGTATGGTACATAATGTTCGTTGCAAATTTTACCCACATTAGGGTGATTATTATACTCGTCGCAAATACAAAACGAAAAGTATATTGCATTCTATCGGCACATTTCTAAAATAGGTAGTATCGTTCGTAGAGAAAAATTTTCATATCACTATGTTGGTGATCGAATTCTGACCAACTTTCAGAATGTTCGTGCGTCTGTCTGTCTGTCCGTGCGTCCGTCCCTCCGTCACATTTCTCGTAAGCACGATAACTTAAGAACGAAAAGTTCGATTGTATTGAAATTTGGACAGTAAGACAGCCTTAGCTGGAGGAAGAACTCTGTTTTGGACAAAATCGATCAATAAATAGAAGTTATTAATTATTTCAATTTAAAAAAATATTTGTTTTGTAATTAAACATAAAATGTCTAAAACTAATGTTATTTACAAAAGAAACTGCGAAAAGTATCCTATGCACTGTGCAACAATTATATAAAAAGTGCTGTAAATCGGCGAAGAGTATAATGCTTAGCTTCTTTGTTGTTTCTTTCTTGTTTAAGGTGGCCATTCCCTAGAAACAGACATCCGGACATATTTACTATTTTAGGCTATAACTTTTTTTCTTTGTACGTATATTTAAAAAAACTATAGGACTACCTAAGTAGATCCTTAACAAGAATATTACTATGAATTTTCATTCAATAATTTCAGTGCTTTGCAAAATAGTTAGATTTTTTTAAATTACGGTAATCTTCCTATTTCGTACCTAGTTTTAAATTAAACTGTTTTGCAAATCACTGAAATTATTGAGTGAAAATTCATAGTAATAGTCTTATTATGGTTCTACTTAGATCTTATAGTTTTTTAAATATACGTACTAAGGAAAAAAGTTATGGCCAAAACTAATAAATATTTCCCTATCGGATGTCTCTTTCTAGGGAATGGCCACCTTAAGTCTAAACAATTTTTGTATGCTGTTTCATATTTTACTATTTGCGAATATTATAAGATTTTTTTTTTCAATTGTTTTTATGGCCTATAATGTGTATATATGCACAAGATTGATGCGTCTTAATATGCCCATTATTGAAGTTTCAGTAAAATTTTGTTAGTATTTTCAAATTGTGTTTCAGTTCAAAATAAAATTAAACAGACTGTAAAGGTAGGTACATCAAGCAAAGCAGAAGAACCTAAAATTACTTTGTAATTTTAAAAAATGACGAATTTTCCTTAGTTAAGATAGCTTTTTTCAGACATACATTGATTTCAACAATAAAACTTAATACGTTATTTCACAACTTATTTTTTACAATTAACAAAGAATGCATAATATGTCTACGCTTAAGTTCATATATACAATGTACATACATTGTATATAAACAACGTGAAAGTTAACTTTTGGTCAAGTTTAAATAAACCACGCTCTTTGTGTGTAACAAAACGCGAGTCACGTTTCGATAGTAATTGATTAGAACGGGCGAGCTGAACTGCATTCGTATTTATGAATGAAATAGTACTTAAACATGTAAACTGGACTGAATTTCCTCATTAGAAGGGACATAATGAGCTCGATAGGACAAATGGACGTGAATTATTTGGTGAAGTGAAATGCTTTTCGTTAGTTACATATTCTAGATATAATTGTAGTTCATGAGTTTCAATTAATATCTTACAGATATTGGTAGGTGTCAATCACATTTATTTTATATTCGGTTAGAGCAGTGATGCGTTAACTGGATTGCATTTTAATTACTTATATTTCTGTATTCCCAATTTAAGGAGAAAATTAATTGTCAAAAGTGTTATCCGTAAAGAGTGGCCGCAAAATCCACATGTTCTTGCGTAGCGGATTGCAAGCTTTGGAAAAATTGTAAAAAGGTTTAGCCGGTCTCAAATTAATCGTCATTAAAAGCCAAAAGAGTCATTATTCTTCGGTTTTTGAAAATGTTCAATTCAGGGGTTAAAATTTTAAAAATATCAATAAATGTAACAACAATTCTATTTGTATTATTTCTATTAAATCAAATTTAAAAAATCAAAATTATGTAGTACTTTTGACAAGAAGAGTTAAAAATTCACCAACAGGCCCTCGAATGGGGTGGAATCATCCCCAAAATGTCAAAAAAATCAAAGAGATTGTAAAAAAGTCTGAAACTAAAATATTGAAATATTTCAAGTCATGACAAATATGGGAAAAATATTTCTCGTCAATTTTGATAAAAAACAACCCTGTGAACGGTAAGACTACTCCCAATCACGAGTACATAAAAATAAATCATACCAATTTTTGGAAAAACTTGTATTCATTGTTTTTTTTTTTTTTTTCTATAAGTGACATTCAGTTAGCTGATTTCACCTCCTTCGAGGGATGAATTCCAATGAAAACGGAACTGAATGTCATTTACAGAAAGGAACAATGAATGCAAGTGTTTCGAAAAATTGCTATGATTTTCTTTCATGTTTTCTTGTTTAGGGGTAGTTTTACCGTTAGTAGGGGGTTGCTTTTTCATCAAAACTGGTGAGAAATATTTCTTTCATATTTCTCATGACTTGAAAAATATTTTGTTGTTTGAATTTTAAAAAATATTTTTAATTTTATTTATATTTTGGGAAGATTTCACCCCCTTCGAGGACCTGTAGGTGAATTTTTAACCCTTCTTGATAGAAAATAGATGATTTCACTTTTTTAAGAGTGATTTAATAGAAACAATACGAACAGAATTACTTTTATATTTATTGATATTCTTAAAATTTCAACCCCTGAATAGGGTTGGTTTTTAATGACGATAAATTTGCGATCTGCTAAATCATTTTATGATTTTTCCCAAGCTCGCAATAAACTGCGAAAAAATAGGCGAAAAAACCTCTATTTTTGCGGTCATTCTTTCTATCTGATATACACTGTCCCAAATTGAGGTTGCGTGAATTACTATCTCCGTTATTATAAAAAATAGAAAGTTAGTTAAATGAGGAATGCTTGAAAAAAATATTTTTTTGGGGTATTTCAATTATTGTTTTAGGTTTTATTAAAAAATTTTAGTTTTTGACATAACTGAAATATACCAGTCGTTGAATTTTTAAAAATCTCTCATATTTGCTTAATATGAATTGTTATCATTTTAGCTTGCACCTTATACTGACACATTTGATGTTAAGAACCAAAATGGCAAAATGAAGTGCTTATGACATCACATGGGTGTCTGCCCGTCCGTTTGTATGTCACAGGCATTTTTCTCAGGCACTGTTGACCTGGGGTGTCAAATTAAAGTGTTTTAAAGTACAAATTCAAGAATATAAAATTTGGTTTCATCATGTGTTTATTTTTCTAACACTGTTCCGAAAAGTCGCTTATCTTCAAAAGTGTAATGTCTCTCTGTTTATTTATATTTTATTTCTTTTACATTAATTACACAGCCACACAAAAAAAAAGTTTGGACCCAGAAACTAGACCTACCAATCTTTATGTATTTTGATCTCCTGAATTCGATGCTGCCATCAGAATTTCATTTTATCGTTGGATTTTTTACCTTAGATTTTATCTTTTAAATTGCATTTTTATATTTTGAAACGCTGAATCCGAATTTGATGTTGGAAAAGATCCGCGATACGGATTATAACTATAAAATTCGTAAAATCAGCAATTTTTTAGATGACAGTAATAGTGCCTGGGCCAGCAATGAAATGGACTTCATGATTATAACCCTTTTAAAACCTATTCGGGAGGGTTCCTTTTGACGAGTCTACCACGAATATTCATATCGCCCTAGATGGAAGCGGCGCTTTAACCATTACGCACCCCTCAAACACGTCATTTTTCAGCCTTTAGGGTTTGTGATAAGAACCCGTTTGTTTTTGATTATAATGAGAAGATTATATATAAAAACTCCTATACGGAAGCTATTGTCCGACAAAAAAAGTGACGCGTTCGCCCAGTCCGACACCCGAAACATGTCAATTTTGAGCCTTATGGTTTCGTGACTATAACCCTTACCATTTTTGGCACAAAGTTTAAAAATTGAATGTAAAACATCGTGGTAAACTTGTCCGACAAAAAAAATGACGCGTTCGCCCAGTCCGACACCCGAAACATGTCAATTTTGAGCCTTATGGTTTCGTGACTATAACCTGTCGGACAAAGGCACCATGTGATTCATTAACACTTTCTTAAATCATTTATATATATGTCCGACAAAAATATGAACGGTCCGACAAGAAAAATGCGAAAAAGATGTTTTATTAGTGGTGCTTTTTTTCAGAATAATTATAGACTAGGAAGCATCTGTTTTCAGTTGACTGTTATGAAGGGCACGTCATTTTTTTGTGAAAAATCCTTAAGAATAACATAAAGAACAGTAACTGAGGAATTCGCAGCCTGAAAAATTTTAGCTAAATTTTTGGTGATTAATTTTTGTAAAATTCCGAAAAAATGACTTTTGACTATTTTTTTCTAGTTTTAGTGAGAAGTTTAAAAGAGATAAAAGATTTGTAATTAAATTTTACATAAGATCTTACTTTCTTGGAAGAAAGATCACCGCAGAACACGGAGTAGTATCAGTACACTACTTCGTGCCGCGGAAATTTAAATTCCCATGAAGAAGCTATATTGTCATTATTATATTAGTATAGAAAAAATAAATTACGGGTACAAGTATATAGCTTGAAAAGTATTTATTATCAAATAGATGAATTTATGAGATAATTATTTGATTAATGAATATTAATTCATCTAAATTATTCTAAATTATGACATTACTTTGATTTCTACCTTTAGAAACATGCTAGTACAATTTTTCGCATAGAAAGTTGTTTATTCGTTGCTCATTTATCAAATATAAATGAAAACTAAGCATTAATTACTAAGACATGTTTAATTAAACATGAAAAAATCTCGATTTTTCCCTCCGTTAAATTCCATTTAAGACCGTGTCAAACACGTAAAAATAGACATACTTATAACTCAAATCAAACACACGCTTGGGCTACAAAAATTGGACTGAGTACTTTTAGGACATTGATTAATCAATTCTCATAATTTGAATAAAAAATGATCGTTAATTTAGAACCTCCTATGATCTTAAAGTAAAGATTATAATTAAACGCATTAAAAAAATGTGTTTTTTCCAGTTTTTCTAGATTTTGCGTCACTCTTTTTGTCGGACAAGTTTACCATGGTGTTTTACATACAATTTTTAAAAATTGTGCCAAAGATGGAAAGGGTTATAGTCACGAAACCATAAGATTGAGCCTTATGGTTTCGTGACTATTCACATATTTCGGCTGTCGGACTGGGCGAACGCGTCATTTTTTTGTCGGACAAGTTTACCACGATGTTTTACATTCAATTTTTAAACTTTGTGCAAAAAATGGTAAGGGTTCTAGTCGCGAAACCATAAGGCTCAAAATTGACATGTTTCGAGTGTCGGACTGGGCGAACGCGTCACTTTTTTTGTCAGACAATAGCTTCCGTATAGGGGTTTTTATACATAATCTTCTCATTAAAATCAAAAACAAACGGGTTCTTATCATAAACCCTAAAGGCTGAAAAATGACGTGTTTGAGGAGTGCGCAAGGGTTAAAGTGCCGCTTCCATATAGGGCGATATGAATATTCGTGGTAGACTCGTCAAAAGGAACCCCCCCGAATAGGTTTTAAAAGGGTTATAATCATGAAGTCCATTTCATTGCTGGCCCAGGCACTATAAAGTTAAATTTTGTAAAGTAAATTTTCAGGTAAAAAGCTATCATAGCGATATCACCAATTTCTTCTCGCCTTTCTACTGTGACGTCAATCTCCCATTGTTCTACATTTTTTGCTACATCTTGCTCTCTTATCTTCAAATGATCATTTGAAAATAAGAGAGCAAGATATCGTAGTAAAAAAATGTAGAACAATGGGAGATTGCTGATACAGTAAAAAGGCGAGAAGAAATTCTGATATCGCTATGATAACTTTTTATCTTAAGATTTACTTTACGAAATTTAACTTTACAGCCACCTCGTTTCATTTAAGCAAGAAAAATATTTCGTCTATTCCATAATAGTGATAAATAGAGTACCTAAACATGTTTTAAAATTTTTAAATTTGTTTGAATAATTTTAGAGCTCAATGTCATTAATTAGTTCAAAAGTTACAACAAAATTAGCGTAGCGCGCCCGAGACCGCGCACACTTCGCGCGCCGTATTTGTGTGTCGCCACGTTCCATTCTCGTGCGTTAAACAAAAATATCTGGAGCCTACATTTTTTATCGTAAAAAAATTCATATACGTTTTTGATGTGAAATTTCCCCCTCTATCGCCTAGTGCTATTAGTTATTTGATATATTTCTTTTATTTTTCGAGTTATTGGCCAAAAACCTAATTTCGGCCAATATTTTCCAATTTTTTTAGGAGTCGCCGGCACCTTACAGCATTCTTTTATCGTATTCTACACCAACAAAACTAGTTATTCTGAAAAAGTCAGCCGTACAACATTTAGTGACGCCTAACGACTGGACTATTTAGCGAATACGTCATGGATTAGATTGTGTTAAAATTAGTAGGTAGTCAATTATTTTCGAAGTAGCTGATGCTGAATCTGATGCCAAAAGTTAAGAACTCGATATGGTGAATCTAGCTTGGCTGCCATAATTGGGTAACCTTTGCAGGTTTACATAAAATATGACGCATGGGGTGAATTCTTCAGCTTTATAGAAATTACAAAAGAGATCGCTAAGAAGGGTGAAAGAATGAGCTAAGTACAAAATGGAACGAATTTTTAATCGACCTCAATATTGATATTAGGTAATAAGGTTTTATTAACCGAACAACGCTGAAATTTTAATAAATTTTTGGTGACTATTTTCTTAAACGCGATTGATTTTTTTTTTAATTATTATTGTTTTTTTCGTTTCTTTTCATTTGGTAGCTCTCTGGTAGCCCCATAAATGATAGAACAACTAAATTTTACATTAATACTTTAAATAAATTTGTGCATTTATCTTGTTCAAACACTTCAATCAATGACTCTTATGCAGGGCCGTCGAGAAAAATCGGGGCACGGGGGTAGTGCATACGGGCCCACTGCTCGGCATAATTTAGAAAAGTCTTCTTACTATACAGTATTTATCTCGGTTGAAAGTTCGAAGACCGGGGTTGTATTCCTTACAGCATTTTTATCTCGGCTGAAATTTCGACGTTTCGACGAGCGGGTGATGATATTGCTTACGATAGATTACTTATCGCGATAGAAACTAACTTGATCGTGATCGTTGCAGAAAATACAAATTACGATTTTCTACTTAAAAAGTTTATATATAATATATTGCCTCTTATAATTTGCAAGTATGCCTCTCTTGCTTTAACAAATGCAAATGGAATCAAAATTTACAAATACATCTCCAACTTTTCTAGAATTTCAAAAATTTAGAAATAATCCGGGCCCTTCAAAAACTCCAGGCCCGGGGGTAAACAACCCCGACCACCTCCTCTCGTCGGGCCTGCTCTAATGACCTTGTACTTATATGCATTATTAGAGTTTTCGCAAATACGTACATAATTAGTATATGTTTAAATCCATAAATATTGTTTATAGTGAAAAAAATGTTGTATCATTATATTAATAATGGAATTCTGACTAACTCTGAAAATGTTCGTCTGTTAATTACGTTTCTTGCAAGAACAGTAGCTCAAACGCAGAAAGTTCAATTGTATTGGTCAGTACTCAGTATTAGTTGGTGGAAGAAAATCGATTGGTAAATATAAACAAAACAAAAATATGAAAATAAAGGCTTGCTGAGTGCATGTAGGAAGATGCAATAAATATTAATAATATAAATACAATTTCTAGAATTTGGTTTAAATAAATTACAAGTCAGTAGTTTGGAGAATTTTTTGTTTAGAAAATTAGAACGGTGTTTTATATTTGATATTATTTGGACATGGAGAAAATATTCTTCGACAATGGAATATGTTATGTAAAAGTTGAAATTAACCTCAGCTAACAAATTGGTTTTCTAAGTTAACGATAATATTACTATTACTATTTTCATATTATTTAACATTTTTTAAATAATTTTTTGCGAACGTTAATTTTAAGGTTATTGTACTGAATGTAGAATTTCCCATTTGTTTTCTTTTCCTCAAAATAAAATAGGAGTTTTTTTATTTTATATCAAGTTAGCTCTCATAGAACTATCCGGAACTTCCACCTACACTACAAAATCACGTGTTTCTTCAAAACAACTATATTATTTCTATGTCTTGATTAATACTCTTTTTGTTAAACATACTAGTAACTGACATGTGAGACGCCCTAATTAAAAAAAATATCTTACATGGTAATCAACATATTCTTCATGATGTCCTCCAGCTCCATGTTCAATTTCGTTTCCTCCATACCCATCCAGACCACCAGATTCTGCGTAGCCACCCTCGTAGCCTCCATAATCTGCGTGGCCTCCAACACCTGCATCAGCATAGCCAGCGACTTCATAATGTTCATAGCCGCCGCCTGGTCGGGCGTTCACTGCCCCGAAGATTGCAGCGGCACAGATCTATCCATAAAAAAATCAAGTCAAATTCGAAAGTGGTAGTTCAGATAATTACTCTAAATATGTATGAGAAGCAGATTGATGGATCAGTTAAACGACAATAAAGTATTTTTAGTTTGATTTTAGGGAAAACATGAGTACTGAGGATGCAATGTATAAGGTAACTAAAATATTGTACAAGTTACTAGATAACGACAAATCGCTGTGTTTCTGGATTTAGCTAAGGCATTCGATAAAGTCGTCATAAAGAATTAATTGAAAAGCTAAAGATATACGGTATTCAAAGTCTAGTAAATGAAGTGTTTCCTAACTATCTCGATTCCAGATAACAGTGTGTTAAAATAGGACAATTTATTGGCGATTATAAACATCAACTGCAATGTGGGATCCCACAATGGACTGTGCTAGGACCAATATTACCTTCAATTTATATTAATGAACTACTATTCTTTGAAGCATAGTGGAAAACCATATCTTACGCTGATTCCGTTGTTCTATTAGTTGAAGGGGATAATTAGGCGTGGGTAAAAGAATTTTTAGTGGCAGAAAATTTCAAAATTCAACGGTAGTTAACCGAAAATCTAGTTACGCTAAATCTAGATAATATCAAACGTATGTGTTTTAGTGTTTACAAGAAAAATTTGCTTAACTGCCTAACGATTAATTTACACATATTCCTTTGTATTTCAAATCATTACTTCAATTATCACTTTACCCATCTATCAAAATCGGCGGATATTATGAAATACATAGGTTCTACTATAAATCAGAATTAGAAGAGACTGAATATATCAAAAAACGAAATTTAGAAATTCATATAATTTTTTGCAAGTTCTGTCAGCTCCGAAATTTTTTACGTGCACCTATATTAACAGGACTGTATTATGCCTTGACCAAATCAGTACCGCAATAAGAAATTTCTGTCTAGGTTGGAACGATATTCCTCAAATGTAGAAATGCTTAAAATTACTTAAAAATATTTAACAAAAACTACACTATTTAAAATAAATAATATCCATTTCATCAACTATTTAAAGAATTTAAAGTTTTTAGTCTAGACCTCACTCATATAAAATCAGTACTAGTATTTTCCTAATATTCCTATAAAAATAATTTATATTTCAGAATATCCGTATGGAATATAATTACTACACAAGCACGATAGTTCAATATATTTTTCAGAAGAAATGAGCAAGAGGAAAATGAAAAACGGGCAAATATCTAGGCTTGCGTAGCTTTTTTTTTCTCAAACTCAAACTAATCTACGTTGTAGTAGACACTTTTGTAGTATAATTTTCAGGATTCAATCTCATGTATGTAGTGTTTGGAATCGGGCAAACAAATAATCTTATCACAAAAGATCTTGAAAATTATACCTCAAAAGTTTCCACTACAACGTAGATTAGTTTGAGTTTAAGAAAGAAAAGGGATGCTCGAAGTTCTACTCACTCAAGCATTAATATTTGCTCGTTTTCAGGAGTTTTTCATTTTTCTCTAGGTCATTTCTTCTGGAGAAAGTCCAGAACCATCGTGCCTATCTGGAATTTCTCGGTATATTTTCGCACTGCAATGTCGTTTAGTTGAAGCTTGAGAAAAAAATGGTTTCACAAAGTTTGCCTCACTTAAGCTTAAAGTATTGCCCGTATTCTGCTATGTTCCAACACATTTTGGCTAATACGAAGAGCGTATGTATAGAGAATTAACTATGACCATTGTGGTCAGAGGCCGTAAAAACCTAAGGACTCATTGAAACATATTCTTTATAGAATTTTGCAAACAGCAGAAAAAATAACTATCTATGAGAATTAAAAGAAAAACTATGTGTAAAAATGTTAATGAAATCTTTGCATTCTTTCGATAACCTGAATTCTGGTTATGCTAACAAATTAAAATCCTAAAATTAATTTGTATAATTTCTTATTTGGAAATTCTCATTCAACAACTAGCATCCACACAGTCGCCTACGGCCATGCAGATTAAACTAGTATCTACATAACCCCCTACGGTCATGAAGATTCAGTTAAAAATGAGAACATAGGCCTAAAATGAATTCATTTACCTACCTTGTCTTAAAAAATGTTCGTTCTAATGGATCGCATTTTCATGAAATCTATCATCCTGTGTTGGAAATGCTTACCCTTTGAAACGTGTTTTGCCCTTATTCTGGAGCTCATCAAAAAGGCACAAAGCCACTCATAAAGATGTTTCATGCAAAGCCAAGACAATTTCTATGAATAAGTATGAAATAATTATATTTGACGTTGACTGATAAAAACAACAGATCTTCATCTATCTATTATATAAAACCTATATAGTTTTGCATGAAGCATATTTGTGAGTGGCTTTGTGCCTTTCTGTTGAGCTCAAGAATAAGGGAGAAAAAAGTTTCGAAGGTTAAGCATTTGCAAAATGACAGATTTCATGAAAATGTAATCCGTTAGAACGAAAAATTTTTAAGACAAGGTAGGTAAATAAATTCATTTTAAGCCTTTGTTCTCATAGTAATGTTCTGCTGTTTGCAAAATCCTATAAAGAATATGTTTCAATACAATTATAAGCAAACAAATATTAATTCACTTTTAAACATAAGGACTCATGTCTGAAGCGTGTAGGTACTTTATTCGAAAATTTCATATCCGGATGAATTCAAACCGTGAGAATTAAAGTAACTGAGCGAGTTTAAAAAACTCACACTAGTGACCTCTAAATCTTAATATTTTTTTATGATATTTTCAGGACTTCGTGTAGACCCAAAATAGAAACTAATCGTCATACGCGCAAGATAAAATTCGAGATTTCATTTTTGGTTGGGTCGCCCTAATATGCATATGCACAACACTGCCTGTAGCGTAGGTGTGCATTTTAAACAGATTATTTTGTTAATTGTGCGTTCTAAAAGTAAAGATTTTTGTAAGATAATTACTAAATACCAGAAAACATTATTTTTGGATTACATTTTTTTTTAGAAGGATTATAAACTATTTTTTTTATTTTTTGAAGCAGAATTAATACAATTTATCAAAGTTCCATATCTCTTTCACAGATGCGATTTTAACCTTATTCTTTGTCAAAATAAATATTCTACAGTCAAGAACTCGACTGAAAGTTAGTTTCCCTGTTTCAGTGGAAAATAAATTAAAGCTTACCCAATTTTGCATAAGTGTTTTAAATTATATTAAATGCAAATTCCAATTCTCCCCTTTATTTTCTTGTTTAATGAAAATGATACAGTTTTTATTAAATTTAAATCTTACACCCACAATTGAAAACTATAGAGATGTGTTTGATTAATAACTAATTTATATGCATGTGACCACCATAGGACCATTTTCAGGGTTTAAAAATCCAAAAATTTTTGTCACAGTTGCACAAGAAACACTATATCACAAAAACCACATTTACTTACAATATATAATTGCATGGCTAGTTTTTATCAATTTTTAGGATGGTCGTAAGGACTGAAACTAAACTGAATCCTCCAGAATAAGAGTGAAGTTATATAGTGGAATACTTTGTGAAAGGACCCCCATGCACTTACCAAAATCCCACTTTTAAAACATTGCAACGAAATCAAAGCATGCTACGAGCGTACGCCTCCCTAGAGTATGCAATGTGCATTATTGTGATCACACTTTCCCTTGATCTTGACGTTGACAGGGGAAACTAGAGCGAACTGTGCAATACGTTGTTGTTTTTAATTTGTAATATTATCAAATGTATCTCAATATTCTCCTGGTGGGGTAAAAGTATTAAAAATATTATATTGTAAATTAGTTACCTCGTTTTGACACTTGACTGGGTCGTTAAGAAAGGGCAAAATAGTAATGAATACACGAAGTTAAAAAAAAATTGAAATCAAATAAAATACTTTCAATAAGAGAAATTACTAAAAAAAAATTAGCAAAACAAATTTAAAGTTGGTAACGACAAATTATGACAAAAAGGACTGCACCATAAAGAGTAATTGTTGATATATTATTTCCTATTAACCCGCGCGCTTAAAAAATTAAGTCTGACATGGTAAAGATCATATTATCCATAATGGACCAATTTTAACCCATAACGGGGGTTTCTAACTTTATTTAAAATAACCATTCAAACAAGATTTTCGCTAATAATCATATCTGACTATATTCATTAAAAACGTGGATGCGGTGTTTTTAAAAATTAGTTCAGACCTAGTAACAACATTTTTTCTACGAAAGACCAATTTTAATGCTTGAAGAGAACCTAAAACTTATTAGTGAACATACGAAATTTAAGATGTTAGGTCATGTAAGTGATCTGATCTATATTCATAGGGGCGGTGCCTAAAACAATTAAGTCTGACATAAATAGCATTTTTTCGAAGATAGACTACTTTTAATCCATAAAGGGGGTTTCTAACTTCATTTTAAATATTGCAAAAAGAAGTTATGTCGGGCTTCAATTCATTTCATAGGTAAACACTTCTCAAATAATATGAAGTTAGACACAGTAAAAAACGTTCTTTCATTGTTAAGACCAATCTCAATAAATACAGGAGGTCTTAAGCTTCATAAAAAAACAAACAAGAAATGGTCTTATGAGGTGTATTTTTCGTGGAAAATTTAAGGTATAGAAAGAGGTCTCACCACCTGTTTCGACGAATAGTATCGAACTACTGGAAATTATTTTAAACGCGTCCACACAGCAACGTTTGCAGACATTTTTTGGATATTTTTATTTTACCGACAGCCGATGGAAAACGTTCGTTCGCATTGCTGGCCATTCGCTCAACAATTAATTCTTTGCAAACTACCGTCTACACTTGACAAATGCATGGAAATAAACGATGGACAACCCGAAAGAATGGCAACGTTTCTTAGATGTATCTCCGACTAAAGCCGGAGTAAGTACTTCTGAGGTGTATCCTAAAGGTACCGATACACGTAGACACTAAAATGTCGAGAGTTACTCTTTAGAGTAATCACAGACTACCCCCCAGACTGGCAACATCCTTTGGAAATTTATCCAACAGCCATCTTTATCTAACAAATGCTATGCCGTAAATATCTATCTTCATTACAATAACAAAAGTCAAATTCAGATGTCGCCACATCAGATTCCCGCGTCGACGGCAAATTCTGCCACTTGTCATTTTAATGTTATGAATTATTTGTTACATTAATTTGTACTGTATTAATAATGTGATATTCTTCTAGAAATTGTTACTTTGTGTGTGCGGGCCACGTTGCTGTTTAATTTTAAAAGAATAGTGAAGAACATAAAGAATATAAAAAAGATAATCATGCATCGAAAAAGAAATTGTAAAAATTACAACGTAAATGAATGCCACAAATAAATAATTATAGACAATAAATAAATGTCTATTGTGCTTTAAATTTGGTTTTTAATTTTGCTATGATCAGTAAATAATTACACATTTGACACTAAAGTTTGCGATCAAAAACAAAGCACTTCCATATAGTAAACAGCACTGCACTTTGATCGCAAATTTTAAATGGCAAATATGTTCACAAAATCACAAGTTTTTAACTTGTGCATATCCTGGGATTTTTTCGATCAGTTAATAAAAAAACGTTTATATTTTTCTACATTTCCGATTTAGCTATAACCATCCCGAGAAAATTTATTATTATTTTTAAATATTTCTACACTGTAACATTTTATATCTATTTCCGTTCAATATTTTAACGTAACATTAACAGAAATATATGTAACATGTTGTAATTGTGTGTTATGTTGGAATATTTAAAAGTAATAATTTTCTTCTATGACGATGGTTAATAAACCGAAACGTAAGGAAATATATGTATTCTTGATTTAAACTGACCGAAAAATACAAGGATATACATCAAGATAATTTGATACCAACGGTCAAGAGAATAAAAGCATCTACTAGTTTTTATCGGAAGTTTCAAATCTTCCGCGTCTGCATAGCTGTGTTGCCCTCTGAAATTGGCTTGCAATGAACAAAGAGAGATAGAACGATAAAAGCGTTCTATCGCCCTCTAATTATAGGATAACTAATTTGCATTTAGTTGCCGGTCTGGAGGGTAGTCTGTGGAGTAATCTAGACACAACTCTCGACATTTTAGTGTCTACGTATATCGGTACCTTTAGGATTCACCTCAGAAGTAAAATACTATGGATAATACTCTAAAGATTAATCTAGACACAACTCTTGACATTTTAGTGTCTACATGTATCGGTACTTTAGGATTCACCTCAGAAGTATAATACTATCATGGATGATACTCTAAAGAGTAATCTAGACACAGCTCTCGACATTTTAGTGTCTACGTGTATCGGTACCTTTAGAATTCACCTCAGAAGTATAATACTGGATGAGGACAGGACGAACTTCTATAAACACATCTCCTGAAATTGGAATTAATGGCGTAGACAACATTTTCTGCAAAATAAATCCACCGTTGTAATAAAAGAAAAAAATGTTGACTCATGTCTTCTCCAATAATAATAAATGAAAAAGAAAAAGTGTCTCCGAATTTTTACGGCCTACAATTAATAATTACTATTAATTAAAAATATTGTTTGGCTAAAGAAAAATGAGTTTTAAATGTAGAATTTATCTAGACTTTTCGTTATAGTACTTAAGACAATTTAATACATTCGGTATTTTAGTCAACCAGATTTCCATCATTGCATTTTTGAAGTTTATATCGATTAAAAATTAAAGTACCTAACATTACTTTTTCTGCAAGTTTAAAAATACCTGTAGATATACGTAGCTAAATTTGTATTACATGGCGATTTTATCGTTATCGTTATTACACACATCAGAAAATACTTATTCAGAATAATCTCTAGATTACTTCTACTTCCATCCTATGGCGCCGTTGTTAAGAATTTAATCCAAATAATAATGAGGTTAGTCGTGTACTGGATATTCCACTTTTATTTTAAAGTTGTAAAGATAATTACTTTGACTCTTTGCATAATTTATGATATTTAATTTACATTTATTTACCTTCTTATATGCATTGTATATTTTTGATATTGCGCCACCCGAAAATGAATTCACTTTTTATTAGCATATTAGCATTGAAATGTTACATTGACCTTGCATTTTAGCTAGGACAAGATTTTTTTCTTTTGATGTTTGGGGGGGGGAGCAGTGTGAGTATAAATCTCGATTTTCCGGGTTGAAAGCCCCCCATTTGGCCGCAATTTTGAGAAAGGGGGCGTAAACAGTTTTTCCGCGGTATCTTGAGAACCGTAAGCCTCACAATAAGTTTTTTAAGATTTTTTTTGTAGATAATTGAATTCTCTACAATTTTGGTCTAGATACTCCTTACCGTAAATTTTAAAATTACAAAGTTATAATTAAAATTAAACTAAAATTTTCAACCAAAATATCATTTAAGGGTTATAACTTTTTTTCTATTGAAAATACACATCAGATGTTTCTTGTACATCATTTTATTGCGAACAACTTCTCTGCTCATTTTTATATGTCTCTTCTTTGAGGAGGTGTTAGGACGCTACAAATGAATCAAGTGCATCAGAAAGGGCATTGGACAATTCTGAAAAAATTTGAGAACATTCCTGGCATGATCCCAAACTCTTTTTACCTCCTGAAATTTTTGACCTAATCTCTTCTTTTTCGAGTAAAAAAATTGCACGGTTCTAAAATGTTGAAATTTCCTCGCCAAATAAGTAAAAAAAAAAGACAATTTCAGAAAGAATGTTTCGAACAAGAGTAGTCATTTTTTTTTTTATAGATAATCTGATTTTGCAATCAAATATAGAGGTTCCGATTTAAAAAACCGAATTTGATCTTGAATGACCTTAACCCTTCCACCCACAGTCAAAGTGACATATACCGCCGAAGCCTCCATCCAATTAACTTTTATATTAACTTTTCTTTGAAACATTTTTTTTTGTAAAGTGCTTATTACTCGAGATATTTGAAAAAATTACCCGGTTGATTTTTTTAACCTGAAACTTTCAAATACCTCGACTAAAAAGCACTCTACGAAAAATTGTTTCAAATAGAAGTTGTAGAATTGGATGGGGGCAGTTCGGCCGTATATGCCACCTTGATTTTGGGTGGAAGGGTTAAGGTCATTCATGGTCAAACTCGGTTATTCAAATGGAAACTCCTATATTTTATTGCAGATTCAGATTGTCTGACTAAAAATAGACTACTTTTGTTCGAAACATTTTTTTCTGAAATTTTAATTTTTTAAGTTATCTGGCGAGAAAGAATCAAAATTTTAGAATTTTGCAATTTTTTTCCTCGAAAAAGAAGATGTTTGGACAAAAATTGTATGAAACAAAAAGAGTTTGAAATTATCCCAGGAATGTAAAATGGGCAGGGAAAATTGTTCGCAATAAAATGGTGTACAAGAAACATCTGATGTGTATTTTCAATAAAATTTAAAAAAGTTATAAGGGTTATAAACGATTTTTTTTTTGAAAATTTTACTCCATGTTTAATTATAACTTTTTCATTTTCAATTTTACAGTAAGAAGTTTGTGTGTACCAAGATTGTAGAGAATTCAATTCTCTACAAAAAAAGTCTTAAATTTTTTTTTGTGAGACTTGGCTGGTTCTCAAGATATCGCAGAAAAACTGTTTACGCCCACTTCTTCAAGATGGAGACAAAATAGGGGGGGGGGGCTTGAACCCCGAAAATCGAGTTTAGTATTCACACTAATCCCCCCTAAACATGAAAAGAAAAAAATCTTGTCCTACCCAAAATGCAAAGTTCGGCCAAAATTTTGTAACATTTCAATGGACTGAATATACTAAAACTACGGAATAGGAAGATTAGCATATTTTTTAAATTTAGATCTAACTATTTTGCAAACCACTGAAATCATTGAATGATAATTTATAGTAATAGTCTTGTTAAGGTTCTACTTAGATAGTTTTATAGGTTTTTTAAATATGCGTACTAAGAAAATAAAGTTACGGCCAAAAATAATAATTATTTCCCTATCGGATGCCTCTTTCTAGGGAATGGCCACCTTAATGCCGTTTCAAAATATTAGGTGGGCAGTTGCCTACCCTTGCCCCTCCCCCGAATTACACCTATGTGTGTATACGGACTGTTTTCATATTCTTGCAAGTAAAATCAACTACCGAAGTTTACTTATGTTGTATACACACCGCGGTTGATGCTTTTGTACATAACCTTTCTGAGATACCTTGGATAATACTATAGAAGCACGCACAAACGCTTAACGTAAAGTTTACTAATAAATTCATGAAACATTTTCCTAATATTCAGTATTGCATAAATGACTTCCTTCCAAAATAATTACACCATGTTTCTTTATTATTTTATTATTTATGTTTGGTGACTGAATTCAATTGCCGTATTGCCGTAATCAGTTTGATGTTATTATTATTACATTTTAATTTTATAGAACACTAAATAATGTTTGCTCCAAATTCTTGTTCAACTAAGCATTTTATTTTAAGTATATTTGATTTTGAAACATATTTATTATTTGATTGATTCATTACTTTCATTGACAGTTAAATTTGTACTTGCTGTCTGATGCTTTATTTCGACATGATGGCAATTAATATCAAACTGTTGTACATAATAAAAAAAAATATTCTGGCCGAGATATATTCGGTATGAAGACATAATGAAACAAATTTGTAATTTAATTTTACGTTGCCATTTTAAAACCATTAAGTAACGAACTTTTAAAAAGTTGCCAACTCACATATGCATATAAACTGGCATGGCTTCGACTGGTTTCTACACAGCTGTCATAAGGTGCATAGGATATTAGTTTATGCATGACATTAGATGATTTAATACAATTTTATTGAAACAAAATGTTTATATTTAATAAAAATGCAACAGAACGTACTTAAATTGTCCATCATCTTGCTGCTGGTGTTTTTGACTCCCTTTTTGAAAAGAATGGAACATGTCTAGCAGAAAAATGGAATTATTACTTAAACATCCACGTAGTGTAGTGGAAGTACAGTAATTGCAAAAAAAAATCAATTTTTTTTTGTGAAATAGATTTAGAATGTCATGAAACGTCGAGATTTTAAATTTGAGTGAAGGAAATTTCTGTCTCTCGGTCTGTCCGTCTGTAAGTACCTTTCTTTTTGTGCGCACGTTTTCTCATATTGCTCAACACGATAGCAACATACATTTCTCCTCTACCCCTCACTAACCACCCCCAAATCACCGAAACCACCCCCTATTTACATTCCTGGCATATGGGGAATCTTTCCGATCCAATGAGTAGGTACCCACATGCCCAGTAGCAAGAAATATTACGATGGGGTGGTTTTGGGGATTTGAGGGTAGTTCAGTGGAGGAAATTATGTTGCTATAGTGTTAAGCACCCTCAAAAATGGGGATAAAAAGTTTTCACAAAGTTTGAATTTTTGGAAACATTTTGGTATTAGGGGAGGGGGTACTTTCAACCCCGGGGATTGATAATATGTTGGATAGTCAAAGTCTATACAGCCTACTCGAGAAACCCGATTTGACAAGCTCTCGCATGCCTAGAATGGAAAAAACGCGTAAAAGGGTTGGTTTTTCGCGTTTAGGGTTAGTTTCCGAGAAGTAAGAGGCCTATAAATATCACCATCGTATTCAGCACCGAAAGCGCAGGGATCCACAGGTCGTGTCCTGGTCACCATAAGCGAAATAATGCGTGGTGGGCCAGTAACAAGCCACAGATATATTTTGAGCCATAAGAAGAACTCGGGAGCGTACTTAAGGTGATAGATAAGGTACGATCCAACATAAAAGCGTAGAAACTTGAAAATGGGTGGGAGTGGAGAAAATGACTTGGAGAGGGTGGAATGTCTCCGTTTAAGCTGAAATGTTTTTTAAAACTTATATTTATGTTCACAATTACATTTTCAATGATTTTTTCCTAATTAAAAGTGGCTCGAAATCGGGCCGTATTAACTCTCCTCTTTTGATACACATATGTATCATGACGAGATCTGGAACTAGATTATATTTTGCGCTAATTCCAGTGAAGGATTGGGGGTTAAATAGGGGTAGATAGGGGAGAAGAAGTAAAGCAAGCTTGTAAAAGTACAGAAACTTGGAATTTGGTGTATAATCTAGAAAGCAGTCTCATATTTTTTTATAATATTTTTCAACTCCCCACCACTCCACTATAAAAAGGGTTGATAAAATAAAATTGAAACGTTCACTTGAAATTTGGTACACGTATGTATTATAACGACACCTGCAATTAGATTATATTTTGAGATGATTCTGTTGAAGGGTTGAGGGTTAAATAGGGATAAATAAGTAAGGCGAGTTGTAAGAGTACAGAAACTTGGAATTTGGTGTATATACTAAAGCCAAGGCCTCAGATTTTCTATAACATTTTTCAAACCCTCCACTAAAGGGGTTAATAAAATAAAATTGAGATATTCACTTGAAATTTGGTACACCGGTATCTGGAACTAGATTATATTTAAAGATGATTCCGTTGAAGGGGTGGTGGTAAGTGGGGGTAAATAAGAGAAAATAAGTAAAGCAAGCTGGTAAGAGTACAGAAACTTGGGATTTGGTGTATATACTAGAAGCCAAGGTCTCAGATTTCACTACAGCCATTCCATTATGAAAGGGGTTGATAAAATAAAATTGGGATATTCCCTTGAAATTTGCTACACGTATGTAGTGTAATCATGTCTGATTGAGATGTTTCCGTTCTGAATGGGTTGGGAGGGAGGATGGGGGTGTAAACTGAGGAAAATTAGTAGAGCAAGCAAATAAGAGTCCAGAAACTTCATTTTTGGCGTATATGCTAGAAACCAACGCCTCAAATTTCTTGATGACATCTGCCTTAAATATTATTAAAATTCTATGATCAATTATTTGCACGTACTAGAGTGCAAATATAGTCAAGATGTTTTCCTTTAAAGTGACTGGGATGGAATATTTGGATGGGGAAGTAGTTATGAATACTTTACATATGTATCGGTTTTTTAATCCCTCATGAAGAGCATTATAAGATGAACACTACTACTAAGTTATAAGGCAGTTGTTCTAATAGTTATACCGAAAGATTATGACTTAGTGTCGAATATTTCGGGAACTCTCAAGTCATAAGCCGTAACCTGACTACATAATTTAACGAAGAATCCTTTATACTTTTTCTGGTACAGGTATGGCAAAGAAATTTTGTTGATTATTACGATTGCTCTAAAGAGATTTTTTAATTTCTAATATTGTTGAAGGTTTAAACGTTCACCTTTATTTTCTGCATGCGTTAAGTATATGTTATCTGTGTCTATAAAATTATTATTTTCAACACAATATAATGACATTCCTGTATTTTTATTTATTGTTATTTAGAGTTATTGTGTTGTTTAACCCGGTTGGCTATACTTCTACCATTCTGGCCAATATAGATATCATTACATTCCTTACATTTAATTTACAAAATTTGAAATTAATTAACGTTTAATAATAATAATAATAATAATATTTATTTTCCTTATAGATAAATGCATTTGTATAGGAATAGTCACATTACTTAAACTAACTTATGCTACTTATGGACATTTTCATAAAATTCTCCTAATGTATAAAAACACTTATCTGTCAAGTATTGATTCAGCCTCATTTTAAAAGATCTTAAATGTTTAGCTTCTTTTATCTTAGAGGGTAATTTGTTATATATATATATGGACCCATGTAATCGGGTGAATCCATTGTCAATTTATACTTGCAAAAGGAAATATATAAATTATCAACTTGTCGAGTCCCAATGTTGTGGACATCTTTAGTCAACATAAATTTTGTTTTATTTTTAAAGACATATACACACAATTCATAAATAAGTACACTTACAAGAGTTAAAATTTTAAAATCTCTAAACAATCCTCTACATGATTCTGTATTGGAAACATTAGCAATACACCTTAAAATTCGTTTTTGAACGATAAAAACCTCCGATGATAAGGTGGAGCTACCCCAAACACATATGCCATATCTTATTCTAGATCCTACCTGTGCGTGGTATATATTTATTAATTGTTCTTGTGTCAGAATTGATTTCATATTTCTGAACAAATAGCAAACTGTATTTAATTTTGATATCAAGTTACCACAGTGAGCCTTCCAGTTTAGGCACTCATCCATTGTGATTCCTAAAAACTTATTTTGCTGTTCACATTTTAATGTGACATTATTTATTTTAATATTTAATTTGCGGCCTTTCTTTTGCCTGTGGTGAAATCTTATAAGCGTTGTTTTCTCTTGGTTCATAAAAAGTGAATTATTATTGTACCAATTACACACTGTCTCTAACACATTATTACATTCATATGTCAGTAAATCGTCCGATGTATCGGAGATCAGCAGAGATTTATCGTCCGCATACAGTACCGAAAATGCGTTTGGTGTCCAGTTCTCAAGGTCGTTTGTGTATAATATATACAGTATTGGACCCAATACAGAACCTTGAGGGACACCCGCATTCACGGTTACGTAATTGGAGTTGACCTTACAGGTGGTTTTGGAATCGGTGTGAGTTAAGCTTACAAATTGTTTACGATCTTTTAGAAAAGATGCTAACCAGTCAAGTGCAACTCCTCGTATGCCGTATAAATATAATTTGGCCAATAGGTTGTCCTGATCGACACAGTCGGATGCCCTACTTAGATTGCAAAAGATTCCAACTGGGCATTCTCCTTCCTCTATATGTTCTATTAATTTTTTATAGTAAGAGTACACAGCAGTACTAGTTGATTTATTGGCACGAAACCCGTGCTGATTTTCCGTAATTATATTGTGTTTCTCAACAAATTTTGAGAGCCGCGCAAGATATGAATATTCAAAGATTTTTGAAAAACAAGGAGGAATCGTGACTGGTCGATAATTCTCCATATCTTGTGGATCATATTTTTTATGAATAGGTATAACTTTACCTATTTTTAGGGTTTTCGGGAAACTTCCTGTAGTAAAGGATAGATTTACCAGATATGTAATTGGCTCTATAATGATACCGATTACTTTTTTAATTAAGAACATGGGAACCTCATCAGAACCTGAGGAATACTTGTTTTTTAATCTATTTTTTAATATAGACAGCAGTTCTTCAACATCAAAAGGAGTCGTTTGTAAATATTGTGTGCACATGTTCATACGCTTTAACAATTATAAAGAACCTTAGCCACTGAGTGGATCAGATTTTACAAAATGGGATTAGCATTCTCCACGCCGGACACCATAGGCAGACAGACAGTCAGAGATGTCGATCGTGTATTTCAGGAATGGCGGTTTTGACATTCAAACCATATGATTCTGAGCAAAACTGAAGAATCCTCCTTACAATCGACCTCGTACTGTAGCATATAAAGTTGGAGGAGACTTACTGCAAGGTTTCAATGTGGATGAGTTTGGCAATGATGTTTTAAGTGGAGGAGGGAACTTTAAGATGACTTGTTTTTTGTAACAAGTCGTCTTAAAGTCCCTTCCTCTACGTAAATCATACGATTCTGAAATCTACAGGCATTAACTCTACGAAGTTGGTTATCGTTATTTTTGCTAACGCTCTTGTCATGGGTGATCAAGAAACACAAACAATTTATATGTAGAGTAAATCCATTAATATGCACTTTGGACTACGCAATCGCGCAGTCTGTGCATTGTAGTCTGGAATATGTAACTATGATGATTTAATACGAAAATTACATTATTCTTATTGAACTGCAGAATGATCATACGCGTACCGACGGGAGAAGCCTGATGAAACTATAATAATTTTGAAAAAAAAACTACATCATGCATGTTATACTGTACCAAATTTGAATTTTGCGATCTAATTGATAAAGGGAAAAACTGAAAGGTACAAAATCATCATTCGGGGAAAAGCCTTGCACTATATCCAAAATGTAATTACTTATGAAATCAGAGGGGCGACTGCATAAGATAAGATATACGACTGCCTCCATGAAGTCACCTCTTTGGTATCTTCTGAGCGGAATGAGATATCCACCGGTAATAAAAGCAGGTAGGATTTGAGTGATCCCATATTTTCAAGCTCTTTACGTTGGTACAATCATTTTGAAATTGGAAAACTTATGACATAGTTACAATATATACCACTTTTCAAATTGCAAAGAATGACGAACAATTTTTTTTATTCACTGACCACTGAAATCATGTCTTTATTTGTTTTGAAGTTAAAATCTACTGATACGATTTGTTATCATCTGTACCTGCCATTCGGAATTTTATTTGTTTGTTGGCTTCAAGAACAATGTATTTTCATATAATCAGAGACTTGATTATGATTTTTCAATTATGTCTTATATTGCACAGAGTAAAACAGTAATAGATTCTACTATAGTTCATTTCCATATTTTAGATAGCATTAAGTGAATAATGTTTCCGCCCTGCTAGTAACATTCTATAGGGTGAAAAACACGACATGATATCATGACGATCATGCAACAGTAATATCATAGCATTGTGAGTGCCCTCATGCCTTGGACCTCCCATAATTTTTTGTTGTAGAACTATGTAGAACTACCAGTTGCTCTAATTTGTTATTATGTTTGGGATACTTTGGGGCATTTATAATTATTGGATTTACAATTTTTTTTCTTTGAAAGTGAGTGGTTTTAATAATTAAGGAGCATTCCTTACGAATTTCAATTCGGAGAGGGTAAAATAGAGGGGGTTAAAGTTAAAAAATGAATCTGGCAAATACTTAAAACTGGAAATTCCTTTTATCGGATACTCATTGCGTGGCCTAGACTCTTGTATCTACATTCAATGTTCCACTGTGTTTGTACCCTTAAAAAAATACCGAAAATACAATTCAGTGCATTGTAATTTAGTATTTGGGAGTGCAGTTTGATATTTATGCATTTCGGTTCATCATATCATTTTTTAAATAGTATGACGTGTCTTTTTACTAGTTTGCCTCCTAGATGGCAACCAAGGGGCGAAAATTTAGTTATAGTTCTTTATAGCTAAGAAACAATAATGCTGACTCTTACCAGCATGGTATTGCTACGTTGTTAATTGACAGCGCTTCAAACTTGTAGAAAAAGACAAGTATAAAGCTTGTCTAAATGTTATTTGTGGCATTATCTTAATTTTTTTTTTCCTTCTTCAATTCTTTGGGACTTCCTGCCACATGTATGTTTTCTTTCTAAGCGGTGCTATGGGAATCTACAAAATATATCACAATTAACCAGTATGTTACTGGTAAAAAACCTCTACGCCTGTGACGTTTACTTCAAAGGATCAGTTAAAGGTTGTTTTTTTTATAAATAAACAACACAAATAAGTATAAAAACTTGAAATTAAATATTTCGCCAACGTTTCGGAAATCTAATCTGTTTCCTTTTTCAAGGCTTTTTTGAAAAATCTTCTTTGTCATACACAGCAAAAAATATTTTTCAAAAAAGCCTTGAAAAAGGAAACAGATTAGATTTCCGAAACGTCGGCGAAATATTTAATTTCAAGTTTTTATACTTATTTGTGTTGTTTATTTGTAAAAAAAAACCAACCTTTAACTGATCCTTTGACGTAAACGTCTCAGGCGTAGAGGTTTTTTACCAGTAACATACTGGTTAATTGTGATATATTTTGTAGATTCCCATAGCACCGCTTAGAAAGAAAACATACATGTGGCAGGAAGTCCCAAAGAATTGAAGAAGGAAAAAAAAATTAAGTATAAAGCTTATTTTCTTGTTATCAATTAATTACCAATTAGTAATTGCAGAAATACGAACAGCATACGGTTAGGAGGTCCAGAAGTAGTCATTTCCAACCAGCAAAGCGTCTACTCTTAAGCCGTGACTAATAAATCTCAAGATCAATTTAATTTATGAATTAGGTTTCGACTCATGAGAAGAATTTTCATATCACTTTTGTTGTCTGCCATACTCTACAACAAATAATTAATAATGTATATAGCTGATACAAATATACCAAATAATTGGACGCCAGCTCCTATACAATGATTTTTTGGTTCAAAAATATAATCATCGACACAGCATGATTTTGTTAAGATGGTCATAAATAACAATAACCACAACTTCTACCAGCAGGCCATAGTTGCGTTGTTAATTGACAGCATTTCAAAGTTGCATATAAGATGAGCTATGTATATCATGTGGAACTTTTGCATCTTGGCCAAATGATTAAATACGTAAAGCGTATGCTCTGCATATTGCACCTCTGGACGTCGCTACTCTGGTACACTTACACATACGTTTAAAGCTCAATTACAAAATAAGATTTACTTATTTTTAAAAATATTTCATGTTTCTTAAAAATGTAGTAATTAGTTATTGTAAGCAAATATTTTCATTGACGTAATAAAACTAAGCGCAGCAATATACATATTCGGAAAGTGTTGATTTTTGTATTGCACTAAAACGTATAGAAAGACGGAAACAAATTGAAATGCCGCAGACAGAGCTGCCCACGCACATGTTCTGTGAGGAAAGCAGGCGATGTGTTATACGATAAACAAGAATCAAGAAGCTTCGCTCTCGCTTGTTCCTGTTGCCATACCAAAACGAACGTTTTTCGAATCTGTATACCTCTGCCCATGACATGTTCGTATTTAAATGATCGTAACGAACAAGACGTACCTAGTCCAATTAGTCTTGTGTTTTTTTTACAAATTTACAATCATCTACACATGATAACCATAAGGCAAAGCTGTTGGACATCTGCTTTTGCGATTTTCATGTTTTACACGATGTGTTAACCACAATATATTTAAAAGCACATCAGGAGAGGCTCTAGTAAGTTTTACAGGTGCGAAATTTCACTGTGGCGCCCCCGTCCTCCCAACATAAAATGTGTTTAGCACTGATGCTTAGTATTTAATATATAATATTTATCTCGATACAAAGTTCGAGGAGCAGGGAGGGCATTCCTAAAAATTACATATTTCCACCGATACACATTTTAAAGAGCGGCCGGGGATGACATTCCTTAAAGTACGGTCAATAACAATGTCGAAGAGAGGGGAAGGCATTCCTAAGAATTACAAATTACATACTTCCTTCATTAATCATTTCAGAGAGCGCGGGGGGGGGGGGCATAACGCATTTATCTCGGTAAATTCGAGTGGAATCCGGAGCCCTTCATAAACTCTAGACCCGGGGGAAGCTTGGATTATTACGCAGACCATCTACCGTTGCATTTTTGGCGCCCCCATATAACGCACCTCCCTAGAGCCGCCCCTGAGCCACATCATACAGGACACCTTTTTTTCAAAGAGGCGCTTAATTAACAATGCAGCATTAATGGGAACAATATCGTCCATTTTCTAAACTACGATATCTACAATGGACAATCAGATCATGTGCCTAAGATGTAATAAACTATGCAACGAAATGTAACGACCATTGGAGAATATTCCTAATATTTGACATATCACTTGCGCAACAAAGAGGAGTTAACCTTAACAAAACGGGCCGTGAATCGAATTCCAGAAGTGGATTTAAATTTAAATTGTAAAGCTATGTTAAAAATGTTCTTCACTCTACATTTTTATACATACGGCTGCTATACATATAAACCACAATGTCGGAATTAAATTACTTTTCTCTTTCAGGTTTTAATAGAAAAGTATGCTGCACAGTGAAAACAACATAATGCTATCACTTCTGTTTAGTAACAGAATATTTGCATAATAGGAACAGCTTATGGCGTGATTCAATTTATAATAGACATTTTCTGCATAATTATTTGTAGTAGAATGATTAATAAAGTTTAATGTTTATTAATATTTATTATTATTATACGGAATATAGCTTTCCTCTCGTGTATAATGCATAAGACAATATTGCTTATACCAGTTTTAAATTTCTTACAAAGATAAATGTTGATGTATATATTCTTTGTGATAAAAACTTACTTTGCTCGAAGGAGATGTATCAGTTTTACTATGATCAAAATTTGGAAATTCCAATACCTATCTGAAAGATAATCTTCACGCGTGGGTATTCCGCACTGACACAAATATTCTCAAGTGTCGAGTAAATTGAAGTAGTCTGCATTTATTTATAAGCATCAAAAATCGTATTGGAAAAAATACACCAAACCGGCAAGGCGCAGCAGCAGCGCAGAAGGCTAAGCGTGTTAGTTTCGAGCACACTTGTCTTGGTAACAGTATCTGTGATATATTGAGCTCGATCCCAATCGTCCAAGAGCCAGCCCTAAAAAATTCTTTGAATTTACTAAGCCTGTTTTTTTGCCAGCTGACTACAGTAGTTGTGTACACAAACACACTTCAGCCAGTCAAGCGAAATCGAAAATAGGTGTCTCAGGTACGCTATCAAAGGTGTCATGTCATGATTACCGAGGTAATAAAATTAATTTGCTAAGGCTGAAAATCATTATACAAATTATATATTGCATATAAATGATAATTATGTCAGTCAGTCAGTTGAATGTGGGGACGGAGCTGGTCAGTCAGCTTCAATGTATGTACAAAATTTATATTATATTTCTTATTCACTATATATTGACCCCCTCCCTACTTTATTTCTGTTATTATTGAAAATAGAAAAAAGTTTCGTATAAAAGTTGTAGGATCTTACCTGTATTTTATTAGAAGATGATTAAAAAAAAAACAATTTCATGTGAAAGTCACCTGATATGAAATAAATATATGTTTTTTTTTAAATAGAGCACCCCATATATTACTGCATTTTCGAGAAGCCCTTTTTCTTCTGATTTCAAATATATCATTGTATAGGTCTATCTTAAATAGTTCTTCACATATTTGATATTCAAAATGCAAATAAACAATAAAGCAGATTATTTGGAGGAAATAATAGAAAATAATTACTATAAACTATATTTATTCTATAAAAAGTCATACACAAGATAATAGCAGCAGTAAAACCGGAGACGAGCGAAGCTGACGCAACCGCTCCGGTACCTGAATACAGTACTTTGTATTATATACAGGTAGACACGTGCCATTTCACTATATTCTATGTACGCGATACTCTTGTCTATTTATTCTGTAAGTATCAAAATTTATATTATATTTCTTAGCGAACTACATTCTCGAGACTGAAAATGTCGGTATTTTTGCTTACCACATGATGCAATGAAGATTTATAAAAACCTGTAGAATTATATTTGTTTCCTTGATTATTTGAAAAGCTGGTATCTTTTACTTGATAACTGATTTTATTTTATGTATCTAAGTAATTCTGTCTCTGTGATCTGATAACATGTATATATTATATATATTTGTCCGACAAATTCTGAAATTACGAAATTATAGTAATTTCAAAAGTAGTGTTAATTTAAAGTACATTAACTTCAGCAAATGTAAGTTAATAAGGGTCAAACTGACACATTTCTCGAAAGTTTCCCCTAGACCAAAAAAAATTTCGAACATTTCCTATGGATTATTATACAATATACGAAATATAATATGTACAGGGTGTCCCAGAATTGAGTTCCCGAACGGAAACCTGTGATTCTTGAGTTCATATGAGGTCCGTATAACCCAACTTACCTTAGTCCAAAAATGCATCCCTGAGGAAGTACGTCCTCTTATAGTAAGACAGAGAAACACATTCTTTTCCAATAATTTCCGTTATATTAAAGAAAACATTTTCAAATTTTGGTGGGAACTATATCTCTATAAGTATTTTGACAACAACCTAATATCTTTTGATCTCAATTATTTTTCATAATAACTAATATTTAGTGGCTATATTTTTTTAATCGCCTTGCAAAATTACGGAATACTTCAATATTTTTGCAGGGCACTGAAAGGGCTGCAAAAAGGTACTCTTAAAATGTTTTGTAATATTAATCAAAATACAAGGGAATATCGTTCTTTCCTCCATTTGTATTTAACATTTATTTAGTTACAATTCTAGAATAAAATGTTGTAATAAAAGAAAATTACAGTTTCTTCTAAAAAATACTGGTATGCAACCCCCTATGATACGCCTGTGCCTAATGGTGACTGGAAACTTGTAGAAAGATTCTACATTGTGTTCTGGATGAGTCTGGAGTCAATTTTAAAGTACATAAGGCGCGATTACCGGCGGAAGAGAAGAAGTTTATTAAAGTGAAGTTTGGTGGCGAAAAAAAGTGAGGTTAAATATCAAGTAAACAAAGTGTAAAGGTTATTTTGGTTAATTGAGAAATGTTGTATAATCAGTAAATTATTAAATAAAGTGTTAGTGGTTTACCCCTTCTTAAAATTATTTAGAACCCACGGATTCATACAGGATGTTTTCTAAAAAGGTGAAAACTCGTAACAACTGGTGCCAGACACGGAATTTCAACAAGAGGATTTTTGAAGTGTTGAGAAGGCTGGGACAATATTCTCGGAGTTATTGCTAACACAGGAAGGACTAATTTACTGGACATTGTTCGAGGATTATGTTCGAACAGAAAAATAGTGTTAAGTGCTTTTTTGAGACATTTTTGGAACATTTTATTAGGACATTATAGTGATAGTAATTAAATTCTTTGAACTAAGAAGAGATAAGAGACTCTAAAGAAGACTTTCTCGTGTAGTTAATTAAGTGTATTTTCGTGAATTTTCTAGAACTTTTCTATTTGGACATTAGTGGCTAAATGAACAAGACTCTAGATAAGACTTTTTTCGTGCTATTTCGAGATTTTTCGACAGTTACATTACCGATATTGACGTGATTGTTAAATTTTGTTGATTTTATCGTAATTATATGCCGGTAACGACCAGAAGCATGGCATCCGAAAAACAAATACAGAACTTATTCGCCCAAATGCAAAAGATGATGATGGACCAAGAAAAAATCGAACATCGAGCAGGAAGATCTCATAGAAACGCAGATGCTTTATCTAGAAGAGCGTGCAAGGACGACTGCTAGCACTGCCACCATGTGGAGAAGCAGCAGGGCACGGGAGTAGTCAACACTATCAAAATAGACGTTCCGGATGATTGGACAACTGAAGCCCTGAGACGAGAACAACTGAACGATGCAGAGATCGGGGCTATACTGAGAACAAAGGAAACAGGAATTTGACCAGAGTGGACGGATGTTTCGGACAAAGCAGTTGGATTGAAGGTTTTGTGGGCACAGTGGGACTCACTTAGAGTTATGAACGGGCTGTTAAAAAGAGCATGGGAGAGCCCGGATGGGAAGCAAGTTGTTATGCGTCGAGTGATTCCCAGGTGTCGAGTACCGAAGGTACTTCAGGAAGTGCATAATGGAGCATTTGGTGGACACTTCGGCGTTAACAAGACCCTGAATAAAGTACGTGAACGATTTTACTTGGTAAATAGTTGTCAAGATGTTCAAGCTTGGTGTCGTAATTGTAAAATTTGTGCAGCCAGTAAGGGACCACAGACTAAAAGTAGGAGTGCAATGAAGCAATATAACGTCGGAGCTCCTTTTGAGAGGATTGCAATCGATATAGCGGGACCATTCCCAGTAACCAAGGACGGTAACAAGTACATACTGGTTGCCATGGACTATTTTAGTAAGTGGCCGGAGACCTATGCGATTCCGAACCAGGAAGCGGTCGCTGTCGCCAAAGTCTTGTAGATAACTTGATATGTCGGTGCTGCATTCATTTGAAATGGTGGAGCGACATAACGAGACGAGAACGAACATATTTCTAAAGTCGTTCATAAAAATCAACGTGACTGGGATCTCCACACACCGTTTTTCCTCATGGCATATAGAGCTGCTATCCATGAGACTACAATACAGACTCCGGCTCGTGTAGTATTTGGACATGAGATCAGACTGCCGTGTGATTTGATCTTTGGAACACCAGGTGGAGAACGGCTTCCTGTGATCAGCTATATAGATGAAGTGAGTGAACGGCTAAGAAATGTCCATGAGTTAGTTAGAGACCAAATCACCGTAGCCAGTGACAGAATAAAGGCTCGATATCACCGTAAGGGTAGTTCAGAAGGGTTCAAGGCAGGAGATCTGGTTTGGCTGTACAACCCACAGCAAAAGAAAGGAATGTCACCGAAACTTCAACCACCTTGGGATGGACCGTATACTGTTATTGCCCGAATTAATGACGTTGTCTATCGGATTCAACGAAGCACAAAGTCCAAGCTGAAAATCGTGCATTTGGATATACACTGGTGATTCTAAATTGCCTGATCGGAACGATCAGGCTTAAGGAGGGGGCAGTGTTATTCATTACAACCCCCTATGATACGCCTATGCGTAATAGTGACTGGAAACTTGTAGAAAGAGATAGAGTTTTCTAGAGTGTGGTAGGAGAAGATTTTAGATTGTGTTCTGGATGAATCTGGAGGCAATTTCAGAGTATGTAAGGCGCGATTACCGGCGGAAGAGAAGTTTATTAAAGTGAAGTTTGGTAGCGAAAAAAAGTGAGGTTAAATATCAAGTAAACAAAGTGTAAAGGTTATTTTGGTTAATTAAGAAATATTGTATAATCAGTAAATTATTAAATAAAGTGTTAGTGGTTTACCCCTTGGTAAAATTATTTAGAACCCACGGATTCATACGGGGTGTTTCCTAAGGGGCGGAAACACGTAACAATACATTAATAAGAAATGCTCCACATGACGTCCACCTGTTTCAGTACACAAATTCATACTTTTAAAATTTTGTGTAATATCAACGAATAATCAAGAACTATCCTTTTTTCTGTGTAAGTTATAGATGCTCGTGAAACGGGAAACCTGTCGCGTTTCAGAAACAAAAGATATTTAGTTGTTATCAAGCTTACATAGAGTACTTATAGAGATACAGGTTCCATGAAAACTTGAAAATTTTATCTTCAATATAACGGAAATTATTGGAAACATTTTTTCTCTCTCACTTTAAGAGAATGGACTTCTTCAGGGCTGCAGTTTTGGACTAAGTTAAGTTGGGTTATACGGGCTCAATATGAACTTAGGAAGCTCAGGTTCCCATCCGGGAACACAATTCTGGGACATCCTGTATATTATATACTGATGATTTGCTTCCACATATTAGCCTAATAATGAATAATATAAATTTTGTTTGTCTAAGTAAAGGGTTTTTCGCGCTCCAAGTACTGCAACACGCGCATTCGACCTTGCACCGCGCTTTATCCAATATCTCCACATCACTAATTTTTTATGGAAAATCCGTGACATTAGGCGAAATTTTTGTAGATACATTTTTTGTGTAAAAATCTATGCTCTTTCTAAAAGTGTTTTTTATTTTCTCCTACCTCCACGCATTTTCGAAATTTTGGGGAAATACCGGGAAAACATTTTTTTTAATGTTGCCATTCTGAAAATCATGCAAACTTTACGTGCCTACCGTCCAAAGACCTCATTAACAAGAAAAACATCATTCTGTTATTAAAAAATATTAATTTTAGATAATACTGCGGTGTATTTAGAACTGTGGGGCACTCTACTTGGAACCTTGTGGAACTTTAAGATTAAACATTAATTAATTATTATAAATTGATCTAATATTGCATTAGGGGCCATTCAACACATTCGCTTTTTGGGGGCATGGGGGGTTACAGAAAATGTGACAAAGTGAACAATAGGGGTTAAGGGGGTGCACAAAAAGTAAACGTTCACAAAGAATCAAGAAAATATTTTTTTTAAGTATAATTTTTAAGGTTTCGTAGAGCCCCCTATACTTTCATTATGTCCATCTGCATGTCACATGTGTTTTTTTTTCCGGAACAAAAATTGATTTTTGTACACTTCCACTATATGTGCATTGGGGATGAATTTTTTTCACGTACCCCATCAAGTGGGACTTCGTCAAAAAGTTCGTTGAAAATGAAAAATTTTTTGAGACAGATCATCATTTCAAAGTTAAATAAAGAGAAAATGCAACTGCTCTAACTTTTGATCATTTGAAGATAACAGGCAAAGTTTGTAGAAAAGCGTGAAGCAAGAAAGTGTTTCTCGATAATTTGCGACTCTGACTAGCAGATATTTCTAAAGCTATTGGAAATAAAAAAGAAAATGAATACTAACTAATCTTGTAGAACATTTTGTCAGCTTTCATTTTGAATAGAATAACCTTTGGCTACGATGCACTGTTTTCGAAATGTAAGCGAAAAACCAAGAAAAGTGACCTTCCACGTGCCCCTCTGAACCTCACTCCCCGCATAGGTTTGGAGACTTTCAGAATGTTTTTCTCCTCACTACTCCAAATACAACCCTGAAGATAAGTAGTATATTCTCTAACACTATTTCGGAAACTACAAATTCCTCAACTAATAATTGTATCGGAACAAGTATCATTTCAACACACTCTTATGATATAACACCCACACGGCTATCGACAAATCAGAAGCCGTTAAGCCACACTTAGTGGTGCTATGGTTACGTCGAACAAAAGGTGTACATTGCAGGCTTCGCATAATTTGACGCTTTATGCCAAAGAGTTCTATAACTAGAGGAGACAAGCTACATAAGCCTGACGTATAATCAGCAAATGACACGGGTGTTCTCATCCTTCTCACACATTTCGTTCTCTCTTTGTCACGGCTGTGTTGCTTTGTAAAACAGAGGGAGAGGGTACGAGGTGTGCGACAAGGACGAAGACACTCGCGTTGTGCGGCCAATCAACGGCTTGTCTCCTCTAGTTATACCTCGTTGTTTTAAACCATTTTGAAGTTTTTTTGTATAATTTATAAAATCGTGTTAGAGAAAGTATAGTCTACAACACGTTTTGAATGGCATATCCCACACTCGTCAACCGTAGTCCGAGCCGAAGGTTCTACAACAAGTTCTGGAATGACCCATATTCCACACAATTCACGAGTGTTGCATACGCCATTCTAAACGTGTTGTAGACTATACTTTCTCTAACAAGATTTTAGAAATTATACAAAAAAATTTCAAAACGAATTAAAACGTCAAATGCGAAGTTAGACGTAACCATAGCAACTGAACCACTAAGGGTGGCTTAACATCTTCTGGTTTGTCGAAAGCCGTGCGGTATTATACCATAACAGTGTATTAGAATGATACTTGTTCCGACACAATTTTTAGTTGTGGAACTTGTAGTTTCTGAAATAGTGTTAGAGATATTCTGTTCCCGACCATGTTCTCTACACCCCCGTTTTGAGCTTTCATTGACTTAACTATTTGGATTTGGGAGTTGTCTACGATGTGTGATATTTATGTGGTATTTTGAACGTCTCACTAGTCCTGATTGTTGAGTATTAAGAATGTGGAAGTTTAAAAGTCTTATCAAAATATAAATAAGAAATAGTATATTACATACTGAAGTGGAAAGAGTTTCATTGTTGCCGAGAGATGAGATAGTTGACCGAGGCGCGAAGCGGCAAGGTCAACTAATTCCCGAGACAGCAAAGAAACTTTTTACCAAGGTTTGTATACTATCTTATTCACAATAATCTCCCCTAACAAACAAAAATCCAATAAACCGTTTACTAAATTTTTAAATAGCATTTCATATTTTTATGAAGTTAGCAATAAACAAAAAATTCTTATTTCGGAAGACAAATGTCAAAGTAATTTTTAATATATAAATAATTATTTATTCAGTTTATGTGTACAGCTAGTACCTGTTTGTAGCATCAATTGCTTCGGTTGTGTTAATAAATACACATCCTCTCTAATTCTTATAATTTATATTTCCTACAACTAAAAGAAAACCAGTAAAAAACATAGGTTGGCATATGCCCACTTTTCAACCCGAAAAGTGGAAAGAAAGTTGCTACTTTCTAACCTGAAATGTCATATTTCAGTTCAGTTGTCGAATAAAGATTAACATGTAAGACAATATGATTTCTGTATGATTCTGAATAAAATAAATAAATTTGCAGTAATATTCGAAAAATTGATTTTGTTTGCTTAGTCGTTTATTTTTCTTGTCCAAAGGCATTCCTTATGTGGATCACATTTTTTACTTTCAAGAACCCTATCTATAGTGAAAAGAAGTTGTGATCAAATTAAAGATAATACTGTACCTTATACAGTGCGTCGCAATACACCCTTGTATTTTCGTTATTTTTAGAGGTACAACAGCATAATCTGCATCTTTTGAGGTATTTAGCATAGGTAGGCAAAGTATCTGAATGTGACCTACTATGACCATTTTATGATGGCACAATCACGATGTCTCCTTTCGCGCTGGATATATCGAATAAAGTTATTTGAAAAAGTTGCTAAAAATCAAAAGGGACTAGATTTAAACTGGGAGCAATATGTTAAATTCACGATCAGCCAATTATTTTATCATTTTACCATACAGCATATTCTTCTGGTCTGTCTGTTATTTGATCATTCATAATAACTCTTTTCGTTCTGGTTCGCAGCGTTTTTCTTTCATACATTCTCTATTCAATATATTTTCAGTTATTTTTGTTGATTCATCGAATCACTTTCCTTCTGCAATCACTGACCTGTTTATTATCCTGACTGACTGATTGTACTAGAACCCTAGGGAACTTCTAAAAAGCTTTTGCTGCGAGTTATTTTATAATGAAATCTTGCAGTGGTACTATCATTTAAAGCTTGAAATAAAGCAAATATTATAATCAGAGTTATAAATAAAGATATGCCTGAATGGTTGAAAAAAATTTATATGTGGAAGAAATATGCGATTGTTATGGTTAAGTTATTTTATATAATTGCATTTCCCACATAAAAATATTAATAAATAAATATACGAATGAAATCTCATATTTTTTACTTACCTATTAAATATGTATTTGAACCGTTATGAAAGTATAATACCTGGTATTTCTTAATTTTCACCGGATATAATGAAAAATGGACTTAATATTTTCATATTGCAAAATATACTCGCGTTAAAGCAGCCATTTAACAGGTAATTAAACCATTTTATATTTTTTACAGTTTAGTCTTTCACCAGCTACAATTACTTATTCAATACTCGGTCTTAATTGGAATAATACCCAGCAATTATATCATCCAAAGTAAGCTATATCTTAAAGGATATAGGTTTACGCTCTGACGATTTCAAATTTAAGAAAATTGCTATTTTGTTTTACAATCAAGCAAGTTTAACTAACTATATGCAACACTTTTTACTTTCTTTTAAGACGTATACAGATTAAATAATTCATTTAGGAAACATTACGTATTACGTGATCTTAATTAAATTTGTTACTTGTCGAGTAGGAAATGTTTCATGATGAACTTTCTTTCTTGCATATTTTACCCAAATGCGTAAGAAATTTTAAGTGCGTGAGTGAACATGTAACATCACAGAACTGTGTCTTGTCATAGTATAGTTTTGTTTCTTGCCTTTAACGGTGTTCAGATACATATAATAAACAGTGCTTGTATGAGGAAATATATTAATCATAACTGGAAAATTGTCTAACCATATGTTCATTACCTGTGGAGAATACCACAACTGTAGTGATATTTGATGGAAATTGTCATATACAGGGTGTTAACGATGAGGATAAGGAAATTGTTCCTATGTACTGTTTTTGGAGATTCTCTGTTTCCTCGGTACAGAATATTATCTCCGATTTTAGCTAATATCTATGTAAATGAATTTTTTATCAATATAATAACAATATTATCGTTTTCGGTACCCTTGTTATATAATTACGTAGATGATATAAAGACAAGTATCCCCCAAGAAACATTTATCTAGATATATTCAACTCGTATAATGACAACTTAAAACAAAATAATCAATCTCGCCCATTTTTAAATACAGTTGTAATAAGAACTAATAATAATAATTTAATTGAGTCTGCGGTAGGTTCCTGGTGAAACATAATAGAATAAAAATTAAAAACACTTGGTATTACTGTTTCACAATTTTTATTCAGATTTCTCTGACATATGTTTCGGCCTTTCGACCATTATCAAAGAGTTATAACTAACCTAAAAGTGACCATTGCAAGATATTTATAGAACTTGAGATATATTGGTAACCTAATTAACATTTTATTACTTATTTGTAATACAGCTACTACTAAGAATTTAATTTAAATTTTTTTACTTACTTGTTTCTGGGTGTTTAATTTTAGTACGGTGTCTATTATGAAGGTATTTGGAAATTTAATTTGTGTATTAGTAACGTTTTTCTGTTTATTTAAGGCCTTCTTGATTTCCAGAGTTTCAAGCATGTCTAACCTATTTCCTTTATTCACATTGTGCAAAAGTTTACTACCGTTGACAAAAATGGTTTTTATCTATACAATGTTCTGCGAAACTAGTTGAGATTTTGTTCTCTAAAATATACTTTTTGTGTTCATTTACCCTTACGCCTAAGCTTCGACCACTCTGACCTATATATAGAGCATCGCAATCGTCACAATTTATTTCATATACCCCCGCTTTTTGTGAGTCTTCAGTTTTTTCTTTGTTATTAATCAACAAGCGACCTAAGTTGTTTGTATTTGAGGAAATGGTATTAATGTCAAGTTTACTTAACCTATTACAAATTGAGTTGCTAATATGTTTTACAAAACTAATACTATGCCTTTTATTTTCTTTGGGTGCGTTATAAAAATGTTAGTAATACCAAATGTTTTTAATACTTATTCTATATAATAATTTTGGAATAAGAAACGATCCTGTTCCGACAGAATCATCAATTTTGAGCACAAATACTTCTAGTAAAATAATATCTCTAAAAGTAAAGAAATAAAATTGGGTAATGAAAAATTTTTGGAACATTTAAATTATATCTGACAAATTAGTCAAGAATAGTTATCCAAGAACGCTAGTTAATAGTATTTTAAATAACAATCTTACTATAATTAACAAACCTACCTACCAAGAAAATGCATATAATGAATATTTCAAAGTCTCTCTAATCAGAGGATTAAGTAATCAATTAATTAATAATTTAAAACTTGAAAATACTGAAATCATAACATATCCAAATACAACGTGTTTCCAAAAGTAAAAGAAAAAACATCAATTTTAGACAAACCGAAAGTAGTATAATCAATTCCTTGGTACCACTAAGAATAAACTCAAAGACAGAAATCGTCAAAAATGATTTTAATCCAACTGACATTGAGAAAAAGATAGAACTGTCTTATCTAATCACTAACAAATTCAATTTCTACAATGTTAATATTTTAGATGTAAAAACGACAGATCTCTGAAATTCATATTAGTAAATATATTCATATTAGTAAATATATTAATTAAACAGTTAGTTTCATAACTGATATAATAAATACCTTAAATAATTTTAATTTTACAATGACAACTATATTGTTAAATTAGAATAATCCTCAATCTACTTTTTGTTAAGCCTGAATTATATTAGGTGACCATAACTTTTATTCTTCACATTAAGTTAGTATTAACTAGAGGAAGAACCCTATTGTCTTTGAACAATGTCGATCAATAAATGAAAAGGTTGTTAATTATTTAAATATATTTAAGTTATATATTTATGTTAATAATATTGTTATAGAATTTTTATTATTAATTTGGAAATTCACTCTAAAGCGTTGATATCAAGATAAGCAATTACAAAGCCTGATGATGATAGAATAGCAACGGATTCCGCGTACTTGAATATTGCAAACTATGTCCGTATACGATTATAGTTAACCAAATATATTATGCGCTTACCTCAAACGAAATAGCCGATTGTTTACCTGGCTCACCATTACAAGTCCTTTGTTATAACGTATAAGCTCTTGGTTTTTTCTCAATATTGTCGGTAGCATAGCCGTAGGTTAAATGCTATTTATTTACTTTTATTGAATCATTTATGGAGTTGTTCATTAAACTAACATTATTTATTTTAAATGAATAATGTATCGTTGGTGTAATGTTATGATTATGAACTTTTCCTTTGTCGGGCTTTTCTTTATGAATTTCAAATTGAGGCTGGATACGCTATATATTGAAGAACCGGCTAATTAGGAAATGGTCCCTAATTTTTATCAACTAAACGACAATAAATCTGTCACAAATGCGATAAGATTATGGACCAAGCCTTGGCGGCTTTCATTTATCTCCACGTTAGTCAAGGCCGTCACTCATGTATTTAACTGTGAAGAGTATCCAATAGAATGTGCAATAATAATATAAAAAATGCCGTAATTCGGCGAAGAATATAATGGTTAGAAAGAAATCGGTTTAAATATCAAAATTGATTTTTTTAGTATAATTTTTAAATAAATGTAAAAACCTGCATTGTAAGAAATTGCTCACCTACGTGTCGATATGCTTCAACTCGGATTGAAATTTCGAACACTTTTTTGATTTTCAGGTACTTTAGGTACTATCACAGCGAAAACAAATTAGATCGCCTCGACAGGAGAAAGTTTACTCCACTAAAACTACAATTATATTTACTTAAACAAACACATGGTATTCTACGAAAACTTTTATTTAAATAAATACAGTTCGTATAAATATTTTTGTGACTCTCAGCACTTCACGGTTTCGAATTTACGAATTTTCTGATCAAATTTCAAACAAATAAACACTATAAATACTTTGTACTGTCTTTGTAAGAAAACATGAGATAATATTTTGGTAACTATTATTAACCCTTTAAAATGGTGATTGATATGATCCATCAATTCCAACATACCCATAATCTGGACAGTCCACCAAATTAGTTGGTGCAGTTTTCGCTTCTTCTTTTCTAGGAATTAAGCTTCTTCCGCGTTTGACCTGCCTCACTGGAATTGGAATTTGAGGGACAACTTCTTCCTCCGACTTTTTGCTGTCATCAGTTATGTCAGTTGTATTTTGTTCATCTTGAGGTATTTTATTTAAATCCGTAACTGGTGTATCTTTTTGATTCTCCACAATTTGATCTTGTTCGTTTGTTTTTAAATTTGTAGGTTCCTCAATATTCGCACCATCACTACGATTTCCATTATTTATCAACTTTTCTGAATTTGTTACACTATTTTTAGCCTCGTTTGATTTCTGGTTTACGTCCATTTTGTACTCAAATATGGTACTTAACTTACAATAAAAGATTATTTTGAATTTAAGCAGATCGTTACTAAATAAACCGCATTCTTACGTTCTAACTTCTTCAATTATACTATCATGTTTTTAAGAACAATATTATATTTTATCTCTCAATATTAGCCTTGATAACGAATTTTTTAGATAATCAGTTCTTATTGATAAAAATCGTTAAAAAAATAATAAAATAATACTTATATCTTATATAACGGCGCCACAAAAATAATATTTGTCAAAAATATTCGTTTAGGTATTCTTAACCAGAACTTATTTTCTTCTTAGAGTAATACAAGATTATGTTTTAGATTAATTTAGAATGAATAAAAGTAAAATTAGTTGTTGCAAAAAACCCCGACTAAAAATCTAATCGAAACACTTTAAAAAGGACAAGATAATTCATCTAGCAGGTTTAATAGAAAGATTGCAGGTATTTATAGGTAGGCAACCAGACATAATAGAGCAAACGTTATTTGATTCTACAGAAAATGGTAAAGAAAAAGCTATAATTCACCACAACGACGTGTCCATACTATCTATTATTGTTAAGGTATTGCCGGTGTAAAAAAATGTCGGGATCTTTGTTCTTTACCGCACTATCAAAGGCGCCGACATTTTTTATACCCAGAATAAGTCTGAGATAAACTGTACATGGAGTTATTAGGGTATATATAAGAGTGCGTATAAATGTATAACAACTCTCAAACTTGGATCAGCAATTTTAATTTAAATTTTTAATCTAAATTTATCCACATAACACGAGTAAAAGGCGAATCAGGGATGATAAAATAACTATATCCTGTTATATTTACAGGACAGAAAATAAAAGTTAATGCAATTAGTAATTTAGAAAAATGGGTTGTAAAGTATTATTTAGATTAGGTGGTGAGCTTGAAAATTATCAACCAATTTATATCTTGTGTAATTTCAAAAGTTATTCAAAGACTAATTTTTAATACGAAATCGCCATCTTTAAGTAAATACAAAATTAGAACAACAAATCGGCATATGACTTACTTTATTAAAGTTAAATGATTTTATCAATGCTTGCTTAAATTCGGTTCAGATTAAAATGCATGAGGGTAAAAGAACTGAAAGAAAAACCCAAAGTTTATCAGACGGTTGAAAATTGGTATACTTATGTAGAATTTAAATATAAACAAATTTTCTCTTTAACGTTTTTGTAGAATTGAAATATAAACAGATTTTCTCTTTAACGTTTCTTGAAGTCTAGAGAAATTGTCAATGTTTGGCATTTTAAAAGTATATCAAATATGCCTATTAAGGAAAATCACGTGATTGCCTTTGTGTACGTTATTTGGCATTATTTTGTAAGCAGAAACTATTGACAAAATCATAATGAACTTAAATTGATTAATAAAAAGTAGGTATATTCTACAACAAGTTATGGAATACGCCATTTCAAACGTTTTATAGACTTTTTCTAACAAAAGTTTAGAAATTGTACAAAAAAACTTTTCAGAAAGTCAAATGTGACGTTAGAAATAAATATCATTTGTTCGACGTAACCATAGTAACCGGACCACTCACTGTGGTTTAACGACTTCTGATTTGTCGATATCATTCCAGCGCAGTGTGTTAGATGATACTTATTCCGACACAGTTTTTAATTGTGGAATTTCTAGTTTCTGAAATAGTGTTAGAGAATAGCATATTCTACAAGTTCTGGAACGGCCCATATTCCACATGAGGGAAAAATTTGTAGTCCGAGCCAAGGGCTCTAACAAGATATTAGAAATTATGCAAAAAAACTTCAAAACGTTGTAAAACGTCAAATGCGAAGCTAGACGTAACCATAGCAACCGAACCACTAAGGCCCGGTACTTTCACTTAAGTATAAATATACTTTATCCGGCGAATACCTATCCGAAGGATAAGATAACCAGAGTTTGCTATCTACTGGATATCTTGTATCTGTACTTTCATTCAAATTACACCTTCGGTTAACAATTCGATGGATAAGATTTTAGACACTTCCCAAAATAAGTGTTGCCAACTTAAGATGTGGTAAAACAAGAGAAATGTATGCAGAAGCTATGTACTTCAAATAAAGATAGAAATAATCCCCTACTATTATTGCTTACCTGTTAATGACATTTGAGTCATTTTTATACTTCATGGTTGTTTGTCATTGTCAGTATAGTGTTTACAATAGCTTTTATTGTACGATTTTGTTTCTGCATATTTTTAAATGGTATATATAAAATAAAACTGTGTTTCATGTGATACATTTTTGGACAAATTGAGGGAATCCATAAATAGCAGTTATTAGATTTTTTTTATTCTTCTCGCCTTGGCTTGTGAAAGTCCGTAAAATTACCCAGTTATAAAGTTACAAAAGTCACCACTGGCCAAACCTTATCTAAAGTATTGTTAAATATAGTTAAACATAAAACAACAAAGAACTTTTCAAAACTTAGGTTAGAAAATAGAATAGCACTGCCAATCAGAGCGCAAGTGCGTAGGCGTGGCTTCATTTATCCGGTAGATAAAAGCCTTATTCGTCGGTTTGGGCGCCGAATAGTTTATCCTAGGAATAAGCATATTTATCTGACGGATATAACTATTTGTAGGTGAAAATACCGATTTTTTGCTTATCTTCTGGATAAGACTTATTCTAGAGAATAAATGTCGCTATCTATAGATGAAAGTACCGGCCCTAAGTGTAGCTTAACGGCTTCTGATTTGTCGAAAACCATGCGGTATTATACCACAACAGTGTGTTGAAATGATACTTGTTCTGACACAATTTTTAGTTATGGAATTTGTAGTTTCCGAAATAGTGTTAGAGAAAATATTTTCTCTAGTTGTGGAATTTGTAATTTCCGAAATAGTGTTAAAGAATAGTATATTCTATATAAGTTCTGGAATAGCCCATATTCCACACGAGCGAAAAGATTGTAGTCCGAACCGAAGGCGAGTACTACGGTTCGCGAGTGTGGGATATGCCATTCCAAACGTGTTGTAGACTATACTTTCTCTAACAAGATTCTAGAAATTATGCAAAAAAACTTCAAAACGGTGTGAAACGTCAAATGCGAAGCTAGACGTAACCATAGCAACCGAACCACTAATTTGCCCGCGGTATTATACCATAACAGTGTGTTGGAATGATACTTGTTCCAACACAGTTTTTAGTTGTGGAATTTGTAGTTTCCGAAACAGTGTTAGAGAAAATATTTTCTCTAACATCATTTCAGAAATTACAAATTCCACAACTACAAATTGTGTCGGGACAAGTATCATTCCAACACACTGTTATGGTATAATACCGCACGGCTTTAGACGAATCAGAAGCTGTTAGTGGTTCGGTTGCTATGGTTACGTCGAATAAAAGGTAGCTTCGCATTTTACGTTTTGAACAGTTTTAAAGTTTTCTTGTCTCGCCTTCGGCTTGGCCTACAAACTTGGGCCATTCCATAACTTGTTATAGAATATACTATTCCATATGATGCGGTGACTTCATTGGTGACACTATATATCCTTTTAATATTTTATTTATCGCAATAATTTTTTAATATTCGTACTCCTGAAAAATAAGGATTCAGCCTCGGAATGGGAGGGAATAAGCTGTAAAGTATGAAGCTATGTTTTCGCATTCTGAAGGCTGGTGGAAAAGTCTCATATAATCTCGTGTCTGTGTGGCGAGATATTCAAGGTCAACGGTCACAAAAATTGGTCCTTCGTAATTGTCTCGTTTTCTATGCGAAATATGTCATTTAAGGTTATTTTAAAGCTTGTAGATCATAAAATTATCTAAAATTTTCATTTCAAGCATTTTCCCGTATCATAAACCATTCTCGAGATACAGCGCTGACACTTGCTAATTTTAAATGGAACATCCTATATATTTTCGACTTGTCTAAATGACCATTAAAATTCTGAGTGAAAACATGTAGCACACCCTGGAGATATTTGAAATTTGGTGCAACGGTTTCACAATAACCGTTATAACTATCTTCGTGTAGGAGATCCTTATTTGCTCTTTGGCACGTAGAAAGGATAGAAGATGAGCTAGTTTCTACAATAAATTCCATGATAGTATACCAAGTGTTCTATTATCACGTTAGATTTTGTCAAATTCAAAACTCAAAAACTTTTTTATTTCAATATACATCAGATTATGTAAAATTAAATTCCATTTTTTTCTAGCAGTTACAACATTTTGAAGCATTGGCGATTTTCTGATATGTGCTTCGCTTGCCACTCTCTGCGCTGTGTATCTCGAGATCGGCTAACGATACGAAAAAATGCTTGAAACAAAAATTGTAGATAATTTTACGATCAATAATAGCCTTAAATAGCGTATTTCGCATAGGAAATGAGACAATTGCGAGAAACTGATTTTCATGACCGTTGACCTTGAATATATCGTGACGTAGACACGAGATTATATGAGACTTCTTTGCCAACCTTCAGAATGCCAAAATAAAGCTTCATACAAATTTACAGCTTATTCCCTCCCATTACGAGGTTTGCCCTATTTTTCTGGAATATCGGTATAAACATAAAAACATAAACACACCACACAACCTCCAAATCTAGAGACTAGACTGTCCGCAAGGGGTTACTCATCTGAAAAACGCAGACAACATCCATTACATACCACAATTTCTGTACACGATAGACAGTCTGACCAAGCGTGCCGGAATAAGTGCATAATTACAAATGTATTCATTAAATTGTAATTTATGATTTTAGTAGCAGCAGCAGACAGAATTATTCATCTATACAATAAAATTATGAATATTCAAGTAATTCAGGTGTGACCATATTTCATGTAGATTCGTTGAATGGTAACGATCCATCATTAATCGCACGTTATCGTTACATTCCGTGTAAAAAATATTTACAATATACAGACCATGAACTTTTAAATCCCAACACTTTTATACTAATCACTTCATTATTTTGTTTGTAATATCATTGATTTTAACTTATTAGGTGAATGATTGTACAACTATGAAAAAATAAGATTTTTAAATTCTAAGAGTAAGAAGACATTTACAAAAGGCTTTAACAGTTTCCATGTCAGTCATACAATTCAGCAGTAAAACATAGAGCAACGACGCCAATTTTTTCTGACATACAGGGCGCTTAGTAAATCGACACCCAACCTGAACAAGGAGGTATAGGTCATTTGGTATTTATATTTATTTTATATTTTGCAATTAAACAAAAACTGCCTAAAACCAACATTATTTATAAGAAATACTGCAAAGAGTATCCTATAGAATGTACTATTATATAAAAAGTGCAGTAAATCGGCGAAGAGTATAATGGTTAGTGTCAGTATTCAATTGTGCCCCGGATTATCATTATTAATTGATTGTGTTGATTGTTTCCGTTATATCCTATAGATGTTCGAAAGGTGGCAAGTCCGGCTATTTTTAAGACCAAAGTAATGATTATCACTAGTAAGAGTCTTATGTTTCCGCTTGCCGCGTTGGAAAATGAGGTTTGTAAAAAATACTGTATAAATCAAACATAATGGTGCAGAACAAAATGAGCGACATCCACAGATATCCCCCATATTACTCTGTTGCTTAGAGTAACACCGGCAGTACCCATGTCTAAAGTCACTTCAACTGACTCGGCATATGAGAGGGTTGAATTTAGTTATTGAATGAATACTTTGTAAAATAAAACATAATGGTAGAAAACAAGTTTATTAGCAATGACACAAATATAAATAAAAGTCGTACTTAGATTTAATCCCTTCTGGGGAGCCACCCCCAGAAGGGGAGTTGGGCCACGTAGCACCCGTACTGTTTTTTAACCCACAAGACTTCAAGCCCAACTGAATTTTTCACTCTTTCCCTGCACCGTGACTCTTTTTGCAACTCAGCATTTTCGCCCTAGTTACAACGTAGTTGTAGTGAACATACTCAGTTTCTGCTGACTAGGAAATTGCTCTATTCGTAAGTGGAACATATTTCATTTCAATACTATAGAAAATAATATCATTCCCTAAAAATGCTTTGCCGGGTGTTTAAAATAAAGTACTGCATGACACACTATTAAAATGATTGTCACGGAATGTGATGACATCACAACTCGAACAACAACGATGGTATTACAAGTAAGTTGTTACTACCGAAAGAAGCAATTTGCTACATGTTTTCAGATTTACTGTACTTTTGGCAGTGTGTGAAATACTAAAATAAAACCTCTGCTTAAGAAATCACTACTTCCACATCCAGATTTCCCGTCCAAGTATCTGCACGAAAACATCTTGATTACATTGCACTCGTTTACTTTCATTGCAAATCGTTTATCCCAACGTTGCAATGGTGGTGACTGAGGCTAAAAAATATTTTGTTATATTATATTGTTATATTTGTTCTCGTAAAATTTCAGATCTTGGCTTCTAGTATATAAGTACACCAAATCTCAAGTTTCTAGCTTGCTTTGCTTATTTACACCTATTTACCCCCGTATACCCCCTAACCCTGCAACGTAGTAAGCTCAAAATATAACATAGTTCCAGATCTCGTTATAATACATATGTGCACCAAATTGCAAGTCAGTATATCAATTTTATTTTGTTGATTCCTTTAATAATGGAGTGGGGGTGGCAGATGCCATAAAAAATTTAAAACCTTTACTTCTAGTATATACAGCAAATCCCAAGTTTCCTATTTACCCCTCAACTCTTTAAGGGAATAAGCTCGAAATATTATCTAGTTCCAGATCCAGTGTACCAAATCGTCAATATCTCAATTCTAATTTGTTAATTTCTTTAATAATGGATTAGGGGTTGTAGTGCGTTTGGCAGATATGATAAAAATATTTGAGACCTTGACTTCTAGTATGAACATCCAATCCCATAATTCTAGACACTTAGCTTGATTTACTTATTCTCCGCTATTTACCCCCCAAAGCTTCTTCGGAATAAGTTCAAAGTATAATCTGGTTCCTATTCTCATTATAGCACATACGTGTATAAAATTTCAAGTGAATATCTTAAAGTTATCATGCACACAAAAAAAACTTACAGGCCGACCTACAGACAGGCTGACAGACATTTTTTTCGCTCAAATTGAAAATCGTGAAGTTTAAATCATTTTAAACCTATTTCAACAAAAAATAATTCTGATTCTTTTGCGATTATTGTACTTAATCTCTTCTACGTGGATATCTATTATTATATTCTTCGCAAATACAAAACAAAGAGTATATATTTCATTCGATCGGCACATTTCTAAAACTGGTAATATTGCTCGTGGAGAAAAATTTTCATATCACTGTGTTGGTGATCGAATTCTGAACAACTTTCTTTTACGATAATTTAAGGACGAAAAGTCCGATTGTATTGAAATTCGGTCAGTAAGTTAGTGTTAGCTAGAGGAAGAACTCTATTGTTTTTGAATAAAATCGATCAATAAATAAAAACGTTATAAATTTTTGTAAATAAAAAAAAATTACATATTTTTTTAAATATTTTGTAATTAAATTAAAAATGTCTAAAACTAATATTATTTACAGAAAAACTGCGAAGAGCATCCTATACCATGTGCAACGATTATATAAAAAGTGCAGTAAATTGACGAAGAGTGTAACGGTTAACTTGTTATTATCTCTATATATATATTTTCCAACTAATTTACTACGTCTTACGTGATTGTCATTATAAAAAATACTTACCAGCTTAAGAACTGCTTCTTATCTAAAGCGGCAAATTATTATCTTAACATGTTATCTCACATTAACAGTTAAATATACGGGTAACCGATAAAAATATCTAATATTAGCTGAAAACAAATTTGTTGTGTCATTAATATCTGGAGTAAATTATTTAGAAAAATGTCGGAACATATTTTTCATAATTTTAGTTCTTAAATTTTTTCCCATACCGAGTGGATCAACACATGGGGATAGTATCCCCATGTGTTGATCCAAAATTATTGATTCGTCCATAGAGTCTATGGACGAATCAATAATTTTCAAATTCGACGTAGTGATATGAGATCAAATTTCCAATTATGTGATGTAAATAGCCAAAACGGCCAACTTCCGGTTTCGATACAATTTATAGTAATATCATTTTTTTTAAGATATATTTTTGTATATTTAGATCCAATATTATTTTCATGTAAATTTAATCTAAAAATCCTATAAAGAATTTGTCTTATAATTAAAAGACACTACCTTGTTTCTGCTTGCTGATAATATTAAATATATTTATGTTCCAAGAAAATAAAGACACTTAGAACAATACAATCACTTACTTATATTATGGCTATTCCTCTTTTGCTGTAGACCCCATGTATCTATGTTACTGCGATATGTTCAATAATTAGATCACATAAAAAAATATTTATTTACATTATACATAAATCAACAAGAGCGGATCAGATATTTAGATTTTCAGTTTTCAAAACATTTGTATAATATAAAAAACGTCATCATCACTACAAACGAATCGAATTTATAATAAGAATATTAATATATCACCATATCCCTGTTTAAAACCAAACTTAAAATTCCTCTTCTTGTCTGCCATCCACCCCTGCATTATCCCTTGTTGGAACGTCCACAAGAGACTTTACGGTGAAAACATTTTCGCCATCAACTTGCTCAGTTTCTTTAATTGGTTCACTTGTTGCTTCCTTTTGTTTTGCCGGTACTTCACTTTTCTTCTCTTGTTGCAGATGTTGAACGTCATAACTTTTTTGACTTGTATTCCCCATTATTTTAACGAACTTTAAAAATATAATTAACGTTAAACGTGTCGTTCATACGTGTTATATACTAAGCATTAAAACATAATATCGTCAACATAATAATTGTTTTGCTCGCGATAAGATAGAATAATCAAACAAGTCTCGCTATGAGTAAATATTTATACCTTGGGGATACATTGTTATAAAAAATGTAGATTGTACGTTAACAGGAATGGAATAGAAAAAAAGAGAATTTTTATAATATTATAACGAGTTCGATTCCATTTACTTCTCCGCAGGGTCACTGCCGATAATAGTCCATTGAAATGTTACATTGCATTTTGGGTAGGCCAATATTTTTTGTTTTGATGTTTAGGAGGGATCAGTGTGAGTATAAAACTCGGTTTTCGGGGTTGAAAGCCTGCCATTTGGTCGCCATCTTGAAAAAGGGGGTATAAACCGTGTTTCTGCGATATCTTGAAAACCGTAAGTCTCACAAAAAATTGTCTGTTTTGTACAGAATTTAATTCTTCGCCTAGATACTTCTTACCGTAAAATTGAAAATGAAAAAGTTATAATTAAAAATAGACTAACTATTATTTTTAAGAAAAATATTATATAAGGGTTATAACTTTTTTCTATTGATTTTATTGAAAATACACGTTAGATGTTTCTTGCACATCATTCTATTGCGAATGATTTTCTCCTCATTTTATATGTTTCTTTTCTTTGGAGACGTGTTAGAGCGCTGCAAATGGATCAAGTGCATCAAAATTGGCATTGCATAATTCTCAAAAAATTTGAGAACACTCCTTGGATGATTCCAAACTCTTTTTTCCTCCCGCAATTTTTGCCCAACTTTTTCTTTTTCGAGTAAAAAAATCGAAAATTTCTAAAAATTTTATTTTTCCTCACCGGATAACTAAGAAAATGACAATTTCAGAAAAAATGTATCGAACAAAAGTAGTCTATTTTTAGTCAGACAATCTGAATTTGCAATAAAAGAATAGGGGTTCTCATTAAAAGAAAAAATTAATTTGGCCCAGAATGACACTAACACTTCCTCCCAAAGTCAAAGTGACATATACCACCGAACTGCCCCCATCCAATTCAACTTTTGATTCAATTATTTTTTCGTAGAGTGCTTATTACTCGAAAAAATTGAAAGTTTCATTTTAAAAAAATCAGCCGGGTGATTTCTTTAACCCAAAAAAAAGTAATTTAACTAATAAAAAATTAATTAAAACAAATAGCTGACATGCACTGATCTATAATCCATTTATTATATTGATATTATTTTAATTGGACAAGTTTACAAAATATAATTAAATATATTAAAACAACATTTGGAAACAGAAAGTGTTATCAGTCATATAAATTATTTTATTTGAAATATCTGCTTTTACGTATAGTATTATAATAATTACAACATTCAAATGGCAAAATTTTCCTTACATCAAATTAATTAAAACGTTGATCACATTCATATTTATTCCATGTTCAAACAAGGTTAATCTCTTTACTCTGAAATTTCACATCATTGAAACTCTTCTTGTTCTTTCCCATCAGGTCCTACATTTTCTCTGTCAGGTGTATCCACTACACTAAACATAGCAATTCCTGATTTTCCGGTGGATTTAGGATTTTCGGTGGGTTGCTTAGGCCGTTCTTTTCGCGATGACACTGTCTGCAAATTTTTTTCAGATTTCTGGGAAGGAGGGGTGGTATTTTCAGACACGTCAGACATTTTCTATTATTATATCGCACCCTCACAAAATACTATAACTAATAATATTAATCGAATTTAAACACGCTTATATATTATAAGGAAATGACGCAGAGTAAAGCTTTTCAGGAAATGGCAACTGAACCAATAAACAAACCGTCAAACAATAGTTTACAATGTGCATGCATCCTCTATCTGCAAATATTTGGATATGATGCAATAACTAAATGAAATACAAGGTGGATCTTATTCAATGACATTTTGAGTTTTGGAATATAGAAAAAGGGGGTAGAGCACAGAAAAATTTTGGAGAACTCATTCGATTTGAACGAAAGATAAGAATATTTAAAAAGAATTATAAATGTGTTTCTCCGCTGAATAACTATATAGGCAATGAACGATGTTTTAGCATATTTTTAATGCAAAAGTTATCTCAGTATCAGCTTCGTTAAACAGAATATTTACAATGCATGAATATTGTTGAATGAGATAAAATATTTCATTTACACTGAATCAGCTTTCAATTTGTGGAAACATAGAGAAATTAGATGTTCTGATATCAGCCGCTGCTTCTGTAGTAATTTGTGCAATTTCGCCATCGCGCCTATTTAGACGTGGTCAGACTTTGGAAGCAATGATTGAGATGCTTCCTCTACATCTGTATCGATCGTTCATTTAATGCAATTATTGTAGCAGCTAGAGGCGTTATTGCTCCTGCTACTTAGACAAAGAGAGTGACAGCCGAAAAAGAAAGTGATATGAGAAATCTAAATAACTCAAAATGTCTTTTACAGTTGGGATAAGTATTTGTATCAAACGAATATTTTTTTACCCGTTGCTTACCACTTTGTGAACACAAGAATAAGATTGACATACATCCCGGTTAGTGGAGGTCCAACGAAAGATATTCATAACCTGCAAGATATGTATGTCACTGGGCATGACAGAGAAGTATCAAGCTGATTTTTTTGTCATCGATTAACTTACTTAGTTATTAACAAAAATACGATCGGCATACATCCCGATTAGTCGAGATCCAGAGGCAGGCATATATCCCGGTTAGTCAAGGTACAGCGGCAGATATTTTCAATCTGCAAGGTGTCTACTATTAAGCAATGATTAGAAAATGTGAAGCTATTTTTTTAAATAATTAGTTTCACTTTTCTTGTCTACCATACTCTAAGGCAAAGGATTGATTAATCATGCCAGGCTGTTAGAAATGTGTCAAGTACTTGCGCGTTGGCTCCTATATTATATGTACCCAGTAATGCATAAACAAAGGATTTCGAAGGCAAAGATCTATCTATATACTTTCAGAGAGCGAGGCAGCGTTAAGAGATTTCTCAGATCTTATACTTTTGAATCTGAAATTGCCTGGAATGCAGACAATCTCTAAGGCACGCGGCAAAAAAACAAGATTATCATGGGGGTGCCATGGTAGGGAGAATAGAAGCTAACGAATTTGCTGACAGCCTTGCAGGAAGTTCCATTTCTCGGGCTCGAACCATATTGTAACTTATCTAAGAGACGCATAAAGGAAGGGGTCCTAAAATGGGAAAAGGAACAGAAGAAGTCCTACTGGAAAAACACTTCAAGCCAAAGACAAGCGAAATAGTTCATAACCTATTCGACAAAGAATACTACAATGCTTCTAGAACTCGATAAGTGATGGCAGGCCCTCCAATGGGCCATTTCCCCTTAAGTTATCATCTTAAGAGTATGGACAAAGCAGAAAATGATAAATAAAGATTGTGCGGTAATGCAACAGAAACTGTGAAACAAAGTTGTGAAATAAAGTTTCACCCAGTCGTTCGATTAATTGGATTAATTGTGTGCGGTCGGTTTGCAAACTCACTGTGTACACGGGAAAACCTTAAATCTCTCTGAATAGATTCAGGATATTGCAATATATTGACTTTAGTTCGTCACTGTGAAATATTTTATGAAAATAACAATTAATTTTAACGCGACTCGTATACTAAACATATTATTAATAGTTAGCAGGACTTTGAACGGTTGCTAACGTTGTAATACTAATCTCATTAGTTAATTTTCCGCTATATGTTGTATAACTATACGAACAACTAAATATTCCACCCCATACAGCTATTTTATTATTCTCCTCGTGCCCATTTAACAATGTGGTACTTCATTTTAAAATACCTTTCGCTTTGAATTTTATTAAGAAAGTTTCATTTACGTAGTTAGGTACTTACTTTGATTTGCCTTTCAACCGACTATAAAAATGTTTAACAAGGGGGAGGTTCTTAATTCAACCCGCATGTATAATTTATTTGTTCATGTTTGTACATTCATTTTTCTCTGGGATGGATCAAGAGATTTCTACGAAATATTTTGCCAACTATGGAATAAGAATATGCAAAGTATATAAGAATAAGAATATGGCTGGAATTAAAAACCCATTTTTGGAGTAGCTAATACTGAATCTGATGTCATAAGGTAATGATTTATAATGGCGAATCCTACAGGGCTGCTAAAATTGATTAACCTTTGTAACTTGACAAGAAATTTGCTCACACAAAAAGGTGAAAGAAATCGAACCACTTTTAAATATAAAATTTCACCATCGGTTTATTAAACTTTCGATTTTGAGGTCGATGTAAAAATCAACAAATACCAAAATCGAACGAATTTCTACCTGACCTCAAAAGCTATATTTTGGTTCGAGCTCTGTCGACGACGCGACGGAGGCAGGCGCGTTTTAACCGTCTCCTACAAAATTTTGAATGAAATCGGTTAAAACTGCGAGAAATCGTGCGAAATTGTGTCGAATTAAAGCGTGAACAATTCTACATTAATTGATATAAGTCTGGCTATTTCATATAGCTGATATTTGATTATAGCATCACTAAAAGCCTATATAAACAACTTGAAAGAGGGATAAAAACATCTGGCAATATAATATAAGCCTGTTAAAAGAAAGTAAACACGTACAATCGGATCCACCCAATGCTAGGTACCAAAGGGGAACATGTCATAAACCCATAAATTACCCTGCGACAACAAACTATAAGGACGTACTAGTGACAGATATATGAAGTGAATTGCAAGAAATCAACCCAAGAAGGGAGGATAAGCCAGCAACCGCAAACCAGGCGATTACAGAAAGCTAAGCTATGTTAATTTAATTTAATTTATTAACTTAATGTATTGACATAATTTATTAACTCTATTAACTTTATTAACTTAATTTATCAACACAAAATCTAGTCGGGAGTCGGACGGAAATTAAAATAGTTGGTGTCTGCTGGATATACAGAGCGTTTCAAATGTTGTCCTAGATCTCTTTTTTGCTTATGCAGATTTTATTTTCCCGTCTTGCATTACTTTGACAGATCTGTATACAGGGTGTCTTCAAATGTTCTCTAGGAGATCTTCCTTGCACTTTCACTGTACCTGTGGAACGATTAATAAATAGAATCTTATTTTATCTGTAAAAAGGCGGATTTCTGGTTAAACATATGAAACCATATCTGGACGCAAGCGGGCAGGAGGAGGTACACACTGCTAGACTCGGAAACAGAAGAAACAGAAGATTCAGAAGAACAATTAAAAGAAGCATGGGAACTTAAAGAAGCATCCCACAAACACCTACACTCCCCATCCGATGATGATAGACGGAAACTTAAAGGAAGCATGGAAACATAAAAGAAGCATCTCACAAACACCTACACTTCCCATTCTATATTCCCACCCCATGCGACATGTAGCTCTCGCTGCTGGCAATAGGCATGCCTTATATACAATCCAGCGTATGCAGCCGGTCCGCCAATATATGAAACATCCATAATATCCAGATTGGATGCCAGAATCGGCAGCAATGCCCACGTTACGCTGGAAAATCAATCGATGAAATCAATCAATCAATCAAAATCATTCTCAAAATCGATATTAGGTAATGAGGTTCAGTTAACCGAAAGACGCGACGGTGAAATTTTATTTCATAATTTTTAGTGACCATTTTTACTTCCCTCGCTTACCGAAGGCAAGTATTGTAATCGTGAAAGAGACACTCTCCGATTTTGTTTTTAATATTAATTATAAAATATTTTGCGGGAATATTAGGAAATAATGGAAATATGATCAGAAATAAAATCCCGTTGTTCTGGACTGCATAATTCCTCATCAAAAATTGTACATGTAAGTTGTACGCTAAATACATAAAAATGAAAGACTACAAAGTCCACAAATGAAAAAGAGAAATTCTAACCATATACCCAAATGAACGATACTTTCCAACTTTTGTTAATATTGCTCCCAACCTATAAAAGCACTTACTCCAAAGCTACCTTACGCTGACCGGGGCAATATATGGATAAAATATATTGCTTGGTCAGCAAGATGACTCGCTGTCAGTGAGTATTAGCACATCACCCCATATTAGAATGTCGTTTTCATGGCAAAAAACCACTATAATATTTTATTCGTAGACGTCTTGGTAGACGTTTTGTGATTTATGCATTATTCAAGTTCGTCCTCCGTTGCTATATATCACTTCTAACAGCATCGCGTCATATCTCGCGGTTGCCTGTAAGGCTTCCAAACTCACCAAGGCTCTACCCCAGCCAGATTCTCATCTCACACATACTTTGAATTCTCACTTCATCTTACACAACTATCTTCAGTGTCTCTGCCATGATATTTTCGACACCAATTGTTTTGTCAGTTTTTAATGTTTGTACAACTTATACCTTTCGAAAGGTTCTTGCAGTATTGGCGCCAAACCTCAATAATCTCTTTCAGTTTTTAAATTACGGGCAATGTCCCTTCTAATAGTCCTTATTACGATGAGCATGTAATTGCAGATCTTTTAGTCTAATTTTAAGATTTTAATTTTCTGTTTACTTTAAAAAATTAAAATAAACAAAATAAACGATTTTTTTAAACTTTTATAATGTGATCTTGTTAAGTATATCTATAAGAAGGGCTGCAACAAGCGAAAGTTTTATAGGCCAATTATTTTTAAAAAAAATTATCTCCAATGATAACGGAGGTCCCATAAAATTTCGTTAGTTAACAATAGCCTCACTTGTTGAAAAATAAACTTTAACATTTTCTTCCAACGGGTTATTATTTTTTGAAATGTTACGAATACACCATAATTTTTTCAAAATTTTTAATTGATATTTAATAGTATAAAAAAATGATTTTATGTGATATACTCTCTTCTGAGGCTGCGCTCGCCTGAATTAGACTATTTACAGAAGTCTTATCGATAAGAATTCTTAACTTCTCGACAGACATTTTACATTACAATGCAATAATTATGCTATTATAAAATAAATAAATGTAAATATAATATACATAATATCATATTGTAATGTAATAACTCGATAATACCTGTGTAATCTACAAGTTCTCATCGGGAAGTTAAATTTAAAAAATAAATATTTGAATCGGATTTTATTAATAGTTCATAGCACACAAAATTTGTGTTAATAATAGAATATCAGCGGCAATCTATTCTGAATGTAAAACTAAATAATAGCTTTCTCTCGGTTTCAGATGAATTTACAATATTTCATATCAAATGTGTTCTATGTGATGATAAGAAAAACATGATCATGTTTTTTCTGATTAATATGAAATAATGAATTTAACCTTATTAAAATTTGAAATATGTTCAGATGACGTTAATAGGCTATTAATGACCATAAAAAGAGTTGCATGCCTACATAGTAAGTAATGGCCTTTTTGAAGTTTAATTTTCTATATAGCTATTGAAGGATAGTGCTAAGACAGTTAAGCAAAAGTATTTCCTATAGTAAATGGAGGTGAAATTTCGTTATTAAATAGAGAGACATTTCTAGAAGTACTCAAGAAATAAAGAAATCTTCCCCATTTTTATTATTATTTGTCACAAATAGAATGGTGTCCAAAATATTGAGAAAAAAAATATACATTATTTGTATTTTAGAGCAACTCATACATTTTTTCAATTTGGAAAATTATTCTCTCACGTTTATTATTATTATTTGCTAAAAATGGAATGACAGAAATATAGAAATGAAAACCAGTAAATAGTATAAACTAAAAAAAAAATCTTACTGGTTACATCATACGTCATTCTATCTAACTCAAATTTTCATTTGGAATGAGGGAAAATTCATATTTTTTTATAATCTATTAATACATTTTTCCCATAGGCGAGATTATTGTTGAAATCGCTTCATTTTAGGGTATAGTTAAACACCCTAAGTTTGCTTGCAAGTTAGTGAACCGCTTGATTTTAATTAATAACAAGCTAACCATTATACTCTTCGCCCATTTACTGCACTGTTTATATAATTGTTGCACAGTCTATAGGATACTCGTCGCAGCTTCTTTTGTAAATAATATTAGTTTTAGACATTCTTTGTTTAATTTCAAAATATGCAAAAAAAATGTATTTCAATAATTAATAACTTTTTTATTTATTGATCGATATTATTAAAAAACAATAAACTCCTTCCTCTAACTAACACTAACTTACTGCCCAAATGTCAATACAGTCGGACTTTTCGTTCTTAAGTTATCGTGCTTACAAGAACGTGAGGGACGGACAGACAGACAGATAGACAGATAGGCGGACGGACATTTTGAAAGTTGTTCAGTATTCGATCACCAACACAGTGATATGAAATTTTTTTCTCTACGAGCAAATTACCGGTTTTAGAAATGTGCCGATCGAATGCAATATACCCTTCGTTTTGTATTTGTGAAGCGTATAATTTCTGTGATCTTGAAGTGACAGTAATATGTCCTACTACACTCAGAGAAATGATGTACACACATAATAGACCAATATTTCGGTCCAATACGCTGTACACTGAGAAAACTGTCTTGTTTTATATTTAATAGATATGTACATGCCTAATACCTGCTGTAGTAGGAAAACTGAAGAGAAATAACTATAGAACTTCTTTCATCTAAATGAGGAAGAACGGTAATGCCTGAAAATAATTTAAAAAATATTAAGCATTGCAATTCCAAAAACATATAGGTACTGTGTTTTTTTTTTTTCTATATCTACATACTTCTTTAAATTTCTTTAACAGAAAGACACCCCAACGGCACTTTTTTCAGCTGCGTCTTGTTTCAGTACAAGTATAAAAATTGTTGGAATGGCCTCATCAAACAAACCTTTACGTGTTCCTTTTACATACATACTTTTCCTCGAAGTGTTTATCACATAACTTATAATTTAAATGAAGCTTATTCACGTATATATCAAATAGATCATGCCTTAAAGAGTGCCTTCAACCAAGCTGCAGCCCTAAAAATACAAAATTCACGTTAAGTAATTATGTTCCTTTATAATATTTAAGCTTTCCTATGATGTCAAAGAACCCTATTCTTTTTATCAAAACGTCATTTTTAAATCGTATTTCCAGTTCACCCAGGGTTAGTAGCTACAACTGATAAGAAAATCTTTCCTTTCATATTACTTCTTTTTAACTGCTAATTATATAGTATAGCTAACATTACCTTCCAGTTGTTTCCGTAATATAAATTTGTACCTACCATTCAGAATCTTTGGGAAATAAAAACAAAATTGTTTCACCCGCCTTCGAAAACACCTAAAATCAAATAAATAAATAGACAGAATAAAAAATTGTCGAGAATTAAACGAAACAATCACCAAAATCATTAACCACCGTGTGCTTATTGAAAGACAATCGCACAATGTCAAGAATTGTCATATCGCTTTTGACAAATATATACCTTATCATCATGGCGACTATGAACAAATTTGGTTTCGCCGCAAGGGCTAGCTTTCGCTTCTGTATAGTTCCTCTCTTCTGTGCTTTTACCTTGACAGTACACTTGATAGCAGACTTGGCAGCTTCCAAGTGTCAAGGTTGCATTATGACATTCGATTCGTGATCCACATTCTTTAAATTCCTAAATAGAGGATTTTTCAGTTAAATCAGCTTTCTTGTGGAGAAATTCCGTGATTTTGTATTTTGACAGCAGATTTGGCAGGTGTCAGTCTTAATATTTTGTACTGACATTGAATTCTTGATCGGAATTCTCAAGCGACTCTAAATAGAGTTTTTATTCCTAATTCAGATAACATTGTTCGAGAGATACACAGATTTTGTATTTTGACAACAGGTAGACAGCTGTCAACTGTCAAAATTAATTAAAAATTCCGCCAGTAGTAAATTAGTTCTGAGTGTTTTAAATAAGAATCAGCTGGTTTGGCCATAAGATGATTTCAGAAAGTTAATTTGTCCCAAATAGTTCGGTTCGGCACCACTGTGCGGCGGTCACGCATACGCACAAATTTTTCTAAACCTCTTTTTCAGAATCTGGGAGCGATATAACGTCAAAATTCATTATAAACTCGAAATTGAATGTTTTGGGCGATTACGATACTTTCTTCGCTCCTAGTGTTGCTGGAAATGGAAAATCAAAATCATCTAGATACATATTCAAACCGGATTTTATTTTTGTACCGAAATGCTTATACCATAATTATACACCGCAATATAAAAGTATGTTATTGATCTACTACATGCTTGATCAAATATGATGTCAAGAACATTTTTTAATTAAAAATTAGAAGGCAATTTATTCCTGATTTTATAATATTTCTATATTTATTTATGTAATAATTTGTACATAATTTGTTCTTTGTTTTAGGTAAGTTCAAAAAGTCTACATTTTGGTAAGTCGCAATTATTTAAAACTATGTCCACACACGCCGCTGGTAACTAATCGACTGTACTGAAATAAAGCCGCATAGAAGTTAGTAAAAACAAAAGCGATAGTGAGAAAGTTAACAACAATAACCTGACCTAACTATAACTAAGCAGCGTTCTGTAAAGGCTTTTATGACAATTTCTTTGATGGTATTGTGGATATACCCACTATCTTGCGTCTGGATTGCACATCAAGAATCGATTTGTCAAGGGCGCTAGTCGTGCCTTCTACATTTAGCGGTCTGTCCACTCTCAAGGTGGACCTATAAGGAATGAAAGGGAACAACATCCACTTACCTTAAATTATTACCTCAAATCTATTCATCTCTATTGATGAACTTTTTTTCTCTGATATATACTTACAGTGTGTCCCCGCATGGGGTTACGCACTCTTGTAAACTTTCTTATTGTTGGTTTTTCGAGAAAATGTTATTGTTTATAAAAAGTTTTGCTTATTTTAGGAAGCCATTAGCAGGATTCAGATTTGTGATAAAATATGCAGGGTGTTCAAAAGTAAAAAATGTAAAATTTGTATCAAGCAAAGTGCCTTTATTTCCTTTTTGATAGCTTAATTTAATATAATTGTTCAAAAACTCAAGGAGTGCTTATATACGGGGTTTAGTCAAAGAATGACATTTTGTGAATTGACCATTCACAGTGGTTTTGTAAATATTTTATTTTATGAAGATAATAAACTAAAACTAGAATGATTCAATTATTTTCAAGAATGCGTAAGCTTTTAATTCAATATTATTCTGGATATTCACGGTCAGTGTCAAAGTAATCAAAATTATTTATATTTTCATCAGCTTCCGACCGAATAATTTTTATTAACATTAGGTAGAAGTAGTGAAATATTGTGGAATCGGGAAAGTTATTTTCAAACTTGATATAGCAAAAGCCAAAAAAAAAACTTTCGATGTCATTTATAACATTCAAAAAGTGACCGCTAAAAAGCCTGTTTTTGCGTAGTTTGTTGCGAGCTTGGAAAAAATCGTAAAAAGGTTCAGCAGGACCCTCGATCCTAAAACATTAATTAAAAAAATCAATAAATCTAAAGACAATTCTATTTGTATTATATTAATTCTATTAAATCAATCTTAAAGAAGCGAAATTGAATATTTTCTATCGAGAAGGGTTAAAAATTCATCCATAGACCCTCGATGGGGGTGAAATCATCCCCAGATTATCAAAAAAATTTCGCGTTTTTAACATTATTTTAATATAAATAATACGAATAGAATTGCTTTTAGATTTATTGATATTTTTAAAATTTTCTTAGATTTTGGGGTCATTTCAACCTCCGAGTAGGGATAGTAACTGAGCATTTTCAAAAACCAAGAACAAAGTTTTTTTTTGTTTTTTTATGACGATTAAATTGAGGCCTGCTAAACCTTTTTACGATTTTTTCCAAACTCGCAATCCCCTGCTTAAAAATAGGCGGATTATATGGTCAGTTTGTATACATGAGACGAACTATATATTTTTGCATCTTTGGATCCTGCTGGCCAAAATGCATAAGCACCAAACCTACTCAGTCATTGTGCATATCACTTTTTCGTAATTAAAGGTCTAATTAAAGAATAGATTGTTCCATCAGAAGTTGAACTTAATGAAGAATAAATCGTGTAAATTTGAAGAGATAATATTATATAGGTACTTGCAGACCGATTTTTAATCATTTTTACCAAGTCGCGGTCTTCTATGATGTAATTTAACTAGCACGATCCAAATAATAATTTAATAATTTGATTTATATGTATATTACATCGAAACCAGGAGTCGGCCATTATGGCTCTTTACATCATATAATTAAAACATGTTGTCACCATACCAAATTTGAAAATAGTTCATTTGCCCATTCAAAAGTTACGAGAGTATTCTGTCACTATAGGCCAACTAGTATATTTTCTCTTAAAGTATCTTTTGTTACTGCTGGTGACATAAATAAACGAATAAATAATTGTAGTTTCTCGTAAGAGTTTTATTTATTATTTTAATTAAATTAAAGAACATGTTCATTTACATTTGTGAGTATAAAATGCCTGCAGGTACAATATTCACTTTGTAACAGTTACATTTAATACAAGCAACTCTCTAACAACAATATGAATTACACTTAAATTCTAATGATACTATACATTGTATATATTACCAATAATTATTGTTGATCTAACATAATGTGACTAAACTTTCTTTTTTCACCAAGTCTTCCTTACTGTTAGTTGTGCCTCCTTATAAACAATCCATATAATATTTAGAATCTTTATAGGCATCTCTCAAGTAATCCATAGACATCGCTATATATCTTGGTGAAATATCCATAATTTTGTAAGTAGTTATAATTACACAGATTTAATCTCTACACCATATTCACCATCACACTAACCAAGTTATCATTTTTTAAATTCCTCAACTTCACATCCATCAGGTCCAACATTAGTCCTCTCTGGAACATCTACCACAGTTCTTTTATAACGTCTTTCTCGGTGTTCACTACTGTTTTCTTCATAACTACCCGTATTGCAATCATTATAACTTATTTCCGGATCCATAATGTAATGACAGCTCTATGAACTTGAAACTAAGTGATGAAAATGCGAATAAAAATTTCGTTTATATACAGTTACATGTTTTGTTTACTTGATTGTTTTAACTAGAAATTTTCATCCTACGCACCATTTCATATGAGAAATTCTTGTTCTAAAAATAAATGCTCTCAGGCAATAAATTCGTATTTCTAGTGAGTAATAAGATCAATAGTTACGTTCAATGGAATATACGTTAATGTGGTTAGATAGATTGTAAATTAGTTTTCAAGGAAAACATTCCTTGACCATAGTAGAATCCGGCCTCGATGACAATTACCATATAAAATCATCGTTTAATTAATGTGGGGATATGTATGGTTGGAGAGTGGGATTTTGAGTAATTTTTCGGTATTACTTATCGTAATCTGTGAGATATACAGAGTGAGATATTCAAAATAAGTCAGAGTTATTAGAAATTCTTTGGTTTAAAATATAAAAATCTAATCCAACATTCCTAATATATATCAAGCTCACAATCAACTACCTATACAGGCCAAGCGCCAGGGACAAAATAAGACAAGATGTGACAAATTGAGATAGTATGTTGGTGTTTCTCCTAATCGCTAGATTTTATGGTATTAAACATACACCTAGATGTCGAAGAAAATCTCTTCTGCTTATTTTTTTAAAGCCAAGGGAATTTTAAGAAAGCTAAGCTTTAAGAAAAAAAAAAGTTTTCCGAGATAATTTTTTTTAAATGTTTGTCAAAATTGGCAGTTACTAGATGCGGCTGGAAACTCCACACTAAATGTTTGCATTTGCAATTTTAATTTTTACGTAATTTTAAAAAATGAGATTTCATGCTTATGATGTCATTTTGTATTTGTGGACCAATCTGAAACCATAATGTCTTAAAATTCAATTCGAGTTACAGTTTGGCCTTTAAATTTAACAGATGTGTTATTTTTTTAAATAAACAGTGGTATCGAACATACTAACACGCTCTTTAAAGCCAAATATAAGAAACATATGGCTCCATTTTGATGCATTCTTTGCATTGTTATCATAGTTACTTTATCTTCAGCCTAATTAGAAGGGCATGCATGGATACGGCACCATATTGAAAACATATGTTATTTCTAAAAATGAATTATTATTTGTTTGCTTATAATTGTATTGAAACATTCTTTATAAGATTTTGCAAACAGCAGAAAAATTAACTATCTATAAAAGAAAAACTTTGTGTAGAAATATTAATGAAATCTTTGCATTCTTTCGATAACCTGAATTCTGGTTATGCTAGCAAATTAAAATCCTAAAATGAATTTGTCTAATTTCTTATTTGACAATTCTCATTCTAACACTAGCATCCACACAGTCCCCTACGGCCATGCAGATTAAACTAGTATCCACATAACCCCCTACGATTATGAAGATTCAGTTAAAAATGAGAACAAGGACCTAAAATGAATTTATTTATCTACCTTGTCTTAAAGAAATTTTCATTCCAATGGATTACATTTTCATGAAATCTATCATTCTGTTTCCAGGAAACCTATCATTCTGTTTCCTGGAAACAGAATGATAGATTTCATGAAAATGTAATCCATTGGAATGAAAATTTCTTTAAGACAAGGTAGATAAATAAATTCATTTTAGGTCTTTGTTCTCATTTTTAACTGAATCTTCATAATCGTAGGGGGTTATGTGGATACTAGTTTAATCTGCATGGCCGTAGGGGACTGTGTGGATGCTAGTGTTAGAATGAGAATTGTCAAATAAGAAATTAGACAAATTCATTTTAGGATTTTAATTTGCTAGCATAACCAGAATTCAGGTTATCGAAGGAATGCAAAATTTCATTAATATTTCTACACAAAGTTTTTCTTTTATAGATAGTTAATTTTTCTGCTGTTTGCAAAATCCTATAAAGAATGTTTCAATACAATATGTTATTTCATTTAAATAATATATTTACTGACATCTAAAAAGTTTCTTGTACTATCATGGGCAAATAAATCGAAATAGTAGTCATGCGGATACTTTCAAAACTAGACTAACCTTTAACACACTGTATGACTTCTTAAAATATTTGACATTGTCAACCTCAAAGCTCTGACACTGACCTGAGCTGCGGTGTACCGTAGCCTACGTAGACGAAATATTCTAATATTCAAAACGACCCTTAAACAATATTTTTTTGATTGGTACCCTATTTTGCTTATCCAACTTTTAAAAACGCGCATGTTTTATAGTTACCTTGGCAACAACTGCAACCCGAGTCAAAATGTGAACTTTTTAATTATTGATCTGACATGAATTTTTGCGATATTAACCGCGATTCTGCTTTTCGATTTAAGTAATCAATGTTAGAACTCATTTTAAAGCAATATACAATCAGTAACAACTGTAGTGACAATAATTAATCCTATGTGACAGACTGCAAATTAATTTTTGTATTTCTCATTTGACACTGACAGGTATCCTGATGTCACATCACGAATTCAACCATTTTACATTCTTAATTCTTATTTCCACTTTTTGTAGTAATAATACCAGTATTTATGATTTCAAAGTGTACCAATAAAAAAAAGCATAAAGTATTAGTGGATAACTGGTCTTTAAAACACTTGCTCTATTTCGAGCACTTCGGCTGCGCCCTCGTGCTCGAGAAATCGCGCGTGTTTTAAAGACCTTAATATCCACTTATACTTTAATATACTATTATTAACGGAAAATGAACGGAAAATAGTAGTGTGATATATTGTTGAAATAAGAATAACGTCTACTTTCGAAAAGTATAATAAAACCGCATGCCGTAGTGGAAAGTAACAAAGTTCATATGTCAAAATGGCTCTAAACGTCACCCAATTAGCACCAGAACCTTTTCAGCTCATATACGATATTAATATGCCAGCCCCCAAAAAATTATCTGAATTTACTAAGCCTGGTTTTCTTTGCCAGTTGATTACAGTAATTGTGTACACAACAAACTGTCAGTCAAGCGAAATCAAGAACAGGTATCTCAGGGGCGCTCTCAAAGGTGTCATGATTACAGAGGTATTAAAATGAATTTACTAGGGCTGAGAATCGTTATACGAATTATATATTGCATATAAATAACAGTTATGTCAGTCAGTCAGATGAATGTGGGGACGGAGCTGTGACTGACCAGCCCCAATGTATGTACAAGGGTTATTCACTATATATTGACCCCCCGTTCTTATTTCTGTTATAATTGAAAACAGAAAAAAATGGTTCGTACAACAGTTGCAGGATCTTACCTATATTTTATTGAAACGTGATGAAAAAAACAATATCGTATATAGGTCACGTGATATGAAATAAATATATGTTTTTTTTAATGGAACACCCTATATTACTGCATTTTCGAGAAGCGCTTTTTCTTCTGATTTCAAATATATAACATCCATGTTAAATTCCTCTTGACATATTTGACATTCAAAATGCAAATAAGCAGCTTATTTGCATATGTCAAGATTTCAGATAGACTTATATAATGTTATATATTTGAAACCAGAAGAAAGAGGGCTTCTCGAAAATGCAATAATATATAGGGTGTTCCATTTAAAAAAACATATATTTGTTTCATATCACGTGACCTATACATGAAATTGCTTCTTTTTTGATCGCGTATCAATAAAATATAGATAAAATCCTACAACTTTTATACGAAACTTTTTTTCTATTTTCAATAATAGCAGAAATAAGGGGGGGGGGTCAATATATAATGAATAACCCTGTATATACATTAGGGCTGACTGACCAGCTCCGTCCCCATATTCAACTGACTGACTGACATAACTGTTATTTATATGCAATATTTAATTCGTATAACAATTTTCAGCATAGTAAACTCATTTTATTACGTCCGTAATCATGACACCTTTGATAGTGCACCTGAGACACCTGTTCTCGATTTCGCTTGACTGACCGCAGTATGTTTGTGTACACAACTACTGTAATCAACTGCCAAAAAACCAGGCTTAGTAAATTCACAGAATTTTTTGGGGCTGTCTCTCCGTCTATAATATCACTCTTGTACCAAATTCCATCAAACTCCGATCGCTAATTTCTGCGCTATCGTGTCCCCGTACATACATACACAGACATTTTTTAAAAACCACTTTTTCCTTGTCCTCAAAACGTAAGAATCTGGTCTTAAAAAATGTTTCTGTCGATAAAATTATCTATCGATTTGTTCAAACCCGATGTCAAGATAATGAAATCTAATTTCAAAAATAAATAATAAACAGAGAATATATTTAAACCCAAAAGTATTTTCGGAAAAATCGATTGATTTGAAATTTTAACTAATTATAGCTAAAAATGTTCTCAAGAAGGAGATGGAGGCCGATTTTGAAAATGTTTTCTACATGGCATGTCAAAGAATGACAATAATCTAGAATATTAGTAGTTAGGTATAACTTTTGAAATCGGACGCCAATGTAGATATTCTTAGACTCAAGTTATATGTTTGCTATCTCTATTTTCACAACATGAAGAATATATTTCTAAAATTTATTCAACTATACTAAAAGCAAAACTGAATATTTTCAAAAATTCTGAAATTTATTTTCGTTCAAAAGGGTTTATTAAATTTTATTAACATAAATTATTTAAGGTTTGGATATTGTTATAAAAGGATAATAATATTTTGACGCGGGGTTCAGTTTAAAATATTCTCTGAACATCTGCCTACAGGAGGAAAATTTTTTAACTTATTTCTGCTTACACATCTTTCAAGAATATACAAAGGGGGTCCTGTAATAACATGCAAAAGATGTAACTGCCAATTCCCAATTTGACACATGTCGATTACTGATGAAAAGGCATGTAACGAAAGTATTTCATCCATCTAACTTAATTACTCTTCTTATAGTTCTGTAAATATCTTTCTGTCGGCTATTTTTCTTTCAATTAATAAAAGGAACTAATTATTATGGTTCGTTTAGAAACGTTATTACTTCTTGAAAGAATTTCCTAAAATCAGCCGTTTTTGAGAAATAAGAACTAAATTTACACATGAAGGATGAGGGTACAAAAAATCGATTTTTGAGATAAATAAGCTAAAATATAGCCAGACATCTACAGTTTCCATATACTTAACTGTACAGAGTAAAAGAAATAAGAATCACGAGTTATAAGAAGTTAAACAAATCAGTGCTTATTATTTCATAACATTACTATTTGGACCTATATCCTTTTCCCCTGTCTAAACGTCCATAACCCCTTTTCAATTTCTTTCCGTACGCCTATGTTGAAACTATAAATAATTAGTGGTTTGTCTAGAAATAAATACACAAAGTTTTCACTGAAAATTTGACTAAAGTCGGCAATATATATATGGTTTTAGAAATGTGGGATTCTGAGTTTTAAAATTCGTTTTTATCGAAACTAACATATTGTGACCCTCACCCTTTTTAGCCTGTATCCTTCATCTGCTTAAGTGATCAATCAAGCGACGACCACTATTATATTAGTCAAAACACTAAGTAGGCCAGTGTCAAATCATAATTTGACAGTATTATACCGATATCATTTGGTCCTTATAAATTATTTTCAGATAAGAATTAATATCCGTTACTTTGCACACCCCTTTAAGGGGTGTAGCTGAACAGGAAAGGCTTATTTTGAAAACTGTTATATGAGGAACCCACCTTCATTTACGATAAGGAATTGGTAGTTAAATTTTTTGCACGTTATTACAAGACACCCTCTATATAATCGCCGGAAAAACTAATAGTGTACATGCCGCAATTCGTTTTATTCAATAAATCCTATACTTATAATATTACTTCATTGGTCATTTTTTCATGCCATTTTCTTGAGAACTGCTCATTATGAAAAATAAGTTTCAAATAAAAAACTTGTCTCCATTCTTTCCCTTTGCTTGTTCCCAATATATTTGGTATCTATTTCGAAAGATTAGAAGTTTCTCGGTTGCTATATTGAAGCCTGCAAATTTCCACATTTTAACGAGATTGGATAAAAATCATATTTTCTACACTTATTCTTCACGTTAACACATTTTGTTGACAATTATATAATAATGAACAATAGAAAATTATTGTTCTGTTTTTGAATCAAAGCGAGCTCAAGGAAAAAATACCTAATTGTTTTCTTGTTTTAATTTTAATGATTGTTATTGTTTATCCAATAGCCTCCAGGAACGACAGAAAAGACGGTGTTAAATAATTGCTTGTAGTAATTAAACAATTTGCCGGTTCGCTGTGAAATTGAATAGGATTCTGTACTGACGGTAGACGAAGTGATTTTAAAAAATCAGGTACATCCATTAAAGATGAAAAGTCTTTCTATACGTACAGGCTAACTGACGGAGACGTATAACAATTTTCAATAGCGGTGGGGGAAGAGGTTTAAAAAATCAAAATAAATATTTCCCCTTCGGATTATGGAAGTAGAGATAAATACCTATAATTTGAGCTTACATTGGTACCCGATGCCAAAAGTTATAGCAATTTTCCAAATTTTCATTCTTTTGGGATCGTGTAAAATTAATATTTTCAAAATCGGTCCACATCATCTTATTGTGAACAGTTTTAGTCATAAATAAACTAAAATTTATCCTAAACCGTACATTTTTTCTAAAGGGTCAGTTGATTTCTTTTTGGGAATTTTGAGGTTAAATTTCATAATTTTGGCATCGAATTTGAACTGACATAATTTTACTATCTTCAACTTTTGTCTGAAATCTTTCTATTTATATTTATATATTCAGAAAATTAAAGTTATCGTGGCAAATCCCGTTTTTTAAATTCATTTGACAGAATTCAATGAGCAGAAAACATTCTATTTGCCAATCTAGTGGTAGGAAATCAAAGAAAAAGAGTATAGATAAAAGATTTCAGTAACTGACATTTAGGCAAAGCTATACGTAGTTTTCAAAAATTTATTACCACACCTAACTTGGGACATAGACAAGCCTCTCAGCCCTTTTCTAAAGTATAATTTAAATTTTGGAAAATATTTTTAGATTCTGGGCTACAGAATCAACACATTTTTCATCATCCCTGAAAGGTTCCTTTAACAGACATCATTTACTAAATTTATTTAAAAAATCGATTTTAAGTTTCTCTACTTACTGCAAGAATTTGTTGACGTACATTTGAAACTTTAGAAATAACTTTATTCTCACAGTTATATAGACAAATTCACTTTATTAATTAGTAAATAGGTAAAATGAACAATAATACTTTGACAATATAAATTTGAACATAACCGATTTTTTATTCCGGTCTACCTATATCGAGTGATTACCAACATATTAATCTTAGAATCTAATATTTAAGGGTTAGTAGATATATTTAAAATAAGAGAAATATGAGCCAGCAACAAAGTAAGATATTTGGCGTGTGACTCCATCTCAAATGTCTTTGTACAACATCGGCTTACTATTGTTTGCCACCACATACATAGATACAATGTTATAGAAAAGTATCGTCTCATTTTTAAACCGATGTTTAGTAAAATTGTAAACATTATACTCTACAAAATCATTACTCTAAAAATATATACTTTGCACAATTGTCCCTGTTACTTTTTTAAAACCAATTTTAAATGTATTGTTTTATAATTGCGATAAGGTATCACGCAATTTTTTTTCTGTGCATGCACCTTAGCCTGTAGGCTTGTTTTCAGAGTTCATCATTTTCTGATTCATCACATCACCAGTATTTCTTTTCATTTCTAATTAGCACAACTGCTGTATCGATGTACTTAGGACTCAGTTATAAAACCTACCTATTAATATAACAGTTTATAACCCTAGTATTTAAGCATGAGTATGGTACGCAATACACGAAATAAGAGTAAATGTAATCCTTGTTAATGTCCGATTGTATTATTAAAATGATATAAAATTGCTCGAATTGGTCGGACATTTTGCTTCGTCACAAAATGCAAGACGTACATGTAGAATTGATAAGGAACGTCTTAGAATTTTACTTTTGTGGTCATGTAAGGACTATGGTGCATGAAACAAAAGTTGACAATATGATGGATTTGGCAAACGAAATACTAGTTGCTGAATATTTAGTTCTTGGCCAGCCAAACATTCTTACAAACTGATAAAAGAAATCACCTCAAGTATACGTGAAAATTATTGGTTAAAATTTTGAAATTACATTGACAGGATTAACCAATTTATAAATTATTAAAGGCTAATAATCATGTGACTCCATTAGTTTGTTTGTAAAGAAGTGTAAAGAGACACCTAACCAACCAATAACTCCCAAAAGTCTCCACCACCATTCCTCGTATAAATAAATAAATAAATAAATAAATAAATAAATAAATACAGGGTATTTTCGTGTTTGTGACGGGAAGAGAATGCCTAAGGAATGCCTAAGGAGTAATTTCTGTTTGATAATACCTCTAAAATGGTATAATGTTTATTGGAATCATATTTCCTACTAGCCTCTTCAATGTAAGGCTATATCTGCACTTAGAGATCAGAAGCAACAATATTCCACTTACCATCCAATCAGGAAATATGGTTTCAGCGCGATACAACCCTAGCACCTTTTATTGCAAACATATACAATAATTAGAAACCAGCTACATGAATAGTAAAGGAAGATTCGTAGTATGGCCAACGTAATCGCCAAACTTTACATCGCTTTACTTTTCTTCTGATATTATATCAATACGTCTAAGAGAATGCAAGTGGACACTTTGAAAGAGCTAAAGGGAAAATGTGTAGCATACTTTCACAACCGCGCCAAGAATTTTTTTCACGAGTACAAAGGCCAATCTACAACGGTGTAATGTTTGAATTGAAGTTGGAGTACATTCATTCATACAGTTACTTTAGAGTAGTTTAGTTATCAATAATAATTTAGTTTATAATGTTTTCCAGTATATTTTTATTTTAGTTGCAATATGCAATATCATGAGACATTTTCTAGAAAATCTTTCTCTATTTTTAAACGGCGTTCTATAGTTGTACTTCTGTTAATGTCATTGATTTTATATCAAAGTGAGCGACAACTACATATCAGAATATTACCTTTTGCTGCTCCTAAGATATTAAAAAATACTGGATACACTTTAACCGTGTGTATCTCTTTAACGAAGTATTTTAGAACATTTTGTTCATGAAATTCCAGACTTACTTTTGGGAAAGAAATTCCTTCCTGATGTCTGTAACATAGTCACGAAAACACTCTGTATTTCTAGTAATATCAAATTTAAACAATTCATATCCTGGTCACCTTCAATTGTTCGAGCAGTAAAACTTTACAAACGCAAATCAATGAAATTTCCCATAAAAAATTACCAAATCAAATTATGTTAATATATGAATTAGGACAAAAAAAATAATAACTGATGACTAACCCGGCACACGTCCAATTTAAATATAATTTGGCTGCCGACTTAAGTAGACTTCCCCGAAGGCTCGAGCCAACGCAAAATTGACTCAACGGTATAATCCTGAGAAAGTGTTTATATAATAAATGAAATCCCACATATTATAAGTAAATTCACCTGTTGTTCAAATATTAGTTGTCATTGAATAATAATGAAAAATAATATGAGCAATGTTATTTTTGTTGGTTGTTAGTTTTGTTTTCTATTTCTGCGTTTTCCCGAATTTTGTTGTCTTTGGCAGATTTTCACAATTTGAATAATAGATAATACTTACAACTTTCACAATACTAGTGGCTTATAACAAAAGGATTTAGGACGCAGAATAGTATCTGTATTAAGTATTAATTTTTATGGTTTCGTAAGAATCAATTCAAATTAAATCAAATCGAAATAAAAAGCTATATGATTGCGTTTTTTATTTTTTAGATTGAATACATAGGTTCAATAGAGATCTCACATCTAGATATTTCGAAGTTTTATTTGTCAAAAGAGGATATAGAAAATTATATTTTGAAAATTTTGTCTAAATTATTCTAGCAAAATCTTTCGAAAGCAGCTATAACTTTTACCAGGATCTCAACAGTAACAGCGATTTCTAACTCTGTTTAAGTTCATCACTTTTCTATCAACAATTACGGTATTAGTACATCTTTATTCAATTGTAATGGGGTTGTATTTCATTAACTGATTTTAGTATAATGCTGGCTAGAGAGATTTAGAGGAATTTGGAAGGCGTGGAAGATATCGGATAGAATCGATGAAATTAACTTTATACTAAATCTGATTAACGAAAAACTCAACGTCGATTGTCGTTTTGCTGATATGAGGGATTACCATAGGATAGGTAAAAAAACACAGGACACAAATCGACCCGTAGTCATTGAATTTGTCAATTATCAGTTAAGGCTAGAAATATTAAATAATGCCAAACATCTAAAAGGCATAGGTATTTTCATTTCAATAGACTATACTCCAGATGAATACGTCCAGCAAAAACTGTTACGGAAAAACCTTAAAATTGCCAGAGAAAATAACTTTACCGCTCAAATAAAAAACAATGTACTAATTGTAAACGGAGATATATATACATATGAAGACCTTAAAAACCACCCAATAATTGGATCTACTGAAGACACCGAGCCTGAGACTGGAAACACTTTACCACCTTGTACACAAGATAGGAATGCTCAGTCCACGCCAGATAAAACTCATGGTCCTTTAATAATAGCCAATGATAAAATCGTTGATAAAGCTGAAGAAAATAGAAGTTTCAAAGACTTCATTAATCCAGAATCCAGGATCAACAAAAGGAAGGAACAACCTACAAACTCTGAAAATCAGTTAGAGATCTGCTAGATTAATGAAAATAAGTGACGAGAAAGGTTCCTAAATTATATATATTATATTTGCATGTTTTTGATACCTCTTTTAACGTGTTTAGTTAGTTACTTTTTTTATGTAGAATATAAATTGGTTTGATTTGTTCAAGTTTATTGCTTTATTATTTATAGCATTTTTTGTTTTTTGCCATAATGAAACAAAATTTTATAGAATTTGGTCATTTAAACATTCGTTCATTAGTTCCGAAATTTTTTGAACTTAAAAATTTTATTTTGTCTAAAAAATATGATGTGTTTGCGCTCTCTGAAACTTGGCTTAATAATACCGTCAGTAGTGAATCCATTAAAATAGAGAGATACAATTTAATTCGTATTGATAGGCCTACTAGAGGTGGAGGCGTTGCAATCTACATTCATGATACATATAAATATAAAATTATTAGTACATCAAGTGTTATTGAACAATTATGGATTTCTGTTTTTCGCAACAATACATCTTATGCAATAGGTGTATTTTATAGGCCACCCCAGACAAAATTTAAGAACATTGTTGATCAATATCACTAGGTTTGCAACATGGGGAACAATTATATTGCTTTGGAGATATAAACACTGACTTATTAAAAGTAGAGTCACCCGCATCTTTATATTTTTCCTCAATGATAGAATCTGTCGGTGTACATCAAATAATAAATAAAGCTACTCACGTTACAAACAGATCGCAATCATTAATTGATATTATAATATGTAATGATCCTACTCTAGTTATCTCATCTGGGGTAGGTGGTATTGATTTGTCTGACCACGAGAATATATTCTGTAAAATTTCAAGTAAAAAACCGAAATGTGAACCTTTTTATTATACCTATCGTGATTTCAAATATTTTGATGAGCAAATGTTTTATTTTGATTTACAGCAATTACCTCTAGAAAATATACTGTTTAGTAATGATATTGATGTTAAAGTAGGTCTTTTGAATCAATATTTACTAGTTCTGTTCGATAAGCATTTGCCACTAAAAACGGTTAGAATAACTAAAGGTAAGGCACCGTGGCTTACGGATAATATTAGATTTCTTATGTCTCAAAGAGACAAGGCTAAAGCAAAACATAGGCGAACTAGATCACAGGCGTACTGGGAGTACTATAAGGAGCTTAGAAATTATACAAATCACGCGATTACCAATGAAAAAAGGGCCTATTTTAATCATCTATCTAAAAACAATAATTCTAAAACTCTTTTCAGGGAACTAAAATCCTTGAACATAAAGAATAATATAGTGGCTCATATTCCTGCTAATTTACAAAACCCAAACCTGATTAATAATCACTTAATTGACAGTATTCCAAATGATTTAAATGGTAATATTTTAAACACACTGAATTACTATCTTCAAAATAAAATTTGTCAAGCTAATTTTACCTTTAGCCTTGTCTCAGAAGATCACATATTAAAAGTTCTTAAAAAATTGAAGAATACCTCTCCTGGATCAGATAATATAAGTTTAAGCTTAATTAAACTATGTTGCCCTTGGATTCTAACGATCTTGGTATATATAATAAATAGTATTATTCTTCAGAGCAAGTTTCCATCGAGTTGGAAAAATGCCTTAGTGGTACCGATTCCTTAAAAAAGTGAGGTTTCAACATATTCAGATCTTAGACCCATAAGCATTCTACCAGGTCTTTCAAAGTTAATGGAAAAGATCATAGAATTACAGATACGAGTTCACTTGGATTCAAATAATATTCTACCTTCTGTGCAGTCGGGATTTCGGGCGGGCTATAGTTGTTCTACAGCATTGTTAACCGTAACTGATATTATTCAAGCATATGATGATGGTAAAAGTACGGCTCTGGTATTGCTTGATTTCAGCAAGGCTTTCGACACCATAAACCATGATATCTTATTGGCTATTTTACAATCTTGTGGCGTTGATGTCGAAGGTCAAAGGATTAAATTGAGTGGAACTATGTCAGATGTAAGATATTTAACAAGAGGTGTTCCACAAGGTTCTATCCTTGGGCCATTGTTGTTCACGGTCTACACCAGCCAATTTCCTAAATCTGTTGAAAACAGTGCAGTTCATATGTATGCCGATGACACACAACTGCTTCACTCATTTTATCCCATTGAATATCACAATGCTGTAACAGCAATTAATAATGACTTAATAAAATTATCAAACGTAGCAACAGAACATTCTTTAGTATTAAATTCGTCAAAATCAGCTGTTATTTTGTTTAGTAAAAGAGCAGATTATAGTAACCTGCGACAAGTTGTCAATATTAAAATCAATGAAATACAAATTAAAATAACTGATAGCGCAAGAAACCTCGGTTTAATTCTTGATAAGTCTCTCAGATTTGGAGATCATGTTACTAAAAATATTCAAAGGGCATATGCAGCCCTTCGATTATTATATCCGCATAGATTGTTTTTAAACTGTCAGACAAAAAAAATGTTATGTGAAACATTGGTACTATCGCAGTTCACTTATTGTGTTCCTGTTTATGGATCTTGTTTAGATAATAATTGCACAAGTAGAATACAACGTGTTCACAACTCGTGTATACGCTTTATATATGGCATCAGAAAATTTGACCATGTGTCGCATAAGTTGGTTGAATTAAAATGGCTCAACATGAAAAACCGATTTCAAATATACGCTCTATTCTTATACCACAAAATTATCACGACAAAAATACCATCATATTTATTTAATAAAATATCATACCGGACTGACGTTCACAATATTAATGTAAGGAGCAGAGGATTGCTAACTCCACCTGCTCATAAAACTGTAATTTTGAGAGAGGATTTAAATTCATGATATATAAATTGTACAACTCTGTTCCTACTGATTTTAAGACTTTCAGCAATTATAAGTTCAAAAAATGTATCAGGAAACTTTTCATGAACAAACAAAATCTGGCTTGAGTAATATTATCTCTTTGTTTTCTGTTGTTCTGTGTTAAGCATTGTCTGTTATTCATTTACAAGGGTTAAGTGGTAGAGCACTCTTTTGAGTGAACTTCCCCTTGTTTCCCATTTAACGTTATTATAAAATGTGTATTCTTTTGTATTCTTTTTCATTGTTCATCTTTTTGGGAAATAAAGACATTTATTATTATTATTATTATTATTATTATTATTATTATATAAAAACAATTTCTACCAATGTAAAATAAAAAAAAATATGCATTAAGTTCGGTTTCCATATTTCAAAGTTTTTTTTCCTGTTTAATTTTAAAGTTGTTATTTACTTACAAAACAATTTGTAACACATGGTTCCAACAAAAATTTCAAAAATCTTGACAAGACCGCACACTTGGATATATATACAATATTTTTACCTCACCCGGTATTTACGGTCAAAAAATAGAACGTAAATCATAGTTATTTAAATTTAACTCACATCAGCAGTAGCAATTAGTAGATGCAAATTAAAATTTACATTTCAAATTATTTGCTTTATATATTTGCCCGTACGTGCTGATAATAACAAATGAATCATTTGTTTCGGTAGTTACAATACATAAGTGTATAGACTATACAATTAGAATGTAAATTGACGAAATTACCGTAGAAGTCATAATTCCAAGATAATTTTTCCTTGTTTTCCCTAATCTTTGTCCTTCGATAGCTTCCAACAGCCAACTACACAAATGAGGAAAATATTATTATTATTATTATATTATATTATTAATTCAGTCAGCACATTTCTAAAACCGGTAATATTGTACATAGAGAAAAAAATTTCATATCATTGTGTTGGTCATCGAATTCTGAACAACTCTCAAAATGTCCGTCCGTCCGTCTGCCCGTCTGTCCGTCTGTCCGTCTGTCTGTCTGTCCGTCCGTTACGTTTCTTGTAAGCACAATAACTTAAGAACGAAATGTCCGACTGTATTGAAATGTGGACAGTAAGTTACTGTTAGGTAGAGGAAGAACCCTATTGTTTTTAACATAATCTATCAATAAATAGAGAAGTTACTAATTTTTTAAATAAAAAAAAATGTTTCTGATGTTTTGTAATTAAACTAAAAATGTCTTATATTAACAATATTTAAAAAAATACTGCGAAGAGTATCCTAGAGAATGTGCAACAATTATATAACAAGTGCAGTAAATCGGCGAAGAGTATGATGGTTAGCTTGTTTATTATACTCTTCGTAAATACAATACGAAGAGTATATACATTCGATCGGCACATTTCTAAAACAGGTAGTATTGCTCGTAGAGAAAAGAAATTCACATCACTGTGTTTGTGATCGAATTCTGAACAGCTTTCCAAATATCCGTCCATCCGTCTGCCTGTCCGTCTCGACAGTAAGTTAGTATTAGCTAGAGGAAGAACCCTATTGTTTTTGATTCAATAGATAAAAAAGTTATTAATTTTTTAAATAAAAATTTTCATTTTGATGTTTTGTAATTAAACTAAAAATGTTTAAAATTAATATTATTTACAACAAAAAAAACTGCGAAGAGCATCCTATAGAATGTGCAACAATTATATAAAAAGTGTAGTAAATTGGCGAAGAGTATAATGGTTAGCTTGTTTATTTAAAGAAAAAACCAAAACTCCCCGTTAAGTGGCTATCATCAGATTATAATGTGATTCCTTCTGAATACTCTTACACCCATCCACACCAATTAAGGTCCAATGTCACCCCCCAAATAAGGGTTGTTTTTAATGTGTTCCCGAGATTGTTCGCCAAAGCAGGCGACGGACTCGTTTTCAGCACCCCAAAATTAGTAAAAAAATTTGGCTTCCGCATTTTACCACGGATGGCCCAAAAGAGCCTGTTTTTTAACACTGTTCAAATCGTCTTACGTATACTCGCAGCAAATAATTAGAAGTACTATTCTATCAATTTTTGTTTATTGTTCTCTACAACTTTAAAACCAACTAACTATTATCATAGGAAGCCTTCAATAGTAAAAATCGGAATATAAAAATTTAGATAATCAAATTTAAGAGCAGCAATTTCTTCTGACTAAAACACACTGGTGATAAGTATAGTTCCTTAATCATCAATTATATAATTCTTGATAAAAGTTTTTTTTTAGACTTTACATCACCAAACTTACCTACATATTTGACTCTGACTCTTCAATTTTTCCCACACAAGATTGATATAATCCACATTGTGCCAATGCACACAATACCTTGTTATTCTGTGACAATATTAATTATTACATTTTGTTGCACCTTTATTTTTGCTTCTCTCGAATAGTGATGAATGTATTACAATCGGTTAGGTTAGGTTAAAATTGATTCTCAATATATATATTTTTAATTGGAAACTATCTGTCATGACATTTACAGAATTTATATTGAAATTTTAATAAATAAAACTTTTCTGTGACTTAAACGTTAAGGTAATTCAAAACAACCAAACAAGATGACAATAACAATTAAAAGAAGAAAAGGGAGTTTAATAAAATATTGTAGGGGCCGTCCATAAAATACGTCACTCAGAATTTCACCTTTTGGACCACTCCCTCCCCCTTCGTCACGCTAAGTCACACTTTCAGCGACCCCCTAACAAATATTACGTCACAAAAGCTAGCCTGCTCCCCTACAAACGACTTCTTGTGATTAAACATAGCAGAGCCATCGATCGGGATGAACGCTGTTTTCGACGCCATATTAAACATAAATAAATGTTTGCTAAAATATAGTATATTAAGTTGTCCCTATTGTGACCACATAAGTAAATAAATGAGTGTATACAATCTGAAACATTAACTTTTGACTATCCATATGTTTATTTACATGCTTTTAAGTACTTGAGAATGACTTTCAGAAAAAAATTAAAATAAAATTGATGAGCTGCGAACGTCACATTTCCTTAGACCCCCGCCTCCCCTTGTCATATCTCGTCACGCTAAGCAATACCCCTCCCTCTCCCTTATTTGCGAACGTATTTTATGAGGGATTATAAGTTGTAATAGAAATATATTATTAAATGTTCTGATATTGTTCAGAACAGATAACTGATAATTAATAGGTGTTCAAAAGAAGTAATTTAGAAACCACTGCCCGGTGGATAGTAGTTTCTTCCACAAACTGATCAATACAAGGACATATTAATATATTTATTAATATTGTAAATTATTTTAATGTTATCTTTTCTCCCTGCAATTCTGCGTGAACACTTACCAATTATGATGATTACCTATATAACTTGTTCAAAGTATTTTAAATATATATAAATTATCATACACATCACCATCCCTTGCCATACTTTCAAGCCTCGTTTCAAGCACTCTTCTCTGCTACCCGTTCAGATTACAGAGCCCCACAATAAAAGTTCTGTATCAGAGACATCAGTACATAGATTTTGTGTATTTTTTTATGCTGAATCCGAATCCCCAGTCCAGAAACCGATTGATCACGGAATTTTTTAGTAAAACGCAAAAACATCCCCTAAAATAGAGTGAAATAATGAGGATAAGGTAAAGCTTTATAATGATCCGCACCAATTTGTAAATACTTTAAGTAAACATTTTAAAATAAAATTAGGAGCATTAGAAACAAATATATGCAAATTAAATCCATAGCCACCCCTATGAGGAGGTTAATTCCACACCTAAGATTAAATAACGAATGTTAGTGCAAAACAATGTGAAAAACCATAGCCTTGTAGTTTGTAATTCCAGTTATATAAATGTAGATTAGTGGTAGAATTAACCCGCTCTCAGGGGTGGGTGTGACCTTAATTTACATATATTTGTTTCTAATGCTCAAGACTTTATTTTAAAATGTATTTACAAATTGTTGCATTTCATTGTAAAACTTACCTTATTCTCACTATTTTACTGTATTTGCGTTCTAGTAAAAAAATTATATTGCAAATCGGATTTTGGGCTGCGAATTCGGATTCAGTATAAAAAAATACAGAAAATCTATATACTTATGTCTCTGGTACGGATTTTTTTTTGTGAGACTATGTTGTACACAATATTACCATCCCTTACGCTACCCGTTCGGATTACCTGTTAGCTATAATGTAAGCCAGCGTATAATGAGCAAAATGCATAATTTTTTAAAGATCACAGATGAATAGATCACTAAAAAACATTATTTTTTCAGTATTTTATTTTTGTTTCATGTTCTAATTAAAGGTTTAAAAAAATATTTACTGCAGCTGTCAATTTAACTGCGTTTAAATGGAGAAGTTTCCGCGCTACTTGTGTGTGACGTCATCGGGCACATCGCACCGACGGAAAACGTATTGTGATTGCGAATGTGTACACATTATTTATGTTGTGTTATGGAAAATACAAAGAAAAGTACCTAGCTATAAATATTGTATTGTGCCCATATGTACAAATACTACAATAAAAACTCCAGAAAAGTTATTTTTTAATGTGCCTAGACGCGATAAAGTTAGGAAGAAATGGTGCAGACCTATGAGACGAGACGACCGAAATGCAGAATTATCGTCATCCTCAGGATTATATTGCTAGGATCATTATGATGTAAATTTACCTATTAAAACTAATTATTTTATAATAATATGAAAATATGTACCTAACCCTAATATTATTGTGATAATTTGTTTACATATCATGGTGAATTTGGTCACTTTCCTATTTATAGGAATACAAAAGTTTACTAACTTCTGTTAATAGGAATCTTGAATTAAAATGTATAAATGTATAAGAACGGTGGGAATAATGTAACTTCTCGACGTTCTACATATTATCCAGTTACCTATATATTTATATATACCTATCTATGTCAACAGTTATTTTTACTATTAATGTACCTACCTATCTAAAAGGACGTACTTAGTAAGTGACGGGAGGTATTTATTATATAAAAAAGTAAAGCATTCTAAGATGAAAAATATTAATTAATATAACATTAAAACATTGCCTTGTTAACCTATTTTGAGGTTAGGTACATAAATAATTTGTTATATTTAACTACAGTAAAAGGATAAAAATGGGCACAATTGAATTAATGTTTAGAATAATGAATGACACATACCTTGTTGCTTTAGTACCTCCAATTTCTGCACTAATAAAATCAGTATTAGTAGCAAAAAAGTTTGTCATCATAAACACATCAACAACAGGCAAATTGTCACTCTGGTCACGTAAAAACCCACTGTCCGTCATTTTTACCACTTAATAATTAAAATAAATAAATAAATGAATGATTTCTTTTATGAAAATATCAATACACATTTACAAAACACAAAACAATTTACGATTTAACCCCTTGGCAGATAGAAGACCATTAGACATTATGCCGAATGACGTCAGACCAATAGCGTGGTGTTTTCAGTCACGTGGATATGTTCCATAAAATTTTGAATTTCAAAATCGTTTATTTAGGCTACACATTTTTTTTAAACCTTTTCTTTATTACTTTCTCAACTTATATAACATATATAACGAAAAAATAATAAATTATTGCATTTCTAAAATTCATGCATGTTGCTCATTACCTGACACATTCATTTGTAACGGCTAGAGACATTATTAATGCTGTTCCGTAAAGCGTGGCAGACAAAGATAGTGATATGAGATTTTTTTTAGTGGCGCAAATTTCACCAAATAACTCAAAATGTTTCTTACAATTAGTGCAAGTATTGGTATCAAGCGAATATTTTTTTTATCCCCTTAGTGAATACAAAAATATAATAGGCACATACCCCGGTTAGTGGAGATTCTGCGACAAATTCTCTAAACTGCAGGCTATGTTACTATAGTACGGGAGCCCATCAACAAAAGTGAATCGGGCACCGCAGTTGCCGCCGCTTGGTGGAGGTATTGTAAGCACCTGTAGGTACCATTTCCCCCCAACGGCAGGTCAAGTGACCGCGCCCTCTTCGAGAGAGAGGCAAAAAGACAAAGGACCGCTTAAATGTTGTCAAAAAATTCTGAAAAAGGCACATTTTTTTGCCAAAAATAAGCATCTTTTGTCTCTTTGTGTTTTTTCCCAAAATACTTCCTTCTCCCGGAAAAAATAGCAAGAAAAATAATAGCGTTTTAAAGAAAATCTCCAAGAGCCAAAAATGGCCTATTTTTGTCGAAAGAACACGCCTGTCGGTTTTTAGAATTTCTTAGACAAAAATAATTTCGACCAAGAATTTCCCTAGTGTTTTTTTTTTAATTTCTTCAGAAAAATCTCAAAAAAATTCAGGCATATTCTTTAGAAAAAACAAACAACTTTTCTCTCTTAAACCTTTTCTTTAAAGTGCTTCCTTCTCCCGTAAAAAAAATACAGAAAAACTCATTTTCTTTTTTGTTATTTTTTCCGAGAGAAGGCAGCACTTTGAAAAAAATGCCAAGAGACAGAAGATGCTTATTTTTGCCCAAAAAATGTTCCTGAATTTTTTCAGAATTTTTTGGCAACATTTAAGCCTCGTCTCTCTTGAAGAGGGCGCGGTCACGTGACCTGGCGTTAGGGGAAAATGGTACCTACATATGCCTACAACATCTCCATCAAGCGGCGGCAACTGCGGTGCCCGATCCACATTTGTCGATGGGCATGACAAAGGTTGTATCAAGATGATTTTGTTATCGATTACCACTTAGTTATTACAAAAGTATGATCGGCATACATCCCGGTTAGTGGAGGAACAGCGACAGACATTTTGAACCTACGAGCTTTCTACTTTCAAACCATGATATTAGTAAATGTCAAGATATTTTTTTTAATTATTAGTTTCATTTATAAATTAAGTATGCCACTAAGAAAAATTATCATATCACTTTTCCTGTCTGCCATGCTCTAAGGTAAAAAATTTAAAAATTTACTTCCTTCACTTTGATGTCACTTGTATATAACATGACTTTCTTACACTTTGAAGATAGAACACATTCTTGCGTTAACTTTACATACAAACAATTTCTTGAAACACCACACAAATATTTCCCACCAAAAGTGTAAATAAATAAACACAAAAATTATTCCTTGTACATTACTTGTATTTAACAAAGCGTGTCTGTGTTACTCCTGATACATTCATAAACAGATATAAATTAGAAAAATTATACTGAACACTACACCAAAGCATGTTGTCATAAATAATAAGTTTCAATTAACCCTTGTTAAATAATCTTCACTCTTCGTATAAAGTACACCTTACTTAAACTCGTCACTTTCACATCCATCTGGTCCAACATTGTCACGTTCAGGAACATCGACAAGGGACCGTTTTGTGCGCGTCAATGTTGGACATGTTGGTCCATCTGTAGTATCTTCTTCTGGGGCAGTCGTGTTGGTTGGTTCCTCAGGTCTGTCACTCATGTTTGACGCACTGTTTTCTTCTTTGCCTCCCCAAAAACCAAATCTGTCGGACAAAAATTTGAACATTTTAATTGAACCAAAAATACGTGCACTTGTTATAAATGTTTAATACAAACTGAAAGAATTTCGTATGTAAATATTTAACATTCATATGTAAGCTTCATACTGCGTAACCGTGAAAAAATTAGCAAGTTATACAACACAATTTAAGAACTTTATTTATAGATCAGACTTTTTATTGGTGTTTGCAAGTATTTATTGCTTACGGTTAATTTAATATATATTGGTAATTACTTCCACATCCACGTAGTGGAGTGGAAGTATAGTAATCGTAAAAAAAAAATAGATTTAGAATGTCATGAAATGCCGAGATTTCGAATTTGAGCCAAAAAATGATTTCTGCCTATCGGTCTGTCTGTCTGTAATTTTTTTTTACGCACGTTTTCTCTGGAACGGTTTAAGATATTGGCTTGAAAGGTACACTTATTTATTATATTGGCTTATATTTTGAGCTTACCCCGGTGAAGGATTGGAAGTGAATAGGGGTAAATATGGAAAATAAGTAGTTTAACGTGGTATGAGTCCATAAGCTTGGGATTTGGTGCATATAATAGAAACAAAGACCTCTATTATTTTTTATTACTATTTGCCGACCCACCACCCCTACTCCATTAATAAAAGGATTAATAAAACAAAATTAATACATTAACTTGGAATTTTGTACACGTATGTATTATGACAGCATATGGAACTAAATTATATTTTAAGATGATTACGTTGAAGTGGTGGGGGTGAAATAGGGGTGAATAAGTAAAGTAAACTAGTAGGAATCCAGAAACTTGGAATTTGGTGTATATACTAGAAACAAGCACTCAATTTTTTCTATAACATTTGCCAACCCCCACACCACCCCCGCTCCATTATTAAAGGGGTTAATAAAATGAAATTGATACATAAACTTGAAATTTGGTACACGTATGTATTATAATGACAAATGGAACTAGATTATATTTTGAGATGACTACGTTAAAGGGGTGGGGGTAAAATAGGGGTAAATAAGTAGAACAAGCTAGTAGAAGTCCAGAAACTTGCGATTTGGTATACCCACATACTAGGAGTACAGGTCTCAAATTTTATTATGACATTTTACACCGTCAGCATCACCCCCACTTCATTATTAAAGAGATTAACAAAATAAAATGAAGATATTCACTCGAAATTTGGTACGCATATGTATAGTACATACGTGTACTGAATTTTAGATTGTATCACTATTTTTCATTAAATATAGTTATAAACACTTTCATCCTAAATAAGGCTAAGGTTTAAATTCATTTCGACAAAAAAAACATTTCTTGCAAAATTGAAAATTCCTTTAACTTCATTAATATTTTCTTATTCTCCAATAACTACTATTTTAATGTTTTTAAAAACAACCCTTTGTGGGTATTAATGACGGAGTAAAAAAATGCTTTGGAAACATTTAACATATAAAAAAAATATACAAGTCTCATATTCAAAAAGTCGTGACTTTTCTGGGTACTTCAAAAAATATCGCGAAACGATAATAACCCGTAGTTTTCTGTTCCAAAAACACGTTATCGTGTATTTTAAGGTTTTCTCCACTACGCTATATCAATTTCTACCATTTTGCCTCTTAAAATTATTTAATTACTTAGTAAAGAGTCAGTAGAATAACTACCACTATTCTTTAATCTTACCCAAAAATAGAAGAATTATCACAAATTTTTGTATTTTTTATAGGTAGTAAAACAGTTAAAAACTGCAACATATAGAATCACTACTTTTACATCCATATTTCCCATTCAAGTCTCTTTAAATGAAACCAACTTGATACTATACTTTCACTCCAGTATGTGAAAATAATTGCTCATAGAATTATAGTAACATAATATTTGAAATTGTCTGCCCCAGGGTGATAATGGAAGTTTCTGATGCCAAAAAGTTTTTTGAGAATTTTTGTTCTCATGTACGCACTAAATCACAGTTTTATTTCGTTAACTCCTTTGTAATGGAGTGGAGATGTTGGGAATAGTGGTGGAAGTGGCAGATGCCATAAAAAATTGAGACCTTGGCTTCCAGTATGCACGCCAAATCTCAAGTTTCTATACTCTTGTAGATTGTAGATTGTCTAAGGGGTTGCTCGGCTCTGAACAGCCCTTCTTCACCTCGACTTAGAAGGTATTTTGTGAATTACCCTACAATTAGTTGTTGCCCAGAACTCCCAAGCTTTCCCCATGTTAGGCGTTAATTTCACCTTCTCTAGGTACTTAGCTTAGTGTGGAGTAACATCTAGCATTCGAAAAGAATATGTTCCGCAATTTCTATTGTAGTAAGGCAGTATCTGCACGTATCATCATCTTCCTTGCCTATATTGTTAAGATTATATCCCTCTCATCAGCCCTAAGTCGGATTTTTCGAATTCGAGAAGCCTTATGGCATTCTTTGTTAAATAAGTTATGAACTCTTTCACTTGTCGTTGGCCTGGAGTATTCCTCCAGTAGGACTCTTTTTGTTCCCTTTTACATTTTAGGATGTCCACCACAAAATGGTTCGGGTCCAAAAAATGGAGTTTCAACACTTTTTTGCAAGGGCGTCAGCTAATTTATTTCCTTCTATTCTCTCGTTCCCTGGCGTCCTGAGCACGTAGATCTATAGCATAAATTTCTGCTTGGAAAATGGTTGAGGTCTTACCTAGGGTTCTGGATTACCTGTAATTAGGCCCCGAGACGCCCACGCCAACCTCTTCAGTCATCTTCGATCCATCTGTATACTAGATGAGTGACTCTTTCTCCAATTGCAGGGCTTCGAGTCTGCTCATCTGACGACTTTCAATCAGCACATCAAACGAACAGTCCAAATCCCGCTTAATTGGCATTGAGTCAGTTGTTTGGTCTTGGATTCCAATGGGATTAACTCCAGGATCCTGAAGTGACCAACCAGATCGCCTGGTCTGAGAGAAAATACCTGCTGCAGCCTTAGGGCACTAAGTACTGCCTCCTTCCTAACGTAAAAGTGTAAAGGAAGTAGGTCTAGTATTGCTTCCATAGCTGCTGTGGGACAGGAGCATATTGCTCCTGTAATCCCTAAGCAGGCAAGGCGATGCAATTTCTGCAACTTTCCTTGTGATAATTTTTCTTCAATTTTTGGCCACCATATACATGATGCATAGTTACCAAGGGTTTTACAACCGAAAGATAAGACCAGTAGATCATGTTCGGCTTTAGACCCCAAGTTTTGTCTTTTAGACTCTTACTAGCTTTCCTTGGACTCTTACTCTCTTTCCTTACCGATTCACCCCAACCCTTCAACGTATTAAGTTCAAAATATAATGTAGAAATATAATCAGATCTCGTTATAATGCATACGTGTACCAAAGAAGTCAGTATCTTAATTTTGTTTTGTTAATTTCTTTAATAATGAGGTGGGGTGGCAGATGCCATAAAAAAAGAAGCCTTGGCTTCTAGTATGTACACCAAATCTTAAGTTTCTGGACACTTACTAGCTTGCTTTACTTATTTTTCCCTATTTACCCCCCACCCCTTCCACGAAATAAACTCAAAATATAATCTAGTTCCAGATGTCGTTATAATTCAAAAGTGTACTAAATTTCAAGTAATATCTCAAATTTATTTTGTTAACCCCTTTAATAATGGGGTGGAAGTAATGGTAGGATTAGCAGATGTCATAAAAAATATGGAGACCTTGGTTTTTAGTATATACACCAAGTCCCTAGTTTAGGACGCTTACTAGTTTGCTTTTCATATTTCCCCCTATTTACCCCTTACCCCCAATCCTTCCAACGGAATAAAATCAAAATATAATCTTGTTCCAGATCTCGTTGTATTACATACGTGTATCAAATGTCAGAACAATATCTTAAACCGTTCCAGAGTAATCGTGCGTAAAGAAGTTACAGACCGAGCGACCGATAGAATTTTTTTACTTCAATTTAAAATTTCGACGTTTCATGACATTCTAAATCTATTTCAAAAACAACCAAAATTGAATTTTTACGATTACGATCACTCCCCTATTAGTAAAGGCAAATTAGCTATTTAGGGTAACAAAAATTAACAAAAGGATCATTTCTGGTATTTAAGTAGGTAATAACCTGGTGAATGAGCTGATGCATTCTTTGCACTTCCAAGTTCCGGGAAAATTTAAAAAAATTTGGAAAAACTCTCTGATCTTCAGTTTTCTTGCTCTAGCGGCCAAAGAAATTAAAATAGAGAAAAAGTTCCCAATAAAATTTGTAGCTCGTCTCTTTCTCTCCAAAAAAAAGGTCTTTACAAATTTTTATCTTACTTATGCCGTTTAGAAGATAAATCGAGTTTTCCACTTATAGTTTTAAGCCGCTTCGAAATGCGCGAAAAATGAGAATTCTCCAGGAGTTTCGTACGACCAAGCTCATCGATCGATAATTCTTACTACTCACAGCTCCTAAAAAATTGAAAATAACATAAAATGTATAGAAAAGTCTCAGCTTTAATGTGGAACTAATCACAAAATTCATAAAAAGTTTTATCATAGGGAAAAAGTGTCAGAAGATGGCTTAGTAAACTTTGTACAGTTGGTCCACAGATTTATTCATATCTTTGCAGGGAGTCGTTAGAATAACAATTCATTTTGCTTATATATTCTTATATAATGATATATTAATCCAATTAGCATTTTATTGCAATTACTTTTGTTGGAAAAATATGCCTTGCGATCAAAGTAGAGGGTATATTTCTCATCGATCAATCACCTCCAAATTTTGGAATTCAATTCGCTATATCTTAATTAATAATAATAGCAGTCTTAATTTTTGCATTATAAGTACAATAAAACATATTCTTTCGAATTACTTCAGAGTTTTTTAAATGCGTGTAGTAGAGGTGTTTTAAAACCTCATGAGCCGTGACCTTCATATGCGCAGAGACATAATCCGTCCTGTTGACTCAGTTACACTTCTTAAAAATATAATATTTATTGTTTACAATTTATCCCGAGCTCTTGTTTATGTATACAGCAAGGCAGCCTCCAGTGTCTTCAAAAACATACTTATAACTCAGATTAAACTTTGCCTTTTGCGCATTTCGCGGCTCATGAGATTTTGAAACACCTCTACTTTTTGAATTTGTCTAAATTATTCACGCACGTTCAGAAAATGCACAATTATGTACTAAAACATATACAACTTATTTGTTTCTTAACAGTCTTCAATAAAATTTTCACGAAATATAGATAAAAGTGCATGGAATCGAATCCATGTAGTGAAAAGGCACCCGTTGTTACGGAAGAACTAGGCAAAATGCATGAAATTTATACTTATTACTGTATAAAGTTTACTAAGCCATCTCCTAACACTTTTTTCTCTATGATAAAAATTGGTATGAATTTTGTGATTAGTTCCACATTAAAGCTAAGACTTTTCTCTACATTTTATGTTGTTTTCATTTTTTAGCGGCTCTGATTAGTAAGAATTATCGATCGATGTGTCCGGTCGTACGAAACTCCCAGAGAATTCTCATTTTCCGCACATTTCGGAGCGGCTCAAAACCGTAAGTGGAAAACTGAATTTATCTCCTAAACGGCTTAAGTAAGACAAAAATTTGTAGAGACCTTTTTTGCAGAGAAAGAGGCGAGCTACAAATCATTACTTTAGCCGCAAGAGCAAAGAAATCGAAAATCAAAAAGTTTTTCCACATTTTTTGGAATTTTTCCGAAACTTCAAAGTGCAAAGAATGCATCATTCCATTCTACAGGTTATTACCTACTTAAATCCCGAAGATGATCATTTTATTAATTTTTGCGAGGTTTTTACAAACTCTTGCCTTCATTGCCTGCACTATATGTGGATATGGAAGATATGTGTACCAAAATCCTACGTTCCAATTTATGTTATGAATTAAATAGGAGTGCGTGAAATTATTTAAAAACGACTTATTATTTATTTATTTATTTTTATATTTGGGCTGTTACTTATGTACGAGTATTTATAAGAAATTAAATATTCTTACCAATACACTATTTTCAGAAGATGCGTGTTAACGTTTCCGGAACGAGATGTTACATTATACTAATTTAGAAATGTTGAAGACACCAAAATGTCTCTCCCTACCCAAGAAACATAACAATAGATACTGCCGCCCTTGAGTCTCCGTTATTTTCCGTCTACAATTTAGAAAAAAGAAGCTCATTTAAAAACAGGATATTTTCTAATTGATATTTAATGAATTATTGCTGTAGACAGTACCTAGCACGTATCTGGTGTCAACGATATTATTGTTCAATTATATGGCTGGGTAAGATAATGCATCTACTTAATTGCTAGAAAAATCGTAAAAATGCACTTCACATTCTTTAAATTTTAGCTTTGGTATTTGTGTGTTTGTTTAAGTGATACTAGTCACATGTTAATTAGTCAAATTAATATTTAATAACTTTTCGTAGAAATCGATTACAAAACATTAAAAATATAGGGATTTTACAGGTCTACAAATTATGTTGAATAACATGTATGCTTCAATCCGTGTACAAGAAAAATCCAATCCCGAAATTGACGGGAATTACGTCTCGGGATCGGAATTAATTTGGGATTGGAATTAGCTAAAAATGAGTCAAATTTTATGGTTAATTCTGTCACTTCATAAATTACAATTTGCATTTAAAAAGGGAATAGCAGTAGAACGTATATGTCTTATAATAATTATTATGGTCGTAAAGGAGGTGTATGCAGCTACTCAAAAATATATCAACTTTTAAGTTCTTCAAAAAATAGACAAACTGTGAAATTGACTTTGCTCACTTGTGCCCTATTAATAGGTACGGTCAATTTAGGCGATAAAAAGACTAAATCCACGACTTTTGTAATGACTTTCTTTTATAGTCTATATCATTTTCCATAACTTTTGATTGCGCGGTATTGACTTGCAATTGTTATAAACAATGTTTTGTTGTTAATTTGTTCTTATTAAATTTCAGCCAAAGTAAAAAAAGTATATTTTGACGTAATTTGATAGAAAGTAACAACTATTCTTACTCTTGTCAACTTTTTTAAACGCCCATTTTTCAAGATACAGATGTTTGAAATTTTCTGAAAAGAGGGGAGAAATCAAAATTTTTAAGAAAAAATCTGAAAAATCTAGAGGCGTGGAAAGAATCTTAGAAAAGAAAAAGTCGCAACAAAACCCGAAAAACAAACAAAGTAGCGGAGAGAAAACTGCTGATAGAAAAGCTGCTAAGTGTTTTCTGTAAAGTAGTTTTTTTTTTCATACGCGACCTTTTTCTTTCGGGATATTTTGTCTATGATTTTCTTTGCTTCAGGTTTTTTATCTATGGCTTTTTACCGCATCGCCATTTTCCACTTATTTCCTCCTGGCACTGCTTCTTCTTCCTACAATTATTCAGTATATAAGTACCCGTACCCACAGTACTAATAAATAGCTATTTTGTTCTAATAACAACATAATTTACAACTTTATAGGCACCGAAATATAATTTTCGCACTTGCTAATGAAAGTTGCACTTTTTCTAACTCGAATTAGTACGTAAATACATAACTTCTCCAAACACTACTAAGACAATATTTGTTATGATAAATGTTAATACTTACTTTGTTATTTGCTCTTCGCAACCTGTGACAGGCACTGAACCAAAATAGGACGTAATGAGATGACCCACCAATTTAAATTGACCTGCACCAGACGTAGGTAGTACAGCTTGTCTGCCCTTTGTAGGCGGGAAAGGGAGAGAAAAATAAATATTTAAAGTACTATCACTAGACTCTGACACAAAACAAATGAGACTTCTTCCCTTATCTGCGTCGTAATGTCTATTCTGTTATAAAGGTTACTGAACAATCGATAGTGGACTATTGATTTACTTTTAAAATCAAACATTTGTGTAACATGAGCGTTACATTTTTGTAGAAGATTATGTACTTTTAATGAAGGTACTAAAATAATGCTTGTAATATGTAATATTTTTACACATTTGTTTTAAATCGGTGTACTATGTTACCTATAGTGAAAAATGTTGTGTTGCGTTGTGTTGTTTAAATCGATTTTGAGCATACCAACTTTAAATCCGTTATATCTTGGAAAATGTGCTTACAAGAAACGAACAGACAGGCGGATGGAATTCAATCACCAACACAGTGATATGAAAATTTCTTCTTTACGAGCAATATTACCTGTTTTAGAAATGTACCGATCAAATTCAGTATATATACATTATACCAAATTTATAGCATTCTGAGTTGTAAAAGTATCCATGCCCAGCTACGAGATGCCGTCAACACTGTCGGCATGCGGCAGTTACTGCGACGTCTGTCATTAATCTGTGTACCTCCTTTCGTTTCATTTTAATGCAGCTGTATGACGAAGATTGAGACGTACAACACTGTCGAATGTTTGGCTTGCGCTTTTGGAAAAATTGTCTTTCCACCACGGTTTTTTCAGTAATTGAACACCTGCACGTTTAACTTGAAACGCTGTAAAATCCGTTAAAGTTACGAAAAAAATGGACGTAAACAATTTTATAGAAAATTAAATTTTCTATAAAAAAATCGGCAGCTACTGGAAGTGGCTGGAACCTCCCCACCCGGTTGAAATTAGTGATGGGCTGCTAAACATCAGTCTGCTACTTTTTAACTGTAATTTGATTTGCAGCAGTAGCAAATGCTACGAGCTCTGATAGTCAATTCAAAGCAGCCGTCATGACATGCCTTTAAATCAAATATATTATTATAATATGACCCACCTATATTTATCTAATTTACGACGTCGTATGTGTTCACCGCCAAAACAGCAATAGAATTATTTATATTTCATTTAAAACTAGTGACCATTCCTCAAACTTTGAATAATTATAAACACCTAATACATGATCATATTTAATCATGTAACATTTTCCGCAATTATTAATAAAGTTTATAATGAAAGAAGAAAGAAAAAAGACTGCACTGTGTTGGGATCGAACCGTCGATCTCTTGATTTGTAAGTCGACGCATCATATCATCATCATCATAACAAATTTATTTAGTTCTTTTAATATAGTAAATTGCCTCCGCGGATCGAGACCCGGAGTCAACCGTACAACCACGTCGCGCAGCGCCGTGGTGTTAGTGCGGTTGGGCGAATCGCGACCAGTTCGGCTCAATAAAACTTAAATTTAAAGGTTAAAACTCCTGCCGCCTGTGGCGGATTAAAATTAACATTAACATTGTTTTTGCCTACACAGTAAGCTTAAAATTAAAATATTTCACTTAAAACGTTTGGTCGCGCACTGTTTCACATTTTAGAATTTGGATTGCTGGGACGGGAAAAAAATCAATGAAAAAACCCGTTCGAGGCAATTGTGCCCCAACAGTCTGCTCGCCGTTGGGAAGTTGTGGTTGTGGATAAGTCGATGCTTTAGCCCACTGATCCACTGACAACTTATGACGTAGTTTTACATATGTTGATATTATAGAGACATTGATTTTTTTTGTTCTCTATACAATAATTTGTAAAATGTAGGTATATAAAAAAAGGTGCATCGTTGAAATCGGAATTTTAATTGTTTTCCAATGGTTAGATTACAAATTGTAAGTAATAATAAAATAAACAAGTTGCTGTGCCAAAATGGCACTAAAAGTAATCCAATCTCAACTTTTTCAGATCTTCTAGAGCACTAAGGAAACCCTCATGCAAAGTTTCTTCCAGTAGTTTCGCCGTTATCTTGCTAACACACATACACACACACAGACATTTTTCAAAAACCACTTTTTTGGATTCCTGGGACCTCAAAACGTAAAGATTTGATGTTATCTCAATTTTCGATTTTGGACCAATTTTAGTAACCTCCCACAATTTTATTGCGGGGAGGTTAAAATGTCAGTGGTAGCATCATATGTCTATCTTAAATACTTGGCGAGAAGATGGTTGAAAGTCGCGCACTAGACAACTGTAAATTTTGTATTCAACTTCCAGTCACTCTCACGCCTAAAGTACTGAAGATAGACTTATGCCACCACTGACTTTTTTATCTAAAATTTAATTCTCCATAAAATTGTCCATTTTTTTCATAACTCTAACGGTATTGGCAACGTTTCGAGTCAAAAGTTCCGGCATCCAATTTTACTCGTATTTTTTTCACACTAGCCGGCAATTTAGATAATAATATTAATAATGTACTATTTTGTTTGCAAGCAAGTGTACATGCCTGTTGTTCAATGAGATTTAACTAAAAAGAAGTATTCAATTATACTTCAGCCAATCCCATTTAATCAGCAAGAGAATTTACTTATGTGTCCCCAATTATTTGTAGCCTTGGTGGAAAAGCAAAATTCCAATATTTTAAGTTCTTGTCGAACAGACGAACGTCATGTCTTTATTAGATCGAGCGCTTCTCTGTTTTACGACTTAAACTGCTATAAGTTTGGTACGGTCTATACTCTTCGTTTTGTATTTGCGAAAAGTATAATAATGAGTGATTTTTGAGAAACGACCTCTTATATTTTAATGAAAGAAGGGTGTCGTTAAAAATGAATACATTTTTAGAAATAAATTAAATAATCTTCATAATGTATTAACCCAAGTTATTAAAATTTCAGTGAGTAGTTTACAACGGACACAATGAATATACAGTTTTTTCAATTTTTTCGCTTCTCCGTTTTTGATATATTCACAGTTAAAGTGAGAACTCAATGCTTTGTATCCTATATAGTTGAAGTTGTATAGTCGATTGATACACAACAAAATCTGAACCAAACGTTAGGGCTATGACTTAGCTCGGGTGCATGGAATGTATGATTTTATGATTGTTTATAAACATATAGCATCAGCTCGCGATATAACTAAAAATTACACTACACACACAATAATGTACGAGTTAAACAAAGACACAACTTGATGACACATTTATTTATTCATTCCAGTCTAGCAATATTTAAAATTGTGATTTTGGTTGAGAGCGACTTATGAAAATGTTTTTCTGACAATAACCAAAGTACATTTTAAATTAAGAAATACAAAATACAAAATTAAATTAAAATTAGTTACTAAATTATAGTAAATTCTAATTGTTCATTCCGTATCTGACATACACTCCTTGAATCTCCCTTATTTAAACTCATCGATCTCTTCTCCATCCGCTCCAGTGGTTGTCCTTGGTGGTACGTCAAGAAGTGATCTTTTCTTACGGGACTTAGGTACATCAGGAGCAGGTTCAGGATTATCTACAGGAGCATTATCTTGCTCTTTAGTTGAATCGCCCAACTTTTGGTCATTGTTTTCAGCTTTTCCACTCCTAAAACCAAATAAACCAAATTATTTTTAAAGTTTATTCCTCCATTTAATTAGTTTTAAAAAATATTTTTCATACATTAAGAAAGTCAAGCGCTCAAAAATGTCGTGTAATACTGAGTTAAACTTCATCGCAAAATAACCCACAATGATCACGTTTTATGTAGTTCAGACAACTTATCGACGCTAATATAATTCAAAATAGGTTTGTTTAAACATACACACTTTTATTAACACCAATTAACAGACTAATGCCAGTTAATAATATAAAGGTCATTTAATACAGCTACTCATTAAGTAATCAAATAAATAACAATTATTTATATTTATAATTTGAACTTGACCATAGCAAGACAAAGGGGCAATGAGAAATTCAGTAAACAAATTAACAGTGTGTATTTTGTCTACTGCTGAAAATTATGTTTTTATCTTGCCTTTGGTCATAAAATACATTTTTTTTAATTTGTACGCCTCCAGAATAAAGTAAGTCACTAGATGTTGGAGCTGTGTTTAACGATAAGAGCTGCGATGAGAACAGCGACAAGAGCAGCGCAACATTCATTTCTTTCAAGTTTATAGTAGAGCTGCGATAAAAATTACATTTGCTGTGCAGATCGAGGTGGATTAGTTTCTACCAAACAACTCGAAATATTATTTTGATGCTGAAAAAGAAATATTTTGTACTTCAAGTGCCATTAAATACTATATTCTTGAAAGTATACACCCTATAAATACCCACAGATACATGAGTTTCATCATCTTTATATAGAGATAAGATTCATTATCAGTAATTCCTTATATTAACCCAGTCGTCGGGGGTTTTAAGGCATCACTAAATGTTATATGGCTGAATTTGTCAGGATAGGTATTTCTTTTCTGCAGAACACGATAAACAAAAGTTTACAGCTGTAAGGTAAGTTTTTTTTGTACGATAAGAGATTTCCGACGAAACCGGTAAAAGCTCTACCATTTCTACAATTGTTGAGATAAAAACCTGGAACTTTCATATATATCTCGTACTCAAAATAATAATAATAATAACAAAAAGATATTTAGAAATTTCAGTGAAGCTAATGTTAACAATATTTGCTTTGAACTAATTCACCAAGATTGGCCGTTAAATTCTAGTGATGCTGATGTAATTTATGATATTTTATTAAATAAATATGAGCATATTATAACTATAATTTCTCCAATTCAAAATATTGAAAATATAAATAATAGTTTGCCATGTTACGATATAGAAGTAAAAAACAAAGCAAAAGAAAGGGGCCTGGCATATCAAAAATTTAAAAAATGTAATGCCATTGAAAAGCAAAATTTATGGTCGAATTTTAAAATTTAAAGAAATGAAGTTGTTAATCTCTTAAAGATAAAAAAGAATCAGTACTTTGAACACAAAATTGATGATTGTAGTGGTAATTCTAAATTAATGTGGAAAACTTTAAAAACTTTAATTACACCAAAACAATATCCATTTATTGCAAATAATATTCATTTTGAAATAAATAATTCCTTAATTATATCAAATACAAATGTGGATATCGCATCAAATTTTAACAAATATTTTATAGAAAGCATAGTTGAAATAATTGAATCCATCCCTAATACACTCCAATCGTCACCTTTTAATAATGTTATGAATTACACCCCTTGGAAAAGGAGATGGTACGCCTATGCCTCTGATGGTGACTGGAAAGGCTCTAGAAAGAGCCAAGGACTTTTCTAGATTATGGCTGGAGAAGATTCTGGATTGATCTAGAGCTAATTTCGGAGTATATAAGGCGCGATTACAAGCGCGGGAAAAGAAGTTTATTTGAGAAGTGACACGCTCGGTAAAAAGTGAGGTTAACTATTAAGTAAACAAGAAAACAAGTATTGTAGTCAGTAAATAGTTAAATAAAGTGTTAGTAGTGTTTAATCTCTTGTTAAAATTATTTAGAACCCACGGATTCATACAGGGTGTTTCCAAAAAGGTGGAAATCCGTAACATTTTGGTGTCGGAAGCGGAATTTTAACAAGAGGATTTTCCGGAAGTGTTGAGAAGACTGGGACAGTATTCTCGAAGTTGGTGCTAACACAGAGGACTAATTTACTGGACGTTGTTCGCTGTTCGAACAGGAAAATAGTGTCAAGTGCATTTTTTGAGACATTTTTGGAACATTTTATTTGGACATTAGAGGTTAAGTGACGAAGACTCTAGATAAGACTTTTTCGTGCCGTTTTGAGGTTTTTCTGGACAGTCCCATTACCGATAGTGACGTAATTGTTAAATTTATTTGATTTCAACGTAGTCGTATGCCTATAACAACCAGAAGTATGGCAACTGAAAAGCAAATACAGGACTTATTTGCACAATTCCAGAAAGTGTTGGAAGGGCTAGAAAGAAGGCATCAAGAAGAAGTAAGTGAAATCAAAGAGGAAATAGACCTGCTTAAGCGACAGTTGAGGGATAGAGGAAGCCAGCAAGTGGTATTATCAGATCAGCTGTTCGAACCTCCCTCCTTTGACGGCCAAAGTTCATGGACCATTTACAAGATGCAGTTTGAGGCAGCAGCGAGTGCAAACAACTGGAATGACGAAGAAAAGGCTATGGCGTTAATCGTGGCATTAAGAGGCCAAGCATTGGAAATACTCCAGACAATCCCAGTAGACCAACAACGGGATTTTAAAGTTTTAGAAGCTGCCCTAGATCTACGATATGGCGATCAACACCTTGCCCGAGTGTACCAGACCCAGCTGAAATCACGTGTTCAAGGGGCTGGGGAAAGTTTGCAAGAGTTTGAAGCTGCCGTGTGGAGACTGGCTCACCTGGCTTACCCGGATGTACCGAAGGAATTCCAAGATCAACTGGCAGTAGATGCTTTTCTGGATGGTATACAGGATGATGAGATCAGGCGAGTCCTCAGGTTATCTCGATACCAGAACAGCAGCGAAGCGTTGGTACGTGCACTCGAGGTGGAAGCTGTCCTTCAAGATACCCCGAGTCCAAGAGTACAAGCTATGAGTCTCGAAAGATCGCAGTCTGAAAAGGAGAACCAGAACGCTATGTTGGCCGACATATATAAGATGTTCAATCAGTTACTGGCTCAAGTGGATACTGCAGAAAGACAAGGCAAGCCAAGCGGGGGTATTAAATGCTACAACTGCGGCAAGATAGGACATATCAAACGAGACTGTCGACAGCGGAACTCGAGGAAAGTGAATGTTGGAAACAGGGCAGAGACACAGAATAAACAAAGTAGTGGAAGGCCAAGTGGACGGCGTATGAAATGCTACAGGTGCGGGGAACTAGGACATATCCAGCTTGAATGTCCACAGAGGAGCTTGGAGAGAGTGAAGGCCGGAGATGCTGTGAAGCCAAGGGGAAAACCAGAGGAAGCCGTTACCAGAGAGGCTGTGACAGATAACGAACGTGGTGCCCCTAGAGAAGTGAAGATTTCCCAGCTTCGGAGCATTACAGAAAGGCCACCACTACAAGGATATGACGATAAAACGAAACCTGAGAGAAATGCAAACATTTCATCCGGAAGAAGGTACAAGGAAGGTTGCAAGCACAACCACTGGGAGAAACTGCAGGTCACGGGAGCAGTCAACACTGTCAAGGTGGAGGTGCCGGATGATAAGGCAGATGAAGCGCTCAGACAGGAACAATTGAACGATGTGGAAATTGGGCCTATATTGAGAGCCAAAGAAAGGGGAACTCGTCCAACATGGAAGGATGTTTCGGGCAAAAGAGTGGGGCTGAAGGCACTATGGGCGCAGTGGGACTCACTGAAAGTCATGAACGGGCTGTTGCGGAGAGCATGGGAAAGCCCGGATGGAAAACAGCTGGTTATGCGTCTAGTGATTCCCAGGTGTCGAGTTGCGAAGGTGCTTCAGGAAGTGCACGAAGGAACATCCGATGGACACTTCGGTGTTAACAAGACCCTGAAGAAAATACGAGAACGATTTTATTGGATAAGAAGTCGTCAGGATGTGGAGGCTTGGTGTCGCAAATGCAAGATTTGTGCAGCCAGTAAGGGACCACAGACTGGAAGTAAGGGTGAAAACAAGCAGTTCAACGCCGGAGCTCCTTTCAAGAGGTTGGCTAACGATATAGCGGAACCATCACCAGCCAATGACCGAATGAAGGCTCGATATGACTGGAAGGGTAATTCAAAGGAGGTCATCAAGGTGGGAGAGCTAGTTTGGCTGTACAACCCCCAGCGGAGGAAAGGAAAGTCACCGAAATCACCTTGGGATGGACCGTACACTGTTATTACCCGAATTAATGATGTCGTCTATCGGATTCAGCAAAGCAGAAAGTCCAAGATGAAGATCGTGCATTTGGACAGGCTGGCGAGATACACTGGTGATCCTGAGTTGCCTGATCGGGACGATCAGGCTTAAGGAGGGGGCAGTGTTATGAATTACACCCCTTGGAAAAGGAGATGGTACGCCTATGCCTCTGATGGTGACTGGAAAGGCTCTAGAAAGAGCCAAGGACTTTTCTAGATTATGGCTGGAGAAGATTCTGGATTGATCTAGAGCTAATTTCGGAGTATATAAGGCGCGATTACAAGCGCGGGAAAAGAAGTTTATTTGAGAAGTGACACGCTCGGTAAAAAGTGAGGTTAACTATTAAGTAAACAAGAAAACAAGTATTGTAGTCAGTAAATAGTTAAATAAAGTGTTAGTAGTGTTTAATCTCTTGTTAAAATTATTTAGAACCCACGGATTCATACAGGGTGTTTCCAAAAAGGTGGAAATCCGTAACAATAATACAGTAGTGCAATCAAATTTTAGTAGTTTCTCACTGCTCTCATTGGGTGAACTTCGATCTATTATTTCCTCTCTAGACAACAAAACTAATAGTCTCATTTTGAATTCAAAAATTTTAAAAAGAATTTTTCAAGTAATTGGACACGTTATCCTTCATTTTATCAATACTAGTTTGTCTAAAGGTCAATTTCCCGAGCAATTAAAAACTAGTATTATTGTCCCAGTTGCAAAAATTGAAAACTTAAATCAAATCTGCACTTTTCGACCTATAAACACATTACCCCCTTTGGAGAAGGTACTGGAATTCGCTGTCTATCACCAACTAGTTGCTTATTTTAATAACAATAATATAATCATAGGTAATCAATCGAGTTTTAGGGCAAAACATTCTTGTGAAACTGCACTACAGCTAACAATTGCTAACTGGAACAATGATACAGATAATAATAAGTATGTAGTTGCAATATTTTCAGACTTTAAGAGGGCATTTGAGACAATCGATAGAAATATTCTAATTGAAAAACTTAAGAATTATGGAACTGGGGGATCCGTTCTTGAGTGGATTAAATCATACCTAAGTAATAGATTTCAGTGTACTAAAGTTAATAATGTAACATCAAACGATCTTCAAATTAACACAGGTGTACCACAGGGATGTGTATTGGGGCCAATTCTCTTTATTATATATCTTAATGATATAAATCTAGCAATCAACTGTGACTTTATCAACGTATTTGCTGATGATACTCTGATTTCGATTGCGGATACTAACATTAATGTTGCCGTGGGTAAAATGAATAGTGAACTTGATAAACTTTCTCAATATCTAAATAGTAATAAATTAAAATTAAATATTGACAAAACCAAAGTGATGATTTGTGCAAAAAAATATATAATTTCACTAAATTGAATATAAATAGTATTAATATTTCTTTTAACAATAACATATTAGAATTGCTAACCGAGATTAAATACTTAGGTTTTATTATTAGAAATGATTTAAGTTTAAAGAGTCATTTTATACATATACAAAAGAAAATGTCAAAAAAGCTATTCTTTCTCTCACGTGTATCGCAATTTGTATCAGTAGCAACAAGTATCACAATTTACAAAACAATAATCCAACCTCACTTTGACTATTGTGCAAGCATTTTAAACTTTTTGGATAACAATAGTATTGGTATATTTCAAAAATTGCAAAATAGAGGAATGAGGATCATTTTAAAGTGCAACAGATATACCCGAATTATAATAATGTTAAATGTACTCGATTGGCTAAATGTGAAACAGCGGTTAAGATACTTTACTTTAATTTTTATATATAAGATCCTAAATAATTTATCACCGTCTTATTTTAACAAATATGTTGTATTTAATAACCATATTCACAATTATCAGACCCGATCAAATGATCAACTGCACATTGAAAGGAAAAACTGTACCAAACATATGTACATAATATTTTATTATGGTTTTCAGGAATATAATATGCTACCAAAAACTAAAAGAATGTAATATTCTAAATTTATTTAAAAATCATATATTACGATACCTTAAAGGTGACGATTAAGCTATACTTTATACATATATTTTTGTTATATATTAATCCTATATTGTATTGTAAATTTTATTTCTTTGTCAATTGTTTTATACATTTTTAAATTTAAGCTGTTTTTATGTGTCAATATATGTATATTAGGTACCCTATTTCAATAATAAATAATAATAATAATATATTACTCTTGAAGTAATGTATAATACGGTGAGTGAAGAAAATCTCAAAAATTTATTTTTGAACACTTACACAATTTCCAAAATTTCAAAATCTTGAGAGAGTGATAAAATTTGATATGTATAACTAACTTCAACCACCTATTACTCTGATTTAAATTGCGTTATTAGATTTCCATAGGTGCGATTTTAAAAGGTTGGAATTTGTACTTTAAGATGCTTTAAATGAATTTACCATAAAAATTAAATTAGTCCTCTTTATTTTACGAAAATAAAAGAAACATTTTTCTTTGCTCCGAAATTTTACCCATAGATTCACGAATCTATGGGTAAAATAAACTTTAATAACTTTTACTTAAAAAATTATTTGACATACCTATCCATCGAATCTTTTTATACATTACTTCAAGAGTAATATGTGAAAGTTTCAGATTTGTATCTTAGAAATGATAGAGCTTTTACCGATTTCATCCGAAATCTCTTTATGTTCCGACTTCATATGTACTATTCCTACAAACAATCATTTTATAATTATGATAATCCAAGATCCACTAGTTTCTCGTTTCATTTAAGCTTAGTTGAGCTCAATTTCATTAATTGGTTCAAAAGTTACAACAAATTAAGTGTAACGTGTCCGAGACAGCGCACGCTTCGCGAGCCGTACTTATGTGTCGCCACGTTTCATTCTCGTGCGTTAAACAAAAAAACCTAGATCCTGCATTTTTTATCGTACTTCACATGCAAAACTTCATATGCATTTTTGATGTAAAATTTCCACTTTTATCGCCTAGTGCTATTAGTTTTTTGATATACACGGTGATTCACGTAGGCCATTCATTAGAAGTTTTTCAACTTGCACTTGGATTAGAAACTTGAAATTTGGTATGCAGCCATAATCGATCATGCCCGTTCTATCTAAATTATTTTCAGTCCTCCAACTATACAGGGTGTGCCAAAAATTGGTACCAACTTTCTTATTTTAAATAGAAACCTATATTTTTCTTTGCATGGTTCGATTGGTCTTCTAATTCTGAGTTTAGAGGACCTAAGTTATGTTAACTTATCTATTACAATTTTTGACATATGTCCAATTTTTTGAAAAAAATTGCCGCTGTAGTAGTTTACGAACAAATTTGTATCTCGCAAACCTTTCAAAATTATGAAACCAAATTTGTGAAGCAGTTAGCTGGAAGTCCAGGCAACTTTTGATGTCCCAACGGTGGTCCCATTTTGTACCATATGGGCGCAGTCGATTTTCAAATGTCGCAATCAAAAATTGTCAAAAAGTCAATTTTTTCAAATGGCACCTACTATTTTTTTTCACACCATTCGAAAGAAAATTGAATTTTAGGGTGAGTTACTTAAGCATTCCATATACCTAACTTCACGCCATATCGAGTTATTCAATAAAAATCAAGAAATACCTTACCTTGCCGAGAGATTCCTTACTTCATCAAGTATGCCATGGAAACAAAAGACAGTTCTAATAATTTTTAAAGAAAAATATGGATTCTTATTTAATTACACACAACATCAACAAATTATTATTAACGAACAAGAACAATGTTGACGAAATTCTGTCGGTGAAAACGGTGCACACATTGAGCATTTGTATTGAAATAATTATTTTGTTAATCTGTTTATTTGTTGTTATTGTGTTGTTATTATTTATTATTGCAATACGATTTTTTAATCAAAATTAAAATGAAATGATTGTTTCCAAAGCCTGCTACCCTTGAGAAAAAAAACTATATTTTTTCAAAAAATGCCAATAACTCAAAAATGACTGTAGATAGACATACACAATGTTAATAAAACTGGCCCTAAAATTCAATTTTGCATTGATTTCTGGCGTCAGAAATAATAATAATAATAATAATATAATAAACACAAATAAATAAATAAATCAGTTATCTACAATTATCTACAATTTGAGGGCAATGTTACACTAGTGGCTGTATATATTGTAACATTATTATAATAATTATTGTATTTTTAAAAATGAAATATTATTTTTTTGCTTATAATTGTATTGAAACATTCTTTATAGGATTTTGCAAACAGCAGAAAAATTAACTATCTATAAAAGAAAAACTTTGTGTAGAAATATTAATGAAATCTTTGTATTCTTTCGATAACCTGAATTCTGGTTATGCTAGCAAATTAAAATCCTAAAATGAATTTGTCTAATTTCTTATTTGACAATTCTCATTCTAACACTAGCATCCACACAGTCCCCTACGGCCATGCAGATTAAACTAGTATCCACATAACCCCCTACGATTATGAAGATTCATAAAGATGTTTCATGCAAATTGTCTTGGTTTTGCATGAAACATCTTTATGAATGGCTTTATGTCTTTCTGATGAGCTCCAGAATAAGGGCGAAAAACGTTTCAAAGGCTAAGCATTTCCAGGAAACAGAATGATAGATTTCATGAAAATGTAATCCATTGGAATGAACATTTTTTTAAGACAAGGTAGATAAATAAATTCATTTTAGGTCTTTGTTCTCATTTTTAACTGAATCTTCATAATCGTAGGGGGTTATGTGGATACTAGTTTAATCTGCATGGCCGTAGGGGACTGTGTGGATGCTAGTGTTAGAATGAGAATTGTCAAATAAGAAATTAGACAAATTCATTTTAGGATTTTAATTTGCTAGCATAACCAGAATTCAGGTTATCGAAAGAATACAAAGATTTCATTAATATTTCTACACAAAGTTTTTCTTTTATAGATAGTTAATTTTTCTGCTGTTTGCAAAATCCTATAAAGAATGTTTCAATACAATTATTGTATTGTATTTAAATGTACACCTAAACACCTAAAGTGTTTGTTTTGTGTACATTTATTTGTGTTAACCACTAATTTTAGAATTTTATTGAATTAAATTAGAGTTGAATTAAATTAAATTACATTGAATTAAATTAGATTAGATTTGAGCAGGTGAAAATTGATCCTGTTTGCATCAATCAAACAGGCGATATTTAATTAGTTTAAGTATGCCGAGTGAGGGGCATGCACTGTAACTTTAGCATGTTTTTATTTTCTGAAAGTGAATTATTCCAAAATTTCCATAAATTTATTTAAATTGTTGTTTATATAAAGTTTCACTTGTATCTTATATTTTTTGTATTTTATATTATTTTTATAACCTTTTGGCAGTATATTATAAAATTTTGGACTATGGTAAAATACAGATCTTTGAGAGAAAGTCTTTTTGAAAAATGGAACTAGTAAGTTTTGATTTTGGTTGTATCTAGTTTCTGATAAACCGTAAACATACTCCGTTTTAGGCGGATTATATTTATGCAGTAAACAGCGGTAAGTATATAAAGTTCTAACATTTAATATATTAAGTTCTGTATACAATGGTCCAGTCGAATACAACTTCCCTCGTCGGTTCATTATCTTAAGAATTGTATTCTGTGTCACCTGTAGGTTATGCAAAGCGTTTTTATATAATCCTCCCCAAGCTAATATACCGTAATTTAGAATCGACTCAACCAGAGAATTGTATACAGTTTTTAAATTTTTTTTATTTAAAATATCGCGCAATAAATAAAACTTGCGTATTAATATTTTTAATTTATTATTAATATAGTTTGCATGCTCATTCCATTTTAGATGTTGATCGATTATTATGCCTAAATATTTTATTTTTGTTGATTTTTTAATAGTAGAACAGTGACAGTTTTGTTTATTACAGCCTTCTTTGTGCAGTTTAAGATCTAGTACTTGTGGTTGATCAACATCTGTAGCTGTGAACGTTACAAACTTGGTTTTGTCGATATTTAAACTTAGTTGACTCTGATTTAAAAAATCTCGCAGAGCCTCCAATCCACCCTCGGCTCTCCTGTATACGGCCTCCCACGATGTATCTGTGAATATTATTACAGTGTCATCTGCATATGATATAAGGTGTCCATCTAATTGGTTTATATATGCAATATCGTTTATGTATATCAAAAATAATAGTGGACCCAGGACCGTCCCCTGCGGAACGCCTGTGTTAATACTTAATGGCTCACTTTTTTTATCATCAATTTTTACACTTTGACTTCTTTCACTTAGATAGTTTCTTATTAAGTCTAAAGAAAAACCTCTTACACCAACGTTTTCTAATCTAGTTATGAGTATATCGTGCGAGACCGTGTCAAAGGCTTTTGCCAGATCTAAAAACACTGCTAGACTCTTTCTGTCTTGGTCCACATCAAATATAATTTTTTTCGTTAAATCTAAAATTGCATGTTCCGTTTGTCTATTTCTCCGAAAACCATATTGTTTACTGTTTAATACCATGTTTTTTTCAAAAAAAATCAGTCAGTCTGCTTTTGAGGCTTTGTTCAAATATTTTTGCTAAATTGTTTATAAGAGAAATGGGTCTATAATTTGTTAATTGTGTTTTTTTCCCTTGTTTATAAACTGGAGTAACTATTGATTCTTTCCATGCCAGTGGCAGCTCACCATTTTTAAAGCACAAGTTTATTATATGTACAAGAGGTTCAATGATATAATTGTGAAATTTTTTAATTGTACTTACTTGAATTCCATCCGGACCTGGTGCCGAGTAATTTTTTAATTTAGAAATATAAATTACAAGCTCTTCTTTACTCACAGGTGTCAGATACATGGAATTATTTATTTGTTTTTTACTTATATTCTTTTTTATATTACTTTTATTTATATTTTTTGCCATATTAGTGCCGATATTAATAAAAAAATTATTAAACATATTTGATATTTTTGCCTTATCTTCAATCAGTTCTCCCACTTCATTCTCTATCAAATAATTTTGCTGTTTTCCTTTCTTTTCGTTATTTGTTGCATTGTTTATAATTTCCCAGGTCTTTTTATAATTCCCATTTACCTTATTTAGCTCATTTTTGTAGTATTGATTTTTTGTGATTTTAATTAATTTATTTAGCCTATTTCTATACTGTGTGTATTCTATTTTAAGATCATATGTAAAATTTCTTATTAAATGCCTTTTCATTTTATCCCGTTTTTTTATAGATTCGATGATACCATTTGTAATCCAGGGCTTGAGTTTATAGTCTGTTTTTAGCAGAACCGCCTTTGTGCTTGCGGCTATGTAACTTTTAAATTTATTTATAAACATATGATAACTTATTTGCACATCACTAGCAGTTATTACACTCTCCCATGTTTCCACCTTGAGTAAATTACCAAGTTTAATATCGTTAAGTTTATTGTAGTATTTTTTTCGCATACTTCTGATTGGTAGGATTTTGAAACGACATGGATGCCATAATTGTAAAGTGGTCAGTTAATGAAGTTTCAATTATTAGTGGTTTTATATTAATTTCTTTCATTCTAGCACTGTTTTCTTTCTTTATAAAAATGTGATCTAATAATGAACCTCCAGCTTCAGTTTCACGAGTTATTTTGTTAATATATGACACCCAGCCATTTTCTGCTAAAGAGTTAGAGTATTTATTTACATTTTTATCAGTTTCGTTTTTTAAATCGTAATTTATATCACCAATAAATATTTCAATTTGTTTATTATTTAAGTTTATTAGATAATTACTAAGGTCATTAATATATACATCGGGATTTGTACCTGGTGGTCTGTAAGATGCATTTAATCCAAAACTTATATTATTTACTGCAAATTCCAGTCTCATTAAATTAGTTTCTGACAATTTTATTACTTTTTTGTTACAAATTAGATTATCTTTTACATAAACAACAATACCATCCGCCTTATTATACTGCGATTCATTGTAGTATATATTATAGTTAGGTATACAAAAATCATTCAAGGTATTTATTCTCCATGTTTCCGAGAGTACAATTATATCAATATTTTTTAAATTAAATTGATTTAGGCAGATTAGTAATTCATCGAAATTTTTATTTAAGCTTCTAATATTAAAATGTATTATATTGAGTTTTATCACCTGTTATCTGTTGCACACATTCCTCAACATTTTCATAGATTTTTGTGTCTAGAAATGGTAGGCGCAAAGATGTGCTACGCAATCTGTTGAAAGTAGAATAATAGAATATTTGAACAAAAATATGGTGGTCACATTGAACATTTACGTCAGAATTTCGTCAACATTGTTCTTGTTCGTTAATAATAATTTGTTGGTGTTGTGTGCAATTAAATAAGAATCCATATTTTTCTTTAAAAATTATTACAACTGTCTTTTGTTTCCATGGCACACTTGATGAATTAAGGAATCTCTCGGCAAGATAGGTATTTCTTGATTTTTATTGAATAACTCTATATGGGGTGAAGTTAGGTATAGGGAATGCTTAAGTAACTCACCCTAAAATTCAATTTTCTTTCGAATGGTGTGAAAGAAAATAGTAGGTGCCATTTGAAAAAATTGACTTTTTGACAATTTTTGATTGCGACATTTGAAAATCGACTGCGCCCATATGGTACAAAATGGGACCACCGATGGGACATCAAAAGTTAGCCTGGACTTCCAGCTAACTGCTTCACAAATTTGGTTTCATGATTTTGAAAGGTTTGCGAGATACAAATTTGTTCGTAAACTACTACAGCGGCAATTTTTTTCAAAAAATTGGACATATGTCAAAAATTGTAATAGATAAGTTAATATAACTTAGGCTCTCTAAACTTAGAATTAGAAGACCAATCGAACCATGTAAAGAAAAATATAGGTTTCCATTTAAAATAAGAAAGTTGGTACCAATTTTTGGCACACCCTGTATAGTTGGAGGACTGAAAATACTTTATATAGAACGGGCATGATCGATTATGGCTGCATACCAAATTTCAAGTTTCTAATTCAACTGCAAGTTGAAAAACTTCTAATGAATAGCCTACGTGAATCACCCTGTATATCTTTTACTTTTCGAGTTATTGGCCAAGAACCTAATTTCGGTCAATATTTTCGATTTGTTTTTAGGGGTCACCGGCATCTTACAGTTGTAAACTTTTTTACTTTAAGTAATATACACCTGAGAATACTATGACAGCATAAAGGAAAATGTTTTTGTGTAGCTTTATTTTAATTGGTATGTTTTTATATTCCCATATAACTTTATATTTCACACAGCCGATTACTTGATAATTTCATAAACAGATTCTAATATTTGCTGTTTTTATCTTACTGTTTATAATATTATCTCAAGTTTATAATTACACTTAGTGAAATAAATATATGAATTTTGTTTTTTAATCCCTCTTAGTTTAGTGGCAGAAGACTATTAAATTAAAAAAAAAAAATTCATGTGTTTGATTAGAACTTTTCTAATCTTTTCTAAATCCGTTGAAATTGGGTCATAATTCCCAATATTTTAAATAAAATTAGCAAATAATATAACAACGGTTTTTTATTCTACTGATAATTTTAGAATCAAGCGTTTTACTCAGAACTGATTAATTTTGTTCCTATCCATATGTTTGTCTACCTCATTGGAAATTTTTCTCTTATCATTGATATTGATAATATTTGCAAGCAGCTGATGTCACTTGAAGAATTTTTATTGATTTTGATATTATTAATACTCCATACCTACTAACTGTTTGAAATACACTTTCAAAATTCAGAATTATATAGTCTCTTCCCAGTTTGCCTTTACGTTTTTAACATTTATCGAAAATAAAAAAAATGCTGTATTAGGTAGAGTGATAGCTCAGAGGTTAATGCGTTTAGCTTACGAAATGGGACACCTAGTGATGCGGTTTCGAACTCTGTTTACTGCGAAATAATTTTAATTATGAAATTGTCCCCAACTAGTCGTCGAACTCCTCTATAAACTATACGTTCTCTTTACCTAACACAAAATACTAATGTGTCAAGAAGTTACCATGGTGATTCCATGGGCAATTTAAAAAATATTTTAAGAAAACATGGCTGTGTAGGGAATAGTAAAAAGTTGTATAAAAATCCATCACTCGAGTTCCTCCCTGCTATTTGAAATTTTTGGAATTTGCCGTGTAGAGCAGGGAGATGAAGATACATATATAAATAGGTTTAAACCGGTTCAACTTGGAAATACGGTCGACATGTCTTTAATTTCCTAAAAAATTACCACCAAACTTGTTCAGAGTAATAGTAACTTTTAATTTGGATACCCTGTTTAACACATTTAAAACTCTGCTTGCAGTAAAGTAATACACAATACACAATATTTGTATATGTCATCACAGGATTTTCATGTGCGGTTAAAAACTAGATAAATGTTATTATTATTAAATCACCACCAAGGTGATTATGGATAATTTTATTTTAAAAGAGACTACTATTAAAGAAAATATTAAGATATGGAAAATTTTATTTTAGATATTGTACAGATAGAGAAAACTTCATAACTAGTGAAAAAATTTGTGATAAAATATTAAATAACGGTTTTATATTCAACTAAAGGCCATGTTTGTATGCCCAATATTCTTTCCATACTTTCAGTTCTCAAAACTCTCCTAGGCCTAATCTTTCAAATGCAAGTTATTGTATTATAGTGTTGTTCTCGTATCTTAATATTTAATTTATATTATTATCAAACCGTTGCATTGTCAGTTACAAAAAAGTTACTTACATTATTTTAGTTGTACTATATTTTCCACTAAAATCCTTTTGTGGTATTCGGACCTCTGAAAAGTAGCAGGTTTCTGTTATTTCTTGCTATTTCCTTTTCCTGTTACTGGAGTTAAAAACGTAGTAGTACTTAATTTATTAGGATAGTACTGTCGGAGGGTGATGAGAATACACCATTACTTGGTTACAACGATACAATGCAGTTTAATGTAAGCTTTTTATCTGCCTCATCCCAAATCAAATATAGATTAGATACTTCTTCCCTTATCTTTACTAATAGAACGCATGTAATAAAATGATATTATTTATACTCTTGATAGCTTTCATATACCAATAACCCAGTGAAATTAGACTTATAGGATCTAACAAAATATATCCTTAATTTTTTTATTTTAAATCGATTTTTTTCTGGTGTTTTAAAGACATTATTAAAAATCGAGAACGAGATCACTACGGCATAAAATAGCTATTTATGATACGAGTGTGAAAAATGCATGTTTAAGGCACGCGTATGAAAGTTACCCAACGAGGCGCAGCCAAAGTTATGGCTCGGAGGCCAATTGAGGTTATTGAAAATGAAAGATAATGAAATTCCGCACAAAAATGATCTCTTCCATTTTTTATGTACAACGAACGGTTTAGGCAAAAATATACTTCAAAGTTTCCGCTCAAGGCATAATATGCTCCATTTCAGATAGTCCATGTATAGAATACGTTGTTCTATGTATAGTATTTATTGGCTGATCGATACTTATATATGTTAACTATTATACAGTATGTCTCACTTTTCATGACTCCTATGTCAGAGCACCATTATTTACAATGTAATTTTTATAAAATTTGGATGAAAGGTACTTATCCATCAGGAGATTGTATTACGGTAAAATATTTTAAAATCCACCAGTGGTGTCCGTCGTTATGACGTTCCTTATTTTCCAAAAAAAAAGATATTAGGCAAAGTTTTAACTGTGAAGAAATCTCATAATCTTATTCGTTGTTAACAAAAACTCACTGAAACCGAATTTTGATAACATAGTGTACTTGGTGTTCACGTAATAGGAAAATAAAATTTCCCTTGCGCGGAAACTTCAAAGCACATTTTTGCCTAAACCGTTCGTTGTACATAAAAAATGGAAGAGATCATTTTCGTGTGGAATTTCATTATCTTTAATTTTCATAATAACCTCAATTGGCCTCCGAGCCATAGAAAGCACTATATTCGTAAAAAAACGTATTTTGTGAACGTTGACCTTGAATAAATTTTTATGCCCTAGTGATCTCGTTCTCGATTTTAATATTTTCATGAAAACACCAAAATAAAATGATTAAAAGAAAAAATTTTAAGAGAAGAAGCTAATTTTTTGTCTAAAGTGAGTAAGGAGTACAATAGCATTTCTAAAATAACGGTATAAATATTTAAAATCATGTTGAGTATTTTGCAACTCAATTTTTTGTCAAGCATTTTTTTTTTGTTATATCTAAGATCAATTTTTTAAATTTTTGTATATTAAGTTATTTCCGCAATCAAAAAAAATCTACAGCATTAAAGCTAAGCTTCTTGGTGCAAACACAACCTTAATCTATAAATCTTACTACATCGAGTTAAAATCTTCGTTATGCACACATCGTCGCATGACACTCGCAGTTTCACATACCACTGAAAGTTTTAATACTATAACCTCATCAATTCGAATGTTAAATCAAGCCACCTGAATTAATGGACGCACTACTGTCTGTTACACCATCGCTGTTAGTATTATTGACTAATATATGATCTACCTTCTTTCTTCCTTAGTCTCAAACATGTGTCTCTCTGTATATTTCAGATGCATTTTTCAACACTTCATAATCGTAATCCATACCTAATGTCGAATTTATTTGATTATTTCACTCATGTATGGTTAATTTAGTGAATGCAGAAAACCATCAACGTTTACTTGTACATGATATAATTTTAAGTATTTTATCATTAAAATGCATGAGTTTGTATGCATTAAAATACATGAGCCATAAAAATGTTAATTGCGTTCCCAAAGTAATACATGACTTTTGTATAATACATTTTGATTAAAATAGTCGTGCCAAATACCACTGAAGATTTGACATTTCATTACAATTACACAGGTTTAAGCACTATGTTTTTAATATCATGAAAAGCCTGTACAGTGTACAGAAATCTGGAGTTGATATTTTTAATTGGAAATCAAATCTGGCCTATATTTTAAAAATAAATTATATTTCGAATTCGAATACACCATTGATTTTTCTAAATGTAACCTTTACGTATGTCATGGTAGGAGGAAATAATTGTTAGATTTGTTTAAGATGCCCTCGTATTTCGACAATTTCGCTTACATCAGTAAACTCAGTCAAACACATTTTTCACAGGCTTTTAGATAAGAATTTTTTTGAATAACCTGTAACAAAACTATATAAAAAAATATTGTTTGGAAAAAGCTTTTGTTTGAAAAATCTGTACTAAAAAGTTTTTTTCTTTTAATTCATACACCTGGAAACCAAAAGCTTTACGAACGGTCATATAGCACTATTGCATAGTTACTGTGCTCAATTGACCGACCCCAAAGCTTCTGGTTTCCGGGTGTATGGATTTAAAAAAGAGATATTTACTTTTTAGTACAGTTTTTTCAAATAAAAGCTTTTTCCTAAAAATGTTTTCTTTGTATAATTTTATTTTTTACTTTTTAGTCTACTTATTTTACAGACAAACAGACAGACAAAACCCTTTCATTTGATACCCATGGCAAGGGAGTCGTGAAGAAATAGATAATTTGCCATTCTAGGGCGTCCGCCATATTTGATTGAAAATGGCTTACACAGTTTATCGTATTTTACTCGAAAAATCCTTTTATTTGATCCCCATATCAAGGGGGTTGTGGCGACCCGCCATCTTGGGACGTCCGCTATATTGAATTTAGAATAACGTCACATATTTTATCGTATTTTACTCGTCAAGTCCTTCCATTTGATACCCATATTAAGGGGGTTGTGGAGAAAAAGGCGATTCGCCATCTTGGGGTCCGCCATATTGGATTTATACCGCTAATTGATATACTATCCATGGTCATCGATCTTATATATGTGTGCCAAATTTCAAAACTCTAGCTTAATTAGAACTAGTCGAAATTTAGCTTGCAAAATTTGACCCAAATAAACTAACATTGCAAGTTAAATAAAAGCTTTTAATAAAATAATTTTTAAAAAATATTTAAGTTAAACGGTTTGAATGTAAAGAAACATAATGACGATGCAGATAATGTACTAAAAGCTAAAAAATAACTAGGTAGGTACCAGTCAAAGCACCACTCTCCTCATCAATCTAGAGCATTGATCAGACTAAAATAAAATCGTAGGGCGTGTCGAATTTCTATTAACTACAGTCAACTCATATCATTATAGGTATGCTTTGGATACATTTTCTCAATAGACAACTTATGCAAAATGTGTGTAAAAGTAAATTGGTGACAATCATCGTACGACATCGCAGAACGATCATTTACGTATTTACTCAGGTTACGCTACGCCCCACGATTTTATTTTAGTCTGATTAATGCTCTAGATCGATGAGGAGAATGGTGTGATGACTGGTACCTGGTACCTACCTATTTATTTTTTAGCTTTTAGTACATTATCTGCATCATTATTATGTTTCTTTGCAATAAAACCGTTTAACTTAAAAAAAATTACTTATTTTATTTTAATGTTTTGAGTTTTTTAGTTTTTTGTTTTAGTTACTTCTAAAGTGTACTGTGTTCTATTTGTCGAGCCTTTTCATTTGATACCCATATTGAGGGGATTGAAAAAAAAAAGTAATTCGCCATTTTGTGGTGGCGGCCATCTTGGATTTTGAATATTTTCATGGTGTTCTACCAGTTAAGCCCTTTCATTTGATACCCATATTGAGGCAGTTGAAAAAAGAAATGTAATCCGCCATTTGGTGGCGGTGGCTATCTTGGATTTACAATGATAATGAATATACATAATTGTATTGTCATCAAAACTAAAAGTGTGTACCAAATTTCAGATCAATCGGTCAACAGGAAGGGGGTAAATTTTCAATTACTAGATTTAACCCACACAAGACAAAGTAAGCTAAATAATACCGTTTAAAAATAGTTTGAATTGGTTTAGAAATGTAGGAGAAATTGTCAACAAACTAAATTATCTTTTTAAGCAAATGTAACCAATATTTCCGCTCACCGTTTTCTAAATGGTAATAATTTAGTTACACATTTACTTCTATAAATAATTACACACAATACTCGACAAACCTAACTGAATAGACCAATAAGCTTGGTCATTATCATTAAGATTATGGAAGAGGCCAATATATTGGAAATTTGGTCGTCATTCTAGGTCTATTATTAAGGGGTTGATAAAATAAAATTGAAATATTCACTTAAAATTGGGTACACGTATGTATTGTAACGACATCTGAATAGGGGAAAATAATTAAAGCAAGCTAATGAAAGTCCAGAAACTTCTTTTTTGCGTACATGCTAGAAGCCAACGCCTCAATTTTTTTATGACATCTGCCTCAAATATTATATTATTAAAATTCTATTACCAATTATTTCCACATACTAGAATGCAAATATAGTGAATAGACTTAAATAGGAAATCTGAATGTGGAAATACTGATTCCTTAGGCAGCTGTTTTTTATTTTGTGAAGAGCAGTGGAACGAAATACGTATTTAACAATAAAGTTGTTGCCCTCATTGTCTGTATTTTAACGGGTCTAGATGTTTATACTTACATTTTAAAATATGCCATTCCATTTTACGACACAGTGATATCTACCGCTAATTACGATTACAAATCTGTTTAATAGTTCAAACAAATCGTCGTGCATTAATATTATGACTTTAAGCAATGAACGGATGTTAACAAAGATATACAATAGGCTCATGTTGGTTTTGCAAATAAAACTTCAATGATTTCTTTTTATCAATGACAAATTATTTAAAATATAATAGCTAAATACCATAACAAATTATAGTAAATATGTGGAAACCGCTACGTGATCTCACTTTGCACGATATTGGTGGTTTTGTAATTCATTAGATATAATAATATTAAGTATTGTTACGTTATTCAGATTGTTTCACGGAATTAAGGATCGAATATTATTTTTGAAACGAATTAATTAAATGCTAATTACTGAATGTAATTATAATTTATATTAGTTTGGTAATGGCACATTTGTTTATCATGGTATACACCCGTATAGCAAAATCTGTGGGAATTGTTCAGGGAATACGATTTCTTTACACTACTCGATAATTTCTCATGAGAGTACTAAGAAATCAAAAGTTCAATAATTACATATAATGAAAATAAGAGCCTATTATAACTGTCAGGAAAATTCGTGCGAATTGATTGGATATCCTCGTACATAATACAAGGTAGAAATAATGTTTGCTGGTCGATTCTATACCGAATGACCTCAGCGTGACGCTCAAGAAAGCTTGTGAAGTTGAGCAAGTACAAAAAGGCCTCCAAATAGAAGTGACCAGGATGAGGAATGTAAGGAACACAGTCGCTCTAGTAATTGTAGGAGCTTTTGGAACTATTAAGAGGGACTATAGCCGTATTCTCCTCCATATGACAATACGTTTAACTCCCATCCTCCTCATTCCATCGATCTTCAATGAGTGGGAGTCTCTATGAGGGCTTGTTGAGATCTGTACTTTGATTTTTTAGAGAAGACATGACCAACGTCGCCAAAAGGGCTCAAAAACCTGGAACGGGCTCCCACAGTGCCCCATTCCTTTGTGTAACGCCAAGGGATCGGGAAAGTTTTCTTCCCAAACAGGAGTGCGTAATTTTTATAATAATAATATGATAATGAAATGTCTCAGTTGACCTTACATTTATGGATCTCTAACACTTAATCCTAAACAGCGATGTATGTTGAATATGAAATAAGTAATTGCAATATTTTATTTAATAATTAATTATTTATAATTATAAATAAAATATCTTAGTAGCGATATATATAATACATGCAAATTGGAACTACACATAAACTATAACGTACACAGAGAAATATATTAAATAGTTAAATTACAATCCAAATTAAAAAAAAAACATTATAAATTAATACAGTGAAAAATTTGCATGTAGAAACAGGCATTAATAAGGTTCAATTATCCGAACGACATCGAAGGTGACATTTTAATTCAAAATTTTTAGTGACCGTTTTTTTAAAGGCAATTCAATTTTTTGAAAAATTTCTCTCACCCTTTTTAATGGTCAAATTTGATATAAATCTGCAAATGGTCTGTAATTATTACAGTCCTATTGGATTCACTATTTTAATTGTTTCATTTTTTATGTCAGATTCAGTTACTACAAAAATACCTAACTATGAATTTCAACACAATTTGTCACTGGCGACTTCACCAAAACCTCGAGAATGATCGAATAGAAAACTATTTTCTTATTTTTGCTCACTTTGTACTAGACATAGCTCAATGAAACTGATTGGGGAACCACCGTTGCGTCGTACTCTGCGGTTTACAAAAGATTTTTATAGAAATCGTAGAGGCCATTCCAGAGAAATGATTGAAAAAACATAAATAGAAAACATACATACGAGTTGAATTGAGAATTTCTTCCTCTTTAATATTGTTTAAAGGATTGAAACATATTCTTTATAGGATTATGCAAACAGCAGAAAAAATAACTATCTATAACTAAATGAAAAACTATGTGTAAAAATATTAATCTTTCGATAACCTGAATTCTAGTTATGCTAGTAAATTAAAATCCTAAAATGAATTAGGATTTTAATTTGCTAGCATAACCAGAATTCGGGTTATCGAAAGAATGCAACGATTTCATTAATATTTTTACATATAGTTTTTCTTTTAGTTATAGATAGTTATTTTTTCTGCTGTTTGCAAAGTCCAATAAAGAATATGTTTCAATACAATTATAAGCAAGCAAATAATAATTCATTTTTAAAAATAGCTTATTTTGAATATTTTCTAAATGACTTGAGACAGTTACCTCCCACCCCTCCAACAGAATTATCTCAATCAGGTATCATTACAATACTTGCGTGTACCAAATTTCATATTTATTTTATTAACCCCTTTAATAATGGAGTGGAGTTGGTAGGGGGTGAGGCCTTGGCTGCCAGTATATATACCAAATTCCAAGTTTCTATACTCTTACCAACTTGTTTTACTTATTTACCTCTATTTACTATGTATCCCCTATTTACTTATTTACCCCAACCCTTCATCGGCATTAGTGCAAAATATAATCTAGTTCCATATCTCACCATGGTACATAAGTGAACCAAATTTTAAGTCCAATATCTTTAACTGTTCCTGAAAGAAAACGTGCGTACCAGAAAAAAGTTACTGGCCAACCAACAGACAGACAGAATTTTTTTCGCTTAAATCTAAGATCTCGATGTTTTATGACGTCCTAAGCCTATTTCAACAAAAAAAAATAATCCTTTTTTTTACAATTACTATACTTCCACATCCACGTAGTGGATGACTGAAGAACTAATAAACAAATGCATTAAAATTTAACATTAACTAACTATTACAGAGCGATATTTTGTAATATTACTTTTTACCAATGATAGCCTTGGATACACTCCTTCAATCAAGAGACCCAAAATTTTCTAATGTTAATTTTGTAGTTGTTAAGAGATATATTAAAGATATGAATCTTCTTATTCGTAACGCCTTGTCCCACTTATTTAATAATGGGTCACAGAAATGTCAACTAGTTGAAATTCCTTTGCTGTATTTCACATAGGAAACCATCATTATTGTTGTTCTATAAGTCAATAATTCTTCCTATATTGATATTGATATCTAGTATATTGTATTACGAAGTGGATTGAAACTAAAATTACTATACAAGAACAGAATTTTAAATAAAGGACTATTGTCTCTATCAAGCATTATTAGAAATCTCATCTAAAATTTCGTATATTTTAAGTTCAGTTGTTAGCTATAGATACAATTTCTGCATTAGTAACATTCATAAAGTGTATCGAAGATCTCATTTATTATTCATTTAGCAGCATTTCTCACCTTAACCCTTCCACTCCCAGAAATGAATTTTAGGATGACCCTGTACAGCGCCCAACGATACTTTTAAGTACTTCTGAAAGTAGCATCAATTTGGTGACAGGTAAAAGGAATGTTTAACCCTTAACAATTTCGGGTGTGGTAATCAAGGGTATGGTATTTTAGTAGTAAAAGAGTTAACTGCTCATAAGAACCATTAATTTGTTAATGATACCCTAGTTGGTGGCAATTGCTCACGGATGAAGCAATCCTTGAATATAAGATTAATAATGCAAATTAAATATGGCCCCACAGGTACAAAACAGTAATCACTACACATGTATATTTTTCTGAATTATTTTCGAATAATTATTGTGGGTTTCGGTTATTTTATAACTCGAGTAGTTTTCTAAGAAAGATGCCTGATATTATGGAGCTCCTATACCTACCCTACGTAACACAAGTGTGTACTTTTACGTAATATGTAATAATAGATAGTATCTCAAGCAATGTTGTATGTAAATTGTAAAATAATTTTTAAACTGTATCGTTTAAACTTTCTCTGTGTGTTAAAAATAATAAAATTCTTTGAAAAATGCAGATACGTAATTAAATGTTGTTTATGTACAATAGGGATATAAGTTATATTAACTGCAGTTACTACAAAATTATGTAATTTGCAGTATGATTGTTATAGGTAGAAATATGTTTGCAATATTATTACCAATCAGCAGAGAGAAGAAATAGGTCCTTTATAAATTATTCTTGTAAATACCGCTGCTGGAAGGGCTATAGATTTTAAAATAATTTAAAAAAAACCGCTGCCTAAGGGATCACTACTTCCACATCCAGATTTTTCATTCAAGTCACTTTAAAGCAAACATCTTGACTAGATTTGCACTCTAGTACGTGGAAATTATTGAACATAGAATTTTAATAATATTTGGGGCAGATGTTATAGAAAAGTTTGAGGCGTTGGTTTCCACTATATACGATAAAAATGACGTTTCTAGTTTGCCCTACTTATTTTCCCCTATTCACAACCTGCCACCTCCCACGCCTTCAATGGAATCATCTCAATCCGATGTCATTACAATACATAATAATAGTCCTAACTTTCAAGTGAATATCTCAATTCTATGTTATCAATCCCATCAATAATGGAGCGGAGATGGCGGGGTTTGAAAAATATTAGAAAGAAATTTGAGGCCTTAGTTTCTAGTATATACACCAAATCCCAAATTTCTGTACTCTTACCGGCTTGATTTACTTATTTTCCCCTATATACTCCTATTTAACACCCAACACTTCAACGGAATCATCTCAAAATATAATCTACTTCCAGATCTCGTTATAATATATACGTCTACCATATTTCAAGTGAATATCTCAATTTTATTTTATCAACCCCTTTAACAATGGAGTAGGGGGGGTGGGGGGTTTGAAAAATATTATAAATAATTTGATTTCTTGGCTTCTAGTACATACACCGAAATTCAAGTTTCTGTACTCTTACCAGCTTGCTTTACTTACTTATTTTGTCCCATTTACCCATATTTAACCCCCAACCCTTCAACTGAATCATCTTAAAATATAATCTAATTCCAGATATCGTTATAATACAAACGTGTACCAAATTTCAAGTGAATATCTCAATTTTATTTTATCAACCCCTTTAACAATGGCGTAGGGGTCGTGGGAGGTTGAAAAATATGATAAATAATTTGATATCTTGGCTTCTAGTACATACACCGAATTTCAAGTTTCTGTACTCTTACCAGCTTGCTTTACTTATGTTGCCCCATTTACCCCTATTTAACCCCCAACCTTTCAACTGAATCATCACAAAATATAATCTAGTGCCAGATGTAGTTATAATACATACGTGTACCAAATTTCTAATGAATATCTCAATATTATTTTACCAACCCCTTTAATAATGGAGTACGGGTGGTCGGAGGTTGAAAAATATTAAAAAATCTGAGGCTTTGGCTTCTCGTTCATGCACCGAATTTCAAATTACTGTACTCCTACCAACTTGCTTTACTTATTTTCCTCTATTTACCCCTATTTAACCCCCAACCCTTCAACGGAAACATCTCAAAATATAATATAGTTCCAGATGTCGTTATAATACATACGTGAACGAAATTTCAAGTGAATATTTTTTTTTTTTTTTTTTATTTAATCGCCTTATTTATTTTAACGTCCTGGCGAAGTTTAGCTAATGCTATTCCACCACTTGACCAGGACGGCGAAATGAGATACGGTCACCCATCCAAGTGGCGGACTCTCCCGGCGTGACTTACCTTCGCCGATCGAGATCTCGCCACTGAAACTGGCACCGTACCACGCCTCACGTGGTACGGTGCTCAATTTTATTTTACCAACCCCTTCAATAATGGAGTAGGGGTGGTGGGGGCTTGAAAAATATTATTAAAAAATCGGAAGCCTTTGCTTCTAGTACATACACTGAATTTCAAGTTTCTGTACTTTGACCCGCTTGCTTTACTTCTTTTTCCCCATTTACCCCTATGTAACCCCCAACCCTTCATCAGAATAATGCCAAAATATAATCTAGTTCCTGATGTCAATATTATATACACGTGTACCAAATTTCAAGTGAATATCTCAATTTTATTTTATCAACCCCTTTAATAATGAATTGGAGGGGATGGGGGGATGAAAAATATTATAAAATATTTTGAGGCCTTGGCTTGTAGTAGATACATCAAATTTCAAGTTTCTGTACTCTTACCAGCTTTCTTTACACATAACCCTTCACCGGATATCTTTAGAAAACAATCCAGTTCTAGATCTCGTTATAATATATACGTGTACAAAATTTTAAGTTAATATCTTAAACCGTTCCGGAGAAAACGTGCGGACAAAAAAGTTAGACAGACAGACAGACAGACAGACAGACAGACAGAAATAATTTTTTTTCTCTCAAATTTAAAATCTCGACGTTTCATGACATTCTAAACCCATTTCAAGAAAAAAAAATTGAAAATTTTTTTGCGATTACTATACTTCCAATCCACTATGTGGATGTGGAAGTAAATGAAAATGCGCGAGACGGATTCAGACAATGGTGACATGACATTTGGGGGACGGAGAATTGGTTACAACTCGATTTTCGGCCACTGCTGCGAATTTTGACAGCATTTTAAAAAGCAAAAGATGTGTTTTTTTAAATCACAGGTTTATAGAAAAAGGTTGTAATCTGATGATTTAGACCATGATTCCTTATGTATTTTTCGGTGCTGAGACCAAATTTCAAATTTAAAAAATTTTCTACCACGTAGATTTCCCGGTTTTTATTGCAAAAATACGATGTTTGACAGAGAAACCGAGATTTACTCGAAATCTACGCGGTAGAAAAATTTTTAAATTTAATATTCTGCTTCAGCACCTGAAAATGCATAAGGAATCATGGTCTAAATCGCCAGATCATAACATTTTTTTGTGAACCTGTGTTATTGAAATTTTAATGCGAACCTTGGCATGGTCTTGAATTACAGGTCCAAGGTTAATAGAGAAATAATTTCTTGACTCTAAAGTTAACTGTTTGAATTTTGATCTTTTGAAAATAAGAAGAAATGTATATATGCGGGGAAGTTGCCTGAATACTGTATGTACCACTGTCTTCGCGGAATTCCCCAAGTCAGAGAAAAGCAATTCGCTGCTTAATTAGCCAAGAATGGCACAAGATCTACCAATCTGATGTGTCCATTTTATGAAATAATGCAAGTTATGTACAGATAGCATTAAATTATATTTTAATGTGGGAAAGACGTCGGTAATGGAAATATTTTATAATGACTACTTTATCACAACACTTTGCAGGTAAATTTCACACCTTCCAGTAGATCGATTTTGACAGAAAATCATATTTTTGCATTCTGCACGTCAGGACGAGTTAATTTTACTTTTTTGACTTTCGGTCCCCCAAATGTCATGTTTTCTGACAATGAATTTTTCAAATACTGTCGAAGAAAAGTGGTCGCTATGAGATATAACATTTTTGGAAATTCATATGCAAGGCCTAAAGATATTATAAAAAAAAAGTACTATAAAGAAAACATTTTTTCATTATATTTTTAGAGCATCCAAAAACGAGAAATTGGTGATTTCTCAGTTTTTAAAAACACAACCACACACAAAAAAAAATCTGGCCTGGGATCAGGCCATGCTCACTATATGTTTTTGGGGTCGCTGAATCCGAATCCGAGGTCTATTTAACTCCATCACATCAGGATTTTGTCATAACCCCAAGAAACCCATAATGTAAGCGATTTCGACATCTCTTCAAATAAATCGGTGTAGCTTCTAACATTGGAAATCTTTATGTTTTCGTATATGGGGTAGAGTTACCAGTTGTTGTTCAAGGTCAAAAGACAGCGGTATCACGGCACAGTAGAGAGAAGACCAGTAGGCTCACTTACTCTTGAGATTTGTTGTAATCAATTTTATTTTTTATGAATCCACTGCGCATCCGATATTTGTACGCTCATCTACATATACACTGCTCGAGCTAGAAAATGCTAATAAACTGGCCAAAATTTACAACGACACTAAATTATTTTTGTTCGAAGATGTCCTTGGCAGATGATTTATTTTGCGATTGAATTTAATGTTTACTGATTAATCAATAAGTAGCGAATTAAAATTTAACCTGCCCTTACTTAAATTTATTACATAACATCCGCGCCTGACGTCACAGACTGAAAATGTATGACATTATTATTATTCAAGCAAAAATTTGTACACGGCTGCCGAAGAGGCCGCGCTACTATCGATTAGGCTGCTGCGCTTGCAGCACCTACCATGTCGGGAGATTACCTAAAAGTTGTACAGCGATGCTGACGGTAGAACACAAAAGTGTACATCTTGCTACAAATAGGTGCCTGCTTGCAAATAAATGATGTGTTAGAATTGCAACTAACTGATATATTGTCTGTTGTACAAATTGAGTGACAATAATAATATCTCTTTATTTCAAAGCAATGTGTCGCGGTCGACTGAGATTATCATATGCAACGGCTGATATACGCAAATGTAATATGGGTTGCATATATCACAGGGGGTCAAGTTACCAGTTTTCATTTAAGGTGGAAATACAGCGGTGTCACGGTCGAGTGAGACTGCGTATATGCAACGGCTGATATACGCAAATGTAACATGGGTTGCATATAGCACAGGGGGTTAAGTTACCAGTTTTCATTTAAGGTGTAAATACAGCGGTGTAGTGAATCGTGCTATTTCCGGACGAGGCGAAGCCGAGTCTGGAAAAAGTTGCAAAAGTTGAAAAACTTTATGTTTTATGTGTTATCATTTCCAATGTCCCGATGATTGCAAGGATTGCAAAATCTGTGAATTTTTCTAGAGAAAAATGACCCCCTCTTTTTTGTATTAGATCGATTGCAAATTAAATTCCAATCTGATGATGTGGGGCACGATATTCTTCCGGCGCTTCTAAAGTAAGACATCGGCCTCCAAAGTGAGAGGTCCGAGGATTTCGCTTCTCGAGCGATACGGCCCAGCTTCGAGGGCCATTTCTGCCAAACGAACGTTAGGCAGAAATTAAAAAAAAAATACCAAAGACATTTGTTTAAAAAATGTAATATTTTCTTTTCTTATAAACAAAATTGTTTTAAACAATATTAGACCAAGTTACCCTCTGGTAACGTGGATTTTCATAATCGGTAGTTTATCCTGAAATGATTACAGTAAAAAGTGCTGCATCCGAAATGTATTCGATACTCGTGCGCCCATATAGGCTGGTCTACTAACCTTAACGTCGTATATTTGACAGTTTATATATAAATCTATGTATATCTTTTATGCTCATTTTATATTGTTAATAAAAACAATATATTTTATCTATGGAGTATTTGCTGTTTGCTGGGAATATATTGCAAATATTGAAAACAAATATAAATATTGTAAGTAATTTGAACATATTTTAAACTGTAGTTAAGGGTTATTCTTAGATTCTATAAACGAATTCAATTGTTACATTTTTTATAACAGAAAACTGTTACAAAAAATAAGGATGTTTATAAAAAAAGAAACTTTTATACATAGATGATGTCTAAAAAAATTAATGTGTATTGTCACAAATTTTGTACATGTGTATAAGTTCGATGACAATGCATTATAGTGTATCTAATATCGTTCTAAATCCAATATGGCGGACGTCCTAAGACGTCGGATTACCTTTTTTTCACAACTTCCTTGATATGGGCATCAAGTGAAAGGGTTTGACGAGTAAAATACGATAAACTATGTAACGTCGTTCTAAATCCAATATGGCGGACGCCTCAGGATGGCGGATACTTTTTTCGTCACAACCCCTTTGACATACGGGTATCAAACGAAAAGATTTTGTCTGTCTGTCTGTCTGTCTGTATGTATGTATGTCTGTAAAATAAGTAAAGACTATAAACTAAAATATAAAATATATACTTATTAAAAATATATTTAAACAAAATTTTCATTTAAAAAAATGTACAAGAAAATTAAAATATAAAATGTACTAAGTAAAAATTATTTTTAAATTCATGTATCTGGAAATTAAAGGCTTTGGGAGTCATATAACACTACTGCACAGTTACTTTGCTTAATTAACCACCCCCAAAGCTGAATTTAGAAATTAGTTTTTACTATTTAGTACATTTTATATTATCTTTTTTATACATATTTTTTTTTTATGATGTTAGACAAAGAAGTACTCCGCTGATGCCACACCGACAGATTTACGCTAACGCAAAAGAGAGAATCTGTCGTGAAAGACGTCAACATCATGAAAAATAATTTCGTTCTTGTCTTATGTATTACAAATACACTGGAATAGGTAGTATAGAGCGCAGATATATACCAATGTTGAACAATATTGTAAATCTAAAAAAAAGTATCATTATTTCATAAAATAGTCGACACGCGCGCTCACATACTGATATTTTCTTATGTATTCATTGTGTCTTCAAACGAATGGATTCATAATCCAGTCAACGCGCAACGGGGGGTTTCGCCTCTAATTTGAGTGCTGATGAATGGATTTATTTTCATTAAACCTTGTGCAATGTGTTTATAATGACGTTAATAAATAAGTTAAGAGAAAGATAGAGTCAGAAATTATTGGTAAAAGCACCCCCTTTATTAGCACTTGTAGAATTAGGTCAAAAATTAAAAAAAAAAACGATAAATTTATCTCTTTTGGCCGAAAATAAGATGTTATTACTCTTGTGAATTTTATCGATATGCATATTTTTCGAGATATGGCCACGCGAAAATTCATAAAAAGTGGGGGCAGGAGAAATGTAAAAGTTGAGGAAGAAATCTGATAAAATTCAGGTGAGTGTATCATCTAAATACAAGTCTTTTTTTATTTGCAACTTTTCTGTAAAGTGCGTTTTCGCTTAGTTTTTCCAGGAAAACATAAAAAATTACCACACTTTCTTTAAAATATTAGCGCTTTAAAAATATGTAGTTTAATAATTTGAAAAAAACGTATGCCTTCTAAACATTTTTTGTCTCTTGGAATTTTTTTGTAACTTGCCAATTTTCCGAGTTACAAACAGTTTTTCACGATAATGTACTACATTTTTTTGCACATTAGAAAATACACAAGGATTCAAAAAATGAGCGGGATTTTTATATATTATTATAAAAAATATGTAACCTATATAGATATACCATTTTAAAGATTTAATATAATTTTTAGATTGACAATGTCCAAAGAATATAGTACATTATTTGTCCTGAAAAACTGCCTGTAACTCGAAAAATTAGTAAGTTGCAGAAAAATTTCAATAGCTAAAAAATATTAAGAGGGCCCCAACGCATACGCCTGAATTTTCAAATTTTTAAAGCACATGTTTTTAAAGCGCTACAATTTCAAAGAAAGTGATAGTTTTTCATGTTTTTCCGGAAAAACTCGGTGAAAATGCACTTTGCAAAGTTGCAATTAATAAAAAGTCTTATATTTCGATGATACATTCACCTGAATTTTTTCAGATTTTTTTTCGAAAAAAAATCAAAAGAATAAACACTAAAATCATATTATTTTGGGTCAAAATAGGCTGTCGCTTTTTTTTCATTTTTGACCTAAGTTACTCAATCCGTGATAAAAGGGGTGCTTTCTACCCCTTCCGATCATTTCCTACTTTAATCTTTTATTCAACTTTTTAATTAACGTCATTACACCCACATTGCACAAGGTTTTATCAAAATCCATTCTTTAACACTGAAATTAGAGATTTTGGTCAATTTAGCGTTCCGTTGACTGGACTATTATATGTAGATACTTTTTATATACTGATTATTAAATTATATTGACACAGTTCATTAAATAAAATAGTGTGAATCAAAACAGAATATCATAAACAGCAAACGAATGTGATTATGTACTTCTTACATCTACATCTGTAGAATATAACAGACATGGATATTTATTTTTCCAAGAAAGTTGAACGCAGATAGTCACTTGAGACAGATATGAAATAGCTGATTGACACCAATCGTACTGGTTAATTGAATTTAATCATATTTATGTAGTTTTTTATTACGCGGTACTTTAATCTCATTTAAGAGGCTGTTAAAATTTTAAAAATCAACAACAGATAAAAATAATCTTAATCCTTCCTCGAAGTATGAGATCATTCAATTTAACGGTTTTACCAAAAGACAACAAAGTAAACAAAAATACATTATGTGGACTGATTTTAAAATAGGCCAGACTTAAAGATATTTGTATTTGCAAAAAAAGAACAACTTGGCAGCATACTTTGTCACACTTAATTCGTGGTACAGCTAACATGTAATACTGCATATTGGAATGTGCCATCGTATCGGCAAAGATTAGAGAACTAACAAGATAGGACAGTCAGGCGGAGAAGGCGAAATAGACGAAGACAGAAGTTTACTCCAATTTAAAGGGACACAACATCCAGAGGAAACGGTTTCGGGATTTGTCGGTTACGCATTAAACGAATTTGACCAAGCTTACTAAAAGATAGGTTGGCTCATTAAAATCGACAAGTGCTATGTCACGTATAGACCTCGATGGCAGCTGCGTGTGGCTGTTTTTTCCTCATTTTATAAAAAAAGTTTCAAAATTATTCTTTCAGTGCACAATTCTATCCTAAACAAATAGATACCTTATATACCTATAAACATAGAAATACTTCATGTTACAAAGCAATCTGTTTGTTAGTGACCTTGGCTACTGACGACCAACTGTGTTCGGTCGTTCTATCAGGACAGTGTTGTCCATTTTTCACTATTCTTTCTAACATTAGCTTCTCCGTCTGATTGTCACATTGTGGCAACCGCGCCGAGAACTCCAATTTAAATGTCGAGGTCAATGGCGTCATTGCTAAAAGGTAAAAGGTTTTCCGCCTGCTGTCCTATCTTGTTAATTCCCTAATCTTTGGTATCGGTATGTAAAAGTAGAACTACAAATACCTCTAATGGCTACTGGTTGCTAGCTTTAACAATACACACTAGTAAAATAATGCATTAATCAATCCTGACTCTAACATATCTGTCCTGGAAATATGATTTTTAAACTAAGTAATTATTTGATAGAGTGGTGAAAACTTCATAACGTTAATACGAGATATTGAAACTTTGAAGATAAGAAATTGTATAAGCCTGGCGAGGAATCAAGAAATTTAACTGACTGATAACATCTTCACTGCTAGAGTCACGTCACTTTGCGTAAGAAGACTAGTTGGGTGATAATACGAGGATTTTCAGGAGAATCGAATGAGTGCCTTGATACTAGTCCATCATATGGAAATCTAACTATTGAATATAAGAGTTATCTTTTAAACTATCATTTATTTTGTTTAATTGCAAATTTTCTACCTGTAACTACTTCCATCCTTGCTCATCAAGCCTTCCTTGATTCTTAATAGAATTACTTTCTACCAATTTAATTTGTCACACTTTCCCAAAAATACCTATAAATAATTGAATATTACCTTATTTATCCTCGTTAAAAACCGTTACAAGGATCTTAAGCTATTTATTTCCATTATAGAAAATTCCATTGTTACTTAACATGATATGTATATGTAGCAACATTAACTTCCACCGTTAAGTTCACTATTAATTTTTAAATAAAATAATTATCACTTCCTTCAACATCCAAGTAATATATATTCACTATGTATCCCATTCTGAAGATAATTTGTCTTTCGACATTCACTTTCAGTAAGCAATTTGAAGATCCATATCATAAAAGTAATAATATTGGATTATAGCTACAGAATTAATTCGTTCAAGCTAGTCGTTTATCTATTAAAAACATAAACATTGTTAGTAGTATACTTTATTTACAACAAAAGTATTCCAAATTATAATAAATCATAGAACGCTACTTAGAATCGAACTGAGAAACTGCAAATACTACGAATACTCCATGTTCTAAATCTTTAAATATTAAGAATGGATTAATTCTTCTTACATCTGCTTTGTGATGTATATACATGTTAAATTTAGGTGGATAGCGTCAACTATGAAATTAGTTGTAGAAAACCGCTGTAGTTATTATCATTATATCTCTTCTGCAAATAGTTTCAAAATGTCTTCTTGTACTAAAACAATCTTCCTATACAGAAACTCTTCATTACGCTTTTTACCATGTATTAGGAAAAGAATTGTTTCAGTCAACTTTTTTGATGATACTTCGTATTCGCTCTCAAATCTTCTGATTTTAAACATGCAGACATGCAGACAGATTTCTTCACTACTAACTGAACATATGTTTGCATTCCATATAAATGCTTACGCTTTCCTCCTTTAAACGTTCACGTCTAAACATACCACCAGATACCTCACTATATGGTAAAGACAACCGCGTATCTATAAGAGCCCATGCTTGTTGCACCAAATCAGAATAATATTAAGAGCTCTTGAAACAGTTGTTTCAAATTGGCCTTTTGTCATGATGTGATCAACTGTATATATTTGTGTATAGAAGATCATTTCCTTCAGTCGACCAGTAGTCCGCCGAGCATGAGGTTCAACGATAATAATCGCACCAGTACTCTTTCCTACAGACACCCTTAGCCCACTGTAATCCTATCGTTTGTTAAAAATCACGATTTAAATATCGCGAGTTGACGATATCAAATCATGATTACGATCCGCAATGACTTCATAGAAAGTATCGAAGGTCGAGTTATTACACACTTCTTCATTATCTAAAAACGCTGCCAGTACCAGTTCTTTCTGCTCTAACGTCTTCTTAGCTGTAACAACTATCTGATGAAAGGGTCGTGCAAATTTTCCAGCATGGTACGCATTCTGATTGAGGTGAATTGATGATAGTATCAATGCCTCCCTCCAATTAGCTTGTATATCAATAGAATGAATGTCAGGTTTCATGCCTAAAAGCCTTGGTTTAATAGTACGATCTACTTTGATATGAAGGCCACTTTCACCTCTCTTCAGCACAATGGTATATATCCCACAGCTACACAAGATTTATGGGATGATACAGGTAACCCAAGAGCATATCCCAATCTTTTACATTAGAGGAATAAATACCGTCTGGTTCCAGTTATTTGAATGAGTTGAATATCGAATCAATCTATCTCAATTTTTAATGTGTTTTCTTGATTTCTTTTACCAGTGGACTAATCTCGGCGTTTTGTTTATGTTTGCTTAATCCGCATATTGTTTGTCTTCTATGTGAAAGAGGGAAATATCTACTACTAGATTCAACAAAACAAGGGTTTCAAGTTATCGTGATTACCATATACAAACTGACAAATACACAGTTAATTCCAAATTAGCAAATTGAATTTGGAAACACTGCTACCTTTACCACTACGTTTCATTGACCGAATTTCTACTTATCTTAAAGTAAATCTACAATCAACAAGCAATGTTAAAAATCACTTCTAGGTCCAGGGATGTCTATAATAATTTATTAATATCTTTCGACGTTTGATAATAATATATAACAATATAGCTTTATTATAAGTTAAATACAATACCTGTCCAACTCCCAGTCTGGAGCCAGCCAGACAATAAAACATAACTCATTTCACAACGAAATTAAGAAAGGCTGTGATTTAAAATATTCCAATTGAAAATATAAAATTTAATAACCAATAAAAGAATGGTAATATATAATAAAGTAAAATAAGACTTTATGTGTCTAGTAATAATTAAACTGACTACGCTTACTTTAGTTAATAGTAAGTATGTCTGAGGGACGTCATAAAATGAATGTTGTGTTTAGATATCTTCAATTACAAAAAATTAAATAATATTTTGTATGCAATAAACTTGTTATTAAAATGAAAAGTACACTCCCGGCAAGTTGTTTTATCCGTTAAGTACTATGCATATAACATTTTAATTCATTGCTGAAATTTTTTCACATGCTGATTACTCGAAAACTGCTTACTCTATAAAAGGGGTATCAAAAAAAAAATCCTCCCTTCTTAATCTATATTTCTTCCAAATATATTTGGTGTCTATTTCGAAAGACAAAAAATGTCTCGCTTGCTATCTTTACCCCTTCCAATTATCACATATTATCCACATACCTTTAGAGTAAAATCATATTTTTTACAATTATTAAAATTCCACCTTCATATTGTTAATATGCAGTGATAACAAGGTAAAAATTTGAGTGTGTTAAATGAAAAAAATAATTGTTTTCTTATTTTAATTTGAGTATCTAACGAGCGCTGTGAATGAGAGAATTGGTTCTCAACATATACTGATTTACAATAATAATTAAAGTAGGTACTTCGAATCATTGTAAAATTCAATTCAGGGTTCTATTCTGAGAGTAGACGAAGCGATTTTTTTTTTAAATCCAGTTGATCTATTAAGGATTGCCACCTCTATAGTTTATCTCTCTTTAAAATAAAGTGTTTGTAAAGATAGGGAACGTGTGTCCTTGTGTCTGACTGGTACATTTACAAGCCAACTTTGCGCAGAGAAAATTAGTAAATCAGAACAGATTTCTTACCAGGCCCGAGAAGTACGTTATTATTTAAGTAATAAAAAAAGTGATATTTTTTAGAATATGTTTGTATTATATAGAATCAAACCAAGTTTTAATAAAAAAATTCTACGAAATGCGTGAAACGCGTAATTGTAATTTGTAATAAATTCAGCCTCATCTGATGAAGAAGCTGAATTTTCTGATTTTAATGAATTTGATATTCTCCCAAAATAAGTTTTAATAATATACCCATTTTATTTAAAAGTCATGTTGTTTAAGTTAATAATTTTTGTTACATTCTTTGTTTCAATAAGTACACAATTTTAAACTTTTAAAAAATTATTATCGAACCATTAGTACAGGCAAATTAGCCATTTAGGGTAACAAAAATTAATAAAAGGATCATCTCTGGGATTTAAGTAGGTAATAACCTGGAGAATGATATGATGCATTCTTTGCATTTCCAAATTCCGGGAAAATTCAAAAAAATTTGGAAAAACTTTTTGATTTTTGTTTTTTTTTCTCTAGCGGCCAAAATAATGAAAATAGAGAAAAAAGTTCCCAACAAAAGTTGTAGCTCGTCTCTTTCTCTACAAAACAGGTCTTCACAAATTTTTATCTTACTTAAGCTGTTTAGAAGATAAATCGAGATTTCCATTTATAATTTAAGCCGCTTCGAAATGCGCGAAAAATGAGAATTCTCCGGGAGTTTCCTACGACCGGGCTCATCGATCGATACTTCTTACTATTCAGAGCCTCCAAAAAAAAGAAAATAACATAAAATGTAGAGAAAAGTCTCAACTTTAATGTGAAACTAATCACAAAATTCATAAAAAAATTTATCATTGAGAAAAAGTGTCACAAGATGGCTTAGTAAACTTTGGACAGTTGTTCCACAGATTTATTGAGATCTTTGCCGGAAGTCGTTAGAATGATAATTCATTTTGCTTGTATATTCTTATATAATGATATATTAATCTAATTAACATTTTATTGCAATTACTTTTGTTGGAAAAATATGCCTTGCGATGAAAGTAGAGGGTATATTTCTCATCGATCAATCACCTCCAAATTTTGAAGTTCAATTAGCTTCTTTATTAATAATAATAGCACAGTCCTAATTTTTTGATTATAAGTACAATAAAACATATCCTTTCGAATGACTTTAAAGTTTTTTAAATGCGTGCAGTACTTTTTAAATTTGTATACATTATTCATATACTTTCAGATAATTCAGAATTATACAGTAAAACATATACAACTTATTTGTTTCGTAACATTCTACAATGAAATTTTCACGATTTATAGGCTAAAGTGAGTGGAATCGAATTCATGCCGTGAAAAAGCACCCATTGTTACAGGAGAAATAAGCAGGATGCATAAAACTCAAAGATATTAATAAATCAACTGTATAAAGTTTACTAAGCCATCTTCTAACACTTTTTTCTCTATGATAAAATTTTTTATGAATTTTGTGATTAGTTCCACATTAAAGCTGAGGCTTTTCTCTACATGTTGTGTTGTTTTCATTTTTTTAGCGGCTCTGAATAGTAAGAATTATCGATCGATGTGTCCGGTCGTACGAAACTCCCATAGAATTTCTCATTTTCCGCGCATTTCGGAGGGGGTCAAAACTATAAGTGAAAAACTGGATTTATCTCCTAAAGGGCTTAAATAAGACAAAAATTTGTAACGACCTTTTTTGCAGAGAAAGAGACAAGCTACAAATTTTGTTGAAAACTTTTTTCTGTATTTACATTATTTTTGCTGCTAAAGCAAAAAAACTGAACATCAAAATTTTTTCCAAATTTTTTTGAATTTTCCCGGAACTTGGAAGTGCTAAGAATGCATCGTTCCATTCTACAGGTTATTACCTACTTAAATCCCGGAGGTGATCCTTTTATTAATTTTTGCTAGCTTTTTTACAAAATATTGCATTCATTGCCTGTACAAATGTGCACAATAAATAGTGTATTTTTATTCTTACTGCAATAAAATAAGAACAATTTATGCTGTAATTTAAATTAAATGAATACAATGTATTTTTAAGATATCCAAATGCCAAATAAAAGAGAATTTAAACCGTTAATTATTATTTTGTGTACCAAAGGCCTTGAGACGGCCTCGATGGGTATTCCACTTACTTTGGAATTTCCATATGCCGGTGTAAACGGTGCTCCGCTCATAACGTAAACAACTGCATTCTAAACTGACACCGACTATAGAGTATTTCCGTATACACAAACTAACTGACGGAGACCTATGGACATTTTTTATAGCAATTTTAGGACTTAATGGAAGTTCAAATCGATCTAAAATCGCTGGGTAAGGAGCCACTACTTTCTCATCCAGATTTCCCATCCAAGAATTTTAGTAATATAATATTTAAAATCGTCTGACCCAAAAGAGTGACCCAAAAACTTATAAAACGATGTGCCACTCCAATACCTTTTCGACTGACTGGCGTTTTACGGGGATCATACCAAAAAACAGTTTTTGAGAACTTTTGCTCTCGTACACACTAAATCACAATTTGGGGTGGTGTTAATGGTGGCAGATGTCATAAAAAAATAAGACCCCAAATCTCAATGTTAACCCCTTTAATAATGGAGTGGGGGTGGTGCTGTTGCTGGAAAATGGTTTAGAAAACCTTTGCCTAAGCAATCACCACTTCCATATCCAGCTTTCCCTTCCAAGTCTCTTTAAAAGAAAGAATCTTAATATTATATTGCACTCGAATATGTAGAAATAATTGCTCATGGAATTTTAATAACGTAATATTTGAATTTGTCTGGTCCAAAAACCCATAAAACGACGTGCCACTTCAGTACCTTTTCGGCTAACCGACGTTTAATGGGAGTAAGGGTGGCTGATGCCGAGAAGTTTTTTTGAGAACCTTTGCTTTCGTACATACAAAATCATAATTTTTTCGTCGCTCTTCGGAATCACAAAGTTTCGTGGCATTCTAAAACTATTTCAAGAATAATAATTTTTGAAAATTTGTTTACGATTATTATACTTCTACTCCACTACGTGAATGTGGAAGTAAAATGGTAGTACTTTTTAGAGTAGAATGTTTCCTTCCAAGAAGCTACAGTTAAAATTGATTCCTTGTAGAATTAGTCAGCCCTGGAGGGGGCTAAAACCTTCGCTCATATGCTACCTCTGAAGACATAATATCCAAAAACTCCAAAACTCTTGAACACGACACTCGAACACCAACATTCGATGCACGTTTCGCCAACAAGGCTGGAATTATCGGGAAAGGAGTTTACTCCTCGTCTCCCGATAATTAATGTTGAAGAATTTTGATGTTGGTGGAATCTACGCCTTCAGCAGTAAAATTAACCAATTAAAAATTGTTTTTACGAGAGAAACTGAGTGCTGGTGCATTAAGTGAAAATAATATTCAATAATTATTTGAATTGGCATAATGGAAACGAATAGACCCAAAAGAAATAGCGCCAGAATAGAAAAGAATCTATTACTATTTTATAGATTTTTATTCTGTTCAAAATACGTTTTGTGTACGAAGAAATGCCTTCAGTTTTTTTAACTCAAATATCTTGTGTCGTTTCGCCATCAGTATTGGTCACGTCATAGCTATTGCAGGTCGTTTTAATAGCCCAATAATCATTTGGCCTGTCGGTCTTTTAGCAATACCGTGAGTAGGGCACAATAATGATAAAATTACAACATTACAGACAACTTTGTAGGTATATCACATAATTGCGCCATTAATTCATGAAAACTCGATTATATAGGGTCATAATTTGGCGCCGTTTGGGTTTATTTGCTACCGGCTAATAAAAAAACATGATTTTACTTCAGTTATTGTAAGTGAAGTTAAATTTATGTCATATTGGTCCCTGACCTGAAGGTATAAATGAATTAAAACAAGCATCAAATTCATAAAATAAAATAATTTCATAGATTTGTCCCACGATTTTAAAATTTAGGTAAATTAGACAAATATAGTCCACCAATGATGATAAAATCATCTCAGTTTTTTATAATAGTAAAAAAAATTGTAAAAAACAATATGTAATCAATGTTAATAATAACGAATAAGAAGATGAATCAAATAATTTGGATTTTATTGACTTTTCGCTTGCTCTTCTTTTCTGTGTTATTATTATTATTGATATTCATATCATACTGGGAAATTGTCCTCAAGGCACTTAATTACAAATACCACCTTTGTAGAATCCTAATGCACGGCCCAGTAATGTGACACCCAAAATCACTCCCACCTCACAGTTTAAAGTTGTATATTCTACACATTTAATAAATTCATTAGAACTCAGCTCGTTTGTCTATCTATTTTAGATTGGCATCAATTATGCTGTATTTCTCTAATTAAGTCTGGAATAGAGACTATTGTTCATTAAGAATGTTAGTCAATGAAATAAGATTGCCAGAATAATTATTTTGCACCATTTATTATTTGGTATCAAGGTCTTATTTTACTACATTGTTTCGGTTACGTAAAACCGTCTAGTTAACATAAAATTAACTTATGGTTGAGTTAGATGTAAATTGTAATTTTGATTAAATGAGAACAGTTGTTGCGAATATTTTTTCGCAATATTTCTCGGAAATAAAAATCGTGAGTTAATAATAATGAATACAAAACGCGATGTGGATTGCGTCTAACTTAAAGTGAGGAATTGTTGATACAAAGAGAAGGAAATTTGGAGAATATCAACATTCTTGTTTTTAGTAAAACGTTCAATATATTACACTGTTCCACAGAGCAATATACTGGGTATTTTATTAAATTTGGGTAAATAAAGATAAAAATCCAAGTTCAGATTAACCGTAATATCAAACATATAAATAGTAAATGAATTTTCAATATTAAGCAGAAGTGACTGATTTTTAATGTAAATTGTGGTAACATCAAATTATATATTTTTTAAATTATTCTGAACGTATCCTTTCGAACAATCCAATGTTCATCACAGAGGCACAAAGATAGTAACAAGTCTGGGTTGAATTCATAAATGTGTGTACTCTACGTAATTTAGTTTATTGCAATGACGTCATATTTCATGTCTCTTTTACTGCAATCTGAAGGCAATGTTCAGTAAAAGGTTTCCTGCGATGTGACCAACCGATTAGAGGGTTTTTGGTACACATAAATTAGACAATAATAAGCTACTTTTAGACTAACAGGAATGAAAATCAACCTTTTTTTCTTAAATAGAATGACTGTATTTTTTTAATGATTTCTCATTAAACATTAACTTCTAAGTGCAACAGTTTTTTCAGATGTAAAAAATTTCAAAAACTAAGTGAGATACGAACAATTTTTTAATTTTTTCAAAATGGCCGCGTCAGATGAATGCGATGTAAGAAAATTACTAAGTAGGCTATGGAAATTATTAATAAGGTTATAGATTTGTCTGTAAAGAAAAAAACAGTTGTTTCAATTACTGATAGGTACCAGTATTTTTAGTTTTTTTTTTTCAAAAAAACGGAATTTCATTTTCATTTCCGTAGGAGTGCTATAGAATTTTTTTTAATGGAACTGTGCTATTTCTTTTATAAATCAGAAACAATGATTCATAAACTATAATTTTTTCGCCGTTAATCATTTCTTAACGATGTCCTTCGTAATAATAGAAGTATTTTTAAAAAGTAAGCGCCAACAAATCATTTTAATAAGGTACCTATCTACATTTAAATCCGAAATTGCAGATAGCCATGAAAATGACAGACATTCGCAACAATTGAATTAGTCTTGACTTACTCATTAATTTTATGAAGCAAGTGTATTAAAGTTGTTATAAACAAGAAAATTAATATAAAATGGCTGATAATTATTCAAGAGATGAAAAAGTTGACATGATCATTATTTATGGAGAGACTCGACGTAATGCAACTAGAGCACAAAGTCTGTATGGATGGAGATATCCAGAAAGAAGACAACCTCCGAGAAACTATTTCGCCCGGTTGGAGCAACAATTTAGAACTGAACCTAATGTAGAAATTGAAGAAAGATTTATTGTGGATGAAGAAACGGAAATTAATGTATTAGCTTTAGTGCATATTGACCCAACCATTTCGATAAGACAAATTGAACATGAATTACCAATTTCCAAAGAATCAGCCAGAAAAATTTTAAAGAAAGATGGCTATCGTTCTTATAAACATCAATTGCATCAATTTTTGTATGAGAATGATTATCAACGAAGAATAACCTTTTGTAATTGGTTACAGTTACGCCAATTAAGAAATGAGAATTTTATCAAAAACATTTTGTTCACTGATGAATCGAGATTTACAAACCTTGGGTTATTTAATCAAAACAACACTCGATATTGGGCAATTGATAATCCTCACATTATGAGACAGGGGCAGTTTCAGGAGCGGTTTGGCTTTAATGTTTCGTTAGGCGTACGACCATATCAGATTAATCAAATTCCCAATACCAATATTGATGAGGTTTACTTCCAACAAGATGGGGCTGGACCACACAATGCTATTATCGCTAGGGATTACTTAAATTAATTATTTCCCGATCGTTGGATTGGGACCCATGGTCCAGTCAGATGGCCTGCAAGGTCGCCTGACTTAACCCCACTCGATTTTTTTGTTTAGGCGCATTTGAAAAATAGATCTACATGACTGCTCCAACCACAAGGCAAGATCTGGAAGAAAGAGTTCTACACGAAATTGCACAAATAACACCTCAACAATTACAGAATGTTAGACGTACAACGATAAGTTGCACTACTCTGTGTATTAATCATAAAACGGTGAACAGTTTGAACAATTTTTATAATGGTTTATTATAATTTATGTTTTAAATAGTTCTGTTATTCTTGGTAATTTATTGATGGTTGTAACGTTATACCTGTTAAAATTACTTCTTGTTTAATTTGTGTTTACTTTTTAAAAATACTTCTATTATTACGAAGGATATCGTTAGGAAATGATTAGTGGCAAAAAAATTATAGTTTATGAATCATTATTTCTGATTAAAAAAAGAAATAGCACAGTTCCATTAAAACAAATTCCATAGGACCCCTACGGAAATGAAAATGAAAATGAAATTCCGCTTTTCTGAAAAAAGATTAAAAATACTGGTACCTATCAGTAATTCAAACAACTATTTTCTGTTTTACAGACAAGTCTACAACCTTACCAATAATTTCCATAGCCTACTTAGTAATTTTCTTACATCGCATTCATCTGACGCGGCCATTTTGAAAAAATTAAAAAATTGTTCGTATCTCACTTATCTTTTGTAATTTTTTACATCTGAAAAAACTGTTGCACTCAGAAATGTATGCTTAATGAGAAACCATAAAAAAATATATTCATTCCATTTAAAAAAAAAGTTGATGTCACTTCCGGATAAACCGGAAGTGATATTTTCATTCCTGTAGCATATTATTGTCTAATTTATTTGTACCAGAAACCAAATTTTTAAATACATAAACAACCAAAATATTGGGGGCGTACATTGACTCGTGGCCACCCGTCATACTCCCATGTATTTTTGACCGCTGAAAATGATCCCGATCAGTTTTACAAAATTAGCTCAGAATTCTTTGTTGACCACGAAAAACAGGTTAAAGCAGGCCTGAATAGGGTTTAAAATAAAAACTAAATTTTAAATAAGTAGACTATGTATTCGATGTATTTTTGACTGCAGAACACGATCCCGATGTCAATTTTGCTCCAACAGGTGAAGAAAATGAAATACGGGTTAAAACAGACCAGAATTGGGTTTAAAACATAAATGAAAGATTTTAAATAAGTAGACCATGTGTTCGATGTATTTTTGGCCGCTGAACACGGTCCCGATATCAGTTTTGCTCCATCAGGTCAGGATCTCTTGTCAACCACGAAAGACAAAATAAAGCAGGCCTGAATAGGGTTTATAATAAAAGCTGAAGTTTTTAAATTCGATGTATTTTTGACTGCTGAACACGATTTCGATGTCAGTTTTGCTCCATCAGGTCAGGATTTTTTGTGAACCACGAAAAACTGGTTAAAATAGGCCAGAATGGGATTTACAATAGAAATTAAAATTCTTAAATAAATAGACCATGTCTTCGATGTATTTTTGCCGCTAAACACGATACCCATGTCAGTTTCAACCAGTTAGGCCAGCTTTTCTTATTTATCATGATTTGTTCTTTTTTTTATCGTTTTATTTCTTTCGTTTCCACATCCCTTTTCAATGTCCAACAGTAGTCTGCCATCCTATTAACATCCCATCAACCTTGATATCTACGCTCCATTTACTTTATGTCTTGGTGAAAACGTTCACTACTACTTCACTATATCACCTAAATTTTCTGGAAACTGATCTATATGAGAATGCAGGAAATGGAGTTTCAAATTCGTTAGACAACCTATTAGTTTAATATGTTACTTTTTCTACTCCATATTAAACTTGGTCTCATAAAGTAAATCGTGAAAGCTTTGAACAAAGAAGGAAAATGTTTATTTGGGAATACAATTTCCACAGAGGAGGAAAGCAAAATTGAAAGAAGGTATTTTTGATGGTCTACAAATAAATAAAATGTTAAGAGATAAGAAATTCATCACTACAGTGTCAGCTATGGAAAGGGGAACTTGGAAGGGCTTTAAAGAAGTTGTTGGTACATTTTTAGGACGAGATAAGAGCGAAGACTACAAGGAAATAGTATCGAACATGGTAGAAAAATTCGAGTAATTAGGTTGTCTACTTGCTTTGATTGTGTATCAGATTCGGCAGTTACTTTATTGTCCACCCCTCCAGAAGAGATGGCAAACACACAAGAAAAAATTCCATTCATTATAACTGGGTTCCGAAATTTTTGGTTTTTCGTGTTTAATTGCACTGGACTAATAACAGATAACGAAGTTTAACCTACTTATCATTCACACATAATAAAGTTTATGTATTAAGACAATAACAAATCCCAAAATAAAGTTTAAGTAAGAAATAATATACTTTTAATGAGTACTTACATATGTCTTCAAATAATTGCACGTGATAATACCGGAAACTGAATGGGGGATACGGAGATAAATGAGGCACCAGATGCTTGCATAGAGTGAGAACGCTGCTAACCATCATCAAACGACTCGGCTTGGGCCGCCTGGCGCTGCTCAAAGATTAACTTCTTATACTTGCGTTTTATTTCATGTCTTATCCAATTTTCACCAATAAAATATAATGAGCACACCTTCTAAAAGCATATACGAAGCATATAGGCTCTTTCAAAAAATTTAATTTCTCGATGTACCTACAAAGAGAAAAACAGAAAGAGTGGTGTAGAGGCAAAAACTGTGAGATATTGCTTAGATTGTTGTACGGTTCGAATCGAGATATTGAAGTATATAAATTTTATCTCTTGTAAGACGTAATATATTCTGGGGTAATCGAAAATTTAAAAAAAATACCAAACCTCTTGTGTATTTTATATCAAAATATTACTTGCGTCGTTCTACGTGGTGGTGTCTTCAATTTTCAGATTTCAATCCTAGTGCCGTTTCGTCCGTTCTAATTTCGTATTTCTGTTGGATTTAAATTTATAAATTTTAATATAATATAAGCTCCCAATTAGTGTAGCTTTCATCTTATGGCCCCGATTCACCAACGAACTTAAAAAAATATTTGCCACATTCCACGTTACTATATAATTTTATTGAAGTAGTTTATTTTAGCTGTTCTATTAATACTATACTCTAATATCTTACTGTTAGCAGAAATTCAAAATATGTTCCGAGTTTTAAATTTAGAATTTGAAGAATGGAAAATACTACCATTTTACACCTGAGAGCGCCAACTAATTTACTTGTAAATTAAGCTAAATATTACGACATTCTTCCAAAGAAAATTGTGTATAAAAATTTACTTTCTTTAGTTGTTTTAAGACCTTATTATAAATTGTAGAGATAATTCTACAGACTATAACTTCCACATCCTCGTAGTAGAGTGGAAGTGTAGTAAACGTAAAAGGTTGAGTAATTGGCATAGGTTTAAAATGTCATGAAACGGCGAGATTTTAAATTTGAGCAATATAAAATTTCAATCTGTCTGTCCTTCTGTAACTTTTTTGTGCGCACGTTTTCTTTGGAACCTAATATGAAATTTGGTACACGTACTTATATATTATAATGAGATCTGAAACTAGATTATATTTTGAGCTTGTCCCGGTGAAGCCTTGGGTGGTAAATAGAAGTAAATAAGTAACGCAAGTCAGTAAAAAATTAAGAACTTGATGTTTGGTGTATATACTAGAAGCCAAAGTCTCAAAATTTTTTATGACATCTGCCGCCCACATCATGAACGTAGAAGTCAAACAAGGATATCCTCTATCCCCTCGACTGTTCACCACAGTCTTAAATGAAGTGATAGAAAGCACAATAATGAATAATCAAAATTTCAATGAAAACGCTGACACGACAAGACCCCGCCTCGTGTTTTCATACGCCGATGACATACTCATCATCACTGAAGAAGAACAAGACATTTAATTTCTAAGAACCATGACACCAAATCTGGACTTCGCTGGAATGAAAATAAACTTCAGGAAGAGAGAGTCTCACTGACAAGAACGAGCCCAACCAGTGGGGAAGAATACAAAAGAGGAGACTATACCCTGAGAACCACGAACAGAATGAAATAGCTAGGAACATATCTAAAGAATCAACTGAAAAGGAGAGAAACAGTGAGGGAAAGAATCAAAACGGCCTACAGAGTCACAAGAGCTATACTACCTTTCATTGAGGCAAATAAACCACCATGGAATCTAACTAAAAATATATACACGACCCTCATAATGTCTACGATGGCATACATAGTCAAAAACGCAGCAACGACAAAGGTGAATAGGGTAAATCTAAGAAGATCCGAAAAGGACATTGTACAACTAACTACTAGCAAAAACAGAAAAACCACGAAAACGACATAAAATGTCAGCATTACTAGAGGGGAAGACAATAATTAAAAGAATCATACGCAATGAGATACTGGGCACACGTCTAAAGAAGAAACACAACACACCTACTAAAGAAAGCGTTAAGAAGCGAAGACTTAACAGCAACAAACTGAAAATAGAGACCCCTGCTACATATGAATAACAACAATCGGGAGGATTTAGAATAGGCTAGAAAGGGATTATACTCACTGGAAAAAAACGGCAAAACAAAAGACAGAAGACAATAAAGAATTATCAAGGATATCCACACTACCAGATACAGAAACAGAAGAAACAGAAAACTCAGAAGAAGAATGGGAGAGAAGATGATCACAGACAGAAACTAAAAAGAAACATCTCACAAACACCTGAAATTTAAAAGACTACACTTCCTATCCGATGATAACAGATGGAAATTAAGAAGAAGCATCTCACGAACACCTACATGTCCCATCCTATATTCCTACCCCATGCGTCATGTGGCTCTCGCTGCTGACAACAAGCATGTCCAACGTCCAATCCAGCGTATGCAGCCGGTCCGGCGGTATATAAAAGTATCGGGGGTTTGTTCTGGCACACAGTTGGATCGTCCGCTGGTCGGTCGGGTGGAGCCGCCCAGTCAAGGCATGATTATGTAATAGACGACTGAGCGACTGCATTTAGCCGTTCGGCGGGCGATCGGGCTGCGTGGTGAAACAAATCTCTATGCCTGGAATCGGCAGCAATGACCACCTTACGCTGAAAAATCAATCAATCAATCAATCTGCCACCCACACCGTCACGCCCGCTCCAATATCAAAGGAGTTAACAAAATAAAATTAAGATATTGTTGAAATTACGTACACGTATGTATTATATAGTAGCAAATAAGCTAATGAGGGCCCAGAAACTACGAATTTCGTGTATGTACTAAAAGCTAAAGTTTAATATTTTGTGACATCAGCCACCTCCACCGCCACCTCCACTCCCTTATTATTGGGGTTAACAAAATGAAATTGTGATTGAGTGTATGTACCGGAACAAACGTTCTAAACAAAATTTTTGGCATCGGCTACTATAAACTTGGTGTAGACGATTTCGATTATCATCTTCATCCTTAGTGCTACATCCCTATGTGAACCTCGACTTTCACTAGTTTCTGTGTCCATTCCTGCCGATTCCGCTACTCTTGCGTCCAATTCCTTGCATCGATTTTTCGTGCATCCCAATCGACACCATTCTTCCACCGTAATCTTGACCCACCGCGGCTTCTGGCTCCCGCTGGATCCGAAACCATGATCTTTCTTAGAGGGTAATTGTTATCAGCTCTATTGACATGCCCTGCTCACTTGAGTCATCCTAACCTTATGCTTGTTACCACATCCGTACCCTTTGCCACCTGTTTGTATTTCTCATAGAACTCAAAGTTGTAACGACGGCGCCAGACACTATTGTCACATACTCTTCGAAAGATCCGCCTCGGGATTTTCCTTTCAGAAGTTTGGAGTAGGGTTTCATCAGCTTTACTCAGGGTCCATGTCTCGAATCCATACATTAGAACCGGAAGTATTAACGTTTTATACAACATTAGCTATGTCTTAAATGATAATTGCCTGCTTTTGTGGAGTTTTCCAAGTCCAAAATAGCACGTGTTGGCAAGTACTATTCTGTGTTTTATTTTCTTGGACACATTATTTTTATTATTTACTGAAGACACCAGGTAAGTAAATCTTTGCATTACCTCAAAGTTCGATCGATAATTATCGACAGTCATACCTTAAAGGTAGCTACTCACACGCCTACCGCAGGGGCAATCTAGGGTGCAGGGCGGACGGGGCAATCTAAGAGGCTTCTCTACACACGTACCTGCCGTTCAGTGTTATAGTGAATGTCAGAGGTGTCGCTTTGCTGCCTTGGCTGTTTTCATGGTGGTAACGCAAAAAAAAAGATAAAGGAAGTACTAGGTGAAGAAGTGGTTACACATGTGGGGCCGGTCTTTATAGACTTCTATCACTCGCGTCCAAACTTCATGCTCTTGATCCTTGTCTTTTTCCATTATATTCGTATTTACCTCAAAGTTGCACAATACAAACAAGCACTCCACACGTCTTTCGCTAGAAAACTGAGTCGAAATTGCCCCAATCACACTACATACACGAGTTGCGGCAGGGCAGCTGGAGCTGATCTAGGAAGCTAGGAAGCCAGGAAGGTCCGGTGCGGCCTGCCGCCCAGCAAAGGAAGCAATCTAGGAAATTGCCACTGCTTGCCTACACACGTCACAAACAAGGAGGCAATTAAGGGTCAACCCCAATCTACACCCTAGATTGCCCCTGCGGCAAGCGTGTGAGTAGCTACCTTAACGATGCTGTCATCTACTGCCATGTGGAACGCGTCAATGTTGTACTCCATGGCGATTTCAATTATTATATTGTTAAATTTCTATGCACAATTAATTATTTCCACATACTAGAGTGCAATAAAAGATCAAATTGTTTCCATTTAAAGAGGCTTGGATGGGACGTGTGGATGTGGAATTAGTGATTCCTTTGGCAGTGTTTTTTTATCTATTGTTAAAAATATGTGTATGTTTACATATGGATACCTGGAATATGCTTGGCTAAATTCCAACTATGTGTTATACTCCCACATTTTAAAAAAATGGTTAAATGAGAGTTTTAAAATACTTTTGTTTTTGATTTATGTTTCATTTGCTCCTTCTCTAGAAAAATGTCTAGTATTTCTCATACGCATCTGGAAATTTTAAATACTAAATTGTAGTATTCGTTTTATTAAGTAATCATTTTCTTAAAATCCGTTAATTTCTTTGGAAACTATAAATATATAATTAGAAGTGTTATTTACAACTCTTCCAATATAACTACTTTAAGAGGTTGTAGATAAATGTTTACTGTTACCTTAAACAATATGATATATTTCAAGGGTATATTTTTAGGCTGATTTTATTCCATTATTAGTAAAAATACTAATAAAATTTTGCACTGTTTTCATGCATACAGACTAATTGACTGAGACATATTTTCAATTTCCAGTAAAGTAAACGTAAAACTGCAACGCATAATGGAACCAAAATAGTTCATAGTTATTGGTCAAGACAATAATTAAGGCCAAATTGTTCGGTCGTAATAGCAGCCTTTCAGAAATCAAGCGGAGATAACCATAAGACAGGTATCTAAATCCCTGTCTCTACGTATAGTTCCATTATTATGTCACTATTACTCCACTTCCTGGCCATTTTCATGCTCTAGTATGCAAAGCGTAATAGCTTATTGAACAGTGAATGTGCTGTTCGTACAAGATAATGTCATATTACAAAGCCGATTAAATAAATAATGCAATTTTGCTGTTTACGCCCGCTTGTTGTCGAATCGTGATGATATTTAAGGATTTATTGTTGACAATACAATTTATAATTGTTGTCGTTTAAGCAATAAAGCGTTGCAATGTCTTTTATAATATTTGATATACCACGTGCTGACAAAGAAATTAACATAGTAAAAACCAGCTAAATATTTATTAGTATTATTTTAAATTAAATACTAGTTCTCTTTCTTTTATTCACCAGGTGGTACCCCTATTTTTTTCATCCATTTCTAATAACAGAATTTTTTTGGAATGCAATCGTGAAAAATAGTGCGACCTTTCTGAGAGAAATGATAATAGCCATACAACTCTAGGTAATATGATATTACATTTGGAAAGTGCACACACACACACTGGCAATTGCCGGCATGTTAAAAAAATCCCCATTACCCTAAACTACCCCCATTTCAAAATTATTTAATGTGATACCAACTTATTTTTTAACTTTTGTTTAATTATTATTGTAAACAAGAAACGCAGCATAATTTTCAGACCCATAAGCTGTTTTACTAACCTCATAATAAGTGTTCGAAATGTTCGTCATTTCTGTCCACATACAGTGAATTCTTCTCGTACTTTCTGAAATACGGAACCCTGATCTTCATTCCTGAGTAATTCGTTGCCGCAAATCTGCAATGTTTTCGGGCGGGGTTTTGTATACAACTGACTTAAGGTGACCCCATAGAAAGAAATCTGGGCTGGGCAAGTCAGGGGATCTGGCTGGCCGGCCAGCCAGATCCCCTGACCCATTGAGTGGCCATGGCCACTCAATGGGTCCTCTTTGTCCGATCCATCTATTTGGGATGCGATAATGTCTGCTACTTCGTTTTACACAAATAACAAGTGACGCTTTTAATGGTTGTAATAAATCCTACGTAGTCTAATAAGTTGGTATTACATTAAATAATTGGGGTAGTTAAGGGTAATGGGGATTTTTTAACATGTCGGCAATTGTCAGTGTGCGCCTACCAAATGTAATATCACATTACATATATTTTTATGGCTATTATCACTTTTTTTTATAAATATTTAGTTTTTTTCATTTCTCTCAAAACTTTTCCTTTCAAGGTCACACTATTACGATTGCGTTCCAAAAAAAATCTGCTATTACAAATTGATGAGAAGAATTAGGGGTGCCAGAAATTATAAACTTGAGGTGGCTGGGGGTGAGGGGGTGAATTTTGGATCACACCTTTCTCGCTAAAATGTGTCCCCCCCGACATTGAAGAAAATGCCGTTTGGTGCAAAAAATAGTCTTTAACGGTTATTGAAGGTGGCTCGTTTTAAAAAAATCACCTGGTATATTGATGAGTTGCTTCTATATATTAGCCTCATATTAATAAACAATTATACGCATAAGGAAGGTGAGACTTCCAACTTTAAAATGACTCGTTAGTTTTTCAATTTGTGTACATTTTGTTTGTCTAAGCAAAGGGTTTTTCACGTGCCAACTGCTGCAAAATTCGTATTCAGGCGCGGGCAATCTTTCGCCGCGCTTCATCCAATATCTCCACTTCACTAAATTTTAATAGATAATCCGTGGCATTAGACGAAATTCTTGTAGATACAGTTTTTGCGTGAAGATGTATGCTCTTTCTGAAAATATTTTATTTTTTTTCTACCTTGACCCATTTTTGAAATTTTAGGTAAATACCGAAGAAACAAAGTTCTTGAATTTTTTTTTAATGTTGCCGCTCTGGAAATCATGAAAACGTGATGTTAATGTTTGCAATTCAAATAACTCATAAAAGAAAAACTATCCGCCTCCGATTTATTTAGAGGTAAATATTTCTAATGACTGGGCTATAACCAAAGTTTTTTATCGCCAGTAGTCCTTTCCCTGACCAGGTTTTCATTGGGCCATAGAGTGTAAAGATTTTGACTACAGATTCTTAATTAGAAACATACAGAGATTTATTTTCATTTTTTTTTGTTCGACTACTACTTTTACGTAGAAAAATGAACACTTTACTAATAAAATTCTAAACACTAGTAATACTACATACGATAATTGATGGTTTTGAAAGTTGAAGAACCAATGTAGATCATTTATTGATGTGTTTTAGCCAAAGCATTGATTAAGTAGTAATCAATGGCCAAAGTAACCCTTGTAATGAAACACATTCTTTATAGGATTTTGCAAACAGCAGAAAGAACTTATTTATGAGAACTAAAAGAAAAACTATTTGAAAATCATTGATTCTGGTATATAGGCTCCATTACTAGTTAGGTAATACACGGGTGAATATCTGTTTTTTCATTCAGTCCATGTCAAAGGTTAATATAAAAAACTTCGGAGCCGACCCTAGGCTACCCTAGATCTAACGCCGCGCCAGGAGGTTAATAGAAGACTGGACCCGCTCCCAGTTCATTGACTACTGGGCTTTCTACCCAGGACTCCGACAAGCGAAGCTCCTCATCTCAAGGCCCTTGCCGGAGAGAACAAAGCAAATTCTGCGACTAAGCAGGAAGCGAGTCAGAGTCGTGATAGGTCTCTTGACGGCTCTTTCAGGAAACATCTGCACACCATGGGGGTGGTGGATCACTCCGACTTCCATCCACGTCCTTACTTCTTGCCCTAGGTTGATGAACCTGAGGCACAAACACTTCGGCATTGACTTTCCAGTGCTGGAGGAAATAAGAAAATCCCCCATAGGAAGGATTCTGGCCTTTGGACTAGAATCCGGCCTGACTGGATGCTTTCAATAATTTTGGTTAGCGGTTGCACAATGGGCCACAAGGCCTGAGTGCGGCGACCTTTCGTCGCCCCGCTATAAGAAGAAGAAGAAGAAGAAGAATATCCAAAATTTGGTAATTGTCTTGGTGTGGAAACTAGTGTTGCAATGAGAATTGTCCAATAAGAAAGACAAATTCATTTTAGTATTTTAATTGCTAGCATAACCAGAATTCAGGTTATCGAAAGAATGCAAAGATTGTAAATCAATAATTTTACAAATAGTTTTTCTTTTAGTTCTCATAGATAAGTTTTTTCTGCTGTTTGCAAAATCTTATAAAGAATATATTTCATTACAAGTATAAGCAAAGAAATAATTCACTTTTAAACATGTATAGAGTATATAGGCTCCATTATTAGTTAGGTAATACATAGGTGAAAATCTGTTTTTTCATTCAGTCAGTGTCAAAAATTAATATCAAAAACTTGGTAGTTGTCTTGATTCTTGCATGAAACATCGTGTGAGTGGCTTTGTGCCTTTCTCATGAGCTCCAGAATAAGGGCGAAAAACGTTTCAAAGGCTAAGCATTTCCAAGAAATAGAATGATAGATTTCATGAAAATGTAAGTAATCCATTTGAATGAACATTTTTCCAAAAGACGAATTATGTAAATAAATTCATTTTAGGCCTTTGTTCTCATTTTAACGGAATATTCATAGCCGTAGAGGGTTATGTGGATATTGGTTTACTCTGTATAACCGTAGGGGACTGTGTGGAACCTAGTGTTTCAATGAGAATTGTCCAATAAGAGAGACAAATTCATTTTAGGATTTTAGTTGCTAGCATAACCAGAATTCAGGTTATCGAAAAAATGCAAAGATTGTAAATCAATAATGTTACAAATAGTGTTTCTCTTAGTTCTCATAGATAACTTTTTTCTGTTGTTTACAGAATGCTATAAAGAATATGTTTCATTACAAGTATAAGCAAACAAGAAATAATTTACTTTTAAAAAGTAACCCTTTTCAAGCTACCTAACCTGGCTTTAAGGGATGTTTGAAGATTTATGAGATTACTGTTAGGTTATTGTCTTTATTAGCTGGTCTAATATACTTGTAACACACGGATTATAAAAGCTGTTGAACTATGGATTTATCTCTTAATAAAACAATTACCCAAGTCCAAATTAGTTATGGCTAACAATTTGGTTGTTATAATTGTACTTGAAATTACTAATCTTTTATACCTAGCTATGATTAGAAATTAATTTAATTAGTACGTATATTAAAATATCTGCGTAAAAAATAGGTGTAAGACATTATTAAGTTTCTCTCGGGCAATTTCAAATTGTTCAATAATTACAAAAATTAAAATGTTTTTGCAAAGAGTAATTGTAAATTAATGTCCGGTAATGATAACTTTACATTTTATTGCGTTTGAGAAATATATATTTATTACTTTTCCTTAATATTTTTAAAATTATGAAAGTTGTTTATTTGTCTACTAATAATATCGTAATATATTTCACAGTAACACGAAATTAGTGAAAAATTCCGAGAAATAATAAAAGTTTCATATTTACGCATTTATTATAATATGCATTATATTTTTATTTATTATATTTTTCTACACCTACTTAATTATATGGCAATTATTAGCATTTATTTTTGTGAAAATTCGTACCTATAATTCACTACAGTGAATTATCGATTCATAATTCACTGCATCCGGCCAATCACAAATACAAATTCAAAAACACTATTTCGCCGATTCAATGATATTTTAAAAACAAGTGTATCGCCATATCGTTTGTTTACGTTTGCCAACATATGCACTTCTTATGAGTGGGTACCGATTAATGTTATCAAATTTCAGTCTAATTTATTTGTTGTTTAATAGGTGTATAAAAAGCATATTATTACATTCGGGATTATGACCATTATTTACTCAAACGGTTTGCGCCACTCGCCTGCGGCTCGTGGGCTCAAACATCATCTTCGTGAAAAATGGCTATCATCATCGCTCATATAATAATATACTATTTTAGAAAGAATGAGAGAGAGAGAGGATTATATATTCTTTTTCGAAGGTATATATATTTTAGTGGAACATATCATTGGAATTTTGATTAACATTGTTTACAGTGCTTAATTGAAAAGTGGGATGTCACGTCGGATAGTAAACATAATTTCACATTTACTCCGTCGATTGGGGCGTCGTTGGATAGGTGTCCTAAATTGCAACAAACACATTATGGAACTTTATAATTTTAACCCCTCATTGACGAGATATTCGCTTTCAAAATCATAATCAAGGCATCCCCTCCTTTCTAGTTTCTTAATTGTCGGTGCAAAGAATTTCCGAATGTAGCTTTTAGAGTACTTTCAATAAAAATTATAACAGATGCTGTAGCAAGAGTAGTTTCTGAAGATTTTGAAATTACTATTTTTAGAGAACGAGTAAATTTGTCAAGGTGAAATGGCTCTTAATTGTAGGTGTATCGCATAAGAAAATTTTAGTGGTTACGGTTACGGAACCCTATTATGTGCTTATTCAACACGCTCTGCATCTTTCTCTAGATTTTGAATAATATATCATACGCTTAAAATTTATTCTATTTGCGATCTTAGAAGTGTACAAAACAGGAGCTTTGATATACTGTTGCTGTTAAGGCCGTTAAAATTTCTTACAATTGGAAAACAATCGGAAGTAAGAGCATGATCTACACATGAGGCCTTTTAATCAAATGTTATACCTAAATCTCGCTATACAGTTAGTCGCTTTAAAGTTTATCCAATTAAAGCACAATCTAAGATAAATAAATGCATCTTATTGCTGAAGGTCATGATATTGCCATTTACTGTATTTAACGATATTTTATTTTTAATCTCGCAATCTTCAATAATTTTGGTATTATAGTAGTTTCATGTCATCCACATACTGTAGATGATTTACTTTTAGATCACAAATAATATAATTCATAAAGGCGTTAAGTAGAGTGGGTCCAGGTTAGTCTCTTGAGGAACAGCTCATGTTACTAAGATTAAAACAGACTGATGGTGATAATATCCTACACAGATTTACAATTTTCGATTTAAAAAAAATATAACGTATTCAGTAAGTAGAAAATATCAATTCTAACTCTGAAATCCGTTATCAATTGATTCTGATATGAATTTTGTTATGCAAACAAGATTTGTGGTAGTAAATCTGTTTTTGATAAATGCATGATGAGACTCACTTCGAACATTCGATAGTAGTATGTAATGTATATTAAATTTGTCTATTGTAATTACAGATACTTTTTGAGTATTAAAGTCGGTAATCGGTCTGTAATTGAGTACATTAGCACGTTCATGTTCTTTTAAATAGGTATACTCTTGGTTGTCTTCGATATAGTTGAGAATGTTGCCCATTTTTAACCATTACCGTAAAATTATATAAGATGTAGCGTATTTTGATGCTGAACATTTATAAAACCGCATTTAATTTCCACTATGGTTAGATGGTAGCCATAATCTATATATGCCTAGCAACTCACTTAAGGAATACAGTCGTTATCTGAGGTGTCTATTTATGTTTGTTATTATTATTGAGCAAATATATACTTTTGATATGTGACATGAATGCAAATAAATATATACTTTATCGACCAAGTTTAATATATAACTCTAGTAAATGAAATAACAATATTTGAACATATATCAAATATATTTAAATGGAAAATATCAAAAAATGTGTTATCTACTACCAATTTCTATTATGATTTTCCTGTTTATTTTAGCAACAAATCATTTTATTATTAGTAAATACATAAAGATTAACTAATTATATTATTTTGTAACATACAAAAACTATAAAAAAGTATTTCCACATTATGTTACGTGAGTTATGGACATGACTAATATGAGAACAAATAAGATGAATATGTTTGGCTGGGAGTTATTGCCAACTCATATCAAATTTTATATCCTAAGATATGTATTAATACTCGTAAATTCAAGTAAATAATAATAATAATACTCGTTTAGCAGTGTTAAAGACTTTAAGTTAGTATCGCACTCAGCCGTGATATATGACATAATATTGTCGAATGTGCGATACAGAAAATAAAGGTCAGCTAGAAAGCAGCATAGATTAGAAAACGTCTATCGAAACGATTTGAATATGGAGAATAGCATCAGTTTTGATATTATTTTCTGTGAACATTCAATAATTCTTTGGATCAGGTTCTTGGACATTGATCACTGTACTGAAATACACAGGATGCACCGTTGAAGTTTATAATTTTTAGCCAACACGTTTTAATTAAAGAAAAAGATACTTTCAGTTATATCCACAATAAACACCCATGAAATATCGTTAGTCTAAAGCTTTAAATAAGTCGTTGGCATTGTTGATTGATTGATCGATTGATTGATTGATTGATTGATTGATTGATTGATTGATTGATTAATTGATTGATTTGCCAACGTAAGGTGAGCATTGCTGCTGATTCCTGATATCCAATCTGGAGATTCGCTCCAACACCCAGCTCGATCGCCCGCCGAACGGCCAAATGCAGTCGCTCAATCGTCTATTACATATTCATGTCATCACTGGGCGGCTACACCCGACCCACCCGACGGACGACCAAAACGCGTGCCGGAAAAAGACTTGAATATTTTTATATATACAGACTGTCTATTTTACGAGGGCCACACCAAATATCTCGCTTAATATCTATTGTAGAAGAACAAAGTTTTAGAAACAGTTATCCCATTTTTTGTGAGCTATATTTCAGTAAAAAGAAATTTGAAATCCATAGCCTACTTTATGAGATATATTACAAAAACCTGATAAATAGGAAAACCACAAATAAGAATAATAACGTGTAACAAAAAAATCGAAAAATGCAGTTGGCTTTGACATACGCTATTGTGCAAAAATGAAAAATACATATCTCAAAGTATTCCATGACGCCATTAATTCCGTTATTTTTTTCTCATTCCAACGATATAAAACATGTCACAGAAATTTTAACCGATAGTGTCAATATTTAATATTTTACGAATACCACAATTCATATAATTGAATCGTAACAATCAGCTGTGCCATAATTAGTGAAAAACAATGTATACAGTTATTAATAAATTTGACAGATTGTCACTGTTGTATGTTGTATGTTGCGTTGTCGAGTTCTAAGACAAATTTTATATCAGTAATTATGGTGTACACCAATAATAACAAATTCGATATGATTAGCATTTATTGTCAGTGCAATTTTGACGCTGAGATGGCAGTCACGGTTTACGGAGATAGATTTCCAGATGCTCCGCAGCCAAATCGAACTATGTTTAGGAAGTTAGTTCAAAATCTAAAAACGCACGGTTCATTTTCAAAAAAAGTAGTGAGGCGAGCGCATGTTGCGGATAATGTAAGAAAAGTGAATAGAGTAATGAATTATGTTAACCAAAATGAGGAAACCTCTTTGAGACAAATTCAGAGAAACTGTCGCATAAAAAAAGACAGTGCAAGAAAAATATTGAAAAAAAAACGGATTTCGATGCTACAAAATGAGGAAAGTTCAACATTTAAATGAGGGAGATAAGCCAAGGAGAGTAAGATTTTGTAGATGGTTATTAAATAAGAAAAGGAATGACGCGCTGATATGTAGCAAAATTCTTTGGTCGGACGAATCAAATTTTTCTAATAATGGATTTTTCAATAGAAATATGCATTATAAGTGGACACGAGAAAATACACATTGGTGCAGAGAGACTGCTTTCCAAGAAAGATTTTCTACGAATGTTTGGTTGGGTCTTTTAGGGACTAAAGTAATTGGACCTTATTTTTATGATGGCAAATTAACCGCTCGTAGATACCTTAATTTCCTGCAAAACGAATTTCAAGATTTTCTTTATGAATTAACAGTGGCAGAAAGATTAAATTATTCATATTTTCAACAAGATGGGGCTCCACCTCACACTGCTGTAATATGTACAAATTATTTAAATCAAGTTATGCCAGATAGCTGGATAGGCACCTATGGACCCATTCTATGGCCAGCTCGATCGCCAGATATTACTCCCTTGGATTTTTTCGTCTGGGGTTACATTAAAGACAAGGTATTTCAAACTGCCCCTGAAAATATTGAGGACATCAAAACCAGAATTCGAAAACGCATGTGAGGCAATTACTCCTGAAATGCTCCAAAATGTAATGCGTGACGTGTCTCGTAGAGCACGTTTATGTGTCAGAATGCATGGTGCACAATTTGAGCATTTGTAGTTAGAAAAATAAATACACACAATTTCTTTTCAATATAGTAGTAGGTAGTACTGTTATACATAGTTCTTCGTTTTTTTTCTTTGGATGTTCGTTTTGTACTTGTATTTTTATTTATGAGATATTTATTGGTTTGTATTAAATTGTAATAAATAATTACGGAATTATAATTATTATAAAGTGAATTTTTACTATTATGGCACAGCTGATTTTTACGATTCAATTATATGAATTGTGGTATTCGTAAAATATTAAATATTGACACTATCGGTTAAAATTTCTGTGACGTTTTATATCGTTGGAATGAGAAAAAAATAACGGAATTAATGGCGTCATGGCCTACTTTGAGATATGTATTTTTGATTTTTGCACAATAGCGTATGTCAAAGCCAACTGCATTTTTCGATTTTTTTGTTACACGTTATTATTCTTATTGTCTCTGCCGTCAACTTTCATTCCTTTAACTTTTTTCGTATCTCCTCAAATAAGGAAGCTATAACCGTTTGTGGTTTTCCTATTTTTCAGGTTTTTGTAATATATCTCATAAAGTAGGCTATGGATTTCAAATTTCTTTTTACTGAAATATAGCTCACAAAAAATGGGATAACTGTTTCTAAAACTTTATTCTTCTACAATAGATATTAAGCGAGATATTTGGTGTGGTCCTCGTAAAATAGACAGTCTGTATATTAACCATTCCACAGGTAAATGTCCATTTACGGCGAAAAAGCGATTTTCTGCGGGTTATGAGAAAGATGCCCGAGAGAATACTTTGCACGCCCTGTATATTGGTTTATTTTTTGAGTAATTAGTTTTAGTTTTAATTGCCGCCTGCCAATTCCGGGTAACTTTTCAATTTCATGATTTCTGTTTAATACCTTTCCAATTTCAATTTTAATTTTTTTTTTCATTGTAAGTAAAGAAATAGACTACACTAATAAACTGAACTACCAGTTACAACTCATCTGTTTCATCCACAGCTGGCGTTAATAAATTAAGTTAATATATTAAGTTAAGTTAATGAATTAAGATAAAAGAGCTTAGCTTTCTGTAATTGCCTGGTTTGTGGTTGTTGGTCTATCCTCTGTTTATTTATTTACACTTCATTTTGTATATCTGTCACTTATGACATGATGCACTTTATACCTAGTCACTGGCCCCATTGCACATGTTCACTTTCTTTTAGCAGAGTTCTGATGTTGCCAGATGTTTGTACCTTTTGTCGAGTTGTTTATATACGCTTTTAGTGATGCTATAATCAAATATCAAATATAAACTATACGAAATAGCGAAATTGATGCTAATTTATATAAGCTTCAATTCAACACATTTTCGCACGTTTTCTCATCGTTTTTACCCGAGTTTATTCGAGATTTTGTGGGATCCACTTAAATCGCGTCTGCCTCCGTCGATGGCCGAAATAATCTTCCTCTGATCCTGGAGTAGTAGAACTGGGTACAAAACTAAAAAGAAAATTTGATCCACCATAACTTCCCGGGCTGGAATCCTGAAGCATCATAAACACCCTTGAAGTATCGTTCGTGTAAAACTTTAAATAAGTCTTTGGCATTGTTGGCCCCAAATGCGAAAAACGAATGACCACTTCCGCACCGGGTGATTGCCTTCTCCCTCTTGAGAAGAGTTTCCTTAAGATACCTATCTAGACAGTAAATTAGTTGCAAATATGCCCGTCCAGGGTGGGTTTAGAAGCATTTCAAAGGTGGCCACTTTTATAGAATTTTTTTACAGTACGCTGTTAAAGTCTAACATTTTTCTTGGCACCCTATATATGCATATCAATTGCGACTAAATTTTCACTGTTTGCCCGGCCACTTAATTCTATATTTGCATATGTAATTTTATATTGCATGGTAATTACAGTCAATTAAAATTAATGAGAGTGGTATTTATCTTACTTCTTTCTTTCACACTTTAACAAGTACTGTTTATTTAAAATGTTAAGTGTCATAGATTAGGTTATATTTTAAATTCGAATTAAGTAATTATTATAATTTTACATAAGTATAACATTTTTATAAATAAATTTACAATGATAATTTCCGGCTGCAAATACTACTCCTTTTAACTGCTATATGGGTTATTCTCCGAAAATATCGAAAAATTATAAAATAAAGTAAAAAATGATTACCAGTTATGTAATATTGAATAAAAAGCTTCATTAGATCTGAAATCGTGACTATACTCTTTCGTCTCGCATGTAGTGTTCCAACATCAGTCATGGAAGAGAGAAATTCAAGCAAGAAATTCATAGCCTAGAATGGTTATACATTTTCGAGCCGTTTTGAAAACTCCGTGTCACAAGAGTAAATCCCTTGTCTTTTATAAAATGCAAGACTAGTCATATCTTTTTGATATAATAATTTACGTTATAAGTTCCGTATGTGACTTATTACAGTACGAGTTGTTTTACAAACGAGGCGACGCAGGAGGAGGAGACCTACCTTACGTGTATAATATTTTATTTCATACTGTACTGTCTTTTCAATTATTTAATTTCTTATATTTTTGAGTAAAAAAGTCAAAGTCAAAATTAAAAAACAATAGCTTACTAATAATAACAATAATATGATAGTGTTGTTAGGTAACAGATACTAATTCGTTTAATATTTTTCACGTAAATATACAATGCCTTAGAAACAAAGTAACTGAATTTAATGCATTTTTGATGGATAATTATTTTGATATCTTATGTATTAATGAGCATTGCCTCGTTGAGGATGAATCTAAATTTGTAACAACTTGATGACTATAATTTAGTTTCAAATTTTAGTAGAATAAATAGCATTCATGGCGGCGTTGCAATTTTCTGCCGAAAAACATATAAGTGTTCCCCTATAACTCAAATTAATAAACTTTCCGTTGACTTTCATTGTGAACTGTCTGCTGTTGTTTGTGACAATTTTGTGATAATAACTGTATACAGATCCCCTACTCTTGGGGATTTTGATATATTTTTGCAGAAGCTTACGTGTACTTTAAACTTTATCACTCAAAAAAACAAAAATGTGATTTTCACTGGTGATTTTAATGTTCATTTTAATAACCCTGATAAACATGTTCATGCACTTATAAATTTATTCAATTCTTTTGGTTTTGTCGCATGTAATGATGCTCCTACTCGCCTGGGCAATTGTTTAGATAATATATTTATAAACTTTAGTCTTGATACTTGTAATTTGCAATTATTTGAAACATACTTGTCTGATCATCTTGGTATAAATTTAAGTATAATCAATTGTAAGCCTCCACGATAATCTAAGAAAATTTCTTACATACCCATTTCTGACATAGGTTTGTTTAATTTAAACAGATATCTGCAGCAGCTTGATTGGGAATTTATCGATGATTCTTTGATAAATATTGATGTTAAATCTGAATTTTTCTTGGATAAAATTACTTCTGCTCTGGACATGTTTTTCCCAGTTAAGTCCAAGGTTTTAACCAGTGACAAGAAAGTTAATTTAATTTGGTACACTGATCATTTGAGACAATTGAGAGAGACACTACATTTTCTTCTTGATATTTATAAGACAAATCCTACTAGCGATCTAAAAAAATTGATTAATGACAAAAAACGGATTTATAAAAATGAAATATTAAACACCAAGAAAGCAGCAAACGATAATTATATTCGTCGGAATAAGAATCAGCAAAATGCAATGTGGAATTTGATTAATATAAGCAAAAATAAAACAGATAATTCGTCAGAAATTATTTCTCCTGATGAGTTTAATAATTATTTTGGAAACATCGCTCAAAATTTAGTTAACTCCTTGTCATCTGCCACCGACAATTTTGAAAATTGTTTCACAAGTTCCATAAAAACCGGTGCTGACAAGGATTTTATTTTTACTGAAGTCACTTACAATCAAGTCCTAGATGTAATCGCCAACCTGAAAAATAAACAGAGTAAAGATGCTTATGATATCAACATGAAAATTCTCAATTGCATCAAATACATTATTATCATTCCACTCACGAAACTAATTAATGAATGCATCAGAAAGAATGTGTTTCCTAAATATCTCAAACTGTCAAAAGTGTTACCTTTGCTTAAAAAAAACTGTATTGATGATCCGGCTAATTACAGACCTATTTCCATCGTGCCATTATTTGCCAAAATATTTGAGGACAAAGAATTTGTGCATGTGCAATTTTTAGACCTAAGTAAGTCTTTCGACTGTGTGCCTCACAATATTTTAGTGAACAAACTGAAATTTTATAAATTCTCTATCTATCTATCTATCTATACCGATGTTTCGGAGAGGAGTCTGTCTATAAGGTCGGTAAGTATCTAATGTTAAAAAGATTTACTCTAACCTACCACAATTTGTCTGCTAACTTATTTCTGATATTTAATTATTCATTCATACATTATTTATATTTATAAATTACAATTTTTCATTTTTTCTACTTTTCATTTTTTTTATAAATTCTCTGAGGGCAGCAGAAAATTGATTATGTCATATTTAACTGATCATCATCAATTTGTTCATTTTAATAACGCTAATTTGGGTAAGATTGATATTAAATTTGGTGTCCCTCAGGGTTCTGTTTTGGGACCGGTTTTATTTCTTATTTATGTTAATGATTTGCCAAATAGTAGTCCGTTAACAAATTTCACTCTCTTTGCTGACGACACGACATTGGCTCATTCCCATACTGATTGTAATATTTTATTAGCAGAGGCTCAAAACAGCCTGTCCATGGTTCATAACTGGTTTTTAATAATAAGCTAGTATTAAATAATGATAAGACAGAGACTATGATTTTTTCGTTACGACAGCACTCTGTACAGATGACCTCCAACTGTGTTAAATTCTTAGGCATTATTTTGGACAGTAAGCTGACATGGGAGGAACACACGTCCTACATCTGCAAGAATGTATCACGTAATATTTTCTTATTACGCAATTTAAAAAATCGTTTGTCACAATCAACGGTTCTAATGGTATATCACGCAATAATTCAGTCTTCCATCATCTATGCCATATTAATATGGGGCCACTCGGCACATACCTCAACAGTTTTTTCATTGCCAAGAAAGACTGTCAGAGTCGTTGCTGGGTTATCATATAGGGATGATTGTATTAATGCTTTTAAAAAACTTAAGATACTTACCTTGCCATGTGCTTATATTCTACAGTGCCTTGTCCATGTTAAAAATAACTTAAACAATTACATAACATGTGAAAGGGTCCATACGTACTCAACTCGTAATAGGGGTAATATATATTTGGATTTTTTGCGACTTTCAAAAACCAGAAACGGGACATGCTATTATGCAGTAAAATTTTTCAATGTGTTACCGAATGCTGTACAATCACTTGATTGTACTCGCTTCAAATACGTAATTAAACGATTCCTCCTTGATAATGCATTCTATGATTCAGACGAATTCCTGTTGACTGATTTTTCCCGTTTAATTTTATAAACTTACTCTTGTATGATCATGATTACTTGTTCATTATTCTATGTGCTATATTGTTATTGTTATTTACTCTATGTGTTATTTATTTGTTTTATTTATTGTTCAATTTTTTTTTTTATCTAAGACAACCACTATTTTTTGTTGGTTTCTTGCTATATTTTTATTTTTATTTGACGTGTCAAAGCATAATTTGTGTTTATATGACCAATAAAGATCTATCTATCTATCTATCTATCAGATACTGAAGTAACACATTACAGTATCAGAAACTATAATGTTCGATTTACCGGCCGCAAGTGAATCCGATAACTAGTCATTTACCGGAACTATGAAATAAAAGTATCAAACTGCATTCATATTGACACCTGATATTCTCCATATCAACATTAACACATAAACATGTTGTTTTGACTATAAGTCATTTTCTTTCTTCTGATCCGAAAGTCGAAATTCACGTTTTCCAGGGAATGACCCATATTCGCAATTTTCATACTGCCCAACTGGTTGGGTTTGTATTCTATTCTCGCTCAGTTCGCCAGCATTAAATTTCGCAGATAATTGTCAACTGTGTTTACGGAATCACTCTACAGGTCGCAATCCTTCATGTGGATCCACTTGATTTTTTGATATTATTGACCCTGATCCTTATAGACCAAGATCCCAGAGCCGCCAGACCTACGTCATTTTAGCAAAACTAATATTTTGAGTAGTATGGTATGTGGTTAAGAACGTATGCATAATTGCTAGCTTGAAAGTGGGGCCCTTTTACAGGTAACCAGGTGCTGAAGATACATAAAAACACTGCGAACTTACGTCATTGTATGATGGCTGGTTTTTATATATTTTATGTTTGACAGAATACTGTTAAAAACCAGCATTCATTATTGCCAGACACTTTCCGTGGACCCTAACTTCTGCCAGATGCTTTAAAGTTCGAAAAAAACCAAGCAAGCTAGGTAATTAACTAACTGTGGACGCTCTAAAGCTGGAAGGAACCTAACCTAAGCTAACAAAACATAATAAATCTTTTGTTTTGTTTCGTTTTTTACATAATTAGTAGTAGATGTGATTCCACAATTAGTTAGCTAGCTTGCTTGGTCCTTTTTGGAACTTTAAAGCGTCTGGCGGAAGTTAGGGCCCATGGGAGGTGTCTGGCAATAATGAATGTTGGTTTTAAACAGTATTCTCTCAAATATATATATGAGAACCAGTCATACTATGACGTAGATTCGTAGTGTTTTTATGTACCTTTCGCACCAGGTTACCTGTAAAAGGGCCCCGCTTTCAAGCTAGCAATTATGCATATGTTCTTAACCACATATTTATAGTCAAAATATTAGCTTTGCTAAAATGACGTCGATCTGGCGGCTCTGGGATCTTTCTCTATTAGAGCCTATGGCAGATAACGAAAGTAATATGAGAATTTATCTTATCAGTGGAAACTTCATTAACTAATTCGTGAAACTTGAAATGTCTTTTATAGTTGGTACACGTATGTATGAATTACATAGGCACACAAAATAAAAAATAGGTCTTGTACTTTTGAACCGCTGAATCTGATGCTGCCGCGCGCCGCCAGAATTACTCCACCACATCAGGATTTCCCTTAACCTCAAAAAATTGCTGAAAATCAGTGAAAATCTTAATTAGGAGGGGATTAAGAAAAATCCTGACTTGATGGAGTAATTCTGACGGCGGCATCAGGGGAGTATCATACTCTGCTCAAAAGTACATGACCTTTTTTTTATTTTATGTGCCTGTGTAATAACTTATTTATCAACTATTACTTTTACTTAGCACTTAGTGAAATACGTCCCCCAAAGTGACTCATCGGCATCGTATTTTATCGAATCCTCTCATTTTTCGGCCACATCATCCGGAGAGAGAACACTGTAGAACGTCTGATTGTCCAGAGAGAATCAATTGGCAAGAGACGAAGAGAAAGACCACCGATACGCTACCATTACGCGAATGGCAAAGAGCTTTGGTGAGACCGTGCTCTTAACAGGCAGCCGCGATAAATAGCATAAAACTGTCGTACATGACAAAGACAGCAAAAGGAGGCCAACTAGAACATTACATGAATCACAGAACGTCTGTTACGACGTTGTCAAGAACACCATTTTGTAAATACAAAAATACAATGGGCATACGTCCCGGTCCAGAAGCAAACATGTTGAACCTGCAAGGTGACTATTCTTAAGCAGTGACTAATAAGTATCAAACTGATTTTTTTTAACAATCCATTTAATTTTAAAATTAAGATTCCACTGATAGGAGAATTTCTCATATTACTATTAAATGAAGAGCTCGCTTAAAAACTGCATGATAATATACCTACTACAGAGTAAATAGCGTGTGGTCAAATAAAAATGTAGCCGCCATCTGCCATTCGCAACTTGTCACCCAAATGGGCAATAATGAAGATAATTTTTGAAAAAGTAGTATAAAAGTTTGGTTATTTATACTATATTCCAGTCAAAATAGAGCTGAATTGGTACACACTTTGAATGCACTATTACAAATGAAATGTCAAAAGTCCCCACTGATCCCATGTCGGCCAAAAATTGTATTCAAGGTCAAAGGACATAAATATCAGTTTTTCACGTATTTCTCGTAAATGATAAGTGTTATCGTAAAAATAGACTATACAAAGTTTATAGATCGTGGAATTATCTACAAAAACTGTTTTAATACTTTTTCTCCTACGAATCATCATTCATGAGATATCGCGATTTCAGTCAATGGAAACGTCATATTTCGCTTAAGGTGGCCATTCCCTAGAAAAAGACATCCGATAGGGAAATATTTACTATTTTTAGCTATAACTTTTTTTTCTTAGTACGTATATTTAAAAAAACTATAAGAGTACCTAAGTAGAATCATAACAAGACTATTACTATGAATTTTCACTCAATAATTTTAGTGATTTGCAAAATAGCTCGATTTAAATTTAAAACTTGTGTTAATCTTCCTATTTCGTAGTTTTAAATCGAGCTATTTTGCAAACTACTAAAATTATTAAATGAAAATTCATAGTAATAGTCTTGTTATGGTTCTACTTAGGTACTCTTATAGTTTTTTTAAATATACATAATAAGAAAAAAAAGTTATAGGGAATGTACTTGGTGCGTTTTTTTTAACGTGGTTTCCCCAGTAGGCATAATCCACGATCGATTATGATTAAGCAAGTATCAGACAGTTTCCTATTGATTAATTATCAAGGTGGAATGGATCAGTGTTGACTGTTAAAAATCGTCGTATGATTAATAATCTTCGACCACTTCGACAGTCATTTGTTCTTTTTCGCTTTCTTCTTCTTCGCTTTCTTCTTCTTCTCACTGGATTTCTGTAAATTATCGTAAGAAATAATATGGATCAGTTATCTCCTCATTGCTAGGTGGAGAGCCGGCTGTACAGATTTCCTATGAATAAGATACATGAAAAACAGACATACAGGGAGCCACTTTTCATATAAGCAAATTTTGCCAACGTCATGGAATTTTGACGTCACTTCGGGGCACGATTTTTTGTGTCATCCAATAAATGAATAAAACTTACGTCAAAATGTAGGTTTTGAGGTATACAATGAGATTGTAGTGGGGTGAGTGCAGTTAGAAAATATTAGCGTTTCGTTCCGTGGCCACTCCATCAGTAAGGCTGGAGTCGCCACTGCCTTATACGCTTTTCCAACGAACTCATCATGGCCGCCCGTATATATACTTAGTGGGCCAAATGATGTAGATGAGATATAAGGGAAACGTCACACGCCACACCATTCCCCCACCAGTGATAAAGTCACGAGAAACCTGATGGTAAGAGGAGAACGATGGATATAAACTGGACAAGAACGAAACGAGTACCCTACTCTTTACTTGACGCATTCTACTCGCATCAGCACAATCCTAGGGAGAGGGACTAAGCAACGCAATGCTCGAGGAGGAAATAACTCATAAACTCGAACATGCTTGTGCGCGTGTCTCCGTAGGGTATAGACTGTAGAGTAGGTGTAGAGTACGTCGTAAATCAGAAGGTTGCGTGTTCAAATCACGTCGGGGTCACCAATGTGGAGTTAGAAAATATTAGCGTTTCGTTCCGTGGCCACTCCGTGAACTCGTCAGTAGGGCTGGAGGCTCCACTGCCTGGTTTTCCAACGAACTCAACATGGCCGCTCGTATATATACTTAGTGGACCAAATGATGTAGCGGTGAGATATAAGGGAAACATCACACACCACAGGGAGCCAGGCTTAATTTGCCAGCAACCCTAAGACACTCTCGATCAAAGTATTTTTTTTATTTTCTTAAGTAATCAAATACATGAATTATTTTTTTAAGTTGAAGTTATTAAAGTTATTAAAATAAATAGGGTGCCACTTCTTATCTGCCCGCATCCTCCCATTTTAACGTCACTTCCGGTAAAATTCCATGACGCGGGCAAAATTTGGCTCCCTGTAGGTCTGTGGTAGTACTTACTCACTCATACAAAGTTTTTAATGTATCTTATTCATGGGAAATCTGTACAGCCGGCTCTCTACCTATGATATCATAAGTATTCTCATCTGTTGTATCTTGCCTAGCCATACTTGAATTTGATAGTAGACACGATATAAATGTTGATAAGCAGCAGCAGATGTTGGAGGTAAACAGGGTACTATACTCTTTTATTGTTCTGTGTATTCTTTACAAAATTTAAATATCTATACTTGTCTACAGAATCAATTTTTTTTGGAGCTCCAGAGCTAGAGACCAATAGCATATTCGCAATAGTATAATTATATGTATTTTAGTGTTTGAGTCACACACAAACCAATATTTCCATATTTTTACTTATATTGAACGTCCGATGACGTATACAGGCTGCGTATAAGTGCATATTAGCATTTTCAGTGTTTGAAATCGTGATATCTCTTGAATGTTGATTCGTAGGAAAAAAATATTGAAACTTTGTATGACCTATTTTTACGAGAACACTTATCATTTACGAAAAATACGCAAAAAACTGATATCTGTGGCTTTTGACCTTGAATAAAATTTTTAGCCGACATGGGATCGGTGGGGACTTTTGGCATCTCATTTGTAATAGTATATTCAAGTCTGTATCAATTTTCAGCTCTATGAGAATTATTACGAAGTTTCAATTTTTTACGTCTAATTTGACTGGAGTACCATTTTAACTTTATCATTAATATGCGAGGAAACATCGTTATGGACAGTGACCAACTTGACAGACACGCTAGGTGGTAGCGTTTTCGAAGCAGGCGTTACTGAAAATGTCAAAAAATCTGTTACAACCGCATATCTTATCATGCGGCTTTATTCACGCGTGCGCTTGGTCAAACATTTCTCTCGTTATCGACTTCCACTCGATAAATAGTAATAATAATATTGAAACATGAAAATAATTATTTTTACGTTTTACTTATTCTCTCAACATGGCAACAAATCTATCTCAAATTTTTACGGTGTTACTAGATAGTTGTTAACAAACTGTGTTAATATGAAGATGAAATTTTAATAAGTATAGATAATATCGATTTTGCATGTATTGATAAAATTTGAGAATTTGCAGGGATAAACATTGCAAGCGAGAAACTTTTTTTTTTTCGAAATGGACACAAGTTTATTGGGGAGAAATGAAGATAAAAAAATTACGTAAAAAATATTTTTAAGAAAAGCTTTTATTTTAAAAAACTGTACCAAAAAGTAACAAATATTTTTTTAGAATCCATACACCTGGAAACCAAAAGCTTTGGGGAGGGTCATATAGCACTATTACATCATTGCTTCGCCCAATTGACCGTCCCATAGCTTTTGGTTTCCAGGTGTATGAATTGAAAGAACATATTTTTACTCTTTAGTACAGTTTTTTAATATAAAAGCTTTTTCCTAAAAATATTTTTTTGCATAATTTTCTTTTCGACATAAGCGCACTTTACTCTTGAACGATTTTCATACTTTTTGCCCTACTATTTAACTTGAAGCCATATTCTAAGTGCACGTGAAATGGTTATCGGACATACAATAACTATTGGTGGTATTTAAACTTTGGCCGTGAAAAAAAAATTGCATTTGTTACACACTTAATCGACCATACTGTATATCCTGGGTGTAGAATCAGGTCATGCATATCATAAAAGTGCATTGTCATCGAAACTGAATCAACATGTTAAATTTCAACTCGGTGGGATAAGAGGAAGTGGTTATAATTCAGCTTGCAAGATTTGACTTAAACAAACTAACACACTAATATTGCAACTTAAATAGGAGCCTTTAGAAATGAAAGCAACTTTTTTATTTCAAACTTCTTCTAGAATCAGCAATTTTCGATAAAATCGCGTGAAGAAATTTAACAAATGAATTAATGTTATAGACGTAGTAATTATCGAATAATGCAACTTGCGGTGTGTGCACTTCTTGTCAACGATTTTTAACTATTAATCGCTAAACATTTAAACTTATAAATAGTTATTTACATCGTATTCTCTTAATTGAATTACCTATCAGGAGTCTTTGTCCTCCTCGGATAAATATAGTTATGTCAAATTTATAATCTATAATGGGAAATTTCCCGCAGGTGATTACATTTTACATTTGCCACTGCTTTCTTTTAATCGATTTCTTACTTAGTCTTCATCAATTAAAGCAGCCACAGGTATACATTTTTTAAATAAAAAAGGCGTTAACTACTAGTAAATTTATTTCGCAATAAAACAATTAGTCAACCATATTAACAAATAAAACAGTAACATTTAGATACAAATTAACATTTAAACTTAACAAAGACTTTAAAACATTAAAAATAATTCCTATTGATGGGGTTTGCGGGAAACAGTAGCAATGAATCCAAGTTTGTGATCAGCTACGTAATCTACCACACGAATAGTTTTATGGTCGGGTTCTAAAAGGCTGTAAGTGCCTTTTACTTTGTGGCCATCGCGAGTTTCATGTTTACTCTTAAAATCGTGATGTTTGTGGTCAGCTACGTGATAATCGTAATGGTATTCTGGATGGGCCTGAAAAAGAAATGATCTTAATACCAATACTAATTCACTACAACAAGGATTATTTTATAAATGTCCCTAATATTGTCCTAACTGTAATAGTACAGGAACTGGGTGGCTCTTTAGGCACGTCCTCGTTATTATTTCTTATTAGGAAGTTTTATCGATTAATGGATAATAACACGCCTTCAGGCGCGTCACGAGTTGTAAAGAGGCATTGAGTTATAGCACGTTATCATTACAAGATTTTTTCTGTAGATTGAGAATTTTCATTCAAACATTTCGAACATGGAGAGATATTCCCGAGAGATATTCCGAAACGTACTCCTGCCAGTTAATTAGCAAGAAATAAAAATGTTTCCAAATTTCCAAAAGTCTCGTTACAAATGTTGTATTTATTTTTTAAACGTAAATATATGCTCCCCTAACAACAAAATAATCTTTGTTATAGTTGTAAACAAAATTTAACAGATGTATTATATCACTATTAAAAGATAATCCTTATTTTTAGTAAATTTATGTTGGATAGAATAAATAACTCTAAAAGTTCATGTAATTATTAATTTTGAAAATTTCACCTAGCTCGCGGACAACCTATATTCGCTATTTACTACAACAGATGACAAAAATCGCATATATCAAATAAGTAATCATGATAATGGGGGTGTTTCCATTAAATGTTTTCAATAAATTCATTGTAAGTTAAATATTGTTGCAATATTACAAGTTCTACCCTCTTCTTATATGTGATAAGTTTATATCTAAAATTGAAATATTAATTTTGTCACACGAACTCGATAAGTGAAGTGAATATAATCAATTATTCAACCTGTGTTAGTACTAGTTAGTACTCATTTTCCGATGACGTGTTCGGTAATATTCCACAGTTAAAAAAATTGACGAATCTTCCAACTTAGATGACTTTTCACTATCTATATTTTTTTACAACTATAATAACTCGTATAATAACGTACCGAACGGAAGGTGCCCACCACAAGTCTATTTTGTGAATCATAATCATTCATAAAACCATAAAAATATCTGATGGAGCATCAAATGACGACGTGGCGCAGAAAAGTGCACTCAGCTCCAGTACTATTAACTTATATTTTCATGTAGATTTGACAAGTATTGACAGATCGCAGTAGGTACTATTTAGTAACATAATAATTTTGATCCTAATCCAAATTTAGTTAATGCATTTCGGTTTTTATTAAATTAATTTGTAAGACATATATCTAAAAAATATCAGTGTTAAAAGAAATTGATATATGAAAAAACATCAGGGAAATAATGCTGATACAGCGAAAATCTTTTCGAAAGTAACGACTCTAAGGTAGAACTGGCAACTGTACTACGGAAGTGAACTTTCAATACTGAATTCCGATGTGCTCAATCTGCTTACATAAAAAGATAATGATAGATGTCTGTGATAACTACAGTTTATTGACATTAATATCTCTTGATAATGGAAAAATGCTGTCCACTTCACCCCCTGGAATAAGCTCCGATTATAGGTTAAGGATAAATTACAACAAAGCCACAATTATGTTTGTAGACTAGCAAATGATAACCACCCACACATGTTAAGGATAGGTGACTACGAGATAGTAAATAAGATGATTTATCTTGGAGCCCTCGTAGATAATACTGGCCACTGCAAATATGAGAATAGACAAATACAGATGTACAGATCAATAACTTATTAGTTGAACAAATCCTGGCAGCGTGATAGAAATATCACGAAACACACAAAAATCAGACGGACTAACGCCCCAGCTTCCCCCATCTTTCTTTAGGCGTCAGAGCCATAGACCATTGGTGGAGCATATAGATGCTGTGTTTATGCCTTCAAGACGTGGATCTGGAGATGTTTTCTACGAATTGCGCACATGCTTATACGTATTACAGTAATAGTTCAATTCTGCAAGAATTCCCCCCAACCAGCTTCGTACTCTTCCGAGTCCTCTTATTTTTTGCCACATTAATAGTAGAGATAGTAATATGGAATAGGTCAACGAGAACTAGATGGAAATAGACGATGATCCTCTGCAAAACGTTGGACTGATGTCATCAAGGAACTAATGGGAAAGCGCTTTGGTGAGGTTATAAGTAGGTGACCGCAATCGATGGCGGGACAACGTCATGGTTTACAGCAAACATTAAAAATTATGATTAAGAGGAAGAAGATTGTAGGAACTTCCGTATCTAGAAGAAGAGACTGGAAGAACAATATATAAAGTGTTAGATGAAAGTGAATTTTTAATAAATTGAACTTACTTGGTAAGCAACTTATAAATAGGAAGACAACTTATTAGAGCTAAGTGGAAAATAATACAATGTTGAGAATATTCAAAACAATGTTTTAGCCGGAACCTATGGTAGATGATGTTGGTAGATCACACTTATTGTAAAATTTAGAGTATTCCCTTCTACTTGCACGTAATTAAGAGAATTTTGTCAGCACTCGTTTAAAAATTTAAACAGAAATATTAAATTTTCATTTTACCCTAGGATTATTTTCTCACGATTGCGAAAATGTTAATATCATATTTTCTCTATATTAAAAAATTATGTAAATGAAGAGAAAAAACTGAGACGAAACAAATTATCTATATATCATAACTACAAGGTTCCAGAGAGTGATGTTTAACAAAAACTGCAACAGTAATTAATTCTTAAATCGCCCTGTACAAGTGCATGTGCTCAAGGCATTTAAATTGTGCGAAAAGTGTACTATTATACGCGTTTGTGTTATTAATAGAGCCAAGTTAACAAGACTTGTAATTGCTTATACACTTATTAGAGAAAGTCATTTACAGTCTATCTATATAGGTATAGACTGTATATTACAAAATGCAAATGTGTTTCCAAACAAGAGAATGGCTTTATCTGTTATTTAAATTCTACAATTTACTTTAAGTACCTATATACAGGTTAGTTGAATTTCAACGTTTTAATTGACCCAATTTCAGATATTAATGTTATTAATTCAAATTGTTTAAACCCAATAGCTTCATTAATATTGATTGCATCATAAGATTAACATGTATCTAGAATGATTAAAACCGATTAGTCTAAGAAGTCGGAACGATTTCTGCAACAATCAGTAGGGCGGCTAGATGTATGTCTTTAGACTTGAGAGTACCTCCCCGATGTAAATGATGTTGGTCGGTCTCGGCTAGGTGGCTGCGTTGTAGAGATATGGCGCCTAAAAGACGTATTATGGTTGCAAATTATGAGCGATGCGATAAGTAGAATGGCTTTTATGTCGATAGGTTGTAATTGCAGAATTGAAAAATTTTGAGTACCCGTCTCATTTTAAATCCTATAGTAAAGGACTATTCAGTCATGACAAATTTAGTCCATAACAAGCAATCAGCTGATAACAATCCCAAGAACGGCAAACATTTTCGGTCCGTGACCATACATTTTTTAGAAAATAGTACGTTTAATTAATGAAAATGTTTAATACTTAAATTCTATGCCACTTTCAGTCATCTTACTTGTTACATCTTACTGTTTTTTTGCAACCATAATGCGTCTCTTGAGCACCATATCTCTGGAACACAATCACCTAGCGCAACCAGACAACACCTTTGACATCGGGAAAGTATTCTACAACCTATGGCATGAATTTAGCCATCATATTTATCGTTTATTTTCTGCAATCACAATGCGGCTTTTAGGCGCCACATCTGTGAAACACAACCACCTAATACTGGCAGACTAACATCATTCATGTCACGGAAGTACTCTACGACCTATAGGCGTAAATTCAGCCAACTTACTTTCGTCCATTTTCTACAAACCTAATGTATATTTTAGGCACCATATCTCTGAAACGCAACCGCCTAGTACAAGCAATCCAACACCAGTCGTATCGCGAAGTGCTCTCCAAGCCATAGACATAAATCCAGTCATCCTAGTGATGGAAATCTCTCTACCCTTATTCTAAATACTTTTTGTTAAATCTGGTAATATTGAATAAACCCTAAAACGTGTTAAATAACTTACCTTTAGGTGTATAGCCTTTTCGTGATGAACGTCAACTGGGGTATTGAAGTTAGATCCAGTGAATCCAATTGATTCGTGTCCCTTCTCCTCTTTTCCATGCCCCTTCTCCTCTTGCCCATGTCCCTTCTCTTCCTGCACCTCTTGTCCTCCACTTAGCCCAATGGTTTGATGTGTAAGTGGTTGATAATGACCTAGAAGTCCTCCTGCAGATCCCCCACCATATTGGGCTCTAGCTGACACTAGTGCCGTTAACAAGCAAAGTACCTGAAACATACTCAGTTAGACGAATCCTTCGTATCTTGATAGAGGTATTTTAGTTCTTGTAAATGAAATAAGAAATAAAAAATCTGTTACTACTTATATAAGATTTCACAACGATTTGAATATATACAATTGGGTTAGAATAGTAACTGGACCATTAGGAACAAGCGCTGATGACTAAATTACTTCGACCTCCACTTGGTGGAGTGGAAGTATAGTATGTAATCTTAAAACTATTTTCTAAGATTTTTGTTGTTTAGGAAATATATTACAGTCCCATCTATAGATTTTTTTTCTTTGAGAGTTGGTACCGCAGCAAAGTTTTTTTTCGTAATATTGTCGGTATTTACTACCCAAATTGTGAACACCTCTTGGATCGAGAAGTTGAACCGTCAATTTGCTAAGTATTAATTTAGTTAAAAGCATAGTCTGTATATGATAACGAAATAAAATAAAAATTGAAGAATAAGAAATATATTACATGAGTATCACAAATTAACACGAAAATTTCTGAAAATAGTTTACTTAAGGTTGTTACACTATGCAAAATTGAGGTTTATTATCAAATGATAAAGGTTCGAAATTATCTTTAATATCGTAGTCATAGTTTACTTTCAATAAATTGATCGTACTATTTGGCTGCAATATTTTTGATAATTAATTTAATAAAGATTCCACAAGGCAAACTGATGTGTTTTTGATAGTTTACCATTGTTCTGGGATCGCGTCCAAAATTTTGCAACATTGAAGTTAATGTATGCTTTGTTACAACCAATGATGTTTGCCTGTACTTGGAGAAATTTAATCATAGATTGTAGCAAAAAGGTATATTTGTACCTTACATAGTAGAATACTTAATAAAAATGTCTATAACATATTGTTGATATATATGTAATTTGTGTAACATTTACTACCTCTGTACTTACAGTAATAATGTTCATGTTGAGTTAGGACTTTTGGTCGATGAACAACTGACACCGAATTAATCCGCAAACCCCCAATATATAGTAATAATTATTATGTGAAAGGGGTATACATATTAAAAATTGTCAACATAAATACATAAATGACATTATTCAGCGGGTATGGAATATTGATTTCACTTAAGCGCCAACATATGGTTGAACTTGCGCTAGTTTTTAGGAACCAAAACAGGTGTAGCAAAAGTACTCTAATAGCATTCTAATTAGGAATTAATTTCATATATTTGAGAATTTTAATTTAAATATACAATTAGTTATCGACATAATGAATAATACAAAGTATATAACTTATATAAAATTTGTGGATTAAGATCCCTCTTGTGTTTATTTATTTGCTTGAGATTATGCAAGATGATTTGTAGCCATATGAAGCGAATAAGTGTTTTTATTGTTTTTAAAATTGTTTAAAATTCTTCTTAATTTTGTTCAAAACACCGCTTTATACAAGAGATGTAGAGTGTTTCATTTGAAAATCAAAAGTTAGTGTCACAAAATCATATGTCTAAAAGTACTTTATTGATGGTGTGGATCGATTTAGTCAAAAAGATAGGAGGTTGGAAAATATTTTTGATGGGCGCAGACCCTGCGGAAATTGTTTGTCATGGCGAGTATAACAAAACCTTTAAATTTCTATTTCGAAAAAGTGGTGGAAGTATGTTTTCTTGGCCAAAAACGGATGTTTCGAACATTTTAAGGTTCAAATAGTATCCTTTCATTCTCATTGTTAAATAAACCTCCAGTTTAAATTTAGGGGAGCTCCGATCGTCCCCCCCTCCTTATATAGATCTATATATACGAAAAAAATTGAAAACATTAAATTTCGACTATCTTGATCAGTTTTCAACCGACTTGCAGTGAAAACAGTCTTTATCGCACAAAAACTGTTTACCAAATTTCAACCAAGAATATTAAGTAGTTTGGCTGAAATTGAGGTTTCAGTCAAATTTCCTGAAATTTTCAAATCGAAATATCTTCGGACCTAAAAGTGGGATCAAAATTTGCTTTGTGGCAAAGAGTAGGTTATTTTATGTACTTTTACGCGATGTAAGTCAAAATTCAATTACTTTTACATTTTATCGTTTTTTAGCCATTTGCACTATAAATGTTTCCACGAAAGATCGATGTTATAATAGGGGTAAATAACCATTATTTTTTTTTACTATGAACACAATATTCTGTATTTTGCTCTTGCTTGACCCAAAACCTATTTTCAGTAAGTTAGAATTCAAAAATGTATCGAGGGCGCTGGTGACAGCTTAAAAATGTAATTCGATCTTTTTTACTATGAACACAGTTTAATGTATTCTGCTTTTGCTTGACCCAAAATCCATTTTCAGTAAGGTAGATATTGAAAAAGGTTATACCCCGAGAGCTGGCGTCACAGAAATTTGTATTATTTGTAAATGGACAGAATGTGCCTTAATAGGTTATCGATGATCCATTGAATACCCCCCGCCCATCAGTCTGCCGGGCTGGGAGCGCTGCGTTTGGCGGCAAGAGGCGGTTTAGTCAATAACCTGACCTTGTCATAAATGTCAAAAAAGCCGTTTTTGATTATCTCGTGCCGAGCCGAATTTCCGATTTTGCCGTCGCAGTTTACAACACCGACAAAATACCAATCTTTCTTTTTCCGTAGAGACATCACACGATCCTCCACTCGACGTATTTATTTAGTTCTTAACGTTTGAATAATTGATGTTTTTGCAGTTTTGCCTTCTCCAACGAGATTATAGTCAATTTTAAGATTGGGATCCGTCGTAGTCCATCGTGCTAAGCGGCGACTAATTTTAAGTGGATTAATGACTTCGAATACCGCACAGTTCTACTTTTTTTGCTTTTTGGCAGATATATTTGATTCTATAAGTGCTCTTCGCTTATTTCTATGCGACTAACGTGTTAAAATTATAAATTTTTATCATTTTTCTAATTTTTTGGCGATACATAAGGAAATAATCTTTCTAGTTTATTTTCTGTTCTTCACTAGGTATAGTGGCGTAGCGGCTAGAAATCCTAAAACAGGAAATCCGGGTTCGAACCACGTACCGGGAATTTTTTTTTACCTTTTTTACATTTTCGGTCATAATCTGATGCTAAAATATTACCTGTATATCGTCACACATTTTTTTCATTTTCGTATTTGCTTAATTAAAGAGGGTTTCTCAGAGCTTCATTCAGTTTCAAAATTTATAATTCAAATTCTGATTTAATCAATCGATAGAAGCTGGATCTACAAAAGCTTAATGCATTTTTGTCAAAGAAAACATACAGGGTTCGTTAAAATGAAAAAAGAATTAAAACAGTTTCTCTTTATGGTCTGATTCGACTGAAATTCGGTATGTGAGGATTATAATCCTCAATATTTACTCATGTGATATATAGAAAATATTTTAGCATCAGATTATGACCGAAAATGTAAAAAAAGTTAAAAAAAATCCCGGTGCGTGGTTCGAACCCGGATTTCCTGTTTGAGAATCAGGACTTCTAGCCGTTACGCCACCATAACTACTCAAGAACAAAAACTAAAGTAGAAAGATTATTTCCTTATGTATCGCGAAAGAATCAGAAAAAATTACAAAAATTTATAATTTTAACGTGTTAGTTGGATAGAAATAAGTAAAGAGCAATTATAGAATAAAAAATATTTGCCAAAAAGCAAAACAAAAATAAAGAAAAAAATAGCCCTGTGCGGGATTCGAAGTCGGGAATCCACTTAAAAGTAGTCGCCGCTTAGCACGATGGCTACGGCGGATCCCAAGCTTAAAATAGACTATGATCTCATTGGAGAAGGCAAAACTTCAAAAACATCGATTTTTCAAACGTTAAGAACTAAATGAATACGTCGAGTGGAGGATCGTGTAATGTCTCTACAGAAAAAGAAAGATTGGTATTTTGTCGGTGTTGTAAATTGCGACGGCAAAATCGGATTTTCAGCTAGGCACGAGATAATCAAAAACTGCTTTTTTGACGTTTGTGACAGTACCGCTGTCAGGTTATTGACTAAACCGCCTCTCGCCGCCAAACGCAACGCTCCCAATGGTACATGTCTTGTGACGCTAGCTCTCGGTCTATTATGACTTGCTCAAAATTTTAAAAAAATGACATTGAGCCAAATTTTATAACTATACAAAGTGATTCACGTTTGATTTTAGGTTTCGTGGCAGACTAATTAAAAAATAAATAAATACAAAAATATGCATATAGTTATCAAATTTGATACAAAGTCATATTTTCTTTATTTTGAACAAGTTTTTCTTATAACATTTTTCAATATCTAGGACAGAAATGACAGTTTATCTGAAGCCAATTTAATTTTTAAGCTGCCACCAGCGCCATGTTTCCATTTTTGAAATTCTAACTTACTGAAAATGGGTTTTGGGTTAAGCAAGAACAGAATACATAACACCATGTTCGTAGTAAAACAGAAAGAATTTCATTTTTAAGCTGCTACCAACGCCCTCTATACATTTTTGAAATTCTAACTTACTGAGATGGGGTCAAACAAGAGCAGAACACAGAAAATTGTGTTCATAGTAAAAAGATGATGGTTATTTACACCTATAATATCGCTTTTTCGTGGACACATTGTATATAGCGCAAATGGCTAAAAAACGATCAAATGTAAAGAGAATTGAATCTAAACTTATAGCACGTAATAGTACATAAAATAGCCTACTTTTTGCCATAAAGCAAATTTTGATCCGACTTTTAGATCCGAAGATATTTCGATTTGAAAATTTCAGAAAATTTGACTGAAATTGGATCTTCCCCTTTAAACTGGAGGTTCCCTTAATAATGAGAATAAAGGAATGCCATTTTCGTTCCTTAATTAATTGTTTAAAAGGCAAAAAAAAATTAAAACTGCAAATTTAACCCTTGAAATGTCCGAAATACCCCTTTTCGGCCAAAAAACAGGGTTCCACCCCTTTTTCGAAAAAGAAATTTTAAGGTAATTTTATACTCGCCTTGACAAACAATTTCCGCAGGGTCTGCGTCCATCTTAAAAAAAATTCCAACTCTTTCCTAAACCGACTCCACTGAGTATATAAGATATTCCAAATTTCAATAATTTATCTTCAGTATGGCTCAGCTTCATTAAGCTCCATCCAGTGTGAAATGAGCAAACATTGGAAACAAGTTTTTGTATTACCTGCATACTCACAAATTTCGTGAATTAGTTTTCCATTGATATTAATGATATTTTTTACAAATAATAGGGTATTGCTCAGTTGTAGTTTCTTTAACAAGCTTCGTCCAATGCACAAGGGGTCAAACTCTCAAAATCTCGACAGAATTCATATTTCGTCGGAATTGGATTAACACTGGTGTTTAGTTATTTTCGAAGTAGCTAATGTAGACAAAGTAGCATTTCTGACTAAAAATTTTACCGAATGGATGGATTTTCACGAAACTTTGTTCATGTCTAGATCAAACTCCAGAAAAAAAATTCTGCTATTCCCCCTCAATTGTTAGAGACAATGATTTTGTTGCTAATTTGTTAACTCGCAAACTTGAGGTAAATTTAAAAAAAAAACAAAATGTATTTTCAGATAATTTGACGAAAAATAACAACTTGTAATATTTTCGAAAAAATGCGTATTTTCCAAAATATAGCTAATAAATTTTTCCAAAAAGTGGGGAGGAAGAATAAAAGTGACGAAAATAAATCCAGAAATATTCTGGTGAATGTATTATTAAAATACAAGACTTTTTTTCCTTTGTAACTTTTTCCTAAAGTGCATTCTGTCCAAATTCTTTCGGAAAAACAGGAAAAAGAACCTTATCGAAAAATTGAAAACTTCGTAAACTATGAAATTTAAAAATCTAGAAAAATTTAGACGTATAGGTTAAGATATTCTTTACAATTTTGATTTCTTGTAATTTTTTTATAACGTGCACATTTTCAAAGTTTTCAACAGATGGTGACGATCGAGAACTAGTCTATGATAGTGAAAAACTGTTGAAAACTCGGATAATATGGACGTTACAAAAAGATTATGAGAGCCCAAAATTTTGAAGAATATATTAACCTATACGTCTGAATTTTTACATATCTTTCAATCTCATGGTTTACGAAATTTTCCATTCTCCGATAAGGGTCCTTTTTCGCGTTTTTCCGGAAGAACTTGGACAGAGTGCATTTTAGAAAAAATGTCGTAAACGAAAAAAGTCTTGTATTTTAATAATACTTTCACCAGAATTTTTCTTGATTTCTTCTCGTCACTTTCTATTCCACCTCCCTCCTTTTTCAATATACGCATTTTTTCTAAAATTTCACAAGAGTAAAAAGTTGTCATTTTTCGTCAAATTGTTTAAAAATACATTTTGTTTTTTTAATTTACCTCAATTTTAGTTAACCAATTAGCAACAAAATCATTGTTTATAACAATCGAGGGGCAGTAGCGACATTTTTTTTTCTTTTGAGTTTGATCTAAACATCAAACGAACAGAATCCACAAAGTTTCCGATTCATTAAAATTTCAGTATTAATCATCTCCCTTAAGCTTAATTAAGAGGGAGGACGGCTGGGTGACATTTTAATTCATAATTTTCAGTTGCCTGCTTTGAGGGACGTTCAATTTGTTACTTTCTTTGTCAATTTATGAAATAGTTTCGCGAAAAATATGTAAAATATCTTGTATGTATATTTTGGAACGGGTTCAAAATATAAATGTGTGGTATTTTTATGGTGCTGCAAATATTCTACTCATTTCAGGCCTTTGATTGCGTGAAATCTTCAAATTATTTTAGTCGGACTTATAATATTTGATTTAACCAAACTTTTGAATCTCATAGGTGTGATGTATTAAGGTCAATAACTTTTAAGTAAATATTATGTAAATTAGGAAAGATATGGTTTTGGATATTTTTGGAACGAGTTGACAGATAATCCATTACATTCGTTATCAACACATAAAGGTAAACCGAACTTTTAAATAAATAAGGGATAAAAGTGTTTATTTTTAACATATTTATTCAAGTTTCCCTTTAAGTTCACCTTATATACATGATATTCTAGGAGTATGAGGCAGGTGCGGATCCAGCATTTTGTTGAGAGAGGGGCGAAAATTATTTAATTGGATAAGTTTATTTTTATATCAAGTTTTCTTATCTAAAGTTCGCTCCAAGGGGGGCGACACTCCATTCGCCACCTGGCAATGCTTCGGATAATTTGAGCCAAATACTAAAATTACGTGTAAGTTCTTTTCCTAAGATGCCTTTTTCGGATCTATTTGCTATTGAAAGTTAAATCTTGAGGAGGGAGTTTTTTTCTTATAATTCCTTAAATACTGGACTATATTTTTTGACCAGGCGCTCAGGCTTGAGTAAATATAAAAATCAAATATCCACTGCGATTACCCAGGCAGCAGACTAATCTCATTTTGACATGATTTTCAGGCCGTGTAGAACGTGACTTTGACTTTTGCAAAGACATAAAAATTATGTGCATATGTCATAACCCAGAGATGACATTTAGCGAGGTTTATCTGACCGTATGTCAGGTATTTTTGATTAATTGATATAGAATGTACGTTTAAGAAATAAGATAACCAAATTTGCTGGAAGATGTCAAATAGATATGTCATTCTTAAAGACACTGAACGGTTTCTATTTTACGATATGGATTACAAAGTGAGCCACCATGTAGATTGATAGATAATAATGAATCGGCTCGGCCCGGTCATAGAATAATGATATATAACCTGAGCCACAAGTAACACCCCAGCTTTATAAACTAACTATATTATTGTATAAGCGATTCGTTACGTCTCACAAATTTATATTTTATTTTGATAAAGTCACAACGAAGATATTTTAATTTAGGAAAGGAAACCCCAAAAAAACATTACAAATGTAAACGTTTAGCCGCCTTTTCCTTCCAATCGTGGCAATAACAACAAAAAGAAATGTTATCGTCAGAAATAATCGTCTATCGACAAATATTACAGCATGACAACAATTAAACCACTGATTAGACAATCCACTAATTTAATCATTACGTCTTGCTTGCTAAACAAAACGTTTTGTTAATTCAGCGCACAGTGCGTTAATAACAGGAATCGGCGAACGCAGCATTTTATCGCGTTTTTATTTTTTTACTAAATAAGAACTCATTAAAATCATATTCACACTTTGAATTGAGTCCAAGGAACCAATGAACAAAATGGTGAAGTAAAACTAAAATTTGTAGGAAACTGTCTCACTATAGTAATTGATTTGCAGGACTTTGTTGTGAACATTACAAGCAGTGTAGTAAAGTGTTTTGGATTAAATCCGTGTGATGGAAAGCTTTTGTTTAATCAAAAGAATGTTCAAAATCGTGTTTTTTGCAGTTTTTCTTGAGTATCTCTGATTGTATAACCCGCATCACAATAAAGAAAAAAGAAACAAATTGTTCACAATGGAATTGGAAACAAAACTTGATTTGTCCGAAATTTTCTTGTCAATATGCCAAGTCGCAATTAATACACAAACACATCTTAGGGAGGCCATTTTTAAAGAACTGATGGTAACTTTAACAATATGCACGTATTAACGAAACCTTAAAAGAATATACCCCTTGTGAAGCTAAATCATCAAGTCAAGTTTCAAGTCAAAATATTTATAATAACGCCTAAAAAACAATTACAAGTTTGAAAATTGAATCATCGACTGTTCAGGGGCATCAGGTCGTATATCAATAATTTTTTATATCATATCATAGATACAAATCTATGACAAGAACGTAAAAAATTACATTCTTCTCGGTGATATGAATGCAAATGAATTTTAATTTTTTTAAAACCAATTTTACTCAATATTTCTATTTTTTATCGCATTTTACTTATCAATATATTGACCAAGAATAAAAATTATTGGCATATATTAAAAGTATAGTATATATGATCTCAATTGGTACAGCATAACAACGAAAACTCGGAGTAAAGTCAGCATCTCCTTTATGGGACATAGGCGGCGGTGGTAGAAATATAAAAATGCATTAAATACTAAATAATTATTTTCTAATTGTTAAAGAAAGGGATTTCTATAATGCCTTTATTCAATAAAAGTGGTTAATGTAAAAATGTGTTTACCACATTTGATATATTAAGGTTACGTCTATTGTCTAGTGACCTACCTCTCGTTCTATCTTCTCAAAGTTGTAATCTTAGGCGGGAATTATATCGATCGTACATAATCCTTCCGAAGGGGTGTAAAGCAGCGACTGTCTTGTTTATTAAATGTTAGGCCATGATACTATGAACTTTGCAGTATCATAATGTTAGGCAGGTAGAAAATTTCTACTATTCTATAAAGGAAAGACTTGGCAAAATTTTAAAGGGGTAACTCGTTTCCTGGCATCAGTAATTGGTCTCAGTGGCGGAAATAGGTCGAAGTTAAGTAAACAAATTTCATTCATTCATTTTCTTTGTCTATGAACTTTAAATAAACAATATTTCATTCGTCACTATCCGAGTTTTCAGAACTTGAATCGGTATTTACATTAATAATAATTGGATTGATAGGTGGTAATATAGAATACTCATTTTCCTGTTTTATTACATGAGATACACACTTCCTCCATATATCGCTTTTGCCTATTTCGTCTACTATTATCTTTATATTCTTTAAGACAGACTCACTTAATTGTGGGGATTAATTATATTGACATAGTGTTGTTTTTTACATCAGCACACACCATTTCAATGGGGTTGAAAACGCAATAATATGGGGGCAGACGTAAAATAGTATGATCGTGTGCTTCAAAAATTGTTTCAACGGCATATTTATTTTTAAAATTTGCTTTCCAATCAATTCTAATAAAGTCTTTTTTTGTATTTTTCTGGTATTTCCAAGCCTTTACCTTTCATAAATTCAATGATATCACCATTTCTTGTGTTGTTGTTCGGAATTTGGTGGGATATTTGGTAACAGCTGTTCCTTTGCCCACTTCTCAAATAATTCGGCTGTCATATCCTCGTGGTAGTCGGCAGAGGATTGCTTGATATTTTTAGCAGACAACAACAACGCATTTGGAATAAAACCGTTTTTATTTCCAGCATGTAGAATTATAATTTTTCCCCCTAGAACATGGAGCACTTAAATTACACTTTTTGGTGTTATTTTATTTATTTATTTATTTATTTAACTGCCTTATTTATTTTAACGTCCTGGCAAAGTTTAGCTAATGCTACTCTACCACTTAACCAGGACGGCGAAATGAAATACATCCAAGTAATGGACTTAAGTTTGCCGATCGAGATCTCGCCACTGAAATCGGTACCGTACCTCACCTAACCGTATTGAACTACATTATGAGTGCCAAACCATGTTTCGTTAAGATAAATTGTGTCTCTATTTGCACCTCGGTATTTTATTTTACGCAGGTACTCATGTCGATGATCAACGATGCATGCTGATTCCATAACTACCATTCGTTTGTCCAATTTTTTGTACCTAAAACCGCGATCGAGCAAAACGTTTCGCAAAGTATCTAATGACTTATAGCTTTATTCTGGATAGTCGCGTAACTTATCCCTAATCATTTTTAATGTGAGCATCTTCTGTTCATTGTAAAAGTCATACACAAATCGACCAATGACATCTGTGGACGCGTTATCAAGTTTTTAAGTTTTTATCCAACTCTTTTCCGTTTAATGGAATGATCAACTACATCCCCGGCTCTAATAACCCTATAAATTGTAGTACGGCTAAATTTGGTTAATTTAATTATACGAAGAATCAATATTTTCGCCTTTTAAACACGAGTAAATATTCAAAATAACCCGTTGAGTTTGAACGTGTAAATCTTTATTTTCAAATTCCGCTTATATAGGCTCTGTATCAAAATCGTCCGTTCCGTTATCACTACTATCGAAAGGCCTCCAAAATGCAATTTTAAACAATTAATTGCAAAAAATCAGTCATATACAGTAATAAAACTAATAATTTGTTCAAATATTCACTAGAATGAAGTAATTTATAACGCTGCCTGGCTGCACTGCACTGCCTCGTACAGATCATATGATCATATGATACACATAGTTCATACGTATTTTTTGTTTTATATATTATGGTATGCAAAAACTCTGAACAAGGTTGGTGTTGACAAATCAAATTCGCATCTAATCCCGCTTATATTTCTATGTGACAGGCGCAGGGGGATCAAGTCCACGTGGACTGGTAAATATAAATCTGTAAAATTTTGTGCTCTCTCATTCAATGTGAAGCGATATATTGACAATACCCCGTAAGGTCCTTTAGTTCCGTGCTATTCCAATTGAGTTCGTAAATAGTATACTAATAAATAGATACTTTGTTTCTAATAACATTGATTTGCAACTTTTTGCTTGTGCAAATATTCGTTATTACACTGGCTTATAATTTGTTGTATATTGCTTGGATACGAGATATATAAACAAGGCCATTATACCTTAGGGCCAAAAAGAACGGGCGTAATGATTACGTCCGCTTATTATGCCTTAAAATACTCCTATGTTTATTTTTCTATTCACCAACAATGTTGCCTTCAGTATTGAATATTTTCACCACAATTTGTTCGGTCAGAATGTTTTCGCCTCGGAATAGGAAGTATGTAAGAACAATCATTTATCAAAAAACACAAAAAGTTTAAAATTATCTTTGGAGGAGTAGAGTATCCAGAAACGTATTCTGTAATAGTTATTACTTAAAACTTTGTTTTCTTCAGACCGAAAAAAATATTTATTCAAATTATTTGTTTCAGAATGCTCTTGACAACTATACGTTCCTGCCATTTAGCGTGCTCCTAGCCATTTTTTGGATTTTCACGTACAAGAAGGTTCCAGAAACGAAAAACAAGACCTTCGAAGAAATCCTTGCCTTGTTTAGACACGGAAATGGAAGGTAAATTTTGAAGATCATTTAAAGCCCCCATTTTGGTTAAGTTAATCCTAATTTTATAATTGTTATTTTACCCTGAAAAGTATGTATGTCAAAAAATAAAATATTGAATGTTGTATATGTTATTTTCTTGCATTTGTAGTTAATAGTGTTTACTTATTATCATACTGGGTGCGTTTAGAGAATGCAACTGTGCATATTTTCAAGCAGCAGTTTCCTAAACGACAACGCTGAAAATACTCTAACCGCCAACTATTGAGTGTTTTGGTAAGCAGAAAACTTTCACGAGTTTAGTTAGCGGTTAAACTTAACCTCACTTTCTTTAATTTTTTGGTATTTGTCTCCATCTGGTAATACATGATGCTTGTTTTAAAAAATATATTCTGTATTTATAAACAAGTATTAATATTAAATGATTATTTATTTTATTAATAAACAATCATAAATGTTTCCTGAGACATAACATAACATCAATTATAGTGACATTTAGCAACTTGCTTGACAATGTTTAGGGAATTCACAGGAGCTTAATAAAATCAAACACTAGTCAAGTTGCGTGATTACTCTCAGCAGTTGCATTCCATAGACGTACCCATTGATAATCAATTACATATTCGCAAGAAATTGATATATTAAAAAATTTTTAAATCAGGTACGCATCCCTTGAAATTTCTTTACAGGAACGTATAAACTTGAATTTTAATACACGTATATGCTTGTTTTCGATGACGTAAGACTTTTTAAGCTCGCCACAAAACACCAGTTCAAAACTGTCATCAACTTTCTTCCAACCAGGAGCTGTAGTTAGTTATTGTCCAATAAATAAAAAATAATGGATCTCGTGTTGGAGAAAGGCTTTTTCCTCTTGAATTTGCCTTGTAGTAAACAGTCACCACTTCACCTCCTCAATATCTGTCATTTTTCTCTTTTTTACATACATATACTTGATAAACAGACTTCTCTAACCTAGTCAAACTTTCATTAGAAAAAGAAAATGAGGTGTCTAATTCGCTTAGTCTTATATTAGAATGTCATCACTTGCCGAACTATATATCTTCTACTATGACGGCTTACCTTTATAGTCGAAGGGTTCAGTTCCATCTGATAATGCATGTAGCCAAGTGTCCCGAATATTGGTGTAAAATATACGTATGCCAACATGTATACACTCATTGAATTTAACAGAAGTATTGAGTATTTTCTCAAAGCTAAAATCATGACATGTGTTAGGCGAATAAATGTGCAATGTGCCGAAACATGCCACATAGTCTACATATAGAACTATCTTCGTATCGGCTTTTCTGGCGCGTAACATCTATGCAACTAGTTGCTACCTTGTCATGTCAATCAAAGACGTACCTAATTCTTTTTATTCTTTCAAATTGCAGGAAATGTCTCGCCTTTTATTTTGTCTATCCTAACAGCTTTGATATAGTGATTATATTATATTATATTCGCTACTAGACAAGATCTGCACCCTTTTGCCGACCCATTCTTGTAGCAAGAGTCGTTCTTATAGGTATCAAATGCTAACCCAAAATACCAAATGTAACTGGTATCTATCTGATATCAGTTGCTACAGACTATGCATCGTTGAAACGAGCTTCTCTTTAAATAAATATGTGTCCTAGTTATACGGACCCCAGTAATGGCCTTATGGCTCCCAATTGCAATGTCCACCATGCTCCTAATCTATAGGTTATCATGGGTTTTACTACCCCGATGACTATCCGCATAGTCATCTTGTAATTCAACCCTAAATTTTTCGCATATAGGTATCATGTCTGTACCATCCGAGAGTAATTGTAGCTTTCTGTGTGACTCTTTGGATGTTTAAAAGTGAAGCATTTATTATTTGTTTGCTTATAGTAAGGAAACATATTCTTTATAGGATTTTGCAAACAGCGGAAAGAAAAACTATCTATGAGAACTAAAAGAAAAACTATATGTAAAAATATTAATGAAATCTTTGCATTCCTTCGATAACCTGACTTCTGGTTATGCTAACAAGTAAAAATTCTTATTTGCCATTCTCATTATAACACTAGCATCCAAAGGCCTGAAATTAATGTATTTACCTACCTTGTCTTAAAAATTTTTCGTTCTAATGAATTACATTTTCATAAAATCTCATTCAATTTCTTGGAAATGCTTAGCCTTTTAAACGTTTTTCGTCCTATAAAGAATATGTTTCATTACTATAAGCAAATAAATAATAAATAATTCACTTTTAAACATGCATAGAGTATATAAGCTCCAATACTAGTCAGCTAATAGATAGGTGAAGATCTGTTGTTTCTTATCAGTCAACGTCAAATATAAATATTTCATACTTATTCATGGATATTGCCTTGGTTTTGCATGGAACATCGTTATGAGTGGCTTTGGGCTTTTCTGATGAGTCCAGAATAAGGACGAAAATGTTTCAAATGCTAAGCATTTCCAAGAAACTGAATGAGATTTTAAATGTAATTCATTAGAATGAAAATGTTTTTAAAGACAAGGTAGGTAAATAAATTTATTTCAGGCCTTTGTTCTCATTTTTAACTGAATTTACATATTGTAGGACAAATAAGAGTTTTTACTTATTATCATAACCAGAAGTAAGGTTATCGAAAGAATGCAAAGATTTCATTAATATTTTTACATATAGATTTTCTTTCCGCTGTTTGCAAAATCCTATAAAGAATATGTTTCACTCTTTGGATGTTTGCGTTCCCTATCAGTTTCTGATCCAAAATGGCTCCTAGTTATTTTACATCACTGTAATATGGAATTTCCATTCCATTTAGCATTAGGGGTTTGATGCCTTCCAAATATGATAATAAAATAAAGATTTAAAATAACGAGAATCTAGGGCAAAATGTTTTTTTACTAAATGGTAGAGAGGTATAGTAAGAGCCTACTCTCTGTCTTGTTAAATTGCAACTCTTTTCCATTTGTGTATATTTATTATATCATTGTTTCCCAGATAAAAGCAAAAGAAGATTCAAATCGTTTCCGTTGTTGCTTAAATCAACTTTTTGATATTAACACGCGTATATTTACAATAGAGTGCTACGTACGAACATATTGATTATAGGCCATTGACATGTAATTGAATAAGGAACTAATTAGTTAAAGGTATTTTATTGTCTCACATATTCAATTGCACCGAAAGATGATAATTCCAAAAAAAGTGGTAAATTTAGGCTTGAATTTTTGAGAACGGAGTTAATTTGTCCACTTTTTAGTTTTTGAACTAAACTCAAAAACTATAAGTACATTTTTAGTATATACACATGATATGATGTTTTGTAGGGAATCAAATTTCATACCGAAATGGCACTATATAAAGTCAAAAAAATTCAAATAAATAAATAAATAACTATAAAAAAAACGAAAAATTTAAAAAAGGATTTTATTAAATTTTTGTGTATAACTTTTTTCTGTGTGGATTTAGGTATAGGCATTGGTTCATAAAAAAGAAAGATGACGTAATTTCCGTCAAAATGGTGTCGATAAAAGTATTTTTTATAAAAATTGGCTGAGGTATAGTCGTTCAAAGTTACCTTCTTTTTTAAGACTTTAACATGCTTTACCTATATAACATGGAGCAGCTAATTCTTAAATTTTTGCAGCCGCAATTTCCGTGACAACCTTATATGCACCCGCAAGCTATTTGCTCCAGTAAAGTCTGCGGTGCAGGAGTTTTGGTTCTGTTAATTGGCATTCATCCATTTTTACATTTTTCCAACCCCACTCAAATGGATTTAAAATATTTCCTTTCACTGTTGAATTAGATGGTACTTCCTTAAACCGTGCTGTTTAGTGGCATCAGAAGTGATGAGTGACAAATGGGTTAGAGAAAATTTTGTGCTCTTCAATAATCTTTGAAAAAGTTTAAAGCGACAGCTACTTAAACTGCTGGACTTAATGCCATACAGAGAACGATGTGTTCAAATGCGAAACTGATAAATTTTATCATTCTTTTTCATATTAAAGATCATCTAGATATCAAAACTGAACAAATACTTTTACTTTAAGAACTTGTTTTAATAATGTGAATTAATAAATAATACAATGCAAACAAATAGTAAACAAGTAATAGATATGTAATTAAAAAAAACATGTCTTTAAAACAGCTATAAATTAGTACAGCATTGCATTTTTTTATGTCAGATCATATGAATATCAAAATTTTAAACAAATAATTTTATCATTATCATTGATAAACCGAAAATAATTTTCGTATTGAACAGTAATAACTAAAAGTGGACAAATTTATTACGTTCTCAAAAATCCAAGCCTAAATTTAATAGCACTTTGTGGAATTATCAGATTTCGGGAAGAACTGAACATATGAAACAATAAAATACCTTTAACGAATTAATATAGTTCCTTTTACCCCTGCTTTTTCGGCATAGTCAATAGCCTATAAATCTAATATTATTATATTGTAATGGTTATAATGAATTATGTTTAAGCATATTATGTTTTTATTTTTATTTCACATTTTCTTATAGTTCTAAGTGTATCACTGTTTAATGTTTTTATCATTCAGGGCTAGTTTTCGAGACAGTCGACTGTACGGGTGAGTGCATAGCATGGGTTGTTAAATATGTTAGCTTACATAAATGCATGTGCACGATATCTTCAATCTGACTTCTATACACAACATAGAGTCGGATTCCTCTAGTACTGTGTACCCATTGAATTCTTTCTTTTCCTCCCGACATACCGCTACACACAATCAAATTTACACATATACGATTTATTTGGTATTTTAGTTTGATCCAGTTAAAGTTTTCAGTTTCTTTACGTTCACAATTACATAATTTCACTTTCAATTATGCGGAAATTAAAATACGTAAATTATTGAATAATTGTAATGCAGCACAGATACATTAATTAACATAATTTCGTGCAGTTAATCTGTTTTTACATTGTTTATGATTTTTTTCTTACACGATACACATGTCACGCATGAGAAATCTTCTCCCCTCTTGATAATTGTTTTCTGAAGTTTCCTGTAGCCTTACCAAAGCAAGTTGTACAAGATTCTGATTCAGTAGTAACTGTACATTAACAGAAAAATGTCCATGCTGATATATATTACTATTTCCTATTACAATTATGCAATGCTATGCTAGGGATGTTAGCAACAGTAAAATTTAAACAACTACTATTGAAACAAAAATCATCGTTGATCGTTAGTGTATCTGGAGAAGCATATTGGATCTTATTTCTGTTTAATAGACAGAATTTAACCTATTATTAGAAAGAGGTGTATCGGTTTCTGTAACAACTTTATTGCTGTACACATTCAAAAAATTTTCGTTTAAATAAAATATAACAATTCCAAGTTTTGTTGCAGAAAATTGTTTAATTTATTTTACCTAAAAGTATTCAAAAGAGCTAATCTAAACTTAATTCTGGGTCATCTTTAATTTCATAATACTTATTTTTTAAATTTTTCGATGATTTTCTTTGATATTTTTTTATTTGATAGTTTTGTGTCCATGGAAGATTGATATTATTAAATCCAACTAGTTTAAAATTGTCCCTTCAAATCAGACGTCAATTTTTATTCTGGAATTATTATATTGGAATTATTATATATTAATTGTTATATTTTACCTAAAACTTAATTTGAAGGAAACTAAAAACTGTAATTATACAGAACTAAATTATTCTATAATAAGTCTGATAAAAAAAACCCAAGTCATCTTCAAAATTTTGTCGTCATTTAGTTTTGTATTTATATTTAGGTATACTAGAAGAAGAATAATTTTCAATTACGTAAAAACACATGGTTGGCTAAAACTTTTCAGTAGTACCTATAGATAGTAGTATATAGTATATTTTATGGAAAAAAATAATTTTAGTAAATTACCTACCAGATGTAGGAGGTAGAAAAACAGGGGTGGCAGTGCGTTCTTAAGTATCTCTTAGTAATATGTTTAAATATTAATTTTTATTTTTATTTTTTTTGGTGACATAATATTCCTTAATTGGTTGTTATTTTTTTTTATTGCTTTATGATAAAGATTTACAGAGATACAGTTATTTGAATAGAAGTATGATATTTCTAACTATTTTACTTTAGAAAAGAGAGTTGTAATTTATTTGAAAATAACTTCAACTAAACGTGGTTCTCTCTGTCCAATAGCATTACTCTTTACTCTTTCTAGATTGTCAAAAAAACCTCAACATACTATAGGAACTACCTGTTTTATGTCAAGAGATACTTAGCTATGTCGAACTAACTGAAAAACGAAATAGTAAAGAACAAGGGAAATGTTTTGTAGGATGTAAAATCTAAGAATTTATAATAATTATTTTTAGAAAAGGGAAAAACAATTATTTTTGTTTCAAATAAAAACTGTATTTTTATATGACAAGACCTATTCGTCATTTTGAATTCTTAAATTTCAACTAAATATTTATAATCTACGACTTCGAAAGTCCCCAGATATCTATTTTCAGACGAATTAGAGTATAAATTACAAAACTTATCCGCCTTATTGACGCCGCCAATTTGAATTTTTGAATTTCGATAACATACAAGCTGCAACCTCAAAAATCTTCAGATACAAAATTTTAGCAGAATCGAATATTACATGACAATAAACTGTAGGCCATCATGGCAACGCCATGTTGAATTTTTCTATAATAATAATAAAATTGTTTTTTCATGTGAACCATATACACATGCAAAATTTCAAGGCAACACGTAATTTGGAAGAGGGTGAAAATACAGTTGAATATTTTTTTTGCATTTAAAGTTACAAAATTACGAGTCAAACTAATAAGAGTATATCAAAAACGAATTTAATTGTATATTTAATTACCTTTATTAATAAACTGCCTACTTGCAATTAATAATAAAGGCTCTTTATTTTACTAAAAATTGCTACTGATTTTATTTAAAAATCATAGTTTAGACAACAAATGTTGAAATGTTTTTTCAAATTTTATAGCCACATATCTTAACTTTAAATTGGGAATCGCAATTATTGAATAACATCAATCAAAATTGACATTTGCGTCAATTGCGTATACATGGAGAAAGGTACAATTTTCATATATTCTTACTTCCACATCTATGTACTGGAGTGGAAGTATAGTAATCGTAAAAAAAAAATATTTTTTTTTTGTTGAAATACTAGAATTTCATGAAACGTAGAGATTTGGCTTAGAGACGTGGGCATTTCTTAACGTAAAATTGTCTAATGTCAAATTGTCCGAAGCTTTGCTATTTTCTACTTCATAACATGTTAACAAAACAGAAAGCCATTTTACCTAAGAAATGTGCGGAGAACTTGCTTGGTGCACTTATGTATTATAATGAGATCTGGAACTAGATTATATTTAGAGCTCATTTCGTTGCAAAGTTGGGGGGTAAATAGGGGTAGACAAGTAAAGCAAGCGTCCAGAAACTTACGATTTGGTGTATATACTAAAAGCCAAAGTCTCAATCGTTTATCACATCTGCCACCCCTACCACCATCGTTAAAGAGATTAACCAAATAAATGTGATTTAGTGTGTGTACGAGAACAAAAGTTCTCGAAATTATTTTTGACAACCACTCCCGTTACCACCTTTGGCCAGACAGCCTCAAATATTATATTATTAAAATTCTATGAGCGATTATCCCAACATGCTGGAATGCAAATATAGTATCAACGTATTTTTGTTTAAAAAGTTTTGGGTAGGAAATATGGATGTTAAAGTAGTGATTCCTTAGGCAGCGGTCTTTTAAATGAGCCTTACTATAATTTTCTGAATCGGAGATATTTAGCTACAAGTGTGATATCAATCAATACACAGATCTACAAAAAAAATGATCTCGGGATTCTGACTATAATATCTTATGTATTTTGATGCGCTGAATCCGATAAAAGTAAAAAATATCTGACGAGACGTTTGAGTTCTACAGCCTCGCAGTGGTCCCAGTGAGAGTGGGAGGTGAGAGAAATATTCGAATACAAACATTGACACTGATCTACACAATAAAAGATCATAGTAGCAACAAATGACGATCCGGAGACGATAGAATTTTCGATCTAATCGTCAAAACAAATGGCGATCAGCGGTAAGTGTTTGAAATGTCATCCTAACAAACATCTGTTAACAAACTTTAAGCGATTTTTCTTCCAAGTTTATATTCTTCGGGTCAAAAATGCTTGGAGAATTAGTGTGTCTACCCTCTGGTATATTTCGGACAAAAAATACTATGCCTTCATTTTTTACCAGAGCTGAAGCAAGCGACATAACATATCACATGTAGTTAACAATTTTCGGGTAAGAGAGTGCATTAGATTGTTATCTTAGCCTTTCTGAGTACAGTCTTAAAGTTGGGATCCAGGACCAGGACGAAGCATCTACCAGCCTGGGAGATCAAGTTCCTTACCACAATGCCTGAAGGGGTTCAGAGCTCCTCTCTTCCCATTGACTGATATCATAATGTCGGGAGCAATTACGGAATCGTATCCCACGAAGACAAAATATAAGAGTTGTGACTGTATCTGCTAGCCCGATACTTCCACAGCTTTCGACAGCTGACATCGCGTCACTACGTAATCCTAAGGCCTGGTTCGTGTTCAACGATCTTGAATTCACTTTTGATCTGGAATTCGTGCTCAGCATTCTGGAATGATGGATGATCCGTGTCTTGTCTTAGGTTCCGAATGCTGTCACGAGTGTTAACAGCTGATTGGCAGCTGTCATGACGCAATAATTCAATGTCATCCTGGAATTCGTGTTCGGCGTACCCGAAAACTTAAGGACCCTGACCCTTTATCGAATTTCCAATAATTCCAAGACTTTTTACAGCTGATTGACAGCTGTCATGTTGTCATCAATAAATTCTAATCCCGAATTCTTGTACAGCGACCTGGATAACCCCCGCACATATTCTGTGGTGTCAGTGTTTGTAATTTCTCTCACCTCCCACGCACACACAAAGAGTTCTATGACTAGAGACGAGCCGTTGATTTGTCGTACAGCGCGGGTGTCTTCGTCCTTGTCGCACACCTCGTACCCTCTCCACTCTGTTTTACAAAGTAACACAGCCGACATGTACTTTACGACAAAGAGAGAACGAACTGTGCGAGAAGGATAAGAACACCCATGCCGTTAGCTAGTTATACATTACGCTTATGCAGCTTGTCTCCTCTAGTTATAGAACTCTTTGCCCACACAAGGACCTCTGAGAGGCTGTACTACGTCTTGCCATATTTTGTTTGCTGTTATCGGATTCAGCGCATCAAAACACATAAGATATAATCCAGATCCCGAGATCAAAAAAAAAATTATTTTGACCTGTGTAATGGGCAAAAAATATGTGCATCTCAATCAATTTTTATTGTAGAAAAACAAACAAATGAAAAAGTAAAGAATTATATTAGCTAAAAGAAAGTATTCTTTATGTTGCATAATTTATTATTTAAATAATATTTACAAAAAGGCTTGGAAAACTCACTGTTTCATAGATTCAAGAATCCATTGTTTCATATATACGCAAATAAATAAATTCTTCCGTATAAATCAAATAAATACTTTTGTTTCAAAAATAATTTATTTACTATAAGCTTTTTATTTCTTCAGTTATTTTTGAAACAAAATTATTTGTTTTATACAGAAGAATTTATTTATTTGCGTGTATATGAAACAATGGATTCTTGAATCAAAAGATTATTTTTATCTTAGTCCAGTTAAAATGCGAGGGGGGGGCGTGAAATTGGAAACCAAAACGAACTTACCTTATCAGTAAGTTTTTTGGGTTGCTGAATCCGAAAATCGGGGTCCCGAGGGCTGGACTCTGTCCGTTAACCCTTATTTTGCAAAATACACCCCTTTTTAGGGGGTTACTAACAAATTTATGTATTTGAGGTCTCATTTGCAAAAACTACCCTTAATTAGGGTATTTTTGCAAGATTCTTAATAAACTGTATTTCAACAAACTTTTACACGTAGGATACGTTTTTTGGATCGCTGATTACGAATTTCAGGGTCCCGAGTCCAAAAAACATTGCCAGCACCCTTAAATTTGCTAAAACTACCCTTAATTAGGGTATTTTTGCAAGATTCTTAGTAAACTGTATTTCAACAAACTTTTACACGTAGGATACAGTTTACTAAGAATCTTGCAAAAATACCCTAATTAAGGGTAGTTTTTGCAAATTTAAGGGTGCTGGCAATACTCGAGACCCGTAAATTTGTATTCAGCAACCCAAAAAATGTAATCTGAGACCTCAAATACATGAATTTGTTAGTATTTATGACGTAAGTGCAGAATATTTCACAAAAACACCCTAAAAAGGGGTGTATTTTGCAAATTAATAGTGAACTAACAGAGTCCAGCCCTCGGGACCCCGATTTTCGGATTCAGCGACCCAAAAAACGTACCGGTAAGGTAAGCTCGTTTTGGTTTCCAATTTCACAGCAAAACTCGCATTTTAACTGGACTATCTGTGATACACCTATTTTTTCCACCTACGTCCCTCAAGTTCACTAGAAAAATGTTTTCTTAAAATATAAAACTGCAAAGTTCTAACTAGCCATGTATTAATATGTTGTTACACAAAATTTTTAATTGTTTCCTATATTAATCGTCTTTCCACGACAACACCTCTGATTTTAGATCTAGAGAATGTTATTTTGCTGCTTGATTTGAGAAATTAAATAGGCAACACCATAACGCCTTCTAATTTCAAATTCTCAGAATTTCCAGAATTGCCATTAGTCACAACAAAGAAAATATATCATTCTTAGCCTTAAGTGCTTTGGATAGGCTGCAGGTTGCTTTTTGTAGGTTCCGAGTTAAATTCACATGCAACATATATGAACATTATTCAAAGATACGTGAATTTAAGTCGGAAATGTCGCTCAGCTCGCGTATCCGGGCCGGGTCCGAACCCGGGGTCTTCACGCGAGCCTTTCCGGTGTAGTCATGCATGCTTTACACAATATCTTATCAGTGTATGAGGCAAGAAAATTTTTATTATTATTTACCTGGTAAGTATAGATAATTGTTTTTGAAACGTAAAAAAATAAATCAGAATTAGCAGATTTAGGCGCCGATTGCAAAATAGATTATTATTCCATTCATAACGATATACTTACTAGTTAAAAATATTAGAAAGCGTTAGCTAATTTTTATCATTTTACCAGTAAAAAATTTCTATCGCATTTAAGTTTTAAAATTACCCTGTTTAAATATGGGAAAAAAATCATATCTATAGTAATTAAGATATTTACACGCAAATTTTAAATTTGGGGAGATTTGAAATGTAACTAATCTAACTACTTCCCAACAACGGCTGGTTTCTTACCTTACTTAAGAGATATACATACAGTACAAGCGAGAAAGGTACACGCACTTTCGTGTTCTCGATCTCACTCTTCACCAAATGTATTGTGCTCTCCCTTACTATAAGTGTCTTTTTCTTACGAAAAGTTCTTGAATAGAAAAGTGGATGAACAGTATATCGTACTTTAAAATACTATTTAGACGGTATGAAAATTGCAACCTCCATTTTCCTTGTTAAAAAGAGTTGGTGTTCTATATTGCTCCGTACATGCTTTATAAATAGTTCAGTAGTACAGAATGGACCCATGAAGTGTATTCTTTCGTAATTGTCAAATAACAGACTTAGTATTTTAATAATCATACCCTCATCCGAATATACAAAATGCACTCAGTTGCAGAATGTTGCTCTACAGTGTATCTAAATCTGTACAAAAAACTACAACACGTATTTGAGCCTAAAATGAAATGATTAAGACGAACATACCTGTGTCCAATAGTGCCTTTTTAACAGTTTATCTAATATATCTTGTTTGCAACTTATTTTGCATATTCCTTTTGTTATCTCCCATAAAATATTCGAAACAATTTAAATACAAAGAAGATGCACTCGCAGTTAGATTTTCTAAGAGGATTACGTTTAGTCATGAACATACATATATGTACAAGCACAAAGGATAATACATTTACATAACGAACATGTAACATGATGAATATAAACCTGATGGCAAAGTTACGCGTTTTTAGGGTTATTTATGACATTGTGTAAATAGAAATCATTATTTACTTCTAGGCACTAGGAAAGTAGTATATAACTTTTGTTCATAAGAGATCCAAGACTAGATCCCCAGGAGCCCTTTGAACTGCTTAGCTGTTATGAGTTCAGATGTCAGTTACTTCGGTAGGCCGATTTCTGACCCGATATTTTAGCTCTGATACAGCTACCTTGACTCTTTCCTGCTCCTTAGGTTCACACTATGTCTCCACCATATCATCGTGAAATCCACCTCCAGAGGAATCTGATTCGAATGACACATTTTATTGATCTGCAATCTTAACTACAGGCTTGTTCAAAAGGCACTTACCAGAAAAAAATCTCGTAAAAGTTCGCATCTCTTACTTTTTCAACTTTACGAGGATTAAAACAAAATAATGCAAGAATTATCGGGGTCAGACAAAAAACAAAAGCAAGAATAGTGCTATATTCCCAATAAGAAACAAGAGTGCAGCTTCGGACACTTGTTTCAGACTCATCAGCGTAACGTAACTAAATCATGTTCTTATTGGAGAATATAGGGCTATTTTTGTTTTTGTTTATTTTACAAGGATTCTTCAGGTCAATTATGCCACAGCCCCACAAAGAAAAAAGTTCTGTGCAGCGAGCATGAAGGTATGGAATCGACAGATTTTTTAACGCTGATTACGAATCCGAAGACGAAAAATTTATCTATCGTGTCAATTTTTCAGGGCCGGCTCGTTAAGGGGTCCCGCGGGGGATTTGCCTAAGTCCAGGCCTTTTTATACTTGTGACCAGAGAAACAGAGTTGGTAGACTCCTGTAGCACTGAGAAGTTGGTAAAGGTCACGAACAAGGTCGCTCGCGCCATTTGCGAACCCTGGGCATCCCAGGGCCTGCCCATGATGGGGTCCTGCGGGAGAGAAACAGAGTTGGTAGACTTCTGTAGCACTGAGAAGTTGGTAGAGATCACGGACAAGGTCATTCCCCCATCATCATGCACTCAGCAATCATTCTCGAAACCCCAAAGCGATTGAACATCTCAATTTTATACCATGGAACATATTTTTATGGGAATAGTGAATTCATCGTGGTATATCGCCCAGAAGGGGTGAAAACGTTTGAGCCGAATATGGGAACCATAAACTAACGGGGAAGGGAACCGAAATGGACAAGGGAGCCAATTTCAGAATGGAGGTTCAGTTTTATTTTGGTTAGTGAATACATCGTGTGACCCAAATTTCCAGAACCGTTTGGTATTCGTTTGCTTACCCTCCAGAATATTTTCGATTCAATTTCTCCCTGATGTATGGGACAACTGATGTTGGAACTCTTCTAAGCATTAACTAGTCCAGGTATTTCCTTTGTTGTGGTATCTTTGTCTTTTATCTTCAAAATATCGTCGCAAGGGTGCCCGTTTTCTCTTCGCTCTTGGGGGAATGTCTCGCTTCAGATTCCAGCAATAGTCCGCCATCATGTGCTCATCCCACCGGCCTTGATATCTATCTTCCATTTCCCTAAAATCCTGGTGAAAACGTTCACCGTGTTCCTCGCTGTAATCACTAAGATTTTTCGGGAACTGGTCGATATGTGAATCAGGGAAATGGAGTTTTAGATTCATGAGGCATTTCTGATTCTGAAAGTTTGTCACCATATCCCTAACTTTTTCCTGTAGTCGGGATGTTTGTTGTTCCTAAGGAAATTTTCGCAAACATCCTTGAAACTCGTCCAAGCTTCATTTTCGGGACTCTTCATGGTCTAAATGAATTTTTCGTCTCTCAAAAGACTCTTTATTTGTGGTCCATTGAATATACCTTGAAATTGAATGAAGTTATATCGTTAGTTCATGGTTCCACATTCAGTTCACACGTTCTCACCCCTTCTGGGTGACATACCACGATGTATCTACCCTTCCCATAAAAATATATTCCATGGTATAAAATTGAGATATTCAATCGCTTTGGGGTTTCGAGAATGCTTGCTGAGTGCATGCAGATGGGTGAATGATCTTATCCGTGATCTCTACCAACTTCTCAGTGCTACAGAAGTCTACCAACTCTGTTTCTCTGGTCACCGGTATCAAAAGGTCCGGACTTAGGAAAATCCCCCCGCGGGACCTCCTAACAAGCCGGCCCTGAAAAATTGACAAGATAGATCAATTTTTCGCCTTCGCATTCGCAAGCAGCGTTAATAAATCTGTCGATTCCATACCCTCGTGCTCGCTGCACAGAACTTTTTTTTTGTGGGGCTGTGATTATTATATAACCCCGTCAATGAAGGCTGTTCATGTGAAAACTAGGTGGTTTAAATCCACCCTCAATCCGATTCACACTTCTATCGGTAGTTTTCCCTCTACTGCCTTGATTGGCAAGGAGTAATTCCTCATATATTCCGCCTCTGCCCAATAAAACTTACTCAAGCCGGCCTCCCTAAGCTGCTGTACGGTTGACTCGCTCAGCGACTCCTTTTTTCTCCAGCGCACGGTGGCACGAATCGCAACTTTTTCATTCAAAATTATCTAGTGCACTTGTTTCGCAACCGATTAAGATCATTTCTTTTTTAAATACTCGTTATTTAATTTTCTAAAAACGTAAGTAAGCCGATTTTTTAATTATGCTAACCAAAATTATTGAGCTTAGCCGAAATGGCCATGTTCTATTTAAATCTTAATAGGACTTTCTTCTTATCCAATTTACATAAATCTTGTTACTCGGGGGGTTTTTGAGGTCGCTGAATACGAATCTAATATCCAATTGTCGTAATTTAACTTGCAAGATGGCGAAATCAATGGTGGTGATAAAATTCTAAAAATTGGTGGAAAATGAAATATGATTTTTTAGCATTTTATTACCGGCGTTGATCCCGCCATCTTGCAGGTTGGTTTATGATAATTTTGATATTAGATTCATATTCAAAGACCTCGAAACCCCCCGGATAACAAGATTTATGTAAATTGAATAAGAAAAAAGTTTTATTAAGATTTATATCGAATATGGCCATTTCGGCTAAGCTCAATAATTTTGGTTAGCATAATTAAAAAATCGGCTCCCTTTCGTTTTTTGGAAAAAGTAACGAGTATTTTTTTTAATGTATCCCAATCGGATGCGAGACAAATGCTCTAGACAATTTTGAACGAAAAAGTTGCAATTTGTACCACTGTGCGGCGTCCTTGTGATGATGGTTTGATGTACTATTATGTATACTATTCTAGTACTCATTAATTCACACATATTAACGTTTTCCGTACCATTATTCGTTTGAATTACTTTATCTGCCTGACTTTCAGCTATCGCCTTCTACTCATTGACACGCTAACACCTAATCTTTTCTAAGAAGAAAATCAACAAATGTAATTCTAATGAAGTCATCAGTCAGAAGTCTAAAATATTTAGTTGTACAATGAGATCGAAATAGAGCATCTCTGAAATCTTCCCTGATCTCTTCTCCTTTAGGTTAGTCGTAAGTCTGACTGCTTGTATTGAATATATCCTTCACATTGATTTGCACTTTTAGAGAAATTAACACCTTCAACTACACTTACCTTCTTTCAATAACTGCATACTCGGTATGTTCGTACGACCCAATCTCATGTGCTACAAATCACGATTACTAACAAGCTAACCATTATACTCTTCGCCGATTTACTACACTTGTTATATAATTGTTGCACATTATATAGGATACTCTTCGCAGTTTTTTTGTAAATGATAAGTTTCAAACATTTTTTGTTTAATTAAAAAATTATTTTTTTTTAATTTCAAAAATTAATAACTTTTTTATTTATTAATCGATTTTGTTAAAGAACAATAGGGTTCTTCCTCTAGCTAACACTGACTTACTGTCCAAGTTTCAATACTTTCGGACGTTTCGTTCTTAAGTTATCGTGCTTATAAGAAACGTGACGGACGTCTGTCCGTCACGTTTCTTATAAGCAGACAGGCAGACAGACAGCCAGCCACACGGACGGGCGGACATTTTGAAAGTTGTTCAGAATTCGATCACCAACACAGTGATATGAAATTTTTTTCTCTACGAGCAGTATTACCGATTTTAGAAATGTGCCGATCGAATGTAATATACTCTTCGTTTTGTATTTCCGAAGAGTATAATAATCAGAGGAGCTTGTATACAAATTGTGCCCTCGATTCACTGGTTTGTGCAGGATAATGTTGAACTCCACATCGAGACGGTGCAATTCATATACTTAACATTGAATAGCCTACACCTCTTCTTCCACCTTATAATTTTTCTTAAGGTACATCTGTGTACTTTGCTTCTCTTTCTGCTATCGTTAGTCCAGTCAACGAAGCCCCAAAAAGGCCGAATAGGGGAAATAATTCGTGTAGTTGCCATTTTTGTATAGTTGTCGGGGGGAATGTCCTGAAAAACATACTAAAAGTCCTGACCAGTGGATGGTCTGCGGGGAGGGTGGGGAGTTGGTTAATGGTCCACTTTCCCGTATCTCTTGAATAGCTTGAAAACCACGCCCTCTAGCGAAAAGGTGTCTATATCCAATATATGAAATTTCCTACAGATAAGTTCCTATTCATTTTTTTTCTAGGATCAATACATTTTCTATCTATATTCTATAGCATTGGCAAAAAAAATTCAATTATTTTTAATAGGTTCAGAATGCCACTCTTTAACAAGATCTTCACATTTCTTCTATTACTGTCCTTTTGCAATTTAACTAACTTACACTCACTTACTTCTAATACCATGCCCATAATCTGTCAGATTATTCTGTTGGAGATGGATAAATGAGAACTCATTAGAGAAACCATTATAACCATTGGAATAGAATTTGAAAAAATTATCTGAGTTTGGCAACGATTTGAATATAATTAACTTAATTTTCTCACTGCAGTTTTTCTGCACCTTCTCTTGACAAAAGCAATAATCATATTCATTACTTCAGTAGGATTAGGTTGCGTTGCAACTTATTAAAATTTGACAAAATACATAAAAAAGTGTTAAGGAACAGCACAACAACAATTAGCAAACTGGTTTAATAATGTCAATTTGACAAGTGGTAACTTATCATGTTGCTTAATAACGTTTAACAAATGCACCGACATCTTTAAGCGCGTCTCTATTGAAAAGGAGTGGAGTTGATCGACATGAAATAGGTAAACTTTATTGCCAATTAATTTATCTATTATAACGTTTGCCATATTGTTTAATATAATAATGTGAAAATTATAATAGATAACATAGCACAAAACCTGCCGACAATTCACTCTACAGCATGCAGATTTACATCCTTTATGTAAATTATGGGCGTGACAATAGTTAGTTTCTGAAATATAACCAACACAATGTTTTTGTTACTTCATAGGTTCTAAAGGCATTTTTGGACAATGGTACGTTTGCTTCAATCAGCCCCATTTGATCTGATTTAACCTTTAAGTCCCTTTACTCTTGCCTCAATGTGTAAATAGTTTTGGCAAAATGGTAGCCACATAGTAATGAATTATTGGGGCAATTTATAATATAAAATAATTTATCATGTAATCAAGATACTTTATAAAACTATATTCAATTGTTTCATGAGAAATTTATTGAAAATGTTATTTAATATGAAAATGCATAAACCAAACTTCACAACACTTATGCAAGGACTCTGACTAGTGGTTCTTAAGTTGAATTTGTCACGCTTACTTACTGATCTTTATACAGCTCATAGGTTGATAAAATATCGTTTTAGATGAATGCCAATTATACATCCTTACCAATGAATCATCAAATGTTTTGTTAATAAAAAATTGCCTCATGCATTTGATATTTTGTGTACTGTATTTGCTGACCGTTGCTCCAAGACAGTCTTCGGGCCAGCCTTGCGCGTTGCGTTACCTCTTGCTGACTGGCGGTCGCGTGTGCCGCAGACAAGGCGGCTGCAAGAGTGACACGCGAGAGCGGACGCGGCCCTCATTGCAGGAGCCCCCGGTGCCTCCCGTGCCCCCGGCTCCCCTCACCGCGCTCTCCTGGACCTGGCCCACGGACTCGCAGCCCTGACGGTGGGTGTTCTTCATTTCATCTCTACTAGTCACTCTTTGTGCCACCGTCATACATCATCACTGTATCTACTGCCCAGATATATTTATAATTGTAGAGGATTTTTCCTATCTATCTACCACCATAGAGAAAACTAACACACAAGATTGTATAGCGTTCTAAGTTTTTAAACTATTGTAAATGGTATGTCGACTGAATGGCATATCGACAGTCCATATCGATGAAGGTGAGCTAACTCTGCTATTATGGATAATGTTTGGATAAAGTTAACTCGAAGGTGATTATTTCTGACACATGTTATTTAAAAAAATGTCTATTCTAACCAAAAAGGTCTTCTTGATGTATCTCGATTAAATCATTGATTTATAGCACAATCCTCGGGGGATTTAAGCTTGGGTCAAAGAAATCATTTGGAAATTTTTTAGTAGCAGAAAAATACAGAGTGTAATCAGTTTCATGTCATTGAAAAAAACTGGTAATGGGGACCGACTAGACAAACAAAAAACCTTTATGACTTTTCCTTCTAGGGGCACTTTGAAAAAAACTGATCTAGGTCAATATTTTTAATATTATGGTAGACAACTATTGAGAACCACTGCTTTTCTTGGCAATGGACTTGTAGTTCCCTATTATACAACTTTTAAATTGTCATAAAAATGTGCTCGCCGGCACACGCGGTGCTCTGCGCTGTCAATGGATCATCGTTGATGGACTGCCTCAACTGAACTGAGGCAAGTATAAAGAGATAAATAATTCGTTCTCTCTTCGTGCACAACTGCAAGCAAATATTGGCCATAGAGGTTTAAACAGAGCATTTCTTTACATGTGTGTTTTTTAATTTGGAACAAAATATTGGATTGTTTATAATTTAGGAAATTTAAATGTTGTTTATTAACATTTGTAACATAAATGAGTGTCCTGGGTTAAAAGCTTACTACCTACCTAAATGATTCAAAATCCCTGCATCTGCATCAATACACAGTTCGGTACGTCGAATTAAGGACATACGCACTTCGTTCAACACTAAACACTAAACTATCAACTAACGTTGTCAATAAAAAAAAATTAAATAAAAACTTGGTACAAAAGCCAAAAAGGAATATAAAGAGAACGAACAAGTAAGTTGTGTCTGTACGTAATCAAGAATTTGACAACTTGAACGGTAAGTCAATAAAATAAATCTTAACTATAAATACACAATGACGCGAAATTCAAAAATAACAAAAACAACGAACGGCGGGTTGGACCTGTGTACATAACAAAACACCCACAGTAACTAAAGTATTGCACAAGGGAGAGTTATAGATTTCTTCAGATCAGATCTAGATCTAAACCTACCTCAATATTTCAGCAGTTCTCAAAAAATTTTATTGAAAATTTGCGAATTTTTGTTTTTTTTTCTTTTCTCTCCAAAACTATGAGCTTTAGACCCCATGTTGTATAAGGTTTTTTTTGTTTGTCTTGTCATTCCCTACCACCAGTTTTTTTAATGACATGAAACTAATTACACCCTGTATTTTAAAAAGCAGTGAGCAGAAGATAATGCAATGCTAGCAATTATAGCTGCATCTTTGCCCATTAAAATAATTTTTCTTTATTACGATCCGGTTGTTTCTTCAAAAGCCTTTGTATCGAAAGACAAGGATAGAGGCGTTCGTGCGTTAGCTCGCGACGCAATAAACTTGATTGTTAATTTACTCTAGAACCGTTGCATGTACGAAATTTGTTATACACATTTCTTTGTAGAATTTTCTGACCTTTAATTTTCATCTTCACGAAAGTTTTCATATATTTATTATTTTAAAAGTTATGTCCAAAAACATACATTTTTTTTTATTTGACGTCATTTTTTCCACCCACAGTATCCTTGATAACTTTTCAATATACTTTTCTACTACTAGAATCTTGCCAAAAATTATTTTATCTGCTTTTGTCACTATTTTTTCCCTGAGAACTGGGCTGTTAGAGGAACATAAAATATAAGAATAATTAGTACGAATATTCAAATTGTTTATTTTTACTTTGAAACCGCCTGTTTATTACTGTACTTCCAAGTTTTTTAAAGTTTCAGTTTTAAGAGACTGAAAATCTTAATCATGAATAACTTTACGACTGTATTTTCATTCTTTTACCTTTTTGTCGGCTTTAGATTAAATATCTTTTGGTTCGAAGTATAACTGTGATTGCGCCAGAATTCAGTCATCACATTTTCATTATAGTGGAAATAGTTGACTTCGGATCGATTTAGAAAGTTATTGAGATCAGTACGTACTTATCCATCTATTTTACAAGGCTAGTGTTGATCTGCTCTATATTTATTTAAGAGATGTAATAAAATCATACAGCTATGGTCTATTTGTTAATAGTTTTTAGAAGATAGGATGTTAGTAGGTAATTGAAGGAGTGAAGATTTAAGTTATAATATTCTTACTTACATACGAAAATATTCTAGTAACACGGGACAAGTATTGATTTTAATATCATCTTCCATGTTTGTAACAGATCTAAGATTTCGCAGAACTTCCCAAACGACTATTCCATACATGAAAATCACTTCTAAACTTAAAGTTAGGCATTTATTGCACTTCTATCATTTTTAGCCTATAACTTTTCAAAATTTGAAACGTAACACGTTTTTCGTCCATTCCTGTATTTCCAAATGTTTTTGAAAAGTTCCCCCACAGTGCCGTTGAGAATTTCTCATATTTTCCTCACACATCGTTTTCTTATTTTAAAATTATGATTCTAGTTTGCAAGTTTAGAAACAACAATTCAACCTTTATTCAACAATGAGAAGAAAAATGATTATAATCACTGTGACTTTACTCCTTGTTTCTAGTCTTCATGGTCAATGTTTTCCTCCTGATTTTAAGGTTACAGTTATAAGCGCTTATGGGAATTTTGGAGAAAAACCTTCTACATAGGATGCTGTAAGCTGGCGTTAATGTCAACGAGAATAGCAGACTATCTATCTAACTACGCACGCATGTATTTTCGCATTCGTGGTTCTCATTAACAATAGCGCCACTTTCTTTCTTCCATATATACAGAAATAGTTCCCGTACAGTATGCTTACCCCTTCACACATTTATTCTTCTTAAATGGAAAATGTATACCTTATATGTTCTAAGTTCCTATTACTTGTTTTTTACGACGAATATTAATTTTTGTTTTTCTCCCATTTTCGATTTTTTTCTGCATTTTCTCCCAATTTTTATTCATTAAATCTGTCCATACGTTTTATGAGTGCATTATTTTAGTTGGTCTCCCCTTGCTAAGTGACTCGTCTGGCAGCATCACGCCATTTAACGTGGCTGCCTGTTAGATGCACATCTCTTTCGTGACAGTTCCTTCGTGACATCAGCCCAATATTTCGAAAGATCTTCTTCGCTGCTTGCTGTCTCGTTTCACCGTTCTATATTGTCTTCTCTCTCGTGTTTATGTTCAAATATGATAGAATTCATAACAAACGTACCACATTGCGAAAACGTCAATATACTGTTTATCTGCCTCCCTAACAATTCATGTTACAGAAGCCTAAAGTAAAATGGATAAATTCGGGATGTTAGCAAGTCTAGTATTTGTGCGTTCGATGATATTTCCACCAACCCAAGTTGCTGACCTTGTTATCTATTTTGTCCGTCGAATCTTCATACTTTCAGTGACCGATATTGTCAACAGGAGTTACAAGGTATCCTCTCTGCTATCTTACACTCACTGTTTCGTTTTGTTATAATTTACATTTTAACCATACCCAGAGCTTATTGTTTGAAAATGGTCGAGCAGGTGTATGAAGTAATTGTCATTTGCATCTGCATCTGTAAATATAAAGTTAAGAGCTATTCCACTTTATTAGTTTATTAGTCCTTCGACACACATTGCATCATACGTGTCTATCATAGTTAGGATTTGTGACAGAACATACACCTGTTTGACGCCTTTACAGATTTTATATTTGGGTTAGATTAGTGTTATCGTTTTTTATGAAAGCAAATTTTTCACCACTTGCAGTTCACAGTTTATCCACATTCTCAAAAGTCTTTGTACAGACAAAACTACATGTAGCAATTTGTTGCCTTCTCGGTCTGTAGAGTTAATATTTGTTCTTTAATACTGCGTCCGTTAATAAATTTTGCTTGTACAGGAAATTTACCAAATATCTGATTTTGAAATCAGGATAGAAGGCATTATTTTACTGTCATGTGGTATTAACTCTAGAAATTTGTAATCCTACTTGCACTTTTCCAAGAATTGGAAATACTGTATCCTTGAGAAATTCAGTGGAAGATAATAACGGTGCATGACTTGATGTCAACACCTCACCTTTTGCTCAACTTTTAAAAGTTATTACAAATCAAAACAATATGCTATTTTGGACTGAATAGTAATTACCATTTTAAAGTATTTTAGCCACTGTAAATGAACGTTTTTGTAGCCCCAATTTATTACTACGAACAGATCTCAATAACTACAGTCAACTTGGAAAATGTATAACAAAAATCTTGTGTTTAATATTCTCTATGGTGGACTATTTTGTTTAAGTAGGTGCGTTTTGTACACTCTGTCGCCTGTAATTGTTTTTTATCTTAGTACAAATTGTTTTTTTAAGTTGTTAATTATCGTTCATCACTTCTGATATATTCGTAATAATGCTTCTAGAAAATCACCTTGTTGATAACAGTCAAGAATTGATGTTAATTAATTTACAGAAGGAATTTACCTTTAGTAATAGTTACCAAATTAATTTTTATGAATTTTATTTTACTATTTTTTGTTTGTTTGTGAATGACAAATGATAATGAAAGTAGTGTTGATGAAAGAGTATTGAATAATACATTTGATTGCGTGGATAACTCATTGCTATCTAGAGAGAATCCGAATGATTCCTTGATGTACTGACGATTCATTCAACCCACGAAATTTTCATTGTGTTCAAATGAGGAAGATTGTTTGGATAACCCTTTGCTTTGTAGAGGCAATTCGAGCGATTGTTTATCTACTTACACCTCGTTCGGTCCATGAAATGTACAGTTTTGATCTATGAATTTCTTTATTGTTAGTGAAGCCAATTGAACTCTCTTGGCGTTGTATGAAGGAGAAATATTAGGGTCATTGTAATTTGTTATTAAGACACAACAATTATTTCCACAGCAAGAATATCTATAAATTGAAGAATTTTTTCGTAATTAACATTACAGTTTACGCGACTGCAGAAAGCGCCACTACAGGAAAGATTTAAGCCATTGTTTGTTGCCATCTAAATACGACTTCAATAATTTCACCTTCGTTGATAAGTACTTATTGTATCAGCTGCTACCCTGCCAATGTACCAGCCACTGTCATATTAAACACAATTTTTCTCCGTGAATCACGATCTGCATCTTTATCATATATTTTTCTATTTAATCCTCGCCGTCTTTGACTCAGTCGAGAACTAAAACTGAATCATCTTCGTCGCTATCTTCTTGTTTGTTTTTCTTTTTGTCCTCTTTGGGTCACTATTTTTTTATTTTTCTTTTTTTTCACTTGTGCTATTACCACGCATTTTATGCCTTTAACTATCCATAGCTTGACGACATCTTTCAATTTGAAAATGAGCAGAGCGACGATTTTCAGACAATTACCATTCCATTTTCAATCTGACAGATATGGAAAGAGAATGGTTTAATGGTATTCTCAATTGTATTGTTATGAGAGAAAGTTCTATTCGTCTTCTTATTATGAATTTCAGTTACCTCTTTGAAACATTTTAAATTATTTTTATTATAGTCTTGAATCATAAATTATCAAATGTGGAGAGAAACAACCCATCTTTGTTTGTTTTTCTTAGATGTGTATCGGATAAGGCAAGTTCAGTTTCCCATATTCCGTAGAATTATGTTATTCTTATCTTCATCATCCAATTAGAATTAATTTCTGTGTACTCATCTTCATCGGCAAGTTGAGATAATGGTAAACACGATTATAAACGCTGGTTGATTTGGTCAGTGTTTAATCTAACTAATTCTAACCTTCTAGATATATTTTGTTAACGCGGAGTGTTACCTGTCTCACTCCCCTCACACGCCGACGTTCTCAATATTGAAAATGTACGTATCAAAAACACAGGGAATCATGTTAAATGTAAATTAAATAAAATAATATAATCTCTTATATCTTCCTAAGTGACTTTAAATTTCAGAACTCAATTTTAAAAAAATAGTCCATAAAATAGGACGTATTTTGTTGGATTTATACAAGACAGCTGCGACTGTCGACGAGACTACCGTGACTTCTGATATGATTGCTGTCACTACCCTAGCGGTTCGACTATCTGGAATTTGTAAAACGACTGCTAGCTGATGATGGTTGACTCCTTGGATTTGTGTTAGAAAATATGTATGTAGTATGAGTTATGTTGTAGATGACGTAAGAAGTTACCAAAAATAGAGCAATAATGTGGACTGTGCGTAAGTTGAATGAGAGAGTAAAACCTAGGTACGAGAAGAATATTTCGTCTTATCTGATAATATGAAGAAAATCAATTAACGTTAAAGTGCAAAGCAAATAACCCACATATGATAGGAAGGAAGTTGATTGATAGAGCGATGGAGAAGGAATCAATATTGGTTGTGAAGCCCATTGAGTTAATGTAGAAAATACGATTCGTGTGCTTCTTGATGTATCTGATTTGGTGGTAAACTGTTAAATGTTATAATTTTGAAGTGTCTTTTTCCAAGTAATTCTTCTTACCTAATTTGTTTTTTATTTGTCGCTTTACTTTGTTTTCGTTTACTTTACTTTTATTTCTTTTATTTTCAGTTCTGACAACCAAACAGACCTAACTGATATAAAGGAGAAGGAAGAAACAAACGCACCTTCGTAAACAGCTCGCACATTTTAAGTGTGTAATTAGAAACTTTAAAAACATGTATCACTTTATACACATTGATATGTACATAAAATCACTCTTAATTAGTCATACATAAGGAGATTAGATTTTTAATTTGTTTTAAATAAATCTATGGAAAATAAAACAAATTTGTTATTTTTTTAATAATCTTATGTGAATAATTTTATTATCCTTTGTATTGGATAACATATTTAATATGTCAATTTATATTATAAAAAATAATGTGTCCAACTACCTGTACTTTTTTAAGTTTCAGCAATGACACCACCTATGTATAGCAATTTTTTAAAATTTTATTAATAATAATAAGTATAATTTACTACATGGTGGCATTCACAAGAAAGTCTATACACATTTTTGTCCATATTGGTTCTCAACAAAGCTAGTTCTTTCATATTTTTGCCACCATTATTTTCCACGTACCACAATAATTTGTTGATAATTAATATAAATAAAGTAGTCTCCAATTGCACCAAACTAGTGCTATACACGATACATATAGTTATTTTTGGTACATTTTGCACCCGATGACAGTAGTTGAAAGCGAGGCTTATGTTGCAGGAGTATGCTAAACTGTGTAAATGCACTTGAACAACATCTGCCGGTTACGGAGCAAGCAGGACTAGTGGTTGCAGAAGAGAAAACACAACAAGATTCATGTAAGACCAATAGACTATGTAGTGGCTTCCTTCCCATCACGATGTTATCATGCATTCCTTTCAAGTAGCATGAATCCATGTTCAAACTTGTGATATTTTGTTGTTTGTCGAAGTGATCTAAAAAAAAAATCGTTTAAGAAAATATTTCGTGCTAATATTTCTGGGAGATCCCCTCGTTAATTTTAGTTGAGAATAATTTTTGCAAAATATGAAACATATTCTTTAAATATTTGTCCGGAAATGCTTCCTAAAAGATCTAAAAAGTGGTGCCGCAAAGTATGTTTATATTTGATATTTTAAGAATTTTCTGTTATTATTTCATGACATTGGCTAAAATGAGATCAACCAATCTTTTTTGTAACAACTGATTTAAAATAATAATTGCTGAAGAATCATTTGGTGGCCTGATTTATGTAGCAATCGAAATAATTATAAAGAAGCTAAATTCTGAAAAATCTTAGTGGAAGATTTCGGGGTCACAAAATAACCCTGTAACAACTATTTTAAACCTATTTTTATAAAATGATTAAGTCTGTTTGAGCCAATGACATTATTACAATATGAGAGGCCAAAAGCTACCAGACAAAGAAGAATATGATCTATACCGGGTGAGTCACGAATTGCGCTCGCCCCGATATTTCCTAAAATATTTGGAATAGAAAATTGAAATTTGGAGGCCTTATTACACGACTAAAATGCCATCTTTTCTATAAAAAATAAAGTTTGGTGCACATCCGGTTTGACCGGAAATGCCCACAACTTTCGATTTTTAAATGGAACACTATATATTTTGACATTTTTGGAATCTAGAGGAAATTTTGAATACAATACATCCATTTTGGTCACTTTTTGATAAACATATTATTATATTTTATTAAAAAATCTATTTCTGAATCCAGAGTGCTGTGGTGCCCAAAATATATTTTAGTTTGTGTGCTACGTTACTATAAAAATAAAAAGAGCAATAGGATTGCATTACTTAATTCTCTAGAGGCGTTTAAAATTTTTAAATGTGATTTTTACCCACTAACTCGGATTTTTTAAATGGGAATTTAATCGGTCACCAACATTTTTAAATACCTTATTTTCATACGAATCTAATGATACCAAAATTTTGAAAATCCGCTCAAATATTTGAGATTCCAGCCAAAATACAATGCAACCAAGCTTTTAGAAACATGCGGCTAATAGATAATAGATTAGTGGGCTTTGGAAACTAAAATGGCACATTTTTGTGTAAATCTGGTAACCTAATAACATTGGAAAAATCATAGTAGCCATTGAATGTAATAAAACAATATCAGCTGTCAGACAGATACAAAATAAAGCGTTGCGGAAATCTCTTTGAGTAAAAATTAAAGAAAATGAATAATTTTCGTAGAAATCAAAAGGTCGATATGTTACTGATATATGGAGAGCGTCTCAAAAATTCAACTGCAGCTACAGAACTGTATCAGCAACGATATCCCAACAGACGTCATCCAAGCAGACACTTGTTTGCCAGAGTGGAACAAGAATTAAGAAACGAACCCAATCAACAAGATGACCATCAAACATTTTTTGTAAGTGAGGACAAAGAAATTGATGTATTAGGAATTGTAATGGTACACCCAACAACATCAACAAGGGAATTGTCAATGGAATGCGACATTAGTCAGTCTTCGGTTTGAAGAATTTTAAATAAACATAAGTTTCGGTCTTATAAATACCAAATACACCAACATCTTTATGGAGATGATAACGACAGCAGGCTAGTATATTGCAACTGGTTCTTAAATGCAGTACAACAAAACCCAGGTTTTCCTTTTCATATTTTATATTCAGATGAAAGTAGATTTACGAACCAAGGTATGTTTAACAGAAATAATACTAGGTACTGGGCTCAAGAAAATCCGAGGTTGGTAGGGCGGGGGAATATTCAGGAAAGATTTGGGTTTAACTGTTGGCTTGGAGTACTTGGAGATCGAATAATTAGACCCATATTTTTTTATGGAACACTTACTGGCGAACGATATTTATTCTTTTTACAAAACCAGACAGCAGAATTTCTTGACTTACTTCCTCTTGCCCATTTACAAAATCTGTTTTTCCAACAAGATGGTGCTCCCCCACATAATTCCAGAAGAGTGATGGAATATTTAAACAACTTGCATGGTGAACGCCTTATCGCAAATCAAGGTCATATCAGGTGGCCTCCTAGGTCACCTGACTTAACACCCCTCGACTATTATGTATGGGGCACTCTCAAAAATAAAGTTTATAAAACTTCTTCAAATACCCGTGAAGAGCTGCAAAATAAAGTTGTACGGGCTCTTAATGAAATAACACCGGCTGAATTGCGTAGAGCCATTCAAGCAACTGTACGCAGAGCCGAATTGTGTATAGAAAAAAATGGTGGATATTTTGAACAATATCTATACTTAAATGTCAATTTATGGTTTAATTATATTAATTATTTTAAAGATACCTACTGTTACCTCTATTGATTTTTATTTATTTATAGGCCCGATATTTATGTTCATTTAAATAAAACTCCGAAAACCGAACTGATGTCGCATTTTATTGCAAATGTCCTTGTGGATGTAATTGTGTTTACCTCCACGTACCTATGCTAAACTTAATTGTAACGTTCTTTGCGCTCACAATTATTAAATGTTTGATAGCTCAAGATTGCCTATAACTACACGAGTCTGTCTGACAGCTGATATTGTTTTATTACATTCAATGGCTGCTATGACTTTTCCAATGTTATTAGGTTACCAGATTTGCACAGAAATGTGCCATTTTAGTTTCCAAAGCCCACTAATCTATTATCTATTAGCCGCATGTTGGTGAACGATTAAATTCCCATTTAAAGTTAGTGGGTAAAAATCACATTTAAAAATTTTAAACGCCTCTAGAGAATTAAGTAATGCAATCATATTGCTCTTTTTATTTTTATAGTAACGTAGCACACAAACTAAAATATATTTTGGGCACCACAGCACTCTGGATTCAGAAACAGATTTTTTTAATAAAATTTTTAATGTTTATCAAAAAGTGACCAAAATGGATGTATTGTATTCAAAATTTTCTCTAGATTTCAAAAATGTAAAAATATATAGGGTATTCCATTTAAAAATCGAAAGTTGTGGGCATTTCCGGTCAAACCGGATGTGCACCAAACTTGATTTTTTATTGAATGGATGGCATTTTAGTCGTGTAATAAGACCTCCAAATTTCAATTTTCTATTCCAAATATTTTAGGAAATATCGCGGCGAGCGCAATTCGTGACTCACCCGGTATATCTATTACCATACCTGTTTCACTTTTTTATTTCAAGAAATTCCTATTAAGATATTTAATACATTTATTATTATTAGCAATCTTGTCACATATTAAATTTAATGTAATTTCAGTTCGTTGTACATTTGTTTCAAATCGCGGTAGATTTATAAGCAGTAGACCATATTATTTTCTGTTAAAATATTTTTGCAAATTTCCATATGAGATCAATTTCATATTCCTCAAACTTAGTCTGTATTATTACTCAATTTCAGTTGAGAAAAATCTAAAACTAATTAAGACAAAGATTTACGTCCAAAATGGATTATTCATGCTTTAGTACAGGCATCAATGTATCAAGTATCCTTTCAAGCTATAGACCAGTCAATAAGAAACAGTGTGGCAAGCTACAATAGTTATTTGCGCAAGAAGTTAGGAAAGTGTTTTCTTTATCGTGTTAGGCGTATACGGAAAAACACATTCCCTACGTATTGCACACATGCTTTTTTTATACTGGCGAAAAATTATTAAACCGAGAAATTTTTGGAATTTCATATTTATCATGTATACCCTATACTTAGATATTACCTTTTTTGATAATTATAAATTAAAAAGTTAAATCAAAAAATTTCATTTCGTTACTAGGGAATGTTGGCTTAGAAACGAGTGCGGAAATATCTTTTCCGATCTAGTTAGGAAAAGTTGTCCTTAACAACATGTTAATCTTGAACTCTTCTGTTCAATTCTCTAAAATAAGAGTTCTATAAAAAAATTTTATAGATAGCTCCGCTGAAGATATACTAATTTCATATTTTTCTCCTCCCCATTGTAGATCAGAAATCAAAGAGAAACGTTTTGCTATATAGCAAATACGGCAGCCTCACGCCATCTATAGCGGCTACTTGTTGGGCGCACAGCAAAGTTTATTTCCGCTTTGGTGACATTAGCTAAACGTTTTGGGGATCGTCCTTTTCGACTCTTACCATTTGGTTTCCTCTGGACTATTAACTGCTCTATGTTGTCCTCTCTCCAGTTGACGTGACCAAAAAATTAGAATATTTGAAAGAATATGATGCTGGAAAGTGACTTTAAGGGACGCCCACCAGGCTCACATCTCGAGATGCATCCATGCGCGATCCATCTACCTTCCTAACGGCCCATGTTTTGTTTTTTAAGTTACCGATCTTAACATGTCTATTCTTCACCGAATATTATATTCGCAATTGCCAGTATAGACCAGAAGGGCGCCAATATAATCTTGTTTACTGTATCTTCACGTATTCTTACAGTAGCTGAGCGGTTACCACTTATCCAATCTTCAACTATTATTTTCGTCTTATTGTAATTTACAATTAATACCAGAACTCATTGTCTAGAACCTATCCAGTGGGTGTAAAAGGCTCTTACTTGAGTGGTATCAATCTCAAGTTAAAAACCGTTGTTCAGCCTAGAATTATTAATCTACCCTACCAGTGCTTCCAGCACATATTGCACCACGTGTTCACTATAGATGTTAAAGAGTATCGTACTTTTCTTCATACAGACGACGAATAATAAAGGCCAGATGTCTGAGTGTTCCCGTCTCTAGTAGAACAGCCCCTAATTTATCCCATTCCACATTGTCAAAAGCCTTACGATAGCCTACGTAATATTTTGTTGCTTTCTCGAAAAGTTATATATTCAGTATTTGTTCTTTAGTACCATGTTCCTTAACATGACCTGCTCGCTCAGGATAGATAATGCTAAAGTCTGGATGGAAGAATAGAGAGCGTTATTTTATTATCATGTAATATTAATGTGATAGTGCGAAGATTTATGTTCTCCAATAATCGGACCATCAATGGGCCAAATCGGACCAGTTTTTCATATTTTTTGGCAGACTGTGTGAAAGATTCTTATTCCACAACCAATCTTATCAACTAACTTAAGCGGGATGGTGAGGGGTACAAAATTAGCATTGTCGTTAAGGACACTTTTAGGAAAATAATAAACTTGTATGCAGCTTTCTCTCATTTTTTATTGGACCGGCTTACTGAGTGGCCTACTAATGAAATGAAATAGATTGCAATGACTATGTGCTGGCTGTTATAATTAAAGAAAACATTATGTTCCTTTAACGTGTTCATAGAATTCACAATACAGTGGTTTCTAAATCATGTTTCAAATTCATTTAATGGACCAATATTTTTTTAAATAATGACGAACATGAAAAAGAAAATGCGCATTATTAAAAATTGTTTTAAATAACAACAGCCTATCACAATTTTGAATTTTTATGTGTGTGTTGTGTATGTACTGTTTTGCAATTTGAAAAATTTAAAAAGTGTAAAATTTGTTAAAGTTACAGTTTGAAATTCGTTGTATTATTTATATTTAATTTGCAATTTTGAATTTTACATTAATTTTCCTTGTTTAATCCAAGTACACTATTGCTGTTAATGTAGTCTTCTCAAATGTTTAGAGTAAATATTTATAGGAATGTAATTCTAATTGCTATTTATTTCATTTTTGTATAATAATAAATTAAGAAGTATGTAGGTGTCAACAATGTAAGAGTACACGTGGTGCAAGTACATCATATTCGTACAGATAATTTCAGTCTAAAAATATTTACCTTAAATCACCATTGTACTAAGCTTACATAGGTACCTGAACAGACTAAAACAAATGTCGGTAATGTCTCGGCATGTCTGCAGAATCACAATTTTTTCTAATTCTCTAATTGAAGGAACACCATTTGCTGATTTTGATCATTGTGAAAATCAACTATGATAAAATAAAAATTCCTATAGGTATTTAATTTCATAGTTTACTGATTAGAACAGCAACTCAAAAATAATTATGAAGCTTTTAACAATACATTTTCGTATGATTTACAATTATTACATTAAAGTTATTGCAGCGTTTTGTTTTGAATGCATGCCATAGTATCAGAGAATATATTTTTCACTGCATGAATGTTTACCTGTTCCTTTCATGTCTCCCAAATCCTCAGTAAATAATTGATAATAATATTGAAATTTTAATAGACTATTTCGATTAGTTCCAAATCCATTTGAGAGACGAATGTATAAAACAACATATAATCCTAGAAGACATTCAGCTTACGCCACAGTACCAGGTATAAAAATTTACGAAGTAAAAAGGATAATAAGTAAGCACATTTAGACACAATACACAATGTACAAAATGCACTCAGTACCTACCATTATAAATAAATCATTACCAGAGGTATTAACTAGTAGCACTAGCGAATACAACACAATGCACTATTCACAATAATAAAATACTTCCTATTCTGCAAGCTTGACAGCAAATATGATGGAGCTTAAGTATAAATTATTGTTATATCTAAATATAAGCAATGAGTGTAATCATATTGATTACACATACCTACAAGGATATCCTTTTTTTATGGAGAGATACCACTTCCTACATAATTCGATGCTCTGAATCCAAGTCTGCCCACCAAAATTGTATTTTGAGATATCGTAACTTAAAAGAGACAAAATGACCATTTCTTGGTATATTTGGCTGAATATCTCAAAAACCAGAGGTGATAGAGGAAGTTGGTAAACGAATTTTAATTCTACATTAAGAAGTCTACGGGAATCGATCATCAAACCTAAGAGAGGATCTGGATCCATAACCTAAATCACACGAAACCCATGCACTCGAGAAACGAAAATATGTAGTTCAGCCCTTTCGTACGCAGAAGCAACTCACAAAGCTCGTGTATATTTCAGTAGTAATTAAAAGGGCCCTTGAGATCACTAATTTAAAATCCGATGTCAGATTTCAAAAATTCAAAATGGCAGATTCACTATAGCGGATTTAATTATGAATTTGTCATTCAAGAAATCACAGGAGACAACTTATATTTAAAATGCGTCCTAGAATACGACAGCAATTTCTATTTTTCGAAATTTTCAATTTTTGAAATTTCGAACCACCATATTGAATTCGCCATTTTGAATATTTGAAACGCATCGGATTTGAAATTGGCGACCTTGAGGATTCTTTTAACTACCACTAAAACAAATACACGATATACAGGCTTTGTGAGTTCTTTCTATACATGAGAAAAATGTTCTTATTTTTCGAGTGCACGACTTCCGTGACTACAGATTTAGGTTATGCATCCAAGTCCTTTCCTAAGTTTCATTATCGATTTCCGAGGACATTTTGATGTAGAATTCAAATTTGTTAAATGAGTTTCTCTATCACCTCTGGTTTCTGAGATTGGAATACTCCCAGAAACAGTCATTTTGTCACTTTAGGTTAGAATATCTCAAAATTCTGACGTGATAATCAATGTTGGTGGAAAAATTTGGATTCAACGTATCGATACGTAGGAAATTGCCTTTCTTACCCTCAAAGAAGAATTCAAGATCCCCAAATGTAGGTCTGTGTTGTAAAATCAGTTGTAATAACCAAGGTAAACTTGAAAAACATCTAGAACTGTTAACATCTAAACTTCTCAACTTCGTAGTTATTTGTAAAATATGCCAAAATAACGGCATAGGCGCCCTGGGTATGTACGTAAACTTAAAGGTAGACTTTTGCAACAAGCGATAGGAGACTAACACAAGCTACATCATAAACAACAATTTTAATTGTTTGAAGAAAAAATGGAACCAAAATGAACTGGGACAGTTATTTCAACTGGGTACAGGTCTGTAGCCAGAAATGAATTGTATGGGGCACTCATCGGGGTTCAGGGGGTGCCAATTCCTCTACAATTTAGGAAAATATGCAAAATATTTCCACACAGGTAATGTTCATCTTGGGAAAAAAATTGAGAAATTATGTCATCTTTAGTATTTCGCTGACGAGGCCATTCTTTGACGAGGAAAATTTTAACAACGTGGCAGCAACACAATTGCGCCAGAAGCAGGCGCAAAAGCCATTAGAGATAAGACAATAGGCAACCACTGAGCTGCGTATCACTGTCGCACGCTTCAAACGGATTGAGAGTTTCCTTTTACTGATGCGGTGTTGTCACTGACTCCTACCTTGGTCTTCTACCACGCCATTTGGTCTGTGGTAGATGCCCAAGGATTGATTTCAATCAGACTTTCCACTTGCCGTATCATGGTTTAAATCCCTCTCTCTCTCTCTCTCTCTCTGTCTCACTCTCTCTCTGTCTCACTCTACGACTCCAGGTAGGTGCTGATTTGTGAAGTGATCTGAGCATTGTATTGTACCATTCAGTATTCACAGTCTTTGCTTAAACGTCGAGCCTTGCGTTTAGTTCCCGTGATGGTTTATGTTAACCATATTTCTCATCTCTCTCATCTTCTCTTCTTCGCACGTTCTATGCAATAAATATGTCACACGACAACAATAAAACTGTTTACCTAGGGAATACGATTAAATGGAGAGTCTGATTGAGTTGACCTGTGCTCCTACGCTATGTTAGACCTCCATGGACATCGGACATAATTAGGCATCATATAGTTTTGCATACATTTTGCAAAATTTCGCACATCCCAGCTTTACAAATTATAGAGAAAATTAAGTAGGGGTGCAATTTTGACTCTTACCTCCCCATCTCCACCAATTACATTTATTTTCCCGTCATCACAGCCTCCTAATTTTGCACAATATTGCATATTTTATTTCAAATGTTGCTCGCACTCACATTAGCGCTCACCGCGTCCCGAATAACTTCCAGCAGCCCTCCTCAGTTCCAAAATTCCTATTATTATTCTGTCTTAATCACCACTCAATTTTGCACACCACTTCAAATTGCACATACACTCAATTGTACCCATAGTGTTCAGAAAACGTTCCCCTAGTCCCGTCACTACCAACGTTCATCTTTCGATTTCTCCAAATTTTTACGTCATCTCTTGTTAGATGTCTTAAACACAACTTATTTATTTTCTTTTAAAATTAGTCATTTAAGTGTCGAGATCACTTCAGATATTAATAGGAACCAAAAAATTGAAGACAAAATGTTTCTGAAACATGCTAATATTAAAACTAAAACATAAACACAGTTCTTTAACCCAAACGTAAGTAGTCAAGACAATGGAACTAAAATTTGCAAAGATAACGAAAGAAAATAAAATACTATAAGTAGTACTATAAGTACTAAACAATTAAGTCGATAGAAAAACAGTTACTAGGACGTCGCGAACAGAATTAGGGAAATCCTGGACAAATCGGTGATAAGGAAATAATAAAAATTTTAACATTGTTTAAGGAATCGGGAATGTAATGGTAGATATAGGGGGACATATACATCGAAAGTGAAACGAATGTTCGGGCGCCACCGCTAGACGCAGGGGTGGTCAGATCGGGATGATTTGAGTGGCGTTGTGTAGGTTGGACGTTTGTGTATCGAACAGAAGTTGTCCGAGCATTCTAAGTTTACGGGGGCGGCAATGGGGAGGTCAATAGTGAAGTTCTACGTTTTGACTGCTTAAAATGATTGAATGGTTATAAAAAATAAATACTTTTGGGCATTAAATTGGACGTAGAATGGGGTCATAAGACCGGTGCTCATTTTTGAGAGTTTTCGGGAGGGAAGAAGGGCGGTGGGTGGGGACGAGGCGGAGCCGAGTCCCCCGTTGAAAATGTAGTAAGATACCTTTGTTACCAGAATTTCTTTAATTCAAGTTGTATTTGTATAAATACATACATACATGTATTTACTCGTATATGCCCGTGATGAGGCGTTTCATTTTATTTATGATAACTATGTTCATTTCCAATGTGTAAGAAGATTGCTTGATGGCGATTTCTGTAAATTTTTTTAACGAAAATGGTCTGGAGAAAATTTTTCTAGACTCCATAAAAGCTAATGTTCACGTACAAAGCTTAAAAATTAAAAAATTTTCGGGACGACCTGGACACTAATGTGAGGGTGCAATATTTGAAATAGGGTGAACAAAACTGTGCAAGACTAAGTAATTAAAATAACAGTCATACAGATAGGGGTAGTGAGGGTACTGGAGGAAATTTTTGCAAAACGCCGTGGGCGCTAATGTGAGTGTGTGCCAAATCTGAAATGGAGTGTACAAAATTGTACAAAATCGAATGATTAAGGTAACACAAACATTACGGAAATTTGGGTAGTGAGGGGTGCTGGAAGAAATTGTTCGGAACGCCTCGCCATGGTGCTAATGTGATCGTATGCAAAATTAAGTTGCACAAAATTGTGCAAACATTGGCAATTATAATAAAAGAGAATACATTTTATTGAAGTAAGTGGGGAGAAAGCGTCAGCTTGCACCTTATTTAACCTATCATTTCCAAAGTTACGGTGTGCAAAATTCGAGAGATATGCAAAATTGTGCAAAATTTGCATGCCTAATAGGGTTCGATTGTTCACAGGGAAGAGCAAACTTGACCAACCACCTCTCGCTCATTTGTTGCGAAAGTCTATGTTAAGGATGAACTGTAAAGAACGACGCTGTTGTCAGTAAATAGATATTAAGATATTTTCCACCAATATTTAGAACTAGAGTAAACATTATACTCTTCAGTGATTTATTAAACTTTTTATATAATTGTTGTATATTCTATGGGATACTCATCGCAGTTTTTTTCTTAAATAATTACCAAACATAAAAACATAGAATTATTGTGTTATTTATATAATGATTAACTTCTTTATTTACCAATTGATTCTGTCCAAAATCAATATGGTCATTCCTCGAGAGCACACTAATTTATTGTCCAAATTTCAATACAATCAGACTTTTCTTTCTTGAGTTATCGTGCTAACAAGAAACATGACTGACGAACGAACGAGCGGACCGACTGACGAACGTTTTGAAAGTTGTTGAGATTTTGATCACTAACACCGCGAACGATATGAAATTTTTTTTCTCGCAAACGATATTTACGGTTTTAGAAATGTGCCGATCGAAAACAATGTACTCTTCGTTATTATGGTTCAAGAGCCATATTAGGTGGCTTTTTGGAAACATCGTTACAAGAACTTTGTTTGTTAATTTCCGTTGAACCTAAATCGTGATAAAATAGACTTCTGGCATATGTCACCTCATCAGCTTGGCGATGGTTCAAGACAAACGTCTTTTTCGAGTAAAATCGCACATTTTGTTGTTCTTAAATAGGTACGTATAGAAATTACTCTGGTGGGAATTTAGTCTTGAGGTGTATCATTTACTTTTCTGAGAAACCCATATAATAAGATTACACGGTATAGAAAATATTCCCTCGGGCCTCTTTCTCATAACCCACTGTAAAATGTCCTTTCTTCCCTGCACTTCCACCGTAAATGGATATTTATCTGTGGAACGGTTAATAAATAAAAGCTCCTTGCGGCAAGCTAATGTATGTATGTCCTGGCAAACAAGCGAAGGGGACGTAGAGATGCATGACGTTGAAACGAAAACACAGATTTCTGGGAAACATGAAACCATATACGGACGCAAGCGGGCAGTAGGAGATGTACATTGCTAGAATCAGAAACAGGAAACTTAGAAGAAGAATAAATAAGGAGATGATGATAAATGGATACTGAAAAGAAGTATTTTGCTAACACCTACACTGCCCATCCGATGATGCTAGACGGAAACTTAAAAGAAGCATCTCACAAACACCTACACTTTCCATCCTATGTTCCTACCCCATGCGTCATGTAGGTCCCACTGGTGGCAACAAGCATGTCTATTCCGGCACGCGATTTGGTCGTCCGTTGGGCGGTCAATGGCAGCAATGTCCACGCTGGCAAATCAATCAAATTAATACAAAAAAATAAAATTGAACTTTTAATAATGGCACAACACATTTGAAATGCAGTAGGAACTCAGCTTAACGGAAAACGCTTAACGTAAAATTCCTCTACAGTCAGGGGCGTGCGTACTTTTGTTTACAACCGTGACTTTCTAGGGGCTATTTTGTTATTAAGGGAGCATATATTTACGTTAGAAACATATGAAAGGGCTTGTAGCTTAGAATTCGAAAGAAATATACAATAAAATCTGATTTTTTTTCTAAATTTGGAAGCATTTTTCTTTCTGACTAATTAACTGACAGGAGTTTCTTTCTGGGAATAATTTTCTGTGTTCAAAATGTTTTTATAAATATTCTCAATCCCATAACGATCACGTGTTATAACTCCATTTCTTGCGATTTTGACAACTCGTGACGTACTTGACCAGAGGTGCCCTGCCAGAAGTCGATTCTGTGAATCGTTAGCATTCATAAAACGATACAAATATCTGATAGATCAATTAACGATGACTTACCGTAAAATCCACCCAGCTCCCGTACTGTCATATTTCCGAAGACTTATAATAAGAGAAAAAATTAAATTAAATATTTTGTTTAGTTATTAAAGCTGACTGTAAAGAGGTAGTAAATTCATTTAAAAAACTAATTTTTTCTACTAGAAACGAAAATGGGACGCTTTCTTTTAATATAAAAGAATAAATCTTTAGAATTCACGTTATCAATTTTCTATAAATTTATTAAAATAAAACTTTAAATATTTCCAATTTCTACCTTTGTAACTTCAAGTCAAGGCACGCCCATCACATTAGTTTCAGGCTTAAAAATATGTTAATATACTTTATACCAGTTTACCACACCCATTTTTAATAACCCTTAATTTTTGTTGTTAAAACTTCTTATTTATTTAATGATACTTTTTTCTCATTTTTTGTACTGCTCTTTGCTGTGTTATATCAAAAAATTTTTAAACATAACATTTGACAAAGTAAATAATTTTAACAACAAAAATAACTACAGTAAGATTCTAATCATGGCGTTAGGACACCGTAATTGTTACCATGATTGCAACGGCTAGACATCTGATACTTTTATTTTCGTAAAATATCATGAAAACTATTTTTCATAATATGTAAATAGAGAAGTGCATTTGCACAAAATACAAAGCATATTTTTGTACAAATATAACCAGAATTTTTCCTCTCACCAACATGTCCTCTACAATAATACCATAGATCCACCTATAGGTTATATTGCATGCAAAAGGTAAAGTATACGCATGGTCTTATATAGAGTAGGAAAATTATCAAATTGACTTATTAGTTTTATTCAGAACTGGATGGTCATGCATTCAACATATGAATCAAAAACTTTGTAAACAGTTTTATTTTATATTAGTCTAAAATCTACAGTTTTATTTAAAGTAAGAAATATAAATTATTTTAAATCCTTTTATATCTTTCAAAAGATTCATATATCGAATGTTTCCATAAGAAGTAAAGAACAAATATCTATTCCTCCTACATACTGCAAATTTGTATGTGGTGCCCTCACAACTTCAATCTTGCCATTGATGAAGGGAGAAGAATATCTTTAAACCTAATTTTGCTAAATTTAGATAAAAATCAAACATAAATTACTCCAGGATTAGCTGATCAATATTAGCAATCTCTATAACGTAAAATTTTCTCACTGAATGCAGCATTTATCCTGGACTATTCTCTGTAGTCTGATAAATAGAGTCATAAGAGGGAGCCTTGCCATGAAAAAGGTCAAGAAAAATTTATACTTAGCATAGGTCTTAAGTTTGACGCACTAATTAATATTCGAGTCATCGATTTGGAGGTGTTACCACCCGCGCCGCCATGTTGAAAAAATGGAACATAATATCAGTTTTTTCGGAGGATCTCGTTTCCGGTGAGAGGTACCTGAGAAATAGCTTATCCTCAAAATATAGAACATAAAATTCCCCACATTTTCTGTGGATAACTTCCTCAGACAAACACAAGGGGGTAAATCGTGTTCCACCCCCAGTTTCTACAATTCTTCTTTTGATTAGATGAGTTACAGAGGGAGGGAGTAACCAAAATCTTATGTTATTTATTCGAGGGAAGGCCATATCTGGGTAGGGACGTTCCGATACTACCAATATGATACAGTAGCGAAACAAGTATCGATACTTTCTTTCCGATATGATACCGGTATTGATACTTTTCATTCGATACCAGTATCAATAAAAGTATCGATAGTTTTGAGGTATCGGGACCTCCTTATATCTGGGGCGGCAAGCATTAAAGGGAGTAATCAATTTCCGAATCATCCAATTATAATAGGTATAACAATGAAGGAAATTATAACAAAAGCTTGAGCTGTAAAGAATTACCTTATAGATTTGGTCATCACCAATTAAAGAACCAGAGTTTCCTTAATTCAAAACGAGTTAATAATCTCAATGAAGGCTATGGCAGCTCAAGCACCAAAAATAAATTATAAAGTTCCAATGTCTTTTTTCCAATTTGTCGAAATATTTCGTTTTTCTCTTTAAATTTTAATTAATGAATACATGTTTTTTGTTGTTTCATTCATATTAACACCACCATGAAGGTAGAATAAAAGGTGCCTTCTCTTCATGTGGTTTGCCCTGTAAGCCTAATTCACAATGAAATGATGTTCGGTGTCTCAATCTTTTTGATCTCCTAGATGGACCAGGTTGATCTGGATCGATATCTTGCTGAGAATGTTGGTCTTCGTCCTTAGCCTCCTCTTCTGTGGCATTATCTTACATTTTGATAGTGAGAAATTTATTGAAATCAGTTTCCTCGCTTTCGTCATCAGTATGATAAAACTCCTCTAACATTTTCTCATGTGTCTCCATTACAAAGGGCACATATAATACAACACTTTGATCTCATTTTCCTACATCCACGTGTTTTATCGCATCCTTTTTGGCCAATAAAATTTGAAAGTACTTCAGGTTATTAGAGTAAAGTCAATTTTGCCTATTTTCCATTTCATTTTTGTGCATTTTCCGATTTGTAGTACCATGACTGAGGTTGGTGGTAGATCCGAAGCGAATATTGTGTGAAGAGTGTGTAAAGTGTTGTTATCTCTGAAATCACTGTAAAGTGCGCTAAGGAATTTTTCGCCAAAGGAGAAAAACTTTTACACCTTTAAAAACTTAATTTGTCCTTGATTGAAAACTGCGGATTCAGTATCGTAGCCACTAAATGTATGCAGTGATAAGATATTGTTCGCAACTCTATCCCCATATTGTATGTTTAGAGAAGAATATATTTTCCATAATTTTCTCCTTGTCGGGTTCTCGAAGTTTGAAGCCTCGTCAGCGCTGTCAAAACAACTAGAAAATCTATATCTTCCCCTATAACTAAAACCATCATATGATGAGGACATACTGATCGCTGTGTGAATCACTTCACGGCCAGTAGGACCTACAGAGGAAGTTACATGAAAAAAATAATTCGCCTGCATAATGGTGTGAAAATGAATAAGAATAGAAAAATATAATAATGAACTAGGATTTTAAGTGAAGAATGACATATGATAACTAGCACCGGAAACGGAATATTCGCAAGAAAGTGCTATTTTGCTTTATTTTTCTAGTATAGCGATATAAGCGCCAACGTTTGAAGATCGAAAACTCAAAATATTAATTACAATGTCTAACTTAAGAACTACGTCAAGAATGAACTTTCCTTCACATTTTGCAGGGTAAAACCTACCTGTTGCTTAGACTATTTGTCGATAATACATTTATTTTATTTCCACGGGATTCAATACGGAAAACATATATTTCGGTCTTCCCTTATTATATAGAGTGGCACATTGCACCAAATGAATAAATATGCACCAATACAAATTTCATTCTTGCACAACATGACGCAGCTAAGATAATTAGTTACAAATGTAGACAAGCTTCTTTTTACGTAACTGAAAAACAACTTTCAATACTTATTTTAGTCGCAACATTAAACTCCTTTTAAAATATTAACATAATTCCTTGACGGTTATGTTTAGCTGGCTCCGAACACTCATCCCGTGCAGGAGACACGGGATCCCGCCAACCGCCTCCACTGCCTCCTCCAAGATTCCCCAACAGTGCTGTTTGACAATGGGAAAGCATTACCATCGCCACGTTCAGCCTGCTGCCACTATCGATGCCTTTGCTAGCCCTCGAGGAGCACCTGATGGAAATCATAGCGCAACGGAGTAAGGCTTGTGCATCCTACCTTCGCCAGAGCTTCAAGCGACCCCATCGGCATTAGGATTCCACTGCCAAAGTGATAAAAGTGCGTCTGTGACTAACCAAATAAACTCTTCTTCCAAGGTTTCCAATGGCCTTAATCTGCTCAGTTTACCCCGGAAAATGAAGTGAACACCGCCAGTGTCGTTGAATTCGTTGCATTCCTCTTGGACATAGCTTAAGGTGGCCCGAAGCACGCCTAACATATTTATTAAAACCGATTTATAACTTAAAAACTCATCGAGCGACTGTTTTAGTTAGGTTATGATATGACCCCTATTTACCTAACTGCGAAATGCTCACACGACTTATTACTATTATTAAAATACGTTAACGATTGCATAATTTGGTGATGGAAACATTTGCTTAGTGATTCGTTTTTCTTCATCTTAGCATGCACCTACAATTTCCCTGTCTGGCTACGTAGACTGTAGTTTGTTATGTGTTCTGTGTTACGTAGTTTTCAAGTTTTCAGTACTTTTCGACACATCTACTTGTTTTCAAACTCGTTCAGCCAGTACCAGCAACTGTAACAACGCATTGTAGGTGCATCGAAGCATGCATAGCAGAAATATACACTTTTCTCTTCGGGACGTGCTACGGATGTGTATTTTTTTCTAGAAGCACTCGCTCGCAATGCACTTTCGAACACTATTATAATAATTCGATCAGTTCAGTTTTTAAATTCAACAAGACACCGTACAGCACGAATCATTGTTCAGTTGAACGCTAGTTGATTATTTTCTGGCGAAATCATGCTCTATTTTGGAATCTGAATAAGATGTTAGTGTGCCTGCCAATTTTATAATGCAGAAGCTTTTTTAATTTATTTCATTAGTGAGGTTATACATTTTTAGCACCTGTAAGTTCATTAACAACTTACTAATTAATGGAATATGTGCTGAGTGATTGCAAAATAGAACAGTATGTGGTACAAGGAGTAATAACAAACCTTACACATAATGAAAAATGTGTTAAAATTCTAAAATAGAAGAGAACATTTTTTTGAAATTTTCGCAAGTAAATGAATCCAAAAAAAAAATTGTATAATTGTGCTTAGTTGCATAAAAATGGTAACTCATATTTTTCATTCAATTACCAGCCAATTGCACAGTAATGCGAGAAGCAAAACAGTGGAATAGTAAATTCAGGTTCATGCCTAACACAGCAGAGATAAACGTTTTCATATTTTATTCACTTCACAATGTATCTTGGAATTGTTTTAACATAGGTACAGAACCTTTCAAATACAATATAACTCTACATTTAATGCATCGTATATGAACTCTGTCTGCATGAACTGCAAATGTTGCAATCTGTCATTTTCGGTAGTGTCCAGCCGGTACAGATAATGTCACTATAGTATCTACGATCTCAGTTGGGATAGCATAAAAACGAAAACTTCACCACTTCTTGTCTACAGTCCATGTGGACTTGATCCGCAAGCCACTTAGAAAGGATTAGATGCCTAGAGTTTGATTTGTTAACTAATGGCGATGCTAATTTTACTCAGAGTTTTCATTTTTATGCTGTCCCAATTGAGATAGTATATACTATAAACAGTGTAATAGCAGAATTGATTGACCTTGACTGACGCCCAGTAAAAGTCGATCTATTTCAGACAAACACCGAAACTGACCAAGTGAACCTTAGTTATGATATTTGTCTATTTCAACCATTGACTGTAATAGCAATAGTCCTAATCTGTTAGTTAATTATTTCTACCTATTTTGTTGTATTGCAACAGTCTGTCAAGGTACAATATAAAGACTAGAAGACATTTACTACATTTTATTTTACAACATTGTAAACATTAAAACGTTAATAAAAATATAAATAGTTATTAGTATAAAAATAAATGTGAAAATGATGAAATAAAAATTGCTAATAGTTATTTTTTGACGTAAGTTGCATTTTTGTAACATCTTGAATTGTAGATTGTTGAAAGGGTCGGCTCTTTTAACCCTTCTTCACAAAGCTTATGATTTTCCTGGGATGGGGGCTAACGTCCCTATGTCTTCAGACGTTAATTCCACCTTTTCTAGGTACTTTAGCCTAGTGCGGACTAGCATCTTGCATTTACAAAGAATATGTTTCTATTGCAATATCACAATATTTGCACGTATAATTGTCTACCTTGCCCATATTTTTAAGATGATATCTCAAGGATCAATGGCCTGTTAATAGACCTGCCATCAGCCTTAAGTCGAACTTTTCGCCTTGCGGCATTCTTTGTCGAAGTTATGAACTTACTCGCTTGCCTTTGAACTGAAGTAATCCTCCAGTAGAACTGGACTGTCCCTTTTCCCATTTTATTGATCTTCAGCCCCTTTCTTATGCGCACCTATCAAACAAGCATCTTTTCTTGAGGACTCCATTGCTTCCCGTTTCGTTAGAAAAAGATCGAGGAACGTTATGTGTAGTAATAAGGAATTGTTCATTAACAAACATTAAATCTGCTCGGTTGAGCCAATATTCTACTCGATATACACAATTTTTATAGTAGTAACACGTACCAAATTTTGTATATGAGAACAGTCCATCATACATTTACCTCAAGTTTCGGGACATGTTAGAAGAATGTGTAAATTGTCTTGGATATTTGACATTCCTGTGTTCGTTATTTCTGATAAGAGGATCTGTAACGAGTACACCTCAGCTGATTTTCGGAAACCAAAATTAGAGTTGTTAAAGGTGGTTTCAGTAATGCTTTCAGAAGATATTCTGCAGTAAATAGTGTTTCTCTTTCACCTGTCTCTTCACCTACCTTTTACATTATCTTCTAAGCCTTCAAATGATCAATTTCAACGTCATTATTCGAATCTGTCTCTTATTCTTGTACAAACTCATTTTCCCCTGGCGATATTTCAGCATATGAACCAGATCATCTTTACTTTCAATTTGCTCCAATAAATCTCTACGAAGATTTTCAGAGGGTAAACAAAGAAAAAAGCTTTATTCGCCATACGGCCAATGACTTTGTGATAAGAACTATTCTTCTGGAACTTGACGAAATAATATCCTAATTTCACAACTAAAAATTGTGTCGGAACCAGTATCATTCCAACACACTCTTATGGTATAATACCTCACGGCTTTCGACAAATCAGAAGCTGTTAGTGGTTCGGTTTCTATTAGTCGAACAAAAGATACTTATTTCTAGCTTTGCATTTGACGTTTTGAACCGTTCTGAAGTACAATTTCTAAAATATTGTGACTATATCACGTTTGGAATGGCATATTCCACACTCGCGAACCGTAATCCTCGCCTTCGACTCCTACTATAAACTTTTCTCCCGCGTGGAATTTGGGCCATTCCATAACTTGTTATAGAATATACTATTCCACGTCTTGATTGCTTTTTTCTATGCTTTCTGTGATTAAGGATGCATTGAATGATCGTGTTGTATTTTTATCGTAACAGTGAATTGGTAAATTCATACCCTGTCTTTGCTTTGATGCTAGATGCTTCAACTTCAACAAAATTTTGAGCAATTTACTTTCAGTAGATTTGAGAGGACGCAAGAATAAAAAATTTGTTAGAATATCCTGATAGTTCCTTTGTCATTATTGTCTGGATACGACTGGATATCTATCAAGATCATTTATTCTTGAGAATTAGAATGCTCCGATATTATCGGTTTTATTGACAAATTGACATGGATTTTGTGTTTTTTCCTTTCGCGTGTCTCTATAAGTTATTTAACTACATATCTCGTAACATCGTATTTCGTTTATAACGTGCGGATCATTTTACCTCTACCACCACAACCTACTTGTGGGTTTCAAACAAGATGTTAAATAAGTCTTCATATCATACAATGGAAACGTGCAGGTACCTTTTAATTTTTTAATTAGACTTCTCTGTTTGCACTTTCTAATGCATGGTAAAGAGTAACAATGGCAGTCTTCGGTTTTCTTTTCCGGAGTTTGGTTTGCCCATAAGATATCTGCAGCAGTCTGTAAAGAGTAAGTATGTTATTATTATTATGGATTTTTCCATGTCAATTTCCAAAAAGTCCTAAATGTGGATCAATTTAATTTTTGATTCGATTTTAGAGGTTATATTTAATTTCTAACATATGCGAAATCACACACTTTTTTTAATTAAGTGCAGCTCCTCAATTTTAATTGGAATAACACTCTTCTATTTCTTATAAAACAACCGGAATGTTGCCACATAGAGATCTTTTCTCACATTAAATATCAAAATAAAATGAAATGTAGAAACTCACAGTACCTAGCAATACCTTGTCAATAAGTTATTACAGGAAATGACTAAAATAGGTAAACAGCGTAACCGAGGTTCGCTCGGTCAGCTCCAGCATTTGCCTGAAATAGATCGGCTATTACCTGTTATAGTTTAGTGAAAGCTTTGGTGGAACACAGAATAGATTTCACTATGCCATTATTTGCTGATATTCCCCTGTATATTTCACTTTATATTTATACTGCACATAAAAAACAAGGCTGCCGGTCGAACTAATATAAGAGGGGCATGCTTTATTTTTCTATACTATATTAAGTAATTAATATAATGTATTACTTAATTAAGATATAGTGATATAGTTATGCAAGTCACCCTTAACTAACCCAGGGAACAGATAAACAGAGCTGTACTTTGAATTTATCTGTCTATGTCGCGGAGGACGGGCAGTGCGTCCACCAAAATTTTTAAATTTACCAGAAGTGTCAGCGAAACCACGATTTTTTAATCTCTAGTATTATTTTCGTTCAAACATGCAAATATTTGAAGTATGGCTCTGTAGTTCCTTGTGAGCAGAAAATAGCGCCGACTTTGATGTTTTGATGGACGGTTTTTATGGCCTTTTTGATTAGTACTAAACAGATGGAGACAACTATATCAGCTGGGCATTGTCGGGACTGACGGATTTCAACGTTTGACACGGACATATACACTACAGTATGTCTCAGTTTTCATGACTCTCATATCACAGCTTTCTTATTAACAATGCGATTTTCTTAACATTTTGGTGGAAGGTACTTACCCATCAGGAGATTGGGTCACGGTAAAATATTTAAAAATTCACCAGTGGCGTCCGTCGTTAGGAAGAAAAATATGCATAATTTTTTAACTGTAAAACAATCTCATAATCTTATTCGTTGTTATCAAATACTCGCTAAAACAGAATTTTAATAAGATGGTGTACTTGGTATTCACGTAATAGGAAAATGAAACTTCCCTTTTTAAAATACCAGTTATTACAGTCATGGCTTTATTTTCGGACGTAAAAATGATGAGTTAATTATGCTAGGCTTTCCATTTAGAATTAATCCCGTGACGTCAGTCAGTTTACTTAACAATCAAAATCAAAAATAATTGACTTGGAAAAAAAGTTCAACTTTAGAAAAATTTGATTCATGAACAATTCAATAAATAATAAAATTTACATAGATAACTAAATCACAATTTGCTCAACAATATCACATAATTAATTCTAAATGGAACATCAGTCTTTCTTCAACTGAATTAACCCTTAATTACGTCCGAAAATAAAGTTACGTTATGACTAATAATAATTGGTACTTTAAAAGGGAAAATTTTATTTTCTCATCGTATTGAAATTCGGTATTAGTGACTTTTTGATAACAACGAATAAGATTACAAGATTGTTTTACAGTTAAAACATTGCCTAATACCTTTGTTTGAAAAATTAGGTTCATCTTTCCTCATAACGACGAACGCTGCTAGTGGATTTTTCAAAATTTTACTGTGACACAATCTCCTGATGGGTAACTAACTACCTTCCACCTAAATTTTAAAAAAATCGCATTGTTAATGAAGAAGCTGTGATATGGGAGTCATGAAAACTGAAACATACTGTATATGATCTCGCTATTCTTCACAAGACAAACGTCTGTACTATTTGTTTTCAGGTGAAATCATACTTCTCTGCAATCGGAATAAAAATTATTTAAAGTTAAACAGTATTCATTTATTCTTATAAGTTGTAAATTAAAATTTCTATTTTTTTTTTATAGTTGATGCTGCAGCATATTTTATTGGCGAATATATTTTCAGTTTTTAAAGGAATTATAAAAATATATTTACCAACTTGTGTCAGTTATGTTTTCATTTCAATTTAAAACCTGAACTGACCTAAAAGCTATGTCTGCGCGTATGTCGCGGTTTATATTCTAAAAAATACCACTGCCAACCCGATTTACCATACGAGCAGACATTGCAAATTTAACTCGTAAGAAATATTTTATAATATCATATTAGCACAAATTTAAAATCATTTACTTATTACATTTCAAGTAGAGAAATAGAAGGCAATTAACTAACTGTAGATATAAATTCTTGCGTTTTATAAACAATTAATAAAATATGTAATAAGTGGGTGATTTGATTATTTATTTCATTATTTAAAACTTTTGTGACTGGTGAAATCAGGTGCTCAATTTTTACTAGTGCGGCCGCCATTATTTATTATTTGTATATAGTATGTTTGTGATTATAAGAAGGATGCAATATATACAAGAGTTGATAATAGAATATACAAAACTGAGTTAAAACTTAACTTAAGAAATATGAAATTATAATTCCTTAAAATATATCATACTTATGCCGTGAGTTAGAATAACTTTAACCTAAACTGACATGGATCAATCAGGATTACGTCGAAAAGAAATTAAATATTCAGTTTATATGTTACTTCATTTCCTAAGCTTTCTGATTTGAGTATGTAATCGATAATGATTTTCCAATAACTGATATCTAAATGATATGTATAATAAACTTCGTCACCTCTGACTGTTTGTATTATTCTTTTAGTTCCTCTTTTTGTGGAGGGATTTTCTACCACTATACCTGTTGTACTTTAAAAATAAGTTCCAAGGAACCCACGAAATAATGGAATTAAGTACCAAGCTTGGGAATAACCTCTACACCTATGATTCTTACGTCAAAGAAATTAACAGTTAGAGAATGTTTTTGATATACAATTCAATAAAATCTTACCTAGTTTCTCTCTGCAAAAGTATTCAGACTCGTCAATATACATTAATGAAGTGATATTTTTTGGCCTGCACAGTCACTGAAAGTCACTTCCGGCTCTGGCGGAAGTAACACCGAATTTTATAATATTAAACACAATAACCTGCATATTTCTATAAATTTGGATGGTAGGTAAAAAAGACTTTTTTATTAAACCTTTATACACATATTTATCATGAATAGTTTCTGAAATGTTTTTAAACAATTGAAATAATAACTTAACTAGTATCAAAGGAAAAGTAAACTTTAACATAACTGATTTTTAAAATAAATGTTCAAACTGTTACCCGCTTACTTAACAGCATTTGTAGAGTCGAATAATTATGTCTCTTTGGGCATTTGGAGGATTTCTGTCGTATTCGATCTTCTAAGTCCTCAATGTTGTTTAGCCTACTAAAATATACTTTAGATTTTAAATAGCCCAACAAAAATAACTCTAACGGAGGTTAAATCAAGTGACTTAGATGGTCACTCAATATCTCGCCTCCTTCTGTTCTATCTGTTGTCGAAGGTTGCATCTAAAAACTGTTGAACGAAGATCGCATAGTGTGAGGGAACTCCTTCTTATTAGAACCAAATTTGATCATTCAATATACCGTCGTCACCAAGTACAACAATCAGCAATGAGTTGCAGTTAACGAAAGTTTACGTAGCGTTCTCCGGTTAGAATAAATAAGGCACATACAATCCCTGCGCCCACATTAATTTTCTGGAGATGCTGATTGTGCACCTCCTGCAATGAGGGTTCGCTGTCGGTCAGTACTTGTAATTTTATCTGTTGTCAATACAATTTAAACAGAACGTCACTTCATCAGAAAACGAAATTAAAATTTTCATCGCGCGTTCTAGTTATGTTCTGATAGAATTCGATTGTAAGAGATCTCTCTTTGTTGCTCGAAGCATTTATGATTTGGATCCTTTTGCTAAATCATAATTTCATGAATGTTCTTAAACTACCACAAGGAATTTCTTCACGATGCCTAACTTAACATCTTCAAAAATGTTTGGTGGTCGTCCAAACGTGGCCAAACTATACTACCGGCAATATTAAGAATGAACGAAGGGCAAGTAATGTACTTGTAATGGTGAGCCAGGTAAGCACATAACATATCTGGTTAACTATATTCGTATACGTGTATCGTTTGTTATATTCAAGCACCACGGTCTCAACGTTATTCTATCACAAACAGGCTTGTAATGATTTATCCTGGTAGCAACGCTTTAGACTGAATTCATAATTAAGAATAGAAATACTATACCTACCGGAAAGAGAAAATAGACATACCCGAATTTAACATTCCTAAACTCACCTGGTTTACAAATTGAATAAATTTAAGTAGTACATAAAACATTTACGTACAATATGCTTTTAGGATGAATATGCATCAAGTATGTCACATACCCGAATATTTCATAATAAATATATAAAAGTGGATTTAACGAAAAATGTTTTTTACCTTCCATCCAAATTTGTAGAAATGTACAGAGTGTTGTTTTTAAAAGAACAAAGTTGGTATTATTTCTGAGAAGACTGTAAATGATGTTGAGTGACTCTACACTGTGCAGGCCAACAAATGTCACTTTATAAATAGACATCGTGAAGTCGCTGTATAATGTAAGTCTGAAACAATGGTATTTTTATTCTTATTTTTTTTAATTACATGAGTAAAAGTCATGGGCGTAGAAATCATTTTCTAGTAATAAATTTCTTGGACGTAACGTCTATGTTAAGAAGATAATAAATAATAGGTACATGTGGTAGACAATCCAAGAAAATATACATATATTAAAATAATTGCCGCATTTGAATAATTTTTTATTAAATATTTCCCTTGTGAGTAATTTTTAAATTTAGTAGTACAAAGTGCAATTAAAATAAAAAATTGTGATTTTACAATGAAAGGGGCCTGGTGATAATTTTTTTACTCTTAAAGTATCATCTGTTATAATTTCTCTTGTATATAGTGCATTACCCGGAATGTAGTTTTATATGATAAATTTTGATAATTTTAACAGTAAAACAAGTCCTGACGGATGTGACGTCAGAGGAAAATGGAAGTTCCCTCCGCGAGACAGCATAGTGGACTCGTAATTAATAAAGTAAATTTTTAATAATCAAATGAACTTTCCAAGAAAACAGAAACAGAAGAATGTGGTAGTAAAAATTTTAAATATATACCTCTGTATTTTGCTTTAATAATTTTTAAAGAAAGACGGAGAAAGATTTGCAAAGTTATAAAGAATTAATTCAGTGGTATAATTTTGGGGTGTCTACAAAAATTAACAGGCAGGAATTTTGTTACTTGGAAACATATGTATATATTCAACATTTCAAATGATTTTGGACAAATTTGTATTTAGCTCAGTTGCCAGAGAAAAAGTAGCAGCAATAGCGTTGAAAAAATAATCATTATGAGAACTTTTCAGTTTTGGTTAGATTTTTAGTAAAAATATATTAAAAAAACATCTCAAGGCCACCGTGGTCTGAACATGGAACAAAAGAACGTCAAACTTGAAAAAATTTTTTTTGGAAATACCTATAGGTGAACATTGAAGAGTACGAAATTCTGCATAAAATATGCTATGACAAGAAATTTCGTATATTATGCAACCTGTTTCGCATAAAATAACAGTCAAAGTTATTAGCCGGCTGTACAGATTTCCTATGAATAAGATACATGAAAAACTTTGTATAAATGAGTAAGCACTATCACAGACCTACAGGGAGCCACTCTTCATATAAGCAAATTTTGCCGGCGTCTTGGAATTTTACCGGAAGTGACGTAAAAATGGGAGGATGCGGGCAAATAAGAAGGAGCACCCCATTTTTTTATATCTAGAAGACTTGTACTTTAACTTAAGAAGATATAATACATGTATTCGACGACTTAAGAAAACTTAAGAAAACATACAAAAAATACTTTAATTAAGGGTGTGTCAGGGTTGGGGGCAAATTAAGCCTGGCACCCCACTACATTGTATACCTCAAAACCTATATTTTGACGTAAGTTTTATTCATGTGTTCGATGACACAAAAAATCGTGACCGGAAGTGACGTCAAAATTTCATGATGCGGGCCAAATTTGCTTATATGTAAAGTGGCTCCCTGTATGTCTGTGGCAGTACTTACTCATTGAGACAAAGTTTTCCAATATCTTATTCATAGGAAATCAGTACATGGGCTCTCCACCCATATAGCGTCACGGGCCAACTCACTAACGTCAAAAGTAGCCTCTCCATGCTCATGCGTTTTGGCATAAAAATTTTAATAACCATTGAAGATATAACCGTAATAAAGAAAAAAAAATATTTTTAATTAAAAGTGTAGCTTTCACTACAATACGACAATATATATATTTTAGCAGTGGCACTTATCTTTTATATTGAAAAGCAAATGAAAACTTTTTTTCTTCATTTTGCCTACTCCATTACATTGTCCATATCTTGAAATATACTAATATACCTGTTAATATAACAAGTTCCGTAGATTGGAACGAAGGGCATGTACGTTCAATTAGATATGTTCATTTTTTATTATAATTCCCGTTCCCGTTCAACAGACATTTGCAATATAGCACATGTATATTAAAATCGGATTTTTTTTTATAAATGTATTTTCAGTATCACATTTTTTACAATTGTGTCCTACGGTGAACAAACAATAAATAAATATCTCTTCTTTCGATTATAAACAGAGAATTTTTTTGTAGCAGGCGAGATACACAATGAGCAGATAAATCTGTATAAATTTCAAACTCGTAGGCGCTTTCCAAGTCGCTCGCAGCTCACATACTCTATTTTTCAGTCAACTTACAGTTAATTTTTAAATTATTTTGCGATTCAATCATTTATTAAGATTTCTGTACCGATACAAACGAAGAGCTAATAGCGGTTGAGCGTTGGCTGGCAAACCCATAACTTTGATTACATTACGCGAAAACGGATACATGTGAACATTTTTTACACATTTTGTATGCAGAATTTTGCGTTCTTTTTATTTCCATTTTTTTTGTATTTTGCGTTTTCTATAATTGCTTCCAAAAAAAATTATTTTAGGGTTTGACGTCATTTTGTTTTATGTTGCAACCAATGTAGCCTTGAGAAATTTTTTGCTTACTTTCCTACTGACAGAGACCTAATTCTGTGCAAAATTTCACATAAAGATTATTTAATCTTAGCTCAAATTCCTCTGGGGACTAGGCTAATTTCTTTCCGTTGTTAAGTAATATGTTATATTAAACCAGAATATTGCTGTGATGTAAAAGAATGATCTATAATTAAAGGAGAATGGTGAAAAGTAAGATAATTTTAGTCACACCATACACATATTTATATAAAACCAAAAATGATTGACTTATACATTTCATTATTATTTCCTAAATATTAAGGGGGGTTATTTTCCCTAATGATTCACATGAAAGATGTTTGTCAATTTTTTAGGAAATCCTGTTCATTCTTTACATATGTGGTATATTAATATTTAAAATTAATGTACATACCTACATTTTTAAGAGTTCACTGCCATAAAAGCTCATCAAATATAGTGAAGGAAAATATCTTTGCACGATATATATATTTGATTAGAAATTGGACAAAATGATTCATTCGAAACCGCAATTGTGTTAATTAACATTAGTAATTAGAATTTACGAGATATAAGGTAACACTTTTGCGATTTTCCTTATTTATTCTTAAGTTACGCTAACACACAAAATTGATGTATTAAATGAAAATACACTGCCCCAACAAATAATTGCAAAGCAGAAAGTAGTTAAAAATTCCATGATAATAATTCACGATTACAAAACGTGCTTTAAATGTATAAATAAAAGGTGCACTACATGATCTTTATGCTTAGCTTTTTAAGAATTGTTTTTGCCAAGAACGTTTTGTAATAACAATTTTGATATAAAAGTCGTATTATTTATTGTGATATTAGTGTAACTTTGCAAAATCTTATAATCCTGGATTTATTCTAAAATGTATGGGTACAATTATTTGTTTTTATAGTAATGTTAAAAAAATTAGCTCAAAGTATTTTGGGTGATGTCTCTACAATTAATTCAAACACATATTTTGTAATATTACTTGTAAATAACACATCTGTTGCTTAGTATTTTAAAGTTATTTTTTAAATGAAGTTTTACTATACATAAATTATTATAATTATTAATCATTAAACCACTCTGATAAATACAATAAATTTGAAAAGGTACATCTAATAAATATATTAGAATTAATTTTTAACGTCCCTACATCTTGTAAATCTTATGTTCTCTCTTTAAAAGATACTTGAATATTCATTGAACTAATCTTCCAGAATATAGTCGATTTAGGTTATAAAAACAAATTACCTATTAATGTTCCTCCAAAGAGAAATTACATTTTCTTTCAATTATCTGGATATTTTCAAGGTAATTTCAAGGTCAACTTCCATTTTTTAAATAGAAACCTATATTGTTATTAACTACAGCATCGTATTCTATGAGAGCACTTTGTCTGAAATTATTTTATTCGATAATGCGTATCTGAAGTTCGTTGTTTTTTATGAAATTACTTCGACTCAATATTTAAGTTTTTAAATTTCATTTCTTTAATGGTAAGGTATATATTTTTGCCTCTAACTTCGAATAACAATACGATTACATGTAAGAGTATGAAATATATTGAATAGGTCGTGATGAACCAATGCACTGGCCTGCTCGAACGCCCGATTTAACATCTCAAGATTTTTTCTTGTAGGACTATATTAAAGATAAAGTAAACTAAAACATTCCAACTACTCCTGAAAATGTGAAAGAATGAACGAATTAAGGATCTTTTGTGCAAGTACTGATTGACTAATTCTATTAAATTCAACTAAATTAATAAACAAGGAATTTTATTACTAAATTAGTAACTTTTTTCGTACAAATTTTCTGTTTCAATTTTTTTCGTGTGAACATTTGTTCTTATTGTTACTTGATATCAGAGGAAAATTAAATAACAAAATCCTGTGTGCATAAAATTTAAAAAATGATTAAACGTTATCGTTTGTCAATTACATTGATGCATGAGTTCGAGGTATTTTCGCTAAAATCAATAAACTTCAAATTCGCGTCACGAAATATTTAGTGCATTTAAAAATGTTTAGAAAAAGATATTTTTTCATAAAATACGATGCTGTAATAAAAATAGTAATTTCCATTTAAAGAATTTAAGTTTACCTTGAAATTACCTTGGAAACATCCACCAAAGTAACCGAAAGAAAATAATATAGTTTTGTTTCACTCTCGAAACCAAACAACTGTTGTCTCAAATTTTTTTTTAATGTGTTGTGTTCGAGATAGTTTACTATCTCTATTTAAATAGACCACCCCGCGTATACTTAATTAATATATAAAAATTCTATAAATATAGTTAGCCTGTTGTGTAAGGGCACTAAGTGCCCTGATTGGTGCTCCTCCTATTAGTTGTAATTCGTAAATATTTCAATTCTAAATAGTACAGTTTGGTCTTTCGAAACCAATACGTTCGTGCTAAAAGATGTCAACATCTTTTTCACGAGTACACAAGACCCATTCCAGAATAATGTGTATCCAAGAATTTAAACTGAAACAAAATATGTTGGGTCGCTGTGATAATATTGTTTCTTCTAAATCCCAAAATTGTCATACTTTCAAAAATATTTAAAAAAATTTTAGATACACGTATTTCGCAATAGAGGGTGATCTACAACTGATGTACCAAACTGCATAAATTGCTAATTTGTCAGGAATAAGTGTATATTGCTTATTAGCCTTTCGTCCTAAAATGCATAACAGATGAGTACAACCCCTTGAAGAGATCTAATGAAAGTCTTTTTTTAGGTATTCGATATGGGGTTGACTAAAAAAAACTACTTTAGCCACTTGTTAGGCGCATGTTATCACAAATTTTATTATTGATAGATTGTTTTAGTTTTAGGATCATTTTGCTCAATAGGGGGTATTTTTTAAATGTTTGTGTCATTGCCATTTTGATTTATTTGCGTTTAAGCGAGATTAATTTTTTGTAGCATACAGGAAAAGTAAATTTTAATATAATTTCAGATATCCCCGTTCTTGTTCTTTCGCCTCCTCACTCCCATTAGCCATTCAGTTATTCGTTATCGTCAGGCACATTCTGCTGCTCAAATAGACGACTTTTAACAATTACCATTCTAGTAATTAAATATAGGATATCAATCTACAAAAACTTGATTATTTTCCAACGCTCGCTCGTGTAACAAACATTTGGAAACAACTTTTTTTGTGTGTTATTGTTCGAAAAATAATTTTATGTAGCAGGTTTTGTTTGAAAGACGACATCAAATGAAGGTAGGATTAAGAAAACTAGCGCGTATCCCTCACAACTACTTCACTAAAATGATCTAACAAAAATAAAATTGGTGATACACGCTTACATTGAGAAGTGGCGCATGAACATTTGATTTTTCTGATCAATATATCAAACATATAACTGAAAAACCGGTATTTATCATTTCCCTTTAAGATGTTGTAGCCCCCTTATTGTACATCGTAAGACATATGTGTAATAAGCAAAATGTACTTTATTTTTAACTAGCAGGCTCTCTGGAATTTACTGATATATAACCCTGTATAAAACTATGCGATAATATTGGAAACAATTTGGGGCATTCGGTTGGTTTCGTTACTGACATGAAAACATTCCTTGCTCTATAGATCATGGATACCTGTTGATTTTGAGCTAATAATAACAGACAGTTTCATAATCAAAATAAAGTCGCTTTTAATATCAGAAGGCCCCTTGAAGATTTTACCTTTTCCTCTTATGTTTCACTTTACACTCTCTTTTCAGCAGGCAATGTTAAGATCGAATGTGATAAATATGAGAAAATACTATTAAAAGGCAGTCGTCACATTGTGCAGAGTCTAATGTCTGTACGTACTATTTCAGAGTCACCAACAAACAGTACAAAGTATTCCAAAATTCAGTCTTTAGCTAACAGGCTAGTCAATCTGCTTTATGGAGCAGAATTAATCCTGAAGGAAATTTAAAATCAACTTTGTCAAGTCCATATTTACGAAACTGGCTGTTAGTTCATTATAATAATATCTTCGACTCAAACACCACAGGTCAATCTCCATCACTTCTTCAGTTTTTCAATATTAACGAATGAAATATATTCTAATAAATGGTTTTTTTCAATGAAAACAAAATATCAAAACCCGAATTCACAATGAGCGTGCTAACACATAGAAGTATGAAAAATACTTGTTCAGATTCAGTTCTACTACGAACGTCCCTCTAGTTGCTCCAGATTCGATCATGTTTTATTCCCCTTGGATCTTTGTTGTCTAAAAGCGATGATTAAACAATATAAATTATATAAATATAATCAGCTTCGCCACTCATAAATATTTACGCTATCTAAAAATTATCTAACATTCGAAATAATGCTTAAACAAGGATTCCAAAATACAATAAAATGCTAGTACCTCTAGTACGACCTAATTCCAAAATTTAATATTTCCATATCGTAACTTCTTATTCACAATATCTTTATTTTGTGGCTTATGCAATATTTAAATAATCAAAAGATGTTTCGACTTGAAGATATCGAAGTTTAAACTGAAGAAGTATATTTGTTTATACTCGACGATAAATAAAAATTGGAAGTGAAAAATTCTACTTAATTTTCTAATTTCACGTCAGATGTGCTCAATTATGGTATTTAAAAAATACATGTAATTATTTAGGTATCGTTGTCATATGTTTGGGGACACAAAATATCATACACAAATAAACTATTTTATTAACCGGAAATGAATTAATGTAAATCAATATTAGATTGTACTGGAAACCATTCATTTGTAAACACTCTTTAACTTGTTTACCTCTTAACATAGATAACATAGTCCATCATAAATAAATCAATCGCCTACTCGAGTTTCTACCTTTAATGCTTATTCTTTCTCAAATAAGTATTTGACTCTGAGGCAAATCAAATGAGATGTCCATTTTTTCAACAGAACTAAATACATGTAATAAAGTTACTGGCGAGTTGTGCAAAGAAAACAGAAATTTTAAAAGTCGAATAGGCTGGTTCTGAGAAGGTTTAATTTCTCAAACAATATACTTTATACAGAGTAAATCGTGTTTGATTTTAGTGTCTTGAAGAGATAATATTTTACAAGTGCTTGCTGGCCAATTATTAACAGTTCTCAACAAATTGTGGCCTTATAGGATTAACACTAAAAATTGAAAAATCTATACTTTTTCAAAATTAAAATAACATCTGTGGATTAGATCATATGTATCTTGGCCAGCATAATCTAAATATGCAGAAATATACAGGCTGCTTTATTATTATTGTTTTGATGCCCACACATATATTTTATTGATAAGCTGTTCGTCCACGAAGATAGTCTGTCTGATTTCTATATCTGTTCATAAATTAAAGTACAATCGTGATGTGATTTTCTTTATCATCACATATACTTTGATGAAAAATCGTAACTGGTTCTCTATTTTCAGAAGCTACTATCACACCGAAACTATATGCTAGGTTCAGATCTTTAAAGATTCCTAAATTAAAATACATATTCACAATATTTCTGTTTTATCTGAAAACTGAAAGAAAAGAGAGACGAAGGGCAGAAAAATAAGTACCCATATGTATATATCCCTACATAATTCGGTTAGATGTAGCCATTACATTTTACAATGGCCCCAAGATAGTTAAACAACTATTAGTTTTCCCGAAATGTTTTCTTTTTCAAATCTATTGCTAAACAAAATATTGAATTAATTTATAAAAGGAACAATAAATACAATGTAAGGTGTGCCAGATTTAAAGAAACATTGTAGAAGATAACGCACGCTTAGCTAAGTTCAAAACACCCCCAAACTTACCCTTGAATTATAACCATACATAGGGTGTTTTATGATTTATTACTAATACTAATATAGTTTTGAACCGTTCACACATATTTGGATTAAAATATAGTACAAATATTCTCCAATTAAAGTTATATAATTTATTTGGCAAAAATATTGGAACTATTATAATATTGCTCTCAGTGCCATTAACATCACCCTGTATATCATTTTTTAGGAAAATATTAGTAAGCGTTTTAAAAGTTAATAACCGTTCGGTTATTCTCTAATAAATTCTCGAAAGTATTGATTGATCCAATTGTAATAACCTGGGTTACATTAATGACATTAAATTAGAAATTTGGTATGGAGAGTGTCTCCATTACTTTGCAGACTCCGTTGATATTGTAGTTTATTATTAAGATCGAGAATGTGCTTACCAATTTTCTATCCAGATGATTTAACATACTTGTGGAGAAAAATCCACCATTATCTGTTACATTGTCTAAAAAGTTGGTCAATCAACGCTTTCGAAAATGTATTAGAGAATAACCATAAACGTGCCACTTATATATTATTTTATACATTGTTTTATTAACTTTCAAACGTTTACCAAATAAATTATGTATTTACTAAGACTAAGAGAGTGTAATGCTTGTTCTAAATTGTCTTTAAATAAGTGTGACTAGTTCAAAAATATGACGGAATGAAGTATTAGTCGAAAATTCTAAAACACCCTGTATATCAAAGATGGTTACAATCGAAGGGTAGCTTGGGGGTGTTTTATAATTAGCTAAGTGCGCTCTGTCTTCTACTCCACTGCTGCTTCAAGTCTAGGACACTGCGTATATCCCTATATAATTTAGATACATGTAGCCATTGCATTTTACAATAGGCTCAGAACAATTAAGAAACCTACAATGTTTTCCTTTCTTCAAATAAGTTAACCTATTAACTAAGCAAAGATATAAAACCAATTTATAAATTGAACATACACACATAAGTCTAGAACAACGAAATAGTAAAAATTTACAAATAATAATCGTACCAGATTTAAATCCTTATAGGAACCCAGAAATTCATATATTTATTACCAGAATTTAATAGATGTACCTTGTCAACCTCTGTTTTGTATAGTTTAATCTAGCTAGCCATGATTTGTAAAATACCTATTTATTACTGAACTAAGTTATTGCTATAATATTGAATATTTAAAAGGAAACCATCTAGTTTTAGTGATTCAACATAGATCTGAGTAGCTAGATATATACGTTGACTCATACGATACCTAATTATAAAAATAATCAGTATATCGAAAAAAATTGCAGGAGTACATACCTACTAAGTAGCCCCGCTTGAGTTGTTACTGTTAGTACTGAGTTTAAGTCACTATTGGAACCTATTTGTTTCTCAAAATTATTCGAAAACTCACTAAGTTTTAGGTACAAACACAAAAAGCATCGATAATTGGATGCTGCAAGTTTTTCACTGTATCTAACGAGTTAGTTACTAGTTGTGTCGGCTAAAACTAAATTAATTTAATCAAATTGAAACAACAATTATTTCTTTTATCAATCTAACAACATAAATATTTTTTCAAACTGCAGAACATTGAGTGCATTCGATAAAAGCTGAATGAAATTCAACATGTTTAATTAACAGAACCCAATGCTGTCAGCTTTGTTGGCGAAACTTAAATTCCATTCCCTTTTTCAGAGTTTAGTTTGTTCAACATAGTCCATAAGTGACTATTATAATAAGCTCGTTTTAGTTTATTTGTTTATTGTTTCATTCATTACTATAACTGTCAAAAAAAAATTCAAAATGAATGTCTCTAAAGAAAGGAGTCAGCGTGTAGACAATTTTTCTTGAATAAAGAACATACAGTCTATGCAACGGGGTGTATTTTACATTAAAAAAATAAGCAAGTTGCCATCGCTTCTTGAGACCTCGCAGCGATGGCAACAGTACCGCAAAATGGCGTCAACAAATCAACAAATAGTTTATTGTCGTTATCTCCGTTCTGGCACTCCCTAGGCAAGAAGCAGTTAATATAAAGAATGTGCTGGGTTAGATTCTCTACAAGTTTTCTGTCAAGCTTTTTCTTGGGAAATAAATAGTTTTCTAGTTATGCCCAAGTAAAGTGGAACATATTTCTTAAAAGTGCATAAACGCGTTTTTTTCGCTCACAGTTTTTCTTGTCGATTAATTATTTATTAATAATCAATTGTACTCGTTTCCATAGCACCATTAAGTAGATTACAAAGTGTTTTTTATTGTGGTTTGTCCATAGACCTAATTCGCAACACTCGTTCTAATGTGCCATTTTCCTTCGTTTAGATGCTCTAGAGTCTAGATTGACCAGATTCGTTGACATCTATTTCTGTGCTTGACTGAGTATCGTCATTCTTTTCAGTATCCTCTTGTACTCCTCGGTGTCCTTTAAGTGTGAATGTTGCTCAAAACTTCAGAAACGTTTTTGCAAGTCTGTCTATTGCAAGTAATGCAATGAATGAAGCACTTTAAACCTGCCTTCCTGCAGCTCGTGTTGAGCCGCATTCTATTTTGCATTTGCAGGAGATACACTTAAAGAGTGCTTCAGGAGCAGAAACTTTAGGTATTCTAAGTGAAGTGACTTCAGTGTTACTCCTTCTTCATTCCTGTTCTTTAAACACCATACCAAGTCAGGACTTAATGATAAGTTCAGAGCGAATGTTGTTCCGCTGCTGCTGTGGATGGTAGTGAATTCTTTTCAATGCCTACTTTTTGTGTAGAAGGTCGCTACAATGTTGCGACCTTACTGTTATTCACAGTAAAACTGTAGTAATCTGCCCACTTTCAAGACTCCCCCATGTTTTCAGAGTACGTCTCCACCCAGTCTTATAACCCCAATGAACGAGGAGCTGTCCCATTGATTCGGCTAATAAGGCTGACCTTTTTATTTATCCAAATGTATACTCGTGAAATTACGTATTTTATTTTACCTTTATGGATGCGAAACATAAACCGCAACGAAAGATATGCAGAAATTCACGACTAGTGGGTTAATTTCTATTACATGAGCCCTTCGGTATGCCTAAAATACGCAAATGAATAAAATCTCAATCTAAAAACCTTTTCCCACCACCGACAGTGATATTGTTGATTTAATCCATCTGCATAACCTTTGAATTGGGGATTCGTTTCAAAATTAAGTGAGATTCCAATGGGTACCATTACTTTATAGATGTTTCTGTATAATTTCCTCTACACAACAATTTGCAGGTCGTCCTGTAAAATAGGGTTCAAATTTGCATTATCAACTATTCAAAAACTAACAAAATTTAACAACCATTTAGCAACTTTTTTCTCGTGTATCTTCTTACTACCGCTTATGGTCTCCAAGATCGCTCCAAATCCTATTTTATTCTTATATTATGCAGCATTTTATTTCGTTATGCTTATTTGTATTAAATGTTTATATGTGATTTTGTTGGTTTTCATTTATTTGATTTATTTGGTGTATAACAGTTCATCTAACCTTTCTTGCAAATATGACTTCCATTGTAAAATCAATTATTTGTAGGAATAAGGAAACTATGTCTCAAGCTGTATTTGGGAAGAAAATCAATTACTAAAGATTCATAAAGGGTTACATAAACAATGTCTAACTTTGTTTATATTTTACCTTGTCTGGTTCAGATCAAGGATATAGAGGACAACAAAAAAAGTTAATCATGTTATCCTCACAAGTTTAAATTCATTTGGTACTTTGGTTAGAATTTTCTATCTTTAAATCCAGTTTAAAATAAATCAGAGCACAGTTCGGCTCAAGAACTTTCAAACTTTCAAAAACTCCTGAATATTAACAAATCATATTTTTCTACTTTATATTTTGAAAACTTTGTTTAAGAACGCAAATTTAAATATAAAAACAGAAAATTAATGTGTGGTTATTTTCTTTCATTATCAACGACTTGAAAAATGTATTATAATTTAATTAGTTTGAATTTAAGTGTAGGTGAAAGCTTTAATATTTTTTCTGCATATTTTTTGTTCTCAATTCGATCATGTTTTTCAACTATTTTACAAGCTGGGACCATTAAAAATAATTTGCTTAATATTGCTAAAAAACTGAGTTGAATGTCAATATTTGGATATAAAATTTTGAAATTTAAAGGCTGAAACTTAAATAGGCATAATATTTATAATAATAGGTGTTTAATAGAAGAAATAATTCTTAAGTTAGAGTTTTTATTTTAATTCAACTGGTTGTTGGATTATTACTATTATTAGATATATTTTAGCCGTCAACACAGAAGTATTATGAAATCAAATTAATTAAATCGAAGAAACACCACCAAATCGCTATTTGCCCAGTATGTCCATATACGTATAGTCAATTAGAAATAGCGATATTATTTGGCGTTGTATTTTGGCAAATTAATGTTTTTTTTTAAATCAAGCGTTTAAAATTGTTGGCCTAAACAATAAACTCAAGTGCTAACAGAGCATACTTCAATACTATGGAGCAAAATGATTATTCTAAATGTAAATATTGTTACATATTAATAAATAATAATCATATTAATATTAAAATTATTGAATGCAGTGTTAAAATTGAAACCGATACTTTTTTTATTTAAAACGTTATGGAGAGGATGAGATGCATGATTGATAGACTTAGATACACTTTTACGTAAAATTGTAGATATTTTTAAAATTATTATATTCAAAATTTTGCCGAGAGTACGGATTACGTTCCTCTCTTAAAAACGTTTTGGTATATTTGAGTAAATCGAAGTCGATTTTATGTTTGTCAGATTTTTTGGTAAACATGGAATTTGTATCCACGATGAATGATCCCGAATAATTGAAAAATTGATGCCTGGAAGACGAATATAGATTTAGTATTATGTTAATGAATTATGGAAATTACGAAACATGTAAAGTTTCCTGAACGCAATAAGATTCTATCTCTATACGATTTCAGTGTTTTATTTCTCAAATTCCTTTTACCTATATATTTCCAATTCCAAACCTTCCTTCTATTGACAAATCGTGAGCTGAGAACTATACTGTTCTGTCTTCATTTTTATATTGAAAAATGGGTTACGAGATAACCCATTATAGCATAGCCCATAATGTTCAATCTGAATAGGGTTTATAACATTCTCGAACAGTTTTCCGAGAAGAAACACACTTTTATACGACAGACAAAACATGGCACTGCAGACATTAGTTCTCAGCATGTGGTTGTGTGACAATAGGGTCACTAAAAACAACACTAGGACCCGAAACATCTCAAAATCGAACTAATCAATTACCACGTATTAATATGGCAGGAAAGTGCAAAAATAGCCCCGTATATGTCTCGATATAATGTTCAAAATAACTTGCAAAATATTTCAATTTCTATCCTTGTAATTAAAGAAACTGCGCCGCATTTGCAGGCTTTCTAGATTCAGGTTATTTTCAAAATTGTTGTGAACAAATGCTACAGAAATCATTCAAACAAACGGTACCCGAAAAGTGCAATGTACAGCATGGAGACACTTTGAAACTATTGCCGATAGATGCATACTTATATATGAAATCTGCATAAAAATGTAGCAGTTTTTAGTTAAAGAGATCTGCATTGTTTCATTGTTATAAAAAACACGATTTAAAAAAATGGAATAGTCGAAGCCGCTACTTTGTGATAATCAATCATTATGATCTGTTGAAACACTTTTTACTTTGTGTTTTATCACTGAATTTACTGTAACCAAAACGTTACTGCAGTTTCGGCACTTAACGTGCCATTTTTAATATTTCAAATAATTTACCTAAAAGTAGGATTCCAATCTCATTTAAAAGGGATTTTGATTTTGAAAATCGGGAGTTTATAAGTTGACATGTCCGGATTGTGATGCCTTCTATATAGGTCAAACTGATCGTACGTTTAAAATTAGGTATAACGAACACTTCGGCCTTCAGACTTAACAAAACAGATTCAACGTTTTCAAATCATTTTTTAGAATACGGCAATTCTTTTCCAAATTTAGAAATTTTTAAATGTAATCAAATTCCTCATAATGGTATTCTCGATGACCAGTTAGATCTATATTACACACTCCTGTTTGATGTATTTAAATGTTCATAATCCTCTTATTCACAAATTCCTATTAATCGTTTATGTTTATATGATAGGTACATTTTCATAATCTCTTTTAAATAAGATTATGGAATCTTACTTTTAAGTAAATTCCTTGAAATATTGTAACACACCTTTGTACTCTTGCATTCACTTGTGAACGTTTGAAAATGGCACGTTAAGTGCCGAAACTGCAGTAACATTTTGGTTACAGTAAATTCAGTCATAAAAAACAAAGTAAAAAGTATTTTAACAGAAAATATGGTTATTTTGATACAGCAATTTGCTGTTCTCCGTTGCCGTTTGGATTTTATACACGGTGACACCATAGTATATTGCGATTACAAAACATTTAATTTAATTTATGCTTATTACCTATATGTAAATATTGTACTTACTTTTTTATCATAGAAAAAAAACGCAAAAATTTAAAGATTAATTTACCTACAAACAAAAATTATTATATTACTTATAGGTACTTAAAAATATTCATGAGATACAGAAAATAAGAGATCTTCAGAAATTAATTTTAGGGGATACTAAAAGAGGCTAATCCAACGTTTATAATTTACGAAAATATGCGAAATAGTTCCTCCCATGTAATGTTTGAATTTCTTCAGGAGGTGCTCAAAGGTTCTCATGGCACCCCCTGGTCATAATTTTTATTTATTATTTCCCAATATCTTTTTAAGTAGGTTAACAAAGTGTGTTTTATAAAAGAAAATGGCAAGTTTATTTCACTGAAGCTGTATTGTCGTTGACAATATCCACTACAGAAGCACGATAAACATTAAATAGTTTTGCCTCCTTATAAAGAAGATCGTTCCGCTAGTACGGCTTGTCTTACAGTGGCGTCGCTCTGGATAGTTTTGTATATTATGTACAGGATTCTTAAATACTTATTAAAAAATGAAAAACGATATACAAAAAGAAATGTTGCCAAATTTAAGTAAATAAGATATTACGCGTGAAGCACTTATCGGCCGTAGATCGCAGTGGTGGAATTATAGGGTGTCAAGGGTGTGCGGGTTACACGGGCTCAAAGGGCTCGGGGGCCCAAATTCAATCGCTTAATTTCGCAAATTCCCATCATCATTTGGAATCATTGAAACCGATCTTATATTAATATTTCATTTATATATACCTACCTAAATAAGTGACCCTAAAATCTTAATAAACCGTTTGTTACAAATCCTCTAAATTCAGTCTTTAAATATTGAAATTGTCTGTTGTTAAATTGTATTTAGAGATATTTTTATTTTATTGTCCTACTCGCAAAACTACACGCACGACACATTAATTTTGACAAATCGCCGATCAAGAGATATTTTTATCAACCTAAATTTATTAAACTAATCAACTTGGTCGTGGATAAAATTTATTAAATTCTTCAAACGTAGAATTAGTCAGTGTAGCAGACGAACATATTCGTCATTACCCTCACGATTTATCCGATTAATTTTCAAGAGAAATATTTATCTTTAGAAACCTATTTAAAGATAAGCTTCAGGCTTCAGACCACCGGAAAATTGGGAAACCTTAAATATGCTTGATTTCGCCAAGTTAGCAATTCTGGATCCGATTTTATCAACTTTGTATACAGAACGACTCCTATATCAGTAGCTTCAGCCAAGAGGTCATTTTCGAAACTGAAATTAATTTAAAACTAGGTACTTAAAGAATTCTTCATTACAAGAAAATTTGTTAAATTTAGCCATGCTTTCCATTGAAAATGAAACTGCCCGAAGTATAGATGTCGACAGAGTCATCCAACATTTCGCTGAAACCAAAGCCAGGAAGATAATTATTTAATCTAATATTATTGTTTTAATTATTACTACTTATGTAAAATATGGGCATTATTTTGTGCAATGTATTAAGGTGGCCATTTCCTAGAAAGGGACATCCGATAGGGAAATATTTATTATTTTTGGCCGAACCTTTTTTTTTCTTAGTAAGCATATTTAAAAGAACTATAAGAGTACCTAAGTAGAACCATAACAATACTATTACTATGAATTTTCACTCGATAATTTCAGTGTTTTGCAAAATAGCTAGATTTAAATTTAAAAATAATTATGTCAATCTTCCTATTTAGTAATTTTAAATCTAGCTATTTTGCAAACCACTGAAATTATTGAGTGAAAATTCATAGTAATAGTCTTATTATGGTTCTACTTAGGTACTCTTATAGTTTTTTAAATATACATACTAAGAAAAAGAAGTTATGGGCAAAGATAATAAATAATTCCCTCTCGGATATCTCTTTGTAGGGAATGGCCACCTTATGATTTATTTATTATTATAAAGAATTACGTTTTTGTGATGTGAGTTGTTGAGTTGAGTTGAATATATTATTTTTAAAGTTTTCCGCTTGCATTACTTACCCCTGCAAATTCTCAGATAACCTTAGAAAAGAAATTCATATGTTTTACAGTAGCATTTTGTTAACAAATACATTGGAATAACACGGTGAAAATGAAACGAAATTGTTCCGCTTCAAGTTAGAACGAAAAAAATATTGTTTTCTTGTTTTAATTTTAATCAATATTATTTTATTCGTCCAACATATACTGAGAACAAGAGAAATGGTTCAAGAAAACAGTGTAAAACAATTATTTATAATATCTAACTATTCGAGGGATCATTGCAAATTCAATAGGTTCTATTCTGATAATAGACTGAAGCAATTAAAAAAAATAATAAGTGAATAAGTTAAGGATTGCGACCCAAAGTGTTTCCGTACGTAAAAACTAAAAACTAACTGACGAAACGTATGGCAACTTTTATGATCAAATACCACCGAAACCTGTCATCTCATCCGCTGAATAATTTGATAAACAGGAGAAATATATACCCATTTTCGATATAAAAGCGATGTAATTGGAGAAAAAGCAATGTTAGTTATTTTTCAGGGTTCGATATATAGGCAAGACGAGGTCGGACAGGCAATTCCTTTAATTTTTTAACAACAATCTAAAAAACAAATATAAAACTTAACTTAAGTAGGTGCACTCCAATATTCTTGACTAAAGATCACGGTCTCGGATGATTAGGGGTCGAGCTTGAGCTCTGCCCCAATCATCGCTGTAGACCTGGACCGGCCTCGTAAGGGGTGAGCCTGCTTTTTCGCCTATCCCCCCCCCCCGCAAATGCGGACGGTATTGGCAATGTTAGCAAACCTCCCCTGGTCCTGGCTCTTGGACCCTGCCAGCCGGGTCGTTTCTTCTGGCGCTCTTCTGTCTTGGTCTTCTTTCTTCGCTGGCATGTATAGGCTTCCGAGAGCGTCTTTCGTCACTCGTGAGAGGGAACGGCTGTTACCGAGACCTCTCGGAGTTTGAAAGGGATTTTGACTAGTCGGAAGCCCAAGGTGCTAATTGGCATCATGTACTCCGATTTCGTCGGAAGGAAGTGTGAACTGTATAGTTCAGGATTGTGTTCGGCCAGAGACGCTTTCTTAGCGTCAGAAGCCGGCACGGGCTAGGGTAAGGGTACCGAGCTGGTTGTTTGCTTGGTACCCCCGGGATCGGGTAATTGGATGTTTTTGGTTATTGTCTCCTTGCGGTGTAGTTTGCAGATCAAACTGAAACAGATAAAGGGTTAGTTATACTTACCCATTATCCAGGATCTGGAGCTTCGGCCTCTTGTGCCTCGGAGCGTCGTTGGGGTCATAGTCAGTCGCCTGTCTGACCAGCGGATTGCCATGCTCTGCTGCACGGGCATATAGGTTCTTCGCTCTGTCCCGGATGACTTCAATTACTGGGGTGTATTCCAGGTCTCTGAAGATGTCGGCGTTTCTGACAAACCATGGTGCATCCACGGCGCACCGAAGTGCGACGTTTTTCACGGCTTGTATCCTCTTCAGATGGGTGCATGGCTGCTTAGTATCCCCAGGCAGCGGAGGCTTAGGTCAGAATAGGTGCAATATGAGGGTCCTGATAAGCGTGAGCTTGTTCCTCAGGTTGAGTTGGCTCTGTCTACCTATCATAGGGTAAAGTAGAGTCCTCCTCGTCCTCGCTTTCTGTATTATCGCTTCCATGTTCTGTCTCCACGTCAGGCTTCGATCCATGATAACGCCAAGGTACTTGACGGTATCGTGCAATTGAATGTTCTCGCCGTTCAAGGAGACGTGTCCTGTGGGAGTTTGCTTCCTGACTCTCTTGAAGAGGATGGCTTTGCTCTTCTCCGCGTTGATTTTGACTTTCCACTTGTTGCACCGCTCTTCCAGAAGGGATGCTGCTTCCTGGAGGTTGCCGGTGGCAAGTCTTGCACTCCATGCTCTTGCGATTATGGCCGTGTCGTCTGCGTAGAGCGCCAAAGAGGTCCTTGCGGTTCTTGGCATGTCGGAGGTGTATATGGTGAACAGGTGGGGAGAGAGTACCGATCCCTGCAGTACACCTGCTTCCATTGGCCTGTAGTTTGACAGCTTGTCGGAAATCTTCACACGGAGTTGCCTCCGATGAAGGTAGGATCTCACAAGCTTGACTATGCCGACAGGGTAACCCATCGACAATCTTCGCCAGGAGACCATCATGCCAAACCCTGTCGAGGGCCTTGCCTACATCTAAGAAGATCGCTCCTGTGACTTGAGGGTGGTAGAAACCCTCCGTGATGTACTCCGTTAGACGAAGTACTTGGAGCTCGGTGGAATGTTCTGTTCGGGAGGCAAACTGCTCATCTGGGATGATCTGGAGCTCATCGGTCAGGGCTTCTTTAAATAGGTATGTACACGATTGCTTGTGAAAAGCAGAGGAGATATTCCGTTAAGCCCGGTCTAGACACGACCAGTTATTTAGTCAAGTTGAACTAAATTGGAGTACTCGACTCACTTTATCCATATAAACGGAAATATTTAGTCCAGAAGACATTAGTATGTTGAGTAACTAATTTAGTAGAATGGAATATAAAAATTTCTATTTTTTGGTCGAGTTGTTTTCCTCCTTCTCCTACACTACACTACACTAAACTGCTACCGAACTCTGCTTAACTAAATTACTGGGCGCGTGTAGACCGGGCATTACAAGTAGTAAAGTAGATCTTCACGTTAGCTCACTTTATTGTAATATAATATTTGGGGTGTGCAAATGGAGAAAGAGAAATGCAAATTCACCAATGTACCGTAGAAGTTACAACTGCTTCTAAGCATCATATCGCAAACACAACACAGTCACATTAAAATGCTATGGTGGTATATTAAATTAATTAAAACGAAACTCCCAATTTGGCAGTTTATATTTCCGCATTCGATTCAATAGATGTCACGAATACTTGCGTATGTAAGTAAACTTATTAATCTCTCTAATTCTCTTTGCCTGACCGTCAATTTCTTGATCTATGAAATGAAAGAAGAAATAAACATAACCTGAAACTTATCTAGTGTTAGTTGTGGACTATTTACTCATTTACTTTAAAAGAAAGTTACCATGGAAAGAGATGTGGAACAACTCAATTCTGCATTAAACTCTGTAAAAATTTTAAGATCAAACGTTAGACGAGTGTTTGAGTCAGTAAGTAATGGTTTAAGAGCGGATCATGGAGACGATGGCAAAGAAAACAAATTCATTCTTGAACTTCAAGAGCTTCTAACGACTGTAAATAATAATTTAAGGTAAAAAAGAATATTTGAATAATGATTATAAATGTATGTTATGCACTAATATTTTAGAGATGTAGAAAATTCAGTATCAAACCTAAGTGCCCCGCCAGGAGCCTTCAGTCTTGGAAATACAACATATCTAAGCCAAGAAACAACTCAAGAACGTCAAGCCCTTTATGGGCAATTAGTTAATAGTTATAAATGGACAGATAAAGTGAGTATGGCTATTAAATACAACATTTATCTGCATAAAGTATTATCAATATATTGCTCTATGTGCAGAGTGTATAATTAACACAATTTTAGATCCGTGAATACAGTGCACTGGCTGGAAATATACTTGCAGCAAATTCATTCAATAAAACTTATAAAACTTTTAGTACAACTAAACGCAGGAAAACCCAAACTAGTAATCACAATGTTCCTCCAGAGTAAGTTACTTACCACTTCTTTGTTTAAAAAAATAATTATATATACGTTGTCTTTTTTATTGCAGAGTAATCGAAAATTTAATCACAAGCATCGATAGACTTTTTACTGATGTAACTATAACAACTAACCGTCCATTCGTTCCAAACCCAGTTATACAGGTATATGATTAAAACAATATATATTTTTAGCATAATGAAAGTTTCTGAAAGTATTTTGCAAACAGAAACAACTTTTAAGTGTATTATTGCAGAAATTAAACATGTTTAACCATTTTATATTAATTAATACGTCCATCTTACTAGATCATTTCCAATGACAAATAAACAGTTCCTTTAGGAGGAGTGTACTGCTGTAAAATATCCTGCATTTTCTTTTGACTTTAATACCTGTTCTTATATAGCTGCAAATGTGATAGATACATTGTTGTTAATATTTTTATATAAGCCTACACCTAAATATTCGAGCACCCACATGTTTCCACTTTGCGCCCCCCTCGCTGCAGACTAAATGGAAGGTCTTTGGAATCCACACAACTGAACATTTTACTATACTTACCATGTATTTTTTTCTTTATGTTGTAGATCAACAAAAATTTTGCGAACAAATTATATCACTTTATAAGTTTAATCAAGTAGGCGAACACTACTGAATTATCAAACATTAGTTTATCATTTTTGATCGATTGTTTACGGTTTTATAAAAACAATGCCACGCATCTACTCGTATCTTGAATAAGCAATATGGTTTTTCCAATGGGAATGCTCGAACTGTAGTTGAAGAATATTAACAACGATGTCCACACCATAGAGTAAAATTATTTGCAAGCATGTAATGTATAGAATATACAGGGTGTTTTTGTAATGCATCTATATATTTCAACTTTTGTTACAGCTTTGCCATCTGCACAAAACGATATCAGATGAAAATGCCCATAGTCTCTTAAATATTTGCAATTTGTTGCCCTTATGCTTTGTTCTAAGTGTTTGTTAATTTAAAATGGGATGATGTTTAATTTCTATATTCTGAGATCAATACGCTTCGGAGCTTCAGTCTTATGGTTTGTAATAATAGCAATAATAATGTTTTTACTTGTCATTAGGACTTTTGCATCTCCCAGTAGCATGCGCTCATGTGTTTTCACATCTTGTGCAGTGGCTATGCAGAGAATGTGAAATTCCTATGAAAACAAAAAGAAAACCTAATCAATCCACTATCTAGATTGCCTAATGAACTACATACTTGAAGTATGAACCATGGTGTATACGAGCCCTGTTTGCCCCCTGAAATTTTTGTGTATATTATAATAATAATGGTGAAACTTCTCAGGTCCGTCAGTCTCGTTGTATATGATGTTCTCTGTTAGCTAAAAATTATGCTGCAAAAATTGAAACTTATTTAACTGTACCTTACTAGCTGTCTACATCTTACAAATAATGGGCTCATTTGCCATATTTTTTATTATACTTTCTGAAAGATCTGTTGATTTTAGAGCGAAATGCAAAATACTAAAATTTCCTACAATCTCTATAGACTTGAGAAGTAACCAAGAACACACTCTCATATTAACAACTGTGTGACATTTACTCATTTACTTCTATGGCAATTTAATTATCTCAAAGTGTGCTTTTGCTGATGGCTGATATAAATGTATTATAAGGTAACACGAACTGTGTGAATAATATTAACTGCTATTTACTTTTCTCTTTATTCTCCATGTGTTACTATTGTTTATATAAAATAAATATTTTCTTTACATCTTATTCATTAGGCAACTTTGACATTGCTTGTCATTTATGATCAGATATTTTTATTGATAGGTAAGTCTACTTTTAAATAACTGACTTCTCACATTAAATGTATATCTTCGAAACAAATTTTAGGAGTAAGTAACGTCAGAGTTTCCTACGCATCGGTTTATGTTTAAAGCAGTATATTTCCTAAACTACTTATCAAATTGATCTCGAATTTTCAGTGTTGTAATTATTCGATGATTATCTCGTATTAACGTACTAAGAAATGCAATATGAAATTTAACTAAATGACCCCATTACTGATACAAATTCACTTTTCTTATTAGGCATCCCTCGGACGAGTTCTAAAAGCGATAATCGCATTTAAAGGGCTGATGATAGAATGGGTGATAGTGAAAGCCCATGCTGAATCAAATGATTTATGGACTGAATCACGCTACAAGGTTTTTAGGAAGCTAACAGAAAATTGTCATGCTGCTATGTGCCATTTTCATTCTCCGATGATGCCAGAACTCGCCGTTCGTTCATTTATGGTAATGTATTTATTCATTTATTTTATTTGTAACAATATATACAAAGATAAAATAATTATTTAATGATAAAATTTATTCATTTATTATAAATCATTGTTTTACAGTTCATATTTAAAGATTGTTTTGAGAAATATATACCTAGTGCCTGTAACCAAAAATAAAAAGGACATGGTATTATGTATAAAATTTCCTGTGTAAATTAAGAAAAACAGAAGAAACAACCATATGTATAACCAAACAGTGTTTTTTTTTTTTTTCAAAATTGGAACAATATAATAAGTTGCATAGTATAACTTATGTACTGAATTATAAATAATGTAGGCCCATGATGTGTAAATAGAAAACCACAAAAATGACAAATGGTCCAGAATACAGTACAAATATTATATTTATGTGCGTCTAAATAATTTATTGTAAAAAATTTCTTAGGGATTTGAATCAAAATGACATGGTGTTTGTAATGCACTTGGTTTTATGTAAAACAGATATAAGGGTTCGGTTTTAAAGAAGAATATAAAATAATAAGCAGTCATTTTATCAGCACTAGGAAAATATTCATGTTATTTAATTTATTTAATTGATTGATTGGAGAATAATCCTGTGTGAAATATAAAATGTATTAAGTGTTGCATAATTGAAAGGTAAATTAAGTTATATAAATCTTAAAATTGTTTTATGCATCTCTCCTCTACCTTACCTTATGTTTTTCATATTAGTAAAATTTTTAATTAAGTGTAATATTTATTTATAATTGTTAGCTGTGGTTTAGTTTTTAAAAAGCTTATAAATGATAAGGATGTTTTATTATAATTTGAAATTTTCTACAAAATTTTTGAAGGTAGATTATATGAATTAACAACAAATTTTGTCAATCTTTGTTGCAGCATTGGTTCCACAGCTACAATTCACTCTTTAGCGCCCCTTGCAAAAGATGTGGAAATCACTTACATAATAACTTACCACCTACTTGGAGAGATTTAAGAACCTTAGAGCCCTATCATGAGGAGTGCAAATAGTATTATTTATTTATTTATAATAATTAAGGATAATAATAAGCATTTTTATATTTATATAAATGTTAATTTGTTTGTACAGAATACAAAAACTGAAATACTTATATGTAAATTTATGTACTACAATGAAATAAAATTGGACCAAAATTACATAGTCTCTTTTTAGTTGTTCTCTAACAAATAAGTTATATTTTCACATTTAAACTCAATTTTTGGTATATATGATGTTAGTGCCATGCACATTGTAAGAAACTTTCCTACCATCGCTGATAGTAAGACAAGGCAACAGAAATTTTGGGCTCGGTAAACCTTATGGTCTTGGGATCTATCTAACAGGGTGTCTACTAATCTGGAAACCCTGGGATTGTCAGGGAAATAACTAATTGTATGTAGATAGGTATATAAATGGGCGAGCGCACTTTTCCAGTTATTATTTATTCCTAGTAGTTCCAGAGTTGATTGTCTCTGGTAGTTGAAATATCTGCATCTCCAATTCTGCATAACGAATTATGAATTATAGTTTACGTTGAAAATATAACATGAATAGATAGTGTCACATGTTTTCACCCCTTAGGAAATACACCCTTCAAAATTTGTAGGTTCCAAAAACTATAATAAGAGATAAACACTAACACTATTTGATAACTTACTGAAAACTTCACAATACTTTTACTAAGTAAAGTACACTTTTACTGACTAAAATAACCTTTAACAATGTTTGATATTTGCAGTTTGTATTTACTTCGTATCACCTCAGACTGCTAACCTTACCTTTTGCTACAAAACTTCCTCTTCCTCCTTATATGTAAGCATTCCAGCAAACTTCCATATTTTTCTATTTTTAGTAAAGTCTGGACACCTTGCACTAGCACCTCGGAGATGGTGTGCATTGCAGACTGCAGCTACAGTTGCCTAACCATTATTATTTTATTTCGGGTAGCAAGCACCCTTGGGCGTATCAGTCTCCAGCCTCTAGGGGCGCCAGAGCGTAACAATAGATTTTTTATTTGTACTAGTACACTATTTCTGTAACTTTTTTATTGTTAATTCTTTTTTTTTTTATCACTTATTTAACGTCGACGTATTTTCGCTACCAAGGCCAATCACCGACGCCAGGAGACGAGCTACCCCCAACCTGGAAATTTTGCCGAACCTCTTCTCTATCGAAGAGTCTTTTACTTGCCTAACATTTAATAGACAAGGGACCGACTGCTTTACATCCCCTCCGAAGGATGGTATATCTGCTATGTAACCCCCGCCTAAAGTTACATACCTTCTACGTATGCGCTGATATACAAGCCGTTAGAAGATGGAGCGAGAACGCTGTGTTTCCCTGGAGAGGCTTACCCATCCAAGTACTAACCGCGTCCGACGTTGCTGCATTTGCGTATCGAAATACGAGTATATGCAGACGTCTCTACGCTAAGATACATCTATGAAGACTAAAAAACAATGATAATATTTGTAAAATAAAAAAATGCAATAATTTTTACTTATTGTGTCATAGAATTTATTTACAATTTTTCTTGAGGTGAATACATACTTTCATATTTGTTCGAATGTAGGAAGTTAATAACCTAGAAATTAGATATTAAATATTATCTGGAGAACCTGATCAGATTAAGATTTAGTAGACACTGATTCTAAGGATCCAAATAACTATACAAAGTCGTAATACAAAGAAAATAAATAAAACAAATTATTATTAACATTTGTATATTTGTGTAGTATGTAGTACACTTCTGTCAACACTAAAATAAATATTGAACATGACAAGCTAAACAATAAATTTTAAGATTTTTCTACCAGTGCATTAGTCAGGAATAAGAAAAAAGTGTTCAAATTTAGAAGAAAATAAAAGAGATTTTTATTGTATATTTTATCTCAGAACTTTAAATTCATCATTACAAGTTTTTCTCTTGTTTTAAACATGAATATATGCCCAACAACAAAATAACCTCAGAAAATCATTGTTACCAAAAGTACTGCACATACACTTAACTGCAGAGAAATTTAACATTCCGCTAAGTTGAGTTTCTACCGCATCTCAAATGTATTGTATTGTCACGTATTTCCACCCTTCAGGAAACACCCTGTACAAAAATCCGTGGGTTCCAAATAATTTATGCAAGGGATAAACACTAACACTTTTATTTAATAACTTCTGAAAACTACACAATACTTTTTATTAAACTAAAATAGACTTTTACTGACTAAAATAATCTTTACAATGTTTATTACTGTACACTTTGTACTGTACTTCCGATTTCTAACCTCACTTGTCACTTTACAGCTTCCCCTTTCTCGTCGTGAATATCGTCTTATATACTCTAAAATTGTCCCTAGACCCATCTAATAATTTCTAATTCCAGAACAATATAGAACTCTAGGTCCATCTGCTGGCTTCCAGAAAACGCATTACTGGTTGCCTAACCATTGGTACTTAATTCTAGCTATATTAATCATGGGCGTATTAGTCTCCAGTTCCTAGGGGGTGTAATGCATAACAGTGTGATTATTAATAGGTCATCCTTATTTTTAATGATTTGTTATAAGTTTCCTGAATAGAAATTATGCATCTCAAGACTAAATTTCCATCGAAATAATTTCTACCGGTATTTAAACAAGAGTAAATACGATTTTATGCGAAAATACGTATGTATTGAACTGTCGGAAAACGCAACGGGCCGACATAGAGTGTAGGCAAATTAGACGAAAATCGACCGACTCTTGAAAAATTTTACCGAATGAATGGATTTTCACGAAAATTTGTGGATTCATATCGATTTATTTATTTTTATTTAATCGTCTTATTTATATTAACGTCCTGGCGGAGTTTAGCTAATGTTATTCCACCACTCAACCAGGACCCGTACACATAGACATCAACACAACAACCATTCCCTGCGATATTGCCATCTACCGCAGCTGAGACTTGAACTCAGGAGAGATAACAGCGACTAGACATGTTGTGCCACCCAACAGCGGTCTAGTCCACTGCTACCATCTCGGTAACACATTAAAAGCGCCACTGAACATCCATACCCTGGCCAGGATTCGAACCCGGGACTCCGTGGTCGCAAGCCAAACGCCTTGTCATTTCGCCACCGAGCCGATTTGATGTCTACAGTGTGTCTGACTTAAGAGTCTCATAGCGTAGTAATTCTTTTGTTTTTTGTCTGGTTTGAATCAAGCTAATCTTAAAAGATAGAGGTCACCAAGGTCTATTTAAGACCACAAAATATCTTTCCATCTTTAAATACAAAGCCATCTACGATACTAAATTGTATGAAAAAAATCAAAAAATCATATTAGACATTTTTTAATAAAAAAATTTCGTTAACAAAACTTGTTCGAAATAATTCAAAAACTCTGAATCCGATGTTTAGTTAAATTCTGCAACCCTCCGAAAAGTTATGAACAATAACAGAAAGCGAATTGAGGCATGCATTAGAGCTGATGGAGGTTTGATAGAACATCATATTTAATTCTTTTGGTTGTATTTACTATTCATTTGTGTAAATTGTTTAAAAAAATAGATTTTGAAATAATTTTTATTTAAATGCCTCAAAAGGATTTTTTTCAACAAGACCTCATTTTTTTAGAATTTAACTAAACTTTGGATTCGGGGGTTTTTCAATGATTTCGAACAAGTTTTGTTAACAAAATTTTTTTATTAAAAAAAGCCTGCTAGGATTTTATGATTTTTTTCAAACAATCGTAGATGGCCTTGCATTTAAAGATGGAAAGTGATTTTGTGGTCTTAAATAGACCTTGGTGTCCTCTATCTATTAAGATCAGTTTGATTCAAATCGGACAAATAACAAAAGAATTATTACGATGTTACACTCTTAAGTGAGACATACTGTAGATCAAACTCCAAAAAAAAAAATTGCCGCTATTGCTCCACAACTGTTATGAACAATGATTTTGTTGCTAATTTGTTAACTAGGAAAATTGAGGCAAATTAAAAAAACAAAATGTATTTTTAGACAATTTAACAGGAAAAAAAAAACTTTCTATTCTTGTAAAATTTTCGGAAAAATGCGTAGTTTCAGAGTTTCCAAAGGGGGGAGGGGGAATAAAAAGTGACGAGAAAAAATCCAAAAAAATTCTTGTGAATATTATTAAAATCCAAGACTTTTTCCTTTATGACTTTTTTCTAAAATTTTGGTCTCATAATTTTTTTGTAACGGGTATATTTTCAACAGTTTCTTACGATAACAAATGTACCCACAATTTTTCATATTACAAAATACACATAATCTCTGAAATTATAATTAATTTAAAAGTATTTTAATAGAAAAATATCTAATTTGTTAAAAAAAATAATTTTCAGGCATATTGAACAATTATTTAGGTGAAGACTATTGAATTGGATGATAAAAAAACGTCAAAATGAGACCTTTTTATTCTACAATTATATTTTTATGGTTAAATTAAATAAATAAGTTAATTACATTTTGTGTTATGAAAAAATTTAGGTACATTTTTTATCGTGAAAAACAGTTGAAAACTGGGAAAATATGCACGTAACAAAAAAATTACGAGAGACAAAAATTTTAAGGAACATATTAATCTATACGTCGGAACTTTTCCAGATTTGTATTTCATGATTTACGAGATTTTTCATTTTCCGATGAGGGTCTTTTTTTTTCGTGTTTTTCCGGAAAACTTGGACAGAGTGCAGTTTAGGAGAAAGTCATAGAGGAAAACAAGTCTTGTATTTTCATAACACATTCGCCAGAATTTTTCTGAATTTTTTCTCGTTACTTTTTATTTCCCCTCCCCCCTTCTTAGAAAAATTCGAACCGGTATATCTCGAAAAATACGCATTTTTTCAAAAATTTTACAAGAGTAAGGAGTTGTTATTTTTCGTCAAGTTACCCAAAAGTACATTTTGTTTTTTAAATTTACCTCAGTCTTGCTAATTAACAAATTAGCAACAAAATTATTATTTATAACCAGAGATCGGGAATTTTATCTCGGTGACGTAATAGTCAGGGTTGGCTCTGCAGGCGCGGAAAGATTTGTATGCAAGTATGATACAATTTATCTTACCTTTTACTTTTTTTAGGGAATTCCGTAATATCTAAAGTTAATATGGTCAGTTTACTATAAGAACTCACTCGAAGAGGTAACACTGAACTAAAACATGGATTTTTCACTACGTTAAAGTAAAACACACATATGTAATTTTTCACGACCTATAACGAATATAAAAGTATATTATTCATATTTGTTCTAAATGTTCTGAAGTTAACCTTCGCCGCCTGTCATTAAAAATCCATTTATAATGAGAAAAAGACCGCTCGACGTGAACAGATGTCATCGGGGCGTACTTAAAATATGTGAAGTTCCTTAAAGTCGCTCTATTGAGTCCCGATGTAGAAAAGTCTACTTCTTTACCGTTTAAAAGGTCTATTACAGATGACATCGTCACAAATCCGGGATTGGTTTTTAATAACCTTTGGAATTTTATTTGAACCCTCTCAGCGATTTCTCTACAGGTAATTAAAAAATATAATGCCGGAGATCGAACACGATGTTTATTGCATCAACTGCAGTAAATTTTGATGTTGTTGGCATATGTTGAAGAATTCGGGAGAAACTTCCGTGTATGGTTTTCAGATCTTCTTGAACACTTGGATTCATAAATACCTGTTGAGTCTGTGAAATAACAACTGCGTCATCTGGATTTAACTGCCGTAGGTACTACCAGTTTGACGTTTTCAAAATGGAAGAGATGCCACCTTCAGCCAAGTTTCCCACCGTGTTATAATGGGTGCTGGAGGGATGGTGTATTTGGAAGTATTTCTTTAAATAACCGTACACGATGTGGTGCTTTCAGGAAAACTTTCTTTACACTAAATATTAAGTTATCAACATTAGCGTAGCACCCTCTAATAGTTTCAGTAATTCTATGGAGTCCGTATGCTAGACACGTTACATATGCAGCATATTGCGATATTATTCCTTCATAATTCGTCCTGCAGCTTTCATATAATTCACTCCATCAGTAAGAAATAATAAGACCTTGTTCTTATTTTCTACATATTGGTCACCCCATAACTCTTGTAGACTTGAATGGGCTTGTTCCATGATATTCTTTTTATATGGTTTTTATGCTTTTTCATGTAGTACTCGATATTCTCATTATACACTTAAAATTTCGTATTATTAACTTTTTCCGTTCTCTAGATATAAAAAGTTGAAATTGGTAATAGTTGCAAAAACCGAGCGCTCATATGTGACGTCACTATACGTAAGTGACGTAAGAAAAATGGCTTTCTGGGACCTTTCAAATTTAACCTGAAAAGTCGAAAAACATGGAATTTTTAAGCGCCGATAACTAAATAAATACGTCGAGTGAAAGTTCGTTCTATGTCTCTGAGGAAAGGAGAAGGTCGGCGATCAATTCTAATCGTAAATTGCATGGTCAAAATCGAAAATTCGTCCCGGCAGGAGCGATAGTAAATTGTAATTATTTGACATTTCACCAAATTGTACTCCCCTACTGTCAAGTAGTAAACAAAAGAAACAATACTTTGAAAACACTTATAATTATAACAAATAAGGAGCATCAAGTCTATTGAGATCGCCGAGTCTATGCGTATAGTGACGTAGCGCCTGGCCACGCCCCATTTTCGCGAGATGGAGATTTGTAATAGTTTTTAAGATACTAAACGTGCGAATAAGACTCTAATTTTTTGCAGATCCGTTAATTTATACTTGCACTTTCGATTTATGAAATAAAAAAAAAATGCTGAACAAGCCCATTCACTGCCTTCACTATAATGCGACAATTTGTCGTTTCTACAACTTTAGAGGCGATCGAGTGTCCACGCACTAAACAATATTCCTCCAATGCACCCACTAAAACATTCGCCACCTTCTCACCACAAGCATTGATGGTTTCGTCCACACTAACCCAGTAAGCTCAGAAATTTTTTGTCCAACATTATCACACTCCATTGATAAATATTTTCTTTTGAGTGTTGCTTGCGACGACGCTTGAACATTGTTATATTTGCCACTAATACACTTTTCCAAAAATTGTCTAGAAAATTGTCATTTCCACTAAATCTAAATTAAAACCACGTTGACTGTCACTATCAGTAGAGCCACTAGCACTAATATGCTTTTGTGAGGAAATATGTCTATTAACATTTGTTTTAGATATCCAAGAAATGGTTTTGTTGCAACTACTACAATAAAGATCTATTCCATCGAATTGCAGTTCTGGGAAATCGCGATATATTCCTAGATTTATCTTACGGTAAAAAAGCGATTTGGTATTGTCTAGCCTTTCCCTTTATTAAATGTTGACGTAAATGCCAATAATTGCCATAGTGTGGGTAAAAAGCGATTTTGAAATGTTTCACAATTTCAGCGGCGTTAAAGGAGATAAAACCGCATAAGTAAAAAACATAAAAGTATATCCTTACGCCGGAATTTAATGTTGACACTCGATCGGGGTCGAAGGCCTTTAACACTGCAAATATAAAAATCCACTATGTGTTTAGGTAATTGTCAGTACTTTTCACAAATGTAGTAGATTTCCAGTAAACGTAGGTTATACATATTAATATTTTGAAATGAAACAAAATTCACTTTATCACGTGATGCACACGGTACATGGCAGTTTTATGCCTTAACATTGTATGTTATGTATGATTTAATATTACATAAAAATGGTTTATTTTATTGGGAAAAATGTTTTATTTTGCCAACAGTTAATTGGGTTTTCATACTTAATTATTATGAAAATAAACAAAATAAACACGCCACACATCAAACAGAACAGGAAAGTGTGTGTTTGATTCAAATTTGTTTTTTTATTTGCTAGATATGTTTTACATGTTTTTGTAAGAACTATTGCCGTTTTTAGGTTAAACTTATTACCAAAAGTACAGTGTAGCTGGCAATAATAAATATTTCACCCCTTCGTCGTTTTTCTGATTGTTTCAGTAAATATTTGCAATGGGCCTTTTCATCATAGAGAATTTTTTTGCGCATGCGCTGAGTTCCGCCATGTTTCTTCGGACAGATTTCGCATGTCAACATTGGAAACATTGAATTTTGTATAAATATTAGGTTTTTTAAACAAATAGTGATGAATTTGTTGCTAATTTTCTGATTATAAGTGGTGCGATATCGTGCAGTTTATTTGAAAAATTTGAGAACAAGGAGCTATGGGTAAAAGAGCTAATAAACGCTGTTGTTTTGGCGTGTGTAATAGTGATTCTCGCTCCAAATCTTTCAGAAACTGTTTTTATTATTTTCTGTCATTCCCTAAGCCGTGTGCTGAGTTCAGAAAAGGTCGTATTAAATGCTCAAGAAAAAAACATACATTGCCAACAGTGCGGAAAATGCGAGTCGTGGGTGAAAGCTTGCCGACGTGGTGATGGAAGATTTTCGTCGATAAACGATGTTAATAAAGATACATACATCTGTTCTCTTCATTTCGAAGGAGAAAGTGGTCCTAGCAATGAGGACGAAATTCCAATAGACCATACCAAAAAGAAAATTGAGAAGATAATTATTGCTCTAGTCAACTTTTGAAGCATCCATTCTCATAACCTATGTTTGAGAAAATAATATATTACTGCTTTTAGAAAGTAAAGAAAAGAACGAGCTTGTCCGAAAAATACAAACTAAACAATAAAGAGAGTTGTGCTATTGTTAGTAAAGAAGAAAAATCTGATGTTATGGATCAGGATCGAAACGAAATTCTTCAATTGCAACAGGTATGACATAGATGTGAATGTAGTATGTATTTTGTAAAGTGAAGTATATTTTAATCATTTAACCTTTCATTACATTGCAGGATTGCAATGAGGAATTCAGAACTGGATATGGTTGCGTCAGTGAGCAAACAGCACAAATCGATGTTTGTAGTCTTGGACCTGTCAGAGTGTGTGTTGACAAAGTAACAGCAGGCGACCAAGAGGATATATTTGAATCAAATTTTACACAGGAAGAATTTGGCATGTACAAAAGAGTCAAAATGCAAGACGGAGGAGATCCAGTGATGGTCCAAACATGTGATAACTATACTCAAACTGAAATGGAAACAAGTGATAATTATTGTGAAACTGACAGTTCGAAAACTCGGAACAAAGGAATTCAAGTCAATATTCCTGAAAATGATTATATGAAGAAATTTGAAAAATCTGTTGCAAGCAACGAAAAGCAATGTTTGTTTTATACAGATTTAACATATGATCAAATATTGTCTTTGCACAAATTTTTAAGTCCTCAATGTGAAAATTTGAATGAATGGGGAAGTCGAGAAAAGTCACAATCAGGTATAAGTAGATATAAACAATGGAAGTTAACCTCGTTACAACAATTGTTGCTCGTACTAATAAGATTGCGTGTGGGCTTAGTAACGGAAGATTTGGCTTATAGATTTGACATTTCAGTTGGACTTGTTTCGAAAATATGTACAACATGGATTCAGTTGTTGTACAATGAATTTACAGTGCACCTAAAGCCACTAATGTTTCCTTCAAGGCATATAGTAAAAGAAACACTTCCTCATATTTTCAAATCAATGAAGAACATTAGAGTCTTAATTGACTGTATTGAGTTTTATTGCCAATCACCGACAAATTTTGAATAACAGGGAAATTTGTATTCAGCTTACAAATCTCACACTACTTTTAAAGTTTTGATCGGTACAACCCCAAATGGTTCAATTTGTTTCGTGTCGGATGCGTTTGAGGGATCAATTTCCGATCGTGAGATCGTAATACAATCAAAATTTGCTGATCAGTTAGAATCCGCGCGGTGACATGGTGTTATCAAACAGAGGTTTTACAGTGCACGATGTCATGGAATCTAAGAAAGCATCGCTCAATATTCCTCCTTTTCTTAACGGCAGAGATCGTTTGACACCTCAAGAGGAGATGCTCACAAAGCGTATGGCAAAGCAACGTATATATATCGAATACGCAAATTTTCGTATTTTACAAAGGGAGATTCCTCTCAATATGCGTGGATTAATGTCACAAATTGTGTTTATATGTGGATGTTAATTTTCAGACTCCGATTGTTTTTGATGATGACATCTCGTGAAAAAATTTTCTTTTGAATAAACTTTGAATATGTAACATTTTATGTCAATAAAAATAAAAACATTGAACTCGAAAATTTATGCGTTATTTATTAATGAAGACATTATTTGACATTGCACATATTATTTACAGTACATTATATCTGTGCCTTGGTACAAGAAGTGTCAAGTCAATAATTCATTGACAAGTTTACTTCAACAAATAACATGTTCAAGCAAAAAATAAAAAGAAAAGTGATTTGTTACATTGTAAACTGCAAAGTTACTGATTCAATGACAAACTGAACTTAAAATTCCTAAAAATATATAAAATAACACATTTATAACATAGAACTTTGAACGTAGCAAATTTTCTTATATTGAAGACGAAAACTGTAACTTAGTTAGTTCTTGTGCCAAGCTATAGATATTACTTATCACTGTAGTTGCTTTTTGGCAAATTAACATAATACTTATTCTTTAACATTCGTATATTTTAGGGTGGCCATTATTTCGGCGATGTCTGAATCTTTACCATTCCCTCCCGAAAAAATCAATCGAGGTATAAAAAAATTGGGTACAATTTGGATGAGTTTGGATAACTTTAACACATGCCACCGAGCTATTTTTGACATTGTCAGTTAGTTGTCAAAATTCATTGCACATATTCAAATAGACAGATTTACATTAGAAAAAAATAGTTGTCCTATTTTTTTTTTTTGCTCACGACTACCTTCCATAATGTATCGAACTCTGGCAAGTTTCAGACATTTCTGTTCATTTCGGCAATAATTAGAAATACTCAAGTGAAACGTGCAAAGAAATACATGTATTTCCCATTTAAAATTTCAACTGCTCGGTGGCACATGTTAAGGTTATCCAAATCCATCCAAATTTTACTCAAATTTTTTTCATAATACCTGGATTGATTTCAGGGAGTGGAGTGAAAAGAATTCCGACTGCCAAAATAATGCCACCCTAATGTATAGGAAAATTAAGATGTAGACCTTTCTATTCACTTTTTTTATTGCTTAGATAAGTCAAAAGGTGGTAATCTTCGTGGAATAAGCATTTCGAAATATTCAGGACACAAAATGTTTTGATGAAACGCAATGGCGCGATTTATCACTGGCATTATAAATTCTTTGTCGTAGAATATTCTTTCTATATGAAAACCTTGGGGGGTCCAAATTAAATAGTCGCACCACAATCTTTCGGTAATCGCCATTTGCATTTGTACGTGATAATAGTACTTATGTGTTTTCAAAATCATTTTGTGACTTTCAATAAGAGTACAACAACATGAACTTTTCTGGGAAGGTGTCAGTTTGTGCAAATATGTAAGCAAGAAATTCTCGAGAATTTTGGGACATTTAATTTCCAGTAATCCTTGAGAATTACATATCAAGTCTATCACAAGTGCATCTGGTGATGCTCCCAATCCTGGGACTTTTGAATTTACCCATAGACCGGTATTCGAAACGTCGAAAATGCCCATGGCCTTGTAATGTTCTTTTGCATTGTTTTCATTAATTTGCCCAAACTTCATGGCTTCCGTATTAATTCTGTTATCATGCCACAATTGTGGTTCTACTGCAGCAAGAATTTGTTTCTTGTTTTTATCGGAGGAAAAGTACTTTATATTAGACGCAGTTACCAATTGCTTTCGTAATTGCCACCATTCCTCACTTTCATTCTGAATGCCACACGTGACATCAAAAGGCCCGACTAGTTCTTTCGTAAGACTTATCGTTAATCTAAATACAAGAGTTCGCAAGACACTTTTCCTACCTAAGCTTAGTTTGTAGTCTTCGTACCTAGGAACAAGCAGTAATTCCCACATGCGTGGTCGTTTATTGGACGAAGTCCTACTTTTTTGTAAATCTGCTAGTAATTCATTCACTTTTTTCATATTCATTTGACATTTCAAAGTATCAGCAGGGTCATAACGTCTTTTCTTTGTGAAACTATTCTTATTTGAGTATTGCTTCTCATCAGCGGTGTGTGGTTGCTTTTTTTTACGACCCTGATTCCAAACACACAACTGACTTGTACAAGCATTTTCTTTTTCTTCTTCTTTTTGAAAGTCCAGTAAAGTGTACAATAAAGCTACAACGTGGGAACAACGGCCTAATCCTGAAGCTTTGCAATTACATTCACCAACAATAACCTTCCCATTACTGGGATTAATCATCAATTTAACATTATAAAATTTACCAGCTTTAAACGATGTTTGGACTTTACATTTAACACAATAATACTGTTCAGGTGACGAACCATCGAAGACTTCATATACGTGACCACTCTCAACATAAACTCTTCCCCTTTTCAAAGGTTTCGAAGTGCTGTAATCTTCTTTATTTGGCCTTGGGTAATCGTCGCTGTCATAATCACTGCTGTTGACACCAGAGACAATACATGTTGAAATGATGTAGTCGTGTATTGACGAATCGTTGAAGTTTGATGGTACTGTCGTTGTGGGGAAAACTTTCCAATTGTCTGCAAATTTGGGAATATTGTTGAGAATACTGCACTGCTTCTTCTCTTCTTCGTCAAACCATTTCCCTTTATCCACAGAAAGATCTACGGGAACCTGATTTTCAACTGCATTTTTGACCCTACAAAAAATAATACAAACAGCAAGTATTATCACTGTATAATCAATGAATGCACGAGGAATGTCGTCAACTCTTCAACATTCACATGTTAACTTAACACAGTTGTTTTCTCTTAATGCACTTGTACAAACACTGATGTGTTGAGAGTTGAAATCTAACCTTGCAACCAGTTTTTTCTTTGTTTCACTCACTTTACGGCCATGACACTTGAGCCAGCGCCTTAACTGAGCGCAAGTGTGTTTCTCCACAATTTTGTGTACTAATTTCGCACCATCAATTACGCTTTCACTTAAATTAATGTTAAGAAATGATGCAGGCCCAGCCATTTTGCTAGAAAGTGTCCGAAAGTTTCGTATTTCCCGCAAAAAACATGGCGCCAGAGCATGCGCGTGCCCATGATGAAATGGCCTTGAGAAGGCCTATATATTACGTCTATATGAGAGCCGTCTCCGGCACCGAGATAAAAATCCTGATCTCTGTTTATAACAATAGCTGCACTTTTTTTGGAGTTTGATGACACAAAAACGAAAAAAATTCACAATGTTTCATGAAAATTCATTTATTGGGTAAACTGTTTAGTCAGAAATGAAAATTTCCCTGCACACTAATATATCAGAAGTCTATTTTGTCGTGATTTAGGTTCAATATAATTATTTAACTCGCACTAAGTCCATGTAACTATGAGTTTCTAAAATAACCATCTAGCTCCCGGACTATAAAGTTCGGACTTCCCAAAAGTATAGCGAACCAACTTTCAGCTGAATCGGTTCCTTTTGAATTCAGAAATATATCCAAAATAGTTTTTATTCTATATAAAGCCCTATAAATTGTTATGGACGTCGTCAAATAAATATCAAAAGACAATGCAATTAATGGATTGACCCACTCGTAAAAGTAGGTCCGACCCAAAGATAAACGTAACATGTTATACGGCTCGTAATACATATTATATAATTCACTTTCACCAATCATTCGAATTCTGTAGAATACAGACAATATACAAAATGAGGTTACCGATATCAAGGTGTTAAAGTTGTGTTCCTTTGGAGAACTAGTAATTGTAATAAACATACCTACCTATTTTGTTGTTAACTTCGTTTTGCTCTTTGTACTAAGAGTAGCTTATTTTTTATTATTAAATACAACGAATTAAAAATTAATAGAATGAAAATGAATTAAAAGGAAACGACAACCAATCCCCCACATTCCTTATGGAAATTGGCCCTCGGTCAAATTCACTGGAATCGATATAATATGTTATTCCTCTCAAATTCCTGATCAAAAGTTCTCACGGACACAAAGTCGGAAAATGGGCAATTTTCCAGATACCGTGGGTTGCAAAGTCAACTTTGCACCCCCTGTGCATTTTCCGACCTTGTGCCCATGAGAACTTTTGATCGGGAGCTCGAGAGGAATAACATATATCAATTCCAGCTAATTTCACCGGGGCCACTTCCCTTAAGAAATGGGCATCCCCTTTGCACCCCGATATCTGGTAAACTGTCCATTTTCCGACCTTGTGCTTGTGAGAACTTTTGATCAGGAGCTCTAGAGGAATAACATATATCGATTCATAGGGGCGGGGGCTACTTCCCATAGCAGCAATAGCTACCCGCCTTGGTACAATTCCAATATAATTAATAGTTATTTTAACTAGGCAGCAAAATAGTAGATTGGTTGCCGCAGAACTCAGCCTAGGCAGTCAATCTATTTTGCTGCTGAGTTGAACATATAATTTTTTCGCCGATTGTTTAAATATATTCTAAAATAGTTAAATTATTACAATTCTCAATCTCTTTATTTTTGTTGTAATCACTTTCACTGCCTAGGCAGGAAAGTGAGCACTTTCCTACCTAAGCAAGGAAAGTGGCACTTTGCTGATTGACGTTAATCAGCAAAGTTAGTACTTTGCTGTCAATCGGCGAAAAAAGTATTAAACTGAAGCATAGAGCATGGAGTTATTACAAAAACCTTGATGATCCTCTTGCACTCAAGGAGTTTAAATTATCAAGAACTTGTCAAAAATCAAGTTAATATTGAATATAGAAAATATTGTAGCGACCTTGAAAAAGATATCAAAACCAATCCTAACAAGTTTTAGCAGTTTATCAACAAAAAGCTAGTAATGATTTACCGGCAGATATGTACTACAAAGATAGACATTATGTTGGCAACAAAGAATTGGTAAATGATTTTGCTGAATACTTTTGTAGTTCTTATATCACCTCAGGTGTTTCAGAGCAAGAAGTTTTAAATTCACTAAAAAAAATCAAGCCTAAATGTACGATGGGCCCTGACAATATTCCCCGATGCATTTAAATGTTCTAAGATCCTGTATATAAAAAAGGAGAAAAAAATAATATTGAGAATTACAGACCCATAACGATTATCAACAATTTCTCCAGAGCTTTCGAAACTTTGCTGTATGAGCCAACATTTTCTTATGGAAAGGATTACATTAATGAATACCAGCACGGTTTCTTCAAGGTAAGATCTACCTCAACCGATCATTTTTGTATTACACAATATATAACTGACGCAAACTCACAAGTTGACGTAATTTACACAGACTTCACTAAAGCATTTGACAGACTTGATATTTTATATTTCAAAATTTCAACAATTTAGTTTCTCAAAAAATCTGCTATCATTCTTCAAATCATATCTTGAAAACAGACACCCCACATTGAATACTGTGATCAGCGGTCTCTAGAATTGGTATCCATTCCAGACTTACCCCAGGGTTCTGTGTTAGGTCCTTTATTTTTCAATATTTTCATTAATGACATGACAATAGAACTGGGTGTCAATTGTCTCTTATACGCAGATGATATGAAGTTGTACAATAAAGTAAATTATGTTACTGATTGTGTGGCTCTACAAACGGCCCTTGATAAAGTAAATGAATGGTGTAATTTGAACAATCTACAGTTGAACGTAAGAAAGTGTAATGTTCTAACCTTTACCAATAAACATTAGCTGATCGAATTTAGTTATTGTTTAGAAGATTCAATACTTACACGTCCATCAACCTTCCGCGATCTCGGTGTAACATTTGATAGTAAACGAACCTTTAATGGGCTTGTTCCATGATATTCTTTTTATATGGTTTTTATATGTTTTCATATAGTACTCGATATTCTCATTATACACATAAAATTTTGTATTATTAACTTTTTCCGTTCTCGAGATATAAGGAGTTGAAATTAGTAATAGTTGCAAAAACCGAGCACTCGTTTGTGACGTCACTATACGCAAGTGACGTAAGAAAAATGGCTTTCTGGGACCTTTCAAATTTAACCTGAAAAGTCGAAAAACATGGGATTTTTAAACGCTGGTACGTCGAGTGGAAGTTCGTTCTATATGTCTATGGAAAGGAGAAGGTCGGCGATGAATTCTAATCGTAAATTGCAGGGTCAAAATCGAAAATTCGTGCCGATAGGAGCGAGAGGAAATTGTAATTTTTTAACATTTCACCAAACTGTACTCCACTACTGTCAAGTAATAAGCAAAACAAACAATACTTCGATAACACTTGTAATTATAACAAGTGAAAAAAACTACATTTTGATATGCTTTTTATTCAATTTGTGGGGATGATTCACATTTTCAGCAGAGGGTCGCAAGATGACTCAGTGCTTTGACATGTTTTATTTTTCTTTTTTTTTGCATTGACTAAAGTAAAAGCTAACTACATTTTGAAACACGGAAAGGGCATCGTTCTATTTTTATTTAGTAAATGAAAATAAGGAAATGAATGATATTTTAAATATAACATTACATTATTTGTGTGCACCTATATCGCACGGAGAATGTATCAATTTGTAATATTTTTTTAAATAATTCTTTGGAATGCATTCTCGTAAATAACTCGTTTATTTTAAGTTTTTCTAAAAAACTCTATTTTATATTTTTTGTCCAAAAAGGTCCATGCCTTATACTGGTTATAGAGATCGATCGACGGAATAGTTAATTTTCGATTTTTATTAGGAAACTGTTCGGAATTTGTAGAATTTATCAAAAAAATCAAGTTTTCCAGGATTTGTAGATTCGCTTTTGTTTTCTCAAATTTCTCACAAAGGTCATCTAATAGACCTAATCGAGCCCTACCATTGCCATTTTTGAAAATCAAAATCGGACCTTCGGTTCGGGAGTTATTAATTTCTTTGAAAAATCATACTCGGCCCTGGAAAACATACTTGCGGTCAACGGATTCGAGCCGCCAGCAATAGGCTTGATTTGTGGCCGGGCACCTTTGATCCCACCAAGTCTCATCGAAATCGATCAATATTCTGGACAGTTATCGTGCTTCCTAGCCCGATTTCGAGAAAACCAGTTTTTTGCAAAAAAAATCAATTTTCATTTGTTTTTCGACATAGCCACTGGTATACTTATTTGTAGAGCTTTGCGAGCGGCACCATTCCTTTTTTGAAATGTCTCGGTCCGACTACCCGTTATCGAGTTATTCAATTTCTCCCGAAAAACTCGAAACGTCTATATCGGGTACTTCCGGTTTCCGAACGGAGCCGAGCTTCCGGCGTTAAGGTTTTCTAAAGACCTCCTATTAACCACCCAAGTTTCATCGCAATCCGAAAACGGATTAAGGGGGCTGGGCGTGACAGACAGACCGACAGACCGACTGACCGACGGACGGAATTTTCTAAATTCGCTCTCGAATCGATAGATATGACTTTCACATCGATCCGACGTTTTTTTCGGGTTTCGACGGTGCACCGGAAAAATGCCAAACGTATACTACATTTTTTTTCAAAATGTAGTAACAAGTAAGGAGCATCAAGTCTATTGAGATCGCCGAGTCTATGCGTATAGTGACGTAGTGCCTGGCCACGCCCCATTTTCGTGAGATGGAGATTTATAATAGTTTTTAAGATTCTGATTTTTTGCAGATCCATTAATTTATACTTGCACTTTCGATTTATGAAATAAAAAATAATGCCGAACAAGCCCGTTGTCATATAAACACCATAACCAATGAAAGTTTTAGAACACTGGGATTTATAATTCGTTGTTCTCATAATTTTAACGACAGTAACACGCTGATACTACTATCAAAATTAGAATATTCGTCAATTATTTGGTCTCCTCATTACAACATAAATATACAAAATATAGAGAGAATTCAGAGACGTTTCTTAAAGACTTTGAGTTACAAGGAGGATGGTGTCTATCCCCCAGAGTGCACTTTTAGACAGATTTTCGCTTTCGAGATTGGAGACTCGCCGAACTATTTCACAACAAATATTTCTTTTCAAAGGAATACATAATATAACAGATTGTAGTGCTACATAAGTAAATTTTCGAACACCTAGACCAGGTTCCAGACAAAACTCTTTATTCTATCTGCCGATCGACACCCAGAACTAAGGTACAGAAATGTTCGTCATTGTACAAAATAAATAAATAAGAAATGAGCACCCCCCATGTCTGAAAAACTGATAATTTTCCGATCTTGTACCCATGAGCACTTTTGATCATGAACACGAGAGGAATAGCATATATCGATTTTAGCAAGGACCAATTTCCATAAGGAATATGCGTGGTCATTTGAGAAATATACAGACAATGCTTTCAAAATAAAACAAAGATTTAATATGCCTATAAATTTTAAACGGGGACGACACATAGTGGATGAATGTATTTTTACTCATCTCAATATCGATGTTAGTAATAAGTTTTTTTAAAGACGGTTCGATTTTGGCAAATAGTTGTCCTTTTTCTTAATTCGTCATTTTGAATATTCTCGAATAGAAAGGGTTTTTGTCAAATTTTTGCCTACATTATAAGTACTAACTTGTTGAAACTAACAAGGGACTACTGCACCGCCACAGCATAACAGCTCGGTTCTCCAAGAAATAAGTTCCCAAATGGCAATAGACGAAGAGGGCGACCACCAAAACGTTGGACAGATATCATCAAAGAGTTAATGAGAAAGAGTTTTTAGAGAAGCCGTACGCCAAACAGGCAGCCATGATAGGTGGCATGAGGCTGTCGGACAGGCTATACAATAAAAAAAGACCAACTAGTGCATTACAGGAAGCACAAATCGTCAGTCGAGACGTTGTGAATGACAAGAAGACATATGTATTTGCTAAATAACTAAAATGAAGCAATTTCAAAAAAGTGCAAGAGATCGCCCATCTTCTCATTTCAGAAAGCTTGGATTAGCATATACAAATAAGTGGATGTCATAGAAAAAAATCAGTTAACCTACCCTAGTGTTTTAACAATATATCACTGATTTTTTCTTAATTCATTTAAAAATAGAGATCACAGATCACACATAAAAATTGTTGGTCTTGTGTAAGAATTTTTTACATATAATAGATTTCTAGCAACAGTGATCAATTCAATTTATTTGATTATTTTTTGACTGGTGGTTTTTATTTAATTACTAAATACATTATGTACTAGATACATATAATAGTAATACATGTAATTTTAATTATACAATAATCTGAGATATATGCTTGACTCGTAATTTCCTGATGTCCTGAATTAGATCCATTTATGGGAAGCGTATTATAATAATGTTTAAGTATTTATAAACACTAAATTGCGAAAATTAAAATGGAACTTGCTTTATGTTGGTGAGTGTAATCATTGTTGACATGTTGACCCACTATCTTTTACTTCCTGAGGCAGTTGACTAACTCACTGCTGTGATACTAACCCAAAGAAACAGTATGTAGGTTTTAGTTTTAAGCGTCTGTCTCTGTTTCGTATTTATTATCCATATATTACATAACTTGTTATATAAGATTCTGTGGTAAGTAGTTGATTTATTTCCTTTTGATTTTAATGATTACCTATGTTTATTATCGGTTTGGGAAATTGATCATCACTAACAGTATCATGAAATTTAATTTAAAATATCATACAAGATGTTATTTTTTCGATTAACGTTGTTCATATTTAGGAAAAATTTATAATAAATTAATCCATCCGATTTCAATAGTACCTAGTTCGCACCTATGTGAAAGTTTAGAGTTCATTGAGTAGACCTTTACTTGATGAAAATTCATGCAAGCATTGAACAATATAAATTAAATTATTTTACGCTTTTCCTTACTTTCCTCTTTCTATTCGCAACGTCTTGACAAACGTCTTGTGATTCATGCAATGTTCTAATTGGTCTCCCTTTACTGTATAGTACGCCCGACAGCCACACGCCATCTGCCGCGGCTGTCTATTAAGTGCACGTTCTCGAAAAGATTTTTACCAGCAGCTCTTTAGTAACATCTTCTTAACCTCGTACCATATTTCCTAGAGTATCGATAGTTTTGTATTGTCCTCTCTCCGGTTGATGTAGCCAAAAATGAGGAGATTCAAGAGAATACAATGTTGGAGAGTCGTTTTGGGGGATGGTTTTCTTGCTGATGCGATGAGTTTGTCAGGAAATTCGTAGCATATCTGCCTCCATATGTGTCTCCATATCTCTGAGGCGTAAAGAGAGATGTAGAAAACTAAAGCGGTAGCAAGTCTGATCTTTGTGCATTCAAATCAAATCAAATCATTTTATTGATGCTATATACAGAGATCGTATTGGCACAAGTTAGTATTTCAGTTTCAAATATATACATATACATATCTTGTAATCATATAAAGTATAAGACAAACATCAGGAAATGACACAAACGGATATTTACTTATATACTAAAATTATGCGATAGAAATTCATCATAAGAATAAAAAGATTTCTCGAGTAAGATGGCCCTTATTTTTTTCTTGAATGCCCGATCTGGTAGGTTTATTATATTAATTGGTAATTTATTATGAAATTTGGGTGCCAAATATTGGATTCCCTTTTGACTCTTGGTTAATCTTACATAAGGTGCGGTTAACATATTTTTGTGTCTTGTCATGTAATGGTAGTCACATTCCTTGTTTATACTTTGAGGATACAACTTCTCTCTAGCATACAGAAGCAATTCATAAATATATATCGATGGTAATGTGAGTATGTTTAGCCTACGAAATTGTTCTCTACAGTCGTCTTTATAACTTAACGCAGATATTATACGTATTGCTCTTCTTTGTAGAGCAAAAATTCTAGGCCAATTTGATGCTTGTCCCCAAACTAAAACAGCATAAGAAAGCAAAGAGTGGCATAGTGCAAAATATGCATTTTTCAAGGCTTCTTCACCTACTTCATTTGCTAAATTTCTCAAGATGAATGTATTTTTTGCTAAGTTTTCTATGTGTACCTGCCAGGTCAATTTATCATCCAGATAAACTCCCAAGAACTTCGTGGATTCCTGGGGTTCGGGACCATAGTGCCCTATTTTATTACGCAGTGAAAAAATCATATGCACTGTTTTTTCTCTATTTAATGTACGTTTATTTGACTTGAACCACTGTTCTGCCTTTGCCTCCACCTCACACGCCATAGCAGAAAGTTGTTCAATATTCTTGTTTTGAACCGAAATAGTTGTATCGTCTGCAAAAAGTATGTCACTAGAGTATTCGTTTGCATACGGAAAATCATTTACATGTATTAAAAATAGGGGTGGGCCAAGTACTGAGCCTTGGGGCACCCCATGTATTATTTTTGTTTTGTTTGAATATGCATTATTTAGTTTAATTGTTTGATATCTATTTATTAAATATGATCTCAATAGTGATATACTGTTTTGGCAGAACTCATATCTCTTTAGCTTTTCTAGCAGTACTGCATGTGAGACGCAGTCAAACGCTTTACTTAAGTCGCAAAATATAGTGCACATATGTTCTCGACCCTCGTAAGCCCCTAAAACCTGTTCTATTAAATCGAGAATTGCAGAGATGGTATTTCTTGATTTTCTAAAACCGAATTTTTTATTATAAAAAATATTGTTGGTCTCAAAGTAGTTTGCTATTTGCTCTGAAAAGCATTTTTCCACTATCTTTGAAAATATTGGTAATAGTGACACAGGTCTATAATTATTTGCATCATTTGCATCTCCTTTTTTGAATATCGGAATTACAATAACCTCTTTGAGGCAGTCTGATAAACACGATTTTTTGATGCACAAGTTTATGAGTTTACATAATGATGATATAATCAAATTCTTAATAGCTTTTATTAGGATTATGTTTAGACCATATATGTCTTTACTGTTTTTGTTTTTTATAGAATCATTGGCTTCTCGAATAGTATTGTGAGTTACTAGTTTAAACTCAAATATATTTATATTGGATGATTCATTATGATACATTTTATCTACAGGATCTATTTCGCTATCACCCAACTCTTCCAGAAGATTTTCAGCAACTTCACTGAAAAAAGTGCTAAACTCGTTTGGAGATAAACGTATCTTTCTGTGTATGTAAATGTGTGGATTTTCTCTTTTTGTTTATGATTTGCCACATGGTTTTTATTGAATTTTGAGAGTTTCTTATTAATTTCTCATTATTATTATTTTTTTCATTTATAATAGCGTTTCTATACTTAGTTTTGTAATCAGACAATTCCCTTTTCAGATAATTACCTTTATATTGTTTATATAGATCTGACAATAGCATTAATTTTTACCTCATTTCACGCAAGTCTTCGCTGAACCAGTTTGAATCATAAGTGACATTTGGATCATGTAAAACTGACTTTTCAGGAAAAGCATTAACCATTGCATTTATTATTGCCTCTGTGAACATTTAAAATTTTTTGTTACAATCCAGATTATCATCATCAATGAAATTCCAATCTATATTTTCTACATTATTGAACAATATTTACTTGCCTTCGGCAGTTATTGGTCTACAGGTTTTTCTGCTTTTAGATGCCCTTTGAATTTTATCTAAATGAAAATTTAAAAATTGACCATAATGATCGGAGATACCTAAATCTATACTTAATGATGAACATACATTACTATTAAAGTTGATGAATATATTATCGATACATTTATCCATTCGTGTATTGGAAGTCATCATTTGTCGGAAATTATAACTTGACAATAAATCTATTAGGTTTGCACACTCTCTGCTATCCGACCCAAACGAGGTATTGAAGTCGCCAGCTAAAATTATATTTTCAGTTGATAAATAGTCTAGTGACTGCTCCAATATGTTTAGAAAGAGCTTGTAGTCCTCAGATGCTAATAATATTACAGTTGGTAACCTGTAGACACATAATACATACATATTTTGTTTAGGCACAAGCACACAACAAATTTCACATTGTTTCTCAATAGAAAGTGAGCTTATTTTTTCTACCGACCTGCATTCAAGAAATGATTTTGTAAGAATAAGAGTTCCACCTCCTCTGCTTAATTTTCTACAGTAGCTTGATGATACATTGTAATCGCAAATATTTAATGTTTCTAGCTCGTCACATGTTAAAAAATGCTCAGACACACATAACAATAAATCAACACTGCTTTCAACCAGTATTGTTTCCAGTTCATTTATTTTGTTTCTTATTGATTGCATATTTATATGTAATTTCTTAATAATCCTGTAACGCTAAGTTTCGGTCAACTGCAAATAACCGATCTTGTAATCTGTATACCGGTATTGTCTACAGAAGCTCCATCTATCCATAACGTGCTCGGTCTAGTCATAATTTTCATTTTGTTACAATTTATAATCGAACCGTATTCATAGCTTATTGTTTGGAAGTTGCTCAGCAGATGTATGAGCTCATTCCCACTTGCTGCCACTAAAGTGGTTCACATATCTAATAATCCACTAAGCAAGTATATATAGGCGCATAATATTTTCTTACTTATTCTTCTTCTTACTATTATTTCGAAATCTTGACTTTTTATCTGAAGATTTGACTGTTTATCTCAAGATCTTGACTTATAATCTCCAAGATCTTGACTTATTGTCTCAAGATCTTGACTTTTTATCTCAAGATCTTGAGTTTGTCTCTTAAGATCATGACTCCTATCTCAAAGGTTTAAGTTCCATTTACGATTTATCATGTTCTTCGCAAATACAAAACGAAGAGTATATTGCATTCGATTGGCACATTTCTAAAATCGGTAATATTGCTCGTAGAGAAAAAATGTTCATATCACTATGAATGTTGGTGATCTAATTCTGAACAACTTTCAAAATGTCCGTCCGATTGTATTGAAATTTGGACAGTAACTTAGCATTAGAGGAACAACCCTACATATTTTTTTAAAAATTGATCAATAAATAAAAAAGTTATAAATTTTTAAATTAAAAAAAACATATTATTTATGTTTTGTAATTAAATAAAAAACTAATATTATTTCCAAAAAAACTGCGAAGAGTATCCTGTAGAATGTGCAACAATTATATAAAAAGTGCGGTAAATCGGCGAAGAGTATAACGGTTAGCTTGTTTTGCTATTTAATTGTTAATAATTATCGGACTCGCAGGCAGTATTATTTCTACAAAATAACAAAATATTTCAATTTCTCGACTTGCGGAACAGTAATAAAAACTGAGTATTCCGTATTACGGAACACTATCCTCGGCCTAAAAAATAACCAATAACTGCAAAATATTTAAAATATCATCACACATTGCGTCAAGATCTTGAAATATATATCAAGAAAAGCGGCGCTTTGACCCCTCAGCTCTTCCGTATATTACCGACTCCATCTACTTTGCTAGTTCTTAATTTTTGTATGGCTGCCTCTACTTATGATTTTAGTTTTGAAGGGTCGCATTTCTAATCTTGTTGCTAATCATCTTTGCCGCAGGATTATCATTCTCAAAAAACTTATCTCAGTGTTGGCGTCAAATCTCAATAGTTTGATCCCCGTCAATTGTTAGAGTACGAGTGAAGTTCTTAAAATTGATCAACCGCCCTTTGGGTTTTTTGCGTGTAATCAACCTTGACTGTTTGAAAAGGCGTTTGCTTCTCAGTTAGTTTTGTTATATATGTTTGTTCACGTGTACCTCTCACCCTCTCAGTTCGCTTAAGCGATTCTCACTTTTTCTTTTCTAAAGCTAGATTTTCAATTCACGTGAATTTACCGTTCTTTTTATTCCTGGCGCATTCGCCAAATTTGGAAATATATGACCGCTTTCTAATAATGCTATTTGTGAAGTTAGTTCTCCTTTCCCTCCGGGTTTTTCATTCATATTTTCAGTTCTCTGTTTATATCTTAGCAACTACTTATAGTCCAGTAAGTGAGGGATTTTATCTACAAAAATTATTAACAGCAAATCGAGGTATGCAAAAAATCGGAAATTTTTCGTAGAATTCAATGAACTATTTTTAAAACAAATGACGAACTTGCGTCCTCTTCAAAATGGCGGCCAAAGTTTGCGAAAAACAGTTTTTTGCGTTGAAAAAGAAAAGTTGGCGTCGCACAAAAAAAAGTTTAACAGCACAATTGTGTAACTTTTTAATACAGATCGAGCCCGCCCAGTCCGATCCCCGAATATTGCAAAATTAATTAGTTATTGCAAAAAAGACGTTAAAAATCGCATTTTTTTGAAATAACTGTATCTCCGTGAAGAGAAAATATTCTTTAACGAAACTTGGTGAAAGCGTAGTCCAAGATATGTTGAATAAGAACGTTTTTACAGATTTGCAAAATATTGCAAATTTCTTGCAAAAATCGATTTTTTCGAAAAAAACGCGATTTTTTCAATGTCCAATAGCTCATACAGGCCATCATATTTCTATACCGCACCGGTCCGAAAAGTTTCTCTAACAGTTGCGCTAACCTGTGCAATTATTGCGCATATCACGAAATGATCCCTAATATGCGAAAAATCGGTCAAAAATCGATAATTTTTTTTACCTCCAAAAAAAATTGAATATTTTTGAGATTTTAAATTATATTGCAATGTCGTTATTGCTAATAGATAGCTGGCATTTTTCTACAAATTTCCAAAAAAAATAATTGCTCTCCGACCTTCTGAAGCCGAGATATTTTTTTTTAAGAAATTCTAGTGGAGCCATTTTTTAAGTAAAGGGCTGAAAACGGATAAAAGAACACGTTACAAAAGAACAATCAGTTTGGAAAATAGAACAACAATAATTAATACTTAAATTAAAACAAAAGAAAATGCAACTTAAAAGATAAACAAATGAGGAAATTGGACCGTAGTCTCGAACTTAAGCAAGAAAAATTACTTTGTTAAAGGAAAAAATCATTTACACTCAAATTCAAACTGATTGCCAGAAGGGCCAAAAAATACAATAGCCTTAACTAGCATGAAGTTAATTATTTCTTTATAAACTAATGCAGAAGCGCCAGTTGCCAGTGACAATATGAACGAGGTAACGTTTAATTTGAGAAATCTGATGACATGAAGTTAAATTTTATAACAGAAGCTCAAAAATGCAAATACCTATACCCGGGAATACTAAAATTATCACGATAAAAGTAGGCCGATGTCACACCACCAGTAGCTGATCGGAAAGTGTCTTTCTTTCCGGACGGGATTATCCTTGTCAATTTTTAGTTAGTGGTCCTTATCCACCCCAAAGCAATCTAGATCAATGAATGAAAGTCCGCCTCTTTTTAGAGGCATCAAGTCATCCGGAAGGTTGCGTCCTCTATAGTAGAAATTATGTACCGACATAGTACTCGCCTGGCAAGTGGCGTTCTCTTTAGTAACTGTGGCCAAATTGGCTTCCCTTCAGTATAAACGTCCATTTAAACAACCTAAAATATTCTACATCTAAGCTAGCTAATTATACCTATTATTAAAAAACCTATTTGTTTTACGAGTGGACTTAGAAAAGGAAAAAGCAACTAGTTCCTACCTAATGTGCAGTTTGGGGAATTCTTGTAATCAATTACCCCTTTTATGATTTAATTATTTTACACATTCACCTCATTTAATTACCCGCGCGTTTGTTACATTTCTAATAAAAAGCAATTTGACGATGACATCGATCGTAACGGATTTTTATCAGTTTATGAGGAGTATTTTACTGGTAATAAAATATTTCCGATTTAGCAAAACTACAGATTACTTCATAGCTATGGCTGAAAAAATATAATAGTACATCGCCCGCCTCGATAAAATTTTGGGGTTTGTCAAATATCGTCCCGAACTATCTACGAAATCGTGCTATTGTATGGCAAGTAATTTTAATTCCTTTACGCTTTATTACATTTGTTACATTACCAAAGAAACATCAAAATTTTATTATGTCTCATTTATGTATTCGAATTGTTTTTGTAGAATACGTTGCATTAATATTTTTTTTCTTTTGCTTTTTAATAGGAGACTCGTCTTCATTACCACTACTACTGTCACGGTAAACGTCATGTAATATTATTTCCGCATTATCGTCATCACAATCATCATTATCGTTATCATCATTTGAAAATTCATCTCTTTCTAGCTCAGTCTGTGATATTTGACTCGTCTATTTCTTCGTCGATATCATCAGCGACGACTCTGTTCTCCTCAATATTGAGCAAATTTCATCGTCACACGTTGAACACACATTTGAACATTTTATGCCGTGTTTTCGGCAGCTGCAGGCGTACGCCACAGCATCGAGCTCCGAGTTTCATTGAATTTGCAATGCTCAGCAACGGCCGATCAAGTTGCGAAGATTTTTTATTGAAAATATAAGTATTGTACAATAACCACTGCAAATTTCAGCCCTTTACCTTAAAAAATGGCGCCACAAGAATTTCTTAAAAAAAAAAAATTATCTCGGCTCCAGAGTCCGTGGGCATTTTTTTTTTTTTTTGTAAATTTGTAGAAAAATGCCAGCTATCCATTGGCAATAATGGTGTTCCAATATAATTTAAAATGTCAAAAATATTCAAAGTTTTTTGGGGTAAAAAAAATTATCGATTTTTTTACCGATTTTTCGCATATTAGGGATCGCTTCGTTATATGCGCAATAACTACACAGGTTAGCGCAACTGTTGAAGAAACTTTTCGGACTGGTCCGATATAAAAATATGAAGACCTGTATGAGCTATTGGACATTGAAAAAAACGTGTTTTTTTCGAAAAAATCGATTTCTGCAAGAAATTTGGAATATTTTGCAAATCTGTAAAAATTCTTGTATTCGATATATCTTGGACTATGCTTTCACTGAGTTTCGTTAAAGAATATCTATTCTTCACGGAGATACAGGTATTTAAAAAAAATGCGATTTTTAACGTCTTTTTTGCAATAACTAAATAATTTTGCAATTTTCTAAGATCGGACTGGGCCGGCTCGATCCGCATTAAAAAGTTACACAACTCTGCTATTAAACTTTTTTTTGTGCAGCGCCAACTTTTTTTTTAACGCAAAAAAACTGTTTTTCGCAAACTTTGGCCGCCATTTTGAAGAGGACGCAAGTTCGTCATTTGTTTTAAAAATAGTTCATTGAATTCTACGGAAAATTTCCGATATTTTACATACCTTGGCTTGCTGTTAATAATTTTTGCAAAAAAACGCGATATTTTCGACAGATTTATTGGACTATTAGTCCATTTTGATGTAATAACCTTCACCATATTAGAGAGAATTTATCATCGGGATGGATAGTGATCGTACTATCTTCCAGGAGTTAGATATTAGATATAGTGAAGTCCATAAGTAACGAATAAATTCGTTCCTAATACAGTCAATTTTTAAATCTAAAATGACATCTTTTGAGCATAATTTTATACCTTCCCCTTCAACCCCCTTGGAGTGACAGCTACCCCTGAAATTGAGTGATCTGTCCGTTCTCCCGATTTTACCCCGCTTGACTGCTTTTTATGGGGTTACTTAAAACGAAAGTCTACTTTAATAGACTAAATAAAGTTGATGATTTGAAAGACAGAATAAGGAAAGAGATTAATCAATTCGCCCCGGAAATGATACAAAATGTTTTAGAACAATTTCAGCAACGCCTCCTATATTGTCAAGAAGCAACCGGTGCTCAGTTCGAACATTTGATTTAAACTGTTTTTGTTTACTTAGTAACATTAAACATGTAATATCTTTCAATAAAAGAATTAGGGCAATTCAGAAAATCTTATACTGCTGGATAGATAATTAAAAACCTTTTCAAATGAGCTATCACACGCACCCCGGTTCCATTTTAAAATTTTAAAGCGGTAGCTGTCGCTTCAAGAGGGTTGAATGTGGAAGTATAAAATTATGCTCAAAAAATGTTATTTTAGAATTAAAAATGGACGTGTATTAGGATTTTACTCATAAATTGTAAATTATATAGATAATAAATTTATCCGTTATTTGTGGACCTTACTGTATAATACGATCTTAATACAACTCACGTCACAGTACAGTAGCATCAAACATAATTTACTCATAAATAGATAATACGCATAAACAAACGATAAAATAAATAATTTGGAGTAATTCAAACACTTACCTCAAACTTTATCAAATACACAAGTTATACAAAAACGACGCTAGGCGTCGTTCGGTGTCGAGACGTAAAAATGCAAGAACATAGATTTAGATATCAAAATATATCAATACACAAGTTTTACAAAAACGACGCTAGGCATCGGTGAGCGTCGAGACGTGAAAATGCAAGAATAACAATCTAGGTATCAAAATTTATCAAATACACTAGTTTTACAACAACGACGCTAGGCGTCGGTCGGCGTCGAGACGTAAAAATGCAAGAATATGAATCTAGGAATCAAAATTTATCAAATATACGAGATTTACAAAAACGAGGCTAGGTGTCGGGCGACGTCGAGACGTAAATATGCAAGTGCATAGATTTAGATATCAAAATTTATCAAATACACAAGTTTTACAAAAACGGCGCTAGGCGTCGGTCAGCATCGAGACGAAAGAATGCAAGAATATGATTCTAGATATCAAAATTTACGCTTTCGTGTCCAAAAAAACAACCGAATTTCCAAGCGTTACACAAATCGCTACTAGACCCCATTACCGTTACATTTTCTATTTGTTAAACATTTTCAATCTTAAAAACTAATGCATTGGTTTCTAGCACATACGCCAAAAATTAAGTTCTGGACTCTTACTACCTTGCTCTACAGATTATTCCCAATACCCCCTCCCTCCACTTCTTCAACAAAAAATACATACATGTACCAAATTTCAAGTGAATATCTCAAGTCTATTTCATCAACCCCTTTATTAATGGAGTGGTGGTGGTCGGGGGGTTCAAAAATATTATAAAGAAATCTGAAGGCTTGGTTTCTAGTACAGATACGCACCAAACCTCAAATATTTGTACTCTGCACAGTTTGCTTTACTCACTTCCCCCTATTTACCTATACTTACATCCCCACCACTTCAACGGAATCGTCTCAAAATATAGTCAAGTTCCAGATGTCGTTATAAAACATACGTGTACCTTTCAAGTGAATATCTCAAATTTATTTTATCAACTTCTTTAATAATGGAGTAGGGATGATGGGACGTTGAAAAATATTATAAAAAAATCTGAGGCCTTGGTTTCAAGTACATACCTACACCGAATTTCAAGTTTCTGTACTCTTATCAGCTTGCCTTACTTATTTTTCCCTATTTACCACTATTTAACCCCCAATCCTTCAACGAAATAATCCAAAGATATAATCTAGTTCCAGATGTCATTATAATACATACGTATACCAAATTTCAAGTGTATATCTCAATTTCATTTTATCAACCTCTTTAATAATAGAGTGGGAGGGCAGTGGGGAATGGAAAATATTATGAAAAAATTTGAGGCCTTGGTTTATAGTACATACTCCAATTTCAAGTTTCAGCTTGCTGTACTTATTTCCCCCTATTTACCCCCCAACCCTTCACCGGATATGTTTAAAATTCAGTTCCAGATCTCATTATAATATATACGTGTACAAAATCAATATCTTAGACCGTTCCGGAGAAAACGTGCGGACAAAGAAAGTTAAAGACAGACCGACAGACAGAAAACTTTTTTTTGCTCAAATTTAAAATCTTGACGTTTCAGACCTATTTCAGTATTTCCAATCCACTACGTGGATGTGGAAGTAAAAAAATTTAAAAATCGGTTACTCAAAAACAGCTTTAAATATTTAGCTAAAATTTTGTTCGTTAATGGTAAATTACAAACCTAACAATATGGCATTATTGGTTTTTCACGAAATATTCACATAAAGGCAGTTTCCTAACGAAAAAAAAATTCAGTCACAATGAAAAGTAAATTCAGTGTGGCCAATATGGCAATACCAGTTACTAGTTTATGAAATAATTTGAAACTTGTAACGTCCATTTTCTGTAAAAATTGTCCTAAATACAGTTAGGACCTCCTCGAAAAATTACATTTTAAATCGGTGCCAATTTGTAAAGAGGCATATTTTTTATGCGTCTAACCCAACTTATTTCAACGAGATAATTTAGCCCTCTCACAAATAAATTTAACCTCATTTACTACGGCCATTAAATAGTTTTATACTTTTACTTATTTTTACATTAACATTCAGAAAATGCACTAAATACATCTTCGTGAAATATTCATAGATTGCCTAACTGAAAACCAAAATATATCTTATATAAGTAGTTGATATAATATATAGAAAAGACAACTAACTTTAATATTAAATCTATAGAAAATGCAATATTCTTATTAAAATGGCATATGCTATGTATAAACAGTTGTAGGTACAATGATTACAGAGAGAAAGAGGAAAGTAATGTTTAATATTATAACGTGCTACGGATGAAAAAATGACAGCTTGCACAATTTCGCGATCATTGGGGGGGACACTCAAATGCCAATAACTTAAAATATAATTCTTTCATGTCTTCAGAGCAGTGCAGTATTTTGTGCGTGAATTTTATGTTTAAGTTAGGTAAGTGTTCTGAGTAAGAGAAATTTGTTTTGGCTAAAACATTAATGCTTTCAGCAAATAATACGAAACAAGTACATTTTGTTTCTTGTGAATTATCCTCGTGGTTGTGTTATGAAACAATAAGATGAAGTTTGAATAAGAAACTTAACAGATTATATGATAAAAGTGTATTAAAAATTATTAAATGTATTCCATCAAATCAACAATTAAGAAGAAAATTGTTTTGATTGCAATTATATTTACAAATGTGGGACTTTTACTAAATATTTTTTTTATTATAACACCAAAGGACGAAGCAGGATAAACATGCGATAGCTACCGCATGTTTTTAAGGGAATTTTGTACATATGAAAGACAAATTCTCTGAAAATTTCAAACTTCTTCATTTATTAGTTTTTGTAAAATAATCTTTTTTTTAATTTTGAATTTTTTTTTCTTTACTGCGAAATGCGATTTAAAAAAGTTTCAGTTATTCGCACCAAAGTTATTGAAGAGGTACCTACGTGGTAAAATTAATGTTTGCTTTTTTTTTCTTTTCTTAATTTAATAACTAATGAAACAAACTTTAAACGCTTTAATTTATCTGGCTCTGTCTGCTACAAATCTTGCAATCTAGATTTCGTCTAGTTCTAATTAAGCTAGAGCTTTGAAATTTTACATACGTGTAAAGTCCTGTAAGAATGCAACATAGTAAGTATATCTAATTTCGTTCTAAATCCAATATGGCGATCACCCCAGGATGGCGGATTACCTTGTTCTTCACAACCCCCTCGACAAAGGTATCAAATGAAAGGGATTTGCCAGTCTGCCTATCTATAAAATAGGTAAAGACTAAAAAATAAAAATAAAAATTATACTTAAGTATATAAAAAAAATATTAAATAAAGCTTTTAATTAAAAAAATGTACTAAGAAAAGAAATAAAGTGTACTAATATATTCTTTTTCCTATCAGAGAATAACATTGTTCGTTACAAAGAAACAAAATGTTGCAGAAATTTGTTCATTCATACATGTTAATAGTCCAGTGTACGACGGTAAAAATATGGTATTACCTCCAAATCCTATCAAGAAGCATGGATTTTCATGAAATTTTGGAATTAAGCTTTACTTACCTTCTATTTCATTCCCTATCCTATGCCGATATGCGCAAATTATTCTTAGGGGTGAAAATTATCCATTATACACTACCCCCTATTATGATAAAATTGGAAAGAAACAATTTATTGACTTTGTTATACTTCATGTATTTTTCATCCCAACTTTTCAACCCTTAAAAACCATCCCTTTTTATGAAAAAATTGAAAAAATCATTTCCGGCATATTTATATAATTTAATACATCATTTATCTTAATTTTATATCTCATTATCGTGTTCAACTTGAATTATTTATTGCATATTTTCAACAATTCAAAACTACCCCTCATAAGGAGAATAGTGTAAAAATTTTGTGAAAGTATGAAAATTTTCAAATTTAGGAAGACTGTATTATAATGTAAATCTGTATACATTCATCTATGCTCCAAAATCTACCTACTCTGAAATTTGAAAAAAAAGTGTGTTTGGTTCTTTGACAATAACTCGCTTAATTTTTCCACTAGAAAGCTTATCAAAAAATCATTTTATAGGAAATTTTATGACCTACGAGCTCATAAAGGATTCAAATTTCTTAAACCTTTTGTATTTAAAAAGGCAACGTTTAAAGGGCTGCAAAACAGTACCAGTCATACGCTAATGCGAACTTTGAATGGCCATATCTCGGCTAATACAACAATAGAAAAAACAAAATTTTCGGTAAAAAAAATACTAGCTTTTGTTCTGTAGCAATTACTCCGTATCTTCGATAATGTTTTAGTTATTTTGAAAAAAGACGATTTTTTTTAAAATTTCAAAAATGCTTTTTTCACTTTAACCATATTTTTTTTCAAAATTAAGCATTCTAAACCGGTCAAACATCTGGATCACATCTGGATCACATTACTAGCGCTTAAATAAAGTGAATTGTAAATGTATTACGTTTAATTTCAATTAGGGTAGTAATGCCAAGGGTAGCATTGTTGTTCTTTCCACAAAAAAAATAGGAATTGACCTTATTCTCGTCATAATTCCCTTAGTTTTTATGCTAGAGAGTTCTCATTTTAAAGGTTTTTTTAAGTACTTTAAAAAAGGTATTATGCATTTTCCCCATAAAATTGACCGTTTTCCTGTTATTCAGTGTTGATTTTTTTAAATTATTCGTTGGATATATGAGGCTCACCTTCGATAAGCCATAACTCGGTTAGTATTTGGCCTACAGCAATAAAAAAAAAACAATCTCTTTGTTTTTTTTATAAGCTACATTTTTGCTTATGCTTTTTTTGATAAAATATATTTAAAAATATTTTTGAGTTATTCGTGAAAAACCGTTTAAAAACATGATTATTTGTAGGACAAAATGGAAATTTTCAGTCAGGAATAACGAATAAGTATTGATTTTTCGAAAATACAAACATTTTTTGCTTAGAATATGTTCCGCTATCGATTTCTGAGGTTATTTTCAATATTAAAATTCTCACCCCCGAGTTGGGGTGGTATCCACCCATAGGGTAAATGCGTACATTCGCATAGGGTAGGGTTTGCTTTTTAAGGTATTCCCTACTTAGAGTTCAAATTTCATTTTTTTATTAAACACTTTCAGAATTATATAAATACATAAAACTGTAAAAAAATTACACTCCGTAGGTTATTTTTTAGGAATGATAATTTGGCATTATTAATTTATTTTTTCAGCTATTCGCTATCTATGGAATGTTAGAAAAGATTAAGAAATTCAAGGCCACGAAGTAATTACACTAATTAGATTATGATTACAAAGAAGGTTATAATAATGTTCCAACTAATCAGTAAATAAGTAATTATGTAGGAGAAACTAGTTATACATTAGAAATTAGATAGAAAGAACAGTTACCCTCCTATAGACTTAACAAAACTTATTCAACTTTTTTAAACCACATTTCAGAGCCAATCACAATTTTACAAAATTAGAAGATCGCAATATACTGAACAGGGAATTAGAATCAATACAAATGTACAAATCTAAGATAATTCCTCACTTAATGACCAGTTGAAGCTTTATTATGGCTCTCTATTTAATGTCTTCAAATCACTACCTCATCAGCTTTATAAATAAATTACTGTTATTTATTACATTATAAGGATTGGATTTAAATATTGTAATAAATTAGACTGCTGCAAATAGGGTTAGGTTTATGAAAAAAATATTTAAAAAATTTAATCCTAAAGGGTTGTAAGGGGTGGATAAAATTATACCAATAAAAATTATGAAACTTTCGATTAAACAGTTTCGTATTTTTTGTTGGTATAATTTTATCCACCCCTTACAACCCTTTCTTAAGATTAAATTTTTCAAACAATTTTTTCATAAACCTAACCCTATTTGCAGCAGTCTAATTTATTCAATGATGTAAATAATGGGACAAATATTTTTTGATATCTGACTTATACATACAGGGGAATGGTTTTATATGTGAAAATATAGTAATCAACTTATTTATTTAATAAAAGAGACAAAATTAATTAGTCTACTCACATGGTACATATTAACGAATATTTTAAATTGGCACATAAATACGTAACTTTTTACTAAAAATTCTTAGAAACAACCAGCTTTATTACCAAAATAAGTTAAAATATTGGTATCATAGTGCCTCAAATCTAACTATCGTGGTAGATATACATAACGATAAATTGATATTTTATCACTTGGTGAAGCTGTATTCATTTTAAGAGTTTCTATTGATATAGTAATGGACTAACTGGTAGGTAACATATCCATGACAGAAATAAATCACAAATAGATCAAACTATGAATTATAATAATTTGAAGCGGACTCTGCAAAGAGAAATCAGTTAAAGACTTAAAAGATTCGAAGCGTGTGGCGAGGAGCGGTGTGCTTCCCGTTTTTTTCTTAACAGGGTATAATGCGGAAGACTTTGAACTATAGTCTTCAGAAGAAATACAACATTTATCGCGATTTTTGAATTTTTGCCAACCTTGTGAAAGAGTTGTAAAAACGGCAAAAGTGCTGTGATCAGGACGAGAACTGAGTACAGCCCCCCCCCACCCCTTTCGAAGGTGCTATACGATGGTGATACTTTTAGGCTTCCCACCCCTTGGTAACTACCCCTAAACGCGAAAAGCTACCCCATTTTCGCGTTTTTTTCCATTATAGGGCTTGTCGGATCGAGTTTTTCGGGTAGGCCGTATAGGCCATCCAACATATTATCAACCCCCGGGGTTGTAACTACCCCCTCCCCTGACATTAATTTCTAAATTGATAGAAAAAAATTCTATTCGTTTTCAAGGGTGCTCAACAAAATAGCAACATACATTTCTCCCCTACCCTCCACTAACCACCCCCAAATCCCGAAACCAGCCTCCTTTTACTACTGGGGAATCTTGTTAAAAACTTCAATCCAACGATTCCCCACATGCCTAGTAGCCAGTAAGGAGGGGGTGGTTTCAGGGATTTGGGGTGGTTAGTGAAGGGTTGGGGAGAAATGTATGTTGTTATCGTATTAAGTACCCTTGAAAATGAATAGAAACAAATTTTTATCAATTTTGAAATTCTTGGGGAGATTTTAGGATCAGGGGAGGAGATATTTTCAACCCCGGGGGTTGAGAATATGTTGAATAGTTAAAGTCCATACGACCTACCCAAAAACCTGATCCGACAAGCCCTCTCATGGCTAGAATGGAAAAAACGCGAAAAGGGGGTGGTTTTTTTCGCGTTTAGGGGTAGCCCTAAAATATCACCATCGTATTCAGCACCCTCAAAAATGGCGGGGTGTCCGGGTTTCGTCTTGGCCACAGCACTTTTCAAATTTACCTCTTTTTTTTGCAACTTTTTCATGGACTATTACGTAATATCGATGTTGAGGTCGGTTAAAAATACTGTTACGTGTTTCCACTCTTAGGAAACACCCTGTATGAATCTGTAGGTTCTAAATAATTTTAACAAGGGGTAAACCACTAACACTTTATTTAATAATTTACTGACTATACAATACTTCAAAATAAACTTTACACTTTGTTTACTTGATATTTAACCTCACTTTTTTCGCTACGAAAGTTCACTTTGATAAACTTCTCCCTCTGCGCCGATAATCGCGTCTTATATACTCTGAAATTGTCTCTAGATCCATCCAGAACACAATCAAGAATCTTCTCTCACCACACTCTAGAAAACTCTATCTCTTTCTACAAGTTTCCAGTCACTCACTATTAGGCATAGGCGTATCAATATCCAGTTTCAAGGGGGTGTAATTCATAAAAATACGTTCGATTTTTTAATATTTGTTAATTTTTACAGAATGTCAATATTAATTTTAGGTAATAAGGTTCGTTTAATCGAACGACCGACGCACAGTGGCACGAATCGCAAGTTTTTCGTTTAATATTATCTAGAGCACTTGTTTAGCAAGATTGTTTAGATTGGGATACTTTTTTTTTAAATAGTGGTTGTTTAATTTCCAAAAAACGTAAGAGAGCCGATTTTTGAATTATGCTAACCAAAATTATTGGGCTTAGCCGAAATGGCCATGTTTTATTTAAAGCTTAATAAAACTTTTTTCTTATCCCGTTTACATAAATCTTGTTACTCGAGGGGTTTTTGAGGTCGCTAATTACGAATCATAATTGTCATAAACCAACCTGCAAGATGGCGGAATCAATGGCGGCTGTAAAATGCTAATGATGAAAAATTAAACATTTCATTTTTCATCATTGGAAATTAAATAAGGAGTATTTAAAAATAAAAATTATCCTAATTGGTTACGAAACAAGTGCTTCAGATAATTTTGAACGAAAACTCGCGATTAGTGCCACTGTGCGACGGGACATTTTGTTCCATAATTATAGGTGGCTCTTTTTAATGGTGTTTAATTTTTTTTGAAACCTTATGTATTCGCCCTATTTAATGGCCTCTTATATAGTTTCGGCAAAGTAAAAGAAATAAATCCATGTACCAAAGTTCATGTAAATTTGCAAAAGTTTAATCTGTCATGCCTTCCAATTTGGTTGATGAAATGAGTTTCGTATATTGTGTGTGATTTTCGATATATGGGGACAATAATAACATCCAAATCAATCTAAACTGAATTACTATATACAGTCCGTCGGAATTAGCATTTTCGGTCGATTTTTTTAATGCAGCAATGTGACCTATGCCAAATTGAAGGTTTTTACATTAGAAAAAAAACTGTCACAACCCTCAGTCAAAAAAGATGGTGATTTCCGAGAAATAGATACATACATTTCGCCTTATTTTACATTTTACTCTAAAACTATGCATTTTACAGAAAATATTCAAGAGACAGAAATTATAGAGTGGAAAATTTCCGATCGACTGGAATACTTGAAATTTTCTTTTAGTAGTTGGTTTTCCCACAAGAGCGTGCCAAAACATATACATGTATGTATGTTCTTTTTCACTTATTTTCGCATTTTACTCAAGAACTGTGCGTTTTAGAAAAAATCGGTAAAGGTATTTACACAGAACTTCCCTTATTTGTGCATAGATTAAAAATGTTTTCAAACATTTTTTTTAATTTTTCAAAAACATTTTTAAATTTGTTTGAATAGTTTAAGAATGCCATGGAAACGTGGAAATTTTAAATATGAACAATGAAAAAAAAAATTCATCCATTTTAGTGGTAAAATTTTTTCAAAAATGATTAAAAAAATTCGATCTCTTTTTTAATAAATTTAGAACGCTATGAAACGAGGAAATTTCAAATTTGAAGAAAGAGAAAAAATATTTCCATCTATTTTAGTGGTAAAAAATTTTTCAAAAATGTTGGTAAAAAAATTTAAAAATATGTTTTTTTTTTAATAGATTTAGAATGCCATGAAACGTGGAAATTTTAAATTTGAACAAAGAAAAAAATTGTTTTCATCCATTTTAGTGGTAAAAAATTTTTCAAAAATGTTGGTGAAAAAAATTAACATTTTTTTTCTGAAATAGGTTTAGCGTCCCATGAAACGTGGAAATTTTAAATTTGAGAAAAAAATTTTTTTTTCACTATTTAATCTACGTGATCTGAAACGTCAGAATCCGAAAAAATCTCGAAGGGTGTTTTTTTCTCGAATACAATTAATACTTCCCTTCGGTTTGCGAGGGAAATAGAGTAGTATTATTATGAGAAGATGCTCGGGGCGGAGCTAACGTGCGCGAATATTTTTACCAGTGACACATCATCTGGGGTAGAAGGATATATAATAATTGTAATCAAATTTTCGAGGTCGAAGAGTTGTGTAATGTAGAATATTAAAGCTTGTCACACTCTGGTGTTTACGATGAAGACATTCTTCACTGAAAGTAAGGTTATATCACTTAATTCAATCAGAAACGGCGAACACAACAAGTATATCGCAGCACAGATCCTGTGACAGCAGGTTGACGGTGCCACTGGCTTCGACGTCAAATATGACGCAATTCGCTCTCATTGGCCTAGAACAATGGAAGCACACAAACTCGTTTCTGCGCATTATTTTTTGCGAGCATCTTCTCATAATAATACTACTCTAAAAATATTCAAGAGACAAAAATTTCGTCTGAAATTTTCCCTTAGTAGTTGATTTTCCCGCCAGAGCGCGCCGGACCGTTTAGATATATAGGTACGTATTTTTGCACATTTTTCGCTTTTTACTCGCAAAGTATGTACTTTACAGAAAATTTAAAACACCCATATGGAGAGAAAATTTTTCACTCTACAATATTTTCTATAAAACACATACTTTTTGAATAAAATGCGAAAACAAGTTAAAAAGTACATATATTGTTCTATATTCTGATATCTATTTTATTTTTAATACGTTCGAAATTTACTTCTTAAAAGTAAATTGAAATGAGTTTACTGGGCGCCAAACAGTTTCTTAAAAGCTGTTAATATTATAGACTATAGAACACCATTAGCATGACTATCTACAATCTATAGAATGACTCTTACTCAAGGTCCAACGAAGTCGGTTCAATAAATGCTCATCGATCAAGATAACAATCTAAATAAATCAAACTCAGTATTGAACGAACAAAGTATTAATTTATTAACAAATTTGAACTTGGAATGTAATTAACAAATTTAAATAACAAAATCTAACTTAACTAAAATGATAAATATGGCCTTTATTTAATATAAATATGTACCATGGATTTCTGATATTGTAAAGCTTTACCTTGTCTTTCTTTCGACTTGAGTAATGTTAAATTATAACCTCTAACTGGTTATTATGATCCTTGAAATATAATGTCCCTTGACTGACTTTTTAAACCTCTCAAGGCTTCTTCTTCTTCTTTTCTGGATTGACGTTTGTTTATAACCTCCAATTTATTTTCAAGATTTCCTTGAAATATTTCTATCACTTGATTGACGTTTGAAATTTCTTCACCATATAAATTTGCTAACTGGATTAACAAATACTTCCCTCTTCTAAATCTGCTTTCCGGATAATCTACTTCTTAATACTTTCAAAGTATACTCACTTCTTATATTTAATCAACTTTTACAATTTATTCTTGATATCAATATATCTGGATTGTAATTTTCTAACCTTCAAATTATTCACCACTATTCTTCTATTTTCAATTTATTAATTATTCGAGGATGAATATTTTTCGCAGCTCGCTGTTCAGCGATGTCTGATCAACTGATTTGTTATTTTTAGTCGTTTCAATGGGTTAATTTCCAATATTTCAATTGTTTTTTTCTATTTTGATCTAATATTTCAAAATTTAATTTTAATTTAAAATTTAAACTATTCAGTTTTGTTTGTTCTTTACCTTAATTGAATACTGTTTTTAATTCTTTAATTTTCCTGATAAGTTTCTTATTCTACTTTTCAGGATTAAGTGAATAATTGTAATTACTCGAAATATATTGACATATTACATACACTTTCTTAAAATCTACTTATAACTACAATTAACAATTCCAATCTCAAATAAATACTAATTCATACATTTAGATGAATAGCAATGATAAACACAAAATGCTAGTAGTTAAAAACGTACTGCAGTTTTCATACTGACATAATACTGATATTATAAACTAAAACAAGAAATTGATACGCCAACAAACATTTAACATCATACTATTAGTCCTTTCTTTCTGCATGATGTGAAATATCATTTACAAAACACCTTTCTGCAATGATATTTGAAAATATCTGAAAACTTAAAATGTCATTCAGTGTTTTGTAATCTATGGACTTACTATTTCTAAAATAATCACGCTGCAATGCAACTACTGTTAATAGTCTTTCATCCAATATTCATTTTGTGTAGATTTACAGTGTTTCTACACAATTTATGATTTTCAGCCCTAACTTTTGACATGAATGTCAGATTTTATAAAATTTACTTTTTTGTTTTCCAATTTCATTCTAAATCATTTTAAATGAGATTGTGATTCTCTATAAGTTCATGTTTTATTATATACTATTTAGAATAACCTTGTTAAACTAAAATAACTTCATTTTATGTTTATTTAAATATTTTGTTCGTATTCAATATCAAGTTTCATTCTCTGCATCCTACTCGCTGAGAATAAGTGAACTTGAATCAATTAAATAAACCACAGATACTCCTGCTTCTGTAAACTGTTATGATTAATTCCTAAAATACATACAAATATGTGAATTTTATTTATGATTTCAAACACGATACTTGGGTAGTGTTCCACAGTGTGGATACACAGCAATATATATGCTTTGTCGATCGGAAATTTTCCGTTCTACAATTTTTGTCTCTTGAGTATTTTCCCAAAATGCATAGTTTTAACGTAAAATGTGAGAGAAGGCGAAGAAACGCGAAGAATGACATACATATAATAATATATCTATTTCTCGGAAATCACCCTTTTTTATGACTGCAGGTTGTGACAGTTTTGTTCCTAAGTTTCGTATAGGTCACATTGCTGCTCTAAAACAAATCAAGAACTACCCTTTTTTGTATAATTCCGACGGACTAATAACAGACTCAAAGAACTAGGTGCTTAAAATAAGAAACCAAAGCTAACACATTGCAACGTAATCCATTGCATAGTGTTGCAGATTTACAACAAAATATCCATATTCTTGACAAAACTTACATAACAATCAAATGACTAATTCTTATGTAAGAGTTTAACAGTATAAAACGGTAAGTGTTATTCGTTGTCCTAGTTATTTTCGGCGTTAGCAAGTTAGGATATTCTTAATAAAAATTTTAGTGTTTCTTGATTCCGCAATTTTGTGTAATATGTGCTTAATCTATATTAAATTTGATTTGCAGAGAGAAAGTTCTGTAGAATAGCCAGTAAACATGGTTCCTTGTAACCACCTGCGTAATCGATTTAAATGTTATTCAGTCCGAGAAATTCGTGTAAATTATCTTAATAATTAGATCTGAAACGAAAGGATTGGCGCATCAGCGTGGGAGTAATAACACACACCGCAATTTTTTTGGATAGAGCAATTTGGCGAGTAACGCCTTGTTTAAAAGCTGTTCTTTGAAATGTTAAAGTTTCTGGGTATTATTTATAATTTTGGGTCGTCCATCTTCAGAAGCATCATATACAAGTAAATTACATATCCTCACAAAAAAAAAGTTCAGACCCAGAAACCAGACCTACCAATCTTTATATATTTTGACTTCCTGAATTCGATGCCGCCATCAGAATTTCATTTTTTCCTTGTTTTTTTTTATCTTAGATTTTATCTGAAATAGTATGCTATGTAATTTCCCATTCACAAATTCACTTTCTTGAAAACTGATGTATAGATAAAATAGATCTTGGCATCTAGAAGTTGGCAAATTTGACAGATTGAGACGGCATTTTTAACGATATTCACCATCCTCCCCAAACTCAGAACGCTGGCTACCCCCCTGCACATGAATCACATATATCCAATTAACCTATCAATATAAAATATATAATCAATAATACTAAAATAAATATTTTTGAAGATATGCTTAATATTAATTACACAAAGGAAAATATTGTTAGCTAGTTACTTCCTTAATAGAGTAAAAAGCTGCTTCTATTGTGTCACCCAGTTTGCACCTTGTTGCTAAAATGTAAGACCCACTATACCGGGTGAGTCACAAATTGCGCTCGCCCCGATATTTCCTAAAATATTTGGAATAGATAATTGAAATTTGGAGGCCTTATTACACGACTAAAATGCCATCTTTTCAATAAAAAATCAAGTTTGGTGCACATTCGGTTTGACCGGAAATGCCCACAACTTTCGATTTTTAAATGGAACACCCTATATATTTTTACATTTTTCGAATCTAGAGGAAATTTTGAATATAATACATCCATTTTGGTCACTTTTTGATAAACATTAAAAATTTTATTAAAAAATCTATTTCTGTATCCAGAGTGCTGTGGTGCCCAAAATGTATTTTAGTTTATGTGCTACGTTACTATAAAACTAAAAAGAGCAATATGATTGCATTACTTAATTCTCTAGAGGCGTTTAAAATTTTTAAATGTGATTTTTACCCACTAACTCGGTTTTTTTAAATGGGAATTTAACCGTTCACCAACATTTTTAAGTACCTCATTTTCATACGAATCTAATGATACCAAAATTTTGAAAATCCGCTCAGAAATATTTGAGATTTCAGCCAAAATACAATGCAACCAAGCTTTTAGAAACATGCGGCTAATAGATAATAGATTAGTGGGCTTTGGAAACTAAAATGGCACATTTCTGTGTAAATCTGGTAACCTAATAGCATTGGAAAAATCTTGGTAGCCATTGAATGTAATAAAACAATATCAGCTGTCAGACAGACTCGTGTAGTTATAGGCAATCTTGAGCTATCAAACATTTAATAATTGTGAGCGCAAAGAACGTTACAATTAAGTTTAGCATAGATATGTGGAGGTAAACACAATTACATCCACAAGGACATTTGCAATAGAATGCGACATCAGTTCGGTTTTCAGAGTTTTACTTAAATGAACATAAATATCGGGCCTATAAATAAATAAAAATCAATTCCGTTTGAACAATTAAACTTAAACTAGGTAACAGTAGGTATCTTTAAAATAATTAATATAATTAAACAATAAATTGACATTTATAGATATTGTTCGAAATGTCCACCATTTTTTTCTATACACAATTCGGCTCTGCGTACAGTTGCTTGAATGGCTCTACGCAATTCAGCCGGCGTTATTTCATTAAGAGCCCGTACAACTTTATTTTGCAGCTCTTCACGGGTATTTGAAGAAGTTTTATAAACTTTATTTTTGAGAGTGCCCCATACATAATAATCGAGGGGTGTTAAGTCAGGTGACCTAGGAGGCCACCTGATATGACCTTGATTTGCGATAAGGCGTTCACCATGCAAGTTGTTTAAATATTCCATCACTCTTCTGGAATTATGTGGGGGAGCACCATCTTGTTGGAAAAACAGATTTTGTAAATAGGCAAGAGGAAGTAAGTCAAGAAATTCTGCTGTCTGGTTTTGTAAAAAGAATAAATATCGTTCGCCAGTAAGTGTTCCATCAAAAAATATGGGTCCAATTATTCGATCTCCAAGTACTCCAAGCCAACAGTTAAACCCAAATCTTTCCTGAATATTCCCCCGCCCTACCAACCTCGGATTTTCTTGAGCCCAGTACCTAGTATTATTTCTGTTAAACATACCTTGGTTTACGAACCAATCTACTTTCATCTGAATATAAAATATGAAAAGGAAAACCTGGGTTTTGTTGTACTGCATTTATGAACCAGTTGCAATATACTAGCCTCCGGTCGTTATCATCTCCGTAAAGATGTTGGTGTATGTGGTATTTATAAGGCCGAAACTTATGTTTCTTTAAAATTCTGCAAACCGAAAACTGACTAATGTCGCATTCCATTGACAATTCCCTTGTTGATGTTGTTGGGTGTACCATCACAAATCCTAATACATCAATTTCTTTGTCCTCACTTACAATAAATGTTTGATGGTCATCTTGTTGATTGGGTTCGTTTCTTAATTCTTGTTCCACTCTGGCAAACAAGTGTCTGCTTGGATGACGTCTGTTGGGATATCGATGCTGATACAGTTCTGCAGCTGCAGTTGAATTTTTGAGACGCTCTCCATATATCAGTAACATATCGACCTTTTCATTTCTACCAAAATTATTCATTTTCTTTAATTTTTACTCAAAGAGATTTCCGCAACGCTTTATTTTGTATCTGTCTGACAGCTGATATTGTTTTATTACATTCAATGGCTACTATGATTTTTTCAATGTTATTAGGTTACCAGATTTACACAGAAATGTGCCATTTTAGTTTCCAAAGCCCACTAATCTATTATCTATTAGCCGCATGTTTCTAAAAGCTTGGTTGCATTGTATTTTGGCTGAAATCTCAAATATTTCTGAGCGGATTTTCAAAATTTTGGTATCATTAGATTCGTATGAAAATGAGGTATTTAAAAATGTTGGTGAACGATTAAATTCCCATTTAAAAAAACCGAGTTAGTGGGTAAAAATCACATTTAAAAATTTTAAACGCCCTTCCAAAAATGTAGGGTGTTCCATTTAAAAATCGAAAGTTGTGGAAATTTCCGGTCAAACCGGATGTGCACCAAACTTGATTTTTTATTGAAAAGATGGCATTTTAGTCGTGTAATAAGGCCTCCAAATTTCAATTTTCTATTCCAAATATTTTAGGAAATATCGGAGCGAGCGCAATTCGTGACTCACCCGGTATATCATCCCCATATCTTAAGACTGCAAAATAGACTTGTCGTCAAAAAGTCGTGGATGGGGGTGATTGTTAATAAATGTGTTAACTAACAAAATTTAGGTAAATTTAAAAAAACAATATGTATTACTTCCACATCCACATAGTGGATTGGAAGTATGGTAATCGTATTTTCTTGAAATAGGTTTGTTTAGAATGTCATGAAACGTCGAGATTTTAAATTTGAGCGAAAAAAATTTTCTGTCTGTCGGTCTGTCGGTCTTTCTATAACTTTTTTGCCCGCACGCTTTCTCCGGAACGGTTTAGATATTGACTTTAAATTTAGTACACGTATATAATATAACGAGATCTGGGACTGGATTGTTTTTTGAACATATTCGGTGAAGGGTTGGGGGTTAAATAGGGGTAAATAAGGTGTATATGTACTAGAAGTCAAGGCCTCAACATTTTTTATAATATTTGATGATGATTACGTTGAAGGGATGGGGATGTAAGTATAGGTAAATATGGGAAAATGAGTAAAGCAAGCCGTGTAGAATACAAAAAATTGAGTTTTGGTGCGTATACTAGAAGCCAAGCCCTCAGATTTCTTTATAATATTTTTCAACCCCACCAACACTCCATTAATAAAGGGGTTGATGAAATAAATTTGAGATATTCACTTGAAATTTGGTACACGTATGTATTTTTTGTTAAATCGGTGGAGGTGTAATTGGGAAAAATCAGTACAGCAAACTAGTAAGATTCCAGATACTTCATTTTTGGTGTATGTGCTAGAAACCAATGCCTTAATTTTTAACATTGAAAATGTTTAACAAATCGAAGATGTAATAGTAGCGATTTGTGTAACGCTTGGATATTCGGCTGCCTTTTAGGACACGAAAGCGTTCGGTGCTGTTACATCGCATACTTTTTGAAACATCCAAATTTTATTTTGAATTTGATAGATCTTGATACCTAGAATCATATTTTTGCATGTTTATGTCTCAACGCCGACGGACGACTATGGTGGTTTTTGTAAAACTTGTGTATTTAATCAATTTTGACACCTAGATTCATATTCTTGCATTTTTACGTCTCGAAGCTGACCGACGCCTAGCGTCGTTTTTGTAGAACTTGTGTATTTGATAAATTTTGGCATTTAAATTTATGTTCTTGCATTTTTACGTCTCGACACCGACCGATACATTTTAATACTTGGATTCATATTCTTCCATTTTTTTCGGCTCGACGCCGGCCGACGCCTAGCCTCGATTTGTAAAACTTGTGTATTTAATCAATTTTAATACCTCAATTTATGTTCTTGTATTTTTGCACTTAACGCCGACCGACGCCTAGTATCGATTTTGTAAAACTTGTGTATTTGATAAATTTTGATACCTAGATTCACATTGTATTTTTATGTCGCGATGCCGACCGCCACCTGGCGTTGTTTTTGTAAAACTTCTGAATTTGATAAATTTTAATATCTAAATTCATGTCTGTGCCCTTTTACGTCTCGACGCTGACCGACAACTAGCGTCGTTTTTATATAACTTGTATTTGATACATCTTAATATTATAGTTCTCTTCATATACTTAAGGCACATAAAAAGTGTCGGCGCCTTTGACTTTGTAGTAAAGATCAAATGCCCCGACATTTTTTATTTGCTTTAAATATATGAAGAGAACTATACCTAGATACATATTTCTGCATTTTTACGTCACGACCCCTAGCGACGTACAGCATCAATTTTGTAAAATTTGTGTATTTGACCGGTTTTGATTCCTAAATTCATATTCTTGCTTATTTACGTCCGACGCGACGTTTCGTTTTTGTAAAACTTGTGTATTTGATAAATTTTGATCCCTAAATTAATGTTCTCGCATTTTTACGAAACCCATTTTTTTGTGGAATATTAATGTAAATCGTATTACAATAGGCGGGTTCGGTAATTTTCAATTTTTGCTTAAATCGTTAGAAACCATGTAAAAAAACAACCATATAAAATTTAAAAATTAAGTGTCCAAAAATAAAGGTTTTATTGATACTTGAAAATCTTCCCGTCGCCGCGAGGCTAGAAACGTACCTGTGCGTGAGGCTACGGCGGTGACGTCAGTGGCCCGACAGCGCTGAGCGCTCTCCATAATCTTCTCTTCCTGATCTGTAAAAAGTGGGTACGTAGTGTAAATTTATTTGCAATTATTCAAAGAGCTTTCGCAGCTCACACTATATTATATGTAATATACCTACTGTTAGCAATTAATGCTTTTCATATAAGTTTATCTTCAATTTTATTAAGTAGTTTTTAATATACACAAATCGCCCAAATCGGTATAGTTTACCTCATATTTACTTGTCACATAAAAAAATTCCCCATCAATGGAGTCCCCGCGACGCCGGTGGTTAATTAAGTCTGCTTTGTACATGCGGCATTTTTTATTTTTATATCTAATAAATACAAGGTAAACTTATATAAATATGTATTAATTATAATGCTTAAACGTGGGAGCATGAAAGCGTCGACTTATATTTGTCCGTTGCTTGTACCTCTGCCTATTTTCATTCTAACATATAAATAAATTAATAATTGAATAAATAAATAAATAAAGTTACCTGATTGCTTGTTTTATATACGTATTCAAATGTTAGTTTATTTAAATTTTACCGAAACGTCACTAAATAATAAATACAAATACAATACAAATAAAAAATATGCCGCAAGTATGGTATGTACTTACGGTATTTAGCGCCACTGCTTTGAGCTTGATTTAGGTTCGCATTACTTGTCAAAAAATCAATCATCTGCACATTTAAATGGGGTAAGTATCGGAAATCGGCTTTCTGGTACCCCGCCCGGTTGCATTGTACGACTAGGACTTTAAGAAACACCACCGATAAATGTCACAAAACTTAAATATTATAGTGATTCGCTGCTTGCGCTATGCTGGATACGTGCGCGTAGGGTGGAGCCGGAGCTTATATCAGGCCACTGACGTCAATCCCGTTATGGGCTCCACCATTATCACGGAACTTTAATTTGGCAATTGCAGGCGCTGCAATTTTTTTTTCTCATTTTTTTTTTCACATACGTGTTTTGTTGACTATTTAACTTCACATCTGCCAAGAAAATTTTTTTTTTTCTTTTATGACCGAACCCGCCTATTACTCCGAGTTGTGCAACTTTTTAAATTTTTTATTCGCATCTTAATAAAAGTTTGAAAATTTCTAAAACCTTTCTTTATTTCCATCCCCTGTATATTTTACATATTTTGTAAATGTCATGTCAGGTTTGAAAATTAGCCAAGTTCATTTTCAATATCTTAACGAAGCTTGCTAAATTGCAACTTCTGTAATTTTTTTATGGCATCTGCCCCAAATATTATTTAAATTCTATGACCAATTACTTCCGCATACTAAAGTGCAAATATAGTCAAGAAGTTTACCTCTAAAGAAACTTGGAATAAAAATCTGGATGTGGAAGTAGTGATTCCTTAGCCAGTGGTTTTTTATATAATTTAACGAAAAATAACAACTTTTTACTCTTGTAAAATTTTCGAAAAAAAATGCATATTTTCCGAGATATGGCGGTTAGAATTTTTCTAAAAAGGAGGGAGGAGGAATAAAAAGTGCGAGAAAAAAATTCAAAAAAATTTTGGTAAATATGTTATTAATATACAAGACCTTTTTCCTCTATGACTTTTTTCTAAAGTGCACTCTGTCTGTTTTTCCGGAAAAACACGAAAAAAAGACCCTTATCGTAAAATGGAAAATCTCGTAAACTATGAAATTTAGAAATGTCGAAAAATTCAGATGTATAGATTAATATATTCTTTGAAATTGTGGTCTCTTGTAATTTTTTTGTAACATGCATATCTTTCGAATTTTCAACTGTTTTTCACGATCAAATTCACATTTTTGATCGTAAAGAACACTGAAAATATGCACGTTACAAACGATTACAAAAGACCTTTAAAAGAATATGTTAACCTATACGTCCGAATTTTTCGAGATTTTTAAATTTTGCAGTTTACGAGATTTTCCATTTTCCAATAAGGATCTTTTTTTCGTGTTTTTCCGGAAGAACTTGGACAGAGTACACTTCAGGAAGTCATAGAGGAAAGAAAATCTTGTGTTTTAATAATACATCCGCCAGAATTTTTCTGGATTTTTTCTCGCACTTTCTGTTCCCCCTCCCTCCGTTTTAGAAAAATTCTAACTGCCATATCTCGGAAAATACGCATATTTTCGAAAATTTTAGAAGAGTAAAAAGTTTTATTTTTCATAAAATTATATAAAAATACATTTTGTTTTTTTAAAATTTACCTAAATTTTGCTAGTTAACAAATTTTTTTTAAATCACCCTGAGCCATCCCCTACACACACGATTATTTGACGACCAGTCTATTTTGCAATCTTAAGGTATGGGGAATGATTTATAGTGGGTCTTACATTTTAGCAACAAAGTGCAAACGAGAATCTTTTCCAGAAGGCTTTTGCGAGCTGGAAAACTCTACTATTTGAATCAATTAGCGTATAGATAAGTATTCGCGAATTGTACGTGAAATTTCTCCGCACTTAAAATTTTTTTATGCAATAACAGTAGAAATTTAGAAGTATTGTCTTTGGTCAATAAATAGTTACTCGGTACAGTGATAAATTTAAAAAAATTACTCTGTTTTGCTTGTGTTAAGATAGGAGTAATGTCTTATATATTTGTGGAGCATTGTCCAATTCGATATTCTATGACATGCTGACAATATTAAGTTCGACTCTGTCGTGGGTAGGGTTTACATACCTGCTGTATAATTTATCTTAGACTTACTCTGGGTATAAAAAATGTCGGCGCCTTTCATAGTGCGGTAAAGAACAAGGATTCCGACATTTCTTATACCGACAATGAGTTTGGGATAAAGTATAATCCTAAAATAATTTCGGTAGGGGGAAGTCGGGTACCTATCAAAATAATTTGAAATTATAATTGAAACTGATTATGTGTTTCCGTTAATTTCTTATTTTAATTATGCCAGAACATACTTTATATGAGAGCAATGTTGTTCTATGTATTAAGTAACACATTATATTTGTGATTTACCATTTTCTACGAATATATAGCATGCCCTGCTCTCCCATCTCTACCTAAGCGGCAAAGCTTTGAGGTTTTTATGCGCCTTAAATATACAGGGTGTAATTAGTTTCATGTCATTAAAAAAAACTGGTGGTAGCGAACGACAAGACAAACAAAAAAACCTTATATAACATGGGGCCTAAAGCTCATAGTTTTGGAGAAAAAAAATAAACAAAAATTTCGCAAATTTTCAATAAAATTTTTTGAGAACTGCTGGAATATTGAGGTAGGTTTAGATCTAGATCTGATCTGAAGAAAACTATAAATCTCCCTTGTGCAATATTTTAGTTACTGTGGGTGTTTCGTTATGTACACACATCCAACCCGCTGTTCGTTGTTTTTGTTATTTTTCAATTCGCGTCATTGTGTATTTATAGTTAAGATTTATTTTATTGACTTGCCGTTCAAGTTGTCAAATTCTTGATTACGTACAGACACAACTTACTTATTCGTTTTTTTTGCATTCCTTTTTGGCTATTGTACCAAGTTTTCATTTTATTTTTTTTTATTGACAACGTTAGTTGATAGCTTAGTGTTTAGTGTTGAACGAAGTGCTTATGTCCTTAATTCGACGTACCCAACTGTGTATTGATACAGATGCAGAGATTTTGAATAATTTAGGTAGGTAGTAAGCTTTTAACCCAGGACACTCATTTATGTTACAAATGTTAATAAACCACATTTAAATTTTCTAAATTGTAAACAATCCAATATTTTGTTCCAAAATAAAAAACCCACAATATGTAAGGAAATGTTCTGTTTAAACCTCTATGGCCATTATTTGCTTGCAATTGTGCACGAAGAGAGAACGAATTATTTACCTCTTTATACTTGCCTCAGTTCAGTTGAGGCGGTCCATCATCCTCCTTTGACACCGCAGACCACTGACAGTGCCGGCGAGCACTTTTTTATGACAATTTAAAAGTTCTATAATTGGGAACTACAAGTCCGTTGACCAAGAAAAGCAGTGGTTCTCAATAGTTGTCTACCATAATATTAAAAATATTGACCTAGATCAGTTTTTTTCAAAGGGCCCCTAGAGGGAAAAGTCATAAAGGTTTTTTGTTTGTCTAGTCGGTCCCCATTATCAGTTTTTTTAAATGACCTGAAACTGATTACACCCTGTATGTAGAGAACTATACACGCCAATAATATAAGTTGCAAAGGCGCCAGATAGGTCTTGTTCTGTCGCCAATTCTCGATACTCTATAGGGAATACGTGACGCGACGTGTGCTGAAAGAAAGACTGAGTGGCTATAGGAGGAACTAAGATTTCTAACTAAAAATTTGCAAAAGACGTAATACATCCGATTTCATACTTCTAGACTATAATAGCATACTACCTGAGAAAATGAATCTTAGTAAAATGACATATATCGCGACGTTTTTGGTTCTCCATCTATTTGCAGACAAGACCACCTTAGTTACAACAAGCGAAAATGATCTCATACTCTTGACAACACTTTCAGACAATAAGCTCTGACTACGATTTAGAAGTAAATTATAACTAAACGAAAATTTTGATTGTAGACCAAGAAAGTAAAAACCACCCAGACGCGTTTATGATATATGATTCTGAATAGTAAACCAATACTGATGGATGGGATTTGTCAATTGAGCTTTTGGTATGACGAAAATGTCACGAAATGCATGAAAATCTAACTTGCTAACGCCTTAGTTTTTCCCATCTTTATTTGTGTCTGTAAGAGATGGACTGTGAGGGAGACAGAGAGAACACGTATTGATGTTTTCGAGGTGTAGGTCTGCAAGAGTTTGTTACGCATTCCCTGGATACCCCATCGCACCAACAGCTTGATTCTTATACATCCCAAAGCGACTTTCGACTCCAACGTCGTATTCTCCAGAATCATTTCCGTTTTGAGCCACATCAACCAAATAAGTTCTAGATAGAATGGGTAATAGTTCAGGTAAAACCAGATAGCAGGAAACGAAGAAGACGTCGTCCACAACGGTGGGTTAATGTCACCAAGTAGCTGATGAGAAAGAGCTTTATTTAGTAAGGATGTGCTCCTAACAGACAACCGCAACATACGTGCCATACGGCGAAGGGAAGCCAACTAGAATAATGTATAGACCACAAAATTGAAAATAGGAGTTCAATATAAGTTTCAATATAAGAATTACGATATGCCTCTTTTTAGAAAAGATTACACAAAATAGTTAAAACTTAAATAAATAAATAAATCTGACCACGTCACTACTTAAAAAATAAATCTTTTCATTGCAGTGTAGTTGGCGCATTTCTATGATTGTTACAGTCTCTTAAAAATACACTCGCAACGTTCCTACTGGGTCCTAAGAATTAACTCTAAAGTGCGAAGTGAATAAGACTTGCTGCAGTGAAAGTATATTAGTTACAGATACCTACAACAATAAATACTACATTGCATCATTTAAAATTCGTTAATTTGTTGACGTCGTAATATTATGACTAGATACCAACTGGAGTATCAATTTTTGAATAAGAACACCGACTATTCATTTGTATCACAAATAGTATCTAACCAGTAATAGTGCATTTTTAAACTATTTCAAAAAAATTAAAGAAGGATAAGATTTTATCAATTCGAATCATGTTTTTTACTCTGCTACTAGTTCTATAAACTATTTTTAAAACTCTAGAGTATTACCGGGGGATGGCCTCATGTAGTGTCATCTACGTCTGATGTACAGTGTAGTAAAAATAGTCTCAAATTCACAATATAAAGAAAAAAATTAGGGAATCAATGAAACTTTAGTCAAATTATCGTTTAGTAAGTCGACAAAAAGAAATGCGTTTTTGAGATATTTTGAAAAACATTAACAAACAATTTTTAAAGCTTATAAAATGTCCATTATTTTGAGACTTATCACATCCGTTTTGGATAAAAATTTACCAAGATACAAAGTTTTAAGCTTATGGCTCTTTTTCACCCCGTTAAATTGTTACTCTAGAATAATGCGATCTATATTAAAAATGGATCATTAAAGCTGAAAGCATCTATAGCATTCTTTTGAGGTAGATAGTTTAACCGAAATGAAGCAAAAAGTTCTCAAGAACTGCATGTACATGAAAATTTAATGAAGAAAATAATGAGACGTTTTTCATTGCCTTTTCGTTAAAGCAGTTATTTATGTGGTACATGCAGTTTTTTTAATATATTTTTTTATCGAAATGAGAGTGATTTAATCTGTACAATATACAGGGTGTAATTAGTTTCATGTCATTAAAAAAAATGGTGGTAGGCAAGGACAAGACAAACAAAAAAATCTTATGTAACATGGGGTCTAAAGCTCATAGTTTTGGAGAAAAAAATAAACAAAAATTTCCAAAATACTTAATAACCTAGTTTGAGAACTGCTGGCATATTGGGGTAGGTTTCATTGCCTCGCGTCTTGTCGCACGAGATACTCTGACATTCCTGCAAATAAGTATGCCGACAAAGCAGTTAAAAGCGACCGACAGAGGACATCGTCATGTTTTTTGCTTCTTCGCGGCCAATTATCCTATTAGACGTGCTATCTCTCGCTTGTAATATTCTCAAGTAATAATTTCAGTTTTGTCCTTACTTGGTAAAGAACGTACGCATGACGCGACGTACCCGTTCCTTGGTTTTGTCTGTTGCTTTTCTTTTTGAATATTGTGCCACTTATGTTAAGATTTATTTTATTGACTTATCGTTCAAGTCGTTAGTACTTGGTTACGTAAGACACTACTTCTCGTTCGTGCTTTTTGTGTTACTTTTTGAATTTTGGACCAAGTTTTTCTTTTTGTTTTCCTTATTGATAACGTTAATTCACAGTTTAGTGTGGTGTTTTAAAACGCAGATTTTGGACATTATGGGAGATTACACTTATCCAGAGCTCGCGGATATGGACTTGGTACATGGAGAAAGTGGTGGAAATGCAGCTGGTGCGGAAGAGCTTTAGAACAATTGCAACGACGTATTTTAATGTGCATAGAAACCTTAAAAAATGATCCTAATTTACCAAATGTGTTGAATTGAGTAAGTATGTTATTAGTTCGACGTACCGAAATGTGTATACGTGGAGATGGAGGTCATTTCGAACAATTTTTGTAAAAAATTCAAAAGAATTGTTCAGTTATTGGGTGTTACCTATTGGGCATTAAAGGAATGATTATTATCATTAGTATTCGTTGTCTTGTTTTTATCTGTTTATTATTATTTACATTGATTTTCATAGAGACCAAAGACTTGACTTTTACTTTTCGATGCCTGATTGGGAACAATTATGCGCTCAATTCGTTAAAAAAATCATATTTTTTCATAACTTAAAATACACAACTATTTTCTGTTATCATATCTCGGACGTCTAACTGTTCGTTTTCCAATTTCACAATTACTAACTTTTTAAGCTTTTAACACAATGTTACAAATGTTAATAAACCGCTTATAAATTTTATAAATTCTGATAAACGACAATAAAAGCTAATTGTAACTTTGTTCCAAATTAAAAAACACATGTAAACAAATCCTATTTAAACCCCTGCGGCCATGCTATGCTTGCGTTGTGCCGAAAGATAAGGAATTATTTACATTTTCATAATTAGTGGTATAAAAAGTTCGATACAAATAATCCCATCAAAGTGCCGCACTTCTACCGACGGGAACCCAAGTTGGGTATTACAGTTTTTTATTATTTCTAGTATTCGGAACTATAACATCCATTGACCCTGAAAAACAGTGGTTCTCAAATATTTCCTACCATAACATTAAAAATGTAAACCCAGGTCAGTTTATTTCAAAGTGCCTCTAGAGAAAAAGGTCATATAGGTTTTCTGTTTGTCTAGTCGGTCCCTATTACCAGCTTTTTTTAATGACATGAAACTAATTACACCCTGTATACGAATTATAATCTAGCCCTACACGTTCAGTTACTAAAATACACAAATATTAAAACAGATTTTGAAACCGGTTTCGAACCACAAATTCATCGAGAATTTTTACTTAAAGTGCATCCATGCATTTTAATTTATGAGTCCTTATTTCAATCAATTCCGTCTACTATTGATTTTTTTAAATTTTAAACACCTTTATCTCTTCAATCTTGATACGCAAAATTAATATGTTATTTTGCTAAAGTCATTCTTAGTCCTTGGTTGGAAGTCTCCATCGTCTCTTAAATGCCATGCAACCGATATAAAAGCTCGTTCATTAGAAACAGGCATATTACGTATTCGTTCATGGTAAAGTAAATGAGCCTGATGTGCATTTTCCCCGGCCGGATCATAACAAAGCACAATGTTTGTCCACTCAATATTTGTAAAACAATAATTTTGATAAATGAAAATTTTTGCGGATAATAGAAAGACGTGAATATTCATAGATCTGAATAAATTGATATGTTTCTAAAATATCATGTGTTGTTATCACACGAAGTGCACAATTTGTGTCGATTTAAACATCAACTGATTAGAGTAAAATTAGAACCTACATGTGTTATGATAGTATCTCATTGTATTTTCAGATTCACTATGTCTGACCGCCAGTGGGTAACCGATCCAGATAATTACGTATGCACGCTCTCTGCAGAAACCCAATCCATAGCCAAGGAGGAGCTGCGCGAAGACGAAAATAGTCGTCAAACCGCGTTGGCCTCTATGCGGGAATGGATTTTGCAAAACCCTAAAATTAAGAATTGTCGGTTGGGTAAGTTATCATATTAAAATAGGCATTGCATCATTGCTGAAATTGTCAGTCGAATTTTTTTAACGCGTTTAAGTTTTAATAATAGTGAAATATTATGTTTTCTACTTTTACTGTAGCATACTATAATAATAATGTATTATGTAGGTACATATTACACAGCCACACACAAAAAAAGTTCTCTACCAGTGACATGAGTATATAGATTTTGTGTATTTTTTAATGCTGAATCCGAATCCGCAGCCCATAAACCGATCTCTAGGTAATTTTTTAGTAAAACTCAAAAGCATCCCCTAAAATAGAGTGAAATAGTGAGGATAAGATAAATACTTTGAGAAAACATTTTTCTATTTAATATTTTTGCCTGAATTTTGTTACCGCGGGTTTTTGGGATCGCTGATTACGAATCTGAATTCCGAATCCGAAAATTCCTAAATAAAACATGGCGGATCCAATGTGGCGGATGTAAAAATCGGAAAAGCATTCAAGATTTGAAGATTGTGGCTGAAACTTATTACTCGGGGGTTTTCTAAGTCTCTAATCACGATATATTCGGAAATTCTTAAATCCAAAATGGCGAACGCATTATGGCGAATTGAAATGTACCATAGATATTGATATTTACCACCCAAAGGAATACGTTATGAATGTTTGAAAAATTGAGTCATTTAAGTAAAAGAAGGCAAGTGTCTAAAAATGGGAAACAAAGAATGTATTCTTTTTTTTTACATCACGACCATATTACTGGATCTTCAGTTTGATTTTGATGAGGGGCAAAAGCAAATTCATGAACAAAATATAGGTTGTCTATCGATACGCTAACTGTAGCGTTAGAAGCGAGGGTTTCACCATACGTCGCGTCGTCAGGCTGTGTGAGGATGTTCAGAGGAATCAACAGACGATGTGTGTTTGTAGAGATTTAAACATTAAGGATTAATTTTAATATGTAGTACGATGTTGAATTTAATAACATCTCTAATTCGATGATAAGCCGCTCATGACCAACGAGCCTGACTACTTGCTCAAGATAAATACGCCTAACAACATTTATAAGTACATATTGGTTATTTAGATCTGAGGGCTTCTCTTTCAATATACAGGGTGGGGCAATAGTGCGTCGGACCTCGATATCTCAAGTTCTATGATAGCTAGAAATTTAAGAAAAAATTGCAAGTAAACTAGATAAAAAAGTCTGTAACCGGAAATTATTTTCGAATATACAGGGCGAGCCAAGACGAAATTACAGGACCAAGTGTCTTTTTTTTAATGGAATGCTATGTATTATCAGTACATTTTTTGAAGCCCCTTTCTAGCCTCTACTCATTCCTATATTATCATTGAATATCTCCCAACCAACTGGATGTAATGAATTTTTTTGTTGAAATAATGGATCTCCAGATGGATATTAAAAAAATCACCTCTGTCACAATTATGGGTTTTAAGAAAATCGTATGTGAACACCAGCTACGAGACATCTAATTAATGTTTTTGAATAATTTTCATTTCCTAAAACTGTAAGGTGGCCAAAAATTATTTTTCAATTAAGAACTTTTTAAATTGAATTTTCTCATTTTCTTCAAATGGAACACCCTGCATATTTTTCAACGATGTGATGTAGAAATGAAAAACGAACATTTTTTTGTAAGTACTTCCCTATGGCTAACTGCATTTTCGTTTCATAAATAAATAAGTGTCAAATTCAAGAACGAACTTAAAAAAAGAGGTTCCCTCAAATAATTCATTAGAAAAATTTATAATAGGTGTTCAACGTGTTGCCCATTTCGATTGACACACGTCTTTTGAATTTTGAAATGAGGCCATTTAGGGAGACCATTTCTTCCAATCCATTGAAATGGATGCCGTTTTCGTTATTCGACAAGCAATAAAACCTCAGTTTGATATAAATTGTCGTATACAACGGAGCATTTATCACACTTATCGGTCGTTAGTTACAATTTGTACTGAATTTAAAATATTTGGAATTTTACAATATGAATTTTAATAAAGCGGAACTTGTAGACATGACTTTTCTTTTGGGTGAGTCAGACAAAAATTGTTTACTTGCCAATAGAATTTATCGCCAACGTTATCCTGAAAGAAGAATTCCTGATGTTAGCAACTTCCAAAACCTTCTCGATAGATTTCTAGAAACTGGAAATGTCGAATATAAAAAAAGTGAAAGAATAAAACATGTTGTCAACGAAGAAAATGAGTTTTCTGTGGTGCTGGCAACGGTTGAGAATTTCCATATTAGTCAAAGAGAAGTGAGCTCATTAGTAGGAATTAGTAGACGGTCTGTGGGTCGAATCTTAAATAAATAAATAAATAAATATAAATAAATAATCTTTATTAATAGCACAATGCTAACAAAGTGGCAATAAATATTTGTTTACCTATAAGCTAGTTTAAAAATCATAAGTTGTTAAATTACCTAAGTTACCTATTTATTACTTAATTAAATATTTACATTCAGTCTTCTATGTTTTTTACAATTTACTTTAAATTTGTCAACACTACTACAGTTTTTTATATGCAATGGCAAATCATTATATTGTTTCAACTCCTTATGATATAAATTATTCTGACTATATGTGTTATTTACAGTTCCAATATAAAAATTTTCTCTTGATCGTGTGTTATGTTTATGTATATCTTTAACAAGAGTACAGTAATCATATAAATGTTGTGGTAGCTTACTTTATATATAAATGTCATAGTATTAAGCATAATTGTTTGCCTTACACTCAAAAAATTAGCAGTATCTAGCATCACTTTTATTCCTGTGTATTTGTTACAACCCAAGATAACACGTAGAATTTGATTTTGTTTTTTTTCAGTATGTTTATTTCTAAATTATTCAGTAGAAACAAAATTGTCGAGCAAAAATTTAAATGTGGTAGGATTATTGTTTTTTATGTTGTTGTTTTAGACCATATCGAGAGATCCTTACCGATTCTTCCTAATAAGTTGGCTTTTCTTGCTATTTTGTTAGTAATGTATGTAGCATGATTTGAAAATGATAAATTGTCATCTATTATTACTCCTAAATATTTGATTTCGCTAACTTGTTCTATTTTACTATTTCCTATCAATACGTTTTGATGATGTGTTGTATTTGCTACATTGTATTTACTTTTTATTATCATTAATTTAGTCTTGTCTAAGTTTAATTTTAAACTATTATTGTTTAGCCAAAGTTCAAGATTTTTTAATTCGTTGTTTAATATATCGATTATCATATTAACATTATCACCTATAACATATACCAGAGTATCATCTGTAAAAAGTTGAATTTTACTTTTTTTTTAAACTTTCACTATGTCATTTATATATACTACAAATAAGTTCGGACCTAGAACAGTTCCTTGTGGTACCCCATATATAGTTTGCCTTGGTGAAAACAAATAAGTTGCATGCATATCATATTCAAATGCACCAGGAAATATCTGATGACGATTTTCAAAAGCACCTACAATTTTGTAATTGGACCAGAGGTAAAATGCAAGATGATGTCAACTTCTTCAATAATGAGACAACTTTTTCATAAAAATGAATTTGTTAATAGGCACAATTTCCATTAATATGCTTCGGAAAATTCTCACTTTTTTATGCCAGTTGATAACCAACGCAGATGGCCTATAAACGTTTGGGGAGGAACTATCGGAGAACATGTAATAGGGCCACATTTCTTTGATGGTACATTGACTGGAGCTATTTATTTTCATTTGTTGAAAAACTATCTGCCACAATTATTGGTAAATCTCCCTGAAAGAATTCGAAATAGGATGTGGTTTCAGCAAGATGGTGCTCCACCACATTATTTGAATGCACTTAGAAACCATTTAAATAATACATACCCTCATCAATGGATTGAAAGAAATGGACCCACTAAATGGCCTGCTAGATCCCCAGATCGTACGAAAATGGATTTTTTTAATGGGGATACGTGAAGGAAATTGTTTATAGAGATACACCAACAACAGTACAAAATATGAAGTAAAGAATAACAACTGCCATTAGATCTATTACACCGGCAGTTTTAGGAACAGTGGGAACCTCATTTCAAAAGCGCATAGAGATGTGTGTCAATCAAAATGGGCAACATGTGGAACATTTATTATAATTTCTTCTACTGAGTTATTTGAAGAAACCTCTTTTTTTAAGTTTATTTTTAAATTTTGTAATTATCGCTCAATAAAATGAAATTGGTTGCAATTAACCATAGGGAAGTATGTACAAGAAATGTTCGTTTTTCATTTCTACATCATATCGTTGAAAAACAGGGTGTTCCATTTGAAAAAATTGAGAAAATTCAATTTAAAAAGTTCTTAATTGAAAAATAATTTTTGGCCACCCTGTACAGTATTAAGAAATGAAAATGATTCAAAAACATTAATTAGATGTCTCGTAACTGGTATTCACATAAGTTTTCTTAAAACCCATAATTGTGACTGTGGTGATTTTTTAATATCCATCTACAGATTGCATTATTTTAACAAATAAATTCATTACATCCAAGTGTTTGGAAGATATTCAATGCTAATATGGGAATGAATAGAGCCTAGAAAGAGGCTTCAAAAAATGTACTGATATACATAGCATTCCATTTTAAAAAAGGGCACTTAGTCCTGTAATTTCGTCTTGGCTCGCCCTGTATGTTCTAAAATAATTTCCAGTTATAGACTTTTTCATCTAGTTAACTTGCAATTTTTTTAAAAATTTCTGGCCATCGTAGAACTCGAGATATCGAGGTCCGACGCACTATTGTCCCACCCTGTATATTGTTTCTAAATTCTTTTCTTTCTAAAGAATCATATAATTTGTCATTTTTATCAGGTATTTTAGGTCTTGATCCACTGTGGTGCGACAGAGAATAACTAACTTTGAAAAATAACATTAACCTTCATTGTCACATTTATAAAAAAATATTATTATTATTTTGTAGATGCCCGTTTTTTATTACGCTTCTTACGTTTCAAAAAATTCCACGTTACTCTGGCACAAGAAGCTTTGGAAAGATATGTTCTTTTGCGACAGACATTTGGGGTAGCATTCAATTGTTTGGACATCACTATACCAATGATGGAAGATCTTACCAACCTTGGATACTTATTTCCTTGTCCTAAACGCGACAGTAAGGGGCGACGAGTTATCATAGCAAGACCAGGTAAGAAATTAAATTAATGTTTAATATGAAAATGACTTTTAAGGTTATCTAATGTGAACATATAGTCAAGTCACTGAAGGTTTTCACTTCTTAATTTCTCAGCAACAGCTCCGATTTTGATTATTCTTTTTTAACTGTGTTCTTTAATATTAATCAAAATCAGAAACATCCCAAGTGGCACAAATAATTATTTATATTGTTTAAACAATAATAACAGCATGTACAGGAAAAAATATTTAGAAATTTTTTTATAAAACATTGAGTTATTTTTATTGTTGGGTTAATAATTATCTATATTGTTTAAACAATAATAACAACTTTTACGGGATAAATTAATTTGTTTATGTTTTTTCGCTATATTTATAGAAAAGTGAGTTTAGTCCAGTTTTTGACGTTTTTTCGCTCAGAATTCTTTCGGGAAAAACCGATTGACGTGAAATTTGGACAGTAAGTAGGGAATGGACCAAAGGAACAAAGTCTACATAGTGCCGATGTGTGCTTTTACCCTGGGGGTGGATGCCACCCCTTCTCGGGGGTGGAAATTATTAAACTCCAAATAATTAGAAGTAGATAGAGCGAAGAATTCTAAGCAAAAAATGTTCTATGGAGTTTTTTTGATAAATCAATATTTTTCGAGATATTCGCGATTGCAAATGTTGATTTTTCATCTAAAAAATGCATGTTTTAGAGTGATTTTTCACGGATAACTCGAGCACCTTACGTTTTATAAAAAAAATCATTAGAAGCAAAAATAAAGCTTATAAAATTAAAAATCGACTGCTTTTTTTTTATTTCAGTAGATGCAATACGAACCGAGTTGTGGCTCGTCGAAGGTGACTGTTTTTTCGCCGAAAACTGAATTCGAAATTTCAACTTTAAATAACGAAATAAAATAAGTAAAACTAAAATTTTAAGTTAAACGATTTTATTGTAAAGAAACATATCGATGCAGATAATGTACTAAAAGCAAAAAAATAATTAGGTAGGTATCAGGATAGGTACCAGTCATCACACCACTCTCCTCATCAATCTAAAGCATTGATCAGACTAAAATAATATCGTGGTGCGAGTCAACTTATGCAAAATGTGCGTAAAAGTAAATCCGTCACTATCATCATGTGACATCGCAGAACGATCATTTACATATTTACTCAGGTTACCCTACGCCCCACGATTTTATTTTAGTCTGATCCATGCTCTAGATTGATGAGGAGAGTGGTGTGATGACTGGTACCTACCTAATTATTTTTTAGCTTTTAGTACATTATCTGCATCATTATTATTCTGTTTCTTTACAATAAAACCGTTAGTTATTTTATTTTCAAGCTTTTAATTTTTTTTTAGTTACTTCATTTTTCTCTAAAGTGTACTGTGTTCTACTTGTCAAGCCCTTTCATTTGATGCCCATATTGAGGGGATTGAAGAATTAAAGTAATCCGTCATTTTGTGGTGGCGGCCATCTTGGATTTTGATTTTTTTTTCATTGTGCACTGTATTCTACTAATTAATTGATACCCGTATTGTGGGGGGTTGAAAAAAAAATGTAATCCGTCATTATGGGGCGGCGGCCATCTTGGATTTACAATGATAATAAATGTTCATAATTGTATTGTCATCGGAACTAAAGGTGTGTACCAAATTTCAGATCAATCGGTCAACAGGAAGTGGGTAAAATTTCAATTACAAAATTTGACCCACACAAGACAGAAAAAAGTAAAAAATAAAACCGTTTAAAAACGACGAATTTTTGGAGGAAAACTTGTTTCTAATGTACTTGAAAAAACCTTTAAGACAGGCTTTGGTAAAAGTCGTTAGCATGAAAACTTACGGAGTGATGATGAAAATAAAATGGTTGTCTCGTTTTTTTTTTTCGGAAAAAGAATTAACAATGAAATCAATAACTTAACAGCAAGAATTGAAATTAAATGTAGTCCATTTGCAATATATTTTATTTCGGTACTAACAATATATTCTAGAAGTTTGAAAGGGTTAGAGTGCCTTGATTTGGAAAAAAGTTTGTTTCAATTTTAAAATGATTGTTGAAATCATTCAAAAAAATGTCTTCTTTTCACAGTAACTCAAAGACTAAAGAAGATACGTAAAAAATGTGAGAGTACAAAAATGTACGTATTTTTTGCAGAAAAATTTCTCTTTTTTTATTTCCCTAGGGTCAAAACTAATTAAGATATCACCGTTTTAAGTTCGGATTAGAGTGCTAGGACAACCTTCTTCGAGCTCATAAATCTCAAAAACAAAAGGTTCAAGGAAGTTCAACTTTTCAGGCCTTATAGCCTTTGAAATTACCTGCAAATGGTTTTTTGAGCCAAAATATAAACAAAATATTCTAACGCCGATCAAAATGACCTCCAGCTCCACAAAATATTCCGAACTCACTTTTTTGCAAGGACTTTATTAAAGTCCTTGCTTTTTTGTAATTGCCAAAAAGGATGTTCAACGACATCAGCTTGTAGTTGTCGAAAGAGTGGACTATGTAATTAAGTACTGGATACCATGGGGTAGCAGTTCTCAATGCTCTCCCAAGTATGGAAAATTTTGTGGACGATGGAGAAGATGAACTAGAAACATTAATAAATAAATATTTAAACTTATTATATATTTTTTAAATAAAATGCCAATCTTATTTATATATTTTTGGTTCATTGGTTGGTAAACTTTTTTCTTCAAGTAAAAATTTGTCCATTTATAGTTAAATTGTTGTTGATTTGTTGCTAAATTGCTTATAAAAATTTTTATAAATTTTCTACTTCATATATGAAATCTCTGACTTAGAAAACCCCCTATAAGCCATTTCTAATTTTCTTGTATATGCCATGATTTTCGAGAAAATCGATATCGAAAAAAATTGCACATTTGTGTTTTTTATGCGTACCAATTTTCCCTTATTTGAAATTTTTTGCGCGCGGTCTATAGAAAATGTTAAATTGCTCGAAAACCAAACAAGCTAGGAAGAAAAATCAAAATGGAATTTAAAGGGGATATAAAATACTCTCTTGTGTTTTCATTTTTGATGGCTATTGATATCTATTAATATATAAAAATAACAATATAATATAGTTACCTCTTGATTTTTTGCGCTTTTAACTATTCACAGGCCCATAAAAAATAGTTGACTTTAATGTAAGTTATAAATGCATTATCTTTTAGTTCAAGGTAGTAAAAAACGTCTTGAAAATTTAGCTCAAATTTTTTTTTCTTTGAGTTTATATATCATATAACTACTATTGCTTCTAATTATTTAATAGTTAAAAGATTGCAGCAAAAAATACTATCAAAAAATTGAATATGCAGCCTTCTTTGGATTTTTTTTTTACTAACTTCAGCATGCTGGTAAATTTGTAAATGTGAATATTTTTATTCCTAACTTTTTCTGCATTGCAGTACTACCTTCAACTAAAAGACAATGCATTTATAATTTATATTAAAGTCAGTTATTTCCATGGACCTGTGAATAGTTAGATATACAAAAAATCAAGAGATAAGTATATTATGTTGTTATTTTTATATACTAATAAATATCAATAGCCATCAAAAATTGCAACACAAGAGTATTTTATATCCCCTTTAAAAACCATTTTTATTTTTCTTTCTAGCTTCTTTGGTTTTCGAGCAATTAAATTTTTTCTATTGCCCCGCGCGCAAGAAATTTCAAATAAACGAAAATTCGCGCGCATTAAAAATACAAATTTTGCAATTTTTGTCAATATCGACTTTGTCGAAAACTATGGAATATACAATAAAATTACAAGGTGACTTTTTTATAGGCAGTTAGTCAAGCTTTCTTTTTTATGATGAGCAATTTTTTTATGTCTTCAACGGTTAACGAGTTATCAGTAAAATAAGGCTTTTTCACCGAAGGGGTGGTTTTTGGGGGGGTTGCGCGGCACCTCCAGAACTGATTTTTTTGTGGTTTTGTGATGTTTATTCCTCCCACTGACAGTTATTGAAGGAAAATCTCAGATAACATTTTTTGCGAGCTTCTGGTGTAAGTATTTTTTACTTTATCGACTGGACTAAAATGAAATTACTTTCGATCAAATTGGATGAAACGAAATGCATATTGAAGCTCAATCCATCCCGTACAAAAGTTCTCATAGGCACAAAGCCAGAAAATTGACAAATTTCAAGACATCAAGGTGCAAATTCGACTTTGCAACCAACTCACTTTTCTATAAACATTACGAAAAAAAATGTTCCTGTATATGTCATTATTATTGTTTAAACAATATAAATAATGATTAACTTCGAAATATTTCAAAACATTTATACTAAATTTTCAATAGAGACAATTGAAAAAGTATTCATGAATATCGCGAAAAAACATAGAAAATTTTTTTCCTGTAAAAGTTGTTATTATGGTTTAAACAATATAAATAATGAGAAACATTTTTGAACTTAAATTTTCAATAAAAGCAACTCAATGTTTATGAATATTGCGAACAATAATTTTTAAAATATTTTTTCCTGTAAATATTGTTATTATTGTTTAAACAATATAAGTCATTATTTGCATCACTTGGGATGTTTCTGATTTCGAATAATATTAAAAAACGCACATTTGAAAAAAGATTAAAATCAGAGGTATTGCTGAGAATTAAGAAATTTTGACGAATTTCAGGCTTCATTGACTCGACTAATAAACGTAACATTTTCTTCTTATTATTATCACTTCATTACCTACTTTGTTTATATCCTTTTGCAGGAATGACATGCCTGAGATTTCCCACTATAAGGCTTTATTATTATACGCTCTTTAATCCAGCTCTAATGGTGCGGGAGCTAGGTGGCTTTTTTGTTATAAGAACTTTGTGATTCACGATAAAATAGAGTTCTGGAAAATGTCATCCCGTCATCATGTCGCCATAGTTCAAGTTAAACACCATTTTCGCGTAAAATCGTATATTTTCTCTATTTTAATTACCTATAGTAATTATTCTGATAGGAATTTAGTCTGGAGAAGCATTTTTTTCTGGGAAACTTACAGCAAACTATTAATAATATTATTAACTTTAATAATGATGCAATACATCTCAAACGCGGTGGAAATTCATCTTGGTGAAAAGTGTTAAATTCCTCTACAGTTAAGAGTGTGTAGTACTAAGGGAGCATATATTTACGTTTTAAAAAAACAGGAGGGATTCGTAACTATGAGTTTATAATTCTGAGATTAAATCTACAATAAAAATCTGAATTTTTTTCTAGATTTAGAAACATTTTTCTTTCTGGCTAATTAACTGACAGGAGTTTCCTTCTGAGAATAATTTTCTGCATTCAAAATGTTTATTTATATATATATATATATATATATATATATATATATATATATATATATATATATATATATATATATATATATATATATATATATTCTAGATCGAAAAATAACTTGTAACGATTTTTTTTAACACCTTTGACACGTCCTGACGTGCTTACTTGACGGGAGGTGCCCCACCACAAGCCGATTCTCTGAAACGCTATCATTCATAAAAGGATAAAAATATATGATAGAGCATAAAACGATGACGTACCGAAATAGCCACCCAGCTCCTGTACTATAAGCAATTCTATTTATCACATACATATACATGATACAGTAACACATACGTACAACCGTAAACGTTATAAAGAAGTGGTAAGTTGTTGATGCCGTTTGTCACATTGGAGCCTATACCAAAGATTGAAAGATTAGAGAACTAACTCCCTAATCTAGGCCTATACCAACCGTATACGTGATTTGATTTCTACATTTGAAAATTAACTTGCTTGCTGTGGTCCAAAGTGTTCAATCAAATTATTCAATGTTTCAATTTTATTTTTACTTGCGTCACATGAAAAGCGGCCAAATGAAAAACCTGCATAGAGTAGGTTAATTAACGAGGACGGGAGCGACAATGCTGATCGCTTAAGCTTGAGTTTAAAATGTGATTTGTTTAAATTTTTGGCTCTAGTAAAATTTTGTGATTAGGAAAAATTTCTCATTTGCAATTCTTCAAGGTATACCTCCTTTAAAGAATTATATACACGCGTAATAATGACATTACGGACTAGTCCATTAGTGAGAGGTCTATATCTGTGGAATTTCCCAGAAATTGAAACTGGGCCATGGTCTGCTATAAACACAACACAAACAAGCTAACCATTATACTCTTCACCGATTTACTGCACTTTTTATTTAATTGTTGCATATTCTATAGAATATCATTCGCAGTTTTTGTTACTAAAAAAACATTTGCGAATAGTATAATAATGTTAGTTTGTATTAGCGAGTGATAATAATAATAACAATAATAATAATAATAATAATAATAATAATAATGGAAATGTGGAAAACAAACATCTGGATACACAACAAAAGTATAGGGAAAGTGCCCATAAAACAAGGAACTTTTCAAGGAGACTCACTCTCTCCTGTATGGTTTTGTCTCGCCCTAAATCCATTATCAACTCTCCTAAATAGGACAGACCAGTGGCGGTTTTACCACTGGGCACACTGGGCGAGTGCCCAGGGCGGCAAAATTCCAAGGGCGGCAAAATCTTTTTCTTTCGAATATTGCTTTAGTCGTTTTTATGATTACGCTAATGCAACAGTTCCATTGAAACCAAGACAACGCATTGAGAGCTATGGATGTCAGTCAGAAGCGGCTTTCTTTCATACCTAATTTTTATTATTAAAAAATAAATACCCGCTATAAACTGTTCTGGAGAAAGGAGTTTCTCGACCTTGCGACGGGTAAAGAATTACTTACGGTCCACAATGACGCAGGAAAGGCTAAATTCATTAGCAGTATTAAATATTGAAAATGACATTTTTAAAACTATGAAAACAGGCGATATAATCAATGATTTTGCTGTGAAAAAAGCCAGAAAAGTTTGTTTTGATCTTGTATAATTTTCTTAAAATCATTTTATTTTTTAATTATTTTATCTTTTCTTTATTTTTAATAAATAGGTGTTATACAGAAAAGTCATTTTATATACTACTCACCTCTAAGGTATAGTGTTGTTCTTTTAAAATATAAAAAAAAATATTTAGTAAGTATTCTTTTTTTTTTTTTTTGGAAACATTTTTTGGGTAGTACGTATATGTGATGGTGTATTATTTTATTAACATTTTGAAGATATTCAGTAGCAATGGAGGAGTCGGTTTCTCTTCAACGAGAGAGGATGAGTTTGCAACGCTCCCGGGAAAACGCGAAAAGAACATGTTAAAACTACATTAAACTCGATAAAATTTAGGTCGTCGTCGGTAGATTTAAAAAATTCTGCGTAAAATGAAATGTAATGGTGGAGGAACAAAGCACGCATAGAATTAATAATTGAATAATTAAGTTAGCGATCCCTAAAAATAAAAGTAAATAGTGTCTGTATTATTGCACTATAGCTTGTATCGTAGAATTTATACTACCTGCATCCCGTCTCTTCTGCAAGTGTATGGAGAACAACATGGGCAATATAAACAGCCAGCCAGCCAGATGAGGATGGAGGGAAATAAGTTTTTGTTTATTTGTTGTAGCATTAGCACTAGTTTATGTATTTATCTCGTTAGTAAAATGTACAAAAGAAATTAAGATTAATATTGAAAAGGTATTAAACTAAATATATAGATGATGAAATGGAAAAACTTCCCGGAATTGGAAAGCGGAAATTGAAACTGATGGCCTCAAAAAGAAAAACCAATATACAGTATGTAAAAAGTATTCCTTCGAACCTCTTTCTCATAACCCGCTAGAAAAAGCTCTTATTTTCTTTGCCCTTCCCAGCAGTTCCACCGTAACTGGTTATTTACCTGTGGAACGGTTAATAAATAAAAATAAAAGCTGCTAGATTCAGAAACAGAAAACTTAGAAGAAAAATAAGGAGATGATGATAGATGGAAACTTAAAGGAAGCATGGAAACTTAAAAGAAGCATCTCACAAATACCTACACTTTCCATCCTATGTTCCTACACTATGTGTCATGTGGCTCTTGCTGCTGACAACAAGCATGTCCCATGTCCCACCCGGCGAATATGCAGCCAGTCCAGCGGTATATAAAAGATCCAAGGTATGGTTCCGGCACGCTATTTGGCACCCAATGACATTGGGTGTGTTCGGCGGACGACCAAGCTGCGTGTTGGAACGAACCTCCGTGGATGCCCGGAATCGGCAGCAATGCTTACCTTACGCTGGTAAATCAATCAATCAATCAATCAATCAATCTAGTATATATATGTTAAATTTTTTAAGAGTAGGGGCGGCATCTTAAAATAGTGCCGGGGCGGCAAGCCTGTTAAAACCACCCCTGGGACAGACTGTGGATATAAGATCAGCAAAGGAAACCAAAGGAGGCTGTCGCGTTTATTATATATGGACGACTTGAAAATGTATGGAGAAACCCAGGTCAAACTTCGCTGTCTAATCGACATTGTCAAAACGTTCAGTGATGATATTAAGATGTCGTTTGGATTAGACAAATGTACGATAATACACAATAAGAAAGGAACAATTGAACACGAGGAACAACCAGCAATACACAATATCGCACAACTGCCACCAGAAGAATCATACCGATACCTAGGAACTCCTCAAAATCAAAGAATTGACCATGCAAGCCTTAAAACAGCATTTCAAGAAAAATATAGGAAAAGACTCACTGCCTTACTTAATACTAAGCTCAGTGGGGGTAATTTGTGTATGGCTATAAATTCGTGGGCAGTACCAGTTCTATCTTATTCCTTTGGGATTGTCAAGTGGTCAAATACTGATCTGGATGAGCTTGACCGTCTTACCTGGAGACTACTAGAAAAATTTCGATGCCTGCATCCTAATTCATCTGTAGCTAGGCTATATTATACCCCAAGAAGAGAAAGAGGTAAATGGCTTCTAAACATCAAGAATCTGTGCTTTTAGCAGGAAAAGAGCATGAGACAACGTTTGCTGATGGATCAAAGCGAGTTGATAAATCTAGTAGCTCAGGAAGATAACGGATATACGCCACTTAAGCTGAACCTACACCATTACATGCTAGAAACATCATCAGTGGCAGACAATATAAAACAACGGTCAGATAAAAGTCTTCATGATAGATATCCCTCCCAAATTACTGCAAGCGGTCGGTGTTGACAAATCCGCCTCATTCAGAGATGGCTTATGCGTAGACAACTTTACCCGGAAACTGAGGGGTTTGTAATGGCTATTCAAGACAGAGTTATTAAAACACGAAACTATAAGATACACTGTCTGAAGAATCACATCGTTAACAAATGTCGAAAATGTGGAAATATTGGAGAGACTATCGAGCACATCACCGCTGGCTGCCCCTCTCTTGCTGAGTCTGATTCTTTGAGACGACATAATCAGGTTGCCAAACTAATATACCAGCAACTGGCAATAAAATATAATCTTCTAGATGAGGTACCCCCTTCCTACTTCAAGTACACTCCTACACCTGTCTTAGAGTCTACAGAAGAAGTTTTCGATTGGGATAGGCCAATAATAACCGACCGATCTGTGGACTATAATAGACCAGATATTGTCCTTATTCATAAGTCCAAGAAGCTTGGAAATATCATAGACATTGCTGTACCTCTGTCACATAACAATCATAAAACGGAAAGGGAAAAATTTTCAAAGTACGAAAATCTGGCCTACGAACTAAAGAACATCTGGAAACTGGTGATATCGGCTGAAGGAATTATGAGTACCAACTTTTTTAAAAACGTCACCAAACTAGGACTGCCAGGCAACATCTTAGATATCGAACAACAGGCGGTCCTGTTGCAAACATGCCACATTGTCCGAATATTTTTAAATAGCTGAGAAAAACCGAAGTGTTTCCTCACTATATATACCGCACGCCACAAAATTACGCAAAAATATGAAATAATAATAATAATAAGACGGAGAATGAGAAAATTAGGAAGTATGAAGACCTAGCCATTGAAATTAAGCATATATGGAACCTCGGTACTGTGGAAACTATCCCACTAATCATCTCTGTCGAAGGAGTAGTGACCAAACAACTTGTCAATAACATCAAACGACTGGGCTCATCAATTAACCTAAGCCACATAATTCAGAAAAGTGTGATTCTCCAAACATGCCATATAACAAGAAAATTTTTAAACATAGTAGGATAAGATGAATTTCTTCCCTACTGATGTAGAATACCAACCAGCAAGACAGTGAAATAAAAATGAAAATAATAATAATAATAATGTGAGATGTGGGGAGTAGCTGTGGATATTTTGCTCGCGCTCTTTCCGTGTGATGTCGGAGGCCACGGAAAGACTGTTCAGCATCAGGAAACCGGAAAAATAATAATAGTAATAATTATTATTATTTATTTTATCCATAAAGATCACAAAAATGATATTGGACAAGTCACCTTACAACGTAAGATAATTAGAAGTACAATTTATTTAAGTGTCTTAGTGAAGATAAATAATTTATAATAGAAAGTAAAAACAGATTACTATCACATGTACATATATACATAAAACATACATTTTGTAAGGCACATATATATACATACAGGCATTTTAAACAGGCTATATATAAAAAGATTTAGGTGCATATACAAATATCGTGCATATTAGTAAATATAACTCTGAGAAGGGCGTCAACGCTCTAGAAAGTACCATGTTCTTAGCATGTAGCATGTTCTTTACTTTTAATTTATAAGAGTTAAAATTGTTGAGATTTTTTAGTTCAGGTGGTAAGGAATTATATAATTGAATACACCAGTAGAACGGTGATTTCTCAAATAATGTGGAATTGTGTGATGGCATCAGAAAGTTACTGCTTCTCGTGGTATAATTATGTCGAGTCAATAATTCATTAAAAGGGTGTATTTTTTTTTCACAAATCATAGGTAAGCCTTTATAAACATAAATTGAAGGTGTTGTAAGTAATTTGTTGGACCTAAAACTTTGATTACGGCTTTCTCCTGGTTTTAAATGAAATAAGTTTTTTTTGACAAATGGAAACTCTGTCCCTTTCAGTAGCCATACCCCAACACAATATACTAAAACTTACGTACGAATGTGCCAGCGAATAATACATACTTGTTAGCAAAGTTAATATTTTGTAGATTACAGGGTTTCCTATTATAAAAATTCATGTAGGTTGTTTTGGATGCATTTAAAATCAGTTTGTTGCGGTCAATCATCTAAAACATTACAGGTTTTTTTCATGCAAGGCACCTATATTCAGGTGTGCCACCATGGTAGTACTATCGTCAGCAAACATCGTCACTGTTCCACTTTTTATGTAGTTGGGCAGATCATTGACGTATAACAGAAAAAGTATAGGCCCCAGTACTGACCCCTGAGGCACCCCTCGAGCTATATTAAATTCTTCTGAAAAGTGAGTACCAGTCCTCACAGTTGGTTTACGATTCAACAAGTAAGAATGAATCCATTTCAAAATATTGCCCCGAATACCAAGGTTATAGAGTTTAAATGTTAAGTAATCCACATTCAAGGTATCAGATGTCTTGGATAAGTCGAATTGTAGCATTACCACATATATATCTTTATCTAAATTATTATAGATGTTGTCAAGTAACTGCATGCTAGCAATCTCTACTGATTTACCATCCCTAAAGCCATGTTGCCATGGTGTGAGTAAATCGTATTTTTCGATGAATATTGTTCATTGGTCGTAAATAACCCTTTCCATTATTTTCGATGGAGTGCTAACTAATGTTATCAGTCTGTAATTATCAATATCTAAGGCATCACCTGATTTTGGTAATGGCAGCACATGAGAAATTTTTAAAATATTTGGAAAGGAACCGTTTTCAACTGAGTTATTTATCAGATGCTTTAGGGATGGTATGATAAACGGCGTTGTCTAACTGCGCGATGAACGAAAGCCGCCAAGGCTTGGTCCATAATCTTATCGTATTTGTGACAAATTTACTGCCGGTAAGTTGATATATGATATACGAATAGAGACTATTGCCGGTTTTGCACTGTAACAATATTGTATAATAATATAAATATATAAATTTAAAGAATTTAAATAATTAATAATTTTTTTATTTATTGATCGATTTTGTTCAAACAATAGGGTTCTTCATCTAGCTAACACTAACTCACTGTCCAAATGTTACTACCATCCGACTTTTCGTTCTTAAGTTATCGTTCTTACAAGAAACGTGACGGACAGACAGACAGAGACCAACACAGTAATATAATTTTTTCCCTACCTGCGATATTACCAGTTTTAGAAATGTGACGATCGAATGCAATATACTCATCGTTATGTATTTGCGAAGAAGAAAGCAATTAATGCACCATTTCGAATTAAACATAAATTACCTATGTATCAGGAGTTGCTCATTTTACGGCAGTCACTTTAGCTAAAACTTCTCGTTCTTTAATTTGTAAGAGTGATCCAACTTTCAGTCTTTCGTTCTTTCCTATCCATTTCTTCTTTTCTTTTTGTACCTTTTCATTCCTTGTGTTTGTTTTTCTAAATTATTCTTCCTTATCATTAAATTTTATTAGAAGCAAACATTTAAAAAAATTCTATTTTCAACTCCTGGCATCATCACTCTGTTCCTAGCGAATTAGGTTTGTCATTTGTCGTATTTTCCTGAGGTAACGAACAAAATGTTTTCCACCAATGCTATGCCACCTTACACCTGGCTACGCCACCTTGCTTTTTGCTTAATAAGTTTTAGTACTTCCCTTTGTAGGTTCGCTTCTTTACCACCTTTACCATTTGCTCTGGGCTAGTATGGAGCTTGATCATTGTCTCATCACATTTATTTTTAATTGCTCCACATCCGTCGCATTTAGCCCTTCAATTACCACGGCGTTGTATATCGTGGATGTCTGACTGGCTCCGGTCATGGCTGTCAGAAAACCCAAGTCATATTTAATTTGGAATAAGGTCTTTTTGAATCGAATTAGTATCTAACACAAATTGTAAGTTCCGTGCATTAAGGTGGCCATTTCCGAAGAAAGAGACATTCGATAGGGAAGTATTTATTATTTTTGGCCATAATTTTTTTTAGTATATATTTTTAAAAAGAAACCTTCAAACTTCCCAAGTAGAACCATAACAAGACTATTACAATGAATTTTCACTAAATAATTCCATATATAGTTAGATTTAAAACTGCGAAATAGGAAGATTAGCATAATCTTCAAATTTAAATTTATTTCGCAAACCACTGAAATTATTAAGTGAAAATTCATAGTAATAGTATTGTTATGGTTCTACTCGGGTAGTCTTATAGTTTTTTTAAATATACGTACTACAAGAAAAAAGTTATGGCCAAAAATAATAAATATTTCCCTATCGGATGTCTCTTTCTCGGGAATGGCCACCTTAATCGTTAAAACAATTATAGACAAATTGATCAAATTATGCATATTAAATACAGATAAAACCCAAGCTTTATTATTTACATGTAACTCATCTAATATTGAGAAAACGTTCGACAGCGGTGTTAGTACATTGACAAGTATCCCAGCAATGACTTTCTTGGGATTTGAAATTGATGCTAGACTTGACTCGAAAGCCCATACTGATGACCTCGCAAGTAATATAGCCAAGTATTGTTATGCCCTGAAAGTGATATCGCAAAATATTAGTGTTGAAGCAGCCCTTATAGCTTTTTATGCCTATGTGGAATCTAGACCCAGACATGGTATACTCTTTTGGGATGGAACAAGTCATATGTATGGAATATTTGTACTACAAAAAAGATGCTTGAGAAATATATTCAACATTAAACAGACCGTTAGTTGCAAACCACTAAAAATACTCACCTTGGTCAGTCATATTTCATAAAATATTTGGAATAGAAAATTGAAATTTGGAGGCCTTATTACACGACTAAAATTCCATCCTTTCAATAAAAAATCAAGTTTGGTGCACGTCCGGTTTGACCGGAAATGCCCACAACTTTCGATTTTTAAATGGAACACCCTATATATTTTTACATTTTTGGTATCTAGAGGAAATTTTGAATACAATACATCCATTTTGGTCACTTTTTGATAAACATTAAAAATTTTATTAAAAAATCTATTTCTAAATCCAGAGTGCTGTGGTGCCCAAAATATATTTTAGTTTGTGTGCTACGTTACTATAAAAATAAAAAGAGCAATATGATTGCATTACTTAATTCTCTAGAGGCGTTTAAAATTTTTAAATGTGATTTTTACCCACTAACTCGGTTTTTTTAAATGGGAATTTAATCGTTCACCAACATTTTTAAACACCTCATTTTCATACGAATCTAAGGATACCAAAATTTTGAAAATCCGCTCAGAAATATTTGAGATTTCAGCCAAAATACAATGCAACCAAGCTTTTAGAAACATGCGGCTAATAGATAAGAGATCAGTGGGCTTTGGAAACTAAAATGGCACAGTGTAAATCTGGTAACCAAATAACATTGGAAAAATCATAGTAGCCATTGAATGTAATAAAACAATATCAGCTGTCAGACAGACTCGTGTAGTTATAGGCAATCTTGAGCTATCAAACATTTAATAATTGTGAGCGCAAAGAATGTTACAAATAAGTTTAGCATAGAGGTAAACACAATTACATCCACAAGGACATTTGCAATAGAATGCGACATCAGTTCGGTTTTCAGAGTTTTATTTAAATGAACATAAATATCGGGCCTATAAATAAATAAAAATCAATTCCGTTTGAACAATTAAACTTAAACTAGGTAGCAGTAGGTATCTTTAAAATAATTAATATAATTAAACCACAAATTGACATTTATAGATATTGTTCAAAATGTCCACCATTATTTTCTATACACAATTCGGCTCTGCGTACAGTTGCTTGAATGGCTCTACGCAATTCAGCCGGCGTTATTTCATTAAGAGCCCGTAAAACTTTATATTGCAGCTCTTCATGGGTATTTAAAGAAGTGTTATAAACTTTATTTTTGAGAGTGCCCCATACATAATAGTCGAGGGGTGTTAAGTCAGGTGACCTAGGAGGCCACCTGATATGACCTTGATTTGTGATAAGGCGTTCACCATACAAGTTGTTTAAATATTCCATCACTCTTCTGGAATTATGTGGGGGAGCACCCTCTTGTTGGAAAAACAGATTTTGTAAATAGGCAAGAGGAAGTAAGTCAAGAAATTCTGGTGTCTGATTTTGTAAAAAGAATAAATATCGTTCGCCAGTAAGTGTTCCATCAAAAAATATGGGTCCAATTATTCGATCTCCAAGTACTCCAAGCCAACAGTTAAACCCAAATCTTTCCTGAATATTCCCCCGCCCTACCAACCTCGGATTTTCTTGAGCCCAGTACCTAGTATTATTTCTGTTAAACATACCTTGGTTCGTAAATCTACTTTCATCTAAATATAAAATATGAAAGGAAAACCTGGGTTTTGTTTTACTGCATTTAAGAACCAGTTGCAATATACTAGCCTCCTGTCGTTATCATCTCCATAAAGATGTTGGTGTATTTGGTATTTATAAGACCGAAACTTATGTTTCTTTAAAATTCTGCAAACCGAAGACTGACTAATGTCGCATTCCATTGACAATTCCCTTGTTGATGTTGTTGGGTGTACCATCACAAATCCTAATACATCAATTTCTTTGTCCTCACTTACAATAAATGTTTGATGGTCATCTTGTTGATTGGGTTCGTTTCTTAATTCTTGTTCCACTCTGGCAAACAAGTGTCTGCTTGGATGACGTCTGTTGGGATGTCGTTGCTGATACAGTTCTGCAGCTGCAGTTGAATTTTTGAGACGCTCTCCATATATCAGTAACATATCGACCTTTTCATTTCTACTAAAATTATTCATTTTCTTTAATTTTTACTCAAAGAGATTTCCGCAACGCTTTATTTTGTATCTGTCTGACAGCTGATATTGTTTTATTACATTCAATTGGTACTATAATTTTTCCAATGTTATTAGGTTACCAGATTTACACAGAAATGTGCCATTTTAATTTCCAAAGCCCACTAATCTATTATCTATTAGCCGCATGTTTCTAAAAGCTTGGTTGCATTGTATTTTGACTGAAATCTCAAATATTTCTGAGCAGATTTTCAAAATTTTGGTATCATTAGATTCGTATGAAAATGAGGTATTTAAAAATGTTGGTGAACGATTAAATTCCCATTTAAAAAAACCGAGTTAGTGGGTAAAAATCACATTTAAAAATTTTAAACGCCTCTAGAGAATTAAGTAATGCAATCACATTGCTCTTCTTATTTTTATAGTAACGTAGCACACAAACTAAAATATATTTCGGGCACCACAGCACTCTGGATTCAGAAATAGATTTTTTAATTACATTTTTAATGTTTATCAGAAAGTGACCAAAATGGATGTATGTATGTAATTGTATTCAAAATTTCCTCTAGATTCCAAAAATGTAAAAATATATAGGGTGTTCCATTTAAAAATCGAAAGTTGTGGGCATTTTCGGTCAAACCGGATGTGCACCAAACTTGCTTTTTTATTGAAAAGATGGCATTTTAGTCGTGTAATGCCTCCAAATTTCAATTTTCTATTCGCAATATTTTAGGAAATATCGGGGCGAGCGCAATTCGTGACTCAGCCAGTATTGCATTCAATCGGCACATTTCTAAAACCGGTAATATTGCTCGTAGAGAAAAATTTTTCTTATCACTGTGTTGGTAATCGAATTCTAAACGACTTTCAAAATGTCCGTCCGTCTGTCTGTCCGTCGGTCTGTCCGTGTGTCTGTCCGTCCGTCACGTTTCTTGTAAGCACGATAACTTAAGAACGAAAAGTCCGATTGTATTGAAATAAGAGTAAGTCAGTGTTAGCTAGAGGAAAAACCCTATTGTTTTTGAACAAAATCGATCAATAAATAAAAAAGTTATAATTTTTTTAAATTAATTTTTTTTTATGTTTTGTAATTAAACTAAAATTGTCTAAAACTAATATTACTCACAAAAAAAACTGCGAAGAGTGTCCTATAGAATGTGCAACAATTATATAAAAAGTGCAGTAAATCGGCGAAGTGTATTACAGTTAGCTTGTTTTTGTTGTGCGTGATACTTGTCTGTTTGCAAATCATGACAGAAACCACGTACACGACACAAGGAACAAAGATGATCTTCTAAACATTAAAACAAGCTTTAGTTTTATCCAAAAAAACATACCTTATACCATGATCAAAATTTATTATAAGCTTCCACATACTCTTATAAATGGTACAATTAAAGAACTACAAACTAATTTAAAGGCCACACTTGTAAAAAGAAGCCTATTACACTATGGACGAGTATTTTAAGGATAATCTGTAGAATGTTTAACGAGTTTTTAAGTTTTACCTTTTATCTTTTTTATATTATACATACATTATTGCAATATTTTATACATTGTGTTAGTTTTTCTGTGACATGTTCCACACCCTTTTGTGTACTTGTAAAGAACAAATAAACGCTTATCTATCTGTCTATCTATAGTTTAAAAAGCTGCCTAAAAATTCTAAAACGTTCAAAACATTTCAATCTTGGGCTCCAAAATGACGAACGGGTCTGATGTGACTTACATGATATAAATAGAACATAGCTTCAATTGTGTTACTATAGCCAGAGACTCTTTCTCTGTCGCAGCTGAACTGATCATTCTTGTATAACAAACTAAACTTAACATTTAACACTCTGTCTCCAAAATACTAACCTTAGCGTTATTTTTAATAAGTATAATAACTACAATCACATTAACATTGTTTTATTCCATGACATCCGATCAAAAAAATCCCGCTGATCGGAACCTGACGCAATTTCCTACAAAATTAAAAAATTGTTTGAAATCACAATAAAAAGAAAACAAACCCGATTTTATATCATTTTTTTACCAAGGTGTTTTCGATCTTGACAAATTTACAAATGCTGATATGTGTCGAATTCATGGTATCGTATACGAAACCCTCATGGAGGACGAAGAAAATCAAATAAGAGGATTCGTGCACTTCGCTGATGGACAAGGTGTTGGATTTGCATACCTTACATTGTTTACAATAAAGGAAGCTGTTCGGATAGTCAAAAATGGAGAGGTAAGATTTACCAATTAGTTCAGTCCCCAGAGGAATAGTAGCGGTAAGAGCTGGGATTAAATAACCCTTATTTGAACATTTTGCATAGAAGTAGATGTTTCTGACGGTAGTGTAGTATAAATGAAGTTGTCAGGGCTATCGTGGGTGCAGCATAAAACAAAATGGCGGACAAAATATAAAAGTAATCGTAGAGGTGAAAATTGAAAAGCACAGCACTGTTTGCACAAAAAGTTTCGTAGGTAGAACCATTTTCATGTAAAGAGAGATAAACTGAATGTTACGGATAGCCTTACGGCATCAGTTGGAGATCAGTAAGCTTTCGTTCACCGTAGATTACAATTAGAAAAAAATAATTATTCAATACCTACGGGAAATACATTTATAAAAAAAATTATACAGGGTGTAATTAGTTTCATGTCATTAAAAAAGACTGGTGGTAGGGAACGACAAGACAAACAAAAAAACCTTATATAACATGGGGTCTAAAGCTCATAGTTTTGGAGAAAAAATTTCGCAAATTTTCAATAAAATTTTTTGAGAACTGCTGAAATATTGAGGTAGGTTTAGATCTAGATCTGATCTGGAGAAAACTATACTCTAACTCTCCCTTGTGCAATATTTTAGTTACTGTGGGTATTTCGTTATGTACACACGTCCAACCCGCCGCGCCCGTTCGTTGTTTTTGTTATTTTTGAATTTCGTGTCATTGTGTATTTATAGTTAAAATTTATTTTATTGACTTAACATTCAAGTTGTCAAATTGTTGATTACGTACAGACACAACTTACTTGTTCGTTCTTTTTGTATTCCTTTTTGGCTTTTGTACCAAGTTTTTATTTTATTTTTCTTTATTGACAACGTTAGTTGAGTTAGTTTAGTATTTAGTGTTGGACTAAGTGCGTATGTCCTTAATTCGACGTACCGAACTGTGTATTGATGCAGATGCAGAGATTTTGAATCATTTAGGTAGGTAGTAAGCTTTTAACCCAGGACACTCATTTTTGTTACAAATGTTAATAAACCACATTTAAATTTTCTAAATTATAAACAATCCAATATTTTGTTCCAAATTAAAAAACACACATGTAAAGAAATGCTCTGTTTAAACCTCTATGGCCATTATTTGCTTGCAATTGTGCACGGCGAGAGAACGAATTATTTACCTCTTTATAATTGCCTTAGTTCAGTTGAGGCGGTCTATCAAAGGCGGTCGATGATCCAAGGCCTTTGCTTTGACACCGCAGACCTCCGCGTGTGCCGGCGAGCACTTTTTTATGACAATTTAAAAGTTGTACAATTGGGAACTACAAGTCCATTGACCAAGAAAAGCAATGGTTCTCAATTGTTGTCTACCATATTAGTAAAAATGTTGACCTAGTCAGTTTGTTTCAAAGTGCCCCTAGAGGGAAAAGTCATAAAGGTTTTTTGTTTGTCTAGTCGGTCCCCATTACTTACCAGTTTTCTTTAATGATATGAAACTGATTACACCCTCTATTTAAGAATAAAATTCTAGTGGAAAAATTTTAGGTGAACGGTTCTTAAGTGCAGAATTACTTCAACCACGTATGTTCGCCCTGGCATAAGAAAAATGCGCAATGGCTAGTATTTAGTTTGGGCTATGGCCCTGTATTTGGCAGTAACGTTTTAGTTTGTATAATGTTTACAGCAGAAATAGCAACTACAGAAATGCATTTTTCTACGGCCATAATGTATAGAAATTATATAAAAATATTGGTAATGTACCGATTTCAGAAGATAATAAGTAAAAATTGCAGTTGGGCGTTAATACTGCTTTAATTATCATTTTATTCTAATATAACAGCACTGTAGGCATAGGTAAGATTTTTCAACATTATATTCTTGAGAAGTAGGTATTTTCTTTCCAAAATTTTAAAAATATGTAACTTAATATTGACACTAATACATAACACGTAAGCTAATATAGTTGTCTGTGTTTCCAACTGCGTTTTAAACTATCTTGTATTAAAAAAAAAGCCGCAGTCGGTAGGATTCGAACCTACGCTCCCAGAGGGAATCTGATTTCTAGTCAGACGCCTTAACCGCTCGGCCACGACTGCTACGTCTGAAACTTGTCGTGGATACTGTGATATGTCATGCCAAATAACATATTTAACAAATGTTTTAATAAATATGTATACATTTTACTTCCACATCCACGTAGTGGATTGGAAGTATAGTAATCGCAAAAAAATTTTCAAAAATTTGTATTCGTGAAATAGGTTTAGAATGTCATGAAACGTCGAGATTTTAAATTTGAGCGAAAAAAAAATTTCTGTCTTTCTGTCGGTCTGTCTGTCGGTCTGTCTGTAACTTTTTTTTTTTTTGTCCGCACGCTTTCTCCGGAACGGTTTAAGATATTGACCTGAAATTTTGTACACGTATATATTATAACGAGATCTGGAACTGGATTGTTTTTTGAGGAAATCCGGTGAAGGGTTGGGGGTTAAATAGGGGTAAATAAGGGAAAATAAGTAAAGCAAGCTTGTAAGAGTACAGAAACTTGAAATTCGGTGTATGTACTAGAAGCCAAAGCGTCAGATTTTTTAATAATATTTTTCAACCCCCCACCACCCCTACCCCATTAATGGGGTTGATAAAATAAAGTTGAGATATTCATTTGAAATTTCGTACACGTATGTATTATAACGATGTCTAGAATTAGATTATATTTTGGGATGATTCCGTTGGAGGGTTTTGGAGATTAATTTGGGGTAAATAGAGAAATATAAGTAAAACAAGTTGGTAAGAGTACAGAAACTTGAAATTCGGTGTATGTACTAGAAGCCAAAGCGTCAGATTTTTTAATAATATTTTTCAACCCCCACCACCCCTACTCCAATTTGAAAAGGATTGATAAAATAAAATTGAGATATTCATTTGAAATTTTCTACACGTATGTATTATAACGACATCTGGAACTGGATTATATTTTGACATAATTCCGTTGAAGGGTTGGGGGTTAAATAGGGGTAAATAGGGGAAAATAAGTAAAGCAAGCTGGTAAGACTACAGAAACTTGAAATTCGGTGTATGTACTAGCAGCCAAGGTCTCAGATTATTTATAATATTTTTCAACCCCCACCACCCCTACTTCATTATTAAAAGGGTTGATAAAATAAAATCGAGATATTCATTTGAAATTTGGTACACGTATGAATTATAACGACATCTGGAACTAAATTATACTTTGAGATGATTCCGTTGAAGGGTTGGGGGTTATATAGGGGTCAATAGGGGGAAAGTAAAGCAAGCTGGTATGAGTGCAGAAACTTGAAATTCGGTGTATGTACAAGAAGTTAAGGCATCAGATTTTTTTATAATATTTTTCAACCCCCCCACCACCCCTACCCCATTAATGGGGTTGACAAAATAAAGTTGAGATATTCATTTGAAATTTCGTACACGTATGTATTATAACGACGTCTGGAATTAGTTTATATTTTGAGATGATTCCGTTGAAGGGTTGGGGGTTAATTTGGGGTAAATAGAGGAATATATGTAAAACGTTGGTAAGACTACAGAAACTTGAAATTCGGTGTATGTACTAGAAGCCACAGCGTCAGATTTTCTTATAATATTTTTCAACCCAACCACCCCTACTCCAATATGAAAAGGGTTGATAAAATAAAATTGAGATATTCATTTGAAATTTGGTACACGTATGTATTATAACGACGTCTGAAACTAGATCATAATTTGAGATGATGCCGTTGAAGGGCTGGGGGTTAAATAGGGGCAAATAGGGGAAAATAAGTAAAGCAAGCTGGTAAGACTACAGAAATTTGGGATTCGGTGTATATACTTGAAACCAAGGCCTCAAATTTCTTTCTAATATTTTTCAAACTCTACCACCTCCGCTTCATTATTAATGGGATTGATAACATCAAATTGAGATATTCGCTTGAAAGTTAGTACACGTATGTATTGTAGTGACATCTGATTGAGATGACTCCATTGAGGTGGTAGGTTGTAAATAGTGGAAAATAAGTACGGTAAACTAGAAACTTTATTTTTAACGTATATGGTAGAAACCAACTCCTCAAACTTTTCTGTGACAGCTACCCCAAATATTATTAAAATTCTATGACCAATAATTTCCACATACTAGAGTGCAAATATAGTCAAGATGTTTCCTTTAAAGTGACTTGGACGAATAATCTGGATGTGGAAGTAGTGATTCCTTAGGCAGCGGTTTTTTATATTGATTAAAACATTTTAACCTAATAGTATTTATTTACCTTAGTATTATTTCAAATAGTTCTACATTCTTTGTTATATACAAGGCGTCTGGTAAGTACGTGGATGTAGAACAACTAGGTACCTACGTGTGGATCAGGTTAAAATATGATAGTTTATCCTAATATAAGTATCACTATCTCAAGACACCAAGTTGCACCTCTGTAGATATATAGCCCTCCACTAAAATTTTGAAAAAAATAATAATTTCAAAACTGTCTACCACATCAACTTGTAAAAGCATTCTACAAATTGGCAACACTTTTAATTAATATTTTTATCTTCTAGTTAGCAATTCCATATGCAAAATGGTCAAAAAATTTGTTTATTTATTATTTTTCAATATGTTCTGTGCCATTTCCTCAGGAATGCAACATGATAGAGTTAAGTTAAATTAAATCGTACAAATCAAATCTGGACCGAAGCTACAAAACGTAAAGTTTACATGATTTCCGGACCGACCACATTAAAACAAAAAACCAAAAACTTTTTTTTTCGAAATTTTTAAAAATTTTTTAACATAAGTCGACGTATGGGAAAATAAAAAATATTTTTTGAAATAGCATATGTATACAGGGAGTCCCGAAAGTGGTGGGCAATCCTCGGATTTGGGTAGAGTTAGTGAAAATAAGTTCACAAGTTCGTATATTTTTCTTTATTCCCCCGAGGTACCCCTACCAAGATGTTCGCTCTTGAAGTTGAGGGTTAAAATTGATGTTTCGCGATAACTTTTTATTGTTCAATCGATTTTAATCATTTTTTTTTGTCAGTATCATATTATTTCAATCCAGCTAAGTCAGTCTATTAGAATCTACTTATTGCCTTAATAAGGTGTAAAAAAAATTCAGCCTATTTTGTTTTATTTCTAAGGCCATTTTCAACTTTTTGAACCCTTTTTACGTAAAAAACGTATACTTGTTTGATGTCGGTAATATGAACCATTTTCGAGATAAATACACTTAACGATGAAATTGCGATTTTCAATCGCACAAATAATATTTTTTTTAAATAAATAAACACGAGGATTATGTACAAATCAACATTTATTTCTCTATGAGGTAGTAAGTTCTTACCTGCATTTATAAAACACAAAAAATCTTGGACAAACTAAACACAATTTGAAACCTGACTGTAGAAAACTAATTAGGGACATGAAAAAACGAAGATTTATGAAAGTTCATAACAATGAGCACCTCTTTCTCTAATGCATGCTTGTCCACAACGAACTGACGATCGCTGGACTCGCCACAACATTCCTTCGTTCTCTCTAATTGCATTTGGATGGTACATAATTCTCTCGTATAATTCTTCTCTTGTCTCTACCGGTGTGGGATATACTAGCCTCTTTAAATGCCCCCACAGGAAGAAATCAAGGCGATTTAAATCGGGTGATCGGGGAGGCCAAGAAACAGGCCCACCCCGGCCTATCTACCGGTTTCGGTATACCTACTCTATTCAAATGAGGGGGCGCCCCATCATGCATAAACTACATGTTCTCTCGAAATGCAATGTCAACGTCTTCTAAAAGTTGTGGTAACTGCTGTAGGAGAATTCAAGATAAAGTTCCATTCTATCGATTTGGTAACAAGAATGGGTCCAACAAGTACCGGCCAACAATTCCGGCCCAAAACATTAATATGAAATTGCCTTTGATGGTGCGTTTGAATTATGGCATGTGGAGTTTCTTCGGCCCAAACGTGTAAGTTATGGGAGTTAATGACTCCATTTCTTCCAAAGCTCGCTTCATCCGTATACAAAACCGGTCGAATGAACGCATGGTTTTGTTCATGGTTCTGTATAAACCACTGCGAAAATTGCACCCTAGCAGGAAAGTCAGCTAGGCTAAGGGCATGTACTTTTTGTATATGGTACGGATGAAGCAGTTGCTCTCAAAATTCTTCCAACGATCGATTTTGGGACATTCATTTGTATTGATAATGATCTGATACTGACAGATAAATTCGCAGCGACTGCATCCAGTACGTTTTCTTCTACTTCAACAGTACGTGTTGTCCGCGGAGCACCCCAGTTTACGTCATTTAGCGCAAATTGACCTAAGTAGAGTTAAAATTCTTAGATTTTTAGTTTTCAAAATAATTATCTTATTTTTTACCAGTTTCTCTCAGCTGTTGATCAACACTTTCAAAAGTTTTGCGAACAGGAACCCTTCGATGGCGATACCGTCAAGCGTATAGTCTTTTTGCTTTCAAGGCATTACAAGAAGCCATTCCATGCATTAAATGCATATCTGCGTATTCATTGTTAGTGTAAGCCATATTTCAACCGATTAATTACTAAATTAAAGTCGGATTAAGCTAATATTGAAAAATTATGTCACTCCAATTATCTGAATTTTTTATCCATGGTAACCACAAAACTGTCATTACTACTCGTTTGGTTTTGTACATAAACAGCTACATCCGATGTAGCTGTTTTTTAAATATTTAAAAAAATTAATATTAACACGTTCAATGCGGACCCCAGAACTTGGGCTTCAGCATGTGCGGCACCACTTTTTGTCGTTTTTATTTTTCAAATAATCGACGGGAAGGTCATACATAATATGACAAAGTAAAAATTATTATTATTTGTACGATTGAAAATCGCAATTTCATCGTTAAGTGCATTTGTCTCGAAAACCGACATCAAACAAGTATGCGTTTTTTACGTAAAAAGGGCTCAAAAAGTTGAAAATTACTTTAGAAATAAAACAGAATAGGCTGATTTTTTTTTACAACTTATTAAGGCAATGGGTGCTCTGCCCCCGAGTCCCCAATAACGTTATCCAAGATTCTAATACACTGACCTAACTGGACTGAAATAATATGATACTGACCCAAAATGATTAAAATCGATTGAACAATAAAAAAGTTATTGCGAAAAATCGATTTTTAACCCTTAAGTTCAAGAGCGAAAAGCTTCGTAGGGGTACCTCGGGGGAAAGAAAAATGTACGAACTTGCGATCTTATTTTCACTAGTTGTATCCAAATCCCAGAGATTGTCCACCATTTTCGGGACATCCTGTATTTTCACACAAAAAATGTATCTACAAAAATTTCATCTAATGCCACGGATTTTGCATAAAAAATTAATGAAGTGGAGATATTGGATGAAGCGCAGTGCAAGATTGCCTGTGCGTTTTGCAGTACATGGCGCGCGAAAAACCCTTTGCTAGACAAACAATATTTACACATATTAACAAACTAAGCCATAATTTTTAAGCTGGAAGTCGCACCTTTCTTATGCATTTAATTGTATATTATTATATATAATATATAGAAGCAAATCGTCAATATATAGATATAATATATATTATATTTCGAAGAAGACCTCATTTTTGTATATTGTATGATAATCCGTAGGAAATGTTCAAATTTTTTTTGCTCTTCGGAAAACTTTCCAGAAGTGTGTCAGTTTGGACTTCATTAACTTACATTTGCCCAAGTTAATGTAGTTTAAATAACAAACAGTACTTTTGAAATTATTATAATTTCGTAATTTCAGAATTTGTCGAACAAATATATATACATGTTATTCAGTTATAAAGTAAAACATACCAGCTGTTCACATATTCAAAAAAATTTCTATTAATTTCTCTAACAAATATTGTTTAATAATGCCATTTTCACAATATATTTCGTACCTGAGAAAATATTTTGCAAATATTTGTATGTTTTTGTAGAGACGTTCTTTGCTTAAAAATGTATGCTCTATGAAAATATTTTTTATTTTTCCATACATCAAGTCGCGTTAAAAATTTGGAAAACATTTTTTTTAATGTGGCCGGTCTGGAAATCATGTAAACTTTAGATGATCTTATTAATTACACTTCATAGAACTCATAAAAAAATTATTCATCTGCCCCCGAACATGTTTGAGATTTACAGACAAAATTAGCTACACCTCCTGGGCTACCTACTTAGACACATCTTGTGTCATATGATATAAACTCAATCCAGGTATTACCAATTATATAACATAATGGAATAATTTTTATTTTCAGAAAACTTTACCAATGAGACACAAAGAAGTGCATTGCATCAACGCCCATCCTTCCATGAAATTTGCCCTTGATTTTGGTATGTCTTTAATCTCTGAAAAAATCAAAAGTCGTGTAAATCTCTACACAAACTTGGATGAAGCCCTTAAATGTGGATATTTAGAAAAAGATATTCTACCAAAAGAATATGGAGGCATCACGCCTATGGCAGAAATGATTGGTATATGTTAAAACTACATATTTTCTTTTTAAATGAAAAATATACAGGGTGTTTTACTTCAAGCTACACAGACTAATAACTTCAAAACCAAGATAATATTTGAACTCTGTGAAAGAAGTATGGAGCGACCAGGCCTGTAGTCAGGGGGGGGCTGTAGCCAGAGGATATATTTGAGCACTCTCTGGAGAAATTCCAGTACTTATTACATATTTGCAAGTATTTTGCATATTTTCATAAATTATAAAGGAACTGACTCCCTCTGAAATCCGATGAATACCCCCTACAATTTATTTCTGGCAGCAGGCCTGGTAAGGCCACTTAAATACTAAAATTTAGTGTATAAATGGAGGTGTTGTCTGTAGTGGTTTTGGCGTCGAAATGCTGAGAAATAATTATTCAATTGAAGGAATTTCGGTGTTTTTACCAATTTTTTAAATCTCTTTGACTATGAAATTAATACTTATATGTTTTAAAATGCTTGAATTTTCATAACCAGTTGATTAATACCTTAAAATTAAAATAAGCATTTTTAAAGTTGCATATAATACAAATGCATGCTATTTTGCAAAATCTTAGCGTTTGATATTGAAGAATATGACAAGATGCAAATACATCCAGAAACGTACTTGAAATAGTTTTCATGAGAACAGCATAAAATAAAGTTGATTAAAGCTGTTACATAGATGTGATCTACCTACGACAACAATAGTATTTTAGTGCTGCGAAGATCTTTTAAAGTTAGTTATTGAAAATTTCACTATTTCTTTAAACGTACCCACTTGAAGTTGGTGTGCAAAAAAAGAAAAATTGTTTAAACAGAATTTATTTTCCCTATTATTCTTTGTTTGCATTATAAATGTATGGACAGATCTCGCCACTTCTGCTATGTTAAAACCTTTGTGTTTTTTCATAACTTCGACAATCATAAATACGTTCACAGCCAATTTTGCAGAAGTAGCTTTTACAAATGTCGTATTATTTAGTCACTACTTATTTAAACACACATAAAACGTGAATAAAGATAGTACAATGCTATATTACCTAACTTATCGTTAAAGGCAATTTCAGCAGTTAGTGCATGTGGTGACACCACCGCCAATCATAGCGTGTTTTGCATACCCGTTCGATTATTCAAATTTTACGTTACTTATTTGTTGCAATTTCAATTCGATGGGCGATAGAACGTTGTTTAAATATTGAATTTATGTTAGTATATCATCTAGTAGTTCATTTTAATACCTTCAAAACAACAAATTTGCGTATATACGCCGGTCGTCGTAAAGTAAAAATCATTGGTCAGAAATTTAAAACAGCAATTTTATTGACTATTCTTATAGGAAAAATTGCGCTGAACACGATGGAGACATTAAAAAAATTATGAAACACAGGTTTCAGTGTTAAAAACAATGGTGTTTAGCGAATATTCTCATTTTTTTATGTTTTTTGACTTATTAGCGAAAACGGTGCATCGGACAAAAAAAGTTCAAATATAAAAAAATGAAGGTTTTATCACTACGCGTCGTTTGAGAGCAACCTTTTATCTTTGACCGTTCAATTGTTATAAACAAATTAAAGGTCCTAAAGGTCCTAAATGAACATTTTTTTTCCTGTTCAACGAAAGGTCATACGGATATGATGTTTCATTTTGTTCATAGAATTTATAGTGCCTTTGTGTATCGATATCTCGCGCATTTTGTAATAGTTTAAATAAATAAGCTGATTTGTTTATTAAGGATTTGCGACTTTCCATAGCATTTTTTGCACTGTCCACCACCCGCAATCGATAAATATTGATAAAAACTACAATTTCTGTGTAGTCTTGCCCCTTTTTCTTTGTTTTTAACCTCCCCCCCCCCGTCCACGTTTAAAAAAAATGCTTAGTAAACAAATGAAACATCTCGGCTCACGAACTTCGTATCGAAGTGCAATTGTCGGAAAATGAAAGATAATAAAAATAGGAAAATTTTGAGCCTAGATAGACCTCAATCCGGTAACTAGAACCGGAGATATAGACCATTTTGCGTTTACGACTGTCAATTGTTTATTAATTAATTTTTGAAAAAATCTTGAGACAACATAAAGTTAATAAATTAAACTAACTAGTTTTCAATTGTCACACAAATCCATTGGTTTTTCATGCATTTTATGCTTTTTTAACATTTAATTTATGAGCGGGGGGGGGGGGTAAAAACAAAGAAAATGGGGGCAAAACCACACAGAAGTGGTAGTTTTTATCAATATTTATCGATTACTGAGGGTGGAGAGTGCAAAAAATGCCATGGAAAGTCGCAAGTACTTAATAAACAAATTAGATTATTTGTTTAAACAACTACAAAATGCGCGAGATATCGACACACAAAAAAACTATAAATTGTTTGAACAACATGCAACGTTTTGATCTTTCGTTGGACAGGAAAAGAATTGTTAATTTAGGACCCTTAATTTGCTTATAACAATTGAACGGTCAAAGATAAAAGGTCGCTGCGAGTCTCAAAACACGCGTGAAAAAATATTTTATATCTCAATTTTTTTGTCTGACGCACCGTTTTCGTTAAAAAGTCAAAAGACATCAAAAAATGAGAATTTTCACAAAAAAACATTATTTTTAACAATGAAGCCTGTGTCTTATAATTTTTTTAATGTCACCATCATGTTCAGCGCCATTTTTCCTATAAGAATAGTCAATAAAATTGCTTTTCTAAATTTCTGACCAATAAAAAATTACAACGACTGGCCTAATAGTGAAAACACGTAATTGCGATAGCTGTATGCTATTTTTAATTTTGTACATTTTTTATAGAATATGTATATTTTTAATCGAATACTTTTTGAATCATTTAACTTCATATTGTTAAAATCCAAGTTCCACTTAATAGTATAAGTAGCAATAAAATTAATCTAATTTTTTTGTTGCGAATACAAAGCTCTACCTACTCCCTTTTGGTAAATTGCAAATATTTGGTTCTGAAATCTGTGTAGTCTTCGATGAAGCACCCTGTATATGCAGGCTTACTTCATTTTTAACACATAGATTTTTAGCATACTTGAGGATAATAATTGGAAACCCCCTCACCGAATATAATTTAGGTGAATAGGGAAAATCGGCGAAAAGATGAGGTAACAAAGGGGATTTTGCGGAAAGAACTGGGGGCAGGTCCCCAACCGCCAACTAATATATTTAAAATAGCAACCACAACCTCCTCTATTCAATTTTAGGGGATGAACCTCCTAAAAATAAATTTCTCCGGAAATTTTGGGAACTGTCATACATGCGAAGAAATCAGGGTAGAAATTGTTGTTAATTCTGCATACAATATAAAAAAATATAAATATGTATAAAAAAAATAATGCAGTGTCGTACTCAGTGGCGTAGCGGTGCGGGAGGGGGGCCAGCTCTTGAGGGCCCCCGAGTTTAGAAATTTATGACGCAAAAATATCATTGAAATTAAAAATTACATTCATCTTAAACATCAATATTCAATAGTCAATATTATATATAAATATTTTGATACAATAATGGTTGATAAAAAAGTTATTTCGTATATAATTAATTTTAGTAGAGGCCTCGGATTTGTCAAATAAATGGGGTATAGACAAGAATTTCAAAAATAGAGAAAAAGGCGTGTTAAAAAGTTTTTTGATGAATTAGTAGAAGATGAACGACTTACAGATTCCGAAACATCTTTTAAAGTAGAGGTATTTTATGCCAACCTTGATATTGTCATTCAACAGATTGTTGGCCGATTTTCTGGGATGAGCGAAGTGGTAAAGAGATTTTCTGCTTGAATCCCAAAACATTATCAAAGTTGAATAACGATCAGCTTTATTTGGAAGCTAGCAATCTTGCTGAAAATTATTCTGAAGATTTATCGGCAGATTTTCCCCGCGAACTTCTGTTACTAAGAAATGTTTTGAGCACACAAATAATAGAAATTGCGGATTCTTCAGTCTTTTGTTTTGCTATATTCCCTATAAAAAATCATAAAACTTTACTGTTAAGTGTTCCAAATGTTTTCATTGCCACAAAATTATTCTTAACACTACCAGTTACTGTTGCTACAGCTGAAAGCTGATTTTCAAAATTAAGGCTTATTAAGACGTTTGTACGAAATTCAATGACACAAGAAAGACTGTCAGCATTATGTGTATTAAGTATTGAGAAAGAGTGAGCAAGGAAGTTATAGATACTGATCACATCATCGAAGACTTTGCTAAAGAGAATGTACGCCGCTGCCGAAAAACTTTATAATTTAAGTGAGTTTTTTATTTTGTGGGGGCCCCGACAATACATTTTGAAAAAAGAAAAAGTTCTGTCTTAGTACCTTTGTCCGCCCATAACTCGAGAATGGCTATTTATGAATCTGTCGACAAATAATTTAAAATCGGGGGGGGGGGGGGGGGGGTTGGACTGTTTATTAGGTTTTAGAGATAATAATTGTTATGCCTAGGTTATTTCGATTAACTGGAGAATTGCAGCGTCAGATTTTCGGGAAAAAACAATTCATTTGGAAATAAATCCGATATGCTAATAATAACACAATTCATGCCAGTCTCTCACTATACAGGGTGTCCCAGAATTGAGTTCCCAGACGGCAACCTGCGACTCGTTTCATATTGTGCCCATATAACCCAACTTACCTTAGTCCAAAAATGCATCCCTGAGGAAGTACATTCTGTTAAAATGAGACAGAAAAAAATGTTCTCAATAGTTTCCGTTATATTGAAGATAAAATTTTCAAATGTTGATGGGAGCTGTACCTCCATAAGTACTCTGTGTAAACTTGGTAATAACCAAATATCTTTTGTTTCTCAATTTTTTTCATAATTATTAATATTTGTCTGGCTGTAATTTTTTAATCACCCAATAAAATTATGGAATACTTGAACCTTTTTACAGAGCATTGAAAGGGCTGCAAAAGAGATACTCTTAAAATTTTATGTAATATCAATCAAAATACAAGAAATTATCTCTTTTTTTTTCTCTATTTGTATTTAACATTTATTTACAATTCTAGAACAAAATGTTGTAATAATAGAAAAGTCGTTTATTTAAAAAAAAACATTAATAACAAATGCTCCACATGAAGTCCACCTATTTTAGTACCCAAATTAATATTTTTAAAATTTTGTGTGATATCAACCAAAAATCAAGAATTACCGTCCGGGAACTCAGTTCTGCGACACTCTGTATAAAAATTTTAAAAGTCACTCAAAATGACGAGGGAAAGAGTAAACTTTTTTTTTTGTAAACAATTGCATCGCAGCACCGCAATATCAACCAAATGATCGTAAATTACGAACCATAATTTCGGCCAGTCTTCAAGTTCATTGGTACCTTATTATCTTATATCGATACTGAGGTACCTATAGGCATATGAATCATCAAGTAACAGAACCAAACCTATTTTTGTGTGACTTTTGTCGATATTAGGTAATAATTAAGGCGCAATAATTAACTGGGCAACTGGTTAAACTTTTATTTCACAATATAGTAACTTTTTTCGTGCTTCAAATTCTAAAAAAATATATATTTATTACATTTCCTCATGGAATTTATACACTTTTATATTTTTAACCAATATTTTAAGTGACAATAAAAACATATTTCCCTTTGGTTTCAAGTTTCATTAGTAATATCAAAATTGTAAGTAGGCAGTGAGTGTAAGAGCCAGCGACTTGGAGAAAAATGCTCCTTTGGTTAACATTTGCAATATTTTTCGCCCATGATTGAAAACATTTTTACGTCATTGACATTTTAACCCACACAGCACATGACATCCCTAGGATATCCTCATTTAGTCCTGTATATCCCAATCGAGGACAACATTCCTCAGGATATCCTTAGGATATCCCAATAAAATATATACAACCTGAGAATATCCCAAATGGGGATATCCTAGACAAATCCTGACAGGATGTCCTAATAATATCCTGCAAAGATATTAAAAGCCTAACAAAATATTCACTGTGGGAATATCCTGGTCAAGTCCTAGAGTCGTCCTATTAAAGGTATTATTATTTAGGAAATTTCAACAACAAAAATAATGAAAAGTGTATATATTATTTTGAGGCTATTTACTTTGTCTTATTGGTTGTAAAATTTGCTTCTAAAAACTTATTTGTTTGTTCTATTTGATAATCCCCTACAGTACAAATAATTCATTAAAAATATGTATCTTATTTAAATAGCAGTTATTTATAATTTATTTTTAATACATTTGCTGTGTTCTGAATTAGCCGCCTTTTTGTGACAAGTCAAAAGTTCTAAGAAATCCGCCAGGCGTCGATGTCTTTTCCACGTTCATTTTAAAGTTCTTTCGATAAATAAGATTACGTTAAATATTTTATAAATATAATACTGCTATGTTACATCTTTGTATTTATTATATTATCTAAAAGGGGAAAATGTGATTGGTTATTGTCCGCAGATGTTATTGTCAGATACGTAATCCTTTATATTTTTCTGAGTGAATAATTTTTTTTTTATTCATTATAACTTTTCAGCACACTATGATTTTCTGAACTTGTACATATCATCCCTTATAATTTTTTTCCTTTTTCAATTCTTTGGGACTTCCTGACATATATATGTTTTCTTTTTAAGCGGTGCTCGGGGAATCTACAAAATATCATAATTAACCAGTATGTTACTGGTAAATAACCTCTATCAAAAATTCAAGTATTTACCTCAAAATTTTGATATGTCGACCTATTTCATTGGATATATGTATCACATTTTTATTAGTCATTTTACCTCTGCCATTATATAAACTTTATTCCTTTGTCTTTGCTTATTGGCTCAATGGCTCAGTTTAAAAGTAATGGTCTACTATATTATAAAACAATATGTATTTTTTGCTGTCTTTAGAAATATCCAATAAACCCTAAAAGAACTATGGATGTCCTATATAAAGTCCAATCAAAGTCCTCAGGTTGTTCATAGTAAAGCCCAGGCATAACCCATATAAGAGCTGATGTCCTGTACACACCCGTACTGATGTCCTCAGGACGTCATCATCAAAACCCGAACTGTCTCATTTGGATATCCTACGGATATCCTAAAGTGATAAAAAGATCTTCCCAGGATATCCCATATGTCCTGAAAAGTTATCCCAGGTATGTTCTGAGGATGTCCTTGTGCTGTATAGGAACCGGCAACTCGTATAATTTCAATAAAAAAATTCACAGATTTCGCAATTCTTGCAGCGATGGAGACATTGGAAATGATAACACCATACATAAAACATAAGGAAACAGCTACGATCCACTCTCGGTTGCGACACCGCTGTATTTCGACCTTAAATGAAAACTGGTAGCTTGACACCCCAGTGATATATGCAACCCATACTACATTCGCATATATCAGCCGTTGCATATACGACAGTCTCACTCGACCGCGACACCGCTGTCCTTTGACCTTGAACGAAAATTGGTAACTCGACCCCCATATACGAACATAAACATTTCCAATGTTAAAACTGTCATAACTTTTAATTTATACTCTTTCATAAAATTTAATATTGCTAAGAAATTAGTTTTAAAATGAGAATGAATATTTTAAACTCTTACCTCTTCGGTAAAGGAAAGTAAATTAAATCAATTATGTGTAGGTACATAAAGTTAGGCGTAAATTAATTGCTGCTGAATTTTAACAAAATATAGCTTGCGTTTGTTCAGGGTAAAACTGTTGTCATTGATTGAAATTTAAAAATTCGCGAAATGTCATTGGACTATAATTTACGAGGGAAATCATCGCAATCACAATACTTCGCTATAGTAAGCGAGGGAAGTAAAAGTAACTTAATATTCCAATCCGGTGATTTTAAAAATAAATTTTAAAATTTTTATTCCCTCTGCCTATCCTTCCTGCCTCCCTCTTTGTTATGATCGTTATGATTAATATAGCCTATTGCCTTTCTCAGTTGATATCCAATCACATTCCAATCAGAGCAGTAGCTTTGGAGGTATGAGGCATACAGATATGATGCTTATTAAAAATTATTATTGGGTCGCTGTTTAGAAGCATATCGATGACGTCAAAGCTTTTACACTCACTGTAAAGTTAATAGATGCAAATACTCATTTGACTCTTTTCTATTTAGAATTATGGAAAGAAGAACTGAAGAAGTCCCACCCAATCCTAATGTCTCATGATAAAATGGAAGTTAATGAAGAACTTTTCAGTCCTAAAGCTCGGGAGGGAGCAGTATCCGCATTAAAAAGAAACGGAGTGTCATGCGGTTCAGAGGGTGATTCTCTATGTGGAATAACTGGAAATTTTCGAAAATTAGAAGTAGATTAATGTAGATATTCATTCGTTCATTCATTCATTCATCGAAATTGTCATATTCATATACCTACCTTTAATTTTAATCTCAAAGTTTTTGTTCGTTACCATTTAAGTACAAAATATTATTTTACTAAAATAAAATTTCTACCAATTTTTAAGAGCTTTCATTACCTACATTATATGTATACAGGGGTGTTTAAAAAATGTATCGTTCTAACATAAACATACCATACATATTAGACAACCTGTAAATCCTAAAGCGAAGACTGTGTGGAAGGACTTACACATTTGAAAAGACGCAGACACACATCTCGCTATTACCCGCCACTGTCGGAGATGAGAATCGAACCCAGAGGTGTTCAACACTTAAAAATCTTTTCATTTCTATTTTTGGGCCATCAATTTACACCCGTATACCAAACTTCATCTCATAGGCATAAAAATGACAGAATGGGTTCAATATGTATCTAATACAAGAAATAATAGACCAGGGAAATTAGATCAAATTTCCCCGAAATAACTAAATTTTGACATACAGCTCGGATCGAGATGCGGTTTTCGGCATCATTTTAGGAAAAATATTATTAAAAAAAGTCTACATATAGTGAATAAGCCGTTCGAAGAAAATTGCATGAAATCATCTAACTAAAGTGCATAATTTTTTTGAGAAATTCTCGCTAGAAATTGATAGAAAGCTGTGAAAATCTCGTGGGAATCGCTTCCCGGGGGCTTTCGAGGTCGCCGAGTCCAAATCTGACATCGAAACTTACCAGGGATGCTTGAGGGTGGCACTACGGGGGCTAGTCTAATGCATTTAGACAAAAAACACTTTTCACTTTTTGAAAAAATACGGAAAGGGAACATGGGTAGAGTCTAAAACCAAAAGTCGGAACTGTACCTACTGGCTTCCGGTCGCCATCTTGGAAAACGTGAATGACACTGTATTTCCGTTCCTGTTCGTTTTCTCGGAAAATTTATGAGAACCAAAGTTGTATATCTAGTTGTTTATGGTAAGTTTCGATGTCAGATTTGGGCTCGGCGACCTCGAAAGCCCCCGGGAAGCGATTGCTCCGTGATTTTTGGGCACTGAATTTTTCACTCAATTTCATCCCCTCCCACCCCCGAAGAGCTAACCCCGAGTATCCCTAGTAAGTTTCGATGTCAGATTTGGACTGAGCGACCTTCAAAGCCTCCGGAAAGCGGATGTAGACTTTTTCCTAATATTTTTCCGAAAACGATGCCGAAAACCGCATCTCGATCCGAGCTGTGTCAATATTTTGTTATTTTTTATCTATAATTTCCCTGGTCTATAAAGTTAATGTGCATATGGTGTATAATAATAATGAAATTCATGGCTGACTAAAAGTTTGCAGTCATATAGATAATAGCATATACTTACTTTACGAAAAAAAAAAAAAAATGTGTGAATCGCTCGTCTGTGAGGTGGCAGCAAAATATAAATAACATTTTTCTCGAGATTTTTTGTACTTGGCTAATAAAATTATGTTTAATTTTTTTGTAGGATAAAATTGACCAAATTAATTTTTTGGCAAACGCGAATTGTTTTTGCAAAATTAGGCATAAGAAAATCTATCTAAAATATTTTACTATTACCATACCTTTTTACCTTTAAACATTTTTTATTTTGTTTAACTGATTACAATTCAAACCTATAGCTAGAATATTTCATTAATTCAGTTTACAATATTTACACAATACATGAATCTGCTTTTCAACGGATACATTGTATCGCGAGCCGGTGGTATGGCTGATGACTTCCAGCAGCCCAGGCAGCAGACTGACGTCATTTTGACGTTATTTTTAGGTCGCATTGGTCGACGACGTCAGGCGACGAAAAAATGACGTCTCGGTAACGTCATATTGTGACAAATTTATGACGTCATTTTGAGACGTCAAATTGACGTCTTGGTGACGTCATTGTTTAGGTGTTTGTCACTCGATATATATACCAGCTTTAATGGAAAATATAAGATTAGTTGTTATTTTGAGATCAGTAAAAAATATTAAAGACAAATTTGAAAATGTAGATGATGAGTTAATTATTCCGTTATGTGCGATTTTATTTCGTAAACTTTAATTCATTTATAATTTTACTGTAAGTTCACGCGTTTTTAATCAAATCAGATCCTCATATAGGTACTGTTTTTGTTGCTCATTTATTGCTTTTTGTAGTCTGATAAAAATTTAAATTCGGCCCACCGTGCTGACGCAGAGGCTTCCAGAACTACGTTACTGCGTTGTTAACGGTTGAGGTTTATATTAGTCTGTGGTCTGGTAATGCAGATAAAAGCACAACGTTGCCGTGGTGAAAAGAATACATTTCTCTTCAGGCAGACAAATATTTATAAAATAAATAATTGTGTAGTTTGGTAATATATATTGTATGAACAGAGGTCGATGATATTTTTTTGATAATGCTGAATCAATATAGTTTCTTTTTATTTGCAAACTTTATCCGATCATTTCAGTTAATTTTTGTTTTTGATTAACTACAGCAGTTTATATCAACTTTGTAAACCAGTTAAAAATAAGAATAATTGAAATGAACTGATTATTATGTAGTGATTATGTTTGCAAATAAAAAGTAACTATTATGTACAATATGTGCTGAACGAACTCATTGCATTGCAAACCTGGAAATTTGCGCCCGTCTGGCAACCCTGGTCTCTTGTTAAAATTGACAATTGACATTGACGTTAAATCACAATCGTGGCATTGGTTGATATTTTGTGTGGAACGAGGAATTATTGTTGTAAAATCGGTGATAAAACTAGTTTAAGGTAAGTTTTAATACTTTTTTAGTCCTAAATGCGTTTTATATTGCGTTTGACGAATTGTTGACATGTTTGATGGTCTATTTTTAGGGGTCTTGGTACCTGTCGAGAAGTAAGTTCATTAAATTAATTGTAAGCAAAAATATTTGCTTTGATCCTTTTAGTTGCAATACGCTGATTCTAGCTGAGTTTTACTAATATTAATTATCTGTTTTTATAAAATCACAACTGCAAACACTTGGTTTAACATATTTTCATTTCATTAACTATTTTCCAGTCCATATAAAATTGCTAACCTATGTTGAATAACGTTTTCTATTAGCTTATGCATTATTTATGTTCTTCACGAACAAATCAGAAAGGATGGAAAACAACTAATACAATTACATTGAAAACATTTAAAGTTGCTCGATGCTTTTATGAAAATGGCAAGTAAAATTTATTTTTGTATACCTACTATTTTCAAATAGTTATACAAAAGTAGTTCTTATGTATTTTTCACTCATGCAGATATTTACAAAGGTGTATCTCATATACCTGAATATAAATGACCTTTAACAAACATTAAAATCAAACTCTAGGCATTATACATACAACTATATTATTGTTATCAATTAAAATTGCAAAGGTTAAAAACTTCTCTGACAAACGAATTTCTGTTCCATCTCTGGCTTTTTCAATACAGTTTTATATAAAGAAATTATAATAAATTGATTTTATCATAAATGTTGAATTATAAATTTAAAGTTGAGTATAGAATTGAAATTAATGACAATTTAGGATCAATTTATTTAAAAATATGAAGTTAAATTTATCATTAATATATCCTTTATTGTCCTAGGAGCAGTGAAATTTAATTCTCCGAATTCATCAGAAAAAGAAATGGGACATTATTAAAGTGTGGTTGAAACATTACCCGCAACGCCTAAGTAACTAGATTACAAAGAAAGTGAACACCAATAATTATTTAGTACTTATTAATTATTTTTAAATTATGTTTAGAAAAGATATAAAACTAAAAATCATTTTAAAGAGACAGATTTATCGCAGGGTCCATACAAATGTCAGAAATGTGTTATTTTCGTTGGAAATAAATTCTTGTAAATCGACTGTCTAGTGAGTTAGCTAGTAATAGTAAAATTTCCTTATTTTTGGGTACAAATTTGGATACAAATTTCTATAATAATGTTACTGTTACTGATTTTGATAATATAAATGATACAATTTAACCATGTACCTTCAGGTAGTTCAGAAGTAGATATAACTGATTTAAAATGTCTAATTTTGCCATTTCTTAATGATTGTTTTATATCTTTTCCTTTAGTGCACATCTTGTAAAATCAGCTAGGTATTATTTATAAGTATAAATATTTTTCGTATTATTATCATTGAGAAATAAAAAATTGTAAATTAAAAGTTCAATAAAAAAAACGAAAATGTTATTGTTAGTAATGTATTCCTTTCCTAAGAGATACATAGTACAGGATTTCCACAGACATTGGAATTTTGGATTCTGTGTATATAAGTCAATATTAATGTACTTATCAAAATTTGCTTAGGATCAACATGCAAAAAATATTGTTGGAAACTATGAAAATGTTTTTTTCATTAGGTGCACTGTTTAGAATTTATTTAAAATCATAAATAATCAAAAACAATAATATAAAATTCAAGTTTCATAATTTTTATGCAGTAGAAAATCAAAGCATTTTATGAATGATATTTGTGAAGTTTTAGGATTTTACCCAAATTCCTCCTTAGATTCTCTGTCTTCAAGATTTCCAGCATCACTTTTTGTATTCCCTGGCATTTCCAGGTTTTTCGGGTTGGCAGTAAACCTGTGTATTATGTCTACTGTTGGTCATAATTGTAAATGTCAAAAAAAAAAAATTGAATTAGGCATTCATACATTTGGAATCTTGTCTCTCTTGGTCTAAAACTAAATTGTACCAAAAAATGAGTGTAATCAATTATATGCCCTGCATAAATGGTTCAACTTATTTTATGTTAGTTTTAGACTAAGCAGAACCTAATATTCTAAACATGTAATATAAAGTGCACGTCTACCATCTTCAGGTTCTTGCTGAGCTGCCTACTGCTACTTCTAGTTGCTATCCACATAAAAATGGCAGATATGATTCTACCGAAACTTCATTTGGACATCCGGCCCACCGGACTACACCCGGAAATCTAACAATACTTTATGTTACATATATGTGAAACCCAACATATTTGACGTCAAAACTCGTCAAAATGTTGTAAAAAATGACGTCTAATTTCTAACTGTTTGTTGGGTATTTTACCACTGTAAAAATATTTAAAAATTTTAATGAAAGAAACCTCTGCGCCAAAATAAGCAACAGGCTGGTTTTTATAAAATATTCTACTACAGAATGTCACACCTAAGTATATAAACTGAAACAAAAATTAAATTGAAGGTTTAACGTTTAATTTAATTTTTTTTTTTTTTTTGGGTAGAAGTATAAAAACCAGTCTCTGTTTTATCATTTTGGCGCAGAGGTCTCTTCCATCAAAATTTTTAAATATTTTTACATTGGCAAAATACCCAACAAACGGTAAGAAATCGTGAATATAAATACATAATTACAGACGTCTGATCTACGTCACAAAATGACGTCAATCTGACGTCGCCAAACAACATCATTGTGACGTCGCGAAATGACGTCATTCTAACGTCACGAAATGACGTCGTTGGGCTGTGACATAATGACGTCATTTTTACGTCATTGTGACGTCATTTCAGAGGTCATAATGACGTCTCGGATGACCAAAAAATGACGTCAAAATGACGTCAGTCTGCTGCCTGGGAGGTTTGTCTTAGGGAAATACGCAGCTATGAGGACACTTATAGAAATTTATGCCTATTTGATTAGATATTTTTATAAAATAAAATTTAAAACTTAGGTAAAATACCTAAGTATGAAATTAAAGTTTGTTGGTAATTAAAAGATTCTGCACTATTACCATACCAGTGTCTCAGAAATGGTGAGCATAGGCCAGTGTTGCCGATGATATTAGCTGTGATTATCCGCCGACTGACATGAAAATATCCGAAAATGTCCAAACATATCCGATTCGGTGGTGCCGCAGCCTTTCCGGCTAAGATATTAAGGCAGGTAGATTTCGTTGAAGATGTTTACTTGCAAATTTTGATGAGAGAGGGGGGGATTTCTCTGCTGCACATTTTTTTCCCCCACGGTCGAAATTTTGGAAAGCGGGGGGGGGCGATTTCTTTACAAAATTTTTTTAAGGGCAGGGGAGAATTTTCGCCGATTATTCACTATTACACGAAACTCACTATTACGCGAAACAAATCTTCATTACCATACCTATTTAATGTTAAAATAGCCCGAAAAAGTCCGCCAATCAGCAACACTGCAATACATATACAATAAATAACTGGATAGAAATTATCCGTTTTTTATCCAATTTTTAACAGGGTGAGAAAATGATCCTCCCAACCTTCCTAAATTATCCGCAAATCGGATAATTATCCGCCAATCGGCAACACTGGCATAGGCAGCACACCCAGACATGCAGTTTCCTTCCTATCATTATTACCACCCAATTTCCAGTTTCCACTTATGAGCTATTAGCCAACAGAGTGCGCCAGCGCGTAACAGCATTAAAAACGAGACAAATATGAATTATAATAGTATATTATTCAACGAGCATATAATGATGGCTATTATTCACGATGGTAAAGTTTAAGACACGAGCCGCAGGCGAGTGTCGTAAATCACCAGAGTGAATAATAGCCATTATATGCGAGTAGAATACTATACTTTGTCCACGACTAATAAATAAGTATTTAATATTTATTTAATTCATCTTCATTTAATTTCTCCAATTTATTAAGAAAGATTCATAAGTCACCATATATAGTTTTTCGATTTTTCGGGTAACAAGTTTAATGAGGCGATTTTTGCAGCTTCCCTTATCTCTGACGGTGTCAAAGAAATCTCGTCTTCACTGTCTGTATCAATTGATTTGATCATATTACTCTTCTTGAGTCCCTAATATGTAAAATTATTGTAAATTACGTTGGCGTTGAAATCGCACAAATTTTGACATTTCAAATTAATTACAGAATACGCTTTGACACATTGGCATGGCTTACTAATAAAATAATACAGTTTGTAGACACGTAGCTAAATGGTTTCAAAAACAATGGGGATTGCCACGTGTTGCTAATAGATGATGCTTTGAAAAAACTTACCAATGTAGCTTTTGACTGTTCATTAAAGTACCTCTTCTGCATGTACCATTTGAGTGCTTCCTAGAAAACTTAGAAAGGCAACACTTGTTTTTTGGTTGCTGCAATTTTGACATTTTAAATTTTAAGTAAAAAGTCACTAATGTCATTTCTTATAAACAACTGACTGTCCTCATTATTCACTGCAATCACTGAATAATGAAATCATTATTCACTGCAGGGAATAATGGATAGCATTATACTTGAGAAAACACATACATAATGAGTACATTATTTAATAGTCGTGGACAAAATGAGTTATTTCTGTGGTTGCGTTTACTTAATGAATGGATTTAGGATATTAAGTTTAAAAAAATACAGACGTTTTTGTAAAGTTTAAAACCTATTCTATAATGGTGGTGTTAATGTTTAAATTGCGTTTTCTAGCCCTTAACAATTAATAATATTTTACTATATTTAACTTATAAAATTTAATATTGTCTTATTATAAATTTGTAAAAGTAGTGTATGTGATTGTCATTTTAGCCCTAAGTGTATCTTCTAAAATATTTTATATGTATTTGTTGTGAGTTCTATGTATGTCTGTTCTTTATATACTTTGACAATGCTAAAACTAATGTAAAGTTATTGAGCAAATAAAGCAGTTTATTATTATTATTATATTATTATTATTATTATTACTACACAAAATATAAAAACCGCTGCTTATTAATGATGAAGCACTACGTCCACATCCAGATTTCCCATCCAAGACTCTTTAAAGGAAAATGTATTGACTATATTTACACTCTAGTGTGTGGAAATAATTGGTCATAGAATTTTAATAAAAGAGGTTGCCGAATGCAAGCAACCAGAAATTCCGGGCGATGCCGAATACCAAGAGGCGATTTCCGGCACTGCCGAATCTCTCCGGGAGCCGCTGAATCCACTTTTGAACACTTCACTCCAGGACCCATTTTGATTGCAAGATTTAACCCAAATATACTAACATACAAAGCAAATTAGAAGTTGAAAGCTTTTAAAGATGAAGTTTCTGGACTCTTTATATATTACCTTGCCTTATTTTTCAAAACGTTTATACAGCGCTTATAGACGCAAAATGGCACAGTTTATAAACTAATGTAGTTCTTTAATTTATTTTATTGTAGCTCTGACAGATGTGTAATAAAATAATTGTATAAACGTTTACACAGTATTAAAAAAATTAGTAGAGCATAATTATAAAATTATTCGAGATACGACAAAACATTTTTATAAGCATTGTATTATTATTTCCATTGATACTTTTTCGTTATGTACAGCAACAGCAACATAAGTTATTTATTATTCAAGTGTATTTACAGACAATAATAATTCTCAAATTAGTTTTAAAATATTACAAAAGCAGGTAAGTAATTATATAGAATCTATACGACATATGGCGGCAAAATTAACGACATGTTTAGTGAAAATGAAATAAAGTGTTAACCGATTATTAGACTTCGTCTCGCCTACGACAAAGCGATTTTCGGCTGCGAAGGAAATTTTTCTGTTAAATATGTGGTGTATATACCATGAAATTTTTGTGTGCTCTAAAAATAACGAATATTTATCAAAGTTAAAAATATAAAGTGAAAATAATATTTTTTTAGATCTTTTTATGGTATCGCATCAATTGTATTTCACAGATAATATATTTCGTAATAATAGATTGTTGCTAAAATGGTTATATCACGATAATTTTTATGTTTGAACTATTTTTATTTTAAAGTCCAAAATGGCTACTATACAAATATATAGCTTGCATATCAATATGTTTGTATTTGTAACTATGAAAACAATTACAGAACATATTTTCCGAAGAATTGTTATATATCAAAATTTTTTATAGTCAGAAGCATATTGCAAAAAGGAAAGGTAATGTCCATTAATATTTTGCTCCGAATAATTTTGCACGCTATTGCCTTTTAATCAATTACGAGGATTTCCCCTCAGAAAACAACGGTCAGTATGAAATAAATAAAATAGTAGCATTTTTCTGTAGACTTTCAAATGTGTAACTATTTTAAAAGCTTTTATTTAGGTTCACTTGTATAACAATGTAAACAAATAAAAATTTCAACTATTTCTAATTGAGCTAGAGTTTCAAAATTTTGCACACATGTAGAATACGATACGAGTCCTATAAAAGTACACTATTAATGAAAAAAACAATATGACGCATAATCACCTACCCATTTTTTATAAAAAATGGTACAGAACATATTGCAGTCTTTAAGGACAATTTTTAGTTTTTCAACAATTTTATGTGTTTTATGAGAGCAATGTGCATGTACTTCATTTATATAACAATTGTTTAGCAGCTACTGCCGAATACAATATGCTCTCAGATATAATATTGTTATAAGAAAAATACTAATAAAATTGTTTTATTAATGCTTAGCTAAACGCTTAAAGAATAATTTTATGGATGTTCGCAAATTAACCAAAAGTGCCGAGGGTTATTACTATAAATCTGTTATTAATCAATTTATTGCTCCGAGAGCTAAAACATCCTATAATAATTGCTGTATAGACGTTTATAAAACAGTGAAAAACAAATTCTATAAAATGTTTCATAATTTACCTTTAGAACATTCTTAGCACTTATTTATATGATGATTTAGTTGCGAATTCAAATAATCACTTTGGCCGTTTAAATATAACAAAATAGCCTTTGCAGGGCTGTAATGTAACAGTAATAAAATAAAATTGTAGTATTATTTTAAATTTATAGAGCAACTTTGTTAGTTGGGAAATCTGAGGAGTCTTGGCTTTTAGAATATACACCAAATCTGTACTCTTATCAGCTTGCTTTAGGGTCAGGGGGGGTACAGTGTAACAAAAAAGTTATTAATTAATGTAGAAAAATAACGTTTATTAAATAAACATTCCTTTTGTAGTTAATATAATCAACAGTCTTTAACCTTCATCTTAAACCTTGAAATTATTAAAAATTATCCTTAAAAACTACTCGTATTGACACTTTTTAGAGATCAGTTATTTGTTATAGTGTGACCCAGATCTGGGGTACAGTTTAACATGCATAGGGGTACAATGTAACAAGATGGGGCAGACTATAAAATTCCACTAAACAATAAAAATATCAACAAAATCTAAAAAATAAACTTAACTTTTAACTCAAATTATATTTTCTTAATATATTTTGCGGGAATGCATAACAATTTGCTTGGCGTTTTGACTTATTTGCCATTTCGGGAAGTGGTAATTTAAATTCAATGTCATCCATCGAGACAATTGCTAAGTCCGGTTGCACAGGAAAATAAAAAACATCTACCTTTCCACTTTTGCGTAAATAACTGATGTCTTTTTCTTTTTTATATATCGATGTGGTGTACCATAGTTAACATTCTTCATGCTAGCAGCCATTCTTAAAGGCATTCTTTTTTCTACTAATTCTATTGCCTCTCATGTCTTTTTCTCTATGTAAACCAATTTCAGTCTTCCTCTTTCGATTCCTGACCATTTTTATTGAAACGCATAGAAAATAATAAAAAATCAGTGGTACCCCGTTACACTGTGCCCCTCACTGTATACTCAAAGACCAAGGTCAATTGAAATTTTATAGGTGATGAATACTGGCAAACTTTGTTACCTTATTAAACAATAACTTAATGAAGTTTGTGTAGAAAATATATTTACTTACCAGGAATGATATATATAGTTTGGAAAAGACACAAAAATATTGGATTTAAATTAATCTCGTTTGGACACACAAAAGAAAATTTTTGTTTATAAACCCCAATGTAAACAACTCTGCAGACCAATGACAAGTGCAGCAAGATGGTGGTATGTGCCTTTGCAAAATATTGGAATGGTGTAATAAATATGTTGAAGAGACAGAAATAATCCCATTGTTATACTGTGCCCCGTGTTACAGTGTACCCCCCCTGACCCTACTTATTTTCCCCTATATATGCCCCTACTCACCCCCCACCCCTTCCATAGAAATCATGTCAATGCATAATCTAATTTCAAATGCCGTTATGATACATATGTGTACCAAATTTGAAGTGAATATCTCAATGTTATTTTATTAAACCCATTAATAAGAGAGAGGGGTGGTGGGGGAGTTGAAAATTATTATAAAAAACCGTGGTTTTGGCTTCTATAGTATATACACCAAATCCCAAGTTACTTTACCAGCTTGCTTACTTATTTTTCCCTTATTTGCCCCTGTTTAAGCCCAACCCTTCACCATAATTAGCGCAAAATATAATCTAGTTCCAGATCTCGTCATAGTACATAATATGTGTACCTTTGAAGTCAATAATGTCTTCAACCGTTGCTGAGAAAAAAGTTATAGACAGATCGACCGACAGAGAGATTTTTTTTTTGCTCAAATTTAAGATCTAAATGTTTTATGACGTTCTAAGTCTATTTAAAGAAAAAATCATTGTAATTTTTTTTTAAGATTACTATACTTTCACTCTACTACGTGGATGTGAAGTAAAATTGAATATACTTTTTAAATGCTTCAACAATTTTTAGCTTTGATTTAACCTTGGCAATTCATAAAAGGTTAATTTTCCGATTTATTAATAAAAAATTACCAGAAATCAGTTCCTTTTTTAAGACACAATAAACTTTCTATTCTATTATATTCTATTCCTTAGAGCAAAACTCTAAAAACGTCTAACTTGACGAATAGTATATTTCGTTCGATCGGCACATTTCTATAAAACTGGTAATATTGCTCGTAGAGAAAATTGCATAACACTGTGTTGGTGATCGAATTCTGAACAACTTTCAAAATGTCCGTTCGTCTCTGCCTGTCTGTCCGTCTGTCATGTTTCTTGTCAGCACGATAACCTAAGAACGAAAAGTCCGATTGTATTGAAATTTGGACAGTAAGTTAGTGTCAGCTAGAGGAAAAACTATATTTTTAAACAAAATCGATCAATAAATAAAAAAGTTATTAGTTATTTTATTCTTATAAAAATATAAAATTATGTTTTGTAATTAAACAAAAAATGTCTAAAACTAATATAACTTACACAAAAACCTGTGAAGAGTATCCCACAGAATGTGCAACAATTATATAAAAAGTGTAGTAAATCGGCGAAGAGTATAATGGTTAGCTTGTTTATGTTAGAAACATCATACTCAACTGAAACATATTCTTTATAGGATTTTGCAAACAGCAGAAAAAAATAACTATCTATGAGAACTAAAAGAATAATTATGTGTAAAAATATTAATGAAATCTTTCCATTCTTTCTATAACCTGAATTCTGGTTATTTCATATTCACTTTTAAACATACATGAGTATATAGGCTCCAATACTAGTTATATAGCTAATAGATAGGTAAAGATCTGTTGTTTTTATCAGTCAACGTCAAATATAATTAGTTCATACTTATTCATAGAAATTGTCTTGGTTTTGCACGAAACATCTTTATGAGTGGCTTTGTGTTTTTCTGATGAGCTCCAGAATAAGGGCAAAAAACGTTTGAAAGGCTAAGTATTTCCAAGAAACAGATAAATTCATTCAATTGTCAATCATTATTTCTTTATAACTTTGCCATTATATGGTCTAATTTTACTGGACTATATTTTAAAATCTATTTAAAAAAAATATATAAAAATTTAAAGTTTGTTTTTCAAACTTAATACACATATTTAAACAATTATTTGCAAACAGATCTTTAATTGCAATTTGTCATAAAAAAAATTCATTTTTTTTTTAATTGCAAGATACCCAAGTAACTACATACTTTTACAATTAAACTCGTTTTTACATAACTTGATGTATATTTTTAGATTGTACAATCTATATAAGATACCAAGTTCTTTGATAAACTAAAAAACAGCGTAATATTTTTTGTTAAATTATTGTTATTTTCAAATAACTGCAACTTTTTTCTTAAAACAGTAGTTAAAATCATGTGTCTCTTCAAATAACCGTATATTGGTAAATTTTTATCTTATCTACCAAAAAGTACCTATTGTTAAATTTAGAAATCATGAACGACATGAACGGTTTTGTCAATCGATTTGCCCACTAAATTGAATTTACTTAAAAGCTTTCAACTAATTCCTACTTATAGTTCCTGGAAATCTTAGATATGATTAATGTGTCGTTAAACTTTATTAATAATTATAAAGACCATGGATATGGATTTACTGCAAAGACTATTATCGGTATTATTATGAAACGCAAAATGAGGTCACCTATTCCATTTCATTTGACTCATCAGAGCGTTTCGGAATATATGCATGTTCCACACGAGCTGTATTAAAGAGGTATAGTATATACGATCTCAGTTGAGACACAATAAAAATGAAAACTAGGAGTAAAGTCGGCATCTCCTTTATGTTGTCTACAGTCCACGTGGACTTAATCTGCCTGTGACATAGAAATCTGGGCAGGATTAGGTGACTAGCGAGTTTGATTTTTCAACATAGAGAAAATGCCGACTTTACTCTGAGTTTTCATTTTTATGCTATCTCATCTGAGATCATTCTATACTATATACTCTACAGTTTATAGATGAAAAATACCAAGTATATTAAAAACATGTATTAAGAAATTATAAATCAAGTAATTGTAAATCACAAAGTCTCCTGTTGAACACATTAAAAAATAACCTATCATTTATATTTTTCCAGTTCTAATAAAATTTTAGAGTAAAGTCCCTTCAGTCCTTGATATTGTACTATATGTCCTTCTAAAACAGTTTTCATTATTTCTTCTTGTATATAATATTCAACATTTTTCAATTTAAGTTGTTCTTCTATCCAATGTTTTACTTCGTCGATGTTGAATTCTTTAAAGAGAATTAGTTCATAGAATAGACCAGAATTATCAAATGCATCACGTATTAAAGTAATATCGTTAGATCTAATAGTGTAATCGTTACCATCAAAATATTGTATATTAAAAATAGATATAACCAAAATAAACTGATCTTGTGGTAATGAATGTATTAAACCAAAGAAGTTCGTAAGGTCTTTCCTCTTTAAGTCGTCAATAATTATTAGATTTAAACAACACTTCGCTAAAGTCGTTAATAAATGTTCCCACTGGCTTTTATAACTTAATTGGATGCCATAAAGTTCATGAATCAGTTCTCGACGAAAATGCTTTTTTATTATATTTGCAACGAATGTCTTACCTACTCCCGTGGATCCAATAAAACCTAAAACTTTAATTTTACTTGACCAATAAGCTCTTTTTTCTAAACTTCGCACAACAACATTCACAACATTCACAGAAGTTTTCTGTTTATGAACTTTCTCTAATAAGTCTGTCTGAATATTCTCTAGCTGAACATCACTATTAACATACACAAAATCAATATAACCCTGAATAAAAAACGCATATAACAACATTAAAAGAAAGAAAACTGATAATATTAAAACAAAATTAAGTTGGGATTTTTTTTTCTGACCACTAGTTTTATATGTACAAGGGACCATTATAGTCTTATTATCTGTCACTGCATGCAATTCTTGAAGGACATTCTTTGTAGGTCGTCTTTGACAAGAATATCTCTTTTCAACACTGTCTAAACTACTAAATCCTCCCACAGCAAAACGATCTGGATCTATATTCATATCCCTCTCTGTCATCACAGTCTCATGATAGTCATCGGATTTTAAACTATCGTTTAAAGAATCTACCTCCATAGGTACGATACCCTCGTTCTTTATACAATTTCTATTAGTTTCTACTTTCGGCAGATTCGGCTTTAATAATTGTGTATTCAGACTTAAACTTGAAACATCGCATTCGTTGAAGGGGGTATTCAATACTAAGCTTGTAGAAAAATAGCTTTGTAGGTTATGAAGATCGCCAGGTATACTTCGTCCTGAAAAAACATAAAATTTTAATACTTGTCTAATTTATCACTTTTTATTAAAACAAATAAGACTCTTATATTCAAATATGTTTTCAAGTGACCTACCACATGAACTGCTTCTGAACAATCCAGGAGAACTACCATGAATTGTTTCCTCCACAATCAGAACTCTCTTTTTAACAATGGGTAATTTTTTTTCATACGAATTCTCTTGGACAGTTAAATTGTCAAAATTTACTTTGTACAAATCAGATTCAGAACACGATCTGTTTAGTTTATTTCCAGGTGAATACATACTATCTACATTACAAATAAAATTTGATTTACTCCATTAAATTATTTACTATTTTAGTTACTACTACTAATTAGATAATGAAAATTTCAACCAAACCAGAAACGTGCACATTTCAAACAAAAAACAAAACATTTGCTCCAGGATGAAGAATTTGAAAAAAAATAGAAGGCGTGCTAGGCAATTTTTTACGAATAAGTTTCGTTGAATGTCTCACTCCGGTAATGTTGTATATTTTTAAGGTCACCAAGTATTATTGTGATTCTTAGATCTGCCACGTCATTTGTCATGTAAACAGCGATATTTTGAATTTGAGGATATTTTAATAAATTATGTTAAAAAGGCATGCATATCATTATATTTAAACAAAATGATTTGTTACAACTACCTAATACGAACGTGAATAACATAGGATCATAGATAAAATACAAACATAGGACCATGATCCACACATACATGGTCTGCTAATAGAAATTGTGCGCGCGTACTTCCGCGCAGCTTGTCTCTTACATCACGCCCCATTGTCAAGTGATTTAGGTAATCAGCCCGTAACCAGAAATAAATTTTAGGAGATACTCATCGGATTTCAGAGAGGGCCAATTCCCACCTTTATATACAAAAATAGTTCCACATAAATAATGTTCGAGTTTAAGGGGGTGCTCAAATGTTCTCGTATGGTGCTGAGCACTCCCTGAGACACGATATATGCCTGGATTCAGTTTCAGCTTAGCAAACTGATTCGTTCAAAAGGAGTCGTTCTTTCGTGAATGTTACTTCTCTGTTCCTGGTTGAAACGAACATTTCCAGAAATCATCCTTACAAATATGTATTTTTCAATTTTTTAATAACAATACTAGGGCGACGCTCGTTAATTTTCTTTAATTTTGTCCATCGCTTTTGATTAATCTGTATAAAAACTAAAGTAAATAAATCTTTATGTAGGCACATAAAAGCTTTTCGTGTACAGAAATAGCTAATAAGTATGTATAATGTTAATGTATGTGAAATTGGAGGCTGATTGAAATAAAAATTATTTTCAGATAACGAAAGCTTAAACAATGTTTACAAAACTCATTAGGTACTCATTATTCAGAAGGCCATATCAATTTTTCTAAAATCCTCTTTACTAACTTCCATTTCAGAGATAATAATTAGTTTTACTATTTCATATTATTGTATAATGCCAGCTCCGCTCAGAGTTTTGACAAAAATCGCTTGTTAATAATTATTCTTGACACATCTGATATTTGATATTTGACACGAGTGAACTGCGCAGTTCCGAAAGGTGTTTTATTTGTGCATGTGTTGTGTGTTGCGTGATTGGGTTCTACGATGATTGTGATAAATTGAAGTGGAGAAAGTACATTAAAGATTCGATGATGGTCTTGGGCCATTTAAAATTTAGTTATTTTTCAAAAACAAATAAGACTTTGTGGATAAAGGCCCCGTGCATACCTAAGAAAGCTTCAAACCTATTTGAAGCTTTCGAGGCCGTGTTCATGGAACTATGAACCTAGACTCGTTGTCTTTTACTTTGTCACAAATAAGTTATTTAGTTGCAACATTAACTAAAAAAAACTACAAGCAAGTAGTTGGAGACCTATCAAAGGTGAGTAGGCCTAGTAATTAGCAAAAGTCTACTACAATACGTGTCTGTTAAAAATATCAAAAATGACAAATTAGATCATCCGCCATGTTCATCACCAATTTGTTAGTCAGGTAACATTTTTACCGACGGAGTATAGAAATAATGAACAAAGGTGTTTTGATTATTGTTTTTTTTGTTCATTTTCTCGTTAAAATGTCATAAAAAAATTAAAAAATTAGATTACAATGTTTTCATCTTTCGGACCATTTGACAAAATTGAGTTTAATCGGTGTATTTGTTTGACAGCTCGTCACTTTGCATGGTCTGGAGGCGGACCGTCACTTGCTCCAATGTCTGTTTTCATCAGTGGACTTCTCAGAGTCTACAGCTAAGATATCAGCCCCAACCCCCCAAAACCAACTTTTACTGGAACAGTGCTCTAGTTTGTTAAACAAACCTTCATTGTTAACAGCTGTTTGTTTTATTACAGACAATCCAGTAATAAATCACAAGGTATGTTGCGACTTTAATTTTGAGCATTTTATATTGAATTATTTTTTTTAGACCTTAAAATTTGGATCTCAGTTCTTCCACCAGTTGAGCAAGTGCCTTCGCCTCTCAGCTGTCCAGGAAGTTGTATTTGCTCTTGCACTTCGCCACTCGTCAAATACTGAAGTAGCAACTCTTGCCCAGACTCATTTGAAAGCAAGTGTACCCGCCTTAGTTCAATCATACATAGACACAGAGGGTAGTAGCCGCCAACACGAAGGAGGACTTCACGAGACTACTCCTGAAGTCCTTCATCTTATATTATCTGCTGTCCTTAAGACCCCAAAAGAAGTAGGTCTTACAAACGATATTCATACAACTTTTCTTAAGACATTACAGCGAGATTTTCCAAAAGAACTTGTACCAGTAGTGCTTGCGCCATTAGTGTACCCTGAACAGTGTGAATTAGCTCCCGAAATGTCATCCGAAGGCCCCGGTTTATCCGGGGGTATGTTAGATACGGCACTAGCTGACTTAGTAACAGAAATAGGTTATGGCTTTACGTCATCCATAGAGGAATGCCGTAATAATTTAATGAAATTGGGTGGTAGGGACATATCGCCTGGAATTGTAGCTCGTGTCCTTGGTGTGATGTGCAGAACTCATAGTGGCCTTGAGGAATCCTTAAGCATTCAAACTCCAGGTTCTTTCAATAAGGGGTCTGATGGAAGAACTTCATGGAATGTTGAAGTTTTAATCCAAGCTTTGAAGGAAGTTGTTACTAATTTTCAATGGAACAGCGTTGTTGCTGAATTGGACCATCCCGAATTTATCTTAAAAGACCGACAAGGACTTTGTTTATTAATAAATGCTCTTAGACAAGGCCTTCAAACCTTTGGTTTTCACCCAGAAACCTTCCCTATTGATCAGTTTTATAAAAGATGGGCAAACGTGGATGGGCAGTTCAGTCTAATACAAAATATCTTGAAAAGTCCAGATGTGTTCTGCTTTGCAGATTATTCTTGTGTTCCAGTAGCTGTTGATGTACTGAAAACTCCACCAGAGCAAGATGGCAAAGAATTAGCCAATTGGCGATCTTTAAACCTTGTAGAGTTGTTACTCAGTTTGTCAGAATGCGGATTGTACAGTCATATCCAGGACCTGTTTAAAATACCTATACATAGTTGCCCTGATGTCTTGGTATTGGCATTACTGCAAATATCGGGACCTGTTACTTTACTGAGACAAGAACTCCTAACGAATTTGATCCCGATCTTTTTGGGCAATCATCCTAATTCAGCAATAATACTGCACCATGCTTGGCATACGCAAAATATAAACATTAAACCGATTATTATGCATGCAATGGCAGAATGGTATGTAAGAGGAGAATGTGATCAAACAAGATTATCTCGAATATTAGATGTAGCCCAAGATCTCAAAGCCCTGTCGATGCTTTTAAATGCGCAGTCTGCTCAGTCCTATCCTTTTATTATAGATCTCGCATGTTTAGCTTCCCGAAGGGAGTACTTGAAATTAGAGAAGTGGTTATCCGATAAAATAGGTGAACATGGTGAAGGTTTCGTGACAGCTTGTATCAAATTCCTACATCGAAGATGCCCTCAAATAGGAAAAGGAGAAGACACAATAACTAAAGTGGCCCCTCTACCAACTGAAACCCTAACTACAATGATAGTTTGTTTACAAAGGTGTATGAATAATGTTAGTCCTGATTGCCAAGAGGCCATTTTAACTATAGTAAATAACTGTACGATAATATTAAAATCAAGACAACAACAGCAACCGACTATACTCCGAGCCAGAACCATTGATGGTGCAATTAATCCATCAGTTTTTTCCGGACAGCTTTATAACCATGCAGGCGTAGATTCTATCCCGGGGTTGAGTACTAATTTGGCTAATATGAATTTAGCAGGGCCCACTAGTTCTGCGTTTAATCTCCAGGGTGGTTTAGGACCTTTGGTACAATCTCCAGGCTCACCCTCGAGAATTTTAAATTCAGGGCCATCCAACAGTCCTTTTCCGATTATACCAATGCAGCATCAAGGACCAGTGGGAACCGGCTCTTCTCTAGTCCTCGGTGTGAACCAAATGAGTAACCTAGGCAGGATGGGACCAAACCCAAGTATCGACAAGACGAGGCTTCCTGAATATAATTTATTTCCTGATGGTTCCTCACATATATCTAAGGACATAGAAGATGAGGCCAATAATTACTTCCAAAGAATTTACAACCATCCACCACATCCCACATTATCTATCGATGAAGTATTAGCTATGTTGAAGAGATTCCAAGATTCGCATAGTAAGAGGGAAAAAGAGGTAAGCTCAATGTTTATCACTTACCTACATCTTATAAACTTGTAGATAGGTAGAAAATGTACACTTTTAATTTCCTCTAAAAAAATAAAATATTGTATTGCCAGAGTCGATGCAATTGATGCAAATCTAATATAAAATTGGCTGATTGTGAACGCTTGTGTATACATTTTGCTATGCAAACACAATTTCTCAGATGTTTTTATTGATGTTTGTTATAAATATAAATTGGACCAATGAATAGCTGATGTTGAAATTTGTATGTATGTAATGTTAGCAGGTTAACTTTTGTGAATCTTGCTATTGCATAAACATTTGCCATTTTTTTTGCCGTTGATTAATTGGGAAAGAGAACATTTTGCCGCTTTTTATTTATTTTTACTTTTAACTATCGGATGTCCTGCTAACTTTGTATGAAGTTAGCAGCTCACATAAATATAACATTAATTTTATAAAATTGAGGTAGCTTAAAATTTGCCATTTTATAATCGGAAAATTTATTTTTTCGAATATAAATTCCGAGAAGCGAAAACGAACAATTCAGATAAGACTTGTAAACGAAAATAATAAATTCTTTAATATAGTTAAACATTATCCCTGGGATTTTGTAACCAAAAAAGACATGCCCGTTGATAGAAAGTTTGAAATGTTCATCGATCTCCTAGAAAGAGCATACCTAAAGTCCTTTCCTCGTAAAGACTATTTGGTGAGAACTAATCAACTCTACAAAGTAAGTTGGTTTAATGAAAAACTATGAAAAACTTAGAGACATGCGGGAACGTCTTTTTTGTGATCTCTGTAAATAATTCAATAAACCAGAATATCTTGAGGCATTTAAAAAATACAAAAACGGATATAAAAAGGCCATACAAAATGCGAAAAAAATCGGAAATGATAAAATGATTAGGTCGGCTAAAAACCCTTCGAAATCTATGTCGGAAATAATTAATAAGAAAAGAGGAGTAAAAAAAAAAAAGAAAAAATAACAAACATAACTATTGAGCAATTTAATAACTTCGTTTCCAACATGGCTCATAATATAATCAAATACATCCCACAGACAGAGATCAATCCTGTAGGAAACCTAGAAGTTTACTGCGAGGAGTTCACTTTTGGAGATGTAAGTTTTAAAAATGTGAAATATGTAACAGGTCAGTTGAAAAATAAAACTGGTTCAGATGTGTACAGGCTAATTGTTGGGATTAGAAAATCTATTAAAAATCTCATTATAAAACCACTAACCAAGCTTATAAATCTATGTTTTGAAGAATGTGTATTCCCCAAGGTTCTGAAAAAGGCAGTCGTAACGCCAATTTTTAAAAAGGGGGATAGTAGTAACAGCAAATTACCGGCCAATATCCCTACTGCCGATAATTTCTAAAGTTGTAGAAAAATGCATGGCAATTAAAATCACGAAGCATTTCGAAGAGAATCAGTTATATTGTGATAACCAATTCGGGTTTAGAAAGGGAAGGAATACTCTTCTAGGCATTCATAACCTCCTAAACAATATCATGGAGTCTTATGAAAATATGCAATACAATTCAGTCACTTTCTATGACCTAAGTAAGGCCTTTGACTGTGTCAGGCATAACCTCTTAGTAGACAAACTGCAATACTATAAATTTAGTGACCATAATATAAAACTTATAAGATCATACCTTGAAGATCGGTATCAAACTGTCAGGGCGAATGGAGTGTCATCTGCAGAAGCAAAAATGAATATAGGTGTGCCTCAAGGGTCAATCTTAGGCCAATTCTATTCTTAATCTTTAGTAATGACCTACCCCTAGGAGAAAAAGCTGCACAGTACCCCCTTTTTACAGACGATACGACAATCTCCCTTACAGGTGAGTCATTGCAGGTTGTTGAAGAGGGGTTGGACATGGCACAGTTAAGGGCAGAGGCGTGGTTTAATTCAAACAAGCTGTTATTAAATAAAGACAAAACCAATGTAATGACTTTCTCACTTAGAAATTTGAATAATGTGAACAAAATAAATCATATAAAATTCTTAGGAGTCTACTTAGACCCTAAACTAAAATGGAATGTTCACATTGACAACACCGCAAAGAGACTCAGAACCAATGTATTCGTTCTACGGAATTTGTCGAACTCTGTGTCACAAAATACATTAATGTCAGCTTACTACACTCTGTTCCACGCTATTATGTCCTATGGTATAATAATCTGGGGTGATGCATCACATACTGCTAGAATCTTCGGAATGCAACAAAAGGCAGTGAGGATTCGAATCTGAGTGGCACAATTTATAATTTTTATGTTTTAGGGGTGATTCGGCCCTAAAAAGACAAGAAGATTCTTCAGAAAAATTTTTGATGCTGAATAATTTTTTTTTATTTTTGGGACGGCAGCTTATTTTTTGAGTAAAAATTTAAAAAATGTCTTGATATTTTTTCTAAAAAGTTAACCTTTTTCATTAAAACTTGGTCAAAAAATCTTTAATATTAAAATTTTGAGAATTTTTAACACCAAAACAACACACTTTATGAAAAAATTTTATAGTATTAAAATTGTTTGTAAGAGGTCAAAGATTAACTGTGAGTTCTTTGATCAATTTTTGTAAATTTTAATGTTTTGATTTTTGCTCCCATCGCATTTATTGCTAATAATTTCCAAAAATTGATAAAAAAAATTCTGAAAAAATTCACATGTATTCTTTGCCGTCTTACAAACAAGAATATTGACCCAGTTTTACTCAAAAAGGTTAACTTTTTAGAAAAAAACTAAAGATATATTTTTTTGTTTTTACTCAAAAAATAAGATGCAGTTCCAAAAATTTTAAAAAAATTTACAGATTTCGCAATTCTTGCAACCATCGGAACATTGGAAATAATAACACCATACATAAAACATAAGAAACAGCTACGATCCACTCTCGATTGCGACACCGCTGTATTTCGACCTTAAATGAAAACTGGTAACTTGACCCCCTGTGATATATGCAACCCATGTTACATTTGCATATATCAGCCGTTGCATATACGAGTCTCATTCGACTACGACACCGCTGTCTTTTGACCTTGAACTTAAACTGGTAACTCGACCCCCATATGCGAACATAAACATTTCCAATGTTAAAAAAATTATCATTCTGTTCAACGTCAAAATTTTATTTTGAAGAATCTTCTTGCCTTTTTAGGGCTGAATCACCCTTAAAATATAAAAATTATAACTTGCGCCACTCACATTCATAAAGTAGACATTTTTTCCAATCTTTTTGTGCCCTGCAACAATATTTTTGTTAGTTTTATATTTTACTTTCTCATCTCATAAATAAAGTATTTACATTTCACGCCGAAAATTACATAACGGCAACAGCACAATTCTTCCCTTTAGCGAAGGTTAACCGACAATCGACTGATTCGCCAGGAATAGCCAATAGATCGGTTCGGTTATTGCGTCTGAAATACTCCGAAATTTAAACTCTGTAATAACCGGATTTATTTAGTTCTTGTTTTGTTGGGCTTAGGAAAAGTTGTCGCCATCGCTTTTATTTATTTACCCTTTGTTTTTTAATTGGATAAATAATTTTTCTAATTTTTACTTTGCAGTGCAGGTATAATAAAAAAATAGCGTATAATACACATGTATGTGTATAAGTATCCTTTAAAGCACTTACTCCTTTAGGATCCTCCTCGCTACGCTCGTCGTGCTCTAAACCCGTGCGTACTTTAAAGGCTTACTAATATACTATTTATTTGAGAACTTTATTTTATTTTTTAGAAAGTGTCTTTATTTAAGTATATTTTATTTTTGAAAGAATTTATTTTTAATTTTTTCCAGTATACTGCGGTCTCAAAATTAAAGAAAATACCTTAAAAAGATAATTGAAAATATTAAAATGTTTGAAAAATCTTTTGAATCTTTTTATTTTAAAATAAATATCCAAAAGTGATATACAGGGTGTTTCACTTAAAAGTCCCCAGGCCATTATCTCTAAAACTAATAAAGATATTTTATTTTTGTAAATGGCAGATGATTGATACCAAAGAAAGGTTTAAATAACGGTGATTAGAATTTTTCCTCAACAGCACACAGAGATGGCGCAGCGATGCAAAACTATTTTTTGATGGCTGGAACCTTGAAATATAAGTCATGTGATTAAACAATAATTTGTGAATAATTTTGATGGTATAGAGAATTTACAAAAAACAAGCCGTTTTGGAGTTACATGAGTTTCTTTCATTAATGCCAGTACACGTGAATTTTGATAAATCCCTATAATTTATTTATTATTTATTATAGAATATTGGTTACCAAACACTTTTTTTCAAGATAAGGAAAGTGATATAATACACTATCATAAAATTATGTTTACCACTTCCGGCCAAACCGGAACTAACATGATGAACCAATATCCATATGTTCCTACATATTACATTTTTTTTTTTCTAATAACGCTTCTAATAAAACGGCTCCCAAAACTTAAAGTAAGTAAGACAACAAAGAAAATACACACTAATTTAGAATGGGCTAAATTTATATTAACAATTCAGTAAAGAACGTAAACAAAAGTTTTATAAACAAACATTTAAAAACTATCGAAATATTATTAAAAATGAAATTAAACTAATTTCTTTCTTATTAGTAGGTACTTATTATATTAAATGTTCAAAATTTCTCCCTTCTTCATGAATACACATATTGTACCGTTTCAGTAACTCTTCATTGCAAACTTTTTGTAACGTATGTCTATTTATAGCAGCAACACTTGCATATATTTTATTATACAAATTGGCCATATCCTCAATGGGTTCAATGTACACTACACTTTTTAAATACCCCCAAAGGTAAAAATCTAATGGAGTCAAGTCAGGTGATCGTGCTGGCCATCTGACTACTCCATTAGTACCAATCCATCTCTGAGGGTACATTTCATTAAGACAATCTTTGACTAGTACTGAGTTATGGGGTGGTGCACCATCTTGGTGAAACCAAATATTCTCCTGGTTATGAGGGATAGTCTCTAATAATCCTGGCAATACATTTCTCAAAAATATCTCATATTTTCTTCCATTTAAAGTCCCATGGAATAGATATGGTCCAATAATATATGAATTTAATATTCCACACCACACGTTAACTCCAAAAGTTACCTGATTTCGGGTCATTCTCATCCATCTAGGATTATTTTGTGACCAGTATCGGCAGTTATGCTTACTCACAACTCCGTTGTTGTGAAAACGGCTTTCATCGCTCCAGAGCACATTTTTTAGAAAATTTGGGCATTCTTCAGAAAGAACTGAAAATTCAGCTAGAAAATGTAATCTTCGTTCATAATCACCAGGCCTTAAATGATGGATCAATTTTAATTTGTATGGATGGTATTTATTTGATTTTAATATTCTATGGCACGAAGATATCGACAGATTAGTTTCCGATGCCAATTTCCGGAGAGAACATTGAGGATTGTTGACAACACTATTTAACACCAAGGCTGTATTTTCATCGTTTCTAACTGGCCTATTTCTGTTACGAATAGTTTTCTTAAAACTACCCCAGTTTCTTAAATTTTTAAACAGCATGATAAATGTTTTTTTATCGGGTGTAGGTCTATTTGGAAATCGTAAACAAAACAATCGTTTTGCTTGTCGGGAATTTCTTTTGCATTCACCGTATATTAAAATCATATTTAACTTATCTTCATTGGTGTATCTAACCATTTTTTAAATTTATTTTTTTTTATTGCCTTAATTGGATTAATTTGCTTTGAATTGTTTCTAAGTACACTATTTCTGTTTGAAACTATGATTGAAATGCACCAACTTTTATCAAAATCACGTGTACTGGCATTAATGAAAGAAAGAAACTCATGTAACTCCAAAACGGCTTGTTTTTTGTAAATTCTCTATACCATCAAAATTATTCACAAATTATTGTTTAATCACATGACATGTTTCAAGGTTCCAGCCATCAAAAAATAGTTTTGCATCGCAGCGCCATCTCTGTGTGCTGTTGAGGAAAAATTCTAATCACCGTTATTTAAACCTTTCTTTGGTATCAATCGTCTGCCATTTACAAAAATAAAATATCTTTATTAGTTTTAGAGATAATGGCCTGGGGACTTTTAACTGAAACACCCTGTATATCCGATATATATCGGATATATATCGTCTGATATATTTATATAAATATCACGATATTTTCAAACCTTGATTTTAAATAATTTGATGCACACTTTCCACTAATATTCTTAAATAATAAAAGTAGCATCAGAAGAAAATGTTGGCTCTGCTGGTTAAAGAGAAACAAAAAACTGAAAAGTAACATTGTAAAAGTAAAGCAGTAGAAAATATATCGATATAGATATATTGTATCAATAACAAGTTGCGATGTGCTTTGTATTTGTCTATTCAAACAAGAAACCCTAGGAAGCATATAAAACAATAAGCATATCTGCTTAAAAAATTATTCTTAGAGAGTTTTAGATTTTTTGAACTTCTCCGGATGATTTCTCGAGAAAAGGATCACTAATTACAAAAACTACAAAATCAACTATGCCACAGGCTTACTTTCGGAGTACATGTTATAAATTGTATCCTTCACATCCATCTTCCTTGCCTCCACCAAGTCCTTAGTTTATTTTTCTTTCTAGTCCATATTTTGCCACAGTAGTATTTGGGGCAACCTGCTCCTCACAGGTTTCCTTACAAATCCATTGCACCGTCCGCATACAAATACCCAATGCATTAGAAGTACGTTTAAAGAAAATTTACTTTATATACGTCTGCCACATTTAATTTTGTGATTCACCTCATGGACTGCTTGCACAGGTAAAAGGGACCGCCATTGCTTTGTTCCTCATTGAAATACTGACTAATTTCACACAAACAGAAAAACTAAAGCACTCACGAACTATTTACACAACAATTTACATAATTACAGGAAACTTAAAACACCACAGTAAAGAACTAATTACACACAAACTTATATATACAACGAGAGGAAATAGGAAATCATTAAATTTGACAAATGCTCCATCTGCATACCACTGAATCGACAGAATGCTGAACATTGGTTGCGGCTACAAGCGGTTGTAGCGTAACGTTGCGTTTTAGAAATGAGTAATATACTCATTTCTAAAACGCAACGTTACGCTTGGAACTTCTGTTGTAGCCCCATCAGACGTGACTTTCTGTTATTTACGCTGTAATGCGCTTAAGCTGATAGATACTTTGATAAGTACATAAATCAATGACATGAACGACAACATTCGTGATTTGAACTATAGATAGACATATTTATTTTAAAACAAATTTTATGCTACAAAAGTTTTACTATACAGTAACAGCAAAAAAACTATTTTGATGAATATTTTAGTTGGGCCAAATTTTTGTGAAAATCATAAATAAATTTCTGGGTTGCGTTTATATTGATTACATTTATGTCTATGAATTTTTTAGTTCTGATTAATGTCATGATTCACACTATTTTCATTTTAAGAATTTCATTTAATCATTATCTATTTCAATTGGTCTGTCCTGGCCGTCATATCAGTGATTTCTATCAGCCAAGAAAGAAATTATAATATTGCTGTCAATTGTGTTGTTTTTGTGTAAGTTAGAGTTTTGGGTATATATTTATCGCTTTTTATGTAATAGGGCCATCCACAAGGGATTTTTGAGTGTACGTTCAGAACAGGCATTCCGTTTTTACCAACTTGGCTGGTAAAGTACAGATATTTGTCATCCCCATATGTTAACATCTCATCTATCACTTTTATCAAATATCAGATCCATGAAAGTATTGAATGGTTATTTAATAGCAAAATGTTTTGAAATTGGGAAGGTTTGATGTGCTTTAACCTTTTTAAACATGGATATGACGTTTTTAATTAGGAAACATGTATTTCTTATGTCCAAAGTTTCTCCTTTTTTTGTATAAACATCGTTTTTTTTTAAAGAAGGCCAAAATACCCATAATACCTTATAGATTCTCTGAATTATAAATCTTTTCTTCGAATTAATTGCCCCACAACTCTATACAATCTGGAATGAGCACCAATAATAGTCATTGTTGACCTTCATTGAAAACTAAAGAGGCAGATAATGAGTAGATAAATCTGGGTCTTTAACACTTCTTTATAGTACAAGTAGTACAAGTCAGTGCAAAAGAAACAGACTGCCTCACTTCATACTTTTCTCTCTAAAGTGAGTCACTGGTAGATGGGCGACCAATATTTCCTGAACTGTTTGACATGTTTTAAAAAATGTTTATATCTACAGGGTGTTTAACATAGTGCAGACAAGCTATTACTTGAATATTTTAAATAGAACATTTTTTTATATATTTATGTTTGACTTTTTATTTTCTAACTATAAACTTCATCAATATAGACTTACAGTCAATAACTGTTTGGTGCTCTAGCAATGGTGTAAAGAATAATCCCAGCAAAAAAAAATGTGCTATGCATTGGGAATGAACCCCAATGAAATGTCATCAGTCAAAAGAAATTAATGATAAATAACGTGCAAATTGAGTAGGTCTAATCAGCAAAATATCTTGGCTTGCTGAAGTCGAAGTTTTAACAAACATGTTGATCACAGCATCAGTACGTCTTATTTTAAGCTCAAATCACTATACCACCTAAAACATCAGTTAAGCGAACAAACAAAACTGAAATTAGTAAAATCTCTTATTTATCCCCACACATATTTACTGATTTTTTTTTATCATTTTCTGACTAATTATGATAAAGTCAAATTACAGAAAATACAAAATTCGTGCATGCGATTTGTCTGTTGTATCCCATTTCGAAATCACGTAACCCCTGACTTAAATGGACTTAGAACTTAAAGAAATGTTGTCAATATTGCACATTATCTTTTGCTACATATTCCTTTTCATAACATATCAAAAACCTGAGTATTTATATGATTTAGTAGAAAAATGATCTAATATCCACAACGTGAACATAAGAATAGATTTGTTTTGTAACGATATTCCACTAGCAAATTCAAGGGTTCGTTGACATAAATGGCTTCTCATTTGCTAAATAATGTCTTAAATTTGTTGGATCTATCCAGTTATTCGTTTATTATGTCTATTAAAAACAGGTTATTAAATGACATGGAGAAATAGGTACACCAATCTTATTTATGTGTCAGTACTTATTTTACCTATATCAACTTTATATTGTTTATTGTTTTTGTTACTCTTTTTTACCTGTCTTTGTTCTGTGTTTATATTCTTATTGGAAGAAGTGCAAGAACGGCATTACCGAACTCCTACCTTTTATGTAACATTTTTGTATGTTATTTAATAAACCATTTTATTATTATTATTATTTCTGTTCAGGCATATATAATTTTTTGGCTTATTTCACTTTTTCCTATAAAAAATCATTGGTCATAAAATCTGCAAAAAACGTATGGCCATAAATTTGGCCGTCGTTTCATGTTAAATATAAGTCAAGGCCATGTACTAATTTCCAGGCCAATTAAACCTAATTCTACAGGGTGTTCCCCATGATGATTCAAAGTTTTACATTTTTTAAATGTTAAGTCAATTTTTTTTAATGGAGCACCCTGTATGTTTATATTTAATATGTTTGTGCAATCAATTATCTACAAGCTGACACCTCATAGTGACACTTTTTTCGATGGTGTTTGAAAAATTCAACTCAATTTATTTTCCTCAAATTTTATATACAATATAAATATTTCTGATTTTTCCATAGAGAATTACTGAGAGCATTATCCTAAATATTCATCGGCTTTAGTGAGAAAAGAATTTTCATTAATATGTTTGCCCTATGTGCAAAATGTTACCATTTTACAAAATAAAAGTGGATCTTTCCTATCATATGCTAGCTTTAAATATTTAATTTTCTTTTCATTGTCGGTGCATTTTATACTTACACCGATTGTTTTTGTTTCAGGTATTTAACTGTATGTTAAGAAGTCTTTTTGAAGAGTACAAATTTTTTCCTCAATACCCTGACAAAGAATTGCACATCACAGCGCAATTATTTGGAGGTATAATCGAAAGGGGAATAGTAACATCTTATGTAGCCCTTGGCCTGGCCCTCAGATTTGTCTTGGAAGCGCTGAAAAAACCGGAAGGTTCGAAAATGTATTACTTTGGCATTGCTGCCCTCGATAGGTTTAAAAATCGGTTAAAAGAATACCATAAATATTGCGAACATGTTAGAGCTATACCACACTTCAGTGACTTTCCGCAACATTTGCAGGAGTATGTTGAATATGGCCTACAGAGTATGGAGCCACCACATAAACCTGAGGGACCGGTACTTCCCGCTAGTCTTGCTGCTATGTTAGCTCCACCAAATACTCCTTCATCTACGGGTTACAAAACTAGTACTACCACTAATTCAGCTGCCCCTACTAAAGCAAGCACCACACCTGCCAGTACATTGGGAAGTAGGCCTTCAATAGCCAACGCAACCAATATTGACACATTATTAGTAGCAACAGAAAAGGAAGAAAAAGCAACGCCACCACCAGAACCTTTGCAAGATAAGACTGCTTTTATTTTCAACAATTTGAGCCAGTTAAATTTGAAACAGAAGTGTGATGAACTGCGGGATTTAGTATTGGAAGAATATTATCCGTGGTTAGCCCAGTATCTTGTAATGAAAAGAGCTTCGATAGAATTCAATTTTCATGTGTTGTACTCTAATTTTCTAGACACATTAGGTGTAAATGAAGTAGTTAAGATGGTAACCAGAGAAACCTTCAGGAATATTAGAGTCCTTTTAAGATCAGACAAAGCAATTGCTAATTTTTCTGATAGATCTCTGCTTAAAAACTTAGGCCATTGGTTGGGTATGCTCACCTTAGCTCGAAATAAACCTATTTTACAAATTGATCTCGATTTGAAATCACTGCTAGTGGAAGCTTATCACAAGGGGCAACAAGAACTACTCTATGTAGTACCTTTCGTAGCTAAAGTTTTAGAATCATGCTCAAAAAGCAAAGTATTTAAGCCACCAAACCCTTGGACGATGGCTTTAATGAATGTTTTGGCAGAATTGCACTCAGAGCCTGATTTGAAACTAACTCTTAAGTTTGAAATTGAAGTTTTATGTAAAAATTTAGATATAGATGTTACTCAACTCAAACCATCAGTGTACTTAAAAGACCCAGAACGAATAAGAAAAATAGAGTACCAGCTGTCACAGCCAATGAAAAAGGAATCCTTAACGCAACCTATCCAAGGAAGCCTTCCAGCAGGAAATTTAAATGACCCTGAGTTAGTCAATATCATCCCTGGTCAACAAACTAGTTCACCTGTCATACAAAATAACAGTACAACCCCTACTTCGGCCTTGTCAGCACCACCAGAACCCCGTTATGGTTATTCAGACATACAGATTGCTGGTATGCAAGCTTTCCAAACACACATGGTCGTTTCTCCATCGATATTACTGTTCCAAACACAACCGCAGCTTAAAGCCTTAGTCCGTGGTTCTATTGAACGAGCTGTGCAAGAGTGGATAGCGCCTGTAGTAGATAGATCGATAAAAATCGGTCTTCAGACTTGCGAGCAAATCGTCAGGAAGGATTTTGCTCTAGATGCCGACGAGAACAGGATGCGTCTAGCAGCGCACTACATGGTTAGAAATCTTACGGCTGGAATGGCTATGATAACCTGCCGAGAACAGTTGCTGGCAGCAATTAATACTCACTTAAAACAAGCATTGATGGCCAATTTGGTGACTCCAAGTGTTCAACAGAAGGAGATGATCGAGCAAGCTGCGAGCGTTATCGCTAGTGACAACATGGAACTTGCTTGTGCCTTTGTACAAAAAACTGCTGTAGAAAAAGCTATACCTGAGATAGACAAGAGACTCATGAGCGAATATGAGCTTAGGAAAATGGCACGACAAGAGGGAAGGTTAGTAGTATTTTTAGATTTAAAATCATTTGATTTATCGAAAATACCGCCCATGAGTCATAAAAATAGTTTAATTCGCTGCAGAAAAATATAGAACAATCAAATTGTTTAGTGTAAAATTCCTTCTCCCTTTCAATGCATTACCCTGCAATTGTCTTAAAAAGTGTTCTACTTTTGATTTCTGAAATAAAAAAACCCAACGATGGTGAAATATTCCGTAATTTTTAGTGACCACTGTTTTCTTAAGGTAGTTATATCGCGAGAGGTGCGACATCTGTTAGCGAATCGATAAATTTGAGATGCGAGAGACAGAGAGAAAGATAGTAGGAAAAGATTTGGCAATGCCGCATATAGTTGCTGATACCAGCTGATCGACTCGTCGCTAATATCATCCAGGTAAAAGCAGACAATACCTGCAAGATTTCATTGTCATTGTACTTTTACCATTGTTTTTTACAATACAATACTTTATTGGTGTCAAAATACGCAAAGTGTTTACACACGTCAACATACAGTACAAAAGTTAAAATATGAGGTATAAATATATAAAACAATAGATATGAAGTAAAAGACTGAGAGCACATAGTACATGAAAGACAAACTAGATATAAAAGAAGCTATTAATATAAAATAAATAGGAGGTATGGTATGGTAATTTATCACTGTAGCTTCTAGAATACTGCACGAGATTCACATATTAGTTTGCAATAGAGAAAAGTTGCTATGTAAAAATTCGTTAGTACTATAAAAAGCATTATTGAGCAAATATTTTTTTATTCTGTTTTTGAACTGAGTTTCATTCAACAATTTTATCTCTGGTGGTAGAGCATTATAAAATTGAAAACCCAAGTATCCAGTGCCATCCCTAGTTTTACTTAATCTATGGAAATTTATGTTGAGTTTATCGTTGTTTCTGGTTTTATAAGAATGTATGTGGCTTCTAGTTTCGAATGATTCTACAATTTTCTTTATATAACTAAGACATTGGTAAATGTAGGTACATGGCACAGTCATAATATTCAATGAAACAAAGTGTTGTTTGCAGTTGTCTCTAAATTTTAGTCCGGAAATGACTCGAATTGCCTTTCGCTGAGCAGAAAATACAGCAGCACAAGATGGGGCATGTCCCCAGACTAGTATTGCATATGATAAAGTAGAGTGGATGAGACTATGGTAAGTCGTGGTTAGAGTATTCAGTGAGACTTTGTCAATAAGGTTTCGCAACAGATAAGTATATTTGGAATTTTTTTTACAGACGTAGTTAGTATGATTTTCCCAAGATAACTTGGGGTCTAAGTAAACTCCTAAGAATTTAACAGACTCAGGATTATTAACCTCTTTCAAATTGCGCAAACCAAATATCATTGTTTCTGTCTTAGTCACATTTAAACTTAGTTTATTCGAGATAAACCAGTTCTGTGCGCTTAACTCGGTATGCGGTACTTCATTTAGCAAAACTTCGATGCTATCATTTGACATTGTCAAATTTGTATCATCTGCAAATAATAGGACACTAACATTATCTCTAATTGACTGACGAAAGTCATTGATATAAATTAAGAAAAGTATGGGACCTAGTATGGACCCCTGCGTTATTAAGAACAATTTGTTGTCTATCACTCAGATATGACCGTAAGAGCGATTTGCTTTCATCCGTAAAGCCGTAGAAACTTAATTTATTTATGAGAAATTCATGGGACACACAGTCAAAAGCCTTTGTGAGATCTAGGAAAAGAGAGCATACATAAGTGCCGTCTTATGTGTATTATGTAAATTTTACTATCGGAAGATCGGTTCCACTCCACTAGGTGAATGTAAAAGTAATGGGCTTGTTCAGCATTTTTTTTTTATTTGACAAATCGAAAGTGCAAGTATAAATTAATGGATCTGCAAAATATCAGAATCTTATTCGCACGTTTAGTATCTTAAAAACCATTACAAATTTCCATTTCGCGAAAATGGGGCGTGGCCAGGCGCTACGTCACTATACGCATAGACTCGGCGATCTCAATAGACTTGATGCTCCTTATTGGTTCAATTATAAGTGTTTTCGAAGTATTGTTTGTTTTGCTTACTACTTGACAGTAGGAGAGTACAATTTGGTGAAATGTCAAAAAATTACAATTTTCTCTCGCTCCTGCCAGAACGAATTTTCGATTTCGACCCTGCAATTTACGATTATAATTCATCGCCGACCTTCTCCTCTCCGTAGACACATAGAACGAACTTCCACTTGACGTATTTATTTAGTTACCAGCGTTTAAAAATTCCATGTTTTTCGACTTTTCAAGTTAAATTTGAAAGGTCCCAGAAAGCCATTTTTCTTACGTCACTTGCGTATAGTGACGTCACAAATGAGCGCTCGGTTTTTGCAACTATTACTAAATTCAACTCCTTATATCTCGAGAACGGGAAAAGTTAATAATACGAAATTTTAAGTGTATAATGAGAATATCGAGTACTATATGAAAAAGTATAAAAACCATATAAAAAGAATATCATGGAACAAGCCCATTACTGATTTCATTGTCATATAATAAATAAATCGTAAAGTATTCTATAATGAAGGTGCATTTTTTTTTCTTACTTTTTATTGGGTATTTTGCCACTGAAAAATATTTAAAAATTTTAATGAAAAAACCTCTGCACCAAACGGATCAGACAGAGGTTGGTTCTTGAGTACTTGACTGTTTCAAAAAGTCTCACACCTAAAAATATATAAACTAGAACAATGTTATAAACTAAAAACTGAAAACCAAAGCTATAGGTAGTTAACGTTTCGGAAGAGAATCTACTTCCGTTCTCAAAACTTTTTTGGCCGTCAACCATGACAGTTCTTTGTTTATGTATTTCCATAGTCACGTGAGACATTAAATTATATTTATCTTATTTTTACTTACTTCGTCTCTAAGGATGGACAACCAACTAGTACAAAAATCTATTGAATAATTAGAAACGCATCTATCCTCGTTTAATAAAATAATCGCGGATTCTTTAAGTTTTCTTTTAGTTCCGTTGGTCTCTTTTTCAAAAATCTTCGCCGAATCCCATTTAATTCTATGATTATTATCCCACGCGTGTTCACAAATTTCGGATTTTTCAAATTCTCCCCTTCTAGCGTAATTTCTGTGTTCACCAAACTTTTAGTGGAGCTGCATAAGTGAGTAAAAAATTAAACAATATGTTGCAAAAAAATAGATGGACGAAAATTTAGCTTTTCGAATTGTCACGAATTGTCAAAAAATGACGATCCATCTTCGCTCTTGCCGGCCCCAATTTTCAATTTTCACCTCGCGATTCATGTTGTACCGTCATTGCCGACCTTCTCCTCGTCATCGAAACATAGAACGGGTCTCCGATCGCTGTATTTATTCAGTTCTTACGTTTGAAAAATTGACTTACGGCTGTGCTAATTTTCAAGTGGTTTCCCACGTTCGAATCCCACCCAATTGTTTTTTCTTTTTCAGTTTTTGGCAGATATTTTTGATCCATAATTGCTATTCGCTCCGTTCTATTGCATTTCTCGGAGAAGTTTTGCAATATTGATCTGCACTATGTCAATCAAAAATTAGATTAATATTTCGCGGCGGAAAATGCAAAACTTCTCCAAGAAATGCAATAGAACGGAGCGAATAGCAATTATAGAATCAAAAATATCTGCCGAAAAATTGAAAACGAAAAAAAAAAGTATCCCTGGGCAGGATTCGGACTCAGGAAATCACATAAAAATAGTCGCCGATTAGCACGACCCCAAGTCAATTTTTCAAACATAAGAACTGAATAAATACAGCGATCTACATATGTTTCGGCTTATTGGGCCTCTATCAAGAGTACATAGTGAATACAGTATTCACTATGTAATACTCTTGATAAAGAGTAAACATATGTAAAGTATTGTTATGAATTACACCCCCTTGGAAAAGGAGATGGTACGCCTATGCCTCTGATGGTGACTGGAAAGGCTCTAGAAAGAGCCAAGGACTTTTCTAGCTTATGGTTGGAGAAGATTCTGGATTGATCTAGAGCTAATTTCGGAGTATATAAGGCGCGATTACAAGCGCGGAAGGGGAAGTTTATTTGAGAAGTGACACGCTCGGTAAAAAGTGAGGTTAACTATTAAGTAAACAAGTATTGTAGTCAGTAAATTGTTAAATAAAGTGTTAGTAGTGTTTAATCTCTTGTTAAAATTATTTAGAACCCACGAATTCATACAGGGTGTTTCCTAAAAGGTGGAAATCCGTAACATTTTGGTGTCGGAAGCAGAATTTTAACAAGAGGATTTTCCGGAAGTGTTGAGAAGACTGGGACAGTATTTTCGGAGTTTGTGCTAACATAGGGAGGACTAATTTACTGGACATTGTTCGAGGATTAATTTCGAACAGGAAAATAGTGTCAAGTGCGTTTTTAGACATTGTAGAACATTTTTGTTGGACATTAGTGGTTAAGTGATAAAGACTCTGAACAAGACTTTCGTGTAGTTATTAAGTGCATTTTCGTGAACTTTCTAGAACTTTTCTATTTGGACAGTAGTTTAAATAAAAGACTTTCTCGTACTGTTTTGCGATTTCTCTGGACAGTTCCATTACCGATATTGACGTGATTAATAAATTTTGTTGATTTTATCATAATTATATGCCGGTAACAACCAGAAGCATGGCATCCGAACAACAAATGCAGGACTTTATGGCCCAAATGCAAAAGATGATGATGGATCAGGAAAGGAAGCGCCAGGAAGAGAAAGAAGAACAGGAAAGAAAGCGCCAGGAAGAGAAAGAAGAACGGGAAAGAAAACGACAAGAAAAAGAACAAAAACGTCAAGAAGAAGAGAAACGACGTCAGGAAGAATTAAGGAAAATTTTTGAGGATCAAGAGAGAAGACGTCAAGAGGAAAAACAAGAAGAGGAGAAACGCCGTCAAAAGGAAAATGACGACTTAAAAAAAGTTATAGAGACGCAACAGAATGCCTTGTTTACAGTCGTTGAAGAAATAAAAAATGAGATTAAGGAAGATATGGGTAGCGTAAAGACGAAAGTTAATGAGGTCGAAGTAAAAATGGACAAAGTCGAGGAAAAAGTAGACAAGGTTGAAGAGAAAATGCATCAGGTTGAAGGAGAAATAGACCAACTTAAACAACAGTTGAGGACAAGAGGAAACCAGCAAGTGGTGTCATCAGGCCAGCAATTAAAAATTCCCTCCTTTGATGGTCAAAATTCCTGGATGACTTACAAGACACAGTTTGAGGCAGCAGCGAGTGCTAACAACTGGAATGACGAAGAGAAGGCTAAGGCATTAATCGTGGCTTTAAGAGGCCAAGAGTTGGAGTTGCTCCAGACAATTCCGGCAGACCAACAACGGAATTTTAGAGTTTTAGAAGCTGCCTTAGATCTACGATATGGAGATCAACACCTTGCTCAAGTATACCAGACCCAGCTGAAAGTGCGCGTTCAGAAAGCTGGAGAGAGTCTGCAAGAATTTGAAGCTGCGGTGGAAAGACTGGCACACTTAGCATACCCTAATGCGCCAAAAGAATTTAAAGAGCAATTGGCAGTGGGGGCATTCCTAGATGGGATAAGGGACGAGGAAATCAGACGAGTCCTCAGGCTATCCCGACATAAAAGTAGTAGTGAAGCCTTGGTGCATGCACTAGAGGTAGAAGCCGTCTATAGGGATACTCCAAAGTCAAGAGTACGGGCTATGACGCTGGAAGAATCGCAGTCAGAAAAGGAGAACCAGAACCCTATGTTGGCCGATATACATAAAATGTTCAGTCAATTACTGGCTAAATTCAATCCTCCAAGAAGACAGGAAAACCAACAAAATAGAGAAAAGCCAAGTGGGGGTATTAAATGCTACAACTGCGGCAGGATGGGACATGTCAAACGGGACTGTCGATATCGGAACTCGAGGAAAGTGACTGCTAGAAAGATTGACGAGACTCAGAATAAAAGTAGTGGAAGGCCAAGTGGACAGCGTATGAAATGTTACAGGTGCGGAGAACTAGGACATATCCAGCTTGAATGTCCACGAAGGAGATTAGAGAGAATGAAAGCCGGAGATGCTGTGAAGTTGAGGGGAAAATCAGAGGAAGCTGGTACCAGAGAGACTGTGACAGATAGAGAACGTGGTACCCCGAGAGAAGTAAAGATTTCCCAGCTTCGAAGCGTTCCGAGAAGTCCACTGCTACCAGGATGTGAAAATAAATCGAAACCCAAGAAGAAGGATGCTGATATTTCATCCGGAAGAAGGTACATCAAAGATTGCAAGTACTACCACCAGGACAAACTGCAGGTCACGGGAGCAGTCAACACTGTCAAGGTGGAGGTGCCGGATGACAGGACAGATGAAGCGCTCAGACAAGAGCAACTAAACGATGTCGAAATTGGGCCTATATTGAAAGCCAAAGAAAGAGGAACTCGTCCAAAATGGAAGGATGTTTCAGGCAAAAGAGTGGGACTGAAGGCACTGTGGGCGCAGTGGGACTCACTGAAGGTCGTGAATGGGCTGTTGCGGAGAGCATGGGAAAGCCCGGATGGAAAGCAGGTGGTTATGCGTTTAGTGATTCCCAGGTGTCGAGTAGCGAAGGTGCTTCAGGAAGTGCACAATGGAACATCCGATGGACACTTCGGTGTGAACAAGACCCTGAAGAAAATACGAGAACGATTTTATTGGATAAGAAGTCGTCAGGATGTGGAGGCTTGGTGTCGCAAATGCAAGATTTGTGCAGCCAGTAAGGGACCACAGACTGGAGGTAAGGGTGAAAACAATCAGTTCAACGCCGGAGCTCCTTTCAAGAGGTTGGCTAACGATATAGCGGAACCATCACCAGCCAGTGACCGAATGAAGGCTCGATACGACCGTAAGGGTAGTTCAGAAGGATTCAAGGCAGGAGACCTGGTTTGGCTGTACAACCCACAGCGGAAGAAAGGCAGGTCACCGAAACTTCAACCGCCTTGGGATGGACCGTATACTGTTATTACCCGAATTAATGACGTCGTCTATCGAATTCAACGAAGCAAAAAGTCCAAGATGAAGATCGTGCATTTGGACAGGCTGGCGAAATACATCGATGATTCTGAGTTGCCTGATCGGGACGATCAGGCTTAAGGAGGGGGCAGTGTTATGAATTACACCCCCTTGGAAAAGGAGATGGTACGCCTATGCCTCTGATGGTGACTGGAAAGGCTCTAGAAAGAGCCAAGGACTTTTCTAGCTTATGGTTGGAGAAGATTCTGGATTGATCTAGAGCTAATTTCGGAGTATATAAGGCGCGATTACAAGCGCGGAAGGGGAAGTTTATTTGAGAAGTGACACGCTCGGTAAAAAGTGAGGTTAACTATTAAGTAAACAAGTATTGTAGTCAGTAAATTGTTAAATAAAGTGTTAGTAGTGTTTAATCTCTTGTTAAAATTATTTAGAACCCACGAATTCATACAGGGTGTTTCCTAAAAGGTGGAAATCCGTAACAGTATTTATAATATATTGATTGATTCATCTAAAAGCAGTATTTAATTTATAATTAACAACAATTTTTTACTCTTTTAGGCACCACTAAGAGTTTGGTAGAATTGCACCTTCATTACAGATACTATCTAAAGAGTCAGATATCTAGATTATTTTTGACAAATTTAAAAAAGTATTTTTATCTCTTTTAATAAATTAATGGAAAAATATGTTATTATACATACAATAAATAAAATCGTAATGAAAATTTGTAAATCTTCTACATTCTTCTATGATACTGCATTTAAAATAAACGCAAAGTATTTTGAAATATCTGCGCCAAGTATTAGAAATAGTGCAACATTGCCACGTCTACTACTCATGTCCCCATTCAATAATTTCAATAATTTTCGGGTAGCTGCCATTACATTACTAGACGGTGAATCATCTCGATATTTATACACATGCTTCCTCAGGAATCAATTTGAGTTTGCCTCGTTTTTAAGATCATTCTTAAATAAGGATCAGTCGTAAGAGGGAAAACAGTGTCACGACATCAATTTATTTTGCATAGCGTCCATAAACGCATGTTAAATGTTAAAAATTGCGAACTTTCAGCGAATGAGTCTCCGAAACGGTACGGTAAATGTCGTTCATATTTTACCAGAATGTTTATTGATATGTGAATTAAGTTTGCTGAAAGTTTCGTAACTTTCTTAAACAAGGAAAATTGCGATATAACTACCTTAAGGCAGTTCCATTTTAAAAAAATGAAAAGTTTTATTGAAAGGAAATTTTCCTTATTTTGCAATTAAACTTCGTATTGAAGCTTTTCTTTTTGAAAACACTTTATAAAAATAATAATAATAATTCGTTTATTTAGCTAATGAAAGCTATACAGTTTCACATACATCTTAAGTCTAACAAAAGTGAGTAATAATATCAAACAGGTAGAAGTATGAAGTGGCCTTAGTACTATTTAAATAACAAAATACTGAATACCATATAATATAACTGCACATTTCATTTGTTTTATATCAAACATATTCCGTAAATTTTTTTAAATATATTTTAATTAAGGTCGATTTCATATTTTCCATTTTTTAGAATGCCCCTTTTAGTTTGTGATAAGTTTAACAACTGTTTATAACTTCTTTTGTAATATTAATTTGAAAACAATTATATTACAGACGATACTGTGATGCTATTGCCTTAACGTATCAAGCCGAAAGAATGCCTGAACAGATACGTCTAAAAGTAGGAGGAATTTCTTCTTCTCAGATGGCAGTATATGAAGAATTTGCAAGAAATATACCTGGTTTTCTTCCCAACGAACGAGATGCCACCATGTTAATACAGAAACAAACTTTAACACCCATCGAATCTCAACCCCATCCTTCGACCCCTTTTCCTCTTCCTCCGAATCCGTTAGCCACTGATGACTTGTCACTATTATACGAAAAATTAACTGTTGAAGTAGAGCAGTTTATCCAACTCACTGCGGGTCAGGCACAATACACACACATGAATTCAAATATGCTGGTCATTAGAGATTGCCTTATGCACATTTTAAGGAACAGGGACCTAACACCACCTCAAGCAATTGTACAAAAGGTAAGTACACCAAACCTTATGAAAAGCATTCTTCACTTTCGGATTTGAAATATGCGGCATATAAAAGCATCATATTATTAACTTTCAAATCCAATGTACATGAATAATTGGTAGCAGTTCAAGGCTATTGTTTTAAAAATTCTGTAGTTACTTCAAATTTCAAATTATTTTTTGATGATTTAAAAGAATTTTTTTTTTTTATTCCTTCTACCGCGCACCGAGCAGAATTTTCGTAGGGTATGTGAAGTACATATATTAACTACCTATGCGGGCAGATATCAATAACCATTCGTTTAAAAAAAATGCCCCTCCACATTCTCCCGCCATACCAAAAAATTTCAGAGAGGAAAAATGTCTTAGTTGTATGCTCTCTTCGATTACTGAGAGGCAGACGGTAATTTTTCGTCGTCAATATTGCATGCCATTTCCTAGACTATAGGACTGTTTGAGCAAAGCGAAATCTTGATATTTCACTTCATGGAGATATCGAAAAAAGTTGCTCAAAATACAAAATTTAGATATTTCTGTACTTGTAATTTATAAAATAGTAATCTTATTGTGGCCATTTTGTAACCAAATATATCATATAAAAAATGTAATGCCATTGATGTGTTTCTTGGTTCGTAATTTTGTTACGAACATGGCTCCGTCTTCATTTGTTTTCATTATGATTTCTGCGACTTTCTGTAGAATCATATGTACATTTTGATTGCCATGTTCATTAATCACGTTGGCTTAAATTTTGAATTATCTCGCCTTCTTGAAAGTGATATGTCTATATTTATCAAATTTTTGCTACTTAAGTTTCAGGATAGGTTTGCTAGATTTCCCTCTAAATGTCCAATTTGGAGTTTCATTTAAATCTTCATTTTCTAACATTTCCACCTGATATGATAGAGTGTCTTCTTTTATTACTTTATGTAATGGCGAAATGCTAACGCTTCGAACTGTTGTAGAAAAAGATCTATCAATTTTCGGATCTTGTGGCCGTGAGAACTTTTAATCAGTGAGTTGTAAACTATAAGGTACTAAATTTAACTGAGAGCCACTTTCCATAAGGAATGTCTGGGATCCTTTACATATTTTACACGCTCAGTTAATTTGACACCTTTACTGATTTGATTAAGATATTTGTACGTGATGTTTACAAATTAATGATCGGTAAGTAATTACTTACCAAACACTAAGGAGGCGGTAAGTAAACTAATAAATATATAATTTTAAAGATCAATTTGAACAATTATTAAAATTTATTGAAGCAGTGGAATCAGTGTTTAAAACAACGTTCTCTTCTGATGACACTAGAATTGCTGCACATTTTGTAATAACACTCTAGGCTAAGATGTCACCGTCGAATTTCCTCGAGAATTTCCATGTAAAATCTTATTTGCAAACTGATTTTTATTTTCCATCAGCTACAGAGGATGAACTCCCCCCACCATGCCTATTAAGGCCTAAAATATATATTCCTTGGTTTGCCAAAATAGTGGCAGAACTCCTTCGGAATGCGTGTCCAGTGTAAGTCGAAGGATCTGGCAATTTTAAGCACTCTGCAATTTTACTGGGCCAACTTCCCGGGAAGAGTGCCCTGAACAACATACACTAAAAGTCCTGGCCAGTGGATTGTCTGCGGGGGCGTGGGGGGGGGGGTAATTTAAAGGTCCCCTTTAATGTTTTTCTTGATTAACTTGAAAACCTCGCCCTCTAGCAAAAAAGTGTCTATATGCAATATTAAACTACATGAAATTTCCTACAAATAAGTTCCCATTCATTTTATTCTAAGATCAATACTTTTTCCAAATTTTTTTTCCATCTATTCTATAGCAGTGGTTAAAAAAAAAAAAAAGTTTGACATAGGTTTAGAATCAATGAAACGTGACAATTTTAACTTTGAGTGGAAAAATTTAGACGGTCCACCCTGTATATCTTACAGTTAAGGTCTAACCATTTCTTCGGTGGCAGTAGCGTCAGGTATCTACCTAATTTGTCTGCTACTACTTCTCCGTCAAATAGTTTTTTAGTTAATGCACCGACAGACAGATAGACAGACAGACTGACGAAATTGAAAATCCTATATTTTCGTAATCTACATGATTTGAAACATGAAAATTCGAAAAAATCTCAGAGGGTGATTTTTTCTCGAATAAAATACTTCCCTTCGATATGTGACTTTTTCACCCTCTGTATCGTAAAGTATTGATCCTAGAAAAAAAATGAATAGGAACTTATTAAAAACGTGAAAAGGGGACATATAAACTACCCCCCCCCCAACAACTATAGAGAAATTGGCAACTACAGGAATTATTTCCCCTATATTTCCTTCCTTGATTGGACTACCTGATATATGGGTTTTAGTGTTGGGAATTTTTACTATAATAAACCCACCTTTATCTTCACTGTCATTTATGTTCATATTATATATTTCTTCCCTTCTGCATGCCCCTGATATTCCGAATATCATTCCTACTTTTATATTTAAATAGACCACATCAGAAAAATTATTTAAAAACTTGTATATATGTTCTCTGGTAAGATTCTTGATTTTTTCACTTGTCCAATATTTTTCTGCTTAATCAAAGCAATTAAGTAGCCTATTTGGAAACATTAACAGCTTTATAAAAAAAAATTGTGACTTTGAATATAGAGTATTCAGCCCATAAGCTTCCTGGAGACTTTAGGGTCTCATTTCATGAAACAAGGCAGGCTAGCATTATCTTTTCTATTATATTTTCCAAATTTTTCTTGTTGCACCATGCTGTGCATAACTTGAAGGTTTTGTCGTATCTTTCTTTGGACTTCTCGGAAATTATGGCTGAGCATCCTACTTGTCAAGTGTCTTCCAAGTCTGAATCGTTACTTTCTTGAATCATAACTTATAAGAAGCTTAACTTGTGGCAAAGATCTTACCTTTTAAAAATTTATAATGACAGCAGATGTCACTTGACAATAAATATTCGGTCTCATAGCAACCAAAACGAAAACTTTTTCATGTACGACTTGTTTGTTTTATATATTTTTAAAATATTAAATTTTTTAGTTTTAATTTTTATTCAATATTTGGGTGAGCAAAAGCCATACTCACTGTGGTCATTAAGTGTTTTACTGGTTTCGGATGTTTTTAAGATCTCAACTTCTCTCGATCACCAAACATATCTTCAACCAATAAAGAACACATACTGACCTTAATACTTAATATACTATTACCATATCTTTATGTTTAAAAGTCAATTATCTAGAAAAAATCTCCCTTGTTTTAGTGTGTAGAAAGCTTACAAGATTGTTTGGTCCCAAGTTTACACGAAACCGAGCCTGTAACACTACGATACAAAGATGTAATTGTACGAATTTTAAAAACGATGCAAGACCCTAGAGTATATGGTCAACAATGGACGAACAAACTTGTGACCAGGTACTTGACAGATTGCCGTGATGAGCAACAAAGGTACAATATCGAAGCTGTCGACACGTTAATCAAATCAGGTCTTGTTAATGTGCCACAGTACGACTTGGCACTTGCACAGTGTATGGAAAATGGCCTCAACTATATGGGTGTCAGTTTTGCCATGCAACTAGTCCAATTGTATCTAATCGATGATCGATCCAGTCAGTTTGTCACTGAAAGTGACTTATGTAACACTATTGAAATGTTGGCCAAAATTCAGACTCACACTAGGCAACCTCCTGAAGGCCTTGGCAACATCATTGATATATTAAGACAGAACCATGAGACTTCTTTTTTTGGAGAACGAGCACCTATGGGACCCACTGTTCACATACATAATGGAATATTGCAGGTTAGTGTAATAGCAAATGTAATTAAGTAGATTTTTTCTTTCTATTTGGAGTATAAAGAGTACAAATAATAAAAATTACAAGTAGCATTTTAAGGAACCTTTTGGCAAATGTTTGTAGTAAGAGTACGTGCTCCTATTTGTAACATGGAGCTGTTTGTATGTTATATAGTAAGTATATGTTTCTATTCTGGTGACACTACACATTTCTATCCTGTGGGTTTCAAAATAAGGAGAATCATGTTTTCAATTTAACAGCTAGAGACATGATAAATCCTTTGCCTTAGAGCATGACAGACAAGAGAAAAGTGATGAGAAATTTTCTTAGTGGTGCAAACTTAGTTTATAAATGAAATTATTTAAAAAAAAATCTGCTTGACATTTGATAATCATGGCTCAAAACTAGACACCTTGCAGTTTCAAAATGTATGCCTGCCTTCGGGGCTCCACTAAAGAAGTCATCTTGATACTTCTTTGTCATGTCTAGTGACATAGATTGCAGGTTTAGAATGTCTGCCGCCAGACCTCCACCAACCGGGATGCATGCCAGTTATATTTTTAAATCAACTAAGTGGCAAGTAGTCGATAAAAACAATATTCGTTTGGTACAAATACCTGTAACAATTGTAAAAGACATTTTGAGTTATTTAATGAAGTTCACACCTCATATCACTTTATTTTTCCCTGCCATGCTCTACCTTAGTGGCACAACATATTGGACCAACATATAATCCAAATAGGAGCAATATATGAATATTGGTCCTATATATGACCAATATTCATATATTGGTCCTATATGGATTATATATTGGTGCTACTAGGGTAAGGAACAGGATTAATAATGTCCCTGGCTGTTACAAATCTGTGAAATAATGGCATGCTTGCTGCGTTACCATAATACTATTGGGAATGGAATGTGTGCAGTCAGTTTCAAAAAGTTCTATTGCCTCTCATAATGAAGAATATATTATTGTTTTAATACGGAAACAGATATGAAATAATAAATAACGTGGAAAACATGAAACTTACGCACAGCAGATGTAAAAACGTATTGCCATTTTTGGTTTGTTAGATGAAAATGTGCATTGTTCTTTTCAAGACAAACAAGTAGTGTAGAATACAAACGTAAAATTAGAAAATAAATGAAGCACTTTAAGAATGGAAACAAAATTAAATCTAAATAGAAGCCATTAGAGCAAATGCTCACAAATATCCCCTCTTTGAAAATGACAATATCTCAATCTATAGTAGAAGCTTCTGACATTTGATGGTAGCACAAACCATCATTTCTAGCATTTCTCTATCATCGTCAATGACAGGTGACTTCTTATGTTGGGACAGGGAAATGTATACCGTAGTCAAACATGGTGTCATGACAATTCGCTTATCTTGAATATTGGCAGAACCGAGTGTATGTATTTTTCCCAATGAACACCCAGTGGCCCACTTTTCTGGAAAACCGGGAAAAGTCAGGGAATTTCACGTTGGTCAGGGAAATCGGAAAAGTCATGGAATTGTAAGAAATAGTCAGGGAAAAACGAATTTATTTTTATATAAGCAAGCAAAAATAGATGCTTGCAGCTAAAAAATTTTTATTCATCGCGGATTTTATGCAAATCAATAGAAGTTGTTCTCTCTGAAAATTACACAACTAGGAAACATACAGCCTCTCCATTTTATCAGGGCGCTTGAGAATATCCCACTTAATATCGGTCGTGCAAAAAATTGTTTCTACGAAAATTGTGCCGATTTTTATAAGCTACAAAATAGTTAAAAGACATTGAATTCTGTGGCTTCCTTTAAGAATTATGGCAGAAAATATCGAAAATGCATAATATGACTAAGCAAAATATCTCCGTTATGGTCTATACACATTGTCACATTGACAACATTTGCAAGCAAATTGCTCCAGCTTGCTATTGTATTAATCAGTTGCGGGATGTTGTTGACAGGTCGGTCTTGATTATGTATTATCATGTGCAGTTTCATTCTATAATCTCTTATGCCATAATTGCTGGGGAACTGCAAGCGATAGTATCAGAGTCTTCAAATTACAAAAAACAGCTGTGAGATTTATTGTTGGATTTAATAAGCGTGATAGCTGCAGAACTGTGTTTAAGGAATTGAGAATATTAACATTACCCTGCACTTTGCTATTGAATGTATTCTCCGACCTTGTGCTCATGAGAACTTTTGATCAGGAGGTCGAGAGGAATAACATATATCGATTCCAGCGAATTTCACCGGGGCGGGGGCCACTCCCACAGGAAAAGAGCACCCCCCCCCTTGCACCCCTGATATCTGGAAAACCGTCCATTTTCCGACTCTTTGGTATGATATTTTAAACATTATTTTGAGGATTAAATAAATAGTGTTAATGTTTTTTCTGCTATATTCATTTTTATTATTACTTTTTTTTTGTTAACTGAATTTACTTTCTTTTTAATTGTAATTTAACTTACTAAATTTTTTTATCATTTTATTTAGTCATATACTCTACCACGGCAAGTATGATACTAGTTAAAAAAAATGTATTGGTTTAAAAATGTTTCTATATTTATAGAAAGGGAGGAAAATACTTTATTTGATCCCGCCCTTTTCAAAAAAAAATTTTGACACCCTAAAGCGTAAATCTCAAAATGCAGTGGTTTTGAAAATAATTATATAAAACAAGATAGATACTCTGTTTTGCAGAAAAATGTCGCCTTAGAATTTTCGTCGCATCTCTTCAAACAGAGGAGATATTTTGCTTAGACATATTCCGCATTTTCGATATTTTCCGCCGTAACTCTTAAAGTAGACCATGGATTTCGAATGCCTTTAAACCATTTTGTAGCTTATAAAAATCGGCACAATTTTCATACAAACAATTTTTTTGCACGATATTGAGTGAGACATTCTCGAGCGCCCTGATAAAATGGACAGCCTGTATATGTTTATTAGGGTGGTACTCATATTTTTAACTTAAAATCTGATTGTCCCATCCGCTCAGTTATATGATAAAAAATGTACACCAAGTTTAGGGTGCCTGTAAAGGGGTAAGTTTTCATAAAATCCCTAATATTCAGTTTTCTTTATTTATTTTAATCCCTAAAATATATCCAAAATGCATTTTGTGCTAAAGAAAGTGATTATTGAAGGTATTTTTATAAACGAAGTGAAAATTCCTGGAATGAAAAATTGGATAAAGTATCTTTATGCAATTATTTACGAATTGAAATATTTTACAACAAAAATGAATTAAACCATTTTTATAGATCATTAATTGAGGAGTAAATATTATTCTACACATTTTTTCTTTTTTTAGAATTCTGTATTTTGTCAAAATTTACCCCCTTAGAGGCACTGGAAGGGGTTGAGCTAACCACTTAAAAATTTTTGTGATTTTATTTTCTTATATTATAATACAATAAGCGGGTGGGGGTCGCCGAATTTAAAAAAATCTACGTCTAAGGACCAACCTAATGTTTATAGAATTTGTTTATTTCATTTGTGTTTTTTTTTTCAAAGTTTTGTATTTGAGGGATATTTTATTTACAGAATTTATATTTTCACTTAATTTATTTATAAATCTTTTTTACAGTTTATACATGTATTTTTATTTCACGTTTAGAGAATCACTTATATGTTATATATGTTTGTTGAATACTTTTATATGTTATTGTTATCTAATTTACTTTGTTAATTTGTATGTTCAATCACAATATTTATTGATAACATGTAAAAAGCAGTTGGAATTGACTTTTGGCAGGCCCGACGAAAGGAGGGATAAGAGGGTGATTCCTCCAGGATGTCCGGAATCGTTTGAAGGGTCTGGTGTATACATTTTTTTTCTAGCCCATTTTGCGCCCTCCGCTCCTCAAGCTATTTCTCCCCCTCGCTCATCAAAAAATGTCCCGGCCCTGGTTATAAAATTTAGTCAGGGAAAACTGAAGTGTGTTAGTTAGGGAAATCACGGAATTTGAGGAGCAATTTTAAGTGGCCACCCCGATGAAGATTGCCTTCGGAGGACTAAATAAAATACTACCTATACTGAGAACTCTTCAGAATCAGTTAAATTTCTGGGGACAATGATAGACAGTAAGCTATGTTGGGATCACCAAATTAAATAAATACATTTGTAAAAAAATAAATTATGCGTACTATGCGCTAAGGCAGTTGAAGAGTGTTCTTAACATTAAATCTCTGATAAATATGTTTATTATGCACTTGTACACTCACACTTGTCTTATAATATCGTGTCGTGGGGTGCTGCCTCAAACATAAACCGTGTGTTTATCCTGCAGAAGAGGCTTATCATATTATTACTTGACATAACGCCAAGAGAATCGTGTAGACCTTATTTTAAAAAAATAACATTTTGACCATCCATAGTATATATATATATATATATATATATATATATATATATATATATATATATATCTTAAGCACTATTAAAGGACCCCACAGTTTTTTTTTATAGTAAAAATGGGTTTCAGTCGATTGTTCTGACACTTGGGGAAAATGTTCTCCTGAGCCCCCTGATTAAAATTCTGTTTGAGACCACCAGTCCAACCAAATTCGATTTTTTGATCTAGAGGCGATTGAAACTGAACATCTGCGAAGGTCTGCTTAAATGTTCCATAAAAATTCTGAAAACATTCAGGCTCATTTTTTTTTTTTTGAGAAAAATGAGCATCTTTTGTCTCTTGGTGTTTTTTTCAAAATGCTTCCTTCTCTTGGAAAAAGATAAACAAAAAAAATTATAATTTTTTTACAGGAAAAGGTAGCACTTTGAAGAAAAAATTGGGGGGCATAAGTTGATTATTTTTACCCAAAGAATATGCCTGAATATTTTGGGATCTTTCTGAAGTAGAAAAAATAAAAATCTAGGGAAATTCTTGGTCGAAATTATTTTTATCTAAGAAATTCTGAAAACAGGCAGGCGTGTTCTTTGAACAAAAATAATCAACTTGTGCCCCCAACTTTTCTTCAGTGTTTCTTTTTCCCGTAAAAAAATTACAAAAAAAAAACACCAAGATGCTTATTTTTCTCCAAAAAAATGAGTCTGAATATTTTCACAATTTTTATGGAACATTATGCAGACCTTCGCAGATGTTCACAGTTTGTCGCCTCTAGATTAAAAAATCGAATTCGGTCAGACCAGTGGTCAAAGAGAAATTTAATCAGGGGGCCCAGGAGAACATTTTTCCCAAGTTTTAGAACAATCAAGTGAAACCCATTTTTACAAAGTGTCTTAGAATTTCATAATCTATAGAGTTTTCCTGCAATAAAACTCGCTGCCTTGATAGGGGTTTTTGGTAACGGGCTGCCGTACTACTATTATACCTATATGGAAAAAGTGAAAATGATTTGGAAACAGTGAGTGACTTAACAATGTATTGATACAAGGTTATAGTCCAAGAGCTGGCAGTAAAAACAACTTCCTCATAAGTTACCAAAGGTTTGAACTGACACGTCGGTTCTACTTTAGATTGTAATTTTAAAACCACCCGTCTGCCGGGCGAAAGTGGTCGCTTTATTAGAATTAAAATTAAAAAAAAAACATTAAAGTAGCTCATAACTACCCAATTATTACCAACATAAATGTTTTATGAAAATGGCCTAAGATCTTAACTAAATTGATATCGTAAGCGTCTGCCATTGGGAATGATCGCTACTTCGGAGCAGACGCTGCCAAATATTTCAAAAAAAACGCCATCAACTTCCTCACAGGTTATCACCGTTATTTTTGTGTCAAAATATTACTAAATATGTTACTAATCAAAGTTAAAAAAGAAATTTTTGGTAGACGGTCGCATTCAAGCCGCAGACGGGATTTTAAGTTGAAAAGTAAAAATAAATTGTTTCGACTCGAAGAGCTAATTTTAGCTTATAAAAGATATTAGTTGAATTAAGGAATATTTTTTATTGTGTAAGTAATGAAGACGTATAAAGAACACTTCGGCAGACGATCGCATTTAAAGGACAGACAGACGGGACTGAATTGCTATCAACATATTAAAGTATGCGTAATATAATATTATATAAACGACCTCGGGAGTATAGAGTCCCTTAAGCAAACATTTTATGTAAAAAAGAAGCTAGTGATATAATACTTATTGAATATTTGTTTAATTTTAAACACCCAATAAAAACAGAAGAAATAGAAACAGGAATAACAAAATTGAAGCAAGAATAATAAAACACAAACAAAATCTATGTAGCAAGCGATAGAAATAAATAATTAATATTATGAATATGAAAATAAAAATGCAAATTTAATGTAGGTATAATACTTATTGAATATTTGTTTAATTTTAAACACCCAATAAAAACAGAAGAAATAGAAACAGGAATAACAAAATTGAAGCAAGAATAATAAAACACAAACAAAATCTATGTAGCAAGCGATAGAAATAAATAATTAATATTATGAATATGAAAATAAAAATGCAAATTTAATGTAGGTACTATTCATCTTCACTACTACTTGCATTGTAAAATACGTCATCTTCATCAATGTCCGGAGTTGGGATTTTGGAAATTTCTTCAAGTGTAGAAAGGGTTTGTGGTCCAATAAACCAGGTACCAGTTGGTAACTTCCATCGACTAAAAGCCAGCCATGTTCTTCAGGATTAAAAAATTTGGATTGGCCTCTGTTGCATAATTCCTGATAGCGCAACCTTGATTAGCTCTTTTTAATTTATTTATTAGTACCATTCGACAAGGTGGCATCAAACTCCCATCAAAATTTTAAACTTTATCTAATGGATTTCTTCCTTGGGACACAATACCACCATGGTTTCCAAGAAACAAATCTAGCCTTGCTTCATTCACACTATTAGCATTATGCCTACCTTACATGCGGCATACGAATGTCTCAATGCCTTCAATTTGCTCGTCCGATATATTTTGGGAATGGCCAAAGGAAGCTAAAATTTTGGCAATATTTGAATCTTTCTCAATAATGTTAAGAGGCTTTATTTTACCTTTTCGAGCAAATGATGCGGTATAATCACTGCCTGTTAAAGCGTGATAGGTAGGTTAAGCTTGAGAAAGGATGTCTCCTAAACTTATGTATATATCGTTAACAGAAACGTGTCTCAAAGTATTCTGTGACTGAAGTCCAGTTTCTATCCAAATATGCACTTTATTTGTTAGTTTGTGCATATTTCCCACTGCTATTATTAATTTATCAGTATCGGAGGCACGTATAACAACATTTATACTTTCTGGTAGTTTAGATGTATGAAATAAATTCTATTATCAACTTCATGATGACTACAATATAAATTCTCATCAATTTCACAATTCACAAGTCCATCAATCTCATAAAACATGAAACAAATACCTTCACAATTTACTCTCACAAAATACCCGGAGAAATACTTGTTTTCCAGTATTCCACTAAGAACTTCACGAATTCGGTTTTAAGAGTCACTTCTCAATGTTTTAAAAAATCGTTAGGCCGCTTCTGCGCTTCTCCAACAATATTATACACATTATCCCTTCCTAATACCCCTGCTCTTCTGTCTCTTTCGATGTCTTTTAATGATAGCACTACACACTTGTCAAAAATTAGGTCTATTCTTTTGCTTGATGTTCTGCATAATTTCTTAATAATGTATATAGCCAATCTACCATAAGTAAGAGGATCACATAAGAGATGCAAAAGAAGAATTCGTCAATAATCGTACAAATCTATTTGACTTTGACTTGAAGAAGTTGATACACGATTTTCTAATAACTTGTATAATTTTGATTTAGCTGTTTTATTCATACTTCCGCCGAGATGACTCAGTGACAACGAAACGGTTGTCAAAGGATACGAAAACACATTTAATAAATCAGTGTTATGTTCCAGCGACAATACTAAAAGTCGTCCCAGTAGGTTTCTTTCGGCTGTTTTTCGTTAATCAAGTTTGCGCCATCAGGAATTATGCAACAGAGACCAATCCAAATTTTTTTAATCCTGAAGAACATGGCTGGCTTTTAGTTGATGGAAGATACCAACCGGTATGATTTATTGGACCACAAACCCCTTCTACACTCGAAGAAATTTGCAAAATCCCAGCTCCGGACATTGATGAAGATGACGTATTTTACAATGCAAGTAGTGATGAAGATGAATAGTACCTACATTAAATTTGCATTTTTATTTTCATATTCATAATATTATTTATTTCTTTCTATCGCTTGCTACATAGATTTTGTTTGTGTTTTATTATTCTTGCTTCAATTTTTTTATTCCTGTTTCCATTTCTTCTGTTTTTATTGGGTGTTTAAAATTAAACAAATATTCAATAAGTGTTATATCACTAGCTTCTTTTTTACATAAAATGTTTGCTTAAGGGACTCTATACTCCCGAGGTCGTTTATATAATATTATATTACGCATACTTTAATATGTTGATAGCAATTCAGTCCCGTCTGTCTGTCCTTTAAATGCGATCGTCTGCCGAAGTGTTCTTTATACGTCTTCATTACTTACACAATAAAAAATATTCTTTAATTCAAATAAATACCTTTTATAAGCTAAAATTTGCTGTTCGAGTCGAGACAATTTTTTTTTACTTTTCAACTTAAAACCCCGTCTGCGGTTTGAATGCGACCGTCTGCCAAAAATTTCTTTTTTAACTTTGGTTAGTAACATATTTAGTAATATTTTGACACAAAAATAACGGTGATAACCTGTGAGGAAGTTGATGGCGTTTTTTTGAAATATTTGACAGCGTCTGCTCCGAAGTAGCGACCATTCCCAATGGCAGACGCTTACGATTTCAATTTAGTTAAGATCTTAGGCCATTTTCATAAAACATTTATGTTGGTAATAATTGGGTAGTTATGAGCTACTTTTATTTATTTTTTTAAATTTTAAATCCAATAAAGCGACCACTTACGCCCGGCAGACGGGCGGTTATAAAAGTACAATCTAAAGTAAAACCGACGTGTCACTTTAAACCTCTGGTAACTTATGAGGAAGTTGTTTTTACTGCTAGCTCTCGGACTATTATAGTTATGAATAAGGTAACAGATAATGCAGTATGTTTTGCAAATATCTTCAAACAGTTGTCTCGATAAAAAAGTTGTACCTAATGGTAAAAACAGTTACTAACTATTGAATAATATTGTTGTTATATATAAACGTTAAGAAATTGGTAACAATGTCAGAAATATAAGTAAACCATTATATCTCACATACAAATCGAAACAGTTACAACAATTTCCCACGACCACATTTGTTTCGAAACTGTGCCTAAAAATGCTACTTGTGTAATCTCAACTGTGTGAGTAAAATGTTTTTTTTTTTTCTTTTTTTCTATAGGTACGAGCTCCAAATTACGAGGACCCTCCAGGATTAGTAGAAAAAACAGACTATTTATTAAGAGATTGGATAAGCATTTACAATTCTCAACATCAAGGTCGTGATTCAACAAAAGCATTCAGCATGTTTGTCCATCAAATGAACGTCCATGGTATCCTAAAAACAGACGATTTAATTACCAGATTCTTTAGACTTTCAACACAACTGTGTGTGGAAACGGTGTATAGAATACTTGCCGATAAATCAAATCCAAATGTATCATTAACAAGACCAAAGTGTTACCACACTCTCGATGCCTTTGTTAGATTGGTAGCTTTACTCGTGAAACACTCTGGAGATGCCAATAATACCACCACTAAAATTCATCTGTTAAATAAAGTCCTTGGTATTGTTGCCGGTTGTCTATTGCAAGATCATGATACTAGAACAACAGAATTCCAGCAGTTGCCGTACCAGCGTATCTTTACCATGTTGTTTTTGGAGTTGAATGCTCCCGAACCAGTTTTGGAAGCCATTAACTTCCATGTTTTGACTGCCTACTGCCATACGTTACATATTTTGCGTCCTTCTAAAGCTGCTGGTTTTTGTTACGCATGGTTGGAGTTGGTCTCTCATCGAGTGTTCATGGGAAGGATGCTTGCCAGTGCACCTCAACAAAAATGTTGGCCACTTTATGCACAGTTACTGATTGATTTATTCAAATATCTGGCACCATTCCTAAGAAATGCCGAGCTGGCGAAGCCTGTTACTATGTTGTACAAAGGAACTCTCAGGGTTTTACTTGTTCTTTTGCACGATTTCCCAGAGTTTTTATGTGACTATCACTATGGCTTCTGTGACGTGATCCCACCAAATTGTATTCAAATGAGGAATCTCATTCTGTCAGCTTTCCCACGTAACATGAGGTTACCTGATCCGTTTACGCCTAATCTAAAAGTCGATATGCTCCAAGAGATTTCTTATGGCCCGAGGATTCTTACAAACATCTCTTTAATGATTACTCCGGTACAGTTCAAGAAAGATCTGGACTCTTACTTAAAGGCTCGAGCACCGGTGACTTTCCTGTCGGAGCTTAGAAGTAATTTGCAGGTTTCTAATGAACCCGGTGTGAGGTATAATATACCGCTGATGAATGCCTTGGTGCTATATGTCGGAACGCAAGCAATAGCATACATAAGAAACAAGAGCCATACACCTAACATGTCCACAATAGCCCATAGCGCTCATATGGATATTTTCCAGAATTTAGCCGTCTCACTTGACACTGAAGGAAGGTATCTATTCCTAAACGCCATTGCGAACCAATTGCGCTACCCCAATAGCCATACTCATTATTTTTCTTGTACGTTGTTGTACTTATTCGCCGAAGCTAATACAGAAGCCATTCAGGAGCAGATTACAAGAGTTTTGCTGGAAAGGTTGATTGTCAACCGGCCACATCCGTGGGGGCTGTTAATCACTTTTATCGAGTTGATAAAGAATCCCACCTACCGATTCTGGCAACACGAGTTTGTACATTGTGCTCCGGAAATTGAAAAGTAAGTTGTTACTGACGAATTAAAATTGCTAAATTTTGACCTTTTTTTGAATTTCAGGTTATTCGAGTCTGTAGCAAGATCTTGCATGGTAAAGACCACTGTACAACAGCAGGAAGGTGAAATACAAGAGTGATAAACATTTTTGTGATTTGTAAATAATTATATAAAATGTTATAAATTGTGAAAAAATGGTTTTTTATTGATTTTTGTTATTTAATTTCACGCTTATACACATTTTGGGAAAATGCATTTTATTTTTAGGATATAAGATGATTATAGTGTATAGAGATTTAATTAGTATTGTAACATATTAGGTATTTTTAAGAAATTTTCAAGTATTTGTAACTATTATACATATATGTGGATGTAATAAATGGTTTTCAATGTTTTGAGCATTACACATTTATTTTATTTCAAATAAAAAAGGGAGATTCTTTATAAAGCAGCATTTTGAGTTAACTATTAATTGGAATGTTGGATTTTACTTCTATGTTGCATACGATAATTTATTATTGGCTACACTAATGGAATTAAAAATAAATGTTGGACATGAAAAAGCACAATTACGTGAATAATCCAGTCTATCAAAAATATATATTTTACACTTCTTTAAATTATTTTGTAGGAGGCCACCTCTCTCACATTCACTATAGGATCGGTTTCGCAGAAAACTTGAAAATGGTAAATTCACCCCAATCAAAATCGATATTTCACAAGTATACAATAGTTTTCCTGTTACTCCTTATACAGGAAAGTAAATAATCATTACTTAAATGATTTATAGTTGTCTCCATTTGTTTAATGCACACAAAAATGCCAATAGAAACCAGCCATCCAAATATCAACTGCAGCGTTATTATAAGTCGACAAGATACTACAGAGCCGTATTTCAAATTTTTCCGGATTAGAGTGAACAAAATACACTAGAAGTTTTAAAATCCTATTTTTGGTAGAAACTTAATGACGTTTCAGGTAAATTAAAAAATCTTGCTCTGTTTTGCGTCTTACGCATTGGTGAACATATTGCGCGTCCTTGGTAGATAAATTCAAAGTACGGCTCTGCTTATCTGTTCCATGGGTATGACGTTCTAGTTAGGGGTGATTTGCGCAACTAAATTGAAGGAGTTAAGAAATTTTAATAAAAAGAGGCTTGTTTCCGATTATTTCTTATTTTAATTATACCAAATCCAGAACGTACTGTACATGAGAACAATGTTGTTTTATGTATCAAGTAATACATTATATTTATGATTTACCATTTTCTACCAAATTTGAACATGCCCCCACTCTCCCATCTATATGTATAGGTGGCACAGTTTTGAGGTTTTTTATGTATAGTAAATATATGACGACAACTATACTTACTGTTGATATGATAACTGCCATAAAACAGCTCAATTAATCAAAATAAAATTCAGTTGGGTGGCGTTCGATATGCAAATACAGTACGATCGAGAAAGAGTGAAGGTTACGTGACTGAGAGAAGTCACTAAAATTATCAAAATTGATTTCTATTCTACATACATTATTAAAACTAATTTTCTGTGTTACTAGAATAGGCTCCCTAATCCAGAATACTAAAATACAAGTGGCCGCAACTTTGTAATTAGCTCATCGAACATGTTGTTTTAATCGTATATTTTGCGGATTTCGTGATGTTTTAAAACTTAGTTTTTGATTATAATTCGTATACTCATTTCAGAAAGGCGGTAAAAAGTAAACTTGTTGTAAAGCCTTATTATCATTTAAAAGAATTTTTTGAAGACACACTGTAATATATTCAAAAGTACACATTAATTTTGGTCTTTAAATTATTACTATTTGACTAGTTCTTGTATTGTTTTTATTGTCTTTACTCTTTCACTTTTATCTATTTTACTTACAAATTTATTTATATTTCTCTATTTTATATATCTGTTTATACAGTACTTTGTCAACAAGAAATGTTCTTCTTGACAATAAAGTATATTCGATTGATTGATTGATTATTTAACATCCACAATTACCCTTAATCAATTCATGTGTGAATTTTGTTTGTTAAGATAGACGAGTTTATATTTTACGAAATCGTGTACAGTATTGGTGTATGGAAAAAAGTTGGTGCTATCAGTTTAAATCTCTATATATTAAATAAAGAAGACTTTATAGACCCCAAGCCCATGCTAAACTTTTAAGAAGTCATATGACACCGCTTGAAAAAGTATAATTTTTGTGGTCCTACAAAAATAAATCACTTTGAGCCCTATGCCGTACGTTTTAGGTGGGACATGGGAATGCCGCGGAAAAGTGAAAATCATAACCCCCGCGGGTTATGATTGGTGCATTTTTTCCAAATGACACTGTACGGCTTACGTTTATTTGGACTTTATACCTCTGTGACTCTTAAAAAGAAAATGCCGTACAAAAATAATAGAACAGCAGTACAGGAAAAATTTTCATTTTCCGAAAAGTGCTCTATATACTAAGGTGATATGACACCGTACGGCTTTTATGAAACGCGAGAACAACCCCCGTCCTACACTATCAAGGGTGGTGATTTGACACCACATAAATCTTGATTATTTTAATACTATTTTATATAATAAAAATTTTTATTACCATGCCGTACATTTTAGTTGGTATCGTAAGACTTTATTACATTTGAGCAATACAATTGATATTCTAATTATTCTAAACCTATTATTCAAAATTAATGGATCTGAAATGTAAAATGATTTTCCGAAAATTTTCCGCTACATTATGTCGAAACAGTGCGTAAATAAATTATACTTTACAAAAATAAATAATTATCGATATTTTTTATTACTTAAATAAAAGATGAAATAGAAAAGCTGCTTGGATAAAACACCGAGTCTGTAAGGCCAAATATCTAGAGAGAAAAAAAAGAAAAGCTGCTGAAAAATATTATTTTTTATGTACTTGGAACAAAGGTGATTCAGTAAAACAGGAGAGCATCGTGTTTACTTTCACATCCCCACTTCTCTATCTAGGCGTGTTATCCACATACATTTATTTCCAGAACAAAATCACAATACACAGAATAATATCACAGTGAAACTGTAAATTTCCTCCTGGTGTTATAAACTCGTTATAAAGAAAATATAGGCAAAGTTAGTTGCCCATGACTTCCCTCGCTGGTCCTTGCCACACTATTACTAAAAAAAGTTGTTTTTGGTGGGTTTTTTTTTGCGGAGGGGGGGGGGGGGGGCGACAACCCTTATCGATATCTACGGTGCCACCTGAGCATGAACGTATTACGTGTGCCAAATTTTATTGGAATCTATTCATCTGATTAGAAGATTTTTTTTTAAATTTGAAAATAATAAAAACAATTTTTAGGGGTTGCATCCCTTATTTGAGTACATTTTAATAAAGGTGCCTGAATTAACCACTTGATCGTGCATCTGACTGAGAAACAAAATCTGGAAAAAAGTTGTTTTTGGTGGATTTTTTTGTAGGGTGGCAACCCTTATCAATATTTAAAAAATATAAAGCCTTGGTGCTACCTTAAGCACGAACGTATTAAGTATGCCAAATTTAGTTGGAATCTGTTCAGCCGTTCAGAAAATTTTCCAAAAAAAAAATGAAAACATTGAAAAATTGTTTGGGGTTGCATCCCTTATTTGAGTAATTTGTAATAAGAGTGCCTGAATAAACCCCCCCCGAAGGTGCATCTGACAGAAAAAACAGTATAAAAAATGTCTTTGGTAATTTGCAGGGTGGCAACTCATATCGATATTTAAAAAATAAAAAGCGGCAGTACGTCCTTAGCATCAACGAATTGCGTGTGCCAAATGCCAAATTTGGTTGAAATCTGAGAACGGCAACAACAACAGACGGCTTTTTTTTCTTCGATTTTCGGAATCTACGTGTTCTGAATCGCCGAGAAATGTAAAAAAAAAAACAGGGGGTCAAAAAAATGTTTGCCCAACACGAATACCTACAATACGCGCAAGGGAAGTAATAACTAAAATAAATTGAAGCAAAAAACTTTAAATCCCCTGCACCTGTACTTACAGTAATTAATAATTAAACATTTCCAGTATTTAATTTTTGAACAAGACGAGACAAGAAATGAAACACGTATACCTATAAACTTAGGGGCGGGGCTGCAATTATTCTCTGATCGAATAGGCGCGAGAAAAGGTGAGATGTGCATAAAATAATAGCGCAATTATAGAAAATTTTGTACTTTTATTATAACGACTTACACCCCTACTATTATTAAACATTATAAAACTAGTATGTGACGATTTCACCTGAAATTAACTATAGAAACATGAAATATATTATTATATAATTTACTGTTTAAGAAACCATCACGCGAATTTGAAAGTTTTTGTTAAATCCATTATAATAGATCAGTAAGTAATTTATGCATATTCTTTTTATCATATGAACGACGACTTACATCTTTTAGGTTTTCCAAATGTAGTAAGTTGTAAAATTGAAAATGTTGGAAAAAAAACGTTTGCCTAAAACTTACGAAACATACCTACTAAAATTTTGTAGATTTCAAAGACTGCAACATATTTTTTTCCTAGTTTTCAAAAAAAAAAAAAATTTGGGTAATTTTTACACATTTTTTTATAATTAATATTACATTCTATTTTAAAGTTTAAATGATATATACCAATTTCCCACTTTACTTCAAAAAAAATTTCTTTGAAATATATATCTGGTTCTAGTATTTAATTGTGGCCGATCTAAAACGGCATTGTGATTGTTTATCGGCTTTTGCTATTTTCAATAATATTTTACAAACGCCATATGGTATCTAATGACTATTAAGGGTCGAGTAAATTGCACGAATAACGTAATCTAGTGCCTAAAATCCCAACAATGAAAATGTACGGCATGGACACATTTGCATTCTTTTAAAGTTAAGGAAAGGAAAAACGATGTAAAAAATCTATCCATTGTATTAAAAAATAGAGAATTTTTAATTTGCATAATTTTTTAAAAATTTCGCTTCTTTTGCAATGTTCTAATTTTATTATTGTCCATAATTTTTGTACGGCTACTAAATAAAATAAAAATTCTAACCTACATTAATCCAAAAAATAAATGGCCGTACAGTATCAAATAAACTTACCCTAGAAAACGTGAATTTTTCCATTTCTCGGGGGCGATTCTTTTATTATTATTATTTATTGTGTTTTATTGGTTTCCCCAAATGGCCATCGACCGAAGTCCTTCAGCCTGTTACAAATATTTACAATGCTTTGTTTACACATATTAATTTTTACAGCATATTTATCTTCTTTGAAAAAAAAAAAAAAAAAAAAAAGTTAATATATATTTATATTCATGTTTCAGTTTTCATTCCCGATTGTTTAGTGCAACAATATGTTCCCAAAGAGTTAGGTCTGGATATATTCTTCGGTTGTGTATTCCTGGTTGTCTTGTTTTGCAGAGTGGTTGAATAATTTCTATATTGTGTTCTTCTTTAGCAAATTTGGTGGATAAGGATAGTATTCTTTGGTTTATTGGTGTAATCTCTGTGATTTGGTAAAGAAGGTTGTTGGGGGGGTTATGCAGAGGGTTTCTAGGGTGTCTGGTTTTAGTGATGGATCGCAACGATGATGTTTCTGCTACTTGTAAGTTTATACTCGCTGGTCTTCTCTTCTTGTATTAAGATATAGAGGGTGGATGTATTCTAATATAGGTCGGTAGATCGTGCAGTAAATATGGGCAGCAGTTTTTTTGTCAATCCCTTTGTTTTTGTATGTTAAGCTCCGGAAATGTCTGCTTCTTGTAATACATTTGTTCTTAATGAATTTTGTGTGCTTGTTAAAATTAAGTTTATTATCTATTGTGACTCCCAGATATTTTACTGTAGGTTGGCAGTATATTGTGTTATTACTGATATTCAGTGTTGGAGTATTCGGAGTTGGTGATTCTTTTATTTACATTGATAATACCCATTCTTTTTAGACGGGTTATGTTTTTTTAAAGATTTGAAATGTCGTATAATCTTTTGGAATTGATGCCGTACAGGGTCAAATCACCACCCTTGATAGAGGTCTAGGACTGGGGTTGATCTCGGTTGATTCGGAAAACGAAAATTTTTCCTGTACTTCTGTCCCATTATTTTTGTACGGCATTTTCTTTTTAAGAGTCACAGGTATAAATACAGTCCAAATAAAAATAAGCAGTACAATGTCATTTGAAAAAAATGCACCTCTGCGGGTTACGATTTTCACTTTTCTGCGGCTTTCCCATGTCCCACCTAAAATGTACCGGCATAGGGTTCAAAGTGATTTATTTTTGTAGGACTACAAAAATTATACCTTTTCAAGCCCTTTTCATATGACCCACTAAAAATTTAGCATGGGCTTGTGGTCTATTAATACAGATGCCGATGTATTTCCGAATGTTACACACATATATTGTAATTATATCGAGGTAATTATTTAATAAACACTGGCGTCATTTCTTATTGTCACACTTCCACAACTAATAACAGCCAAAACTTAGCTTTTTGTATGATAATATAATGTCAACAAAAGTACTAATATAACGAAAAGTTCGATCAGTTTCCATTTGGATTAGATTCGATTAGGAAGGAGGAGTTGGCTGATTGGCCTTGATCACCACGACCTCCATGGATCTATTGTGATGCTCCTGTTTATTTTCCTTAGAGCTCCTTATCCAGCTTTGTCCTTTGTATCAGATTCCACAGGGCCCCTTAGTGTAGCTGTCAGCTCTTGGTTTTTCCTCGCCAAGTAGTTGGAATCTCAGTCTAGCAAGGCCTTCACAATGGCACAATACATGGACTGAGGCTTACTCTGCCTCTTGGCAGAATCTGCATGTTGCGTCCTCTGCCAGACTCATTAGACTCAGACGTCTATTAAGTTTGCAGTGACCAGTTAGAAGACCCACTATTATTCTAATGGCCTTTCTGTTTTGGCATAATAGGTCCTCCGTAAATTTGACCGATCGTTCTTTATGGGAAATTATTCCACCATTTCAGAGATTTAGTTGCATCCATTTGTTAATGGATGCTCGTATGCATGGCTTAGCCACACCGCAAAAGGGCGAACCCGAAGGTCCTATTATAAAGGCGTTACACGTGCCTTCTCTGGCCAGTTCATCAGCCCTTTCATTTCCCTTGTGTTCTGGTACCCAAGCCACGGTCACTTTATTCTGACTTCCTAGGTCTATAAAGGCATTTATGCAGTCCCATACAAGTTTTGATTTGACTTCCATGAAACCGATTGCTTTTAGCGCAGCCTGACTATTGGAAAAAATGGCAATCGACTGATTAACAGTTCCTTGCCTTATAATTTACTTTGCACACCACTGTTTGTGCCGATATTGGAGGACCATTTATCAAGTCTTCTCTGTCTGGTATTTTAAGTTTCTGGTATTTTTTAGTTTCCATTTAACATCTTGGGAATTTGGATTTGTTATCCCTAAACTCTGACAAAAACCCCTCCTTGGACAAAAATATATAAATTTGGGACGTCGCACGCACACGACTGATATAAACCATTAAGTCACTGTCGCCAACGTGCAAATGTTGAAAGTAACACAAATAGTGTAAGTGGCACACAAAATATCTTTAGGGAGCAGCACATTCGGTCTTTCTCGATTTCCCTGTATATTTTCGCGCTATAATACAAACAATAGGTTATAAACAACTAATTCGAAAAATAAAATTTATTTAATTTATATAGAAAACACAATAAGGTACAAAAATAAATACGACAGTGGTAAACAATAAATTGTTTTATTTTGGAAAGAGCCATCCCCTACATTTGTCAGACATACCCTCAAACAGAAGTACAAAAGTCGTTAAATTCCACAAGTACGTAACATACATAACAATAATAAATAACGAGCGTTCTGTCATGACCAGATGCACACAAGATTATTTGTTGTTTGGTAGTATCATAATAAATTAATTGGAAAATTTTAAACATAGATGATAAAATTGTAAAATAATACCTTAATATGTAAAACGATAAATGTACAAATGTACCCAAAAGGGAGAACTATATACACAAATGTATATAATAATTGAATATTATATACGGAAATCATGATGAAAATGTAAAACATACATTAATTTGTGGAACGATTTCAATCCCAGTTAAAAAATTAAAATAAAATAGTCGCATCAGAGTCTGAGCTTCAATGCAATACTTAATGAAAAAATATAAAATAAATACTCACGTATCCAAAAACAAATAATATAAATGTACACCTAAACATTTGTTATAAACTAGTGGTGTTGAATAAAAATATATCTTAAAATATATTGGCTTCTATTTATATGGTATAATTGTAATGGAAGTCTACTTTAAATCAACATGATTTGTAAATTACCTACATTTACTTAATTTAATGTAGTAGGTTTGCTCTGGTGAACTGGTCCCTAAATGCAGTTCTGAAAAAAAGAAACAAATAATTATTTCAACCCTATAATTCAGTGCATGGTTTTCCTTCAAATTTCAAATGTGACAGAACATTACGTGTTGCCTTTGAGCAAAATAACATTCTTTCAATTTAAATGAAAGATAAAAAACAGTTGATCTGAATGAACCCTGGATTTAATTGATCTTGTTCTTTGATTTGTAACTACATATATGGTGGACCCACCACAATGCACTACAAACCAAACAGCAGCAAGAACACGCTGCCCTCTAGCTTCAATTTTCTGAAATACTAAGGAGATGCAATGGGTTAAATGGCAAATAGCCCAGGCAGGGTAGCTATAATTTTGTTTATAAATCTCAAACATGTTCAGAGGCAGGAAATTTATCTTTTTATGAGTTCTCTGAAGTGTAGTTAGTTAATAAGATCATTTAAAGTTTACATGATTTCCAGACACTAAAAAGAAAATCAAAAACTTTCTAGCTTCGGTATATTTTCAAAATTTTTAACAAGAGTCGATGTGTGAGAACATACAAAATATTTTCAAAAAGAGCATACATTTATAAGCAAAAAATGTCTACAAAATTTTTTATTATAGTCACAAGATGAAAATTGCACTATTAAACAATATTTGTTGGAGGAAATAATGAAAAATAATATTATAACAAGTCATACACAACATAACAGCAGCAGTAAAACGTCGAGCGAAGCTGACACTACCGTGCCGGTAACTGAGTTCAGTTCAGTATTTATTGCATCATCACATATTAGATATATACAGGGTATCCGGAAGAATTTAAGGAGATATGCACCCTTAAAATTAGAGTCGATACCACGGAAAAAAATATAATGAAGTCCTAACAGAACTGGCATAAAAAATATTGAAGTTATGGTATTATTAAACGCTACTTATCTGGGCGACTGGATGAAATACTGACCTATCCCTGTACGCACAGACTTCCTGAACCCTAGACTAATACGTATCAAGCAAGTAGCAACTAGTTCAGGTCGTCAGTCTGTGATTTAATTACGTTGATAGTGGGTGTTTTTGTATTTTAGTGCTGTAAGTGAGTTTCTTTCAAAATGCCATATGTGCATAGTAACGCGGAGTTTATAGACGTGAGGTAAAACTGGATAAGACATTGTCAAAAACGTCAGTTATTGTAACAGGTATGTACAAAATTTGTAATCATTTAAAGTAAATAAAAAATTGAAAGTAAACTTCTAACTTCAAAGATAAATTACGTTAGGTCGGATTCTTGTCATTACCGATTTATTTTATGTGAAGTTTTCGCATTTCACAACTATTCATTCAATATCAGCTGTTTTCCAATTTTTATTGCAGTCGACCAGAATAACAGTAGCGTAGAAGTGAAATTTTTGAATTTTTTTTAAAGTGCTTCTTTTTCATTTGTTCTTTGCGCTATTATATTTATCTGGACCCGTTGTATATCCCCTTAAATTTTTCCGGATAAGTTCTGAATCACCCTGTATAGTATATATATGACTGTCACATTATAAACATTTAGCATAAAACAGTAAAAAAAAATAGATAAAACATTCAAAAAATTACAATATTATAAAGCAATTTTGCATCACTGCGGCTCATAATTCATGTACTCTTTAACTGAGTAGAAACAATTTCCAGCTATAAAGTTTATTTACAGAATTTATATTTTTGATATCTGGTGGAAATCTGTTGTACATTTTAATACCATATGGATATCTTTTATACAAAAGTCGTGTTGTAATTGGTTATTTTTAATAGATGACCTTGTCTGTGTTATATGAATGAGTATCTGTGATTGTTTCAAAGTTACTTAAATTCTTCTTTACAAATTTAATAGTGCTTAAGATATAGATACTATGAATGATCAATATGTTATTTTTTTTTTTTTTAAATAAGGTCTACACGATTCTCTTGGCGCTATGTCAAATAATAATCTGATGAGCCTCTTCTGCAGGATGAACATACGGTTTATATTTGAGGCAGCACCCCAAGACAATGCGTTTAATTTGGTGATCCACCAAAGTAGGCAGTATTTTAAATTAAGTCCTCCGAAGGCAATCTTCGTTGGAAAAATATATACACTCAGTTTTGCCAATATTCAAGATAAGCATATTGTCATGACACCATATATTTTATGTATACATGATACTCTTGTCTATTTATTCTGTAAGTATCAGAATTTATATTACATTTCATAGCAAACTACATTCTCGAGACTGAAAATATCGGTATTTTTGCTTATCATGTGATGTACTGAAGATTTAGAAAAAACATGTATAATTTTTTTTTCTTGACTATTTGAAAGGCTGGTATCTTTTACTTGATAACTAAATTTGTTTTATGTATTTAAGTAATTTTGTTTGAGTTCCGATAACATGTATATATGTTTGTCCGACAAATTCTGAAATTATGAAATTATAATTTCAAAAGTAGCGTTTATTTAAACATTAAAAGTTAATGAGGTTCAAACTGACACATTTCTCGAAAGTTGCCCGTAGACCAAAAAAAAAAAATTCGAACATATTCTATGGATATCATACAATACAAAAATGAGGTCATTTTCGAAATATAATATATAATTATATATTGAAGATTTGTTTCTATATATTAGCCTTATATTAAAATAAAATTATATGCATAAAAAAGGTGAGACTTTCAACATTAAAATTATTTCTTAGTTTTTACTTTGTGTAATTTTTTTGTCTAAGCAAAGGGTTTTCCGTGCGCCAAGTACTGCAAAACGTGCGTCCAACCTTGCACCATGCAAATCTCCACGTCACTATTTTTCATAGCAAATCCGTGGCATTAAATGAAATTTTTGTAGATACATTTTTTGTGTGAAAATGTACGCTCTTTCTAAAAATATTTTTATTTTCTCCTATGTCGACATGTCGACGCATTTTCGAAATTTTGGGAAAATACCGGAAAAGTAAAGTTTTTAATTTCTTTTTTCCAATGTTGCCGGTCTGTAAATCATGCAAACTTTATGTGATGTTATTGCTTACCATCCAAAGAACTCATTAAAAAAAATCATCCACCTCCGATTTATTTTGAGGTAAATATCTCTAATGACTGGGCTAAAAGGGAACGCCGTTGCTATATTCACGTCAAACGTGGATTTAATTCTGAACTTAAATCCACATTGATAATGTCAGTAAGCATGATTGCATTGAATATTTTGTGATATTTTGTGTGCCTGCGACACTAATAATGCCTACAGCGCAGATAATTATTAACAATTAAATAGCAAAATAAAAATCAACCTAACTAACCTAACCTAAAGAAATCACATAAAAGAATGAAATCATTTGTAGGAAAAAGAAGGAAAACATTATTTCTGCCATCCAGAAGTTAAACCCGGGACCTCTCGCACCCTAAGCGAGAACATTCCCATACGCCAACCATCCACCTGACAATCAGCGCTATAGTACGGTTGTCCCGACGGTAAAGCTTATTGACGTTATCAACGTGTATTTAAGTTCAGAATTAAATCCACATTTGACATGGATATGCAACAGTGAAAAGGGAAAGCAATGTTAACCTCTCAAACCAGATGATCATAAACATTTATGAAAAATACGAGGTTCGTCAAAGACAAATCATTCTTCATAAAAACGTCCCCAGACAAGCATCATTTCAATGGCAAAAACTGCTGAAATATGATTTGATATTTTATCTGCCTTATTCATCTGTTTTAGCACCGTTTGAAATTCATCTGCTCTCAAACCTCAAAAAAGTAATAATTCTTTTCAATCGTAAACTGCATGAGATTTTTTTGAAATTGGGTGGGATATGGATGGACCGATGGACTGGCACATCACTGGACATATTGTGGTGAAGTTTAGGGAAATTATATTCAAAAATAAGAATAATTATTCCAAAAGTGAAAAATATAGTTTTTCATCATGCACGGGTATTGCTGGAGGAGAGCTAGGTGACAAATCGTAAACTGGATGAGGTTTTTTTGAAACTGAGTGGGATATGAATGGACTGGCACATCACTGGACATATTGTGGTGAAGTTTAGGGAAATTATATTCAAATATAAGAATCATTCCAAAAGTGAAAAATATAGTTTTTCATCATGCACGGGTATAGCTGGAGGAGAGCTAGGTGACATCGAAGGATGGGTATTTTCTTCAAAGGCAAAGGTAAGTGTCTGCTGGGTAGCATCCATGGGGACATGGTTAAATTTTCTTCAGCACAATTTTTTTGATCAATAGTTTATGCTTCCAAGTAATTGTGAATACAATGAAAGACATCACCCTTACTAAGGCGGCAGCAGACACACCTAAATATGTAAAAAATCACTTGAAAATTACATGATTTTCTTTGGTTTTCCATTATTACAGTACATAATTTAAATTTATTACAATATGTTTTGATCATTGCCAGACATTTTCTCTATTGCTTTGTTTAAAAAAGAACGGGCTCAAGATCGCCACAACTCTCAGTTATGCGCTAACACTCATAAACAGTACTTTAATTGACAACCATCATCGATTGCTACATACTATTTTTTATCCACATTGACACATTTGTTAATTACTTTATTAATGTATAGTCGCATCTGTTTGTTTATAAGTGGAAGAGTAGGTGGTATATCACCTGAACTTCACCCGTGTAAAGAAACTCCCTTTGTTTAATAAAGTCATTTATTACTATTATTATTAAATTTCATGAGATTAACCCATTAACGCCGTGCGTTGCCATATGGCAACGGTAAACACATTTCATTTTCATGTCACCCCTGTATGTTATACATGCCGATAAGAGTGGGGGGAATATGTTATTTTATGTGTCAAAACATGCCTAACTTGGCACATGTTCCTCAAATTAATCTGCGGTTGACAGTAATTTAAGCATTTGTTTACAATTTTGTGGTGAATTAAAAATGACCGAAAATATGGATGTACGTTTTATGTAAGTATTATATTTTTCTATACAGTGCTTCTAAAATATTTTTTTGTTTATGATGGTATTTTATAGACTCGGAACTTTGTTGTTTTAACAATTAAAAAAAAAATATGGCTTTTATTACATATGATATAGCTGTTCAAACTTGGGTGTTGCCATATGGCAACGCTTAGTAGCTTGAAAGGTTTTCTTTCTTTCTAGGGGTGAGTTGACTTTAGAAGAGGCAATGGACATTGCAATGCTCTGCATTATTTTCATATATGAAATTTCGTGGCTATTCAGCAATTGGCACAATCCGCGAAAACAGAACTCTAAAATTATGTCCTCTAACAATTAAAAAAGATTCTATGAAAAAGAGCGTGGTTATTACGAATCAGCCACAGAAGCAAATTATGGTAATTTTTATGTACGTTGGTTTGATAATGCCGCTTTTGCTATGATTTTTTCTTCACATGGCACACAAGAGAATACCCAGACAGAACGGTTTTCACAAAAATTTAAACGTCCTGTCCATGGTTTCAAGACGCAAACTCATTACAAAATACAACTGATTTATGGGAGGGACACATCAAATGGATCGAACTGTCAGTTGTTATGGTATTGGAATACGTGGAAGAAAGTGATACTGGTCTATACTTACCTGGCTTTTAGATTTAGCTTTGCAAAACAGTTGGATACTACACAAGAAATCTGGGCGAAAATTATCACAACTTGAATATAAACGAGAAATTACTAATGCCTATCTGAAGAAATACGGTGTGCCACCTAAAGCAACTGGGAGACCTTCAGCATCACCTGCAGCATCAGACAGTCGAATATCTGGATACTGTCAGATTCGATGGCATCAATTATTTTATTCGTCACACCATTGAAAAAAAGAAAAGAAAATTGTTTTTGTGTGCAAATTGGTCTTTGCATAGACTTTTGTCCCATTTCATTCACAATAAATATGTTTTAATATTTTTATGTATCCTAAATTTTGTAATAAAATAGTTTTTAATAATAAAGTCATTTAAATTTAATTTTTTAATAATTTTCTAGAACAATATACAAAATTGGGATTTTCTTAAGTTACGGTAGCCCAGACGCCTAGCGTTGCCATATGGCAACGGCCAATATCTCATTACCTGTCAATCTGTCAAAAAAAAGTTTACAAAATTTTTTGTTCCTTTTGTCCAGTGTAACACACCTAGTATAAGAAAAATATTAAAAACTAAAGAAAAATAATTCCGGCGTTAATGGGTTAAGGAAGAATCTGGATCACTGACACTATTGACACACTACTGAAATTATATATCAAAAAAGAAGCAGAAAAAATGTCTGTCATTCAGTTGTCATAGTATTTTATTAGCAGAAGGCATTAGATTAGAATTATTGTTAACTTATACTTACATTTTCCAAGCCCAAATTCTTTTGCATCGTCTTCCGTAATATCGCCATATTCCCAAATGTTTGAATGGTTCTTTTTAGCAGTATCCTGAGCCTCTTTGTAAGCTTCCAACTAAAAATAAAAGATTTCATATTCACCACCAGTTCGTTTAATTATTTATACATATGTTTTTGAGACTGAAATATTCCCATTTCTTGTTTAATGTGTTTACAATAAAAGCTTAGAAAACATTCAAAATTTAATATATTTCTGTCAGTTGTGAAATGGCTATTTGTACTTTGAACTATAGCTCTTTTTGGAGAATATTTTTCAGAATAATACATTTTGAAGAACTATAAAAAATGTCTCCTCTAGGAAAATGTCTATTGAATACATTGAAAAAGCCATCACTTGAGATTCTTCAGCCAACATTTCTATTATTATCATGATGTTTAACAGTTTAACAAATAAAATCAACTTGTGAAAGAATCAAAGCAAAATATACTTACCAACTTATTTTGCCTTCTTCCTTTAATGTTATCAACAATAAGCAATCCCTCTGTAATAAGATTTTTTATAATATCCCCTTCAGGTGTTTTATCTGAATGGAGGGAGGCAGCTTGTGGGGATCCTGGGTTTTTATATTCCACATTCATTAACAATTTGCTTACAGCGGTATCTTCTTTCAGGTATTTAATTGCCATCGAAGCAAATTCTTCATCTTTAGGCAGGGAGACATAAGGCAAGATATATTCTGTCGCAAACGGTTTTTCACTTGCATAGGCGGCGGGTAAGCTGGCTAAACGTATGGTGGGCAACGTTTCTTTGTTGCCATAATCAATGTAATGGACTGTAGCATTTCCTCCATGTACTTTTTCTACCTTCACCCTATACCACTCGTCATCACCAGTGAATTTAGCTGCACAGATATCACCTCTTTTGGCAGTATATGCGCCTGGAAGAGGGGGATTGGCTTGGAATTCCTGTCTCAATTTGGCAAAAAGATCTTCTGCTTTAGGACCCTCAGATATTTTTTGGACATAGAAATTACCTTCGGGAGTCACTTCTGTTACAACAACTTCCTCATAGTTGACTTGACGTTCCGTTGGCTGAAAAATACATTCATTAAATTCTAAGAAAAGTTAGCATTAATTCACAGAGAAAACATATGTGAAAAATGGGAAATTTAGCACGCTCTTTAAACACCGATTTCGAAAATGTCACAATAATTATTTGAACTTTACAAAGTTGATGTCTTGACTGCTAGTTGCTCACTGCTCTGTCACTTGTCAGTTTATATTCGATGTCGGAAGGTTAGTTTAGGATTTTGTTTATCAGCTAAAACAAAACGTTTGAGGAATGTTTCATGCGAAGTTGTTAGAATAATATTAATACCCCAAGTAAAATATTTCTTTACCTTCCCAGAGAGGAAAATAGTAGTAAATTGTGATTTAAGACTGTAAAAGTAGAAAGTACCTTACACTGGGAACATTTTCTGCTGTGAGGATAAAGTTGACTGTCACTTCGTTACTCATATACATATTAACTATATACTATGAGTTTTGTTGGTAACTTGACGCCAAGGAAAGCCTGTCTCTCTATCCTTTAAGAGTACTCTGGGTATGGTGCGCTTGCCTTAATGACGCGAGATTGTGACCGTTCAACTGAATATAGAAGGTAAATGGTCACAATCTAATCGGAGAAATTGGCCACATGGCCACTGACCTATTACAAGAGCGCGCTTGTGTCGTTAGAGCGTGCGCGTTGGGTCCCAAGTTCCCCATAGAGATGGAAAACTATCTCCTTCTCTAGCCTCAATTCCGTACATAATGGCTTATAGCGTGTGTTACCAGTATATAGTTAATAGGTATATGTCATTACTTGTCAAATTGTCATAATCACTCCAGCCAACATACAAAGCTTAAATTTACTGTGCAATCTAAGTTACAGTGACGTCATCAACAGGTGCGCGTTTGAGCAGCGTTCTATCAATAAATATTTTTTTCTAAAACTAGGCAAAAACATTCCTAATTTAAGATTTGAACACCTGCTGAAAAGGTCCATTGTGTTACTGTACTTATAATTTAATTTTTACATATATTTTCAATCAGAGAAGTAATAGCATATGTATCACATCCGGAAAGATATTTAACTGGACTCCAGGATGGGTGCAAGCAAATCCCAAAACTTGCCTAAGAATCATTCAACAAATACCTCCACTTGTTTGGGAGAGGGAGGTTACTCAAAATGCGAGAAAAAAACAATGGTGGTGGAAGGGAGGGATTAACAAAATGTTCACAAAAAAATCATTAGAAAATGCCTATATTCAACAATTAGAGTCGTTTGTGCAAGGGTGATTTCATAACTTACAATGGGAGGGAGGGGATTATAATAGCATTTCTTTTTAAACGAAATTGTAAATTGGTCCCCTACTCGTTCAGTAAAATGATACTTTCCGTACTTAATATGTAAATATACTACTATGATCTTACCACTCTTTCATCTTCTTTCTTTTCTTCCTTCTCCTCTTCAACGTGATCCTTCCAATATCTCAACTTTTGTGCTTTCGCACTTTCTTCTGCCGCTTTAAGTATTGAAGCATACTGCGATTTTTCACCAGTGAAATGAATTGTTGCGAACCCATTTTTAACAAGAGCAACAGACATGTTGACATTATCGACCCATAACCAACCTATGAAGTTTCCGGCTTTATCATGAGTGTCCACTTGGATAGACACTTCTTTTTGGAGACACTGTTCCTTAGTGAAGAGTAAGGCCTCATCACCATATGGCTCTCCATCGGTGGCTGGTGTATTCCCAGTCGCTGGACGGGTAGCTCGGGGACAACTAATTCCGCCTATGTAAAGAAAAATCATAAAAGTAAGTTTATGACCCAGATTTTTCATCTGTTACATTTACAAGGTAGTTACATCTCACGGATACAATTATTAGTCATACATATGTATGCAAGGAGAAGAAATTAGTTAGCCATTAAACCTGTCAATATTAAAGTAAAATTAATCCTATTTTAAGTAGATTCCGCATGAAAGGCCTAGTTGTTTGGAAGTTGTTACTTTATTTTTCTTATTTCACTGGACTGTCAGCAATATACACTATTTTTAAGAAATAATATATACAGGGTGTCCCAGAATTGAGTTCTCAGATGGGAACCTGTGATTCCTGAGTTCATATTAGGGCTGCATAACCCAACTTACCTTAGTCCAAAAATGCACCCCTGAGGAGGTACATCCTCTTAAAGTGAGACCGAAAAAACATGTTTTTCCAATAATTTCCGTTAAATTGAAGATAAAAATTTCAAATTTTGGTGAGAGCTATATCTCTATAAGTACTCTATGTGAACTTTGCAATAACCAAATATCTTTTGTTTCTATTTTTCTTTTTTTCATAATAATTAATATTTGGCTATATTTCTTTAATCGCCCTGTAAAATTATGGAATACTCGAATATTCTTGCAGAGCAAGGGCTGCAAAAAGGTACTCTTAAATATTTTTGTAATATTAATCAAAATACAAGGAATTGTCATTTTTTCCTCCATTTGTATTTCACATTTATTTATAATTCTAGAATAAAATGTTGTAATAACAAAAAATTAGTTTATTCTAAAAAATACATTAATAACAAATGCTCTACATAACATGCACCTGTTTCACTATACAAATTAATACTTTTAAAATTTTGTGTAATATCAACGAAAAATCAAAAATTATCATCTTTTCTCTGTAGGTCATAGGTGCTTGTGAAACAGGAAACCAGTCACGTTTGAGAAACAAAAGATATTTAGTTGTTATCAAGCTTACATAGAGTACTTACAGAGATAAGGGTCCCATAAAAACTTGAAAAATTTAACCTTCAATATAACGGAAATTACTGAAAAAATTGTGTCTGTCTCACTTTAAGAGAATGTATTTCCTCAGGGATGCATTTTTGGACCAAGATAAGTTGGGTTATACACGCCTAATATTAGCTCAGGAAGCACAGGTTCCCGTCCGGGAACTCAATTCTGGGACAGCCTGTATACTCCAAACGAGATCAACCCTTAACTTTATCGTATGAAGAATTCCTATGGTTCATTTTACACCAATGTTCTATTTAATTGCAATTAAGGAAAAAAATCTTACCCAACAAGAAAGTGCATAAACTGTTTGATTTCGGTATGTATAATCTTAACCTTGACCCACTGGCTACAAACTCCACTATAGCATCTATACGTTGAGCCCTTTGGAAAGCAGAGAGTTCAAGCTTAGCCCTGGCCGCATCCTGTAAAATCAATTACATAAAAATACTGCACATGTATTAAAAATAAAAATATTACAATTTCAGTAACTCGTAGTCCTGGATTTTCTTTCTTAGAATGAACACCAAGTTGTGACTTTATAGCTTTGTTTTCGGCAGTTAAAAGATCGTCATATCTGGAACTACGTTGATCATCATCTGGTCGATATTTCACTACCATAGCCAGACCTTTGGAGACGAGCGCCTCAGCTATATTTCTGAAAGTAAATGATGTCCAATTAAAACACGAATGAATATTTAAGTTTCTATACTGTAACATAAACAGCTACTCATGAAGAAAACTTATTATCAAAAGTGTTATTGAAAACCATAAAATCGCCTGTGGTACGTTGGGGTATGGTCACCCCTATCAAATTGTTTAAAATTTCTATTCTTCTGCAGTTAAACTTAATGCTTATAAATGCAAATATACATAAAAAACTAATAAAAATTCCGAAAAAACATCTATGCCGGATGCGTCCCCTTAAAGACCACCCCAAGAATTCATTTATTTCACTATTTTTTCGTAGACAGTTATATTGAAATATATTCTTTATAGGATTTTGCAAACAGCAGAAAAAATAACTATCGATAACTAAAAGAAAAACTTTGTACAAGAATATTAATGAAATCTTTGCATTCTTTCGATAACCTGAATTCTGGTTATGCTAGCAACTTAAAATCCTAAAATGAAGGTGTCTAATTTCTTATTTGACAATTATCATTCTAACACTAGCATCCACACAGTCCCCTAAGGCCATGCAGATTAAACTAGTATCTACATAACCCCCTACGATTATGAAGATTCAGTTAATAATGAGAACAAAGGCCTAAAATGAATTTATTTATCTACCTTGTCTTAAAACATTTTTTATTCTAATGGATTACATTTTATATTATTATTATATTCACGAAGTTATATAGTTTTTAAATTATATTTATCTTTCAACCCTTTGAAACGCACTCTCTTAGTGCTTAGAATTTTACTCCCGTAGTGTTTATAATTTTTTCACTATTTTTTAATATATTCACAAGTATAATTTCATACCTACATAGCTTCGGAACTTCCAAAAGTTACATTTATTTTTCAATTCTTCAAAAACCCCCACTGCTTAGAATTCTTTCACTACTTTTTCAATTTTATAACAATATTGAGCTCATTTAGAAATTTGTAGAATTTTGTCCACCGAAATCTTGCAAATGACCCACTATACTTCACAACTAGGGAATACAATCCCAGAATGGGCTTGGATAATTTTTTTTGTGTTATTTTTTTATGGTATTCACTAGTATTCGATCATCTAGCACATTCAGCGCCAAACTAATATTGTTGAATCTACGTACGAAACCACCCATAAGACAAGCTAGGGCGACACCGGTCTCTGGTCTGTTCCTATATAAAAACAAAATTCATATTTTTTATTACACCAGGCCATAGCGAACACATTTATCGAAAAACTAGTTAATTTCCTAGACCGCAGCAGTCATTTTAGCAGACAGAAATAAATCGGCGGACACCGCGTTATGCTGTCGATACGGATTGGCATGCATTTTGTTATTCTTATTTTGTAAGCATCGGCCTTTCATAGAATACGCACATTTAATTAGACTAGCAGAGTAGACGCTTCTTTAATGAACTTTTTTAATATATTTTCGGGTGTGCAGAAATAATGGGCAGTAGATCAAAACGGATTATGTCTCTTGTGATTTTATTCTGATGTTTTCGCATATTTTTTATGTTTATATTTATTTTGTAATACCTGTTTTTTCTTCAAAGCAAAATGTTTATTTATATAATCTAGTTTCTGATATAATAGTGTGTTTGGCCTGGCCTCTAAAATACATATACATACAGACCTCCGGCTTCCAGTATTAATATCTTTATTGATAAACTAGATTGTTTGTTAGAGCTGGCCACTGAGAATGAGAAATTTGTGATAGTAGCAGGAGATTTTAATATTGACATGTTGTCTATAAAGAATACCAAGGATAAAGATTTGATTATGAACTTGTTAAATTCTTATAATATAAAAATCACAGTAAATTTGCCTACTAGAGTAACTAAAACTACTTCAACATGTCTCGACAATATTTTTGTTTCAAATCTGATAGAATGTAAAACAGAGGTACTAGATGTAAATATTTCTGATCACTTTGCTCAGCTACTACGTGTTAAAGGCAACGCAATTGCTAAAACCCAAACATGTCAATACAGGCGTATTTTCAGTACAGAAAACTACCAACTCTTTTATAGTCTACTAGTGCAAGAGACATGGCTATCAGTGTATGAAGCCGCAACTGTTGATGACATGTACAATGTTTTCATTCGAATTTTATTAAACTACTTCAACTCATCATTTCCTCTAAAATCTGTTAAAATACAAAAAAACAAAAAGAGTAAATGGATCTCAAGAAATATTTATAATGCCAAAGAAACGTTAAATTTATTACACGAATCGTATCAGCAAGGTAGAGTCACAAAACAAACTTATGTAAATTATAAAAATTATTATACTACTCTACTTATACATGAAAAGTCTAATTACTACGAAGCACAAATTAATAATTCCTGTAATAAATCTAAGACTATTTGGAATATTGTAAACACTGAAAAGGGAAAAGATGGAAAAAATAATCAGTCATTCATTGAAATTAATGATAATGGTGATATTATCACATCACCACAACTAGCGAGTGAAATTTTTAATAATGCCTTTGTTAATATGGCTACGGATCTGGTTGGAACGATTCCTGCTAATAATAATACCTTCGAACTTATCACTTCTAATCCTAATTCAATTTTCTTATTTGAAGTAACACCGAATGAGATCTTGGATATCATTAATGGCTTAAAAAATAAGTATTCTAGTGGTGATGATAATATTAGCAATATCATGTTAAAGAAAATCTGCTGGTACATAGTTGAACCTTTGACCTATGTAGTAAATCAATCTCTGAGATACGGCGTTTTTCCGTCAAGATTAAAGACAGCTGTTGTCAAACCTCTATACAAAAAAGGGGATCCATCCCTAATAGAAAACCATAGACCCATAAGTATGTTATCGTCCTTTTCCAAGTTACTTGAAATTGTCATGTGTAGGAGACTAATTCCATTTTTAGAATCAAACAATATTATAACTGAAAGTCAACATGCTTATCAGAAAAATAAATCTACAACAACAGCCACCTTTGATTTTGTCAGAAGAATACTGGAGTATCTGGACAATGGATATATTGCTCTTGGTATATTTCTCGATCTATCAAAAGCCTTTGATTGTGTTAATCACAATACACTTCTCAGTAAACTGGATAAGCTAGGCATAAGAGGAATAGCGAATAAATGGTTCAATTCTTATCTCAATGAAAGATATCAAAAAGTGTGTATTACGGCAAATTCATCAGAGTATTATTCCAGGACCCAAAGGGTCCTACTAGGTGTACCACAGGGCAGTGTGCTGGGGCCAATACTCTTTCTATTATATATTAATGATTTGCAACAGTATTTAAATAAAGACTCAGTTTATATAACATCTTATGCTGATGACACAAATATTCTTATTTTTGATAAAGAGTATGATAGTTTAAAGACCAAAGCATCTAATGTAGTGCAAACAATATCCGAATGGTTTCAGCAAAATTGGTTGATATTAAATAATGATAAGACGAGTTGTATTCTGTTCAAACACAGTAGAAACAAAACGGAATTCCCAAATCAGATAGAAATAAACAATGTATACACTGACTACAAGGAAAGTACAAAATTTTTAGGGGTGACTATTGATGCACACATGGAGTGGAGGTATCATGTACAAACGCTTTGTGGTAGACTTAGTTCGGTTTGTTACTCATTAAGAGAACTGAAGAAAGTAGTAAATAACAGTACACTTCTTACAGCTTATTATGGCCATTTTTACAGCTTAATGTCATATGGAATAATATTCTGGGGTGGCACTCACATTCATGAAATATTTATAGTTCAAAAAAGAGCAATACGAATCTTATCCAACTTAAAAGTAAATGAATCATGTCGTAAACATTTTAAAGCATTAAATCTGTTGACAGCCCCGGCTCTTTTTGTTTATGAATGTCTTTGTTTTGTTTTCAAACATATGAAGGAGTTCAAAAACAACATTAGAGATCACAGTTATGGAACAAGGCACAAGAATACTTTGTCTTATCCAATTCATAGTACTACAGTCTTAGAAAAAGGCTGTTTTTATAGATGTCTGTATCTTTATAACATGTTACCTATCGAACTGAAAAACATTACATCTATAAAGATTTTCAAAAATAATATAAAAAACCACTTAATATGTGCAGAACCCTATACCGTAGAGGAAGTGAATGTGACAACTTTTAAGTAAGAAAGTATTTGTTCTTTTAATTTGTAATTTGTATTTCTTGTACTATTAGTAGCAATTGTTTTTTTAGTTTTTAGTATCTTACTTTTTATTGTTTTTATCATGTATTCTTACTGTTTGCAGGATTTTTGGACATGTAACAAACTTAAATTGTACTTGTAAAATTTATTGTCACTGTTACGCAATAAAATTCTATTCTATTCTATTCTATTCCATACAAAATCTATATAAATTTTTTTATCAAGAACCCATGGCATATACTCCATTATACAGAGCCATGAGCCATGGCTGACAATTAGTGATAAAAACTCTTCGAATGTGAGTGTTTATTGGCCAATGCTAATAGCTAAGTAAGGCGGACACCGGTGACTGCTATGGCCTGATCTAACTGTAGCTTATCAGACACCGGTATCCGCCATGGCGCTGAATGTGCTAAATAAGCCGTTGATATTTCAGCTTCATAAGTATATTCAATCCTTAGACATTCAGTGTTAAAGATTGGGTTTCAGTATAAAGCGCTTTGCTGACTCGTGACGTCATTATGCATAAACACTATATACAGTGAAAGAGTTTGAGTTTGCTACAGTAGTCAGTAGTCCATTATAATCTTGAAACTTTAATGTCATGAAATGAGTTAATCTGACGTTTGACGTCTCCCTTATCTAAAATAGGTTATAAATATCATATATTTTATAGTCCGCTTTTACATTGGTATATTAAATCTCGACTGTCACCCATCAGCACATGCCCCGTTTTCGCGCAATCCAACTTTAGTAATTTATTTATAAGTTAAACGTTTGAATAAAAACCTAAAAATTTCAAAATAGTCTTGAACGGGTTCTACTTTCAATTCCTAATATAAAAAAATGCTGAACGGGCTTATTGTGGCAGCCTAGATCCTGGTATTTTCGGAATTGGTCTCCATCATGGCAGATGTGCAATGAATACGATTGTTATTGTACATAAGTATTTAATGTTTGTCTCCCATAATTTATTAAAATTATCATTGATCGGCTAAGGTGGTTATTAACTTATTGTTTAAGAAGGCGATGATAAAAATTTAGTTAAGTATGTTTCTTTTTGACTAAAGATGCTGGAAGCAACAATGCAAAATGTAAAAAATATTGAGTTGAATTATCAAATAATTGTTTTGGCTTATAAAATATTTAAATAAATATAGTTATATTGTTTTGTCTTTGCCAATGAGTTGATTTTTATTTGTTTGTTTAAATGTTATATTTTTACATACAGATTCGGAAAGTGTTCGTTTTGGTATGGCAATATAAGCAAGCGAGAGCGAAGCAACTAGGCTATTCTTTTCTATCGTATAACACATCGTACATCGAGCCACCTCCTTTCTGCACCACATGTGCGTGGGCAGCTCTGTCAGTGGTAAATATCTTTATTGTAGGTGGTCGGTTGAGACTAGTGCAATACCAAAAGCAATATTTTTCGAATCTATCTTAGTCCAGAATTCTGAGAATTGATAATCCCAGAATTCGTGACTATCTATTTTCACTCTCAAAATCCCAGGACTGTATTCCTTAATCCTATCTTTATTTTGTATCGTATCTTGATAAATTTTTTACCACACAACTGAATTTGGTGTTTCCTTTATATGATTTTTTTTTTAAATATACTCACTTTCCATTGATTGTAACTGTAGCACAAATTTTTTCTGGATAACTATCCCTGGCTTCCTGGATATAGTCAACCACAACATGTACTTTCTTTCCAATCAGTTTCTTTCTCAAGTACTCTCTGGCTTCAAACATATATGGAATATCGTACAATGGGCGGAATCCTTTAGGCCTTGGTACAGGTTTCCCGTCGTCATCATTAGCACGTCCAGCCTCCTTTGGTGGTCTAATACTAGAAAGAAAGATTTTCTTGTATGTGCCATTGGCTTGTTTCACAACAAGCGCATCACCATTAATAATTTCGGCCACTGCAGCAGTGAACTCCTTTTCCTTGCCCGTTATTTTCGGTGCTGTAGCTTGCCAATCTACCCACAATCTCTTATGGGCCTCCTTGGCTTGACGTTCAGCCGCTCTCAAACGATCTGCACCAGATTTCATAAACACAATTGACCAATCAACGCATCTAGCAAACCCTTCTTTCAAAAGTAACTCGGCAATGTTTCCCTTAGGGTGGACGATGGTGCCAATGAAGTTGTTGTTGTTTACCGATTCTAATATAATTTCAACTTCTCTTTGCAAGAGGCGAACTTCGACAAAATATTTTGCTTCCTCTGCATATGTTACTTTAATAGTAGGATCAGGTTTACCATTACTATCCAGTTTGAAGCCGGGACACTAAAAATGAATCAATATTTTATTGGAGACCTTTTAAACAATAGTATAGTACAAAATTTTGACATTCACCGTTTATATGGGTTTCAGTAATAAACGGGAAACTCTTCGACTTACAAGGTTCCAATTTGGTATGAAATTATAGCATATTATTATAGCACATTAGTTGAAACGAATTTGATGGGAAATTATGGAACCCTATAAAAGAGTCTTATGAGATAATTTAAAAAGGAGTTATTAATTCATATTCTTTAACCAATTCTAAAGCAGGAACTTGTAGCAGTCAAAAATCGATTTTTGTCTAAGTAATAATTTGACTCTAATGCACATATGGATCATTAAATATGTCAAAGCATTTTTTCCCTAGAATACGAAATATCTTCAATGAAATTTTCACTACATATGGTGTGGTGAATGTGACCCTTCATGATACGTTGAGTGCACAGAGCTTCTTCCTAGTTTTATCGACTGTTAAAATGTCGTAACTGAAACAAGTTTTTGTTCGAAATGACATTTACCAGAAACATTCTTAAAAGTAAATATTTTACAAAATTGATTGACGAAGCCTTTACTGTGGTAATCCATAATTCTAACGAAATTGAGTAAAACACTACTATGTTTTTTACCACTATATTTGTACAAAACGTGACTGCAGTTTGAACACTTTGTCATTTTCAAACGATGATTCAACTAAGAATAAAATACAAAGGTTTGGTTCCTATTTAAACATGTTCCTAAATTTTAGAGGATTATCATAAACTATTTTCATAATCCTCTAATCTGTTTAATTTAGGAACATATTTAAATAGGGACCAAACCTTTGAATTTTTGTAAATAATTCACCCCCAAAAGGCACTCCATTGCCCTGAAATTTTAAAACCGTTTTTTTAACACTCCATGAGATTTTTAATTTCGCATTCCTTAAAAAACTTATTTTTCATCAAATTATCATCTCTCAAAAAACTGACCAGTGTGCAATTTTCCATAATCATATATCTTTAAAAATAATACTGAAAGTGATTAATGGGAAAAACCTATGAATTGCTGTTTTTGGGGAAAACATTCCCTTTGAATCATCCCCTCAGATTGTTTAATATTTTTATTATTTTTCCATATTATGAACGTTATTCTAGAACCATTAAACTCAAAATCTAATTTTTGGTCACTTTTTTCCAATTTCTAGCCTACCAATCGATACGTCAATAGCATTCCAATGAACAAGAGTTAAATTGCTTGGGAAAAATCTATCAAACTTTCAAATATTGTATAACGAAAATATATATTAAACCAGGTATTGTTCATGCAAATGTATGAATATTACTTCGATTCTTAATTTAGAATAAGTAAATAATTTCAGTGAAATATTAATGTTTTAAATTTACAAAAAACAAGGAATTCTTCCAATAAAATCTCAAAATTTTTTAGGAAGTTCAGGTATATCTTTAAAACTTAGTCCTTTAAAAAAACAAATATGTAGGGCCAGAAGAAAATTCTTTCAAAGGAAATGTCAAGTCCTAATTTCTAGTATATGCATTTTAAATGTCATGCTGATTGTTTCTAGCATATTGAGTGAAAACAGCAGGCCCACCACTTACGAGGCCGGTCCAGGTCTACAGCGATGATTAGGGCAAAGAGCTTAAGCTTGACCCCTAATCATCCGAGACCAAAAACTACAGTCAAGAATATTGGCGCGCCCCATGCAAAAAGCTGGAATTTTTAAAAGGTCTAAAGTTTTTGTATTAATTTTTAAAAATTCAATGCAAAAAAATCGTAAAAATCCATTCAATACAACTGCGTTCCAAAGTAAAAACTTAACAGCACTGCAGTGAGAAGTTTAATAAACATTTGTGAATATTCTTAGGAGTTCTAGAATATTTTCAAATTGCCCATAACATGTTCTACTGAAAACTAAAGGCCTAAAAGGCAATCATAAAAATGATATATCATAAATTATACATTTATGTAACTTAATGTATAACACAAATGTCAGTTATTAATGTAAATTACACTGTTATACAACGAAATATTGCTTACCCTAATTCCAGAAATCATCAACGTAATGTGGTAGAAGTCAGGCAGGAGAAAAGCTCGTACTGTAGATCCATCACGAACATGTTCGATGATAGCTTTGATGGGTTTATATTGGTGTTTATCAACAAAAGCTCTCATATTTTCGACTGACCACTTAATGTCACGAACATGTTCCTAGAACAAAAAGTAGAATATGAAATAGAGATATAGTTATTCTGATAGTTTAAAACATTATTAAATTATAAACTAATTGTCTATGCCTTGAAAAGAGGTTTTTGTATACATGCAATCTATATAGACTTCTCCAAAGCATTTGCCCTGGAAGAGCTCTTAACTAACGTTCTTTCTTGTTATATCAGTGGCACACTATTATTGTAGCATATCTTTTCGATTGCATACAAATAGTCAAAATTTAAAAGTTCTTTTCCACTACAATAAAAGTTACATCAGGTGTTCCTCGGGGGGCACATTTAGCCCCTCTGTTGTTCCATTCTTTCATTAACTCTGTTGAAATCTGCTTTAAGCATAATATGGTATTATTGTAAACTGATGATTTAAAAATGCAATGGAATTAAAAGAGAATTTATTATCTTCTGAACTTCAAGAAGATAGTGTACTCAAAAAAAATATGATTTTAAATGCTGCAAAGTGCAAATAGTTATAGTTTGGTAAAAGCAGTACCTACTAAATCTCCCAGCACATATTATAATAGAAGGAAAATAATTGAAAATGTTAATATCTTTTGATTCGAAATTAAAGTAGGGCGGGCTCCCTATGAGTAAAATTTTCTGTTTCCAGGTATTTTGAGTGCCTCACTCTGTTACCATAGAGAATTTATATGTAATAACAAAGCACTGAAAACTTTCAATTTCATTAAAAGAATACAACAGATTTTTCCAATACATATTATAAAAAGTCTTTATATACCTATTCTTAGATTCAGTCTAGAAAACTATAGGAGCATATGATGACCCCATTTTCATACCCATGTAAACAGAGTATACAGAGTCCTGCAAAGATTTCTGAAGTACATTGCTTTCAAACTTATGATACCTAGAGGAGCACAATATGATCTCTTGTCGACACACTTAACTATTCAAAGCCTTGAAAATACAAGGTATGGTACTGATGTAACCCTAGTTCACAAATTATGTCATAACATTATTGATTGTTCGGAGCTATTAACTTTAATAAATTTTCATGCTCCTCAAAGACAATTTCGAACTTTTTCTATCTTTGACTTGTAGAAAACTATTTTTTTTACACGAACTCATCAAAAAAATGACAAGTTGTAATAAATAAAGGTTAGATGCATTTCATATTATATTTCTACATTTTTTGAGAAATTATTGTTGTTCTGTGCTGTGATTCATTTACTTATATATTTGCTATGTATTATTTATTATCTTGTCTCACGTTTATGATTTTATCTTCCTTTTTGTTGTTAAGTTTTTCATAAGTTTCTGAAATACTGAGGATGTCCGTAATAAATAAATAAATAAATAAATAAATAAATAACACTTACAGAAGGTGGACTGGTTCCCCACTTCCCTTTTCCAGCTGCTTTAGCACTATCTTCTAGTTCTATCAGACGGGTAAGCTCGGGTGTCTGTCGAACCCCTTCTCGCCTTACAGTAACCAGGCCTTCAGATACTAGCGATTCAGAGATATTTTCCGCCGTATTAAAATCTAAAAGCATGTCATTAAAATAAAATAGTACATATTAGATATACTATCATACCTTTTCCCAGGAAAACCGTCCCATATTCACGCACTGCGTTTGGGGGTTTTTCTGCAATAAAGTATACTTCTTCTCCAACGAGTTTCTTACGCAAGTATTCTCGGGTTTCCCAGGCCCACGGTTCATCTTTCGTGGTGTCAGTTCTGAAAAGAAAATTAGTTTATTTTCAATATTCAAAGCTGGCGAAGTGCTTCAATTACCAAGCACTGAGCTAGAGTGTTTTAACTATATAAGTATAGTATTTGAAAAAGTAAAGCACCATGGACCAAGCCTTTATAAATTTAAAGTCAAGTACAAAGGACCATCTGTACAGCGCTTGTAGCCCTCAAAGTGCTTTAAATACTTTGAAATGCTTCAAGCACAATCAATAACATTTACAACTGCAAGTTGTTTATCATTCAATTCCTAAAATTTCGTTTATTGAAACAGGGAATATAAGTAGTAATACTTCTGAATAAGCAGTAATATGAGATTAAAACAAAAATGTCCTTTATATGATGTTCATAAAAAATTTAGAGAAAATTAACTCTTTAAACGATAATTACTCGTGCATTTAATATACAAATAATTGAATCAAAGCAAATGTCCCAGATTTATGATATTAGTTGTAATAATTGTAATATGAAACATGTTGGACAAATGAAATGTCCATTTATAACTAGATTCAAGGAACATATGGCATATTTAAAAAATGGAAAAGTGAAAATGTTTCTATTTCCTAACACACTTTTGATAACAATCATAATATATTAGTTACAAGTAATTTAAGATTAATTAGAAATGAAACAAATAATAGACAGCTGAAATCTTTTAAATTACAAAATCTAAAATATTGTTAATTTTAAAGCACAGTTCGTAGAGAGTTTAGGTAGAGATAGCCGAATTGGTTGAATTAGTTCACCCATTACATTATTTTAATATAAACATAGGCACATCTGTATTAATTCTCTAGTTTCAATCACCTCCAGATTATACCAACATGGTTGGCGACACGTGCGTCGAGTGAGAATATATGAGTGCAGTTTTGCTGTTTGTGGAAACTACTTCAAACAGGCTTCATATTTCAAGATGATGGTAAAATTCCTTGAAATTTTCAGGTTTTTCATTACTTATAACTTTTAAAAGTTACCATAAAATTTTATTTCAACATTTTATTAAGCGAATATACATGACAATCAGTTTCAATATTAGTTTAAAAATGGGCAGATTGACGCCTATATTTAATCCTCTTCGATAATGATATATAACAATAAATACGTTTATAATGTAAATGAAATGTTATTAACAAGTAATTATTTTCCTCGGGGATATGTTTTGTCACAGTTTCAGTTATAAATGATTAATTGGAAACTATTACCATTAAATATTTATGTTCATAATGTCGCACTCATAATAGATAATAATTGTGCAACATTTCTTATTCATATTTTCAGATAACCAGTGAAATCCCCGACTCTTTTAACTATTTTCGAAATTTCCTGACACCTATTCGACTTTTAATAGACACTTTCAAATCCACGAATTTCCCGGTCGCTATGAACCATGTCTCAGAGGCAGCATCACAGCCTCGTCCAAGACTAGGATAGCTTCACAGTCAATGGAATCAAATCTTTATCGTAAATTTAGTACTAAGATTAGGTTACTAGGTGTTAATATTTCATTCCTAAAAGATTGTAAATGTCATTCAGATTTTCAAATTTTATTCAAGTTAAAATTTCAGATAAGGTTCCACAATTTGCAAGTTAAAAATGGCCTGATTTAGAAATAAATGAAATATGCTTAAAACAAAAGTATGAGACAAGACATAGATGAGTACTTTAGTTTTGTAGGAGGAATAATTTGATACCAAAATAAATAATGTTTTAAGAATTACAGTAGTGATGGGTCGTTCATGAACGAGTCGTTCAAACTTCAGTGACGTGAACGAACGGCTCACATTTAAAATACAACTCGTTCAATACGCCATTACGACTCCGTACCATTCGTACCGCACTGCAGTTCAGTGAGCGCTAGAGCCTGAGTGGCTCACGGCACAGATTGTGTGCTGAATGGTAGCCTGAGCTGAGGAAGTTTCAAATGGATCACGAGCTGCCGTATCGTTATCGTTCAGTCGTTCATTCGTTCACAAACGACGCAAGTGCAGGCTAACTCATACATTTCTTCCACAAACTCGGCTCAGTTTGCCATGCTATCCGCAAAATTATAACGTAAAGATAAATGTATAGAGTTTTTTGTCCGTTAGTTGTTAAGAAATCAATTATTTTTTCACTTTTTATTTATAATACTACAAAAATTTATACTTCCATATGTCGTCCGATACTTGAATATGGACATGTTTTATACCTCAATTGTCGACTTCCAACTCTTAATAATATAAAAACGGCAGAAACTACAGCCCTGAGAACTATAACGAAAATTCGTCACCCCACAAATCCACTTCATAACCCCTCAAACGAATTGCTTTACAGCAAAACAAATATCCAGCCTATTCTCGAAAGATTAAAAGTGCTATCCTCAAAGTTTGCCAACCGTGAGCATAATATGGAAATAATGCAACAGATGTTTATTACCAGACCAAGACATCAACCCTCCAAATTCAAGTTTCCAGAAAAAACTATTCAAGAAATATTAATTACATTATCTGAAAATCCTTAATATTGTTTAAATTTAAATATCCAATGTAATCATTCTTTTTTTTTTTTTTTTTTTCACTATACACTGTGTGTTTATGATTAGTACAACAGCTTTGTAAATAAATTATTTGTTAAAAAAAAAGACAGGCTGAAGGACCTCGGTCGATGGCCTTTTGATATGTATATGTATATTGTATATATCAATAAAAAGCTTTTATTATTATTATTATTATTTATTTATAATAAAACAAATTTAAAACATTCTGCATACATGAAAATAATAATTCACTTTTAAAGAAAATAAATAAACTAAATGAAATAAAAACATTAAACATATAAAACTCGTTGTTGATTTATACATAATATGACATAAGAAGTGCACATTGTGCAATTGCATTGATACGATACATATCTTTGTCTAAGTAGTTAGAATGAATGAACGAAGTGCCGTCGTACACCAGTACGTCGTTCAAATGAACGATTCACCTCGGCGAGCTGAATGAACTGAGCGGGCTCAGTAAAATTAGGTGAGCGACCCATCACTAAATTACAGCCATATACACTGTGATTCACTTTTCATGAGCGCATGTATCTGTGGAATTAAAAAACAGATTCTTTTCAAATTTGGGTAAGTTGTACACTTCTACGATTAGAGATTATTTTATAAAAAATATATTACCACCATTTTACAGGGCATTCTTTAGAAGCCATTTGTGCCATTTTTTAAATTCAATATTTTGTTATCTATACGTTTTTTTTTAACAAATAATGACAGAAAAGTTTCCATTATTTAGTGTGTACATTTAGGTCAAATCAAAATTTTGACTAATTCTAATTAAGCTTTGAAATTTTGCAGACGTGTATGTATATGGTGACGATGCAATATAGTAATTCCAACATCGTTCTAAATCCAATATAGCGGATTATCTTTTACTTCACCACTCACACCACTTGACATGGGTATCAAATGAAAGGGTTTTGTCTGTCTGTAAAATAAGTAAAAAATAAAATTATGTACAAAAATATTTTGTTAAAAAAAGATTTTATTTAAAAAGAATGCACTAAAAAGCAAAAAAATTTTTTGTTCAAATTCATACATCTGGAAACGAAAAGCTTTGAGGGTGGCCATATAACACTATTGCACAGTTTGCTCAGTTGACCATCCCCAAGGCTTTTGGTTTCCAGATTATGAAATTTAAAAGAACAGTTCTTACTTTTTAGTACATTTTTTAAATAGAAGCTTTTTAAAAATATTTTATTTATATAATTTTTTTAATTTCAGAGATACAAAGGTGTACTTATAAAAAGTGAAACACAGTGTATACTGTTATGCTTACGTCCCTAGAGGCGGGAGGCTGATACGCTCATGAGAAATAGCTAAAAGCCTATCTGGTTATAAAAACAGCAGAAGATGTCGCACGACTGCAAAGCGATATCGATTCAATCTCTGTATTCTGTAGAAATAATGATTTAGCCCTGAATGAGTCAAAATGTAAATTAATATCTTTTACTAGGAAAAGATCCATCTTAGGGGGATATGCCATTAATGGAGTGTTATTAGAGAGAGTAACTGAAATCAGAGATTTAGGTGTAGCATTTAACAGATATTTTACCTATAATGAACATGTCATGAACTTGGCTGCAGAATGTAGTAGAAAACTGAGTTTTATTCTTATAGCCTGTAAAGACTTTACCTACAACACATGTATATTGCTCTTTAATTCATGTGTTCGCTCTAAAATGGAATATTGCTCTGTAGTATGGAATCCTAGAACTCTCTTCCAGTATTGGAAAAAATACAAAAAAGGTTTGTCAGGTCGCTACATTTGAGACGATATGGAGCTTGGCCCTTCTTAGTATCATACCATAGACAACTTAATGATTTTAATATAACCGCGTTGAGCAAGCGTCGCGAAATGGCTCAAATTTTGTTTATATTTAATATCTTACATTGTAATATTACTGTACCTGATATACTGTCTGCAATAAATTTTAATGTACCGGATGTTCGTCTCAGGCGTAGGGACAATCTCTTCAAAATTTGCAACCTCAAATCGCCACTGGAAAATTCTTTGTCAGTCGTGAATAACCTTATAGGACGATTTGACATTGATATTTTTAATATCAGCAAGAGTAAACTACTTTCCTATCTCAAATTCAAAATTCAAATTCAAATATTTATTGATCCTTGTTGATCATGTACATGATATAGGACAGGTCATTTATCTGTGATATTATTTTGTGAAAAATCTTTCATGTCTCTTCGTGAGCTTACTCAGGAAGCTTTATTTATTGTTTTTATTTGTATATGTGTATAATTTGTGTTACTAACCAGCCTGTCTATTACTGTGTATATGTAAATGGATTTTTTGTATCTGTATATATGCAGTATAAATAAATAAATTAATTAAATACCAATGGTTAGGCAACCAATAATGTAAGCCTGTAATACCCGCCATCTCTGAGACATTGGAAGAGGTACGTTTCTAGAAATTTATAGAAGAAGATCAAGTTTCTACTTTGTTCTGGATCGCCATTGAGAAGGGTATAGACGGATTTTTAGAGTAGATACGCTAATGGAAACGGGAGGAAGGGAAAGTTTTGAATGACAAGTGAGAGGTTAGAAATCCGAAGTAAAAATAAAGTTTAAATATCAAGTAATAAACATTGTAAAGGATTATTTTAGTCAGTAAAAGTGTATTTTCGTTTCATAAAAGTATTGTTAAGTTCCAGTAAGTTATGAAATAAATAGTGTGTGTTCATCCCACGGATTTTTACAGGATGTTTCCTAGGGTCGGAAACACATAACAATACGAAAATTATGTTACCCCACTAGCAACTATAGCATTAATTTAATTTATTACTTGTGTTAAGCATTTTTAAAACTGGGCTGCTTGTTTCTTCAGCACTTCTTTGTAAAAACTTGTATTTGTGCTACAAATTCTACTAAGTTCCCTATGAAGGGTTAGTTGAGAAAGTTAGTTTGTGTCTTAAAAATAGTCTAGTTTCCATTAATAAGGGAACAATATTTTTATTGTGTCAAAAAAATCAAGCATATTTATTTGCACTTTGTACTTAGGTTAGAATTGTCAAAAAACCTCGACACCGAAAACCGTTTTTCAATGGAAACGGCAATGTTGGATCAGAACTAAACAAAAACTGACAAATCAGTAAGAACCAGAACCATTATTTCACGTTTACAAATGTAAAATTTTGTGATTAAATTAACCACATTTAATGATTTTCTCCACTTTCCCTTGCATCACATCGAACAAAAAATGCTTGGAGGTAACATAATTGTTATAGTGTTGACTATGACTATAATCCCAGTAAGCATTTTCATTAAAAAAAATTATATAAAAAAATATTTCTAAGAAAAAGCTTTTATATAAAAAAAACTACTAAAAAGTAAGAAACAATTTTTTAAAATTCATACACCTGGAAACAAAAAGCTTTGGGGACAGTCGTATAGCACTATGGCAGAGTTACTTTGCTTAATTGACCACCGCCAAAGCTTTTGGTTTCCAAGTGTATGAATTTTAAAAAGTTATTTTTTACTTTTTAGTAGTATTTTTTATACAAAAGCTTTTTCTTAAAATTATTTTTTTTCTATGTATTTTTTTTCCACATAAACTCAGTTTACTCTTGAATGATTTACATATTTTTTGCCCTACCCTGTAACATGAAGCCATTCTAAGTAAATCTGAAATGGTTATTGGACTGCAATAACTTTTGGCGGTATTTAAACTTTGGTTGTGCAACTAAAAAAAATGTTTCCATTTGTTGCACACTTAACTGACCATACAGTATATGCTGGGTGTAGAATCAGCTCATGTCTATCATAAAAATGCATTGTCATCGAAACTGAATCAAACATGTAAAATTTCAACCCCGAAGGATAAGAGGAAGTGGTTCTAATTCAGCTTGCAAGATTTGACACAAACAAACTAACACACTAACATTGCAAGTTAAATAAAAGCTTTTAATTAGCTATAACTCTCCTTGATAAAAGCCAAATTTACTTATTAAGGTAATTATGACGCAAAATTAATTAGAAAAAATATAAATATTACCAATAAATCTTAAGTCATGCTCTATTTCATTTGAAGGATCAACAGCGGCTGAAAAATTTCGTACACCAAATATTCCTTTTGATGAAAATTTCCTCGGATTTCTTTTAGATTCTCTTGGATTTCCTTTCGGATGTTCACCAGGTTTCGTTCGCCTCTCGACTTTGTTTAGAAGTAATTTTAACCAAATTTTTTATGTATTAATTTGAAGATACGTTAAATTGGATATACTTTTCCCATTCAGTTCTTACCTTTACTATGAATTAGGTTGTCTTTTAAGTTTTATGTATGTGACAGCCAACAATGCTCCTATTATCGTGCCTATTATTTACAGAGAGAAAATACCAAATACATATAAAATTCCATTGACCCACTTGGAATCAGTTGCTATTAGAAGTCGTAGATTCAACCGATACCTTGTCAAATCGAGATTGAATTGAAATCAAATTTATTTGATTTAGTTGACTTATGAGTAGTGGCATTGGGTAGCAATGGTGGTAAGCAACTGTAACTGCAGTACCATCAAAGCCTGTAACGTACGCCATCTCTGAAACACTGGTAGTAATACGTTTTCTAGAAAGTTATAGAAGAGGATCGAGATTTCTACATTGTTCTGGACTGCTAGGCAGTTTGTAGGATATACAAGGCGAGATTCACGGCGGGAGAGAGAAGTTTTTAATGAAAAGTAAGATTAGAAATTCGAAGTGAATACAAAGTGTAAATATCAAGTAATAAACATTGTTAATAGTATATTATATGAGCGATTATGATAGCCATTATTCACGAAGATGATGTTTGAGACCATAAGCCGTAGGCGAGTGGCGAAAATCTTCTGAGCGAATAATGGCCATAATTGCAAATGTAATACTATGCTTTTTCTACATCTATTAAACAAATAAATTAGACTGAAATTTGATAACATTAATCGGTACAATCGTAAGAAGTGCATACGTTAGAAAACGTAAACAGACAATATAGCGATACACTTGGTTGTCACTGACAGTGAGTTGATAGTCAGCTCAGGCCCGTCGAGGGAAGGGGGTTGGGGGTGTTTCCCCCGGGGCCCGGCGATTTTGAGAGGGCCCGGGTTGCACCTGAAGTTCGAGATTTAGATGTTAGCATCTGCATTAGGTAAAATGAGAGAGATATACCTGTAAATGATTAGTGTGATGCAAATAATAACGAGTCCCGAATGACTTGTATTGTTTATCTTCGAAATTTATATTGAAGATTGGTGGGAGTTGTATGTTACAATGCCCTGGGCCCCGATTTTCTCTCGACGGCCCCGAGTCAGTTGCAGCAAGAGCTGATTGCAGTCAATTTAAAATATCATTGGATCTGTGAAACAGTGACTTTTGAATTTGTATTTGTGATTGGCCGGATGCAGTGAATTATGAACCAATAAGTCACTACAGTGAATTATGAATCAATAATTCACTACAGTGAATTATAGGTGTGATTAAAAAAAAAATGCTAATAATTGTCATGTAATTAATAGGTGTAGAAAAGGGTTATTTTAGACAGTAAAAGTGTATTTTCGTTTTACACGGAAGTTTGTGCAGTTTTATCTTAGTCACTATAACTAAATTTTAATATCTTATATTCCATTTGTGTCAATTCCACATTGTGTCAAAGTACATCTTATTTAAATGTTTAATTCTAATTTTGCGACTAAAATTATGCAAAGTTTAAAGTTTCAATGTGAAAATAACCCAAAATGTTTGCCGAGATTATTCAGGAATTCAGATGAAATTTGTTTAATTTTGATTTTAATTCCTTGGGGCTTTGATATTAGGATGTGGCACGAAAATGTTGCTTTTTAAAAAATTACGTACAGGTCTAATTTGGGTTACATCTATCGATTTATTTAAATATCTCAAAAAAACATTAAATACAAGAATTCCAAATGTGGATTTACTGAAAATGCAGTAAGCAATACCAAACCAAAGTGAAAAACCGTTTCCAATCCATTAAAAAAAAAATTAAGCAGGCATTACCTACAACTCGAACAAAATGTGGTTCACGTCTCTAAATTTCTAAATGAAAAAGCATAATGTAGTGATTTTCCCCTCCTAATATGGGAAAAACTTATATCAGTTAGGTATATAATTGAGATACTGAAATAATAAGTACCTTTAGTAACAATATTATTCAGAGATAGATTTTATCAGCATTATTTACTTTTATAGGTATGTGTATAATGTTGGATGATTAAGCCACATAACAATGATCAAAGACATTCTGTTAAATAATTTATACCCATATTTACCTATTATTTTTATTCTGATAAAAGTTTTATCTTGAAACAAGCATGAATTCTTTATTCAATATATAAAATATTTATTGATTGTAGTTTGTATACATAGTAATAAAATTTAAATACATATACTCAAATACTAGTTTAGTTACTTAATTTGTTAATAACAAATATTAACTAATACAGATCGCTAATTATGAAGTAGGTACGATGTTCAATAAAATCTATAATTAACCTTTGAGTTATCATCTGCAGTTGATCGGCCCCCACTGAAAATGTTTATATTTTTTGTTATAATCTTTTTTATCATTATAATTTATATTTCACAACATATTAATTATCATTATTACGATTTTAGTATAACACTGTTAACTACAAACATGTATCATAATAACATACTCTATAAATTTTTCAAAAAATTGTTTTATCAGATAACATTAAATAGGGAAAATCAGCACTCAGTAATATATTTTCAGAAGAAAATATTCTCTATTAACCTGTTTAACATTAAAATAGAAAGAGTACACTATAAGTGCAATTTTTTTCAATACTAACACATTTTTCCATTATAGAAATTAAAGCACAACATAAGTGCTGAAGTGGGATTACACAAAAAATAACAGGAAACTAAAACCGAATATCATATGGCTCTTAGTACAGGATGAATACATTAAAAGCACTAGAAGTACTTCTAAACTTAATGAATAGGACAACTAACTCATTTTACTTATTATTTTGAATGTAAATTAGTATTAGAATACTTACGCATCTCCTGCTCTTCTAGCCAATTTGGGAGCAGTAATTCCTGAAAAATTTATTTGTTTTTCCGGCGGTGGTGCTCCAACAGCAGCTCTAATAATAACAGAATCCCCAGAGAGGATCTAAAAAATGTAATACAAGAATTAGGTACTTATATGTGCCATATTTTGACACATAAATATGCCAACTCATACATTGAGGTTAACCTCACATTTGAAATATTTTAAATTTTAAAATTTACTTTTATTTTTAAACAAAAACTGTAAAATAAATGTATTTTAATTGAACATATAGGAAAAACATTGCAAATAAATCGTATTAAAAAAATCCATATGTACAATTATCATGCCAACAGTGCACTGTGTCGCAAGCTTTTCACAGGATTTTCAAAGAAAAAATGCACAAACGGCCAAGATAATTGTGCTAGATGAACAATATCTTTGCTGTTTCAATAATTTATTTTAAAGAACTTACCTGTTTTACTATTCCACGTTTCGGTTGAGGTGTAGTTGGTTGCTGGGTCGTCATCGTCAGCCGTTTGAGAATGAAAGGGGATTGAAAACAAATGAAAACTCGACAAAACGTCACCACCACGTGATGTATACGAAGTTAGCAACGCATTACGAGGAGCGAAATAAGTATTGAGGCAATAGCTGCCTTTGTTCGGCAGTAACAAAATTTCAATGAGAAGTTTAATAATGCAATTGGGTCCCTTCCAATAATTTTTTTCCCTGTTATCGAGGCGTGGACTACACTCAGAGCCGATTTATTATCAATCCGAGGATAAGTATTATCCTATACAGTTTAATAATACAGGGTCGCTTCCTATACTGAGTATATACTTTGGCATATAGTTCACGCGCCGACAGTTTTATTCTACTCCTGCTATCGACGCGTGGACTACACTCAGTCGCTCAGTAGGGGAAGTGACCCTACTGTATTATTAAACTGAGCTCCAACGATGGGATAGCTTTTATCCTCGCATTGATAAACCGGCCTTTAGTCTAAGCCCTAATAAGGTATTTTTTATTTTATAATTTGCCAACAATTGTCAACTTTCTTTTAATCATTTCAATATTGCCTATTACTGGAATATATATCTTGTTCAATAAAATATGTTTCGTCAGAATTGATGATCTGAGGCCAATTTCACTACAAACCTACGTTCTGTTACTGTAGGTATTTCGTATTAAGATAGTTATTCAGTATCGCCTCAAAACTTACTTCTGTGTAAAATAATGAAAGTATGAGAGTAACGTGTTGGTAACTTCACATGGTATTATTATTTTTATTACGATAGGAGAGAAAGTCTCCTACAATTGTCCTATAGCACAATTTAATTAATTTTAAAAATTTCTCTACTCCCCAGTCTACTGTGCCTATAGCTAGTCTAGTAGTGGAGTTCATTAATGGAGTGGAATGCGACTTTTATGATATCCATATTCTCTTATTACTTTTTGATGTGAAAATTATGTTTTAAAGGAATATACCTACCTGTTTTATTGCCAATATTTTTAATAAGAAATTTTTTAAAGATGTGGTAGTTAACCTAATTCATCGTCGACAACAATCGTATACATTTTATGAAACACAAGCTTTTATGCAAGAAAAGATAGTAGTGACCTGATGATCTTTTGCAAATGTATATAATGTAGACAATTGTGTTTTTGACATAACAAAATACAAATATATGGTATTAATACCTGTAGATCAGATTTATGTTATTTTGATTAGTTGTAGCTTTTACAGAACTCTTTAGTTTTTATATTGTAGCCCCTGTTTGCCTCCTTTTTCATCAATTTATCAAAAATCTAGTGGCTCAGGCTCGATGCTTCAATTCAAATTTTTCGGCAAGGGGGGAATGTTTCGTTACGCATCCGACCCGTAGGGAGCGCTAAATCCCCATTTATAAAAATGGTTTTTTAACAACTTCTTATCTATCTAATATCTAATCCTCTTTGCCGTAAACTGTGAAGTAGTGATAGGTCGAACCAGCTATTTCTGTGTAACAGCAAATTTGACTACTGCTAATTTCATTTTGCGGTTAAAAATAGCTGCTATTTTATTAGCAGCTTTTACTAGAGCGTTGTTTTGGTTAAATGGAGCAAATGAAACTTTACCTGCCAGGCTGAAGCCATATAGCAGATGTAAAAAATAAATGCATTCGCTGTATGGAGTGGTGTTAAATGTGATTAATTTAACTGAAATATAAATTATTGTATTGTTACTTTGACGGTGAATAGGTACACATTCGACGTCGTAAATTAGATAAATGATATGTGGCTCACATTACAATAATATGTTCGATTTGAAGATATGTCATGTCGGCTGATTTGAATTGACTGACCGATTGTTACGTAACCATAGGTATAGTTTAAAAATTAATATATTTCGCTTTTTGGAAACAAAAAAAAATGTTGTAGGTTTATTAAAATAATTTCACACGAGTTACATATATATATAGGTATTCCATTCCTAAGTGCTGTACTGTGGACAAGCTGACGCTACCAAAGAGTTTAACAAATAGAGGAGACAAGCTCCATAAGCGTAATGAATAAGCAGCGGGAGGCTGTAGGCTTCTCATCCCTCTCACACGGTTCGTTCTCTCTTTGTCGCATAGTACATAAGGGGTGGTGACGATTGACGACAATTGACGTTATTTGTTGGAAATTAAAGAGCGTCGGGTAAGGCTGTGTTGCTTTGTAAAACAGTGGAGAGAGAGGGTACGAAGTGTGCCGGGTGTGCGACAAGGACGAACAGCCTACCGTCTCCAAGGCAACCAAACCGCGACTCCCGGCAAATCGCCAGCTTGTCTTCTCTATGTATTAAACTCTGGAAACTACGCTCTTCGCTCTGTTCTGTGCTCTAGTTAAACGAATGTGCATACTTGCATACTGCCACGCTGTCCGTTTGTGTTGCTATGCGGACGCGTTGGCATATTTAGCAAGTAATTTCAACCTGCGATAAAAATAGCAGTTATTCAGAGCTCGTAGCAGTTGCTACTGCTTCGAACCGAATAGCAGTTATAAAATAGCAGACTGCTATTTAGCATAGCAAATAGCAGCCCATCACTACTGTGAACTCTGAAAATCATAACCCTATTTCAAGTTTGGTTTTTTGTGTATAATAAAGACATTTATGTATTAAATAAATACAAGTGAGTATATTTATACATGTTAAATATATATTAAGAATCTGCATCTTCAGCCATCATTTGAGCAATTAAACGTTTCCTTTCTTCGGCTTGTCTCATTTTTGTTAGTGTAACACTTTCAAAGTCAGATTCTTTTATTAAAGTACTTGTTGGCTTAGAACTTCTCGGGGGACCATCAACCCATTCTAACTTTAAAGGATTGTTGGATAGACCAATTTCAAAGTCCACAGCCATTTCCTGTGAATTATACAAATAAATTATAACTATATTATTATAAATATATTCAACAGTCACTTACAGCTGATTTTTTATCTTTAAATTCTACCAAGGCACTTCCTTTCTTCTTCGGTGACATAACTAAAACTTGTATATCACCATACTAAAAGTAAGATGATTTAATTTTATTCAATTTTAATAAAGCCGTGTATACGTACCTTTGACAAAAACCTCGCAAGCATTTCCTGTGTGTATCCACCATTAGAAGCATCATCCTTATTTGCTGACCATTTTATTTTTATTCGATGCTTTGATCCATCCCAATATTCTGTGTTTAATTGTTGTTCTTCTTTTAATTTACGTGTAACATATTCAACTTCTTCCTCAACTTGTTTCGACCCTTCTTTCCTTAACCTTTCAATTTCTTCCTACAAACACCATCTTAAAATGATAAATTACTAGCTTATGTAGTTATATTAATTACTCTCAAAAGTTGATCAGCAGATTTTTCTTTTGTGTATTTTCCAGCAGCCTTTTCTCTTGCTTCCAAGTCTTCCTTTAGTTTTCTTCGTTTTCCATCAAGTTCTTTATGCCTTAGTGCAGCTTCCTTTTTACCCTTTAAAACTTTATCATATGCAGCACGAGCTGCCTCATCAGTTAAAATTTCTAGTATTTTCGATAATTGATGAAATTTTTTTACAGCATTTGCATCATCAGGGTTTTTATCAGGATGGCATTGTAAAGCTTTTTTTCTGTATGCTTTTTTTATCTAAGGAATGTTTTTCATAGTATTAATATTAGGAAATATCAGAATAAGAAGTACTTACATCAGCAACTGTACTGCTAATATCTATTTCTAATAACTCATACAAGTCTGAGTCTTCTATTTTTAAGTCATCCATTTTTGTGAATTAATACTAGTTTTACGATTTACTCGGAGAAAATTGTTTTCCTTCAAAAATTCTAACCTAAAATAAACAAATGTTTTTAAAGTACTTCGATTTTAAAAATCGTTATTCTTCTTCTTCTTCTATGTGACAATCAAGAAGCCTAATTTCTGCATTACTTGCGTAAGCACGCACGCGTCATTTGACAACAAAGAAACAGACTTACTTCATTTCTTTCCCTTTCTATTGCGTGGACATTATTATCGCTACTTCTATTGAGATTTTCATGACATCAAAATCAGGGTTGGTTCTAGGAAATATCGGGGCGTAAAAATGTTAACGCATATTTGACAAAGTAATATCTCGTTTTTTAGCGAATTCCGTACCATCCAAAATTAATAAAGTAAAATGATTAGAAACAGTCACTCGAAGAGGGTTGGAGATAATGGAGGGTTGTAACACTAAACTAACAAAGGCATGTATTTTTAACATGGTTTTATTAATTTGACCTATATAAGGAAATACATGTGAAGAAATCTTGCGACTCAATTTTCATTCACTTCCAGATATCGTATTGACTTGAAATTTTGCATGTTTATAAGATTTACATGACAATACAATTTGGAATTTTTAGAAAAATCTATGACGGCGTTTCCAATATATGGCGAACAGTTTATTGTTATTTAATATCAAATTAATATCTGAGGATTTTCCTGGGACTCAATTCTTAAAATTGTAGGAATTAAATTAATTCTCTTGATAAATTGACGTCATTTTCTAACGATTTTATGTTGTTTGTATTTTTGAAAAATATTGTGGAAAATATTTTTCTCTATCACAAATTTAGTTTGTAATAAGTGTTATTTGGTTTGTTTCATATAATGGTTATAATTTAAGTGCTGATGAGTGATGGATAATTCTCATTTTCAAGCTATAATTTACCCAAATTTGAAAGATGCTGAGTCTGCCATGGTACAGGAAAAGCAGCATTTTATTAGAGATGGAAATTCGTTTAACGCGACAAGCAATTTGTTAAACATATTGGATCATATCATATCATTTAATTTCATCAATTTCGTAATTAATTTAACTTCTTTATTAAGTACTTTTGTGCTCTACGACATAAAAGTAAATTTTGTCCTTTATTGCCCTTGGGCTGTCAAAGCTCTAGTAGAAGGAAGAAGTGCTTTGTTAAATAGTAACTTTTTAATAGGTAAATTTTGATATGTCTCAACGTGTGCTTTTTACTGTTGCTAAATACATACTTGTTTACTAACAGACAATTCGAGTGTGCAAAAGAGTTTGATAAAATGGATTTTTCCAAAGAAAATAAAGCATCTGAATATATCATACAAACTGCAGCGAATGCAAATTTGACGTTGCTTGTCACTTTTTAAACAAATATTTGTTATTGACAGATGAGTCCAATTTTATCTTGGATTAGTATGATAAAGATGAAGTTAAATTAATAAATAAAATTGGCTATTATACCAAAAATTAACCTTTAGCACTATATTGACAATCATACTTACCAATAAGGTATGAAAAATGCTTGGCTGACTTTATTTTAAAAAAACGAGTAATTTTTTTAGCAAGTCATATCATTTTTTAGTTAAACAAAGCATTTGTTCATAGCAAGCTCAGTTTTGCTTCTCGATATTCTTAAAATAGTACTTATTTTACCAAGTATGAGAGAATTCAAACAAATTTTTGAAAACTACAAATAGGCCAGGCGTCAGGTAGATTAAAATCGTTTTAAATCATTATAGGCCTCTTTCAGACATACTAACTTTCCCCCTCGCCCGCCCCCCGGAACACCCCCAACTTTGGGGCAATATCGCTCAAAAATCATTCTTTTCACAATATCATGGTTCTGAACGGTATTACGAAAAAAAACATGGTTATGAAAGTTAGGGTAAGTAAATTCTGTATCGAAATAGTCCAGATGCATTTTTATGTAGTATTAATATTCTTGGAGTTACAGGCGGGGGAATTCAAGCCCCGTATCACATTCGTTCTGTATATCGACACTTTTCTATATTTCCACCCTTCCTACTTGCTATTACGTTTAATTGTCATATTTGAAGATTAAATAAATACATTTATTATTAATTTTGAAATTAGAAATGTCTACAACGATCGGTGGATACTACCATTATGCGTTTGTTTCCATACCACCTTGCGGTAGAGCTTTTGGTGCATTTTTTTTTTAAGCAATGTCCCCAATAGGCCAAACTCATTTTAGTTAACTTCTAATTCTATTATTTTTTACTGCCAATGCATTACATTAGTTCGGATTTTTTTGGAAGTTGAAGGTCCAAAATGGTCTATTGTTTCAATAAAACTGCAAGTGTCAGATTCCACTATCATCTGCATCATCTTTGTCAAATTCAGCCTCCTCATGTTTATCGTGTTCCAAAAAAGCTAATACCTTATCTTCGGGTTCTTCACCTTGATCTAAGTTGTCCACATATATTTTCACATTTCTGCACAATTGTCCTTGACATCCAGAACAAATAAGAGAACATCTTAGTTCAGCTTCTCTACAAATACACGTATCTTTGCAACCTTTTGTACACTTGCAGCTTATTATTTTCAATAGCTCTTGTGGAGCAGCTTCGTTTTTGGTGGTCATAGGGAACAAATCAATTTTTTTCCATCAAATCCCAACCTTGAGGACTTTTGGTGTTGCCATATCATTACTGAATTTGACAGTATATTCTAAACGAGTGTTGGCATGCAGCAGACTCAGTAGGAGGTAACGATGCGAGATTACATGTACTTTTTGCCAGTAATAAAGCATTTGTACCTGAATTCATCCAAAGAATGCTGATTGGGTTCTGCTCCGTAAAGGGCTAAGCAGAGTGAGAATTAGGGTCTTAAAACATTCCAATTTTTTTTTATTGCTGCAGATTTTTGTAATACAACGAATTCTGCCTTGCCATGCCTAAAAAATGCAGAAGTTGTCATAGCCACTGAATGCGTGGAGGAATAATATGTTATCCGCAACTTCTTTTGGGCATATAAAAGAGTTCGAGGAATAAATTCGTTTGCCCGTTTTGCCTTGCTTGGTTTCATAAAATACATTTTGAACGTGTGGATAAACCTGTGATAAGGATTAAAAAGTCAGTATGATTACTGAATCGTAATGAGGTGATATATCTATCGCTGAGTTCATAATAAGGGAATCAACATTTTCAGCAGCCTGCTTAACAACGAAATCTGCAGAGGTAAGCTTTTATGTAATAGGGAGATATGATACGATGCTTGACTTCCCCGCCTATAACTCCAAGGATATTAATACTACATAAAAATGTGTCTGAACCATATCGATAGATTATTCTGAACTCCTTGACACCTGGCCTAAAAAATCTTATACAGAAATAAGAAAATTGTGGTTCACCAGGGTTCTCTTAGCAATTGCAAATTTATTAATAATGTTCACTAATTTTGAATGATATTTTATTATTTCATTTCAGTAAATGGAAGAACTAGTAGCATCAGAGCTAGGGACATACGAATATTGGGAGAATCGCTATAAAGAAGAAATACGAAATTTTTCGAATCATGGAGATCCAGGAGAAATATGGTTTGGTGAGGACATTGTCGATCGTATTATACGGTGGCTTAATAAGTCGGAATTCATCAACAAGGAATCCAAAATAGTAGACATTGGCTGTGGTAACGGCATGTTGTTAATTGAATTGTCTAACGAAGGTTATAAAAATTTGTATGGTTTGGATTATTCAAAAAAGGCTATAGAACTGGCTAAAGCTATTGCAGAAAAACAAAATATAAACATAAATTATTCCACATGTAATATATTAGAAGGATTGAAAGATGACTACAATGTTATTCATGACAAGGGTACATATGACGCTATAAGTTTAACTGAAAATGCTGCAGAAAACAGATGGAAATATATAGAGAATGTGTATAATGGTTTAAAAGATGATGGAGTATTTATTATAACATCTTGTAATTGGACACAACACGAACTTAATGAACAGTTTAAAGTAAAATTTAGTTTAACAGAAGTAATTCCTACGCCGCAATTTAAATTTGGGGGCGTTACTGGAAGTGTGGTATCTTCTTGTGTTTTTAAGAAGAAAAACAACGGTTAATTTATCATTAAAAATTTATTTTAAAACTATAGGGAGCCAGGTAATGCCTGCATGCACCTCACCCTCCCCGGATCTTTGAGGGGACATAAATAGCAGAATATTATATATTTTGCACAAAAAGTATAAATGCTTGTAAGATAAATTAAAGGGGAAATGTTTTATATTTTATAATATAGTAAAATCTTATAATCGTATAACTTGCTTGCAACAAGAAGAAAACAAAACATTGCACTAAAATATTCTAATAAGTTCTGCGTACTATCACAATTTTTCGTTAGAATTTTATGTATTATTTCTTCTAGGACTAGAAAACTTTTTCCAAATATTCTTAAATTGCAATAATCTATGAATTGTCAAAGTAAAATATTCAGAACCATAAACCTTAAATATAATAATTTAACTATTCATAATATATAGCTAAATGTAATACTGTGCAGATTATTATATTTCTAAAATAAAGTTATAATAAAAATAGATAATTATTTTAATAAGCAGTCATTATTTTAACATCATAAGCATTATTATTTTCAAATGGTAAGTATTCTTGCTAATGATTATAACTATTAAACTATTAAAGATAATTGCATATATTATCATAAGACTAAGTATGTCTAGGTATGGACCTCATATAGATGTCATGTGTTGGTTGTCTTTTTATTTGATTTAAAATTTTAATATGCTTCAAAGTTTCACTACAACGATAAATTGATAATTCACTTAACATTTTAGATTTCGTATTGTTATGTGGAGTGTGAGTTTACGCTTACTTTCAGCCCATGAAGAATGGCCCATTGTGCTGCTTCAGTAGCATATAAATAAATAAATTGTACCTTTTTTGCACAGAAATACATACAAAGTAACAACTTCTTACAAACCCGTGCGAGTCCACCCCTCGTAATTGTGAAATTGACCTCTGATCATTACTGTGAAGCTTCCCATTTCAGCTAACCAACCCTTGTGATCAACTTGAGGCAGGGGCCCCTCTGGCAAGTTATTCAGGTGGTGCGAGATCTCATTGTGGCGCCCCTCCTCCTCCCAATATGCTAACGCTTATTCATGATTAAGCTGTAGGTAGAGACTGAAGACAACATACATTTTGTTACATCTATAAAGATGTAAAAAAATGTATATTTTCTTCAGTATAATATATAAATACTAATAACTCTAACCTCTGAAAGATTAGTATAGTAGTAGCATGGATGAGAAACAATAACAGAAAAAAGGAACAATATTTGATTGAACAGATTTACATAAAATACTATGGCATAGACAATGCTCACATCATGCATACGTTTCTACCTTTACTGCGAATTTCACGCGATAGTACCTTGACACGTGATTTCTTTTGCTCGCCAGAAGAGTATGCTTAGGATGTCCCCATAAGTAAGCAACTGACTAAGCACCACCTTAACTTATAATTGCTAAAATAAGCATGCCGAGGGTCAAAAGAGGATATGAAATGTCTTTTTTCAACACTGATACTATTATTTAATAATAAATCTAGTAAAAAGTTTGATTTTTAGTTCGTCCGATCTAATCTACTAATACACTTCTCTTATTTTGATGGGTAGGGTTAAGTGGTAATAAGCTGTTTGGGTTTAATTTTTTCGCAGACAATCTATCATTGCATTTTTGGCGCCCCCTATGCCTGCGCCTGGTGTGGTCGAACCGTCACACCGCCCTAGAGCCACCGCTGACCTGAGGTGGTTCGGCAAGCGTCCAGGATTTGATGGGTATATAAAGGGTGCCCACAAAATATCTGCCTTCAAAACCCGTTTGCAATCTAATCTAATGAACCTACTATTTATGTGATTATTAATAAAAATAATAATAATAAATGCATTTATTGAACCAAGATTGATTCAACAGGCTATTGACCGAGATCCTTCTGCCCAATTATTAATTTTCAGCGCACTTGACCACATTATCTATCGTCCACTGGGTTTGATCCTCTGCTCCAACACTGACAATGTCGGTGGGTAACGGATATTGTCTGCTTTTTTTCCTCCTTCCGAATAGCCTTGGCTTTGGATTTGGGGTTTGTCTACTATGTATGGAGGTGTGTTATTCAAGGCAATGAATATGCATATGTACATCCTTTAAGATTTTGTTTCGTTTTATTCCCTTGACTATGAAGGCTCGGGGGACTAGCTCGTAAATTACAACCAACTTCATTTAAATTACTCCAATTTTTTATTTTACTGTTGTAAAATTTTCGAGAGCAATGTTACATTGGCATGGCAAATATAGTTCAGTCCATACTCTAGTCATGTATTAACATCTATTGGTAAAATATGAACAAGAACACCAACTTGTAAAAGTTTATAAATGGTTTATAAAAATGTCTAGTGATAAAAGGCAACTATATGTGACTAATAGTAACACTTAAGAATGTTTTGTTAATAATTATTAAACAATTATAATTGTTATAATTTACAATTTGCAATCATTTTTAAACAATATGGTTATTTCCCAAAACCACTTTATTACATCAAGAATTATTTTAACTGATTTTAAAAATACTTTGAAAAAAAAAGAAAAAAGAGACCTTATTTCAACCGAATATTACTATGTTCAGAGCAAGTTGGAAAAAAGTTTAATTTTTTATATACTCATATCAAATTAAAAAGCGCCAAAATTTACCACATCATCTAAAGATTAATGTACTTCTCTATAGACCAGTGTTAGATTATTTTGATACGGTAAAAATTATAAACAGCATTTTTTTAAGTGGTTATTTTGAGAGTAAAATAATAATCATCAAACTTTTGGGAGTGAATCATGAAACATTTAAAAGGTATTAACCGTCAATAGTGTCTTTTTCCAGTTATTCATTTATAATTTTACTGTTTACCATTTAATTCCAATAAAGCTAAATGTACTTCTATTTGTTTTTGTTCTAGTAAATATATAAAAGGGGGGAGCGGCCTCCTAAAATGAGAATTTCAATATCCCCAGTTACTTCCAAGTTATGAGGAACATTAAGGTATAGGATGTAGCAAAAATGTACAATTTTTTTTTCACGAAAAACCGAATAAATTTGCTAGGATTTTATAGTACACTTCTGTGCAATGAAGTCCCGTACACCTATTTTTCGCTATATTAAATCATTCTTTATTTATTTGTCAGCGTCAGTATCATATTTTCGCAATGCCAATAGTAAATGAACATTAAAAAATTTGAATTCTCTTTAAAATTTAAGAGGAATGGTCTATCAAAGCAGTTGCTAACCACTTTTTGAAATTGCAAAATTGCAGCCGAGAGAAAAAATGTTATTGAAGAAATATCACTCCTTGCTTTTTTAAATTTTCAGGTCAGATAAAAATGTTATTGAAAGAACTCCCGCCCCCCCGCTTTTAATCGAGATAAATATTGTATTGTAAGGAATGCCACCTCCTGCTTTTCGAAGTTATATTGAAGAGCGGGGTTGCTACCCCACGATGGCCATGCAGTTTCCCTAACATTATTGCGTAAAGCGGCAAATTCTTTAATCCATCCCTGGCTACAGGCCTGCAAAGAACGTGATATGAGAAATTTTCTTAGTGGTACAAACTTCACTAAATAACTCAAAATGTTTTTAACAATTTGTGCAAGTATTTGTATCAAGCGAATATTTTTTATCCATTGCTTACTACTCAGTGAATAATATAGGAGCTAGCGTGCAATTACCTGACAGACTTGTATCAGCTAGAGACATGATTAATCTTGTTCCTTAGAGCAAATAAGGCAGATAAAAAAATGGTAAGAGTTTTTCGCGTTTCCATTCATTTCGTTTTTCCCAAACTGCCATTCTATATTGTCCACTCTCTGGTTGATGTGGCCACAAAATGAAAGGATTCAGGAAAATATGATGCTGCAGAGTTGCATGCTTCTCTAAACGCCATCATATTTTTTTCTTAACACCAATCACTAGAAGCTAAGATGCAAGCTTCTACTGCACATGCTTTTCTATAAACCATCATGTTCTTTTCTGTAGACAAGCATCCATCGTTCTCAATGCATTCTGTTCTCCATATTTTTATTCTTTTGTTATTTAGTTCTTGAAAGACCTGATTTATAATTTTGTATTTAATATTGTTCTCTGATATGTTCTGTTCTCAAAGAACAAAAGATTTTCTCTCATTTTTTTTTAGTTCTCGAAAGTAAAAAAGATAACAGGACATAATTCTGTTTTGTCCCACAACAAAATATTTTTAAACATGATGAAAATCCACCTATTTTCATCATGTTCAAAAGTATATTTTAATGTTATTTTGACATCATCTGTAGAAAACGGATACTGGCACATGCCAGTACTGCGGACCTAGCCTAATGATATGTCACACTGAAAGTTATTAGGCTATCGACTATGTCGAAAAAAACAGGAGTAAGAGGAAATAATTCGTTAAAAGTATTTTATTGTTTCATATGTTCAGTTGTACCCAAAAGATGATAATTCCACAAAGCGCTATTAAATTTAGGCTTGGATTTTTGAGAACGGAGTAAATTTGTCCACTTTTTAATTTTTTAACTATAACTCAAAAACTATACATTTTTAGTATATATTTACACATAATACAATTTTTTGTAGAGAATCAAATTTCCTATTGAAGTGGCACTTTATAAAGTAAAAAAAAAGATGTTTAACCCTTTCGCTGTGGGAACCGTCCGGAGCCGCAGCAGAAAGTGGCAATTCACATGCGGGAACCGTGTATAAACGCAAGGATTTCCGAAAGAGTTAACTGCGGTATCCGTATGTGTACGTGTGGTAGTACATATCTACCTATATGTTAGTGCTGCCACCGGCCGCTAGATGTGATAAGACGTCATGCAGATTTTATGTGCCGTAATTGCGGGAACCGTCCGTAGACATTCAAATTCGTGGAAACATCAGTGGCGTGTAAAGTTACATTCGCTTATTGTTTACTGTATAGCTGACGCTGCGTGGTATGTTTCAACTAGCGGAAATGCTATGGAAAATCACTTTTAGATGTTTGAAATATGATGTCGCGCTTTGGGTAATGTTATGTTTTGAACAATATCACACGTTCAAAGAATTTTACAGAAACTTGTGTTTTGTGTTGGATTTTCTCTATTATGTGTAAGTCTGTTCGTGAATAGATTTTATTTCCATACTTTATAAATAAATCGGAGCCGTATTATATGGTTAGGCCATGTTTTGGTAATAACATGTTATTTGTTTTAGTTTCTCCATTTTGTGTATGTTTTCTGGTGGATTTATTTTATTTTTATATATCATATGTCGCATTACAGCGTTCTGATAAATAATAACAATAAAATTATAATATTCAATGTTATATTTCAATCTAAATTAATTTGAACAATACGCTACTGTCTAAACGTTACTCGCGAGACTCGCTAGCGCAAGCTGCGGGAGACGTACGTAGCCGCCGAGCTCTACGGCAGCCGCACACGATAGTACACTAACGGAAAACGTACTCCGCAGCGAAAGGGTTAAACAAAATAAATAAAAAAACTACTTAAAAAAAATTGGTAAAAGTATTTACACAGAACTTCCCTCTTTATTTGTGCATGGCGATCACTCTAAAAAATTAATAATTACGAAATGACATTGAAAATAATAATCGGAATATAGTTACAAAGAGAAACTGATAAGTTTTGGTCAAAAAAATATACAGAGTGCTCATCCAACAGCAAAAGTTCAATACTAAATGATAGGTGCCAAATATGGAAGGCTTGCGCAAATACCTCTACAAATGTCCACCATGACTGAATTATTTCTTGGGATGACCACCCTGTACATTTTTCAATAAGAGTATAACAGGGTACAGACATTGCTAAGCTGAAAAAATTCCCTGAATTTTCCAGGTTTTCCATAACTAAAAATATTAATTACCATATATTTTTTAGTGAAGTAATTTTTTATTTGACATAAAATAATTCCTTGAATTAAATTGAATCAGTAAAAATTTTTAAGAACCTTATGGTTTTCCATATGGAGATTCAGAATTCCCTGATTTTTTGTACAATTTATAAAATTCCCCGATATTTCCAGGTTTTTATAAAAGATTTTTAAATTCGCTGAGTTTTCCAGGTTCTCCAGGTTTTCCATACGAGTCTGAACCCTGTATAATAGGTACATATGTCAAATATTATTGCCATCTGTCACATTTTCAATTCCACATTCACGTAGTGGAGTGGAAGTATAGTGGTGGTTAAAAAATTTCATTTTTTTTTTTTTAATTTTTCAAAAATGATAAAATTTTCAAAAATTTTTTCTTCAGAAATAGGTAGAGTGTCATGAAACGTGACAATTTTAAATTTGAGCAAAAAGGAAAGTTTTCTTCTATTCTATAGTAGTGGTAAAAAAAGATTACAAATTAATTTTTTTTTTTTTAGATAGGTTTAGAATGCCATGAAACGTGAAAATTTTAAATTTGAGCAAAGAAAAAAAAATTTTCCATCTATTTTAGTGGTAATTTTTTTTCCAAAATGGTAAAAAAATGTTGCAAATTTTTTTCCGAAATAGGTTTGGAATGTCATGAAACGTGAAAACTTTAAATTTGAGCAAAAAAATTTTTTCATCTATTCTATAAGTGAAATAGATAAAAAAAAATTTTTAATTTTTTAAATTTGTTTGAATAGGTTTAGAATGCCATGGAAATGTGGAAGTTTTAGATCTGAAGAACGAAAATCATTTTTCCATCTATTTCAGTGGTAATTTTTTTTTCAAAAATGGTAAAAAAAATGTATTTTTTTTTAGGTTTAGAATGCCATGAAAGGTGGAAATTTTAAAATTGAACAAAGAAAAAAATTTTTCCATCTATTTCAGTGGTAAAAATTTTTAAGAAAAATGTTTTTTTTTTAATAGGTTTAGAATGCCATGAAACGTGGAAATTTTAAATTTTAACAAAGAAAAAAATTTTACATCTATTTCAGTGGTAAAAAATTTTAAGAAAAATGTTTTTTTTTTTAATAGGTTTAGAATGCCATGAAACGTGGAAATTTTAAATTTGAACAAAGAAAAAAATTGTTCCATCTATTTCAGTGGGAATTTTTTTTAAGAAAAATGTTTTTTTTTTAATAGGTTTAGAATGCCATGAAACGTGGAAATTTTAAATTTGAACAAAGAAAAAAATTTTACATCTATTTCAGTGGTAAAAAATTTTAAGAAAAATGTTTTTTTTTTAATAGGTTTAGAATGCCATGAAACGTGGAAATTTTAAATTTGAACAAAGAAAAAAATTGTTCCATCTATTTCAGTGGGAATTTTTTTTAAGAAAAATGTTTTTTTTTTAATAGGTTTAGAATGCCATGAAACGTGGAAAATTTTAAATTTGAACAAAGAAATTTTTTTCATCTATTTTGTAAAAAATTTTCATAAATATTGGTAAAAATTTTCAAATTTATTTTTTCTGAAATAGGTTTAGCATGTCATGAAACGTGGAAATTTTAAATTATATCAAAAAAATTTTTTTCATTATTTATTCCCTTATATTTTCCAGTGAAAGTTTAACCATTTCTTCGCTGCCGTCAACTACCTACCAAATTTGATTGCTCTCCGTCAAGTAGTTTTTAGTTAATGCATCTACAGACAGACCGACAGAATGACGGAATTGAGAAACCTATATTTTAGTAATCTACGTGATCTGAAATGTCAAAATCCGAAAAAATCTCGGAGGGCAATTTTTTCTCGAATACAATATTTCCCTTCGGTATGCGAGGGAAGTAAAAACGAAAAATTTCAATTTTTTGTTTTAATTTTTTTTATTTTTGTGTATAACTTTTTTCTGAGTGAATTTAGGTATAGGCATTGATTAACAAAAAAGAAAGCTAACGTAATTCCTGTTAAAATGGTGACTGGTAAAAGTATTTTTGATAAAAATTGCCTGAGATACAGTCGTTCAAAGTTACCTACTTTTTTACGATTTTACCACTATTTACCTTTATACCATGTAATTTTTAATTTTTACACGCAAACATTATTTTTATTCAATACAAAAGTTATTTTTGGTTTATAAAAGGTGTTTGTTTAAAATTTTGATATTCATATGATCTTAGACATAAAAAAAAAATTAACGCTATAGTAATTTATAACTGCTTTAAAGATACTTTTCTTGAAAATTACATATCTAATACTTGTTTATTATTTGTTCATATGTATTATTTATTACTTCACATTATGTAATTAATAAGTTCTTAAAGTAAAAGTATTTGTTCAAAGTTTTGATATGTAGATGATCTTTAATATGAAAAATAATGCACTTAACTGAACTTGTGGTATGTACTTTGTGAAACATCTTGAAAATAATTGTTAATTATGAATTAAACACTGCTTTTAGATGAATCAATCAATTTCCTTAATCAAATCCTTAAATATGGCAAAGTTTGGAGTGGACCTAAACTGATTATATCCATTGATTTATATAATCAGTTTAGGTCCACTCTAAACTTTGCCATAATTAAGGATTTTAGATTAAGTCTTAAGTAGATTAAGTCATAAATAGATTAAGACATAAATACTTGTAGGTATAAATTAGAATAATAATAAATAATAATCGGAAACTTTAGTACCTATTCACTATGTAATACCCTTGATAAAGGCCTAATAAGCCGAAACATATGTAGAGTATTTATAATATATAGATTGATTCATTTAAAAGCAGTGTTTAATTTATAATTAACAATTATGAAAACGAATGTTAAATTTATCAGTTTCGCATCTGAACACATTGTAATTTCTCTATATCGCATTAAGACCAACAGCTTAAGTAGCTGTCGCTTACAAGTTTTTCAAAGATTATCAAAGAGCACAAAATTTTCTCTAGCCCATTTGCCACCAACTTCTGATGCTACTAAACAGCACGGCTTAAGGACGTACCACCAAATTCAACAGTGGAAAGGAAATATTTTAAATCCATTTGAGTGGGGTTGGAAAAAAATCTATAAATGGATGAAGGCCAATTAGCACAACCAAACTTCCTGCACCATATAAAAGGTTGTCACGGAAATTGCGGCTGCAGAAATTTACGAATTAGCTGCTTCATGTTCTGCATATGGGTTTAAATTGTGTACACGCTGATGTTCCAGAAGTTCCGGAAGATGTCAAAAACGATGTTGTTGAAGATATTGATATTCAACTCGAAAACATTATCGGATAAATGTAATAGATATGTAGTTTTCAAAAAAAGCATTTTTAAAATAATTATATATATTATAAATTAGTACAACATTAAAGTTTTTTTTATGTCTAAGACCATATGAATATACAAATTTTAAGTAAATACCTTTATCTTTATCATTGATAAACCGAAAATAATTTTTATATTGGATAAAAACGATTTTTGCGTGTAAAAATTAAAAATAACATGGTAAAAAGTGGTAAAGTCGTAAAAAAGTATGTAACTTTGAACGACTGTATCTCAGCCAATTTTTATCAAAAATACTTTTAGCAGTCACCATTTTGACAGGAATTACGTCGGCTTTCTTTTGTGTGAACCAGTGCCTACAACTAAATGCACTTAGAAAAAAATTATACACAAATATTAAAAAATTGTTCAGATTTTTAAATAGTTTTTTTGATTTATTTTATTAAAACAATTTTTTTTTGAATTGATAAAGTGCCACTTGGATAGGAAATTTGATTCTCTACAAAAAAAATCGTATTATGTGTAGGTATATACTAAAAATGTATAGTTTTTGAGTGTTATAGTTAAGAAACTAAAGAGTGGGCAAATTTACTCTGTTCTCAAAAATTCAAGCCTAAATATAATACCACTTTGTGGAATTACCATCTTTCAGGTACAATTGAACATATGAAACAATAAAATACCTTTAACAAATTAGTTCCTTATTCAATTACATAGTCAATAGCCTACATTAATAGTCAAAAATTAATCAGAGGTACTTATAATTCCCACTGTCGTAAAGCTCTAAGTAAACAGCGGAAAAAAAATTCTGGAGAGGACTGGCATCTTCAATGTTACACTGCCTCTGAAGTGTTCCACAGACACAAAAACACCTGTATACAACACTCGACGCGCCAACCATACTGGTACCATTGGGAGATGGTTGAAACATTTTAATAATTTCCAGATGATGTTAACGCAATGTGTTTGGCGAAATGCACACCAGGTGTTTCAGCTTTTAGAAAACCTACTTTAGAGGAAACGCCAATACCACCATTAACGTTAACAAAGGTTAACACAGTTCATTTCAGAAAGCCCAGATATTAGTTTACTCTCAAAACTATTACTGTAACAAAACTTTTTTCTTATTACCCTGTTTTCTTGTTCTGGAGCTTGGTCTATCAAATAGCAAATACTTCCAACATAATTACAGACATTATTACTTGGTAGTAGATGGAAAATATTTTTCATGTATGTTTAACGTTGATATTAATATTTATTTACAAAACACTCAATACTGTAACAATACATTAAAAGGGTGTGTAAATATTAAATTTGATGCTATAACCTGATAACCACTTTCGCATCACATGCAAGACAAAAAATTATTTTATTTAGTTATTTCAGTCACTATGTTGTCAATTTTCTCAGAAATATTCTGTGCAGCATTTGGATTATTCGATATTTTTCCAAGTACCTCTTTGACATTTGTGGACTTAAAATGACTAATAACAGCTTTGGACTTTACCAGCTGTTCTAATAAAGTCAATAAATTATCAATGGTTTGTTTATCCATTTTATCACCATATTTATTGATAACGAAATTTAGGTTTTTGCCAATATCAGCATTAACAACCTCTTCCATCAATTTTTGAAAATTCTTGTCGCTACTACCATCTTTTGTATAATTTAAATTACCGTTATGACTAGAATTTAGATGAGAACATCCAATACAAAGTAGATTCAAAGCATAAAATGCTTCATTCTGCATTACTGCATGATTGGATGATATCATTTCTACTATACATTTAACGCAACCTTTAACCGACAGTAAACCTTCAAAAGGTTTAAACGAATGACAATGTTTTATGAGCCAAGTCAGCAATCTTGGAACTTCACCTCTAACACCAAGATGGTCCGAGTTATAACACCAGTAAACAAGCTTTTCCAGAAAGTCAACTCTTGATATTAAATCCAATGCTGCTGAGGCTAAAAATAATCATACAAGTGTTAATACACAAAACGTGAATATTTATAAATGTCCTTATCTATAAATTTACCTTGTCCGTCTATAACCATTCTAAATGTACCAAGTAATTTAAAAACGACCAAATATTGGTCGATTTTAATCATCGGATAAATAACATCAATTAGCCCTTCTTGTAAAACTTGTGCTTTATTTGGTTGAGGTATAACAAGATTTTTTAAAGTGCTTAACAAAGCATGCTGTATTTTTACATCGGAGACGTTAACACTAGTATTGTACTTTGATAGCAAATCTAAAAATGTACTCATTATTAGGTCACTATATTACATATATATTGAATAATATTGAAATATTTTCATATAAGCTGAGAGATTAACTGCTGTGCATGTATGAATATCTTAAAATATAGTAGACACAACCGTTATAGTGGCCCTACGAGTGAGACGCAAGACGAGGTAATAGGCGGGATTAACATCTTCCCTTTTTATTATACATTCACCCATCGAGCCACTATAACGATTGCGTCTACTATGCATTACTTAAGACAAATACATACAAAACACCGTATGAATTAAACAATGAAATATTTACTGAGAAATACTTAAAGTGTGAAATAGAGTGTACACAAATTTTGTCAGCAGTTGATTCCTTGATATAAGCTTACTTTAGCAGTATTACAGTTTATTACAGGTGGCAAAATACGTCCCATGCTGCACGCTACCTACTGGCTCGAGGCGCCATTTTGAAAGAAAAATTGCTGATCAATTTTTTTGGAGTTTGTATAAACCACTAATAGCACTGCTAGGTAATCAGTTATATTCAGACATTGACCTATGTTAAAAGTGGCATTTATGCAATTTTTTTCCTTATAAATACATGCATTAAGCACTCCTCATATCACACTACAAAGTATCAAAGCTTTCAAAGATTTGATAATCAATTAGATAGAAGTCTAAGTCGAGTCACGATCAGTGACGGACTTGGTTGGATGGTGATTGCCATCCAAGGCCTCACTGCCCAAGGGCTCTTAGGTCTTTGGCATACCTTACAGAGACAAATACTATGTATCATTGGTCTTCATATCTGTCTACTGTGTGTGTATTGTTGTGCTCTCCTTGTGATCGAATTTTCTTAGTGTAAAAGTAACTTTAAAAAATCAGATTTTTGATCATCTGTTAATTCCATTACTCCATAATAAGTTGGACATTTTACTGAAACTATTTATTTCAATAGAAGTGGTTAATTATTTAATTAAACAATTTGATCCAAGTGATAACAAAACTAATAAACATTGAAAAAACTTATCAACCTACAATAAAAAAAAAAAAAGCTGACAAAAAACAAATTTAATCTCTTGAAACATAAAAACCTGAACAGGACCGGACTATAAATCATGAACTGTTGTAAATGTAAAAGTTCTGACTCCAAAGAAGAATCACTAGTCATTTGTGACAAATGTGGCAACAAGCTTTGCCAAACCTGTGCAAATCTATCGGCTACAGAATACAGAGCAGTCACAATGAAATCTTCCAAAGTTCTAATATTCTGGTGCTCAGACTGTAGAGCAAATGTCTCAACTCCCAATCAAGATATCAAGCAGACTATATCAGAAGCAGTAAGAGAAGAAATATCATCAGCAATTAGTAACTTTTCATCTCTCTTCACCGAATCTCTAAATGCCAAATTTGATTCGCTGACTAATGCGATCACTAATTTAAAGGACAGCAATATTGATCTGGTTAAACTTCTCACTAAAGATAATTCAAATTTAGCTGTTCCATCACACAGTAAATCTGAGGAAATTACTTTATTTGATAAATTGCTTAGTACTCTAACCAATAAATTTCATGCCAAGTTTATACTTTTGGATAAAGAAATTTCGACCCTCAAAAATCTAATGAAGGGCAACTCATCAGTTTCACGCAACGTCCCCACAGCTAATAATGACTTAAAGTCCTCAACAAAATCCAATGAAATGGGGAACAGTATTGCTTCTACTACGGGAAATAAAATACAAAAACCTGGAAATGTTAACTATAATAAAGAACCTGACTCCAAAAACACAAAGCAGCGTCGGTTGCCTGTTATAGGTACCAGAAAAATAGAAAACGCTAAAATTATTGCAGCTAAAATTGCACCAAAAGAATCCATCTTTGTTAGCAAACTTTCAACAGATGTCACTGAAACTGACCTACTGCATTACCTAAAAGAGACCTTTGGCGAGGATGAAAACTTTAAAATTGAACAGCAAAAAGTTAGATCGGGAGATTACAACAGTTTCCGCATTACTGTTCAGGCAGATCTTCTTAATGATTTGCTGAATGCTTCATTGTGGCCTGAGGATATTCTGGTAAAACAGTTTGAATATAAACCTAAGTTCTTTCGTGCCAGACCATACCCCGCGACAAGAAAACCTAATCACTACAGATGGACAAAGTAATTTGAGCTTAGTACATTCCTGGAATGCTTTACATGTGAATACTCAGTGCCTTCACAATAAAATAACCCAGCTAGAAATAATCTCAAGAAATTGTAAACTGGACTATATTTTTGTCACCGAACACTGGATGACCTCAGAACAGGCGGATGTCACTCCTATTCCAGGATATTACCTCTTAGCGAAATACTGTAGAAATCAACGTACCCATGGAGGCGCTGCCATATACGGACTTAAGAAAAATGGAAAAGTCTTAAACTTAACAAAACATACATTTGAACTTTCATGTGAATGTGCAGGCTTTAGTACTAAAATATTTGGAAAGAAGGTAGCCCTGTTAGTTATTTATCGATCATGTGTGCAAAATGTAGACAATCAATTTATAACCTTTATTAACTCATTAAATGCTATCTTATGCCAGGTAACGCTTAATCATGAAATAATTCTGCTCTGTGGTGACTTGAATGTCAATTATCTTGAAAATTCCGTGGAAAAAAAACAATTAATTGATATCTTAGATGGTTTTAATCTGAAATATATTTTACCTTTTGAACCGACTAGGGAGGTTCTTAATAATAAACCTTCAGCAATCGACTATGTTGTCACTAATGCTGAATGTATTAGCGCTATCAATTTAGATATGGGTATTGCTGACCACAAAGCTCAACTTATTAGTGCCGCTATGCCCCCAACACAAGCATCAGAAAATCTGAAAACTTGTATCAAAAAGAGACACTTCTCAGAACAAAACTTAAGTAATTTGAAAAACCTTCTCGCTAGAACTGATCTAAGTTCCTTATACAGCCTAACTGATGTTAACGAAGCTTGGCTTTACTTTTGGTCAAATTTCAAATACTGTTTGGAACTAACCTGCCCCATCAAAAATGTCATGGTCTCCTATGTACCCCGCCACAACTGGATCGATTCGGATGTAGTTAAGGAAAGCCAAGAACTGGAAAAACTGTTTTGGATTAGCAAAAATTCGGGCACAGACGAACACAAGAAACGATATCAAATGGCAAAAAAGATATTTTCTGAAAGGATTCAAATTTCTAAGAACAATTTTTTTAAGAACAAAATTATACACTCTGTTAACTGCACAAAAACGATCTGGCAAGTGGTAAATGCAAATCTTGGTAGGGTAAAAAGAAAAACTACCCCCTCCACAATAACTTCAAATGAAATCAATATCAGTAAACCTTTGGACATTAGTAACGCATTTTGTGATTATTATACTACCAGTATCGAGCAATTACTAAATCAAAACCTACATCCAGGTGCCACAGGCTGCACTCTTCCTAATTCGATTGTTAATTCTATTTTCGTTGAGGAATTAACAGTTGATGAGTTATTCCTGGCTATGTCACAATTGAAAAACAAATCTGCATGTAGTGGTCTGGATGATATGCCGATTTATGCCCTCGAGTTCATCTGGGATTATATCAAATTTCCCTTGTGCTTTATTTATAACATTTCATTGAAAACAGGAATTTTTCCAAACAACTTAAAAATGGGCGAAATCATACCAGTTTATAAAAAAGGAGATCCTGAATTACTAGAAAACTATAGATCTATAACTGGCTTAATGACGTTCTCAAAAATTCTTGAAAAAATTAATGCCAACCGACTTGAATCCTTTTTAACTAAAAATAAAATATTATCAATAAACCAACATGGTTTTAGGAGAAATCATTCAACAAACACAGCAGCCTTCCAACTTGTTGAATTTGTCTATAAGTCATTAGACAAACTTAATTACACTTTAGCCCTGTTCTTTGATCTCACACGTGCTTTTGAATGTGTGGATGCTGAATATCTGGTGAAAAAATTATACTCGATGGGCATTAGGGGCTGCACGAATGACTGGATTAAGTCTTTTCTAAGTAACCGTAAAGTAAGAGTTAGAATTGACCAAGAATTATCAGATTGGAGAGAGCTGAAATATGGTGTACCTCAGGGCAGCACTCTATCTCCACTTCTATTTACGCTATTTGTCAATGATCTGGAAAAACATATAGGTATTACAGTTAATATGCAATTGGTTTTGTATGCGGATGACACCACAATTGCATTATCAGCCTCGTCAGAAAATGAACTCGCCAACGACGCACAGATATTGCTTTCTGAATTTGCAACCTGGTGCAACAAAAACAAGCTTATTCTTAATCCATCAAAAACGCATTATATGATTTTCTCTAAAAGACGCAAAATTCCAGAACTTACATTAAAACTCAATGACACTGTGCTAAACAGAGTAGACAATTGCAAATTCTTGGGTCTCTACATCGACTCTCAATTATCTTGGGAGGAACATGTCGGCTTTGTGGTCAGTAAATTAAATAGTGCATACTTTGCTATTGTTAATCTTAAAAACATCTTAGATATTAAAAACCTAATGAATGTCTATTATGCCTTGGCTTATTCACACCTAAACTATATGGTACTTTACTGGGGCCAGACAACTGAACTTAATCGCATTTTTGTGATACAAAAAAGAATAATACGCAAGATTTTCTCTGTTGGTCCACTTGAATCCTGTAAGCCCATTTTCAAAATGCACCATATTTTGCCACTCCCTTGCATAGTCATTTACCAAGCGCTAATTTTTGTAAAAATGAACGAAGGAAAGTTTCCACAAAATAACTCAGTACATCATCATGACACCAGGTCAAACACTAACATTTATGTTTCAAACATAAATTTGTCTATGTATAAAAAAAGTCCCTATTACTTTTGTAGTGATATATACAATCACCTACCTAACTCTTTTAAACACATTGATTCGGTAAGCAAATTTAAAAAATATGTAAGGGGCTACCTTCTCGACAACTGTTTTTACTCTATTCAAGAATACTACAATAAGTAATTTAAACTGCATTATTGCATCATGTTTTTACACTTTTGGATACGTACTGTGAATTTCTTACCTCTCTGTTTTATTTATTTATTTTAATTGTTTAATTCATAAGATTTTATATCTAGTGTTTATTATTGATCGGTTTATTTATTAATTATTGCTATATATCTTTTATTCCTAATTAATGACGTTGTCAATATCTTTGTAAGATGATACGGCAATAAAGTTATTATTATTATTATTATTATTTTCTATCATGCAAGTGGTTCCATCACCAAACACTGTGTATTGGCAACACTACATGTTTATTTAGTTAATTTTGACGCTCAATTACTACTCATAGATATTCATAATAATCCATCATTAGGGGTAATATGTAATATTAATTCTTTATAAGAGTGTATTTTAAAAAAATTTATTATTACGTTGTTTCTATGTATTGAAATGTGGAACACTATTAAGATTTTCATTTTCATTTCATTCAAACTCTAAGTATTCATTTGTAAGGTAAGGTGGGGCAAGTGCACCCCCAAAATTGGTTAATAACGATTTACAAAATGATAACTACTTTGTTTTTCAGCAAAATTGATCAAATAATTTTTTACATACTTTTTGGAATATTTCCGTTTTATAATACCAATACCAAACTAATATTTGCAGATGTAAAATTTTCGTGAATTTTAAAATTTTTATAGTTACAAAAACGCACTTGCCCCGTCATTAGGGGCAAGTGCGTCTTTGGCTGTGAGAACGAAGTATCTAAGTTGATATTGAGAATTTCTCGGGCAAGACCGCTTAACTATTACTTTGATTTTTCTTTTGCTGTTTACTGTATTTAATCGTCTCCTCCCATTTAAGAGTAATTAACTCTTTTGTGAAATCAAATGAAAATGACGTAATCTTGAAAATATCCTTATTATCTTGATGGCCACATGCTATAATATGAGTGTGGAGACGTTTGAACCGTTGCGCGCTATCGCCAAGAGTAGTGCAAAACTGATAAATCAAGGAAACTCGAAAAATAACGGCATTTGCAATTTTTGGGGGTCGATGACGCACTTGCCCCAAATTCGCACTTACCCCACCTTACCCTATATGAAGTAAGGAAATAAATTCTATTCATATTTACATTTTTGCGATTTAGAACAAACAAAATTTTGAAGAATTTCTGAGAGCCTGGGTTGGTTAAAATATCAATAAATGGTAAATCACCACCATGAAAAAATGTAGATCTGCCACTGACCAGGACAAGAAAACAAATTTATTGACAATCATACAGAAATAATCAAATTGTCTTACATGTCAAAAGTTGGAAAGATGACATTTCAACTTCATTCGACAGTTGAATCTGAAATGTGACTCTTCGGGTTGGAAAGTGACATTGCAGGTTGGAGAGTGGCTACTTTTTTACCAGTATATATTAAAAACGACGCAGAGTCACTTTGACATTTGTCCTTTGACATAAGAATTTTATACGGTTTATTGGCTTTTTATTCATTACGGAATGGTATACAAACCTTGGTGAAAAGATTCATTACTGTCTCGATAATCAGTTGACCTCGCCGCTTTGCGCCTCGTTCAACTATCTTATCTCTCGACAACAATGAAACTCTTTCCACCTCAGTATGTAATATACTATTACTCCGTTGCTTATGTATTGTTTGCTATGTGCAAACTTACTCTAAACCCTAAGTAAGTTTACTAACAAAATGTTGACAAAAGAGTAAAAAAAGACCATGCACGGAACATATAGAAAATGGCTTTCAACCCAAATGGTTGAAAATTTAGTACATCTATGCCTTAACTTTTAGCTCCAAAGCATCAGGAAGCCCTAAAAAATTGTAATTTCAACATCGTATGTGAAAAATGTTTATTAATCAATTTAAGTGAATTTTGATTTTGTCCATAGTTTTTGCTTAAAAAGTAATGACAAATGACCAGACAAATGCAAGCACGTGATTTTCTTTATCTGTCATACCTGACTTTTTTATAGGCGGCAGATTGGCGTTATTTCTCAAAATTTTGAAAAATATTAATGAGGAAATTTGTGTATATTTCAATTTTACACACGTACTTATATTAAGTTTCAACCCTCTAGTAAACTTTTATATTTTTGCAATTTTTTTTTAACCTAATACTTTTCTATTATCTAAGCAAAAATGTAATAACCAAAAAATATATATTTAAATCAGCAGTTATTCACAAAACTTTATTAAATAAATAATTTTAATATAATATAATAATTTTCAACTAATTTATCTTCAAGACATTTTCTGTTTTGTGCAAGGTGCTTTCTTTTAATGTTTTGAGGTGGCTTAGACTTGTATCTGACATAAACATGTGTTTATAGGTGAACATTTCCATTTCACTCAGAAAGTATGAGAAAGCAGTTTCTAGATAAGTAATACAAATAATTAAATAATCAGTCCCTTAAAAGCAACAGCAGTAATGAAAGTATTTCACTAAGAGTTGTGTAACTAGAGGAGACTAGAGATGGGTAGTACTCGTATGATTCGTATCATTGGTACGAATCCTTGGAGTGATTCGAATGGTACGAATCCTGCAAAAGAAAAAGATTCGTATATTTCGTATCGTCGTTGTAACCGTATCCGCTTGTACAATCGAGTCAGCTCAACTCTGACTCTTAAAACGAAATACGAATGTAACCGCCGCACCGATACGATTGATACAAATACGGAATTCCGGTACCGGTGTTATATTGCGATTCGATGCGATGTGGGATGATAATTGTTACTGACAGAATTACCAATACCAATCCGGGCGTACGTACGAATACTAAACTTTGGTACCGGTATTTTGTGAGACACTTAGAAACATTTTTTCAACTAATTCCAATTCATTTAAATGCATTATTATGCTTTATACTGTACACAATAATAACATATATATTAATATATTATTATTATTAGAATTTTAAACATTATAAATGAAATAGGCATTTAAAGATAAAAACGAAACAAATGCAATGACTATAATATGATTGTGTACTAGGAAATAAAATTAAACTAAATCTGATATACTAGCGTTACAAAATAAAATAATTACAGGTAGCAATATAGCAACAATAATAATACTAACAAACAAAATAAAATAACAAAAATATAATACTTAAATGATATATATAGTTAACTAGATTGCATGAACCGGGCTGATACAGAGACCAGACCCGATACTGGATATTGACTGAATACTGTGGTGTGGGTACGAATAGTACGAAAAGCCTGCAACCAGTGGCCAGCGGTAGTGATACGAAATATACGAATCTCACGGTACGAATCTTTTCCTGATACCGATTCGTTTGGTGCGAATCATTAAAAAGAGTCGAATCGCCCATCTCTAGAGGAGACAAGCTGCATAAGCGTAATGTATAAGCAGCAAACGGCGTGGGTGTTCTCGTCCTTCTCACACAGTTTGTTCTCTCTTTGTCGCACAGTAGATGTCGGTTGTGTTGTTTTGAAAAACAGAGTGAGAGGTACGAGGTGTGCAACAAGGACGAAAACGAAAACACCCGCATTGTGTGGCAAATCAACAGCTTGTCTCCTCTAATCATAGAACTCTTTGAAATTTAATGTGCTCAATAATACTAGATAAAATTCTTATTGAATTTGTTATGTAAGGCAATTTTGTTTATGGAAATATTTGTTTCAAACAAGCGAGACATAATTATATTCTTCGATGACAAGACAGATTACGAAATATAGTGGTACAAAATTAAATCTTACTAATCAACTTTTTGGAAACTCCATTTTTAACCATTTGGATGCAGTGAACATCTTTTCTGGCGAAATTCCCAATTGCCAAAATGCCAGTACTTAATAAATCAGAGTCATCAGAATCTAACCAAGTTGTCATATTTACGTAAACTTTCCCTGTGCCATCACTATACAACATGTACATACAATCATCTAAAATATATTTCACAATCATATCTAGAATAAGAAAAGTTAAAGAAGACTCACTAACCTCCTGTCAATATAATCACAATGAGATCACAAGCCATTTTTAAAACAGATCTACTTTCTTCGTCATTTACTTGGTGTCTGTACTTTTCTATTAATTCAAATAATAGTTCACAAACACCCTCATTAGCCAGTAAAGTTTTTATTTCATCTAAAATATGATCGTTTAAGATATAATAAAAACATATCTGAGAAATTCAAACCTTTTTCTGACTGACCATGAAAAATTTCCAAACATATAACAGAAATTTCAGGGTTTGTAGATATTTTAAATATGTCTATTACATGTCGACACAAACTTTCGGTAAATATAATGTTCTGCTCATCAAAATAATCAGAGAGACTGTTGAGAATTGATAAAAGAAACGTTAACAACATCTGATTCTCTTCAAATGGTTTATAATACTTAGTTAACAACTTCTCCACGAGTGGAACAATTTTATTTTTAAGAGCTGTTCGTGGAAGTCCATCGTGTAAACTGAATAAATTTACTAGCAGACCAGAGGTTTTAATTGTTAAAGACTTATCTTCTCTATCTGAATCTCTTTTAAGAATATCCAGAACACTGTTTATACCAACCTTGTTAATTATATTACAAGCTTCCTCGTTTTCATAACAGATATTACCCAAAGCCCTTATTGTGTTAAATGTCACATCAACATTGGAATTTTCCAATAAAAGTAATAAAGTATTTATTATTTCTTCATTTGTCATTATTTTTCTGTTGGATTCTAATTTCGCCCATTCCGCTATAACTTCTGTCGACAATTTAATGATATCCGTTTTATTAAATTTTAACAAATTTTTCAACACATCGCTATTACTTAATTCGATGTCTGTACCCTGAGCTAGTATGATCTTTAAATTATCAATTATATGTTGTTCATTCAAAGTTTCTGTTGCTTTGGTTAATTTGATTAATAAATTCGACATTTTTGTATTCTAGTTCTATACTGACGCTGCTGAGAAATTGTTTGGTTTTCTTCAAACTTAACCTTAAAAACGACATTTGACATAAGATTGCTTACAAATGAAGTTAGCTGACTTTATCTTTCAGGAGGACTTTTCAATTGTATGTATTAGTTTCTAATGTTTCTATTCCGCTATGGTTGGCGAGGTGAAAATAACATAATTTTTTTTTTTAATATATATATGGAACCCTTGTATAATACTATTTATTAAATGGTATTTTCTTTGAAAATATCACATAAATACAACTACATTAAAAAATATAAGTATTTTTATATATTTCTCCATACGTGACACTCACAGAAATGGGGGTCAGAGAGATTCTCTCTGTGGGGGTCCAATTTTATACCATTGGCCGCGAGCGGCGCTACTAGAAACCTTGCACCTTGCAGTTTGCACAAGCCCATTGTGTTAAGGTCGTTAAGGATGACGTAATATTTATTTATGTTTATTTCGTTATGTTGTGTTCTTGGCGTTGATTTGTAATATTTAGATTTGGGTCACTATTCTCTAGCTCGTTTCTTGGTTTATGATTCCCAGCAATTCCCAGTCTCTTGGTACTATATTTATGTTGTGTTTTTCTTCATCTATTAATATTTAATATCAGTGCATCGTCAAAGAAATGGATACAAGACAAATTCCATTTAATATATTCAAGATAATATTATGTGGGTTTGGATTGATTACTACCTTTTACACAGTGGTGGAATTTACGTACTTTTTATCCGTCCCCAATCTTAGCCTGAAGTCAACAACATCCAAAGGTATAACAATAGAATTTTATAATTTGTAATAGGTATCCCTAATATATAAATTTTTTATTTCAGACCCTTGGCTAAATGCCTCCTGGGCGTTATTAGTTAATATGACTTTATTAAGTCTATTTGTTTTACAACATTCTTTATTAGCTTCAACTAGAGTTAAAGATGCATTTTCTAATTATGGGTTTCAAGTAATTTATCGCAGTTTGTATGTAATAACAACAGCGGGTGTTTTACTGGTAAGACGTTTTTATTATAATTTTCATAGAATATTATGCAAATTTTTTATAGTTTCTAATGCAACACTGGAAGTATACACCAGATGTAATTTTATGGGAATATAATATGAACTACAGGCCCGTATTATGGTTATATTCCAGTATTCATGTTGTGGCTTGGATCACTATTTATGTCGGAAATATTTGTACTGATGTAACCGAACTTTTGGGAATCAAACAGGTATGAATACTTTAGGCCCACACTTGAGATCGGAGGAGTTATAAAGAGAGTATTTACTTTAATTTAATTTCATATACTATATAAGTGTGTATGTATTTTGTTGCAGATATATTACAGTATTGTAAACTTACCAGACCCATACTATAGAAAATCTTCACAGTTACAAAGGCTTACTGCCCATATGAGACACCCAAGTTTTCTTGCGTTTGTTCTTATTTTTTGGTTGTATCCAGTTATGAGGTAGGTATAAAACAAATTACCACTGTACTGCTCTGAGTATGATAAATTATTAAGGTTTTAACAAACATGTATCAATAAGTAGTCACTTAGACCTGATTTATTTATTTATTTTTTTAATTCAATTTTAGGCTAATCAAATTAAGTCGGACAGAAATTTTTAATGTTTGATATGATTTAATTAAAAATGCGTATCAGAAATAATAATAAAAGAGATTTACGCCGTGTCTACACTCCTGTCAAACGGGAGCCGATTGTGCTCTCATCAGGTAGGTAACGTCATTCTTAATGCGACATCGTGTGGCGGTTCCGTTACTCCTCTTAGTTTATAAAATTATAATTAATCTTTACTTCAATCAGCTGTTTGAGCGGAAACTGTTGGTGTTTGGTAGAATATAAGCAATATTGAACAGCGGAGCAATGTCTTGTTTGCAAAATTTTGAAGTAGGTCAAGGTCAACGTTTACCCCCTGACAAGACCGCAAGTCGAAATATTGGCATTATTTTGTGGAAAAGAGGCAGGAGAACACCCCGCACCCCCTCTCTTTGCCTGCGGCGCTGATACTGCCTACGGTGCTGATAATTATTAAGTAACAATCAGATAACAAAATAAAAAACAACCTAACCTAACCCAAAGAAATCACATGAAAGAATGAAATTATTATATAGGAGAAAGAAGGGAAAACATTATTTTGCCGTCAAATCAAACCTGAATTTGTGAAAAATACATTAATCCTTACAAAATAAAAAAAAAAGTTCAATGGGTCTAGGAGTTGAATCCGGGACCTCTCGCATCCTAAGTGACAATGTTATGCATGTGCCAACCATCCAGCTAACAATCACCGCTATACTACAGAATAAATAGTCTCTTCTTACATACCCCCTGACAGGAATGCAATTGGCTACCGTCAGACGGGAGTGTAGACACAGTAAAAGATTTATTGCACGATGGAATAATTCAGTTACAGGACAATTTTACAAAATCCAAATACATATCTGCAAAGAATAAAATAATTATTTTAATTTTTGGTAAATTAAAATTACAGTCATACATTTGAATTTAGATTACAACCTGTTTCCAATATTCCAATACTAAACATGCCACAATGGCCACCAATAAGTTTATACATTTCCGTCATAGAATAAATGGGAAATTTAACAAGGATGCGAGGTACAAATCTCTTTGACGGTAGGACTAAGTAGACGCAGATCCAGAGGTGGGGGGGGGGGGGGCGGTAAAAATAAACAGAGGGGAATAAAAATGCATTTGAATTATTGTATTCTAATCTGTTATTGCTTATTAACGAAACGGCTAAACCAAAACCATATAAAAGCAAACTAAGGAATTACGAGTAGTTCTATATAACAGCAATACTTCGCCCTTTACATAATATAGTAGCTCTGTATACTTATAATGAAAATATGTTTATTATTATTATACGGTGTGACCCATTTAAAATGGAAACACCTTTATAACTTTTTTCTTTTCTGTCCGACTTGAGCCAAATTTTACCAAAAGAGAACAAATTAAGATCTACTTATAGCCAAAAAGACATTCGCGTCTTACAAATGCAAAGCCACCTGCAGTACCAAAATTAATGGAAAAAATAAAGAAATCGTATTAGGCATTTTTTTATCGAAAAACAATATTAAAAAATATTGAATTTTGTTTTTGAGGTTCAAAATTTCGACAAAATTTTAAAAAAATACAAATCACTTGACAACTGCCTGGCGCTTACATTTAATTTCAAACAAAATTGTCATAGCACAAAAAATGATATTTTCGGACTCGGACATTGTTTTAAACAAAATTTCAATAGTCTTTAATATTGCTGAAATTTTGGACTCTAGGTTTTTGGACAATTCTGAACAACTTTCATTAATAACGTTTTTCAATAAAAAAAATGCCTAATATGATTTCTTTATTTTTTCCATTTTGGTACCACAGGTGGCTTTGCATTTGTAAGACGCAAATGTTTTTTTTGGCCATAAGTAGATCCTAATTTGTTCTATCTTTTGATAAAATTTGGTTCAAAGAAAAAGTTATGAAGGCGTTTCCATTTTAAATGGGCCACACTATATGTATTGCAAAAACATTCACTCTTGCTGCAAGAGTATATGTTTTTGCAAAGAATCGTATCTAGACAAACACATGGGCAAAATAGTCTACGAGATCAAACAGCAGAAGAATATTTTCATAGAGCCTCTATTAGATTCAATAATTTCTGATTTAATAGAAAAACTCCACAGATGCAGAAAAGGCAAATATTTTTTCATATAAAATTAAAGAAGTTTATACTGAGAGAGATCATCCTAACTACAACTTACAAAATTTTGAAGCAGTGAATGAATGGTATGATAGTTATTTTCATGATAATGTCTTAAATGACGATGCAGAAATAGAAGAGGAGGAATATTTTAAAATTCTAGAGAAACAAAAGAACACCGCACCAGGAATTGATAACATACCTTGGATAGTTATTAAAAAACTTGACTATAACATACACTTACATATCATTAAAATTTTCAAATATTGCCTGTCAAAAACATTATTCCCAGATGAATGGAAGATAGGGAAAATAGTGGTTATACCTAAACCCAATTCAGACCACTCAAAAACCAACAATTACAGACCAATTACCCTTCTGCCAGTGATTGGAAAACTGTTTGAAAAAATCTTAAGAAACAAAATTCTCAATGTTGTCAGAAACAAAATTCCGACACATCAATTTGGATTCAAGGAAAAATGTTCCACTTTACACCCACTCACTGTTCTCGTCTCTAACGTCCAAACAAGTAAATTGTCCAATCTAAGAACTGCAACTCTATTTCTAGACATTAAAAAAGCCTTTGACAGTGTGTGGCATAAAGGTCTCCTTTTCAAACTAAAGAAACTAGAAACACCAGACTTTCTAATACATATCATCAAAGATTTCCTACAATCCAGAAAACTAGTTGTACAAATAAACAACTGCACGTCTCAAGAATTCACAGCTAATCGGGGTGTACCGCAAGGCTCTCCAATCTCACCCCTGCTCTATAATATATACTGCTACGATATACTGTCATGCCCTTCAAATCACTCTTCATACCTGCTACAATATGCTGACGACACAGCTCTGACAGTCCATGAAAAAACGCTGTCTAAAACCATAGAAAATTTACAAGTACTTACAGACAACACTCAATCCTGGCTGAATAAATGGAGATTAGAAATTAATGCCACTAAATCACAATTAATGATTTTCAATCACACCCCGTCTAATTATTCTCCTACCATAACCCTAGCTCAACATCAAATACAACCAGTAAACAATGTCAAATACCTAGGAATCCATCTGGACCAGAAGCTCAACCTAAACCACCATACAAAATTAGTAAAACGCAGAATAACTTCAAGAGCTAAATTTTTCAGGTCTCTAACGTATAAAAACAAAGGAATTAAACTCACTGCGGCCATCAAGATATACAAATCTATATGCAGACCAATTTTAGATTATGGGCATACCCTCTATCTTAACTGTCGAAACCCAGCCCTAAAAAATATACAAGTTGGAGAAACATCCGCTCTTCGAATAATCACAAAAATTCGCCACCCCAATAATCCCTTGCATCACCCTTCCAATGAACTTCTGTACCAAAAAACCAAAATAGTCCCTATTTGTCAACGACTACTGAAGCTCTCCACCAATTTCACTAGTAAAGATCATAACCTGGAAATAATGGCACCTTTATTAATCCCAAGAGACAACGTCCATTCAAGACACAAATTTCCTGAAAGAACTATACAAGAAATTTTAACCTCGATCAGACCAACAAACATATAGTATGCACATATGTGTGCATATAAATATGTGTATATATATATATAAAATTTTTATATTTCTTTTACATATCTTTAATATTCAAAATGACTGTATTTTTTTTTTTTTTTCTACTCCATGTGTATAATATATATATAGTAACTATTAATAATGATTCTACTCCTCTGTTAACTTTGAAATTCAACTTTATATTTTGTAAAACACAGGCTGAAGGACTTCGGTCGATGGCCTTTTGGTTATTTATTTATTTTTTAACCAATAAAAAACTTTTATTATTATTAGAAAAACTCTCTCCAGATGGTGACTCTATTTCAGTTAAAAAAATTTGTGCCGAGAACATCGTACAGGAAAACGGACTTATTGGCTGTGAAAACATATAGCCAACTTTTAATTAATTCAGTGCTAACGACAGTAGTTGCAGAATTTGAGCTGTGGCTTACTAAATGGAAATGTGTGGTAGAATATGGTATTATAATTCCCGAATCATTCCCATCTATAATTGATAATTGTGTTTCTGATTTATACCGTAGTATGAGGATTTTCTTTCCAGACGCTCGCTACACTACTTATCAGCGTCAACAGTGGAAAGATCGTTTTCTACTCTTTGCCTAAAACATGGCTTCAAGCAAATATAGGTGAGGAACACCTCATCGCTGCATAATTACTTATATATATTTTGAAAATTTATATTAAACGAGGTATCAATATATACCTTGTGTGTGGCGGCAGGCTAAGTATGTACATTCATGTAGTACGAAAGATATGACAACCTAGCAATAGCAAACTTGCCCGACGCGACAGCTCGCACCCATTGAAGTATTCCAGCTGTAGTTATTCATTCAAGAACAACATTATTGATGTTGATTGTTGATGATGTTACATCAACAGATTCTCTTTTTACTCTAATGTAAATCTGTCAGTATGGCATCCGCAAAGATGTTTTGTCTAACATAATTAAATGTGGTTTTGTTCTTGTCTTATACATCATAAACACGTTTAAATAGGTAGTGACCAGCAGTGTCTAAAGTTTTGCATCACAGAAACATCCTAATTTAGGGTACATGAAACAAAAATATAACGTTTTAATATATTGCAATTTTGTAATTTTTTTTGAATTTCTTGTTACAAAACCCAGTATTTGTAATATACAGATTTAGCTACTAAATTAATGTGTCCTGTGAATTCCAGTCTGGAGTCGAACAGTATACCGAAATCTGTTATATTTACACACTTTGATAAAGGGATGTCGTTAAAACTGTATGAATATTCAACTGGGTTATTCTTTCATGTACGAGTCATAATTTTATGTCCGTTGTTAACTTACTCACTAGGCACCAATTCTTAATGAATTTTATTTGTTCTTATAATATTTCACAATTTTCTTTGGTAGCAACTTCGCTAAATAATTTTAGATCTTCCACAAAAAGAAATTTATAGCAATTTAATGTATCAAATAAGTCATTGATAAATATTGAAAATAATAGTGGACTTAAGTCTGAGGTCCGCCACAAGTTGTGACATATATATGATAGAACCCCTAATGCATAAATATTGATATTAAACAATTCTTTTGGCTTTTTCGCCCAAAGGCATTGGCATGATTTTTTTTCTCTCAAATATGGCATTATTGAAAACATGCCGGACGATGTCATTTAAACTTTTTAAACTAGAAATATTAATAAGAATTTTCTTTTTTAGCCTGGATCGCCTATTGTTAGCGACAATATTAACCTCCTACATGTACATTGCGTGGAACACAGATGAAAGAGACTATTATTATCATAAATCCCAATACGAAAGAAAATATCATGAATTAGAACGTTTACATAGATACAGTTACTAACAAGAGGAACAGTTAAAATATTAAATTATTTTAAAAAGAATTTCTTTACTTTATACATATTTTCTTTATGTTAATTGCATGATTACAATAGTATTGCAATTAATGAACTGATGTGACTTTTTTTATGCAAATATGACGAGACCTTAATATATTCAACCAACATTATTTACTGGCGTTAACACAATATTGCAATAGAAAATGATATTATTTCTGTAAAAACAAATGTTATTTTAATTTCAAAACATTTGCCAAAAAAATCAATTTCATTGTTATTACTATACTTCCATAAATATTTGTCTTCGCTTATTGCCAGCAAATTATGTCACACATGATTTTTTAGATTTTTGTGAACATGTATGATACTTTTATGTTATATGGTAATAATTTACTGCATAAATAATGTAAATTCAATTATATTTGTAAAATCGATTACATCAGCAATTGTTCAAAAAGAAAAACCACTGCTGCCTCAATTTGTCAAAGAAAAATACTTACCGCTGGGCTGGCTTCAAGAAAAGTTGAGTTTTAATTTATACTCTGCTAGAAATATCTAGTAAATTGTGATTACACCAGCAATCTGTTTTATTGTGGCCATGGGCTTGTTCAGCATTTTTTTTTTATTTCATAAATCGAAAGTGCAAGTATAAATTAATGGATCTGCAAAAAATCAGAATCTTATTCGCACATTTAATATCTTAAAAACTTTTACAAATTTCCATCTCGCGAAAATGGGGCGTGGCCAGGCGCTACGTCACTATACGCATAGACTCGGCGATCTCAATAGACTTGATGCTCCTTATTGGTTATAATTATAAGTGTTTTCGAAGTATTGTTTGTTTTGCTTACTACTTGATAGTAGGGGGGAGTACAATTTGGTGAAATGTCAAAAAATTATAATTTTCTCTCGCTCCTGCCAGAACGAATTTTCGATTTCGACCCTGCAATTTACGATTATAATTCATCGCCGACCTTCTCCTTTCCGTAGACACATAGAACGAACTTCCACTCGACGTATTTATTTAGTTACCAGCGTTTAAAAATTCCATGTTTTTCGACTTTTCAGGTTAAATTTGAAAGGTCCCAGAAAGCCATTTTTCTTACGTCACTTGCGTATAGTGACGTCACAAATAAGCGCTCGGTTTTTGCAACTATTACTAATTTCAACTCCTTATATCTCGAGAACGGAAAAAGTTAATAATACGAAATTTTAAGTGTATAATGATAATATCAAGTACTATATGAAAAAGTATAAAAACCATATAAAAAGAATATCATGGAACAAGCCCATTGTGGGTATATTTTGCAGTTTATTGAATTGTTTTCTTATTTTTCACACTGTATCACTTCTCTAATTGTATGCCTTTTCAAATATTGGCATAATGGCATTTACTAGAGCTTTTAGAATATTTTTTTTTAAATAGCTATAATTATGTTATGGTTTGTGACAGCATTAATAAGTGTCACACATGTTATATTGGAAACTAATAAACACATCGATCTACTCTCACTTATAGAGTCGCTAAGAAATGTATCATTTGTTTATGGTACATTTTATTTCAGAGTATGTAAAATGTAATAGTTTACTTCTTTTTGTTTATATAATGAGAAAAATAAAATAAATTGTACATAAATGGTCCAATCAGCATAAAAAAACAAAGTTTATTCAAGTGTCAATTGATAAAAACGATAAATATCAGGGCAAACTTTAAAACAAAAAATTTGTGAATGATATATTGTAGGCGATTACTAAAAAGTAAAATAATATTAGGGGTATTATTAGTTATAAGCAATGGTGTTTGTTGCAATTCTTTATTGCAAATATTTGATAGAACATAAATGGCAATTAAGCATATGTTGATTACATATTTATAAGTTTTGATGGCAGCAAATATTTAATTTGAATTTTTTTTTTTAACGTAAATCATTTTTTCATGAAAAATATCAGATGTACCTGAAGGGTAGGATGTAAAGAAGAAATTGTGGAAAATGTGCCCAATTTGCATCAGCAGATCATGTTTGTTTGGACATAATATATGTACCTATGGTGATTGACTTTATATTTGAGTAAAACTAAATAAATGTGTTAGCACTTCACTGCTTATTCTTATGTTAATTCTATAACGAATTACTTATATTTTTGTTCTATTAGCGTATGTGCTCTACACACCAGTATAATAACACATGTTATTAATTACCAAAACATAGATATTTTCTGATGATCCTATATCTAGTGTAAAGTAGTAAGTAATGTTTAACTAGATTTTTTAACTTATATTGAAATGTGTTAAGAAATCTGATAAAGGTATCTATATATATATTTCAATTCCTCCATGTCAGTTTATAATAAATATATTTATTTATTGATTTTTTTTTACAGATTGTATTTACATTAAAAATGCATTTAAAATTTAGATTTGTATCTTATTTCATATCTCTATCCCAATTATCAATATCAACGTTAAAATAATACTCTGTAAAATTGTGTACTTTGGATTCAATAACGTGAGACGAATAATAGTGTGGATAAATGGCGGCTTGTGCGATATTGATGATCAGCTTAACTTAGGGTCGGTCAACAATTATGAATGTGACAAAGTAATGTAGCGTAAGGGGGTTCACAAAAATTGATATTCTCAAAAACAAACAATATTTTTTTGAGGAAGTGCATGTGGAAGTTTTTTTATAAATTCGCACAAATGGGCTATTTTTAACATAGCGACGGGGTGATTCCTTACGTCATTTGCATCAATTACAATTTTGGCAAGCAGAGGGGGGGATTCCTTGCTGCCCAGTTCTTTGCAATTAATTTTCGAAACTAGGGGTATACTACTTCAAGTTCGATATTTCCAGCCACGATTTTCCTAATCGAAATTTGCATCTTCATGTCATAGGATCCAGACCCCACCGAATCACTCTGGGCCCCTCTAAAATACCAGGCCGAGGGGGAAACAACCCGACCCCCTCTAGGCGGGCCTGCATGATTACAAACACCAAATATTCTCCACGGCAGCTGCATCAGTTTTACTGAACACTGAACAAACTTTCAGTATAGTACTTTCAACACTCTGGTAGACATATTACAAAATTGTTGGATAAACCTGTCATCGTGTACCTAACTGATTTAGTATTTTTGCCACATATACTGCAAGAAATCATAACTCAACTATCACGAAAATTTTTTCAAATTTTAATTTAACATTATCATTACATTATAACTTCAGAGCCATCTGTAATTTGTATCGTGCACTGTATAACGTAAACGTTCACTAATTTTGGACACTGTACATACATACATCCAACTGCGCCATAATGACGATTTTTACGTATCGACTTTTGATTGGTTGGTATTTTATTAAGCACTCCTTTAAACTACCCCTCCTTGGATTGCGCCAACCCCTATGTTGTTACATAACGTAGCATTAATAGCGAACGTCATGCGCGATATCTCTATTATTGATTGTGTGCGGTTGGCTTAAGGTGGCCATTCCCTAGAAAGAGACATCCGATAGGGAAATATTTATTATTTTTGCCCATAACTTTTTTTGTTAGTACGTATATTTAAAAAAATATATAAGAGTACCTAAGTTGAACTATAGCAAGACTATTACTATGAATTTTCACTCAATAATTTCAGTGGTTTGCAAAATAGCTCGATTTAAAACTACGAAATAGGAAGATTAACACAATTTTTAAATTTAAATCGAGCTATTTTGTAAACCACTAAAATTATTGAGTGAAAATTTATAGTAATAGTCTTGTTATGGTTCTACTTAGGTACTCTTATAGTTTTTTTAAATATACGTACTAAGAACAAAAAGTTATAGCTAAAAATAGTAAATATTTCCCTATCGGATGTCTCTTTCTAGGGAATGGCCACCTTAAGGAACCTGTTTTTATTATCTACACTGCAAACGAAAGCAGCTAATGATTCTCGTGTGTTTCGTCTTCTCTGCTCTGTCTGACCGTCTTCGTTAGGGGCCGCTCTATCAATAGGATGGGAATGGGATAAAAGTTATCCTATGGTCAAAGATTATAAGACAGCCGGCGGATAATCTTTTAGCAATGGCACCGTTGACCTCGACATTTAAATTGGAGTACTCGCGCAGTTGCCACAATGTGACAATCAGACGGAGAAGGTAATATTAGTGAGGCTAACAGTGAAAAATGGACAACACTGTCCTGATAGAACGACCGAACTCCGCTGACTGCCAGTAGGTCACTAACAAAACAGGTTGTTTTGTAATATATGTCTCATGAAGTATTTCTATGTTTATATATATATGTAAGGTATCTATTTGGTTAGGATAGAATTGTACATTGAAGCTTTTTTTCTATAAAATGAGAGAAAAACAGCCACACACGCAGCTGTCATCGAGGTTTATACTTGATGAAGTATTTGTCAATGAGCTAACCTATCTTTTAGTAAGCTTGGTCAAGTTCGTTTAATGCGTAACCGACAAATCCTGGAACCGTTTCCGCTGAATGTCGTGTCCCTATAAATTGGAGTACACAACTGTCTTCGTCTATTTCGTCTTCTCCGTCTGACTGTCCTATCTTGTTAGTTCTCTAATCTTTGTTATGGGTAAAGCACAAAAAGCACTGCAAAGTCTGTGCACTGCAGTGTAGCGATGGCTGATCCCAATATTTTTACGGATCAGTTCGGACCTAATCCAGTCCAGAGAAGAACCTAGTCCAAAAATCAGTTCCAGTTCCTAGTCCATGCTAACCAACTCGCGCGGTGAACGGCTGAGTGGACTGGAAGACAAAGTGGACTGGACTGAATTACAGGAGATGCAAAGGGACTCCGTAATCTCATACTGTACTAGTTCTAGACGTACACGATCGACTCGATCAGCGTCACGTAACTTATGTACTCTCCCCTATCACTCACCTACAACGAATTTCATTTGTTCCCGCCAACCCTATTTCTACTCATATTTTAGTAAATGTGCAAATTATTTACCCTGGTAGTCCAGCTGACAATGCCGAAATATACGTAATAATGTAATATGTTGTATAATATATAAGTATACCAAATCAATTATAATACATTTATAATAGATAGCAGGCTGTCCAAGATAAGTATTCGGACCTATATCCCCCGGCCTGCAGCCATTGCATTTTATAAACCACCAGTCCAGTAAATTTCTAATGTACCTATTCCATTGTGCCTTAAAACCGAGAAATGAGTTTAGTTCTGTTTTGTTCGGTTCGACCAGTCCGTACGTCTACAAAGTGTACGCGCCGCGATGCCGGATCGCTCGAATCTCAAAAAGTTCAGCCGGACTCGGAGTAGTCCCAGTACTCGGACTAATATTCGTACCTACTGTATTTATTAGTTGAGATCAGTTCCACTAGTCCAACCCACCGGACCTGTTCCAAAGTATCAGTTCCAGTTCTGGTTAGCCAACCCTACTGCAGTGAGTTGCCGATTGGCGGATAATTATCCGATTTGTGGATGATTTAATACGGTGGAGAATAATTTCTCACCCTGTTAAAGATCGGATAAAAAACGGATAATTCAATTCATTTATAAATTATGCATTTAAATTTATTGTTTTGTTAACTTTTTTGTTAGCTATAAAAAAGCTTTTATTTACTCCTATTAAATAAATTACTTATAATTTTGGCATCAAGATAAAATAAAAAAGCTCTTCTTTTTCGTAAAATAATTTGTAGGACTAGGTAATTTAATAGAATGTTTTTACTCGAATATGGTATAAAAAATATTGTAACTAGTGTAACTATTTTTCATAAGTAAAAAATGTCAAAACGAATAATATATTAAACAAAGTCGGATAATTTTATGCGATAGGTGGATTTTATCATGCTGAACCATTGACAACACTGAAGCTCAGTTTAATAATACAAAATACAAGGTGGGTCACTTCTAGTGATGGGCGATATATCGCGAACTGTGATTAAATCACTGATATTAAAAAATCACAGGTAACGACAGCTGTTATTAAAGTTGGTAGAAAAGCGTGACGTGATCACGACTTTCTATAAACAAATATATTTTTTACGATATAAATAATATCATTAGGTAGGTACGCTGTTAATGCTGTATAGATATTCATATGTATTTCTCTCGATGGCCCTGTATATCACACAATATTATAAGTATTACACATATCTACGGCTGCACAGATTACCAAAGTAGTGAATTCACTATTCACCGTCTGTCGGCACTTATTTAGGAATAGAGATCACGTCACGTTTTGAATTCACTGATATCAGAAAATCACAGTAACGATTCACGTTGTGATTGAAAAATCACGATATCGCCCAACACTAGTCACTTCCCCTACTGAGTGTAGTCCACGCGTCGATAGCAGGAGTAATAAATGGTCATGGACAAAAATGATTGAAAGTGACCCAACTGTATTATTAAACTATGCTTTAACCAGAGGAATTCTAGAATAACTTATATCTCGCATTGATAAACCGACCCTAATTCTGTAATCTCTTCTTTAGGTCACTGAACTCTAGAGTTCAGTGATTTGGGTATGCTTGGTGGATATTTCTACATTTTGCTATTGGCAGCACTGCTCTTCAGTGGGTTCGTATCATCTTCGTTGTTTCTCGTGCCGAACTCGTAGATTGAAATCGTTTACCTTTCGGTTGTTGGATGTTCGTCCATTCGTCCATTGTGAAGTTTTGCATTAGAAAGTTCCGCCATTTTGTGTGAACTCGCATTAAAGGCGAAAGTTATGGAATATTTGTGAAAATAACTAACGGATGAGTTGTGCAATTATTTAGTATTTTAATTAGTAGTGATAGAAACTATTCATAAAATTATTTAGGAAGATGACTCAGTTTTTACCTCCTAATTTATTAGCTTTATTTGCACCACGCGATCCGATTCCATATTTACCTCCTGTTGCCAAATTACCACATGACAAGAAAAACAGAGGATACCTAGGATTGGGAGCATTTTTGGATCAGTTTGAGGTAATATAATTGTGTCTGATTGATTTAAATAAAATATAAAATGGTAGTTTATTATTAGAATGCTCTATTAACAGGATCCTAAAGATACTCCTCCACCTACAAGAGTTGAAACTAGAGAAGAGAGATTAGAGAGGAGACGCAGAGAAAGAGCTGAACAAGTAGCCTACAAATTAGAACAAGAAATAGCAGTTTGGGATCCCGCTTCAGCTCCTAATATAACTGTGGACCCTTTCAAAACACTGTTTGTAGCGCGAATTGTAAGTTTTTTGTTTCTTTAGATTGATTTGCTAGTATTTAGTTAGCTACTGTTGCTTCTTCAACCCTCTTTAGGAATGCTAATGAGGGGAGATTTGACATTGCAGATAATAAAAACTACATGAAACAAAATTTAATTCAATTTTACATTTCTGCATCTTATTTTAAGTCGACAGGGAAATATATCTTGCACATCAAATCTGCTTCAAGAAACCCCCACATACTCCATATGTAAAAGCGGTTCACGTTAAATAAGCTGAAATTTAAATACCCCTATGTTGTAATTTTAATTCTGAACAAAATTCTCGGTGGCTATGACCTCCAAAAATGGGTAGCCTTTGAGGTATAGTTTGTTGAAATCAGGTATTCTCATCATTTTAGTATTCAAGAGTTTTCACTCTTGTTCTCTAAAATTAATAATTTAGGAGTAAAAAGTAAAAGGTCATTTATTTGTCGTCTATCATGATGCTCATTATAACATATCTCTTAAGTATTTAACTCATACAAAACCTTCCTAGTTTATAAAAATATGTAAAATGTCTGATGACTATCGATTAGTACTGGCTACTGCTATATGGGAAAAAACTGAATTGTAGCTATTAGTTCATGAGTTGTTTATAGCTTAGTGAATATTTTGAATGTTTCTAGTAATACTGACAGGGAACAGAGGTTCTGAAATATATATGTATATTTTGTATTGTACTTGTAAACATTAAGAGAAAGCAGTGCGGCAAGATCAGTGGGAAACAAGGGGTAATGCATTAAGTGAAGAGAGATCTTCCTAATAAGCCAATTTTAGCAAAAAATATTTTTCAACAATCCTGTAGTATATTTATGTACAACTTACATCAATTTTCAGTTAAATATCATCACTCAATTTGCAAAAAACACCTTATTGTTAATCATTTTAGTACAGTGCTGTTTTAGTAGATCGAACCACTACTATACAATTTAAGATTATGGGGGGTCGAAGAGCTGAAAACAAGTTTTTTAATTGAACGGATCTTTCTGAATACGCGACCTGGAAGGCTGTATTATATCACAATCGAAATTGGTGTTTTCGACTCATTGTAAATTACACCCACGAAATGTTAATTTCGAGCCCATATGAACAAAAGAAAATGGTCATTTTTTAACGTTTGAATTTCCAGGGTGTACCGCAGTGCAGACAAGGTACGAACTACAAACTGAATAACCAAAGTAGTCGTTGGCGCCATCTAGGTGCATAATTTAGCTCACATTGCTCACTCTTAAATTAATCTCGTTAATCAGATTTAAATCAGTGGTGGGTTTTAGGGTGTCGTATCCGTATCTAAGGAGGAGGAAACAAAAACCTCATTAGATACTACATTCACTGCAAAAAATGATCGGTTTTGACTTTTTGCTTACTCTTTATCAGTAGGTGCAGGGGATAGGAATGAACAAGGCTTACTATGTCCGGGCGATGGAAGCAGTCATGTGACCTGGTAAATTCAAATTGAAACTTCACATGATGCTTTGTTGAGACTTTTTGCTTGCAATGTGATTGGGTCCAGATGTCGATAACAATCCAAAAAAACCCCTGCCAGCATTTTCTGTCGTCTGGTTCAGCCCTAGGCCTAACTTTCGGAAATCCCAGAAAAACAGTCCTAGGGCCGAACCTGACCACAGAAGATGCTGTCACGGGTATTTTTGGATTGTTCTCGACATCTGGAAACATCACATTGCAAGCAGAAAGTCTCAACAAAGCATCGATGTAAAGTTTTAATTTGAATTTACCAGCTCACATGACCGCTTCTACCACCCGCACATAGTAAGCCCTGTTTACTCCCCTCTCCTGCACCTTCTGACAAAGAGCAAACAAAGAGTCCTCCAGACCAGTTATTTTCTGCAGCTAACGGAGTATCTCTATAAGAAGACTTGTTTGTTCATCTGTGAAAAGAACGTGAAATATCATATGTAGTTTGGGTTTGGTGTTCTGTAGGTTGCTTAGGCGTTAATGTCTTTTTATGGGTCAAAAATAATAAATGTAAGGATTCCAATGTCAGATGTGGTTAGTACTTGAATGAGTGACCTGAACACTGTGCTGCAGCCGTTATTGTCTGAGTGTGAGATAGTGGATCACGTACCTTTACACTGACCAATTATTTCACTGTTATGGGCTATAGGCACTGGTATGGGCTATCATTTTCATGTATGGAAGATATTATTCAAGATTATAGTTATACTCTGGCTAACGAATGTTAGGCGGTGCGTCATCACTCATTGAATGTATCACAGACATTGCAATCTGCTGCTGTCTTTATTGCACGCGCACTGTACATGCATCTCTCACATGCTTGGCCGCCTTGAACCATATGCTTACAAGTGACGTACCAGTGATGACGCAAAGCCTAACATTTATTAGCCAGAGTATATTTTGTTTGATCCATCAAATATCTAATAAAAAACTGATTTAAAAAAAAAATTACGTAACGGTATATATTTGTAAAACCAATGTCTTTTTTATTTCATTTATCAAAATTATAAGTAAAACGTTCGTTTGTTCTCTAATAATGAAATAAGATTAATTCACAATGTAAAATCATACCTCGTATGTAACTTGTATACCATCACAGAACAAGTGGGACGCCAAATCAGAATGGGCCTAGGGCGCAATCTAACTTAAATCAGCCTCTGTATATAATTCATCTGAAGGGTATACATGAGGTTTGTTATTGTGTATGATTTTAATTATCCATTTTAGTATGGTTTTTAGTTTAGTTTCGAATTTATTTTTAGTTTTGCTCTATCACGTCAGGATTTTGAGATATCCTAACCTAAAAGTGCAAAAAACACGGTTTTTTGACATATTTAAAGTCATGTAGCTTTGCGAATTTTCTTTTCTCGAAAAGCTATGTATGGGATCTTAAAGTACAAATCTTTCTCTTTAAAATGGCGTAGAGTCTGCTCAAACATTTTTTTTTTTTTTTCGCTGAGATATCGAATTTTTAAAATTGTTTGTTCATATCATATCTTTCCCAATACATTTAATTTGTACAGAAACCTTATGGTCATTGTTTAAATTGCAATATGTCGGCGAAAAAAAAGAGATATTTGAGCAAACTCAACGGCATTTTAAAGGGGAAGACTTGTACTTTAAGATTCCATACATGGTTTCTTGAGAAAAAAAAATCTCGAAGCTAAATAACTTCAAATATGTCTAACTTTTAGGTTAGAATATCTCAAAATCCTGACATGATAGAGCAAAACTAAAAATAGATTCGAATTCAGCGTCGAAAAATACATAAGAAACGTATGGTCTGATCCCAGATCCAGACAACTTTTCTTTTTTTGTAAACCTGTGTAATTATTTGTCGCACTGCTCCATGCTAATAAATTACATGTTCAGGGATGCTGAACTAGGTCAAAGTACAAAATTTGTTATTGTTCTACAGGGTGTCCATTAAGTAATGGTACACAGAGCAACAGCAGATTCTTTACGTAAAAATAAGGTGATTCAGCAAAACATACCTTAGTTAATACTAACCTCGATACGGGATATCAAAGTGTTTTTTTTTAATAACTTCTAAAAGAATTTACCTAAATATTTGAACAAAATTTGGTGATTGAGGATTTTTTCAGACGAGTAATTTAATTTTGCTATTATTTGTAAATGGAGCCACCTATGGCATTCTACGTGTCTTTAAAACGTCACTTATTTACCGCTTAGTGTTTCTTTATTTTTTTATAAAAATATCTAATTTTTTCTCTTTTTTTTGTGAAAATGGTATTCCCTGTAAATATCGCTACAAGTAACTGTTTTTGAGATATTTACTTTTAAAGTATGCAATTTTTTGTCCGACTTGAATTAAACTGATCTTAAAAGATAGAGGTCGCCAAGGTCTATTTAAGAGTGCAAAATCACTTTCCATCTTTAAATGCAAGGCCATCTACGATACTAAATTGTATGAAAAAAATCAGTAAATCATAGTAGTATTTTTTAATCAAAATATTTTGTTAACAAAACTTGTTTGAAATCATTAAAAAATCCCGAATACGAAGTTTAGTTAAATTCCGAAAAGATATGAACAATAACAGAAAGCGAATTGAGGCATGCATTAGGGCTGATGGAGGTTTGATAGAACATTATATTACATTTTTTTTGTTGTATTTATTATTCATTTGTGTAAATTATTTCAAAAAAATAAATTTAGAAATAATTTTTATCTAAACGTCTCATGGATTTTTTTCATCAAGGCCTCATTTATTTAGAATTTAACTAAACTGCGAATTCAGGGTTTTTAAATAATTTCGAACAAGTTTTGTTAACAAAATATTTTGATTAAAAAATGCCTACTATGATTTTTTTATTTTTTTCATACAATTTAGTATCATAGATGGCCTTGCATTTAAAGATGAAAAGTGATTTTGTGGTCTTAAATAGACAGGGTGTCTATTAATCTGGAAAACTTGAGATTGTCAGGGAATTTATTTTTAGTCAGGGAAAACCTGGAAATAACAGGAAATTTACTAAAATAAGCAATATAACCTGGAATTTTTACTTTCAAATAATTATTAGTACAAACTATTAAATTTATTAGAACTGTCTGGTAGACGTAGGTTATAAACTATATGAATAGATAGACTTCTGTAAAGACTAAAAAACAACGATGAATCTTTATATAAACAATTCAGCTCGTAATTGGGTTCTCGAAAATAAACGTTGCAGTAAAAAAAATAAAGAATTTTTACTTATTGTGTCATAGAATTTATTAAAATTTTTTTGAGGTGAATACATACTTTCATATTTGCTCGAGTGTAAGAAGTTAAGAACCTGGAATTTAGATAAAATATTACCTGGAAAAGACAGAGAAATTTAAGATTAAGATTTAGTAGACACCCTGATAGACCTTGGTGACCTCTATCTTTTAAAATCGGTTTGATTCAAATCTGACAAAAAAACACATGAATTATTACGCTGTTACACTCTTAAGGGAGACACTGTATGTGCAACAAAATTATAATGGGTGCCGAGCTCATCGTCGATATTTGGAAATGTATCCAAACGGGAGGCAGCCAGATTTGAAGATATTTCAGAATTTATACTGTAGATTGGGGGACTGGTTGCTTTTGTTTCATTGTTTTTCCGATTTATTTTGATACTGTTGAAATTATAATAATAAAAGAAAATTGATTTTAATTTTCAATTATCTGCTTCACCATCAATTATTCTGTAGATCAAACAATAATAAGATAATCTTTTTTATTTCAAATGGTGCCTTGTATAATTTAAAATTAAATATCTCGAAAACTATTACCCATAGCAGCATTTACAAGGTATACCTTTTTTACATGAAAGAGATAGAAAAGAAGTATTTTTTATTACAAAGAAAGAAACACTTCTACATATAATGGCAACATTATGAATAGATTTGAATTTCTACCCTCAAAAATCTCCTGATCACAAGATGTTCTTTAAATAATTAAATTTGGGTGTTCCATCTCAGGTGGTGATTGACAGTAACTTCTAAGTACTTCATTTTTTCTACAGATATAATTTTGATGTTCTCTTGATCTTATTGTATGTAAATCGTATTATAATTGACAAAGTCTGTAAATAACATGTGAGTGGTATAAATTGTATTTTCTGTTAATTTATAATAAGTATTTTGTATCAGAAAAAAAAATTATTTTCAAAACCTTTTCAACTTTCTGTTTCAAGCACCCCCATGATGAATCCTTGTACAAGCCTGCTGTATCAACGGCAAAATTAACTGTATCTCCCAAGCTAGATAAGTGAAACAGGCCATTAACATACAGTGTAAATAATGTAGGTCCCAAGACCGTGCCTTGTGGAACTCCATATTGTTCAAACATTTTTCCACTAAAGTCCTTTACTTTTGCATATTGATTTCTTTCAGTCGGATAACTGTTTAAGAGGCAGAAACAGATTTTTTTCAACGTATCTATCAAATTTTTGACTTATAGCGTCAAATGCTTTCACGATCAACAAACTTTTATCCATTGCGTCATATTTTTTTATGTTAAATACACTATAGCATGTTGTGTTGACAATAATAGTATAAAATTTAATTATTACAGCTACACAAAGATGCTGCATGCTGACCTGAATATTCATAATAAAAAAAATTTCTTACAATTTTTTTTTATTACAGAATTATGATACCTCTGAATCGAAGCTTAGAAGAGAATTTGAAGTATATGGACCGATTAAAAAGGTTTGTACTTAATACATTAATATATTTAATGTGAATGGCAATAAATAAAATCTATCAGTCCTTTAATTGGGTAGCCCTCAAAAATGTGAATGTAACATTCCTGCTTTCTGTAGCAGTCACATGCATGCATCCCAGGCAGTTTTCAGTATCTACCAAATTTTTACACAAATTGTAATAAACAATGTACAAATTTCTCGAGTCAATTCAACATATAGTACCGCAGCCCATTACAAAGAACCCTATCAAAGCAGCGAGCTTTATTGCAGGAAAGTTCTATAGAATATAGAAATTCTAAGACACTTTTTCATATGACAATAGTTCGGAAAATGATACGGGTGGCCGGCAAATGACTAACCGTCATTTTCCGTTGGCCGCAGCTGCACAATATCGAATGGAGTCGCATATATGCTGGATTCAAAATCAACACCATAGCAACCATTCCATGGCCTTCCCAATTACAAGGTTTGCAAAATTAAAAATTAATGTCAAATTTAAAAAAAAAAAATTATGTAAAACTTTTGTCATTATTATTCTTGGAAGATCGATTTGATCGGTTTTTCAAATGTTCAAAGCTCGATTTGAACCCTTTAGTACACGTAAAGAGTTCCATCACCTTCGCTAAAGTAACTGGAAAATCCTGGTAGCGGGCTGCCTTGCTAATATCAATGAGTTATTGACTTTGTCGAGTTGACTTGGAACTTGTAGTCTCGACGTTGGTGTGCAACTGCCTGCTTCATGTTGATGAAGGCTAATAACCTAAAACAGATACACACATGGTGTTGTGCATCTTCCCTATACATGAGTTCATTAGATTAAACATAAATGCTCTATTACAACTGGTTTATTTATCAATGAATTTTTTGATTAGTTATTGAAAACTATCTGGCAAGTGTTATTGATAGCAGGCATGATATAGGTTCTCTTTTGTTGGTTAGATAATTTCTATCGATTCCTACAAAATAGAGAAATATAATTGGCTAAGTAAGTATAGTCATTAAAGATTATTTTAGATGATAAAAAGACTGATGGTATTTATTACGATTTTCTTTAAATATGTATATATTCGCCTCTACTGTTGAGTTTGTTTATTTAGAAAAATAACTACTGCCCGCATCTTAAAACCCCATATAAGAAAATATATTTCTTATGTGTTAAAATTAGATGCTAGATAATAATTGTGAATTTCCAATGTAAATGATTATATTGACATTATCATTTACTATTTCACTCCACATACAACTTTTTATTGATACTATTTATTTATTGTTGATGTCGCATCATTCCATACTACTCATTTCAACCTTGCGATGACCAGACGTAATATACAGGGTGAGCCACTAATGCATGTACGGTCGATATCTTCTCAACCGTTTGAAATTGGAAAAATAATTTCATATAAAAATTGTAGGAGATGAAAAGCGGCATATTTTAAAATCATTTTTAAATCTAAATGGGTATTTCCCATAATTGTGGCAAACTAATGCTTAATTTTTTTTTAAATGGAACACCCACACTTTTTAATAAATTTATGTTACTCTAATTCTCTCTCCAGATATTATTTTTAGACTTACACTACCGCGTTACCACATTATTCCACTTTTTCCCCAAGAAGAAATGCTGGGTGTTCCCTTGTTTGTTCCATTTAAAAAATCCAAGTATTAGCTTGCCACCACTATGTGTAAAACCCTGTAGATTTAAGAATATGGCACTCTCGATCTACAATTTTTATCTGATGTTTTTTCAAATTTCAAATGGTTATAATAATAATAATAATAATAATAATGTTTATTCATCATTGAAGCATTACAGTTGTTACATTGTAACACTTATCAGACTAGTCAAGTTATGCACATTCATCCTTACATACCAGCAACAACAGTCATTCACCTACACTTACAACATCACTAATATATATTTAAAATAGCCTCTTTTTATATAAAATAATACAATACAATTAAAAGTTATGTATAAAACCATATGAAACAATAAAACATATAAATCATATAATACACAAGATGGTGGATATGTTAGAAACACTAGAATTAAATTAATTATGAGGATTTAGGAATTCTTCCATTGAATAGAAAGCATTATCCAGCAAATATTTAAACAATGTGCATTTAAACTTGTTAAAATTTTCAATAATACCAAACATGCCCACAAAGTGATTGTAACAGATGATACCCCGGTATACATGAGAATCTTGTCCTAGTCTCAAACGAGAAAAGGGTAAGCGCAAGTTGTGTTTTTGCCTGGTGTTATAATTATGAAACGTATCATTCCTGACATGGTTCCATTCTTTTTTTTTAACGCTTAATATTATAAGGTATATATATAAACATGGTAAGGTTAGAATCTCCAAATTCATAAATATTTCTTTACATGAGGTTCGCGGGTGTGCTTTTACCATGCATCTGAGTATCTTCTTTTGAGCGACAAATGCTTTCTCACTATGTGATGAGTTTCCCCAAAATAGAAGACCATAGCTCAAAATGGAATATACTAGACCGTGATAGGCCAATCTTAGTACCTTGAGAGACACCGTTTCTCGCAGCTGTCTAATTACAAAACACACACTGCACAATCTACTCACAACATATTCGATGTGTTTTTCCCATGTTAATTTTTGGTCAACAATAATACCAAGAAACTTGATACTATCGACTTGTTCAATAGATTTATGGTTAATTTTTATGAGTGGATTAACATCGTATTTAATATTTTTTTGTTGAAATAACATAAAGAATGTTTTCTTTTCATTTACAGATAATCCATTATTTATACACCAACGATAGAATTCATTTGAGCAAATATTAGATGTAATTATAGACTTTTGCAGTGTATCCTCTGCAATTAGTTGATTGGTGTCATCAGCATAAATAATGGTCTTTTTAGGATTGCTACATGAGTATTCTATGTCACTCATAAAAATTATAAAAAATAACGGTCCGAGAATTGATCCCTGGGGTACTCCTGTTAATATTGTTTTTGGCTGTGATTGATTATTTTCAACTGTTACTATTTGAGACCTGTTCTGCAAATAAGAGGCTGCCCAGTCATTAGTAATACCTCTAACTCCAATGCGGTAAAGTTTATCCAAAAGTAATTCGTGATCTATTGTATCAAATGCTCTACTGAGATCGAAATATAAAGCAATTGAGTATTCTTTATTATTTAAATATTCATAGATATTTTCGCTCAGTTCTTTAACGGCAGTTTCAGTAGATTTTTTATGCCTAAAGCCATGCTGACAGTTGGGTAAAAGATTGTTTTGTTCTAGAAAACTATTTAATCTATTGTTGAAGGCACAATCTATGACTTTTGCAAATTGTGATTGTAAACAAATATTTCTGTAATTACTTACGTCATTCGCCAATCCTTTATTTTTAAATATTGGTATCGATTTAGATATCTTTAAAGCATCGGGGTATTTACCATTACCGAAGCTAATGTTTATTATGTAAGACAGTGGAGCACATATCAAATCACTGACCATTCTTAAGGATAATCCATGAATGCCATCGATACCAGCGGCAGGTTTTTTTGTGGTTTTATCGATAATTTCCCTTACCTCGTTAGGGGCAGATGGGTTTAGAAAAAAAGTTATATCTACAAAAGGTGTTAATTTTAGCTCGTCCTTATTTGGTTTAACGGTTTCTACATTCATAAAAAATTCTATAAAGTGCTCACATATCTTAACATTATCCGAAATAGTTATGTTATCAACTTTTAATTCTATTGATGCTCTATTCCCTAAAGTGTTCTTTTCATTTATTATTTTCCAGCTCTCTTTGCTGATATTGGTGGCATTGGCTATCCTATTGTTGTTGTAATTTGACTTGCTCCTGTTTACCATATTTTTATATAGGGTTTTGAGTTGACTCAATCTTTCTGTCACAATGTTGTTGTTGTGAGATTTCTCTATTTTGGTCATGTTACATACACTTTGGTGTAGTTCTTTTATCTCATCATTAAACCATGGTTTTCTATTTTTTTTAGTTCTGACTTTTCTAAGCGGGAACGCATTACAGAAATGAAATTTAAAGGTGGAGTAGAATGAATTAAAGGCACTGTCTATATCATTGCATTGATAAGTATCTAGCCAATTCTCAGATGCTATTAGATTTCTGAATGTCATCAAGTTATCATCTGTATAATCACGTTTGTAAAAATATATGTCTTTTCCTACTCTATTTTTTGTCAAGTCGAAGGTGCATAGTTGAAATGTGTGATCTGACATGTGCGTATCCTCAACATGGACTTTATCTGCTACAATATTTGAAAACATTACATCTATACCAGTTTTTGATGTCTTAGTAATCCGTGTAGGTTCGCTTATGTGATTTTTCATCCCAAATTCATTGAATAGATTCAATAGTTTTTTGAGATCCCTGGTATCAGTTAAATAATCTATGTTTGTGTCCCCACAAACAATATAAAAATAGCCATTTTTGTAGATATCATACATCAGATCACTCATTTTTTCAATAAAAATGTTTACACTACTATTGGGCGATCGATATATTGTCACTATAAATAACTTAGTACTATATTTTAAAATTTCATATGTCACTACAGTTACTTCGAATTGCTTCTCAACGCACTGGTTAAAATTCAATGGTTTAACATTCATTTCAGATTTTGCAAAAATGCAGACCCCTCCGTGAGTGTGATTAATACGACAAAAGCTATTTACCAGCGTATAATCAGTTAGTGTCAGATATTTGATTTCAGATGATGTAAGCCAATGTTCTGTGAAACATACGATGTCCGCTGAATGTAATTTAAGTAGCACTTCTAACTGCAATGTTTTCCCCTCGATGCCTTGAATGTTGAAATGCATGATCTGCAGTGCACCTTTCATCTTCTGCGTGGTACTTCTTGTATTGGAAGTTATGTTTTCCTTTCTTCTGTTAGATTCTCCTATTCTGCAATCTCTAAAAAAGAACTGGGTCTCTGTTCAATTTCCCCCTTACAGACATCTCTAATTTGAAACTTTTCATAATAACGTTTAAAGTTAAATCGCTTAAAGCCAACTCCACGAGGCCAGAATTTGGGGTCGTAGAATGCATTCTTGTGTTTGAAGTCTGCAGCTACCATGAATTCCTTAAATTTACTACCCTCTAATGTTTTTAATTCCTTTACTATAAACTCCCCTTCAGTACTAGTTTTCTCTTTCAGGTATTTTACTATGTCTTCTTCAGAGACGTCATCTTTTATCTTGTTTAACCTTTTGACTGCGGCTATCCGTAAATGGAGTTACTTCACCAGTGCGGCTATATATATACGTTTCCCGCAACGCGGGAACATTTCATAGGTTATGGTAACGAAAAATGTCAAATAATCATCGAAGTTTATTTGTTTGTGAATTTCTAATATTGTTATGGTTTGTGACTAATTTGTGTTCAATTCTCAACCATTTGCTAATAAGATTCTGCCATAAAATGCGAGCGGTATGTTTGTATTTCTTAACAACAACGTTGCTACATGCTATACTGCTATATTGTCCAAGTCGTCGTCCGACGGATCCTCAATATTAAAATTTTCTATGAAAAACTCCTATCGCTGCGAGTGAAAATTTCGTCCAATTCTTTGTCGGAATAAAAACTACCACTACTAGGTGCAGGCAGAGACATTTTGTAGGATGCGGCGAGTTTTACAATAATTATTTTTAGCAGCCGCGACCTACGCTAACACGATGTAGTCGATAACACTGATTACATATTGCTCTGTGCGTTCAGATGAGCTCTCACCCCACCAAAGATATCCCCACTACATAAAACATGTGAATCCGTTTATCGCAGTTGACGACAGAAGAGCAAACATATATGTCGGTCAGTAGCAACAGTGGCATGATTTTTCAAAACATATATATCCGCCAGTAGCAGTCAAAAGGTTAAAAACATCCATACTCTTGGAGTTTCTCCTCTAAAGTTCCCTGTGTTTTCTTCGTCTTCTCCTTTTCGTGGAATATTATATTTCCTTTTACGATTGGCTTCCTTCCGTTGTTCGTTTGGCCTTTCGACTTCTTTTTCGACCATATTTTCCTTATCTGCACCCCTATCTGTATACTGGTCAATAGTACTATCGTATTTACTTTCATCATTTTTAGTGTTGATTCTCCTCGTGTCTACAATTGAGGAGGTTAAGGAGATATTGACCGACATTGACTCACCCTATATTTACTTATATACTATATTGTGTTTCTTTGAAAAATTATAATGGAAGTAACTCAGTATTTCCAATTATATGACTTTTAAACAAAAAACTTATCTGAAACTTCTAAAATTAAATCTAAATTTAAGACAAAAATTTGCTCAAAAATTGCTTTTGTTTTTCTAATTCATTGCGATCTAAAAGTGGTGTAATGTAGAACACATAGAGTCGGGTACAATTCAAACTGACGTGTGTCATGGCCGCTAAAACGTCTGAACTAAGATTTTATTTAAAGCATAAGAAATACCAGTAGTTCTCAAACAGTTCTCAGCAATGATATCGCTAAATAATTTTAAAAATATATAAAAGATACTATCATAAAATGTTAAGATTATTAATTTAGTAACTTCATAATTTTAGTGGAATTCTGATTATACAGTGTCCATAAAGTTGGCTACATATGGGAAAAAATTGTATTTTTTACATTTCTAAAAAACTCTATTGGGGGTTTGTTTATGCATGACACATGACACATGTCATGCGATCACCGGTTTGGCAGGACTGTAAAAAATAGTTGACGGTGGTACCGAAAAATGGGTCAAATTGTTAAGATATCGAAAAATTTGATGAAGGAAAAGTGCATATAGAATACAAGGACTCCGTATAGTCGCGTCATTTTAGCATGAAAAATCTGAAAACCTCAAAAAAAAGGTACAGGGTCAATTGACTTAATTCTTGTTGCAAAGAGTTCAGAAAGGCATTTAAAAAAACAGTACCTTTTATTTTTTGGCGGAAATGTTTTGGTTTCATTTCTTTTCCGATAATTGGCCAATTTAATTAAATTAATTGAAAAATTTGTTATCATACACAATATGCCATATAATTAAATGAAAATGGTTACTCGGGGGTTTCTGGGGTCGCTAATCACCAATCTGAAGTCCAATTTGGGAAATTCAAAATGGCGGACCGGAAATCGGGCCATCTTCCAGAAGAAGAATGAGAATGGATATCTTGGCCTTGAAAATCTGTACTCGGGAGTTTTCGGGGTCTCTGATTACGAATGCGAAGCCTGATTTGGTAAATTCAAAATGGCGGACCGGAAGTAGAGTCAATTTATCAGGAAAAATTCATATTTTTTCGTTCTTGGGGTGAAAATGACTACTCAGAGGTTTTTAAGGTCGCTGCTTACGGATCACAGCTCCAATTTACGAAATTCAAAATGGCGGACACGGGAGGAACAGTCAATCTCTTCGGAAAACCTCGTATTATTTATTTTTTCGGGCTGAAAGTATGAAAAATAAAAAAGTATTTCCTGAAAAATATACTACTTCCGGTCCGCCATTTTGAATTCTCCCTAACTGGACATCAGATTCGTTATCAGCGATAACGAGAATCTCCGAGTCCCCCCCCCACGTTCAGCCCAAAAAAGAAAATAATACGAGTTTTCAGGAGAAATAGAGTGTTATTCCGGTCCGACATTTTGTATTTCGTGAATTAGGCCTTTGATTCGTTATCAGAGACCTCAGAAACCCCCGAGTACTCATTTTCAGTCCAAAAGCGAAAAAGATACGAGTTTTTCTTGATAAATGAACTCTACTTCCAGTCCGCCATTTTGAATTTACCAAGTCAGACCTCAGATTCGTAATCGATCAGCAACCTCGAAAACCTCCTAGCACAGATTTTCAAGGCCAAGATATCCATTGTCATTTCTTATGGAAAATGGCCCGATTTCCGGTCCGCCATTTTGAATTCCCCAAATCGGATTTCAGATTGGTGATCAGCGACTTCAAAAACCATTTTCGTCTAATTCTATGGCATATTGTGGATGATAACAAATTTTTCAATTAATTAAATTAAATTGGCCATTAATATTGTCCAATTATTGGTCCAAAATTTAAACCAAATATTTCCGCTAAAAAATAAAATCTATTTTGAAGCAGATATGAGGAAAATAAAAAAGTGCAAATTTTACCCCTATCATTAATTACTATATGAAAAATCATAAACTCTTGTGTCTATTTCACAAATATTTGACTAGTTTCGACAAAAACTGTATGTATTTTAGTTGAATAAAGGTATTTGCATGTAAAAAAAGAAACGAACCCCCAATATAGTATTTTTTAGAAATCTCAATAATACACATTTTTCTGATATGTAGCCAACTTTACAACGGACACTGTAGGTATATAGGTTCGGGCACAAATGAAACTGATAACAAAAAATGAATTGCCCAATTCAGTCAATAACAATGAGTAATCAGAAAAAGAAATCAAAGACTAATATTGCTACAGTCCAGCAAGAGACACGGGAAGGTTTGGGCATTTCTTGCCAGGAAAGGATAGGATCGTAGTATTAGTAGGGGAAACGATGTCAGTAAAAATAAAATATTTCATATAACAAAACAAAATCTGAAATCTCTATGAGAATAACGAAAATAAATTATTTTTCTTTTAGCGGTAATAAATAAAAATTCTAGTTGACAAAATAAAAAAAGACACGTTTTTGGGGAAAATATAGTTTCAACAAAACTCGAGGCGCAGTTTAATAAAATAAAAATTATAGAATGAAAATTATTAACTTTAATAGAGCTTAAATAAAAAAAAAAAGTAGACTAGCGTTGGGGATCGATCCCGCGCCAACCCCTTTTATATTTATTGCATCGAGCATCTTACCGATTGGGCTAGGCTAGCTACTTTGTTCTGCTTTAAGATGTGTAATATGTACGTAATAGAAAATTGTAAGACTTAATTATTTGATATTGTTCGTTTAACGGATGAATATCCACTATTTACCACTAAAAATAACTTAAATATTTCATATAAAGACGTTTTTCATATTTAGAGTGGTGTTAGTTCACGGAAATAAATAATATTCGTCGTCAAATCACACAGTTTGAGAATCGCTGAGCTTATGACTATGTTTCTCACTCCTCAGTGTGCATTTCATATTTCCGTCTCAAAAGAAGTGGGAAAGAATCTTGGTAGTCATACATTGACAATGTCTTTAGGCTATGGCTTTAAGTTTGTGTGCAAGAGATAGTGAAAACGTATTTGTAATATTACTTCATACAACGGTCTTTTTAAATTTTACCCGACTATAGAAATGCTCATCTAGTCTACATTCCTTTTAGTGAAAGTACTACATTTTCATCCAGGTAAAGTTAGTAAGAATACGTAATGGACGTGTCATTGTAAAAATTAGTGGTGGTGTCCCGCAAAATTATGGTTAGCTCTAATGTTCATCAAGGATCGTATTCTATTTTTGTTATTGTTATTTGGGAAAGATATAGTACGAAATTTTAAACTTGGTAATTTTTTACTTTATGCTAGTGTCACACTGAGAAAAACTTTCCAAGTAAACAGTGATTCTGACACGATTTTCATGAAGCCAAATGTCTACTTTGTTTTCTAATAATGTTATAAGTAAAAGAGAAATTCTGACACGAGGCAAATAGTTCCTAATAATTAGGTAAATAGTGTCATAGAACGAACACTTGTGTTATTGATTTACTTGTCAATAATCCTCTATCCTTTTACCACGGACATCGATCTTTTTGTGGCAATTAAAGGAGTGCATTTGACTTTTTTTGCTCGTACCAAGTATATAAACATTTTCTGTTAGTAGGCAATTTACTAACATTTAACATTCAGTCATTTAAATTGACTGTCAATTACTAATGGAAACTAGTAGTTTTCTTTGTGAGAACTAACCAAACTAATGATGATAAATACACAGCTCATTAAAGATAGATACATACTTTCTTAAGTATAAATACACTACTTTATTATAAGTACAGCGGTTTATTAATGAGAAGTAGACGGTTTAATTATTGTTAGCAATTTGTGTCAGGATTCCTATTTTACTTATAGCCAAGAGGTCCCATTTACAGATGACAGTAGCTAATAAAAAATTTTCTCAGTGCAACTTCTATGCTGCAATATTACTCCTGCTAAAAAATTATTCTCCTATAGAAAGGATTGAAAAAACATTTTCTCTCCATCAAAGTAAGAGTTTTATTATAATTATTTATTCTTTTTCAGATTGTTCTGATTCATAATAGTGTGAATGGAAAACCAAGGGGGTATGCTTTTATTGAATATGAACATGAACGTGACATGCACTGTAAGTAGTAACAATACTTAAAGCTCATATGTTTCAACTGTACCACTTTAAAAAACAATAATAATTGGTATTATCTTTTTGAATACTTTTGTGTATAAACCTTGATTAGAAGAAGAAATCCTATTTTCATCATCACAAGTTATTTTCTAAATACTAAATTATATTAAATTCAGTTTACCAAATTCTATCAGGAAAATAAACTTTAAATATAATGGAATGTACCTGTAAAACATATTATTAATAATTCTGTAGTAATTTGATATTTTCCGAATTTGTATAAAATTCGTACAGTTCTTCTATAATAATCAAAAAAGTGAGCCAACAAACAAGAATCTTGGAAAACTGCCAGCAATTACTTAGGTTTTTGTTTATATATTTTACTGTTTGGGTTTATTTACACAAAAGGTTTTCGAAAATAATCTGGTCACAATTGCAAAAGAAAACTTATTTTCAGCGAACATGTAGTTTACATGATTTTTTTTGTTAAATCTCTTAGGTCATTTAAAGTGGTATATTGAATTTTGTGCTAGTTTATGTAGCCAGCAACCCTACCGATAAACATATTTGCTTAAATTGCTGAACTGAAATTAATTTTTTTCTATTTTTTATACAGTCGAGCTGCAGGCAACTAAGTAGTGCCGATTTGCCCCAAACTTCCGCTTTTTGCTGGCTATATAGGTTTGTATGTGTGGTAAGAACCCTGCATACAAATAAATATTATTGTTTGTCGGGGTTAAAATATTAATATTCATTTAAAGTAAGATTCTCAAGATTTTTTTAAATATATAGAATCAAATTTCGGTGTTTCTTTGTGTAGTTAAAAATTTGTTTCAAAATTTTTGTTATTAAATTTAAATTAGTTTTTATTTTAATCTTATTAATTGGGTATGCGCTCAGTAAGTAATTGCGCACCAGGTAAAAGATATGATTATATGGAAGCCCTCTCAGCAGAATCGGGATGCTTTAAATATTCAATTACAACTTTTCTATTATGATGTTTTATTACGTAAGTAACAGGGTAGGTATATTTCATTTATACCTATTAATTCAAGCCGCAAAATGTCAGCAGTTCATTAATATCTTTGCAATTAAACTGTACTTTCGCAGTTACCATCGTTTTCTAAATCAAACATTATAATCTTGAATAAAGTTCTACTTTTTTTTAATTATTTTCGTGTAGAATGCAAGAAAGTACAGTGAATTGTTTATTTTTCCTATTTTGTTGTTTTAGAAAGATCCGCGATATTCTTTTGAAAAACTTTTCATGTTGTTATCCCATTAATTTTTTTTTTATTAACTAAATGAATTTTGACACAAATGTAAAAACAACATGTAAAGTTCAAAACAATTTTTTTTTCTAGTTGCTTTACTTTGATAGCCAAATTAATTTTACAGCTGCGTACAAACATGCAGATGGCAAGAAAATAGATGGAAGACGGGTATTAGTAGATGTAGAAAGGGCTAGGACTGTTAAAGGATGGTTACCTAGGAGATTGGGTAAGTAATATAAACTTCCTTTTGGGTAATATATATATTAATATACTTATTAACTTTGAACACTCACTTTGATCGTATTCGACATTTCACAATCTATTCGGTGTACTGATTAGATGTTATGTATTTTTTACAGCATACCCTGAGTTGTTCACATGCTTACTGAAACTAAGTTTGTGTGTCTGTAATCTCAGGGGAAATTATATTTACCTTGTTTCAAATATTGTTTTATTTATTTTAAAAATATTTAAACGTCATGAAATAGGGTAACAAAAATTTTTAGAAAATGTTTCTATTACTCTTGTTCTCTACCGAAAACTGTCACAATTCAAAAAAACGTGACCTAATGACCAACAAAGCGGACTATTTGGAACATTTTTCAATTTCGAACCTTTCAAAAGCTGTCTATGATTGTTATCAAAGGCATGACGCGTCTGACAACACTAGGCTTTTATTTCTTTTGTCCAACGTACTTCAAATTTCAATTATTAGAACTAGTTTCTCAAATCCCGGATCTATGCTTTAGTTTGATTTAATTAAAAGTTGTTGCAATTTATTTCATGGAGTATGACCAGCTGTCATCTCAGTTTTTACAAATCCTGCTTAGACTGAATAAATCATAGTTCATAGGGTATTGAGTTATTTGGTAGCTAAGAATAATCAGCAGTGAACTCTGCTAATCAATCTTTGCACATACTTATGTCTTAAATATTCCCGTGTGAATTAAAAATTGTTTATTAATCCATAGATTATGTATGTTTGTTTTCAACCATTAACACAATTTCTTTCTAAGGTGGAGGTTTGGGTGGTACTAGAAGAGGAGGGCCAGAGGTAAATATTAAACATTCAGGCCGTGAAGACAACGAACGGGAAAGAGAAAGGTATAGATTAGAGCGCGAAAGGGAGGAGAGGGGTGGTGGTGGTGGTGGTGGTAGAGAGCGTGATAGGGATCGCGGTGATAGGATTAGAGAAAGAGATGGGTTTGAGAGACGTAGATCTAGGTCCAGAGAAAGAAGAAGAAGAAGTAGGTCTCGATCGCCCAGAAGGGAAAAGAGGAGACGAAGCAAAGAAAAGGAGAGGGTTAGAGAAGAATTTGAGGATGGTTTCGAGGGTCGTCCTAGAGAAAAAGAAAGAGACAGGTATGTACTTATTATTTGTTAGAATAGAATTAGAATTTTGCGTCTAAAAAAAAAAAAGAATTGTATTTTACTCCTGAAAGAATACCAAATAATTGATGTAGCAAGATTTCTTTTAGAAATAAAGTAAATTTATTTATTATACAAGGAATAATTGTCCTTATCAATACGTCAGTATTTATAGTACGGCAGCCCGTGACCAAAATCAACTGTTGTCACCTAATGCTAATTTTGATCATCGGGTTATAGTTTATTACAATACAATTGAGACTAGCGCCCAAAAAAAACAGGAAGTTTTATGCAGTTGTATCAACATATGACACTTTGCGCTCTTGTTATTGAATTGTGACGGAAAATTACTTTTTTCGACATATCAAGTTGAAAATTGTTCGTTCATATTTTTCATACATGTTTTTTGATATAAAACATCATTTTGATTAGAGGACGGACATTAGGGAGTACCAAAATTAGCCTAAAAAAAGACGCAGAATTGAAATGCAAGTACTATGATATGCAACGATTAAAACGTCCGTTTTTATTTTTGGTCATAGAAAAACTTCAGAAATAGACGAGAATTGTCGGAATGGACATTTAGCGATGACCCGAATTTCCACCTGTTCCCAGTTTTCAGTATTTAACCCCTTATATCTTCACGCAGCACTCAAAAGTTCCATTTTCATTTTTACCTCGAACTATGCATATTTATGGACACCAAGAAACAGTAAACGGACATTAGGTGATTACTCAGATGACCCGTTATTTTTTACTTGTTGAAGGATACATTTCAACCTTTTCGCGACCCTAAAAATTTCTGTCACTCTGAACTTTTTTTATCCTTGTTCAAAGAAATCAGCATTGGCGCTGAATTTCCAATTAGGCGATAAGTCGAAAATTTTGGTTACGGGCTGCCGTACTATTAGTATTAGTGATTTATTGATGAGAAAGGATATTTCTAACTGTGTTAAGAATTTTTTTACATACATAGATTTTTATAAGGCTTTTAAAATGAAATATATCGGCTACAATTTTTCATCGACTTGAACACTTTGGTGATGGTGATATTTAGAATACTTTTATAAAACAAAAATTGTTCACTGAGTGACCTTCGCACAATCCTACTACACACAATTTAAATTTTAAAATAATTTTCTCTTGCCACAATACTACTCACCGATTAATATTATTTATAGAGGAGAACGCGATAAGGATAGGAAACGTAGACGTAGTAAGTCGAAAGACAGGGATCGTGAAGCTCGCAAACGTGAAAGAAGGGAGAGAAGAGAAAGGGAACGGGGTGAAAGAATTGAATATATTAAAACTGATGATGGTGGCGAGATTAGAATTAAGGAAGAACCTGTTGATGGTAAGTTGTATTTTATTATATAGAGAAATGATTTTTTTGCAAATCTGTTTGAGATCATATTTCATGTCTGGGCGGTTTTTCTTCATTGTATCATCCATCATATAATTTTAAATATCGTCCAGAACAAATAGTTTTGCTAGATAAATTTTCTGAGGCAACAGGGCCGGTAGTCTTGAAGTTTTGACTACGTGGTAGTATGCGTCTCGAACATTCTGATTTCTGCTATTTTCAATTTAACCTGATTTTTAAAATTATCCATATGTATTATTAACATCAACATTTTCTCTGTTAGATTATCCTGAATATCCTCAATACCCACCTGCAAACTACGATTCGAGCAAAGTTAAGTATGAAGATGAGGATGAACAGAAATTTGAACCGGATAACACCAACGGAAATCGTAATTATGATGACGAGTTTGAGGAAGGGGAAGCTTATTAATACTTCATGTATTACTTGTGCTTATTGCACAAATTTAGTGTAAATTTACAAATTCATTAATAGATCTTTTCCTAGCTCTAATTATTTCTTCATCCACCAAGGTTGATAAGAGAAAAGGGTGCAATATTAATAACCAGCATTTTGACCACCTTCTTAGTTGTGCCTTTTGGGTGCAAGTATAAAGTATACTACCGTCATAAGCAAAAACACAGTAACTCTAAAATTTTAATAAAATGAGTTAGTAACGTCTTGTGTTCATGATACATTATTCTACCGTTTAACTAAGCTGAAACAGTAAAATATTTCTAAACATGTAAATATTCCCTTTGAAAAACCCCTTAAGTTAAGATATGGCAACTTTTGCTAAGCAAGAACACAGTATCTCGCAAATCATAGGCAAAAACACAGTAACTAAAGTGCATTTGCGTGGTTCTTGCTTTGCGCTCGAAATATACTGTTTTATAACTTAGTATGCTTAGAGGTGTTTTAGAATCTTATGAGCCGCGAAATGAGCAAAAGGCAAAGTTTATTCTACGTTATAAGTATTTTTTTGAAGACACTGGCGGCTACCTTGCTGTGCACATAAACAAGAGCTCGTGATAAATTTTAAACAATAAATATAATATTTTTAAGAAGTGTAACTGAGTCGACGGGAGGGATTATGTCTCTGCGCATATGAAGGTCACAGCTCATGAGATTTTAAAACACCTCTACCACGTGCTTTCTTATTGACCATACAATATAAAATCAGTTGTCTTATGTTATAAACATAAAATAGTAATAACCATAATAATCCTATTTAAAGAAAAATACATAAAATTAATTATAAATAGTTGGCATTGAGTCGCAACGGTTTTTGCCGTTTTTCTCAGCTTCAACTTGTTCAAAGTTACTGCGTTTTTGCTTATGACGACAGTATAGGATAGTGGCAAATGTTTTTTTATATTAGTGACTTGCTGAAGAAATGACCAGATTTGGTTTCCTTGATCGTGTTTTGTACTAACATTAACATCGTTTAATTTGCCGTTTGAGAAATGCAGCAGATTTTTTTAATATATCTGAAAAGGGCAAAAAAATATACAGGTTTACTTGAATTATGGAATATAGAGTACAGGGTAGAAATTAACTGTAATGCATTATAAAGTTTATATATGAGAAAACACTCACTAAAATGGATATTTTACAAGAATTTATAGAAGTATAAGATGCTAGTGGGTAGTAAGACTGATTTAATTTATTTTTGTATTTACTTATTGTTTATATTTTAATTGAAAATGTTGTATAACCGAAACAATAAAAAATGGTGCAACTATTGTATACATTTTAGCAGATCGTGCACATGTGTCACAGCTATATTTTCATGAATTGCACACAATTTGTAACGGGAAAGAAATAATTTATTTACTAAACTTTCCGGTTCTAACCTCAGACAGCCCAAAGGCACAACTATTCAGTCAACATGCAGCAACCTCATCTCATAAAATTACCTTGTTCATCGACTTAAATTATTTGACAATTGATAATTGTTGTCGACACTTCAGGTAAGGTATCGTCATTTAAAACTTTGATATATGTTACACAATATGTACTGTCGTAAATATTTTTATTGTATTATGTAATTGAAAAATAAAATTAAGTACATTTGTCTACTATAGTTTTATTTATGAGTTTATTAATAGAATAGAATAAATTATTGGTGTCAAATATACAATGTGTTTACACAAGTCAATAGAATGGTAGTAAAAAAAAACAGTTTAAAATTATAAAATTAAAACAAACATAAAGTCATATAGTAGAAATACTTAATCGCTAAAATTACATAGAATGTATAGGACATACTTGAGTTGTAAAAGACAGTTATTAGAACAAAACATTTGACAAAAAGGAATGAGTTACTTGAATAATTTTTACTGTTACTTGGTATCTACCCTTGAATTTATATTGAGATTTGTCTTGAAAGACCACAGATAAAACATACTCTGTTATTGTTTATGCATATTACGATTAAATTTTTATCAGGTCGCTCGTTAAGAATTCATTATTACTATAAAAGGCATTTATAAGCATGTAAGTTTTTATGCTGTTTTTGAACCTTGAGTGATTTAAGAGTTTTACGTCGGGGGCATTGCGTTGTACAGTAAGATGCCATAGTATCCAGTGCCACCCCTATTTTTATTGATGCGTAAAAATTTTTAGTGAATATTATGTTCATTCCTTATGTTGTATGAATGTAAATCATTGCAAAATTAATATTTGTCTAAGTTGTTCTTAACGTACAGGAGACATTGTAAAATGTAGGTGCGTGGTACGGTAAGTATGTTTAACGTTTTAAAATATTTTCTGCAGTCGTCTGAATTTAAGTCTAGCTATTATACGTAAGGCCTTTCTGTGTACCGAGAAGACATTGGCGGATGGCGCCGAGTGGCCCCATACATATAGCATATGATATTACAGAGTGTATCAAACCATGGTATGTAAGTAAATAAATATTAGAAATTTTTTTGCACACATATGAAGTGTGTTCTTCCCATAATAATTTTGGATCTAAGTGTAGACCAAGAAATTTAGTGTATACAGGGTTTCTTACTTCATCCATATTTCGCAAACTAAAAATCATTGACTCAGAAGTTGGTATCATCAGCAAACAGAATAAACTATTCTGTCTACTGAATTTGAAAGATCGTTTATATATATGAGGAATAAAATTAAAGAAATTATAGCCTCATGTACTTCTTGAGGAGTTACTTTATTGAAACTGAAATTATGTTCTATACCTTCGTCCATGAAATCGGTATAAAGTACATTACCTGGGGGCATAGCTTTTAGAATATCATCCAGGATATTGACAAAGTAGTCATTGAAATCCTCGCAAGATATTTTCGATGTCGGGTTTTTATAATTTTGTGATGAACTAACACTTTTGTAAATACCAATATATATAAAGTCGCCAATGTAAAATGTTAATTGTTCTACTATGTCCTTAGTAATAATGAAATATTCTAAATGCGATCAAAGCATTTTTTTTTTAATGAGTTTGTATAAATACATTACGTTTGAAATTACTGCACATTTTTGCCCTTCACTTTCAAAAATTGAAATTATTTCTAACATGAAACTGCTTTTAAGAAGTATGTAATAATTATTATATTCAAATGTTTATTTATTTTATCGCTTTCGAGGATTGATTCTACAAGTTAGATTTTGTAAAATATTTTTCCCATCACTATAGCATTACAGAATACATAATTATACAAAATTTCGTGATTTTCTGTTGATTAATTTTTCCATCCCCTATAACACCCCTTTTTGAGAAATGATTTCTCTATAAGCATGAACCTATGCTGGGATCATTAGCCAGGTTTCAGATTTTTTGCCAGACTTTTGGGTCTCTTGCCCCACTGTATGCGGTGCTCTGTATAAGCATGTAACTACACAAAACGTGTATAATTTCAAAAGACGGTGTAAAATTCTAACAGCCCGAAAAGTGCCTAATTTCTTCTATTTAAACAAAATAGAGGATGAATTTCGGACATTTAGATAAAAAAGTTGCGACTTTATTGCATTTTATCAGATCATGTGTCATTAAATTTTAAAATAAATTGAATATGAGCAACATCCGAGAATCGATTTAATCTGCTGTTATGTAAGTAATCGAGTTGCCTGTTTAGTAAAAGGAACAAGTGATTGTGTAATGACTACGTTACAGTACTGAATGGGCTTGTTCCATGATATTCTTTTTATATGGTTTTTATAATTGTTCATATAGTACTCGATATTCTCATTATACACTTAAAATTTCGTATTATTAACTTTTTTCCGTTCTCGAGATATAAGGAGTTGAAATTAGTAATAGTTGCAAAAACCGGTCGCTTATTTGTGACGTCACTATACGCAAGTGACGTAAGAAAAATGGCTTTCTGGGACTTTTCAAATTTAACCTGAAAAGTCGAAAAACATGGAATTTTTAAACGCTGGTAACTATAAATAAATACGTCGAGTGGAAGTTCGTTCTATGTGTCTACGGAAAGGAGAAGGTCGGCGATGAATTCTAATCGTAAATTGCAGAGTTGAAATCGAAAATTCGTTCCGGCAGGAGCGAGAGAAAATTGTAATTTTCTGACATTTCACCAAATTGTACTCCCCTACTGTCAAGTAGTAAGCAAAACAAACAAAATACTTGAAAACACTTTATAATTATAACCAATAAGGAGCATCAAGTCTATTGAGATCGCCGAGTCTATGCGTATAGTGACGTAGATCGAGATGGAAATTTGTAATAGTTTTTAAGATACTAAACGTGCGAATAAGATTCTAATTTTTTGCAGATCCATTAATTTATACTTGCACTTTCGATTTATGAAATAAAAAAAAAATGCCGAACAAGCCCATTAAGTATAAAGCTGTAAAAATACCGTTATTTATTTTTTGGTACATTAAACCTGCTACAAATACCTGTACAATTTAAGAAAGATCGGTCGTGTCTAGGTTTCACGCGATTTATTAGAAATCTACGCGATAGAATTTTTTTTAAATCATTTTTTCTTTTTCGACCTCAGCACGTGAAAATACATGGGAAATGATGGCTTCCATCCATAAATCAAGACTATTTATTGGTAAATTTGTGTAATCATTCTTGGATATGAGCAACATTTAAATTCTAGATTAGAAAATATTACCGCCTGTTATTTCATTTCCAAAAATTACTACTAAAATAGTATAAGTAGAATTAAGTGGAAACTACTAAACATTCCAAATAATAATTTACCGAAGAAGCCTGCTAATGAAATAATTGAAATAAGAAGTAGAATTCATAGCGCGAACTACTGAACATTCCAAAGGACAATTTGTAGATGTAGTATCAGTGCAAACTACTAAACAAATCTGTATAATAATTTATAGAGGACGAAGTAGAATTCAGTGCGAACTACTAAACATTCTAAATTGCAATTTGTAGAAGAAGTAGAAGTCGGCGCGAACTAGCAATTTGTAGAAGAAGCTGATCTTATAAACGCGTTGATGAAATAAGAAGTAGAATTGAGCGCGAACTACATATCCTAACGTCAAACACTAGAGAATTAACAAAATAGGACAGTCAGACGGAGATAGTTGTTAACTCCAAATTAAAGGTACACGACATCCAGCGGAAACGGTTTCGGGATTTGTCGGGTACGCATTAAATAATTTTAACCAAGCTTAGTAAAGGACGGTTGGCTCATTGTGCTACGTCACGTGTAGACCTCGATGACGGCCGCGTGTGTGGCTATTTTTTTTCTTCATGTGACATATATTACAATAAAGCAACCTGTTTTTTTTTTAGTGACCTTGGGTACTGACAGTCAGCTGAGTTCGGTCGTTCTGTCAGGACAGTCGATCGTTCTGTCAGGAGTGTTGTCCATTTTTCACTATTGGCCTCTCTTTCTAATGTTACCTTCTCCATCTAATTGTCATTGTGGCAACTGCGCGAGAACTCCAATTTATATGTCGAGGTCATTGAGTTAGAAGGTAGGGAGGAGCTGTCACGTGGTCAAAAACGGCATAATTTCGTCATCTTGTTACTATACTTTTCCGTCAAATAGTGACAGTTTGTTTTCCATGCGATTTACTGTGATTTTTACTGATAGTTTGTTAAATTTTAGACAAACATTGAAAGGACTATATGGTGTGCTAAAAGAAGTTGCTCTTCTAGAGATGGTGATGACAAGAAGAAATTAACGGGAATAACATTTCATAGGTAGTGTAAACAACAAACAGAGCCGTATTAAAAAGAAACAGCTAATTAAATGCTTTTTTAACATACTCATCAGGTTATATATTTCGTAGAATAGAAAAAACGGTTTATTTTAGGATAACATTGCACATTTAATATATAAAGGTAAATAAATATGTCTGTTAAAACTCTTGCATTTATTGAATTGAACATTTATATACGTTATCCAGATAGACCGTCTCGTCGGGGTACAAATAAGTTCTTATTATTTTAATTAGTCCGGGTCTCATCTGACAAAACCACCATATTGTTACAACATATAGCCACGCCTACTGATGCCGTTTCTGTATAGGAAATTTGTATATGATGTCTCCCTACCTTCTAACTCAATGGTCGAGGTCGATGGCGCCATTGCTAAAAAATAAAAGGTTTTTCGCCGGCTGTCCTATCTTGTTAATTCTCTAATCTTTGGTCAATGGCTACTTCAATTCTCGCTATTGGCAGCACTGTTTCGATGTGTCGTCTCGAACGCGCCCCAAGCATCAGTGTTGCCGTTTTGTCAATAATTACTGGCATTTGCCAGGAATTAAGAGTCTTGCCAGTAAACTTGTCAGGATTGACTTAACGCCAGAAATTGACCAAGAATAACTTGTCAGGGATGTTGATTTGCAAGTAACTCCTATTGCAACCGAGGTAAAGAACTTGTATCGCAAGGAATCATATCCCTCCCCCCCCACTTCTTCGTAAGGATTAGCAACCTCCGCTCTCTGAAATTGTAATCATTGAGATATGTTACTACTACCCCCGGACCTCAATTTTCTCTTGACGGCCCTGAGAATACAATATTAAAATTTTACCAGGAAATACTAGGAATGCAATCAAGTTTCGTCAGTAATTTCGTTTTGACCTCGTGGCAACACGGCCAGGCATTCCAGAATCCAGTCCACTGTCCACTGTAGAGAATAGAGATCACAGAACATATACTCAAGAGAAGCGCAAGCCAGTGCTTTAAGAGCCACAACAAAGTTTGGCTCGCCATCTGGTAGTCGCCTGGAAGAACTAGGCAATATGCGGGAATATTGAATTAGAAATTTGTGCGGGAATATTGAATTTGAAATTTGTGCCCGATCTTATCTACGCATTACAGATACTCGACATCTTAAACTTTTCATTCTTACCAGACCTTCTGAAGAAAATTTTCTTTTTTTTATGTAAAATATTACCTTCCGCTCATTCATGAATTTAACATAAATCTCTAAAAGAAATTCTTTCTATCTGGCCTGTTAATTAATAAAAAGTCAAAGATGGCGTGTGTACCTGCGAAATATTTAGACAGGGAAAAATGATACAATGATTTGAAAACAAAAAATATATAAATATATATTTAAAAATATTTGTCTACATAAATGCAGCTCCAATTATTACACTTGTAACAATTTTAACAATTAAATAATCAACAATATAACATATAAAAATAAAATTAACAAAAAAACTGCCTAGGCAGTGGCCGGTTCACTTATAATTGGCCAACAAGACACACAAAACGAAATTTAAGGACAGGATCGAAATGTCAAAAACTCGTAAGCTAGTACTTATGTTAATCCTAGATGGCACAGTGTGTATCTTATCTTATTTTATTGGCAAGTTTCAATATTTGTCGGAATGTTGTCCGCATTGCCACATGTACAAAAATTTCTTTAGTAAGTATAAGATATAATAAATGTTACAAATTATAATTATAAATAATACCCAATTACATAAATAGTCGTAAAGGTAGGTACTATCTGGTTAGGTAAATTCTAAAATGTAGGTGTGCATAATTTATGCCATGTACAACTATATAATATCATATAGGGATATTGTTTAAATTTTACAATTAAATGGTTAACCACATTATTAATTTCGAATTAAACAGCAAGAAACTTTTATCCAAATTATGGGAACATATCAAAGTTTTAATTGTTGAAAATGGCAAAGACAATATGTATTTAAATTTGGCAACTGTGCATCATCTAATTTTTATTTTACCTAACAGTTGTAAATATGTCCTTGAACGTAGTATTTGAGAGAAGCATCTAGGTACACCAAAAGTCCGAAGCTTCGACTTTGCGCAAAACGTGATATCATTTATCTGACTATTTAATATTTATTCCTTGTTCTAGCGTTCACCGTCAGCCGAGTGGCTAGCGCGTAGATAAAACCATGGAAGAAGGTCTCGGGTTCAAAGTCCTACGCCCGCTGATTTTTTTTTTCTTTAATTTTGTAATGATTAATATATTTTTTCACTAATTCTTTTCTATGATTTTTTTACGTTAGGTTAGAGGTTTTTATTCTGCTTAAAATAATTTCATTATTTCGTGTGATTTCTTTAGGTTAGATTAGTAGGTTTTTATTCTGATATTCAATTGTTATAATAATAATTATTAGCGCCGCAAGCAGTATAATCGTCGCTGATAAAGAAACGGGGGGTGCGGGGGTCTCCCCCCGCCTTTTTTTCACAAAATAACACGAAATACTTCAATTTCAACAATTTCTCGACTTGTAGAATTTATAACACATTTACAAGGTAATGCGCATGCTCGAAGCTCGGGACTATCGGCAAAGATTAGGAAATTAACAAGATAGGACAGCCAGCGGAGTTTTCGCGCCAATAATGAAAATTGGACAACACTGTCTCCTGATAGAACGACCGAACTCAGCTGACTGTCAGTAGCCAAGGTCACTAAAAAACAGGTTGCTTAGTAATAATATGTCACACGAAGTATTTCTATGTTTATATGTAAGGTATCTATTTGGTTAGGATAAAAAATAATTTTGAAACTTTTTTCTATAAAATGAGGAAAAAACAGCCACACGCAGCTGTCATCGAGGTCTATAAGTGACGTAGCACTTGTCGATTTTGATGAGCCAACCTATCTTTTACCAAGCTTGGTCAAATTCGTTTAATGCATAACCGACAAATCCCGAAACCGCTTCCGCTTGATGTCGTGTCCCTTTAAATTGGAGTGCACAACTGTCTTCGTCTATTTCGTCTTCTCCGTCTGACTGTCCTACCTTGTTAGGTCTCTAATCTTTGCCTGACCTCTATATATAGGGTATCATTATCCTATTTTCCAAAAAAATTAACATGCTTTTGCACATATCTAAGAAAATAACATAACCAATATCCGAGTAAGTATATTGGGTTAATCATTTTTACACAATAAAAATTTGCCAAAACTGGCTGATTGAACCCGTAACTTTAGGGTTTAGGTTACACGTTGTTTCCTCTCGGTGAAGCAGTCACACAATGAAATATAAGATACTCTTTTCTGTGGAAGCATAAACGAGATAAAGTTATGGACAGTTGATTAAAACACCAATGCCATGAACCATATGCAGGGTTCGAACCTAATTTATATATTTACATTCATTGACAATTCACCTAATTTTTGACAAAAATTAACAGAATTTATTGTATATATTGTATACTTGGAATATAGTGCCATTTTAGTGCTTGAATACAGTTGCAAACTGTTGACCATTTAATAATACTTTCATTGTTTAATTTATTTAACAAATTTAAATATGTCACTTTTCATTTCATTCATAAATCAAAATCATTACCCCTTTTCATTCATAAGGCTATTGGCGCCATCTTCTAGTTACATGATGAACTTATTCTAAATATTCTTTACAATTATTCTGATGACTCATCGATTTGTGTTAAAAATCAGTTTCATACATTAAAATGTACAAAAGCAATTTTATGCAATTTTTTACACAGATAAGAGATAATGACTGTAATACGCATCAAAACGACCTAATTAAATGTACTTAAATAACTCTGATTATCTAATATAGCTACAAATGTAGCGTCTGATAATTAGGCAACTTTAAAAATTTATTCCGAATTTATCGTGCACTTAAAAAAGAAACAAACAGGTCAGTTGTCTTTGGCCGACTTCTGTTATAATACTGCCCACTTTAAAACTTCGTTTGAATTACTTATAAAAAAGTTATTTATGAAATACCAAGTGTCGATTTGACGCAATTTTAATGATTATTAGGCAACCACATATACATTTCTTGACATTTCGATCCTGACCTTAAATGTAGCGTTGCCAACGAAGTAGAGGCTCCACTTCGTTGAGCGTTGCAAGCGCAACCGCTCAAGAAAAATACCGCGACAAAAAAACGTTATTTTGGAACGACAGAAATTACATGATCCGGCTAGCTCCGCAAAAGGAACGGGAGTAGAAGCCATGTAACGTAATCTATTCAGTTCTTCAGTCGCGATAGCAATTTTGTTATTTTTCTACTGTAGGTACTTATAAATTATGAAATAGGGCTCCAAATAAAACATTAAAAACAACTACCATGTATAATTATTTTTCCGAAAAACAAAAGTTGTAAAAGTAGATATAGAAACTACTGAAAGTTGTAAAAGTCCGTTGCGTTATAGTGACAAAGCAGATCCGTTGCACGCGCAGTCGTTGCTCAGAGCGAGTGATGGTGCTCGTTGCAGGTAACCGGTTATTTTAGCATTTTGTAGCCTGTCGGTACGTTACACAAATAACGACCCATCTCTAGTAGAGATGGGCGGTGGTCCGGCTCCTTTAGTGGATTCGGTCCGTTTGGATCCGTTCCGCCTGTGGACCCGTTCAACTGGATTCGTTCGATTGGATCCACTTCAAAATTTCCTCATCGTGATGTGTGACTGTGTAATGTGATTGTGACTCACTGAATAGTTTTATTATTAATTATTGTATAATTATACTACCTCGATAAGTCATATTATAATAAAATAATTTTGCAGTAATACGAATGGGTTTGGATAAATAGTAAATAAAATCTTGAAATCACGGCGCAGGCACCTAAGTATTAAGTGTGCAAGTGGGGTTTTTACTATTTATGGAGCGACGGACAGTCAACTCAAACTTCATAAAAACTATCCAAGCAGTGTCAGTCAGAGTCCAGGGTCAGGAGTTCAGGAGCTCAGCTCAGAACAGTACCAGGACTTACATACCATAACAGATCAATGGACCGGACCGCGGACCCGGTTCGATCGACATCGTGGATTCGGTCCGACCCGTTCCACCTTCGGATTCGTTCACTTGGAACGGGTCTGCTCGGACCGCCCAACTCTAATCTCTAGGCAATGCAAACAACTTAACCTAAAAATTATAATATACTTGAGCAAATTTTAAATACACGTGTAACTTAATTATTTTTATAAAAACAGTACTTTAAGATGTCCGAAGAAGAAATGGACGTTGCATATGCAATAAATAATATTGAAAATGAGGCCGAGGTAATCGAAGAACCAGAAAGTAAAGATGTATACTTACCAGGGAAACCCTTACAAGAAGGTGAGGAATTAGTGTGTGATCAAACAGCTTATGTTATGTATCACCAAGCTCAAACCAGCGCACCTTGTCTTAGTTTTGATATCATAAGGGACAATTTAGGGGACAATCGAGACACATTTCCATTAACAGCTTACATAGTCGCTGGGTCACAGGCTTCACAAGCACATATTAATAATATAATTGTTATGAAGTTGTCTAATCTTCATAAAACTAGTAGAGAAAATGATGAAGATGATTCAGATGAAGAGGAAGACGATGATACGAAAAATCCTAAAATGACGGGAGCTCTTATAAAACACCAAGGATGTGTAAATAGAATAAGGGTAAAAAATTAATTAACTTTAAATAATTCATAATAACGATATAATTTTTAGAGTACAATTTTAAATAATAATGTTTTGGCCGCTTCATGGAGTGAACTGGGTAGAGTGAATATTTGGAACTTAACTCAACAATTACAAGTAGTAGAACATGATCAGTTACTTTCTAAATATAATAAAGAAAATAAAGCAAATTCGATAACACCTCTTTTTACATTCAGTGGACACCACAGCGAAGGATTTGCTGTGGATTGGTGTACAACGATGCCAGGGGTAAGATAATAGTATCTTCAGAATTACAAGTTAATATATAATTTTAGGTCCTTGCTACAGGAGACTGTAAGAGAGATATTCACATATGGCAGTTAACGGAAGGGTTAAATTGGAAGGTAGACCAAAGACCTCTATTAGGCCACACAGGTTCAGTTGAGGATCTTCAGTGGTCCCCAAATGAAAGACATGTTTTGGCTTCCTGTTCCGTAGATAAAAGTATAAGAATTTGGGATACCAGAGCTCATCCTAGTAAGGCTTGTATGCTTACATCTGACAATGCACACGAGAGTGACATAAATGTAATTAATTGGAATAAAAATGAACCATTCATTGTTAGTGGTAAGTAATTTTGGACTCTAATTTACTGGGGTTAAACAGGAACAACATGCTGCTCAGTGGCGTGATCTCTAGAATTTTCTTATCGTTAAACAATTTATAAATTTCAATCTTCTAACAAAAGTGCTTGTACCTATGCCAAGTGAGAATTTGTCATAATCTTTTGTTACTATGGTCTGTTTTTAAACCAGGAGGAGTAAACATGAAAGTTCCATTCAAACCATAAAAGTAACTAGAAAATACACTAAAACCTTTTTGGCGTTTTGGGCAACCAACAATACACGACTACAGTGTTTTTGTGTGTATTTTATTACATTATATAATGTATCGACCTCTATTTGACCTCTAGGTATTTTATACAGCATTTATACCATTTACGCAATATAAACGCACCAAGTAATTAGCCACTTTTACCTTCAGATTTATACAAAAAGGATTAAAAACTGATATATAATGTGCAAACGATAAAATAGAGATTATAACCAAATAATTTATAACATGAAATTAAAATTTTTACAATATGCCAAATTTACAACTATTGCCTTGTGTAAAAGTAAAACTGGCGAGGGCGTATCCAATCACAGATGTATGATTTAACTCGTTAAATTTAAAACGCTCCTCCTGGTTTAAAAACAGACTATAGTTGCCATGAACTTCATAAATTAAATTGAACGCTTACCAGGGGTGGCTCTAGCAAGTTTTTCAGGTGGTGCGGGATCTCATTGTGGCGCCCCCCCTCCTCAGAATATGCTATCGCTTATTCTTGATTAAGCTATATGTAGAGACTGAAGATGACATTCATTTTTTTACATCTTTATATCTAATAACTCGATCATGAGAGACAATATTTGATTAAAAAGGTTTATTTAAACTACTATGACATAGACAATGCTCACATCACACATACGCCAAATTTATATCATAAATTAATTTAAAGCTGAAACAAATGAAGAAAATAACTAATTAATAATTAACTAAGTATTAATTAATTTTCTAAAAAGCCTAGATTGCCACCTTTCTTGCTTTTGCACTTGCAAATTTTTTTATTAAGTCAGAATAGTTCAATTCCTGGACAATACCATTTTCTAGAGATAAAGTCGCAAGATCTGACAGTCTTTCCTGACACATGGTTGAGTGTAAATATGTTTTAATAAGTTTTAATTTACTGAAACTTCATTCTGCTTTAGCGACAGTTACAGGTATGGTTAGCAAAATTGGACGTGCTGTCCACACATTTGGGAATATTTATCCTGCCTTTTTTCTACATTAAGTGCGAATTTCGCGCTATAAGTTTTTACTTTTGAAACCTGGCGATAGTACCTTGACATGTGACTTCATTTGCTCGCCAGAAGAGTATGCTTAGGACGTCCCCATAAGTAAGCAACTGACTAAGCACCACCTTAACTTATAATTGCTAAAATAAATATGCCGACGGTCAAAAGAGGATATGAAATGCCTTTTGTCAACACTGATACTATTATTAGTTCGTCCAAAAAAAATTATAATTTTCCTCTTATTTTGGTGGGTAGGATTAAGTGGTGTTTAAGAAGCTTGGGTTTTATTTTTTGCGCAGACGATCTATCGTTGCATTTTTGGCACCCCCTATGACGGCGTCCGGTGCGGTAGCACCACCCTAGAGCCACCCCTGGTGCTTACCAAGCTATATTCTTGACACCAACAACCATCACTATTATAGGTCATCGACTTATTTAGATTGGCAGGGCTCAATAAGAGTCTCAACTGCTATAATGTTGGTTCTCTAGACACAGTTATTTGATGTCACCCCAATTCCTCTAATAACAAAAAAATAATGGACAAAGAAAGATTATTAAAACATTTATAGTAATAAGTTAGTATAAACAGTGCTCGGTGCCACAGGCAGATTTAAGTTAGGTTCCGCCTTAGGCCCATTCCAATTTGACGCTCTCTGCTTGTTTTGTGATAGTGTACAAGGATGCAGGATATAATGAAGAATATGCAAAATATACAAATAGATACTACGTTACATAAAAAATATTTTTTGAAAAAAACTTTATTAAATTATTTATGGATTAAACACTCAATTATTTAAACAAAATAACTATGCATAAGAAATAATATATTTCATAATTGGAAACGAAAGAAAAAGCTCAAACATTTATTCATACACTCACCGAAGAAAACAGAAACCAACTGATATTAATTTTTAAACAAATTAAAATTTTGGCGCCTGGGCCTCGTGGACCTAAGCCTAAATGCATCGCTGCCTATTGATGCTTTAGTTTTAATTAAATTATTTCTAAAACCATACAATCATTTGTCAGTGTCTATCATCAGCAGGGTACATATGCCAGAGTGTCAATTCCCAATTTATGAGGGGCATACTCATGTATAAGCAGGGTTGATAAAAATCATGATTAAAAAAAGAAATGAAAAATCACGATTCTTTCGCCTGTCTTTATAATGCTGGGATGATGCGAAATGACATTATTTGCTAATCTGCCGCGTAACGAGTGAGAAAGCGAGTATGAGTGATTATATTTATAGTATTTAAATATTAAATAATTTTTTAACGTGTCCTCTAATAGAAGTGGAAGGAAAAAAGATCCTATTTGGCAATATTTTATTGAAAAATCAAGTAAGCTTGATGGAAAAAGTGGTAGTAGAGCTACATGTAAAAAGTGTAAAGAAGTAATGCAAGGGCTTGTGTACCGACTGAAAGTCCAGTGAACAAAATGTGCTTCGCGTAATGTAGAAAGTGTAGAAACAAATAACGAAGGTCCCTCTACTTCAGGAACAGTCTCCAATGTAAGTATAGTGTTATTTTATTTATATTTATAACTTCTAATAAAGATGAAATAGATAAACAAATTGCTAGAGCTCTTTATGCAACAAACAGCAGTTTCATGTGTATTGAACAACCTGAAGTAAAAAAGGCAATAACGCTTTTACGACCTGGATATGTACCACCATCTCGACATGATGTGTCCAACAGAATGCTCGATGAAGTGTATAACGAGGAAAAAGTAAATGATTTAAAGATTTATCAGGAAGTTCAGTTTGTCTGTCATTGGATGAATGGTCCAACATACACAATGAACCAATAATATGTGCAACTGTAACTAAGAAAAATGGGTCTTCCTTTTTAGTAGACACAATAGACACATCTGGAAATCCATATTCATCTGTATATTTAACAAAACTTGCAACAAACTTGATTAAAACTCTAAAGACTGACTATACCTGTACAGTAAGCAGTTTTGTTACGGATAATGCTATGAGAAACCAAATTAAAGAGTCAACAGAACTAGATGTTATTACTTACGGCTGAGCTCCGCACATTTTAAACTTGTTATGTAAGGATTTGGAAATTAGTGAAATTAAGAACACATTACATTCGTTGTGAAATACTTCCGAAACAATAATTTTGCCTCTGCGACATATGCAAAACATAAAAATGAAATTGACAGCATAGTAAGACAGAAAATTTCAAACATTTATTTAAAAAGAACTGCTGAAGATTACTTATCACTACTAAAACCTATATCTGTTGCACTTGATAGGTTTCAAAGAAACGATGCAATTTTATCAGATGTTGTAGAACAATTTAAAATAATTAAGTCGCATTTTGACGAAACTGAAATTACCTTAATGCAAATGCAAATATTTAAATACCGAGACGACCAGTGTATCACCTCATACCATTTACTAGCCTTCATTCTAGACCCTACAAAAACAAAGGATAAATTAACAAAAAGCGAAAAGAATCGTGCTTTAGAAGCTGCTAATGAATTATATCCCGAAAGAAGTTTACTACCACTGATTATTAAATTTCTGGCAGAATGAATCTTTTGCTGATATTATGTTTCACGAAGAAATTCCTAAAAACACAAAACCCTTGGACTGGTGGAAATCCCAAAGAAATATTGATATTATTGACAAATTATTCCCGATTATCAAGCAATTATTTTCTGCTTCAGCTAGTTCAGCCTCGGTTGAGAGAATATTTTCAATATTTGGTTTGATTCATTCTAAGATTCGAAATCGTTAAGGGACTGAAAAAGCCAAATTAATTTTTTTGTACAAACTTTATAATAATAATTAACCTAATTTAAAATTTTTGTTTTGGAGTAAATCATGTTTTATTTTCTTTTAGAGTTGGTTCTGTTTAATTTGTTTATTTTATGTTTCTGCTTTTAAGTAAACGCTATTCCATCCTTATAGCATTCTGAGTTGTAGTAAAAGTGTCCAGCCAAGCTTCGAAATGCCGTCAACAAGTGAATCTCTTTTTTTACCCTGTTGGCATGCGGACAATTTACTACGTCTCTCATTAATCTGTGTACCTCCTTTCATTTTAATGCAGCTGTACGACGAAGATAGAGACGACAACACTGTGGAATATTTGGAAGAAGTGCCTTTCCACCATTGTTTCTTCAGTGACTGAACACCTGCATGTTTAACTTGAAACGCTGTAAAATCCGTTAGAGTTACGAAGAAAATGGACGTAAACAATTTTATAGAAGATTGTATTCTATAAAAATGTCAGCGGTAGTATATATCTATCTTAAATACTTTTGGCAAGAAGATGGTTGATAGTCGCGCACTGGACAACTGTAAATTTTGTATTCAACTTTCAATCACTCTCACGCCTAAAGTATTGAAGATAGACATATGCCATCACTGACTTTTTTATAGAAAATTTAATTCCCCATAAAATTGTATATGTCCATTTTTTTCATAACTCTAACGGTATTGGCAGCATTTCGAGTCAAAGTTCCGGCGTTCAATTTTACTCGTGTTTTTTTTTTTTGCACAATGGCTGGCAATTTAGAGAATAATATTAATAATGTACTATTTTTTTGCAAGCAAGTGTACATGTCTATTGTTCAATAATACAAATACAAATACAAAATTTACTAATCTTTTCGGCCCCTGGAAACAGTGGATAAGACAGGTCAACAATACAAAAGTATAAAAAAATATAAAATAGATAAAATTAAGTATAAACCTATTTTAAAACACATTTACATTTCTACATTAGACTAAAATTTTAAGACTCGTGACATTTAAAAACTAGGTAAGAGCTGGATAAGTATGCGGTATAGTTAATTTATTACAGAGTTTCTAAGTTGTTTAAAAATAAGAATAAGAACTTTATTTTCCCATTTGGATCTAGTATAAGATATTGGATGTGACAAAATATACAATTATAATAACTATAAACTACAACTAAGAATAAGGCACAAACTAACATATAGTAAAAATATCACACACTAATACACTTAAGACTAACAAATATAAAAATAAAGGAAGTCTTATTCTTATTCTTTAATGCCTCTGTGAACTCATTAATGGTATAGAAACAATTTTCGAGTAAAAATCTTTTCAGTTTTTTTTTTTAATTGAAGAGATGTTAATTGTTTCATACAAGTTGGAAGTAAATTATATAATTTAGGACCTGAATATATAGGTGATGTTTTGAATGGTAGTGTTTTATGGTTTGAAAATTATTTTTGCCTTTGGTATCAAACTGATGTATTTGAGAATGGGTTTGAAGGAGATCTTTGTTGTCATGTATGTTAGTTAAAATTTTTAAAAGGTAGGTACTAATTAGTGTTAAAATTTTGTGTTCACGAAAAATATCTCTGCAGGATGTTTAATAGTTTAAATTGAAAATTAATCTAAGGATAAATTTTTGTTTTATAAATATTCTGTTTGCCTTTGTAGATAGTCCCCAGACAACGATGTTATAGGCCATTATAGAATGAAATTTAGTGTAATACACTGTTGTAAACGATTTTGTATCTAATTTATTTTTTAGAGATTTAATTAGAAAATGTATTTTGTTTAGTCTCTTAGCTGTGTAATTGATGTGGTCATGCCAGGAAAATTGCGCATCATTCATTGTGCCTAAAAATTTTGTTGAGTTAACAGTGCTTAGATGTTCGCTGTGAAAATAAGTAGAAGTTTTGTACATGTCTGATTTTACATTGCCTTGTTTTACATAGAAGCATCTATTGGTGAGGTAAGAGATCAAAAGTTGGTTGATTGATGTTTCCTTGTAAACCCAGGCTTAGAAGTTTTTCGGACACAAATTCGATGTTAAGCGTGCCAAAGGCTCGGGTTAGGTCAAAGAAAATGCCAACGACAATTTCAAAATTGAATCCGGGACGTCTATAGCAAGGAATAAATAGGTTGACAAGGAGGTACAATAACCAACCATCACTAATGCGCATGTGGGATTATTTGTTTCCGCTTGGGGTGTAGACACTAGTGTCCGTGGAATAAACCATATGTCGTGGTTGCATGCAGTGGTGTATTCGACATTTACAACAACTCGATCTTATTAACTTTTGTTATTGTGGCATCATGAATGAGTAATTTTGGTGTCCTAAGTGTATTTGTGGATATTCCAAGAAGTTTTAGCATCATCATGTTGACAAGGTGTATGATTTTTGCACATGTAAATACAAAGTAAAAACATTTGTTCTAAATGTATCTGAGTCTGCCCTTCCCACCATGTATAATTTGTTATAATCTATACATAAAAAATCACCTTGACTCAGAAATTGTGACAACTGTCGTTACCTCACTCGTGATAGAAATAATATGCAGATACGACAGCAAAAATTAACATAACAAGAAGAAACAATTTTTTTTACTTTTTAACTCTAAAAATGAGTTATTATTTGTTTGCTTATAATTATATTGAAACATATTTATAGGATTTTGCAAACAGCAGAAAAAATAACTATCTATAACTTAGTTATAGATAGTTATTTTTTCTGCTGTTTGCAAAATCCTATAAAGAATATGTTTCAATACTTTTTAACTCTCTTCCAAAAAATGCCAAAAGATGCACTGCACTATTGAGAACATTTAATAAACAGCTGAAAATCCATGTTATAGCCAAGGCTTACTGTAGCACCAGTAGCACCACCAAATTTTTAATATTATTTGTTATAGTTTATACGATCTCAGTTGGGACAGCATAAAAACGAAAACTCGGATATTCACCAATTCTCGTCTACAGGCTACATGGACTTCATCTGCCTGCCACTTAGAAATGTGGGCGGATTAGATACCTAGAGCTTGATTTGTCAACTCAAGGAGATGCCGACTTTGCTCAGAGTTTTCATTTTTATGCTGTCCCAATTGAGATCATATATAGTATACCTATGTTTAGTTATTGCTACACACAAACACACACACACACACACACACACACTTTTACAGATGATAATATATTTTTACAAATATTTTTTTCTTATATTTATTGTATTGTTTGACATGTCACAAGTACCACAGTGTGTTTTATGACCAATAAAATATATCTATGCCCCACAATATAGCTTTTACCATAGAACAACTCCGCTTCTCATCTTCGGTAGGCAGAGAGCTTTATTCTCTGTTCGCAAGAGTTAGACTATTGCATCTTATGCACTCATATGTCTATACGTAATACCACTATTTTGACATACATTTTTTTTAGGTGGTGATGATGGTTTTTTACACATCTGGGATTTAAGAAAATTTCAAGATAAAACTCCTTTAGCCACTTTTAAGCATCATACAGAACCGGTTGTAACAGTAGAATGGCATCCAACAGATTCAGCCGTATTTGCATCCGGAGGTGCAGATAATCAAATTGCTTTATGGGACTTATCTGTGGAAAAAGATTCAGAAAGCAATAGTGAAGAAGTGGAAGTAAGTTTTTTTTTTTTTTATTTATTTACTTTTGTTATATGCATTTTTTAAAATGGTGCTTACAAATATGAATCACTTAAGCCAGTTTCCCAATCACTAATTAACTAATGGTTAGGATTTGGCCGATTGTTATAAAAATATGTTGAATATTATCCAGTAATTTAAAGGTTTTGGCTATTTTACATAATACAAACGAATTTTCTAATAGTTAACTTTCAGTTTCATGTTATTTAATCTAAACGGTAACCAACAGTTGTGAAACTGGCTATTAGACTTTTTTTATAAATTATATGAACATATACAGAAAAGTAGAAAAGTAAAATATGTAATATCATCTATGCCAAAAGTTGATTCGTATATCTGAGATAGTGTCCATGAATATCAAAACACTTGAACACTATACCACAGAGTTTTCACTCAATGCTATTCCCTATTTTCACAGTTTCATTTCTTGTTGTGTGACATATACCTTCCTAGAATATGCGCAGAAATCTTCCTTGCGATAGACAGGGTTGGCTTCAACTCACGAGTTACTTCAGGCAGGGGTGGAATTAAGTATTTATGCACATGAGATAGATAAATATATTTATTGGTGCTAAAAATTAACATTTTACACAAGTCTAACAACAGATATATTATGAAAACGATCAGCGGCGGCCCGTGAAATGTTGGTAAGCTATAACTTACTAATGAAGCATGTGACCCAAGCCAAACTTTTAATGGATCACTACCAATGCCAAACAGAGACGTTTTATGGAAAAAAATATTTGATTGGAATTTGCGATTTTTTTTTTCAAAGAGTGCAGTGCCTACCTTGGAATCTAGAAAGGTACTTGTAAAATATCTAGTGTATTTTTTTTTTTTGAACAAGAAAGAAAATATAAGGACAAAATTTTATCAAAAAATCTTCATTCTTCAATTTTATAAATTAAATATAAGTGTAAAATTAAATTTCAAAATGATGCAATTTTATAAAGAATGAAGATTTATGGAAAAATTAAAAGCCTATCCTTATATTTTCTTCCTTGTTCGGAAAAAAAATAGATATAGATATTTTATCAAGATCAACAGATCAACAAAAATATACTTAAATATTTTGATAACTAAATATTCAAAATAAAATTATTACAATAGTTTTCATCAATAATGATAAAGTACATATATATTTTTATAATTCTTCCCAGTGTGGCTGCAAAATAGACTAACTTACAGAAGAAAGCCTCGATGCCTCGGAAAAACAAATGTTCATGTGTGTGACTGACGTTCCTGATGAAATAATTTTCGTTTCAGTTTTCTGACTTCCCTAAATTTAGTTTTCCGTGGGAAATAAGAAGTTGCAGAAGAAGCGTTGCAGTCTGGGTCTGAGCAGATGAATCTGAAAATAAATAGTTTTTGATGTATGTACCATTGGTCAAAAAAATATTACGATTATTTCGTTTTTTTATTTCTAATATTTATCCTAAAGTACACGGTGTATGTAAAAATTGAATTTTTATTACGACATACATTTGCATACATTTTAATTTTCCTTGCATAGCCTAGCTCTTTAGAAACGAAAATATAACATACCAGAAGGACTGATTATCACTCCGTGTGGGTCACTTCAACCTTCTCGGGGGAAATTAATCATCAGGACTACTTGAACTCGGTCCAGGTTGTTGTACGGTAGTAGTCACCAAATGCGAAATAATAGGTTGTATGACAGTTCTGCAATAATTCGTATTTAAATATGCTTTCTTACTGCTGCTAGAGCACGGTGCTGTGATTTACATGCCATATGAGAATTATTTAAACTAAAAAAAAAAAAAACAACCACATTTAATTTACTTAATGAATCTTCGCCTTACTAAATATGTTTGTTTGTCTATATATTTCTAATAACATAGTTGTTTTAATAAAGTTAAGTTAAACTACAAACAAAATTTTTGCCATTTATGTTCTTACTAAACATTAAATAATAAATAATGAAAATGAAGTACCTAATGAATTCCGAAACCTTTCTTAAATTATTAATGATCTTAAGTATATAATAGTTGATTACAGACTTGTAATTAATTAATTTATGATACAGTCTTACCTGAATCTATGACAGACTTGAAAATTGATGGTGTATATAGTGTTCATATAATATGTTTGAAAACATGTCTTCACCGAGATGCAAGCTGCAAACCCTGTAACTACTGCACATACGAGTGGGGGATAAATTTAATAATAAAGACAGAAAATTAAACCATGAAACGTCTTCAGTGAAAACTCTGTATTTAATTCACTCTGACTATACTCAAATAGTACAACTTGAGTCGCATTTCGCTAACCATATTGGCACCATCTGAATATGGTTAGAACTGCTTTAATCATCTCCAGATGATACCAACATGATTAATGAGACGCATATCGAGTGTTGGCATTTGCATATAGTGTTCAAGTGTTGGTTATCACACCGAAGGTTCTGGTCTTTAGCTCAACTCGTGTGGCCAGGTGGCATATGTGTCCATTGACTTAACCATGGACATGCAAGATATGAGCAGCTACTGAACGACGTACAGCCAAATTTTCTTGAAGAGGGTAATTGAGTGAAGGGTAGATATTTCTCTCTGTAACGGCCTTTTACTGGTTGCTGAAGTGTAACATCATTTAACTTTTAGACAAACTATGGCATCCAAAATAATTTCTTCTGTCTTTGTACCAATCTAACTGGCCTAGCCTGATTAGCGGTCCATATCTTTCATGTTCATGCTATTCTCTGCTTGCTTGTCTCAAACACTGCCTCATTGGCATATTGGTACTTTCTAAATATGGTCAAAGGTTTTGTCTGTACATTTAAAGCAATATTTTTGTCAAATGAACTAAATTTCAATTTTTGTTTAGGGATTACCACCACACCTTCTATTTATCCACCAGGGTCAGAACAACATAAAGGAATTGCATTGGCATCCTCAGATACCAGGTGTTATAATTAGCACAGCAGAAAGTGGGTTCAACATATTTAGGACTATTAGTGTTTAATTAGTTTTTCCATTTTAATAACACATGATTTGTAAAAAATAAAGTATATTTATCAGAAACATAATCATTGCAGTAAAAAAAAAATGTCCAATATAAATAGAACCTAAAAGTAAATTATTTGCTATCCTCTATCAGATCTAAATTTATCAAATGTCTCATCGTAGGTCTTCCATGTGGACAGTTCTAAAATAAAACCATTACATATGATAGAGAACGTTGTTAATTATTATACATGTATCTTATTACCCAGGGCTGATCAATTTCTCCCATATGATTTATCAATCGCTTCATATCCGACTTTGACAAATGTTTACCAATCATTACTGACTTCCTACAAGCTCTTGATGCAAACATAGCTCGAACTCTACTAGGTCTACAGATGGTATGGCTGGAGTCCTAAAGAAAACTAGTAATAATTTCCTTAACACTTACTAAATTTCGTAATATGAAGCCGAGTACAGAATATGGCTTAAATATTTTTAACTATGTATTCCAAAGCGGAATCACTACTTATTTTGACTAAAATTAATGTGAAGAAACATAAATGTAAAAAATTTGAGACATCTAAGACAGGATTACTAGCGCTAAAAAGTTTGGACTGGTTTATATAAATCTAAATTTATCATTACCTGCATCATAAATAACATTTCGTCAATATCATCCCTTCCAAAAATACAATTTTTACTAACGGGTATAGCTGTTAAGGCAACTTTTTTTGTACAAGGTGCTGTAAACGAAATATTTACAAATTATTTTTCAAAATTAAATAAGTTGCGAATGCAATAGACATTAAGTTGTTATAGATCTTTGCTCTAAAATTTCCACCACCAAAATTATTTCAATATTCATGATTGAATTATTACAATGGAAGAAAGTAAGTAATGTCTACATTTGCCATGCCATCTACCATCAAAAATGCCATACTCCAATAGTTCGAATGGATTGGTAGAAAACGATGAGTGTCACAAGATATAAAATATTTTGAAATGCTTATATATAAAGAAATAAAAAAAAGGATATGTTACATCATTTATTAGCATGTTTCACAGAAGTTAATGTTCATTTGTAATAGTTCTTTGTAAGTTTGTGCTCTTTAATAAAGGACGAGGGTCTCCAAGGGCAGTTTTCGACCTATTGATGTTTTGTGATAAAAACAATTAAAATGTATTATATCGGAAAGAACTCCCAGTTTGATTAATCAAAACATCTAGAATACAAATTTGACGCTAAACTTTAGTTGTTCTTTTTTTAATAATATGACTGCATCAGAGCCATAAGCATATATGTATGTGCAAATATAACTTGAAGTACCTCTGATTAGGTCAGAATTAACTAAATTTTATTTGTTTTGTCATAAAACATCAATTCCAATCATTTAAGTCAAAATTTAAAGGGGACCGAAAACCGCCCTTAGGGACCCTCATCCTTTGAAGTTATTATCAATGTTCTAAAAAGAAAAATAGATGATTGATTGAACTAACATAAAAAAATACACACAGGGCGAATTGATACTCTCCTTTTTAAATAAACATTTGAAGTATCATAATTTAATTTCGATTATTAAATTATTATATTCATTCAATTCTTTAAAAAACAGCCAGTTCATTCATTTCCTATTATTAGTTATAAAATTTTTAAGTCAAAACTTCGCTGGTTGCCATTCAAATCATCACAGCATCTTATTTACTGCTGTATAATGGTTGCATATTCACACTTCTCTGTTATGCAATTTTTAAGACAAGTTTTTGCTAGTTTTATAGTTTTAGAAAAATTTAAGAGTTTCAGTCCCACCGTTAAATTTTAATGGCTAGAAATGACTGAATCATCAGCAAAGAAATGCAGAAACACGAATTAATATGTTAATTTATATCACTAATATAAGAACATTTATCGGATTTCCCTTATGCTTGAAACAAAATGATTAGACATTTATCACCCAGCAAACATTAAAGTATTATTTGACGTCAAGACTACCTAAATTATGTATAATAAATTTAGTCGCAAAATTAGAATTAACCATATTTTGGTAAAATTTACGTTGATGCTACGTGGAATCGACATAAGTGGAGAATAAGACGACGCCGAAATTAAGTTATATCAACTAAAACAGGTAAAATTACATATAAATCTTACTTGTACAGGGTTCAGACTCATATGGAAAACCTGAAGAACCTGGAAAACTCAGGGAAATTCAAAATCTTAAAAAAAAAACCTGGAAATATCAGGGAATTTTTGAAATTGTATAAAAAATCAGGGAATTCTGCGTCTCAATATGGAAAATCAAAGAGTTCTTAAGAATTTTCACTAATTCAAGGAATTATTTTATGCCAAATAAAAAATTACTTCACTAAAAAATATATGGAAATTAATATTTTTGGTTATGGAAAACCTGGAAAATTCAGGGAATTTTTTCTGCTTCGCAAAGTCTGAACCCTGTTGTAGTCGCACAGTAGATTTGGTTACTAATACCTGTTTAGGTAAATTTTACTTGAATTCAACGTCAATTTGACATCAAATTGACTAGTTTTAGGTAGAATTTACGGACATATGTGAAATTGAAAAATGACACGAAGTGGAAAAAAATAAGATTTTTACACTTATTTGGTATTTTTCTCTATAAGTAGTCGACATATGGTTGTCAGTCACTTACAAAACTGAAGAGATGCCTAACTCACCATAACAATACAAGATGAATGCCGGTAACTAAAATCAATACAATTTATGAGGAAAGTATTTGCAGATCTTGCTTATTGAAATCAATGCGCCGAAAATTTTTCTGTGAATAGTAGCAGCTGTACTCCATAAAGTACTAATGCGCCTCAAAAATATTCATCTATAAGAAAATTTCTGTTACCAAATAAAAAAATTATTGTAATATTTTGAGCCGAAAGTATACTATACTTGTTAAATATAAGTTTACAGGTATAATTATGTATTTTCTTAAACTTTTCGTCAGTTTGTTTCCATATACACTCATTTTACAAACTACAATTTGGAATCATACTTCAACTGCGCTGAGAAAATATGGTGTCTTGTGCTAATTAGACCTCTAAGTTAAAATCACCATGACAATCTACGTATTTTATAGGTGGAAATTATCACAGGTCAAGTTACACTAAAATTTACAACATATTTGTTAACTTTACCTATTGAAAGTATTATTAAGTCTGTTGTTATATCAAATAATTACTTGTAGGTAAATATAACCTATTTATATTACCTTATTTTGAATATACTACCTATTGGTAAATTCTACTTATTATGTGTAAATTTTAACTCGACTAGTGTATTGTGTTGACGAGTGAGTTGTCATAATGGAGCCATATGATATTGCCTTGGTATTGGACAGCGCCCGAAAGTTCTGGAAGCTCGGCTGGCATTCGGCAATTCCCTTTTATTGAAATTCTATAGACAATTATTTCCACATACTAGAGTGCAAATATAGTCAAGATGTTCTCCTTTAAAAATACTTGGATGGAAAATCTGGATGCGGAAGTAGTGATTCCTTAAGCGGTGGTTTTTTACCTTTGTCATACTTCATTTGTATATTGGCACCACGAATTATCCAACCATGCTACGTTAATGGCCTCTTTTAATGACTGAAATAATTTTTAGATAATAACTATACCACCTAAGTACCTAATGGTTCAAATAACCTAAATAATATGAATTCTACAAACAGGTTAGATGGGGGTTAGCTTCTGAATTACTATTTTATAGTGAAGTTTACTTTGAGGTCGATTTGCCAGGTTACTGCGACAAAGAGGTTTAAAATGTATTTTTTTAGAGTAACTTTAAGGTCAGTTTAAGGGTAATTGACTTAATTGGTGAAATTAGGTAGATAATCTAGGTAGAATTTATCGATGTTGTCTACCTAATATTACTTCAAAGAAGCGTAATAAAAGTGACCAAATAAGTTGCTATTTAGGTATGTATTACGTAGGATTTCCAACAAAATCTACCTTGAAAGATATTCGACTATTAGAAATACTTTTAGTCGCTAAAAGGTAAATACTACCTAATTATATTACCTATTTCGACCTTATTGGAAATTTACCCTTGAGGTCAATTTTGGTAGATTTTTTTAGTAGTTTTCCACTCGCTGTTTTCGTTAAATTTACCCTCAAAGAAAATTGTGTTGAGGTAGATTGATTGGTATTATTTACGTAATCTTAAATCTAAATTAAGACTAATTGGTCAATTTTTATCGGAGGTCTATTTTTCCAGTCAATTTTACGTTATAATTACTTCAGTAAGTAAATTTGTCTTGTCGCAAGTCGAATTGGAGTTAATTTTGACAAAAATGTTTGCTGGGCAATAAGTATTATTTATTCTACTATTCTTTCAAGTATTATATCTTTCTATCGCTTTTTCTTCTACCTTTCAAATTACCGTTTCTTTTATTTACAGTTAATACATTGGGGAGGTATTAATATTATATAAAACTCCAAATTAAATACACATATTTGGAAATTTCTTTAACTAAACATGATTCCCCCCCCCCCCCCCCCCCGCAGTTGTAAAAAAGGAAGGTTTTGGAAAAATATATACATATATACGAATTTTAGCACTTTTTCGCCTTTTTCTCTATTTTGAGGAAAAACTATGAATTTTGGGGAAAAATGTCAGGAGAGCAAAATTGTAGAGCATGAAATTTTCTACAAATTTTGTTTTTACGTTTTGTCAGAATTCCGCATAATTTCGCTGCTAGAAGGCGCGAAAGATATATATTCAGACACTTTTGTGCCTCTTAGATTTTCAGCCAACATTTTGCACTGGTGAAAAATATCAGGAGAGCAAAGTTGTAGACCATTATATTTCCTACAAATTTTGTCTCTTCGTTTTTTATCGAATTCCGCGTAGTATCGCCATTAGAGGGCGTGAAAGTCTATTTATATACATGGTATAATTTGTACGATGAGTCTTTGCGTGTGCGTCATAAACAAGAACCGTATGAAGTAATCTGTTGAAGGTCACTGATGGTGTATTCTTGAGTACAAAACGAACTGATTCCACATACCATTTAAAAACAGATGCTTCTTTTTGGAAATAAGGTTAAAATTTGACAAAATATTCAAATTGATTTTAAAATTTTTATTGCTAGCATAACCAGAATTCAGGTTATCGAAAGAATGCAAAGATTGTAAATCAATAAATTTACAAATAGTTTTTATTTTAGTTCTCATAGATAGGTTTTTTCTTGCCGTTTGCAAAATCCCATAAAGAATATGTTTCATTAAAAATATTATTCATATGGAAAATTTTAAGAATGATTTTGAATAATAATGTAAGATTTTACATACCTTTCTGCATTGATGTAGCAAATTTTCATTGCAATTTCATGAATACTATACGAGTTTTTAATATGATTTTATGATCAATGTCAATTTTTTAATACATATAAAGAATATATTTTTATACAAATTACGAGTTATTTGTACCTACAATGTAATTAATCTAATCTCTTTAGTTACAAATGCTATCGTCATAGTAAATTTTAACCAATATATACGAAAAATACATACACCACAGGTAATACAACTTCTAATTGTATTCCAGCAGACAGCTTGTGAGGGAAAAGGGATACAGGGCAGTAGCACAAGAAATCATACTCGTTTTGTTTTATACTTTTCTATAACAAAATTAACACACACTGTACTTGATAAATAAAATAAGTATTATACTGAGACCTTTTACAACATATAGAGTACTTACATTATAGAGTATCTTGACAAGAGACGTAAGCGTCATTAATCAAATAAAATCAGTATAAAATCTAAATACTCTTACAGCTGGTTTTACAATCGATAGTTAACTTCCAATCAGAGTTAACTTTCAGGTTATTATAGAAATTGGGTTTTACAATAGCTGGTCATTCTCGATGTGATAGTTATCTAGCAGTTAACTTTACTAGCAGATGAGGTGTGGGTAAACTAGAAGTTGGCAGTTTACTGGCAATTTATAACCTATGAAATAACTGTCACAAAATAATTTTTTGATATTATTCCTAAAAATGGATAAGTACAAAGTAAATGCATATAGCAGTGATGAGTAGCCAAGGTAATCCTGTATAGACTTAACTTTTTCGAAGAATACGATGGAAGAGATTTCTTAAATAGATCGAGACTAAATACTACCTACTTGCTTAGTAATAGACCACTAACTCATAAATTGCTTCTGACATTTATAATTCCTAGCAGATGACGTGACCTTGGACCAAAATTCATACATTTTATGTATATTACCCATTTTTCCAGTACCAACATTATAAATTTTATTCACAACCTCTCGTTTACAATTCATCACTTAACTTTATATTGAAAAAAAGCATGTATCAGTAACGTTATAGTTAACCTGCAAGTAAAAATCAACTAACATGAAAGTTAACTTGTGATTGTAAAACCGGCTGTTAAAGTTTTAGATATCCTAGATGATTCAAATTTATATATCATACTGCATACTAACTTTTCTTTGAAATTAAACGATATGCATGAATATGTTTACTTATTCTTAAGTACTTTGCTTTGTTCGTTATGTCTTGGAGAATGATTCTTGCCAAATGTTCCGTAGGTACTGCATGAGGCAGAAGGATATGGATATTCGTTGGAGAATAGTTTTCAACATTTTTGAGATACTCTGGAATTGCTTTAAAATCTGACCTCTTAAAATGCATTACATAAATGCGACCTGTAAGAAAAACATTTTTTATTTCTGACTACTTTTGTGTTAAATAACAAATACAAACTTTTATATCATAAATAGGTACATCTTTTACTAATACATATTTTGCAATTATAAGTAAATAAGCCAATGTATTCTATAATTATTGTTTCTATAATTACCATTTTTGAGATTATCAGGTTTTACTGGACAAATTTCTAATCATTTTCTCGATATTCTTCAATTTTTGGGAACTGAAAGAAATTTACATTTCTTTCAATTGAAGTTCCACTCCTATTTTTGCAACTGTTTCTCTGGCAATATACTGTGATATATCATTCCAATATGGTTCCCGCTGGGTTAATGCGCAAAAAAGTCAAATTCTGGTAGCTCGGACGAGCATACCTTGTATATATTTGTACAACGTTTATATATATTTCTTTCGTGCCCTCTAGTGGAGAAACTATACGAAATTCGAAAAAAACTTTAAAAAACGTAGAGACAAAATTTGTAGGAAATTTTATGCTCTACAACTTTGCTCTCCTGATATTTTTCACCAAAATGCGTAATTTTGGCTGAATATTTAAAAAATGCAGCAAAACTCTATATATGTATATATCTTTTTTACGCCCTCTAGCGGCGAAACTATGCGGAATTCGGAGACGTAGAGACCAAATATGTAGGAAATTTTATGGTGTACAACTTTGCTCTCCCGACATTTTTCACCAAAATGCACAGTTTTCCTCAAAATAGAGAAAAAGGCGAAAAAGCCCTAAATTCATATATATGTATATATTTCTCAAAAGCCACCCTTTTTTAGAACTGCGGGGGGTGAAAACCATGTTTAGACAACCCACATGCTTCACTTTTTACAAGTCTCATGGCTGTGGGAAAATAACTTTTTTGTTTTTTTCTTTATAGAAAAACGTTTTAAATAAAATTTATAGAGGGCGTGAAATAACACATCAACAAAAGTTTGAGAAAATCGGTCCAGAGGAGAGGAAGACATGGCAAATGAATTCAATTCCCCTTAACTTTCTTCACAAAAGTGCAGGAACAAAATTTATGTTTGCTTTTAAGTTTTCAAAATAAATAATTTTAAAAAAATTGCCAAGATGTAAAAAAATCTTATCCCAAGTCCAATTCCGATCATTAAAAGAAAATCCTCATCCCAACTTCTTCATTCACAGAAAAAAAAACCCATTTGAAAAAAATTGAAAACGGGTTTTCCCCTCCCACCACTTTATTTTTGGCAAAAGAAAAAAATCTGAAAAAAAATACACAAATTTTGTTTCAACTTTTTTATCCCTGCATTTTTGTGAAAAAATGAAAAAAGTTGTGGGGCTTATTTACCGTCTCCTCCCCCCCTCCCACACTCACCATCCTCATCTTCCGGCACAACTAACACAAACATCCTGTAAATTCCAATCCTTCAACTGCTTTTTTTTCTTACAAATTATGCACTGGACATTATTTCCTGAAAAATGCATTTTTCACAAAATTCTAACGATGTTATGTATTTTTATTTCCTTTATAAATTTTATTTAAAACATTTTTTATAAATTAAAAAACATTCAATCATCTATCTTCAAAACTAAAGGAAAAGAGGGGATGTACCATGATCGTGTTACACCCAGTATATACATATATATATATATTCATATGTACTATAAGCTTTGATTTTTTTTTTATTAACGACCTTATATATTTTGACTTGCCATATGTAAATATTTTTTGTATTTAATTTTGGTCAATAAATTATTATTATTATTATTATTATAATTTTCTCCAACCTGTGTCATCGATTTTAAATGAAAATCCATTCTTCTTAAATACATCCAAATTTTCAATTAGGATACTTTCATTACCAGCTGTTAATTCCAAGGGTTTAGGACTAAAAATAATAAATACATCTTAAAAATATACAAAAACAATATATTAATAGTACTAACTTCACTAAAATTTGGCTATCTATTATTGTGGTCGCCTGTAGCTGCTCAAAGTTGTATTTTTCATCTGTGGCATGCTGGTCTACTATAAATAAATCATTATTTAATTTAGTTATGATGAAACCCAAATTAAACTGTCCAATAATATCCATTTTTTGAAAATCAGTTTTTAAAATCTGCTTTTGCAATTCTTCCTCTGCTGATTTATTACTTTCTGGTTTTATTTCGGACCTAAATCGTACTTTTATATTTTTATTATCCTTTTCTAAACTAGATTGATTCAATAGTTTTCGAATATCTTCAATTGATGTGTTTAAAATTATCGACTTTCTCCGAGATGCACTTTTCGTAGGCTGATCTAAACTTATTTCTAAATCTTCTACAATATTTTCGTTTATTGTTGCAGTACTAACAACGTTTTCAGAATCATTTTCATTGGATAACTTACAAGCAATTTCTATTAACATGTCTAATTTTCGATCTGCTTCCTCTTCGATATTATCCTCGAAACTCTTGTTGGGGACATTTTTATATTTCGGTACGTTTATTAAATTAGAATTATCACTGGGGGTACTTCCTTCAGTTTTAGATTTCTTCTGAAATCTTTCCAAGATACTTCCTTTTTTAATACTACCTTCGGTAATGCTCCTTTTAATACCCCTGTCAGATTTTGTGCTTGATGTAATCATTTGAGAAATATTTAAATTTTGCATTTTGAATGTTGAGGGAAATACCTTAAATGCTTCCAGTAGAGAAGCTTTTACAATAGCCAATAGTAATTTTTCATTTTCAACGAATACTTGTCTCTTATCTGGGGTTACGTTAACATCGATCAGTGATGATTTGGTCGTTATATTTAGAAATACAAAAGGATATTGACTAGAATTAAATTGTCTGTAAATGTCATTGATCAGTTTTATCAACCTTGAGGGTTCACAAGGTCTGGAATTTATAAAATAAAACTGTCTATCTGTTGTACTGCGACCACTGCCATGTACAACACTTGATATTAAAAATTCCAAAGAAAAAGGAAGTTCTTCACCGGATACTAATTTAACTCCATATTCAGTGGATATAGGTTCATCAGGTACTACAGCATCTACATCTATTAATGTTGAAATTTGCTTAGCCCCAAAAATATTAATGACATTCTCCCTAACAGTTTTATGACCATCTGTAGCTACCACAATATTTTTTGAACCCTTGTTTGTTATATTTGTACATAAAAATCTACAATGTACAAAATTTAGTAAGACTGTTTTAATAATAAGCAGGGTTTGGATGTCGAAGCATCATTTCACAATTTATGAGAGACATACTTAGGCGCATTTGTAAGAATGTTTTTACTTTGCATTTACATGTTACACGTGTGCAAAAATGATACAATCAGACCTTGTCAATGTCATGGAATATACACAATACATACAATACTGAGGACACCAAAATTATTCATTTGTGGTGGCACAATAATAAAAGTTAATAAGTTATAAATGGGACATACAGTATACTCCAGATCCTGGATAACAAGTAAGTATACCTTAACCGTGTTTCAGTCCGACCTTCAAGCCATGCCGCAAGGAGACAATGACTAAAAACAACCAAATCACTCAATCCCGAGGGTATCAGGCAAACAACCAGCTCAATACACTTACCCTAGCCTGTGCCGACGTCTGACGCTAAAATAAGGGTCTTTCTTTGGCCGAACACAAACCATGAGCTACACAGTTCACACTTCCTTCCGGCGAAATCGGAGCACAGGCACCCTGGACATTCAACTAGTCAACACCACCCAAACCCCTACAAACTCCGAGAGGGCTTGGCAACAGCCGTTCCTCTCACTACAGACGAAATACGCTCCCGGGAGCCGAGATGTCGAAGAAAGAAGAGCGCCAGAAAAAACGACAAAGCTGGCAGAGCCCAACAGCTAGGACCAGGGGAGATCTGCTAACATCGCCTACACTGTCCTCATTTGCGGGAGGGGGGGTAGGCGAAAAAGCAGACTCACCCCTTATGAGGCGGCTTCAGGTCTACAGCGATGTTTGGGGCAAAGAGCTCAAGCTCGCCCCTAATCATTCGAGACCGTCATCTTTAGTCAAGAATATTGGTGCATGCAACATATAGTTAAACTTCTCGTCGATTCCGCAGGAACGCTAACGTTTTTATAATTTTCATACCCATAATTTTGCATGAATTTAGTAAAAAGCTAATAGTAAAAAGAGGGTAAATTAAATGTTACCTAGTTCACTTTAAGTACGCCTAAGATAACTTGTTTAGTTACCTGATTTTTCTATTTTTTTTTTTATTATTTAAAATAAATACTCCTGGCGGGGAACTTACAAGTATTATAATCTGATTAAGGAGATCAATAAGTAATTTTGTTTTAACCTAACTTATCTAGGGTTGAAAATTCTTTTAAAAAACTAAGGTCCTACTCACTAGTTTACATTAACGTTTGATCATCTGATTAGTTACAATAAGGTTAGCATGTAACACTAAACCGCACCATGCTCTGCTTTTAACTAGCACAATCACTAAAACAACTCAAATGGCTTAATTCTCTTCAGTCTTCTCACTAGATCAGTGTTGTCGAAGAACTGAATAGCTTCGGTGTCCACGTGCTGGAGCAGCCGTTGTTCGTGACTATTGGCAAATTTAGGTATGGTCTTGTCAACAGTCTCCGCGTTAAGGTCCCTATGTTCCTTAGTAATTTATTTTAGAAACATTGAACAACATTGAATAACTTACTTTTACTGCTCTACTACTCTCCAACGAAGCCTAGCATCGAGGGTCATACCCAGATACTTAGCATAGGGAATCTGAGCATCGTTTATTCTAATGGGAATATGTTGATCTCGTTTATTGGTAAAGTTGACGTGGACAGATTTACCTTCATTTAACTTGATTCTCCATCTTTTGGTCCAAACGTTGATCTGTAGAGTTTAGAGATGCCAGACAGTAAAGAGATGGGCCTGTACGATGTAACTTCCCGGGGAGGTCTGCCCAGTTTGGGTATCATTATGACCTCTGCTACTTTCCACATCATAGGTACATACTTTAGTCTGAACGAGGCACTGATGAGATTAGTTAGTTTAACAACTTTCCGTGGAAGTTGTTTCAAAATTTTTCCGATAATGAGATCAAACCCAGGGGTTTTTTCGGATTAATACTTGTTTTAATTTCCTCAGAAACTTCTTTTGGAGGAGTAGGTGTAATGACAGTATCTTCTTGTTCTGCTTCAATCCAGTTTTCATCATCTAGCTATTTCTCAGTTCTCAATGGTGCCAAGAGATCAATTCCAGCGGCGGCTTGGGAAATTTTGTTACCCTATAACTTACTAATGGAGCATGGGACCCACACCAAACTTTAATGGATCACTACCAAGGCCAAACGGAAAGTTTTGTGGAAAAAAAATATTTGATTGGAATTTGCAAAATTTTTTTTTCAAAAAGTGCAGTGCCCACCCTGGAATCTGGAAAAGTACTCGTAAAATATCTATAGTGTATGGTTTTTTTTCCAACGAGGAAGAAAATATAAGGATAGGTTTCTAATTTTATCAAAAAAATCTTCATTCTTTATGAAGTTACATCATTTTGAAATTTTATAAATTGAATATCAGTGTAAAATTAACACGTTGATGGACACTGACGTCATATCACGTCATTGTCCTTCGCTCCAGCAGGGCACTTAAAAATATTGAGATGTGCTGAAATTGACACCATGATTAAAATCAGAATTTTTTGAAGAATTAGATATATTGGAAAAACAGTCTGCGTCATATAACATCATGTCCCAGTAGAAGCATCTTAGCTACAGTAGGACACTGACGTCATATGCCGAATGTAAAAAAAAATAAAAACACTTGATTTTAGTATAAAAAACTTTTAATAAATGAAATTACAACTACTTAATCATCATCACTACAATATATAAACGTGTATTCTGGATCCCCTATGGAATCATCTGTATTATACGTATCGTGCCCTTTTATCTGGCGGAATCTTCGTCCTCACTTTCAAGCTCGTCATACCAACGAAGTAGTTGCTTTTCTTGCTTCTCTTCCATTTCACACATGAATGAATTATAAAATATGCACAGGAATCAGACAGAAACGCGCCAAACATGGTCCCTAGATCGCCTGACCAAATTCTTTCATCACCAACAAACTATTAGGAATTTTGTCATTATTTTTTTACCCAAGGTGCCTAGTGGGACACTTCATACCTTATTACATGTAAAATGTACGTGATATGCAGACAAGCGTATCTAGAGCGCACTAAGTTTTTGCGACATATAACGTCAGTGTCCCTAAGGTCACTGTGGGCGATGCGGCTTATGCCGGCAGTGTCACGTTAGGCACATATCAATAAAAATGAGTGTCCGCGAATGTGTTAAATTGGGTACTGCACTTTTTGAAAAAAAATTTCGCAAATTCCAATCAAATATTTTTTTCCACAAAACTTCTCCGTTTAGCCTTGGTAATGATCCTTTAAAGTTTGGCATGGGTCCCATGCTCCATTAGAGAGTTATAGCTTACCAAAATTTCATGCGCCGGCCGCTTATCAATTTTAATAAAATATATAAATGAACACCACAAATATACTTTAAAGTATACTAATTTGTCATTATTGCTGCAGAATAGCATTCCGTCTGCCATAGAAATAAGAAAAGTGGTTCCACTCATTTAGTGTTCAAAAAAGTACCACGACAAAATAACGTTACTTTGGAACGATCACCATGTAATGTCCTCAAGAGATGCGCAAGCATGGTCAATCTCTTATCGTCCATCGTTTGCTACAAATAACCAGTTATTTTAGCATTGACTAACTCGAAGGTATATTATCTTAATATACCTCGACAAAATAACAATACAGAAATAACGACCCATCTCTCAGTAGCACGATGTAAAAGCGGGAGTGATTATATACAATTACAACATTTCGGTTATATTCAAATGTGTTTATCAAAGTGAAAACACTCCTCATAAATTGTGAAATGGCGCTCTGACATTCGAACCCTGATGATGAGGCACAGTAGTATATTAAAAAACTTTGTAAAATGTAAAATTTAGAGGATTTATATTAAAGGATAACGATTATAACCAAGTAAGCTGAACTTCTGAGTAAGAATTACATGTGCAGTAAAGGACCCCGTACCATTCTTATGGAAAATTGGGCTCCATTGGGTACAAGAGGTCAAAATCTACAACATGTGGTTAAAATGTAGACAATGGGCCCGTTCAGCATTTTTATTTTATTTTAGGAATCGAAAAAGAATTTTTAAGCCAATTTTCAAATTTTTAGGTTTTTATTCGAACGTTTAAGCCTTAAATAAATTACCAAAGTTGGATTGCTCGAAAATGGGGCGGATCTTCGCATGACGTCACTTTGCATATGATGATAGGGTGACAGTCAAGATTTAATAAGCGTGTGGCGCGTGTTATAGTGTATCTTTATGGAAACGGTGTTTGATTGTTAAATTAGATTGTTGGAAACAAACACCTTTTTTTCTTCAAACGTCAGATTAATTCATGTCAGGATATTAAAGTTTGACGGATTATAATGAACTACTACTATAGCAAACTCGCTTTCTACTGAAACCCAATCTTTAACATTAAATATCTAAGGATTGGATATACTTATGAAGCTGAAATTTTAACAGCTTATCAAGATGATTGAGTACTATTGAAGACCATAAAAAAAATTACCAAAAAAGAATGATCGCAACAAGCCCATTCCAATGAAACCCAAATTTTCCATAAGAATGGTGCGGGTCCTTTGTTATATTACTTTTTTTTATCATAAAAATAGCATAGCTGATAAAAGAAACACATTTGAATTAATTTAAAAAGAAACATAAAACTTACTTTATTCCTTTTGAAACTAAGCAATAAGCATAAAGCAACTGACACATCTTATTAAATTCTCGTTTCAAGTTTTTCATAAACTCTTTACGTCTTACAGGCAAGGTTGAAAATAAATTTTCTAGCTTTATCGTTGTACCTTGCTCTCTTGCTACTGCAACTTGACTTATGATTTTACCATTTCTATCATAAGTAATTTTTGTTGCTAAATCGGAAGATGAATGTTTTGTTGTGATAACTAAATCAGACAAAGCGCATAGAGAACTTAGGGCCTCTCCTCTAAATCCTAGAGTTCCAATACATTCCAAGTCACTGAATTCTCGAATTTTGGATGTATAATGCTTCAATGCTAAAATTTAATTAGGCAAATTTAATAAAATTGATACTGTATTTATTTTTAATATAGCCTTCACATAGACTGGGGAATGGGTTACAAATGCATCAAGAGTGGTTAGGTAGGAATGGAACAACACTTGCACAGGGTCTAATATATGCCAAACACTACCTGTATAACCATTCAATAAAGATATTTTTATTCGATGAAGATAGATCTTCGTTATCGACTGAAAATGTATAGCACTATGTGGATATGTATTCTAAACTTTATCGACAGAATATTTACTGCTACTATGCAACAGAGATACCTTTGCTAACTTTATATATTTAGCTTTTCCGTCTTAAAACTTCTTTGTTTTTACTATGCCCCCCATGTCGTACGGCATATACATGTTTTTAAACCTTTATCGCATGTATACTATATCTATACTGTGTAATTTTCATTATCTTTATTAAATATTTAAATTCAAACTATATTGCATTTCTATCACAACTGCAAAAAATGTTTTTAGATTAGATTAGATTAGATTAGTCTTTATTAGTTCAATGTATAAATAATTACAAAATACCCAGTGGGTGTTGAACATGTCATATGTTTACCTATTACTAAATAACTAAGTTACTAAAAATTTAATACAGACAATGTATAAAGCAAAAACACTTAAATAAAACATAATACAATTTGCACAGACAAACAGAATTAAAATAATTGGGAATTGATATAAATATTTCATTTAGAACTCAATATAATCATTTTATATCACCATCATTGAAATACTCGTCTATCGCATAGTAGGCTTTATTTATTAGAATATTTTTTAATTGTAGCTTTAGTTTTTTCAATGGGAGAGTTTTTATTTCATTTGGGAGCTTATTAAATATTTTTATTAGGGAAGACTGTACATTTTTTTGAATATAATTGAAGTTGGGGATATATGGTTCTATTAGTTCATCTTTGTTTCTGGTATTATAGGGATGTATTCTATTGCAGTCATTAAATAGTGTTTTATTTTCTGAGACAAAAATCACCGCTTCTAAGATGTACTGACTAGTAATAGTCAGAATTCGTTTTTCTATAAATATTAGTTTACAGCTATATCTGTCTGCTTCATATTTAAGATGTTTCTCAGACATCTCTTTTGCAGGATAAATATTTTATTTATATTTGTGGAGTTTCCCCAGAAAATAATACCATATCGTATGCGGGATTGTATGTAGGCATGATATGCAATAAAGACAGTTTCACAGTTTACGTTTTGTGATATAATTTTAAGGGCGTAGCAGTATTTTGCCATATTTACTGATAAGCATTCTATATGGCATTTCCAATCTAGTCTCGAGTCTATTTTTATTCCCAAGAACGAGGTGTTCTTTATCGCAGTCAGAGATGTATTTCCATTTGAAAACACTGTATCATTGTCTGATGTTTTGATAGAAAATTTTATTATCTGTGTTTTATCAGTATTTAGCTTGAGATTAAGTGGAGTAAAATATCGTTCTAATGTATCAATGCAGTTAAATATTTTATTTTCTAAGTCTTCCTCATATTCTTCACTAATAATTAGAGAAGTATCATCTGCATATTGAACTATATTGTCGATTGCTAAGGGTAAGTCATTTGTATACAAAATATATAATAGCGGGCCCAGTATGGATCCTTGAGGTACACCTCTATGAATTAATATATGTATATGTAATATTATGGTATAACTATATTGGAAACAGGCTTAACAACCGATAGCTGACCTGTATTTCCCTTAACCTGCTTACATAAGTACATACATATTTTAAAGCGCTGGGAGAATTAAATAAAAAACTATTATTAAAATGTAGTCTCAAGAATTTACAGCTGAACAAGGAGTCCCGCAAGGTTCCTCACTATCTCCACTCTTATATAACATTTATTGTTCCGACATATTTAATAATCAACCTGAACAACTGTCATACATTTTACAATATGCAGACGATACAGCCTTGATCTCACATGAACGTTCCATTGCAAAGGCAAGGGACAATCTTCAAATATTACTGAATAATACTCTAGCATGGACAAGCAAATGGAGACTGCAAATCAATCCGCTGAAATCACAATTCATTTTATTCAATCACGCAATATCTAATAATTCTCCCTCTATCGAAATAAGTGATCACCAAATTCATCCAGTAACCAATGTCAAGTATTTGGGGGTTTATTTAGACAATAAATTAAACGTCAACATGCATTCTAAAATGGTAAAAAAAAAATGCATATTCAGAGCGAAACATTTCAGAGTATTAACATTCAAAAATAAGGGGATAAAAACGACAGCAGCTGCCAAAATATACAAAACAATTTGTAGACCTATTTTAGAATATGGACATACATTATACATGAACAACAGAAATCCAGCTAAAAAAAATTTAAGGACAGCTGAAACGACCGCACTAAGGAAAATTACAAAGATTCGACACCCACACAATCCTTTACACAACCCTCCTAATGCACTTTTGTATGAATTGGTGCAAATACTGCCTATCGAGGAGAGAATACAACTTCTCAACGAAAAATTTGCACAGAGAAACTACAATATCGAAGTAATGCAACCTCTAATAATCGCTCGAAACAACAATACACCCAGATTCGCATATCCGGAAAGACCAATTTTTGACCAGATGATGTTGATGTCGCAGGAGTACTGAAGCACTACGTCTCACATTGGATTTTTTTTTTTACAATTTATCTATGTAATCAACCTTTTGTTTCCCACCATATTTTTTATACAAAATGTTAAATTTAATATTATTATCTCCTTGGCTGAAGGACTTAGGTCGATGGCCTTTTGATTGTATTATATTACATTGTATACTAATGCAACAACCAATAAATAACTTTTATTATTATTATTAAAATGGTAGTCGACCACCACTAGTATAATAAGAGTGCAATCTACATTAAATGAAAGCCCCAATTTTTTCTAAATTTAATTTTAAAATATCCAACTACCTTTTATGAGAATATTTTTAAATAATGTTTAACACTCATGAACATATAGTATTTGTTGTTTAGTCAAACAACATTCACTTTTAGTACGATGAGTCTATTGCACTCGATTTTATTAAAGCACAAATCGTACGGCTAAGACTAAAGGGCGAATATTATACTCAACTTATACTTCATCATAGGTACTTAGGTGGGGTTAATTTCAATATAAACTATCCCTTCAGCTTATGTAAAAGAATGATTAAATGATATCTTGAAGCAAAAAGATTTTTTTCATGTAAATGTGTACAGCATAAAGTTCTTTATTAGATCTATACTTTAACAATATATAGCATATGTGCAGTCTTTACCCTCTGAATATAGGCAACTGATGTGTTTATTTGATATCTTATCTCTACTTACTCGATGCCTGCAGAATAAATATGTCAGTAAAGGTTTAGGTACAGATGCAATAGAATTTCTGTACTGTGGTTATACAGGTAGACTTCGGTCCACGACAGAGGATGATATAACATTATTAGTTAAGTCCACTACCTATTCTCGATTTATTATATACAGTCTATGCAAGGACAATCTATATATTACATACTCAGTGCCTCGAAATTTTCTTTTAAAACACCGCTTCCATTGTCAGACACCTCTAAAAGTTCAGAACCATATTCTTTTAAGAGAATATCTATTCTAGTAGCCCCAGCATCTATCGAATTCTCTACCAATTCTTTCATGGCAATACCTAAACTTAACACAACCTAAAACGTATTACATTTTTAAAAATAAATTTACTATTAAATGCCTCGTTTCAAAATACTTGGCCTGAGCAAATTCTGTGAACTGCATCACGGTTTATGGGCTTTATTAATTGGTTGATTGTATTTTCTTGACCACTCAAATCAAATAATTCATTTTTATTTTTGTCTTCTCCCATTGTATTAGATTCTGTTTCGCGATTTTTGCTTTAGTAAAACACTAAGAGAACAGGAATAGGTCACTGTTCTAAAATTCAAAACAATCATGAAGGTTACAAAAACATGCCATGTTCAGTGCAGATTATGCCGTTTGAATGTTTAAATAACATTTATGAAATTAGGTACACACTGTACTTTGACAAGCAGTACTACCAACGTAACGACCTCTATTAATTGGAAAGGAGAAAGTAGTTTTGATACTTCTGACAGTTGTATATATTTCGTAGTGGAAATGGAGTACGATATGTATGTCCTTTGTGGTTGTATTCGAAAGTTATCACCTGAACATATGTAGCAAAAATCAAATATAAACTTTTTAAAGTTTGAAGTGATAAATATAATTGACGCAAGAAAGATTTTAATCAAAATAAACTCATGGATTGGATGCCTCATAATCATTCCCGTTCGCTTTCCTCTCGTCTTGATTTAGCTAGAGCAAGCAATTCACCAAGTAAACTGAATACTAGTGCACCAATGATATCGACAAATGTTTTAGCTCATGCAAATGAATTTGTACCTAGAGTAATAAGTTCCAGTGCATCGGCCTCCCCAAACTTTTTAAATTCGTATTCTTCAGTAACCAATTCTCCAGCACTTCATACTTTAACAAAAAAACTTGAAGATGGAGACCTCTCAAGCCACGTAACACCAGAATCTACATCTCCACCCATTGCGAACAGTTCACCTATTTTACATGAGAAATTAGGAAACAGCCCGGCTTTACCTGCCTATCAGGAGAATGTTGGAGGTACTACTTACTTCTATCAATATCAGACAACTGCTGAAAACTGTCAGCCAGCGGATACCGCAGTGAATACCAGCTTGCCTACAGAATACAATGTGTACACTGGGAAGCAAGAACCTTCTTTTTTTTTATCAGAAGACCTCCGTAACGATATTTTAAATCGAAATGTACTATCTCTATTACAGCCTGACCCACAGCAATATCCTGATCTTCCCCAAGAAGTAGACAGCTACCATGAATTATTCCCCTTAGAACCCTTGTCTAATAATACCTTGCACAAAGCTCACATGGGCTATCAAGCATCAATGTACAAAGCGACTCATATTAAAACTGGTACACATTATTGTTTAAGAAGAATACATGGTTTTCGATTATCTAATACAAAATGCATGGCTTTTGTGGAGCTGTGGAAAAAACTAAGTCATTCCAATATAGTACAGTTAAAAGAAGTATTTACTACAAAAGCATTTGGTGATAATTCGATGATATTTGTCTATAACTACCATCCTGGATCAGAGACGTTGTTAAATAAACATTTCTCACCTGATCAACCTGGTTATTGTGATCCTTTCATTAATGATGCTTCTACGCCAAGGCCTTACAGTTATCAAAAAAATAATTTGTTACGACATTCACAAAATAATAAGCTTCCCGAGCCCCTTATTTGGAATTACATTATTCAATTGACATCAGCTCTAAGAATAATTCATTCGTCAGCTTTAGCATGCAGAAGTTTGGATCCTACCAAGATCATTATAAATTGTCGAAATAGGTAACCTTTCAAATATGTTATTTTAAATTTGTGCATGTTATAAAGAAATTATGAACCTATTGGCACATTACATTTTTGTTTTATTTGTTATTTGATTAATTTGTCAAGTGCTGTATCAAAAATTATCTTGGTCAAAGATGGTCATGGAATTAAAATCAGTTGTCTTAGCTTATGTTGTCCTTTTCTAATAGACCAAAGGTCCCAGAGCCCCCCAGACCTATGTCATTTTAGCAAAGCTAATATTTTGACAATAAATAGTGTGATATGTAGTTAGGAACGTATGGATATTTGCTAGCTTGATAGCGGGGCCCTTTTTACAGATAACGGGTACAAAAAAACCTTACTAACCTACGTTAAAGTATGATAGCTGGTTTTCATATGTGTTTGACAGAATACTGTTAAAAACCAATATTCATTATTACCAGACACTTTCTGTGGGCGTTAACTTCCACCAGATGCTTTAAAGCTCGAAAAAAAACCCAACCTGACCCAACATAATAAATTTTTTGTCCCGTTTCGATTTTTACATAGTTGGTAGTAGATATGATTTCACAGTTATGTTAGATTAGGTTGGGTTTTTTCGAGTTTCAAAGCATGTGGCAGAAGTTAGTGCCCACGGAAAGTGTCTGGCAATAATGAATGTTGGTTCTTAACAGTATTCTGTCAAACATATATGAAAACCAGCGATCATACTTTAATGTAGGTTAGTAAAGTTTTTTTGTACCTTTTGTACCTGTTATCTGTAAAAGGGCCCCGCTTTCAAGCTAGCAAATATGCATACGTTCTTAACAACATATCGCACTATTTATTATCAAAATATTAGCTTTTCTAAAATGACGAAGGTCTGGGGACTCTGGGATCTTACCCTGTAATAATTGTATACATGTATTTTTAATTCTAGAGATAACATAATAACAAACTAAATAACAGACTTAACGTTTTTATTAACAAAAATGTGAATTAAAAGAGACTGTTGAAATTGTCCCTCGCCAAGTTCAACGTACAAGTTTACGCGCCTCGTTCTGCTACGAAAAGCATTCTGCAGCATTAACATTATGGCTGCACATTCTTCAACAAATTCTTTGTTCCAGTTCCTGCAAATTAGGTAAAGGAGTTCTGAAAATCCTATTTTTCAAGTAAGTGCTAATAAGATTGTAGAGGCTTTTCGTTAGGATACCCGTGTGAACGTTTTTTTCTTAATGCTACGGGCGCCTGGTCAAATAGGTACGGACACGTGAACTGGCTATTCTTACGGGTAGTCAAGTGACGCAATTTTAATGCTGAGCATAATCGTCCAGGCATTCGATCGCACCGTAGCAGCTGTAGATATATTGTTTCTTGTGTTGTGCCAAGTGCCAACTGGGATTGCAAATAGTGAGATCGAACCATTGACAATGATGATGAAAATAGACCAATTGCAAAAGTTTTCGTTGGTTGTGACTATTGCTGTCTCAGATTTCATCTGAAATGTGCGGGACTAACAAAAAAACCAAAGGTAATGTTTAGATGTGCAAGGATTGTCGTGCATCTTATGTTAGGGGGGGATTCCCATTAAACAAGCTGATAAATCGCGTTTTTTTAGGAATTTTTATTGGGAAAACCATTAAACAAATCATTTTCAAACGTCGGAGATATATTTATTATATCTACATTAAAGCAACTACATTCAAATTTGTATGTGATTATAATGAAAATTGTGGCTTTGGTGCCCCTTGAGGTAAGACGTCTCCCAAAATTTCTCGGCTGCTGGCTGACAAAATTCCTTTTCTCCAATCATCTAAAACAAAAAAATCAAATTTCTTTTTACTTCCTCTGAACATGGGTATGGCATGAACTACGAAGAATTTCTTTTTTCAAAAAATGAGAACACTGGGACGTATGAAAAAAACAGAAATTTTGGGAGGCGTCTTACTTCATGGGGCACCAAAGCCACAATTTTCATTATAATCACATAGAAATCTGAATGTAGTTGCTTTAATGTATAATAAGTATATCTCCATTGTTTGAAAATGATTTGTCTAACAATTTTCCCAATAAAAAATTCCTAAAAACGCAAAAAATCAGCTCGTTTAATGGGAATAGAAGAAGAAATTATCAACTAGATGTAGTGATATATAAATATCAATCACTCAGAATTATACAGAAAAGACGTAGTCTACTGTGTTTTGCTCGGTTTATAGTCAAGTTTATAAAACGCGAAAGTGATTTCAATCAATTTCAATCACACGGAGGCTAGTTTCGAATTTAAACTTGCCGCCACTTGACTATCTGTACAAATAACCAGTTCTGCACATCTTACCTATGCGTCCAGGCACCCCAATATTCGTATGAGTACACGTATGAATAGCCAGTTCCGCTCAGAGTACCTATTCATTCGGGCACCCGTACGAATTAAAATATATATATTCATACTGTAATAGTCAAGCAGTTATTGGTAGTTATATTTTTCTTGTCCTAAAAAATAACCATGCTGAAGTTCATCATTACGTAATTGTTGAATAAATACTGACAAAATATTGCTTCTGTATTTTTGTATTCGACATAAATATGTGGATTATCAGTAATCTACATCTGCTTATTATGTGAATCTATGTGCCCCGAAAAATGAAAGCACGCTTCATCAGAAAAAAATGTCAAATGCAGGTCATTAAACCATTGGCAGTATGTCGGTCTGCAAAAGAGATTAATACAATTGCATCTTATATGGATGCCTGCCCAAGTCATTTGCAATGGTCCAACATGTTTCACAAAAAAATTCAATATCCTGAGGAAGACGTTTCATTGACGAACGTCAACAACTTTTTTTGTATAAACGCTTGGCCTACTAGCACCTTTTTTATTAGTCACACAGTAAGTTTCACGAAACACATCAACATAATTGCCCAGGAGTTCCAAGCTTTTTGCAAAGCTTGTCATTTATTTCCTGGGGGCTAATTTCCTTATGTTTTCAGGCGTTAATTCCACCCTTTTCTAGATACTTCAGCCTAGTGCAGACCAGCATCTTGCATTCGTAAAGAATATGTTCCACAGTTTCTATTGCAGTATCACAATATCTGCACTGTCTTGTCCATATTCTTAAAATTGTATCTCAAGGGGCAATGGCCTGTTAAAAGGCCTGTCATCAGTCGGACTTTTTGAGTTCGAGAAGCCTTGTGGCATTCTTTGTCGAATAAATTGTGAACTTTTTCACTTAACTTTGGCCTGGAGTATTCCTCCAATAGGACTCTTTTTGTTCCTTTTCCCATTTTAGAATCTCCTCCATTATGTGCCCCTTAGATAAGCCACAAAATGGTTCGGGCCCAAAAAATGGAGCTTCAGCACCTTTTTTTGTAAGGGCGTCAGCTAATTCATTTCCTCCCATTACCTCATGCCCAAGCACGCAATTAGTAATACACAGATAAAAATCCTCTGGTATTACTGCCGAGTCTGGAAAGTGCTCCTGAAAATCGTCCAAACATAAATGCTGAGTGTATTCCCAAATTCCGTTAACTAGAACACCAGTTCGAAAATAGGCTTCAATTATATAAGATTCATACTCTATGGTAAAAACCATAATTAAAATTATTCAAAAACTGATTTTAAGATTAGAAAAGAGAGAAAACTTCAACAGAACTGCTTGTCATATTTTTGACAATTAAACAATTGTTGGCATTATAAAAGAATGACATAAGCCAAAAAAGTAGTTTGTAAATCCATGAGATCTTTAACCAAGATAGTTTTTGATTTGTTGTGTCTACAAAATGGGATGAAATAAATATATCCTAAGTTTCAAATTGCAGTTTATTAATTTACTATAATTAAGTACCCATGAATTCTAAAAACTTTCTCAGAAAGCAGGCAAATGCCGGTATATTTGTTTGTTTTAAAGTATATACTTAAATATTGATTATCCAACCGTTATTAACCGATATTATCTGACACTTGTGTTCATGAATTTGTTTCACATCCCACTTTGCTACTCCACACTAGTGTACCCTAGCCTTCCAAAATCTTAATATTGCTCGTAGAGGAAAATCTTCATACCATTGTCTTAGTGATCGAATTTTGAACAGCTTTCAAAATGTCCATCTATCATGTTACTTTAAAGCACAATGGCTTAAGAAGGAAAATTTCGATTGTATACAAATTTTGATAGCAAGTTGGTATTAGATAGAGTAAGGGACCTTGTTGTTTTTGAACAAATCGATCAGTAAATAAAAAAGTTATTAATAATTTAAATTGTTTTGAATTGTTTAATTTTTGTGTTGTAATTGAGTAGAAATCTTCTTAAATGTTATTTTCATTTATCTACACATTATGCTGTTGTACATTTCGTAATAGTATATTATGTAGCCATAGAAATATAGTTTACTGCTGGACACATTATATTTAGGCATTCACACATTTTAACCTAATGGATAGTGGTTCTGAAATATAATTGGGTTGATTATAGTAGCTTTTTTATTACTTTATTTTATACCGCCGAGTGTGTCATTCTCGACGTGCGTTGTAGAAAAGTGAGCGTGTACAGTTACCAACATGCGTTAAGTTTGCAGTTACATGTTCATGTGTACGTTACCATTGAATCCTATATGATTAAACAGCGTCTCTATCAATTACGTTACAACTAATAGTTGGATAGGACGGTAGCTCAATGGGTTAGTTTGTTTAGCTTGCAAACTGGCATACCTAGCAAAGCGGGTTCAAACCCTACTTACTGCGAAATAATTCTAATTATAAAATTATCCCCCAAGAAGTGGTTTGGACTCCACTATAAACTATAGAGGTTTGTTCTCTTTGCCTAACACAAAATCCTGAATTTTCAATAAGTAACCTCGGAAACTTCAGACATGGTTTAGAAAACATTTAAGTTGGGATGGAGGGTTTTATAATAAAATTACCATTTTATCTCCAAAATAAATTTAAAGTTATATATACTTTTCTAGGTTGCGATTAAGTTGCCTTGGCACAATGGACGTTGTACTTCAAGAAAATAATTCATCAATCAATCATATAGCTCTAGTCCAACACTACCAACAAGAAGACTTAACGGCTCTTGGTAAATTGGTTTTGGCTCTTGCCTGTAAATCTACCATGGCTGTGCAACGTGAAAACATGCAAACAGCATTAGATATCGTGAGTCGATCATATACACCAGATCTTAGAAACCTCATAATGTATCTACTAGCTAGCCAGCAAAGAAGGAGTGTTACAGATCTTATGCCGATGATAGGAGCTCGCTTCTATACGCAGCTGGATACACTTCATAATCATATCGAAAGTCTTGACCACGAATTGTCTAAAGAAGTACAAAACGGCCGCCTCTTTAGACTTATGACAAAATTGGCCACAATCAATGAGAGACCTGAATATAACATGGAAAATACCTGGGCAGAAACGGGAGACAGGTATAACCTTTTACTATTAGCTTCCAAAAGTAGTACCAAGGTTTTAATAAGAAATACATTTATTAAATAGTCTGACAGCCAAAATACATAAAGTACAGAACTCACTTTGACAGTTCAACAATACAATAGATGCTAACTTGATTTATTTACAACACTTTGCTTAAATCCAGTTCCATAATTCAAAAATTGTCAACCTTAATCATTCCTAGCAAAGACCTGAGGTAACAAAATTGTCCCCTTAATAACACATTTGTAAACACATCCGCAATGGGCTTGTTCCATGATATTCTTTTTATATGGTTTTTATACTTTTTCATATAGTACTCGATATTCTCATTATGCACTTAAAATTTCTTATCATTAACCTTTTCCGTTCTCAAGGAGTTGAAATTAGTAATAGTTGGAAAAACCGAGCGCCCATTTGTTACGTCACTATACGCAAGTGACGTAAGAAAAGTGGCTTTCTGGGACCTTTCAAATTTAACCTGAAAGGTCGAAAAACGTGGAATTTTCAAGCGCTGGTAACTAAATAAATACGTCGAGTGGAAGTTCGTTCTATGTCTCTACGGAAAGGAGAAGGTCGGCGATGAATCCTAATCGTAAATTGCAGGGTCAAAATCGAAAATTCGTCCTGACAGGAGCGAGAGAAAATTGTAATTTTTTGACATTTCACCAAATCGTACTCCCCTACTGTCAAGAAGTAAACAACACAAACAATACTTCGAAAACACTCATAATTATAACAACTAAGGAGCATCAAGTCTATTGAGATCGCCGAGTCTATGCGTATAGTGACGTAGCGCCTGGACACGCCCCATTTTCGTGAGGTGGAGATTTGTAGATTTGTAATAGTTTTTAAGATACTAAACGTGCGAATAAGATCCTGATTTTTTGCAGATCCATTATTTTATACTTGCACTTTCGATTTATGAAGAAAAAAAAATGCCGAACAAGCCCATTTGCTCCTTGCTAGAAACATGTTTCTCATCAAGGACTCTCTTGTGATATTTTTGCCAATTAAAGTATCTAACATCTATGTTTAGACCGATAATGGAGTTCTGGACTCTTCATCAACCAAACGGCACTTTCATTATCAATTTACAGAAGTGGAATAGATGACAAATGACATATTTCATTCAACAGCCTTATAAGCCATAGTACTTCCTTTTAAAACAGCGCTATCCAAATACTCTGTGGCAGACAAAATTACAAAGTACAAAACTCAGATTGACACAACTATAATACAATACATATTAACTTGATATATTTACAAGAAGTCTAAAGATGTACTTCTATTTCTGTTCTCTTCCAGGGATGTTAACTCATTCAATTTTATTTATTTGTGGCAGTATTATGGTACAAGAGCTAGCGTACAGTTACCTGACACATTTGTATCACACAACCAATTTGGATTTAGAAGCAATTTATCAACCTAGAATGCTATTTTGGCAGTATATAATTATATCCTGCATAATTTTGAACTTAAATAAAACAATGCGTATTTTATTTGACCTCAAACGTGCTTTCGACACCTTTAATATTGATTTATTGTTAAATAAGTTACACAATTATGGCATCCGAGGGCCTGCCTTACTTTGGCTCTCCTCTTACCTTCAAGGGAGGAGCCAAGAAGTTATTTTAAAGACCCAACAATACCACTTTTAAGTTACTGTCCAAAGATATCGAAACAGGAGTACTCCAGGGAAATGTATTGGCCCCCTTGTTATTCACTACATTTTTCAATGACATATTCTCTTATTTTCCACATAGTTTTGTATCTTTTCGCAGATGACGCGTTAGTAACAGTTAATTCGGATAATATTAATGATTTAAATACCATAGCAGATGATGCAATTCATTGCATGAAAAATTATCGTCAGCATCTTAGTTTTATAATCAATGATCTCAAAATTGGTCTAATATTTCTTGGATGAAAGTATATTATTAATAGAAGTAATTAGTAAGAATGTTCAACAGAGTACTCAGGTTAAATTTCTTAGCTTGTATATGGACTCTCATTTAACATGGAACAATCAGATTGATATATTGAAAAAACTATCAACTTCATGTTTTGTCTTATGGCAGCTCAGAAGTTATGTTACAACTGATATCTTAATAACATATTATTATGCTTATATATACTCTACATTAAACTATGGTATAATATGTTGTGGCAACTCTATAATGGTCAGTGATGTGTTAATCCTTCAAAACAGAATCTTAAGAATAGTGACTTTCAAAAATTTAAATTTTCTCGCAGAAATTTATTCAAGCAGTTAAAGCTTTTAACTGTAGCTAATATATAGGTACATTTTAAATTGCGTTTTTTACGTTCACATTCTGACAAGTTTACCCTTATTAGAGACACAAATTCACCTTACAACTTTAGATCAAATCTTAATATAAGTATACCAATTCATACTATGTCTGCGCCAGCAAAAGGGCCCTAGTCATGGCTATTAAAGCATACAACAAATTACCTACCTCTATTAAGGCTATACCTACCTTTATTTTTTTTAAATCAAGAGCTCGTAACATGCTGCAGAGACATAGTTTTTATTCTATTGATGATTTTTTTTAATTGTGAAAATTTATCGATTGTCCCATTTATATTAGTGACATTTTTATGATGGAATTTTGTAGTTTTCTTTCCTGACAATTTCAATACTTGTAAATTACAAGTTTTATGGAAATTAATTGTTATTATTATTAGTTAGCGATATTATTAATCCTGTTCCTTATACACGGAGAGCTTTGTTCACAACTAAATAAATACATCAGCAGGAAGGCTTCCTAATGTCGATATCGAAAGATCGAAATTGGCATTTTCACGGCATCATTAAGTGCAAGGGCGAAATCGAAAATTCCAGCCAACAGAAGTGAACGAAAAATAGCATTTTTTTGACATTTCGCGATTTGTTTTTTGTTCCATTAATGTTAATAACCGGAAGACCCGGAAGATTTTAAATATAAAAACAAAATCGCCAGAACTGCACCTTGACCAATGTCAAATTTTAATAATTTCCTTACAACTTTACCGACGTCTGGCAACGTTTAATGCCTGACTTATAGTGGAGTCAGACAAGCAAAACATAGGAATTGTTTCCAGTCTTAATTTTTTTTTTTTGACATGTTAGTTACATCGAATACTATACAAAATGGACATTTTCTACCTCTAGCAACCGCTGCTACGCAAGTTATCGGCCATTTTGTGAAAAATCGACCAATTTGGTCGTTCTTTTTAAATATAGACGAGTATATCTCGGTATGTGTAGGTCCAAAAAAGGCGAAAAAAATTGAGGCTGTTCGTAATGATATAGGCAATCAGCAGTTACAATATGAAATTCTTATTTGCACAAAACCTCAAAAAAAAATAAAAACTGCTAAATTTTAATTGACAATTTTTTTCACTTTTTTTTCAAGTTTAAAAATTTTTTCTTGTTCATCATCATGAAGTGTGTAAAAAAAATCTACAAAATCAAAAACAAGGAGCCTCATACGAAGCGATACACAAAAGTTATTGGCCAATCAATTTCCAAATTTGAAGACAATTTTTGAGACTTGTGTTAGATATTTTGACTTAACTTAACCAGTTATTGTTCACATTATAAAGTATAATTTCTGAAAATTTCATCAAATTTCACTTAAAACATCTGAAGTTATAACCAAAATTTAGCAGTTTCTTCAGTTCTTATTTTTTTGAGGTTATGTGTGCAGATAATAATTTCATATTGTAACCGCTGATAGCCTATATCATAACGAACAGCCACAATTTTTTTTAGATTTTTTTGGATTACACATACCGAGATGTGCTCATCTATATTTAGAAAGAACGACCAAAATGGTCCATTTTTCACAAAATGGCCGATAACTTGCGTAGCTAGAGGTAGAAAATGTCCATTTCATATAGCATTCGATGTAACTAACATGTTAACAAAAAAATTTTTGAGACTGGAAACAATTCCCTTTTCACTAAAATTTGATGCTTGTTTGACTTCACTACTAGGCTTCTGACAATAATTTTACGCAATTTCTACAGTTAAAAACTATAACTACACAAAATTTCAGAGCTGCACTCAAAGATTTTATTTTGATTAAAGATTAATGCGTTTGACCGCCGGCCACGCTTCCCTCCCCGGGATGGACTTCTGCCTGCAGAGATATGTGCTTTTCATCTAGTAAGGAGGGTTTTTACATACAAATTTTCAATGCACCTTATCATTTTTAATTTCCGTAGCCAGCTCTTAGGCTGTTAGAGCATGGCAAACAATAAAACAATAAAAATGACGTAAATTTTGGCATACATCCCAGTTAGTGAATACAATTGAAATTTCAGTTTAAATTAAAAAGTATGTCGAATGAGACATTACGATTTTGTACTACCAATAGAGCGTAACTCCTATTCATACGTTCGAGTCACGTTTTTACTACTATTCTTGTTCAGCAACAAGTAGTAGATAGATATTTATTTTGTTTTTAAGTTTCTTTTTTATTTTGTTAATGATTAAAGAATAATTTTGTATTTCTTTAGGTACATGTTGAAATTATTTAGAGATTACGTTTTTCATCAAGTTAACCACGAGGGTCACCCATGGATGGATATGGCGCATATTATCCAGTGTCTTAACAAATTAGATGTAGGAGTTCCAGAAAGAATTTGTTTGACGTCTCGAGATGAACAAAGTATATTAGTAGTTTCTTACGCAGAATTGAAGCATTGCCTCGAACAATCATTTGGTGAACTTGCCAGTACTTCCGTAGTTCACCATGATTTATCAGGAGTAGCAGCCGGTGTTGAAGATAAGTTGTAATCTGTCTGTGTTACTTATTGCGTACTTTACCATTCGTAAATAGTGTTATTGTGCAAAAAATGATGATGGTTTAACAATAGTGATTGTTCACCAAAAATGTTGTTTTCAATAATATTTTAAAATGCTCTTAAGAATGCATCAAATTTGTATTTATTTTTTTTTAATAATTGCTGTAAGCACAAATAATATTATTGAAAACATTTTTCCATTTTGTAATTATTAAATAGATATTTTTTGCATAAGTTATATTTTTCTTTATAAAATTGTATGAAATACAAATAAATAAAAATTTAACAAGTCATAGTACATTATTTCCAGACGATCACTGTAATTTATACCCTGAAATAGATTTTATCCGCATTACTTCCCGACTTCTCAAGAAGTGCTTATTACCAAACCTGCTTATTTGATTTTAAATTATGTAATAAAGTAAAAACAAAAATGTGAAGAATTGAGAAAAATCACAATTTTTTTGTTTGATTTTACATAATTAGTAATTATATTATAGCACAGTAAAAAGTAAGCAGAAAACGAACACTTGTCAATTCTAGAAATAAAAATTATGGAAAAAATTTCTGAAGTAAAAAAATTTATACAAAATTACAAACGGGTTTGTGACCCTATTCTGTTGCATAAACAATCATTTGCATAACTCACGTTTTATTTCGATAAAAAATATAATAAAGTTATCGAACCACTATTTGCAATGTTACAGTCATCAAAGCAAAAACCAGATTTATTTTTTTATCTCCTCTAATATTGTCTTCGAGATTAAAAACTTTTGCAATAAAAATTGCAAAAGTTTTTAATCTCGAAGACAAAAGTCTAAATTTTCACTATAGAAATCCGTGCTCGCTGGCCTATGGTGTCTTTTCTGTATATAGATTCGGAAAATGCAGTTTGAGGTATAGGAATAACGATGTAATTGACCACGCCCCGTTAGTTCCATAAATCGTGAAAGCAGAGGCACACAATGAATTGAATTTAGTACGGCATGAACTAAGGATGGGTGCGGACGTAGGTAATAATTTCTAATACGAAACGAGAATATATGTTCGTTAAAAGCGAAGATAGGGCTTTTCCTTTAATGGAACAATTAAATTTCTTTATTTGTCACGTTTTGACAAGTAATTTCTTCTATTGAAAGCATTTCTGCAGTTTCTTTTTTAGCCGTAAATTAAATAACCCTCAGAAAGTAAAATCAACTAATAATTATCAAACAATAAATTAATGAAGTAAGGAGTCAAACAAACCACCTTCTTGTGCCAAACGATAGCCAAACCGATTATACAATGAACCTCTCATATCATCGAGTTGATTTGGAGTAATGCTTGCACAAAATTGGATAAGTTGTTCCCGTAATTCAACTAAATTATTGGCTCGTTCAAACGCATGTTTGTATGCGGTTTCCTTTAAAAATCCCCACAGAAAGAAATCACGGGATGCTAGATCAGGTGACCTGGGGCGCCATTTTATCATTCCCCTCGTAGCTATTAAACGATTGGGAAATGTTCTTTCCAGAAAATTAATAACAGTTAAGGTATTGTGATTTGGGCAACCGTCTTGTTGAATCCAAATGTCGTCAAAGTTGACAGGAAGATTTTGAACTGCAGGAATTATTTGGTTTTGTAAAAGCTCTAAATATTTATTGCCATTTAAATTGCCATCGATTAGCAGTGGGCCTATAATATGATTGTCTAAAATTCTCGTCCAAACGTTCAACTTTTGAGGATACTGAGTTCGCACAGCAACACTCAAATGTTTATTTTTCCGAGATTAATATCGTACGTACTAAGGATGGATTGTGTTTCCCATGTAATGAAAAGGATGATTCATCTGTAAACAATACATTCTTTAAGAAGTTTTCATTCTCATTCACTTTATTTATCATGATTTCATAAAATTCCATCCATTTGAAATTGTCCTCGGGAAATATTTCTTGCGTTGTTTGAACTTTAAAACAACTGTACCCATTTTTTTTCAAAATATTTCTTACAGTTCTTTCCTTCACGTCAACTTCATCAGCAATTTGCCTGCTAGAATAAGGTTCACTAGTTTCAACAAAAACACACATTAGTTTCGCGAATTTCATGTTCTTCGCTGATTTGTTGATGACGGGGTTCGGGTTGACAGCATATTTTACAATAATTCACGACACATCCGAAATTCTCAATTTTTTTATATTGTGTGAGATTATGCTTACTGAAGGGATTTGGTCTGTCTTGATATGCCACAGTAAATAAATTTATTGTGTCTTCGGTGGAATGGCCCCCGAAGTACCACTTCACAATTTGCACTTTTTCTGGAGTTGTATAAACACACGGCATTTTAATAACGAAATTGAGATTAATTTATTTTATTCCCACACGTCTAAACAGCTACGCTATTAAAAGCAGAATGGGTGCGCTGTTCTCGACTCGACGTGGTCAAGCGATGGCGCTATTGTTTTATACCAATGCCCTGCATTGTTCTACGACAAGGCGTGGTTTATCTGCGCAGGAACAAGTTTATGTACCTTGAACTAAATTTGCTGAATCTGTATATCGAATTCAAACTTATTTTCAGTATTCCTAATTACTAATATATCTAAAAATAATAGTTATCCATTGGTTTCCATTTCATATGTAAATTCTTCTAAATTGAAATGACTATTTAATTTCGAAAACAATGTGGTCTACATCTGCAACTTTTGTATTGAATACTGGGACTGGTACACTTGGAAACAGAACAGAGATCAAAAGAGATGAACATTTTACCTTGTTGCAATTTTATCTTGTTAATTTTGTTGATGAAATCATTGGATTTATCATTGAGAAATTAGGTTTTACATTGAAAACTATGCCTGCAGAAGCATCATGACCAACCAAAATTAAAATTATGGCAATACTGTACTGGTAATAAAGATAACCGAAAGGTAAAAAATGGAAACTAAATTAAATATACATCTTATTGTCATGCTTCTGCAATGTCTACATCAATGAAGATGAAAAAAGAACTACAAGATCAATGTTATAGTATTAAATTAGATAACTGAATAAACAAAGAAGAATAGGTCATCTTCAAGTAGATGCATCTTCTATGATCGGGTCATAAATCCATCGTCATTATGTCCCTGTTACCATTAGACATTATATCCTACGTTGCCATCGTTAGAATTCGAGAATTAAATTCGAAAGTGGAAACTACAATTTTCTCATATTGTTTTCTCAAGTGTTTAATGCGAAAAAGGGTAAATATAAAGCAACACAAACAGTTTAAATATTTATTATTTCAGAAATAACATAAAAATGTATGTGAGAGGCACTATATAAATAGAACATTTATTATTTATAGGCTAACACTTTAAAATTTGTTTCGTAAAGTCATTAATTAAGTCTAATTTATAAAATATAATTTCAAATCTATCATAATAAACAATATAAATAATTATATATTATAATCACATAACCATTAAGTTTCAATTATTAAGCCTCAAACAGAATCATCTGAAAAACAAAAATAGAAATTAATAAATGAATGAAATTTATGCATAAAATATGATAGTATAAAAAACAACTTAGAGTACAATCTTTTGATAACATCGTTTTAATGCTTGATTTATATTTTTTGTGATCCTATGGTTTTTAGATTTTTTAAAATAAAAATATTTTTTGATAGCTTATTTGTCGTGACTAATATGATTCTCAAAAATGTAACCTCTTCTGGTTTATTTACATCGTTGTGATGTCGCCTTAGGCCGAAACACATGTTGCAGTGTCTGCACATAATACTAGTTTTATGTCCTCAACCTCCATATCTGTATCATTGATATATATTAAAAACAGGGGTGGGTCCAGGATAGCACCCTGGGATATGCCATGTTTCATCTCTACCCAATCCGAACTGTTTCCTTTCTGAAAGGTAGCTTTCTATAATTTTTACGGTGTGTTCATTTATCTCATAATAGGTCAATTTTGTGATCAATATATCATGAGATACACTATGAAAGGCCTTTTAAAAATCACAGAATATGGTTACCACATACTGCTTCCTTTCGAGACCCTCGCATATGCATTCAAGATTTAATATGGCAAGGGCGTACATTTTTCTATGAAGTATATTATTAAATTAAATGTAAAATAAAAATAGCATGACGTTCTATACTATGAGAAATATAGAAATTAACAGATGGGTTCATGTTTATTACTCTGCACTTCTTCATTTGTTTTGATGTTAAGCCACCGAAAAGCTACCCCCTTATGTCGATCTGCTAGAAGTACACAGTGGGGTAGAGGATAGCAAACCAAGTTTTCTTTAACTATTAACCCCTCACTATATTACTATATAAGTATGATCCTGACATCTTTTCGCATAGATCAAGAAAAAGAATTGCAACCGGAAGTCGTCTATTCTTTTGCACTTTTGATCATAGCATTAAAAAACATCTGGCACGTGGTTCTTGCACTATTTTATTATTAATTTAATAATGTTTCGTCCTGACATCTTATCTAGTAGTATTTTGAGCTGACATCTCTTGGACTATATTCTCTTAGGTTCTATCAATACATGATACGTATCAAAAAGCAAAAAAGCTGTAATTATAACATGCATTATTTATTAAAAAAATAAACCTGCTACATAAGTTGAAATAATACCAGCAAGAGTAATTATACTTACCATGATACCACCATTTCGTTTTCTTTGGATTTTTATTGCAAGTCTTTACATAAAAAGCGTTATCTGGTGGTCGTTGCTATAAAATAATGAATAGAGTTATAATATTAACATTAATGTTGTATACTAGCCATTCACAATCTTTTTGCATTTCCAGCCTTTTTACTTTTTGAAATAAAGACAGTATAGCAATACTACAAATTTAATATTTCAATGAAATTAGGTATTTTAGGCGGGTTTGCTGATAACAAATATATCTGTCCTCATGACAATGATCTATCATTTAATGGAGATCTAGTAAACAGTATCAGATTTTTTATGAAAGAACTAATTTTTGCAAGAGTAAATGGTGCATTGTTTTATAAAGCTCTTATAGTTTGATCACGACAAAGAAACAAGACGAAATTCAGGACATTTTTAATATTATCATTGATACAAAGAGCACAAGTCAGAGAATTTAAAAATTATTAAGGAAATAAAAATACAGAGAACAAAACTACAATGAAATAGCAGGCACAAAATGAGAACAGAAAATGTACAGTTATTGGAAGCAGCTGAAACCTCCTTATCACACTTGTGATTTTTAGCGATAACGAAATTGAGTAAAACACTACTACTTTTTTACCACTATATTTGCACAACATGTGACTGCAGTTTCAACACTTTTTGTCATTTTCAAACGTTGATTCAAATAATGAAATACAAAGGTTTAGTCCCAATTTAAATATTTTTCTGAATTAGACAGATTAGAGGATTAGGAGAGTACACAGGAAGTTTATGATATCATAAACTTCCAAGGGTGGGGTTTCCCAGAAATATTAAGAAAACTCAAGGTTCAATTACATTTGCTAGCAGTAAAAATAGGAAAATACATTAAAACTAATTAATCATTTAACAAGATTAAATGATCCTTATTATTGTATTTATGTATTTCTAATGCTTCTAACAAATCAAGTTTTAAACTTTTGCTAGCATAGTGTAGGATTTTCATATTATTAATATCTGGAAAATTATGCCCACTATCTGTGATTAGAAAAAGTGGAATCTGTTTTTTGTAATCTAAAAGATCTGTGGTCGAGGTATCTGGGTCCGGTCTGTCCTATGCAATAGCAAACACTCTGAGCAATCTAACTCCAGATTTTTCGTAGCTATGTATTTTGTCTTTGGCGTTGTAAATTAAACTTGATAATCTTTTCTGTGGTTTAAATGCTATTTTGATGTTATGTATTTCGAAAATATAGTAGCGTAAGGTGTTCATTTTACGTCTCTAACTATGGGATAAATTGCTTTAAAAGTATACTGATTTTGTTTTTTATTTATTAATTTAGTGATAGTTTCTGAGGGTAAATCACTGTTCTTAGCAATTTTCTGAATTTCTGAGAGTTCTGTTTTTATTTGCGTTTCTCAAAATCTAAAAAAGTGTGTAATTGATTTTATTAATAACTTACACCCTAAAACTAAACGGGTTGAGTTTCTCAAAGTGAACAGACGCTTCGAATAAAAGCTCTCAAAAATAGCTCATAAATATAGGTTAAAACACCGCTAATTTATATGAAATTTAGACCATCGATAGGTCAAGAAAATTTTGCATCTCGTGAAGTGAAATAGTTAAAAAACAAACTTTATACGGAATAAATATTTGATTATTTCTAATACAGGGCTTTCTGTAATATAAGAAATAAACGTGCGGCGTGTTAAGATATCTCCCAGAAAGACTTGAAGCGAGGGCTCTCAAGACCAGGGTAATAAATATTCAGTGTCAAGTGATATAAATGTCTGTACCTAGACGTTGGGGCTGAGAACCAATGCTTTCTTGGAAAGTGTAAATAAACAATTCGCATGAAGTGGAGGTTAATGAAACCAACAGACATCACCAGCAAACTACAAGAAAAAGATAAGATATATATATTTAATTGACTGAATGAGTGATCCATAATTTGTAATTTATTGTTTCTGTTTGTATGTTGGTATTTTTTAGTATTATTTTTACTTTACTTTTATAATAACCTATTTTATTCCCATTGGAAAACGACAGTTGGAATTAGGCACTACAAAAACCAAAACAATATACAGGGTGTGCGGAGGTTTCTCTCGGACCACTTTCTCATTCTCAACTCGCTGTAAAAGGTTATTTTACCGCGATACAGATAACATAATAAAAACACTCTCTTACAGCAAGCTAATATCGGTTTTGAAAAACTGGGCAAAAGATGGACACACTAATACAGGACGTTGAAACGAGAACACATCAATTACTGGTACAAAAAATCGACGGCGACGGAAACTGTCTATATGGAGCATTAAGCCACCAACTGGAGGGAGAAAATATAACATCACAGGCACATACCAATGCGACGAAAACCCTACGAAAACAAGTAGCTGATTATATCGAAAATCATTTAGACCACTTCATGCCATTCATGCAGGCATCCATCCATGAACTAGCACCCCGTTACAATAGATACAACTCTAATACGGGAAAAATAAATGCGTTCATTCGAGATCTGAGAAGAGAAGGTTTTTGGGGAGGGCAGGAAACAATTGCAGCAACAGCAAATATGAAAAACAGGACAATAATAGTACATCAAGAAGAAGGAGAGCATATAATCTTCCATCCTACTAACCAACAGGGAAGAGAGAACACACCACTAGAGATAGTATATAGGAAGCACGGAAACGAAAGAAATCACTACGATAGCGTGATTATTGCACAAGAAAAACATGAAGCAGAACAACCAGAAGAAACATACGCTCGAACTGGGGCAATAACACCCCGCCCAGAATTAGAGGAAGCAACGCACATAAACATGTACCAAATATCACAAAGAACAGAGGAAGCCAACAGTCAAGAATTACAACACGATGACATCATCCTGGCGACATGGAATGTCAGAGGCTGCATAACGAGAGAGAAAAGAGAAAAAATCGATGAGGCTCTTATGATGGAACACATACACGTTGCATGCATACAAGAGACACACATGATAGACGGAACTGCAGTTACTCAAAACTACAAATGGCATCTAAGTGGAGGGGACAAAGAAAAAACCAGCAGAGGAGTCGCATGGGCAATAAGACGGAACACCCCTATCCAGATAAAGACAAGAAAAGTAAACGAAAACATAACCATGGCAGACTTACAAATTGGAAAGGAAAACATATGCATATTAGGAGTACATGTGCCCTCCGACAAACGGGCAGGACGAGTATTCAGACAGATCACCCAAGAGACTAGAAGAAATAGGAATAGAAAAATGAACATAATAATACTAGGAGACTTCAACGCGCATATAGGAAAGGACGACCAAACACATGAAGACAAGAATATCATAGGAAAAACCTTACTTCACACATGGACAAACGATAATGGAAGCTCGCTAAAAAACTTGGCACATCTGTTCGATCTAACAGTTAGAAACACATGGAGCAAGAACCTAACCTGCCTTAATACCTGGAGTAAAGGAAACATCAACTCTCAAATAGACCATATCCTAGTGGATAGAAAAATAAGGGACAGGGTCAAAAACATTAAGGCAAAACAAGCAACAAACGTCAAAACAGATCACAAAATATTATATGGAACACTAGTAATAAAGAAACAAGAAGCAAAAAAAAAGATACAACGAAACATCAAATGACACATGGAACATCTCACTGCTACAGAACGAAGAAATAAAAAAGAAATACCAGGAGGAGATAGAAAAACAGTTAACAGGAAAAGAACTAAATTGGTCAACAATGGGTTTAAAAATGAAAATAGCGGCGAGGAAAACGTTGAAAAGGAACAAATCCCCTATGAGCCCAACAAGAAAAGACATGAAAAGAAATTACGAAAAACTAAAGAAAATGAAGGCCACTGGAAAACAATATACACCGAACATAGACAAAAAGATAATAGAAGCGGGGAAAGAAAAAAGAGACGCAGAGAGGAGGCACGAACAGAAAAAATGCAGGGAATTCTTCGAAAACATAGAATCCACTCCAGCAGGACAGAGATTAAACCAAACTTTTAGACACCTTAAAACATACAGGAGAAACAACAATACGCAGCCAAGAAAATACATACCACTGCAGCATTGGGTCAGGAAACTAGAAGAAGGAAACGCGGAGAGAAGTCAAATAGAACCAATACAAGAAATGGACCACTGGGAAAGCCACCGTCAAAAGACGAACTACTAGAAATAATGGCCAGAGCTAAAAGAAACACGGCCCCGGGAATAGATAAAATAAATAACGAACTAGTATACTATGGACCGGACAACATAAAACAGCTAACCCTAGAAATCATCACCAACGCATGGACGGAAACCACACCCCTGCCTGAGGAGTGGAACACAACCATACAGATACCGCTCCCTAAAATCAAATCACCACAAAATGTGGACGATTACAGAAGAATAACACTCTGCAGTGTAGGGTACAAATACTACGCACAATTCCTCCTCAGAGAAATGGAAAAATACATCGGCGAACTACCAGATTATCAAACAGCATTTATCAAGGGTAGATCAACAGACGACCATATGTACACCACCAGACGGATCCTGGAAGAAAAGTGGAAAGAAGGAACAAAACTATATATAGTCTCAATTGACCTCCAAAAGGCATTTGATACCATAAGGCATGAGGCTATAGTCAACACTTTGCTCAACAGGGGAGTACCGCACTACTTAATAAACAGAATAATAAAAGCATGCCTACACGAAAACACTGCAATACAATGGTTTGGACAGACGACCGAATCAAAAATGAAGAATATAGGAGTCAAACAAGGATGTCCCCTATCCCCCCGACTATTCACCACAGTCCTGGACCAAGTGATAGAAAGCACAATAAAGGAGAATCAGAATTTCAATGGAAACGATGGAACGATAAAGCCCCCCATCGTACTTGCATACGCCAACGATATACTCATCATCACCGAGGAAGAACAAGACATCGTTAAATTTCTAAGAAACATGACACCACATCTGGATTCCTCTGGAATGAAAATAAACTTCAAGAAGAGCCTTATAATGGTCCGAGACCCATTGACAAAAACAAGTCCAACAAGTGGGGAAGAATACAAAATAGGAGACTACACCCTGAGAACCACGAATAGAATGAAATACCTAGGAACATACCTAACGAATCAACTAAAAAGGAGGGAAACAGTAAGGGAAAGAATCAAAACAGCCTACAGAGTCACAAGAGCTCTACTACCCTTCATTGAGGACAACAAACCACCATGGTGCCTAACCAAAAAGATATACACGACCATCATAATGCCTACGATGATATATGGAGTCAAAAACGCAGCAACGACAAAGGCCAACAGAAGAAGCCTGAGAAGAGCTGAAAGGGACATTATCCAACTGCTAGCAAAAACAGGAAAACCACAAAAACGACAGAAAACGTCAACATTACTAGAGGGAAGAACAATAATCAAAAGAATAGAATCATACGCAATGAAATACTGGGGACACGTCCAAAGACGGGACTCGACACACCTACTAAAGAAAGCGCTGCTAATGAACAGCAACAAACTGAAAATAGGGAGGCCATGCTACACATGGATAACAACAATCGAGAGGATTATGAATAAGCTAGGAAAGGATTATATACACTGGGAAAAGCTGGCACAACAAAAAATGGAATACAATAAAGAAATATCAAGGATATACACACTGCCAGACTCAGAAACAGAAAACTCAGAAGTAGAATAGGAGAGAAGATGATCACAGACAGAAACTAAGAAGAAGCATATCACAAAAACCTGAAAGTGAAAAGAAGCACGAAAACCTAAAAGAAGCATCTCACAAACGCCTACACTTTCCATCCGATGAAGACAGAAGGAAAACAAGAAGAAACATCTCACAAACACCTACACGCTCCATCCTATACTCTTACCCCATGCGTCATGCGGCTCTCGCTGCTGACAACAAGCATGTCCAATGTCCAATCCAGCGTATGCAGCTGGTCCGGCGGTATATAAAAGCACTGGGGGTTTGTTCTGGCACACGGTGGGATGATCGGTGGGCGATCGGGCTGCGTGGTGGAACAAATCTCCCTGCACCGGAATTGGCAGCAATGCCCACCTTACGCTGGCAAATCAATCAATCAATCAATCATCAACTTACACCCTAAAACTAAACGCACATTAGAACGAGAAACAAACCATACAATACATTTTCTAGACCTAACTATCTCACACAAAAATAACGAATACAAATTTGATATTTTTCGCAAACCTACATTACACTGATATAACTCCCCTTTGATTCTTGCCATCCATATTCACACAAACTAGTAGCTTATAATTCAATGTTACATAGAGATTTTTCGTTGTCTTTATCAGAAACTCAAATAGAAACATCCATATCGCACTAGGAATAAACATCTCCTTTTACCAAAAGAACACAGAACGGCTTTGTACCAAAAAAGTCTCATGGGCTGTAAATTTTTGAACTGTTTGCCGGGGCTTAGTAAATCTATTTTTTAAGTTTAAAAAGGCTTTAAAACAATTTTTGTTGGACGTGGACAGCTACAGTGTTGACGAATTTTATACAAAATGTGGGACTACTTTTCTATAGTTCTTGTTATAATATTTGTTTAATCGCTCACTGTTCACATGTTTTTTTTTCTTTTCTGTGTATATGTTTTTACAATGTTATTTGTGATATTTTCTTTTTATTTCTACCGACAATGTTTCTTAACTGTACTTGTACATTTTCTGAAATTAATAAATATTATTATTATTATTATTAAACAGAACTCTCAACAATTTAGAAAATTGCCAAGAACAATGGTTTCCCCATAGAAACTATTAGCGATAAACAAAAAACAAAATCAGTATACTTTTAAAGTAAATTATTCCATAGTTAGAGACGTGAAACAAATACCTTACGCTACTAGCATATACTGTGATACACTAACAGAGAAAATATCAAGTATTTTCAAAATGCATAACATCAAAATGGCATTTAAACTACAATAAAAATTATCAAGCTTAATTTACAATGCCAAAAACAACACTAATAGATATGAAAAATCTGGAGTATTTATAGTTTAGATTGCTCAGAGTGCAATAACATATACGTGTCCACGGAAAAGTTATTATAGGTATAAATAACCTTTTTATTTTTTACTATATATAAACACAATTTTCTGTATTCTGTTCTTGCTTAACCCAAAACCTATTTTCAGTAAGTTATAATTTCAAAAATGTATAGAGGGCGCTGGTGTTGTTCAGAATTAAAAAATATCCAGCACAGAAAGGGCAGTTTACCTGAAGTGAGTTTTATTTTTAAGTTGCCACCAGCGCCCTCTATGCATTTTTGAAATTCTAATTTACTGAAAATAGGTTTTGGGTCAAGCAAGAGCAGAATACAGAAAATTGTGTTCATAATAAGAAATGGGCAAATATGGCCGCCAATGAAGAGTGTGAATCATTTGATGCTCCAAGAAATAAACCTTTTAAATGTTGTAAATCAAAAGTTAGTGCTAGTGTAGTATGTGTAAACTGTGGAAACATTTATCACAGGTGATGTCTCAAGAGAGAATTCCCAAATTTACAAAGTGAAACAGGAGATACAAGAATTAAATGCTGTGACTTAACCCCAGAAGAAACTAAAGTGAGGAAAAGTACAAATTATTGTTAGAAAATAAAGTCTTATTAGAAGAAAACAATCTATTGTTAAATAAAAATATTAAACTATTAGAAGAAAAAATCCTAAACAACAAAAAAGACTCAGATAGTGATAAAAATACAATAAAAAAAAGCACAAGTAGAACTTATAATTTTGTTGTAAAACAAGGAACACAAAAAGTTACAAATGACACTGATAACTCAAATGCCAAAGTAAATACAGGGTGTGTCAAAAAAATCGACACACCAGATAATTATCATGAATTGGAAAAAGCACAAACCAGTATAATGAATGATATAATAAATTTAGGAAATGATGACCGAAAACAAACTCAACAAATTGAACAAAGTGAAAATAGAAATGATTTTCAAGTGGTTACCAATAAAAGGAAAAGAAGGCAAGTAAACAACAGAAGTGTCGGCAATGCCACACTAAATGATGAGGATGGAGAAAATTTCACAGGCGTCACAAAAAGAATCTGGCTCTATGTAAACAGAGTGAAGAGGCATGTATCTAACGAACACATTCTAAAATATATACAGAAAAAATCATCAAGTTCAAATAAGGATGAATTTAGCGTTAAGGAGTTACCAACCCTGGAGTCTCAAAATAAAGTATTTATGGTTGGTGCACCAATTGATGCCAAAAATGAAATTTATTCTCCCAGTTTCTGGCCTAAAGGCGTAGGCTACCGCAGATTTGATTTTAATAAATACAGATCCCATTTGAAGACACAAAGTGAAGATTTTTTATAAATGATATGAAAACTGAATGCAACCCTACAGATATCAATGCAGAAGAAAATGTGGTCCAACCAATAAAACTCAAACGCATCGATGGAAAGTATTCATATTCTACTCCCGAACAATATCTAAACCTGCTACATCTAAACATCCAATGTATTCGTAATAAAGTTCTTGAGCTGGAAGTACTCCTCAAAACTAAAAAATATCAGATTGTCTGTCTCAACGAACATTGGCTTTCTACGGGTGAAATTACTTCTTTAAAAATTGAAGACTATCATTTTGTATCTTTCTTCTGCAGTACTGAAAAAACACATGACGGGGTAAGTATACTTGTAAGTGAAAATATAGATTGTTCACCAATTCTTAACCTAGAAGAGTGCAATTGTGAGGTAGATTGTGAAATATCAGGAATTAAAATTCAAAATACTCAAATTGTTACAGTGTACAGATCTCCTTTAGGGGATTTCAACAATTTCCTAGATAAAATTACTGTACTACTTGATAAACTTGACATTACAAAGAACATTGTAGTAACAGGAGATTTTAATGTAAATTTTAATACGGCTGACCAAAGAGCCCTAGAGTTATGTAACTTATTTCTAACATATGGCTTAAAACAAACAGTACAGGAAAATACTAGAAATGATTCATGTCTTGACAATATTTTCACAAACTTAGATGATTCATCAATGAATGCATCAACATTCAACCCTTACCTCTCAGATCATCTGGGTATTAGCTTTAAATTCGAGCATACAACAAAAAAATGTAACAACAGTAAACGAAGTGAACTATAGACCAATCACGAGCGATGGTCTTACAGTATTATATAACTATATCGAGAATGCACATTGGATTTTTCTAGATGATCCCAGCCTAGATGTCGACATAAAATTTCAAACTTTTATTAATATATTAACTACTTACTGGCATTGAGGTATCATTTCCTATGAAATCAAAATCCATAAATAGTTTTAAAAAAAGAGGCCACGTTGACTGGTTCAATCAGAATCTCAAGCAAATGAGAGAAACTCTTCAATTTCTAACAGATGTAAATAGAAACAATCCAAATGATGCAACCAAAAAGGAATTAAAAGAATTAAAAACAAAATATAAACAGGCGTTATCTGAAAATAAGCGAAAAGCTAACGACCATTATATAAAAACTAGTAGAAACAGTCAATCCGCTATGTGGGACATAATAAGAAGCAATAATCAAGTCCTAAACTCGCCAGAAATAGCAAACATCAGCGCTAATAATTTAAATGATTTCTTTGTCAATGTTGCAGAAAACATAGTAAAACATTTACCTAAAACGGACAAAAGTCCAGTAGACTTTATTAAAACTAATGCCACAAACCGTTCTGGATCAAATTTCAAATTTAAGGAAATTACGCTTAACCAAATGAGATCTATAGTAAGCAACTTAAAAGACAGTAAAAGCAAAGACCCATATGACATAACCGTAAAAATGATCAAAACATTACTAAATGTTATCATTGTGCCTCTAACCAAATTAATAAATATGTGTATAAGTAACCATATTTTTCCGAAATGCCTTAAAATCGCTAAAGTTATTCCTATTCTAAAGAAGGGAGGTATTGATGACATAAACAATTACAGGCCCATTTCCCTGGTTCCTATTCTTGGAAAAATACTAGAAGCAGCTTTAAAACTTCAAATCACAGAGTACTTTGAGGAAAATGCATTGTTTTCCAAATGTCAGTATGGCTTTAGAAACAATAGATCAACTACATTGGCAATAAATAACCTAACACAAATAGTATTAAGAGGATATGAAGAAAACATGTACACCCACGCATCATTTCTAGACTTGACTAAAGCTTTTGACTGTGTGTCCCACGACATCTTATTAGAAAAATTGAAGGCTTACGATCTCGATAGAGATAGTATAGCATTAATCAAATCCTATCTCTCAGACAGACTCCAGTATGTGAGCTATAATGCCAGTGCGTCCGAGCGGCAGTTGGCGAGGCATGGTGTACCACAAGGTTCCGTCCTTGGACCGATTCTATTCTTAATTTACATCAATGATTTACCAAGCTGTTGCCCGGACGCTACATCTATTCTGTTCGCTGACGATACAACCGAACTAATTCAAAATCAGTCCTTGGACATAATTCGTCAAAATGTGTCAAACATACACTCAAATGTTAAAAGTTGGTTTACTGCAAATGTACTAAGCATAAATGATAGCAAAACTCAAACACTAATTCTTACGCTGCGCAATTTACCAGAAAACAGTACTGATTCGGAACCAGTAAAATTCTTAGGGGTGTATATTGATCCGATTATGACATGGGAAAGACATATTGTGTATCTGTCAGGAAAACTTTCAAAAATTATTTTTCTAATAAGGAACCTACGAAACAGTGTATCACAAAACACCTTAAAAACAGCTTATTACGGATTCTTCCATTCAATTATGTCATATGCTATATTAAATTGGGGTCATTCAACTCATACATCTAAAGTATTTAAATTGCAACGAAAATGCATTAGAATTATGGCTCAAATTGGTTACCGTGAATGTTGTCGTGAACAGTATATAAATCTTGGCGTTCTTACCCTACCATGTGTCTACATATTAGAATGCCTACTATATATAAAACAGAGGCATAACATATATATTAGACATTGTGATATCCATCAATATCCTACACGAAATAGAGAAAAACTAGTTCCAAACTATTTAAGACTTGCACGTTCTAGAGATGGAACTAGCTATCACAGCATAAAAATGTATAATGTCCTTCCTGAAAAGGCAAAAGATTTAGCCTTCAATCAGTTCAAGAACAAAATTAAATTGTACTTTAAAACCAAAGCCTTCTATAGTATTGAGGAGTATCTTCTTAATGATTTTAGTGATATGTCACTGTAATATAGATATAAATTTCCATATATCTGTAAATTTTGCAATTTTAATATGTATGTCTTTTTTTAAATTATGTTTTGTAGAATATCTGCATACCCTTTTAATATGTCTTTTATGTATTTTAGTATTATTTTCTGTTTGTAATTCATGTGATTTTATATATTTGTAACTTGTATTCTATTTCTGACCTGTGTAAATACCTTGGTATAGTGGCATCAATAAATGATTATTATTATTATTAAACAAATGGTTATTTACACCTATAATAATGCTTTTACATGGACATGTAATATATACAAGATGTAATTTTAGAACCAGATACCTCGACCACAATAGATTTTTTAGATTACGAAAAGCAGATTCCACTTTTTCTAATCACATATTAGAGAGTGGACATAATATTCCAGATATTAATAATATGAAAATCCTGCACTATGCTAGCAAAGATTTAAAACTTAAATTTGTTAGAAGCATTAGAAATATATAAATACAATAATAACGATAATTTAATCTTATTAAATGATCAATTAGATTTAATGTATTTCCCTCTTTTTACTGCTAGCAAATGTAACTGACCCTTGTCTTCTTAATATTTCTGGGAAACCCTGCTCTTGGATGTTTATGATATCATAAACTACCTGTGTACTCTTCAAATCCTCTAATTTGTCTAATTTAGAGATGGGTGGTACTCCTATGATTCGTATCATTAGTACGAATCCTTGCAGTGATTCGAATGGTACAAATCCTATAAAAAAAAGATTCATATATTTTATATCGTCATTGTAACCGTATCCGTTTGTACAATTGAGTCAGCTTAGCGTTGACACGAAATACGCATGTAACCGCAGCGCCGATACTGTTCATATAAATACGAAATTCTAGTACCAGTATTATATTGGGATTCGATGCAATGATAATTGTTATTGACAGAATTACCAATACCAATCCGGGCATACATACGAATACCAAACTTTGGTACTGGTATTTGGTGAGATACACTTAGAAACATTTTTTCAACCAATTCCAACTCATTTAAATACATTATTATGCTTTATTATGCACAACAATAACATATATTAATATACTATTATTAGAATATTAAACATTATAAACGAAATAAATATTTAAAGGTAAAACGAAACAAGTATATACAATGACTAATAATTGTGTACTAGGAAATAAAATTGAACTAAATCTGATATATTCGCGTTTTAAAATAATTAGATAACAATGTAACAACAATAATAATACTAACAAACAAAATAAAATGACAAAAATAGAATACTAAAAGATAGAACTAGAACTAGATTACATGGACCAGGTTGATACGGAGACCGGACCCGATATTGGATATTGACCAAGGTCTGAATACTGTGGTGTGGGTATGAATAGTAAGAAATTCCAAGATACATATACCTACAACCAGCGGTAGTGATACAAAATATATGAATCTCTCAATACGAATCTTTTCTTGATACCGATTCGTTTGGTACGAATTATTAAAAGGAGTCGAATCGCCCATCTCTAGTCTAATTTAGGAAAATATTTAAATAGGGACTAAACCTTTGTATTTGATTATTAGTTGAATCATCGTGTGAAAACGACAAAGTGTTAAAACTGCAGTCACGTTTTGTGCAAATATAGTGGTAAAAAACATAGTAGTGCTTTATTCAATTTCGTTAGAATTATGGATTACCACAGGATAACGGCTTCCTCAATACATTTTTTTAGCGATAATTTAAAAATTACAGAGACCGTTAAAAATAATAACGGACGAGACGTCTTTGTACATCACGATACATGGAGAGGTACAGGGTAGTAAGCAAAATAGGCGCCTGCAAAGATAAGGGGCAAGTGCCTGTGGGGTTGTGTGCATGAATGTGTTAAAAGTACCGTAAGAAAGAACACATGTATCAGTCGAAAGGTAATAGTGCTTATTAGTTTTGTTAAACGGTTACTTATTCTTAATTACCATTTTACATTCATCAGTTGTTAAGATTCAATATACAAAGTTTATTACAAACCCGGTGTTTCATTTGAACGATTACTATCAATTAACGATTATGGATTAATTATTTAGAGACATTTGCATAACACAGGAAAAGATTTTCACATATTCACAGCAGTAGAATAGATAAGGAATTTCTGGAAATATATCACCATTATCTGAATAAAAATCCAAAATCTGTAGACAAAACTGAGGAATTGTTAAATTATTCATAATAAATGGATGGCCAAGCTAGAGGACTCAATGTGAATTACATGCAGTTTTGCTATTACTTATGTTACATGTAAATTAAAGGTATAAAACCTAATTATGGAACGAAACTCACAGAATGCAGCCTTAAAGGTTCTTAAATACTACTGTACCCTTCAATAATAGAAGTCATTGTGTAATGCTGTTACTAATTTTACAAACAAAGTTCTTTAGAGTTTCATAATCGCACGCTTCCCATTTTTCACGCTAACCTGCGGTTCCCGATATGATGCTTTTATGTGCTTTCTGATTTCTAAGCTAACTTCTGCTAATGTGAAAATTTTAAGAAATCAAAATAATTCAGGAATTTTAAACAAATAAAAATAAAACATGTATTTTTAAAATAAAAATTCAAAATCATTGCAATAACAGAAAACTTCATCGCTCTTGAGTAAAATAATAACACATATTTGCGCTTCCCAACCAGAATGCCAGATTTTAGGCAAAAACCGAAGAAGTATAAACATGACCAACAACGGGCGCTTGCCGATCTAAATACATTTCAAAGCATCTTGCAAAAATGCAGCTGCCGTCAGAAAAGGTTAAGAAACAGAGATATTACAATAAGAGTGAAATTTTATCTTTTAAATTTAGTAGTTCTTCTGTCAATTAGCTTAAAAAGTGGTATCAAACATATGCATTTCTGAGACCAATCCAAAAAATGTTAAAAATATACTACAGTCTACAGTTGATGCATTTTTCGCTTTGATTCCATAAACGCTTTTATTTTAACCTAATTAGAAAAAATGCCTCAATCAACAAATTACAACTAAATATGGTAAACTGAACTAAAGCAATCATCTGTAGAAAAAACAATTACACCAAATTAAATATAAATAATATTAATATTTTTCTCAAAAATAATAAACTAGAACTGCTGACTCAAATTAAAAAGGATTTATTATTAGCAATGGTTTAAGTTTAAAAAATCATTTCATATAAGTACAGGGTGTCCGGAAATTCCTGTCGTTAATTTTAGGTGCTGATAGTTTGCAAAAATATGTAAAAGTTCTTATAGACACATGCTTCCAACGGGAGCTAGGGCTTTTTGAAGGTGGTACCCTAGAGTAGAGTTTTATGTAATATTTCAGAAACCCTTTGTTACAAGTGTTACAGTGATGAGATTCGGCAAGTTAGTTGATATCAGGTTATTACTTTGTGACATCTAGAATTACATTGAATTTTAAAAATTTTTGCTCCCTTTTTTACTTCCCTCGCATACCGAAGTGAAATATTGTTTTCGAGAAAAAATCACCCTCCAAGATTTCTTCGGAATTTTATGTTTCAGACCATGTAGATTACATCTGTCTGTCTGTGGGTGCATGAACTAAAAACCTATTTGACGGAGAAGAGTCAAATTTGGTTGGTGATTGACGCTACTGCCAGTGAAGAAATAGTAGACTGTCACTCGATAATATATAAGGCGAATAATGAAAGAATAGATAATGAAAAAGTTTCATGAGATTCCAAAATAATTTGAAAATTCTTCTTACGACTACTATACTTCCACTCTACTACGTGGATGTGGAACTGAAAATGTGACAGATGGCAATATTTGGCACATAGTTAACACAATTGACAAGGAAGACACCTATTATAGTTTTCTTGAAGATTATACAGTGTGGTTATATTAAGAAATAATTCAACTATGGTGGAAATCTGTAAAAGTGTTTACATAAGCCTTCCATAATTGGCACCTTTTACTTAATATTTTATTTTTTGTTGTCGGATAACCACTCTGTATATTTTTTTTATCAAAACTTATCAGGTTTTCTTTGTAATAATAGTGATAACTATATTCAGATTATAATTCTCACATGTCGTTCCTTAATTAATAATTTTTTAGAGTGACTGCCCTGTCTAAATAAAGAAGGAAGTTCTGTGTAAATACCTTTCCGATTTTTTATTATGGACCAGAAAATGGTGTCCTGATCCAATTTATACAAGAAAGGTCCTCATTGTTGAACACCATAGGATCAACAGCATTTTCTTATAAAAACTGGTTTAAAACAGTCAAACACTGAAAATCGAAATCTTCCATTTTTCAGAATTAACACGCTTCTTTGTGCGCGTTATAACTTGATTGTCAAATTATGATATTTGAGTTTACATTGAAGCCAGTTTATTTATTACTTGAAATCAGGCCACTGCAATAACTATTTCAAAGCAGTTTATATAAATAAATAGAAATAATGGTTGACCATGTTTAAAAAGAGGACCTTTCTTTAAAAAAAATATATATACAGGGTGATTCAGAACTTATCCGGAAGAATTTAAGGAGATATGCACCCTTAAAATTAGAGTCGATACCACGAAAAAAAAATATAATAAAATCCTAACAACTGCCGTAAAAAATATTGAAGTTATGGTATTAATAAAACACTACTTAGCTGGACGACTGGATGAAATACTGACCTACCCCTGTACGCGCAAACCTCCTGAATCCTAGACTAATATGTATCAAGCAAGTAGCAACTAATTCATGTCGTCAGTTTGTGATTTAATCGCGTTGATAGTGGGTTTTTTGTATTTTAGTGCTGTAAGTGAGTTTCTTTCAAAATGCCATATGTGTATAGTAACGGGGAGTAATGGACATGAGGCAAAATTGGATATGACATTGTCAAAAGTAGGTCGGCGGACAAAATTTCGAACAGTTATTGTAACATCAGGTATGTACAAAATTTGTAATCATTTAAAGTAAATAAAAAATTGAAAGTAAACTTCAAACTCAAAGATAAATTACGTTAGGTCAGATTCTTGTCGTTATCGATTTCTTTTATGTGAAGTTTTCGCATTTCACAACTATTCATTCAATATCAGCTGTTTTCCAATTTTTATTGCAGTCAACCAGAATAACAGTAGCGTAGAAGTGAAATTCTTAATTAAAGTGCTTCTTTTTCATTTTTTCTTTGCGCTATTATATTTATCTGGACCCGTTGTATATCCCCTTAAACTTTTCCGGATAAGTTCTGAATCATCCCTGTATATAACACAAATGCCTTTCTTAAGCTCCTGTGTTGAATTTCATTTTGGTTAATGTCAGTAAATAATTGCCCTTATTGATACAACAGAGTTTTCCAGTGACTGCACTTTATGAAACTGAGTACAACTTTACCATTTCACTGAGAAAGTAAAACGTGTAGTGTGCACTAAGTGTAGATTTTTGACATGAACTCTGGTAGCTCGTATAATCATGGAGCGCAATATGGTGCCTATGATTAACCTAGAAAGAATATTTTACTATAATCAGTTCATTTTTGAGTAGCTCCTCGGATAGCAGTAAGGATGGAATTATAGTAACTAGTAAGATAAAAGAAAACACTAGTGTACCAAAAATTAACAATCTCATCGGTGACATGGTACATAACTAAGGATGGAAATAATCAAATGATTTCAAAAATCGAATACTCGGTATTCGAATGATTTTATTCGGATGACTCGGACTCTACATCATTCATATCTTGTCTCGCCAAGAAGCGAGTAACGAGCAATTGTAATGCGCAGCTCGAATGAATTATATTTATTATATTATAATACCCAAGTATCTATTTTATTTTATACTAGAATTTTTATGTTTGTTGTTTGTATATCTAAAACTTAAATTCTAGAGTGTTTAATTTTATAGAAATATTCAGTTTCATTTTATGTTTTCTTAAATTTTCCTTTTTGCTGGTGCCCGATCTGTTTAGGGCTTTTACTTTGTGTAGCGCAAGTTTATAAATAAGTAATAAGTAATCATAAAATATATAACATTCAAATAATGAAAGTTATATAAATGCATGTCGCTTTTGTGTATGCGTTAATATATATGTATGCATGGTAATGCAATACTATTTTCTCTTCACGCCATTCGAAATAGGAATTCGTAATACCACAGCTCTTGCAGAGTCCAAGAACTTACACCTCACCGCTTGAATACTGAGCACTGAATGAATCATTCGAATGACAGACACATCCGAGAAACGCAACATGATTTGCAATTTGATACAGGCATGCAATGTTACAGTAAGATAATGCTTGAAATATTTAAAATTTAATTAGCATAATAATAAAATAATAAATTTTTAAAAAGTGTAGCTTTAGTTAAAATATTCCTTACACTATTTACTTCCTATTGTTATGTATTACAACCCCCTTGAAACTGGAGATGATACGCCTATGCCTAATAGTGATTGGAAACTTGTAGAGTTTTCTAGAGTGTGGTAGAAGATTCTCGATTATGTTCTAGATTACTCTAGAGGCAATTTCAGAGTATATAAGGCGCGATTACCAGCGCAGAAGGGGAAGTTTATTAAAGTGAAATTGATAGCGAAAAAGTGAGGTTAAATATCAAGTAAACAAAGTGTAAAGGTTATTTTGAAATATTGTATAGTCAGTAAATTATTAAATAAAGTGTTAGTGGTTTACCCCTTGTTAAAATTATTTAGAACCCACGGATTCATACAGGGTGTTTCCTAAAAGAGGTGGAAATACGTAACACTATGTTGGTTGTGATATTAATATTTTTTCCCCAAAATAGAACACCATATTTCTGTCATACTAGCATCCCTTGGAAATTTACAAAGTAATGTTAACATTAAGTTGAATATTGTTAGGCTAACTTGGCCTAATATTAGGAATATTCATTGGAGATTTTTATTTTCAATAATAACGCAATTTTATTATTATTGTGTGCTGTTTATATATTATCACAGCGGTATAAATTATTGGTTTTACTGTCCAAAATCTAAAAAATAGCAATCAAATTAATACAATGGGCACATTATTATGTATTTGAAACACATTTTTGTTCCTGTGTAATTCCTGTTAAGTGAAGTCTATTATTGCAATATTGCACCTGTATATATAACCTCGTACTTAACAAATATAATAGGTAGAGTGTACATGAGTTTAATTCTATGAGAATTATATATTGAACTATTAAAATTTTCTTACTTTTCATCTCTAAACAGAACCCCTTCATGTCACGACTAAGCGAGATATCCTCGACAACCTTTAAATTTAAGCTGTTCTAATTATCTGTTTAATAAACTTTTTCTTATAACTAAAATTTAAGCGTAATAATTCTGAAAATAGCTTAGCTGTTGTAGGCTTAGGAATATTTTTGTTCTCATTTTGTTGATATTTTTATTTACAATATGTTCCATTTACATTTAGTTCTCTGACATTTCATTCTCAATTTTCTCCCCGCTTTATCGTTCTTCATATATTTTGCACTGAAATTTATTCCCAGGGAAATGTTCTGTTAAGTTTTGTTCTCAATTTTGATTCTAAAATTTATGTTCTCATTTTATTTCTATCTATCTCTATCCAAAAATAAAGTGTTCTGAAAAAATGTTGCGAACATCGAAGAATCATGTCACTAGAAAGAATGATCCCAATCAATATTAAATTGTCCTATTATAGGCTTTAAATAGGAGGCCAACAATTTAATTTAGGAATTTTAGCTCAACAGTAACATCAATTATCGGTGTATTGTTCGTTGACACTTTTCTGTTACAAGTTTTATAACTATTTATGTAAGATTTTAGGAGTTAGATATTAACATAATTATTTTTGTTGACAGGTTTGACTTTATAAATGCCTACCACTAGTAATGTTGTGAATCTAAAGCAATGCAAATGCGCAATATAGATTATCACAGCCACCTGAGATGCAAAAAGATTGTGAAGGATAGTATATTTACCTTTTCTTTACAACTACTGAGCATAGAGACAATTGAAAGACATACTGACTGGACTGACAGTGCCGGAGACCAATCATCAGTTAATATAGATAAACAAATATGACCATTACTATACACATGAGGATGAATTGGAATGTTGTTGCCTACAAAAGTTACCTACAAAAAAAAACATACATTTTTCAATTGTTATAAATTCAAAAGGACTACAAGAATTAATATTATATTTTTTTTCATAATGTCAATGCATAAAAAATATATTTCAAATGATCCCACACATTCCTTTTGGAGAGTGGTTCTCAGTTAAAGAGGTTTGTTCCATATTCTTTTTATATGGTTTTATATATTCCTGTTCTGTAATTGGGTATCTTACCTGTTGAAGAGTGTATGCAATAAATAAATAAATAAATAGAGGAAGACTGGCGTTTTATTGACACAGTAAATTTCACAGTAGAAATCGGAATTTCGGCTCGGCCTGTGCGAAAGAAAAATGACTATATTCGTAAAAATGGAAAACCGTCCGTGCTTTAAAAATTCACAATTAAATAAACACTTGGAGTGTAAGGGCTCGCGACATCTCTATAGAAGGAGAAGGATTGGAATTTTATCCTGATAGCAAGTTGTACGAGCCAAATCGAAAATTCGGCTCGACGTGAGCGGGAGAAAAGTGGCTTTCAGGGCCTTCCAAATTTAACCTGAAGGGTCGAAAGACATGGAACTTTCAGACGCTCGTAACTAAATAAATACGTCAAGGGGAAGTTCGTTCTATGTCTCTACAGAAATGGGAAGGTTGGCGATGAATTGGCATCATAAATTGCAGGGTCAAAATCGAAAATTCGACAGAAGCGAGAGAAAATTGTAATTTTTTCACATTTCGGCAAATCGTACTCTCCTACAGTTCCTCCAATGCCCGTTCCTAAAAATGAGAAGCGAGAGAGATAGCATACTCTTGCGCATTAATTGTGGAAAACCCATTAGATATAGCAAGTACTCCTGGACGTTCATTAGTCTCTCTGCTACTACTATATCAAATAATATTACTTCTTGGGGTAGTGCAAGTGAAGTATATAGAGTATTCATAATTCAAAAAAGAATAGTGAGACTTATATTTGGACTGAAATATAGAGAAAGCTGTAGACACGTTTAAACAAAAACAAATTCTGTTCCCAGCATATTTATTTTGAAATGAATCACACTTTTTACTAAACTGAAAGACAAATTTACGATGCTGTCTTCAAGTCATAATTACAACATGAGACATGGTGATCTTATTTCTATTCCTAACCACAGAACTAGTAATTTTAAACGTTTTTACTATAACTGCACAGTTTGCTAAAATGCACTACCAAATGAATCTGTGCCATCTGTTATTAAACAGAACATATATATTTTTAAATATTAATTCGATCGTCTTCTTCTTATATTACCTAGAGACATTACCAAACGCCAAACGTCATAATTCATAAATATAGAATGGCGATTTGTGAATATTGGGATTAATTGTTTGTTTTTGTATTTTTATCGGTCTAACTCGAGATATTTGAAGAATAAAATAAATGTAAGTAATAGTAAGCAAATAAATTTGTTGCATACCGTTTTTCGTAAATATATTCAGATCTTAACGTGTTGCCTTTTTAGGTTATAAATATGAGTTCGTTTAAGAACTGCATTGCGCAGGCTCCTCTTTGAATGTACACATCAGTGAATTCACCAGACAAAATACTTTTAACTGTCCCTAGGGATTTTAAACGCAGAACCGATTGGTATACTTCTGTAACAAATAATACAGACATTAACTTGGAGTGGTCAGAAGCAGCACACTATTACATATTAGTAGAGAGTCTAGAGCCCGCTACAATGCATTTTAAAAGAGGACGGGTTGATTAATGGGTACACAAAAACGGAAAACCGATTCTTACGTAAAATGTTCTTTTGGATTCGAATTTCGAGTTCGCCAGTTAATTCGGAATTGTGAAATTGGGGAAACAATCATATTTTTGTCAAAACTCAGAAAAGCATGAAAATGTGTATTTTCTTATTTCTCATTCAGTATTTCGAGCCTTGCGAGAGATATTGATCTCAAATTTTGTGAACATATTCCTCTGATATTGTTCTTAATTGATGTATGAAACAACATTGTTTTACCGTGACATCTCTTTTATAAAAAATATACAGGGTGTCCGGAAACAAAGTAGAAAAAAATTAACTGAAGATTCCTTAGCCCAAATTAATGGGAGTTCTTCATATAACATTTTTCAAAATACCCCTTCGTTGTCAAGTTACAGCCCCTTTAAAGGGGTAATTTAAAAACTGTTATGATTTTTTTACTCAAAAAATAAAATTTCAACAAACACAATATTTGGCGTATCTACTACATTTATTAAAAGGCATCTTGTGAATTTTTTTCACCCCCTTGAGTGCCTCACCAAGGGGTAGAATGGGCAACCCCTAATATATTTTTAAAAATATTTTAAAATCTATTCATTTTACATTTCAGAATAAAATATTTTTTGAATCCCTTGTTCATTCTAAAACTTTTTTATCTCTTTAAAAAATGCCGTAGTACCAACTGTTTTCGTGATAAAAAATAAAATTTATGTTCATGCAATGGAGTTCATTTCAATCATTACTGAACGATAATGTTTTAAAACTTTTAGTAGGCTGCCTTCAAGTTTCAATTTGACAGTAGTATTAACATTTAAGTATTTATTGGAATTGGTCTACCACATCTAGTAGGCTCATGTCAATTATTGGAAATAATTACATAGTTTATTTCTTACTTAAAACCATTATTTTTTCTATGTCGTAAGCTTTTAAAATGCCTAGACATATTTATAGTAGTGAAGAATATGCTGATATGCATTTCATTTATGGTGAATGCAAAGGAAACTCTCTAGCAGCCCGAAGAAAATACAACCTGAGGTTTCCTAACCGTGTTACACCTAATGTGGCGACTTTTACCAATATCCACATACGGCTCAGAGAAAGGGGTTCTTTTGAAAAAAGGAATCGAGATACTGGTCGTGAAGTAGAAGTGGCACCTGTCTTAGAAGAACAGATATTAGAATATTTTGGAGAGAATCCTGAAATGAGTATTAGACGGGCTGCTCTTCATTTTAATGTAAGTAGATGGAAAATATGGAAGATTTTGAAGCGGCAAGGACTGCACCCTTACCATCTGCAAAGGGTTCAGGAATTGCTCCCGCGTGATTTTCCAGTAAGGAAGGCTTTTTGTACAACTATTTTAAGGAAACCATTAGAATTCACAAAAAAAGTATTGTTCACTGACGAGTGTTGTTTTACTCGTCATGGGATTATAAATTTTCGTAATCAGCACCTATGGAACGATGAAAATCCGCACGCTGTGGTAGCTAAACGATGTCAGTACAACTTCTCTATTAATATTTGGGCTGGAATTATAGGCGATTATTTAATTGGACCAGTTGTGTTACCTCACAGATTAAATGGGATATCGTACTTGCATTTTTTACAGAATGACTTGTTTCCGCTTTTCGATGACTTACCCATTGAATTACGCCAAGATATGTGGTATATGCAAGACGGAGCGGGTCCCCATTATTCCGTACAAGTTCGGGAATGGCTTTCGCAATATTTTAGAAATCGTTGGATTGGAAGAGGACAAGAAGCTACAATTAAATGGCCCCCCCGGTCCCCGGATTTGAATCCATTAGATTTTTACTTCTGGGGGCATATGAAAAATGTCGTTTACTCTACACCACTTCCAAATGAAGACGTTTTGAGGGAAACCATTTTTAATACTGCTGACGAAATTCGTAACTCCCCACTAATTCTACGGAGCTTGTACGGCAATTTGAGACGAAGGTTACAAACATGTGTTCGTACTGAAGGGCGCCATTTTGAGCAGTTAATTCAAGTTTGGAAAAACATGTTCTTGTTTGTCAAAATTGTTTCACTTTTTTTAATATTATTGTTTGTATTTCATAAATTATTCCATTAATAAATATAGTATTTGTCAATTTGATTAAAAAATATGTACGTTTATTATTACATAGAATTTGTTAATGAATATTTAGATTATTCGATTATAGCCTACTAGCAGCCTACTAAAAGTTTTAAAACATTATCGTTCAGTAATGATTGAAATGAACTGCTGCCATTGCATGAACATAAATTTTATTTTTTATCACGAAAACGGTTGGTACTACGGCATTTTTTAAAGAGATAAAAAAGTTTTAGAATGAACAAGGGATTCAAAAAATATTTTATTCTGAAATGTAAAATGAATAGATTTTAAAATATTTTTAAAAATATATTAGGGGTTGCCCATTCTACCCCTTGGTGAGACACTCAAGGGGGTGAAAAAAATTCACAAGATGCCTTTTAATAAATGTAGTAGATACGCCAAATATTGTGTTTGTTGAAATTTTATTTTTTGAGTAAAAAAATCATAACAATTTTTAAATTACCCCTTTAAAGGGGCTGTAACTTGACAACGAAGGGGTATTTTGAAAAATGTTATATGAAGAACTCCCATTAATTTGGGCTAAGGAAGCTTCAGTTAATTTTTTTCTACTTTGTTTCCGGACACCCTGTATAACCTATTATATATTATGCAAAAATACGAAAACACATTGTAAAATATAGTAAGCGAGAAACTTTTTTATTATTAAAGATAGAATAATAGTATAACAGCAAAAAGTGAAGTTTAAAGATCAAGGAAGTTTTTGGAAACTATATTTCTTGTTGTTGCTGTTTAGTTTAGTTGCAAATGAATTGTTAAAATTCGGCGCGCCAGCAACACGTAGTTTCGATTTTGATTTTAATGACTTAACTATTATAACTATGCCTGCTCGAGAGCGATTACACTGCACTGGGTATGGAATAACTGTAGCTTCTCAAAGAATTAATTCATCGAAAAGGAACACACATTATTTTGTTTCATTTCAATTACTAATTATGAAACACACATTAAAAATAATAAATTCAAATATTTCATTTAGATTTGATAAATTTGTACACAAACACAAGAATTATAAGAATAATACTCGCTTCTTTTACACCTCTTATTTCAGGAGCTAAAAAATCTATGTTATTGACGTAATGTCATGAATTATATCCATTGAAACTAATGGCAAGTTGTTAGAGCTTTTTCATAGCCATTTTCCATTTTTAACTATTATATTAGCACAAACAAAAACGCAAAACCGAACGATAAATTTCGAACTCTACTTGTTTACTATATTGTTATAACCTCAAAATATGACAATTCCTGCGTAATGTTGGAAGAAGACGCAGTTTTTCTTGATTGACATTTACAGAGAAGATTTCTGCATTACTGAGGTATTAGTTCCAAAATTCAACACATATGCTTAAAATTCTACGTCACAAGATTATTTATTTAAATTTAATTTTCAAAAATAAACTTATCGGGCGTAAAAGAAAAACTGAAAACACGCAAAACTCATTAACTTTTACCGAAGAACATAAGGAGCCCATTAAAAATATGTTTTTTTAAATGCAAACACCCCATTGTTTTTAAGACACTAAACGTGTGAATATAATTCTGATTTTTTACAGATCCATTATTTTATATTTGCACGTTCGATTTATGAAATAAATAAAAAAAACCGAACGGCTTGTAGGCTAAAAATTTAGTATGTTGTAGTTTACAACTCACTGATCAAAATTTCTCTACAGCTGTTTGAAGCATTAACATTTCGCCAGTACACAATGTCAGAAAAAAATACTGTTCTTCTGTTCTATGGACATACATTAGGGACCATTCAACAAATACATTTGCTTTCAGTAGAGCGAGGGGATCACAAAATATGTCACAAAGGGAATGATGGAGAGGGAAGAGGTTCACAAAAAGTGAACATTCTCAAAAAAATCAACAATATATTTATTAAGAAAGTATAATTTTTTTATCACTAAATGTACAGGAGGGACTTTGAAATGAAACATTCGTGTAAGAGGAGTGGGGGGGGGGGGGTTCTCATAAATCTTACAACAAGTGAGGAGAAGGCGTTAAAAAAGAGCCCATTTTTGCGAAAGGATTTGTTGAATTGCCACTTATTTCTCAATACTTTTTTATGATGAATTGAACTCCGTTTATAAAAATGATGTCAAGTACAATTTTTTTCAGACTACAAAATTTTTGCTATGTTTCATCCTCAATACCTCAAAATGGTAGGTGATGGAGCATACTTATTAGCGGGGGTCAATTTGCGGTACAGAAATCTTTAGGAATAACAAAGAATTATTTATAGAACAAAGATGAGTATTCTTTTGAGATCGTGTGATGGCAAAATGCGAACTCTACAAACAGCTGTAGAAAAAACTATTAATTTTCATGTGTTGTGGTCATGGGAACTTTTTATTAGTGAGTCAAAAATTAAACTAGAGTAAACATTATACTCGTCGCCGACTTATTGAAGTTTTTATACAATTGTTGCACATATTATGGGACACTCTCCGCAGTATTTTTTTTTTAAATAATGTTAGTTTTCGGCATTTCTAATTTTACGCTGATGTTCAATTACAAAACAAAACAATTCTTTTTTATTTAAATAATAACTTACTTATTCATTGCTTGATTTTGTTAAAAAACAATTGGGTTATTCCACAAAACTAATTTACTGTCAAAATTTCACTACAATCGGACTTTTCCTTAATAGAGAAAGATCCCAGAGCCTTTAGACCTACGTCCTTCTAGCAAAGCTAATATTTTGAAAATAAATAGTGTGATATGTAACTTAGAACATAAAAATCCTACTAACCTACGTTAAAGTATGATAGCTGGTTTTTATACATGTTTGACAGAATACTATTAAAAACCAACATTCATTATTGCCAGACACTTTCCGTGGGCCCTAACTTTCGCCAGACGCTTTAAAGCTCGAAAAAACCTAATCTATCCTAACAAAACATAAATCTTTTGTTTTGAACTGCACTAACAAAACAAAAAATTTATTGTTTTGCTAGGTTACGTTAGGTTTTTTTCGAGTTTTAAAGCGTCTGGTGGAATTTAGGGCCCACAGAAAGTGTCTGGCAATAATGAATGTTGGTTTTTAACGGTATTCTGTGAAACATATAAAAACCAGCTATCATACTTTAACGTAGGTGAGTAAGGTTTGTATGTACCTTTTGTACTTGTTACCTGTAAAAGGGCCCTGCTTTCATGCTAGCAAGTATGCATAGGTTCTTAATTACATATTTATTGTCAAAACATTAACTTTGCTAAAATGACGTAGTCTAAGGGCTCTGAGATCTTGGTCTATAAGATATCGTGCTTACAAAAAAATCATGACGGACGGACAGACAGATGGACATTTTGAAGTTGTTTCGAATTCGTTCACTAACACAATGATATGAAAGTTTTTTTCTCTACGAACGATATTACCTGTTTTAGAAATGCACCAATCAAATGCAATATACTCTTGTATTTACGAAAAATATAAGAAATACACACTATATTGTTAGCTAGTGATGAAAATTCCCGTTACTTTTGAGTAATCATTGGTAATCGTTACTTTTCGTAAAGTAATCATTACTAAGTATTCGTTATTGATTACTAAGTAATTATTTTTTAATCACTTTATTATTTAAGCAAACGGTTAATACAGTCATTACCTAAACAGGCAGTGCCTAATGTATTAAAAAATAATAACACTAAACATTAGATAGGTGCCTAATTACCAAATTATTGCTTTAGAATATTTGTTAAAGACAGTAGTAATAATTCACATTCCTTCCATAAAAACATAAACATTAGTACAGAAAGTTATATGTATACCTGCCTACTTACATATTACCCAAGTTATCAAATTGGAAAAAACGTTAGATGAAGATAACCTCTAAAATTCACTCTATTAAAAAATGGTAAAATTGGCGAGTACTACATAGGTATACTTATCATTTATCTTATCTAGGCGGCATAAAAACTGTCGGCGCCCATGACTATGCGGTAAAGATCACAGACCCCGACATTTTTTATACGGACAATAAGTCTGCAGTAAACTACACAGGGTGATTCACGTAGGCCATTCATTAGAAGTTTCTCAACTTGCAGTTGGATTAGAAACTTGAAATTTAGTATGCAGGCATAATCGATCATGCCCGTTCTATCTAAAATATTTTCAGTCCTCCAACTATACAGGGTGTGCCAAAAATTGGTACCAACTTTCTTATTTTAAATGGAAACCTATATTTTTCTTTACATGGTTCGATTGGTCTTCTAATTCTGAGTTTAGAGAACCTAAGTTATGTTAATTTATCTATTACAATTTTTGACATATGTCCAATTTTTTGAAAAAAATTGCCGCTGTAGTAGTTTACGAACAAATTTGTATCTCGCAAACCTTTCAAAATTATGAAACCATATTTGTGAAGCAGTTAGCTGGAAGTCCAGGCTAACTTTTGATGTCCCATCGGTGGTCCCATTTTTTACCATATGGGCGCAGTCTATTTTCAAATGTCGCAATCAAAAATTGTCAAAAAGTCAATTTTTTCAAATGGCACCTACTATTTTTTTTCACACCATTCGAAGAAAATTGAATTTTAGGGTGAGTTACTTAAGCATTCCCTATACCTAACTTCACCCCATATCGAGTTATTCAATAAAAATCAAGAAATACCTTATCTTGCCGAGAGATTCCTTACTTCATATCAAGTATGCCATGGAAACAAAAGACAGTTGTAATAATTTTTAAAGAAAAATATGGATTCTTATCAAATTATTATTAACGAACAAGAACAATGTTGACGAAATTCTGTCAGTGAAAACGGTGCACACATTGAGCATTTGCATTGAAATAATTATTTTGTTAATCTGTTTATTTGTTGTTATTTTGTTTTTATTATTAATTATTGCAATACGATTTTTGAATAAAAATTAAAATGAAATGATTGTTTCCAAAGCCTACTACACTTGAGAAAAAAAACAATATTCTTTTCAAAAAATGCCAATAAACTCAAAAACGACTGTAGATAGACATACACAATGTTAATAAAAGTGGCCCTAAAATTCAGTTTTGCATTGATTTCTGGCGTCAGAAATGGTAGGCGCAAAGATGTGCTACGCAATCTGTTGAAAGTAGAATAATAGAATTGAACAAAAATATGGTGGTCACATTGAACATTTACGTCAGAATTTCGTCAACATTGTTCTTGTTCGTTAATAATAATTTGTTGGTGTTGTGTGTAATTAAATAAGAATCCATATTTTTCTTTAAAAATTATTACAACTGTCTTTTGTTTCCATGGCATACTTGATGAAGTAAGGAATCTCTCGGCAAGATAAGGTATTTCTTGATTTTTATTGAATAACTCGATATGGGGTGAAGTTAGGTATAGGGAATGCTTAAGTAACTCACCCTAAAATTCAATTTTCTCTCGAATGGTGTGAAAAAAATAGTAGGTGCCATTTGAAAAAATTGACTTTTTGACAATTTTTGATTGCGACATTTGGAAATCGACTGCGCCCATATGGTACAAAATGGGACCACCGATGGGACATCAAAAGTTAGCCTGGACTTCCAGCTAACTGCTTCACAAATATGGTTTCATAATTTTGGAAGGTTTGCGAGATACAAATTTGTTCGTAAACTACTACAGCGGCAATTTTTTTCAAAAAATTGGACATATGTCAAAAATTGTAATAGATAAGTTAACATAACTTAGGTTCTCTAAACTCAGAATTAGAAGACCAATCGAACCATGTAAAGAAAAATATAGGTTTCCATTTAAAATAAGAAAGTTGGTACCAATTTTTGGCACACCCTGTATAGTTGGAGGACTGAAAATATTTTAGATAGAACGTGCATGATCGATTATGGCTGCATACTAAATTTAAAGTTTTTAATCCAACTGCAAGTTGAAAAACTTCTAATGAATGGCCTACGTGAATCACCCTGTATAGTAATTGATATGTATAAAATTAGGAATTGTAAGGTAAAAAAAACTTTTTCTATAACTGTTGCCCTGTCAACCAATATTTTTCTCCTATATATGACCTGTCTTGCTTTAGAAAAAACCCTCTCGCACGAGAGCGATGTCGGGGTAACAAAGTAGGTAAGTAATCATATGTGTAAAAGTAACGAATACTTTTTAGGTAATCATTGGCACTTAGGGTATTAGCGAGTGACGATTACAAAAGTAACGAATGATTACTACCAGTGCATCACTATTTTTAGCCAATTTAACTGAGGATCACGTTCTTAAGGAATGTGCAGGGTCCATTGTCTTGTTTTCTCTATTAAAATGTATACACATGTTACATTCCAGATGTTTTAAATTAGAACAGGCCCTGATATATTTTTTCTTAAAATGTACAAGTTTATGTTTGAAAATAATATTAACCCCTCCCCAGGCCTCCCCAAGTTTAAATGATTCTAGGTTTTTTAAATTAAGTTACATAGTGATTTGTTATTTATTTCTACTCTATGAGAAGCGGGAACTGAATTACTTCTCGCAAACTGTATATTTTGATATAATTTCATATATTTGATAGACTACCTAACATGAAACATAAATTGTGCAAACTCAAACAAGAATCTGATTTTATTCATGTTTGAGCTTGAATTGCGACGAGCAAACAAACGCCTCTTTTCCTGATTGAATTTGCAACTTTTTTTAACTATATACCACAATGAGAAAATATTTATACAGCTTGTACTTGTTCAATACATGTAAGATATAAAAATAAATTCATTAAATTACTTTTTAAAACAATTTTTCAATGATGGATAATGTCATACTTTACTTATCTTTACCCATGTGCCAGCTTTATAAAACTTGGGAATGAAATATATTAAAATGCACAAAGGCGCCAAAAGAGCTAGGCGTGGGCCGGTCTAGGCATAACGCCATCCTGGAAAATTTGAAACGTGTGTGCAAGATAATTATACAATAGTAAAGATTTCTTATAATACATGTTTCGGTATATATCTTCGGTATATATTTAGTATAAATAATTACCTCAGGAGAGTCAAATGGATACTTATTACTAAATTTAAATTGAAGCTGGAAACTCTCTCCTTCGTATAGTGTTCCTGGAGCTCCATCCATATTTATGATCCAGCTGAAAATAATATAATTTTAGTTATCAGCCTAAAATAGTCTATTTTGAGAAAAAATACATGTATAGGGTGTCTGGTGTATACGTACAAATATTTTGCCCATATGTTGGGAAAAAAGAGGAAAAATTCTTATAATTTTTTTTAACAAACTTATTTTTGTATTTCAAATTAATCAGAAATAGGTATACTTGTGCATTTTGGAACTATACAGTACTTTGTACTCATATTGAATCAAACAAGAAGTATGTAACACAAACAATACTCCGAAAACACCTATAATTATAATAACAACTAAAAAGCATTGAGTCGACTAAGATCGCCGAGTCTATGCGTAAAGCGACGTAGCCTCTGGCCACGCCCCCACTTTCGCACGGTGGATGTTCGTAATTGTTTTTAGAACACTAAAAGTGCGAATAAAATTTTGATTTTTTGCAGATCCAATATTTTATACTTGCACTTTCGATTTATGAAATAGAAAAAATGTGGAACAAGCCTATTGTGAAAATCAGTACCTAAAGTTAAAGCAAGGCGTTATGATGTATTTGTGTAGGAGTATGGTATATTTTGTTACTTAATGAAATTAAGTTTCCCAAATCTTCTGTTCTGTCTCATAGCGATAGACATACTACTCATTCATCCCAAATTCATCATGAATTATTTTATAGTCTTAAAATGGACTTAAATATTCGCATAAAATTTAATAACACCTAAAAAAATACGTGAAAAAAAAGTGAAAAATCGCCATAATGTTCTTTGACTACCATAGTCTGTTTTTAAACTAGGAGGAGCATTTCAAATTTACCGCGCTAAATCATGCATCTGTGATTGGATATGCCTTCGCCAGTTTTACACAAGGCAATAGTCGTAAATTCTGACATTGTAAAAATTTTAATTTCATGTCATAAATTATTTTGTTTTAATAGGCGGGTTCGGTCATAAAAGAAAAAAACATTTTTCTTGGCAGATGTGAAGTTAAATAGTCAACAAAACACGTATGTGCAAAAAAAAATGAGAAAAAAAAATTGCAGCGCCTGCAATTGCCAAATTAAAGTTCGGTGATAATGGTGGACCCCACAACGGAATTGACATCAGTGGCCTCTGATATAAGCTCCGGCTCCACCCTACGCGCACGTATCCCGCATAGTGCAAGCAGCGAATCACTATAATATTTAAGTTTTGTGACATTTATCGGTGGTGTTTTTTAAAGTCCTAGTCGTACAATGCAACCGGGGTACCAGAAAGCCGATTTCCGAAACACACCACATTGAAATGTGCAGATGGTATTTGATTTTTTGACAAGCAATGCGAACCTAAATCAAGCTCAAAGCAATGGCGCTAAATACTGTAAGTACCAAACTTGTGGCATATTTTTTATTTGTATTGTATTTGTATTTATTTTACCACCAGCAATGACTTATAATGATACCAGACTGGATACTCCTCAGCAAATAGTAGACGGATTTGCAGAATTCTTTGCCAATAACTTCCTCAATTCTACAGTATATGATACTGAATATGCGTCTGTTATTAATAATTCTAACGGTACCCTACACATAACCTCAGTAAGTGAGGAAGAAGTCATACAGGCATTAAAACAAATCAAACCCAAACTGAGTGCAGGTCCAGACTTAATCCCGGCATTCCTGTTAAATGATTGTGCCGTTGTACTTTCTAAGCCGTTGCAAATTATATTCAACTTAATTTTTAAGACACAAGTATTTCCAGATGCCTGGAAAATTTCCAGAGTATGTCCCGTATATAAAAAAGATAATAACATGGACATCACAAATTATAGACCAATAACAATAATATGTAATTTCAGTAAGGCACTTGAAATTCTTCTAGCTGGTTACCTCTCATTTCATGTCAGAAGCAATATTATACCCGAGCAGCACGGTTTCATTGAAGGACGATCAACAATTACTAATTTAGTCTGCAAGTCTCAGTTCATTTGTGAAGCCCTTGATGAGAGAAGTCAGGTAGACGTCATCTACACTGACTTCTCCAAGGCATTCGACAGTCTGGATCATGGTTTATTACTTATGAAATTAAATAAGATAGGTCTAAGTTATAATATGTTGATGTTTTTCCAATCATACCTATATCAACGTACCCAGTATGTCCACTGTCTAGGATACAAATCTTCTACTTTCACTCAATCTTCTGGAGTTCCACAAGGGTCTGTATTAGGGCCCCTTTTGTTCATAATCTTTATTAATGATATTGCGGCCGACTTGAACGTAAACTACTTAGTATATGCAGATGATTTAAAACTTTTTTCAAGAATTGAAACCAAAATGGACTGCGTCACACTACAGAACAATTTAAACACATTAAACTCTTGGTGCAAAGAAAACAAACTGCACCTTAATGCAGCTAAATGCAATGTTATGTCATACTGCCGGAAGGACGAACATAATGTAATATCATACGAATATAACATCGATACCACAATCCTTCCACGTCCGAATACCATTAAAGATCTAGGTATAATATTTGACCATAAGTTTACCTTTGTCCCTCATATTAATTCAATAATATCTAAAGCTTATAAGAATCTCGGTTTCATCGTGCGTAATATGAAGGATTTTAACAACATTAATACCCTGAAGTTACTTTTCACTACTTTCGTAAGATCACAGCTAGAATATGGTTCAGTAGTTTGGAATCCCATATATAACACCCACATTATTAATATTGAGCGAGTTCAGCGAAAATTCTTTAAGCTAGCAACGTATCAGTTAGATAATAATCAATATCCCCAAAGAGGCACCCCACAGGAAATTTTCTATGCCAGATTTGAAATGAACAGCTTGTTACAACGCCGCAACATGCATGCCGTTGTTTTCTTGTACAAAATAGTCAACAACATAACTAACTGTGTAGCATTACTAGAGATGTTAGAGTTTCATGTACCCAGAATTAATTCTCGCCAGAAACGACTATTTTGTACAAGAAATCATCATACTAATATATATAAAAGGTCCCCTATATATCACATGTTTGTGAGTTATTCAGAAGTTGAAACAAATTTAGATATTTTATTCTGTAATGCTAGTAGCATCAAACGCCTGTATGAATAATCTAATCCTTGTTAACTTTTCTTGAAATTGTCTAGTCTTGTACAAATCATTGATTTTGCATTTAATAAGTAGTGCTGCATTTTATTGTTCACTTTTCTCTCTTTCTCTCTTTTCTCATTGTAAATTTTCGTTATGATTTATTGTAATTTATGCTTAATTGTATTTTAATTGTATTGCTATCAGCATTATTCTTTTTTAATGCTGATCACCTTGTAACCTTATCCTGTAATTGGGTTTATCCCGTTGGATATTGTACCTAAATAAATAAATAAATAAAAAAAAATAAAAATAAATTATTTAGTGATGTTTCGGTAAAGTTTAAACAAACTAACATTTGAATACGTATATAAAACAGGCAATCTGCTAGACAAGTAACTTTTCACCGTTTGTCTGTAAACTATTTTGTTTCCTGGCAATATATGATTATTTTATATTTATTTATATCTATTAGAATGGAAATAGGCAGAGGTATAAGCAACTGACAAATATACGTCGACGCTTTCATGCTCCGACGTTTAAGAATTATAATTAATATGTATTTATATAAGTTTACCGTGTATTTACTAGATATAAAAATAAAAAATGCCGCATGTACAAAGCAGATTTAATGGAACCGCCGGCGTCGCAGGGACATCAATGGGAATTTTTTGTGACAAGTAAATATGAGGTAAACTATACCGATTTGTGTATATTAAAAGCTACTTAATAAAATTTTGAAGATAAACTTATATGAAAAGCATTAATTGCTAACAGTAGGTATATTATATATTATATAGTGTGAGCTTCCAAAGACCTTTGAATAATTGCAAATAAATTTACACTTCGTATCTACCCACTTTTTACAGATCAGGAAGAGAAGATTATGGAGACCGCTCAGCGCTGTCGGGTCACTGACGTCACCGCAGTAGCCTCACGGATAGGTACGTTTCTAGCCTCGCGGCGACGGGAAGATTTTCAAGTACCAATAAAACCTTTATTTTTGGACATTTAATTTTTAAATTTTATATGGTTGTTTTTTTCCATGGGTACTATCGATTTAAGCAAAAATTGAAAATTACCGAACCCGCCTATTTCTATTTTATCGTTTGCACGTTATACATGAGTTTTAATCCCTTGTATAAATCTGAAGGTAAAAGTGGGTAATTACTTGGTGCCTTTATATTGCATAAATGGTACTAGATGATGTATCAAATACATAGAGGTCAAATAGAGGTCGAAGCATTATATAATAAAATGCATACAAATATACTGTAGTCGTGTATTGTTGGTTGCCCAAAATGACAAAAAGGTTATAGTGTACTTTCTGGTTACTTTTATCGTATGAATGGGACTCTCATCTTTACTTCTCCTAGTTTAAAAACAGACTATAGAAGTATAATAAATCGGGATAGTACTTGTAGTTTCTCATTTCTAATGTTTAAAAGAACCCTATTTTATTTATATTTAATTGTCATTTTAATATTAAAAAAGAAATGACATTGTCAATAAAAGTATCACAGATTATTTACCAAAGAGATAGTAAATGAATAATTGTGTAATTCACTATTCTAATCTAGTTCATTGTAGTAATTTCAACATTGACCACATCGCATACAGTTCATACATTCGCTAAGCGTAGCCAATAGTTGATAAGCAAATCACTAGACTTCTTGTTTTACTAACAGGAAGATTAGTTCGCTATTTCTATGCACAAACAACTGTGGTGTGCGAACACACTCTTAAAAGAAGCTAAACTTAACTTCTGAGAGTAACTATGATAACGATATATCTTTACCACTAAGACCTCACATAACAAACTCCATTCTAGAGTAATGCCTATGCAAATAAACTAGAAGTATAATATCAGTCCTATTGTTCAATAATTCCTATTTTTTATAGGGTAGTATTTAATTGAACACCAAATTATTGCCGTTTTGGCAAGTTATAAAATCTAGTGTAGCAACAAAAATACCGACTGAGCATCAAATTTTGTGCCACTAAGAAAGTAAAAATTGCCAACTGTTTTATGACATTCTGAGCACCTATTTAACTAATAAAGCATCTAAAAACAATTTGAAAATCAAAATTTATAAGCTTGCAACGGGAGCTGAGCGTAAAATTAAGTAAAAATAGACATCTGCAAAGTATTTTATTGTTCTCTTTTTTTATGATGAAACATTTAAAAAAATGTTATTTGTGCAGCACTATTTGAACATCAAATAAACTTAAAATAACCTTCAAAAAATATCTTAGGGGGTAACAAAATGATAAACAAAGTTTCTGAGTAATATCTGACATTAATAGTTCTAAAATATTATTGAATTATTAATGCGGGTTTCGATTTTGCAGGACGTCCACGTTTTCTTTTTTGTCCGATAGGAATATTTTTCGCTTCTAAAGGCGGAGCTGTATATTTCAGTCTAATTGCTAGACCCAGAACATGTTTACACATATATTTTTTGAAAAATTGTGGACAATTACAGATACCGTTCATCCACTGACATTTTTGTTTTGGCATTATGACTCTCCAGGTTGAAAAAAATATGTTTTTGAATTCATCGAAAGTTTCCCATTGTTTCCCAAACTGAAAGTCTATTGCCTGCTCCCCTGGTACTAAATAGGTATTATTTTCTGTATCAGTGTGTAACACCTTAATTTTTTTGTCTAGCTTTGCCCAAAGATACGCTTTGGTCCAAGCATTAAGTTGAACAGAAGGGGCGTTTGAAAAAGATTCTCCTGTATGTTTCTGGGACCATTCGTTAACCATCTGCGATGCTACAACTAGAAAACGAGATAACGGGAAGCGTTCACGCATTGTGTTATTATCTTTTATAGTTCTATTAAACGATTCCAATGCATTATTTGTAGATGGTGATCCCAGTGCAGCTCCTAAGTATCAATTGCGATTTTGAGTTAACCACTCTTCTCTAAAATACTCAATAAAACTGGTTTGATTTTCCCATTTTTTTATAAAAAGCTGTGAAGCGGCATTAAATACTTCAGGAGAAGTGGCAGACTGCAAGGCGTCAATGTCTTCTAATATACATTTCTGGATTTTCTTGTCTGAGGTTTGTTCTACTCTAGTTTGCATGTTCCTTTTGGCGTGCGCCCAGCACATTCTCACAATGGGTTCAGTACCAAACACTTCTCTAAAAGCATTCTGGATACTCTTGGCTGCATCACAAATTAATACTGACGGTTGCAAGGAATGTGAATATATAGAAAAGACGCTCTCTTTTAAACCATTGAACAAAATTTGAAAATCTTCTTGACGTTCAGTAGTAGAGACTCCCAGGCATAATGGATGAAATTTTCTTTCTTTGTCTGTGGTTCCTACTACTAAAACTGGGAATCCTTGCCAGATTAACTTGTACGTAGCATCGACATGTATATTTTTTGCACAATAGGCGGCTAACTCCAATAAATGTTTTGTAGACAGTGCAAAACGAAATACCGGCGATTCACCCTCAAATATATAATAAGAAATCACATACACTTCATGTATGTCCTGAGGAACTTTTGTATGATTTAATATCCACCTTTCCAATTCACCTAAACTGATAGTTGGAGATCCGTATTTAACACGACGACGATCTGATAAATAATTGTTCAGTTGCTTTATTGTGGGCAATTTGATCCCTTTTATCTTACTTAAACTATTTAAAATAGCTTTTGGCTTCAAATGTAAATCGAATAATTTATTAATTTCTATCTTGACTTTCTGATTTATTCCGTAATCACATCGAGTGCCGATCGATTCATGGTTGTGATCAGAGTCAGCACGATAAAGAAAAACAGCATCTGAACTCGCTTCAAAAAGTAAATATATTTGTGCTGCACACTGAGGGCCACGACGTTTAACTTTGTTACGATAAAACCTTTTTTTGCCTTCCTCAGTTATATGTGTTAATGAAATGGACCATGTCTTTTCTGCACATACAGTTTCTTCTGCTTCCTTAACGTTTGTAAATTTACGTACGAAAATCCAGTTTCTATTCTCTCCGCGCTTCTTCTTCGGTAACAATTCTTCCTCAGATTCACTGTCCGAACGATACGCAGGAACTTCATTTTGCACTTGAACATCGCCACTTGTCCCAGGTAAAATTTCAATCACACTATTCACACTGTTTTCCATGTTATTTGGTGTTTGAAAAAGTTTTTAAACACTCGCACTACAATAACCAATTCGCAAACGATGTATGTACGTATGTTAAAGCAGGTTATGTTATAGCGCGGCGGTGGCGGAAAACTGTATTGTTCGAGTGGCCGCTGTGGTGCACCAATCCCAAGGTTAGATGTTAAGAACGACATGTGATGCTTAATATGAAAATTAGATGTTCAGTTAGTATTTTTGATGCTAGAGTAGAATGTTAGGTGATGCGTGTATAATATATGTTGTTTACTTCTGTTGCCATTTCAGAATTATTTAGTGGATAAAGCATTGTTTGCCGGTTTATTTATTTGATGTACGAAAGTTTAATAGTTGTCAGTTAAGTTAAATAGAGGCTGTATTTTGTTGTCCGTGCAGATATTTGATGCTCATTTAAAAATTCCCCTTTTTTATACATGAAAATAGATTGTAACGTGAGTTACCATTTTTTATGTAACGAGAGTTAGTATATATTTAATTTTTCTTTTCTTTAGTTGACAATAATTCTTAGCTTTTCTCTAATAATAATTTGAGAATTTAAACTAGTTTTTTTTATATGTTAATTAACCGCCAAATCGCAAATCTTTCTAAAAGCTATATGGGATGCAGATATAACGTGCTAAAGATGTAACACGAGTTACCAAGTGTTTGTTTGTGCATAAAGTATTTAGTTTCAAAAACGTTTTTTCGAAAAAAAAAAAAAAAGTGTGCCATGGTATAAAGATGGACATAACTTCAATTATTAATTGTTAATTTCGTATCATGGATACAATGAGGGTTACTATGGAATGTCCCTATAAATGAAGCAATAATTGTAACGATTTTATTTTGGTATTAGCAGCCCTACATAATAATAATAATAATAATAATACATTTTATTTCTTTCATTTAAATCTATAAAAACACTAATAAAAGAAAAAGTCAAAGAGAAATAAGTGTATAACATTAAGTACATATAAACAAGATAAACATACATATATATGTAAATTACACAACAATAGAAAATCACAAACACAAAATATAGCACTGTAATTTAATAGGAATAGGAATTTGTTTTGAAAAAATTCCTGTATGGTATAACAGTTTTTTTGTAGCAAGTATATTTTTAATCTAGATTTAAATGTTCGAACACTAGAGGAGTTTTTGATTTCTGAATTTAAGGCATTATAAAATTTACACCCAATGTAGTGAAAACTTTTTTTGAAAAATGTAGTTCGGAAGTGATTTGGAATTAGCAAGCCTCTTGACCGAGTATCGTGACCGTGATCTTGCTGGTTCATTAAAAACAGTGACATATTTTTATACACATATGTACATACTTCTAAAATGTATGTTTCAGCTACTGTCATAGTCTTTAAATTTTTTAAAGCATCACGGCATGACTGACGATAATTTAGTCCGGCGATTGTTCTTACAGCATACTTCTGTAGTATAAATACTCTTCCAACTTGGGCACTTGTTCCCTGATTAACTATCCCGTACTTTAAGTGTGAATGGAAGTTTGCAAAATATAGCGTTAATAGCACCTGTGGGCTACAATGTTTCGCCATGTAATGGAGAGCATAACAACTTCTACGCAACGAAGAACAAAGTGACTCAACATGTGGTGACCATATTTATTTAATACATTTGTCCAACAGTACAAAAAACCAATTACAGGACAAGAAAGAGACAAAATACAAAAAAATTATAAATACATAGCTTCTTACATACATATGAGTGACAATCTAAAATTAATTACAAGTACACTACATGTTTGTGTTATTTTAACAGTATGGGAATCTGCAATTCTTAAGAGAAGTATAAATTGTATTTATCAAACAGTCGAATATATCACAAGTATCATAAATTGAGTTGTAGGAAGAGCACATAACGAATATAGGAGACTTCAGCATTATATTGGTTCATGCCGGCTGACAATAAAATGTGAGCAGTTTGCGACTAGCGGCTCTTGGAACCAAGAAGTTCAACTGGCTTAGTGCAGGAGGGCAATCAACCCTGTTGTGTATGAGCGAATACAGGAACTTTACAGCGTAGAATTGCCTTCTAAATTGTAGTGAGTCGAAGTCGAGAAATTTTAAAAATTTCCTCAGAACGGACTCGATTGATTTAACTTGATAATCATAGATAGGGCTCCAAATAAGTGAGCAGTACTCGAGTTTAGACCGTATACAACAATGAAATAGTTTGATTAAGACATCACTGTTCCGGAAGACCTGACTTAGTCTTAAAATGAACCCTAAGGTTTTCATAGACGAGGAGACCGTTAACTCGATATGCTTGGCAAATGATAATTTGTCATCAAAGAAGACTCCTAGATATTTGGTTGAGTCAGTACGTGGCAAAGATTGTGTGCCGATACGATAATCATAGTCGATGGGTTCATCTTTTGAGTAAGTTACAACCTTGCATTTGGTTATATTTAGAGCCAGAGAGTTTAAATCACACCACTCTGCCACTTTATTAAGTTCCCTTTGTAGCATATGACAGTCGTCTTTGGAATTTATTGATGCAAAGATTTTCAGGTCATCTGCGAAAAAAAGCTTTTTGCAGCAAAGATTGTCATTGAGATCATTGACAATATTGATATGATATTAATTTATAGTCGAGAATAACACCAAACATTTTAACTGACTTAGTACAAGTAATTTCTAGATCTTCGTTCTCAAAAAGTCGAAATTGATTACCCTCTCCTCGTATTCCAAATAAAATTGAATTAGTCTTTCCTCTATTAAATTGCAAACAATTTTTTTCTGACCACAATATTATATTTTGGTATACATGTTCAGCTGTAGTTTTAAGAGTGTCTAAATTATCATCCACTACTAAGACATTAGTATCATCGGCATAACATGTAGTACGAGTTGTTGGGAAGTTCCTGTTCAAGAAATTTATGTCATTTGCAAAAATTATAAATAGCAAAGGACCTAGAATTGACCCTTGCGGCACACCCTATTTAATATCACGACTAGTACTTGTAATATTATTTACTTGAACTATTTGGCGATGTTAAAAGACTTAGCGAGATGCCTCTAATCCCATATCTCAATAATTTTGTCAGTAACAAGTAATGATCAACATGATCAAATGCAGGTGAGAAGTCAATAAATAAACCTGAAACTACTTTCTTATTATCTAAGGCCTCAACAATTAAATTTTGAAATTCGCATAGTGCAGATTCGGTACTTTTGTTTTTAGTAAAACCATGCTGAGATGTTGAGAGAATATTATTTTGGTCAAAAAGGGAAGTTAATCATTATTTTATTACAAGTTCATAGAATTTGGAAATACTACAAAGTAGACTTATTACTCTATAATTGGCATAATTATTTTCATCGCCTTTTTTAAAAAGTGGTATAGCTGTGGCCAGTTTTAACTTATTTGGAAAGATTCCTTTTTCTATAGCTAAATTCATTAGGTATACTAGAGGTTTACATAATTCCAATCCACATTTTTTTAGTAAATTATTTGAGATGTTATCAACGCCATATGAGTTTGAGTTTTTTAATTTATTAAGTAAAGATATTAAATCATCCTCACATATTTTAAACATATATTAATTGACTGATTGCAGTAGAGAACATAATTTTCTAAAAATTCATTATCTCGGTTGTTATAATTATTACTGGCCATAAAATGTAAATTAAAATTATTTACTACATCTTGGTCATCTACTTTAACACCATCTTCATACACAAAAATTTCATTTCTTTTATTATTTTTTTTTCTGAAGACTATTTATAATTCTCCACATTGTTTCGGATTTATTATCAGATGCGCTGTAATTTGGCTATCATAATATTCTCTTCGAGCGACTTTTAACTCTATATATAGTTAATATCAAAAGCCACATAAAATGTGTGCTGAATGTGTCTGTAACTACTAACGTTAAGTAAATATTTAGAAATAAAAGAGCATTCAAAAATTCTGATATAAGGGGTGTAGTACTTCCCCTGCTGGGGCAGATGTGACTCAATCAATGAATGTAGAGTTTTGTGTTTTGACAAGCCAGATTTGTACTCCTTTATTTATGATCTCATAAGCATGGTACACAGAGCAAGAACAAATTCCTTATGTAACAATAATGAGATTCAGTCTAAGTTACCTCAGTTCAAAATTTGATATTAACAGGAATACAGGGTGGTATAGTGATTTTTTTAAAATTTTCGCATAGTTCCTAAAAGAATTTGAATATTTTAACAAAATTTGGTAAGTAATCCTCCTAAAAGTGAATTAAAAAATTTTAACAAAATTTGGTAATCAGGGGATTTTTGAGGCAGGGAATTCAAATTAATAGTTAACTCATAGGGACATTTACGAAAAGGTATACCTATTTTACATAAAAAAGATATAAAAATAGGTACTTTTATTAAAAAGAAAGAAACACTAAGGCACAAAAAAGTTATGACGTTTTAAAGACACATACAATGCCAAAGGTGGCGTCCTCTACAAATAACAGCAAAACTAAGATTCGATCCGAATCCCTCGCCTCAAAAACTCCTGATCACCTAATTTTGTTATACCTAATATTTAAATTCTTTTAGAAGTTATTTAACAAAAATATCACCTTAACTCCCTGTACTTCCTGTTAATATCAACTTTTGAACTAAAGTAAGTTTGGCAGAATTGCATTATTTTTACACAAGGAATCTGCTGTTGCACTGTGTACCATACGTATATGGGACACCCTATACAATAATAAAAATAACTATAACCTATAAGTATCTTTATCTATTCAAAATATTATATCCTGATAATAATCTTACTTCTTACAACAATGTAAAAAAATAATGCACAACAGAATTCAGAAGCCGAACTCATAAAAAAACCTTGTATAATAACCTTGTAAAAAAATATGTAAACATTTTCTGTAATTAAAAATTTGTACTCACTGTAATAAATTTTGTTCAGCTAAGTTGGAATCAACTGATACTCCTGGAGGTGGTTCTTTTACCAGGGACATTAACTCCTTTTGCAATCTTCTCTGAAATTAAATAATTCAAATAGCTTTAGAGTACCTACTTAAATTATAAACTTATTAACTGGTCAAATTTCACGTAGGTTTCAATAAAACAAAATTGAATATGCAGCAATAAATTTAAATTCAAGTTTATCATTTCATTGTAAAATTAGTATAAATGGTATTAAGAAACAGCGACAATTAAATAAATTAATTTCCACATACCTCAGATGGTGACATTCCTGCCATTTTGAAACTAGATTTTCATTCCTCAAAGGATTAATTTTGTTGAACTTATCTAAATCAAAAATAACATTATATGCTGCTGGGAAAGCTGAGCTTATTGTAAATAAATTGTTAATTAGATAAATAACATTAGAAATTATTTTTAGAGTACAAAAACTGTCAAACAAAACTAACAGGATTTTGGGATCACAACAAAAATAATAGACAGTGGTCAGAATCACTTGTCAGTCAGTCACTATTGTCAGGAAGAAACTGTTGGCAACAGTTTTCTTTTTCAAGAAAACTTAAAATAGGTTGGTCTTCTTCTTCTCAGTGGAAGATTTGTTCAAAGAATGTTATATAAATTCTCTGGGTTTGTTAGCATCTTTAGAACTATTATGTACATACCCTTTAGACCAAAGAAATTATATAAATTCTTTGCTTTACACCTTTTGCTGCTTTTGGTATAACAGAACTACTGGTTACTGCTTATGTAGCGACACTAACTAGCTTCACTATTATTGTTATTTGTACTGACGTAAATTTTTAAGGTCGGAGGGAATGATAAAAATAAAATAATTTTTAATTAATGAAAATGACGTAGTTTAAAAACAATCAACATGAATTTTGGAGGCGTAATTCATTTGAACAAAACCGGCGTATGCATGTTTTGTGGTCTGTCGTGTATATTATTTCTTTACACTATTTCAAAAAGTGACAATATAACAAAACCAAGTCAAATTAGCTTAGGCAAGTTATTAAATGTAGCAATAAAAGCAGCAGAAAATGGAGGTGTGGAAGTTATTCAGTGTAAAGATAATCTTGAAATTAAAAAGAAGGGCTTAACTAAGGAAGGTCTCGTAGATAGTGTGACTACTGCTGATTTTTTATCTCATTGTTCTATGATCGGAACATTAAAACATTTTTATCCATTGGTAAAAGTTATTTCTGAAGAAGCTAATACTAAATGTCACAAAAATCAAACAATAGATTATTCTTTACGTGGATACGAGTCAGGCATTGAAGATCTGTCGAATGAGTATGTTAATGAAAATGATATAACTATTTGGATAGATCCTCTAGATGCAACACATGAGTACACAGGTAAGAGAATAATTAATTTTCACGTTCACTTCACTTATAGTCCAATGTACTTATTATACTCTTCGCAAACACAAAACGAAGAGTAAGTATATTGCATTCGATCGGCACATTTCTAAAACTGGTAATAATAATAATAATAAAAAAATGTTCATATCATAGTGTTTGTGATCGAATTCTGAACAACTTTCAAAAAAATCCGTCTGTTTGTCTGTCCGTCCGTCTGTCACGTTTCTTGTAAGCACGATAACTTAAGAAAGAAAGTCCGATTGTATTGAAATTTGGGACAATAAGTTAGTGTTAGTTATAGAGGATTTGAACAAAATCGATTAATAAATAAAGAAGTTATTAATTTTTTTAGTAAATAAAAATGTTTTTGTTTTGTAATTAAATAAAAAATGTCTAAAACTAATATTATTTACAAAAAAAACTGCAACCATAGAATGCGCAACAATTATATAACTAGTTTAGATTTTTATTTTAAAAATTCTCTGAACTCGTTGAAAATTTGAGAGTATTCACAAAAAGGCAGAAGTGTGAAAAGTTTACCAATTTACAAAGATTTGCTCTTGTGGCATTTTTTTTGTTTAACAAATTGGGTGTAGGTACAAATATATTTTTTTGTAAATAACTCTTATTCTGACTTTTTTCTGAAACCACCAAGAGGACAAAAAGAAAGGAGGAAGTTTTACACGAAGATGTTCCTATAATTCTTTGGATTTTTGCAAAACTGTCGTAGAGATTTTGTAATTACCGCTCAGAACTAAGTTCAGTGCCAAGGTACTTGAACATGCTATGACAGTGCAAGCATGCGCTCTGCATAAGTGTTATAACTTTTGATTAACAAGACAAAAATTAAAATACACTACCAACATCTGATTACTAAAATCCTCTTTTATTGAAGCCTATATTTATTATTCTTTTTTAAGTGTTTCTATCTCTACTCTAAGTCTAAGTTTTGTAAAAAATAATAGAGTTATAAAATAATGAAGTTTAAGAACAAAATAATTGTTAAAGCCACACGCCCCGCAAGTTGTTCTATTCAAAAAGGTTAGTTTATTGGTAGTCTTTTTACATAGGATTCTCTCGAAAACTGCTAATCCTATAAAAAAAGTTTTAAGTAAAAATGTTGCATCCATTCCACATCTTTATTTCTTAATTAGCCAGACCAAGTTGAACGAGAAAATTATTGTTCTATTATTTTATTTTTAATTATTTTTCAATGAGACTTCAAAAACGATGTTAATTATTTATAATAATTAAACTCCTCGGCGAATCGTTGTGAAATGTAATAGGGTTCTGTTATGATATCAGATGCAGATCTAAAAAAATTCAAATGGATCCGTTAAAGATTGAAATATGTAGAGCCCCCTCATCCCGGCCCTCCAAGTGCCCGTGAAACATGTACTTTGCTCATGGGCGCCAAACCGGTGATTTATAGAGCTGTATTGGAAAAAAATATATCGTATATAGCGGCTGTGTTGAGGGGGCACGGAGAGGAAGTTATCACCGTTTCTCTCTCTTCTATCCATTCAGTAAGACATATTATAAAATTAAAATAAAATGTAATTTCACTCAAATTTCTAAACAACTTTTAAACAACAATTAATATAGCGAACAATGAAACTTAAAAAATATACGTAACAGCTTAAAGTTCTTATTCTTAAAAATATTATGTATATCGGCCAAAACATTTCTGGCACGCGGGTGCCGATAATCCTTGGGGGAGTCCTATGTAGAGCTGGGTGTGTGCATGTTTGCATGATTTTCAAGCTTAGATCGGCCATTTTAACCCATTAACGCCGTGCGTTGCCATACGGCAACGGTAAACACATCTCTTTTTGATATCACCCCTGTATGTTATACGTGCCAATAAGAGTGGGGGAATATGTTATTTTATGTGTCAAAACATGCCTAACTTGGCACATGTTCCGCAAATTAATCTGCGGTTGACAGTAATTTAAGCATTTGTTTACAATTTTGTGGTGAATTACAAATGGCCGAAAATATGGATGTATGTTTTATGTAAGTATTATATTTTTCTATACAGTGCTTCTTAAATATATTTTTGTTTATGATGGTATTTTATAGACTCGGAACTTTGTTGTTTTAACAATTAAAAAAAAATATGGCTTTTATTACATATGATATAGCTGTTCAAACTTGGGTGTTGCCATATGGCAACGCTAGGCGTTTGTAGTAGCTTGAAAGGTTTTCTTTCTTTCTAGGGGCGAGTTGACTTTAGCAGAGGCAATGGACATTGCATTGCTCTGCATTATTTTCATATATGAAATTTCGTGGCTATTCAGCAATTGGCACAATCCGCGAAAACAGAACTCTAAAATTATGTCCCCTAACAATTAAAAAAGATTCTATAAAAAGAACGTGGTTATTAGGAATCAGCCATAGAAGCAAATTATGGTAATTTTTATGTACATTGGTTTGATAATGCCGCTTTTGCTATGATTTTTTCTTCACATGGTACACAAGAGAATACCCAGACAGAACGGTTTTCACAAAAATTCAAACGTCCTGTCATAGTTTCAAGACGCAAACTCATTACAAAATACAACTCATTTATGGGAGGGACAGATCAAATGGATCAAACTGTCAGTTGTTCTCGTATTGGAATACGTGGAAGAAAGTGATACTGGTCTATACTTACCTGGCTTTTAGATTTAGCTTTGCAAAACAGTTGGATACCATACAACAAATCTGGGCGAAAATTATCACAATTTGAATATAAACGAGAAATTACTAATGCCTATCTGAAGAAATATGGTGTGCCACATAAAGCAACTGGGAGACCTTCAGCGTCACCTGCAGCATCAGACAGTCAGATTTGATGCCATCAATTATTTTATTCGTCACACCATTGAAAAAAAGAAAATTGTTTGTGTGCAAATTGGTCTTTGCATAGACTTTTGTCCCATTTCATTCACAATAAATATGTTTTAATATTTTTGTGTATCCTAAATTTTGTAATAAAATAGTTTTTTAATAATAAAGTCATGTAAATTTAATTTTTTAATAATTATCTAGAACAATATACAAAATTGGGGTTTTCTTAAGTTACGGTAGCCCAGACGCCTAGCGTTGCCATATGGCAACGGCCAATATCTCATTACCTGTCAATCTGTCAAAAAAAAGTTTACATAATTTTTTGTTCCTTTTGTCCAATGTAACACACCTAGTACAAAAAATATATTAAAAACTAAAAAAAAATAATTCCGGCGCTAATGGGTTAAATTTTCAAAATATAATATCAAAATCGTAAATGAATTTTAGCCCCTACAAAAATCATGGTAGGTCATGATTATTAAAAATAAAAGGTTTTGTCCAAAAGTACAGTTTTTGGTGTACCTTTAAAAAAAACTGGTCAAAATCGATTAATAAATACAACTTTTATGAGGATATTCACATTTGAAATGGGTCACACTGTATATATTTTTGTAATTTTTTTTGTACTCAATCGGCGAAATTAAGCAACGTCGGCGGGTGGGTGACCCAAGTTCTCCTCATAAGCTGTAAAAGCTTGACTGGACTGAGGCGGCTTGGGAGAAAAAGAAACCAAGGGCTGATAACTCTACCAAGCGAGCTCCTTATCTACAGACTTGAAGTCTACTAAGGACCATGTCAAATAAGAAGCCCTAAGATGCAAGGAGTACCACAATAGATCCACAGAGGTTGTAGTGAGCAAGGCCAAGCGCCAGCTCCTTCCGACTAAAATCTACACCAATACATTTTATTATTATTACAAGAAGACATTTTAAAAAGTTTTATCGGAATCTAAACTATTCTCATAGGCTATACATTTTCCGAGATATAACGGATTTAAAGTCGACATTGTCAATACTCTTAAAAAGTAGGACATTTTTCAATATAATTGCAGATCTTCAAAACTTTATAAGTTTTTTTTGTTCCTCTGTTTTTGAAATATCAGCTGTGAAGCGGGGGCACAATTTGAGTCTTATATTAGCAGTGATTGGAATTTGGGTATAATTTTCAGATGCGTCGTTACAAGGATTTATTGAAATAAATCAAATAAATAAGCAAAGATGTTTAATTCACTGAAAAATAAATAAATTTTGATTTATTTTTCGTGTAATATAAATTATATAATCTATTTATACAAAAGACGCTATTTAAGATAAAGAAACAGAGCGCGTAATCAATGCACACCTGCAACACGTGGCCGACACGCTTGCAACACACGCCAAACATTATTTATTATTTACTCGCCTTTAAATTGAATCGACTTAGCCCAGGCCGGGGCCTATTTTATAAATGTATTTACTGAAAGAACGGCTTAGTATCAATATGCCGCATTTTAGAATATTACAGTCGAAAAATGGATAAGCCTTATAAACTATATTTTGATGGCGAAAAATAATTTGTAATATTTTTGATGTCACAATAAGGTGTATACAGTTTTAAAAAATGTAAATAGCTACACACACACGGGTGTAATACAAAAAAGGAAAAGAGAATTTCAAAGGACGAGTTTTATTTCGATTTGGTCTTTTGTTAATATGTTTAAATCTTCCATGTCGTGTACTAAATAACGTTCATTTTACACATTTTCTAAACAAATATTGCGTGGGGCAACATGATACAAGTAAGAGCCTGCTTCGTAAAAAAATTCTCAGCGAATTATATAAAGAAAAACTGGAAGGTATTCGGAGTGATCATCAAAACGGCTGGTTTTGGGTTATAAAAAGAGTAGTCAAAAAGTCTGTCGGTTCGTCTATTATAACCCAAAACCAGCCATTTTGATGATCACTCCAAATACCTTCCAGTTTTTCTTTATATAATTCGCTGAGAATTTTTTTTACGAAGCAGGCTCTTACTTGTATCATGTTGCCCCACGCAATATTTGTTTAGAAAATGTGTAAAATGAACGTTATTTAGTACACGACATGGAAGATTTAAACATATTAACAAAAGACCAAATCGAAATAAAACTCGTCCTTTGAAATTCTCTTTTCCTTTTTTGTATTACACCCGTGTGTGTGTAGCTATTTACATTTTTTAAAACTGTATACACCTTATTGTGACATCAAAAATATTACAAATTATTTTTTCGCCATCAAAATATAGTTTATAAGGCTTATCCATTTTTCGACTGTAATATTCTAAAATGCGGCATATTGATACTAAGCCGTTCTTTCAGTAAATACATTTATAAAATAGGCCCCGGCCTGGGCCAAGTCCATTCAATTTAAAGGCGAGTAAATAATAAATAATGTTTGGCGTGTGTTGCAAGCGTGTCGGCCACGTGTTGCAGGTGTGCATTGATTACGCGCTCTGTTTCTTTATCAGTAGTCAATTTACTAGTTACAAAATTACATGCTGATGGTTTTGGCAAGTGCCATTTAATAGCTTCCAAGGTTTTAGAAACAGTTAATAGCGAGTCAGTGTTTCATTTTTTTGAAAACACTTTAAAATGGCTTTGGCAAGACTTGGCTGAACAAAATTTAAAGAAAGTTGTTTTTACTAGTGATTCAGTGTCGTATGTGTTAAGTGCTGGAAAAAAAATTAAAAGGAAATACCCACAAGTGTTACATGTTACTTGTTTAGCGCAAGCGTTACACCACGTATGCGAAAAAGTACGAGATTGTTTCACAAATGTTGACAAACTTATTGCTAGTATAAAGAAAATTTTTATAAAAGCTCCTAGTAGGATTAAACATTTCCAAGAAAAATGTCCCAATTTGCCGCTTCCTCCAGAACCAGTGATCACACATTGGGAAACATGGATAAACGCGGCATGTTACTACCATGTCAACTTCAACTCAGTAAAGGAAGTTGTAGAAACCTTAAATGAAGATGCTACTGCGATTAAGCATGCAAAGGATTTAATGAATATTCCAAATATTAAAAATGTTTTAAAATTTATTTTCGAACGTTTTAAAATAATAACAAGAATTATAGAAAACCTTCAATGTCCAAATTGTCCTTGGAAGAAACATTTAACAAAGTAGATACTGTTCAAAAAACAATTAAGGAAATTCTGGGTGCAACTGGTGAGGTTATATAAAAAAAAGTGGGTTGCAGTTTTACAAAGGAATCCAGACTTGGCGGTCGTATTTGCCATTAGCAAAAAAATTGTAACAGAACCAGATGCCTTCCTTGATCAGGTGCCTATGAATATCTTTAGATATGCTTCACTCACTTCTGTCGAATGCGGTTAGAAGAAATCGTCTCTCATATGAAAATTTAGAAAAAATGCTTACCGTATACTTTGAAACTATGAACACTCAGTAAAAGTATAAAGCTTTAAACTTGAAAGTGCTGTGCGAATTTATAACAATTTATGTGTGAAATATGTGTACATACATTTATTACGCCAAATACAAGACCAAATACATCATAAACTCATAAGGTAGGTTCGTATTACATTTAATTTTTGTAAGAGAAAATAAACTTACATTTAATATTTTGATGTAAGATTTCATATATGTCACTGGAATTAAACCCAAATTCCGATCACTGCATATAATAATAATAACTTTATTTAAATAGGTACACCCTAATAAAGTACAATTCTAGCACAGACATACTTAATTATATAAAAGAATATATTAAAAGAGAAAAAAAAACAGAAGAATATACAATTAATTACATATAAATATGTTTACAAAACAATATATATTACAAACATATTAAAAATTTTCTAAGTTTAATTTTAAAAGCGTTTAACGTATCACAAGTTTTTATTTCGATTGGTAATCCATTGTATTCATTTATTCCTTTAAAAAAAAGACAATTCATTGATTTTTTTATGTTGGTTCTAGAGATATGCATATTGACTCTCCCTCTAGTTAGATGATCATGAACTTCATTGTTAAAGGTAATATTTGTGAGAAGATATGTTGGTAGGTGCTTATTTAAAATTTTATAGATAAAAACCATGGTAAAATATTTAAGTCTGAGCTCCACAGGTTGCCATTCAAGACATGACAGCATCATATTTATCGGTGTATATCGGTTACAGCGTAATATAATTCGCAATCCTCTATTTTGCAATTTTTGTAATGATGTCTTGCTATTTTTATCCATTAAGTATAATAATGAAGCACAGTAATCAAAGTGTGGTTGAATTATAGTTTGATAGACTATAACTCTTGTATTCATGGATAAACTCACAGCTACCCTTGAGAAAAAGAACAACTTTTTAGAAATCTTATTTTGAATGTAATTGAAATGCGATTTGAATGTTAATGTATTATCAATTATAAATCCTAAATATTTAATTTCATTAACTATATCAATTTTAGTATTATATAAAAATATGTTAATATCCTTAATATCTATTTGTGTATATTTATATCTTGTCGTTAAAATTATGACTTTGGTTTTACTAACATTTAACTTAAGTTTTGCCATATTAAGGTATTTTTCAACATTTTTTAGTTCATTGTTCATTTTTTCAATTGCAACTGTTAATTGTTTGTTATTAGTGGAAATGAGTGAATCATCAGCAAATAGGTTCAGAAACTCAGAATTAATATTATAATTTATATCATTAATATAAATGATAAAGAGAAGGGGACCCAGTACACAACCCTGCGGTACACCAAAGTCATTTTCAATTTCAGATGATATTGTAGAATTTATTTTCGTTCGCTGCATTCTCCCTTTTAAATAATCTACTAGCCACTTTAATACTGTGCCTGAAATACCATAATATTTAAGTTTGTTTATTAATACTAAGCGATCAATGGTTTCAAATGCTCTTTTGAAGTCCAAAAAAATGGCTACTATATAATGACCTTCATCAATAAGTTTAATCCATGTTGAAATAGTTAGTTGAAGTGCTGACTCGCAGGAATGATTTTTTCTAAATCCCGATTGATTCATAAATAGTAAATTATTGACATTAAAGTATTCATAAAGTTGATTATACACTGCTATTTCAAGAATTTTCTCTAACGCTGGGAGTGTATTAATTGGCCGATGATTACATGCCTCATAGTTATTTTTGATCTTAGCTATTGGAGTGACAATACTAGTTTTAAGCGTATCAGGAAATTTACCTTTTTCAAGTGATGTATTGATGAATTTCAACAAAACATGTCCAATAACCGGAAAGATATTTTTTAGAACTTTAGTATTTAAGATATCACCAATATTAAATTTATTATCCAATGAATTTATAATATTTTTTAGTTCTGTTAATGAGAGCAGTTTAAAGTTCGAAAATTGTACTGTAATTTCTGGCAAGTTTTGAGAAGACCACGGCTCAGTTGACGGAATTGATTGTCGGATTTCATTTATGCTTGAAACAAAGTAATAATTGAAATTTTCAGCTGTATCTTTTTCATTTACAGAAAAAAATCTACTATTATCAATATTAAATTCTACTTTATGAAAGTCAAAATTGGTATCTTTTTGTTTTACTAAGCGTTTTAATGTTTTCCACATTAATTTACTATTGTGTCTGTTTGAATCAATTTTATTATAATAGTAGCTTTTCTTTTTATTTTTCAATAAATTCACCACATCATTCCTGAGTTCCTTAAAGGTAGCCCAATTTAGGATTTTATCATTTTCATTAGAACTATTAATAAATTGTTTATACATAATATCTCTTTTTTTGGCTTTTTGTTTGACTTCGCTATCATACCATGGTAAATCATTATCCCTAACCGTATAATTTTTAATTGGTGAAATTGAATCTATTACGCTAGTACATTTACTCACTATGTCACCAACAATAATATTGACATCAGTTGAATGCAACACTGGGGCCCAGTCCATACTAATTAGTCCTAAATTAATCTTCTCAATATTAGTACTAGTTAAGCTTCGAAATTGTTTTTTTATTAAAGATTTGTGAGTAATATTATCAGTAACGCTTAATATTATTAATAAATGGTCCGTAATTTTGGGTGTGTCACATACTTGATATTTTATATTAAAATTTGTAATGGCTAGATCGATTAAAGTCCTACTGCTATTGGTACCCCTAGTTGGATAAGTTATTACTTGTTCTAAGCCCAATATTCTTAAAATATTTTTTAATTTATTACAATAGTAATCATCTATATTCAAATAATTTATATTAAAGTCACCAATAAGTAATAATTTATTACCATTAACAACTAAGTTTTCACAAATTGTTTCAAGCTCATCTAGAAATAATGAACGATTTGCACTGGGTGAGTGGTAGATAATTCCCAATAAAAAAGTGACTTTAGTAAAATTTATTTTGGTAAATATGCACCAATAGTTGCCGTCTAATTTATATGTTCCTATATGTGAAAAGTTAATACCATACTTTATATACATGAGTACGCCACCAGTATGCCTATTATGTGAGTCACATCGAAGTACATTGTAATTTCCTAATGATATTTCTGTATCCAAGACATCTGCCGTAATTCTTGTTTCACTTAACACCATTATATTGGGTTTTTTTGGGATGATCTCACCGACTAACTCATCTTTATGAGGAATAAAGCTTTGAATATTTGTGTATATTATATCAGAGTTCAGGTTTAAGTTTTTATGCTTATTTTGAATAGTTGTGTTATCAATAACAATATTATTGTTCGGCAAGTATGACGTACTAGCAGTATTAACATTTACTGTAAAAAATTATTTTCCTGGTTTAGTTCACGGGTATTGACCGTATGTGAGTTACTACTTCTATTAGTGCCGTGTTTTTTGAAATCAAACCGCTGATATCCAACTCCTTTTGGCCAAAAATTCACTTGGTAAACTTTGTTTATCATTGAGTAAGGTGCCCCAAACATAAAACATTTATTTTTCGAATCATTAGTTGGTAATTCTTTTAAGGTAAATTCAGTATTTGTATGTCCTGGTTTCTTTGTTAGGAATGTCTTTATATTATCTTCACTGATATGTCTCTTTATTCTAGTTAGTAAGAGCCACACTCGCTTTTCAACTCCAAAGTTATCTTCATTATGTTCCCCCTCACCAATCTGTTTGTGTCTGTATTTATCGAGATTCCATTTTCTCCTCCTGACTATTTGAAAATTGTTTTCAACTTCCTGTTCATTTCCATCATTTTTGCATATTTCATTTTGTTCACATTCAGTAATTACGATTTTACCTTTATTTCTCATTGGGGTCTCTTTATGTTCCCTATCAACTTTAACTTCATTTTTTTTAACTGAAGGCTGACTAGAAGAACTTTGTGATGCTGCTACTGAATAGCTTTTAGTTACAGGTGGATTTGTTTTCTTAGCTTGTAGAGATGCGATGTTAGAATTTATTTTAGTAACTTCTGCTTTAATATCAGCTAAATGATTTGAGCAATGGTTTTTTATCATGTTTGGTATATCTAAAATTAGATTTTTTAACGTGTTTTTTATTTCTTCCATTTCGGATATCATTTTTTCTTTATTTAACTTGCATTGCTTGCAAAAATAATTAATTACTCGTTTTTTTAATAAGACAGCACGAATTTCAGTGGGTGATAATTCAGCACACTCATGACATAGTTTGGTGTCACAAGAATCACATTTTGCTAGTTGTAGACTTGCTGATTCGATGGAATTGCATAATTTACAAAACTTATTTTCTCCCATAACCTCACTTTTAACATGTGGTTTCAGTTTATGTTTATTATTCAAGTAATTGGCAGTTTTTCTATTGTTATTAATTATTTAGAATAACCATCCATTTATTTGAGTTATTTATATGCACAAAACAGGAATTTTGTATGATCTTTTTCCTGGTTAAATAAGGTCAAGTGGGGTAACTGGGGCCACCCATTATTGTGAGAAAGCAGAGTTGCCTAACTTCATGGAACATCAGGTGTGATAGCGGTTGGTAGCCATGATACAATGTAGTAATGTCATATTTGGAAGTGCACAATAGAGCACTAGCAGTGACGTCACAGTTATGCCAGCTGTCACGTGATTGGTGGAAAAACTTCGAAATTTGACATAAGAGTAGGTGTCAGTTTTCGCTTGATAAAAATTAAAGTGGAGGATTTCTGAATGTCAGCTATGTGTAGTGATGTTTGTTAATGTTTTTTTAAAAGCCTAGTGTGAGAAAGAATTTTATATATACTTTATTAGTGTTGTTTTTCCAAGTGTAAAATTTGATATCAAATACGTTGACATCTTTGTGAACCCATAATATGGTGAAAATAAAGACTATATTGGATTTTTGAACTTTTTTGTACATATATAATATCACGACATATTTCAATAAATGTTTAATTAACACGGGCTCAGTTACAGCTAAGCATAGGTTAAAAGTTGTCACAACATTGTTGATTCATGCCAATATATCAATCATATATATTAATGATTTTATAAATCTTTTGTGAAATTAAAGTTTTTAGACAATTCAAACCATTTCCCATCAACTTTTTATTGATTATATCTTACTTTCATGTGGCTCAACAGTTTCTAATAAGTTTAATAGTTTAACACATTAATAACAATAATCAGGAAATGCAGGAGTAATAGTAAATCTAATATAAAGATAAGACTGAGACCGTTTCAGTTTCCATTTAATTAAAATTATAAACAAATAGGTATGCAACGTAATATGCTCGAAATACTTTATATGTATAAGCATACTTACCTAGTTTGGTATTTGTTTTCATTCTTACAATTATAATCACAGATGTTTAAACTATTGATAATGCTTACAAATAAAATATCAATGAAGGTAAGTGACCTAGAACGCGACAGAACTTAAAAAATAACACTTTTAGCGGGAGTAAAATAAAGTTCTTCAAAATGATGCTTATAAACATAACAATCATAATAGGATGTTTAAGATCGTACACATTATAGATAATAATAAAGGTAAGTATGAATAATAACAGTCTTATAGTTTAGATAGCATTTTTATTTCCAAGAACGGTCACAATGGTTCATTAATTCAACACTAAGTTGGAAGCAGTATGAATCTTCCACTTTTAAATCCTATATATTAACTCCATTAATATATTTCAACTTAGAAATGTTACGACGGGACTCCTAAAATGTAGAATATAAATAAAATTATAATAAATTCACTAAAATTCACTTACAATATCGAAAATTAATAACTTTTGAGATGTACACAAGATAACACGCTGGAAGAAAAACACAAATAAAACACTAAATTAAAGTCAGATTAACAAATTACGAAATGTATAATACACGAAAAACACCAAAAATTGATTTTACACAAGAAAAACGTTTAAAAAAGCACTAAAACCTCTTTAAAAACTCGAATTAATCAGCATGGACACAAACGCAAAACTAGGTTATTGTCCACCAATCGACCGTGGCGGCCATGTTGTGACGTCAGCTGCTACTGCTCTATTGAAGTTTAAACAACACAGGTCTACTCTGTTTAAAACAATTAAAACTAAACAAGAATTGTAGGTGAAATCTAACAGTATTTATTTTGAGGTAAGTAAATACACTTATAGATGGTATCACTTGTGATAAACTTGCAAATTAAGTGTGTGGTTAGAGTGAAAAGGGGGGTCCCAGATGTACTAGATAAATAGAATATTGGGGCAATTGGGACCTCATTAGCAGGGTAAATGGGACCTAGAGGTCCCAAATGCCCCATGGCTGATTACTCGTTTAAATTACATTTTCTTCATAGGGATGGCTAGAAAATATGTAAGAAAAACCCACCGGGGTGCAGATGGAGATAAATATAGGAGAGAAGACTTGAGGGCAGCTGTGGCTGATGTCATGGCTGGGAGAAAAACTAAGCGAGGGGCGTCTAAATTTTACAATATTCCACGCACAACATTACATCACTATTTAACTGGAACCAGGGGCCAAAAGGGTTTGGTGGCCTCTGGTGGTAGAGGAGGAGGTGGGAGAAATTCCTTGCCACTTGAAGATGAGAAAAACCTAGCTGACGGTTTAAAAACCCTCGATTTTTGGGGTTTTGGTTTAACGCGGCAGGAGGTCTTGGACACGGTGGAAACCTATGTAAATGGTTTAAACTTGAAAACAAAATTCAGAAATGGCAGACCAAGCGAAGACTGGTTTCTAGCATTTAAGAAGCGTCACAATCTCTCAATAAAAAAAACTCAAAGTGTAGAATACTTGAGGATTAACCAGGTGAATCCTTGGACTATTTACGGCTTTTACGATTTGTTAACTGAACAAGTAAAAAATCTGGGATTAGAACACAGACCTGAATGGATTTACAATTTAGATGAGACTTCGTTTTGCCACGACCCAAGTAAATCAAAAGTCGTTGGTTTGAAAGGTAGCAAAAGTGTCCGAATGACAAGCTCATCGGGTCGAGAAAACACTTCCGTTTTAATGTGTGTTTCAGCTTCGGGCCGAAAGTTACCGCCCCTAATAATATTTAAAGGAAAAAATGTGATGGAGTCCTGGATCCAAAAAGAGGTCTCGAATCAAACTTCATTTGCAGCCACAAAACGTGGGTGGATGGAGAGCGAGGTGTTCAGAAATTGGTTCGAAAAATGTTTCTTGCAACAGATCCCAGAAGAACGGCCAATTCTTATAATTTATGACGGTCACTCCACCCACATAAACTACAAACTGATAAAAAGTGCTGCCGACAACAATGTGACAATACTGAAACTTCCACCACACACATCACATGTCCTTCAACCCCTGGATGTGGCGGTTTTTCGAGGACTGAAATCTGAATGGGATAAGGATCTTGTGAAATGGCAGCGAGCTAACCCACGGAGGAAAATCCCAAAACCAGAATTTGTAAATTTGCTCACCAAAATTTATGAAAAAATGAATGAAGAAAACATTAAGCATGGCTTCAATGCCACCGGAATCTATCCTGTTGACAGAAAAGCCATAAATGAGAACAAATTCAGGCCTGCAGATTTGGAAAGTTATAAACAGAGTAAAGAAAGAGGTATTGCAGAGGTTGAACCACATATTGTAGCAGACTTCGGCTTGCCAGACTTTCCCGAACAAGAAAATGGAGTTGAAGAATTTCCTATAGCATACCAACAAGAATCTGTGACACCACCTCAACCTGGACAAAGTAAAGCCCCTACAGCTACCAGTAGTATCAGCACAAGGCCATCAAAGAAATTACGACCAACCGTTAACCCAACGCCTTTTGAAAATATCCTTCTTTCCTATGTCAAAGAAACAAAGCAAGCAAACCCTTCTACAACTAAAAAGAGACGAATTTGTTCTGGGGCAGAAATTATCACCACTGAACAATATATAGAAATGGTGAAAAAAAAAGATCAAGAAGAGGCAGCAAAAAAAGCTAGCAAAGCTGCGAAAACCGCTAAAACTGACTGTAAAAGTGCCCAAGCCAAAACTAAGAAAAATTATATGAAAAAGAAGACTGCAGAAGATGAATACAACGAAGATTCTGATGAAACTGAGAGCGAAAATGAATACGAATGTGAGGATAATTCTGAGAACGAGATTTCTATCCAGGAAACCGAAATTGCAGTCCACAACTACGTAATTGTGGAATTCCAAAACAACCTTTACCCAGGACAAGTAATCGCCAAAAATAACGAAATATACCGCATCAAACACATGGAAAAGGCTGGAAAAATAGGTTGGAAGTGGCCTCAAAAAGAAGATGTTCTGGACTATGACAGGGGAGATATCCAAGAAATAATTCCGGCTCCACAGTCTATCAACAAAAGGGGATTGTTTCGTGTCTCCTGTCTCAATGAGTAAGCATATGGAATACATAACAATACTTAAAATCATTTATTAGAAGTTTTCGTTTACTTATTCTTGTATTTTGATTTATTTGAACAGATATTTTTATGGTTTTTTGTATAGTTTAGTAAGATTTTCTTCTTTATTAGCGAATAAGCAATAAAAGTACCTGAAATATGTTAAATCTTAGTTTTAGATGCAACAATACAAAAGATTATTTTCTACCTTTTTAATAAAATTTTAAAGCAACAGAGATATTTTCTTAACCAATGGAAATAAACTTATGAATTTTTTTCCACAAAATTGCGATCCAATGAACATGGTCCCAGTTTCACCATAATATTTGTTAAGAAACGCAAGAGTAAAATAGAGGGGGAGGTCCCAGTTTCCCCGAAAAGACCGGGTAACTGGGACCGGTAACGTGTTTTTAAAAATATTAATATATTTGAGGTGTCCTTGCAACTGAAAGTATGTAACTTTCAGGATATGTTAAGTGATAACCCAAGAAAGGATGCACCAAAATTGGTTGATACAACTACTTAAATAATAAAGCGGTATGCGTTATAAGTTGGACACTTGTAAAACTAGGTCCCATTTACCCCACTTGACCTTACACAACACAAATGTTCAACTACACTGCTGGCCACTCGAACATCTCTATTAGTCTTCAAACGTCTCTACTGATTATTACATAGGTCAACTTTCTTTGAATTGAATAATAACTGTTCTCTCGTAAATCTGTTATTGGTCTGGAAATACTAAACTTGAGAGGCTATAAATATATAATAATTTAACATACATTTTTAGAGAAGTTGTATCATTATGTAACTACCATGGTCTGTGTTGCTGTGAAAGGTAAACCACTCATAGGAGTAATACATAAACCATTCAGCAACAACACGTCATGGGCTTGGGTTAACAAAGCTAATTCAAAGGATTTGGATATACAGGTTAGTTCTTATTTAATAATAATAATAATAAGCTTTATTGACTAACAGGAAAATCCCATTTACAAGACAATTAAGGAGAACAGTACAAATAAGAACATAATAATTGAATGTTACAATCAGTTTAAAAATTAAAAATAAAAGATTATTAATAGCCCAACTGTCATCTGGATGCATACGGCACGCATTACTAACCATAATTCTTGATTATGAGAGGCTCGTTATTGATGAGATAAAAGCAATTCTTTGACTTTATTAGAATATTGACGATGATCATTGTGGTAAATGTCTAAATGGATTGATAGGTGATTATAAAGTGAGCACATGCGATAGAGGGGGGACCTAAAGCCCAGATTTGTATTAGCCCTAGTAAGGTAAAATAGTGAGGTGGACCTAGTATTAAATCTGGGAACCAGTAGGTTAAGTTGAGCAGTCAGCTCAGCACAGTCCATCAGATTGTTACACAACTTGTATAAAAATTGTAGAGAAAGATATTTTCTTCTAGCTTCAAGTGAGGGAATGTTAAATCTGCTGAGGAGAGCTGATTGATCTGTACCTTGATGAGGATAAACCCCATCCAATTTCATAGCTAGGAATTTCAAGAATTTTCTTTGGATTTGCTCTAGTTTAGATGTGTACTCATTATATATAGGACTCCATACTGTTGAACCATACTCCAGCTTAGATCTTACATAACAGTAGTATAAAGTTTTAAGTGAAGCAACATTAGAAAAGTATCGACAGGTTCTGAAGATAAAACCTAACATTTTTAGTGCGGATTTGGTAACAGTTTCTACGTGCATATTGAATGATAGCTTGGAGTCAATGGTGATACCAAGATCCTTAAGCACTGTGCAGCGCTCAAGGCTTATCGACTGAATTGTATAGTTGAATAAAATTTTGTTGTGCTTTAGGCTAAAGGTTATAACCTTACATTTTTCAATGTTGAGGGGTAGTCTATTTTCTAGACACCATTTATCAACTCGGTACAGATCCTCCTGTAGATCCAGACAGTCAGCCAATGACTGGATAGACCTATAGATTTTTAGATCATCAGCGAATAGAAGCATATTGCTACTAATTTGTCTGCCGATATCGTTGATGAATAGGGAGAAGAGCAGAGGAGCGAGGTTACTGCCTTGAGGGGTACCGCTGGTGGCGGTAAATCTAAGTGATTGGTGGCCTCTGTATTCAACAAATTGTTCCCTATCTGACAAATAAGAATGAAGAAAGAGTAGGAGTTCCTTGTCGAATCCTACGATACGTAGCTTATTTAAGAGTATGGTGTGATCCAATCTGTCGAAGGCCTTCGAGAAGTCGGTGTAAACTGTGTCAAATTGATTATGAGCGTCTAGGGTTGAAGTTGCAAATTCTGTGAATGAAACAAGGTTAGTAACGGTGCTTCTTGATGAATAGAAGCCACGTTGCGATGGGGAGATAGTGGATTTAACTTGAGGAAATATTTCATCATATAGGCACATCTCGAAAACCTTTGCAAAGTTGGAAAGCATGCAAATTGGTCTATAATGTCCTAAGTAATATATAATAATTTATCGAAATAAATAATCTCAGTACCCTGCAAGTCCATATCAATTTACATATAGAACCCATTAGCTCAGTCATTAGACATATTTACCTTGAAACAAATCGAAGGTGGATGATTTTTTTTTAACAGGTTCTTTGGATGGTAAGCAATAAGATCACGTAAAGTTTGCATGATTAATTCTAAGGAGGATTCGTGTTTATTACATAGACATAGAAAGTTGGAATTTGGCACAGTTGTGGGAAGTTATACACAATGGGCTTGTTCCATGATATTCTTTTTATATGATTTTTATACTTTTTCATATAGTACTCGATATTCTCATTATACACTTAAAATTTCGTATTATTAACTTTTTCCGTTCTCGAGATATAAGGAGTTGAATTTAGTAATAGTTGCAAAAACCGAGCGCTCATTTGTGACGTCACTATACGCAAGTGACGTAAGAAAAATGGCTTTCTGGGACCTTTCAAATTTAACCTAAAACGTCGAAAAACATGGAATTTTTAAACGCTGGTAACTAAATAAATACGTCGAGTGGAAGTTCGTTCTATGTGTCTACGGAAAGGAGAAGGTCGGCGATGAATTATAATCGTAAATTGCAGGATCGAAATCGAAAATTTGTTCTGGCAGGAGCGAGAGAAAATTGTAATTTTTTGACATTTCACCAAATTGTACTCCCCTACTGTCAAGTAGTAAGCAAAACAAACAATACTTCAAAAACACTTATAATTATAACCAATAAGGAGCATCAAGTCTATTGAGATCACCGAGTCTATGCGTATAATGACGTAGCGTCTGGCCACGCCCCATTTTCGCGAGATGGAAATTTGTAATAGTTTTTAAAATACTAAACGTGCGAATAAGATTCTGATATTTTGCAGATCCATTAATTTATACTTGCACTTTCTATTTGTGAAATAAAAAAAAAATGCTGAACAAGCCCATTACGTGACGTGAAGTATAAAAATTAGAATTTTGATTTTGGGGGTTAGTTTCGGGGCGCAAAATGGGAGGTTTAAAAAATAAAGTGTTTTCAAGGTCATCGAGTGGGGTGTCAACTGACAACTTGTTAAAGTACGAATTCAAATTTGTTTTTTTCGTGTTTTTAATACTTTTCCAAAAAAACGCTTAGAAATCTCCATCTCTCCACTCTGTCTAAAAGTATCGCTCAGAACAATCTTTAAAAAATCATACACATTGGGAACAAGGTGCATTTTCAAGTCAACGTCGATAAAAAAATAAATATATTGCTATTCACATTTCTTGTAATCATTTTACAGAATAAAGCGATATTATTATTATAATTATTATTAAAAACATCTGATGGTATAGAACACTAATTGTGCAAGTACGACTTTTGGCCGGTTTTTTTTATCAAAAATAATCACAGGCTAGTTGCTTCTTTCCCGCATTTCCTTCAAGAGCAACTCTGTCTTGGCTATAATTATAAAAAATCAAGCAACGGTGATACCTCATAGTAACCACCTTGTTTCGTTTGAAAACTCAAGCCGAAAACGCAAGTTCCTATGGACATCTGTGTGTAAGTAATTCATTGCTGAAACATTTTAAGTAAAAACATACAGGCTCTTCCATTTAAAAAAAATTAAAATATGACGGTTTAAAAATATAAACATTTGAATTATCGTGGAGTACTCTGCGTGTGGAATTAGGTTGAACTTTGAAAGACCTGGAAACTAGCCCATGGCCTTGACTAACGTTCAAAGTGAGTGGTCAAATCTATGAAAAACATTTTCTGCATATTTAATTATTCACACCTGCATATGTATTTTTTATTAATACCCCGGTATACCCAGTTAATACCCGGTAGACATATCCGGTAGCCGGCCTAATGACACTCTGTTGCGGCTAGTATTTGGATGGGTGACCTCTAGAAAAATACAGGGACATCACACCCCATTTTCTAGCGACTTCACTGTGGGTTCTGGGCAGCGATTTATTGGCCATAATGCAATTTTTTTAAAATGCATATCTAGGCTCTACAGTTGAAAGAAATAAAACAGGTTTCTGTCATTCGGCGCTTTTTCTAGTGGATATAGGTGGCGTTAATTGGTACTTATGAGAGTACCCTCTGTTGCTGTCAGCAAGTCGTGGTGCGAACACACAGGGAAGAAGTGCGCCGTTATTGCAATTTATACAATTCTTATGTGCAGTAAGGTTATATTTAATTTGAAACCTATAAGCAGACTACACAATGTGTAATAAAAAATTAGTAATGAAATGTATTGAACATACATTGTCTAATATTAATCAGACAGTGATTTGAATTGACTTGGCGGCGAGAATTTTTCCATGAACATATTCAGTCTTAATTAGATATCATTTTCCAGTACATTTTATCTGCAACCATTTGCAACTGATGACAAGTCCAGTTATTGACCTATACACTATACAAGATACATTCTATCTATCCCTCCAAGTAGCTTATTACACCCGGTGAGGCAACTATTTCTATGCATTCATATTGCAGTTAATTTATACTAATTATCGATAAGAGTTATATAAGTTATATTTCAGATTTCAGATATTTCAAAATTTCAGATTTTCCTAATTAAATTCATTTCCACATGCTAGAGAAGGACTGCTCTAGCAAGTTTTCCAGGTGATGCGAGATCTTATTGTGGCACCCCTCTCCTCCCAATATGCTATCGCTTATTCATGATTAAGCTGTACGTAAAGACAAGATAATAACATACATTTTTTTTACATCTTTACATGTTAATAACTAAAATCTCCGAAAGATTAGTATAATAGTAGCATAGATGAGAAACAATAACAGAAAAGAGGAACAATATTTGATTAAAAAGGTTTATTTAAACTACTTTAGTGTAGACAACGCTAACATCACGCATACGCCAAATTTATATCGTAAATTAATTTAAAGCGGAAACAAATGAAGAAAATAACTAATTAATAATACATAAGCATTAATTTACTAAAAAGCCTTGATTGCCATCATTCTTGCTTTTGCACTTGCAAATTTTTAATTAAGTCAGAATAATTCAATTCTTGGGCAATACCATTTTCTACAGATAAAATCGGAAGATCTGACACTCTTTTCTGATACATGTTGAAGGTAAATATGGTTTAATAAGTTTTAATTTACTGAAACTTCGTGAAACGTGGCGACTTCTTTTGCTCGCCAGAAGACTATGATTAGGATGTCCCCATAAGTAAGCAACGGAGTAAGCACCGTGTTAACTTATAATTGCTAAAACATGTATGACGACGGTCAAAAGAGGATATGAAATATCTTTTTTAACACTTACTATTATTTATTAATAAATCCAGTAAAAAGTTTGATTATTAGTTCTTCCAAAAAAATATACTGCTTTTACAAAAACTACTCCTCTGCACCTTAGAATGTTTCAACCTTTCTTCCATTGTTGACTTGAATATTATATAGAAAGACTCACGAAGTTTCAGATTTTTGGCCAGCGAAAATTGAATTTGAACCCATAGTGGGCTTCTGCAATGCAAAAATTACCCAATCTTAGGTGAAGCTTATGTAGTGCATACACTATCCTTCAGAGGAGATGCTTTACATATCCGTTACATAAATAAAAACTCCGTATAGTTCAACAAAGAATTTACGGGTTATGGGTAGCTCATTTTATGATTTAAGTAATTCAGAATGTTGTTTTATCAAAATTATAATAGACTGATGTTTGGTCTGAGCACATATAAATCCCGTATGCGACACTGAAAAGGACAAAGATATTTTGTGCAACACTAGCAGAGATATATCCAGGTTAAAGAGCCGAGACTCATACGCATAAACAGTTTAGCTGCAATAAAAGATTGAATTTTCGTAAGACGTACAAATTTCACTATTATTTTAAAATAAGCGTTACAAATAATACAAATAGATAATGTAAGGAATTATGCGATGTAGGTAAATGTATTGTATGATGCAGATATTATAATTATACGATTAAAATCCTCTATTACCTACTTCAGTCAGGTACTAAAATTCCGATTCGGATTGTCCGAATCATCCCGAGCATATTTAATCTTGACGTGTCAAATCCACAGTAAAAGTCCGAGGTCATCGGCGGCATTTCTGCTGGATCAAAGGAGTGTCGCATATGGGATTTATATGTGGTCTGAGCTTATTATTATTTTCTTTATTTTAACAATGAATATTTTTTATTTAGAGAAATGAGAAAATTCATGAGAATCTTAAAATAATCGTATCAAGATCACATGGAGGTGAAATTGGAGAAGTTTTAAAGAAGAATTTTGGTAACGAGGTTCAATTAGTCATCGCTGCTGGCGCAGGTAAATAATGATATTAAAGAATAAGTTATTATAAGAACTTTTTTTATCGTAGGGTTTAAAGCTTTAGAAGTAGCAACTAGAAAAGTAGATGCTTACTTACATATTACAGCAATAAAGAAATGGGACATATGTGCTGGAAATGCAATATTAAATGCACTTGGTGGAAAAATGACCACAAAGTTTAATAATGAAATTATTTACTCTGATAGTGACAATGTTAAGAATGAAGAGGGTCTTGTTGCCACCATGGAAAATCACAACATATTCATAGGGAAGTTATAGATTTTTAAAAAAAATTGTTTATAAATGTTTAGGAAAAATATTTATTTTGTATTTAAAACAGAGAATATCCTAATGGTATATTGTCTGCCGAATGTACTTAGAACTAAGAAGAAAAAAAGATTGTTACATTATATGTACTACGCAAACAGTTAAAATAATAATACATTGTGGATATAATGCGGACATCTGATATTATAACTTAACTTATGTAATAAATTACGATATTTAAATGCGTTATTGTATTTTAACCCTTTCACTGCGGAAAACGGATAAATCCGAAAAAAAATCATGACCGTAGTGTGTGAACCAGATATTTATGTGAGGCACGGTTAATTGTCAGAAACTGACGATGATGCTCATTATACTCTGTTCATAAAGTGTTAAATTTCATATTATTACAATAGTTTGAACCACACTGATAAATGGCACTAATAGCATTAATTTCTTGTTTGTACTGTTTACTTGTAAATTTTCACGCTCGATATGGTTTAGAAAGTATGTGTTTGCCAAGGTATTAGAGAGAAAGTTATAATCTAAAGCAAGACATGGATTTCTTAGAGTAATCTGCTTTAGATCGCAGGTTGGTATAGCCTATGTATCTAATGTTCCGATAAATACACATGTCTTATAATTTATTTATTACTGCATACAAAACAAAAGTTTTTGATCTGGATGACTGACCTTGACATTCCTATGTATTTTGCGACGCTGAATCCGAATCCGAGGTCAAAAGATTCCTATCCATTTCAGTTTTTGTGTAGAGGCAAGAATATCCCTTCAATAAGGTAAATTTATGAATATAAGTACCTATCATAAAGGAATGAATGGGGACTTTTTATTACTCGTACTCTTTTTTTTTAATGCCCAAGGCTTCAGTGAAGGAGTAACAATTCTCCCGAAAGGGTTCATACACCCTCTGCACCCCTTTTATACCCTTCTGGACATAGAACTGTGTCATAAAAGTTTCTGGCTTACAAGCTCTTGAGAATGGAAGGAAATATGGTAGAGGGTGAATTCTGCTCCGGAACCAAGCCTCCAGAAGGGTATAAACTACCCCCACGCCGGATGAGGAACATAGGGATGGAAGGAGTTCTGGGAGCAAGTGTTCCTTGTTTTTACTGCAGAATGGTCGCAGTGCATTAACGAGAATCTCCTTCAATTGCCTTGGCCGCATCCTGCATGGGGGAAAATTGCCTCCCAAACTCCCAAAAAGGGTTTGGAAAACTTTTAGGACTGGAAAGATGCACTATGGGGTTTTTCATTCTGAGAGAGGAGACAAATGGGAATCCAACTCGATTTTTTTTCACTCCAGCATTCATAACCACATTTTATCTTCATTCATACTTGTTTCTCTAAAATTATTTTCCACTCAATATATGCAGAGTGACCCGTTTAAAAGCGGGGCACCTTTCTAAAATTTTTATTTGTAGACGGATTTAAATGATTTTTTTTTTATTACAAAGTTTCAATAATTTACTGTGGTGCACAATTTCAGATCGAAATTAAAAATTTCAGGGCCTGTTTCGATTTTTTTTCAAAGCCAAAAATCCAAAAAAAGTGCTAGCAATTTTTTAAATCTCAAATCTGACTACGCCACAGGATTTAAAATACCCTCAAATGGGTATGACCGAAATTTAACAAAAGAATGTTGGTTTTTAACAGAAATATAGCATAATTAATATTTATATTATGTTCTCGAAATATTTCGAATATTCGTCATGTAATTCACAATTGTTTAAATAAAATCGTTTGCAATGCTCCATTAAATCGTTATCAGTTAAATTTAAAAATTTATAACCATCAGTTATTCAATATTGGCAATATTTGTTTTCTTTAAACATATGCTCCGTATTAAGAATAATTATTTTTATTAGCAAGCCTCGCAACTATTTTTATTATCAAAGCTGGCATTGGAGAATTGCAAATAATAATAAAGCCCTTTGAACAAAAACTGTCACCCCATAGAAGGAGGCGATATTGAGAAAAGATTAATAAATTGGTATTTAATAAATAAACTGCACATCATTTTTTAAGATCAGTTAACATGTACACTATAATTAAAAATTTCCCAATTTAACAATTTTAGAAATTAATATCTTTATTACATCAAATAACAAATTGTAATTACAATTAAAGTATATGAAAAACTGGTATCCAATCTGTACTAACACGCTTCAAAGACCTTACAAAAAGATATTCACAATCCCAAAACCTCCTTACCCTAATTCAACCCTTTATAATTCGACTACCAGAAGATACTATCAGAAGAAGAAGAAATCCTGAAAAAACACTGTTATATGCAATTACAGAGGGCAACAATGAAGAATAAAGCAATGAAATACCCAATTGTTAAATTCATTGTTATATATGTACATACCGGATGAGTCACGAATTGCGCTCGCCCCGATATTTCCTAAAATATTTGGAATAGAAAATTGAAATTTGGAGGCCTTATTACACGACTAAAATGCCATCTTTTCAATAAAAAATCAAGATTGTATTGTATTCAAAATTTCCTCTAGATTCCAAAAATGTAAAAATATATAGGGTGTTCCATTTAAAAATCGAAAGTTGTGGGCATTTCCGGTCAAATCGGATGTGCACCAAACTTGATTTTTTATTGAAAAGATGGCATTTTAGTCGTGTAATAAGGCCTCCAAATTTCAATTTTCTATTCCAAATATTTTAGGAAATATCGGGGCGAGCGCAATTCGTGACTCACCCGGTATGTGTATATGTATATTCAAAAATAATTAGATGTATAAAGTTTGTAAGACAGGCTGAAAGACTTCGGTCGCTGGCCTTTTGGAATATTTTATCCAATAAATATTATTCTCTCACCATAAGAGACCATAAACAAAATTAAAAAAAAAAAAAAATAGAATGGCACGACAGTGCCATACACTTCAAATTTTGGATGATTTAACTAAATCTCCATTCAATTCAATACATTTATTGTATTGTCTTTTAATGTTTGCCATAAAATTACATAATTGGTTTGGTGTAATTTCCGCACAAGCTTGTCTTATGCTTTCATGCAGTTCTTCTGTGTTGGTTGGGCGGGTCTTGTAGACTTTTTCTTTAAGAAACCCCCATAGAAAAAAATCTAGTGGGGTTAAGTCGGGGGACCTGGGAGGAAACTCTACTAACCCACTATTTCGCTCTATCCACCTGGTAGGGAAATTTTCATTCAACCAAGTCCTCGCAATCACGGCATTGTGGATAGAACAGCCATCTAATTGAAAAATTACATGAGCAATTTCTGCTAGTGGAAGTTCATCCATAGTATTGGTAAACTTATTCCTCAAGAAATGTAAAATATGTTGGCTGTTCAAATTGGCTTAAAAAAAGTAGGGGCCAATGATTCTGGTATTTAATATGCCGCACCAGACGTTTATTTTTTGAGAGTATTGCCTTCTACAATTTATCACCCAGTGTGGATTTTTTTCTGACCAACACCTTGAATTTTGGGAATTAACCGCTCCATTAGTTGTGAATATTGCCTCAGCACTAAACAAAATTTTATTTATAAAATTCCTGTCATTCTCATATTCTCCTTGAGCCCATAAACAATATTCCATTATTTTCTCAGTATCACCTTCCTCAAAGGTGTGAAGAAACTTTGGTTTGAAGGGCTTCATATTATTATACTTTTTAAGATTTCTTCTTATTGTTTCACGTGGTAAATCTAAGTCTAAACTGGCAATTCTTAAACTGCTTCTCGGATTATCAGTCAAGTAATTTCTAATTCGTTCATTATTTGGTCTTTGTCATTGTAAATTACGATTTTTTAAAATGTGTTTCGATACAGCTCCATGCTGATTAAAAATTTTGTTTACTCGACCAACGGTAGCTGTGCTAATCTGACGCTCCGGGTGTCTATTATTAAAAATTCTACGCGAATAAATTTGAGAGATTTCGTCGTTTGTTTTGCTGGCTTGCCATGGCAACTTAAGAATTTGCAAAGCTTGCTAATAAAAATAATTATTAACCCTTTCATTCCGGCACTGGTTTTTACATGTCGAGCCCGCAAAACGGCAGCGGGAGGCCCTTGCGGAACCGTACGGTTCGGGTAAACTTATGCGCGTATACATGCTTCATTTAGCCATGTAAATTCAAATAATCAATTAAATAAACATTAATTTTTTTCAAAAACGTAAGAAAACATAGACTTTCGCAAAATAAATTCAAAATAAAAACAGATAAGAACTACAGTGTAAATATGACCTTGCGTAAATATCCGGTTCCCGCGCTGGGAGCACGAAAAATTTTTGCGGATTTGTCCGCTTCTAGGAATTAAAGGGTTAATACCGAACATGTTTAAAGAAAACAAATATTGCCAATATTGAATAACTGATGGTTATAAATTTTTAAATTTAACCGATAATGATCTGATGGAGCATTGCAACGATATTATTCAAAAACTTGTGAATTACATGACGAATATTCGAAATATTTCGAGAACATAATATAAATTTTAATCATGCTATATTTCTGTTAGAATCCAATATTTTTTGTTAAATTTCGGTCATACCCATTTGAAGGTATTCTAAATCCAGTGGTGTAGTCAGATTTGAGATAAAAAAATTGCTAAGTTTTTTTTGGATTTTTGGCCTTGAAAAAAATCGAAATGGGCCTTGAAATTTTTAATTTCGATCTGAAATTGTGCACCACAGTTATTAAAGCTATATATTAAAAAAAAAAAAAAAAATTAAATTAAAAACCCTAAAAAAATTTCTGAACCCGTTTTGGAGATTTGGGGGGTACTTTTCGCCCCTTGCAGGGTGCGGTCAAGGCAATTGAAGGAGATCCTCGTTAATGCACTGCGACCATCCTTCAGTAAAAACAAGGTACACCTGTTCTCCCAGATCTCACTCCACCCCTGTGTTCCTCATCCAGCAGGGAGGAGTTTATACCCTTCAGGGACCCTATTCTTGAATTCCAGGGAGTAGAACAGCCGAGAGAAAGTGGACGTGCTACTCTTGGGGAATAGAAAATCCTATTCAGGGACCCTATTCTTGAATTCCGGGGAGTAGAACAGCCGAGAGGAAGTGGACGTGGTTCTCTTGGGGAATAGAGAATCGTATTATTAAATAATGCTTCTCTCGGAAGGTAGGAGAACGCGCTCCTCGGTTTCATCTCTTACAAATTTGCAAGGGAACAGTCACTCCCTGACTGAATTAGACTCTTTTATCTGTTACTTGCGATTTGACATGAGATCTTTAATTTTTGTGCAGGCGATTTTTTTGTTAAATTCGTTGCTTAATTAATTATTAAAGGTTTTTTCTTAAATGGACGTACATGAAATTTTGTTAGCAGACCAAATTCTGCAAGATATATAGGATGCAGAGCAAGAAGCTCAGAGAATACGTATAAATTATAAAAAAAATGGACCCATTTAGTTTATCAGATAACAAATTTATACATTTATTTAGACTTTCTAAACCATTAGTTCGAGAATTAATTGAAATGCTTACTCCACATTTACAACCACCCGCAGATCGGCTTTAACTGTTCAAACAAAAGTACATAGTAGATAGGTATCATAAATATCTTTTTTAAATAGGCTTATTTAAGGTTTTCGCCACCCTTAGATTCTTGGGTTTTGGTAGTTGCCAAGAAATTACAGGATCGAATAGTTTTGTTGGTATAAGTTAGTTAAGTGTGAGCCGCAATGTAAGTATGTGCTGCACTTTTCCTTCCCAGATATTTTAAATAGATGGGTACATTTTCCAGAAAATATACAAAAAATGGAAAATTATTAAAAAATATTTCACTACCGCTCAACTTGTTAAAAATAAATGCAAAGAACAAACATGAATTATCAATTACATTTGTTGTTGAATTTCAGTTGTCAAAATTTACTATAATTTTATTGACTGTTGTTTTCATGGTACACTTGGCAACGTTTACTACTGTGTCCTATCGTTTCGCCATGTTCACTCGTGTTCAAGAATACCAACAAATTCTCCCGAGAGAAAGCGATGAGGGATTGTTCCCCGGGGAACGCTCCTTTCTCTCGCCGTCAAGATCAGGGCCCCTGGAGGCTTAGTTCCGGAGCGGCACTCACCTTCTACCATATTTTGTCTGTATTCTCAAGAGCTTGTAAGCTAGAAACTTTTATGACGCAGTTATCAGTTTAATTTAGAAAAATATCCCAATATCTTGTATTTACATATTTTTTTATATAGATGACATGCGAATTTGATTTATTTTTTACCAAACTTACCTACTTATCTGTTAAAAATGTGTAGATTCATATCTTATGACACCCATTATAATGTCACAAAAATAGTCTGAAAATAGTGCTGATTGCGGGAAACTATGAACCGCATAGCATGTCCATCATAGTCACACAGAGCAGTATCATAAGCTGAACCAATGCCGCAGTGAAAAGGTTTCAGTAAAAACATACAAGGTATTCCATTTGAAAAAAAAAATAGGATAATTTAAGAACATACTAATTTAAGTCATCGTGGAGAACACGTTGTAGAATTAGGTTATATTTTGAAAAGCAAGTATCAGTAAAAAATACATATGATGTGCTAACATATTTATTAATAAAAGTTGACTTAAATACAAAATTTTTGTTTTTTCCACTTTTCCCATAAAGTTAATATAAATAACTAGAGTAAAAAATTCTTGAATGTCTAAAATTATCAAAATTATTTAGTTTCGACAAGCCGTACCTCAAAAATTGTTAATTTCATTATTTAAGGTCGTGCCCATTGAGACATTCAGGAGGTCAAAATCAAAAGTGGTCCAAAATCAAATTTTAGCCCATACCCCAATTTTCAGCGCAAAATTTGCATTTGGTGAAGGAAAATTTATATCATTAATTCTATTGGTGTAATCTTTTCCACTAACCCATGGATCTTGACGCATTTTTCAATGTACTTTCAATTATTTACGGAAGCTCTTCTAAATTCGGCTGAGCTGATTTTATTGCAGGCTTTGATTATTTTGGCACCAAATTCGTCACGATTTTGATGTCTCATTTGGTAAATTAAATTTTTTATATTTCCCCAAAAATAGAAAGAAGTAAAGTAAAATAATTCCTACCTCATACATTTTTTGTACATATTCTTATCTTTCTTCAAATTAGCAAGATTTAAATAATTTTCTACTGGGTTTGGTTTTATTGCCGCTTTAAAAAAAAAAAAAAAACAAATTAAGAAAATGCAGGTAACATTTATTTCAATACAGTTATTTTTAGAAGTTGAACAAATGAAACAGTATTCATAAAAACACTTATATTAGAACTTAACTATATTTAGTGCTATACTATTCGAAAGAATTCGATCATGAGATTTAATTTATTTGCAATTTTTTTCACAAATACAAGCCTCATGACACAACATCCTGCAGAGATGTTTACATTTTAAAATTTGATTACAACGTGCCAGACATTTTACAGTACATGGTTCATTACACAAATTTCGGCATTTGTGGCCACATTTCAGGAGCGTCTTACATGGATAGAGGCAATTTTCCTCTCTGGGTGTTTCAGTGCACTTAACTGCAATGGAATGTGCACACTTTGGAAGAACTACTGTTTTACATGCACAAGGTCGTCTACAAAGTTTAATGCAAACATGGCCACATTCAAGAGTTTTCGAACATAATTCATTACAAACGTCTTCACATTTGGCATTACATTTTCTTCCACATTTGTGTCCACAATTTAATAATTTTTCACATGGATTACGACAATTATTTGGATCAGGGTTTTGTCCACATTTAGTTTTTACATTATGACCACATTCGGCAGGTTTGAAGATCTGCATAATGAAAAAAAATAAACATTGGATAAACTGCATAACACATAACCAAGGGTCGGAATTTTTTAGCGTTAACTGAGGGCCGGTTTTTCAATGTCCAGTTAAATAGCTTAACTGTCAGATAAAATTTATCTGGCAGATAAACTGTTTTTCAATGTGCAGGTAAAATTTACCGGAGGGTTAAACTCACTATCTGAAGGTAAATTTAGCAGAGAGTTGAAAGTGCCAGTTAAGGATTTATGCTACTGTTAGTGGATTTGCACTTGCGCATTTGATTCAATTTCTGGAAATTCTAAAACATTCTAACCTAAAACCCAATGTGATTGATTGATATGTTCGTTTTCAATTTGTGATTTATATTAAATATATTATTGCCAATAATGAATAATAATAATAATATTCTAGATATGAGTGATGATGACGATGATATTATACAATTTATAAATAATAAAAGGAGACCCTATACCATAAGGGAACGAGAAAATAATTTTGAAAATTATGATGATAAAGATTTACTGTGTAAAGAAACTGTTTTACATCTCCTTGAGATGATAGAGGACGTTGCAGGAATAATTCTGTTTCTCCGCTCACTTAAAGTGTAGTTAGCACCTTTTTTCCTTTTTACGCTTTCTATTGCAATTATTGCTGATACACAAATGCACAAAATTAAGAACAGAACATCAATAAACATGCTAGACAATGCAATGAATTTTGAGGTTAAATTAGATAAACTGTCACTAACACGCGCGCAATTTGAATTAAGCCAACTGAAAGAAACTTCAGGCAGAATCAGTAGTGCCAACATATCTAAGAAATAATTTAACTCATGAATACGTAGCTGGCAGTTAAATTACTGTTGATAAACACTACCATATATATAACTGCCAGCTCAGCGTAACTAGCAGCTACCTATCTTGCACTTTTAACTGGATATTGAAAAACCGGCCCTGAGTCGGACTTGACTTGATATTTAATTTTTCAAGAAATATAATATATAAATGTTGTGTTTTGACAATCGTGAATTTGTAATTGTAATTTCTTTCTTTATGTTATCCCTATTTATAACATTAACATACTACCCTCGTATTTCTATTAAGTTATTTTATTGAGTAGAACATAACATAACAAATAATAATCAGTTGGAACTGAGAAAATGTATTGGATAAGTAGTTACCCCGGATGTTTGAATCTTTGTGATCAGATTTAGACGACATAGAAAAGATACCAACAGCCAGCTTCAAATAGATACAGTACATCATAATGGGTATCGAATGAAAGATGCAATAAAAAATGTCTTATTCGTTTATTTTATTTACATATATTTATTTGTATAGTATAAAATCATTATTCTTTCCAAATTGTGTATAGTCATCTTTTGACACCTACTGTTAAATATCCACTTGCCGAGAAGAAGTGTTCTATATCGGCAGAAGTAAGCAGCGCATACCTCATGGCCAAATATTTTAAATGTTCAGTATTACCCACATTACTCTCCAAAAGTTTGCTAATTTGCTTCAAATCTGGGTTTTTTCGAGCATGTTTGATTCAATTTGTGGTATGTTTTATTCCCTTTGCTTCCTCGAGTTTGTCGAACACCGAACTAACTTTTGTGTTGATTTAACTTCTAATATTTTCGAAATTTTTAACATAATAAAATGACGCCAGAAGCCAAGTGCCCCACCTCGTAACAATAGGTTTCGGTGGCAGCAGTATCCCCGGACAATGTTCATAGAACTGTGCGATTCCGCTCAGTGCCTTAAAAAAAAATTTTTTTCATTTCTGAAATTAAGTCATTCACATTGGGAAATAAATCTCCAACTTTTTCTACTACTCGATGCAATCCATGCACTGCACATATAAAATGGACTAAATCGGGATATTTCTCTTGCAAGACCTTCCCTGCCTTAAGCATATATCTCACGCCGTCAGTGACTAATAAAATAACCGTGTTTCTATTACATTACTCCGATTCCCTGTAGTTGTCTATTCTTTCACGAGCTAACACGTCATTATGTCTTTTAACTTTTGGCATTTTGCGTAATCTATACACAATAAGAACTACGCAGAAACCGAGGAAAATTACTAGACAAATAGTTTCTCCCACAAATTACGCGTAATACTAAAGCACAGTGTATTATTTCTCTACTTCAGTCTACTCGCGGTACATTGTTAAAATCCAGCCCATAGCGGGTGACTTGTATAACTTTACGCGCAGGTCGAGCGTCACTTTGCTACATGTTTTTTAGTCAATTGTTTTCTACATTAACCGTGTTTTTGTCATTTAATTAATTAGTAGTTTATTTTTCAAATATAAATAAGGGTTGTAATAGAATTTGTTGATTGATTGTTGAGCATTGCTGCCGATTCAGGGCATCCATTCTGAAGGTTCGTGCCAACATGCAGCTCGGTCGCATGCTGGAACCAAACCTCCTATGTGTTATTTACCGCCAGACCAGCTGCATATGCTGGGGTTGGACATGGGACATACTTGTTGCCAGCAGCGAGAGCCACATGACGCATAGGGTAAGAATATAGAATGGGAATTGTAGGTGTTTGTGAGATGCTTCTTTAAGTTTCCATGCTTCTTTTTAGTTTTCATCTGTCATCATCGGATGGGAAGTGTATGCGTTTGCCAGATGCTACTTTTTAGTTTTCATGCTTCTTTTAAATTTCCATCTATCATCTCCTTATTTATTCTTCTTCCAAGTTTTTTGTTTCTTCTCTTTCTGGATCTACCAGTGTGCACCGCCTCCTGCTTGCTTGCGTCCATAGGTATATGAATTAGTGCTTCCCAGAAATCTGCGTTTTAGCTCGCTGCAATGAGCTTTTATTTATATTAACCGTTCCACAGGTAAATATCCATTTACGATGGAAGTGCAGAGAAGAACTCTGTCTCACGGTAAAAGAAGTAATCAGTTTTAGTTTTCGTTTTCTAATTCCGGGTATTTTTCTATTTCATTACCTTAATACCTTTTCAATTTTAATTTTTTATTTTTTCTCAATTTAAATAAAGAAATAAACCACATTATTAAAACTAAACTACCAGTTAAACAAAACTTATTTGTTTCCTCCACAGTTGGCCGTCTATGATAAACACATGTTGTTTATTATATCATCCACTTGAAGAAGGGAGACCCAGGTAGGTATAGATTTTACGACCAAGCACTGCACTTTCTCGGGTTGTTTATATACGCTTTTATGATGTTATGCCACTAATACAATTTAATCAAATATTAGCTATATGAAATAGCCAAACTCCAAACTTCCATATCGAGACGCAGAATTCCCTGATTTTTTATACAATTTATAAAACTCCCTGATATTGAGGGTTTTTTTTTAAGATTTTTAAATTCCCTGAGTTTTCCAGGTTCTCAAGATTTTCCATAAGAGTCCGAACTCTGTTGTAATAGTATTTGTTTTAGTTAAATTCATTTGATTAGCTAGTAGGTATATTTATATAAATAATGCGACGTAAGAGCTAATTTCACTTCATATCTACAAGTTTTATGAATTTGTTGGTTTCGTAATTTGGTTAAAAAATATTTTCGATTTGCATTATTATCAACCGAAAATTACTTTATGTATTCTGTGATATTATTTTTCGTGCATTTTAATACAATGGGCTTAAAAACGATATTTTTTATATATTTTTATAAAAATGTGCACGTTGTAACTTAAACATTGCAATTTAATTTATTTCTCTAGCACTTAAAATGGCTTTACAATTAATTGTTGAAGTTCGAGCAATTAGTCCACGCCCCCATCTTTCCTAGTAGCAGCTCGACTGAGTGCACTACGTCATCGACGCCCATTTACTCCGTAGTGACCATAGTACCGATGCTTTGCTGCGATGTTATAGAGATGGCTACACAAAATATTCGTTACAAATGCTGTATTGTGCCTCGATGTACCAATACAACAATCACTATGCCAAACAAATTATTTATAAGTATGCCAAAAGGTGAAAAAACACGAAAACAAAGGTGTGATGCAATAAAGAGAGATAAAAAGAATAATATCACCTTTTCGAGTACAAGTAATCGGTTTTGTTGTGAAGACCATTTCGAGGTAAGTTAACTTAAAATTGTAATAGTTATCTGTACCTACATAATGCAATACTTAATTATCCAGCACTCACATACAGGGTGTCCCAACAGTATCAGTCATATTGCTCTTATTAAAATAATTCAATTTTTTTTGTATGTAACTGGTGTAGTGTCGAAGAGTGCACACTTAAAAATTATTTTTAAATATACAGGGTGATTCAGTACATCGGTGCATATATTTTGACATTTTTTAAATGAGGTTACATTTTTGATTCCGCATTACCGAGCTTTATTAAATATTGTAAATATTTTTGTCCAGATAGGTTTAAAAAGTTAATTCGCTGTGTGAGAATTAAGAACACATATTTTGCTGTTATGTAGCCCCAGGATGAAAATTGATTATATTTTGTATATCAAGCTGGGTAACCAATGGGAATAATAATTAAACGTATTAATGTTCTTTATTTCAGCTTGAAAATGATATGGAAAATTATATGAAATGGAAGCTAATGGGAGGAAGTATTAGGTTAAAGAAAGGAGTATTACCACACATTTTTAACTGTCAGCGTCCAAATAATGTGAAACCCGAAAGAAGCGCTGCAGCAAAAAGACGTCGCATTAACATTCTACAAAATATAGAGGTACCAGCCGAACCTCAATCATCTACTTCAACCTCGATGGAATGGATTGATTGCGGTAGTACTGAGATTGACGAGAATCCTATCGACTTATCCGATAGTGACCCAACTTTTGTCCCGGATACCATCCACAGAAAAAATAAAAAAATTCAAGTGAGAAGAAAAGACTTCTCTTAATCTAAGCAAATTCAAACCAATATTATAATAGATAACGACCATTCCTTTTAGATGGAGATTGAGGATGCATAACATTACATGTTATTGACCCTTAGGAGAGAGCACAATACTTTGAAGTGCCAAACTTAGAAAATATAGTTCCTAGCTGTCTTTATTTTGTCAGTAGAATAATAATTTCTTAAAAATATAATAAATAAAATATAATTTCCATAATAACAATTTCCACCAAAGGTGAGCTTTTGGATATGAAAAGTATATATTTCCGGGGGGGTTCGAACCCGTCTGACCCCCCCCCCCCTGGGGGGGGGTATATGTATAATATTGCATCGGGTGCCCACGAGCATAGTACATGTTTTTTAAACTTATCTGATAGACGTTTGAGTTACCTCTACCTTAATTTCAAATTTTTATCTTGAAAAGAAAAAAATAAGGGCTACCTGATCTCGTGGGCACCCGATATTATAAATAAATAAAAGAATATCAATGAAATGTACATAATCGTAGATATTATAAATTAGCAAACTTCTTACCTTGATGCTTTTAAACCACGGATTTCAGCACTTATGAAATTGTTATTTGTAGCAAAATAACTCGCCATTGTGACAGAGTCAATTTTTGGCAAGTTATCCGACTTTCCACGAACAAATCCCTGCTCCATTATTGTCACAACTACTTAGGAATTCAAAATAAGACTGTTTCACTTATATAAATTCATTCAAATAAGGCGAGCGGCGTGCGACATCGGCGCCGATTACGTCACAGCCGGCCAGCTCGAGTTTCGGGCATTGCAGCAAGCCGTATCGTTATTTGCAGATTTTAAAAGCTTATATCTCTGTAATTAATAATCGTATCGACTTGATTTAAACGCTACTGTAATTATAATAATGATTCGTATTGATTTAAAGAAAAAAGAACGAGACTTTTTAAAAAATTTCCAAGCCCATTCATTGTACTTTATTAAATGCTCCTGAGTGTGACCCTGTTATCGCTGAAAGACTCCGACCCTTGCACATAACATAAATCGATTATTATATTTATTAGCAGTGAAATTCTAGGGTAGTACGGAAATTATAAATTACTATGTCTGGTGCCAGCAGAGAACTAGCAATAAGTTTTGACAATTGCATCATAAATAAATAAATATATCATTTGAAATTTTAATAATTTATAGTCATATCAAACAACAGAACTGTCTCCACCATTGCTATGCTATAATTTTTGCCTGTCTTAAGAATTAAATCTATTTCTAGATAAGAATTAATGAATTGTTCTATTTTATTGTAATAGAAATAACACCACCAGTGACTATTGGCTACCTTTCATTTTAAAATGCTCTTTCAAGTTAATTATAATTTAAATAAGCGTAATTACCACTGCAGTACAAGGTCCAATTGGCTCATAACATAGTTTGCTGTAGTGATGCCCACATGATAATTTTTTCAAACATCGTTCCCTACAATTTTCCTTTAATGATTTCCCATTCCTTTCATGGCATGCAATGAAGTACTTGTGTGAACATGCTTCTCTAATTTGACTTACTTCCTCTGTGCAACTCGAGCAGGGCTGATAACAAAACTTTGAACATTTATGTTTATCCCTTGGCTCTTGACAATTAACATTATTCTTCATACATCGTTCTTCACATTCATACTAAAAACAGAAAATCAGCATTTGGTTAATAAAACACATTTTGTGAAAGAAGAAAATTTTACATCATAGAGGCCCGTTTTCAAATATACAACCGGGATATTGGATTGCGTTAATTTGCTGCAGACTGAAGTTGTTTTGTATATGGGTAAAATTTATTGCCCTAATTAACATCCTATATTTTTACGACAAATATCAGACTTCCGCCACCATGTTTATAAAGTATATAGGCTCTCATACTAGTTAGCTAATAGATAGGTGAAGATCTGTTGTTTTTTAGCAGTCAATGTCAAATATAAATATTTCATACTTATTCATGGATATTGCGTTGGTTTTGCATGGAACATCGTTATGAGACTTGGAAAATAATAATTATGCTGTTTTGCTGAGTGAGCTTAATTTTTTATCTCTTGAAAAACGTAGATTTAATACCGACATATTTTTGTTCAAACTGATCAATGGATCTGTTGACTCATCTTACCTATTAGGTTTACTTAATAATAATAATATAATAATAATACTGTTCATTGTGCAAAAGAAAACACATATTTTACACAAAAGGATGAGGTTAGCGAAGCTTTCTTCCACCTCTCCTAAAACATTTGAAAACTAAATATTCTACTATTAAATTATAAATTATAAGTATAAAAATCAAATTTTAAAATCTTATGTTGTAAATGAATTAATATAAACATACACATTAAAATATATAAAATACGTATAAATATAAACGCCTACATGCTAGCTACAAATCAGTCTACAAATAACAGTTCCGAGAGGGTGTCCTAATTATTTAATATTATCTTTAATTTACTTTTGAACTGAGGTAGGGACAAATCTAAGTTGTGTATAATTTTATTTAAATACATTGGTGCTATATAAGAAAAACATCCTTCAAATTTATTGGTATGATGTTGAGGAATTGTAAATGTATCTAATCTTATATTTACATCATGTGTATTTGATCTTCTTTGAATCAAATTAAATAGATACTTTGGTGTTTTATTCTTAATTAATTTATACAAAAATATTGTGATTAGATATTGCATACGCTTTTCCACATTTAACTCATTTAATTCTCTGATATAGGGAGTCACATGAGCCATATATGGAATGCAACAGACAAAACGTATGCATGCATTCTGTACTCTTTGCAGCTTATTTTTATTATATTGTGGAAGAAAATTATAATAAACTGATGAACAATAATCTAATTGAGGATATATTAATGTATTGACCAGTTTTAGCTTTATATTCTGATTTAATTGGTTCTTAAATGAATATAATGTTTTTAATTTATACATAGATGTTTTAAAGATATGTTCAATATGGTCCTTAAATGATAAACTTCCATCCATAACTACATCAAGATTTTTTGCTGGGGCAACCCACTCAACATTTGCATTGTTGATATTCAAGTTATATTTTGTTTCGATCTCAAGTTTTTGGCGTTCTGGCCCTATACATATTGCTACTGTCTTATTGGGGTTTACACGCAATCCGTGCCGTTCTGAATAAATAAAGATGTTCTGTAAATCCCTGATGTTTACATAGTCAATAGATATTTGTATTTCCTTATATGAGAAAGATAAATACATTTCGATATCATCTGCATAGAGATGACTTTGACATTTTGATAGAGCAGCAGCTAAATCAAATATGTATATAGAAAAAAGGATAGGGCCCAGAACACTACCTTGTGGTACTCCCGATAAGGTTTCTTTTGTTGAAGAGCATGTATGTGTATTAAGGAAAACCCTTTGATATCTACCTTTAATATAACTACATAACCATTCAAGTGTTGCATTTTCAAAACCTATATATTTTAATTTTGCTGCAAGTAAATTAAAGTTAACTAGATCGAAAGCCTTATTCTGATCCAGTAACACTAAAATGGTACAACAAGACTTGTCTAGTGCTGTAGCTGCATCATTAACAACTTTTAATAATGCAGTGTTTGTTCCATGCTTTTCACGAAAGCCTGATTGAGTTTCGGGTAATATATTATTCATTACTAAATAGTCTTTTATTTGAAAAGATATTATTTTTTCAAATAGTTTTGATAATGTCGGTAATATGCATATGGGTCGTAAATCATTATAGCTTAACGGTATAGATATTTTTGGAATAGGTAAAACATTTGCAATTTTCCAAATATCTGGAAAGACACCTTGTGTTATTGATTCATTAAAAATGTGTTTCAATATATCCACACAGTAAGGTACAATAATCAGCAGCATCTTTATATTGATATTATCAACACCTAGAGCCTGGCTCTTTATAGTTTTTAATGCATTAAGTATATCGTCATTATCAATTTGTCTAAAAGTAAAACTAAGATTAGGATTTAGCCGATTATTGTTGTAAAAAGAGAGTAAATTGTCATCTACCATAGAAGGACCTGCCACGTTAAAAAAATAATCATTAATTTCTTGAGGCTTTAATAACTCGTTCGGAATACTATTCTTTACTGCACCAGATTGCGTACGAACTCCCCAATTAGTCAATTTTTTCCATATCAATTTATTATTACCTTTTACCATTTTTATTCAAAACAAATTGCATATATGCCTTCTTTTCTCGTTTTATTGCTTCATTTACAGTATTTCTCAAACTTACATAATATTCACGTGCTGCCCTAGTTTTCATTTTTAAGTATTTTGAATGAGCTTTATTTTTTATTTTAATCATTTGTCTGATATTATATGTAATCAATGGATCGATCTGTTGACTCATCTTACCTATTAGGTTTACTTAACTTCAATTGTCTCCACATAACGAGAGCCAAATCGACGTTTGCAATTTCCTTTCATAATTCTAATTATGACTTCAACAGCCCAGTTAACAGAATTCAGAAAAATTATAATACATATTGTGGCAGCAGTGATTTATTTTATTTAACATTAAATAAGTTTAGGAGTTCCCTATAATTTTATTTCTGAATTAATTATATGAATTGATAGTATTATTCTTATTTGACTTTATTATTTTCTTACTTTTTATTGGGTATTTTGCCACTGAAAAATATTTAAAAATTTTAATGAAAAAACCTCTGCGCCAAACGGATCAGACAGAGGTTGGTTCTTGAGTACTTGACTGTTTCAAAAAGTCTCACACCTAAAAATATATAAACTAGAACAATGTTATGAACTAAAATCTGAAAATCAAAGCTATAGGTAGTTAACGTTTCGGAAGAGAATCTACTTCCGTTCTCAAAACTTTTTTGGCCGTCAACCATGACAGTTCTTTGTTTATGTATTTCCATAGTCACGTGAGACATTAAATTATATTTATATTATTTTTACTTACTTCGTCTCTAAGGATGGGCAACCAACTAGTACAAAAATCTATTGAATAATTAGAAACGCATCTATCCTCGTTTAATAAAATAATCGCGGATTCTTTAAGTTTTCTTTTAGTTCCGTTGCTCTCTTTTTCCAAAATCTTCGCCGAGTCCCATTTAATTCTATGATTATTATCCCACGCGTGTTCACAAATTTTGTATTTTTCAAATTCTCCCCTTCTAGCGTAATTTCTATGTTCACCAAGCCTTACGTTGAAAGGTCTAGATGATTCACCTACGTAATGATTTCCGCACTCACACGGAACACTATAAATACAATTTTTTGAACTTTGAACAATATTTGGAGGTTTGGTTCTTGATAAAACCGATCTTAGCGTGGAGCCCGTTTGAAAAACCGTTCGTACGGAAAACCTGTTCCCAATTTTTCGTAATTTATCCGATAAACCATGTATATATGGAATTACTGCCATTGACCTAAATACCTCAGGTTGTGATAGTATATTCTCTCTACTACCAATGTTCAATAACTGACTATCAACAAAACTCTCAGGATATTGATTATTTAATAAGACAGTTTTTATAAATTGTTTTTCGTTTCTTAATATTACATCATTTGAAGAAATAATTTTGGCCCTGTCGTACAAACACTTAACAACACCTTTCTTAACACTAAAATGTTGATTTGAATTGAAATTTAAGTATCTGTGTGTGTTTGTTTTCTATACACACTGGTTTGGTATGTGTTATCTAATTTTTTAATTAAAATATCTAAGAAAGGTAATTCATTATTATTCTCTATTTCTATTGTAAATTTAATTGAAGGTTCTTTTTCGTTAATCTGATTCAAAAAATTACTTAAACATTCTTTACTATAAGGCCATATAGCAAAAATGTCATCTACATATCTCCACCATACAATGGGTTTATAAGCTAGATTATTAATATTACTTTCCTCGAAATTTTCCATGAAAATGTTACTTAATATTGGAGATAATGAAGAACCCATGGCCATCCCAAAGTCTTGTTGATAGAAGTCATTATTAAATTGAAAGTATGTTGTTTTAATGCAAAGTGTAAGTAATTCCATTATAGTTTCAATGCTTAACTTAGTTCTATTCGCCAAATTACCATCTTGTTGCAATTTGTTTTTAATTATTATTATTGTTTTATCTACAGGAACATTTGTAAATAGGCTTACTACATCAAAACTGACCATTAGATGATTATTGTTAAAATGATTTTCTGACAGCTTTTCCAAAAAATGTTTGCTATTTTTAATATAAGACTCGGAGGAACCTGATAAAGGATTTAGGATTTTTAATAAATATTTTGAGAGTTTACTACATGGAGAATTAATTGAACTCACCATTGGTCTTAAGGGGAGGTCAGGTTTATGAATTTTTGGCAAACCATAGAAATGAGGAGGCTTGCTGTGATGTGGAGTTAACATCTTTCGTTCAATATCTGTAAATTCGTTTTTGTGTTTAACTAAGATTCTATATATTTTGTTTTCTAAAGAATTTGTAGGATCTTTATTTAATTTGGAATAATTTCCATCATTTATCAAGTTCGTAATTTTTGTATCATATATAGCTGTATCTAAGATTACCGTGGCATTGCCTTTATCAGCTGGTAAAATTTTAATGCTATGATCATTTTTTAGAGATGAAATGGAACGTTTTTCATCGGATGTTAAATTATCTTTAGTCTTATATTGTTTCTCTAATTCAATTTTAGACCGAATTCGGTATTCATTAGCATCATCTAATGGAAGCTTCTGTGCAGCCTGTTCAATTGCAGTTATTATATCAAATTTAGGAATAGCCTTTGGTGTTAACGCATAATTCAAGCCTTTAGTTAATACTAGTTTCTCGGATATATTTAGTTCGCGGTTTGACAGGTTGATGACAGTTTTGTCAAAGGATTATTTTGAAAGTTTTGCAATTCAATATGTTGTCTTTCACTATATAAATTTCTAAATTTATTTAAATGTCTATTCTTTTGTGAATCAAAAACTATATTGTACGTACGTAAGACACTATTATACATTTGGTTGTAATCATCCTCTTCGACGCAGTGACATAAATTTTATAAAATAATTTCAATGTCTCTTACAATGTGTGCTTTATTTTGCCTATGGAACTGTATTCTTTCCCGAACCATTGCAGCACTGGCTCTTCTTAAGATATTATTGCATCTATCGCTGGTATATGATGCTCTTAAACGCAACCCTTTTGGAATAATATCATGTTGACGACACTTGCATAAAAAGGTAATACTATTTTTGGTGTGAGCTAATTTTTTATGTAAAATTTCCAAATCTCTAAAAAATCTATTGATATTAGGCCCATACCTGTGATCCAGATATTGTCTGTAATTGTTTATTTGTGGCATATTCAGATTTTCTTACTTTTTATTGGGTATTTTGCCACTGAAAAATATTTAAAAATTTTAATGAAAAAACCTCTGCGCCAAACGGATCAGACAGAGGTTGGTTCTTGAGTACTTGACTGTTTCAAAAAGACTTTATTATTGTTGTATATTGTATTCTTTGTTATTGATGTCAGGTTTCCCTCGTTTATTGTATCCTGTTAGGTTTTCTTTTTGCTCCTTAATTATTGTATTGTATTCTACTTTTTTAGTCATCCTTACTTATGTATTATTTAGTATTCAAATGGAGTATTCCATAAATAAATAAATAAATAATAATTGGAATATAGTTATCACTATTGCTACAAAGAAAACCTGATAACTTTTGGTTCAAAGATATACAGAGTAGTCATCTGACAAAAAAAATAAAAGGTGCCAAAAACGGAAGGTTTGCATAAATACCTTTACACATTTCCACCGTAGTTGAATTATTTCTTAGGAAGAGCACCTTGTAGATTATTCATTAAAAGAATAACAGGTGTCTTCTTTGCCAGTAGTGTTAACTATATGCAAAATATTTATTACCATTTGTCAGACAAACTGATGGAAAATTGAAATACCTTTATTTTTTAAATATCGTCTGAAACATGAAGATCTGAAGAAATTGAGAGTGACTTTTTCACGATTATAAGAGGAAAGTAAAAAAAAAACTAACCTGTTCATGTTCCGGATCATTATTTTTGTGACATTTAAGTCTACAAGGATGACTACAATTTGGCAATGTAACTTCACATGGAAAAGGGCATTTAAATTTATCTGCAGCAATATGGCAAGGTTTGTCAGCAGTGTGACCACAGGTTAATTCAGTGGAAACTAGTTCCAGGCATTTAAAATCTTTAATTTGAATAGCACAAGGAACAGACTGTATGTGACCGCAGGGTAGCGTTTGTGAAATAGGTATCTTACATTCACCACATTCTTTGTAACATGTTTTCTTACACTTATGTTCTTCATTTACACAAAGTGACCTGTAAAATAAAAAAGTATACCTTTATAAACTTGTGCGGTTCACTTTAGCCTGAATGCTACATGGTTAAATAAGTCTGTCTATTATTGATTTTATGATGAAAAGTCATTCATTATAAAAAAATTCTGCTTGTCGCAAAAATTAGTCTACTACATAAAATCTTAGATCAGATGTAGGTACCGAGTGTTAATGAATTAAGAAAACAAAATGCCTCAAGAGAGAAGTACCTTTATTTATTATTTTGAACAAAATACTTATAAAAAAAGGTGTTTATAATCCAAAATAAAGCCTAAATATAAATTTGGAAGTCTAATTTTGACTTTTCAATTTATGTTAAATTACATTTATTTTCAAACATTAACATAACATAATCTAACATTAACTTCAAGGATTATGGAAAAAAAATTATTTTACATAAACCTTACAAATGGTAGCGGGTAAATTCATTTCATTCCCTGTGTCTTGTATTTATGCTTTTAGTATTTCTCGATCATGCAACAGGTCATCTGCATGAACTTTCTGTTGTAAAACACCCCATAGAAAAAATTCCATTGTAGTAAAGATGCTGCAGAAAAATGTATTGGACTATATCTTCCCATCCCTCTCCGAAGTGATCTGTCAAACACTGTACCAAAACTGTGGAATGAGCGAGATAACCGTCTTGCTGCCAAAAAATGTTAGGCCTTACTTCCAGTTGCAGAGCGTTTAGAAATGGCAATATGACATTTTCAAAACATCCAAATAAACATGCCGATTTAAATTTTCTACTCATCTATTTTTAGGGATAACACTAAGTGATACCCTTGAATGGGATAGTCATATATGCAGTGAAACAAAAAAATTAAATAGCAAAATATATCAAATAAGATGTATGCGGAATCTACTCGATATAGAAGTTATGAAAAACTTTTACTTTGCAGAAATACAATCCTGCCTTCTATATGGAATAATACTGTGGGGTACATCCCCAGCAGCAAAAAAAATATTCTTAACTCAAAAAAGATGCATACGCGCTATATTAAATAGAAGCCAAAGAGAGTCGTGCAGAAACTTATTTGTACAGCTAAATATACTTCCCCTATGCTGCCTCTACATTCAAGAAGTTGCCTGTTTTATATTTAAATGTAACTGTATTATTCATTGTCAAAGTGACATACATAGTTATAGTACAAGAAACCGGGACCTACTTTGTACACCCCAAAATAATTTAAATTTAACTCTAAGAGGGCCATTAAGTACTGGCATTAGTATCTATAACAAAATTCCAACCTCTATAAAGGAACAGCATACCTACTTCACTTTTAAGAAGTCATTGAAAAAATACCTTCTTCAAGCCATGTATTACAACTTAGACGAATTGTTCTCAAATTGATCTCTTTCTTTTTAAGTATTTATTAGATATGTCAATATGTTTGTTTGTTTTTTTCTCTTCTATAATTATTTTATGTAAGTTTGTGTAAGTATATCATTTTTTGACTTACTTTATACCTTTGTGGTCTCTTTGAATCAATAAAATTTATTATTTATTATTATTATTATTATTCTTTTTATGTATCGATGATTTGGTCTTAATAAATCCCACTTTTTTATAACATTGACTTCGTTGGTGAATGACATAGTTTGGATTTTCAATAGCCCAATAGTGACTATTTTGTGATGAACTGTGATTGTTGGAAAATGTTGCTTCGTCAGTAAAAAAGAACATTCTGTGAAAACTTCTATCTACGAGATAATTCTCATAAAAATCCAATCGCTTCTCTTCATCTTCATTTTCAAGTGTGTGTCTGAACCTTGGCTTAAATGAGTTTTACTCACTTCCAGTCTTTGTGAGCATTTCCGTAAAGACAATTTCGGGTTGTTTATTATTGAATTTATTGCCAAAAGTATTGCTGGTCCAGTTGCATCAAATTTGTTTACAAGTTTGCGCAATGATTGGCGCGATACCGCTGTGTTGGGGAACTTTTCGTGAAACAGATCAATTGCATATAAGAGACGTCCCAAATTTTACAAAATTTAATCAAATAAATTCGTTCTTGTTTGGTAAACATTTTGTAAATAATCAACAGAACAATAACGATAATAATAGAACTGAAATACTAGAAGAATATAACATAATAACTTATGAACAAATGCATATGCAAGATAATAATATCCTATACAATGACACAATGATGTTTGTCAGTTCAATATTATTGATAGCATAGGTACTTTGTTTTTTAATTGGAATTCTTACTCATATTAATAAATTCAATGTAAAAAGATAAACACAAGAATACATAAAAATCAAAATTTAGACTTCAAAATTTGTATTTAGGCTTTATTTCCGATTATAAACTTTGTTTTATAAACATTTAAAAAAAATAACAAATAAAGAATAACAAAAACAAGCAGAATTTTTTATTGAGAGTGACTTCATCGTAAAATTAATAATAGAGATGTTTTTCCTTTTGTCAACTCCATCTGAAGACATTGTATAGCAGTTAAGAACAAATTTTTTTTCTAAATAACCTTACATACCTTTCACATGGCATTTGGCATTTAAAATGTTCATGTGATACATCTGTTCCGTGGCAATGTCTTGCACAGATATGTCCACATTTTAAAGTAGCCTTACAAGGTAAACTACATCCACCTTCAGGGACCTTGGAAAAATCTTCAGGAAATCGTACTAAAGTTACTGTATCTTTATGATTTTGGCATCTTAATGGTAGAAACCTTCCCACAGCATCCTGAGACATAAGTGTTTTATTGACCCTTTTCCATATCTGGGAAATAATTACTATTAAAAAAATTAAATAAAGTAGCAACTACATTCTTACCTCACTCGATGTGCACAATTGAGTCATATTTCCTATTATATAAAGACCTTCTCTTGCTCTAGATAATGCTACACATATCCTGTTTTCCAGACGAAGAAATCCAACTTTGTCATCTGGATTACTTCTCACCAATGAAAGTAGTATTATTTTATTTTCTTCTCCTTGGAAATTATCTAATGCTTTAATTTCTATGAATTTCATTGAAGGATGTAAAGAGTATTTTGTTTCTTGCTCTAAAGTATATACCTGTCCAGTATAGGCAGTTAATATAGTTATTTCGCCTGGAGAGTAATTATTGTTAAGAAGGTATTCAGCAAGTTTTATTATAAACTTTGCCTCATATATGTTCATTTTACTAGAGTCGCCAAAAGGCTGTTCTGCTTCCGAATGATCGACAAAATACAGAGATTTATCAATGCCCAATATAGGAGAAATTTTTTTTACTGAATCGTGGTCTTCTAATTCTGGGTAAATAGTGGGGCTTATTAAACTCGATATTTCTGGTCTCATTCGGTGTTGGACATTAAGGCTGTGAAAAGGCACATTATTTTGAACCATCCTTTCAAATAAACTGACACCTAGATGGTATTTTTTATCCACAACATAGTCAGAAGTACTTGGCTTTAACTGTTTATGATCTCCAATCATAATGAGATGCTGACAGTGCTCTGATAAAGCTGGCAAAATATGGGCTTCTAAAATTTCTGCAGCTTCTTCCACAATAACAATGGGACTCTTCAACTTTTGGATCATGGAATGCATTCGTGCTGCACATGTTGTTGTCATTCCCACTATGTTCATTTGTCTCAATACCTGTAGATTTGACATTTCTTTGCTCGCATTATATTCCATATATAATATTTGATATTCCAAAATCGATTCATCTATCGTATCGCGAATATACTGTTGCAAATCTTTGAGCCAAGATTTATATAACTGCCATCTAACTGTGGCTGGCATATTAAAAGGATTTTCCAAGTCAACCAGTTCTAACGAAGGGTCTTCATACTCGTTTTCCAGGCATAACTAAAAATTCTAAATTGGAGTTTTTGCAAAATGTTTTCAATTTCTGAATTGTGGAAAATAGCATTGTCCCGTACATCTAATCGTGATATTCTAATACATGTGGTGAGCAGCTCAGAAGTTCTAATTAATAAATACAGTGACAACATATTAGGTTGTCTGTTAGTATTTTCTTTTAATCTTCAAGACAATACGGTAAAGTGGCCCGATTTTCAAAACGAAAAAGTTGAAATAGTTGAAATGTAACTTAAACTTTAAGTACGTAAAACTCTATTCGATTTACAAATGGGTAATATATATTAAATAATAACAATAGAAAAAAATTGTTTCATTGAAAAAATATATTTCCTTTTGTTATAAATAAAATTGTTTTAAACAATATCAGACCAGGTCACCGTCTGGTAACATGGATTTTCATAATCCATAGTGTCTCCCGAATCATTCCAGCAAAAAAACTGCGTCCGAAATGCATTCAAAACTCATGCACCCATACCGCCCGTTCCATATATCACAGACCTTTTTAAATAATTTTCTTTTACAAGTCATATTTGTTTAAAAATATATTTTACAAGATTTCCACCAAACGCAGCTAAGAACCATCTCGAAAATGCTAACTTTTGAAACAAAAAAACCTCATTGAAGCCAGTTCAGCTGTCTTGTGGCTCCGATGCCACAGACAGACACACAGACAAAGGCTTCAAACTTGTAAAAATCCCTTCTTTTGGATTGGATTTTTTATTACTTTCTAACTACAAAAAAAAATTTTAAAGGGGAGGTTCTCAATTTGATGCATTCGTGTGTTTATTTTTCATGTTTATACAATGATTTTTCTGGAATGGCTTAATAGAGTAAGGTCCCAGAGCTGCCAGACCTACGTCATTTTAGCAAAGCTAATATTTTGGCAATAATTAGTGTGATATGTAGTTAAAAACGTATGCATATTTGCTAGCTTGAAAGCAGGACCCTTTTACAGATAACAGGCACAAAAGGTACAAAAAAACGTTACTAACCTACGTTAGAGTATGATAGCTGGTTTTTATATATGTTTGACAGAATACTCTTAAAAACCACCATTCATTATTGCCAGACACTTTCTGTGGGCCCTAACTTCCGCCAGACGCTTTAAAGCTTGAAAAAAAAAAAAAAAAAACAACCTAACCTAACATAACTGTGGAACCATATCTACTACAAACTATGTAAAAGGGAGTGACTACTGTGCGGTTTGACCGTTCTATAATTTGTCATTGCACAATGGTCCGACCGTGCACGAAATGTTTTTTAAAGCACGGGCGGGTGGAAAATGTCTGACGCTAATACTGCCTGCAGCGCTGATAATTATTAACAAAAGAATGAAATCATTATAGGAAAAAGAAGGAAAATATTATTTCTGCCGTCAAATCAAACCTCAATTTGTGAAAAATACATTAATCGTTACAAAATTAAAAAAAAAAAAAAGGTTCGGTGTGTGCAAAAATTGAACCCGGGACCCCTTGCACCCTAAGCCGTTCATGCTTTAAAAGACACGTCCTGTACGGTCGGACCACTGCGCAATCACAAATTAATAAGCGGTCAGACCGTGCAGTAGTCACTTCATATGTAAAAAACGAAACAAAACAAAAAATGTATTAGATTAGGTTGGGTTTTTTCAAGCTTTAAAGCGTCTGGCGGAAGTTATGGCCAACGGAAAGTGTGTGATGTCAAAAATTACAGATCTACATGAAAATTTTTTTTTTACAGAGCGGTCATCCGACAGAAAGAATAAATAATAAACAAAAGGTCCCTAAAAATTGTGTATATACCGTTACAAATTTCCACCATACTTGAATTATTTTTTAGGATTACTATCATGTACATTTTTCAATAAAAGAATAATAGGTGTCTTCCCTTGACAATTGTGTTAACTATACACCAAATAGTATTGTCACATTCTTTTCACCATTCATTCTCTTTAGACGGTCCACCCCATATATTTTCCAGTGAGTCATTTCTTCGCTGGCAGTAGTGTCAACTACCTACCAAATTTGACTGTTCTCCGTCAAATAGTTTTTTAGATATAGAGCCAACGAAAGACCTTCATTTTCGTAATCTAGATTGTCTGAAACATGAGATTTAGAAGAAATCTCGGAGGGTGAATTTTTCACGAATATAATATAACCCTTCGGTAAGTAAGGAAGTAATAAAATGCAAGAAAAAAGAAACTTGTATAAAACAGTTTCGTAATAAAAATGATGAAGTGTAGATAAAGCTATTAATACAGGATGTTTCGTATCAGTTGTGCATGTTTATGTAGTTGAAAAGATTATTTAAGAATTTAATTTGCTCTAGGGTCATATTGTCTCCTTGACGGGTATGAGCTATGAGCAAATTATTACTGTAGAGTCTCAAGCTTGCATGGGGGTGTTATGATTTATTGCAAAAAAAAGTTTGAAAATAAAAAAAGTTAACACTGTTGATAAACTCTCAAAAGATCCCCATTTTGAAGTAACATCAGTAGAAATTACTAGTTTAGGTATTTTAATAGTCTGCATATATAGGTCTCCTAATGAAGATGCCACGATTTTCTTTGAAATACTTACGGAAATTTTAGAAATTTTAAACAAATGTAATAAAAAGATTTTTATTTATGGCGATTTTAACATTAATTTACTAATAGACAATAGACTCAAATCTGACTTTAGTATAATAACTCAGTACTTCAGGTTCGAATTTGTAATAAATGAAGCAACTAGCATCACCATAAAATGTCAAAGTAGTTTAGATAATTGTATTACAAATTCGAGGTCAGACTGTCAAGCATCAGTTCGACAAATACATTCATCTGATCATTACGGCATATTAATAATAATAATAATCTTTATTTCCATTAGACTGTTAATACAGTATTGGCATTGTCAAAGTTTAATTACCTAATAATAACATATTGAAGGAGGACAGTTACACAACATAGTCAATAAATAACATTTATAAAATACAATAATTATAGTGATACGACGACAAACTTAGACATATCTAAAATTAAAATACTCACTAAGAGAGTAAGGACTTGGTTTTTTTAGTAAGTCCTTAACTTTACTTTTAAATTGTTCAAAGCTGCTTGTGTCTTTAATTCTCTGGGGGAGATGATTATATAGTTTAATTGACGTTATATAAGGACCCTTGCTAACCTGCACCAGCCTACTTGGCGGAACATACAATTCGTTGGCTGCTCGTGTGTGGTACATATTTATCTCACTGCATTTTGGAAACAATCCGATATTTTTCCTAACGTAGCACACACACTGCAAAATATAAAGTGCGTAAACTGTGAGAACTCCATTCTGCTCGAAATATGGCCTACACGAAGTTAAGGTGTTGAGATGGAATATACTTCTTATTATTCGTTTCTGAAGTAAAAACACTTTTCCTATCCCAGAACAGTTACCCCAGCAGAGAATTCCGTAGGAGAGTAAGGAGTTTATATGACCATAGTAAAATGTTTTAATTGTTTCTGTATCAACTAAGCCCCTTAACTGTAAGACAGCATAATTATTACTAGCAAGTTTACTGGTTAAGCTTTTTATATGTTTTTCCCAGGAACAGTTATTATCCATTTCAATTCCCAAAAATGTAACATGATCATTTTGTTTTATGGGTTGGTGTTCAGCCCTAACCAGTAAACTTATATCAGTAGTTACTCCAATAGGGGAAAATAATAAAAGATTCGTTTTTTGCGTGTTGAGTACTAGACCATTTCTTTGACACCATTGGGTCATCTGCTTAACACAACTTGTGGCTTTATTGCTGAGACTTTCAATGTTATTGGCAGAGATTATAGATGACGTGTCATCAGCAAAGAGTGTTAAGAACGTACTATCAACGTTTCCGACTAGATCATTAATAAATATCAAAAATAGTAATGGACCTAGTACACTCCCTTGCGGGACCCCTGTGCTAACAGTTAAGGCACTTGAGATATATTTTTTGCCATCCTGGACAATTTTTACGGATTGGGTTCTTTCTCCCAGATAAGACCTTAACCACGACCATGCTAAATCACGTATACCGTACGATTCGAGTTTTTTTAATAGTAGCTGATGATTGATTGTATCGAATGCTCGTGACAGGTCAAAAAATATACCGGCTTGCTTGGCATTTTTATTGAAATTGTCCAGAATTTTTTCATAAAATGAGAAAACTGCATCTTGAGTGGACTTGCTTTTACAGAATCCAAATTGCCTTTCTGTTAGTATATTGTTTTCCTCAAGGAAAGGTAGTAACTTTAGCTGAAAAGCTTTTTCAAAAATTTTTGAGAATACTGACAGAAGGGCTATTGGTCTATAGTTTTCCACATTTGATGGGTCATTTTTCTATTATATTACTTTTATATTAAATAATATCTCAGCACAGAAACCGTTCAATGAAACAAATGTTAAAAAATTTCGACTGAGTTGAGATAGAGCAACTGAAAATTGTGTTACTGCCCTAAATAGTTATGATTGGAGTGTTTTGAATGATTTCGCAGACATAAACGACATGTTCAACTACACTTTTTTGACATACTATTATCTAACATTAACCAACATATGCCAATGATAATTAAAACAGTGTTAAACAAAAATATGCAAAAAAATGGTATGATACTGAGTTCAGAAACGTGAGACAAAACATTAAATTCTTAACTGATCTAAATAAACAGTATTCGGCAGATCATTTAACTGTAGAGATAAAGGGGGCTAAAGCTGAGTATAGAAAAAAAACGGATCAAAAGAAAAAAGAACACATTACAAAGCAAATCATCGAGTCATCAAATAAACCTAGAACCATCTGGCAAAATTATTAATAACAACAAATTAAATAAGTCGACCTTTGAGAGTGAAATTATCTCAGACGAATTTAACATACTCTTTTCTAACATAGCAAATCAAGTCATCAATGATTTGCCTCAAACTGAACTAAACCTAATTGAGATAACAAAAAACTACATTCAAAGTAATAAAACTATTCTTCTATATCCAGTAGACAACAGCGAAGTTGAAGCCATTATCAATAAGCTCTCAAATAGTACAGCCTTCAACATATACGGCATTAGTAACAAAATTATTATATCAATCAAATGTGGAATAATAGAACCCATGAATATCATAATTAACAGATGTTTTGAAGCAGGGGAATTTCCAAATAAATTGGGCTATGCAAAAATTACACCCATTCATAAAAATGGCGATGAAAATGACGTCTCCAATCATCGCCCAATAGCTATAATATCACCCATCTCTAAACTAATCGAAGTTGCATTTAACACCACACTTACTTACTTGAAAAAAATGACTATTTTGTTACTACACAGTTTGGCTTTAGAAAAAGTCATAACGCAGTACAGGCAATTATCACGATGGTTACACAAATCACGGAGGCTTTTGAGAGGGGTGAGATCACAACAACTGTGTTTTGCAATCTCTCCAAAGCCTTTGATTGATACAAAATATTGTTAGAAAAATTAACGTATTACGGAATCAGAAGAAAGACTTTAGATTTTGTAAAATCTTATTTAGGCAATAGTCAGCAAATCGTCGAATACAATGGAAAAAATCAATTCTTCAACAGGTCACTGTAGGGGTTCCACAAGGGTTCACCTTGGGACCCATGTTATTCACTCTTTATGATAATGACCTTCCATCATATCTCACTGATACATAATCTCTACAATATGCAGATGATACTAGTATTTTCTGTAGTGAGACTAATCTGAACATACTTGACCACACAGTAGAATCAGCGCAAAACAAAGTACTAGACTATTTCACATCTAACAAACTATGCTTCAACCAAGACAAAACCATCAGAATGAATTTCACCTTAAAGAACCTTCAAATCGCCAGGTACTGACGGCATTCATCCAGCCCTTTTACAATGGGGTCTGGATGAAATAGTGCCGCACCTGACAGCAATATTCAGGACGTGCCTAGCACACCTTTATATTCCGAAGGTGTGGAGAGAAGTCAAAGTAGTGTTCATACCAAAGGCGGGAAGAATAGACTATACTACCCCCAAAGCATACCGACCCATTAGCTTGACCTCGTTCCTTCTCAAGGCGATGGAAAAGCTATGTGAGCGATACTTGAGGGATGTTGCGATTACTGCTAATCCCACACATCCCAATCAGCATGCATACACCCCGGGCAGATCCACCGACACTGCCCTTCATGCGGTTAGTGGTCGGATTGAAAAGTCTTTGGACAATAAAGAGTCCACCCTGGGTGTCTTCATAGACATAGAAGGCGCTTTTGATAAAACCACCTTTCCAAAAATTACAGCAGCCCTCACGAGCAGGAACGTTTCTCCGATCGTAAGTGGCTGGATATCCAACATGCTCTCAAAAAGAGCGGTACAGATTAACATGGGAGACATCGCTGTTAGAGGAATGGTTGCAAGAGGCTGTCCTCAGGGGGGTGTCTTATCACCTCTTCTATGGAACTTAGTTCTTGACAGCCTCCTGCGCCGCCTCAACTCCGAGGGATTCCACATAATTGCATACGCAGATGATCTAACGATACTGCTTAGTGGTAAATTCGAAGGAGTCCTCTGTGATCGAATGCAGATGGCCCTGAGAATAATCGAAAGATGGTGCAGAGAACACTCTCTGTCGGTCAACCCCAGGAAGACAGAGCTGGTCCTCTTCACAAGGAAAAGGAAATTGGGGCCAATGACGGCCCCCGTTCTCCTAAATACCACACTAAATTTCGCATCAGAAGTAAAATACCTTGGAGTAACTTTTGATGCCAAACTAACATGGAATCTTCATTTAGACAGAAGACTAAAGAAGGCTTACATCTCTTTTGAGCAGTGCCGCAGAACCATAGGGAAAACCTGGGGAATGAAACCCAAAGTGGCTATGTGGATTTACACTGCTATAATAAGACCAATGATAGCCTATGGAGCCATCGTCTGGTGGCCTAAGAGTCAGCAGACTGTAGCGAAACGTAAGCTCAGCCAGGTACAACGAGTAGCCTGTTTAAACACAATTGGAGCTATGAGAACAACACCAACAAGAGCAATGGAAGTGATGCTGTGCCTGCCACCACTAGACATATATCTAGAAGAGGTGGCCCTAACTACTATGGCACGTCTCAAATCCGTTGGCATACAGCCAAACATAGGATGCCGGCTGTGGAATGAGGCAATTAAACAAATGCCACTTCTGCAGGTACGTGCAGATGGTATTTCTCCACAGTTCATCTTTGATAGACCCTATGAAATACACACCAACAGTAGCAATGAGGCCGTCAGTGAAGGAACAGTTAACATCTTCACAGACGGATCGAAAAAGAAAGAAGGAACAGGTTGTGGGGTATACTCCAGGAACCTGCAAATTCAAATTAAATGGGCTATGGACAAATAAGCCAGTATAATACAAACAGAACTGGCGGGAATAACCATAGCCGCAAAAGAAATTTCCCGTAGACAAATAACGGGAAAAACAATAAGAATCTACACTGATAGTAGACAATCACTACTGGCCCTACAGAGACACAAAATAACAACAGGGTCAGTATGGGAATGCCATCAGGCACTCGTGGGCGCCTCCAGCATGAACAGTGTCATTCTATGCTGGGTCAAAGGGCATGCACAGTGCAGAGGCAACAGGGAAGCTGACAGTCTGGCTAAGAAGGCAGCCAGTCTAAGTATACTTGGACCTGGCCCTTCCAACATACTGCCGACCTCAGCAATAATGCTAATGATTAAAGAAGACACCCACAGAAAATTTAAAAAACTGTGGGATGAAACTCATAGTTGTCAGTTGGCCAGGGATCTGCTTAGATACCCTGACAAGGATACAACGATGATCTACCTGGGAATGTCCAGGAAGAACCTGCGCTTCGCGACAGGAATTCTTACTGGTCATTGCCAGCTGATGAGGAAGCACCTTTATAATATGAAGTTAAATGACACACCCCTATGCAGAGGTTGTGAACAAGAAGACGAGACTGTCCAACACGTACTCTGTGAGTGCCCGGCAGTCTCCTCTAGCAGAGAATCCATTTTGGGAGAACGTTGGCCTACACTGGCCGACTTGAGGGATATTCCCCTAGGCAGCATCACCACCTTCTTCACAAGATTAGGATGGTTGGAGGCCTAGGTGGAATCCTGTATTCCTCGGGAGGACGTACAAGGGGCCCAATGGGGCCTAGGTGCTGCGGTCACCTAAATGTGACTGCCCTCCCACAAACTCCAAACTCCAACTCCTCCAACCTAAACAATGACGTTAAACACCACACAAAATTCTTGGAGATACACCTAGACAACAAATTAAATTGGAAGCACCACATCAATTATTTGGAGCATAAATTAGCTAGCGTAATATTCTTGCTCTGAAAATAAGCCAAATTCGTCCCACCACACATCTGTCGGCTAGCGTATATGGAACTATTCCAATCTTACTTAACTTATGGTATTATACTGTGGGGCAATTCAACAGAATGGGACTCTGTTTTTAAATTATAAAAATCAGCACTACCATGCAATAACAAAAAAATCAAGTAAAGAATCGTACAGGCCAATATTCACATACATATTAAATATATTTACACTTCCAGCACTCTACATACAGCATGGTTTAGACTACGCCAAAAAAAATCAAGCAAATTTAAAAGCACATGCATCAACAAATCATGACCACAATACTCGAAATAAAGATATCGTTACCCACAACATAAACTACAATTAACAGGAAAAAGTTTCATAAACATGTCTGTTAATCACCTTCCACCCAAAATACGAAGCCTAATGTCTAACAAATTTAAGTTTGAGTGTAAAAACTGCTTTTAAATGTACAGCCTTATTCTCTTCAAGAATACTTTGAAGCTTGTTTTCTTGAATAAAAAAGATAGTTTTAATTTTAAATTTGTATGTGTTCTGTATATGTTTCAGTAACTGTTGTAGTTTTATACCAATAAGTGTTCTTATATTAAGAACTTAATTTACATGACCTAAGATTAGTGTACTCTTATTTCCTTTTACTGACAAAGCTAAAACAATAATGTAATTGTTATTTGAGCAAATAAAGTATTATTATTATTATTTTCCAAATTAAATCTCCACTAATCGTGGGTACACAAACAAGTATCAGCCGCAGCAAGATATTTGTGATTATGGTGATGGGTTTAGGAATGAGCGGACGATTGAGGTAGTCGTTAGGATAACGGCTTTCTGAACGGCTGCAATATTATCAGCAATACCGAGCTTGGTTAAATTGGCAACAAGAGTTTTGGGGACTACTCCGGTCGTCGAGATTATTATTATTATTATTATTATTAACAAAAATTGCTTGTTTTGAAGTCATCTATAACCCCTCCAAACTTGTCGGTGTCTTTTTGGGACCTCTTTATATGAAAATCACACTTACCTTTAAATACTTAGTTTTTTTTGCTAAAAATATGTACTCTTCACGAATATTGTCATCTGTATTCTCTGACATTCCTTCAATTAGTGCTAGCAATTCATCCATTACAGCTTCTAAATTCTCTACAGTTAATGCAATATCATGATGATGAAAGTCACTAAAGAGATAAAGAAATATTTAATTTTTATGGTTCACCGGAACTTCGATGCCACCAGGCATCAGATATATGAATGCCCAGTGACATCCCATTGCAAAATATCAAAAATATCTATAAATATGGTTACAAACATTTTGCTGTCAAAATTTCGCATAGGCTTAGATGCATTAGATTAATAACCTAACCTTCTAGGTTTGAGACTTTCGGAGTTATGTAGTTGCTGACCAAGAATACTGAATTACGGAATAAGATGGCTCAATGAAATTAATTTGTCTGTCAGTCACTGAATGTGGTGTGTTTTGTTACTCACGTTTTGTTACCATTGACGTCATAAATATTTAAGTGCCTATTTTATGTGCAGTGCATATCGCATCACAAAACATATTGATTTCTACTTACATTTTTTGCAGGACTCCCCTGTAATTAAAATAATGATTTTGCAAGAGACAAATAGACATCAACATTGATTTTTTTTACTGATTGAGGATACCCCCAAATGAAAAATTCAGTTTGGCATTGTCACTTCAAATTACTGTTCCGCTGCGAACACACCAGTTGCTCCTGAGTGTGCTTATTACACTGGAGTTACATTTCATTATTTATTTATATCAACAGTACATACATATGACCAATTTATATATATTTTTTAAGTTTCAAAAGACCCCTATATTGAGAATTTATTGATGCATCTGTCCAAATTTCATAATAAAATCATTGATGTCTGAGCAGCAAACAGAGAAAAAATATCTTTGATGTTTTTTTATTGAAAACAAAACATTTTTTTAAATATATATTTTGTAAAATGCAAGCAAACAGCTTTAATTGCGTTATTGCGAGGTAAAATTCAGCAAAGATATCGTCTACATATCTCCACCAGATAACTGATTTGTATGTACAATTTTAAACATGTCTAGTCTCAAAATCCTCCATAAACTTTAAAATTTGTGATAATGGAAAGCTCATTGCCATCCCAAAATCCTGCTGATAGAAATCATTTTCCAACTGAAAATAAGTTGTTTTGATACACATCGTTAAAAATTCCATTATGGTTTTTACACTCAATTTAGTAATTGTCTCAGTAATATACTGTGGTTAATTGCATCATTTTGTAGAGTCCTCGGATGTCAGTTAGAAGTAAAAATACATGTGGCAGGAAGTCCCAAAGAAAAAATTTGAAAAATTAAGAAAATGCCACAATAACATTTAGACAATATTTAAAATATACAGTACTACTTACATAAACAAATTTATTTTGAAAATACATATTCCATAATTTATGGGGCGGCAAAATGTCTTTGCGCGGGGTGGCAAAAGACCCAGGAACGGCCCTGCCAAGCACTTTGCACAAAAACAATTCTTCAACAGAAAAATGTTGACCTCACAGGACTGCACTAAAGTTAAGCGTATAATTTGACTTAACATATGTAGTTTTGATAATAGGTTGTAAATAAGAAAATGAAGTTAAAACAGTTATACCATAATATTCCATAATAATACTTACTAGTAATATGTGTTATATATCTCCATCATTTTTTCAAAATCGCCATGCTCTACAGATGAGTTTTGATTAGAACATGATACCTAAAAGTATAATAAACAAGTAAATAATGTACATTCTTTTTCAAGGTGCAGTGGATGCAGATGAATGCATGTGAACACTACCTACTGGACGGTTACAATTATTTACAATTTAAATTTTATAAATATCAATGTTAACATATAAATAAAAAGAATTAATAAACATTGAAACGATTATAATTGATAACTATAAATTGCTACACAATTTAATTTATCGATAATAATGTGATGGATGCAAAGAATACAAGAAATGTTCTTCCAATCCCAACAGGTTGGTCTAAATATTATCTACTCTTTTTCATTTTATTAATATATCTTATATAAATAAGATAATCGATTAATCAATGCTGGGTTAAGTTAACTTATTCGACAGATGGCACCTCTTTAGAGGTCAGTCTATTTTCCGTTTAGGGAAAAGATGTAGTCAAAGTGATATAAGATAACTATAACTTGGAAGTAGTGGAGAGAGATTTAACCAAAGAATAGGAGAATGAACACAAGCACCAAAAACCAAAGAACAGATTTCAATTAATTTTATTTTTTCTGCAACCATCGCGAAAATAGGTATTTTGGGATCAATTTTCTATAGCGAAAGTAAACTTTTCTGGAATAAATGCCGAGAGTAATTACTGATAGAAATGTCGATATTGCCAAATATACGGAAATAATTGTTTCTCAAGAGAAAAGCTGTTGGTTACAATGCTAAGTAGTTAGAAGTTTTAGGCAGGGATCAAATTGCTAAATTCCTTTCCGAAGCTCATGATAGATACCAAAGGTAAAAGCTTGTAATAACGTATAGTGTTTATAATTTTAATGTTTATATTTATTAGGTTATTAACTAAAATGTGCTTAGAAGATGTACACGATTAAGAGTTCGAGAAAAAATATAGCTTGGAAAAATAGGCATTATCTGTAATTAATACTTATCTTTTCGACTGTTACACACCACATCGAAGATTATTTGTGGTTTATAAAAAATGGGAATTCGGTGTTGGTATTCATACTTTTGGAAATATAGCCTGATTTTTAAAATTATTAAATCTAAAATTATAGATCGGCAATAGTTTAAGGAGAAAATAATTTCTTTTCTAAAACAACTTTAACGATTTTAATCAAATTTAAAAAAATTAACAAAACTGTTCCAATTTCACAGAATAGAAACCCCTTAAGGTAGTTATATGGTAATTCACGTTATTCAAGAAGGTCACGAAACTTGCTGCCATTTAATTCACATTTCAATAAACATTATGGTAAAATATGAATTCCATTTACTGTTCCGTTTCCAAGATTCATTCGCTCAAAGTTTGCAGTTTTTATCGACATTTAACACTTTAACGCTTATGGACGCCATGCAAAATAAATTAATGTTGTAACACTATTTTCCCTCTTACGACTGATCCTTATTCAAGAGCGATCTCAAAAACGAGGCTATTGAAAATTATTCCTGACGAAGAACGTGTATAAATATCGGGATGATTCACCGTAAAATAACGTAATGGCAGCTACTCGAAAATTATTGAAATTATTGAATGGAGGACATGAGTAGTAGACGTGGCAACGTCGCACTATTTCTTATACTTGGCAGGGATATTTGAAAACACTTTGCGTTTATTATACTCTTCGCAAATACAGAACGAAGAGTATCCCTAGTAGCACCAATATTGCACAATATATAATCCATATAGAACCAATATGTGAATATTGGCGTTATATAGGACCAATATTCATATATTGGTCCTATATGGATTATACATTGGTCCAATATTTTGCGCTACTAGGGATATTGCATTCGATCGGCACATTTCTGAAACCGGTAATATTCTAAAAGCGGTAATATTGCTCGTAGAGAAAAATTTTTATCACTGTGTTGGTGATCAAATTCTGAACAACTTTCAAAATGTCCGTCCGTCTGTCCGCCTGTCAGTCCGTCACGTTTCTTGTAAGCACGATAACTTAAGAACGAAAAGTCCGACTGTATTGAAATTTGGAGGGTAAGTTAGTGTTAGCTGGAAGAATCCTATTGGTTTTGAACAAAATCGATCAAAAAATAAAAAAGTTGTTAATTTTTTAAATAATTTTTTTTTTATGTTTTGTAATTAAATTAAAAATGTCTTAAACTAACATTATTTACAAAAATACCTGCGAAGAGTATCCTATAGAATGTGCAATAGTCATATAAAAAGAGCAGTAAATCGGCGAAGAGTATAATAGTTAGCTTGTTTTATTTACAATATCATATAAGAAAGTAGAAACTTTACAAATATTCATTCCGATTTTATTTACTGCATGTATAATAATATCTTTCCATTCATTTATTATAAAAGGTAAATATATTTACAAATTTTTTCAAGGATAATATAGATAGATACCTCTTAATATGTAGAATAGTGAATGAATATTTTGATGAATGAATACATTTTTGTATTGAATTGAAAAGTAAGAATACTCTATTATTTATTTATTATATGATGTTGTAATCAGTAATTACTTCCACATCCACGTAGGGAAGTGGAAGTATAGTAGTCGTTTTTTGCTAACACTACTTTTAACCCTTTCGCTCACGATTTTTTAGTTTTTATGAGTAAATTCTGAAATACAGCATGCATATTACTCAATTTATTTTGAAATTTTTGACGTTAGTTGTAAGTGTCTATCTGTTACGGTTTGTAAAAAAATTGACGTCCACTATAGTGGACGCTGTGACTCAACGGTAGTTCTACAAATGTCACACTTTATTTGTGGAGTAATATATGTCATTCCCGTCCGCCCGTGATATCTTTCTTAGCAGTCATCTCACTTCGGGAAAGATATTCACTAACTCTTGTTTTGATAGAGTTAACCTTGGGTGGCGCGGTCGACGATGTTGGCATATCGGGCGAAGGTTCTTTTATATCTGATTCCTGGTCTTCCTTGGACTCTGATGCAGTCGTAGCTTCCTCATCATCAAGATCTAAAGAGTGATGTATTAGCTGATGATTTAAGCAAAAAATTAGAATAAGGATACCTTTTGGAGGAAGAAAGTGGTCACTCTCCCAACCCTCCCCTTCCTCCTCACTAAGGAACTCTAGGTCCGACGTATCGTCTTGAAGGACTTCAAAAAGTTCCTGGTCCGTCAGCCCTCTCTTATGAGCCATTTTGTCATAAATCTTTACGAAATTTTTAACTATAGCAGAAGTTTTAAAAAAGTAAGGTTAGATTCACCTATGGAATTTATGTCGTTGACTCACAGTGTCCACTGTGGTGCACACACTTCAAATGACAAAAAACACAGCATAGCTGCTTCAAAACGCAACGAAAATTCCAGGATATCAAAAAATGAACACTTATAAACACGCAGAAAAATCAACAAGAGTTTCACCAACTGTATACTTGCTTGAAATAAAATTATCTAGGAGACTACAGTGCGCACTAATAATTTACGTGAATAAGAACCTTCTGCATAAAAGGGAACTTTTACTATTCGCATCTAGATGACAAAACTTATCACTTTTTTTAACAATTATATCAATTGAATAGGGAACTTGATATATTGCGGAAATTATGGCGTGGAAATTTAAAAAAAAATCACAAAGGTCATGTCCACTGTAGTGGACACCATGAGCGAAAGGGTTAATAAACCTCCCTTTTCAACGCACTTGATCATCGCAACTTTGACTTTCTTAAATTGTTAAATAACCGATCTTCAAATCATTTAAATAATAAACATTGGTAAAGTACACTGAAATCTTGCATGTATTGTCTGCTCTTACCCGGCTGGCATTAGTGACGAGTCAATCAGCTGGCGTTAGAAACTATATGTGGCGTTACAAAATCTTTCTCTACTCTCTCTATCAATTCGCTAACAGATGTCACACCTTTCACGATATAACTACCTTAATGGTACTATCACATGGCACTAGCTACTCCTAGATACGGTTTAAAGAAAGAAATAAATAAATTTTTTCTCTAAAATGGTTCTAACGGCTTTGATCAAATTTAACACATATAGATACTCCTTTAGTACCAGTATAAGATACCACTACTAGTTGTTCCTAAACAATACATGAATAAAGGCTGTGGGAGTTTAGAAAATTTAATAATTTTTTTCTTTAAATTGGCTCTACGATTTTGATTAAATTTAATATATGGATATACTCCTTTAATGCCTTTTGACAGGCCATTGCCCCTTGAAATATCATCTTAAGAATATGGGCAAGGCAGAGGATGATATGTGCAGATACTGTGATACTGCAATACATACTACGGAACATAATAATAATAATAATAATAATTTATTAATTCAGTCGATTGTGTTTACACAATATAGAATAAGTCATATTCCTTGCGAATGCAAGATACTAGTCCGCACTAGGCTAAAGTACCTAGAAAAGGTGGAATTAATGCCTAAAGACGTAGGGAAATTAACTCCCAGGAAAATCACAAGCTTTACAAAAAGTTTGGGAGTCCTGGGCAACAACTAGTTGTAGAGTAATTCATAAAAGATCTTTTAGGTCGATGGGAAGTAGGGCTGTTCAGAGCCGAGCGATCCCTTAATCTACAATCTACTATTAATACCAGTATGGAACGATTAGTTCCTCCTTGAAAACGCAGAAAGAGTGTGTGAACGAGGGGGTTAACACATTAATTATACGCTAGTTGTGTCGGACTGTTTATTTATTTTCTAAAAGTCTATATTTATTCGTAATGCACACACTAAAGAGCGACCCCCAACAGTGTGAATTTTAGCCCGTTTATGCAATCTCCATAACTTCGAGATGGAAAAAGCAAAATTAAAGTTAAAGGCCTTAAAGCTAATTAAAACTCTAGATGGACTTATTTTTTATTTAGGGGTAAATACCCTCTATTTTGGGTGTTAAGCGGGTTAAAATGAATAAGTTTTTAATAGAGAATAAATAGGGTCCCTGGTTTTATACTTTGATTATTTTTGCAGATTTTTCCCCAGAGTTAAAAATAATTTTTTCGGTTATAATGGCGCTAACACATATTTCAACCGCCTTTTATGGTCTACACAAATAAATATTATTATTATTTTACTGTATTTTTTCATGTCATGCTAGGATTCATGTTTGCAAGGATGTCAGACTTCCCTATTTATTGTAACCCCCTTTTAGAGGGTGATTTTGAATTTACTATACGGTATTCAGTTAAGAATATGTTAATACTTAAAATTCTTGACCTATTTTAATGAATGAAATATTTTTATATTTAATAATATTTTTTTTTTATTTTCCAATAAAAAATTATTTATCTTAAACCATTTAATCCCCAAAACAGGGGTTCAACCCCTAAATAAATAAATGGAAAAATATTATGTCCATCTAGATTTTTAATTAGCTTTCATATAAGACTCTTAACCATAAATTTGCTTTTTTTGTCTTGAGTCATGGAGGTTGCAAAAACGGGCTAATTTTGCGCTCACTTTTTTATCTCTTGACATTACTAAAATTTGCATTTTCTTTTCTGTTCAGTTTCTATTTCAATAATTGAACTGTAAATAAATAACAACTCGATTTAATATTATTTTCTCAAATGAAACGAAGGCATTAACCAGCCAATCACAAAGATTTTTTGAAATATTAGTGCACTCAAGTTACAAAGAAATTGTACAAACTGAAACATAGCTAACTTATGAATTCTACTACTTTTGATAAACAATACCAACTTTAGCTACCACTTTATCTGCCGGATATCCTTAGCCTTCAGATAACTATCACTTTTGGCCACGCATTGACAAACTGGCCTTAACAAGGTATATGTTAAGTCATTTTAATATTTTAGACCAATCTTCTCAACTTAAGCTAAAAATAAATCGGATATACTCACAGATGTCTCTTCAAGTAACCAGCTAATAAACTGATCATCTTCTATATCGCAAAAATAAGATTCCTCCAATTTTCTTATATATCGTCTTATTTGAGTTATACTAACAATACCAGCTAATTCACTTATCTCCACAAGTTTTCTCTTATCCGCTGAAATATATTTGGCTTGATAATGAAGTGTTCTAAATAGATCATCTAAGTGGTTTTGGGCAGAAGTGCGGTATTTCCTCTTCTCAGGTTTATGGTTATACCTCTTCATAATTTCGACAAGACTGTGTTGTTTTAATGCTTCACATTTAGTTTGGCTGCCAAGTCGCACTATTCTAGATGTACTCTTCAGTAATTTTTCTAAAAATTGATCTAAAGCATGGTTAGTATAGCATATTACTAACATTGGACCTTGTGACCTCCAATCTGATGAGAACTGAAGAATACTTTCGGCAATTAATATGCCAAGGAAAGTTTTGCCCGTTCCTGGTGGGCCCTGGATGATTACAAATTCTTGGCTAAGAGCTCCCTTTAATGCTTTAATTTGAGCACTATTCAGACCATTTTGTAGGGTTTTATAATTAATTTTTTTAGTTAGTAAATATTTCGGAGGCTTTATAGAAGACTGAATATTTATAATATAATCTTCCATTGGTAAACGGTCCTGTGGCAGTTCCTGAAGAGCTTTAAGAACTTGATGATATGGTTCAAAGAATATTAGGCATTCTATCATTAAGTACACAGAATTAATTCTTGGATATTTATAATTAAAGCTGACAATAAGCTGCCCTTTAGACAATTCGCTCTTTTCAATTATCCCACAAATAGTGGTTTTAAAATGATCATTAGTAAAAAGTAAAAGGGCGCCATTCATAAAACGTTTTATATGTTGTCCAGAACTAATCAACTGCATCAACTTTTTACCACATGTAATTTGCACAATAAAGCAACTTTTGTCTCTGTTCTCTACTCTTTCCAAAATTCTTACATTTTTATGAACTTTAATATTAAATAAAGTTCTATTAATATTACTGATATAATCACAAATATCTTCTCTGATGGGATTCACAAAATCCTCTCTTAAAAGACGAAACTGTATGTCTAAATAATGTTTAACATTATCATATGAACCTGTTATTTTATTTTTTCTTATAAAGTTACGTTCTTGCACTATCAGCTCTTGTGTTGAAGGGTACACATCTATAGTACGATAATCATCGTCAGGTGCTAATTCTTCTTCTGCCTCTCCCGTTTTGTTTGAAACTTTGGTAAATTTTTCCTCAAACTTGGCTATGACTTCTTTTAAAGAAATTAATCTTTCCCTTACCACATGGGAAAATTCATAATTTTTCTCATCTTTTATCAATGAGAAATTAATCTCTATTAATGACACGGATTTCCTTATAGCATCCCAAATTGTTGTTGGCATTACTTGCAGTGCATTTTCAAAAATTATCATTACATTTAGTAGAAATGTCTCAAAATCTTGTCTGCAATCAGGCAGACCATCGTCCTCAAATAACCAAGTTGAAATATATCCATTCAAGACCTTAAAGAAATTCTCTCGTAATGTAATTTGTAATATTTTACACTTATTAGCCAAAACTGTTGTCTCACATACTTTAGAAATAAGTTCTATAACTGACTTTAAAACATTATTTTCAAGCAATTTCTCTATTGCTTCCGAGTAGTTTGTATTATCATTTAAGATAGTTGATAACATGATTTCAACGTTGTTCTTATGTAATAGGTCTTTTATAAAGTTTACATTTGTAAAATTATTAGAATACTGATGTGCAGGTAAATTTTCTCTATCTTGATAGGTACTTCTTTTGAGAAAGTCAAATCTGTTTGGATTCTCTGCCTCTGAAATATAATGATGATTTCTGTTGAAATATCTGTCACCTATATACAAATTGGCATTTTTTATACAACCGAATTTAAAAAAATAATAAGTAAAATTAATGTTTTATTTAAGTGACATGAAATATATACATATAATTAAAACGAGGAGACCTATTTGGTTAACATTTTGCTCAAATATGTTACAATTCACTTTTAGATTGTGTCACCAAAAGATGAAGCTAGAGGCAGAGCAAAAGGGGCCTCGAAACAAGATACTTTAATAGCATATTTGACGAAAATTTTCATTTATCTACCTATATTATTTTTTTAGTAAATTGTTGCTAAGAAAAAGATACAGGGTGTCAAAGTTGGATTTTTTTTGCAATATCACAACTATACCTCTTCTTTTTTTGGTAAGGAAACATTTTTTAAGCTACCCAAGCAGCACATAGTCTCAAGATTGTTTTTACAACCATAATAAACGTTTCTACAACTTATATTATTTGAAATTATAAAACTAATAGTTAACGACGGCTATACAACTATTCAAAGTTCTATGTACTGTCATGAGCAAAAAAAAAATAGGACAACTATTTTTTTTCTAATGTAAATCTGTCTCTATTTGAATATGTAATGAGTAGCCGAAATAAAACAGCACTTTTATTATATTTTTTGTTGTAATGCTGTAGTTATTGCTAAAGCAGAAGATGGATTGTCAACGAGACATATTGCACTGCGTTATAACATTAACAAAAATTCTGTGTTTAACATTTAAAAAAAGTAGAGAATAAACGGTACGATTAGTAGAAATCCTGGATCAGGGCAACAAAGGATATCCAACTTAACAAGAAACTAACTATTAATATTTTGTTATTGCACCATTTCTATTTATAACTTCTATAAATCTGTTTGGCATAAAATAAAATAAACTTATACAATAATCATTAGTAATAATATTTTCCCATGCATTAGTTCAATGACTTCAGAAAACTAGGAGAAGTCATTGCATTAGTTACTTCCAGTAATTCTTGGGCATTTCGTGGTCTCACATTTCGTTTTTGGATACTTCTTACGAGTAGTCCACATACGTCTTCCACAGCGTAAAGTTCTGGACTATGACTGGGCCAGTTAAGAACATTAATGTTGTTATCTTGAAACCAGTTAGTCACGATATGAGCAGTATGAACTGAACAATTATCTTGTTGAAATATGAATTCATTATTAGGAAATATTTGTGACACAAAAGGGAGCATAATATTGTCTAAAATCCTAACATACGTTTCACTATTAAAGTTCCTCAATATGCCACAAAACACCAGGACCACGTGCCGATATTCAAGCCCACATGTTAACGGAAAATCTACCACTTTTGTCATTGTTAGATATATACTTCTCATTGAATCGAGTATTCGGAGGTCGGTAAACACGAATACGACTGCTGTGTGTAGACTGGAAAGTTTTGTCTTCTGTAAAAATTACAACATTGTTCAACAAATTTACATCATGCACTAAAAATTCAAGAGCAAATCCCAGTCGAGCTTCTTTATGTTCAGCTTTAAGTAGGTATTTCTGTGCTGCTGGATGACAGCGTAGCTCCGATTCTCTTACTCGCCGGCGACCAATACTACTCGATCCAGGAAAATTCGTTTCTTGAGCAGCCTGAAATACTCAGTGAAATGGATTTTCTACTAATTTATTTACCAATTGCAAATCTTGCTGTTGAGTTGATATCCTTCGTCGCGCTGATCCAGGATTTCTACTAATCGTACCGTTTATTCTTCGCCTTTTTTAAATGTTAAAACAGAATTTTTGTTAATATTTTAACGTAGTGCAATTTGTCTCATTGACCATCCATCTTCTGCTTTAGCAATAATTCCAGCTTTAACTAAATCGCTTATATGGGGCATATTAGTTTTAGCACACTTGCAATGAATTTTGACAACTAACTGATAATTTCACAAAAATTAAAGTTAGATGTACACAACTAGATTTTAGAAAAAATAAGTTATAAGACTTGGCCCATTTTTTTTTTGCTCACGACAGTGCTACTTTTAAACGTTGCTTAATAAAGCTTTGGGGGATGTAGATTGAAGTTTTATTAAAGTTAATAAAACGTAATGCAAGTTCTTATATAGTTCTGGCTTGGAGTTGTATTATAGATTATACCACATCTTTTACATAAGTTTTTAAGTGGTCCGATATGAAGTTGTACTGAATTGTACGACGTTATACAAGATGTTGATTAAGTAAATATAATTTTTTTAATTCCCTAAACGTTTATAGATGACATAATAAATGTGTTCTATTGTAGTTTTATTTGGAGTTTTATAGTGCTTTCAACCACGTAAAAGATAATTTTTTGTGTGTGTATTATAAATTTTTAAATATTATATTCTAAAATACTATATTTCTGAAAGTGGTAATGTGGGTAGTTCTAGTGGTTCTTCTGTCGATTCGATATCAGTTATATTGTCATTAAGATTAGAAGATAATGATGAGGCTTCATCATCGTCTATTACTAACATTTTTCGTTTCTTTGAAGCCGAAATATATGGACTTGCTGTTCTTCATGTTGAAGAACGAGGTGTGGCTCTAGTTACGATGTATTTGAGTACTCCATTTTCGTTTTCGCCATTCAATTCGCCGAATGTTGGGTTTACACTTTTTACTATGTAGAATAAGTTATTTATTTTTCTCACACACTGATTAATACTGATTATATTTAACCAAATGCTTCAATGAAAATAATTGTAGATACTATTTAATAACCGTACTAAAACTTACGAGTTGTACTGGGGTTTTATTAACCACATTACAACTATTATATATCTTTATACAAATTACTATATTATTGCAGTAAAATATTGAGGACCATTATAAAGTCATCATTTAGTTGCATGTGTTTACACTATAACTAGAGATAAAGAAAAATGTTAACAGAAAGTTTTGCAAGAGTTTTAATAAGACGTCTAATATATATACTTTTTGCATTAACGTCTTTACATCCGTCTAATGTATATACTTTTTTTGGCTTGTAAATAGGTTGCATTAACGTCCTTACATATCATACTATATGTAAGTTGTTGAATCGCCGCACAGTGGGCTATATTTCCAAAATACTGGGCAAAAATCGAAAAACCAAGTTCGTTATATTCTGTTTTAATTCACATAGTTTTGTAAAGCAGGGTTCCCTGCGTGTAAGACTGAAACGACAGCTTTCTAGGTTTTATACCTGCTGTTCTACCTCGGTCGGAACTTGGCCACCTTCGAATGTAACGATACAAGAAATGGTCCCAAAATACTCAACGTTCGTGTGTTGTGAATTTTTGTTATCACAGGGTGTGTTTTTGACTAAAAAAAAATGGAGGCTACTCCTGAAGGTATGTAAAATATTATCTGTGCACTGAAATTCTTTTTTTTTTTATTATGTAAAATAAATGTTACTTATGCGCTTGTAATACAAACTCGCGTGTTAAGGTAGCAAAACAAAAGTATGAAAATAGTTTGGATCTACAGGGATTTAATTCTAATTCACAATTTAACATATGGGAAATGTTTGTAGAATAATAAATTCATAAAAATTAGGCACTAGAAATTGCTAATAATAATAATAATAATAAAAGTTCTTTATTGAATATATAAGAAAGAAATTACATATTCGATCGGCTATCGACCGGGGTCCTTCAGCCTGTATTTCCTGCTTTTTTTTATTGATATTACAATATTCTTTGTATTGTTTTAAGACGAATACAATTTATTTTGTTGTAAAAAAAAAAACAAACAAGTTTAGTTTAGTTTAGAGTTAGCGAAGATATTTTTTCCATCAGTGTCATCTCGGGGTACTTGAATTTTGATGTGGTGGGACTTCTTGTCCGGCAAAGAGTCGCATCAATTGTATGTTGTGTGGTCGATTTGCAAATTTAACTGTTAACATTTGGAGTCTGGTCAGGATTGGTGTTATTCTGGTTTTTTTATATAGTAGATTATTTGGCGGGTTATGGAGGTTGTTGTTTGGGTGCCGAATTTTAGTTATAGTGCATAGCGAAGCGATTTCAGCAACTTTTCATTTGTTTAGGGCCGGTTTTTGGCAGTTGATATATAGATTGTGTCCATATTCAAGTATGGGTTGGTATATTGATGTGTAAATTTGTGTAGCTGTTTTTATTGATATCCCTTCGTTTTTACATGTGAATGCTTTGAAGTGCTTTGCTTGGCTTTTTATTCTGGATTTAATAATTGCTGTGTGTTGATTAAAATTCAGTTTTTGATCCATGGTAATTCCCAAATATTTAGCCGTGAGAGTTGGCTTTACATGCTCGTTTGCAATGCTTATTGAAGGGGAGGATGGAGAAGGAGCGTGGTTAAATATAACGAATTGTGATTTGCTGGGATTTGGAAGCAGATGCCATTTGTTGAACCACATTTGTATCTCGTTCATCTTATCCTGCACCTTAGGAATTAACCTCTGTAGTGATTTGTCATGTCCCACCAGAGTTGTGTCATCAGCATATTGTAGTATGTATGTTGTGTCTTCCGATGGATTTTGTGGGGTGGCGATGTCATAGCTGTATAAGTTGTATAATAGAGGTGAAAGTGGTGATCCTTGTGGGACCCCTGCTCCATCATTAATTTATCAGAAGTTGCGTTTCCAACCTTTGCGTGTAGTGTTCTGTTTTCCAGGTAGTTTCTTAACAGGTATATCAGATAATCAGGCGTACCTACTTTTTTTAATTTATATAATAGCCCTTTGTGCCAAATGCTATCAAACACCTTTTTGATGTCAAAATATATTGCTGCCGATTTTAAATTGTCATGTTTGGCAGACTGGACGTTTGAAGTGAGAATCGTTAGTGGATGTAAGGTTGCACATTTTTCTCTGAAACCAAACTGATGATTAGGAATTATGTTCATAGTGTTATCATATAATTTGTTTCTTATAATTTTTTCGAATAGTTTACCAAGTGCTGGTAGTAGAGTAATTGGTCGGTAATTGTTAATTTTTTTGTGATTGGTATTCGGTTTTGGTATGTTTATTATCTCCCCTCTTTTCCAGTCTTCGGAAAATATCTGGTGATTTAGACAATATTTGAAGATTTTTAGGTAAACACGGTGATTTAGTTGTTTGATTATTGACCTTGATATTCTGTCCACTTCTGGTGATGTGTTCTTTTGCCCATGTAAAATGTTGAAGTATAGTTCTTCCTCAATTTCTATAGAGTTGTTAGGAATCTCTGTGTTAAAGTATTCATGGTACCATCTGTTTACTCCTACATATTTATTTTGATCAAACATTGGATTTTGCCCCTCTGCAAATTATTGCTTGTAATATTTTGCGAATAGTGTAGCCAGAAATTGCTAATTTCAGTCAAATATGCAAAAATAGAAGAACACGTAAAATAGAGTGTTCTCGGAGCAATTCTAATTGTGCCTGTGTCACAGCAGGTATTCATTCAAGATACAACAGTAAGTCCCAACCAAGGGGGAAAATATATATACCTGGTGTACACTATTGACCAGTGGAAGAGAAGTTATAGGATGTCTCAATTTTTCGTGAAATATATTTCAGAATCAGGAAAGAGTGGGTTCATCATCCCATACACGCCGGAAGAAGCAGGACGGGAAAGTGTTTTAAAAATATTTTCCTCACAGATGTCTGACAAAAATCGTGCATTATTTATATTTTCAACCCTTATAACTCAGTCATAATTTTTTTTCTTAATTTTCTCATAGCAATTTAGGTATCAAAAGTACGTAAACTGAGTTTCAACAATATCGAAGGTTGTTTATGTTTCCAACCCCTATATCTCACCTGCAGAGGGTGTTGTTTTTTTTTACTATTTTTCCCTTAATGACCTATGCACAATAAGTACATTTGCAGAGTTTCAGAATTTTGGAGGGAAATTTTGGATTCAAGCCCACTGTGTGCTGATATAAAAATAATACAAGACTGTTTAAGGTTAGTTATTTAGTAGTGTTCAAGAAAGTGTTTGAAGCGTTACTGAAACGTTTTGTAAGCGTCTTATAGATTACCCATTTTATTGATATAAACATTTATAGAACGTCGAGACGGCTATGTTTTGGTTTTATTAGTTTTAGTAGAAGTTACACAATTTTAAGCAAGTTTTACTAACGTTTATTAAACCACTATATAACCAGCCTGTGGGTAAGAAAGATAATTTATGTATGCCATGCTAACCCATGGAGGGCGCCTGATGATGAATATTTTTTCTCTTTTTTTTTCGAAATGTTGTGGTGCTTTTGGCTACAAGATCTCATGTAGAAGTAATTTCTATGTCTATACGTAGACTTGATAGAACTTGATAATTGCAACCGTTTTCGAGAAAACTGTCTCAAAAGATTTCAAGAATTCTTTCAAAGCAAACTCAATTTGAAAAAGACAAATTGTGTTTATTAGAAAAATTACACAACACAAACTCACTGACTTTCTTATGAATTATTTGCTGCAACTTGAGAGCAAATTTTCAATGTGGCCTACACCTACACCTATGCATTTTCTAATTCTTTTGATAATAGATCTTCTTCTATATATCTTCTATATTAAAAAATACATTTTGCTGTCCTCTAATAAAATTGCATGTGTTTTGTATTTGTTCCCACAATTTTATAACGTTCGATTTCTTGTTACTTTAATTTACCGTGCCTTAAGTTATGGCTAGAGCATGAGACATTTACTCTGGGTGTAGGTACATTGTTTACAGACTGGCAGATTAAGCTCTCTCTTACCTTATCAGAATACCTTACTAGACGGCATCAACAGGTACTCGTTTTAGGTCCTTGGTGGGAAGTGTACTAACGCTGTATGATGTTTACTAAAAATGTACTATCTTTTTACGGCACACAAATACAGCTGAAAATCTTCAAGAAACGTAAAGTATTAAGAGTACTCACAATTCTTTAGCTTTGCACCAGCAAAAAAATAACCAAGCAATCTTATTCTTAAAGGTACATGGTAAATGTAAAGTTGTCTATTTCAATCAACTTTACCCAGACTGTCGCACATAATTTATGAATTTTTACTCTAAAAATTCACAAAACCAATCACACATTCTTACGAGACTTTTGTTAACAAATAATGTTTTTCTTGAAACTAACTCATCGAAGCCAACTCCACTGAACAAAAATTAGAATTTTCTAAACTTGCACAAACAGTTTGTCATTGTTTCCTCGCTGAAGGCGGGATCGCCTATTATTATTTTTAATATACATCAATGACTTGCCAGATGCTTTTGAAAATTTCTCTGGCTTATTCTACGCTGATGACACAACTCTTTTGATGTCTCATCACAATCTTAATCAACTAGAAATTCAGTGCAGAGAAGCTCAGTCAACTGCTAAAGCATGGTTTGCCTCCAACAAACTTTCCCTGAATGAAACTAAAACGATAAAACTGATTTCATCCACACGGGATATTAGTAATATCGACAATCCTATCAGTGCCACATTCCTAGGCGTTCATCTAGACCCCACTTTGAAATGGGATGCTCATATCAATTATGTCTCTGATAATCTGACAAAAAATATTTATGCTTTGAGACAACTTTCCTTTTCTGTCTCAAAGATAGTTCTAAGATCGGCATACTTTGCCTTATGCCACTCCAGACTGTCATATGCAATGCTCGCTTGGGGGCATGCGGCGGGTAAACGTAGACTCTTTGGTCTGCAGAGAAGGGCTGTCCAAGTTGTAGCAGGGGTAGGATACCGTGACGAAACTAAAGATTTATACATAAATTTAAAAACACTAACTGTACCGAGTATGTATGCTCTGCAATGTTTGCTCTATGTACACAACCACATAAGTGAATTCCAGACACATGCAGATAATCATGAACATGATACTAGAAACAGGAATAAAGTGTGTATTGAGTATACTCGATTAGCTAGAGGTCAAACAGGTACCAACTACTATGGTATTAAACTTTACAATGAGGTCCCATCCAATATAAAAGCCCTCCCTCCTATAAAATTCAAATATAAAATAAAACAGTTTCTCCTAAACACAGCTTACTTTTCGTTAGAAGAAATAATTAATAATTTAAGAAATATGTAGCCCATAAGCTAGCTTTTAATGGTGATTTTTAACCTATACAACTGTCCTTGTCATTGTTACTATATATATATGTGTATTAAATGATTTATTGTATGTATTTAAATTTAACTGTTGGTGTGAATGCTATTGACTTGTGTATGTATTTTTATACTTTAACATTAAATAAATATGAATATGAATATTATGCACACTAACAAATTAGAGCGGTTTCAAATTCAACCATCTCCCTATATTTATCGAAGTTACCCCACGCCTCGTCAGCTGGCCCGAGGCAAACTAACTCTCCCTCGTAAAACCGCGTCGTCTGCCCTTCTCCAGTTTTAGGCTGGCACTCTATTGGTCAAACATTTGTCATGCCTAACCAAGAGAATTCAAATTCAACAATGTACTCCATAGTTGCATGTACTATAAAACAGGACCAAGCATAATAAAAATTTATCGCATCTTTCGAAACGTAACCGTTACAATTTTTTTCTCGAATTGATGGAATTTACATACACTAATGACTTCATATGTCCACGCATATAATAAGGATTTACATCAGGACTCCATGGCAGCCAAGTAAATTCACTTCCTTGACCAATATATCTGTGAAGGAATGTCTCGTCAAGATGATTTCTGACTGAAATAGAGAAATGAGGGGAAGCTCTTTATTGCATAAACCACAGCATAAACCTAATATATCACCGATAATATTTTGTACAAAAAAACAGATAAGACCATTTAACAAATTTAAAGGGGAGGCGAAGTGGTCCCAATCACTGATCCCTAATAATACCACACCAAACGTTAATTTTAAATTCATGCTGAAAATGTTTTCCTTTTACAGCATGAGGATTTTCTATTTCCCAGTAACGGCTATTTCTCCAATTAAAAATGCCTCGACGAGTGAAAGTTGCTTCATCGGTAAATAAAATGTTATTAATAAAATGACGATCTGTGTTGTGTTTATTGAAAAGAAATTGTCAAAATTTTACCCTTCATGGTAGATTCCTTCCGAACAAATTTTGTCTTTGCGTAAACAGATTGTTAGCTCCTGTTGCTACTGATAAAAGAGTTGAGTTAACTTGGCGATTTCCAGCCACACGAACTAAAATTTCTTCTTCTAGATCTACAGTAATTCGCGTTGGTCGTCCTACATCATTTTTATGGGGAAATAACCACTTTCTTCCAAACGACAAAACAGATTTTTTTAAATCTTATGATCTGGCTGCATTCTATTTCGATACGTTCTGAGTATTTCTTAGCTGCAGCACATCCAGTAAAAAATTTTTTGTGCGTAAACACAAATCATATCCCTCATCTCATCATCTCATAGAAGAAACTTCTAAACTTAACGAACACAAGAGAAAAATAAAATGTCAAACTAATGAAATTGTACGTAAATGACAGAACTAAGACGTCACCAAAGTACACTTTCCAGTAAATACAATTTGTTGTTTTTAAATTGAGTTTGTTTTCAAAGAATTCTTGAAATGTTTTGCGACAGTTTACTTGAAAGCAGTTGAAATTAACAAGTTCTATCAAGTGTACCTTATTTACGTAGAAATGACTCCTGCATGAGATTTTCTAGTAAAAAATGCCACAACGTAAAAAATAGAGAAAAAATATTCATCATTGGGTATAGCTCATGAGGAGTCCTCCATGGGCTAGCGTGATGTAATATATAAATTATTGTTTCTTGACTTAAAAAATGTTTCCTTACCAAATTTGGAGAAGATCGGTCAAGTGGTAGTTGTGATATTGCAATTTTTTTTTTTTTTAATTTTGACACCCTCATATTTTTCACAGCAACAATTTACTAAAGCATGTTTGGTTATATCCTCATATTTCAACCACAGTCGAAAGCATCATACTTTCACTTGTTCTGTAATACTGTTACTAAAAATACCTTCCAACAATGGTTTAAACTAAATTGGATTCTTTGTATTAAGAAAAGTATATTTTCGATACATTCTTATGTTCTAAATTAAATAGGATTTTGCAAAATGTCATTGTAATTTTGACACCCCTATTTTTTTCACAGCAACAATTTACTAAAGCATGTTAGGTTATATTCTTATATTTCACCCACAGTCAGAAGCGTCATACTTTCACTTGTTCTGTAATAGTGTTACTAAAAATATCTTCCAACAACAATTTAAAGTAAAATGGGGTCTTTGTATTAAGAAAAATGTATTTTTGATAAATTCTTATGTTCTAAATTATTGCAATTCTTTTTCGTATCCAACAAATTTATATCTAAAATTTAAATACAAATTATTCCGTTATATACTTTTTTATAGGGTACTTAATAGATTTATTTTAACATGAACTATGAAAGTAAAACTAGATATTGCAGAAACCTTAATTCATAAAGTGAATATCTTGTGTTAGTACTAGGGGTTCATTAAGAGATGTCGCATCGGATAATATCCAGCGATTATTAAATATTAACGAATCTTGCAGCTTATATGTGACTTTTACCATCGTCTTTTAATATATAATAATTGTTACGCAATTGCGGCCCCTAAGTGATAGCATGAGTAGCATGTCTCTACACCTGGATTCATTCACTTCATAGAAACCTGTAATGTGTTACCTCTGACGTCATCTCTGAGGCACTAGTAGTACGACCTTGCTACATTGATCTAGATACCGTAGAAGGTTATGAACCTTGCTAGAATTTTCCAGATGCATTTTGTGGGGTATATAAGGCGATGTATACATGTGGAAAGACAATTTTTAAACGAGTTGGAGTTGAGATAAATTCGAAGTGATACAAAGTGAACGGTGGAGTGCCAATTTTAAGTAATAAACATAAAGGTTATTTATTTTAGTTAGTAAAAGTGTGCTGTAAATAATAAATGTATTGTGATGTTAAGTTTTCAGTAAGTTATTTAATAAACAGTGTGTTAGTGACAATCTCTTGTTTTAATTTTCGAACCCACAGATTAAGGGATGGAAACTCGTGACAATATTATATTACTTTCAGTATTTACTGTGTCTCAACATTACACCATGATAATATTTTAGGCTTGATCCATTTCCATTATTGTGTTCTTTGTTTACGCTTATAACAATAGGCATGGAGGAAAATATGCTAAAAAATAAATTTTTGGCGCATAGGCGAGATTATTGTTGGAATCGCTTCGTTTTAGGGTGTAGTTGAACACCCTAAGTTTGCTTATAAATTGGTGAACTGCTTGATTTTATAATTAACAATTAGTGAGCAAAATAGGCCCCTTTTCCATATTTCTTTAAATATCTCTGTTCTTGCTAACTTTTAATACAATAACAAAAACAGCTAATGACAGACGATACTACTGTCATGTCAGAAACTACACTGACAGAGCAGTTAAACTGGAAAAAAGAAAATATTATGAGCATGCGCTCAAAGAAAACATAAAAAGGTCAAAAGCTTTCTGGGACAAAATGAGAAAGTGGGGTTTCATAAATAACAAAACATGCAACAATATCGCCTCAACTATAAATTTTAACCCTAATGAGATAAACGAACATTTTATTAACTGTGACAGTCATATCAAGTGCAAAGATGACATAACAAACCAACATTATGAAAACAACCTATTTGAATATGAAGAATTCAACATAAGTCCAATTGAACCGCATGAGATAGCAAAAACAGTGCAAAGTATAAAGTCGAATGCATTGGGCTCCGACGGACTCACGGCATATATGATAAAGTTTTGTTTACAATACTGCATCAGGGAGTTGAGCCATATAATAAATTACTCATTATATACAGGTAATGTACCTATTTCATGGAAAAAGGCCAAAGTTATACCACTAGTAAAAAAGGAAAATTCTCTAGAACTTAAAGATCTGCGACCTATCAGTATCCTACCACTGGCATCAAAAGTATTAGAAAAAATTGTACATGACAATCTTACAGAACATCTAGAAAATCACAGCTTACCACTCAACACACAATAAGGTTTTCGCAAGCACTATAGTACATCAACATTGCTAAAGGTCAACGATGATATAGTTACAGCCACTGAGAACAACATGCTCACAGTGCTTGTACTCCTAGATATGTCTAAAGCTTTTGACAGCGTAAACCATGATTTGCTATTGTCTAAACTGTATCACTATGGAATCAGAGGTAGAATGTGGGAATGGTTTCGTAACTATCTACTAGAGCGAACACAACTTGTCGAAATATACAGTGAATATAATTGGGAAATCTCAGAAGAACTTACTGTAAAATCTGGCGTCCCACAAGGTTCTATCCTCGGACATTGACTGTTCAATATATTCCTAATAGATATTCAACAAATTGTCAACCACAGTAAGTTGCATTACTATGCTGATGATATACAGGTCATGATAAGATTTTCTGTTGACAAGTATAATACAGCATTTCAGAGACTTAACGAGGACTTGGACTGCAATGGACACAGGACAATGGCCTACAATTAAACATAGAAAAAACTGATGCAATCATTTTTGGAACCAATAAAAATAAAAATCTAATGCTAAACAGGGTCCCCACTTTGAAATTGAATAACAATATTATAAACTTTAGTGAACAAGTAAAAAAATCTCGACTTGATAATGGATGAACGCTTAAACTTCAATCACCATGTATCAAACTTGTGTCGGTCAGCCTATGCTAGTTTGAAAAGTGTATATCCTTTAAAAAACTACCTCTCCGAAGATGCAAAAATTATTGTGACACAGTATATGGTCCCTGTCTCACTGTTGCAAATTCCCATAGGTTACAAAAAGTTCAAAACTCTTGCATTAGGTTTTCCAAATCTATTCCTTACCGTGAACACATAAGTCCATATATCCGCCAACTAAAATTGCTTAATATGTGACAAAGGCGATGGATACATTTGTGTTGTCTGGTGCACAATGTGATTGTTAGTAAAAAGCCTGGATATCTACATGAAAAACTTGAAACACGTGGAAATGCACACACTGTGGAAACCAGAAATCATGATGTTATTCTGACTGTACCCATACATCATACACAACAGTATAAAAAATCATTTTCATACCAGGCAAAGAGAATGTACAACCAGCTTCCAGCTTATTTAAAAAGACTCAGTCCAGCTAGTTTTAAGGAAAGACTAATACAGCTAGTAAGATCAGAACAATTTATTATTGACCATGAATATATGTAATGAACCTTTGCAGTTAGTGTATTTTAAGCAATTTGTTTATTAATTACTTTTATATTATTCGTAGAATATTGCATTATGCATAACCGTTTTAAGTATATATGTATTGTCTTTTTATATATATATTTTAACCGTATAACATAAATAAGCAGATCAAAGAGGCCTGGTTTAAAACCAACTTTAGTTGTCACCTGGTGTCATTTTGCATACTACCCATTTGCAAAAACTGATTTATTATTATTATTATTAACATAACACAATGCATTAGGAAAATTGTTCGTTATGAAATTCTCTAAAAAATGAGCACCGATAAAGGTCGCTAGGTGCAATTGTTAACTTGCAAATGGCTTCCAAAACTATCAAAACACGTTATTTTTACTACTTCTTTACTCCTTAATTAATAATTGTGCTCATGTAGAAAATTCAAAAAACTATTGAAAAATGATATCCCGTTGAAATTTTTTGAAAAATCGCAATATTGGCCGATTATATGAGGTTTTCTACGCGTGAATCTTTTTATGCGCGACATAAATAAACAGATATCTTGTTATATTCTAACTTTAGAGAATCCGCTCTTGCATATCAAACAAGTCGCTATTCTTTTAAAAATTTAAAAAAAAATTGTCCTAGCATGTTTATTCATGTCGCACATAAAAAGGTTCACATATAGAAAACCTCACAAAATCGGCCAAAATTGCGATTTTTAAAAAATTCCAACGGGATATCATTTTTTAATAGTTTTTTAAGGATTAAAAAAAACAGGTAGTTAATTACTCAAAAAGTATCAGGACAACATAGACACTGTCATCAATTTTTAGCCCTCCATGTACAGTTGTTTTCGAGTAACGAAATAGTGAAAATAACGTATTTTGAAAGCTTTGGAAGTCATTTGCAAGTTAATAATTGCATCTAGCGATATCTACAGGTGCTCATTTTTTAGAGAATTTCATAACGAACAAATTTCCTAATGCATATATTATATTAAAAGTTAGCAGGAACAGAGATATTCAAAGAAATATGGTAAAAGGGTTTATTTTACTCACTAATTTGTAATTATAAAATCATGTGGTTTACTAATTTGTAAGCAAACTTTTAGGGTGTTCAACTACATCCTAAAACGAAGCGATTTTAACAATAATCTCGCCTATGGGCAAAAAATCCAATCAAAATCCCTTGCCATCTGTCCTATAAGTTATTAAAATAAAATTTATATATCTTTCTCGTAAAATTTAATAGATCAAGGATCTTGATAAAAATATTTAAATTAAATACAGTTGGCTATTAATTTGCACTTGTTTGTTATAAAGTCTATATTGTAGTGATGTCAATATATTACCTACCCGGTACTAAATACCCGTTACTGGACGAAGTACCTATTACCGGGTAGTTAGTATAAAAAGTACCCGTTACTTCGGTATTATCTTAGTATGAGTATGAGTAATGAACTAATAATGAATGAGAAACTATAGGAACAATGGTATAGGTAAATCCCAATCGGTATTGGTATTAGTACGAATGTGCGCGTGCGGGTATCCGAGAACTTTAAATATTGTATGTAATGCTGGCGGCCGACTACCGACTACCTACTCGATTAGCGCAAATATTTCCAAGTTACTGACGGTATTGACTGAATAACGTACCTAATCTAATAGTTTCTTTCTTAGCTTTTAGGTGATAACAAAATATAAAATGACTTCGTTATAATAAAATGAACATAAGCATCAAAAATAAAATGGACATGAATTTATTTATAGTTCTAATAAGTAAAAATAAATAAACAAATGTTAAAGAATCGGCAGCACTCGAACAATGCCAGGCACCATTAGATATGTTTATGGAAAAGGCACGTTCGATGATGTCAACGGAGCCGAGGGGATTTGACGGAGGGAATGAGGACACTTGGTTCCAAACTATCAATAGATACGCATGTATTAATATTTTCTATTCAAATTGTATTATTCTTCACTTCGCGGAATATATTGTTATTTTTCTAAGTACTAGTTTTATTACAATTTCTAACATCAGAAGTCGGGATTCGCTCACGTGTCCGTGTAGTACAGTACAGTGTAGTGCAACCAGTTATTTTAGGAACAAGTACATCCAGTAACAATTGGACAGTACGGGATACTGTGGTATAATATGGTATTTATGGTATCCTTTGGTGTGGTACTGGTACACTGTGATATGGTACAGAAGGCAAGAAGATCCTATCAAGGTCGTCGGTCGGTAAATGATGAGTCCGCTTATCAAATCAGTCACCTGTACCAGGTATTTTTAGATTGTATAGATTTTTAGCAAAGTACGGGAACACCAATTCTCATAATTCTCAATCTGAGCTAAATTTATTTGCAAGCAGACATTGAATCCAAATTTGACGATTTTAAAAATTAACATGAACACGTAGTTAAAAAGTACATTTGCGTAGGTCAGCAATTGTGTGAAATATCAAGGTTTACCTACACGCAGGTATTTTTATTTGGGATGAATTGAAAGTTATGTGATAGAAAGATTTAATCATGGTCATGACCTTGTTGTTGCAATGTAAACTAAGATTTTCCAAAGCTCTCTAAGAATATGTTTTAGAAATCTATTCTTTGTTATAAGTTGTTATATTAAAATACAACAGTCGTTGGAAGTAATGTTGTTTAGGTTATGGATCGGTGATGGGCGCCATTGAAATGTAAACATGGGCTGTTGCTGATTCATTGAAAAGATCTACGTAGTACGTGGTATTGGCTTGTCAACTAGACAACTTCCAAACACAAATATTGTACCTACATATTATCAATATAGTTTATTGCTTTAAATTCAGTTTTTGTTGATCATTTTCGAATTGTTTCGCCCTGACCTGGTACCTTAATTCATAGAATGCATTGTCCTCTAATAAAGTTTAATTGTGGGAGGAATTGATAACCCACACATTCAATTCTTTGTTGAGACTGCAGATATTAGGAATCCGGCACTTTAAGCAAAGCATTTTAAAATATGTAAGTTGTTTCAAAATAGGAATGCCTAATCAAAGTAACTATTCAAACAAATCGAGTAGTCAGCTACAATGGAGAGACCCTAAATGTTATTACTGTAAAAGTAAAGGTCATAATTAAACAGAGAAATTGTCCAGAGAATATCAATAAACAAATCGTTTTATCTGCAGCCGGTGTACATTACATTAGTATAATAAATATTATAAAATATGGGAACCAAAAGTTTTATTAAGATATGCCTATTTGTTGTTAAGCATTTGGCATTATTTTTAATGATGTATATGTTTACCAAATATTTTTACCCGATGGATTATAAATTGCATTAACTTGTCACTATAAATTTCATTTTTATTTTCATTAATATAACAGGGGTCAGGAAAAGGCCGAATTTCAGCAGCACTGTGTTACTGCAAGCAGTGCAGTGACTTTGATAGTCTAGTTGCTGTTACTGAGTGTGCACGTTCGTGGAGACTAGAAGTTTAAGACGTTAAATTAATTAAGAAAATGAGTGCTTACTGATAAAGTCTTGAACCGGCAAAGCTTTCGATTTACAGTTTGTAATATTCCAAACAATTCATTAAATTTCAAAACAGTCCAGGGACCCAGGACGAGTTAGTGTGTAATGCGTACGTGCCCGCATTATTGTTGTTGGAGTTGAAGGGAAGATTTGTTTATATGTTCTTGACCATCTTGCTATTGCTGTAAATATACTTACCGAGCAAAATTTTACAGAATGGATAATGATAAATAAGAGTGTTAGATCAGGTCTATAAAAATTATTAAATTAAATTTCTCTTAAGTGCCCAGTTGTTTGAACTTGACCCAATAATAATAATAATAATAATAATAATAAATGACTTTATTAAATAAAGAGAGTTGTACATAGGCGAACTTCAGGTGACATACCATCTGCTCTTCCACTTAACCGTGACATATCTAATTCAATATTAAATGTTTTTATTCTAAGGTTGCAATTTGTCTGAAATTGGCAGTTTCTGAGAAAAACGCAAATATGTGTGTATCTTTGACAAGAATTTATTTGTTATATTTTTAAATTTAATAATTCAAAAAGTAATGAAATTAACTATACTATTATCCAATAGTCGGTACCAAAATCAAAATTTTCTGCACTTGCATGATGGCAGGATAATTCGCAGTTTTGAAAACATGATCTGCTAGCTAGAAAATATTGATTCGCTGATATGAGATGATTTTTACCAAAATATATAAAGAAAAGCCTGGTTATTTAAATCTAATTTTTAAATTTTCAAAGCAATTCCATTAGCAAACATATATAAATAAACTCAAATAATTTATATTTCTAATACATTCACAAAATTATTAGCAGTCTACCTGGTCAAAAGATAAAAACGAAATACGTTTCAGATATGCCTATGATTAAAAATATTTGGTGTTCCCCGTCGAATCATTTCAGATCGACAACAAAGCTTATTCGCCCTTTCGGTTTCAAAATTTTGTTAAAAAAATAGATGCCTTGGTCTCGTTTATCCAGTAAGGTGAGGAAAATGGTCTGGTCTGTCCAGCTGGATACCTTGATCTGGTTTGTCGAGTAAGGTAGGCACCTTGGTCTGGTTAAGTCTTGCGAGGTGGTAATGTGTGAACCTTGGTCTGATTAAGTTCTGCAAGGTGTGAGACCATGTTTGTCCTGATCAGGCAAATACAGTGTCTGTAGTTTTAAGGGGGCTCGACGACCTGATCAGTCGGAGTCCGCGGACCTGAACGTGAGTCGGTTGTCTTGTGGATCTGTATCTCCACATGGGCCGTGTTAGGTACCATAATTAAGTTAGTGTTAAGTAGTTAGGTAGCCATTGATTCAAGTGGAATCATGCATGAGGACTTCCACATGAATGAAAATAATCACAAGACAATAATTACGAGTAACTAAATATTTTTGTGATCTCTTTTGTAGAAAAGTACAACCATCTTGTTCCAATCGTCATACCCACGCGAGGACGCTGGTCGTCAGGAAAGGCCGTGTTAAAGAGTCGGCAGCACTCGAACAATGCCAGGCACCATTAGATATGTTTATGGAAAAGGCACGTTCGATGATGTCAACGGAGCCGAGGGGATTTGACGGAGGGAATGAGGACACTTGGTTCCAAACTATCAATAGATACGCATGTATTAATATTTTCTATTCAAATTGTATTATTCTTCACTTCGCGGAATATATTGTTATTTTTCTAAGTACTAGTTTTATTACAATTTCTAACACAAAAGGTACTAACAGAAATTAATAAACAGAATTAAAATAACATTCCGAAACAAAATTAAAAAAAGAAGACACAGGAACAAATATTCGTCGGGGAAAGATATGAAATATTTGGAAGTTCCACAGAAAGTCGCTCTTTGTTAAGGTCGATTTTCGTGTAACACCATTGAATCTGTTATGTGGAGCAAGCGATCTCTGCCTTATTATTGGTAATAATGAGCGCCATCGGTCCTACAAACGCATACCCTAGGGCGGTGGCATCAGTATGGCACGATATAAATATACCAGTATTACCAGTACCGGTACCGGGTACAAAGTAACGGGTACTCGTTGGAAAAGTACCGGGTATCATAAATACTCAAATGTACCTGTATTTGACATCACTACTATATTGTTAATATGAAACAACTTTTAAAAATTACAGGACTATCTCTTTATTAGGATATAAGAAATGAGTTCAGATTAGTTAAGATTAACACAAGTGCAATTTTTATCATTTGGTTGCAGTGACTCACCATTAACAATGGTTCCCAGAATTAAACAAAGAACTGCATAATAAGCAATCATTTGTTATCACATCAGCAACTGAAAAATGATATATTGACATTTTCACATTAACCACATAAAAAACAACAATATTATCATGCCACATAATTAATGTGTAGCTGCATTAAGCATTTATTCGATATAGGTTTTTCTATATCCTATAGTCCATGGATAAAAATAATGTTGCATCCTTGGAGGTCACGGGCCTGGCATCAAAGAGATTGCGGACCTCTCACTATAAATAGTTTGTTTGGGTTATGATTGTTAAACTAGGGTACCCTTTATATCATTTACATGCTGATTCTAACAGTAGTAACTTTAGTGGAAAATGGAAGGACAGAGTTTTGCTATTCAGATTATTGTCACCTGTACCACTGTAATTGCTTCATTTTTATATAAATATTCATCTAGTTTTAATGTTTGTTTTTCTCAAGGGTAGTTTTAGCCCTATTTCAATAATCCAAAACTATAAAACAATGCTGCCACCACTGTATCAATTAAAAAAATATCTTCTAGATTTTTACGTACTTATACAGCATGGCTCTGTCCTGCATCATCTAAATATACTGAATGTCTTATTAAAAATACCAAAAATTATTAAAATGGGGGGTGGTAGAGGGCACAAAGGAGTATAGTTTAAAAACATTATATACAGGGGAGTTTAAAAGTTATTTATTTTTTGTTTGCATATAATTGTGTTGAAACATATTCTTTATAGGATTTAGCAAACAGCGAAAAAAGTAATCTATGAGATATAAAAAGAAAAAGTATCTATAAAAATATTAATTTTCAATATTTGTATTATATATATGTATATTATATTGTACCAAGTTAGGTTGGCAACACTGGTAACACAGACTTGTCAATAAACGTTTCGTAATGTACGCTCTCTTTAATTATCTAAATAATTAATAATCATCATAAACAAGACATGGTGTCAGGTGTAAAGTACACTGTAAAGGAGTATAAAGAAGAGGTACGTTATTAAAATCTAATAATAATAAAGACATAAGAAGTTGGAAACAAAATAATAAAAAAGCGAGGTTAGATAAGGAATCAGCCAGAAAAAGTTGTAAAAATGAGTCAATCATTCAAACCGCCAAGCAGTCTAATATTTAATCAACAATTAAGTAAAAATTATGAAAAGTTTAAGCAGGCTTTTAATATATATCTAAATGCATCTGGGCTGCAAGATAAAGAAGACAAAAGGAAAGTCGCCATTTTCCTAAATGTGGCAGGAGAAGAGGCCATTGATATTTTTAACACTTTCAAGCTATCTGAACAAGATAGAAATAACTATAATAAAGTAGTGGAAGCATTTGATAGTTACTGTAAACCGAGGGACAATGAAACTTACAACAGATTCAAATTCTTTTCGAGAAATAAGAGAACCGATGAAGACTTCGATACGTTTGTGAAAGACCTCTAGATACTATCCAAACCATGCAATTTCGGTGACCAGGAGGAATCCCTAATAAGAGACAGGATAATAATAGGAATCAATGACACAGAGATGCAGGAAAAATTACTGGGAATAGCAAATTTAACATTGGAAGTTACGGAGAGCCAGTGTAGAGCATCGGAAGCGAGTAAACTACAGGTGAGAGGCTTGCAAGGCGAACAGGAAGTAAACATGATAAAGAAACATATGAACAAAAGACAGGACAACCTAGGTAATGAATATGATTGTTTGAAGTGTGGTCGAAAGCATAGAAAAGGTGCATGTTTCGCATATGGAAAGAAGTGTAAAATTTGTGATAAATTCAATCACTTTGCTGTAGGGTGCAAATTGAATAAAAATAAAGGACAGGGTAAGGCACTGAATAATAATAATAACAATAGAGACGATAATCAGCAGTTTGTAAAAAATAGAAACAAGGTTGTAAATAATATAGAGGCAGATGACAGCGATTCATTTACTATTGATACGATTGTATTAGATAATATTTCTAGTAATAACAATAATAAGTTAGTGTGGAAGCAGGAAGTAGAAATCAATAATGTAAAAATAATGTTTAAGTTAGATACAGGTGCTGAATGCAATGTATTACCGTGGCATTGGATTAAAAGACTAAATTTAGAAAGTAAAGTAGTTGAAACAAATTTGTCAATAGTAGCTTATGGTGATTATAAAATTAAGACAAAAGGTTTTGTCATCACAAAATGCTTAGTTAATGGAAAAAAATATAAAATAAAATTCTTAGTTATAGATGTTAAAAATATGCCCGTGTTGGGATTAAAAGCTTGTCTTGCTTTAGATCTGATCAAACGCATTGAGTCCATTGGTAATGATAATGAAACACTTAAAAATAATAATATTCAAAAAACTCAGTTTATCGATAAAAATAAAGATTTATTTTCAGGCATTGGAAATGTCCCGTTTGAATATGAAATCAAATTAAAAAAGAATTATGAACCATTTTCGAGTAATTGTAGACGAGTCCCTGACTCACTTAAAGGTAAACTTAAAGAAACCTTAAACGAATTGGTTAATAAGAACATAATAGAAAAAGTTGAGGGTCCCTCTGAGTGGGTAAATAACATAGTAATTGTTGAAAAAGCTAATGGAAAGTTAAGAGTGTGTCTAGATCCGATTCATTTAAACAAAAATATCTGTTTCGAACAGTATCCCATTCCAACGAGTGAGGAATTGGCATTAAAATTAAAAAATAAGAATGTTTTTAGTGTATTTGACATGAAAGATGGGTTTTATCAAATAAAGCTGTCTAAAACGAGCTCAGATCTTTGCACATTTGTAACACCATTTGGTAATTATAAGTTTTTGAGACTACCGGTTGGTTTAGCAGTAAGTCCAGAGGTTTTCCAGAGAATGAATGAAAAAATATTTGGCGATTTAAACATTGGAATTTATTTTGATGATTTTATAATAGCAGGTGAAAATGAAGCCGAACATGACATGTTAATGCATAAATTCTTAAACAGGGCTAGGCAAAACAATATTAAATTTAAAGCCAGACAAGAATTTGAAAAAAACGAAAATGTTGTAATTAGAGACAGACAAAAGAAACAGTGGATTCCGGGTACAGTTGTAAGGAAATGTGAGGAACCAAGATCTTATATTGTGAAAGATCAATTGGGAACTGAATTAAGACGAAACTCAAGTTTTCTGAAATCATCTTTGAATCCGATGTCACCAAAAGGTAAATTTATAAATGAATATGAGAATTCTGGATCTCAACAGAGAACCGAAGATATTGGAAAAAATAATTCAGACAATGTGTCTGAAACTGTTTATAACAAAAACAATATTATTTCAGATTCAGGAAATAGAGTAACTAGAAGCGGGAGACAAATAAATTTGCCTTCTCGATATAATGACTATGAATTATTATAACTTGTATAAGAAGTAGCACGATGTTAGAATAAGAGTAACTATGTAGTTGAAATAGCTTAGTGTAGTTTGTAGATTGTAAAAGGGGAAGATGTAACATATGTTGGTAGCCTAACAGGGTCCTTCTGTCATACCAAGTTAGGTTGGCAACACTGGTAACACAGACTTGTCAATAAACGTTTCGTAATGTACGCTCTCTTTAATTATCTAAATAATTAATAATCATCATAAACAAGACAATATCCGCCTTTTTATCAGCTTCACCTGTATCTATTAACGTAACGGAATCTTTCAATGTAATTTTCACCCACTTCTAATTGTTGCATCATCATGAAACTTGGCAATTGTGTGTAGCTCCGATGACAATACAATATAGTATACTCAATATTATAATATGTTCAAAATGACCCGACATTTTCTTTACAACCCCCTTGATATGGGTATCAAAGGAAAGGGCTTGACAAGCTGAAAACAAATGTCATCAAAACTTAAAAATTCAAAATGGCGGCGTCACCATAGCAGATAGGTTTTATCAATTATCGTGGGATTCGACTGAAAATCGGTATCTGTGGGTTATCGAGGTTGCAGATTAGAATTATCTGGTCCAAATTTAACAATTCAAAATGGTGGCGTCAAAATGGCGGATCAAGCACCAAAAAATCCCGTCTTCTAGGTACTATTACATTTAAGTTCGTTTTAAGACTAAAAAATAAATAACAGTTTAAAAAACTAAAACAACACACTTTAATAGCAAACCGAACTAAAAAGCTATTTGTAAAAGTAAAGTTAATATAATAATATATAATATAATAATAATATATACAGTAATAACGCACCCCACGGCGCATGCGTAGACGGTATATAATTTTAGGCGGGGCACTATGATCAAAAAGTAACATTTAGGATATCAAAAATATATTTTTGATCCAGGCTCAATGTCTCTGAAATTGTTTTGATAATCTTCAGAGGTAACTGTCATATGGGACTTTTATAATTATCACGCCTTCCGCTCATCGCTTAGTCGTAAACAATTTCAAAAACTATAAGGAACTCAGACGCGCTCGTGTGTCAACGTGAATTACTCTTATTTCCATTATTGCGAAGAGTGCTTGTGTCAGCTGTCCCAAGTGTGTATATATGTGATTTTCAAAATGGTGCACATTCTCCAAGGTATGTACTATAATACTATACACATTCAAGTTACACTAATTTGTGATTTAATATTATTAGTATTTTTTAACTTTTTTAATGACTAGAAAAGGAAATAAAGTGCAAAGTTTATTGGATGAGTACTTTTTTGGCACACTTTAGCACACATTTATTTTGACATAGTAGTGTTTGGCAGTTCTTATGCTTTCGATAAATACTAATTCAATCTTCCACAACACCCCACAACTTTTAAATATTTTGTATGTTCTAGGTCGGCGTGTAAGCTTCTCGCGACTCGGATTATTCGAACTTTTAAGAACGAAAATTCCATTCCGTCCTATGGAGGTAGGATCCAAGAACTTCCTGTTTGATCATGTCATTGACACCAGCGGGAATGAGAACGTGACTACCCAAGATGAGAAGAAAATCCAGAAGACTATCCACACTTTCTGTATGGCCTTGTGGAGGAAATGGAATGCCATCTGATGAGGAAATAGAATCTGATTAACTGCACAATGTGCCATATAATAATAAAAATTTACACTGTAAAAATATTGTGAATATGATATATAGTAAAAAATAACATGTACTTAACATTAAGAACAGCTAAAGAAAATGTGTCTTATATATAAGTTTTGAGTTGTATTTCCTCTCTCGATTAAAGCGGTTTTAAAACATATTTTTTATTTATATATACTAATTTCCAATAATGAAAAACAAACGCAAAGAAGCCACGCTACTAAGAACTAGTGTTTGAAATCCTCTTAGTGTTTAGAATGTATTCGTTATTTTGGTGTCTTCGCATATATAATCTTGGTATTTTCGTAAAGTTTCAGAATTTTTTGATATGTATTTCACCCCCCCCCCCCCTTTTAAAAGCACCCCTTAGTGTCTAGAATATTCTCATTATTTTTGGTGTCCTCACAGATATAATTTTGGCATGTTCGCAAAGTTTTAGAATTTTTCGAAGAAATGTGTTTTTCGTCCACCCTCTAAAAACCACCTATTAATATTTAGAATTTTTTAATTATTTTTGGTGTCTTCATAGATATAATTTTGGTATGTTCGAAAAGTTTCAGAATTTTTCGATAAAATATTTTTTTCACCCCCCTCTAAAAACCACCCCTTAGTGCTTCGAATTTTTTCATTATTTTTTTCGTTGTCTAACAAATATTTACGGTAGATCTGTTGATTTATAGATTTTTGTCCACCTAAATCTTGAATCCGGATCACCGTGCGGGGGTTACATAGCAGATATACCATCCTTCAGAGGGGATGCAAAGCAGTCGGTCCCTTGTCTATTAAATGTTAGGCAAGTAAAAAATCCCTACTCTTCGACAGAGAAGAGGTTTGGCAAAATTTCCAGGTTGGGGGTAGCTCGTCTCCTGGCATCGGTGATTGGCCTTAGTAGCGGAAATAAGTGGTTAAAAAAAAAAAAGCACCCCACGCTTTTTTTACAATGAAATACATTTGTTTGTTAATCACTTTATTCTTATTTTAAACTTATTAAAAATCTTTTAATTGTATTGAGTGAGTGGACTTTCTATCGCTGTTAACACGTTGAGTCCCGGATGCCATCTAAGCAATGCCTCGCTACCACACACTTCAGGTACCGCGAGGTATCAACGTAATGCCGCACAGCTTAGATGTTGTTGGGACCGTGTGAGATTAACGTGATGCCTCTTAGCAATGAAATCTAAATGGGAATAGAAAGAGTGCGGTCCGACAAGAACACTGCTAGTTGCGGGTTAGTTATAACTACATTTATATGGAATATTTTACATTGTAAATTTGTGAAACTTAAAAATATGACACAACTGTAAAAAAAAATGATTATATTTCTCAAACAATAGACAGTTTTCATACATTTCAGTTTATAGGGGTAGCCTTATATTGTTCAAAAAAACAATAAGATATGCAATAATTATGTTTACAAATATTACACTGGTATTTGGATCTAGACGACTTGTTTTGAACTTCTTTTTAACCATACTCTTCCTTCATTTTCGCGTAACACACCACACACCTATTTTTCTTTGTTTCTGTCAAAATATGAGGTTCGGGATCATGATTATCGAGTTGCAACAGGAATAGACCATTTTAACCAAGACCAGATTGTTATGAGGTGATACATTGATACCACACTGTCAACAAGAAATAATTTCCTCTTTCAGTCCACGAGGCATCAACGTGATGCCTCATTTTTTTTCTCAAAAATAGCAAAAAAGAAAGATTTTTTTCGAAATTTAAAAACATAGAAATAAGGACCGTTACAAATATTAACATTTAATAAGAAAATCAAAATCAGGTCTGAACGAACCAAAAATATTTTTATACAGAGGGGCTCAACGTGTTAAACAAAATCTTAATAATTAAAAATAAATTTTTACTCTTTAGTTCGGTTTGCTATTAAAGCGTGTTTTTTTAGTTTTTTTAAACTATTATTTATTAGATGTTTGTAAAATAGTCGAGTTTTCACGAATACATGTTAATTTTTATAAGGTACCAAATACTTCAGCTTTCTTAAATATTTTTTTCAGGTATTCTTAATTTGCACTTTGTCGATACAGTACAAACAGAAATGCCAAAGTATTAGTATAAAAAATATGTAGGACAATTTATGTGTTAAAATACACTGGTTCCAAATGACTTCTATCTTGGCAAAATTTTCAGAAAAATTACTTTATATCTTTAGGAGATTCAAATAGTTATAAAAACTTCTCTACTACATACTTATTCCAATGGTATACTACGTTATGACAGAATTACATTTTAATTAAACTAAAACAGAAACATATTTATTTGTAGACCTTACGTTTCGAATAACCAAATAAAATTAAACAAAATCATAATCAGCCGTAAATCGGCGATTGTATTTACTAGTATTCACGACAATAGATCCATGGGGGTCTCGGTGGTCAAGGTCAATCAGCCAGCTCCTCCTTCCTAATCTAAACTACTAGTATTTAAATACAATTTTCTGTGTATATACACCTATCTGTAAGATTGTATATTTTTAACAATTATCTTTTGTTGTATTTATTATAATGCTTGATGTGTCTAAGCACCACAGTGCATTTTATAATCAATAGAACCTATCTATCTATTTCTATCTTCTCCTATCACTTTCCTTGTCTACCATGCTCCAAGACAAAGGATGGATCATGTCTCTAGCTTACACAAATGAATCAGAGGTAACAGGCTTGTTCCATGATATTATTTTTATATGGGTTTTATATTTTTATATAGAATAGAAGAATAGAAATATATTTAGTACCAGAGACAATTTACATTATACAGGGTGTAATTAGTTTCATGTCATTAAAAAAAAACTGGTGGTAGGGAACGACAAGACAAACAAAAAAACCTTATATAACATGGGGTCTAAAGCTCATAGTTTTGGAGAAAAAAAATAAACAAAAATTTCGCAAATTTTCAATAAAAATTTTTGAGAACTGCTGGAATATTGAGGTAGGTTTAGATCTAGATCTGATTTTAATAAAACTATACTCTAACTCTCCCTTGTGCAATATTTTAGTTACTGTCGATGTTTCGTTATGAACACACGTCCAACCCGTTCGTTGTTTTTGTTATTTTTGAATTTCGCGTCATTGTGTATTTATAGTTAAGATTTATTTTATTGACTTACCGTTCAAGTTGTCAAATTCTTGATTACGTACAGACACAACTTACTTGTTCGTTCTTTTTGTATTCCTTTTTGGCTTTTGTACCAAGTTTTTATTTTATTTTTCTTTATTGACAACTAGGGTTTCTGATATCCCGACTTTTTTTCATTCCCGGGAATCGGGAAATAAAGTTTGTCGTTCCCGGGAATCCCGGGAAATACTAAATTTTTCATATATTTCTTGAAAAACACAAATTTTTTGTTTCAAAATGTCACATCATCCAAATATTCATTTTACTTCCCTCGCATACCGAAGGGAAGTATTGCATTCGAGAAAAAATCACCCTCCGAGATTTTTTAGGATTATGAGGTTCAGAACACGTAGATTACGAAAATATAGGTTTTTCAATTTCGTCAGTCTGTCTGTCTGTCTGTCTGTTGGTGCATTAACTAAAAAAAACTACTTGACGGAGAGCAGTCAAATTTGGTACGTAGTTGACGCTACTGTCAGTGAAGAAATGGTTAAACTTTCACTGGAAACTATACAGGTTGGACCGTCCCAAGGGAAAAAAAAAATGAAAAAAATTTTTTTTGCTCAAATTTAAAATTTCCACGTTTCATGACACGCTAAACTTATTTCTGAAAAAAAAAATTTGAAAATTTTTTTCACCAACATTTTTGAAAAATTTTTTACCATTAAAATAGATGAAAAAATGTTGTGTCTTTGTTTAAATTTAAACCTACAAAAAAAAATTGGAATTTTTTTTTATCATTTTTGAAAAATATTTTACCACTAAAATAGATGGATTTTTTTTTCTTTTTTCAAATCAATTTTTTTTATTCTTCATAGCGTTCTAAATCTATTTTTAAAAATATTAGAAAATTATTTTACCATTTTAAAAAAAATTTGAACACTAAAATAGATGGAAATTTATTTTCTTTGTTCAGATTTAAAATTTCCACGTTTCCATGGCATTCTAAAACAACATATTCAAAGAAATTTAAAAATGTTTTTGAAAAATTTAAAAAAATGTTTTTAAACATTTTTAATCCATTTCATTACTATAGAATAGACGAAACATTTTATTTGCTCAAATTTAAAATTTCCACGTTTCATGGCATTCCAAACCTATTTCGGAAACAAAATTTGCAACATTTTTTTTACCATTTTGGAAAAAAATTTAACACTAGAATCGATGGAAAAATTTTTTTTTGCTCAAATTTAAAAGTTTCACGTTTCATGACATTTCAGAAAAAAAATGTTGAAAATTTTTTCACCAACATTTTTGAAAATTTTTTTACCACTAAAATAGATGGAATTTTTTTTTTATTTGCTCAAATTTGAAAATGTCTACGTTTCATGACATTCTAAACCTATTTCAGAAGAAATACATATTGAAAATTTTTTAACCAACATTTTTGAAAAATTTAAAAAAAATTAAAATGTTTTTAACCACCACTATATTTCCACTCCATTACGTAAATGTGAGATTGAAAATGTGACAGATGGCAATAGTATCTGGCATAAGCACCTATTATACTTTTATTGAAAATTGTACAGGGTGGTCATCTAAAGAAATAATACATTCGTGTTGGACATTTGTAAAGGTATTTGCGCAAGCCTTCCATATTTGGCACTTGTTATTTAGTATTGAACTTTTGCTGTTGGATGAGCACTCTGTATATTTTTTGGCCAAAAGTTATCAGGTTTTCTTTGTAATAATAGCAATAACTATATTCCGATTATTATTCCCTATGTCATTTCATAATTAATAATTTTTTAGAGTGACCGTCATTCACAAATAATGAGGGAAGTTCTGTGTAAATACCTTTAACGATTTTTCTAAATGTTTTTTTTCTTTTATTTCTTTGGTCAAAAAATGAATCCGTCAGTTTTGTTTGGTTTTATTTATAATTAAAAAGACACAACAACACTACCTACAGGAAATAATACAATAACCAAATAAAACATAAATGCCGTCCGACGCGCATGCACTCTAAAATTTCGGAGCAGCAAATTTAATATTTTTAAAACTTATTTTTATTTCCACGGGTCCGGGAAATCCCGACTGTTATTTCCCGGGAACGGGAATGATAAAAAGTGACATAATTCCCGGGAAATCCCGTCCCGGGATTCCCGGGACAGAAACACTATTGACAACGTTAGTTGATAGTTTAGTGTTTAGTGTTGAACGAAGTGCGTATGTACTCAATTCGACGTACCGGACTGTGTATTGATACAGATGCAGAGATTTTGAATCATTTAGGTAGGTAGCAAGCTTTTAACCCAGGACACTTATTTATGTTACAAATGTTAATAAACCACATTTAAATTTTCTAAATTATAAACAATCCAATATTTTGTTCCAAATTAAAAAACACACATGTAAAGAAATGCTCTGTTTAAACCTCTATGGCCATTATTTGCTTGCAATTGTGCAAGAAGAGAGAACGAATTATTTACCTCTTTATACTTGCCTCAGTTCAGTTGAGGCGATACATCAAAGGTCGATGATCCTTTGACACCGCGTGTTCCGGCCAGCAATTTTTTATGACAATTTAAAAGTTGTATAATTGGGAAGTACAAGTTCATCGACCAAGAAAAGCAATGGTTCTCAATAGTTGTCTACTATAATATTAAATATGTTAACCTAGATCAGTGTTTTTCAAAGTGCCCCTAGAGGAAAAAGTGATAAAGGTTTTTTGTTTGTCTAGTCGGTCCCCATTACCAGTTTTTTTTAATGACATGAAACTGATTACACCCTGTATAGTACACGTCACACTTTTACACATAGTATACAGTATACAGTACTCGACATTCTTATTATGCACTTAAAATTTCATATTATTAACTTTTTCCATTCTCGAGATATAAGGGGTTGAAATTACTAATAGTTGCAAAAACAGTGCACCTGTTTGTGACGTCACTATACGCAACTTTGAATTTGGAGATCTATCGCGACCACTAACAGCTGTTCAGTAGTAAGTAAATACGCTGAGTTGCAATACAATTTTATATTACTGTTGCTCTGCAAAAATTATATTTTGTTTTGTTAAAGTTTCCAGATTATTTAGTGTTCGCAACTAAGTCGTCATATAAATAAGTGCTAAGAATGTTCTTACAGCTAAATCATAAAACATTTTGTAGAAGTTGTTTTTTGCTGTTTTATAAACGTCTATACAGCAATTATTATGGGATGTTTTAGCTCACGAAGCAAAATTGATTTATAGTAATGACCTCCGGCACTTTTTGGTCAGTTTGCAAACATCTATAAAACTATTATTTAAAAGTTTAGCTAAGCATTAATAAAACAATTTTATTAGCATTCTTCTCAACATAATAATATTGCTTTGAGCACATTGTATTTGGCCATAACTGCAATTGTTACATACATCAAGCACACATTGCTCTCATAAAAGACGTATAAAATTGTTAAATAGCTAAACATTGTTTTTAAAAACTATAATATGTTCTGTATCATTTTTATGAAAGTACAGAGGAAAATATTATTTAATTACTACCTGTATTTTATTTATTTCCTACTGACCGTTGTCTTTTGACGGAAATTCCTCATAGTTGATTAAAAGGCAAGATTGGGCAAAATCATTCGGAACAAAATATTAATGGCAAAGCCTATGCTTTTTGCAATAGGCCCCTGTCCAATTACAAAAAAATTGATATATAACAATTTTTCGGAAAATATATTTGTTCTATAAGTATTTTTATAGTTATAAATATGATCTATAAGATGTATGTTATTTATGTTTGAACTATTTGTATAGCGGCCATTTTGGACTTTAAAATAAAAATAATTAAAAAAATAAAAATTATTATTATATACTTCTTTTTACTTCTCAATGACCTGTTTTATACATATTATTATGTTAATGTAATATGTCTAATGAAACTGAATAAAACTTACTTACTTACTATATCCATTTTAGGAACAATCTATTATTGTGAAATATGTTATCTGCGATGCCACAAAAAGATCGAATAAAGAATTTTTATTTTCACTTTATATTTTTAATTTTGATAAATATTCATTATTTTTAGAGTGCTCAAAAATTTCATTGTATATATAGCACACATTTCGTAGAAAAATTTCATTCCCAGCCCAAAATCGCTTTGCTGTTTATCTCATGCTCATTTATCTCATTACACTCACTAAACATGTTAGTTACGCCGCCATGTCACGTAGAATCTATAAACCAGTTCCAGGTCTCTATGGAAAGAACCAGATTGGTCCTTTCTCCTGATACCAAATTATACAGATAAATTCGGCTCTGCAAGAGCAAGAAAATAATGCTTTCTTTTGAAATATTAAAACGCAACCTAAAAAATTCCAAAACATCGAATCTTTAAATGGTCATATATACATTAATACTTGTAGTGGAGGATAAATTTTGGTTTCTATTTAAAAAAGAAGATCGGCATTTTATCGACAACGTAAGTGTCACAGTGGAAATCGGAATTTTGGCTAGGTCTGTGCGAAATAAAAATGGCTATTTTCTTAAAAATCGAAAATTCGGCCCGACGCGACAGCAGCAAAGGAAAATGGTCATTTTTTGACATTTGGTAACATTTCGCCAAATCATATATTTCCCTACAATCTCTCGACTGCCTGTTCCTAAATTTAAGAGGTGAGAGAGATAGCCGACTCTTTGAGTTAATTGTTCAAAAACCATCAAAAAGAACGCCTCCGAATTTATCCCAAATAATGTAGAATTAATTCCCGAATCAAATGACACCGGCCGCTTCCCGAAAAACTGCCCCCACGAAAAGCTTTTGATAAATCAGATCCGCAATTTTAGAGGGGCGCAGATCAACACGATAAGTATATAGATAATAACAACTAAACAGCATCAAATCGACTGAGATCGCTGAGTCTATGCGTATAGTGATGTAGCGCCTGGCTATGCCTCATTTTCGTGAAGTGGAGGTTTGTAATTGTTTTTAAGACACTAAACGTGCGAATAAAATTCTGATTTTTTGCACATCCATTATTTTATACTTGTACTTTCAATTTATGAATAAAAAAAATGCCGGACATGCCCATTGCACACTGACTCTTGTCATACTATTTTACAAATGTTCCAAAATTGAAAGAAAAATTTTAAGTCTTAACAAAAATTATACAGTGCTTGTAATGGCAAGCTAGACATAGGTAGTAAGAATTGCAACATCGTGTGTGCCAGTGGGCAATGAATAACTACAGCTGGGATATTTCAGTGGCTGGCGCGGCCTTGTGCCGTCACATCAGGCAAGTTTGCTCTCATTTTACACATTTCAATTTAGAATCATACTTTAACTGCGTTGAGAAAATATGGCGTTTTGTGCTAATTAGGCCTCAAAGTTAAAATGACTACGATAATCTACGGATTTTATAGGTAGAAATTATTACAGGTCCAGTTACCCTAAAATTTACGATAATTTGGTTAACTTTACCTATTGAAAGTATTATTAACTCTGATGTTATATCAAATAATATCTTGTAGGTAAATATAACCTATTTATGTTACCTTATTTTTGAATATACTACTTATTGGTAAATTCTACATATTATGTGTAAATTTTAACTCGACCAATATATTGTATTGACAAGTGAGTGAACCGAAAATGTCATAGTGGAGCTCTATGAAATTGCCTTGGTATTCGGCAGCACCCGAAAGTTCTGGAGGCTCGGCTAGCATTCGGCAACGCCCTTTTATTAAAATTCTATGACCAATTATTTCCACATCCTAAAGTGCAAATACAGTGAAAATAATTATTAGATGTGGATGGGAAATCTAGATGTGGAAGTAGGTAGTGATTTCTTCAGGCAGCGGTTTTTTTATTTTGGCTTCATTTGTATATTGGAACCACGAATTATCCAACTATACTATGTTATACTACGCTTCTTTTAATGACTGAAATAATTTTTAGATAATAACTGAACCACCTACCTCCCTAATTGTTAAAATCACCTAAATAATATGAATTTTACAAATAGGTTAGATGGGTGCTAGGTTCTGAATTACTATTTTAAAGTCAAGTTGACTTTGAGGTCAATTTGCCAAGTTACTGCTACAAAGAGGTTTAAAATTTATTTCTTCAGAGTAACTTTAAGGTCAGTTTAACGGTAATTGAGTTAATGGTTGAAATCAGGTCGATAGGCCAGGTAGAATTTATCGACCTTGTCGACCTAATATTACTTCAAAGGAGTGTAATAAAAGTAACCACATATAGGTTGCTATTTAGGTATACGTTAGGTAGGAGTTCCAACAAAATCTACCTAGTAAGATATTCAACTATTAGAAATATTTTTAGTTGCTAAAAATGTAAATACTACCTAATTATATTACCTATTTCGGCTTTGTTGGAAATTTACCCTTGAGATCATTTTTAGTAGATTTTTTTAGTAGTTTTTCACTCGCTTCTTTCATTAAATTTACTTTCAAAGAAAATTGTGTATGAGGTAGATTAATTGGTATTATTTATGTAAACTGAAATCTATATTAAGACTAATTGGTAAATTTCTATCAAAGCCTATTTTTCCAGTCAACTTTACGTCATAATTACTTTAATAAGTAAATTTGTCTTTTCCCAAGTCGAGTTGGAGCTAATTTTAACAAAAATGTTTGCTGGATACCTGCATTGAAATAAATCGACCAAATAGAATGTTTTGCCAAGATAATCTGCATTATTATATGCATTTTCTTTTGTTAAGACTACATTATCATTATTTAACCATAAGAAAAACTGTTTTGCTAATGAGATTTTGCAACAGTAAATCTTTGACTATTTGTCCCAATAGCAGCACTTACTTAACTAGGTAAAATATTTTTTTAAGTTTTCTTTTTATTAGGGATAACTAAATCATTTCTTACGGTAAATAAGTGCGTTAAGTTAAAGTTATGGTAAGTCACCTGTTAACCGTAAAGGTGGGCTTACTAATCGTAACGTTTTATTTATTTATTTTTGTACATGGCACAAGCGCAATTGAGTTTTTATCATGCACGCCATTTCATCCACGCAGTGACTTAGTAAGCAATTCGGCGTTTAATGAGACGGTATAGTGTGAAAGATTCTATGCAAAGAATTTTTGTAAAAAACTTGTTTTGTTTTATGTATTGAATATAGTAAACTGTGATTATGTCTTATTCTTACAAGTCAAAGTTCACTTTTTTTAAAAGGCACCCTGAATTGTTTATTAATCCTTTGTGTCCTTAAATGAATCATTTATTTTAAATATTACTAACAATAATTCTTTGTCTGGGTCAATATACATAGAAATGTATTAAAAAGATGTTTTAATATGAAGTGTGAAGTTGTACATGATGAATGCCACTATCTCTCTAAAAAATTAAAATAAAATATTTAGAAGTAACGCACTTGTAAGGTGACATTACTAGGTCAAAAAAGATTATTTGTTGTCATTATAATATAAGCTGCATAGTGGTTAAAAAGTCACCTATTAGCGGCAGGAAAGTTTTTTCTGGTTTCAAGGTAGTAATGCTGTAAGAAATAGGAACTTACTAACTGCTAACAAAAAATGTATTGAGATTAAAATAGGGTGCTAACTCCTGATACCAAAGCTATCAACCTAAGGCAACAAATAAATAATTAAAAAGATTTTTTTTAACGGTAAATAAGTGCAACTTAGCAAGATCATTTTTGTTGCGATTACAAAGCAGTCTTGCTGGAGCCTATTTAATGCAGATATTTTGTAGCGGTTAGTCAATTTTTCTTTACAGATAATAGAAATTTCTTTCAGTGTGCTTGATTATAAATTAAATAAGTATAATAAAGAAATACCAAAGCAACTAGTTGTACTTTCACAAATTAAAATCCATCTATAGAGCCTGTGTTAGATCAAAATTTTCAAATTGCATTTCATAAACCGATTCTTAAAAGTAATCAACACTGCGGTGTATGACATATGATTAAATATTTTCTTACGTTTCTCCCTTGATGGAACTCCTCTTCTATCACCTCTTGTTAAAAACTCATGCCTTTGTTGTACATTTACCTTTCCAGCTGACCACACTGAATTTGAGGGACCACTCCTGTCATCTCTTGAAAATACTCCTGAAACATTTAATGATACAAACATAGGTGATTTAAACCTATTAAGTCTGGAACACACTAAAACTTATGGTTTAATTTATTTATGAGGACAATTAGTACATCATGATTTGACATGGAGATTTTAGTACTATACAAGAATCAATGCAAAAAAAATCATGAAAATCCATTCATTATAACTGGGTTCCGAGGTAAAAACCTAACTCCAAATTAATTACCAAACCGGTCTTATGACTAATTGTGAAATATCAAGTCGATTTGTGACGTAGTTTGTACCAAAATCATGTCAAATTTGTGGCCATATGCTAGTATAAGGAGTACAGTTTCCTGAAACGATTTCAAAAATCTTTTTTTTTTCTAATTCTTTGGAACTTCCTGCCACATGTATTTTTTCTTCTTTTTAACCGGTGCTCGGGGAATCTACAAAATATCACAATTAACCAATGTTAAAAGAAGAACTTCACAAACTTAACATTGCATAAAATTTAAAAAACTGTTAACTATATCAACAGTTCTAATATTATTAATATTTTATCTCATCACTAGTCAGGTGGATAGTTTTATTTATTATATGAATGGGCATGTATATTGTAGTTAATCTCTTATAAGGAATACATTTATTTGTTTTCTTTTTTTTTTCTTTCTTTTGAATTGATATGTAGCAATCTTATATGTGCGGATGTGGTTAACATAATGTATTTTATTATACGATCACAGGTTTTTACTTAGCTGTGCTTTTGAACTTATTGTAATGTCAACCTTAAAAATATATCTAATTAGATATTACATATAAGATAAAACTGATAGAAAACTAAGATCTCTTAAAATAGTTTTGTCATATCAAATCTCTAATGAATTCTGGCAACAAACTCCTTAACATTATGCATTTTAATATTCGAAGTGCAAACAAGAATTTTGATGAACTCCTATCTCTTATTGAAGCATATAATTTAACTACCTGTGATATTTTTATTTTAAGTGAATGTTTTCAATGTTCATCTATAAATAATCTTCATATCCCTGGATATACTACCATACATAATGGAGGTGACTTCAACAAAAACGATGGTGTCTTAATTTTAATCAAATCTGAACTCAATTATAACATAACTAATCATAAACTAAGTATATGTGGTGTTTCATTAAGTATTTTAAATCTAACAATTAACAATGTTCCTTTTAGAATAATTGCACTTTATAGACCTAACCCAAGTAACTTGATATCCTTCATTGATGAGCTAGATACATATGTGGACCTTATTCATCAAAATAGCAACATTAAAATATTAATTGGTGATGTCAATATAAATTTATTGAATGAAAATGATGCAAATGTGAACAAATATTTTGCTGTCCTTGCTAAACATGGTTTTGTGCCTTACATTCTGAACCCTACCCGTGTTACACATGAAACTGAATCATGCCTAGATCATATTTTCCTAAAAAATCCAGTTAATAGCAAACATAATTTAATATTTAACTCTTATATCCTAAAATGCCATATTACTGACCACTATCCTGTTTTTCTAAATATAAATTATAAATCAAATGATAATGTAATTTTGAAAGCCAGTAAAAAAACGACCATAAAAATTGATTTCGTAAAATTAGAAAATTATTTAAAAAATGAGATTTGGAATGACACTATAAGCTCTAATGATCCACAGACAGCTGCTGATCTTTTTTTAAACAAATTCAGTAATTATATTGAAATCTCTAAAACGTATAAAACTTATAACAATAAAAACACAAAAATAAAACCATGGATAACTGACGGTCTAATTACATCTATAAAAAATAGAGATAAAATTAAAAAACGATTAAATCAGTACTTCTCACCAGAATTAGATCATGAATACAAAACATATAGAAACTTATTGAACAAACTCTTAAAAAAATCAAAAAATGACTACTACTTTAGAAAAATTGAAGATAACAAAAATAATCTAAAAAAGGTATATCAGTTAATATCTGAAGCAACAAATGAAAAAACTGATAACAAAAATACATTTCAGTTTGTTAATGATGAAGGAAACGTATTTAATAACAATAAGCAGATGGCAAACCACTGTAATTGTTATTTCACCAATATTGGTTTAAATATGGTCAAAGACATAGACGTTCCAGCAACCTTAGAAGAAAATGTAACTATAAATCCTAATACCATGTTTCTCAATCCGGTAACGGAAAATGAATTAATAGAACATATATTCACACTAAAAAATAATACTTCACCTGGCATTGATGGAATAACAGTTGACATTATTAAAAAAATTCATCAGTATATTTTACAGCCTCTCAAACATATAATTAATTTAATTTTTTTTAAAAGTATAGTTCCAGATCAATTTAAAACTTCGATAGTCACACCCATCTATAAAGCTGGTGATAAAACAAAAATTAGCAATTATCGACCTATTAGTGTAATTAATAACTTTGGAAAGATTTTTGAGAAATGTTTGAGGACTCGTCTGGTAAAATTTTTTGACCAATACAATATTATACATGAGCTCCAATTTGGTTTTCGTTCAGGCAAAGCATCAAGTGATGCCATGTGTTCAGTCATTGAGAACATTACAGAGAGTTTAGATACAGGCAAGAGGTGCATTGCAGTTTTTCTGGATTTAGCAAAGGCATTTGACACCGTCAACCACGAAAAGCTGTTGAATGTTTTGGAACGTTACGGCATTCGTGGTTCGGTGTTGAATGTCTTTCACAGTTACCTGACAAATCGAAGTCAATATGTTAAACTAAATGATATTCTTAGTGAAAGAGATACTGTGAAAATAGGGGTTCCTCAGGGGACAGTCCTCGGTCCGGTGCTCTTTTTGGCTTACATAAATTCTCTTCTATTCTTAAGAACATGTGCAAAAAAAATTGTATCCTATGCTGACGATACGGTAGTTATCTTCTACGAAAATTCCTGGATGGAAACCAAAAAGGCTGTTCAGTCAGGTTTGGAAAGAATTAAGAACTGGTTAAATGCATTCCATCTATCATTAAATGTAAATAAGACTCATTATCTGGCCTTCTCTCTAACTGAAGCTAACAGACCTGATTTCACTAGTATAAAAATCACTGGATTGAAAGATGAAATTAAAGAGACAAATGAGATCAAGTACTTGGGAATAATCATTGACAAATATTTAAAATGGGGTAATCATGTAGATTACCTATCGAAAAAAATAAGAAAGCTTATTTACAAATTTTACCAATTGCGAGAATTCCTTTCAAAAAAATTATTGCTAGTTATTTACAAGTCTCTTGTTGAATCACTGTTACGTTACGGTATCATAGTATGGGGAGGAATGTATGAAAACTCATTACAGAAATTAAATGTAACACAAAATTATATACTAAAAATTATTTTTAGGAAACAAAAAAGATATCATACAAATTTACTCTATACTGTCGATAATTGTAACATCCGTACACTATATTTTCATAATTTATGTTTATATGCATTTAAAAATAAAGCAAAACTGAATTACACATCTTCAATATACCACACTCGTAGTATTGCTAATGAGTTTTTATCCAAGCCTAGATTTAATAAAAATATTTGTCATAGATTTCTTGTCTATACTTTGCCTAAAACATATAACCTACTACCATTAGAGATCAAACTTATTAAGAATCGAAAAAAATTCTCAGTGTTGTCAAAAAAATTTATATTTCACAATTATACTGATTTTATTGGAATTTTAGACAACTGAATAATTTAATTCAAATTAAATTGTAAATTTTGCTATGCGTACACTCCTAGTGCTTTTAGGTTAATTTGTATTTTGCAGTTTATGCACACTTTTCTAAAGCACAATACAAGTGTTTAATCACTTAGGTGCTTACATTGTATCGTCCCTTTTGGACATATATTATTAGTATTTTTATTTATATTTTATTTACTATGTGCAAGTATGTTTTATATATTTATACTGTATTTATAATGTTGTTAATATATATGTCTGGAAGAATAAAGAAAAAAGAATATATTATTATATTAGTATATATTACGTAACACGTAAAACTTTTTGAATAAATTAGATTTGATTTGATTTGAGTTCTATGTAAATAGTAAGTATCTATGGATATTGAATATAACAAACATTCTTAAGAGCTGTGTATTTATCATACACGGCAAAAACATTTTTTCAAAAAAAGCCTTAAAAAAGGAAACAGATTAAATTTCCGAAACGTCAGCGAAATATTTAATTTAAATTTTTTTATACTTATTTGTGTTATTTGTCAAAAATGCAACCTCAAACTGATCCTTTGACGTAAAACTCACAGGCGTAGAGGTTATTTCCCAGTAACATACTGGTTAATTGTGATATTTTGTAGATTCCCCAAGCACCGGTTGAAGAGAAGAAAAAATACATGTGGCAGGAAATCCCAAAGAATTAGAAAAAATTAAGATAATGCCACAAATAACATTTAGACAATATGTTTATAACTGTTCTATCTATTTTCATTTTAATAAAATATATTACACACCTGGTCGCCAGATAACTTTGTTAGGCTCTTCACTTTCACGTCTTCTCCAAGAATTCATGTTAACTTTTTTAGAATCTTCTTTATCAGCTTTTCGCCAAGAACATTGTTTTGGTTCTTCTCTAATACTTTCCATGACCTGATTTTCATCTGTTGCATGCTTACTCTGTTCTGCGGCTTTTCGTTTAATTTCCTCCTCTTTTTCCTTGAGGTATTTACAATGTCTTTCTCCTTTTCGTTTAACTCTACGCTCCAGCAGTTTATTTTCTTTCTCCTGAACCAAAAACTTTTCGAACTCCTTCAGTCTATCTTCGTAAAATATATTTCTCTTCTCCTTTAATATAGTAAAAAATTCATCTTTGTCAGGTGTCATTTTAGTCAAGCGATCTCTGGTAGCAACTGCCAGATTTCGTTCTTCAATGGCAGCAGCTATACGTTTTGTTTCTTGAAGTTCCCAGTGCATTTCACGTTGTTTCATAGTTGCTTGGAGGAGAGGAATTTCTTCCAATCGTTTGGCACGCTCAAAGTAGTTTACTTTCTTCTCTTGAGATTTCAATTTATCTTCAAGTTCTTTCTGTGTCTTTTTAGGGTCTTTACAGCAAAGAAGCAAAGCATAAGAGATAAATATTAGCAAAAAAATAATTCATGTTTAGGGCCATTCAACAAATACGGGCTATTTTTGACCATCTCCTCCCCTCCTTTGTAACATTTATGAGACCCCCTTACACAAACGTTCATTCGCAAACGCCCTCCTCCCCTGCTCTACAATTAAGGATAAAAAACGCACTTTTTAAAAAATTATTCTGTTAATATTTTGAGAACCCTCACTTTCTCTGAACCCTCTGCTCCCCCATCATTCACTTATCATATTTTTGGTGACACCCTCCTGAAAGCCAATTTATTTACGTTGAATGACCCCTTTAAAAAAAATTAGGATAGATAAAATTGCAATATTCACACTATACCTGGTGATTTTTTTAACCTGAAATTTTCAAATACCTCGAATAATAAGCACTCTAAAGAAATCTGGCGAAGTAAGATCTGGTGATTTAGCTGGTCAATTACGAGACCAGCTCTACCTATCCAGCGACCATTGAAATCATACTCAAGTACTTCATGTGTTACCACCGAATAGTGTGCTGGACAACCATCATGTTGAAATAACATGTTCTGTTGCACTAAGCTTAAGTCTTCAGTAATGTTGGCAGTTCATTTTCCAAAATGTCTCGATGCATTTGACCATTCAAGTCATCTTCCATAATGTGGAGGCCGATGAGTTTGCTTGCCAATTATTTCACACCACACGTTGACAGTCCAAGGATGCTGATATTCAACATGGCGAAGCCAGTGCGTATTTCCAACATTCCAGTAGTGCATGTTGTGTTGATTGACCATTCCGCAGTTTGTCAAGGACGACTCGTTAGAGAATACTTAACTAAAAATATTTGGGTTTTGTTGTATTTGTTCACGTGCCCATTGACAAAAAGTTACCCGATTTTGGAAATCAACACCATGAAGATCTTGGTGTAAAGGCACATGATACGGATGATATTTTTTACGTTTTAATATTTTCCAAACACTGCTCTGGGACAAGCCGTAATCGCGAGCTATTTCTCGTGTACTAACATGAGGATTAACAGCCGTTGCAGCTAATACAGCAATTTCATTATTTTCTTCAGTGACTGTTGCTCGATGTGTTCTATTTTTCGGTTTAACATTTTCGTGAGAGCAAATTGTTTGACAGTATGATAAAATGAAACATGCGACCGACTTCTATGCGAAAAATGCAGATCGTAGAGATCGACAGCATCATCAAGACTCCGACCAACTGCTCTATAAACCAGAACCATTTCAATTTTCTCTTGTACAGTTAAACACACTCCATTCTGAAGTAGTATCAACAGTCTAAAGGAAACAGGTTTTTTTGTTTGCGAAATAATCTTCGAATTGAGTAAAATGAGTTATTTCTTTCTTTTCTATGTTTATTTACAAGAACACAAAAACATAAAAAACACTATGAGAAGAAATAACACAAACGTTAAATGTAAACATAAAACATTTTTACAAAAAGAATTCTTAAGATAAGAAATGTTATTTTTCAAACAAACTACAAAAAAATACGTTAATTTGAAAGCAGATTAATTAAGTAAGTAAGTAAGTAAGTAAGTAAATCTTTTATTTCAACAGATTTGAATACAAAATATTTTTATCCGTGAAATACGTCATATTTCACCAAATATGGTGACACCCATGGAAGTTATATAATATAATAAACACAATTATACAAGCATATCAAAACAAAGACGAAAAAAATATAAAAAATACAGAAACAACATCAATTAGCAACTAACATTATAAATATAATAATAAGCACTCCGATAAGTCATAAGCGAAGGAAATCTTGTTGGCCAAGTATCCCAAAAAGGACGTCTATTCCTGGGTTACGATAATAGTAGTTTCTTGTCATTTTTCAGTAACTGAAAATTTGGGAAACAAAATTTGTTTTAAAAATAATTTTGAATATTTACAATGAAAAACTTGGTATTTTTTAATGCAAACTTATTGCAGAATCGTATGCCTAGGTTCTCAGTAGTACAGTTCCTTGTACGGTCACCGGTTTAGGTGCCGGCACTCGATCGGCGAAGTTAAGCTACGTCGGTCGGGTCCAGCGCATGTATGGGTGAGTTCTCGTTCAGGTACGTCAGTCTATGTCATGAGCTGTAATAGCCTTGAGTGGACTGAGACGGATTGGCGAGAAAATAAAAACAAAAGACTGATAACTTTACTGGAGCTCCTTATCAACAGACTCGAAGGCTTGTAAGGACCATGTCTGGATAAGGAGCCCTAGAGTACAAAAAGGAATACTACAATAGACCTATACTGGTCGCAGTAGGCAAGGCCAATCGCCAGCTCCTGCATCTAAAATCTAATCTAGGTTCTCAGTACGAGTAATAGAAAAATATTGTATTCTAGTATTTTTAGGTGTAGAATCCGAATCTGCAATAAAAAATAGGGGTTCCTATTTAAGATTTCAAAGTTACCCCCTGCCCGACCTACAAGGAGTGAGGAAGGGTGACTAATTTTAGCACTAATGTATTTCTTCCGTGAAAAGATTAAATTTTGATTATGGACATTGTGACGTGCTTTGTTCCGGTTGCCTAGCGCATAGACAAGCGAAAGCGTCATTTTAACGCTGAGCTATATTTCGGTTAAATTCGGTTATCTCGAGTGCTACCTTAACAATATTTTACGTGGGGCAAAGGTCCCACATTAGCCTCCTAACGCAGCTTGTTGCAGTAGGTTTGGGATAGCTACAGTGGCGACACGGTATGTCCAGGGGTCTGGATGGCAGATTAGACTTTCACTCACATTCAAGAGTAAAAGGCAGATGTCGGTAAATAACAAAGTTTATTAACATTTAATAAAATTTACAAAACAGTAAAAAAAAAACAGTTAGGTATCAAAATTTGGAGTTCTCTATATATAAAATAAAAACTTAAGATATGCCATTTTAGTTTAATTTGATTTAATTAGGTCCCTGTGCGGGAGCCATTTTGTGACGTACGGGTAACCAGGTGGTGAGAAGCTAGTTAGCTACTAGTTACTCATATTAATTCGGAAGCAAGCGGTGGCAAGCAAGCAAGTAAACAGTGAAAGCAGTAAAAAGAATAATAAAAGCGGTAAAAAAAAACAGTAAGCGGAAAAAACTACACAAGTAAGGTAAGTAATAGAAACGGGCAGCGTGGAAGTACCAGGCAAAAGCAAGCGGTTATCTACAGCAATAATCATGCCTACATGAACAGTTAGAGTGTAGGTGTGGAGAACTTGGCGAAACTAAATAAAACTGATACCAAATAAATAAAACGGTTTTCGGATTTGGTGCGGTGTGTAACCCAAGTTACACTCGGATCGGAAATATAAAATGGTTATCGGATTTGGTATCAGCTTACGGTGGAGATTATTCTGCCTAGGACAGCAATAAACAGAATGGTGGTATTTCGGTTCGATTCGGAAATGTTGAAATTACATCAACACTTTATGCGGTATTTGCCAAGCACCTCAAACTCCACAGCTGGGTGCCTTTATCAAATGAGTTTCGGTTCGGCCACGTGGTATCTTGTCGGATTTGATGCGGAAAATTTCTATGTATTAAAATATAAAGTTTTAATTTATTTACGGTAGCCTAGATTTTATTCTCAATTCCCAGACTATAGTAAATTTCTAAAAAGTTATTTCAAAGTAATGAATTTTGTTTCAGTTCGTATCAGTACAAAAGATCGGAAACAAAATGAATGGTAACTAGAATTTCTACTAAAAAATTATTTTGTGACGACATATTTTATTTTAATTCGTTTAAATAAGAGATAGTTAAAATAAAATACGGTAATTATAACTTCTACACACTTGGTAGAACAACAGATATTATTTTAACTCAGTATGATCACAAATGGTCTCAATTAAAATAATATAAAAGGGTAAACGTATTTTCTCTCGATATATCATCTATGTTCTTTTCCCCTCTGGAAATTTTTTAGAACATAGCTATTTGGATACAATCGGGAGAATTTAACAGGTCCTAACTGGAACACACCTACTTTAATAATATCTAACTTTAAATTAAGATTTATTTGGCCAAGTCGGAAAATGATAATTATATTCTGATACATTTAAAACAGAAAAGATTTCAAATTATTTCTTTAAAACACTCATTTCAGTGAATTAGTCTTATTGGTGTTAACATAAAAAACCAAGACAAGAAATCATAGCAGCGATGATAATTCGATGTGTACTTACAGCGTTGAAGAAACAGAATAATAGTCGACTTGACTATCTGACGGATCGGAGAGTAGTGATTTCAAATCTGCTCTAATGAAACTACTTTACGCCGGCTGACTCACCAACGCCCTCAGTGTCAAATCTTGTAATTATTGTTCATATTGTAAACAGCCCTCTCATAGCCGGATCCTTTACATATTTTATATACAGGGTGTAATTAGTTTCATGTCATTAAAAAAAAACTGGTAATAGGGACCGACTAGACAAACAAAAAACCTATATGACCTTTTTCTCTAGGGGCACATTGAACAAAACTGACCTGGGTTTACCTTTTTAATGTTATGGTAGGAAAGATTTGAGAACCGCTGTTTTCCAGGGTCAATAGATGTTATAGTTCCGAATATTAGAAATAATAAAAAACTGTTGATGGGATTATTTGTATCAACATTTTATACCACTAATTATGAAAATGTAAATAATTCCTTCTCTTTCGGCACAACGCAAGCATAGCATGGTCGCAGGGGTTTAAATAGGATTTGTTTACATGTGTTCTTTAATTTGGAACAAAGCTATTGTAACTTTTATTGTCGTTTATAAGAATTTATAAAATTTAAAAGTGGTTTATTAACATTTGTAACATTGTGTTAAAAGCTTAAAAAATTAGTAATTGTTTTATGAAATTGGAAAACGAACAGTTAGACGTCCGAGATACGATAACAGAAAATAGTTGTGTATTTTAAGTTAGGAAAAATCTGATTTTTTTAACGAATTGAGCGCATAGTTTTTCCCAATCAGATATCGAAAACTAAAAATCAAGTTTTTGGTCTCTATGAAAATCAATGTAAACAATAATAAACAGATAAAAACAAGACAACGAATACTAATAATAATATTCATACCTTTAATGCCCAATAGGTAACACCCAATAACCGAACAATTCTTTTGAATTTTTTACAAAAATTGTTCGAAATGACCTCCATCTCCACGTACACACATTTCGGTACGTCGAACTAATAACATACTTACTCCGTTCAACACATTTGGTAAATTAGGATCATTTTTTATGGTTTCTATGCACATTAAAATACGTCGTTGCAATTGTTCTAAAGCTCTTCCGCACCAGCTGCATTTTCACCACTTTCTTCATGTACCAAGTCCATATCCGCGAGCTCTGGATAAGTGTAATCTCCCATAATGCCCAAAATCTGCGTTTTAAAACACCACACTAAACTGTGAATTAACGTTATCAATAAAGAAAACAAAAAGAAAAACTTGGTCCAAAATCCAAAAAGTAACACAAAAAGCACGAACGAGAAGTAGTGTCTTGTGTAACTACTAACGACTTGAACGATAAGTCAATAAAATAAATCTTAACATAAGTGGCACAAAATTCAAAAAGAAAAGCAACAAACAAAACCAAGGAACGTGTATGTCGAGTCATGCGTGCGTTCTTTACCAAGTAGGAAAAAAACTGAAATTATTACTTGAGAATATTACAAGGGAGAGATAGCACGCCTAATAGGAGAATTGGCCGCAAAGAAGCAAAAAACATGACGATGTCCTCTGTCGGTCGTTTTTAACTGCTTTGTCGGCATGCTTATTTACAGGAATGTCAGAGTATCTCGTGCGACAAGACGCGAGACAATAAAACCTACCCCAATATGCCAGCAGTTCTCAAACTAGGTTATTAAGTATTTTGGAAATTTTTGTTTATTTTTTTTCTCCAAAACTATGAGCTTTAGACCCCATGTTATATAAGGTTTTTTTGTTTGTCTTGTCATTCCCTACTATTATTGAACCCAAGTCAGCATGGGTACCGTAAGAGTAAGTCAACTATAACTGCACTAACAGACATGGTTAATTTCATAATGGACGAATTCGAAAAAAGAAATATGACTGCTGCATCCCTTATAGATCTGTCAAAGGCATTTGATTGTGTTTCTCATGATCTATTACTAATCAAACTAGAAATGTATGGGATCAGGGGCTCAGCATTATCATTTATCAAAAGCTATATCACTAACAGGTATCAATGTGTTCATATAAAGGGAGAAACATCAACTCTTAAATCACTAAACTATGGAGTCCCACAGGGATCAATACTAGGCCCAGTCCTGTTCTTAATTTAGATAGATAGATAGATAGATAGATAGATTTATTCATGTTAAAAAAATTTTAAAAATTTGTACACACGTCAAACATTCTTATTACAAAACAAATTAAAATAGTAAAATAAAAACAGTACAGTAGCTTTACAAAATTTTGTCAATTTGGACAAAGTTATGGTACTTAATAGGAATAAAAACACACGTAAAACAGGTACATATAAAATCATAAAAATTAAATGTTTGTATGCAGAACATAATTTGTGGGAGAAATTTAGGAATCCCTATCAGATGTTTAAAATTTCCCTCTCTATATCTTCGTATGAAAAGAATGCGTTTTTTATCAAAAAATCTTTCATCATGATTTTGAATTTTTGTTTAGGTAATGCTTTAATGCGGCTATCTAATAAGTTATACAATTTGATACCATAGTAGTTAACACCAGTTTGCCCTCTTGTTAGTCGCGTAAATTCTGTACGTATGTTACCTCTGTTCCGTGTGTCATGCTGATGAAAGTCAGCATTGGTGTTAAGAGTATTTATGTTATCATGAATGTGTGTAATACATTGTAACGCATAAATGCTTGGTAAGGTGAGTATTTTGAGTGAGATAAATAGGAGTTTGGTGTCATCCCGGTATCCCAAACCACCTACAATCCTGACCGCCCTCCTCTGGAGACCAAAAATTCTATGTCTACCAGAAGAGTGCCCCCAGGCGAGAATGGCATAGGATAGCCGGGTATGACATAATGCAAAATATGCAGTTTTTAATACATCTGATGATACTGAATTAGACAACTGTCTCAGAGCATAAATTCCTTTTGATATTTGTTCAGCAAGGTAATTGGTATGATCATTCCATCGTAGAGATGGGTCAATGAAAACACCTAGAAACTTAGCACAGGTGGGGTTATTAGGTACATTGGTGAGATCACGTGTACTTGATATAAGTTTTATTGTTTTACTTTCATTAAGTGCAAGAGCATTTGGTGTAAACCATTTCTTTGCTTTTGACAATACGTTATCACACTTTAAAATTAAGTTCTCCAAGTTAGGGTCAGATATTTGTAAAGTCGAGTCATCAGCATAAAAAATGCAGTTGACATTCTCGAGGGCACCTGGTATATCATTAATGTAAATCAGGAACAAAACTGGGCCCAAAATCGAACCCTGTGGCACCCCTGATTTAATTTGTAACATCTCTGAAGATTTTCCATTTAATCTGACTGATTGCATACGATTTTCTAAATAGGATTTGATAAATTGGATACTAGTAATGCTAAAGTTGTATTTCGTTAATTTTTGGGCCAGCAAGGCATGAGATACACAGTCAAATGCTTTGCTAAGGTCACAAAACAAGGAGGCCGAATAATATCCTTTTTCAAAACAATCTAAGGTGTAGTCAGTAAACTTAATGATGGCATCTATTGTTGATAGATTTTCACGGAATCCAAACTGGAGTTTATATAATATTTTATTTCTCTCTAAATATTCAGTGATTTGAATTTTCATAATTTTTTCAAGAATTTTAGAAATAATTGGGAGAAGAGAAATAGGTCTATAATTATTTAAGTCCTCTGGATCGCCTTTTTTGAAAATTGGAACAACTGACGCAACCTTAAGTAAATCTGGAAATTTTCTGGTCCTTAAGCTTTCATTAATTAATTTTGTTAAAGGAATTATGATATGGTTTTTTACAGTTTTTATTAAAGCAATATTTAATCCGTATATGTCCTTACTATTACTATTTTTTAGAGAATTTAATATGTGCCTTACCTCAATGTATGTGACCTCGCGAAATGCAAAAGATTCTGACGTGTCTATTTGTTTGACATATAGTAACGGGTTTATATCTAGTTCTGGGAGACCACCGACAACCTCTCCCGCAACACTGACAAAAAATTTATTGAAATCGTCTGGCTGAATACATATCTCTGGTTGCACTATATTCTGTTTCCTCGATGAATTTATTAGTTCCCATACAGTTTTTGTTGGGTTTCCAGATTTCTTTATATGGTTGTCATTTGACAGGATTTTCTTATTTTTTAAAGCGTTTTTATATGTTAGTTTGAACTCATTTCTAGTTTTTTTATTTTGTGCCGTATTATGCAGTTTGCAAACTTCATTTAGAAATTGTAAATGGTCTCGCATTTGCCTTAAGTCGTCTGTATACCATGCAACTTTGGACGAGTGTTTGTTTTCAAAGCGTACTAACTTTTCTGGGAAAGAGAGATTGTAAGCGTGTAAGACGGTATTTAAAAATATTTGAAATTTTTCATCAATGCTGAGAGCGAGGTCATTGACAAACTCCCACGAGCAATCGGACATATATCCGTAAAATTTATTTTTACCTGTTTCTGTAATAGGTCTAATTAGCTTCTCATGGACTTGCGATGTTTTATTACTTTGTAGCCGTACCTCCAAGACCTGGCTTAGGTGGTCTGACAAAAGTGGTTCCTGATTAAACGAGTTGTAGTCGTCTATTGGCAAGTTTGTAAAGATATTATCAATACAATTTGATAATCGGGTGTCTTCAAAAATTGTTTGCTCTAGCCCAAATGTATTTAATAAATCTATTAATGTAATGTTAGCGGGGTCAGATGTATTAAATCTTACATTAAAGTCACCACAGAGTATAACGTTCTTTTTTATATCTATTTTTTTTAGTAGCCTTTCAAGGATTTCAAAGAATTTATTAAGACTTCCATTTGGAGACCGGTAAATGTTAATAACAATAATATCAAAATGTTCTACAAATATGGCTGATATTTCGCAATCCTTTTCAGACGAAAAATTGTTTAAATGAGGTAGAGGTTTATAATTTAAGTTGTTTTTGACTAGTATTAAAGTTCCACCGTGTATAGATTCAGTTCTGCAGAATATACTAGCTAATTTATAATCATTAATGTTTTTAAAAGAATCTAACTCGTTACACTTTAACCAGTGTTCGTTAATACATATAATATCAAAAGGTGTGATTTCATTACAAATAACTGCATCTAATTCATTAATTTTATTCCTAATGCACTGGATATTAATATGCATAAGTCGGAATATATAATTTCTTACTTGCTGTTTCTCAGTGGTCTGATTCCTGTTTTTTATAAAAAAGGGAGTCCTTGATTTTTTTTTCTTTCTTTTTGAAAGTCGAAGCGTCTAATACCAACGCCTTTTGGCCAAAAAGACATGTCATAGAGTTCATCTTTCCTGTCAAAGGGAGCACTCACGACATAACACTTATTTTGAGTCTCCTCATTAGTTGGGAGTTCCTTTACTGTGATATCCACATCCTTAAATGTTGGTTTCTTTGAAATATAGCTGGAGATGTGTTCTGTGTTAACTCGCCTTGGTACTCGATATAGATAGATCCAAACCTTTTTTTCAATGCCACAAAATCCATTCTTCTTTTCATCTTCCGACACTTCTCCAGTACCTAGTTGTTTTATAGGGTTGGGTCTTTGGGGCCTTCGTTTCTTCTGGTGCACGGTTTGAAAGTCTTCTTGATCATTGGGTTCATTGAGACTTCCATCACTGGGATGTCTAAGCTGTTTTGACATATTTTCCTCCTCTATAGGGGCCTTTTCAGGTGTCTCTTTTTCACTGATGATCTTTTGTATACTACCAGTTTCTTTGCTTTTTTTATTGGAGCTCGGTTCGGCAGATTGTTGTCTTTTTGTGTTGATTTTGGATTGTGTTTGAGGATTTTGCTGTTTGTTATTTAGTACGTTGCTATAGGTTGGTTTACTAGTGTTTAATTTCGCTTGAGCCTCTTGTAAAAGTTTTTGCGTCTCCGACAGTTTCGAGGTTAAGTTATCTATTTTTTCTAAAAGGAGGCAATTGTTTTCTTGCAAAATTGTGTTTTTGTCTTGTGTTTGCCAGTAAAGGCTTTGCAGTAGTTCGTTTTCGCGTTTAATTGCGTCTAATTTGAATTCTTCATTTTGGTTTATATAAATGATATAGCAAATTCTATCACATCAAAATTTATAGGATATGCAGATGATATTACCTTATTAACAGCGAATAGTGAATTAGACACCTTGATAGACAAGGATCTGGAGGTACAGTCAAATGCCCAAGACTACTACAATAATATTGAGTTAAGTTTAAATAAGGACAAAACAAAAACCATTATCTTCAGTCTTAACCCGCGCATGTTGACGATGAATGACACAGTAAAATGCTTGGGTGTTACACTAGACGGCAAGTTGTCGTGGGAACCACACATAATTTCCCTATCAAAAAAATTGTCCAGCAGCGTGTACCTTCTAAAAAACCTGACAGACTCGATAGACAAAAATGTCATTCTGATGGCGTATCATGCTCTTTTTCATAGTGTTATGTGTTATGGTATCTTGCTCTGGGGTGGCTCAGCGCATGCAATAAGGATACTACGTCTACAAAAGCGGGCAATCAGACTGATAACTAATTCAAATAGCAGAGACTCGTGCAGACCTTTATTTAAAAGCTTAGGAGTTTTGACATGTACGAATCAGTATATTTACGAATGTATGTGTTATGCTAAAAAAAATATTACTCACTACCAAATTGTAAATAAATATGATACGAGACACAAACCTTTAATTGCTCCATATTTTAGAGTATCAAAGAACATTTCCTCCTTAGATATCTCTCTGTAAAATTTTACAACTTACTACCCCATGAATGGAATAAGTATCTAGCGGAATATCAATTTAAAAAACAAGTCGAATGTTTTCTGAGGGAACATGTGTTCTACGAATTTCATGAATTTTATAATCATTTTAAATAAGTTTTTAACTAGGATGTAATAAGTGTGTATTGTAATGTTTCAGTGTTTTTTTGTTTTTTAAGGTCTTAAATTTTAGCTTAAATTTTATTAATGAAATAACTTTGCCATTTGTTTTATCTTAATTATTTTTATATTAATCAAAGTAAATCTATGTACTATGTACTAAATATTGACGAGTGTACACAATTCTTTGTCTCACATGAATAAATCTCTCTCTCTCTCTCTATCAGTTTTTTTTAATGACATGAAACTAATTACACCCTGTATAAAGCAGAAATCTGTTTCACGGTTTCAGCTAACTAAATTAGGAGAAATTTATAAACGGGGCAAATAATGAAGTATTATATTGATTAAAATTGCATTTTTGGCAACGGAAAATTCACTTCGTTACATTTTTTCATAGAGTGCTTATTATTCGAGATATTTGAAAATATGTTCGAACGTAAACGGGGCAAATAACGAAGTATTATATTGATTAAAATTGCATTTTTGGCAACGGAAAATTCACTTCGTTACATTTTTCCATAGAGTGCTTATTATTCGAGATATTTGAAAATTTCAGGTTAAAAAAATCACTGGTATATGCACTCTTAGGGGTGCATGGATTGGTATAGGTGAAGCGGTCTGGGATTTGTCTTTCCATCAGCGGCCCACATAAAGGTCTAAATTACGTACCTAATTTTGCTGATATAGTAAAAAAATAAGTAGGTATATAAAAAAAATAAGATCCTTTTATTCGTTAAGTATATTGTTCTGTAAGAATTGCAAAATAGAATATTATTCTGATCAATTAAGTACTATTCATATTCTAAATCTAAAGTACTATGTGCGCACAAAGTTTGCTTAGTTAGTGAATTATTTTTAGATGAAAATCTACAGCAAACGGGCTACTATGGCTGATGTCTAAATTCATTTTAATTTAAAATGTTTCTTACCTGGTTCATTTTTTTTTGAAGGTCTTATGCCTATACGATTTTTCTTAGCAACAAGTTGCTCGTCCATCTAAAAATGAAGGTAATAATAGGTATAGTTCACTCCATATTTATATGGCATATAAAAAAACTCAAGGCTGCTGACCGAGCAGGAGATCGGGGCATGCTGAATTTTTCTAGACGATATATTTTAAATAATAAATATAATGTATTACTTAATGGATAAAGCATCATTACTCTCATTTAAAATATGTTCTGGCATGATTAAGATAAGAAATAAACGAAAACACGCCTCTTACGTACATTGAATGTATCTGTCGATGTCGTGAAGGACGGGCAATGCGTAAACTAATGCATCAGATTTCCTCTCTTGACGAGTAAAATTTTTTAATTTACCAGAAACGTCATTAAGTTTCTACCGAAATATGATTTTTAAATCTCTAGTATTATTTTGTTCATTATAACACAAAAATTTGAAATACGGCTCTGTAGTACCTTGTCAGCAGGTAATAGCGCTAGCTTTGATATTCGGATGGCTGATTTTTATTGTCTTTTTTATGTGCCTTAAACAAATGGAGACAACTACACAGGAACTGAGCGGCTATTTCGGCACGTCATTGTTATATGCTCTATCAGATAGATTTATCATCTATGATGATGATTATGAATGATAACAATTCACAAAATAGAGTTCTGGGTAGTACACCTCTCACCATGCAGGTACATCACGAGTTGTCAAAGTTGAGTTGAAGTTGTACATGATTGTTACAAGATTTTTTAAACTTAAAATATTTATTTAAACACTTTGAACACAGTGAAATATTCTCAGAGAGAAATTTCTGTCGGTTTATTAGCGTGAAAGAAAAATGTTTCCAAAGGAGGTGGGTAGATAAGTCTCATGTTTGGCCCCCGGCAGGACAAAAAAAAATTTTTTCTAAAATATTTTGACAGTTCTGATATAATTTAGGATCTAAATTTACTGGTCCTATGATTATCTTTTGAGATCCCAAACATAGATTCCCAGTGAACACAAGGCTATTTCTGGTACGTCCCAAAAACATCAAACTGGGTCGTTTAAAACGTCCCATGGACATCCCAAAACCGCGTAGGGACGTTCCAGGGCAGCCATTTGGGACTAGATGGGCTATCTATGTCATGTCGCAACAACGTCCTTTTAGGTCACGTTTGTACCAATGTTAGGACCTAACAAGGACGTGCTTTAATCGTTACTTAAAAAAATTTTTTCACTTGATATTATTTAATCTTTCCGTTTTATTCATTTTACGTCTCTATTAATTAGGAATACATATAAATAACACTGTAACAGAATTTCAAACGCTTACCTTAAAATCCGGCTGTGGGATTTGAATCGTGGACCTTAGGCTTGGTAGTCCAGCACGCTTCCTCGGGCTATTGCCCTTCATGTGAATTTTGCTTTAAAGAGTGTATTTAATATTTGCAATTGAGTATCCCCGGTTTAAGCATATTACCTTTTAGCCTTAACACCGATACAATTTGTGCATTAATAAAAGGCATCAAGTGCAATAGTTATCTATATACAATAGGTACTAATGGCGCGTAAAGTGAATCTTTTTCAATTAAGCAATGGATTAAGGTGTTAAAAATAAAAGTGTTTTTTCATAAAAGGGAGTTGGATGATTTAAAATGAAATTTAGAAAAAAATGAGTTTTCATTTAATGTAGATAGCGGCACTCCTATTTGCATTATATGAGACTAGAAGAGGCTTAATTTTCTAATGTTTTCTAGAATGGTGGTAGAATGCCATTTTAACAATTGTTTTCTGTTTAATTCGCCCTGCACTATGAAATACATATACACAAATAGACATGTCAACATTATGAGAAACATAGGTCTGCGGTCAGCTACCGATTGTTAAGCCTATTTCCAATAAGGTTGTGATATAATGTATATTATATTTATAGGAATAAAAATAGTTTTTATTGGGTATTTTCGTCAATAAAGTACCTAGTAGCAGCATATGACTAACATCACCTCAAATTTTACGTTTTTGTAGTTTATCCTCATTTTTAATATTTTTGTTCGCATTTCTAGATTGGGTCCAATGTAACATTTTAATTAACTCTCAAATATTATACAGAGAATTTATTAATATTGTTGATTTTAAAAAATATAGGTACTGTTATTTACAGGGTGGAAAATCAAACCCATAATTAACAGTTTGTTTTTAATATTCAACGAGATTAGAAAATTATATTTATTCAATAAGAGTTTATAAATATTACACTGAACCCAATCTAGAAATGCGAACAAAAACATTTAGTTAGGGAAATGGCGTGCAATTCGACGATGAAAGGTACCGGCTGAAAGTCGGTAATCGTCAATCGAAGAGACCATATAACTACAAAAATTATTCTCTCTGAACATTTTTGGTATGGTGGAAGAATATGGAGGGGGGGACAATTGGTTTTTTATATTTCCTCTACCGTGCACCGACCGGAAGTTTCGTCTACTAGTGTAATTGGGGTATGTGGAGTACATATACTAACTACCTATGCGGACAGATATCAGTAGAAATTTGTTTCAAAAAAATTATCCCCCTCTCCATATTCTCATTTTTCTTTAAACCACATTTTTTTTTAAACGAAGTTTTACCGATATCTGTCCGCATAGGTAGTTAATATATGTACTCCACATACCCCAATAACACTGGCAGACGAAACTTCCGGATGGTGGACGGTAGAGGGAATTAAAAAAAAATGTCCCCCTTCCACATTCTCCCACCATACACAAAATTTTCAGAGAAAAAAGTTTTGTAGTTACATGCTCTCTTCGATTGCCGACTTTCAGCCGGTAACCTTATTTCGTCATCCAGTTGCACGCCATTTCGTAGACCAATTAAAAATGGGAGTTGCTACATGGGAGTTGCTACATGGACGCCGCGGCGGACATATATCATTTCTTAGCTGTCCGCCGCGCATGCGCATTCGCTTTTGCACGACTTATTGAACCGCCGCACAGAGAAATTGGAATGTTTTTATGCAATTTTCTGAAAAAGAAGGCGGGGGGACGCCCCCCGCACCCCCCGTTTTTGTCTGCGACGCTAATGCTGCCTGCGGCGCTGATAATTTATTAACAATTATTTAGCAAAATAAAAATCAACCTAACTAACTCAACTACCATCACATGAAAGAGATAAATTATTATATGAAAAAAAGAACATTTCTGTCGTCAAATCCAACCAGAATTTGTGAAAAAGGATATTAATTGTTACAAAATATTTGAAAAAAAAAGTCCAGTGGGCAGTATTTGAACCCGAGACCTGTCGCTCCACAACGCGACAACGTTACGCATAGGCCAGCGATCCACGTGGAAAACACCGCTATAGCACGGAATAAATAGTATCTAACCAAACCAATTGCCGCGGCGGACAGCTAAGAAATGATAGATGTCCGCCGCGGCGTCCTTGTAGACAGTCCCATTAAGGGAGGGGATAAACTTACACGTAAAATTTGAGGTTATGTTAGTCATACGGTATACGGTGCTATTACTCTTCATTGAAGTTTTCTGTTGTTTTTATATTTTTTCGTGTTTATAAAAGTGACCAATAACATCAGCTATCTTATGTCTTTGGGACGTTATCCTAGACTGCTTCCATATTCGGGATGTCCCAGGTTTTTTTTTAACAATACTGCGTCAGGTACGTTTTTGTGGGATCATTCAGTCCCTGAGACGTCCGAGAGATGCTTCACCACGATCATCCCATTTGGAACGCAAACGATCATATATGAACGTCCCATGGACGTTTTGTGCTAGCTGGGTTATCTAGCAAATTTTATGTATTTCGATATTTTTTTAATCAATTTAATTTTTTCGATAAGAAGCGCTCATAACACCATTACAGTTTTTATGTATGTTAATATTTGAATAATAAAGTGAATCATATAAAAAAAAAAGTTTTCAGTCCTGCCGGAAGCCAAAAATGAGCCTTATCTATCCACCTCTTTTAGAAGAAATTCAGATTTTTATTGTACATTTTGTGTCAGAACTCTAAACTCATCGTTTCTCTTTTTTAAAACATAAATATTTGCATCCTTAGAAACAAAATTACTATATACACCTAACTGTAGAGAAAATTAATATTTTCTGACAAGTTGAGTTTCTACTGCATCTCAGATAAATTGATTGTATAATTATTAATACTTAAGTCATTTCTATTTTTAGTAATTTGTTGTTTCCTGAATAAAAAATTATGATTCTCAAGAGTAAAAAAAAACCTCATAATATATGTACCATATGCCGTATGTCATAAGTGTATGAATATGACTTAATTATAAAAAAAGATGCATTTCCGCATATGTTATAATATAGACTATGAATGTTCATATGGATTTGGGTATGTTTATTTATAATGTGTCATATGGTCACTCCGGAAGAAAAATTACATATCTCAAAATATGTATGTTTTGGCTTCCTTGCACAAAAAGTTCACAAATAACAGATATCCCTAGGAAAAAGTCATAAATAAAATGCCTCAATTTCGCCACTGACGCGCATGTGTCGTTCTTCCCCCCCATCACGATTATATATTCGCGAAAATATAACAAATGAACTCAATGGGGATTTACCTTCGATACACACAAATTCACCAATACATGAGAGCGATTTAGATATTATGACTTTCCGCTGTTACTATATAAACTTTTCCTTATACGTGAATTCCTTTGTATCGAAGGTAAATCCACATTGAGTTCATTTGTTATATTTTCGCGAATAGTGTTGTCAATCTCGAATAACATAAGTTTAGTCGAGTCGTGTATCTACGAATCGAATGCACTACAATAAATCAATAAATTTGCTTTAATAGCAGTGGTATAAAAAGAACTATAACTAGATATAACTAAAATAAGCTGTAATGAGATGTCATTATCGCTTATTCAGCAAAGCTTTTAAAATATTAACTATTTTAAATTCTCTTTTCTGCAAAACCATCTTTTTTGAGTTATGACACTTTTCTTCTGGAGTGACGATATGATATGCCTATATAGCATATGGTGCCATATCCCTTAGGCTCCGTGCCCTCACAATTGTTCGGGCATTATCAATATGTGCTATAAGGATCAAACTTTCGTTGTACTTGCTTTAAAACCAGCTACAACGATTGTACTTATTGTATTTACAAGGACAAATGCGAATTCGGCGCAATTTTCACAGAATAGACGGTGTAAACAAATTATATCTGTATGTGTTGCAACCATTTTTAGCTAGAAAATGTTCTCCAGAGGTGTGTAAATCATTTTTATTAACTGCATGAATTATCTTAAATAATTTGTTGAATAAATTGGATAATAAACTTATGTTTTAATATGTCCTTCGTTTGGACTTAATTCATTTTTATTTTTGTGGTTAGATTTTGCTACGTAATTGGTTGCCATCACAAATGTGTACTCCGGGAGTGCACTGTTACAATTTAAATATTCGGGTGAAGCAAAAGTACCTTGAATTTTATGCTTATTTTTGGTTTTTCAGAAAAAAATAAAACCAACTTTGCCAATTACAAAATAGTCTTGAACAAACTTACGATTTGTTAGGTGAGATAGGATCTGATCTAGACATTGATTCAGATGAAGAATGAAGATGAACATTGGGAATCAGATGTATCTACATGAAGAGCAAATTGAGCGGGCAGAGAAAATGGACGTAGGTCAAAGGGAAGACTCCGTAGATGAGAATGAAGAATTCGATGATGATGACAATATTCCTCTGGTTAACTTTTTAATTTGGCCGAAATCTTACTTTACTTCTAAACCATTCCCAGACTATGTCATAGCAGAAAATCAGTATGTAGATAGCGCCCATGGGTTATAGCACATTTTTCAAAATACGCAAATGGACACTGAAAACAATGTTACATTTATTTGATCTTTCAATTGTCAACAGCTGGATGGAATACAGATCTGATTGTAAAGCTAGAACAACAGATCTGCAAAGGACGCGATGGATTTTCTGACTTTTAGGCCGAACATTTCAGGATATTGATTGAGTGGGACAAGAAAACGCCGGCACAAAACATGGACGGAAATGACGAGAAACAAACAGTTCTTTTTGCTAATAAAGCAGCTCCTATGCCAGCAAATGACAGTTTGATAGATTTGACCACTGGCCTATCACTGATTCTCTGAAAGCACCACTGATTTGTCGACTAGAAAGTTGCAACAGCCACTCAAGGATATAATGTCAAAAATGCAATGTATATCTATGCATTAATAATAAACAAAATAGTTTTTCTAAAATATCTCAAGAAATCTTAAATTAATCCATATTTATCATAAAATTTCTTCAGTTTCTGAAGTTCAGTTTTAGTCCTAGATAACACGATTGTGAGGGTCCTGAAAATACCCTGAAATAGTCCTGAAAAATTCTGAAAAAAATTAGACAGCTTTCTGAAGTGACGTTAAGCCGGATCTGTTAAATAGCAGCAATTTATTTTTTCTAACATATTCTCGGGAGTGTAAGGGATATGGTATGTGTACTCTGAGAACTTAAATTCCTTTACCATTCCTAATTTCATATATTTAAAAATAGTACAATTTTACGGCCAAACTGACAGAGGCTAACATATGTCAAAAGTTTATTTTGTCGTGTTTTATGTTCGATGATATAATCAAATTTCTAGGTTGGTCTTGGTTCTAAATGTTCACAGTTTTAGAATTGTTCCCGTCTTGTGCAGTTTAACAAATTATGAATTTAAAGGTTTGTTCCAACACGCAGTTTGATCGTCCGTTGAACGATCAAAAGCAGTTCCTCAGTCTGCTATTTATCCATATACCTATATGTATTTATCTATCACTCGCTGTGACATATTCATGCTGTGACTGGGCGGCTCCATTTGACCTTTTAACTTTAACGGACGATCAAACTGCGTGTTGGAACAAACCTTAAATGTACTACGCACGTCTGTTGTTTTATTGCGCATGATGGGAATTGTTCTAGAACCATATAGGTTTGTTTTGGATCTAAATTTTCACAGTTCTAAAATCGTTCCCATCTTGCGTAATTTAACAAATTATGAATTTTAGTGTATATAACAGACGGTCACCTAGCTCCCGAACTATAAATTAAAATATACTATCTTAATAACATCTCAAATTAAGAAACTCAAGAAAGGTAATAAATATTTTAAGGCGCATGGGCCTAGTTGTAGAGGAACACTGATTTTATCTTTGCGTACACTTCATAGGTATAAATAATATACCAATATCAGTATATTCAAGATGGTGCACGCATTAAATACAAAAAATTATAATCATAATTTTATGAAATACTGAAAACTCTTATAGCTATATAAACTGAAATGAACTATCAGAAATGCTATGAAATAATACTTACGTTTTTTACTATTCTTCAAACACTACCAAGGCAATATTTGCTGTTTGTAGAAATAGCACAACTGAGCACAACGCACAACTAAAGATCTTGCAATCACGACAGACGACAACAAAACTTATATGTTTAAAGCTTATGGATGTGGAGGGAGCGGTATTTCCCCAAATCGTGAAATCACAGAGGATTAAGAGAGAGTAGAGGGTCTCATAAGACAAAAATAGATTTCTCTATGTTTTAGCGTTCGCTGCGAGTCGGATGCGTAAATAAACTACCCCACTACTGCCTTTACTCGAAATGTAAACTCTGAGGCTTCGAGCCTCTGTGTCACTAGATACTTTAAGAATTGAAGGAGAGAGAACAAACGTAACGAAATTACATTATTCTAGTAAAACTATATAGGTACTCATGTTTCCGTTTCACTTCAAAACTAAATATTCCAACAGTATGGATCACTCCTTGGTCTTAGCTGCTTTCGTTCGGCAGAGTGATTCATAATCATAAGAAACCTGTTTCATGTGTTGTCTCTGTCCCTACCACGCAATTTTGTATCATATGATTATTGTTCATTGAAATCCTGTTTATTATTTTCACTGCAAACGAAAGCAGCTCTTGTAATGCGCGGTACTATTTCCTTCGATATAAACCTACAAAATATCAAATTTGGGGCCATCCATAAATGATGTCACTCTTTAAAGGGAGAGGAGTGGGTTCCTAAAAGTTGTGACACTTTATGACAGGGGAGGGGAAGGGCATAAAACAATTGTGATGTCACAATACAAAAAAACATTTTTTATGCCTAACATATTGATTATTTATTATGAGCACCCTTGATATTAGTAATTTACAAAAGTGTGACATCATTTATATGGACGGCCCCTTTCTACATCGACACAACTTATAATTAACAAAATGCTTGGAACAGAGCCCTGCAATAGTAATTTATTTCATACTGTCCGGTAGATTGTCATCTACCGGAGTACCGGACAGTATGCTTTCGTTCAGCAGAGTGATTCGTAATCGTAAGGTACCTGTTTCACGCGTTGTCGCTGTCCCTACCATGCAATTTTGTATCATAATTATTGTTCATTGAAATCCTGTTTATTGTGATTACGAATCACTCTGCTGAACGAAAGCAGCTATTATTGTTATTTATTAGTAAGCATTTATTTTTTAGTTTTGACTTCACTTAAAAATAAAAGAAAAAAAGTATTTTATTCGCAATCATACAGAAATAATCAAATTGTCTTAAATGTCAAAAGTTGAAAAAATAGGGTCGTTTCCTTCAACAAAATTTATAAAATGTTATTATACCATCAAAAAATATACTAAATATATATTTCATATATCATATTAAAGAAAGTTCTAATGATCACATGCAAGAATAAATTAGTTTTCAAAATAACAAGGCGGTAAATGATGACGTATGTAATGAGAATTCAATTTTAGAGATTTTCATGCTTTCTTTATCATGTTGGTGGTAGTGCTCGGTTGATTTGTTGTTTACATTTTGTTGATTTGTCATTATAAATTATAACCTAAAAATTTTAAATTTTGTTTTCTATTTTAAAACATATCTGCAACAGTATATTATTAATAGAAAATCATTTACATACTTATTTTAGTTTACAGTGTACTTCATATTTTAACCAAGTTAAATCCTAATAACAATAGTTTGAATACAATTAATATGACAATGACTCACGTCGATACTATAACAGTAAACGAACGACGCCCGTCGATTATTTCTCTATTTGTTAACTGCGCATGCTCTCACATCTGACGTCACCATAGGCGCCAATTTAAAATTTCCTAATTGAAATAATTAATTTCACTATTCAAATGAATTTGGAATGTAAAATAAAAAAAACGGGTCAAATAAAATTTTGTAAATCATTTGAACATAAAATTTTAAAAAAATGGTCAACGACCCTGAATCTGAAATGTGACATTTCGGGTTGGAAAGTGAAATTTCGGGTTGGAAAGTTATTGTTATGAATTACACCCCTTGAAACTGGAGATTGATACGCCTATGCCTAGTAGTGAGTGACTGGAAACTTGTAGAATGAGATAGAGTTTTCTAGAGTGTGGTGGGAGAAGATTCTGGATGAATATAAGAGAATTTAAAGAGCAATTGACCGTGGGGGCATTCCTAGATGGGATAAGGGACGAGGAGATCAGGCGAGTTCTCAGGCTATCCCGATATAACACTAGTAGTGAAAATTTGGTACGTGCACTAGAAGTAGAAGCCATCTATAGGGATACTCCAAAGTCAAGAGTGCGGGCTATGAGGCTTGAAGAATCTGAGCCAGAAAAGGAGAACCAGAGCCCTATGTTGACCAAGATGGAGAAAATGATTACTCAACTACTGGCTAAACTGGATACTCCAAGAAGACAAGGAAAGCCAAGCGGGGGTATTAAATGTTACAACTGCGGCAGAGCAGGGCATATGAAATGAGACTGTCGACATCGAAACACGAGGAAAGTGAATGTTGGAAAGGTTCAAGAGACACAAAATAAACAAAGTAGTTGAAGGCCAAGTGGACGGCGTATGAAATGTTATAGGTGCGGAGAACTAGGACATATCCAGCTTGAATGTCCACGGAGGAGGTAGGAGAGAGTAGAGTCCGACGCTGTGAAGCCCAGGGGAAAATCAGAGGGAGCCGGTACCAGAGAGGCTGTGCCAGATAATGAACGTGGTGCCCATAGAGAAGTGAAGATTTCCCAGCTTCGAAGCGTTCCGAGAAACCCACCATTATAAGGATGTGAGAATGAAACGAAACCCCAGAAAGATGCAGATATTTCCGGAAGATGGTGCAAGGAATGTTGCAAGCACTGCCACCAGGAGGATAAACTGCAGGACATGGGAGCAGTCAACATTGTCAAGGTGGTGGTGCCGGATGACAAGGAAAATGAAGCGCTAAGACAAGATCAATTGAACGATGAAGAAATTGGTTGGGCCTATATTGCGAGCCAAAGAAAGGGGAACTTGTCCAAAATGGAAGGATGTTTCAGGCAAAAGAGTGGGACTGAAGGCACTACGGGCGCAGTGGGGCTCACTGAAAGTCATGAACGGGCTGTTGCGGAGAACATGGGAAAGCCCAGATGGAATAATAATAATAATAATAATAATAATAGTCTTTATTCTATAAAAAAGAAATACCAAACAGGTGTAGAACAAGTCAAATAGTGTACAGTACAAACATTTATCACAATACAAAACATTATAAAATAAGAACAAACCTACATATTACATAACTAAAGGTACTAAAATTTATAATTTAAAAACTCAGTGATTGAATAAAATGCTTTAGTAGTTAAAAAGTCGTGGAGTGTTTTTTTGAAGTTATTAACGGGTAAGTCTTTATAACTGTTGGGTAGATTATTAAAAATTTTTATTAGCTGAGACTCAACATTTCTTTGTACATTAGAGGAGGTCGTCTTTGGCAAACGTAATATATCATTACGTGTGTCGTATATATGATCAACTTTGTACTTACTAAAAAAATGTGTATAATGACATTTCACATAATAGGCACACTCAAATATATACACACAAGGGAGGGTAAGTATGTGTTTTTCTTTAAAGATCACACTGCATGTTTCTCTCATTTTTAGATGGAAAATACTTCGTAGGCAGGCTTTCTGTAGTTTGAAGATTCTATCCGCTTCAACAGAATTCCCCCAGAATATAATCCCATAAGTTATTCTGGACTTGACATAGGCATAGTAAGAGGTTATGGCGGCTTCTTCACTTATAGTTCTTGATATAGTTCTTAACGCATATGTAAACGAAGTAATTTTTTTAGCAAGATACTCTACATGATGTTTCCAACTTAACGTGGAGTCAATCACAATTCCTAAAAATTTCGTATAGTCGGTTGACGTCAACAATTCATCATTGTAATTTACGACCAGTGGTTGCTCCTTCCTAAGGCTAAATTTTAACAGGTAAGTCTTATCCATATTGAGTTTTAAATTATTTGTTGAATACCAGTCACTTAGAATGTCAATTGATGTTGAAATCTCAGTTTCTAATTCCTCATTTGTGTCTGCTCTAATAACCAGAGAAGTGTCATCAGCGAATAGATTTACAAGATGTTTGGTAATATTTGGTAAATCATTTATGTACAAAAGAAATAAGATCGGACCTAAGATAGACCCCTGAGGAACACCTTTTTTGACTGCCTTCCATTCTGAATTAATGTACTTTCCATTATCTATCGCTGTAATACGTTGCTTTCTATTTTTTAAATATGAACTTAAGATATTGTATATATTGCCTCGGAAACCCATTAATTCTAATTTCTCTAGGAGACTATTGTGATCTACACTGTCGAAAGCTTTTGATAAGTCCAAAAAGAGAGCAGCAACTTTATCCTTACTTGTAATTGCATCCAAAATTTCACAAATTCCTATATATATTGCTCTAACTGTTGACCGTCCTTTTATGTACGCGCTTTGCATATCTGATATTATATTATATTTTTCTGTGAAGTTTATGATGCGGTTCAGTAGGGCTTTCTCCAATATTTTGGCTACAATAGAAATTAGAGCTATAGGTCGATAGTTAGAGATGTCGTTCTTATTATCTTTTTTATACATGGGTTTGATAACTGTTCGTTTTAAATCATCCGGAAATATACCTAGAGAGAAACACATATTTATTATGTCTGACATGGGTTGACATATTTCTTCAGCACAATATTTCATTAATTTTGTTGGCACCTCATCAACTCCAACAGCTGCTGTATCTTTCAGGGAGTGGATTATGTTATAAATTTCAACAGGCGTCGTTTCGTACAAAATCATTGAATGTTTATTTCTAGACACATGCTTCAAATTGTTACTTAGATTCTTATTTACATCATCACATATATTAATGTAGTAATGGTTTATATCATCTAAGACTTCTTTTTTACTTTTTTGGTTATCACCCTTGCGTATATCCTCTATATCAAAATTGTTACCTTGTTTATTTTTTCCTGTGATGTCTTTCACCAATTCCCATGTTGCTTTTACCTTATTATTCGAATTTAGGATGTAATTAGAATGTGACTGTTTCTTTGCTTTAGTAATTTTCATTTTAAGATCGTTCTTATATTGTTTATAAACATCCTCTGTCACATGCCCGTCCAGCATCCCTTCGTACAATTGCCTCTTAATTCGGCTCCTTGTTCTTAAATCGTCACTCATCCAAACATTATTTGATGTTTTCCTGTTACATAACTTTTTGGGGTATATTTCATCAAGTATCTGTAAGAACTGATTTAAAAAATTGGAAACACTTTCATTGGGGTTTTCATAAATGACAATTTGATCCCAGTTTATCGCTCTTACAGGTGGTTATGCGTCTAGTGGTTCCCAGGTGTCGAGTAGCGAAGGTGCTTCAGGAAGTGCACAATGGAACATCCGATGGACACTTTAGTGTTAACAAGACCTTGAAGAAAATATGAGAACGATTTTATTGGATAAAAAGTCGTCAGGATGTGGAGGCTTGGTGTCGCAAATGCAAGATTTGTGCAGCCAGTAAGGGACCACAGACTGGAAGTAAGGGTGAAGGGTTCAACGTCGGAGCTCCTTTCAAGAGGTTGGCTAACGATATAGCGGAGCCATCACCAGCTAGTGACCGAATGAAGGCTCGATACGACTGGAAGGGTAGTCCAAAAGGGTTCATGAAGGTGGGAGAGCTGGTTTGGCTGTACAACCCACAGAGGGGAAAAGGAATGTCACCGAAATCACCTTGGGATGGACCGTACATTGTTATTACCCGAATTAATGATGTCGTCTATGGGATTCAACGAAACTAAAAGTCCAAGATGAAGATCGTGCATTTGGATAGACTGGCGAAATACATCGATGATTCTGAGTTGCCTGATCGGGACGATCAGGTTTAAGGAGGGGGCAGTGTTATGAATTACACCCTCTTGAAACTGGAGATTGATACGCCTATGCCTAATAGTGAGCGACTGGAAACTTGTAGAAAGAGATAGAATTTTCTAGAGTGTGGTGGGAGAAGATTCTGGATGGATCTAGAGGCAATTTCAGAGTATATAAGGCGCGATTACCCCGGTGTAGAGGAAGAAGTTTATTAAGAAGTTTTATTAAAGTGTGAAAAGTTTCGCAGCGAAAAAAGTGAGGTTAAATATCAAGTAAACAAAGTGTAAAGGTTATTTTGAAGTATTGTATAGTGAGTAAATTATTAAATAAAGTGGTTTACCCCTTGTTAAAATTATTTAGAAACCAGGGATTCATATAGGGTGTTTCCGAAAAGGGCGAAAACACGTAACATTATATTTCAGGTTGGTTTCCAACCTGAATATTAAAAACCACGTGACGTCACTTTGACATTTGTCCTTTGACATAAGAATTTTTAACGACTTATTTGGCTTTTTCTTCATTAAGGAGGATGATTGTGAATAAAATAGTACCTATACAAACCTTAGCGAAAAGTTTCATTGCTGTCTCGAGAATTAGTTGACCTTGCCGCTTCGCGACTCGGTCAACTATATCTTATCTCTCGACACCAATGAAACTCTTTCCACCTCGGTATGTAATATACTATTATTCACAATTATACAATAATAATCAAATTGTCTTACATGTCAAAAGTTAGAAAGTATATGATATTTCAAATTAATACGACAATTGAACTGAAATGACATTTCGGGTTGGAAAGTAACATGTCGGGTTGGAAAGTGGCCACTTTCCAACCTGCATATTAAAAACGACGCGACGTCACTTTGAGATCTGTCCTTTGACATAGGAATTTTAAACGGATTATTTGGCTTTTTCTTCATTAAGGAGGATGATTGGGAATAAAATAGTATAGAAACCTTGGTAAAAAGTTTCATTGCCATCTCGAGAATTACTCATCTCTCGACAACAATGAAAACACTTTCCACCTCGGTATGTAATATACTATACACAGTTTTAGCAATTATTTAATACATGAAAAGTTTATTTTTCCCCGAAATCTCCATAATAACAAAACAATGCAAAAATTATGGTTTTATATTTACTTGACAGTGACAAGTTAAAGACAATCAGAATAGCTATATAGCATTGTTAAGGTGATGTGAGTGTTAGATTACGAACTAATATTTTTTAAATATCAATAATTATAACTTTTTGTTAACAACAACATTTTAAAGATAATTATAAAGACAGTATGAAATAAAATATACGATACACGTTCAATAGGTCTCATTACAGTACTCGTTTATATACCGGACTCGGCCCGGTAAAACAACTCGTACTGTAATAAGTCACCTACCAGACTTATAACGTAAATTACTATCTTGTTATTATGGAGATTTCGAAGGAAAATAAACTTTTCATGTGTTTTATAAATAATTGCTAAAACTGTATATTTAAATACTTTATTTATTTTATTTTTAAGTCAAAAGTCAAAACTAAAAAATAATTGCTTACTAATAACAATAATATGATAGTGTTGCTAGGTAATACATTACAGCATCTAATACCGTACTGTGTGTTACATTATGGTTTCAGATAAATAAAAAATTAACGATTTAAATTCACTTTCATTTGGCATTTGGCTATCTTATGAATACATTGAATTTATTTGATTTAAATTACAGAATAAATGTTATTTATTGATAAGTATGAGAATAAAATATGAAATAAACATATGTTCTGATTTACTAATTTCCCCTGCGTAAACTTGGCTTGCAAATGTACTGTCGTGAGCAAAAAAAAAAATAGGACAACAATTTTTTTCTAATGAAATCTGTCTCTATTTGAATATGTGCAATGAATTTTGAGCAGCGGCTTAAGATAGGAATGGGCTCTATAAAATACTCATGCACAATGTTCTATTATATGCGCAAGCGCACAAATTTCCATTATATGTTTTATCCCTCCCTCAAGGAGGGGTAGATATACAAGGAGTGCTTAATGCCTATAAGCAAAAGAGAGAGATATATTGTGATGCAAATTATGTTGCTGGTAAATAACCTCTACGCCTGTGACTTTTACGTCAAAGGATCAGTTAAAGGTTCCTTTTTTTAATTAAACAACACAAATAAGTATAAAAACTTAAAATTAAATATTTCGCCGACGTTTCGGAAATCTATTCTGTTTCCTTTTTCAAGGCTTTTTTTGAAAAATCTTTTATGCTGTGTATGATAAATACACAGCTCTAAGAATGTTTGTTATATTCAATATCCCTTAGAGTAGGAAAGATATAATATATATTGTAAGGAGTTATAACGCCACTGCCAATGGTGTGCCAACCTGCCACCAGAGAGCAAGTGCCAGTGGCGGAACATACGTACAATATGTAGGTGTCAAGTTTATCACGTCAAAGGAATAAAACGATACAAAACTGGTATTTTTTCCAGAAACAGCTTCATATTACATTAATGAGTGCAATGGATATTAATTCGACAAATTGTGCATACAGTGAGTCTGAAAAGTATGAAATAAATTATTTGGAAATAGTTTTCCCAAACACTTCAAGTTTGGGAAAACTATTTCGCACGTCGATCTTCTTTATTTGGCAGCTCTCATCATTGTGGATATATATTTTTGGTTGTCCCCACTATTGTCATTTATTATAAACAATTCGAGACACGACATTTTTAAAAATGTCGAAATAAGTTGGGTGTGATAAGTAAAAATAAAAACAAAAATTAACGTGTCAGTCAAATACTTTTCCTTTCACTGTTAATTAAGCTATCACTTGCATACTTCTGAGACTGAATGTATACCTATGGATGGATGTGAAATAGCAGCGCTGTGATGTATAGCGTGTCTCAGTTTCTCATCAAAATTCTGTTATATTCCGTTTGCAGTGTTTGCCGGGTTTATTGCAATTAATAAAACAAAAGATAATTTGTAAAAATATACAATCTTTGCATATAGGTGTATATAAGAAAACTATACTAAGCTATATGCTATATATTTAACAATTATGCACCGTAGGAAATTTTACTCAATTCTTATATTGACTATTATTCTCTTTTTATAGTTGATTAGAAATCTGTACATAATCATGTCTGTTTAAAAGTCCATAATTTATATAAATATCAGGTTCAAAGCCTCCCTACGAAATGTATGCTATAGTGTGTAGTATGTATATAGTTCCATCATGCAATGCAGTGTAGTTTACTTTGCTGCTGGCAGTGCGATACAAATATAGTGATAACTTGGTGGACTACAGCTTTATGCTAATCATCATAACTTTTATCAATTCCGAGTATAAAAGTGTGGCTCTATATGTTTTAATGTATTACAGTGGAGATTTGTGAACACCAAATAGTCTTCACGGCAGCTACATCAGTATCACTGAACACTGAACAAACTTTCAGTGTAGTACTTTCAACACTCTGGTGGGGATATTACAAAATTTTTGGACAAACCTTTCATTGTGTACCTAACTGATTTAGTCTTTTTGCCACATATGCTGCAAGAAATCGTAACTCAACTATCACGAAAATGTCTTCAAATTTCATTATAATTTAACATTATTACTTCAGAGGCATCTGTAATTTGTATCGTGCACAGTGTCTAACGTTCACTAATTTTGGACACTATGTACATTATTAAGCACTCCTTTAATCTACCCCTCCTTGTCCCTCCCTGTCTATGATGTTTTGGTTATAGGTGGAGGTGGTGGAGAGCCGGCTGTATAGATTTTCTATGGATAAGATACATGAAAAACTTTGTGTGAGTGAGTAAGTACTAGTACAGACCTACAGGGAGCCACTTTTCATATAAGCAAATTTTGCCCGCGTCATGGAATTTTGGCGTCACTTAAAAATTAAACTTACGTTAAAATGTTTGAAGTATACAATGAGATTACAGTTGGCTGGCTGAATTTGCCCGCAACCCTGAGTCACCCTCGAATAAAGTTCCTTTTCTTGTGTGTTTTCTTAAGTCATCGAATACATGAATTAAACTTACGTCAAAATGTGGGTCTTGAAGTATACAATAAGATTATAGTTGGCTGCCAGGCTGAATTTGCCCGCAACCCTGAGTTACCCCCGAGTTTCCACTTTTAGCCCAAAAAAAAAAGAATACAAATTTTCCGGAGAAATGGACTGTTATTCCGGTCCGCCATTTTGAATTTCGTAAACTGGATCTCTGTTTCGTGATCAGCGACCTCAGAAACGCCCGAGTACTCATTTTCAGCCCAAAAACGAAAAAGATACGAGTTTTTCATATTGACTCTACTTCCGGTTAGCCATTTTGAATTTAACAAATTAGACCTCGGATTCGTTATCGGCAACCTCGAAAACCCCCCGAGTACAGATTTTCAAGGTCAAGATATCCATTCTCATTTTTTCTGGGAAATGGCCCGATTTCCGGTCCATCATTTTGAATTTCACAAATTGGACTTCAGATTCGCACCAGCGACCCCAAGAACCCCCCGAGTAACCACTTTCATCTAATTTTTTGCCATATTGTGTATGATAACAAATTTTTCAATTAATTTAATTAGATTGGCCATTAATATGTTATTTGTAAAAGGGCCCCGCTTTCAAGCTAGCAAATATGCATACGTTCTTAACCACACATCACACTATTTATTGCCAAAATATCAGCTTTGCTAAAATGACGTAGGTCTGGCTGTTCTGGGATCTTGAATAACACCGAGACCAAGACCGTGCTTGAATATTACAAACGATACCCATATACGAATACAATTAATCCAGGGCCGTCGAGAGAAAATCGTGGCCCGGGAGAAGTCACATACGCAGACACCGTAGAATATTTATCTCGGTTGGAATTTCGAAGAGCGGGGAGGTGATATTCCTTACAGTAAAATACTTATTATTGGAAATAAACCAATTGTTGTAGAAAATACAAACTACGATTTTCTACATATAGAAAATTTATATATTATTTCTTACAATTTACAACAGTATGCTTCTCTTGCTTTTACTAATGCAAATGCAATCAAAATTTGCATATGCATCTTCAACAATTCCAGGATATCGAAAATTCACGTGGAATCCGGGCCCCCTCAAAACCACCAGGCTAGGGGGAAACATAAAAATGGAGAAGTTACTCCAATTGGTCCAAAATCGAAAACTGCGGGATAAGGCCCAGATATTTACATTTTGATGAAATTTGGCACGAGAGTAACATTGGTATGGCACAAGAGCTGAAAAAGTTTTGGTGCAGAATCAGACGATGTTTAATGTCCTTTTGATGCACTTTCAACATACTGTTCATTTTGTATTGCACCATTTCAAAGTAGATCTTATTCTAATTTCAACGATATATCATCCTTTACTTCTTTACGTGAAAAAAGAATCCAAGTCATATGGTGGTGAGTCGTTAATTCTAGCACCCATGGAATGGAGGTTTGCATCATATAGCTCAGTAGTATCAAGCCTGGTTATTACTAAATTAACGAAGTTTTGCAAACAATTGGAAGTGATGTTCCAGCCGCTTCTAGTAGCTGTCCATTTTTTACATATTTATATCTAGTTTGACCCATCATGGATAAAGTTTGTACTGGTTATTATTTTTTGGTAATTAAGTTTAGTGCATAGATACTAAAATACTAATGGAAACAGAAATATATACCTTCACACATCATCTTTGGGGGGGTAAAACAACAATCAAACCTCTGTACCTAGTGAGTGTCCTTATACTGTATATGTGTACGCCCAGTTATATTGTACTCAAACTACAACCAATTATGCATCCATGAATTTACACTATGCTTACTTAAATTAGACAATACTATCTGGACTGCAGATAACCAATATATCTTTTCTAGTGGAGAGGTTATAAGGGCAGACAACAACTATACTAAGAAAATACTTCCCTTTGGTAAGTGAGACAAGAAATATTGTCATTTAAATGCTCATGCCATTTAAAACTTAAAATTGTGCATAGCAGGATAATCTGAGTTGAAAATATTTAAGGAATATATAGAAATATTAAGTGAAGACTAAACCTAACAAGCTTTAGATTGTGACATAATCTGACTAGTGATGGGCGATATATCGCGAACTGTGATTTAATCACTGATATTAAAAAATCACAAGTAACGACTGTGAATAAAGTTGGAAGAAAAGCGTGACGTGATCACGACTTTCCATATATCAATATATTTTTGACGATATAAATATCTTGTTTGCGACCTTATGTATAACACGTAAAGCAAACGATTCCGTGACTTCACGATATATTAGGTAGGTACGCGTTTCACAAGATAGGCTGATCTTGCGCGTCTCATACTATATAGATATTTATTATATACGTTAGAAGTGCTGCCTTATGCCGTTGACCAAAATTGTAAGAAAGAAATAGGTAACATATTTTTGATAAATATTTGAATGGGAGAAATACTTGGATGACTTTATTAAATAAAATGTTTCCCATTAAATAATAGCAAATAAGAATAACTATATAAATAAACATTATATTTATTATTTAATTTGTACATTTTTATTAAAATCCGAGGCTTATATTAAAAAGGTTGCAGCACTATTATAAACAATAACCCAGCAAAAATTAAAATATGTGATTGATAACTATAGCAACCTAAAACCTAATAAATAGTTTATTGATGTTTCCGAAATGTTTACATATTTGTATAACTTTACAAAAATATGCTATTACGATGAAGTTCAAATAGGCGTCCATTTTAAAACTTTAGTGTTTTGGCTTTATCACCAATCCATGTCATCAGGTTATAGTTGGATAAGCAAATCATAATATCAATATGCATGTATATGTAAATATCATACGTATTATATTTCTACGGCTGCACAGATTACTAAAGTAGCGAATTCACGAATTCACCAAAATTAACAATTTTTCCTATTAGCCGTATTAGGAAAAGTCGTGATCACATCACGGTTTAAATTCACTGATATCAGAAATTCACAGTCACGATTCACGTTGTGATTGAAAAATCACGATATCGCCCAACACTAAATCTGACCCACCATGCAGAACCCACAGAAAACAATTTTGGTATTTCTATTAAGATATAGAAGGAATGAAATAAAAAAGTCTTGTACCTACTTGTTTTATGCCTTTTGTAAAACCAGGTTATATTTTAAAAATTTTCATATTTTTTGTACAATATTAAATAGCACCTATAATTCTACTGTTGTCAAGAATCTTCATTATTTACTTCTTCAATAGGACTTTTATGCTTAACGTATGAAGTATAGACGTCATATCCTAAGGAAATTGTATTATCAAATAACACTCTATATTTAGTAGGTAAGAGATAGAAGTTTATAAACTGGGCAGGTGGCCAGATTGCCCATTCTGCTATGTACAATTTCCAAGCTTTATGTTTTACTTCTCGGATAAACTCTTCTTTTGTTGAACCTTCCAGTACAGCTATAGTTGTAAAGAATGTCGAAATACAAAGTGGAGAGCCAATTAGCTGGTCGACGATGATCTTCTTTAAAACAATTCTAAGTGTGTAACCAGGTAAAAGTTTATCTAAGTATTGATACCAGTAGTGACATGCTATCCCTACAGGTGCTCCAGAAACAGACATATTTCTCGTCCTAGTTTTATCCCATTTTTCATGCTGATTTGTAATTATTTCGTAGTGTTGCTCAAGTATATCTCCTAATCCTGATAAACTCACAGATATTACTACATTTGTAAATAATAAATGTTTTTCGTCGAAAGCTTTGCTAACCAATTTACAAAATTTCGGCAGAATGATAGCGTTAATCTTTGTAACCATATTAATTCTTAATCTTAACTCAACCGTTCGCCCATATCACAGAACATTTAAAGGTCATACATTCAAAAATTTGTAAATATTTTAAAAAATGTGAGGTTACTTTTTTCGTTTTCTTCTTCTTCCCAAACGCAGTGTATAGAGTTATAAAATTCTCTAATCTTTGATGATATTGCAACTACTTCTCTGGCCTCTGGTGCATTTCTTGACAATTTGCTATTAACATTAACGTTGGCAGAGCTGTAGCTTTGAAGTTTGTTGACTAATTGTCGTGTTTATGCTACATTAATTTCAAATTTATTAGTCACTTCAAATATAATTTTAAAATTGGTCAGTCAAAATATAAAGTTATTTAAGTGTTAGGCATTTAATAAAAATGAAATTTTTTATTCGTACCCCTCAAAAACGTGCACCACGCTTAGGAGTTTTGAGAAATATCGAAGGCAGAACAAATATAGAAATAGAGACTCCAGTTGTATTGCTCCATACTCAAGGTGGTCATATACCTCATGTTACTCATGAGGTATTTAAACTTGTTAGCAAGGAGCCACAAATATTACAAATACCTTTGGTTAGCATGCATAACTTTCAAGAAACGATGGAATATTACAACGGTACTATTTCCGAATTTATTGGTAGTAAGGACAGTCTAACTTGCCTTACACTGCAGGATCCTAGTAATTTAACAAAACAAGGACATCATGTTAAAGAAAAAGTTCCTATATGGACAAAAAATGGTAAAGTTTTATATGATTCTGAAATGTATATGAATATTGTGGAATCATTCAAACCTGATATGTATTACTTATTATCAGATGGAGATACAAATAAAACTAGTGCCCCAAAGCGAATATCTAAGGCAGTTGAACATACCATTATATTTCATAATCAGTGCTTAGAGCGCCATAGAAAATCTGATATTTTGCAAAAAGCATTTGTCATGGCACCCATTGCCGGCGGCTATTGTTTAAAATCAAGGGAAAAATGTATTGCGGCCATTTTAAAGAGTGCAAATGAGCTAGGTGGATTTCTTCTAGATGGTTTGCATAACAATGGTCCTGAGGTTGAATTCTTGCCATTTGAGGAAGTTAGGGATACAGTGGAATATGTTATTAAATGTATACCGGAAGAAAAATTGTGTTGTGTACAAGGTTGTTGGAACCCTGTTAATGTATTAAAATTGGTACAACTTGGTATTGACATGTTTGATACATCATATTGCCGAATATTGACAGAGCGTTCTGCTGCAATGATCTTTCCTATTGAAAATACAGAGGAGACGGATAGTTTTGAAATAAACTTAAGACAGTCAAAATACGTAGACGATTTCACACCTATAATGTTTTCTTGTCAGTGTTTGGCTTGTAGTAAATATTCAAGGGGTTATATTCATCATTTATTGACAGTTCAAGAATTATTAGCACCCGTTTTAATTATGATACATAATATTCACCATTATTTAAGGTTTTTCAAAAAAATTAGGGAGTGTATCCGGAATAATACATTAAGTGATCTGGAGAACAGAATTTCAGAGCAATATAAAAATCACCAGGAGAAAGTACTCTCTGCAAAAACTGAAGACGAACCAAGGCGGTCTTATCCAAGGAATGATGTGGGTGATATAGAGTAAACATGTTTTATATGCATCATTCAAATTTTAGTTTCGTGTAATTATAATTGTATAAATAAATACTATATTTTGGCCACTAAGATCTCTTCTTATTACAGACATACACTCGTATAACCAGGTGAAGAGCCGGCTGTACAAATATCCTATGAATAAGATACATGAAAGACTTTGAGTGGGTAAGTACTATACTACAGACCTAGAGGAAACCACCTTTCATATAAGCTAATTTTGCCCGCATCTCATCGACATTTTGATATACATTTTTTTCACGTAGGTATTCTAAAACTTATGAAAACATAAAAAATCGTGACTGGAAGTGACGCCAAAATTCCGTGACGCGGGCAAAATCAGCTTACCTGAAAGGTGGCATCCTTTAGGTCTCTCATAGTACTTACACAAAGTTTTTCTTGAATCCTATTAATAGGATATTTATACGGCCGGCTCACCTAATACAGTGTATGTACAGAAACTCTGTTGCATTTGTATCTAAATCTTTAATCTTTACTGACTTACCTGTGCTCTGCAAGTATCGAAGAGGTATGGATAAGATATATATTAAATACGGTTGCCTATATTCAAAGGGTAAAGACCCAGCATATATATTATATTAATGGACACTATGTTCCCGTGGGTGTTGAAATATATTTAAAGATATTCTTTCATGAAAAGGAGTTGGATACTTTAAAATTAAATTTAGAAAAAATTAGTTTTCATCAAATGGTTATACGGTATTAAGCTCTTCCAGTATTGGCTTTTTGGTGGTACTGGGTATTGGTTTTTTTCGGCATGATTTTCTAGTACTCTGAACATAAATTTGAAAATATTTTGGCTCGATTGCATTTATTTTGTGTAAGAAAACGAAGTTTCAAAATTAATAGAAGTTATTACCGACTGCAATAAATATCTATTTGAATAACAATTTGCTCTTACACAGCATAAATCACGTTTATGTGGTGTAACTGAGGTTAAGTACACATTCAATATCCTTCTTCATCTTTATTGTTCATATACAGTGTTACTCACTTAAGATGAAGACACTCCCATATCCCACTATACCGGGTGAGTCACGAATTGCGCTCGCCCCGATATTTCCTAAAATATTTGGAATAGAAAATTCTATTGCAAATGTCCTTGTGGATGTAATTGTGTTTACCTCCACATACCTATGCTAAACTTAATTGTAACGTTCTTTGCGCTCACAATTATTAAATGTTTGATAGCTCAAGATTGCCTATAACGACACGAGTCTGTCTGACAGCTGATATTGTTTTATTACATTCAATGGCTACTATGATTTTTCCAATGTTATTAGGTTACCAGATTTACACAGAAATGTGCCATTTTAGTTTCCAAAGCCCACTAATCTATTATCTATTAGCCGCATGTTTCTAAAAGCTTGGGTGCATTGTATTTTGGCTGAAATCCCAAATATTTCTGAGCGGATTTTCAAAATTTTGGTATCATTAGATTCGTATGAAAATGAGGTATTTAAAAATGTTGGTGAACGATTAAATTCCCATTAAAAAAAACCGAGTTAGTAGGTAAAAATTTTAAACGCCTCTAGAGAATTAAGTAATGCAATCATATTGCCCTTTTTATTTTTATAGTAACGTAGCACACAAACAAATATATTTTGGGCACCACAGCACTCTGGATTCAGAAATAGATTTTTTAATAAAATTTTTAATGTTTATCAAAAAGTGACCAAAATGGATGTATTGTATTCAAAATTTCCTCTAGATTCCAAAAATGTAAAAATATATAGGGTGTTCTATTTAAAAATCGAAAGTTGTGGGCATTTCCGGTCAAACCGGATGTGCACCAAACTTGATTTTTTATTGAAAAGATGGCATTTTAGTCGTGTAATAAGGCCTCCAAATTTCAATTTTCTATTCCAAATATTTTAGGAAATATCGGGGCGAGCGCAATTCGTGACTCACCCGGTATATCTGATGTCAGAATATTTTGAAATTTTGGTTGTGAATATACAGGGTGTTTCTTAATGACGAATATTTCAGGGTGATTCATTAGGTCATTTTATGAAGAAAAGTTCATATGAACATATGTCCGCAAGGGCTACAGGGTGTTGAATTTTTTTTTATCGTTATTTTTTAATATCTCAGCAAATACTTTAGATACTATGTTCAATTTTGGTATGTGTTAATATGATATAAAACCACATATTTTAGTTACAAAAGTTATGTTATATCTCCGCCAGTGGCGACCCTGCAAACATGTCCTCTGATATTTTTTACCACAAAAGCAGTACGCCACTGATATCTTTCCATGTGGATATTTTTTCTGATTAACCTGGTCAATTCTACATGAAAACGGTCGCTTGCGTTTTTCTCGTCAGATGCACAGTTCTTGACTAAAATAATTAAATTCAATTTGAAACTAATTGAATTTAATTATTTTTAATCGTTAATTTTTAATATCTCAGAAATTACTTTAGATGTTATTTTTAATTTTAGTATGTGTTAGAGGTGTTTCAAAATCTCATGAGCTGTGACCTTCATATGCGCAGAGGCAAAATCCCGCTCGTGGACTCAGTTACACTTCTCAAAAATATTAGATTAATTGTTTACAATTTATACCGAGCTCTTGTTTATGTATACAGCAAGGCAGCTGTCAGTGTTTTCAAAATACAGTTACAAACCCAGAACAAACTTTGCCTTTTGCGCATCTTGCGGTTCATAAGATTCTGAAATACCTCTAATATAGGATATAGTATCACATGTTTTAGTTTGAGAAGTATTTTATCGCTTCACCAGTGGCGTTCCTGCTAACATGTCTGATATTTTTTGCCAAAAAATGTTACGCCACTGATATTTTTCCATGTGAATATTTTTTCTGATTAACCTGGTCAATTCTACATGAAAAGTCTCTTGCGTTTTTCTCGCCAGATGCACAGTTTTTGATTAAAACAATTAAATTCAAATTGCTTCATTTAGCAGTGTTAGCTAATAATTTCTGAACACATAAATCTAGTTCTCCTGGAATAAATGACGTTTCACTTTCAAAACAATATTTGTTGACCTAAAGTAAGTTGTAATATTTCTTCGATTGTTAGTGTTTCATTGAATTTATTTTATTTTTACGTTATTTTTATTCGTATAAATATGATGAATTATGCGAATGCGGAAATGGCAGATATGCATTACGTATATGGTCTTGTAGAGGGTAATGCAACAAAAGCAAGAAGTATAATATGTATGAAAGAACATTCTAATTGCCAAATAGCTGGTTCTTTTTCGACTATTCATTGCCGTCTTTGTGAAACTGGCAGTTTCCATAAAGCTACTTCCAAGGGTAGACCTTGTACTGTCAGAACACCCGATATTGAGGAAGAGGTGCAGCAGGAAATCAACGAACATCCTGAGACGAGTACTAGGAAAATCGCTACAGCTTTAAATATTTGTCATCAAATTGGTGAATTTTGGTTGATTTTTTTATTGTATCCGCACCATATTCTAAGAGTACAACATTACTTCCCAGGGATTTTCCACAGCGTGTGAACTTCTGTCAGTGGTACTTTCAGAATGCTCCACTAAATCCACAGTTTGAGTCACAAATTATTTTCACAGACAAAGCAAATTTTTCCAGGAATGCTGTTCAAAATTTTCATAATAATCATGTGTGGGCGGACGAAAATCCCCATGCCAAGGGGAAGCCCATTTCCAAGAGCAATTCTCGGTTAATGTAAGGATAGGAATTACTGGTAATAATCTTATAGGTCCTGTTTTTCCGCCAATACGCCTTAATGGACAATCTTATCTGCATTTTCTCCAAGAAGAACTACCTGCGTTGCTTGAAGATGTACCAATTGCTGTATGGAATCAAATGTGGTACATGCACGATGGAACACCTGTTCATTTCAATGTAATTGTTCAAGACCATTTAAATGTGGTTTATCCTAATCGTAGGATAGGTTGCGGAGAACCTCGACAGTGGCCAGCAAGATCTCCCGATCTCAACAGTTTGGATTTCTTTATGTGGGGTCATCTTAAAACTCTGGTGTATAAAACCCCAATTAACACTATAAAAAATTTTAGAGAGCGAATAGTTGCCTCGTGTGAAGCAGTATGGAATATGCCGGGAAAATTTGAACGAGTGCACAATTCGATGCTAAGACGGGCGAAAGCATGCATATTAAGTGAAGGTGGCTATTTCCAACAATTTTTATGAAACAAAATTTATCATTATCAATGTTAATAGTAATTAGTTTCAATTTGAATTTAATCGTTTTATTCACGAACTGTGCATCTCATGAGAAGAACGTAAGAGACCGTTTTCATGTAGAATTGACCAGGCTAATCAGAAAAAATATCCATATGGAAAAATGTCAGTTGGCAAAAAATATCAGACGACAGGTTCGCAGGGACGCCACTGGTGAAACGATAAAATAACTTTTCAAACTAAAACATGTGATATTATATCCTATTAACACATACCAAAATTAAAAACAATATCTATAAGTATAAGTATTTTCTGAAATATTAAAAAATAACGATTAAGAATTTAAAAAAAATTCAATTAGTTTCAATTTGAATTTAATTATTTTAGTCAAGAACTGTGCATCTGATGAGAAAAACGCAAGACGCCGTTTTTATGTAGAACTGACCAGACTAACCAGAAAAAATATCAGTGGCGTACCATTTTTTTTTGTTGTAAAAATATCATAGGACATGTTTGCAGGGACGCCACTGGTGGAGATATAAAATGACTTTTGTAACTAAAATATGTGGTTTTATATCCTCTTTATAACATACAAAAATTGAAAATAATATCTAAAGTATTTTCTGAGATATTAAAAAATAATGATAAAAAAAAAATTCAACACTCTGTAGCAAAAAATTTAAGCCCGTGCGGACATATGTTCATATGAACTTTTCTTCATAAAATGACCTAAGGAATCACACCCTGAAATATTAGCACATCATTAAGGAACACCCTGTATACCTATAATGTAAGTCTTCACACAGCCACATTTGATTTTAGTCAGAGTCCTCCGATTCTAAGATGGAAAAAGAAAGTCGATTTTCAAAAAAAAAAAGTTTTAGCGATTTTTTAGAAGAAAACTAGTGAGATATTCTTAAGGTTCAATTACCCACAAAAAAATATTCAAGAACGTATCATTGTTCATAAAACAGAAGAAAAATATATTTTTGTAGCCTCTTATACTCGTGAAATACGAACGCTTAAAACGGCTGTAGAAAAGAAACTAACAATTTTTTGGGCATCGAAGCCGTGAGAATTTTTAATCAGTGAGTCGCAAACTATGCTAAATTTTTAGCCAATTTAACCGAGGGCCACTTTCCATGAGGAATTTGTAGGATTCTTGTAGGCCATTTACCAAAGACGAAAAATTGCACAAACCTCGGAAAAAACTAGAACGGTTGAAATTCGGCACACGGTTATTTTCAAAGTATGTTACCTGCTTCAAAAATACAAATGTTTACATCTCTACAGGGGGAGCTTTAGTGGAAAAAGTGAAGTTAAACTTTGAAAATTTCGTTTTTCTTAAATATTGATCTAGCCAAAAATTTTTAATTCTTTGAAGAAGAGGGGATTTAAAAGAAAAAGTCTCATATTTTTTGTAGTACGAACAGTTCTCGAGTAAAATGGAACTTAATAAGTTATAAAAATAAAAGTGGATTCTTCTTTTATATATCTTCTTGTTTAAATTCGATTAATATATGTAATCTTTTAAATTTTATCATATTTTATATAATTAAAATTAAAAAATTACATATTCCCTCCAAAATGTTTCGATTCTTGCGCTAAAGTCACAGGCCACAAGGTGAATAAACATGAATAAGACCTGCTGATCAAAAATGGCAACGCACGCAATGCCACAGCAGGCAAATGCAGGTGTTACTCAAAGCGCCTTTTCTTCGAGAATTTTATGTCCTTTTAGAACCATTATATTTTTTTCTGACAGAACCATATCAAAATAGACCATTATGGATTGAATCAATAAGAATTCATAAACAAAATTCATAAGTTACAAGTCTTAAGGAGGTTGAGGCATTAGACGAAAATAATAATGAAAAAAATCTGAAACAAAGTTTTTTTAATACATTTTTATACGACTCAATTTTCTGTAAAAAAAAACCCAAGTCATTAGAGGAATCTCATAAAGTTAGAAATTTTTAAAAACTTTTGCATATAGTCTTATCGAAAATATGTCAACCCAGCATGCAAACGTTATACATTTTGACACAAATAACTAAATAAAACACACTACTATATTTTATTTAGTAATAACTAAATAAAACACACTACTATATTTTATTTAGTTATTTGTGCAAGATGATTAACTACCACAGAGTAACAGCTGCTTCAATCAATTTTTTGGTATATTTTAATTTATAGCAAATAACCGAATAATGTCAGCAGTTCCGAAAACTAACTATGTAAAGCATTGATGTCTTACGCATATTTCAATACCGTTTCCAATTTAATTACGAGACTTTTAATAAATAAAAAAAATTATTAAACATTTGTAAACTGTCAAAGTTCTCTTTTCGTAAATGATTTTTAACTGATTTTTCAATTATTTAATGATTTAATTTTAATTTTTACTGCTTCTCATTTTTTTAAAATTATTTACTGAAACAAATTAGTGAAATACACAGATATTTACATAAATTTATTTTTTTTAAACAAGTTTGGACAAAACATCCAAAAGTTAGGTAGTTCATTAAGTAAAATAATTAAATCTAGTTAAATAATTAATTAATAATAAAAAATGATTTATTTATGCCTTTATGACAATAATTATTGGTATCATCGACTTGTAACTTTTTGTAATAATTTATGGAAAAGTTCAGATTTAGAATTCGACTTACTTTTGGTTGGGACTGTAACGCCTCAACCTCCTTAATATTATGATACTACCAAATACTGTTTAATAATGTAGAAAAACCCGCATTTTTGACCTGCTTGTATAAAAGTGAATTTAAGAAAAAGTTAATTGTGGCATTTAAAAACTATGTTATACAATACAGAGTTTTAGTTTCTAGTCCTTCAAATTAGGAAAATTGAGGGAAATTTTTCCTACAGCTAAGCCACCCATATAGAAAGTTGTCTTGGGGTTGTGTTAACATATTTTTCACCAAGCGCATGAAAAATAAAGGGTTGTTTTTTAGATATAGATACATATATATGTTTTTTTGGCCATTTTGGCGTTTTTTTGCGTTTTGCTGCAAAACTATGCATTTTTGAGAAAATATGACCTGATTTGATTTTGTAGAACTAGCGATTCTCTTCAATTTTTGATCTCTTCATTTTTTTGAAATTCCGCTTAGTTGCGCCGCTAGAGCGCGCTGAAGTTTATGTAAATGTATAAATTTTTTTGGTGTTTGATTTTAAGCCAAAACTATGCATCTTATAAAAAAATATCAAGATATCAAAGTTGTAGATACAAAAATTGTCGACAAATTTTGTTCTCTGTTTTTTTTTTCATAGTCGTGAAGTTTTGTCGCTAGAGGGCGAAAAACATTTTTCAATACTCTTGAGCGGATAAAAAAAATATAGGCATCGTGAACAGCTGTAGTGTTTTGCCCCTCCACCACCCTCCTCTCTCTACTCAATATTTTTAATGGGCTAAGCTAATATAGATGACATTAAGGATGACATATACAAAAAGGCCCATGACGACCACTATAGCTGAATGCGCGTAGTTGATACTATTAGCTGCACCGTTCTATGCGCAGCTGTGTAAGAAATGAACGATGGGTTTCAAATGCTCTCCAAATTTTTATATAATTGACGAGTACTCTAAAAAATGCATAGTTTTGCCTGTATATCAAAAATATATGCGCTATATTGTTATGCATTACACTCCTCTATGATACGCCTATGCCTAATAGTGACTGGAAACTTGTAAAAAGAGATAGATGAGTTTTCTAGAGTGTGGTAGGAGAAGATTCTCGATTGTATTCTGGATGACTCTGGAGGCAATTTCAGAGTATATAAGGCGCGATTATCGGCGGAAGAGAAGTTTTACTAAAGGGAAGTTAATAGCGAAAGTGAGGTTATAAATTCGAAGTGTAAATATAAACATTGTAAAAGTTAGTTTGTGTAATCGGTAAATTATTAAATAAAGTGTTAGTGGTTTACCCCTTGTTAAAATTATTTAGAACCCACGGATTCATACAGGGTGTTTCCTAAAAGGGTGAAAACTCGTAACAATATTTTTTTCCGCTCAAGAGTATTGAAGAAATGTTTTTCGCGCTCTAGCGGCAGAACCGCGCGATTTTGAAGAAAAAAACAAAGAACAAAATTTGTCGAAAATTTTTTTATCTACAACTTTGATATCTTGATATTTTTTTATAAAATGCATAATTTTGGCTTAAAATCAAACACCAAAAAAATGTATACATTTACATAGACTTCAGCGCGCTCTAGCGGCGTAATTAAGCGGAATTAAAAAAAAATGAAGAGAGCAAAAATTGTAGAGAATCGCTAGACAGTATCAAATCAGGCCATATTTTCTCAAAAATGCATAGTTTTGCAGCAAAACGTAAGAAGCCGCCAAAATGGCCAAAAAAACAAATATATATGTATCTATATCTAAAAAACAACCCTTTTTCTTTCATGCGCTTGGTGAAAAATATGTTAACACAACCCAAAGACAACTTTCTATACGGGTGGCTTAGCTGTAGGAAAAATTTCCCAAAATCAGTGATTTTTCTTCTAATTTGAAGGGACTATTCATTTTGCATCTTTTTCTTTTTTATCAGGAATAAATTTCCCGATTTCACAGCTATTTTTAACTGAAATTATGTGATTAATTTCAAAACTGTCGAAGTTCACAAATTTCACAGTGCAAGTCAATAAACGGAAACCGGTTCATGTTAATATTAAATTAAAATATATACTACTATAAATGTAACAAAAAAAGAAGTATGCACTTTCATCAATTTTTTAAGATAAAACAACATTTTAAATAAAAATGTGTTTTCTCTTGCAAAGTAATTTTTTTAAATGCATACACATTATTCAGTAGTAGTGCCTTAAAGAAATAAATCAATACATCTGAAAGTCTACACCTTCTTTATGATTTTTCAACTTCCGGAGCAAAAGTAAATTTGTAAAGTCACAGCGCACTTGCACTTCATTTTGCATGAAAAATATTGATCCTATGAGAATAAATTAAATGACCTTCTCTTTTTCATAAATATCCTCTTTAAAAAAAAATCTAGCCTTTTGGCTGATAAATATTTTCAGAGTTATTAAAAAAAATGGAATTTTCACAATTCAAATTCAATTGTTTCAATGAAGCACCCCCTATACAGTTGTAAACATTTTTATTTTTCAAATAGTAATACTTTGAGAATATCATGGATCAAATTTCAGCTGTTCTAGTGTCTTCCGACGCAAATCTGAAACAAGAATTTCAAATTTTCTGCAACCTGTTAACAGAGCTCGGGAGTTTTATCTCAGTGACGTGAAAATCAGGGTTGGCTCTGCCAGCACGGAAAGATTTTTATGCAAATATGACTCAATATATCTTACATTGTACTTTTTTTTAGGTAGTTCCGTAATATCCAGTTAATATGATTTATTGTAAAGACTCACTTGAAGATGAGGTATTGGGGGATGTAACATTGAACTAACATTATCTAGTTCACCACGGTATGCTACATCATCACAGTTTTGTTGCAGTTACTACAATAAAGATATCAAATTGCAGTTTTGGAAAATCGCGAATCCACACGTTTAGTGCAGCCTGAGAAGCACTAGACATTTTTGTATACCACCAATTGTGTATAATTTCACTCTCAACTATATTCATGGAAAGCTGAGAGTGAGTTAAAACAAACAATTTTTGTTGGTTGGCAATTGGTTGCATTTTTCAGGAGATTGCCAAGCGCTGTCTTGACTTCATGTAAACAGCGTATGTATTTGTTTTGATGTGCTCTGAGCTCTTGGTGAATATACTTTAGGTTTGTAGGTACATATGTACATACATATGGCTAATTTTACACTACGGTTTATGAAACTGCGTAACTGCGATCTCGGATGGTCTACCTTTTCCCTGTATTAAATGTTGACGTAAATGCCAAGAATTGCCACAGTATACTTTGGTATAAAGGGGTTTTGTCAAAGTCATGTTTCACAATTTCGGCGGCATCATCTAATTAAAGGAGATAATAAAACTACATTAGTAAGAAACATATAAAAGTACCATCATACACTGGAATCTAATGTTGACACTCATCAAATAAAATTCATTTTATCACGTGATTTAATATTATATAAAAATGGTTTATTTTATTGAGAAAAATGTTTTATGTTGCCAGCAGTTAAATGGGTTTTTATATTTAATTATTATGACAATAAACAGTATAAACACGCTACACATATTAAGCAGAACAGGAAAGTATGTGTTTGATTCAAAATTGTCTTTTTATTTGCTATATGTGTTTTACATGTCATCCGCCAATGTCTTCTCGGTATAGAGAAAGACCTTACGTATAATAGCTGGACTTAAATTCAGAGACGACTGCAGAGATATTTTAAAACGTTAAACATACTTACCGTACCATGCACCTACATTTTACAATGTCTCGTCTATATATTGTCTAAATGTTATTTGTGGCATTATCTTAATTTTTTTCCTTCTTCAATTCTTTGGGACTTCCTGCCACATGTATGTTTTCTTTCTAAGCGGTGCTAGGGGAATCTACAAAATATATCACAATTAACCAGTATTTTACTGGTAAAAAACCTCTACGCCTGTGACGTTTACGTCAAAGGATCAGTTAAAGGTTGGTTTTTATAAATAAACAACACAAATAAGTATAAAAACTTGAAATTAAATATTTCGCCGACGTTTCGGAAATCTAATCTGTTTCCTTTTTCAAGGCTTTTTTTGAAAAATCTTTTTTGCTGTGTATGACAAATACACAGCTCTAAGAATGCTTGTTATATTCAATATCCATAGATACTTACTATTTACATAGAACAGATTAGATTTCCGAAACGTCGGCGAAATATTTAATTTCAAGTTTTTATACTTATTTGTGTTGTTTATTTATAAAAACCAACCTTTAACTGATCCTTTGACGTAAACGTCACAGGCGTAGAGGTTTTTTACCAGTAAAATACTGGTTAATTGTGATATATTTTGTAGATTCCCCTAGCACCGCTTAGAAAGAAAACATACATGTGGCAGGAAGTCCCAAAGAATTGAACAAAAAAAAAAAAAAAAAAAAGTCTCGTCTATGTTAAGAACTTAGAACGAATATTCATTTCGCAATGATTTACATTCCGACAACATAAGGAATAAACAATAACCACCAAAATTTTTTACGCCTCAATAAAACTAGGGATGGCACTGGATACTATGGCATCTTGCTGTACAACACACTGCCCCCTGACATAAAACTCTTAAATCACTCCAGGTTCAAAAACATAATATAAACTGACCTGCTTATAAATGCCTTTTATAGCATGAATGAATTTTTAACGAGCGACCGAACAAAAATTTAATTGTAACACGCATAAACAATAACAAACTGAGTATGTTTATCTGTGGTCTTTCAAGAAAGTATAAATCTTTATATAAATTCAGGGGTAGATACCAAGTAACAGTAAAAATTATCCGTGTCACTCATTCCTTTTTGTCAAATGTTTTTTTCTAATGATTTTGTCTTATACAACTTAAGTATGTCTCATATATTCTATGTAATTTTGGCGATTAAGTATACCTACTATACGACTTAATATGTTTGTTTTAATTTTATAATTTTAAACTGATTTTTTTCTACCACTCTATTGACGTGTAAACACATTGTGTATTTGACACCAATAAATTATTCTATTCTATTCTAAGGACCATTACCATTTTTAGGTTAAATTTACAAAAGTACGTTGTAGCAGGTAATAATCAATAATTAACCGCTTCGTCGTTTTTCTGATTGTTTCAGTGTTTGCAATATATTCTGTCTATCTGAGAGCCGTCTCTAGCGCCGAGATAAAATTCCTGAGCCTTGGTTATCAATAACTATAACAAAGCAGGTTTACGGACCCAGGCAGCAATGTCACGTACTATTGACGTCATTTTTTGGTCACTAATTGGTCAGATTAACGTCATTTTTTCCGTCATTTTTACGTAAAAATGACGGCCTAATGTCACAGCCCATTGACGTCAATTTTTTACGTCAAATTAACGTCAGCTAATGACGTCGTACAGACGTATGAAATGATACAAATATGACCTATTTTGAAATATTTATTATACTATTAATTGGAAATACTTAAATACTTACATTATTGAATCAATTATTTGAATGAACATATTTCAATAATTTTCAAAAAATTGAACTATTATACAGTGTGTCCCAGGATAGATGTAACAAAAAATTTTGAAATTTTGGAACGGTATTTGGGGATTGAGTCCTGCTTGTTGTAAAACTAAAGTATACCAAAAATGTCTTAATTTGGTGTTCTACAGGGTGTTTATAAGCAAAGTTGTAAAAATCACCACTAATAAAGTACCTTTATTTTTCAAAATATGAAAAAATTCCACTAAGAAAAGTTATTTTGAATGCAATCTTATACCCCTGTATCAAAAATTTCAGGAATATAAAATTATTTTTTTTAAACTTTAAACATGTTTTCAGTAAATTAGTATTTTATTTTGAACCATTCAATTAAAACTGCATAGAAATGATTTTTTTTAATTAATATTCAAAGTTATGTAGAAGCTAAAAGTAGGCTATGAGAATTTAATTTTTTATTTACCAATAGCCTACTTTTTGAGATGATTAATGTTTGCTCCTACACAACTTTAAATATGAATTCAACTCTCAATTTGCAAAAAATGGGAAGTTTCAAAAAAATAATTTTATATTCCTGAAATTTGGTACAGAGGTATAAAATTGCATTCTAAATAATTTTTCTTAGTGGCATTTTTTCATATTTTGAAAAATAAAGGTACTTTATTAGTGGTGATTTTTACAACTTTGCTTATAAAACACCCTGTAGAACACCAAATCAAGTCATTTTTGGTATACTTTAGTTTTACAACAAGCAGGACTCAATCCCCAAATACCATTCCAAAATTCCAAAATTTTTGGTCCATTACACCTTTTGTTACATCTATCCTGGGACACACTGTATATTGCTATAATCAAAATAAATACTCTATTTACACGTAGAAAAAAAATTCCAAATTCCATGTAATAAAATATAATTTAAGCACCTGTCCCAAAATAGGTGAATTTCTGCTGCGATGAATAAGCTGGTGTTGCTGTACTGCTCAAAAAAGATGTTTTGGGTGAATGTACACACTTGTCTGGAACAAAAAATTAAGTTAGACAATGACTATCATTAAAAACAATATTATTTACCAGAAAGTATTGTAATGGATTTTTTTCTTTATTGCTGGGGGGACGTTCAAGAAGTCCGCCTACTACATCTACATCGCTGCTACTGCTGTCATCCAATTTTTTACTTCTTTTTTCTTCTTTGGTCTCTGGGAGGTTCTCTCATCTAATTCTGATTGGAGATCAGAAGTTACTTCCGCATTTTTTATGTTTTTTTAGTGCTTTTTCATACTCATCTACATAAGAAACACAAATAAATTAAATCAAATCTGTAATAGAGAAACAAATAATTTTATATTAATAAAAAAATAATAAATAATACTACCTACTACTTCGATTTGAAAAAAATATTTACTAATATAAATAAACATTTGGCAACAAATTCTTTAATAAGTATTTATTTTTTACTAACCAACTGCAAAAAATTTTCTCGATATCTTGTATAAATCCCAAGTGTTTTCATCTGGAGTCTCCCCACTTTTCAAAGCCTCATAATATCTCTCCTTGTTTTTGAATGGGGGTCAAAATACCTCAGATTTTCGGGATGTTATCCACTCCTGTGATGCTAACGCGATACCACCACCATCGTTTTCTTGGAATTCGATTCCTACGAAAGCCATACCTGTGAAGTTTAAATGATATATATATAACAGACCATTCTATTATGGTCTATTTGGTTTCAAGTTATTTTATCACTGTCTATATAAACAGCTCTTAACAACGGATATGAAGATATTTGTCCTACCTACCTATACCTAGCATAAATATTCTTAACTTTTGTTTATACGTTGTATAATCGAAGAATAACTCTTGGTATTTCAGGTATTGCAAGGAAAATACCATAGATTTAAAAAATTCAATTAAATAACTAGCAATGAATTTCTACAGGTTTCTTAAGGAGTAATGGGTACCTACCGCTATCCAGTTAAGTGCCATTTATTGTAGAGTAATAATAATTGTCAATCATTAGGGTACGTCATGAAGAAAGTAAGATGGGTAGGTATGTGTATTTCATTATTTTTGTTGCATAAATAGTTTCATTGAAATACAAACTTAATGAAAAATATAAGTGAAAATGTGAGGTTACGATATTCCAACTTTTGTCAAGAATGTGATAGTAAAAAATAATAATTTTACCTGAATGAATCTCAAGATTTATTAACAACACCACCTTTTTTTAACTATCACAACGCCACACAGAAATGATATTTAACTAAATTAGATCTTAAACACCTGTTTTAAACAGTAAATGACGCAGACAAGACAATGGCGACAACAAGTGGATGCAGCATGCGTTCGCTCACAGCGCGGGCGCGGACCATTGGGGCGTGTAATCTCTTTTAAGTGGGAGAGGCCGGGAAATTCAAAAGACAAAATCATAGAATGATTCAAAATAATTATTTGTCTGACATTGAAAATTAAAACTGAATATCATAAAAAGATAGAATATTGAATCTTGACTAATGAGATGCACAATTTCTAAAAAAATTCGTAAAGTTGAAAAAGTATATTTTTAATAATAAAATATAAAAATGTAAATGAAGGAGGTAGGTTTAATGTATAAATAAACACCGCGTGTTTGTACACTATGCCACGAAGTAAAAATTTGTCTTTTGGTACACGCGAAAATTTTATGATAAAAATGACGTTTATAAGACGTCTTTAATACGTTACAAGTATCACGTATGTAATTGGTCATAATTATGACGTCAATAAAGACGTGATTTTTAGGGCCAATTATCGACCAATTAATGTTAACGACCAATTATGACCAAAAATAGACGTGAATATAACGTGACGTTGCTACCTGGGGACTTGATCACAATAAAACAGGATTTACACAATTCTAATTTTACCTTTAAACTCATCATAACATCTGTGGGGAAAAAGCTGTCTAAAAGAATTTACATAATTAATTAACATGTTTAGTGAACCTTAAGTCTGAATAAATTCTCTATTATGTATGTTAACGGTAGCCAACACAGATACTGTTACTTTATTTTGGACTAAAAAAATTTGCAGAAGACTTACCTACTCCTTATGAGCAGTTGGTATATCAACTAAATAATATTACAAATTGTGTTTATTGAAGAAGGTATCTTATTTTGTTCAGGTTCGGATGAAAAATTGACACAGTATTGTGACGAATTTGTCATTTTTTACTACAGGGCGAACAGCAAGAGTCCCAGTATGTATATCAGTTTTAATTTATTTATAATAACGCTTCTAAAAATTAACAATACCTTAAATACAAGTTAAAATTATTGGAAGAATTAAAAGGGATACATAATACATTTCACAGATTAACATAAGTACATCGTAGATGTTACATCTATTAAACATCTACTCCATTTTTCATCTTGTTACAAATATGCTCAGTTTCCTTTTCATGGCATGCTCTTTCGAAAGTATGTCCACATGACAATTCCACCGATACAATTTCTTCACATTTATGATTACTGCCTTCTGACATATAACATTTTTTTCGATGGCCACATAGAAGATATGATTTTAGAGGATATGTGCACTGGCCACATTCCATATAACATTTTTTTTTACATATATGCGATCCATTTTCACAAAGGAACCTAAGAATGATGAAAGATTTATAAAATTATTAGCAGAACTATGCATTCTACTTCTAAATAATAAGTGACTACTTAATTAAATTTTCTATACACATCGGCAAATTTAAAGGACCAGAGATTAATTGGTATTTCTTTTTCTATATAATTTCTTTTACAGCAAAGGACCCCGCACAATTCTTATGGAGGATGGCTCCCAGCTGAATCGGCTGAAATTGCGATATATTGTAGATAACTTCTTGCTGGTCAAAAGTTCTCATTGGGCAGATTTCCAGATATCGGGGTTGCAAATGGGGTGCTCGTTTCTTATAGAAAGTGGCTCCCGGTGAAATTCGCTGGAATCGATATATGTTATTCCTCTTGAGCTCCTGATCAAAAGTTCTCCTGGGCACAAGGTCGGAAAATTTACAGTTTTCCAGATATGGGGGGTTGCGAAGTCGACTTTAAAATCTATCTGGAAATCTGTCCATTTTCCGACCTTGTGCCCATGAGAACTTTCTATCAGGAGCTCGAGAGAAATAACATATATCGATTCCAGCGTTTCACCAAGGCGGGGACCACTTCCCACAAGAAATAAGCATCCCCTTTGCACTCCCGATCTGGAAAACTGTCCATTTTCCGACCTTGTGCCCATGAGAACTTTTGATCAGGAAGAAATTATCTAAATATACTGCGATTTCAGCAGATTTAGCTGGGAGCCATTTTCCAAAAGAATTGTCCTTTGAACGAAATCCCCATGCAGGCCAAATCATTGTCAGTAGGGGTGTGCAGGCGAGCATTTTTTTGAATTAACAAGAAATGTTCTCTGATATGTGGTACCACATGATCTCGCAGAACATTCTTTATGTACCTATCTGCAACCAAAGTGCCGCCAGCAATCACCACCACTCCCACCATAATTGAGCCTCTACTGAAAGGTACAGTAGGAATCAAATTGAATTGTTCTCCTGGAAGTTGATTCACTCTTACCCTACAATCAATCGAATTTACACAGAAACGGCTCTCACCAGTGAACACAACTTGACCCCACTGATCATCATGCCAATTTTGGTGTTGTCGAGCAAAGGCCAATCGCGATACTCAATAATGTCTCTGGAGTTTTCGGGGTTTGTGTGGCCTATACAACTTCAAACCTTCATCTTTGAGTCTTCCTCTAACTGTACGCCTATTCTGATTCTACAAACTTCGTCGTTCGACTCCTATTTTGAAGTATTTAATGACAATAATAATAACATTTATTCAATTATACCATGAAACGGTATAGAACAAGTCAAAGAAATATTTTTTAGTACCTAAGTAAAAATTCAAACATTACAATTACATAAAATAGTACATTGAAATAAAAACATTAATTTTTTCTTCACATTAACAAACTAAAATGGTGGGAAAAACAGTTAAAGGAATTTTCATGTAAATGTTTTCTACTTTCAAATCTTTTACCGATGAGTTCTGATATTTTACAAAGATAATTTACACAGATAAATCAAGGTTAAAATAATCCGAAATGGAATAAAAATGATGATGACAAATATTTTTTTATTTTGCTTTGAAGTTTTTGGTTAATAAGTTTTTGAATTGATTTGGTATTTTGTTGTAAATTTTTATTAACTGTGTTACTGCATTTCGCTGCGCTTGGGTGAAAGTTGTTTGTGGCTGACGAAGCACTGATGTTGCACTGGCTCTAGTATTAAAAGCATGATTTGTTTCATATCTGCTGAAAAATTCCTCAAAATTTTCTTTCACAAAGCATGAAGAGTGATATATACAACGTTTCTCTGCATGTTTCTCTTCTTTTTAGATGGAAGATATTTCTAATGCAGGATTTTTGCAGCCTGAAAATTCTGGGGAATCAATAGAGAAAATTATTCCATATTTGATTCTGGAATTTACATATGAATAATATGCGGTCATTGCTGCTTCTTCATTAACAGAATTGGACACAATGCACATCGCATATGTAAAAGAGCATATTTTTTTAGCAAGATATTGGATGTGTTCTTTCCAATTTAGCTGAGAATCTATTTCAATACCTACTAATTTTGTATTGTCACAAGTTGTATGAATATGATTGTTATGAGTTATTGTAAATGGATCTTCATTCCTCAAACTAAATTTCATAAGGTGAGTTTTTTCAATGTTGTTTTTTAGGTTGTAGCATGTATATCAACTTTTTTCGATTGTAGTGATAATTTATCTTTTTAATTCATCTGCAAATAGATTTAATAAGTGATTTACGATGCCGGGTAAGTCGTTTGTGTAAGAGAAATAATATTGGACCTAAAATAGAGCCTTGTGGTATTCCCTTTTCTGCCGCCTTCCAATTTGAATAAATTTCCTTTTTATTCGTCAATTGCCATAATACATTATTTTCTATTTTTGAGATCAGACTTCAGGACCTCTAGAACATTTCCTCTGAAACGCTTATTTCAAGTTTTTCTAATAATATAGCATGGTCAACGCTGTCAAAAGCCTTTGACTGGTCCGTAAATAATGAAACAACTTTCTCTTTGAGCTCACTGCATCCAACATTTCTCATATGGCAATATATACTGCTCTTATAGTTGATTTATCTTTAATGTACGCACTCTGCATATTTGTTATTATTTTATTTGATTCTGTAAAATCGATTATTCTGTTAAATAAAGCTTTTCAAAAATTTTTGCCGCAATTGATATAAGAGCTACGGGTCTATAATTACAGATTTCTTTCTTGCTACCTTTATTATACATTGGTTTAATTACAGTTTTCTTTAATTCATCAGGGAATATTCCTTTTTGAAAGCAAAAGTTAATTATATATGAACGTGGTTGTGAAAGTTCTCCACCACAGTATTTAATAAGTTTCATTGGCATTTCATCAGCTCCAGCAGCAGCCGTGTTTTTTAGCGTGTGTATTATATTAAATATTTCTATGGGTGTTTTGCAGCCTTAGAAATCGGTCCTCTACAGCCGTGGTTAAGCATTTTCTGCCTTGACTTTCTTTTCTTAGATACTTTCCAGTGCAACCATCCAGTCCAACGTGCAACATTAAGATGATCGTCGATTTCGAATTACCAGACATATCGGTAACATCACTGTAAGATCAATCATCAAGCATTGCCGCAGTCTTAGCAATATCTGTTGGTGCTAAATCACCCATTATGGATTGTTTCACAATCAAGGTAACGATAGTAATAAGAAAGAAAACAAACTTAAACAATTACTTATGAAAACACAAGGAACCTTAATGTAAAGAAAGTACGTATGTTTCAAATGTCATACAACAACTAATGGATCTTTACATGTAGACATTGAGTTTGGCATAGATTAGCTTAATAAAAATGTGCAAAATAAACAAAAAAAGTAGTAAGAAATCCATGGCTGTCTAGATCTTCAATATTTGTTGAAATAAAAAAAAAATTGTAAAAAAAAGTGTCTATTTATCTCCTTTAAATTTGTCGGTGTGTGCATAATGAACATTATTTGTTTTAAATAGATATTTAAAACAAATTTGGATAAATTACATCATGGCAATAGATCTGGTATAATATCTTAAATCATTAATTTATTATACTACTTGCACATCCACGTAGTGGAGTGAAAGTATAATAATCATTAAAAAAAATATTATTCTATTAAGTCTTATCAGTAAAGTTAATTTAGTATATCTAATTTAAAGTTAACTTATGTTTTAAATTCGACTAATATGTCTGCCTACGAAATTTTTATTTGAATACAAAAATTAAAATGCTAGATTCAATACGTTCCCCAAGCACAAGCTAGCAGTGTGACGTTACATGCTTACTAGCTTACTGCTGCCAATTAAATGAAATTGTGCACTGAATTGGCAGCAGTGTTAGCAGCAATGCACAATTTCAGTTCTTACTTAAATGTACATCAATAAAATTCTTAATTTATTCAGAGGTAAATAGCATTCTAAATATTAAATCATGAGGTGTCCAATCATTATTTTGCTATCTTGGTTCAATGTAGGATTACACACTAGATTAAATTAAATAAAGGCTTTTTGGACTTCGCCGGTCTAGTGGTACATTTTGATTACTTACTTACTATTAGAAACTTGAAAATATATTTTTATTTTTAAGGCGATGCCGACCTGGAGCAGGGTGGTAGAGGGGTCATTTGGCATTTATATGAACCGGACACCTATATGAAAAATGCTACGGTTTTTTTAATTGCCAATTTTGTACTTTTTAAAAATCAATATTTATTAGAAAAAAAATTGTAACGGTAATTAAAAGTGTCGATTTTCAAAATCTTATATAATTTTTTAAAAAGGCACCTAGATATTACAATTACTTTTAAAACTTCTCTATTTTATCCTCTTTCAGTGGCATTATTATACATACCATCATGTTTCGCCAATTACTAAAAAAGATGAAAGATTATTATCAATCGACAATAATTTTTCATTTAATCAAAAATTAAGTACTCGCATTCTTTAAACAAAAACAAAGCTATCATTCCAAAAACAGTTAGAACTAGTCAATAGTTTATTAATATCACTGACAGTTGTCAACGTGCACATTTTGTATTTCTTGTGTTAAGTTTTAAGCTCTCCTCAGTGTTGTGTCGTTCTCTACTGATAATTTGTATAACTTTCTGACATATTGAGAATTAATTTCAATGACTACTTATAGTAACCGTGAGTATGCTGACATACTCTTTTACTATGGCAAAACAGATGGGAATGATTATCTTGCTGATAGATTGTACCAGCTACGATTTCATCCACAAGAAAGATTCCGGATCCGCGTGTATTCAGCAACACCTATCGCCAAATGGCTGAAACCGGTAATTAACATCGCCACGAGTCTGCTACAAGACAAGCATATCATCAACACGAAGATGGCGAAAATATTCGAGCCGCATTTGTTGCAGATCCCACAAGTGTTAGAAAAGTTGCACAGCGACTGGAACTTTCAATTTGGAAAACTTGGTCAGTGATGGATACATAAAAGAACCTTCCTTACCATTGTACAGGGCCTAGAAGAGGGCGACCCTTTACTATAAGAATAGCATTTTCTCGTTTTTTAATGTATGCTGATATTAAAGATCCCCATTACTCGAAATCTATTGTATGGATGGATGAATAAAAATTCTCCCATGAAGGCATAACCAATTTTCGTAATATCCATTATTGGACGGACAAGGGCGACAACCCCCAAAAAATGAAAAAACAAACTTACTTTCAGAATAAGTTTAGTGTCAATGTTTGGATGTTTGTAATTGCTGGACATGTGGTTGGGCCTCATTACCTTCCAGATAACCTGAATGGAGACTCTTACCTGGATTTCTTGCAAAACAATCTTCTTCTGCTCGTGGAAGATTTGCCATTCAACTTCGCCTCCCCATCATTTTCCAAAACGACAGATGCCTAGCTCACTACCGCTTGACAGTCCGCCAATTCTTAGCTAATAAAACATACCCGGCCGGTGGATTGGGCTTAGTGGACCTATTCTGTGGCCTGCAAGGTCCTCAGATTTAACGCCACTGGACTATTACGTATTGGATAGGATGAAAGAACTGGTATACAATGAGGAAATACAATGCCATGTTCAACTAGAAGCGAAAATAAAGGGAGCTGCTCTAAAACTACAACAAGAAACAAGATTAAAGACAACTATTCTTGAAATTAGAAAACGGGTGAGGAAATGCATTAGAAAATATACTCTTCGTTTTGTATTTGGGGAGAGTATAATAATGGGTCTCATTTTGAATACCAAAAATTATAAATCAGTTCTAAAATAATAATTTTTGTTTTAAATAAAGTTTTTGAAATGATAGCTTTGTCGTTGTTGAAAGAACTCGAATATTTAATTTTTAATTAATATGAAAAAAAATTATTGTCGATTGATAGTCTCATCTTTTTTTAGTTACTGGTGAAACTTGATGGTATGTATAATGCCAACAAAAGAGGATAAAATAGAGAAGTTTTAAAAGTAATTGTAATACCTAGATGACTTTTTTTTAAACTTTATACATTGAAAATTTATACTTTTAATTACCGTTACAATTTTTTTTCTAATAAATATCGTCTTATTTTTTTTTATAGGTGACAAAAACTTTTTTTTTTTTTTTGGTTTTAAGTTTATGTATTTCGGATAGAGGAAAAAAAATTCAGTATATCAAAAGTTTAATTTAGGCCCGGTTGTACCAAAAGCACGTTCAAGGTAAGTTTAACTGAACGACAGTTCTACGATGAACTCAGTTCAGGAGCAATTATGTTGTACCATCAGTTTTAAACGTTCGTTCAGTTGAACTTGATTTCGTCGCTCGTTGGCACTATTGGATCAGAGTATGGCACATAATTCTCTAACAGAAGAAGAAGATTCCACCGTTATTAACCATACTTTATTTATACAACTTATTAGTTACCATAGAGAACTGAAAAATTTTCTTTGTCTGTGTTATTTACCATTTATTTTGTTTATATCCAACTATAACGTTATAAGTTTGTTTGACATTGCAGCGCAAAAAACTGTGAAATTTAATAGAACGACAAATAAAACTGGTAACAGAATAATTAACAACATTTAAATTTTAAATAATCTAAATATGCTTTATAGATAACAATAAGATCAATCCCATACGTTGTTTAAATACGAAGAAAATAACTAAAAACACATAGGTAAACCATGTACATCTCACCAAATCAAAGGAAATATTATTATACAAAACACGTAATTGTCTATATATAATGAAAACTAAACTTAAAAATGTTTATTTCCATAGCTGATAGCACAAGAAAGTTAAAAAAGCAAACGAAGACAACGAATTTCACGATAATTAACTTGGAACATTGAGGTTATATGCCCACCACTCTCGTTAGCTGTCAGATTTTCCACGCGCCCTATGCAAACATTCGGATATTTGAAATCTCGGCAAATAACAATTTAATTTAGATTAAGTTAGGTTATGTATGGGCTTGAACTACTTGAACTTTCCTTGAACCAACCAAAAGGACCGTTCAACTAAATTGTTCTTGATCCACTATAGAACGCTTGAACCTTAATGGTACAACTTAAATTCATTACTTGATCTCTGTTCAGCAGTGAACCAAAGTTCAACAAGATGGTACATCCGGGCCTTAGTGTGTAATACTTACATAAATAAAAAAGTACAAAATTGGCAATTTAAAAAAATATAGATATGTTTGGTTCATATAGATGCCAAATGACCCCTCCACCACCCTGTTCCAAGTCGGCATCACCTTTCCAAACACCCTCTATAAGAGTGACCAACGCTAGTGTGTATATTAAGCATTGAACATGTGGTTATTTATTACATTTCACAATGATAAAACTTACCTTTTACAAGGCTGCAAACATTGAAATTTATCATGGCCTTTATCTGTGATATGACACTTTTTTGTACATGCATGACCACATCTCAACACAAATTTACAAGGTAATAAGCAACCACCATCAGCAACTTTTTCGAAATCATCAAGATGTCGAATTAATGTGGATTTGTTGTGATTTTGACAACGTAACAATAACGTTTCTCCTATTCCATCTTGAGATTCTAATGATTTATTTATAGATCTCCATAACTAAAATAAAGTTGGTTAAAATTTAGTGTTTAATTAAACAGTTTGACAAGTAGTTTTGGGGCAAGTTTATTTTTTTAATACAAATCTCTTTTTCCTTATAGACTTTTCTTTGAAATGCAAATCTGTAAAGTTCTCTCAGAAAACCTATAAAAATAGGGAAAACTTTGATGGGAAAAATCATCGATACGAAATATTTTAAAAAATCTGATTTTTGTCAGGTTTTTAAAAATATATTTTTTTAACAATTTTCCCCCTGAAAGTTTTCCTATTTTTATAGGTATTTCCAAGAAAACTTTGCAAACTTGTATTTCAAAGTAGATGAAGAAAAAATGTTTGTATTAAAAAAATACACTTACCTGAATTTTTATTTCTCCTCCCCCATTTTGAAAAATTTCAAACATCTGTACCTCGGAAATAACACGTTTTTTTAAGGAGTAAAAAGTTGTTCTTTCTTATCAAATTGCGTAAAAATCTTTTTTTTTAACTTTGGCTGAAAGGGTCTAGCAGGATAACTTAGGCGAAGCGCCCAACAAACATTTTTTGTTTTATAAGAGTAACCGTCCTATTACCGACACCGAGTTATATACATTCAAGTGATATAATGCAAGACTGGGAATAGTTCTGTTACTCCTATAAACCGCTTATAACGCTTAATTGGAGAATCATATAAAGGTAACAGGCACCAATATTTAGTCACGCTATACACCTCAAGGTTGCAGAACAGTAAGTAACAGAAACAGATCAGTAACTGCTATATCACTTTTTTATATAACCATTTTCCATAAATATCGGTGATAGAAATATATCCGTTACCACTAAAAAACTTGTTATTAACACCTCTCTCTCTCTCTCATTTATAATGTCTCGTGTCTTTCCTAGAGATCCTATACCAACTGACACAAAAATAATGTGGTAATGAAATTAAATGATGTAGGTACCTACATGGGCATAGTGGAAATTTTGCACTGATAAAGGTGCGTGTTACTAAATTTACTTTTTAAATTGGCTCTGACATCCACAAAGATCAAATGTTAGTGCGAATAAATTATTATTGTAAAATATGACCCTTATACTTCGGAAAAAACTGTGGGCCTCTAAAATATTAAGCAATTAAAAAAAAAATTAAATAAAAAAAATACATGAAAATTTTAATGACATATTTTTTTAGAAAATAGTACATAAATATGTTTTGTACATGCAATTATGACTAACTGCACTTCATTTGTTACGAAATTTTGAGTTTTTTATACACATTTTTTAGTTTTAAATAATGATTACTCATTGCCGCAAGATGGCTGCCAAACTTATGGCCGATGTTTTATTATCAACAGTTAATGTATTTTAAGTAATGTAATATAACTTTAAGCTTTGTTATAAATATTGGTTACTTTAATATAACTGTTTGAAATATTACATATCTTTAAATTTTATTAGGCAACTCTTGGTAATCTTATAACACCATCAGTAGACAATTTTTTGCGATTAATTCGTGTAAATAATGGTGATTTGGCCTGCCATTGGCTGGAACAATTGTTTTTTAATTTTCAACCAATCACAGGCGTTTGCAGCAATATCTTAGGATCTCTCGGCAAAACATTTGACAAACGTTTATTAAAAATGTTACATAGTGCTTTTAAAGCGTTCTGCTTTACATTAAACATATTTGCCCACATCCATTACGCATCTTTTCATTTTTCTCATCGTTTGTTTCCAAATCATGCAACTGAGAAAACTCATCATCATCTTCTAGTTCAGTAAACCACTTATTTCTGTTTTCATAATGTTCAACAGTATTAACCTCTTCTTGTTCAGTAGTAAGCCGCTTTTTCTTACTTGTGACCTCCTCAGTGTCATTATCAACATTATCAACCATGATATTATTCTGTTTTTCATTGCCAAAAGGAACGTTTTCTGTATATTGTCCATCAGAACGTTTGACTTCCAGTCCTGCAGTTCTTTCATTCTTTTCAGTTTCTTAAATTTCAAAGGCATAATTTTTTGGAACTGAATTCAAGAGGATTGAAAAGTTTTTTTAAACTTTCTGGTGAAATGTGCTGCTGTATTTTATTTTCTTCCAATTTTGTAATGCCAAATTCATTATTAAACATTTTGTTTGCTCTTGCCAATTACTTTACAAAACATAACCTATAATCAACTAATAAGTTTTTAAGTTTTGTAGTATCTACTGACGCTCTTGAGTTATATAAAGGTTGCATGTTGTTACTATCTGCAACTGATGTATATAATTGTAACAACTAACACCACTATAAACCTAAACAATTAATAATTATATAATGTAGTAAAGGTTACCCTTATATAACTTTATTATATACCATTTGGTAGCAACCACTTTAAGTTTTATAATGTAGTAACGGAAATATATCTGTTACCATCTTATAGACCTGTAAGTAATAGTCATGCTATAAAACTCTTATATTGTGACGAAGTGAATTTTTGCAGACAAAAATGTAATTTAATTTAATCATAGACTTCGCCACTTTTCCCATCTTACGGCCGAAAGATTAGAATTTATTCTGTTTATTTTTATTTAGCCCGCGACATGTAGTTTTCTGTAGAAAAACAATGTAAGGTTCCGCAGCGATGAGAAGTTTTCTAAAATAAAATTTTAATTAATTCCGATAAATTATTCCCGATGGCGTTAGTCACAGTTAAATTATTCCCCACTTGGTATTCAACACCAAGTTGGAGGGGATTTTTACTTTCTGGGGGAACCAGCTAGTCAGAGACACACAGAAACAGGGGTTCACTTCGGAGAGCCTAAAGGATTACCACGTGGGGATTCAATACCGTACCGACCGCTCACCTGGAGATCACCACGTGTGTAATTCGATAATCTCTGCCATCACCGTAAAATATAATAGCAATGTAAGTTTTAAAACATTTCTTGGTATTTCCGTAAATTTCAAAATTAAATTTCATCTTAACAGTTAAATGAATTAGCACGTGGGGGTTCTAAAATACCGTACCGACTGTCCGCATGGAGAACACCCCGTGAGAGTTTACTTAACTGTGCCCCGTATACCAGCAGTGTAAATTCATAATTTATTTTATTTGATCCACTTCATAAATAATATTTTCATGATAAACTAACAAATCTCTGTTAAATATTCATGGTCCGATTTGTCTATATTAGAGAAGTGTACGATAAAAATTATTTGATCCGAGATAAGCAACTGTTTCTTGCCCGGCGTTTTTATCTGCTATTACCAGATAAGAAATAAAACATTGAAACGCGTGATTAGCAATAGCACTTCAAAACGATTTCAAATTTGATGTATCAGAATGTAAATATCTTTTTCCGAAATACCGGCGCACATCATAGACATAACAAAATTTCTCTGTGTTAATGTTTGTCCAATCGGGGGCCCTGTTAGATTCTCAAGATTTAATCCAGATAGCTATGTCCCAAATAATTTCCAGGGGAAAATGGACATAGAAGATATTTCGAGAGAATTATTATTTTGTCTCAAACTGTGGAGTCAAAATAATATCCGCCAAGTTGGTTGGAATGATAGAAACCCGCCGTCCGTAAATTTCTGTTTTTAGTAAACCGAATTTTGCCGTGTAAAACTGTTCCAAAGCCTATTGTTTTAACTTAACCGTTGTTTCATAATTTATTGGGTTAAAATAATATCCGACATGTTGTCGGATTGGTAGAACTCCGTTTTCCGGCTATTTTATTATTTTATTTTGTTTTAAACCATTTCATAGATAAAATCCGTTAATTCTAAATGGTTTTCAGTAATTTGTTATAGTCCGAGAGTTCAGGGGAAAATCTAGGAGATACTCTGAATAAATAAATTATATTTATATTTTGATACATAAACCTTTTCACTGTACATCTGGCAAGAAACACGTGGCGAATCTTATTTCCGAACCGAATGCAATTAGAGGTACTCAACTATGTGGTTTGAGGCGCTTGGCGAATCTCTCTGAACCGAACCGACACCGTCAAGATTAATTCTGGCTGTCCGTCCAGGCAGAATGATCTTTACCGAGGGAGCTGATACCGAATCCGATTACCGTTTTATTCGGTATCAGTTTTCCACAATTTCACCAAGTTCTTTACACCACATGCTGTAAATTCCTATCTGACATGTATACAGATATGATAAATTCTGTCCGAGAATAGTTGTTTACTTTTACTAAAAATTTAATTGCTTTCTGCTTTGCTACTAATTTGTTTTGTCTTAACATCCACTGCTTGCTTGCTTGCTGTTATAACCGACCGTACCGATTATTACCGTTTTTACCGTCTTACAGCTTTGCCGCCAAGCCTATTATCATTTTGCACACTATTTGCTTGGTTTTGGTGATAACCGAATTAATAAGAAAATATTAGAGTCAATAGTTTAATATCTTCTCACCGCCTGGCTCCTTGTCTTTGTAGCTTCACTTGTTTTCTTAGTTTCACTTGTAAATAAACCGAAATGATATATCTTAAGTTTTACTTGTAAATTTTCATAACATGACATATCTTAAGTTTTGATATGATTGATCTGAACTCTATAAAAGTATTTTGGTACCTGACCGTTTTATTTATTTTAATAATTATTGTTTGTTGTTGAATACTTAATATATTTTAATAAATGTGGTTATTTTCTAAAATGTGCGTTTTACTGTTGTGTGTGAATGAAAATCTAATCTGCCGTCCAGACCCCTGGACATACCGTGTCTCCACTGTAGCTATCCCAGCCCTACTGCAACAGGCTGCGTTTAGGAGGCTAATGTGGGGCCTTTGCCCCACGTAAAAATTGCAAAGGTGGCGCTCGAGATAACCGAATTTAACCGAAATGCAGCTCAGCGCTAAAGTGACGCTTCTGCTTGTCTATGCGCTAGGCAACTGGGAGAAAGCACGTCACAATATAACTCCGCAACTACTTTAGTAACAGTATAAAACTTCATAACATGATTATACAAATCTGTTACACTTATAGACCCTTTATAAAACTAATGGTAACCGCATGTTACTAGAAATGTTTGTTGGGCGGCCCCAGAAAGCAATTTTTTGAAATAACTTATGTTATAATATTGGCTAGTCATAAGAACACGATTGGCAAACTTTCAGCTCCTGACCTCCATTAATTAATTCTTGAGATAATTGACAAAACATGCGCTGGCATGACTATTTTTTAAATTTGTTTTTCTCGAAAACTATTTTAGCTAGACGAATGATACAAAAAGGCTCTGTTAGACCTTTAGTTGGTCTATATTATACTTTAATTATTTGAAAAATGAAAATAAAAATTTGAGAACGAATTTTTTTACTGTTACAGACGAGGTACAATCGCCAAAAAAACACATAATATGAGTAATTACACTTACTATTACTACTAATTGTTTAATTAAAACCAATGGGTGGAACACTTCTAAAAAAAATTAAGTTCGTTTATGATTGGTTTTATGTCCCTCTCCTTGAATGCAGTTATGTCATATACACATGCATAATAATATATAAATTTACGTTAAAAATTCACGTTAAAAGGGAATGGGTGCAAGAACTAAAAAAAATATAAAACATGCGCCGGCACGACTATTTTTCAAACTTGTTTTTCTCGAAAACTATTTTAGCTAGGCAATGAAACAAAAAGGCTGTGTTGGAACATTAGTTGGACTATATTATATATTTGGTTTGGATTTTTTAAATAATTTTGATTATTTGAAAAGTGAAAATAAAAATTTGAGAATAAATTTTCTTATAGTTACAGCCGAGGTACAATCGCCAAAAAAATATATAATATGGGTGATTAGACTTACTATTATTAATAGTTGTTTCATTAAAAACAAACAAGTGCAACACTTTAAAAAAATAATAAAATCGGCTATGATTGGTTTTATGTACCTCTTACTTAATGCAATATATGTCATATACACATGCATAATAATATACAAAGTTACATTAAAAATTCACGTTAAAAGGAAATGGGTGCAAGACTTAAAAAAAATATTTTTAATTAATTTTATTATAAAAGCTTCATATTTTGTTCATCGTCTCCCGCACTGTACCTTTCTGCGCTCTGTAAGTCAGTACTACTCTTCAAACGGTTTTTTTTGTAGTTTGTATACCCGAGAAAAATGTCTGTTTATTTATTTAAATACAGTTTTTATTTTTTTAAACATACCATAATCAATGATATAAACGAAGACGAACATACAGCATGTCTCTACTTGGAGCTCTCAAAAGCATTTGACAGTGCGCATCATAAAATGCTACTTGAAAAATTGGAGATTCTTGGATTCCGTGGACAAATTGCGCAGCTACTTAAATCGTATCTAGAAAATACAGTTCATAGTGACAGAAGACGAACCTACAGGAAAACAAATAATATCAGAAGGTTATACCGTACACAGAGGTGTACCACAAGGTTCCATTATTGGACCGGTTTTATTCCTATTGTATGCGAATGAACTACCAAATATTGCAAACCACTTAACATCATCATTTGCAGATGATACATCTATTGTAATAAGAACCTCAGAAATCATGGAAGAAAAATAACACAACAATAAGTATTAGAAAAACTACATGATTTGGTACCTAAAAAATAACCTTAAACTAAACGTATCGAAGACAACCCTATTAGAGTTTAACAAAAATAAAGACTTACGAGTCAATTTTGAAAATTAAGTTCTCAATGCAACTGATAACACAATGTTTTTAGGAATAAATACAGATACCAAATTAAACTGGAAAGCCCATATAAACTACATCTCAGCTAAATTAAGTGGTTTCAACTACGCATTAAAAATGTTATCGTCATCGATAAATGAAGAAGCAAGTCTAAGCGCATACTACGCGTATATCACTCTTGCATAAAATATGGCATCATCTTTTGGGGTAACTGAGAATATTTAAAGTCCAAAAATCCTGCATCAGAACCATATTTCACCTAAAGCGCTATGAATTATGAAAAACATATTCCAGGAAAAGAACATCCTTACCTTGCCATCCATTTATATCTATGAAAGTGCATGTTTTGTAAAAGCAAATTACGAACTGTTCAGCAAGCAAGAACTAGTGCATACATATGACACCAGAGGAACAACAAATCCATATGTAAATCCTATCCAAACAACAAGAACAAAAGTACAAAAAAGTGCCACATATCAGTTACCTCGCATTTATAATACTCTTCCAAACCATGTGAAACAGTTGCCATTTAAACATTTTAAAAACGAAAGACGTTCTGTGTAAAAAAGCAATTTACAAAATTGAAGACTACTTCACTACTGCCTTTGATTAAATTACTGTAACAATTAAATAAAGTTAGGTTTTTAAAGTTTTTTAAAGTGTATTTTATCAAGTTTTTATTTTTTGTCTTTTAAACAATTATTTATATTTTATATCAAATGATAATGATACTTACTAATTCAAGAAATGTATATTTATTCATTTGTGTGAATTGTTACAACTTTCAACCACATTCACTTTTGACGTGTTCTATACATTTTGTACTATTGAATAAATAATGATTCTATTCTATTCTATTGTTTGCTGTACTAAAGTAAAAATAATGTTAGTTATTAACTGGGGAAGTAGACATTTCTGCGAACGGGTAGATAAACAGATTTTTCTGAGAGCGCTTGCCATGGTCGTATAGGTAGCTCACCTAGTTGAAACGAGGTCCGCAGTGTAAGGATTAGTGAAACTGAATGTAACACCTAAAGTCAAGTCCACTTATCATTGCTCATAAGTACCATTGAAGAAATAGTACTTAGTAAATTTAAAAAGTAAGTCCGTTTATGATCAGTCACAAGTTCTACTGAAATAATAGTAGATACCTATGAACAATAATCAATGGATTTAATTCTTTTTCAGTGTTGCATCCAATTTCATTATCCATTTCACAGCGGCGATCCTTTCGACTAGGTGAGCTGCCTGTACGGCTGCAGTAAGAGCTCTCGGAAAAATCTGCTTCCCGCAGTTACCCGTTCGCGGAAACAGCTGCTTTCTGCAGGTAACAACCAATATTGTATTTGTTCTATGTAGACTGTATTTTTATAATTAATTATTCAAAAAAATATGAGTACCCCAAATTTCACCTGGGCAGATAAAGCTCGAGGACTAAAATTAAGGGCCAACAACTTACCCTTGTCCACAGCCAGCAAAATACTCTCAGAAGCTTCTGAACTACCCAAATGCCAGGTACTATTTACGGGAGTCACTTGTCCAGCCCCAATCTCCAAATAGCCAATTTTGTATTTTTCGTAGTGCTGCACACAACTTCCCACCAACGAATTCAAAATGTAACAGGCAGAATATGGCACCAAGAAACCAAATCCAGTGTGGCAATTGCCAACCCAACAATATTCTAGTTTCTAAATTTAAATCCCCAAGAATAGAATAGAATAGAATAGAAATTTTATTAATGCTAAAAGTATAAAATACATGCATAAGTCAGACAATTTATAAAAAAAAAATCACAAACGGGGAATATATAATATAATAATCTTTATTGAAATAGGACAACCTAATAATACATGTTTTTGACATATTCCATGTGATATAACAATTTACAATGAAATTCTTATATTTAAAAGATCTAACAAAATAAATACGAATGAATGAACTAAACAAATAGTACTTTACTAATTACATAATACTTAAGACATTATATTCTATTTATATTCCATTTGCTTTAATCACAATCTATTCATAATAAAGTCTTTTAGTTTAGTTTTAAAGGTGTTTAATGTTGTAGCATCTTTTACAGATTCGGGTAACTCATTAAATTTTTGAAAACCTTTAAAATACAATGAATTCATAGATTTATGACAATTAGTTCTTGCTATATGAATATTGTTTGTACCTCTCGTATTATATGTATGAATATCTTTGTTGTAAGTAATGAAATGCTGAAAATATTCAGGAGCCATACGATTTACTATTTTAAATACAAAAATCATGGTAAAATAGTATAGTCTATTTTCAACTGAGATTATATTAAATCCTGGATTTAAAAGGACAAACATTGTACATCGATATATGTATACATATAGTAGATTAGTGAGTAACTCACACAAATAAAGATTTTCACCTACGTAGGTGAACCTGAATTTTAAAATGCCAGAAGGCTTACATATTTTTTAAATCTCTAATTATTTCATCCACTGAGAAATGGGCAGTCTTTAGGAGAAACTCTTTTATTTTGTTTTTGAAATTTGTTGGGGAAAGCGATTTTATGTAGTTTGGGATTTCATTGTAAAGCTTAACACCATGATAGGAGGTGCCAGTTTGGCCTCGAGATAATCGAGTGTAATTCGAGTATAGATTGTTTCTATTTCGTGTGTTGTAATCCAAGTGCAATACCTATTATTAAGTCTTTAGGGAACAATATTAATTTAATAATTTTTCTGTATTGTTATTTTCGTATAGCAAACACTAAATAATATATTTAAAAAACACATTTAAAGAATAAAAATTGTATTTAAAAAGATAAATAGATAAATTTTACTTTATTTTAAGTACACAAAGCACAAAAAAAGCTGCTTCAACAGCAGTACTGACTTACAGAGGGCCGAACGGTACAGTGCGGGAGATGATTTTATCCTGTGATAATCAATGAAAATAGTGACAATGATTTATATTTAAATAATGTTATATAATAAAATTAATTTAAAAGTAAGTATTTTTTTTAGTCTTCACCCATTTTCTTTTAACGTGAATCTTTACTATAACTTCATATATTATTATGCAGGTGTATATAACATAGTTGCATAAGAGGTACATAAGAACAATCATAAAAGAACTTAATTTTTTAATCAAACAACTAGTAGAAATAGTAAGTGTAATTAGCCATATATTTTTTTGTACCTCAGCTGTAACCGTAAAAAATGAATTTTTTTAAACTTTTATTTTCATTTTTCAAATAATTAAAATTATTAAAAAAATCTAAAATAAATACATAATATAGACCAACTAAAGGTCTAACAGAGCTTTCTTGTTTCATTCATCTAGCTAAAATAGTTTTCAAGAAAAACAAATTAAAAAAATAGTTGGGCCGATTATCTCGGGGACCAATGGAGGTCACGGGCTGAAAGTTTGCCAATCGTGCTCTTTTGACTTGCCAATATTATGACAAAAATTATTTCAAAGATTGCTTTCTGGGGCCGTTTCGCCTATTTTATCCTGCTAGACCCTTTAATAAGTTAACAAATTAACAACAGAAACATTGTTTATGACAACTGTCGGTTAATACCACACAATCAAAGGTTATGGAAAATGGTATAGATGATAAAAAAAAAACGCATTAGTACAAAATTTTTCGTGAAAATTCCTTGTTTTCCGTGGATCGTGGACTTGGCCTATTTCTCGTCTAAATTGGCTGTATTAATTGGCACGTTATATTTTATAATGAGAAATAAATAATATGTCCCTATTATAATAATATGATTGTTTATTTAAGAAAATAAAACCATTTTTTACCTTGCTGGCAGCAACTAACTGTGTCATATTCCCCATAATGTATAATCCCATTTTGGCTCTAGAGAGAGCAACACAAACTCTATTTTCGATTGACAAAAATCCAATTCTTCTATTACGATTATTTCTAACCAGGGACAGTAATATGATGTCATTTTCTTCACCTTGAAAATCGTCTACAGTAGCGATTTTCACTTGTTTAATTAGTTCATGTGTGAAATTATTTCGCTCCTCTATCAAAGCAGCCTTCTGACCCAGGTATGCTGTCAAAATGGTAATATTTTTAGGATTATAATTATTATTAATCAAATATACAGCAAGTAGTATTAAGAATTTAACTTCATACAAATTTCTTTTACTCGCATCCGCTACCTGTTCCTCTTCAGTATGATTTATAAAGTAAACATTTTTATCCATTCCTAAAATATCCGGATATTTCTTTACAGAATCATGATTAATTAATTCAGCGTAAATAGAAGGAGTAATTAAACAGGATATTTCCGGTCTCATACGATGTTGGACATTTAACACATGACATGGAATGTTATTAATAACCATTCGTTCAAAAAGACTTATCCCCAATTTATACTTAGTTTCAATATTATAATCAGAAGTTGCCGGTTTTAATTGTTGGTGATCTCCAATTAGTATGAGATGTTCACAGTGTGAAGTTAAAGCGGCTATAACATGAGCTTCTAATACTTCTGCCGCTTCCTCAACTATTACGATTGGGCTTTTTAAAGCTTCTACAGTTTCTCTCATCCTTGCAGCACAAGTCGTCGTCATGCCAACAACTTTCATTTGCTTTATTAATGCCAAAGTGTTAACTGTACTAAGTTGATGAAAAATTTCATAAATAGGCTTATGTTCTTCCATTAAATTATTTAGATCTTGCATTAACTTCCCTTGATAAATTTTTAGCCAAGAATTGTAAAGCTGCCACCTCACCCTTACAGGAATTTTAAAAGGATTTTTTAAATCTACAGAGGCTACTTCTACCGAGTTGAATGGTGTCCTTAAACAGAACTAAATAAAAGTAGTCATTAGAAGTTGTTTTGAATATTAAAAATCTTTACAACATGCATGAAATTCAAAAAACACTAGTACTGTTTGCAACAAAGCATCACTATACATGGTGAGCTGGTAGAAAAGTGCCAAAATTCAAAGTGTATACTACACGTGTATTACTAAAAAACCCAGAAGTTGTAACTAATTTCTGTTTGTTTTTGAATTGCGGCATCTGAACAAAACAATGAGTCAAATATGTAAAGCAAAGCAAAACCTTTTACTTGCATAATATGAAGGAAATGCTTCTATTTGTATTATTAACAATTTAAGCACAACCTTTTAGTCTTAGGTAAAAGCAAATCTTATTTGAGTTGAGGATTTGCTCAACATCTAAATAAATGGATATTTATAATATGTACTTTTTACTTTAATATTAGAGCAAATCCTTCAAAAATGATGCATCTACTCAGTATAACACTCACGTGTGGAGAAAAAGGTCGTATTATTTAAATTTTTTTGCCACGGCTAAAGTGATGAATGTGCGAAATGAGAAACACTACAAACTTCAAATAACACCAGCTACTGATAGATCCAAATGCTTATTTCGCTTTGAAGAGAATAATGTACACTGGTTAGTAAATAACTTCTTTTGGGTGAATCTGTAGAATCTCGAGGTGGTGTGTTTTCTTCCCTACAGAGAATGCAAATATGTTTGTGGTATCTAGCTGATCCCGCATATCAAAACCGAATTGGTGAGGAACTTGGTTTATCTCAAGCGACAGTCTCGCGAACTATAGATTTTGTTGTTGATCATATAGTTGATCAGGCCAACAAATGGATTAAGTTTTCTTCTACTAATGACGAAATCATGAAGGCAAAGGATATGTGGCAAAGTAAATTTCGATTTCCAACAGCAATTGGAGTGATTCATTGCACTCACGTAGAGATCCTGAAACCAAAGTTACATGGCGACGAGTACACAAATCGCAAGGGTAAACCTACCTTAAATATTTAAGCAACATGTGACGCCAGAGAAATGTTTACAAGCATAGATGTTAGTTGGCTCGGATTCATTCATGAATCACGAATTTGAAAGAATTCCCAGATCAGAACAATCATGTCTAGAACGCAGAACACAGTTCTCCTCGATGATGATGAATATGGAATAGAGCTTTGTTTGATGACTCCATTTCCGAACCTCCCATATAATTTGCTTATAACTGTGATCCTTTATACTTAAACTGTTGGAAATTAGAAAATATTAGATATTATCTACATTTAACCCATTTGGTATTTTAGTCTATACTCATTAGAGTTCACATCTCAGACTGCAATTGGAGAATTATGAGGGACTGACACAAACAGGTTTGTAAGAATGTAGTACAAATGAAGTACGTACTTCATGTACAAAAATGGTCAATCATATCTTGTCATCAATGTGATGCTAAAACTTGATGGAATTCATACAACATTTAGGGCACCAAAATTATTCATTTGTGCTGGCACAATAATAAAAATTGATAAATAAGGGTTAATCTAAATGTTCAGACTTGAAATTTTCATGTTTCTTGTCAAAAATCCAAGAATACTCCAAGAACGATCTTTCACTAACATCATCATCAACAATCAGCTCAATTGCATCCATTGCTGAACATAGGCATATATGCTTCTTATATCATCCGCCCATCTTGGTGGGCATCCTCTATGTCGAAAAGCGTTTTGCCACGTTCTCCACTCTGAAGTTTTTCTCGTCCATCTTCCGTCGGCATTCTTGCTATGTGCCCAGCCCAGTTCCATTTCAACACTGTTACGCGTTCGATTGCATCGGTTACTCCAAACATTTGGTGGAGCCTTGTATTTGTTTGAGACTATCCCTAAGGGAAACACCCAACATTGACCTTTCCATGGCTCTTTGTGCAACATGTATTTTGTTAACAGAGTCTTCTTTATTAGTGTGAGCATTTCTGCTCCATAAGGAAGCACAGGAAGTACACATTAATTAAAGACCTTCTTCTTTAAACAAGTTGGAATGTTCGACTTTAGCTTGTTGCTAACTATCCCAAACGCTGCCCAAGTTAAACTAATTCTGTGCCCTATTTCACAAGTTTGGTTGTCTCTACCTATGTGAATCTCGTAGCCTAGATATTTATATAAGCTTACTTGTTCTATGTGGTTATTGCCCAAGGATATTTGTACCAAATATGTGATGAATTGTGTTTCGCTGATATTAATTGTTAGACCCACTGCTTCAGAAGCACAACATGTAATAGGGGGAATATCCATAGTATGTATGATGTTTTGTTTTAAAGATGGCACATGTTGGGTAATGACGTCTTCTTTTTTCGTATAAAATGATCCACAATACAAGATAAAGTGATAAACCCTGGGTTTTCGTGTCAACATCAGAATGACGTTATCTAATGGTCTCAATAACTCATCTGTAAGGTGTGTGTGACAAAATATGTCAGATGTAGCATGTTAATATGACTTTGTTTCAAAAGCTTCCCATCAGTTATTTTCATATATTAACTTGCATCAGATGTCATTTAGAGTGGTGGTCACGAAGACAGCTATTGGCCGGGAATTACATTTGTCTACCACTTTTGATGCTATTAAATGTGCTCGTGTCATATTTTTCTCCATGCCACCAATCAATACTGCCGTGCCGTTTTCTATCTGTAGAACTCAACAAGAATACCGTATGTACCACCAAAACCATAGATATAAAGACCCTTATTGTGCCATATCTAACGAAAATATAGGTCTATGCTTAGTATCTGACATACAAATAGCACCCTTTATTTTTATTTAACTTTTTGGGGAAATTATTATTTATCCAGCAAAAGACAATTATTTATGGCATAAAAATTGTGCCAAAACCATGTAAGTTTTTTTTTTTTTTTTTTTTTTTTTTTTATGGGCCGTCTGTCATGCTGACTCCGAGGGCACTGCAGCCATATAGGCTTATTGTACCACTTCCCAGTCTTATCTGTGATCGTGCCGGTCATTACCTATAGACCTACGAGTGTTAACTATAGTTCTATGACCGGCCCGTGCGAGTCTGTAGTGAATTTCCTCGCATTCAGGCCAGCAACGGTTTCGGCACGCGGTGTATCTCGATGGTCTGCTCACCCATCCAGACGGTATCCGCTCCGGCCGTTGCTTAACTTCAGCGAGTCTGTCTAGGTCGGACTTAATACCAATCTGACATCTGACCATGTAAGTTGCTAGGGCTGCAATAAAAAGAAAAAGCTGTTTTTCTCCATTATATACTGTGTTTTTGCTAATCACGGCAAAATACATAAACTACCTTCTAATCCCTAATGTTAATCGTTTTGTCTGCACTCACTCATATATATTTGTCTTAATGTTCCGAGTGTTTCTTTTGATATCCTCATACTCTGATGCAATATAGTTTATCCTTATCATACATTATGCAGGAATGCTAATGTTTTTATATTTCCCACACACTCATTTTGCAAGAATTTCTTTTTTTTATCCACTTATTTAACGTTGGCCTATTTCAGCTACTAAGGCCAATCACGGAAAAATCTTACATTTAGCTGGACAAAAATACTCAAGTTTCAATAATCATTACATTGCATGTTGTTTGATCTTGTGCACCATTTCTGTATATAATTAGTCAGAAATGTTGGATTTCTGAATAAGTAGAAGCTTTTTAAGTTTTGTTTTCGACAAAAAAAAAAATTTGTTTATTTTCTTTACATAATATATTTATCTCATATTTGAAAATTGTTTAAAGGGTAATCAAATGGAATAAGTAGGTACATATTTACAATAATAACAGCAATAGCTTCTTCTGGGCTGCAAGGACTGATTGTTGGGATTGATTCGCGTGCTGTTTTCATTTTCTTCAAACTCCATGGACTTAACTGTGCCGCAAGCTTGACTACAGCAGCAGGTGTCCATTTCTAGCTTTTGATTAGACCTTTCTGCATGGCAGAAGCTAGTTTTCATGTTCCGACACAAAAGAGCTAACGTCATATCTTTTACTTCTTCACATCCTTCTGAAAATAGTTTCTTCGGTCTGCTTTGTTTTTTCTTGGCTCACTTTGGGTTCAACCGTAGTTGATTGGAGTAGTCGGTACCAGAGATGACAGATGTAATGAAGAATCAAGCCACTTAAGAGTTCATTTTCACAAACTTTTCGTAAAGGCGACTGTTTTTCCGCTTCGAAATCAATTTTGAGAAAACATTTTAATGTAACTTTTAAGCTCGTCCTAGAGTCTATAGCCAATTACTTACACTACATTTGTATAGAAGTTTTTCAGCACATTTAGAACTGCTCAAACTAAAAAAATTGCATCTTTTAAAATTAAGAATAGTTCGTGTAACTCCTTAGGAATGGCAACCTCTGTAAACAATAGATTTTATTTCAGAAAGTGATTCATAGTGATAGCTAATTTTTTGCTGAAACATTACGGAGTAATAAGGCTTGTATATGAATAAAGAAAGAAAGCGGTACTAAGTGATACTTTTGTTATGGGACTCAATGTAAGATTTTCTTGAGGTTACAATCAAAATATTTCGTAACCCTCATTACATATAAAGAAAAGTTTGTAAAACTATATTGATATAGACGCGCTTACCTGTGGCTATACTCTCCATCTGAAAACGTCTCCGCAAATCAGATTGTAAACACTAGAAATGACGTTATTTATTAAACAATTTCGCAAAACTGACTGCACAGGTTTTGTGACAAGTAATAGGCTAACTTCGGCAGCATTCAGGTTCACTTTATTTATACGCAAATATTGCTTATCTATCTATGAACGTTTATAAACGCATTTTCTGTCAATTGATAACAATTTGAAACTTTATTTATGTCCAGCTAAATGTGAGGTTTGTCCCTGTGCGTGATGCCAGGAGACGAGTTACCCCCAACCTGGAAATTATGAACTTCTCTCTAGAAGAGTAGAAACTTTTACTTGCATTTAATAGACAATTGACCAACTGCTTTACATCCCCTCTGAAGGATGGTATATCCGCTATGTGACCCCCGCCTAAAGTTATATACCTTCTACGCATACGCTGATATACAAGCCGTTAGAAGATGGAGCGAGAACACTGTGTTTCCTTGGACTGGTTGATCCATCCCAGTACAAACCTCACTTGACGTTGCTACAGTTTCGTATCGAAATACGAGTATCTGCAGACGTACCTACACTCGCTCCAAGAATTCCTTAAACAGTGGATTGTTGGTTTATTCCATGGAATCTTATACTCGTCCATCATTTCCACTAAGTTAAATGTTGTTTGGTTTTCAGAATTACCTACACTACCAGTTACTTAGTTTTGATGATGTTCTGATGCTACATGTTTTAGTACACTGCCTTTCTCAAGACGAGAACCTGTGCACCATCAAACTTCAGTCTGGGAATGTCCTTTATCCAATGGTTTATAAGATGTTCACAAGAGGGAATATGCACGCCATTTAAACTTTACCTTCCCAGTGCTCTCACAATACTAAATGCTGTGTTTTGAAAGTGACAGTGGTAACGGTAAGTGACCTTGACTCAACAAACGAAATATGTTCCTGGAATTGGAACCTGAGATTCAGACTCTGATTCTCATATAACCACCACTAAATATTAATTCAATTCAATTTCAATGTATTCAATAGATTGTTCAATGAATACAATTTAGAAATAATATTTATAAGTTACAATTTATATATACTTAATTGTACAGTTAGTACAGGCACCTAAACGACTAAACATTTGAATGTGCCTAGGAAGTGTATATTGAGTTATTTACATTCAATTATTTTTTTTTAAGTGTGTATACTGAAGGAGTATAATTCATTAATCTAATTACTATCTAGTTACAATCTATTATCTAGTTACAATCTAGTTACTACAACTAAAGTAAATAGCAAAGTATATATTGCTATTTTTTTTTTTTTGTGATAAATAATTCTGGTTTCTTAAAAAAAAGTTTTAAGGGAGTCGTAATGGTTACTTATAAAGTTTCTACATTTCTTGTCAAATGTTTTTAGATTTTTTGATTGTTTGATTTTAGTAGGTATAGAAGGTCGTAAAATTTTGAAGCTAAGTATTGAAAAGATCTCAAACCGATATTCTTATTAGAGTTAAAATGTAGGTATTACAATAATTACGTATTCTAAAAATCTTTTTAAAGAATTGCTTCATTCATTGCACTTACAGAAAATGTTTACATTAACATGGCTTTTACTGTCGTGAGCAAAAAAAAATAGGTCAACTATTTTTTTCTAATGCAAATCTGTCTCTATCTGAACAACATTGACAACTAACTGACAATGTCACAAAAATTAAAGTCAGATGTACACAAATGATTTTAGAAAAAATGTTATAAGACTTGTATTATTTTTTTTGCTCACGACAGTACTAAATCAAATAATTTAATTACCTTTAAATAATCAATCTTTTTCATCAAATAGTCATAGTACTCATTTAGTTCATATGCTTCCAGTTTATTGAATACTTGAGTTTCTGGATCATCTTCATTTGGATTTTCGATATATTTTTTTAATTTATCTGCTGCCTTTGCCATTATAGAAGTTGATATCATACAATAAGAACTACCTTTGTGAGTACCACTGAAAAAATAATGTACATTAATACATTACTTAGATGTGGTAATGACATAATGTACAACTATTTCAGAAATATTAAAGTTGATTAGGGGCCATTCAATAAAAATGTCCACAAATGTTCATTCTCAACCCCCTCCCTCTTCAAAAATTAAACTTGGTCATATTTTTGGTAACCATCTTTCTTGACCTAACTGTCATTTTGCCTATAAGTGCTCATTTCTTGATATCGTTTGCAGAGCTCGGCAACACTTCGTGAAGCATAATCAAGTAAAAAATAATAGTCCGGGAGTTAGGTGACTTTTTTGGAAACTCATCACATGAACTTTGTGAGAGTTAATTAACACTTTCTCTGTGGCAATTAATTAGCCTACTAATACCGAGTGAATTAAATTTTTGTTCAACAACTTAAATTTGGGCTGTTGTATCCAGATTGATGGTTGTTAGTTTATTATTTTCTAGAATATAAAATAAATGAAAAAATAACATTCTAAAAACTAAAAAATAAGAATCTTGGCCAGTTATTCTTTCACAAGAAAAAGATTTTTGCAATAGTTATTCCTTATGTCGATTTTGTGAATCATTATCATTCACAAAACAAAAAAAATATCAGATAGAGCATGAAACGATGATGTGCCGAAAAGACCATTTAGCTCCTATATACTATAAGTTAATTTTCATGTTAATGTGGTATAGGAACCTAAAATCTCAAGTCAAAATGATGACATTCTTAGATACAAATTTATCACTAATCACTGCAATCACGTCATTCGGATAGTTCATAAAGACTTATATAGTCTATATGATCCTAAATAGACGGCCGGACACAGGCAAAATGGCATCACATAACTGATATCAAATTTCTACACAAAATGACCCAATATTGACATAAAATTTATATAGAAAACGACCTACCATTGTCGTCAAACTTTCATAAAAAAAATGGCCTAGTAAAAATTAAAAAGGGTACATCTATCCGGAATACAATGAAAGAAACAACTTGAAACTAATATTTTTATTTGGGTAACAGCGACTGTACATGTAAAAAAAGATTACAACTTATTGTATAATATTTTAAGTAACCAGGGTTGCAGTAAATATTTGAAATACATACTGAATTATACATCAGAAATAAAAAGATTTCTACTACCGTCTATATACAGTGTGTCCCACTTTTCACGGTAACACCTACGTAGCTCAGTTATTAATAAATCGATTTATTTTAAACTTGGTTAAGTTATACACCTCTTGAAGGTAACTAAAAGCGCATATACTTCTTTACTTTATTCCATAGACGTGCGGACTAATGGGGTGAAAATGGGGTATTCGGGTTTTTTTTTTTAAGAGATTACCACCATCTCATAGGGCATCCTTTAAAACCCCTTTGTGCCAAAATTTGTTAAAATATCTCTAGTAGTTTTAGAGGTATAAACAGATATACATATGACGTTTTATCAAGAATTGATGGCCTTTAACTCGGAATGAAGTGAATTTAGAAACAAAGTTATTTCACATTTTTTGCTACAAATTTGAAGTAAAAATCAAAAACATCTTCGTACTCGCCAACAACGCTAAGAAAATTCTGTCCATTTATACGAGCCCTATACAGTTTACTTGTTTTAAATCTAGTCACCTTTGAAATCGTAAACAAAATTATTAACTTGACAGTAATGGCAGCCTTTGTAGTTTACTTATGTCATTATTTGTTGTTTAAATTATTAGTCAGTTTCTCATTTAAAAAAAATTAATTCGGATACTGGGTGAAAATATAATTGCATATAGGAGAGCGGCCAGAATTTTCAATACAAGACATTCAGATCGAAGAAATTTCGTAGCAGCAAAACTGTACGTAGTATTAATAGACTTTTTAATGAGACTGGTTGTATCAAGAAGCATAGACAAAAAAAATCAAATAGATATGCTGACGATCCATGAATCATAGCGGCATTCAGAAATGACCCAACATTTAGTATTTGCTCAGTTGCTCGCATTTTAAACATTAGTAAAAATAAAGTTTGGCATTGTCTAAGAAACAGACTAAAAGCTTTCAAGCAGAAATTTTTACACACTCTAAAAGATGGTGATGAGGAAAGAAGACTAGAATATTGTTTGTGGTTACAAGGGGAATATTTCAATGATCAGAATTTTATTAAAAACATCATATTCACTGACGAACCCACATTTTCAACTAATGGGGTGTGTCGTCACAGAACACTCATTATTAGGCAGCTGAAAACCCGTATTGGGTAATAAATTGTAAGTACCAATGCGTAGCCAAAGTCAATGTCTAGTGTGGCATATTGAATAATAAAATTTTGGGTCTCGGTTTTTTGGAAAATTTAAATGCCGAAACTTTTCTCAACCTCTTAAATAATTATCTTGATGGATTTTTAATGGACCTTCCACTGTTGCAAATGGTAAATTAAATTTTCCAGTTAGATGGGGCACTGGCTCACAATTCAATTGTTGTTAGAAATTGGCTAAACCTTAATTTTCCTCAAATGTGGATTGGAAGGAACAGTCCATTACACGTGGTCCCCAGATATCACGCCAATGGATTTTTATTTTTGGGGAGTAATTAAAAACCGCGTTTAAATCATTTTGCTATTAACAATTTAAATATGTATTTTTGTTTAGTTTATGTATTACATATGATATTGATTAACTAAATAATAGAAAACTCAATTAAAAACATATCTTTAATGCTAAAAACTTAAGAAGTTTTATTTTATGTTAATTTAAAACCGTTTTAATATTACCCTTGTAGCACCAATGTTGCACCAATATATAATCCATATAAGACCAATATATGAATATAGGACGAATATTCATATATTGGTCCAATATGTTGTGCTACTAGGGTATGATCAATTTCTTAATGCGCTGCTAAACTTTGTTGGAATTAACGTAATCCGTTGCATAACCTAAAGGCCATTCATATGTACCTGTTTATACTTCTAAAAGTACTAGAGATATTTTAACAAAATTTGGCACAAAGGGGTTTTAAAGGATGCCCTATGAGATGGAGGCAATATTTAAAAAAAAATCCTCAATACAATTTACCTGAAAATTTACCCCATTTTCATCCCCTTAGTCCGCACGTCTATGGAATAAATTAAATAGGTATATGCGCTTTAAGTTACCTTCAAGAGGTGTATAACTTAACCAAGTTTAAAATAAATCGATTTATTAATAACTGAGCTACGTAGGTGTTACCGTGAAAAGTGGAACACACTATACATATATAAACTTTGCAACCCTAGTGACACGCACATTAACGAAAGTAGAACTTTTGAGGCCAGAACAGAAAAGTAAAAAAAAAACCAAACGAAATTTAACTTTTTGTTTCAACTAATTAATGCAACTAAACAATTTTGTATTAAGGTATTATTTTAATGGAAATCATTTTTTAAACAACTATTTATTAATATTAACAGTTATAATGCAATTTGAACAGTTAGAAAATGTAACACATGGAGTTTCACTTGAATTAACCGTCGTACTTTGAATAGGGTCACTACTAGTTTCAACAACGTTAAAATTAAGATTTTCTACTACTACTTCATTGGAGGAAATATGCGTGACAACAGAATTAGTAGGGATATTGTGCAGAATTTTTTTAGAAAGGACACTGTTAAAAATAGGCGATTTTTTTATATTTATGTGTAAAATTACAACAACAGGTATCTACAAATACTTGAAATTACTTGTAGACCATGTACTACCCCCAACTATTCCAACTAGAGGGTGTCAAGCAAAAGAGATGTGTAGCAAAGATTGGCGACTTTTTGGCACCGATGGGAAACGAATATAGACCCATAACAGCGATTGTATATTGTTTATACATATAAGTAGTGCGCACTAAAAACTTCCATTAAGCGAGAAAATTGTTAAACTACCCGTAAAGTACAAAAACTCTCCCAGAACTTGAACCGGAAACGTAAGAATTATAAATATCCAGAAAAAGTAGTACGAGTACGATGACTTCATTATGTCTGTATGTAAAATAGCGGCCATATATTCACATGAACTTTTCTTCATAAAATGACCTAAGCAATTACACCCTGAAATATTAGCAGGTCATGAAGAAACAGGGTGTTCCTTAACGAAAAAATTATTACATTACGATAAAAATTAGAGGGCAGAGAGAATTTTGTCCACGTTCGTAGCACTTCGTATTACTGTGCCCAGGCGATGTAAATTTTAGAAACTACACTTTCTAATAAAAGTTTAATAATAGATCAGAACGATTGTATTTTTTAAAAAAACGTATCTAGTTGTCGCTGCTAAGCGTATGGTGCTCAGCACCACCACTTTGTTTTACGTGTGGTGCTCGAGCCTATGAGCACCGCCAAACATATTTGTTTGTTTTAATTTGAAACCAGCAGAAATTAAAATGTCTAACATAAAATTAGGTGAAGTAATTGTCTCATTGGCATGTAAACCATTGTCACAGCCTCCTATACTATAAAATTTACTAAAAATATAATATTAAATAATTAGTTAAATTATTGAATTCCATAATATCTTTCGATAATAGAAAATTTCGTTCGGTAGTAGAAAAAATGTATTACTACTTCAGAGATATGTAACGCATATTCATAAAATATGTGATTATGTATATAATGTGAGTTTCATATCCGATGAATGTACATTACATATGTTTATGTACATTCAGTGGATATGAAATAGATATGGAAGTCGGCGACAAATGTATATGCTAGGAATGTTAATTCCACATCCATTAGATGTACATTAGATATACTTTCTCCATCTTGTGGATATACATATCCATAGATTGAATATACAATGTATGTACATTGCATATCATTTTGTTATGTGGGTTACATGATGCGAAAGCCCTTTTAGGTGTTCGGGTTTTTTTAAAGTCCTCGGCTTTACCTTGGCTATTCAAAAATCACCTCACATCTAAAAGTAAACTTTCGCATCTAGTAATGTAAATAACTAGTTCACACAGCATGAAACGATAGTAAATTAATTCTCACCATATAACCGTATATACATATAAACTATATTACAAACACAAAATTGCACAAAATACCTAGCAACCATTTTAAATAAAACAGTTTATATAAATATTTTTAGTTTTTACATTAAACAGAATTTTCAAACGAACAGAAAGTGTAAACATTGATTAAAATTATTCAAGATGAATATAGCAAACAAAACAAAGTTTTCTACTCCGCCGCTATATTGTTCATCAAATTCAACAACTACATATGTCATATTTTGTCGTATTTCTGAAATAAATACATTTTAATCCAACACAGGCATAGAATATGGCTATTACTATGGTGATTTTACTTTTATAATGTGATATATCACACATTAGTGAAATAATATTAAAAGTCACTAGTGAAAGAATGTAAAAATAGCCTTTTTTTGTTTGTAAGTTCTTGACTTACTTTTTAAATAAATGATCAATTTTCCATATTTAGAAACATCAATATTTTCAGCATTGAATACTTTTTCCTCATTGAAGAAGTTGCACTCTTCTTCTGTACCCTTACAAAATAAGCCAGCACTTCATCTTTATTTACACTAGTAATACGTGTGCGTTTTATTCGCTGAAATCCTTGTTACAAAAAGCTTAGGATTTTTTGGGTAATAAGTTTGAAGAAACTTCATTTGCTTCTATTTAAATTTTTCCGAGGCATACTAATTTTTATCCAACTCATAATTTTTTCTTTACCTTTATTTGTTGTTTATGTGTATAAACTAGTAAACAATAAATAACAGTCAACACCATAGCAACCATTACATGACCCTCTCAATTACAATTTTTATAAATATAAAAATGAATGTGTCAAATGAATTGTAAAATTTTACAAAATATTATTCAAATGAAATTTTGTTAAAAGAGTTTTGGATAAAATTTTGTATTGCACACGTGTGTAAATTGCACATTAGTTCAGTAAATAACTTAATCTATTTTCATATCACCACTACGACTGTATAACTAAAGATGACCTACCGTAAAAGTTATCCTGGAAGTAAAGATTTTTTCTTGAAAAACAAATGCAACACCGTCATTATCTTACAAGCTTCAGCCTGTGGGAACTGGAAACTGCGAATGTGACAGAAATGTGACAAGAAGCGATCTGCGATACCTAATTCGCGATTGGTCCACTGAATAGACTTTATGATTGGATACGTAAAAAAACGTCATATTTACATCAAAAGTAATCAGTCAATTTCATGACATGAATAGGTCATGCGACATCTATGACGAAAGATATGGTCAACATAAAGACGTTGTGTGCTACTTGGGGTATCTTGAACCTATAAAGCAATTATATTTACCTTAAGCATAATTTCCATAACTTTATTAACATCTTAGCATCCTGGCTCTTGTCTTCTCCAGACTAAAAAATTTTATGTAGATGTATCTATTTTATGCATTACAACACAAAGGCTAAATTTACAGGAAGTCTTACCAAGGATGGCAGCTTGTTGTTATTGATCATTGTTCCATCGTCCTCAAGTAACCAACTAACAAATTCCTCATGTTTATTACTAGAATACCAGCCTTGAAGTTCGGACACCTTGCGTGACAGAACAGAAAAATAAAATATGCAAGTGCGTTTGCTAGTATTTATATTATCAAGTTGATCTTCTGTTGATCTAATCTTACGTTCAATTTTACATAGATCTCTATAGTATGGTCCTATAGGTTTGGCATCTTTGACAGCTGGAGTATCATAGAACTTCTTTCTCATTGCAGAAATCGTGTGATTTCTTAATATTTCACTTTTCGACTGTCCTCCAAGTCTTAATATCTTTTCCGTTGTATCTAACAGCCCTTCTAAGAACTGATCCAACGCATGATTAGTGAGGCTTATTACTAACATCGGGGAATCGTTCCACCATTTTTCATCACTAACTAATAATGATTTCGCAAGTTTAAGGCCTAGGAACGTTTTCCCCGTTCCAGGTGGACCTTGGATTAGTGCAAATTTTTGTGACAAGGCACTCTCTAAAGCTACAGTTTGTGATTTATTAAGAACATTATCAAGCACAGCAGGACGTATTCCATCTAAATAAGTTGGTAATACTGTAGAGGCATTAACATTAATTATATATTTTTTCATTGGAAAATTTGTTAGAGGCATATCCTGCAGAACTTTTAAAACCTGACAGTAGGGTTCGAAAAATATGCTGCATTCGACCATTAAATAATCTCTGCCATAAATTATCTGAACATTTTTATTTTCAAAACAAACAAGCATTTTCCCATATTTCAAATTTCGTATATCCTTAACTTTACCACATACCATTGTTTTAAAATTGTCATTTGTAAATAATAAAAGTGATCCTATCATAAAACGTTTATGATTTCTAGTAATGTTCCACAAATTTCCTATCGATTGTTTTATTTCTAAACAACAACATTCTTCATCATGCTTAACACCTTTTCTTAAAAATTGAATTTCATGGACCTTTATATTATAATACTTTTTCTTTGGGTTTCGAATGTAATCACAAATATCTTCTCGAATTGGATTTACAAAATCTTCTCGTAAAAGTCGAAAATGTGTATCTAAATAATCAAAAATGTTAGTATAAGGACCATTCACAACATTCTCTCTGACAGATGACTTTTCTCCAGATGTTAACTCGGATATAGATGGATATATGCTAATTAGGCGAAAATCATCTTTTTTATATTTGTAGTTATCATCCAAATTTACCAGCTTAACAACCTCAGTTAATTCCTCCATGTTTCTATAAAGGTTCCTGGATTAACTCTAACGGACATGTGTCATTTGACAATTTTTCTAAAACAATTTACAAATTATTTCATGAATTAATAAGTTATTATTAAAATTCACAAAAAAATACAATTCGTTAATACAATAGTAATTAATTCTATAAAACAATATTCTACAGTGTGTCCCAAATAAGGACTGTCGTATTAATATTTTCCTTATTATAAAAAATAGAAAGTCGGTTAAATGGAGAAAGTTTTAGAACATTTTTGGGCAATTCAATTGCGCTATTAGATCTAATATAACATTTTTACTTTTTAAATAATTGAGAAAAACCATAATCGTGTGTTTTTGTTTAATTTAAATTGTCATTATAACTTGCTTACTATATAGACGCCTTTGCAGTAAGTGCAAGAGAACCAAAATATTGTGTTTTGTTTTTAAGAAATTGACTACAGCTTTTGTCAGGGGTCAAGGAGTCAGCTCTACGGCCACTGACTCCAGGGGGGCAGCTGAGAGGAGATGGCCATCCCTCAAGGAAGCTTTTCCCAAGACCGTCTATGTGTGACATAGTGTCGCATCCTGCCTGTTTGATTAAACATGGTGGATCTAGACAAGGCTTAGTCAATAATCTCCCCCAAGCCAAGGTGTTGCGTGACCCATGCCGTAGGTTGAATGTCACCGGGGTGAAAGGTGTCTCTAACGGGGCCTCCGGAAAACCGAGCAACCTTCCGGAGTATTCCTACTTTACCACAGCAATGCAGGGCTCTACTCTGGTGGACTAACTTTCCCTTGCTACTTGTGGGAACCTTATGGACCTAAATGTAAAAACAACAAAACCCAACGAGGGGGGTACAACCCTCGATCTCCAACATGGAGAACCCATGGAGGCTGGGGTAAATCCCACTCCAAAAACTTACCAATCCCGCAGAATCAGGATAGGGAGCCGTTAAGGCCCCCGACCTCTGATCCTGAAGATGACGGTATGTCAGGGGAGGAAATATCCAATCCTACCCTGAAAAGAAAATGACTGATTGAGTCTAGAAAAAGGCGCCTCAGTCATTTAATCAAGAGAGGAATACCCTACGACACTGCTTTGAGAACAGTGTTGGAGGCACGTGGTACCAACTTGCCGCCGGAGGAAGGACAATCCACCTCCAGCCGTGCTGAAACGGCAAAACGCTTGCGCTCCGATGGAAGCTCACATGACCAATGGACTAAAAGGCTCTGGGATGGTGAAACTGTCAAACCATCTTTCAGGGCCGTTGCAGAGTGTACTAGGGTGGGCATTATCCACCCTGATTACCCTGAGACGACCTTGACAAACGGCCAATTGGAAACGCCAGAGAATTCAATTCTGAAATTTGTGGATGATCTTCCAAATGAAAGTCCTCAGGTCAGGTTCCACGGCTGTATCCAACGGCCTGAATACCTCTTGATATTCTGTGCAGATCAGACGTGTGTCTTATGGTTAGAGGAGACACTAAAGTCCCTCCAACCTTGGGATGGAGCTCATCTCAAACTTGTGCAGAGACAGGACCTTCCTAAGACACACATTTGTGCGGCATACATCCCAGATGAGGCTGGACATCAGCTCTCATCTGAAACTGTACTAAACAGACCGAGGAATATGAACCACGGTCTGAATACCCGAGAGTGGGTTATCCTACATCGGGAGGAATCAGATCCTGGGCAGACTTGGTCATTTTCAATAGATGAAAAGTCTAAGGCTGTACTTGAGGGGCTGGATCACAGGCCCTTCTTTGGAATTGGGCAAGTGCAATTCCGCCTAAAATCCAGAGGGGGAATGTATCCTCTCTGTGACTGAAATCGCCGGCTAAACTACCCTCTAAAGGAAACAAGCCCGCTCTGCTCCCCAAAGAGGGAGAGTCCCAAAAACCCGAGAAAGGAAAGTCTTTCCCAAACAAACCTTCTCCGAAGAAGCGGGGTGAAATAAACTAACTAACAAAAACTTCCCTCTTTCATCCTTTCCCTCAGCTTTTCGTACTCCTTCCCCTTCCATCCAAACACCCATCCTAACCTGATGACTACTCACATCAGGTGCCTCCAAGCGAACATACAACATGCCAAGGCTGCCACATACGTCCTTGGCAAAAGATTCAAGGAAGAGCACTTTGATGTTGCTTTTATCCAGGAACACTGGACGACCAACACAAGCAGAATAAACGGACTAGGTAACACTTCTGGTAAGGTAATATCCATTGGCTTCGGTGAAAGACCCAGCGCCTGTATCTTAATTAGAAACAACATTGAATACTCTGTACTTTCAGGTTACTGCAGCCAGGATGTTGTAGCCATTCACTTAACTTTACCGGTGAAAGAGGGCAGGATGGACATAATAGCCTGCTCCGCCTATTTCCCGGGAGATAGGGATGCAGGTCAACCCTCCTCCGTCTGCAATTAGATCGCCAATCGCCTACAGCAAAAGGAACAACATACACGTGGTCATTGGGTGTGATGCAAACTCCCATCATATAATATGGGGGAGCACAGATATCAATCAAAGAGGTGAGACACTTTTTGATTATTTATTAGGTGAAGGACTAATTGTGAATAACATTGGAATGGAACCAACCATTGTCACTAGAAATAGGAGAGAGATACTAGATTTAACAATCAGCTCAACCCTTATGAGCAATAATATATCCAATTGGAGGGTACCCTGTGAACCCTTATGTTCTGGTCATAGACATATCCAATTCAACGTAGAAGTTGGACCAAGACCTGTGGTGAGTTATCGGGATCCCAGATGTTAAGACTGGGGAGGATACAAACAGTCCCTCGAGTTGTACCTAGGATCCGCTCTCATCACAATCAGGAATCGTGATGAAACAGAAATTTTGGTGGAACAGATCCGGAATGCAGCTATTTCAGCTTATCACGAAAATTCTCCACTAAAATCCAAAAAGGGCAACAGAGGGACACCATGGTATAACAAGAAACTAGATAAAATGAGAAAAAGATTTCGAAGCCTCTCCAATAGAGCTAAAGATTCAGACGACGGGTAGCCATATAGATAGATCTACACTTATGGATTATAATGAAGATATCGGGAAAGCAAAAAAGGAATCTTGGAGAAAGTTCTGAGAGGGTGGTATTATCTGGCAGCATTAGGAGCCACAAGATCATTTCCAAAGAACCGGCTCGAGTATTTGATACGGTAAAACAACCAGATAGCTCGTTAGCCGAATCTGGAAAAGAAACCCTAGAAATTCTTGCACTAAATCACTTCCCAGGGAGTTCAATTCTAGTGGATAACCAACTGCCACCACTATCGGAAGGACGACTAAAACGTCCCCACAGAAACGACATCTCGAATCACGACATCTCTAAAGGGTGAAGCAGTGAGTTTTAGGGCGTGTCCACAGGGCGGGGTTCTCTCCCTGCTCTTGTGGTCACTCTTTGTGGATGATCTGCTTGCTGTTATCTCCCTGTGGGAAGTCGAGAAGAGGTACTAGATTCTATTCACATCTGGTGTGAGGGACCAGAGATGTCTGTCAACCCCCATAAAATGATAATTAGCTGGACAACTTTCCACTCAGGTGAAAATCACTCCCTTTGTGGAAGAAGTGAAATACCTAGGTGTAAGTACATAAGTCACTCAATTAGAATTCTCACTTGGAAAAGGTAATCCACAAAGCAGGATTGCCCCTGTGGACATGTCGAAGAATTTCTGGAAAATTTTGGGCATTGGTCGAAAGGGCTGCAACAAACTACCAAAGCCAAGCATGTTTGGCAATAACTGGTGCAATAAGCACCACACCGTCAGCTGCTCTGATAATCCTGGAACTACCTCCTCTCCATATTTACCTGGAGAGGCCAGGTGGGCAGCATACTGAATCCATCAAGCGGTAACTAACATGTCGCAAGCTAGCACCATAGAGTACAACAGGCTGTTGGACGGCTTAAAGCTGATCCTGAGAATGCCTTCAGATATGATGCCTATCTTGATCAACCATGTACTGTCCTTTAGAGTACTGTTTCCTGAAAGAGACGAATGGGATCGGAACAAAACCGACCTACAAAGGGGAGACAGTTGTTGGTTCACCAACCAAAACTCCTGAGGGCACTGGAGCTGGTGTATATAGTTGCAAACCAAAGAAAAGGATAATTTCGAGCCTTGGTGATAATGGGACTATATTTCAGGCAGAAATCCATGCCCTTGAGCTGTGTGTACGAAGGCTAGAACAGACGCAGCCTAGGCACAGATCAAAAAAATATTTTAAGACAGCCAAGCGGTTCTTAAAGCTCTTGGATCCTACCATTGCAAAACGGTTTAGAATTTCCAGGAAGCTCTTGCCCGACTAGGCAGAAACAAAAAACTGACTGGATACCTGCCCACTCAGGCATGGAAAGCTTCTTCGTCAGAGAAGGCACGGCAACCAAATTTATAAGACCAGAACCGGCACTTGGCATATCTGCAAACTCTGCCAAGGCTGCTATCCTAGCCTGGGCTGAACTGAAAACAATCCAGCACTGGCAGGAACTACCAGATTTAGTTCACTCAAAGGAGTTTATTACTTACCCCTTGAAATCAAGAACTAAAAAAACTATTAAAGTTAAATAGACTACACCTAAGAACTCTAATTGACCTACACACTGGGCACTGCAGATTAAGTCATCACCTACACAGAATTGGACTGGCGGAAAACGCCGAATGCCGTCTGTGTCTGGAGGATGATGAAATGGCAAAGCATGTTTTATGTACCTGACCTGCTGCAGAAAGAACCAGGTTCTCACTGTTTGGCAAAGGGCGACTGGAGCCAGAGGACCTGGACGGTTTCTCACCCAACAAGATTATCGGCTTTATTAAAAAGCTGAATCTGTTGGGTGAACTATAACGAGGAGTGAGCCACAGTAGACCTGATGGTCACATATTGGAGGGCCTGACAAGAGCCAACTTACATATAGAGCAATGGGCAGGTATCCAGAGCAATATTTTGGATGATATATCCAAAATAATTGAACTCCGCCTTTTCCACAAAGTATTTATTAATTATGAGTATTGTTTATCTGTTTGTAAGTGTATATATTTTTGTGGAATAAAGATTGTTATTATTATTATTATTATTATATAAACCTAACCTAACAACTTTTGTCTCTTATATGGGCGCCATATTAGATTATGTAGGCAAATCCCCCATCCCCCTCCCCACCCTTCTACATTTAAGGATTAAAAAATTGCAATGTTCCAAAAAAATATTCTGTTTATTATTTGCTATGAGAAATCGAACTTATTAAATTGTTGAATATATATTTTCCAATAATGTATTTTTGTGAGAATAACGTGAAATAACTCGCCTCCACCCACCATTGTTCACTATTTTTCACGGTTTCGGTGACCCCCTCCCCTCTAAAAGCCAAAGTACCTGTTGAATCGCCCCATATGTTAATTTTTATAATTTGGGAGTTTTCACTGATATAAAGAACTATTTCTATACCCAAATTTTTTTACTTTCAAAGTCAATGTATGATTCTTGGACATTTGTAAACATCAACTGTGTTATTTACCACGTCAATTTCTTTAAAAAAGTAGAACCTGTTCCAAATAATTTACAAAATCGGTATTTTTATAATTTTTAGATGTTTTCCGGTATCCGATTGTAAAATGATTTTTTGAACTATTTCAATTAAAATTATTACAAAAATTCTGTGAAGTGACACAGCCTTATATAAGTATTTTGAAGTAGGTATATATTATAATCATATTTTTAAGTTTTTGATTTACTTACATTAATATATCGCAAAATGTGTTTTGAAAACTGAAAAAATATCAGAATATTTATTTTAAAAGCTAAGAATACTAAAACTAAAATAAGATTAAAATGATATACGTACGTTACATCCACTGTGACAAAAAATAAAGGGGACTTTTCTGGTTTCTACCAGGTGCACCAACAAAAATAATAGCGGGATTTTTAAAAATATTCAATTGCTGGCAAAGCATTTGTGATTTGATATATATATTTCTATTTTACAATTTGAATGTTTTACTATCTACACATTGCTTTTATCATATAACTATTATCTATAATTAGATAGATATGTTGCATATTCTAATTATTCCTCTGTTTTATTATATATATATACCTGCTATTTGCCTTGTAACTTACCATTTGTGTGCTTGGGTGAGTAGAATAGAAATGTTCAACTTCGTCGAGTTTAATATAAAGATGTATTTGCTATAATCATTTGAATTAATTAAATAGCTATATTATAAATGAACAAAATTTCTATCATTTTGAAAAAAAAGTACAATAACAACATGCCAAATTCAAATATCGAATAAAAAATAGCTATGTGTGTGTAAATATTATGATCCTTTTTGATTAAGCACACAAAAATATGAAAATGTACAATATGTCGAAACTATACAGGGTGTTTCAGGTATGCGGTCATTAATTTCTAGGGGTGATACTAAATAATTTATAAAAAATTAAGTCTAGCAAATTAGTTAACCAAAATTGCCAAACAAACAAATTTTTTTTAAAAATGGTTGATTAGGTATTTACCACAAATTGCGTAAATTTCAAGCAGGTGTTTGAAAAGTAGAATCTTTTCTTTTTTTAGCTAAATTCAAATATTTATAAAAAATAACAATAAATTTTTAATAGTCTCTGGCGGGCATAAGAGGATTCTAACATATTTTGCAACCATTTTCGTGTCCAAAATTTGATGTGTTCTATGGGGTTCCTTTATTGTAGTGGGAGCTCAGCCTACATGCATATATGCAATAAGTTATTAAAATTGTAAAAATCGGTAGTGTATCTCTCAGGTTCGAACAAACTTTACTTAGATTAGGTGATTTGTTAATTTTGTTATAAAATCTTATTAAGATATTGTTAATAAAACCGTGTTAAGAAACAAATCGAAGATACCTATTTGAATAATAGAAATATAGAATATATTGGCTGTACTAAGACCATCGTAACAATCCAAAGTCAAAGGACATCGCACACTATAGGTGAAATTGGCTTCTGGTCAAATTGTATGAATTTTTGATACGTCGTAGCCCGAGTCATTCTGATCCAAAATCATTAAAAAGTTACTATCCTTTACAGGCTAATTTCGGCGCTAGAGGGCGCCGAAGAAACAATTTATTTTTGAGAAAAACTGCAACTTTTTCGACAAATAAGGCGCTACTTATCCACGCGAGTTGCGAAATTACAGTCTGTCAGTAGAGGTATTACCAGACCATTTAATTTAAAAGGAAGTGATTTAAAACATTTTCTAAATATAGTGCGGAACACTGCCATGAAATACAAATCTATCAATATATTTGAAAGTGAAAATAATTTTTCCGATCAAGAGTTTGAAGCATTAACTCCAGTAAACAAAGTAGGGGAGACCGGGGAGACTTTGGACACGGGGATACAGTGGACACGCTTATATTTTGCCATTCTAAACTTCTGAATGCATCGTGGAGTAAAATGAGAGACCACATAGCAGTGGCGGTTAGTCTACTTTACCTGTTACTGTTGGCGAAAAATTATAAAAAAAGTAATCAACACTTTATTGTTTTTGGTAAGATCGTTATATTTTCTTCTAATTGTGTAACCTGTATTTTAGTGGTAAATAATTTCTTTAAGTTCATATTTTCAGGTGTAATGCGGTGTATGTTTTAAGCAAATTCGTCGTTTATTTGCCGGTTTCGAATATATAGCACGAAATTTAAAAAAGTGTAACCTGGGGATACACTGGACAAGTATCCATACTCAACCCGGTCTATATACTGGCTCCATGTAATTTCTTATTCTAAATTTAAATTAAACGAGTTGTATTTATAAAGTGAAATATAACCATAACTAGGTAGATATTATGTGAAAAAAAATATAGGAAATTTGGCCCAGATGCCAAATAGGTTCTCAAAGGTAAATACACAATCGTTAAGGTCTATGGAAAATTTGCCAGAAAATATGTAGCCGTTGTTAAGGAAAAATAGAATAGAATAATAGAATTATCCAGTATATTACTTCTCCGCATTTAAGTCAAAGGAACCGTCAGACGGTATTTTTTGCCAAACAATGTAAATCACAATAGAAACAAAAATATAAATTTCTGATGAAATCTGTTTCTTTCTCCAAAGAATTCTTATTGCTTATTTTTTTAGAGGAAATGTGTGGTAGAAAAGCCCCAAAAAGAAGGAAGGAAAATTAAGGAAACGCCACAATGAACATTTAGATAATATTCACAAATATTTATTTACTTTTGTTTTTTTATCAGTGTTTTATATTGTTATTGTGCAAAAGAGTAAGTATTTATGTTTAAAATGTACTGTTATTATCTAATTTACTGTTTTTTAAAGGCATGTAATATTTTAATTTATTAATATGTTTTCCATAATACCTAACTATAATTAAATCCTTTTACAATGATGTCCATAATCTCCCTAGTAGTTGTCCACTATCTCCCATGCATGGGGAGACAATGGACAAAATTCACGATCATGAATATTTTAGATTTAAAAGAATGAGATTAAAGATTGCTCTTTCATTTTGTGAGGATATCTTATCTAATATCAAAGCTCCAACATGCAACAAAATATAAGTTTATATTGACGTAAGAAGGAGACCTGAAGACTTTTATGTAAAGAGTGTCCAGTGTCTCCCCGGTCTCCCCTACAGTTTAGGGAACTTTTTGAATTTTGCATTAATATTTACCAAAAAAAATAGGATAATAACCAAAAAGGATTTATTATGTTTCTTGTGCAAATTACGACAAGGATTTTTTGATGGAGATGTTCTCTTACTATAGTCGCTAAGCTGTAAGCTTGGCAATTTCAAAAGTCCGTGTTTCATTAGTAGAACAATTTGTGCCAAATAATCTGGGTTTACAGCACATAACCAGGGACCAATACATTGTTCAACATGTAATAGATTTCGCAAACACTCTGTACAATCCTGAACCAGAAAATCGAAAAGCAAAAGCGATTATTGACAGGACATACATAAAAATGCCCAAAAGCAGAGCTTAGGCCCGGGGGGTAGTAAGATACACCAATTAATTTTAAATTCAAGAGCGGGGAGTGGCATTCATAATAATAAACTATTTATCTCTGCAAAAATTTCGAAGAGCGGAGGGGAGTATTCCCTAAAATTAAATATTTTTCTCGATCGAAATTTTGAAGAGGTGATATTCCTTTAATTTCAATATTTATCTCCATCGAAATTTTAAAGAGCGGAGGATGATATTCCCTAGGATTAAATATTTATCACGAGATAAAAATTTTAAAAAGCGAGAGCGGTGATATTCCTTCACCTAGCAATTTCTGATTTATGCAAATGCTAATCTTCAACTTCGGATGAAACCCGGGCTCCCTCAAAAACCGCCGGGCCTGGGGGGAAACACCCCCCCCCCCCTCTCGACGGGCCTGCTTTCCAGTGCTGTCAGTCGTATTACACACATAAGGGGTATCATCCTCTAAAACCAGCATTAATTGTTGCTCCCAATAGACATACTCGATGTTCATGGTCCTTATTTCTCGGACTCTAGAAATAATGACACAGCAATGTTGAGGTACGAATATGAAAGGGATCTGATTAGCTTAAGAAACTGGTTCGAAGAAGGTGATATTTTTGTGCTGGATAGGAGATACCGCGACGCCCAAGACTTTTTGGGTAATCTAGGCATAGAAGTCAAAATGCCTGTAGCTAGCTGGCAGCATCCAGCTTACCACTGAAGAGGTGAATTCCTCCCGGTTGGTCACAAAGACCAGATGGATTGAGAAAGCAAGAAACGGCCATATTAAGAGTATTTTTAAATTCTTCAGAGATGCAGTACCAATGCCACAAGTCCCATATTAAAGATTACATCAGAATAACCTATGCGATAATTAATAGATATCATGAGCCAATTAATATGGAGGGAGCAAATGCTGTGCTGGCTCGTAAAATGTTAGACTGGGCAAATGAAATTAATACTCTTCAGTGGAAGAAGAGAAACTCCTCCAAAGGCGGGGTAGATGGCTCCCTATAGAGGAAAATCAGGTGCTCGATTTTCCACGTCTTACATTGGAGTATCTGAGAGATCTAACACTGGGGATTTTCCAGATAAAACTTGCCCCATCCTATGTACAAGATAACAGGCAAGATATAGGGAACATTTTCTTTCAATTTGATGATCGCATAAATGAACAAGGACCCTTAAGAATAAGAATAAAATCAAGGCATTGCAACGCTGTTAAGTATCAGCTTTGGATTCACTCTGCAATGTCAGTGGTGAAGACAAACCAATAATCTCTTACTACTGTACTTGCAAATCTGGAAGTCAGACATTGGGTACATGTTTGCATATAGATAGCTTAATTTGGTACCATGACATGCTCGCCATGAAGAAAATGTAAAGTATCCTTCGACACACCTGCTGTTCGACAGTACTGATGCTGCAAATATACATAATTCAAACCAAGAGAACCAAGAGTTTGTTATTGTATAATATTACTATGGTTAAGTACATTGTATATATGTACCTACTTATGTATTACCCATTATATAGTGTCGTTTTCATGTTGTATTAATTATATTAGATTATACTAAGTGGTATAATTGTGGCATCATTTTGTTGGCTGACCGTATATAACTATCACGTAGATTACATATCGAACCTTAATCTAAACATATTTACTAATATAATATGAAATTTTTTTTCTCAAAACTAAATTTTTTCTTCGACGCCCTCTAGCGCCGAAATTAGCCTATAGAGGATAGTCACTTTTTAATGATTTTGGATAAGAATGACTCGGGAGGCAACATATCAAAAATTTAGACAATTTGACCGGAAGCCAATTTCTCCTATAGAAGTGTGCGGTGTCCTTTCTAGAGCTGACTCTGTATAAAGAAATTCATTCTAAGTATGACTGAGAGACTTGTTCAATAATTATTTTACTTTGATTCTTAAAGTTTCTATATGGTAGAAAGGTATTTGTTATAAAATGCCAATCAGAAAAGTACTCCTAAATTGATGGTATAGACTGAAGGACTTCAGTAACCTTTTGAGTTCACCAATAAATATGTTTTATTATTAATATTTTTATATTGACTCTGGTAGTTAACTAAATAGTGGTAAATAAATTATGAAAGATTTCATAACATGGTGCCAGTCTAAAAGGCTCCTCTTGCTGAAAAATTCTGAAAAACCTGTATGTGTAAACTTGTACAACAGCTAGACGTCTCATAGAAAATATAAGCATTGTAATTAATAATTCTAGCATCTCTCTTTCTAGTAGCATTAAACACTTTAAACACAGTAATTGACTCAGTCCTCTCTCGGAACACATGTAACTTATATAATAAGCTTAGGTCTTCTTTGCAATTCTAAATTATACGGTAATCATAAAAAAAAATTCAAAAATGTTTTTTCTTGAATTAGACCTTAGAATGTTATAAAACGTCACGTTTTCTCAGCAACCGTTTAAGATATTGACTTGGTATAACATGTACCGTGACGAGATGTGGAACTATATTTTGCTCTAATTCCGGTCAAGGGTTGGGGGTTAAATAAGGGAAAATAAGTAAAGCAATCTAGAGTGCAATAATTTGGGATTTGGTGTATATGCTAGAAGCCAAATTTTGTTTAAAGTATTGGTTAATAAATCATACATATTAGATTATTATTTCATTCCCAAGTAACAGATTTTAATTGAAATAAATAACTACCTACCAATTTTGCAGCTTTTGATTTTCACTAAACTAGTATTCACAATAAAGACTTATGCAGATTGATTACATACATACATACAATGTATTGCTGGTTATGTTAAGTAAACTTTTCACTTATAGTTGAAGCATATCGCTACCCAGATATTAAAGCAGTACAATTCGAAATTCTTCTGCAATCGTTGGATGATTTTTCTGTTAGGTTACCACTGTCTCACTTTCTGTTGTTTCATTTCCTATGCCAATAAAGTACATACTTATTCACACTAAATATTTGTTTATGTATTTCTCTTAGTTTTTTGATCAACTGATTCCAAGTTTATCTTGGATTTTTTTCTACTGATGTATGTATTCTCTGTTCAATTTTTATCTGAACATATTTTTGATCTGATTTGTCATTTATATATTTTTCAGTTTCATTATTGCACAATTGCTTTACTAACAATCTTCTTTACTTATGTTCTTTACATTAGTGCTGCATTTTTGTAAGATTATTAGAACTAATGGTTATATTTTTTTTACTGTTATTGTTTTTGTCCTTTTTTGTGCTATTTCTTTTTACTTTCAGCCAGTGGCGGATATAGGAATTTCCTGAAGGGAGGAAGGGGGCAATTCGAACCGAAGACACACAATGTTAGAAAGCAACAAAAAACCAATCAAAATAAATTTTATTTTAAATAAACATTTTCTCACCTCTTGGAGGAAACCACCTTCGCTTCGTCCAGTCTTAAAGCTATTCTTGCTTGCAACTGGGAGTAGAGAGTAAAATAATTCCAGACCAAGATATAAAACTAGCTTCATTTCTCTAGGCTAGACAAAATGCTTCCACAGCAAAAATGAACAAACAACAAAATTGAACGTATTTTTTTCTCAATATCAATATTAAGAAAGTAATAAAGTTCAATTAACAATAAGGGAACAATGAAATTTTATTTCAAATTTTAGTGACTGGTTAGCTTCTTCAATTTTCATTAAAAAAATTTCTTCACCCTTTTCAGTGGCCTCATGTATTTTCCACAAAGTAAAAGAAAATATTCATTATTTTTTATTTTTTTGTGAATCTGATGTTAGACTTATCAATAGAGATTGAGAATCTTATCTCTGTGACAAAAGTCTGGTTTGGCTCTGCAGGCGTGGAAATTTTTTTATGCAACTATGATACAATTTATCTAACCTTGTACTTTTTTTAGGGAATTCCGCAATATCCAAAGTTAATATGATCAGTTTATTCTAAAGACTCACGCGAAGAGGACGTATTGGGAGATGTAATATTGAACTAACATTATCAAGTTTCGACCACAGTATGTTACAACCCACTATCCACTTTCCACTAAATCTAAATTAAAATTACGTTGACTGTCACTATCAGTAGAGCCACTAGCACTCATATGCCTTTGTGAGGAAATATGTCTAACAATATTTGTTTTAGATGTCCAAGAAATTGTTTTGTTGCAACTACTACAATAATAATAAGAATAATAAAAGTTATTTATTGATTGCATTAATATACAAAGTAATACAATACAATCAAAAAGCCATCGCCCTAGGTCCTTCAGCCAAGGAGATAATAATATTATATTTAACATTTTGTATAAAAAATATGGTGGGAAACAAAAGGTTGATTATATAGATAAATTGTAAAAAAAAAAAAACCAATGTGAGACGTAGTGCTTCAGTACTCCTGCGACATCAATATCATCTGGTTAAAAATCGGTCTGGGTGTATTGTTGTTTCGAGAGATTATTAGAGGTTGCATTATTTCAATATTGTAGTTTCTCTGTGCAAATTTTTCGTTGAGATGTTGTATTCTCTCCTCGATAGGCAGTATTTGCACCAATTCATACAAAAGTGCATTAGGAAGGTTGTGTAAAGGATTGTATGGTTGCCGAATCTTTTTAATTTTCCTTAGTGCAGTCGTTTCAGCTGTCCTTAATTTTTTTTTAGCTGGATTTCTTCTGTTCATGTATAATGTATGTCCGTATTCTAAAATAGGTCTACCAATTGTTTTGTATATTTTGGCAGCTGCTGTGGTTTTTATCCCCTTATTTTTGACTGTTAATACTCTGAAATGTTTTGCTCTGGATATGTGTTTTTTTTTTACCATTTTAGAATGCATGTTGAAGTTTAATTTATTGTCTAAATAAACCCCCAAATACTTGACATTGGTTACTGGATGAATTTGGTGATTACTTATTTCGACAGAGGGAGAATTATTGGATATTGCGTGATTGAATAAAATGAATTGTGATTTCAGTGGATTGATTTGCAGTCTCCATTTGCTTGTCCACGCTAGAGTATTATTCAGTAATATTTGAAGATTGTCCCTTGCCTTTGCAATCGAACGTTCATGTGTGATCAAGGCTGTATCGTCTGCATATTATAAAATGTATGACAGTTGTTCAGGTTGATTATTAAATATGTTGGAACAATAAATGTTATATAAAAGTAAAGATAGTGAGGAACCTTGCGGGACTTCTTGTTCAGCTGTAAATTCTTGAGACATGGTATCGTTTATTTTCACTTTTCTCAGTTTCTGTTCTCAAGGAAACTTTTCACCATGTAAATAATTGTGTCTGGTAAGTCAAGTGTTTTCAGTTTCCATAATAACCCTTTATGCCATACACTATCAAACGCCTTTTTGAAGTCCAGGAATAAAGCAGCTGTTTTATAATTATTTAGTTTAGCTGACTGCGTATTTGATGTTAAAGTCGTGAGTGGGTGTAACGTGGAGCATTTTTGTGTAAAACCAAACTGATGTCTCGGAATTTTGTCTGTCATTAAAGCCTGAATTTTATTTTTAAGGAGTTTCTCAAGAAGTTTGCCTAATACAGGAAGCAAAGTAATTGGTCTATAGTTGTTTGCCCTTGAGTGATCTGTGTTTGGTTACGGAATGACTATTACCATGCCTTTTTTCCATATTTTAGGGAAGTATTGGTGAGCGATACAGTGGTTATAAAATTTCAGTATAAATAAATGTATGTTATAATCAAGTTTTTTTATTACCAACCAAGGGATGTTGTCTTAACCAGGAGCTGAGTTTCTTTGTTTTTCTAAAATTTGAAAATATTCTTCTTAACTAGTACAATAAAGATCTGTTTCATCAAATTGCAGGTCTGGGAAATCACGTATCCACAAGTTTATTGCAGCCTCAGAAGCACTCGACATTTTTGTGTACCACCTCTACTCTGTATAATTTCACACTAGATTTGTAGATACATACATACATACGTACATACATATGGCTAGATTTATACTACGATTTGCAAAACTTTCAATCTGGGATGGTCTACCCTTTCCTTTTATTAAATGTTGACGTAAATAATTGCCACTGTGTAGGTAAAAAGCGATTTTGAAATGTTTCACATTTTTGGTGGCGTCGTATAATTAAAGGAGATGAAACCTCATAATAAAAAACCATAAAGGTACCTCCGTACACTGGAATTTAATGTTGTCACTCGGTCGGGATCGAATGAACTGTGATCAAAATGAACTATGTTTTGTTAATACGTTTCACAAATGTGACAGATTTCCGATAAAAGTGGGTTATACCTATTATCATCTTAAAACGAAATAAAATTCACTATATCACGTGATGCACACGGTACAAGACAGTTTTATGCCATTAACCTTTAACTTCGTTTGTTATATATGATTTAATATTATATAAAAATGGTTCATTTTATTGGGAATAACGTTTTATGTTGCCAGCAGTTAATTGGGTTTTCTTATTTATATTATGAAAATAAACAAAATATACATGCCACACGTTAAACACAACAAGAAAGAGTGTTTGAATCAAAATTGTCTTTTTATTTGCTAAATACGTTTTACATGTTTTTGTAAGAACTATTGTCAGTTTCCCGATTGTTTCAATAAATGCTTGCAATATAATATTACGTCTAGATGAGAGCCGTTTCTAGCACCAAGTTAATATTCCTCTGCTCATCAACGAATCCTTATATCCCATGTACCAAAATAAGTAGGCTAAAATGGCCCCAGCCTTTGGACCTAATTCGGTGTCAATACATCGACAATAGGAAAAGAAATGTTTTCCTAGAGTTTTAGCTTTCCGTCACCACTAGTAACTCTATACCCTAATAAATATAATTTTTCGTTTTGACTTTTTATCTCTACAAATTGTCTCTACAAATTGGAAAAATTGAGGATATAGTGATTTAAATATATCTTAGGAAAAATAAAATTACTGGTTTTACAGCCCCTTTCCAATAAAAAAGAAATATGAAAAAAATAAAATAATTATTTTTTCATGAAAATAATGATTAGCGCAGACATAATTTGTATAAAAAAAATATAATAAAACTGTTACCATGCAATGTTTAGTGGTGCTCAACCACTGAAACTTTATGTATCCACATTTCTTGAGTTTTATTCGTTCAGATACTGCCACTGAAGATGAAGGTGATGGTCATCTTCAAAAAGTTATTTTATTGTTCATTGCTGACACCGACTTAGGTCCAAAAGCTTCTGGGACCATTTTACCTTATTTATCTGCTACACCCTTTTAAGTACATTTTGCAATTATGGCCGCCCTATTGGATTTGCCTTTTTAAATATTTAATTTTCAGGTATCAGCTACTCCAGAAATATCTAATTACCAATTCAAAGATCTAATACTTTCAGATAGCCAGGCTCTCAGGTGTAACCTTTGTCTAGAATTGTCTGGGAATGCAGACAATCCCTGGAGTAACTGGCAAAAAACAACAAGGTTATAAATATATACGATCTCATTTTAGACAACATAAAAAGAAACTCAGAGTAAGGTCGGCATCTCCTTTATGTTGAACTATCAAACTTTCTAGGCATCTAACCCCACCCACAGTTCTATTGTAACAGGTGGATCGAGTTCACATGGACTGAGATGGGAAGTGGTGAATATAAATCTGTAAATGTTTTCGTTTTATGCTGTTTCAACTGAGATCTTAATATACTAGACCTTGATGTGGGTGCTAGGGTACGATGGCATAGAAACAAATGAATTAGCCGACACCCTTGGAAAAAAGCACTGAAGCTCCATTTTTTAGGCCCTAATAATTTTGAGGCTTATCAAAGGGATACATAACGGAAGAGATCCTAAAATGGGAAAAAGAACAGAAAAGAACCTACCGGAGGAACACTCCAGGCCAAAGACAAGCGAAAAAGTTTATTCAACAAAGAATACCACAAGGCTTCTCCAGTTCGGACAATGCGACTTAAGGCTGATGACAAGCCTTCTAACAGACCACTGCCTCTTGAAATATTATATGGGCAAGGCAGAAAATTACACATTCAGATACTATGATACCACAATACACTGCAGAACATATTCTTTACGAATGCAAGATAGTTTGTACCAGGCTGAAGTAGGTACCTAGAAAAGGCACAATTAACGTCTAAAGACATAGGAAAATTGCTCCCAGGAAAATCACAAGCTTTGTAAAAGTGTTCTGGGAAACAACTAATTATAGGTTAGTATGCAAAAGATCTTCTAGGGCGATGTGAAGAAGAGCTAAATGAGGCTGAAACCTCTTTGTTATTAAATGATTTTTTAAGTTGGTTCAAGATGACTGTGCTTCTAGTTTTAGTTACAGCCTCCACTGGATAATAATGAGTGTTTTATACTCCAAATTTTCATTCCAGGCCATTATTGGATTTGCAAAATTGTGACATTCCTTCTACTTTCTTAATTCATTTAATTTTGGTGAAAATATTTCAATAAAAAAATATTTGTCAGACACATTGGTCATTGTATGTGTGTCTAACCACCAGACTGACCCTGAATATATTGTTCTTATTATCTCATGTATGGGCAAATATATAAGTTGATTTATTAATAATAGAAAACCTCTAAATTTGAGATATTATAGAGAATAAAATATGATGATTGAGCCCAATATAAGCCTTATACAAATGTTGCTGGTTTAAGAGATACAGGGTGTTCAAAGTTTGAATTTTATTTTGAAATGTCTAAAAAATTTTGATTGTATTACCAATTTGATAATTGGCAATAACTTCGTTCGTAAGTTTTTCGATATGACAAATAAGAATTTGGAACAAACTGTAACATTGATCATAGAGGGTGCTAGTTATACCCTACTTCTTAGAATTACTGGCAAAATGAATAAAAAATCTGAAATAGTGTCCTTTTTTACATAAAAAAGTTACTCTCATTTAATTTCGATATCTCTATCCATTCTCACATGAACTGAAACAGTTTGCATTTGCACTAATTTAGGCATTTCAGTCCTAGGTAAATATTAGACAGGCAAATATGTCTCAATCATTGCCATTACTTGAGACATGCACACAGCATTTTCAGGGTTGGTGTGTTACGTTATTCATTTTGTAATACAATAGTGCACATCTGCAAATCGTATGTTGCAAAACATTGTTTTCGTGATCAACATAAAAGTACTGGTGAGTTTAGTACCTCAGAAAGACTAAACAAATTTAACAGGGAGTTGGTTGGTTAATGTTGTGGTAGGATGTAATATCGTATGTACACAAGTGGACAACCCTACTTTTTTAAAGACTTTCTTGAAAAGTGTGTTGGTAGATAATTTAGTGATGTAAAGGTGCCCAATGAATCTATGCTGCTGAAAAACTTTTTACTTCAGGCTACGGCCACAGTAAAACATAGTATATTGTCTAAATTGCAAGATAAGTACTTATGAGTTTGTGTCGAAACCACAAATGTCTATAGTTGGAAAGAGACAAATATATTGATAAATCAGCATCGGAGTCGCATTTAAGAAAAATACTACAAATACAAAAGACTACAATAACTGTGGAGCAGTCAGATAAAAAAAACTTCTTTTACTCTTGCTGACTGATGCTGTTACCATACATGAAAGCAACTAGGAGAAATATATAAATATGACAGAACTGTTATTCCACTATCAACCACTTAAATACCTGAATATATATATATATATATATTAAACAGCGTGCTTCCAGAGGGCAGAATATATTAAAATAAAATATTTCTGTCAATCACCTCTGTGAATCCTTATTTTCATAAGGATAATAAACCAAACTGCAAATAATTGCGAGCCTGGCCGCGTTAAGTATAGAAATCACATTCTACAACAAAACGCTTCGTTTTGATTTAAACAAGCACCAGCCGAAAGAATTATTCCTAATTAAAGGAAACTCTCGTACCAGCCGTCTCAGACTAACTTGCATACTGCAGTTTCGCACTTCCTGGTGCTCATCAGTGCAAGGCGAGCCCGAGACGACTAGTACAAGAGCCTGGTTAACCAAGTGGCCAGATCGACGTTGTAAAACGACGAAATGGGGGAGGCTCCATCTAGCGACAGCTGCCTGTTCAAATCAAAACAATAATATCCCGACATGGGGCACGTAATAGTAAACAGCGTGCTTCCAGAGGGCAGAATATATTAAAATAAAATATTTCTGTCAATCACCTCTGTGAATCCTTATTTTCATAAGGATAATAAACCAAACTGCAAATAATTGCGAGCCTGGCCGCGTTAAGTATAGAAATCACATTCTACAACAAAACGCTTCGTTTTGATTTAAACAAGCACCAGCCGAAAGAATTATTCCTAATTAAAGGAAACTCTCGTACCAGCCGTCTCAGACTAACTTGCATACTGCAGTTTCGCACTTCCTGGTGCTCATCAGTGCAAGGCGAGCCCGAGACGACTAGTACAAGAGCCTGGTTAACCAAGTGGCCAGATCGACGTTGTAAAACGACGAAATGGGGGAGGCTCCATCTAGCGACAGCTGCCTGTTCAAATCAAAACAATAATATCCCGACATGGGGCACGTAATAGTAAACAGCGTGCTTCCAGAGGGCAGAATATATTAAAATAAAATATTTCTGTCAATCACCTCTGTGAATCCTTATTTTCATAAGGATAATAAACCAAACTGCAAATAATTGCGAGCCTGGCCGCGTTAAGTATAGAAATCGCGGCCAGGCTCGCAATTATTTGCAGTTTGGTTTATTATCCTTATGAAAATAAGGATTCACAGAGGTGATTGACAGAAATATTTTATTTTAATATATATATATATATCAAGAAAGTATTTTTGAAAGCACCTCAGACGGAATATTTTTTTAAATCATATTGGCTGCGATAAGTTGTTGATTACGTCTTGTAATAAAATAATCAGGAATCGATTACATCTTGCCTAACTCTGCTTCATAGTGTATTAAAACGGCAAACTATGATGAACAGGTCATTTTAGATTTTATAGATTACCATCTATCTTTGAAAAATTATAGGCTGAAATATTAACTACTAAAAACTACAATGTGTGTACAATTAAAAGCAATTAAATTTTATTAAGTTTTATTTTATAGCAGATTAAAGGCATTACAATAATAATAAAATATTTGAACTTGATAGCAACAAGTTTATAAATGCATATTAACCTAATTTATATTTGATAGTTTGCTAGATTTGCGGCTTCTGACCAAGCTGGATATAACGAATTATCCATTTCTGGTGCATGACTTTGACCAGGTAACAACTGATGACTTTGTCCTCCAATTTGCACACCACATTCATTACATTTTGAAATTTGATTGGCACCTCCACATTCAGTTATTATATAATAATGTCCATTAGGACACTTAAACCAGTGCCCTTTGCTCAAACCCAACGCACTTACTATTTGCCTTTTTTCCACTTCGGTAATTGATATGGAAGAAGCAACTAATTTGTCAAGTTCTACAAGATCTGTCTGTAGAGCTAGATCAGTTTCCTTGCTATATCTCTTTGGTGATTCAAGAATTTCTGAGAGTTTTTTAACTTTTACTGCGACATCATCCTTAGATTTAGAATATCCAAAATTGTCAGAGTTTTGAATATTTTCAAATTGAACTATTCTTGATAACCGTTCAATTTCTAAAGTTATATCTTGTATTTCTTGGTCTGTAATATGAGTCTCATCACGACATAAAGCATCTATTATGAAAGAAATTTGATTTGTAGACTTTTCAGTAATTAATGTATCTTTAATTATTTTCTTTCCATAAACATCTATTATAAAATCTACTACTTCTAATTTAGCTCTTATCCCCTTTAAATCCATTCTATCTGTCTGTTGCCTGCGCTTTTGGTTGTTTTTCATTCTAATCTCTTGCAGTCTATCTCTCAGTTTAAATAACGCTAACTGTACATGTTTTAATCCTAGAATAGACAGAATACTTATTTAGTGGATTAATAGAATAATCTCAAAAGGTTCAACTGAAAGTAAACAAATTCCAGTTTCAGGGGACCCTAATCATGTTAAATAAATAATATTTAATAACCTTGATTGCAAAAAAAATATTTTAATATTAACTAGCTTCACTGGCTTCTTAATTTGTAGTTCAATGTTTTCTTTAATTTCTAACTGAATATTTTAAAATATAAACATTAACAAACCCAATTAAAAGTAGAAATCTGTGGCATTTTCGAGACATTTTTAATACAATACATAAAAATGTTGCTGGTTTAAGAAATACCAGGGTGTTCCAATTTTTAATTTTATTTGGAAATTTCTCAAAAAATTTGAATTGTTATCCGCGAAAATCATCCACCAATAGGTGGCGCTGCCAATTTCGAAATGTCTGAGTTAGGTGTGAACAACAAAGTTTTGACATATAACAGTGTTGCCGATTGGCGGATAATTATCCAATTTGCGGACAATTTAGGAAGGTGGAGGATATTTTTCTCACCCTGTTAAAAATCGGATAATTTCAATCTAGTACTGTAGTGTGGCCGATTGGATTTGTTCGGTGTAATAGCGAATAACCGTCGAAAATTCGAAAATTGAGAAATTGCCCTCCCCCTCCGCTCTTCAAGAACTTCCAGCGAGGGGAAAAAAAGTGTGCACCAGAGAAATCTCCCCTCGCTCTTCAAAATTTGCAAGGAAACATTTTCTTTATCTGCCTTAATAAATATATCGATATAGCCGAAAAGGCTGCAGCACCACCGAATCGGATATTTTTGGACATTTTCATGTCAGTCGGCGGATAATTACAGCTAATATCATCGGCAACACTGACATATAAGTAAATAGATATTTAAACAGTTTAATATAGTGAAAATTGTGTTTGGTGGTGGTTATAAGCTTCTTAAAGTGTTTAAAAAACGGACAAGTATGACAATATAATATATGTCATCAAGTGAATTTTATGAGATTTGTTTTAGAATATTTTGGAGTATTCAGGGAATTGTATGAGGCCCTTAAAAGAAAGGGAGGCTGCTTTCAAAGTTGGACATATAATTTTATGTGGCTTAAATACAGATCTACCGAATAATATCAACAGTGTTTGCCTCCAGACATCTGGTTTAACTAAGCCCCCACACGAAATTAATATTAAATTGGATACACTATAGTCCTGAAAATATATAGATACTTTATTTAGCACCTGCAAAGCTGAGTTATCAGGTTTCTGCAAACATATTATGGCAACTTTGATTTATATAAATCGGTGACTTTTATAAGTAAATTTATTTTTGTTGTCCTAAGAATTTCTGTAAAATTTCAGCAACGAAGATTTAGAAATATGTAAGTTGTACTGATATCAAACAAAAATGGGGTAAAGAGAAAAAAGGTGTGAAGGAAGTGTATAGTGTCAAACTGTTCACCAGTTTTTGTCATCCGATAAAGAAAAAAAATACAATTATCAAACAAACTATGACATTAATAAAAGAAACTTTAATTTACTTGTTTCTGATAATCACTGATATTTAATTCTTGAGGTTTTAAATAAATAATTTTTTTACAGGTGTCGACTTGACAAATTACGATTCTATGTCTCTCTTTAACGATTTTGCTCAAGTTCTGTACGTTAATGGTAAATTATGATCTTAACAATACACCAGTATTTGTTTTTCTCGGCAAATTTACAAAAAATTCAATAATCAACAAAAATGCTTAAGTTGCACGAGAAAGTAAATTTGATGTTGCCTTTCATTTATTTAGGTATTGTAAACCTGTTCTTTCTAAAAGGCAATTTATTATTATTAAACACCTTGATGTATTATATTATGTACCTCGTATATTACTTTTTTTATAATTTAGATGTATAATAAAATAAAAACCTTATAAAATAATACATTCGTTTGATTTATATATAGCATTTAATAATACATACTTTCAATATTCATTAAGTAGGTATACATTACCAAAAAGGGATTAACATGATTAACATTAAACTTCTTTGGTTATTTACAAAACATTCTGACAACATAAATACAATGTTTATACAGACCACGCATCGTTTCGATAATGGAAATAGGTGGATTTAATTTTACATCTTTCGGAAAGAAATGTAGGGAAATGTCTTCAGTCGTATAACTATGTAATGCACTGGGGAACAGAACAAAACTTTCTCGATTTCGTGGGGACAGTTTTATAAACTCTGCATTATGTTATCCTTCCTTAAATACTATTATGACGAAATAATACTTTAATACACTTTATTCTAAAATCATGGGAATTAGTTCATTAAAGCAGCAACAAAATATAGTTATGGAGAAGATGAGGTTCCAACGAGCATTTTAAAAATATGCATACAATTCATTGTGCAACCAATATGTTACATTTTAAACAATTCACTTAAATATGGTATTTTTCCTAAAACCTTGAAAATAGCTGTGGTTAAACCTGTATACAAACACAAAGGGGATACACTACACTATACAATAAATAAATAGATACACAAAAATTAGAGAACTATTGTCCAATAAGCCTGTTATCACCATTTTTCAAACTGTTTGAGTCTGTGGTACGCAACCAGCTAATGGAATACATGATCACAACTAATTTATTAAAGAAAATGCAACATGCTTATTTAAAAGGAAAGTCTACTCAAACGACAATATTTGAATTCTCTGAAAATATATTAGCTGCGCTAGAAAATGATACGAGATAACGCACTTTGGTGGTTTAGCTCTTATTTGTCAGACCGGCAACAGAGGGTTTCCGTTTTAAAAGCAGGGAAAGACATAAAATCGGACTTAATACCTATTAAAATGGGCATTCCACGGGGGAGCATTTTAGGACCTTTAATGTTTATAATATATGTAAGTGAAACTATCAAATGTTTGTGCTGCGGATGAAGCTATAGCTCACTTACCATATATGCAGACGATGCGAACTTTCAAATATACACCGAAGATTTTCCACATTTATGCGACAATTTAGCATGCCATTACTTCACAAAAAATAAACTAATTTTAAATAAGGAGAAAACTAATACTGTGTTATTTAAAACTAACCACGCAAGATTTAATACCCCAAAAGAATTCAACATAAATAATGATATCTACTACACTTCTTGTGAAGTAAAATTTTTAGGGATATATATTGACGAACAGCTCAATTGGCGGTGTCGCATAGACAACCTCTATAAAAAGCTAAACGCTGCATGCTATAATATAAGCGTGCTATAAAAATATGTAAACTTATTAACATTGAAAACTGTGTATTTTGCTAACTTTGAATCGAATATTAGATATGGTATAATATTCTATGGAAGTAGTGGTGATTTTGATAGAGTATTTATAATACAAAAAAGGGTTTTAAGGACGATTTTAAAGCTAAGTTATAAAGAATCTTGTAGAAATAAATTCAAAGAAAACAAACTGCTAACTGCATCGGCCATTTATATACAAGAATGCTTGATTTTTCTTTTTAAAAACAAATCTCTGTTTGTGAAAGACGAACCCAAACATGAATATCCAACTCGAACATTGAATTCATGATCTATTAGTGAGAATAGAACCATATAATATAAATAAATTCTTAACCCAGCAATTATAAATGGTGTCACATTTACTCAGTTGTTCTTTCTATACCTAATTTGTGGTTCTGTTTTGTGGTATTAAAATATTTTACATTTACGGTATTTTTTAAATGTTTCTAGTATTTTTGTATTATACAATATTTCAGTATTTGTTTGGTGTTGACGCTAATTCATTCTATGTAAATATTTGATATGTAACATTCTATGAATAAAGTGATATTATTATTATTATTACAAAGTCAACTTTCCATTAAATGTCAATAATAAACTGATTTCTTGTTCACTATTCGACAGGTTCTGCTGTCAGAATCGCTCACTCCGAGATTTTCGCGAATATAAAGGCGCGTCTCCATTATGGTCGGCTTTGCCGATCGGCATTGCCCCACTAGTATATTCTGCTTGGATTCTCTTGAAGTTTCCAACCGGCATAAGCCGAATGGTACTACCCACTTACCAACAAATGCCGTCGACAAAGCCGAGGATAATGGAGACGCGCCTTTACCAATTTGAAAATTGGCAACTTTACATTTTTCGACATGACAAATGAGAAATTTGTAACTAATTTTAACATTGATCATAGAGGGCGCTAGTTATACCTTACTTCTTTTGGTAATAGACTAAAATTATTTGCAAAATCAAAAAAAATCTGAAAGAGCGTCCCTTTTTATATAAAAAAGTTACTCTCGTTTAATTTTGATATCTCTATCTGTTTTCATATGAACTGAAAATATTTGCATTTGCACTAATTTAGTCACTTCAGTCCTAGGTAACTGTCAGACGGACAAATGTGTCTTAATCATTGCCATTACTTGCGACATACAAAGCTGGTTTACAACATTTTCGGGGTTGGTGTGCTACGTTATTTATATTGTAATATAATAGTACACATCTGCAAATTGGATGTTGTAAAACATTGTTCTCGCGACCAACATAAAAGTGCAAGTACTGGTGAATTTAGTACCTCGGAAAGACTAAACAAATTTAATAGTGAGTTGGTTGGTTAATATTGTGGTTGGATGTAATATTGTACATATTATAGTCACTAATTCCGTATGCGTCACTGCTTTTAATTTAGATTTAGGAAACTATGATCCCAAAGCCCAATTTATTAATGTATCAATGCCCACAGCACAAATGGTAGATGAACCTAAAATTTGTTTTAAAAAAAGATACTTTTCTGAAAAAAATTTAACTAATTTTCCTTGTACCAAAAAGAATAATACGAACATTTTTTTCTGTTAACCCAATGGAGCCCTGTAGGCCTATCTTTAAAAAGTGTCATATCTACCACTTCCCTGTATAGTTATTTATGTAGCACTAATTTTTGTTAAAACAAATCAAGGAAAGTTCCCACAAAATAATTAAGGACATGCACATGATACCAGGTCTAACACAAATATTCACATTTCAAACTTTAACTTGTCAATGTATAAAAAGGGTCCTTACTGTTTTTGCAGTCATATTTTTAATGATTTGCCCAATTCTTTTAAAGATATCAATCCAACAAGCAAGTTAAAAAACCACATCAAGCGCTACCTTCTAGAAAACTGCTTTTACTCTTTCCGCAGGAATATTACTGCTGTAATCACTTTTAACTATATACATACCATTTATACATATTTTAAGTTGTGTACTTTGTCTTCAAATTCCTTGTGTGACTCACTATTGTTTTTTATTTTATTTCCTATATGTATAACTATAGTAGAAACTCAGAATATGAAAAAGTCGTCTAGAAACATGTTCCGTGGAACATTGAAAGGTAAAAATGTACTGAGTATTTTATTATATAGTACTTAACATGTATATACACCCCCTAAATTCGTCTGGCGATACCGGTGTCCAAGCACCCCCCAGGGGTGAAAAAACGAAAAATTAGATATTTGTCTCATCTTTCTGCCAAATTTTTTATTTTTGATAAATTATATATGGCAACAAAGTTATGGCTATTTATAGGTAAGAGAAATGTATTGTTTAAAGCGTACACCGTTTCCTAAAACCTAGCATAGTTCTCTTATCGCGCAAATATTTATTTTGCTATTTTCGTAAATTCATCCCACTTGTGATTGTAGGCAGACGAATGAAAATTTGAAAAAATTGACAAGAGTAAAAGTTGTAGTCTATACTATCTGGATTAGTTTAGTTTTTTCGGTTTTAGTTTTGGATTATAAATAAGCGAGTTATGAAGAAAATAGTTAGTTGTTGTTCAAAATGTAATTCAACCCCCAGTTGCAACTATCTCTACTCTGTCGTTTTCCCTCGCACTTTAACACGTCTTCCCGCTCGTCACCTCGGCCCGCGAAGCTGTTTATGCTCACATATGAATGCATACTCCATGTTTTTAGTGGTGTTTAATTAGATATTGTTATATATTTATAACATTAATGAAACATATATTCTTTATAGGATTTTGCAAACAGTGGAAAGAAAAGCTATCTATGAGAACTAAAGGAAAAACTATATATATAAATATTAATGAAATCTTTGCATTCTTTCGATAACCTGACTTCTGGTTATGCTACCAAGTGAAAATTCTTATCAGCCATTCTCATTTTAACACTAGCATCCAACCTAGTCCCCTACGGCTAAGCAGGCTAAACTAGTATCCACATGATCCCCTACGATATGTAAATTCAGTTAAAAATGAGAACAAAGACAAGGTACGTAAATAAATTAATTTCAGGCCTTTGTTCTCATTTTTAACTGAATTTACATATCGTAGGGGATCATGTGGATACTAGTTTAGCCTGCTTAGCCGTAGGGGACTAGGTTGGATGCTAGTGTTAAAATGAGAATGGCTGATAAGAATTTTCACTTGGTAGCATAACCAGAAGTCAGGTTATCGAAAGAATGCAAAGATTTCATTAATATTTATATATATAGTTTTTCCTTTAGTTCTCATAGATAGCTTTTCTTTCCACTGTTTGCAAAATCCTATAAAGAATATATGTTTCATTACTATAAGCAAACAAATAATAAATAATTCACTTTTAAACATTTATAACATTATTGTGAAATATGGAGTCTTCATCAAGTAATACCGAAAATGAATTAAATGCCAAATTTCAATTGCCGATTAAAAGTCGAAAATCACTTTATTATCTTCTAATCATGAAAAAGCAGATACTAGAGTATTGCTGCACATATTATCAGCTAAATCTGAAGGTTTTACAGAATGCATTATAAGCCGTAAGGATAGTGATGTACTGGTTCTCTTACTTCATTTTACAGAAAGTCTTGACGTAAATGTTTACATGCAGACAGCACAAATGAAAATAATAGATATAAATTCTATCAATATTGATAACATTTTAAAACAAAATATATCATTATTTCACGCACTAACTGGTTGTGATATCACTAGCCAATTTAATGGAATTAGGATTACAGATTACAGTTGGGTTGTTCAGGCGTTTGACCTCTCCTCACCTCGACCTATAAAGATCTTTTGTGATTACCCCATATCTATATGTTCCCATCCAATCCTAGGCTTCTAAAGAATCCTAGAATTTTCCTGGGGGCAAACTTTGACACTTCTGCAGGTGTCAGAATCACCTGTTCCAAGTGTTGTAGCCTTTGCCGGACTAGTACTTCGCATGTGCAAAGTATGTGTTCCGACGTTTCGGTTGTCTTTGTACAGAATCGACAACTTTCGTCCTCAGCCTTGCCCATTTTTTTAAGATGGTATTTTAATGGGCAGTGACCCGTGAAAAGACCTGTTAGTAGTCTTAATTCCTTTTTGCTCAGTTCAAGTAGCTCTTTAGCTCTCTTTTGCGAATAAGTAATGAACTTTTTCGCTTGTTTTTGTCCTGGAGTTGAGTTCCAGTAGGAGGATTTTTGTTCATCCTCCCATGTTCTTACCTCCTCCGTCGTGTTACTTCTTGCTATCCCACAAAACGGTTCTGGTCCGATGAATGACGATTTGGCACCCTGTCTTGCAAGGTCGTCCGCAATCTCATTCCCTTCTATTCCTTCATGCCCTGGCACCCACATCAAGTTGACCTTGTTGTTTCTTGCCAGTTGCCTTATTGTTTGTAGACATTCCCAGGCAATTTGTGACTCAAAGGTGAATGAACTCAGAGCTTTGAGTGCTGCCTGGCTGTCTGAAACTATATAGATTCTTGATCCCCGTGTGCCTTTATTTATGCACTGTCGAGCACAAAGATCTATGGCATATATTTCTGCCTGAAAGATGGTGGGAGTGTGACCCAAGGCTATTGTCAGCCTGCAGTTTGGGCCGTATACACCGGCGCCTACTCCCTCATCCGTTTTGGATCCATCCGTGTACCAGATGAGTGATCCTTTTTCCCATTGTGGACCTCCAGAGCTCCATACCTGGCGGCTAGGAATTACCACTTCAAAGGTTCTCTCAAAGTCGAACCTTTTTGGTGTGGAGTCTGTGGGTTTGGTCATTGAGTCTAACTGGACTTCGTTTAGGACAGTCAGATGACCAACCAGATCCCCTGGTTTGAATTTCTTACTAGAGTGTATCCTGTAGGCGCCAAGAGCTGCCTCCCTTTTAACATGGATATGCAAGGGAGGCAGATCCAGTAGCGCCTCCATTGCTGCTGTTGGACAGGTGCGTATTGCACCTGTGATTCCAAGACACGCTAACCGTTGCAGTTTTTGCAACCTGTTTTGTGCTGTTTTTTCTTTTGTTTTTGTCCACCATACCATCGATGCGTAGGTGACAATAGGTCTAATCACCGTTAAATATGACCAGTAGATCATTTTCGGTTTTAGTCCCCAGGTTTTACCGAAGAGCCTATGGCATGTCCAAAATGTCATCGTTGCTCTTCCGATTACCCTTGTTAGGTGTGCGTTCCAAGTGAGTTTTTGATTTAAGATTACTCCTAGATATTTGACTTCACTGGAGAAGTTAATTAGTGTGCCATTCAACGTTGGAGGCTTTAGTGTAAGCTTCTTTCTTTTGGTGAATGGTACTATGACTGTTTTACATGGGTTGACATTTAGGCCCTCCTCCATGCACCAATTTTTGATAATATTGAGAGCAATTTGCAATAGGCCTGACATCATCCTATCGTTTTTGCCTCTTATTATTATCACTAAGTCATCAGCATAGCCTTGGACATCAAATCCATGGTTGCTTAACCTTTTGAGATTATCGACTACCAGAGACCATAGCAAGGGTGATAGGACCCCTCCCTGGGGGCATCCCTTGATGGCAGTTATTGTTACAGAATCACTTCCAATTTCAGTCGTTATTTTCCGACTGTTGAGCATGGAATAAATCCATCTTGTTGTTGAGGGCTCAAACCCTCTTTGACCTGCTGCTCTTTTTATTGATTCATATGAGGTGTTATCAAAGGCCCCCTCTATATCTATGAATGCACAAAGGGCTACTTCTTTTGCAATAAATGTCTTTTCAATCCTATTTACAAGGCTATGTAAGGCATTCGTTGTGGATTTGCCAGCTTGATAGGCAAATTGATTTTTGTGAAGCGGTGCCCTTGGTAGAACTTCGCTTCTTAGATTTTCTCCATCGTTTTTAGGAGAAAGGAGGTTAGGCTTATGGGGTGATATGACTTAGGCTGATCGCTTGGTCGCTTTCCCGCCTTTGGTATAAACGCCACTTTTACCTCTCTCCAGGCTTGGGGAATATACCCTAAGTTGTAGCTGCTTCTAAAAAATTTTATCAGCATTGGTAGTATCTCTTAGATTCCCTTTTGTAGTAGGGCTGGAAAGATACCATCCCTTTCGGGTGTTTTGTAGGGCTTAAAAGTGCTAATTGCCCATCTAACCTTATTGGAATTGGGAAAAAAGTGTGTGAAAAATCTTTTAAACAAATTGCAGTCTGCTATCGCGTTCATGTGAAAAGTCTGTTTCTTTAGAAGTAACAAAATTTAAGGAGTATAGACAAATTGCCCCCTGCAAGTGACGCCTTGAATCCACACTGTTTGAGAGCATTTTACCAATTTATTATATGGAGCAATGCTTTAAACCCAGTTATTAATATGCCGAATCCTTTGGAGTACGGGTGGAGAATAAATGAAAATAATTCTTATTCACCTATATGGATCGACAAATAAATCACCAATGCCAACTCTGACTGCAGAAATGTCATTTTGTTATTGTAAAACAGGTAAAAGTATCGCAAATCGTTTAAACTACGTTTTTTAATAAATGTCATTTCCGGATGCGCAACCATGAGGTGTCAGTGCAAAAAATATAAATTGTCATGTTTGGGAAACTGTGGTTGTTCGGGTGGGAACTCTTGTCAAAATTAGTACACAGACAAAATTACAGTTGTAGATGAAGAAACGGACGATGAATTATATTAGCAAAATGATAATTTCTGGGCTCATTACTTTTTTTTTCAATTAATATGAAAATGCAATACCTTGTAATAACTTCAACATCAATTTTATTGTTTAATATTATTCTTAATTGGTTTATAAATAATGAATATTTCTTATTATTGCGACATTTCACACTCCTCCTATTGTTATTATTATTATTATTAAGATAAGTAAAGGGTGTGGGTAAATAATCATTAATTATAAAAGTAGTTTTTCCTCCCAAAATTCATAATTCTATATTTTAAAAGCTATGTAATTTAGGTCATTAGTACCTACGTTAATGTATTTTTAACTTATTTTTGTTAGGACAATTACCTCCTACATAATTGTTATGTTATATCACATTATTCAGACTAATTTCTAATGAATAAATTTAAATGGCAATACTTTTACGACTATGCGAGCAGCAAGTGAGAGAGGGGGAAATAGACAGATCTTGCGATAGTTGCAACAGGGGTGCTGCGGGAATTGTGTCACCAAGTTAGTGTTTCTTTTATAACTTTCTTATTTATAAGCGGAATATAAAAATCAAAAAATGGATATAATCTAGATAGCACAGGCTACAACTTTTATTCTTGTCAATTTTCTAAAATTTTCGTTCGTCTACTTACAATCAGGAGTGTAATAAATTTGCGAAAATAGTAAAATGAATATATGCGTAATAAGGAAGTTACATAGGTTTATAACAACCATTATCCGCTTCAACTAATGCAATTTCTTCACATATAATTTGCTATAACTTTATTATTATACATAATAAAACAAAAATTTGAAAACTGTTAGAAAGAGAAAAATCTAATTTTCTAATTTTTTAGCTTTTTCACCCCTGGGGGTTGTTTGGACACCGATATCGCCAGACGAATTTAGGGGGTGTATATACAAGCCAAATACTATGCAACAACGTAATCAGCACATTTTTACCTTTCAATGTTCCACGGAAGTCGAGATAGATCTCGTTTTGAACTCTACTACTACAATTAGTTAATTGACATTGTTAACAACGTTATACGATCTTATGTCAATAAAGCAATTATTATTATAAATTATTACATAAGTGGACAGCCCTACTTTTTTTAAAGACTTTCTTGAAAAGCGCTAAGTAGTTAAAGTAGTTAATTTAGTGATGTAAAGGTGCTCAAAGAATCTATGCTGCTGAAAAACTTTTTACCTCAGGCTACCATCACAGCAAAACATAGCATATTGTCTAAATTGCAAGTACTTATCAGCTTGTGTCGATGAAATCGCAAATGCCTACCCAAGCAGCACATAGTCTCAAAAGGGTTTTTATAACTATGATAAACATTTCTACAACTTGTATTATGTTATTTGAAATTATAAAACTAAAAAGTTAACGACGGTTATACAACTACAAAGAATACAAAACAAAGTTTTAGGAATCACTTTTAAAAGTCGCACAATAAAGTTTTTGCGAGGGTTTAGATTGAAGTTTTATTAAAGTTAATAAAACTTTGTATATGCGAGTTCTTATATAGTTCTAGCTTGGAGTTGTATTAAAGTTTATACCACGTCTTTTACGGAAGTTATTTAGTGGTTTGATATGAAGTTGTACTGAATTGTATGCGACGTTGTACAAGGCGTTGGTTAAGTAAATATAATACAAAATTATCGAGATTTGGAATTAGAGGCACTTCGCTAAGTCCCTTAACTTAGTACTTAAGTGTTTTATTTCCTAAACGTTTATAGATGACACAATAAACTATTGTAGTTTTATAATGGTTTCAACCATGTTGTAAAAGGTTATTTTTGTGTGTATTATAAATATTCAAATATTATATCCTAAAATACTATATATCTGGAGGTAATAATGTGGGTAGTTCTAGTGGTGTCGATTCGATATCAGTTAAATTGTCATTAAGATTAGACGATAACGATGAGGCTTCATTATCGTCTAATACTAATAATTTTAGTTTCTTTGGGGCTGAAATACGTGGACTTGATGTTTTTCGTGTTGAAGAACAAGGTGTAGCTCTAGTTATGCTATATTTGAGTAGTCCATTTTGAAATAAGTTTTCACGATTCAATTCGGCGAATGTTGAGTCAACAACTTTTATTAAATGAAAATAATTGTAGACACTATTTTATAACCGTACTGGAAGTTGCGCATTATATTGTGGACTTATATTAACCACATTACAACTATGATATATCTATATACAGGTTTAACAACTCTTATACAACTATACCATAACTTTACAAGTTGTAGTATAACTTTGTAATTTTAGTTACTGTTTTAAAACTCGAGTACAACTTTATATATCATTTGCTATTTAAAAAATTCAAAATAATTTTAAAAACATCTCTATTACTTGTTCCTAAATTTATTCTTTTGTTTATATAAGTATGTTGTATCACGGTTTTTGTGTAATTAAAACTTTCAGGTTTGACAAGGTTTGAAAGCATATTTATTATGTGCATTAATTGTGATACATGTGATACAATTTTTTAAAATTATTTTTATAATAACATTAAGGACAAGACAACTAGTGGTTCCTCATTTTTTCTTATTCTGAAACATCCTTAATAGTTTAGCATAGTTTTGGAACCTCATAATGTTAAATATAAATAAGAAATAATTGTATTTCCTTCATTTTAAATTATTCCTTAAGTGCTTTGATTTTATAGAGTGGAAACAATTACATTCGCAAACAATATTCATTTACAGCTAATTTTCTACATCGGATTACTCACAACAGCTCATTATTATATTACAGTAAAATATTGAGAACCATAACAAAGTCATCATTTATTTGCATGTGTTCACACTATAACTAGAGATAAAGAAAAATGATAACAGAAAGTTTTGCAAGAATTATTAAGCCGTACATACTTCTTTCGACTTTTATAAATAGGCCTCATTAGCTTCTTTATATATATCATTATATATGCATGTTGTGAGACCCCGATATAAAACTAACACAAAACTATTTAAGGTTAGTTATTTAGTAGTGTGAAAGAAATAAGTGTTTGAAACGTTACTGCAAACGTTTTGTCTTATAGATTTCCCACTTTATTGATATAAACGTTTATAGAACGTCGAGGTGGCTACGTCTTGGTTTTATTAGGGTTTTAGTAAAGTTACACAGTTTTAAGCAAAATTTTACTAACGTTTATTAAAACAATTATATAACCAGTCTGTGCTACTTGGGTATGGTTGGAAACAGACGAATATATTGATGTCAGCAATAGAGTCACATTTAATAGCATAAAAAGTATTAAAAAACACAAATGCCAAAACTCTAGCCCAAATAATACAAAAGACTACAATAACTGTAGAGCAATCAGCACAAGGGAAAAAAATCCATTTTTGCTCTTGCTTACCGATACCATACATAAAAGCGACTGAGAGAAATATATAAATATGACAAAACTGGTACTCCACCATCAACCACGTAAATACTTAAATATATATATATCAAAAAAGTATTTTTGAAAGCATCTCAGACTAAATATTTTTTTAATCAAATCGGCTGCGATATCTGAGGTATTATCATTACACTTACATAAAAGTAATGTCTGCAGAAATTTGTTGATTACATCTTGTAATCAAGTAATCAGAAATTGATTACATCTTACCCAACTCTGCTTCGTAGTGTATTAAAACGGCAAACTGATGAACAGGTTATTTTAGATTTTATAGATTACTATCTATCTTTGAAAAATTATAGGCTGAAATACTAACCACTAAAAACTACAATGTGTGTACAATAAACACCAACTAAATTTTATTAAGTTTTATTTTATAGCAGATTAGAGGCATTACAATAATAATAAAATATTTGAACTTAATAGAAACAAGTTTATAAATGCATATTAACCTAATTTATATTTGATAGTTTGCTAGATTTGCGGCTTCTGACCAAGCTGGATATGACGAATTATCCATTTCTGGTGCATGACTTTGACCAGGTAACAACCGATAATCTCGTCCTCCAATTTGCACACCACATTCATTACATTTTGAAATTTGATTGGCACCTCCACATTCAGTTATTACGTAATAATGTCCATTAGGACACTTAAACCAGTGCCCTTTCCTCAAACCCAACGCACTTACTACTTGCCTTTTCTCCACTTCAGTAATTGATATGGAAGAAGCAACTAATTTGTCAAGTTCTACAAGATCTGTCTGCAGAGCTAGATCAGTTTCCTTGTTGTATCTCTTTGGTGATTCAAGAATTTCTGACAGTTTTTTAACTTTTACTACCACATCATCCTTAGATTTAGCATATCCAAAATTGTCAGAGTTTTGAATATTTTCAAACTGTACCATTCGTGATAACCGTTCAATTTCTAAAGTAATATCTTGTATTTCTTGGTCTGTAATGTGAGTCTCATCGCGACATAAAGCATCCATTATAAAAGAAATTTGATTTGTAGACTTTTCAGTAATTAATGTATCTTTAATTATTTTCTTTCCATACACATCTACTATAAAATCGATAACTCCTAATTTAGCTCTTATCCCCTCTAAATCCATTCTATTTGTCTGTTGTCTGCGCCTTTGGTGGTTGCTCGTTCTAATCTCTTGCAGTCTATCTTTCAATTTAAATAACTCTGACTGTACATTTTTTGATCCTAGAATAAACAGAATATTTTTTAGTAGATTCATAGATAATTTCAAAAGGTCTCATTGAAAGTAAACAAATTCCAATTTCAGGGGACCCTAATTATGTTAAATAAACAATATTTAATAAACATTGATTGCAAAAAAATTTCAAAAAAATTCATTATTTTATTTTCATATTAACTACCTTCACCAGTTTCTTAATTTGTATTAATGGTTTCTTTAATTTTTGACTGAATATTTTGAAATACAAACATTACCAAACCTAGTTAAAAGTAGAAATCTGGCACTTTCGAGACATTTTTAATATATGTGAATTTGATTTTAATTCTTTATATATATTTTATTACAGTTGAGATCATTAAAAAGCGGATTGAAACAACTGTCGGTCAACACATACTTAACTATCAATTTGGCTTCAAACAAGGAACATCAACTATGCACCTCCTAACAATATTAACAAACAATATCCAAACAAACAATAAATTAGGAAACAATTCGGCAGCAATCTTTCTTGATATCAAGAAAGCTTTCGACAGTGTTTGGTATCACAGACTTTTATACAAATTACATCAAATCTAGTGTCCGGACTATGTAATATGGATTTTAAAACACTACCTGTCAAATCGTTCTATTCAAATCCAAGTTAAAAACAAAATGTCCGAAATGTTTACTCCTGAACAAGGTTTGCCACAAGGTTCTCCTCTCTCTCCATTACTCTACAATATTTTCTGCTACGACATATATAACTACAATCTGGAACATCCACAGAATATTGACCATAACGCATATATCCTGCAATTTGCTGACGACAATTGTCTTGTTCCCATGAAAAAAATTTGAGTGAAACCGTTGAAAACTTACAACACCTCTCGGACAACACAATATTCTTGATGAAGAAATGGCGAACTATATCAAATCCAAATAAATTCCACCCGATTATATTTAACCATAAAATTTCCAATAATTCTCCATCGATCAACCTACTTCAGCAAACACTCCATCCTTCATTATCACGCAAATACCTAGGAGTCAATATTGAGAGCAAATCAAATTTTAAACTGTATACTAGACTTTGCAAACAAAATATCATAACAAGAACCAAACACTTTCGATCGTTAACTTATAAAAATGAAGGAATAGATACCTGAACAGTTTGCAAAATTTATAAAATGGTTTGTCAACCAATATTAAAGTATGGTTTTATATTATTTGGAAATTGTCGGAAGCCAGCTTTAAACAACATCGAAGTAAGAGAGAGAAGCAGTGTGAGGAAAATTACGAAGATTAATAATAAGAATAATAATAATTGTAATATTGTAAAATAATATATTGTACATAGGCTGGAAGACCTTGGTCGTTAGCCAATTGGAATTTCCAATAAAGCTTTATACTATTACAGTTGAGTATTTACTTTTTTAAAATATCTTGACAATGATTTTGACTATTGACTAGTAAACATTTTATGTAAAATTAAATCTTTTAAATAGAATAAAAAAAGAACCTATTATTAATGAGGAATTTCTTTTTTTTATGGTATTATCGCGGACAATAAATAATAGGACAGATCTTATAACGTGTTTTCACTAAAATTTAGTTGTGTACATCCAACTTTAATATTCGTGACATTGTCATTTATTTGTCAAAATATATTGCAAGTGTGTAAAAACCAATATGCCCTACATAGGCGATTTAGTTAAAGCTGAAGTTATTGCTAAAGCAGAAGATGGTCAATGAGACACATTGCACTATAACAAAAATAAAAATTCGATATTTAACATTTTAAAAAAGCAAAGCCTGCACTGCACAGTTGAGAGGAAGAGCAGATTTTAAATTTATTGAACTTCCTGTTGCTGGTGCTGCTTGGTAATTTCAGAGCCGACTGCTTATGGCGGACGGTCGGTGCGAACTGAATGCTGGCTTGTGGAAACTGGAATAGATTACAGAGTTGCTAGCGTGGGGAACTGCGTAGTCTGAATGCGCACCAGTTCTGGGACTAAGAAAATATAAGCGGTCTTACCTACAAGTTCCTCTACTTACTACTCCTTACACACATCTAACCTCTTGGTCGGTCAGGCACCAACTAAATTCTCCAACAAACGGTGCACTGCTTGATGGGAAGCAGACTGGTTCTGCGCTGATGCATGTTTGCAGGTGGTGGTAAGAGAAAGAACTGCTCGCGATGAGTCTCTGATATAGACTGAATAACTAGTTGAAATAAATGAAAATATATGGTACATGGAAAACTACATTGTGCACACCTTTACACTTCAAATATTTTTGCGGATTACCTAGCCTCTACAATTCAATACAATATCATATAAAATATATTACCTACTTAATATTAAAAGAGACGGTAGTTTGGGGTGCAATTTCCATAACGAAAAATTTATTTATTTAATCATACATCATCCAACAATACAAAACCATTTACAGGATGGAAATCTAAATTAACTTAACCTAACCTAAATAAGAAGTACAAGTAGAAATTATGAAGGCGGTTTGATCGTAGCACAGTATATACAATTTTTGGCTGCTAGGCAAATATGTCCAATTCACTGCAATAAATTTCACAACTGGTACAAATATTATACAGAGGAGAAAACTTTAATACGTTTGATCTAGGAGTGGATAAAAAAAGCTATGAGAATGTCGAGAATTAATCCGTGGGACATAAAAGTTCAGTTGGCTTAATATTTCACTACAATCTATTTTATTATGCATTATTTTATATAATATAATAGAAAATGCAATGCAAAGGACTCACGCCTTTTGGACAAACTAGTAATATCAAAATTTTCCAAGTAATTGATTTTGAGAAGCTCCAATTGATGGATATGTACCTTCAGTTTTCCAGTTTAAAAATTTCAGGAAGCGACACTGAATATTTTCCAATTTGTCGTTATGAGTGTTATACCCAGATTGCCAGACAAGTGAAGCATACTCCAGCTTAGATCGAGAGAAAGCAATATAAAGCATCTTTAAGGTTTTCGTATCATTAAAGTCATGGCTGTTATACAAGATGAAGCCTAACATTCTGTATACTTGTAGCATCAATATGGTTAATGAAGGTTAATTTATTATCAAAGGTTACACCTAGATCCTGGAACGTACATGGCCTGTTAACAACTTTCATTGCTAGTAGGAACTGAGAGCTGGTTGAAGGTGGATGTACATTGACGAGCGTGTAGCGTACGTATTGGGACTTCTAAGAAGTTTATTCGTTTCGGTTTTTTTTTTTCGTAAGTGGATTAATATGGATGATAGTAAGGCGGGTCCGTCGGGCATTAAAAAACGTAAATTGGTTAAAAAACTAAGTAATGATGAACTATTAAAAATCTTGGAAGAATCGAGTGACAATGAAAAATATTTTAGTGACGACGGCGACAATTTTGAACTTGACGATGAGTCAAGTAGTGATGGGTCAGATTATAGCGACGATGAAACACGTAGGATTACATTTGTTTTTATTTTTATTTGTGTAGTAAAATTCAGAATGTTGATGAGTTCTAAAAGTGGCCACTGTAGTATTATACAGGGTGTCTCCAAAAATATTTTTAGTCAGTTTTTCGAGAACTCAAGACATATTTTGTTTACTGTTTATTTTCCAAAAAAATTTACATATTTTTGCACATATCTAAGAAAAGAACATAACCAATATCCGAGTAAGTATATTGGGTTAATCATTCTTACACAATAAAAACTTGTCAAAACTGGCTGATTGAACCCGTAACTTCAGGGTTTAGGTTACACGTTGTTTCCTCTCGGTGAAGCAGTCACACAATGAAATATAAGATACTCTTTTCTGAGGAAGCATAAACGAGATAAAGTTATGGACACTTGATTAAAACACCAATGCCATGAACCATATTCAGGGTTCGAACCTAATTTATATATTTACATTCATTGTAAATTCACCTAATTTTTGACAAAAATGTACAGAACTTATTGTATATATTTTATACTTGGAATATAGTGCCATTTTAGTGCTTGAATACAGTTGCAAACTGTTGAACATTTAATAATACTTTCATTGTTTAGTTTATTTAACAAATTTAAATTTGTCACTTTTCATTTCATTCATAAATCAAAATCATTACCCCTTTTCATTCATAAGGCTATTGGCGCCATCTTCTAGTTACATGATGAACTTATTCTAAATATTCTTTATAATTATTCTGATGACTCATCGATTTGTGTTGAAAATCAATTTCATACATTACAATGTACAAAAGTAATTTTATGCAATTTTTTACACAGATAAGAGATAATGACTGTAATACGCATCAAAACGACTAATTAAATGTACTTAAATAACTCTGATTATCTAATATAGCTACAAATGTATCGTCTGATAATTAGGCAATTTTAAAAATTTATTCCGAATTTATCATTCACTAAAAAAGAAACAAACAGGTCAGTTGTATTTAGCCGACTTCTGTTATAATACTGCCCACTTTAAAACTTCGTTTGAATTACTTATAAAAAAGTTATTTATGAAATACCAAGTGTCGATTTGACGGAATTTTAATGATTATTAGGCAACCACATATACACTTTTTGACATTTCGATCCTGACCTTAAGTATCACCTGTGTAGGTTGTAAATAAACAAATAATTTAAAAAAATTGAAAAACACTGAAAAACCAATTGAACTGAAACTGAACCTATTAAAAAAATGCACTAAAGGAAGAAAATGTTAATAATAACAAGCTAACCATTATACTTTCCGCCGATTTACTGCCGTTTTTATATAATTGTTGCACCTTCTATAGGACACTCTTCGCAGTTTTTTTGTAAATAATATTAGTTTTAGACATTTTTAGTTTAATTACAAAACACATATATATTTTTTTAATTTAAAAAATTTAAAACTTTTTTATTTATGGACCGATCTTGTTCAAAGACAATAGGGTTCTTCCTTTAGCTAACACTAACTTACTGTCTGATTTTCAATACAATCTATCGTGCTTACAAGAAACGTAACGGATGGACAGACAGACAGGCGGGCAGACGGACGGATATTTTGAAAGCTGTTCAGAATTCTATCACCAACACAGTGATAAATTTTTTTATCTACGAGCAATATTACCGGTTTTAGAAATGAGCCGATCGAATGCTTCGTTTTGTATTTGCGAAGACTATAATAATAGTTAGTTAGTTAGTTAGTTATTTTGTGTGTGACAATAAAATATTGTTTACACTCGTCAAATACAAAGATAATACATAAGTCACTTAACTAGATATAAAAAATATAAAATATAAAAACAATGACCTAAGAACATTAATAAACAAGTACCACAATTACAAACTGCATTACAATGACAATCAGAACAGAAAAAGATCAACAGTAGATAATTACATTCAAGAGCAATTAAAATATATGCAAAATTCATCAATCTCATAGAAGACATTTTCCCTCAGAAAACTTTTCACCTCCTTGGCAAATGCAGTATCACTAAGTATCCTCCAGTCATTTGGCAGTAGGTTGTACAATTTTACGGCTAAATATCTGAATGAATTTATGTTTCTAGTCAGACGGAAAAAAGGAACTTTAACAGATTCATTTCTTGTTATAATGTTAATAAAGGATAAATCGACAACAGCTCTTTTTAATTTTGTTAGTGAAATATTGAATGCCTTGGACGATCAAGAGATTGCCTGTGGGCTGTTTCTGGACTTATCCAAGGCGTTTGATACATTAAATCATAGTCACTTGCTTCATAAACTGGAGAAATCTGGAGTACGATGAACCAGTCTTTAATGGTTCAGCTCATATTTGCAAAAGAGAAGGCAGAAAATGTCAATAACCGCTAATGGGGCCAGGCATGAATCTAATATCTTAAATATTAAATATGGAGTTCCTCAAGGAAGCGTTCTAGGACTACTCCGTTTTGTAATTTTTGCAAATGATCTTATCAATGTTGCACAACCGAACATCAAATTAACAATAATAAATTATGCAGATGATACAAACCTTTTAATAAAGGGTCACACAATTGAGGAAGTTGCTAACGCTCTGTCTCGACTGTGGCAAAATGTAAAAAATTGGTTTTATACCAACGAACTTATATTAAATGACCTCCACAAAGTATTTAAAACTCAAAAAAGGGCAATTAGAATAATATACAAATTGAAATTTTATGAATTGTGCCGAGGACACTTTAGGGAAAACAAAATGCTCACAATACCAGGACTATATGTATACTCCTGCTTACTATATTTAAAAAATCTTCACGCTTATTTCCAAAAATTTAACCTAAATCATATCTATGATACTCGGCACAAAAGCAATTATGCATTTCTGATGCACCATTTAACTCTAACTGAAAAAGGACCATTCTACTCCGCAATAAAATTCTTTAATGTACTGCCTGATTTTTTCAAAAACAGAATTCTTCAAAAGGATTTCAGAAGACAAGTTTTCCAATATGTCTGTGATATAGAATCATATTCAATTCAAGAATTTCTTGATTTTTAATAATTGTAATTATTTCTTATCTTTTTTACCTCTATATTATTCTTAGAGTAGACTTTTATCTTTTTATCTTTGCAATATGTAAGTGTCATGTGACTAGTTTATATCATTTACTCCTTTGACCTGTTTTATACATATTTTGTTCTTGTAATAATATGTCAAATGAAACCAAATAAAAACTGAACTGAACTAAACGGAAAAACGTGACGCGCCCGATGAGAAAAATTGTTTGATTTTCTATAGTAGTGCAAAAAGTCTTGGCAGTAGAGCAAAAAAATCAGCGGCATTTTGGTCAAAGGATAGTAGCTGATATTAATACTTAAGTGGCACCTCGTCTACTATATAATCCCACATAATCCAGAGAAGTATTTTATGTTTTATCCATCTACTAGAGATGAAAACCACGACTAGGTCATTATGTATAATTGGTACAATCAATCAAATAGAATAAACATTTGAATGTGGTGCCTTTATACCTACTAATTTGTTCAACTACTGGCGGAACTCTGATAAACAAACTTCACGAGGCTAAACTACGGCAATCAATGGCGCCACATATATATATTTACAATAGTAACGGTTTTAATGCAACGGATAAATATTTGCGATTGCACTGCTATAATACGTGGAGATAATTTTGTCAGATTTAAGTATAATATTTTAAATTTAGCTCATGCATAATTAACACAATCCGAGTGTTTTCATTTCTTCGAATTACGTACGTGCGAATTTATGAAATTCTTAAATCCGCACGTCCCTGGCGCCACTGCCTACATTTAATGGCCCTGGTATAAGTATCTTGAGCGCTTCATGCTTTTATTAACAAAATTATTATTAACATTATTTTGTTCATTTTATTGAATTTTTTAATGGTTTCAGTTTATCTTTAAAAGCATATTTTTAATTTGAAATATACAATGTGTCCACGGAAAGCGATATCATAGGTATAAATAACCTTTTTTTTTACTATTAACACAATTTTCTGTATTCTGTTCTTGCTTGACCCAAAACCTATTTTCAGCACGTTAAAATTTCAAAAATGTATAGGTGGCAGGTGGCAGCTTAAAAATGAAATTCACTTTTTTTTATTAAGAATAAAATTTTATGTATTAATTCTGGTGTTGCTTGACCCAAAACGCATTTTCAATACATTAGAATTTCATAAATGCATAGAGGGCACTGGTGGCAGCTTAGAAATAAAATTCGCTTTAGATAAACTGCCATTTCTGTTGAAAAATTTTATAAGAAAAACCTGCTCAAAATTAAAAAATATTATCACCAAATTTGATAACTACATCCATATTTTTGTACTTATTTATTTTTTTAATCAATCTGTCATGGAACTTGAAAAGAAACGTGAATCACCTTATATAGTTATCAAATTTTTCAATTTTGAGCAAGTTTTTCCTATAAAATTTTTCAATATCTAGCACAGAAATGGCAGTTGACCTGAAGAGAATTTTATTTATAAGCTGCCACTAGCGCCCTTTGGGCATTTTTGAAATTCTAATTTACTGAAAATTGATTTTGGGTCAAGGAAGAGCATAAAACTGTGTTCATAATAAAAAAAATTTAATTTCATTTTTAAGCTGCCACCCCTCTACACATTTCTGAAATTCTGACGTATTGAAAATAGATTTTGGGACAAGCAAGAGCAGAATAGAAAAAACTGCATTCATAGTAAAAAAAAAAAAGGTTATTTACACCTATCCCTAATATCGCTTTTATGTGGACACATTGTATATTTATTTTCTTTTTAGTTTTGTCCCAGTTAGACTAGAGTGTTTATTTGATGAAATTCTCTATTCATAAATGACAAAATCTATTCGTCATCTAGAAGCCGCCATTTTCAATTCTTGAATTTTGACCACAAATTTATAATCTTTAGACCATAAATTATAAAACTGCCATATTGATCCCATCGTTAACTATTAAATTTCGATCAAATATTTACAATCTGCAACCTCGATAACCCTCATACCGATTTTCAGCCAAATCAGACGATAAATGATATAACTTATTCATCGTACCCAACTAGCACAAATTAGTCGTGGGAACGTAGCAATGACTATTGTAGGCACTTTAAAGTGTTTTGGTACTAGTCAACGGCACGTAATAAGAACGTTCCTAATACGTGTTTATGACCAAAATGGGGAATATTTTTTGGTGACGATAACATTCCAGCCACGTTCCTGGAACTTGTCTGGCTACGTTCCAATGACGTTGTTGCTCCGGAGCGGCGACGTGGCGGCGTAGACGCAGCAACTTTCAGAAAACTTTACCACTCCCTACACTTTCAAATCGATGTTGCCCCTTCTTTGTCTTGCAACCGATCTTATTATATTTATGTTTCATTCTTACATATGATTCTTGTTCTTGTTAATTTCCCTAACTCAGAAATTTAATAGAATATCAGAAGGTAATATTAAACAACAAAACTTGTGCTATTTTTCGGTGGTCTAAGGGTCACAATTAAAACGAATGCAATTTTACTGACAAACATAATGATAAAACGTCTGAATCTAACCACGCGCCTTTAAAATATGCATTTTTTAATGAAAATATTGTTTTTAAAATATGTTATGTCATGCGAGAATATGACACACTAGATGCCCAAACCTATTTTTTATTGTTCTTCGGAACTTAACACTACTTTTTATGTATTCATTTGTTGTATTTGGTGAAGAAATTGCGATAAATTAAATTTATTATACAATTGTAAAATTATGGTTCATGTGTTATAATAATGGCGTTGATAATTTTGGCCATCAACATGGCGTATTTCAGAAAATATGACTTTAAGGTCGTTTTGACCAAGAAATGCTACTTGAAAGTAATTGCTACTTGGCGATAGTGACAAAAACTGCAAATACGTAACTTTAAAGTTATATTTACCACAAATCTGCGAATGGAACTGTAGCATTACTTTAAAGTCGTAGCAAAGTTGTGACTACCACAAATTACCTCTTCAAAGTTGCCGCTGCTACTTCATGGTTACATTTCTCCCGCTATTGATTAGGAACGTACGTTGAGGTCTAGACTGAACGCGTTCCTAGCTCTTGCTGTTTATCATTTACCTAACTTCACATTGAAGAACCTATCAGCTGTCGCAATTTACTTGTATGCAGCCATATATCAACGACTTAATAAACATAAACCTTGTTGGTATAATATACTATTACAGTGATAGATAACATAGAAAAAAAGGTAGGTGTAATAAAACTGTGCTGAAATATTAAATTTTGTTGCCTTATTTTGAACATAAAATGTTCCATAGCATGAATATAGCAGCATATAATTCTAGTCTAGGTTAGGCAAACACATTATATAGGTTAGGTTTGTTGTATTAACTTTATCTATGGTCAACATTGGGAACTAGATGGTGAAATTTACTTCATGGTAAATTTCATAGGTGATGTGCACTTTGTAGTAGCCGTACACAGTTCTGTAGGTAGCAGTAACGTCATTAACACCTATGAATATTACTTACAAGTTCCACTACTTTAAAGAAATAGTGAAGGTTCCCAGAACGTCGCGGCAACTATTAAAGCTACTTGAAGGTGATTGCAACTTTGAAATCACATTTCAGTGATGCGAGTTAGTCGCTGCTACTATAGTTTACCACGTTCAAGTTCTGAAAACCCGAAAGTCGTCCCACTGGTAACTACCACGTTCCCATGTACCACGAAAGCTACATAGAAGTTGCATAACTATAAAGTAATCATTAGTGGTAGAAACTACGAGGCAGGGACTGTAGACTTGTCAAATGAAGTTATTTTTACACCAAAGTCGTAAATTTAGTCGCAATTACGTAATGGTTACTCATACGAAGTTCCTATCTCAGTTACTGTCACTTTGGTGCTAGTTGGGTATTGACGATGCCATTTTTGACTTTTGGAGTTTCGATTATATATTTATAAACTACGACCTCAAGAATCCCCAAATACCAATTTTTAGTAGAATCGGATATTAAATGACAATAAACTGTCCGCCATCTTGGATTTGTCTATTAAAAAAATGTCAAAATGTATTGTCATGTTAACCACATATACATGCAAAATTTTCAAGTCAATACGACATCTATGGAAGTAGGTGAAAATTGCAAGATTTTCTTATATACAAAGTCACACATCAAGCAAATAAAAGCTTGTTGAAAACATACGGATAATGTTTTAAGAATATTTTAGCTCTTGAAACTTTGAATACTTGTAACTGAAAAACTTTTGTTTCATCCCTTGAAAAATTTTGTTAATTTTTATGAACAGGTATTTTTTTTTAAATTTATTTAGAACCACTTAATGTAGGCGTGCTAGGTTTTACCCTCAGACTAACTGCAACCTCAGCAACAAAAAAAAAACTCGCATGTAGTTTGCGATGTCTGGAATGAGATGATATTAATTTGAAAAAAGAATCTTTGGTGGACTTTGCAAAAATTGGGAAAAATCGCGAAAACAGTTTTTTGCGTTTTAAAGGAAAAGTTGAATTTATACGAAAAAATGTGTTCAGGCAAAAAATGTGCTCAATAAAAAAACGAACAAATTGAGTCCTGGTTGAACTCATTTGGCCCAGTGGTTTTTGCAAACCGTTGCTCTTTGCAAAAAAAGGCACTTGTTTGAACGCCGCGATAGCCATGTGGCGGTCGGCCTGATATTTAATCAATGGTTGTATTTTTCGAGATTTACTCTATAACGCGTTTTTTTTAGTATTGCCAAAGAAAACCATTAATTTTAGCGCTGCAAACTCAAGCGGCAAAGAGTGGCGTTAGCCGAGTTCCCCTTCCCTCTCACTTGCCTACTGATGAGGCACAATTTCAATATATGACTTACGGTTTGTGAGATATTAACACTTATATCCGAGGCCCGAGTTTTGGGCGTTTTAAAGGAAAAGTTGAATTTATACGAAAAAATGTGTTCAGACAAAAAATGTGCTCAATAAAAAAACGAACAGTGGTTTTCTCGCAGATTGCAAAAACCACTAAATTTTCACGTTTTTTCAAAAATTCATAACTCCGGTTCACATACATATTAGAGGCTGAAATTTGCACACGCTGGAGTTTTAGTAGTCAGTCCTTCACCTATCCTCAAAATTTCAGTCAAGAATACCGTGTAGTTTTTGCAAATCGTTGCTCTTTGCAAAAAAAGGCACTTGTTTGAACAACGCCGCGATAGCCATGTGGCGGTCGGCCTGATATGTAATCAATGGTTGCATTTTTCGAGATTTACTCTATAACGTGTTTTTTTTAGTATTGCCAAAAGTTGATTGGAAGAATGTGAAAAATGCGATCGAAAACCATTAATTTTAGCGCTGCAAACTCAAGCGGCGAAGAGAGGCGGTAGCCGAGTTCCCCTTCCCTCTCACTTGCCTACTGATGAGGCACAATTTCAATATATGACTTATGGTTCGTAGGATATTAACACTTATATCCGAGGCCCGAGTTTGAAGCGTAGCCATCAGAAATTGTGCCTTAGCAGGTAAGCGAGAGCGAAGGGGAACTCGGCTACCTCCACTCTTCGCCGCTTGAATTCGTAGCGCTGAAATTAATGGTTTTCCATCCCATTTTCCAGATGTTTCTAATCGACTTTTGGCAAAACAAAAGAAAAACACGTAGAGTAAATCTCGAAGAGTAAAACTGCGTTGGTTAAATATGAGTCCGACCGCCACAGGGCTTTCGTGGAGCAGTGCTGTTCAAAAAAGTGCCTTTTTTCGCAAAAAGCAACGATTTGCAAATACTACAGGGTATTCTCGATTGAAATTTTAAGGTTAGGTTAAGGACTACAAGACTCCAACGTGTGCAAATTTCAGCCTCTAATATGTATTTGAACCGGAGTGATGAATCTTTGAAAAGACGTGCAAATTTAGTGGTTTTTTGCAATTTGCGAGGATACTATTGGGCCACCAGGACTCTGTTCGCTTCTTTACATAAAAAATCGGTCTACAACTAGAGCTGTCTTTCAAATGTTAGAACACATAATAACAGGAATAAATGAAGACGAATATACGGTTTGCCTATATGTGGACTTAACAAAAGCATTTGACCGTGTGCATCACCAAACATTACTTGATAAATTAAAAGCATTAAGATTTCAAGGGCCAACATTACAACTCCTTAAATCATACTTATGTAATAGACAACAATATTTAGTCACAAAAGATAATCATACTGGTAGACGATTAACATCAAACGGATATACAATAGAAAGAGGAGTACCTCAAGGTTCGGTTTTGGAACTGATCTGATACCTTCTCTATGTAAACGAGCTGCCAAAATTGTTAAACCACATAACAACATCATTTGCTGACGACACATCGATCGTAATACGGTCGACAGGTGTTACTATTGATAAAATAATATTAGTATTGGAATCTCTTAATGAATGGTACCAACAAAATAATCTGAAGCTGAATATAAGCAAGACCAACATCATGGAATTAAAAAAAAAAAAAAAATGTAGCAATCAAATTCAAAAATGAAAAACTTAACCCCACCAATGATACAATGTTTCTAGGAGTCAACATTGATTCCGAATTAAATTGGAAGGAACATATACACTATAGTTCATCTAAGTTAAGTAGTTTCAATTACGCCTTAAAAATTTTTGGCAAAAACGGTTAATAGAGAGGCCAGTTTGAGTGCCTATCATGCTTATGTCCATTTTCGTCTAAAATATGGCATTATTTTTTGAGGTAATTCAGTAGAAGCCGAAAAATTATTTAAAATTCAGAAAGCCTGTATTAGAAGTCTGTTCCAACTAGATTATAATGCAACATGTAAAAACAAATTCAGGAATGAAATGATACTTACTGTACCCTCCATCTACATTTATGAATGTGCCTGTTTTGTCAAGCTCAATTATGAATTATTTAGCAATAAAGAACTTATTCATACATATGACACAAGAGGCACAGCGAATCCATACTTAAATTCAGCACAAACAACCAGAACTAAAGTTCAAAAAAGTGCACCGTACCAATTAATACTTACGTATATATAATGCATTACGAAATCAAGGAAAACAGATGCCAATTAAAAACTACAAGAAGTGTTTAAAATATTTTTTGTGTATGCTATAAAATAGAAGACTTTTTTAAGACAGATTTTAATTAGCGAAACTACATATTTTAATGTGTTCAAATAATGTGCAGTATTTAATTTTAATTCTATTTACGTAATTATATGGTTTTGACATATTCTATACTTTTGTAGGTATGACTATTGAATAAATGTGTATTCTATTCTATTCTATTTATTGCGCACATTTTTTACTCAAATACTATTTTTCGTATAAATTTAATTTTCCCTTTAAAACACAAAAAACCGTTTTCCGCGACCTTTCGCAATTTTTTTTGCAGATTCCATCAGATTCTTTTTCCAAATTAACCCTTTCACATCGGGCGTTTTTTTAGACCACTGGCCCCACAAACGGGGATTTTTCGCGCTCGCGCATTCGTGCGTCTCCCGTTCATTATTTTCCCGCATTAGTGCGCTTCCCGACTTCAAAGGTATGCGCGTTTATATGCGCAAGTTGAAATAAACTAAAATATTAGATAAACGTTTTTAAAACAGGCCCAAACTAATGCAAAAGTAAATCAATATTTGGCATATTTACAATTTTAAGGTTAATTTGAACAAATATTTACCAGCTTGACTGGACTCCTCGGAACCACATGGTATTGGATTGTCTCCCAAATTTAGATTGTTTTCTATATCTGTGTAATTTTCACTTGTTGCTTCTTCAGAGACAACACTGATGTCACTATCAATATTGTGGTTATATTGTTCATAATCACTCTCTGAATCACTTTCTGGGTCAAAATCCAATAGTTCGTGTACATCATCATTATCTGATTCTTCCCAGATTCTTTCAAGCTCATTATCTGTTAAGTATTTATTTTTCCTGTTCATTTTGTAAAAAATATAATTTATTTTAAGGCAAATTTGCAGCTGTTTACACACAATATATTGTCTGAGACACTCAAGAATAAACTGCGGGTGTACAACTGTTTTTCGGACCACAGCTTCTTTGCAACTCACAAGCTACAACTCATTAAAATGCTTTAAACACATATCAGACCGCAATCGTGTGCCTCCCGATTTTAAGTGCTATTCACGGCGTTCGAAAATATGCGTCTCCCGCAGATATGTCAATCAGAAATCTGCGCGTTTTTGCGGCTCCCGTCGAGAAAGGGTTAATAACATCTTCTTTCAGACATCGCAAACTACTTGTGAGTATTTTTTTATGCTGAGGTTGCAGTTAGTCTGAGATCCGAGTCCCTGGAGAGCTAGCTCGCCTTACCCTAATTAGATTGGCCTGGCATTTTATACAACTCATTCTTAGGGTGTAATTAATATGCTGTATGAATTTCTGATTGCCTCAAATACCTACTCCGCAATCCCTCACAGTGCAATTTTAAGGAGGCATGTCGGTAATTTAAAACTGATCAAGCCTGATCATTTTTTTATTAATTTAATATGGTATCAAATATAACATAAAATTTTAAGGTGTCTCATAAGTATTTCTCGTAATTTCAATAATTCACAGGTATGCCCTAGATACCTTTACCCCTCAGTCAGGTCCTCGATTCATTGTACAGCTAATATAGAAATGCTATTATACGAAGTTTGAATGTGCCTTAAATACCTAATCAAACATGGTCAACAGCTCTTAGTCTATAATTTTAAGGCTAGGCAGAAAAAAATCAATTGGTTTTGGAGCTAGGTCAAGTGATAATCAGACATAGTAAAGTGTGAAAGTGAAAGCTAGTTAACATTAAAACCATTTTGTCAAAACTATTAAACATACTCTAGGTAAACATATTCATGATAAATTGATAAACAATTGTAACTGCTTACCTTTAGATAGTTCCTTCCTTGTTAATTTCTCTTCAATTTCTTTTAATAATAACTTCCTCATTTTATCATTCTCTGAAGGTGTGCCATTAGATTTTCTTTTAATATTTGAAATGTCAGTATTGCACCTTTTAATATATTCGCTGTAACGTTTGGTTGAAATAATGGTTGTTTTACACTTTGGACAAACTTTAGCTTTAATTTCATTCTCATCCACATGTAGCCATTGTTCCAGGTCACTGCTCTCAAATATATGTTTGCAATCTTCCAACATAACATATATTGCATCTTCCTCATCTTCATTTCCCAAAAATATTTGCGTCAACTCATCATGATGACAAATACGACATAACATTGGGCAAGGATCTCCACAAAATCCAACACAGGGATGACCACATTCTAATAGGTTTTTGCACGGCTGATCACAAGGTGGAATGTCACATATGTCATCACATTTTTTGTTACATTTTTGATGTTCACATTTCCTTATACAAGGCTCCTGGCATTTATTACAAGGATCTCCACATTTTCTATTGCACTTGCTATGTGCACATCTGTAGCTACAGTTCTTTTGGCAAGGTTTGCAAGCTCGCCGGCAGGGAATGGGGCATTCGTGATTACAAATTAAAGGAACGCCACATTTTTCCTTACATCTCTGATGAATGCGACCTTGGAAACATTGGCCGCATGTTCCAGAACAGGTGTGACCACATTTCAGTTCAGTATTACACTTTTCTGTGCAATATTTAAATAAAGTTTTTGGGTCAGCTGAAAATCAAATTGTAAATTTTATTACTACGTCACAGATGCTGAATTAGTTTCGACAGGCACCAAAATACTACACTCGAAATGAGCTTCGTTAACCAAGTTGGCATTATTTGGAGATAATTAAAGTCAGTTTTATTCTCCTCCAGAGGATGCTCACTAGGATTAGTATTTTATAGGCTATTGAATATGTCCAAAAATTAAGGGGCAGAAAGGAGCATTTGTGTTAAAGGGTGTTTATTGTTGAATATGTTAGTTTGACACTTAAACATGATAAAATCACAAAGTGGTACGTTTTTGAGAGCCAACCAAACAAAATAACTCAAAAACAATGCTTTGGAGATTTTGTACAATACCTTTTTAAAGAAAATTAAATTTCTCATCCAAGTACGTTGTTAAAAAATTATTATTCCTATTTTTAGTATTAAAGAACAAAGTTAAAAATTTACGAAAATTCATTCTTTTTTCTATTCCAGTAATTCGTCCTAACTTTTTTTATGGCATCCTAAGTATACATAAATGTTCAGAAGAAAAAAAGTTCTTGAAAAAACAAAGAAATTGCTTCATTTTTCTGTTCTGTAGGGCCAACGATGACCGAGATATCTCCATTCAAAGTTGACCATTTTTTGCCATATTTTACCGCATTTGTTCTCATACATGTTATCTTTAAATTTTTAGTAAATCAATTTATTTTTGTGCAATAAAACAACAATTTTAAGATAATATAATAATAATACAAATGTTTCTTTAACGTTCTAAAATAAATATTACGTTTTTACGAAAAAGTAATACTACAAATAATTACTGTTTGTAGTTGAGCTTTATAACATTAAAATTTAATTCTATTCATTATTTCAACCAAACTGATTTTTAAATAAATAAACAAATATTGTAGGAAAACATTATGAACAATAAACGCATTTCAAAAAATAACATTCTTATTCGTGAAGGTAAAAAAATATTGTACATTATTAATTTTAAGAAGTCGATTCTTGAATATTCATGCTTTCAATGGCAATATCAACTTCATTGTCGATATCTGAATCGACATCTTCTTGTGATATTTCTGGCACATTTGCAATTATTCCTGCACATTCCTCGCAAAATATGGAGCATTTGATGTCAAACTTTCTGCAACCACGATTTCCATGACAGCCTTTTAAACAGCCACATGATATTTTTCCAAGTAACCCCATTAATAGAGTTGGAATAACTCTCTCCTGCACCGCAATCTTTACTTGAAAAAATTTCATGTGGCTGTTCAAATGGCTGTCATGGAAATTGTGGTTGCAGAAAGTTTGGCATCAAATGCTCCATATTTTGCAAGAAATGTGCAGGAATTAATTGCGAAAATGCAAATGTGCCAGAAATATCACAAGATGTCGATAAAGATATCGACAACGAAGTTGATATTGTTCATAATGTTTTCCTATAATATTTATTTACAGGCCATCCATTAATTACGTCACACTTTGAGGGGTGAGGAAGGGGTCCATAAAGTGTGACAAGAGGGGTGACATCACTATATTTTTTTAAGTGAATGGAATTAAAAAAAAAATCAGAAAATTCTACCTCAAAATTTAAAATGTAAGACGTCACAACGGGGGGGGGGGTTGACTCAAATGTGAAAACCTGTGACACGGGGGGAGGGAGGGGTAAAAAAACCTTGAAATTTGAGTGATGAATTACATCACATCAATGGATGGTCCCTTATTTCAAAATCAATATATTTTAAATAATTAACAAAATTTAATTTTAATATTATAAAGCTCAACAACAAACATTAATTGTTTGTAATATTACTTTTTCGTAAAAACATAATATTTATTTTAGAACGTTAAAGAAACACTTGTATTATTATTAAATTATCTTAAAATTGTTATTTTATTGCACAAAAACAAAACGGATTTACTGAAAAGTCAAAGAAAAAATGTATGAGAGAGCAAATGCGGTAAAGTATGGGAAACAATGGTCAACTTTGAATGGCGATATATCGGTCACCATTGCCAGAGTATAAAAAAAAATTATAATTTCTTTGTTTTTTGAAGAACTTTTTTCCTCTTAACATTTATATATATATACCTAGGATGCCATAACAAAAAGTTATGGATGAATTACTCGAAAAGAAAGAAACATGAATTTTCGTACATTTTTAACTTTGTTCTTTAATTATTTTTAATATTAAAAATAAGAAAAACAATTATTTAACAACGTACTTGGATGGGAAATTTAATTTTCTACAAAAAAGCATGCTTGTAAAAATCTCCAAATATGCATTGTTTTTGAGTTATTTTGAAAAAACTATGAAATGAGCTTCTGTGATTGGCTCTCAAAAACGCACCCCGGAATTTAGTAGCACGTTGTGATTTTATCGTGTTTAGGTATCAAACTAACATATTAAACAAAAAACCCTTTTACGCAATGATTCCTTACCAAAGGACCAATTCAATAGCCATGAAAAATGGGCAATTCCCACCAAGTCAGTAGAAATTTTATAGGAGGGCAAAACAGATATTATATACAGGGCGTCCCAGAAGTATGGGGCAATAAAAAGTACTTGTAAATTTTTTTCTTAGGGTGCCTTCTTTCAGAGTTATTCACCAATTAAAAGTTATATTTTAAGAGTTTTTTTTTTTTTGGTGATGGCTTTCAAATTGTTTCATTTGTAATAAAATTTGGGTAGATAAATAGTAAGTAGTCATCTTTGATTTAGAAGTATAGTGCCTCTTGTATCTTGTTTAGAAAATCAGGAGTGGAACAGCTCTGATGCTTTTCGCTACTAAATTTTTAGAGAAAAATTGATTTTAGTGATGAGGGACAAAGGCAGACATATCTTACTATTTGGAAAAGCTCTGTTAGGAAAGTGTTCCCAATTGTCTTCAAAAGCATTTCTGGCAGCAATTCAGCATATAAAATGCATGTTGGTATATTCACCAGATGAAGAAATTTGTTGCCAATAAACCACTATGACAAGCATAACTAATTACAGGCACTCCTCGTTAATATTTGAGCATCCCTTGAAGAAATTCCAACATTACCTAGGGGAAATTATATTTTTTTTCCCTAAGGTAATGGCTTTGGTAATGTAGCCTGTATAGCCACGACAAAGTGTGGGTATTGCGAAAGTCATTATGTCTATTCTAACCTAATCGAAAGGGAGAAAAAAAAAAGGAACACGGCACAAGGAATAGTAAACAAGGTCACACTCTTCACGCCCAAGGGTCTTTCAAGGCGACTTTATATAAACACACTAAATTGGAGACCACGGTTGGTAGAGGTTCAAAACGTAGGGTTAAACAATAGGAAACAACTTTAAACTTATGCCAACAGCTTAAGACTTATCAAATATAGAAAGTCCAGTACAATTTTACCTAATGGCGGGTTTTCATTAATTAGAGCAACCATGTTTGATATATCTGTTGGGAGCATTAAAGTTTCAAAGTACTTCCCGCGCTTGTTGCATTTTCATATCAAAATATGAGCATAAGCAGACATATATACTCTCACTTCCTATACCCCATAGTTCTAGGACACCATATAAATTCTGGATATTTAATCATTAGAACTCAGATTTGGCATAATTATGAATGCGAAGAAAGTATATTTCTGCCAGTGAAGTAATACAACAATGAATAATTTTGAACTGTACTAAATTTGACCCTATCTCATCTGGCTCGATTTTTTCTACGCTGAAAGAAATCGACCAAATAGAATGTTTTGCTAAGATGATCTGCATTATCATAAGTATTTTTTTTTGTTTAGACTACATTATCATTATCTAACCATAAGAGAAACTGTTTTGCTAATGAGATTTTGCAACGGTAAATCTTTGACTAATTGTCCCAATAACAGCACTTACTTTTTTTTATTAGGGGTAACTAAATAATTTCTTACGATAAATAAGTGCCTTAAGTTAAAGTTAGCTATTTAATGGTTGAAACTCATAGACCTATGGTTGGTAAGTCACCTGTTAACTATAAAGACGGGCTTACTAATCGTAACGTCTTACTTATTTTTACACGTGGCGCAAGCGCAATTGAGTTTTTATCATCGCGCGCCATTTCATCCATGCAGCGACCCATGCAGTAGCTAGTAAGCAATTCGGTGTTCGATGAGACAGTTGTGGGGAAGGTTTCATGCAAAGAATTTTTATAAAAAAACTTGTGTTTTATGTTATTGTATATTAGCTGCTTTCGTTCAGCAGAGTGATTCGTAATCACAATAAACAGGATTTCAATGAAAAGTAATCATATGATACAAAATTGCATGGTATAGGGACGGAGACAATGCACATGAAACAGGTACCTTATCATTACGAATCACTCTGCTGAACGAAAGCAGCTATTATATAGTAAACAGTGATTGTATCTTCTTACAAGTCAAAGTTCCCTTTTTTTAATAGGCACCCTGAATTGTTTATTAGTCGTTTGTTTCCTTAAATGAATCATTTATTTTAATTTTACCAACAATAATGCTTTGTCTGAGTCAATATAGAAATTTATTAAAGAATGTGTTTTAATATGAATTGTGAAGTTGAACGTGATGAATGGCGCTATCTTTCTAAAAAATATAAAATTAAAATATTGAATATAGAAGTAACATACTTGCAAAGTGACATTACTAGGTCAAGAAAGATTATTTGTTGCCATTATAATGTAAGCAGCGGCAGGAAAGTTTTTTTCCGGTTACAAGGTAGCAATGGTGTAAGAAATAGGAACTTACTAACTATAACAAAAAAGGTATTAAGATTAAAATAGGTGGTGACTCCTGATAGCTATCAACCTACAGTAACAAATAATAAGAAAAACTTTTATTAACGGTAAATAAGTGCATCTTAGCAAGATCGTTTTTATTGCGGTTACAGAGCAGTCTTGTTGGAGCCTATTTAATGCAGATATTTATTAGGGGATAGTCAATTTCTCTTTATGGATAATAGAAATTTCTTTCAGTGTAGACAATATTTACCGACCTTTGTAATTTATGTTGTAATATATTGTAATATTTAAGATGTTAGTTTGTGTATAGACAAATTTACCTGAATTTTTCAAGCCACAACTAATACTCTTAATCAAATGTCCACATATGTCGCTTATAAGTAAACATTCAACATTAACCGCGCAAAATGTTGTGCAAGTTTCACAGCACTTTTTAAGACATTTGTGTCCACAAGCCAGCAAACGTCGGCAATTCCTTTGGCAAAATTTACGGTCAGGTTCTAGGCGACACTTAATGTTTATTTTATGATTACAATCTGGTACGATCTTCTCCACCTGGAAAAAAGCCACATTTAAAGCAATAAACTGAAGAAGACTGATTTTAAAGTATAATAATGAGTGAAAATTCATTTTTTTTTTTCAACCAATGTTTGTAAATGTTTTATACTGCCATACTTATTTGAAGAAAAGTTCTACTTTTCCTAACAAGGGCGGAAATAATGCAATGCAATTACCCGACACATCTGTAACTGCGTGCGGCCGGATAAACGGGCCTTGCATTTTTCAATATGATTAGGTGAGAACAATTTTATATAATTTTTTTATATAATTAAATTGGACATTAGCATTAGTTGGAAACAAATATGCTTTTATAATTATAATTATAATGAAATAAAAGTTTAGTAAAGTATAGCATATAACAATTTCTAAATCTAACAGTTGCTTTAAGAATTTTACTGGATAACGTAACAACAGGAGAGAGATCGAAAGTCATTAAAAATTATTTAAGATCGACAATGCCACAAGTCCAATTTAGCAAAATCATCAATAGAGTCTAAGTTATTAGACACTATTGATATGGCTGGTTTAATTAAAGATTTTGCTAATGAAAAATCCCATAAGGCACATTTTGTTTAATACAAAGGAATGTTTTTTTAAATTTTTATTATTTAAATATTTTAACAAACATATCCACTAAACAAGTAGTAACTAGTTTGGATATATAACCACTATAAATGGCTAATATTTATATTAAAAAATACTTGGTGTATATGTTATGTGTACATGTTATATAAACAAAGCACACATTGCTCCCATGAAACACTTACAAAATAGTTAAAAAGCTAAAAATTGTCTTTAAAGACTATAATATGTTCTGTACCATTTTTATAAAACATGGGTAGGTGTTTATGCACCATATTTTTTTTTTTTTTTCATTTACAGTAAGTCTTTTACAGGACTCAGTTTCATACCTTTCATATTTGATACCCATATCAAGGGAGTTCTCAAGAAAAAGGTAATCCGCCAACTTGAGGTGTTCGCCATGTTGGATTTAGAATGATGTCACATAGTTTATCCTATTCTAAATGTGTGCAATATTTCGAAGATCTAGCTCAATTAGAAAATAGTTGAAATTTTGATTGCAAGATTTATTTACATTGTTATAAGTGAAGCTAAATAAAAGCTTTTAAAATAGTAACATATGTGAAAACATACAGGAAAATATTATTTAATTACTACTTGTGTTTTATTTATTTTATACTGACCATTGATTTTTAATGGGAGCTTCTCGTTCTTGAATAAAACGCAATTTCGGGCAAAATTATTCTGAACAAAATATTAATGGAAATTACCTTTGCTGTTTGCAGTATGCCCCTGTCTAATTACAACAAAACTGTTATATAATAATTCTTCGGAAAATATATTTGTTCTATAAGTGTTTTCATAGTTATAAACATGATTTATAAGATGGACACTATAATGTTATTTATATTTCAACTATTTGTAAAGCGGCCATTTTGGACTTTTAAATAAAAATTATGGTATAACCATATTAGCAACAATCTATTATTGCGAAATATGTTATCTGAGAAACACAATTGGTGCGATACCATAAAAAAATCGAACACAAAAATTTAATTTTCACTTTATATTTTTAATTTTGATAAATATTCGTTATATTTAGAACGCTCAAAAATTTGACTGTATATTATACCACATATTTCTCAGAAAAATCCTTCCCCAAAATCGCGTCCTTGTTGGTGAAACGAAGTCTTAATCAGTTAACATTAATTTATCTCATATTACACTAAACATGTTAATTATACCATGTCACATAGAATCTATATACCTTTATATTTTAAAACTATTTTGAGAATTTTTATTGTCATCTGCAAAAACATTTAAAAAAATAAATAACTGATGTCATCGTAGCTGTACATACAAAAAAGTATCAATGGAAATAATAACACAACACTTATAAAAATGTTTTGTCATATGTCTCAGAGAACATAATTGGATTCAAACCAATAAGTCCCAGAATATGCACCCTGAGAGTCAGAGGAAAATTTTTTAACCTCAATATTATCAATGCGCACGCTCCTACTGAAGAGAAAAGTATAGAAGAAAAAGATGAGTTTTATGAAGAACTAGAAGTGGCATACGATAATACCCCTAACCACGACATAAAAATCATTGCAGGAGAAATGGGTTGTTCCGCAACCATTTGTTTATTTATGGCGAAAATTATAAACAAATGATATAACGTTGAAGGTGGAATATTAATACACAATGTCGCGTTTGCTGGGCGATATATGGCTAAAATTGCGGAAATTACAGCAGATTTAATTTAATTTTCGTTTTCCTCTCCCCATCTCTTCTAATTGAGGTAGCGACTTGAAATTTGGACACAGTATTTGGACCCGATTATCTATTGGGGAAAAAATAGCAAGTCGATAAGTCGCTTTCTTCCCCGCAAAAAACGTGAAAACGACTCTAAGTACGTTCTCGCTGCAGTGAAAAATTCATATACAAAACTGGACCTTCAAATTGCAATATCTCGAGAACCATTAGACCGATTTCGACAAATCAAAATTCAGTTTATGCACATTTGCGAGCTCTTTATTTTTACCCAAACAATTTTTCGATCTGAATGAAACTAAGCGAGTTATGTCCGAAAAACTAATTTCCCGTAACTTTACATGTAAATTCCCCCCCTTGCATGCCAGATCGACCCCACTAAATTGTTGAGACAATTAATGGAACAAATCCACTAAATGTTTACGATAAATATGCAGCCCTATTCATGTAAATCACAAAGGGGTTTTCCTTCAATACCAAAGAGAAAAATGTACAGTCCAACAACTTGGTATTAATACATTTTCAAAAATACCAAGTATTATAGCTAAATACCTTAACTTATCTAATCCTGAGCAATATACGGGTCACAGCTTTAAGAGATCTTCGGCATCACTATTAGCTGGTTATGAAGCTGAGATTCTTACCTTAAAACGCCATGGGGGGAAATCCTCAACAGTTGCTGAGGGATATATAGAAGATAGCATCCAGAACAAAAAGGAAATTTCAAAAAATATCTTTTCAAACAGTACTACAGAAATGACTATGTCTGCCGATGTAGTCGTTGATGAAAATCTGACCAACCACCATATTAATATAAATGAATCAAATATTTCTCGGATATCTATATATATTAACAACATTATAATTACAAGTATAAATATATAAAACATGCTTGCACATAGTAAATAAAATATAAATATCTGAACCGATAATTCCAGGAATAAATATAAATAATGTTAGTAACAGTATTATTCATACACATTTTCGTAAAATTATGAATAAAATTGTTCATGAAATTTGTAAATAATTATAGTCTGTTTTTAAAGCAGGAGGAGCGTTTTAAATTTAATGCGCTAAAGTATACATCTGTGATTGGACAGGCCCTCGCCAGTTTTACACAAGGCAATAATCGTAAATTTGAACATATAAAAATTTTAATTTCATGTCAAAAATTATTTGGTTATAATTTCTATTTTATCGTTTGTACATTATACATAAGTTTTTAATCCCTTTTGTATAAATCTGAAGGTAAAAGTGGCTAATTACTTGGTGCCTTTATATTGCGTAAATGGTATGGATGCTATATAAAATATCTAGAGGTCAAATAGAGGTCGGTGCATTATATAATGTAATAAAATACACACAAAAACACTGTAGTCGTGTATTGTTGATTGCTCAAAACGCCAAAAAAGTTTTAGTGTATTTTCTAGTTACTTTTATGGTTTGAATGGAACTTTCATGTTACTCCTCCTGGTTTAAAAACAGACTATAATAAATGTTTGATGTAAGAACTTTAATTTGTTGGCTGTTGACTATTAAGTTTTATTTTCCACTGCGAAATAAAATTTCTTTATTTCACACTTTCTTCTTTATTTTTCACTTGTTAATAATGACATTGTTTTGATTCATTGAAACTGTCAAATAAATGTTAGGATATGGTGTTACAAAAAATAAATTGAAGAACTATTCTGTTTTATAAACTGTGCCCACTTTGTGTCTATAACCGTGGTATAAGCGTTTTGAAAATGTTTATAACAATCTTGTTTTATAAAATATGTTATGTAAATATTCTATCAGCTTCTACAAAACATCAAATTTCTAATTGGGTAGGGTATTCAGAACTCCTGTACCTAATCTGCAAGAACTGAAACAAAGAATTGTCGAAGAATGTGCAACTATAACACCATTGCATAATGCTGCAGAATACTTTTCTTAGCATGAGGAGGCGCGTAACCTTGTACTTTAATGTAGCTTTTCGTTAATAAAAATAATAATTTTTGATATCAAGTATAATATCAAAATCGTAACTAGTGATCTCGATTCCTGTTTGAATTTTTTTTGTAATTTTATCAACTATTGTCGTTATTACAGTGTCAAAAATTTTATTAATAAAAAATAGAGTTTTTTTACTTTCTTCCTTAAACTTTTCTTTGCACTCTTTTCAATGGGGAAATATTTAAATTGGTAATTTTTAAAATACATTGCTAAAGATTTCTGTCAAAATGATTTCGTTGTAATTGATGAAGTTCAAAGAATGTCCATAATAAATAACACACCTTTCATCTAAATACACTGGATTACAAACACTAGTAGAAAAAAATCTTCTGAGCAAAGCTTAATAAAAGTGTTTTTTCCATATACGGCATATATTTGATCTCGGCTATCGCTTCAATCAAATATTCTATAGTCTACGGAAAAATTCACCTTTCCTAACTTGTGCAAATAGTTAAAATGTAAAAATTTCTTTGACTTACCATAACATTACACATCCCACATGGTTTACTACAGGCTCTTTTGCATTCATGATTACAAGGTAACATTTTCCCACATGGCTTCTTACATTCAATATCATCAACATTTGTTTTGCAGGGAACAGTGTACACATGGAGACAGTTTGTTCTGTGCTTCCCGACCCCAATTACACACTCAATGCATTCTTCATAACATAAATTTGTGCAGATATGTTTTTCATCATTTGGAAGAGAGCAGCCTATAGAAGGTTTGATGCATGGTTTCTGGCATTTATACTACGGGGAAATATATTTTAGGGAAATATTAGAGAGTATACCACCTCGAAAGGATTCTTTAGATATAACAACGTGTAATACTAAGTTTAGTTTCTTTAGATTGATAGATGTACAACAATTGCATGAAATTATTTTTTCTTTGCCAAATAAAAGTAGTCCAAACGATTTTACAATTGAAATGTGTAAACTGGCATTTGATGAACTGTGTAATCCTATTCTAAATCTAGTGAATAGCTCATTGGAACAAGGTTTAGTACCAGATAAATTAAAAATTTCAACAATTGTACCCTTGCAGAAAATATCAGGAACAAAAAAGATGGAGGAATTTAGACCTGTCAATATGTTACCTATGGAGGCAAAAATTTTAGAAAAAGCAGTTTATATACAAATATTAGACTATGTAAATGAAAATAAAATCTTAACAAAGTATCAGTCGGGCTTCAGAAAAGATTATAACTGCGAAACAGCTTTCCAGTATATACTTCATGAGTGGAAGCAAAGTTTGGATGAAGATCAAGTAATAGCAGTAATATTTTTGGATTTTAAGCGTGCATTTGAGACCATTGACAGAAACAGATTATTAGAAAAATTATCAAAGTATGGGTTAAGTGATGTAGTTTTAAAATGGTTTAGTAATTATCTAGCTGATAGAAAACAGAAAGTTAAATGTGAAGACGTTGAATCCAATGAAGAATTGGTTGAAAACGGTGTCCCACAAGGAAGTATATTGGGTCCCCTTTTGTTTATATTGTATATAAACGATATAGAGCAGATTATAAAATGCTGTAAATTTCACTTGTTTGCAGATGATACTATGATCTATATATCTGGCAAGGATCAACTTGACATTGAAATGAAAATACGTGAAGACATAAGCAATATAGCAAATTGGTTAGAAATAAATAAGTTAAAATTGAATGCAGAAAAGACGAAAGCAATGGTTTTAGGAAAACAGACTGTTATAGACGAATGGCTGAATAATGATTTTACAATTTTTGTTGAAAGCAAGCAAGTTGGCATATTAAATTCTATCAAATACTTGGGTATAATAGTTGATAGAAAATTAAGTTTTAAAGAACATGTAGACTATACGTGCAAAAAAATTTCAAAAAAGCTGGGGGTATTGTACAGAAGTGCTAAATATTTGAGTTATTGGACGTACAGTTTATAACACGATTATACTGCCACATTTTTATTTTGCCGGAACAATTTTGTATCTGTCAAATGGGATATGGAAAGGCTACAAAGATGCCAAAATAGAGCAATGAGAATAATATTACAATGTTCAAAATATACTCCTATTAGAGAGATGCTGCACAAGCTGCAGTGGGTAGGGGTTAGGGACTTAAGTGAAATCAATGCCCTAATCTATATTCACAAGATTACAAAGGGAAATGTGCCTGATTATTTTCAAGGGATTTTGCAAGTTTTTGACCATCCATATAATACAAGAAATCGCGATAATTTTAGACTAGATCATAAGAAGTACAAATCTACCCAAAATTCAGTTTTTTTTAGGACTCTAATTAGTTATAATAACTTACCAAATAATATAAAAGCAATTAATATAAATACATTTGAAATAAAACTAAAAGAGATATATTTAAATAATTTGATAAGATAGTAATGTGATAAGTATGTAGTTTAGGTATAGTAGTGGAATTTATAGTATTTTATTATTATTATTATTTTTTTATTATTACATTTTTTTTTTATTAACATCTATGTGTTTGTATAGCAATTTTCTTGTGCTAAATAAAGATTATATTATATACATATATTTCTTAAATGTCCAAAACATATATAGGGTGTCCTAGAAGTGGGCAATCAAACGAAATGAGATGATGAAGTCATTTCCAATTAAAATAACCAAATATGTAATTAGCTAATAAGGAATTTTCATTGATTTTCAAATTGGGTACCGTATTTCTTGAGTATATTTTGTTTCTTTGCGTTGTTGTCTTCCAACAATAATAATGTATACCTACTGGATTTGACCAGGGAAAATCGGATAATCTACCGAAAACCGTATCTGTGTTTTCATTTTTGGACACGATCCAGATTTTGCTTTTGCTTTTGCAGAAATGTGTAATATTTAAGTATTGAGCAGGTAAGTACCTAGCAATATGACAATAACGATCAATAACGAAAATATACCTTATAAAAAAGAAGTTAAAAATTTAGGAGTTATCTTTGATCATAAATTGGACTTTGAAAAGCATGTCAACAGTCTAGTTAAAAAATCTTACGTACGATTAAAATTATTATATTCTAATAAGCATATTTTAAATTATGATATTAAGAAAAAGCTTTGTGAAACAATTGTTTTGCCTATTCTGTACTATTGTCTTATCATGTATTATCCTTTTTTAAATACAGCTAACAAAAATAGAGTACAAAAAGTTCAAAATACTTGCTGTCGCTTTATTTTCAATTTACGTAAATATGATCATATAAGTACAAAAATCAGGGACTTGAAATGGTTAAAAATTGATGATACTTGGAAACATGATTTATTGGCTTTTGTGCATCGCTTGTCGCTTACTACTGAACCGGAGTATCTTAAGAATAAACTTATACCACGAAATCAATTTCATGCTGTCAATATAAGAAACATAGAAAATTATACAATGCCTTTACACAGATCTGCTCTTTTCCAAAAATGTTTCACTTACAATGCTATAAGATGCTATAACAGTGTTGAAAAATCCGCAAAAACGTTTTCTATTGGCAAATTTCGTAACTATATAAAAAATAAATTACTAAATCCATAAAATCACTTTCAGTGAATGTCACCAGCTAATTTTCAATCTTTGTCGAGTTGTTTATTTCTGAATATATCTCTAATTTGTTGTTAATTTGTAACGTTGTGTTTTATATAAGTATATGTGTATATACATTGTGCATTCTACATACTTTATTCCTCTCTCATTTGTACATTACATACTATTATATGTTATTATTTACTATATATTATTATTATTATTTTTTTTTATTCTTAATATTTTGTATTATTTAGATATAAGGTTAAGTGTAAGAGTAGCCTATGGCTAAACTTCGCCTTAATAAAGACGTTTTATTATTATTATTATTATTACTATTTTAAGTAGTTAACTTCCGAGTTAACCTTTCCACCAAAATGTTTGCATTCCTTTCAAACTGTATTAACCTTTTCTTGGTACAATCACCTGGTATCAAAAATACCCAAACTAATTCTATAGCGGCTTGGAAATTTTCTTTCTTCGCAGTTTCTTAAACTTTAGGGTATCAACTTCAAATATTAAAAAGAAGTAGATGTACTTTTACCCCTAAGAGAGTAAACTACCCCTGAATTTCAAAATTTAATACTGACTCAAGTATTAAGAACAGTTATCGAAAAAATTCATGTGTATATGAAAAATACAAAAATTTACTTCATCTCCATTCGTTAGATTGTCTCTGGGACACCCTGTATAGTAATAGTATTTATTTATCACTATGGATCTACGTAGTTTATATATGAACGTCAATCTAAAAGAGTTTAGGATAATAAAATAAAATAATAATGCACATTGTATAAATAAAACATGTAATCACAAATTGGTAAAACACTTAATCTAGGATCATCACAGATACTGTTCAACTGAGTAGAAAGTGTTAGCAGCAAGAAAACTTCTCAGAAAATAATTGAATTTATTTACCAAATCTATGGCTTTAATTTCTGGCGGTAGCTTATTATCAGACATCAGAATTACCTATCGGATATGTGGAAATACCAGGGTTGGCGTTAGGTGGTTATGTGTCAGGGCGTAAAGATTTGCATGCATGTGCGTGACACAATATCTTACCTCGAATTTTTTTTTCGCGAATTCCATATTATCCAAAGATGATAAAGTCAATTTATTATAAACACTTACTCGAAGAGAACTGACAATATAAGGGGACATACTTAACACTGAATTAACATACACAAGTATTTTCCAATGTCGATTACAAGAATAAAAGTATATTACTAATGTCTATCCTAAATGTTTTGGAGTTAAACGTTGGCGTGAAATAGCAACTGCGCCATTTAGATTTAACTGCTGTATTACAGATTTCACATTTTCAAAATGACAGTAATAGTACGATGCTGCCTTTAGCCAAGTTCGCCATCGTGTTGTAATGGGTTCTGGAGGTAATGGAGTATTTGGTAGAATTTCGTGAAATAATCGTGTACGACTTGGTGCTTTAAGAAAAACTTTCTTTGAACTAGCTAGTAATTTATCAACATTAGGGTAGCACCTCCTAATAGTTTTAGCAATCCTATGAAGCCCATGTTCCAAACATGTTACATGCAGTATATTCCGATACATTCCCTTCAAATTTCTTCCAGCAGCTTTCATATAATTCACTCCATCGGTAAGAAATAATAAGAACTTATTGTCCTTATTTTCTGCATATTTGTGACCCCAAAAGTCTTGTAAACTTGAATTTACTGCATCCGCTATAGTGCGAGAATTTGTAGCTTCTAAAACATTAGATACGATCAAGTGTCCACTCATTGCGCAATTTTCATCCAATGCACCTACTAAAACATTCGCTACCTTGAAGCCGCAAGCATCGATTGTTACGTTCACGCTAAGTCAGATGTACTTCCCATTAAGATCAGAAGAAACTTTCTGCGTAATATTTTCGCAGTCTGTAAATAAATATTTTTTTCTTAGTGTAGACTCCGAAGGCACTTTACATTGTTATATTTGCCACTAATACATTTTTCCAAAAATTATTTGAAAAGTGGATTGTCTAGTTTCGACCACGGTATGTTAGATCCTCTCATAAATTCTACTAACTCTAAGTTAAAATTACGTTGCGTGTCATTGTAAGTAAAGCCACCTAGTTTATGGATTTCCGAAGAAACATGCGAATTAATATTTGTTTTGCATGATCACGAAATTGCTTTGTCACATCTAGTGCAATAGTGTTCTCTACCATCAAAATGCTAATCGGCAATATCGTGAATCCAAAAATTTACTGTAGCTTGCGTTGGTTCAGTATGATGCGACATTTTCACGTTTTTAGTACTTACGTTCGAATAAAGCTACAGTACGAGAGACACTGAGTGTGAGTAATCTTATTAAATTACTTCCCTCTCCGCCTGTAATTGGGCTTCAGGTAAATAGCCAGTACTATACCGTATACCTGCTGCAATTTAAAATAACCTATTATCTGTTTTGTTTTTATTTAATATAGCACGTTTCTCGATAAAACTAAGTTGCGCATTAACAATGTAAAATTAAATAAAATTAATTTAGTATGTTGCATGACTTTGTTTTTATACTTTGGGAATGTTTCAGTATGTGTTTACAATATACAATATCTGTAAAAGCCATACCTGGAATCCGGTAGGTAAATCCGACCTCTGCTTATTATACATTTGGTGCCTGCATGATATGGAGATTTTTTATATAAAGTTGTATAATGATTTCTATTTTTTAATAGGTCTGAATTTGTTTCGAACGTGTTTAAATTTTTCTTCACAAATTTAATGGTGTTTAGGATATATTTTACATGCTGTGGATGGTTAGGATTTTATAATTTTTTTTAAATAATAACCTGACGAGCCATAGTAGACACATCAAATAATAAAATATACAAACCTCTAAATGATCTGGATCAGCTTTTATGTGGCATCGTCTTGTACATGCATGACCACAAGGTTCTACGCGAATATCACAGGGATGAGGACACCTAAAATTTTCTGGATCTCTATGACATGGTTTGTCAGCCTCATGTCCACATGGTAATGTACTTTTAACAAGAACAGTACAGCTGTACTCTGCTGGGTCAATATGACATGCAATTGCAGTGGTATGTCCGCAATCTAAATTACGTTCAACTGGATAATTGCAGAGACCACAGTCTTCATGACATAATTTTTGACATATATGTTCTGGAGTATTACAGAGGATTCTGCAGAAAAACGAATTTTATTAAAAATTAGCTGATTTTCTCTGGGGGGCTGTATGAATAAAAATTAAATTTTTCTTTTTAGTGTTTCCTTAAAATTATGTCATTAATGTTTGAGTTGAATTTAGTAGCAATAGATGGAGAGTTTAAGCATTTGCTATGTTAAATCTTGGTATATTTGTGGAATTCCGTAGTCGACTAGAGTCAGTGTACTTGTAGGCATACAGCAGAATACTCCAAAAAAAAACGCGAAAAGAACAAGTCTCCCTAACTTTATATATTATTACCTATTACTATTTTGCGACTTTTTAAACCTGTTACTTAAATGAAATATTTTTCAAATGTGCATGGAATATTTCTATAATTTATTAGAAGTTTATAAATAACTGTACCATACTTGACAATATCTATTAAAAATTTGCAGAAACTATGCTACAAGTTTGTTGGTCAATGTTTACCTATATATACGACTTAACTTATTTCTTTATGTTGTGTTATCTCCTTGTAGGAAGGTGCAGAATTATGAGACCCTCTGTATGTTTGAAAAAAAAATTTATATTTGACCAATTATTCATTGCCTGACACTAATTCAATCTTGAAAGGAAATACATGATACATCGAATAAACTAAAAATTCAAATTAAACTTACTTGTTGCACTTTTCCTTACACATATATAAGGCATGTTCTCTATCCTGTACATGACATAATCTTGTACATATATGACCACAACTTATTTTTGCTTCGCACATGAGGTTACATCCTCCTTCAAGAATATCCATAAAATCATCTCCACTTTTGACTTGAGTAATTTTATGTCGATGTACTTGGCATCTTAATGATAAGCTAGGTCCAATTGCATTCTGTTTTTCCAGAGTTTCTTTCACTTTTGGCCAGATCTAATTAAAAACATACTTGTATGTTAATTGGTGTAAAAATGTAGCAAGAAATCCTTAAGCATTAAGTACACAAAAAATATAAATAAATAAACAGAACAATAAAATTCAACCAGTGTTTTTTCTTGTATTATGCATACTACTAGATAGTTAAGCATTAGAAGTTATTTATCCGAGTAACATATTTCTGACATCCAAATATTCTTGCAACCTCAACGTCAATATTAGCGCAAAATGCGGTCAAACCATGACTTAAACACATAAGTAGCGCTAAAATGACGGGATGATGTTTACTTTATAAGGCTGGATGTTGTAATTTCAATTTTTGTATTTATGTTGTTTTCAGTTTATGAAAACATGGTTTGTCAAACTGGATTTGTTTTTTATATATAAGTACTATATAATTTTGTATAGAGAAAAAGGAAGCAAAAAAGGCAATATACGTTTGTAAGAAAAGGAAAATAATGTATCGATTATAAATACTCGAAAGTGTATATAAAAACATAAAACCACTTGCACTAAAAGTAACTGAAAGTTGGAAAAACTTCTACTACCCAGGTCCACAATTAAAAAAAAAAAATCTTAAAATTAAATACATATCGAACATAAATAAGTAACCGATTACATCAATTAGTTGAATAAGTTTTATTCAAAATTATTTTTGAAACGTTATATTTTTGTCATCCTATCGTAACCACATTTATCAAAGAAGTGTCCTTCGTTTAAGTCCTAAACTTACTAGACTTGCATATAACAGTGTCTTATTAAATTGCATGTATTTAAACATTATTAATGTTATTATGTTACCCCATATGAACCAAAATATAGCACGCAACTTTATAAACAGTTGAAGTAATCTTTCCCACATCAGGTTTACTCAAACATCGTAAGCAATATTTGGGGTTCCTATTTCAGATTTTGTGGGCCTGTTTATGGAGACCAACCTATATTATATCTTATGTAAATATGGTTTTAATTTTATTGATCAAATAACTGCATATATGAGTTGGATCAACGTTGTGATTAAATCAAATACCAACATGAGGCATAACATTGTTACTTGGGTAGTTAAACGAGTATACTTACATCACTATTATTAGAAAGTAGTGTCATATTTCCCATCATGTAGAAGCCATCTCTGGCTCTTGAGAGAGCAACACAAACACGGTTCTCATTTTTCAAAAATCCAATCCTACTTTCAATATTGCTTCGAACCAATGAAAGTAAAATGATATCACTTTCTTCTCCTTGATAATTATCCAAAACTGCAATTCTTACATCCTGTAAAAGCGAATGATGCTGCTTCTTTTCACGCTGCATTTCAAACATTTGCCCCAAGTATGCTACCAGAATTGTGATATTTTCAGGTCTATATCCATTCAATATCAGATGTTTGGCAAAGTTAATCAAAAACTTTGCTTCATGAACATTCTTTTTGCTGGAATCTTTGCAGAGCTGCTCTGGTTCCTGATGATCTATAAAGTACAAACAGCTCTCTACTCCATGGATTAGAGGTCTATTCATAACGGATGAATGATCTTCTAAAACATTATAAATTGATGGATGAACAAGACTTGAAATTTCGGGCCTCATCCGGTGCTGTATGTTCAACGTATGACACCGTATGTTGTTTAAAACCATTCTTTCAAATAAACTAATGCCGAGTAAATATTTGGTTTCAATCTTATAATTTGCAGTGCTAGGTTTTAACTGTTGATGGTCTCCAATCAGAATTAAATGTTTACAGTGACTTGTCAAGGAACTTATTATGTGTGCTTCTAGCACCTCTGCTGCTTCCTCTACAATAACTATGGGGCTCTTTAACGTTTGCAAAGATGCCTGTAAACGAGCAGCACCTGTAGTTGTCATACCGACAACTAACGAACTTTTCATAAATTGAGTATCTTCCATTTCTCTCATTTCGTTATATACTTTATAAAGCTCACGAAATGCTCTGGTTCGTTCTTCTCTCCTCCTTACCAATTTTAATTTATATTGATCTAACCAACTCCAATACAATTGCCATCGTGCTAATGGTGGCATTTGATGCGGATTTTGCAAATCTACAAAGCGAGGTTCCTCTCTATTTACATTTAGTGCACCGTCATTTAATCTTTTCTAAAAAAGTAAAATAATAAAACATTATGCATATAGGGTGTTAGGAGTGTGGTCATCGTTTTAACATACTGGACCAAAAGGAGCAAAAAGTTAGTTTCTGTAATAAGCAGCATTTGGATGTCAGTGCGCCATTTCAGAATTTGTAAGGGTCATACTCAGATGTGTTTATAGCGAGCTGCTAACTAGAGACGGATCACTATTTCCATACCATTATTTGTTGACGTATTTTTAAGTATATAACAGTACCATCGAGTTAATGCTAAAATAACTGGTTACTCGTAGAGAACGATGAACGACCGTCTGCATGTCTTTCGAAAACATTACATGGCGGTCATTCCAAGGTAACCTTATTTTGTCATCGTACTTTTCTGAAGTAGTCACACCTGTAACGCTAAATGAGTGGCACCGCTTTTCCCATCTCTACCGCTCGACAAAGTATACTTGTTATGTTCATTCATACCTAAACAAATTTGTACTTTATCTGGTATTAAAAAAAAAATCCAATAACAAAACAAGTTATTTTAGACTTCCTTAAAATAAACTATAGAGGCAACATTACATTAGAGAAAATGATGGCTGAGTATAATATTCCGTCGAATAAAGTGAAAAATTCGCTTTTTAGAGAATTCGAGCAAAATTCGACGAGAAGGATAAACTAGCTAACATGAATGTATGCAAAGGTGTATTCGATATTTACAATAACTCCAACTTATTAACTTTTATTATTGTGTCACCAAAAATTAATAGTTTTGGTGTTGTCAGTATTGTATTGTGTATATTCTACCAAGTTATACCAATTTAGGAATTTAGTTTAAATTTTTAATTACTATTTCTGGGTATGTTTAATTTTAGTATGGTGTCTATTATAGGGGTATTATGAAATTTAGTTTGTATATTAGTAAAGTTTTTCTGTTTATTTAAGGCCTTCCCGATTTCCAAAATTTCAAGCATGTCTAACCTATTTCCCTTATTGATATTGTGCAAAAGTTTAATACCACTACCGTTGAAAAAATGGTTTTTATCTATACAATGTTCTGCGAAACCAGTTGATTTTTTATTTTCTAAAATAGACTTTTTGTCTTCATTTACCCGTACGTCTAAGCTTCGACCACTCTGACCTATATATAGAGCATCACAATCGTCACAATTTATTTCATATACTCCCGCTTTTCATGAGTCTTCAGTTTTTTCTTTGTTGTTAATCGACAAGCAACCTAAGTTGTTGTATTTGAGGAAATGGTATTAATGCCAAGTTTACTTAACCTATCACAAATTGAGTTGCTAATATGTTTTACAAAATAATACCATTTCCTCGAATACAAACAACTTAGGTCGCTTGTTGATTAACAACAAAGAAAAAACTGAACTCACAAAAAGCGGGACTATATGAAATAAATTGTGACGATTGCGATACTCTATATATAGGTCAGAGTGGTCGAAGCTTAGACGTATGGGTAAATGAACACAAAAAGTCTATTTTAGACAATAAAAAATCAACTGGTTTTGCAGAACATTGTATAGATAAAAATCATTTTTTCAACGGTGGTAGTAGTATTAAACTTTTGCACAATGTCAAATAAGGGAAATAGGTTAGACATGTTTGAAATTTTGGAAATCAAGAAGGCCTTAAATAAACAGTTACTAATACACAAACTAAATTTCATAATACCCCCATAACAGACACCGTACTAACATTAAACATACCCAGAAATAGCAATTAAAAATTTAAATTAAATTCCTAGTAGTAGTTAAGTATATTAGAAATAAGTAGGTAGTAAAATGTTAATTAAGTTATCTATATCTCTCAAATCCTATAAATATCTTGTAATGGTCACTTTTAGGTTAGTTGTTATAACTCTTTGATAATGGTCGAAAGGCCGAAACATGTCAGAGAAATCTGAATAAAAATTGTGGAACAGTAATACCAAGTGTTTTTAATATTTATTCTATTTTTCTCTTGTTGGAAGATGAAAAAAATGCTACTTTTCTAATTACTCTGGCAAGCGTTTAAAATCACACACATAAATACTTTCCGCATTCCACAAAATATGGTTTTTAAGTTTATGTTAATTTCAATTTAAGTCGTTTTTCATTAATTTAATTTTTTTCGTTTTTTTTTATATTATTCAACTTTATTATGGTCGATTTTGAAAGTGAAATAACCAACTATAATAGTTATTTCTTTCATAGTTGAAACTAGCAGGTGTAACCCCCACACAGTTCCTCGTATGGTCACCAGTTCAGGTGCCGGCACTCGATCAGCGAAGTTAAGCTACGTCGGTCGGGTCCAGCGCATGGATGGTTGAGTTCTCGTTCAGGTACGTCAGTCTATGTCATGAGCTGTAATAGCCTTGACTGGACTGAGACGGCTTGGCGAGAAACTAGAAACAAAGGGCTGATAACTTCACCAAGGAGCTCCTTATCAAGCAGACTGAAAGTCTAGTAAAGACATGTCTGGATAAGGAGCCCTAAGGTACAAAGTAGGAGTACTACAATAGACGTCCACTGGTCGCAGTAGGCAAGGCCAATCGCCAGCTCCTCTAACTAAAATCTAAAAAAAAAAAAAAAAAAACCCACTCCTCTAGACTGGAAGAAAATATCCTTTCCCAGAAATTGGAAAAGCTAATAGAAAGTATTCGGTAAATAGCAACACTCGCAGATGACGTGCTGAGACCTCCACTGGTCGCAGTAGGCAAGGCCAATCGCCAGCTCCTCTAACTAAAATCTAAAAAAAAAAAAAAACCCACTCCTCTAGACTGGGAAAATACCCTTTCCCAGAAATTGGAAAAGCTAAAAGAAAGTATTCGGTAAATAGCAACACTCGCAGATGACGTGCTGAGACCTCCACTGGTCGCAGTAGGCAAGGCCAATCGCCAGCTCCTCTAACTACAATCTAAAAAAAAAAAAAAAAAAAAAAACCACTCCTCTAGACTGGAAGAAAATACCCTTTCCCAGAAATTGGAAAAGCTAATAGAAAGTATTAAATAGCAACACTCGCAGATGACGTGCTTTAAATATCAATTTAAATTTTTAGCATACGTAATTGTTTTTTATTATTGAACTTGGCTTTTGTAATAAAAAATAAAATTATATTTAAAGTAACTGTTTTACTACTATAACATTATGATATATGCTGCTCATAGTTTATAATTTAGGATGCTTACCTAATTATTACAACAATGTAAAGCACCAGAATAAAATCATATTTTGCTCAGGACAATTTGGCACATGATTTGGATTAGATTAAACTTTAAGGTAACATAATATGTAAAAGAGAATTTAGTAAAGTGTGTTTTTTATTTCATTATTTCTTGAAATTTTTAAAAATAATTGTAAAATTCAGAAAACGTACACTTTAGGTCGTTTTGCGACGAATAATTGACATCGCTTTTCGACGTATATTCGACGTCAAATCGCTGTGACATATCGCCGTCAATTTTACGTCGCCACGACATCTAAATTTTAGTGGAGTCAACGTGCTTAGTGACATCTAATCAACTTGAAAAGAACTTGTCTCTGCTAGCTGGGTTGTATCATTTTTGCACATGATACTTAAAAAGAAGTAAAAATATTCTTACAAACGCGTCTAAGTATGATCCTCAGAAATTGCGAAATGGCATCCTTACATCCGAACCCTTGTAATTACTGTAGTAGAGCGAAAGACGAGTACTAGTCCCTAAACATATAGAAACAACAGTTGTAACAAATGTGGGCGGTTACGTAGAAACCACGCATGAGCACATAGGTATTGCATATCCATTTTGGTCTGTAGTGCAGTGACGTAGTCTTAGAAAGATGGGACCTAATCTGCTCCAGGTGGCCTCTTCTTATTTGTCAACTACAATAGCAAAATTTATATTCGTCCCAGAAGTATCTCTGGTTAGCAAATTGTTTAAATATACGGTTTTTACTATATATGCCTTGGGTTTCATCCTTTTTCGATGGGGCCCAAGACGGTATTCCACATTCAACTACTCTATACAAATATACATGGTGATTGTCAAAATAAAATTATGTGGAAATACTTCAGGAGCAGAGGGCAGACAAAAAATAAAGTGATTTTTACACAGGAATAAATTCTAGTAAAATCCATTTTTGGGTGGCCATCCTGCAGATATCCCTCATTTTTACGGGATTTTGGTATGAGACGTCCATTTCTTGGGATAAAAATAAAAGAATTGTTTGCACTATTCGTACATAAACAAGTTATACTTTAAATACAAATATACCTTTAAGTATTGAAAATCCCTCATTGTCTCATCTAATTCAAAATAAAGTTTTTCTTCTTGTAATAAAATGTTCGGACCATCATTAAATTGTCTCTCTAGTTGTAAATCTTTTAACTGTTGATTGAGCATGTCTATTTTGTTATTTAGAGTTTTTATATCAATAAGTGGTTTAAAAGCAACAGTTAAGTTTATATTTTCAAAAATATCATCAATCATTTCGTTTTCAATAGTTTCAAGTGATTCCTCTTCTAGTAGCTCATCAACGGTACCACTGGCTATAAGCATATCTTCTGCAACTCTTGTTACCTAAAAATAAAATCACAAGCGGGAATAAGAATTAATAATTATTTTAGTCTCATAACCAGAGATCGGGAAGTTTATCTCGGTGCCAGAGACGGCTCTCATATATACGTAACATTATATTACAAACATTTACTGAAACAATTAGAAAAATGACGAAGTGATGAAATATTTATTTTTGCCAGCTACATTGCATTTTTGGTAATAAATTTAACTTAAAAACGGTAATAGTTTTTACAAAAACAAGTAAAACATATCTAGGAAGTAAAAAGACAATTTTGAATTAAACACACACTTTCCTGTTCTGTTCAATGTGTGTCGTGTTTATTTCATTTTATGTTAATACATATAACCTACTTTTATTGGAAATCTACTACATTTGTGAAACTTACTAACAATTACCTAAAAACATAGTTGATTTTTTATATTTGCAGTGTTAAAGGCAAAATGTTAAAACAATAAATTACAGTTTACAGAAGTACTTTTATTTTTTTATGGATTTATCTCCTTTAATTGTATGACGCCGCCGAAGTTGTGAAACATTTCAAAATCGCTTTTTACCTACACTGTGGCAATTATTGGCATTTACGTCAATATTTAATAAAGGGAAATGGTAGACTATCCCAGATCGTAGCTTTACAAACCGTAGTACAAATCTAGCCATATGTACATACGTATGTATCTACAAACTTGGTGTGAAATTATACAGAGTCGGTGGTATACAAAAATGTCTAGTGCTTCTCCGGCTGCAATAGACTTGTGGATTTGCGATTTCCGAGAACTGCAGTTTGATGGAACAGATCTTTATTGTAGTAGTTGCAACAAAACAATTTCTTGGACATCTAAAACAAATGTTAGGAGACATATTTCCTCACAAAAGCATATTAGTGCTAGTGCCTCTACTGATAGTGACAGTCAACTCAGTTTTAATTTAGATTTAGTGGAAGTGATGGTGGGATGTAACATACCATGGTCAAAACGAGATAATCCACTTTTTAGACAATTTTTGGAAAACTGTATTAGTGGCAAATATAACAACGTTCAGGTGCCGTCGGAAGCGACACTCGGAAGAAAATATTTATCAAAGGAGTGTAATAATGTTGATTGATTGATTGATTGATTTGCCAGAGTAAGGTGGGCATTGCTGCCAATTCCGGTGCAGGGAGATTTGTTCCACCACGCAGCCCGATCGCCCACCGATCGTCCCACCGTGTGCCAGAACAAACCCCCAGTGCTTTTATATACCGCCGGACCAGCTGCATACGCTGGATTGGACATTGGACATGCTTGTTGTCAGCAGCGAGAGCCGCATGACGCATGGGGTAGGAGTATAGGATGGAGCGTGTAGGTGTTTGTGAGATGTTTCTTCTTGTTTTCCTTCTGTCTTCATCGGATGGAAAGTGTAGGCGTTTGTGAGATGCTTCTTTTAGGTTTTCGTGCTTCTTTTCACTTTCAGGTTTTTGTGATATGCTTCTTCTTAGTTTCTGTCTGTGATCATCTTCTCTCCTATTCTACTTCTGAGTTTTCTGTTTCTTCTGTTTCTGAGTCTGGCAGTGTGTATATCCTTGATATTTCTTTATGGTATTCCATTTTTTGTTGTGCCAGCTTTTCCCAGTGTGTATAATCCTTTCCTAGCTTATTCATAATCCTCTCGATTGTTGTTATCCATGTGTAGCATGGCCTCCCTATTTTCAGTTTGTTGCTGTTCATTCGCAGCGCTTTCTTTAGTAGGTGTGTCGAGTCCCGTCTTTGGACGTGTCCCCAGTATTTCATTGCGTATGATTCTATTCTTTTGATTATTGTTCTTCCCTCTAGTAATGTTGACGTTTTCTGTCGTTTTTGTGGTTTTCCTGTTTTTGCTAGCAGTTGGATAATGTCCCTTTCAGCTCTTCTCAGGCTTCTTCTGTTGGCCTTTGTCGTTGCTGCGTTTTTGACTCCATATATCATCTTAGGCATTATGATGGTCGTGTATATCTTTTTGGTTAGGCACCATGGTGGTTTGTTGTCCTCAATGAAGGGTAGTAGAGCTCTTGTGACTCTGTAGGCTGTTTTGATTCTTTTCCTTACTGTTTCCCTCCTTTTTAGTTGATTCGTTAGGTATGTTCCTAGGTATTTCATTCTATTCGTGGTTCTCAGGGTGTAGTCTCCTATTTTGTATTCTTCCCCACTTGTTGGACTTGTTTTTGTCAATGGGTCTCGGACCATTATAAGGCTCTTCTTGAAGTTTATTTTCATTCCAGAGGAATCCAGATGTGGTGTCATGTTTCTTAGAAATTTAACGATGTCTTGTTCTTCCTCGGTGATGATGAGTATATCGTCGGCGTATGCAAGTACGATGGGGGGCTTTATCGTTCCATCGTTTCCATTGGAATTCTGATTCTCCTTTATTGTGCTTTCTATCACTTGGTCCAGGACTGTGGTGAATAGTCGGGGGGATAGGGGACATCCTTGTTTGACTCCTATATTCTTCATTTTTGATTCCGTCGTCTGTCCAAACCATTGTATTGCAGTGTTTTCGTGTAGGCATGCTTTTATTATTCTGTTTATTAAGTAGTGCGGTACTCCCCTGTTGAGCAAAGTGTTGACTATAGCCTCATGCCTTATGGTATCAAATGCCTTTTGGAGGTCAATTGAGACTATATATAGTTTTGTTCCTTCTTTCCACTTTTCTTCCAGGATCCGTCTGGTGGTGTACATATGGTCGTCTGTTGATCTACCCTTGATAAATGCTGTTTGATAATCTGGTAGTTCGCCGATGTATTTTTCCATTTCTCTGAGGAGGAATTGTGCGTAGTATTTGTACCCTACACTGCAGAGTGTTATTCTTCTGTAATCGTCCACGTTTTGTGGTGATTTGATTTTAGGGAGCGGTATCTGTATGGTTGTGTTCCACTCCTCAGGCAGGGGTGTGGTTTCCGTCCATGCGTTGGTAATGATTTCTAGGGTTAGCTGTTTTATGTTGTCCGGTCCATAGTATACTAGTTCGTTATTTATTTTATCTATTCCCGGGGCCGTGTTTCTTTTAGCTCTGGCCATTATTTCTAGTAGTTCGTCTTTTGACGGTGGCTTTCCCAGTGGCCAGTGGTCCATTTCTTGTATTGGTTCTATTTGACTTCCCTCCGCGTTTCCTTCTTCTAGTTTCCTGACCCAATGCTGCAGTGGTATGTATTTTCTTGGCTGCGTATTGTTGTTTCTCCTGTATGTTTTAAGGTGTCTAAAAGTTTGGTTTAATCTCTGTCCTGCTGGAGTGGATTCTATGTTTTCGAAGAATTCCCTGCATTTTTTCTGTTCGTGCCTCCTCTCTGCGTCTCTTTTTTCTTTCCCCGCTTCTATTATCTTTTTGTCTATGTTCGGTGTATATTGTTTTCCTGTGGCCTTCATTTTCTTTAGTTTTTCGTAATTTCTTTTCATGTCTTTTCTTGTTGGGCTCATAGGGGATTTGTTCCTTTTCAACGTTTTCCTCGCCGCTATTTTCATTTTTAAACCCATTGTTGACCAATTTAGTTCTTTTCCTGTTAACTGTTTTTCTATCTCCTCCTGGTATTTCTTTTTTATTTCTTCGTTCTGTAGCAGTGAGATGTTCCATGTGTCATTTGATGTTTCGTTGTATCTTTTTTTTTGCTTCTTGTTTCTTTATTACTAGTGTTCCATATAATATTTTGTGATCTGTTTTGACGTTTGTTGCTTGTTTTGCCTTAATGTTTTTGACCCTGTCCCTTATTTTTCTATCCACTAGGATATGGTCTATTTGAGAGTTGATGTTTCCTTTACTCAGGTATTAAGGCAGGTTAGGTTCTTGCTCCATGTGTTTCTAACTGTTAGATCGAACCAATGTGCCAAGTTTTTTAGCGAGCTTCCATTATCGTTTGTCCATGTGTGAAGTAAGGTTTTTCCTATGATATTCTTGTCTTCATGTGTTTGGTCGTCCTTTCCTATATGCGCGTTGAAGTCTCCTAGTATTATTATGTTCATTTTTCTATTCCTATTTTTTCTAGTCTCTTGGGTGATCTGTCTGAATACTCGTCCTGCCCGTTTGTCGGAGGGCACATGTACTCCTAATATGCATATGTTTTCCTTTCCAATTTGTAAGTCTGCCATGGTTATGTTTTCGTTTACTTTTCTTGTCTTTATCTGGATAGGGGTGTTCCGTCTTATTGCCCATGCGACTCCTCTGCTGGTTTTTTCTTTGTCCCCTCCACTTAGATGCCATTTGTAGTTTTGAGTAACTGCAGTTCCGTCTATCATGTGTGTCTCTTGTATGCATGCAACGTGTATGTGTTCCATCATAAGAGCCTCATCGATTTTTTCTCTTTTCTCTCTCGTTATGCAGCCTCTGACATTCCATGTCGCCAGGATGATGTCATCGTGTTGTAATTCTTGACTGTTGGCTTCCTCTGTTCTTTGTGATATTTGGTACATGTTTATGTGCGTTGCTTCCTCTAATTCTGGGCGGGGTGTTATTGCCCCAGTTCGAGCGTATGTTTCTTCTGGTTGTTCTGCTTCATGTTTTTCTTGTGCAATAATCACGCTATCGTAGTGATTTCTTTCGTTTCCGTGCTTCCTATATACTATCTCTAGTGGTGTGTTCTCTCTTCCCTGTTGGTTAGTAGGATGGAAGATTATATGCTCTCCTTCTTCTTGATGTACTATTATTGTCCTGTTTTTCATATTTGCTGTTGCTGCAATTGTTTCCTGCCCCCCCCAAAAACCTTCTCTTCTCAGATCTCGAATGAACGCATTTATTTTTCCCGTATTAGAGTTGTATCTATTGTAACGGGGTGCTAGTTCATGGATGGATGCCTGCATGAATGGCATGACGTGGTCTAAGTGATTTTCGATATAATCAGCTACTTGTTTTCGTAGGGTTTTCGTCGCATTGGTATGTGCCTGTGATGTTATATTTTCTCCCTCCAGTTGGTGGCTTAATGCTCCATATAGACAGTTTCCGTCGCCGTCGATTTTTTGTACCAGTAATTGATGTGTTCTCGTTTCAACGTCCTGTATTAGTGTGTCCATCTTTTGCCCAGTTTTTCAAAACCGATATTAGCTTGCTGTAAGAGAGTGTGTTTATTATGTTATCTGTATCGCGGTAAAATAACTTTTTACAGCGAGTTGAGAATGAGAAAGTGGCCCGAGAGAAACCTCCGCACACCCTTGGAGCGAATTACATGAAAGCTGCAGGACGAATTATGAAAGAAACATATGGCAATATGCTGCATGCAACATGTCTAGCACCATAGAATTGCTGAAACTATTAGAGGGTGCTACGCTAATGTTGATAACTTAATATCTAGTGTAAAGAAAGTTTTCCTGAATGCACACATCGTGTACGGTTATTTAAATAAACATTTCCAAATACACCATTACCTCCAGCACCCATTACAACAAGGTGGGGAACTTGGCTAGAGGCGGCATCATACTATTTTTGTCATTTTGAAAACGTCAAACTAGTAGTACTGCAGTTGAATCCAGATGACGCAGTTGTTATTGCACAGGCTCAACAGGCATTTATAGATCAAACTGTTCAAGAAGATCTGAAGACCATACACGGAAGTTTTTCGCGAATTCCTCTAGCCATACGGCACCTTCAACATATGTCAACATCAAAATTTACTGCAGTTGATGCAATAAACATCGCGTTCGATCGCCGGCAATATATTTTTCAATTATCTAGAGAGATCGCTAAGAGGGTTCAAACAAAATTCCAAAGAGTTTTAAAAACCAATCTCGGATTTGTAACGATGTCATCTGTAACTTAATGATAGGCGGCGAAGGTTAACTTGAGAGAATTTAGAACAAATATTAATATGCTTTTATATTCGTTATAGATCATGAAAAATTAAATATATGTGGGTTACTTTAAGACAGTGAAAAATACACAGGTGTGTTTTAGTTCAATGGTACATCCCCCATTACCTCCCCTTCAAGTGAGTGTTTATAATAAACTGACCATATTAACTTTAGATATTACAGAATTCCCTCAAAAAAGTACAAGGTAAGATAAATTGTATCATACTTGCATAAAAATCTTTCCATGCCGGCAGAACCAACCCTGACTTTACGTCACCGAGATAAAATTCCCGATCTCTGCTCATAACAAATCATATAAATTTTATAAATATACATGAAGATTGTAATTTTGACACATACCATGAGTTGAAACACTTCTGAAATAAGAAGCTATATATCCCATGATTATACTGTAGAATATGGATACATAATCGATAGAGTGGTTCTTATTTGAAAAAAAACTAATTTTATTTGGTATTGACGGGAATCGATGGTACTTTCAAAAGAAAAAATGTATCGGCATTCTAAATCATTTTACCCTGCTTATTGGAATGTTTTTCTTTGTTTTAATTGGAAGTTGTTGGGAGAAAATAAGATATCAGACATATACGTATAGCAGGGCATGTGTTCTTTATTAACTTGAATCGTTTTGACATTATATAATATATATAACAACATATAATAATATATGATATATTTTCTTACTTTTTATTGGGTATTTTGCCACTGAAAAATATTTAAAAATTTTAATGAAAAAACCTCTGCGCCAAACGGATCAGATAGAGGTTGGCTCTTGAGTACTTGACCGTTTCAAAAAGTCTCACACCTAAAAATATATAAACTAGAACAATGTTATAAACTAAAAACTCAAAATCAAAGCTATAGGAAGTTAACGTTTCGGAAGAGAATCTACTTCCGTTCTCAAAACTTTTTTGGCCGTCAACCATGACAGTTCTTTGTTTATGTATTTCCATAGTCACGTGAGACACACTAATTATATTTATCTTATTTTTACTTACTTCGTCTCTAAGGATGGGCAACCAACTAGTACAAAAATCTATTGAATAATTAGAAACGCATCTATCCTCGTTTAATAAAATAATCGCGGATTCTTTAAGTTTTCTTTTAGTTCCGTTGCTCTCTTTTTCCAAAATCTTCGCCGAGTCCCATTTAATTCTATGATTATTATCCCATGCGTGTTCACAAATTTTGGATTTTTCAAATTCTCCCCTTCTAGCGTAATTTCTATGTTCACCAAGCCTTACGTTGAAAGGTCTAGATGATTCACCTACGTAATGTTTTCCGCACTCACACGGAACACTATAAATACAATTTTTTGAGTTTTGAACAATATTTGGAGGTTTGGTTCTTGATAAAACCGATCTTAGCGTGGAGCCCGTTTGAAAAACCGTTCGTACGGAAAACCTATTCCCAATTTTTCGTAATTTATCCGATAAACCATATATATGTGGAATCACTGCCATTGACCTAAATACCTCAGGTTGTGATAGTATATTCTCTCTACTACCAATGTTCAATAACTGACTATCAACAAAACTCTCAGGATATTGATTATTTAATAAGACAGTTTTTATAAATTGTTTTTCGTTCTTTAATATTACATCATTTGAAGAAATAATTTTGGCCCTGTCATACAAACACTTAACTTTATCGGATAAATTACGAAAAATTGGGAATAGGTTTTCCGTACGAACGGTTTTTCAAACGGGCTCCACGCTAAGATCGGTTTTATCAAGAACCAAACCTCCAAATATTGTTCAAAACTCAAAAAATTGTATTTATAGTGTTCCGTGTGAGTGCGGAAAACATTACGTAGGTGAATCATCTAGACCTTTCAACGTAAGGCTTGGTGAACATAGAAATTACGCTAGAAGGGGAGAATTTGAAAAATCCAAAATTTGTGAACACGCATGGGATAATAATCATAGAATTAAATGGGACTCGGCGAAGATTTTGGAAAAAGAGAGCAACGGAACTAAAAGAAAACTTAAAGAATCCGTGATTATTTTATTAAACGAGGATAGATGCGTTTCTAATTATTCAATAGATTTTTGTACTAGTTGGTTGCCCATCCTTAGAGACGAAGTAAGTAAAAATAAGATAAATATAATTTAATGTCTCACGTGACTATGGAAATACATAAACAAAGAACTGTCATGGTTGACGGCCAAAAAAGTTTTGAGAACGGAAGTAGATTCTCTTCCGAAACGTTAACTTCCTATAGCTTTGATTTTGAGTTTTTAGTTTATAACATTGTTCTAGTTTATATATTTTTAGGTGTGAGACTTTTTGAAACAGTCAAGTACTCAAGAACCAACCTCTGTCTGATCCGTTTGGCGCAGAGGTTTTTTCATTAAAATTTTTAAATATTTTTCAGTGGCAAAATACCCAATAAAAAGTAAGAAAATCTGAATATGCCACAAATAAACAATTACAGACAATATATGATATAGTTGTAAACTACTAAATGTTGACACGTTCTATACCCTAATAGGGTGGTATGTTGGAACAAATAAATCTTATCTATCTATCTATAATTTGAAGTTTCACAAAGTGCACTCAGGTAAAAAAAGCTACGAATAAGATATGATAAGAACTTTATTTTCCCTTTAATTTGTTGAAACTCGTTTTGTTTCAATTCGTTTTCAAAGCATTTTTTTCTTTTGTTTTTTAAAGTTCTTGGTCTTGATTTGATAATAACCGTGAACTGTGGGGTATCATTAAAAAGGAAATAAAAATATTTATTTAATGATGCCATAGCTGACTTTAAATTGCAAAAATTTAAGAGTGCACTTCAAAACATAGAGCACCTAGAAAATATTTCATTGAGAAGTTATTTCGTCTCATTTTTGCAATCAACTTTGGTCTCATATCTTGTCAAATAGCACAGTTATTATAGACTTTTAAAAATTTGCACTCCTTAAATTTTTTGCCTGTAAGTTGAAAGTAAACCTTTGATTGATAATTTGTTTTTACCACAAGATAACCCTTCCAGGCCTAGCATGAAAGCATCTTGATAGCTGACAATAAAACCAAAAAGGTATGGGAAATTGTGAATACGGAGCTAGGAAAAAATGGAAAACGCCAAGACATTGTTCTCAGAGAAAACAATATAATTATTAAATATAACAATGAAATCGGAAGTAAATTTGGTAATTACTTCTCAACAGTGGCTCAATCCAAACTGAATGACCACTTTGGGAACAACATATCAAATTAATTAATGCACAATTGCACAGCATCTGATATTAAAATCAATACCATGTTTTTCATTCCAGTAGATGGCAACAAAATCACGTCAATTATTGCCAACCTACCAAATAAAAAATCATGTGGATATATGATGGCATTTCTGTAAAAATTCTAAAATATGTGTCCAGTGCAATAGTTCATCTTTTAGTGCTATTACTAAATAGTTCGGTTCAGCAAGGCAGTTTTCCATCACTTCTAAAATTGGCAAAAAGTATACCTCTATTCAAGAAAGGCGACCCAATGGATATTCAGAATTATAGACCTATATCTGTTCTCAGTGTCTTCTCAAAAATATTTGAAAAAGTTATGTACAAGAGAATTGTAAATTTTTGTAACAAATTTAATGTATTCTCAAACAGTCAGCATGGTTTTCGTGAAGAGATCAACGGAATCAGCTTCCTACCAATTTACACAATATATTCAGAATCAATTAGAAAAAAATAATTGTGTACCAGGCTTATTCTTTGATCTCTCTCGTGCTTTTGATACCATTGACATAAAATTTATAAGATTTAAACTGGACAGACTTGGTCTAAGATCTAACATACTGAACTGGATCTTATCGTTCTTTTCACACAGACAGCTTTATATCAATCTTAATAATGTACAATCCTAAAGATACAATATCAATATAGGTGCAGCACAGGGTTCGACGTTGGCACCACTGATTGTTCTCTTTTACATAAATGATTTGACAACTTCAGGGTACATGATTAATTTTCCTGACGATACATCTATTGTAGTATCAGCATGTACACCAGGTGAGCTACTACTTGCAATCAATCAAGTGGATAAAGAAATGAACCAGTGGTGCCATTTAAATCACCTAATTCTAAACAAAGATAAAACTGTGAGAGTCGAATTTCATAATACTGCACCACGTATGGCTCCTGATAACTTCGCCAAGGACGTCAAATTTTTGGGATCTTTTCTGGACTCAAAGCTTACATGGAATCAGCAAATCGACCATGTCCGAAAGACACTAAATAGTTCATTTTATGCTTTACTTAAACTAAAACAAAGCGTCTTAATATCCACTTTACGAGAAGCATACTTTGCATTGGTTCACTCGCACCTTTCATACAATATAATATTATGGGGTAGAGCAGTAGAGATAAACCATGTATTTGTCATTCAAAAACGTATATTACGATTAATATTTAATCTAGGGCATAGGGAATCTTGTTGTAGAAATCTTCCAAACTCAAAATATATTAACTGTCTGTGGTGCATATATATTAAAAAGTGCTGTGTTTGTTTACAATAACTCTAATTTGTTTAGTAAAAATAAGGACCAGCATAATTATAGTACGAGATATTCGGCTCCAATAAGCGTGCCACTACATCACAGCAGTAAATTCGAAAAATCACCTTATTACTCCTGTATAAAAATATACAATAAGCTACCTGACAACCTTAAAAAAGCTATAAATAAACACAATTTTAAAAAGAACCTAAAGAGTTATCTGATTGCACATGTATTTTACAATTTTAACGAATTTTTCAATTCTTAATTGCACATCCATGCACGTGTTCTATATAATTATTTAACAGTAATTAGGCTCATACATAACTCCTTGTTTGTGTCACACATAGCCATTTGTTTCATACATTTTTTACCGTTAGTGGATAGGTGGAGAGCCGGCTGTATAGATTTCCTATGAATAAGATACATGAAAATCTTTATGTGAGTAAGTACTACCACAGACAGCCACTTTTCATTTTTGCAAGTTTTGCCCGCGTCATGGAATTCTGACGTCACTTTCGGTCACCATTTTTTGTGTCATCCAATACATGAATAAAACTTACATCAAAATGTAGGTTTTGAGGTATACAATAAGATTGTAGTGGGCTGCCAGGCTTAATTTGTCCGCAACCCTCGATTAAAGTATTCTTTTTTCTGTTTTCTTAAGTCATCGAATACATGAATTATTATGATTTTAAGTTAAAGTACAAGCCTTTTAGTTATTAAAAAAAAAATAGGCTGCCTCTTCTTATTTGCCCGCATCCTCCCATTTTGACGTCATTTCCGGTAAAATTCCATGACGCGGGCAAAATTTGCAAAAATGAAAAGTGGCTCCATGTATGTCTGTGGTAGTACTTACTTACTCATACAAAATTTTTCATGTATCTTATTCATAGGAAATCTATACAGCGGGCTCTCTACCTAGGAATACTCATAAGTGTTTGTCCTATATATTTTTTCATTGTTTATATTATGTAAACATGATACTATTTTATGTTACCTTTCAATGACCTGTTTTATATCATGTACATGATCAAAAAGACCAATAAATATTATTATTATATCTTAAATAGCAACGGAGATATATAGGATGGCCCACTTAAAACAGACACAAGGTATATTCTATAACACTCTGGAAACCTCAATCCAACAGTTTAAGAGATTACATCCTACAAACTTATGTCTTTAGATATTAGTATAGATTATGCTTAACAGAATGATAGACAATCAAAACATGTAAAATTACTACCTACCTCATTAATTAATTTGACAGTCTTATACATTACACCAACAAAGGTGGGTTTATCAAACTATTTTATAAGAAATTTTGGAGAAAATAGAAAACTTTATTATGTGCTTGTCGGTTAATCAGTAATAAATAGAGTACGTATCTCTGATTACTTTTCAGGGACAGACTTATTACACGATACTAGTGATCTCAAATACAGTGACTCTTCCATGTCAATGTCATTATTATATTATACTATTTTATTATCAATTGTAAATAATTTAAAAGCAGTTAACTAATACTTCTGTAAAGTTAGTCAAAAACATTCAGGCTTCTAACTATTATTGCTGCACAAGTTAAATCTTTAAACACAAAATTTTTATTTTAGTGTAAATCCAGTGAATGTTTGTTGAGATGTTTATGTTTCTCAACAGATAAAAAAAGGCTCCCCAAGTCAAAATTAATTAGTATTGTTTTGGGTTTTGGCTAAGTTTCATCTGTTTGAAACTTGATTCCACACCCGCTCACATGAGGGCCGGCTAATCGGTAATTTGTTTAAAATAAAAATCCCGCCTGGGGAATAAATGGCCTAAACACATTATCACAATGTTATTATGTGATGGCTTATAATTTATTATTATTATACTATTCGCAAATGCAAAAAGAAGAGTATATTGCATTCGATCGGCACATTTCTAAAACCGGTAATATTGCTCGTAGAGAAAAAATTTTCATATAACTGTGTTGGTGATCGAATGGCGGACGGGACGAGACAGACGGACGGACATTTTGAAAGTTGTTCAACTTTCAAAATGTCCGTCCGTCTGTCTGTTTGCCCGTCTGTCTGTCTGTCTGTCTGTCCGTCCGCCACGTTTCTTGTAAGTACGATAACTTAAGAAAGAAAAGTCCGAGTATATTGAAATTTGAACAGTAAGTTAGTGTTAGCTAGAGGAAGAACCCTATTGTTTTTGAACAATATCGAACCATAAATAAATAAGTTATTAATTTTTGAAATGAAAAAAATTTTGTTTTGTTTTGTAATTAAACAAAAAATGTTTGAAACTAACATCATTTACAAAAAAAAACTGCGAAGAGTATCCCATAGAATGTGCAACAATTATATAATAAGTGTAGTAAATCGGTGAAGAGTATAATGGTTAGCCTGTTATTGCTTGTTATTGCCAAACGTTGAGGATCGATTTTCCAGGTTAAAATAAGACTTTTGTTGTTTATAAATTTTTTTCTAAAAATGCACCCCCTCTGAGCTAGAGAGAGTGAAAAAGAGAATGGTTTTCGTGGCAAACAACAAATTATGCTTTCTTCTTCCGGAGGGTGATTTGGACAGACGAAGCAACTTTCACCCACGATATCTTTAATCAGGATAACGCTCACATTTGGGAGCACGGAAATCCTCATGCCATATGAGATAGCAAATTTCAATATCAATTTTTGTGCAACGTCCCAGCACCTCAGAGATGGGCACATGGCGTGATCATCATGTCATGTCATGTTGTGACACGACATGACGGATCGTGTAACATTGAAAGAGTAAAACACGAAAATGTTCGTGAGAGTCCGTGAACAAAAATTAGTCGTGCGTGAGCATGAATTAGCTGTAGGTGCGTGACGTCATTTTCATTGTGTTACGTTTGATCATGACAGCACAGAAGATAAATTCTTCATGAAAATTTGTGTGTAAATAAGAGTGTATGTTCATGGTCGAAAATTTGAGACGTGCGTGAGTATGTATGTTCGTGAGTGAGCGTGAGCTTTCAATTCCTCGACATAACAGTGCTGCATTCCGCAATTCATTTACTTTTCTGCTATAATAACATACCAGTTCAACTTCACAGTATTAAACACGGTGTGAATACGCGCAAAAATGTGTTGAATTGAAGAGTGACAATCCTACATTAGTTGATATAAATTAGCATAAATTTGGCTATTTCATATAGCTGATATGTGATTATGGCATCACTAAAGGTGTATATGGGCAGCTCAACAAAGGTGCAGACATCTGGAAACATAAAATACCTCTGATGAAAGAAAATAAACACGTCCAATGGGACCATGTCATAAACTCGTAATAAATTATCCATAAGTGCATGTACCTAAGACGACCGAGACTAGTGCGAAGTGAAAGGCAACGGACTGGCTTCTAAGTAGGAACATAAGAAAAGGATGAAAGATAAGTGTTATTTTTATATTATTTATTTCTAAAATATTGGTTTACTAATCCTTCACAGATGGGAACAATGTTGTGATTCGGAAATCCATTGTTTCACATATATACGCAAATGAATGAATTCTTCATGTGGAACGGGTACTTTTGTTTAAGAAATTATTTATTTATTATAAACTTTTTTTTCTTGCTGTAGAATTATTAGTTTTATATGGGGAATTTGTTTATTTGCTTACCGGTTGAGGCAGCGGATTCTTGATTCAGAATATTGTTTTTTTATCCCTTCTTCAAGTGGGTAATATAAAATAAGCAACAGCCAGCCAGCTAAATGTGAAGGAGACAGATAAGTTTTGTTTACTTTATTCTAATTTAGCTTAGCTCATTAATGAAGTCTGTTTCCTTATTTAAATTGAAAAATCGGGAAAAAATTGAAAAGATATTTATCTATTGGTTTATTAATCCTTGTCACAGGACAGTTTAATACACAAAAGAGAAAACATATAGGTAATGAAATGGAAAGTGCCCGGAATTGGGGGGCGGCAGCTGTGAATAATTACTGTAAATTGAAACAGACTGTTTAAAAGAAACGACACACCTACAGGATGAGCAAACTATCCTTCCAGACCTTTTTTCTCATAATGCGCAAAAATATTACCGCGAGATAAGGCCCTTCCCAGCAACTCCACTGTAAATGGATATTTACCTGTGGAGCGGTTAATAAATACAAACAAAACAAAAATTAAATAAAAAGGCTGCCAGATTCAGAAACTGAAGAAACAGAAAACTTAGAAGAAAAATAAAGAGCTGACGATGGATGGAAACTTAAAAGAAGCATGGAAAATGAAAAGAAGCATCTCGCAAACACCTGCACACCCCAGTGGATGATGACACATGGAAACTTAATAGAAGCATGGAAACTTAAAAGAAGCATCTCACAAACACCTACACTTCCCATCCTGTATTCCCACCCCATGCGGCTCTCGCTGCTGCCAACAAGCATATTCAATGTCCAACCCGACGTATGCAGCCGGTCCGGCGGTATATAAAACACCCGAGATTTGGTTCCGGCACGCGGTTTGGCCGTTTGTTGGGTATGTTCGACGGACGACCAAGCTGTGAATTGGAACGAACCTCCATGGATGCCCGGAAGCGGCAGCAATGCCCACCTTACGCAGGAAAATCAATCAATCAATCAATTATGATTACTATTATTATCATTATAAAATCTTGAAAGTCGTTGGCATGCGTGAATCTACCTCAACATACCTATATGTTTCGTACGTAAACAAAATCTTAAAAGTCGTGAGCGCGAGTCAGCTTTTCTTAATTTTTTGGAAAATAATTTTCCACCAATCTTTGACGACATGCCTTTAAATGATAGAGTAAACAGATGGTTTCAATTAGATGGATGTCTACCACATTACACTCTACCAGTTCATCTGTGGTTGCATGACTATTTTCCAGAAAGATGGATCGGTCACGGTGGAGACTGCGTCCTCCCTTGGCCTGCGCTCTCTCCTGACATGACTCCTATGGACATTTTTGCATGGGGTACGATGAAAGACAAAGTTAATGCTGAGCACGTCAACGATGAAGCTGTCCTCCAGGAAAGGATTGTTCAAGCAGCCTGGGAGAGCTCACAAGCAGAGTGCTATGCAGCTCCGTAGGTGTGAGCTTCACACTGAAAATGGTGGCCATTTCAAGCAGTTTTTGTAAGTTTTCAAAATTTCTCCGTTTTGTAATAAATGCCAAGAAACGAGACGCACTTTTCTCTCTTTTTCCTTTTCAATCTAGCTCTGAGGATGCATTTTTCCCATCCACATTGATATCTCTGCCGCAGTACCCCATTGTTAGAGTAGATCGGCCATCTAGAAGAGGCGACTTATGTTTCTATGTAAAAAATAACTTACAACACAAAATAATCTCCACTGACTATGTCGACTATAGGCAACTTGAACAACTTTGGATAAACATAAAAGTTAATAAGAGTAATAGTGCATTTGGAGTAGTACATAGAGCATCATCTACACATCCTTCTTGTCTTCAGGAGTTGGAAACAGTTCTATCACATATTTACGTTGAGTCTGAAGATATTATCCTCATAGGGGATATGAATGTTGATTTCCTAAAACCTAATTCTCACACCAATATTTTAAATTCTCTATATTTTAAATTCTCGACTCTTTTAACTTAAAACAGTTGACCAGCTAACTAGAACTACCGACAGTTCGTCAACCCTCATAGACATAATTTGTACAAGCAGTAACATGAAAATTAATAAGTGTGATACATTAGACCTGTTAAACAAGACCGATCACAGAATGGTATTTTGCGAAGTAGATCTTGCCATGGGCATATCATTGCCAAAGATAATTACTTACAGAAACTTATTGATTTCTTCGATACTCATGCCCCAATCTGCACTAGAAAAGTAGAGGTGTTTCGAAATCTCATGAGCTTTGACCGACCTTGATATGCACAGAGACATAATTTCGGCGATCGTCTCAATTATACAACTTCCTAAAAACATCAGATATAGGATTTGCACTTTATCCCGAGCTGTCGTTCCTCCATTCCAAGGGTCCTTTGATATTAATTTAGAAACAAGCGAATTTTGCATGGGGTTATTCGTCTAATCCCAACAATGTAAGTAAATCATTCTATTAAATTTATGTGATAGCTGAGTCAATGTTTTCAAAATGTACTTATGCGGAATAAACTCCGCCTTTTGCGCATCTCGTGGTTGATAAGGTTCTGAAAGTACTTTAAGAAAGTGTACACCTCCATTTATTACCCACACCATCAAATATATGTTTAAATTAAAAAATAAAGCATTCAGTAAATACCTGGTAACAAAAAGTAGCGTGGACCATACATATTACAAAGATTTAAAAAACTATGTAACACTAGCCACAAAAAATGAAAAAATAACATATTTTAAATATCGACTTAATGTTGACAGAAAAAACCCTAAGAAACTTTGACAGTAATTTGAAAATAATAATGTTGATGTTAAAAGTAGAAATTAAATATCCCCAGATCTGATCGATGCTGATAATATAAATAATTTCTTTTGGCACCCAATAAACTATCCCAAGGTTACCCAAGATAAAATCCAACATTTTCTTATCAACAAATACTCACAACTTGATCATGATTTAACTCTACACACCGTGACATCCGAGGAGGTAGAAAAGATCGTTTATACACTAAAATCTGAAGCAACTGGCGTAGATGGGATAAACCTTAAAATGTTAAAATATGTTTTACCGTTTTGCTTGAATATGTTTACTCATGTCTTAAATACTTCAGTGCAGACCAGTAAATACCAGATATATGGAATTATTTTTTTAATCATACCCTTACCCAAGATTCCCAAAGCTGTGACCTTGTCGGAGCTTCGCCCAATTATCATACTTCCAAATATGTCAAACGTGCTAGAACTGATCATCTATTCACAAACACACGAAAATATCAACCATTTTACCTCAGATTCAATCAGGATTCCGACCCAAACAGAGCACCACTACAGCTCTAATAAAAATAAGTAACGATGTTGCCAGAAATATTGATAACTCTAAAGGAACCTATCTGGTATTGCTCGACTATAGCAAAGCATTTGATGTCAGTAATACATAATTACTTTTGGCCAAATTAAGCTAATATGGTTGTGACACCAATGCACTGAACTAGTTCAATAGTTACTTAAATGGTAGAAAACAGTAAGTAAATATATATTAATGGCGTGACTTCTAATAAATTACCTATAACACATGGGGTGCCTCAAGGTAGAATATTAGGACCGCTGCTCTTTTCAATATTCACCGCAGATCTACCAACTATAATAATAATAATAATAATAATAATTTATTCGTCATAAAAAGTTAATACACTACAGGCATTCCAACTTATCTGACTAGTCAAAGTTACAAACAGTTTACAAATAGTTGAGAAAACAAATCATTCAAAGAAAAAAGAAACATTAAAGCTTAATACAAACACATTATTAAAAAATAAATAGTTAAAAAAAACATTACTGATGTTCCAAGAATTCATCCACCGAATAAAAACAATTTGATATAAGAAATTCATGTAATTTATTTTTGCAGACATTCATACTGTCAGTAGTTTTAAAAAAGTTTATTTTATTGTAGCATTTTATTCCAATATAGTTAGGAGATTTTTGTCCTATATCGAGCCTTGAAAAGGGTTGGCGCATTAGTTGATTAATTCTAGTGTTATGAGAGTGTATCTCATGATTTCTCACAAAATTATTTTCGTTTGCTCTAATGTGCAGGACAAGCTGTGAAATATATAGGCATGGCAACGTTAATATGTTGAGTTTCTTGAAAATTGCCTTACAACTTGTTAATGGATGAGCGTTGACCATACATCTGAGTATCTTCTTTTGAATTATGAAAGCCCTTTCTAGATAGGCCGATGAACCCCAAAAAATCAAAGAATACTGCAGGGTTGACTGTACTAGACCATAATACAAGGTTTTTAAAATAGCAATGGAGACCATTTCTCTTAGGGTTCTGATAATGTAACAGATATTGCTAAGCTTAGAGCAGACATTATTTATATGAACTTCCCATGTAAGTTTATGGTCAATAGTTAAGCCAAGAAATTTTATGTTATCAGCGCTAGGGATGGATTTGTCACATAATTTAATTAACATGTTATAATCTGGAGTAATATTTTTCGTATAAAATTTCATATGAAATGTTTTGTTTACGTTAAGCACAAGTCCATTTTTATTACACCAATCATCAAGTTGTGTAGATGCTGTATTACAATTCTGTGCAAGGGTGTTGATGTTATTATGACGCATTAGGAAGTTTGTATCATCGGCATAAAGAATGGTTTTGTCAGAGGCAATGCAATAATCGGTAAGGTCATTAATAAATATTATAAAAAACAAAGGGCCCAAAATTGAGCCTTGAGGTACACCTAGCTCAATGTTTGTTGAAACTGACTTTATTCCTTCCACAACAACATTTTGAAATCTATTTGACAGGTAAGAGGCGGTCCAGTTGTGCGCTACACCACGAATTCCAATACCGTATAATTTATTTAAGAGGAGTTTATGGTCCACAGTATAAAAGGCACGACTCAGGTCATAAAATAAAGCTACTGAATGTGTTTTGTTATTAAGTGCTTCGTAGATCATTTCAACAAGTTCATGAATGGCTGTAGTTGTAGATTTATTTTTTCTAAAACCATTTTGTGCAGCATTAAGTAGGTTAGTCGTTTCTACAAAATTTGTAAGTCTATTACAGTATGCAAGTTCAAAGATTTTAGCTAATTGACTTTGAAGTTGAATTAACCTGTAATTGGCAACATCTTGTTTTGGCCCTTTATTTTTATATATAGGTATGCACTTTGATATTTTTAGTGCATCTGGAAATACGCCTTCACTAAATGATTCATTTATTAAATAAGATAAAACTGTAGATATCGACTGACCTACCGATTTCAATACCTTACCATTAATACCGTCAATCCCCGCTGCTGATTTAGCAGTTGTTTTATTAATAATTCTTTCAATTTCTTCAGCATTTGTGGGTAGCAGATAAAAACTATGCAGGTGGTTTTTTATTTTTATATTATCAAGATTGGGTTTGCGACAAGATTTGTTCTGATTGGTAAAATAATCATTAAAGAGGTTAGCAACATCTAGCGGGTTTGTAATTAGTTGGTTATTTTTTGATAAGCAAAAACTTCTTGTCTCGCCATGACCTTTGTTATGCTCACTTATTATTTTCCAGCTTTCTTTCATAACATTATCAGCGCAAGCTATCCTGTCATCATTGATTTTTGTTTTATAATCATTTACTATTAACTTGTATAATATTTTAAACTCTTTATATCTAGCTGTGTAAATAGGGTTTTGCAGTTGTTTTTCAAGTTTTTCCATTTCACACAATTGATCATGTAAACTTTTTATATGAGGTGTAAACCACTTTTTATTTGTGTTTTTCGTTTTAACCTTCGTTATTGGAAATGCGCAATCGAAATAATAAGTGAAAGTGGAGTTAAATATTTCAAATTTTGCGTTAAAACTGTTTGCATCATATACCTCTTGCCAGTTTTCTCTAGCAATCAAATTTTGAAAAGTTTGTAAATTGCCATCATTAAAATTTCTTCTATAAACACAACTAGAATTATTTTGTTCCTTAAGAGTTATTAAAAATTCACAAACCTGGTATGTATGGTCTGATAAATATGAATTAAGTACATCTACATTATTCATTTGACAATTTGAGAAAATGTTATCTATACATGTATTACTATGTCTCGTTATTCTAGTGGCACAGTCTATGTGATGTATCATATTATAAGATGAAAAAAAATTTATGAGGCTACGTTTTTCAGAGCAGTTTTCAAGAAAATTCACATTTACATCGCCAGCCAAAATATAGCTACTTATGTTTTTTGTTGTAGATTTTATGAAATAGTATTTCTAAACGGTGGATAAATTCTGTAAAATTGCTGTCTGGTGTTCTGTACACAGAAATTATGTAGACTTTTCCTCCTTTCTTAGATGTTATTACACCTATACATATTTCAAAGTGTTTTTCAATACAACAGTCATATACAAATGGTTCAATATCAATACCATTTCTGGCAAAAATACATACTCCCCCTCTCTGCATTTTAATGCGTGTATAATAATGTACAAGTTTGTAGTTTATAATAGCTGTAGATTGTAATTCATTTTGTTTTAGCCAGTGTTCTGACAAACATAATATATCAATTTTATGTGTAGAAAGATCTATATTTAGCATATCACATTTATTTTCCAATCCCTGTATATTAAAATGCATTATGGTGAGTGATGATTGTTCAGGGTATATTAACAGCAGACTGCTCTATTCACATGTATGCAGACGACACCCAACACTACATGTGCAGTTCTACATCATCTGTCGATTCTATCATTAGTGAACTAAATATAAACCTTAGTTTAATTAAACAGTGGTCCTGTGAGAATGGGTTGATCACTAACCCTAATAAAAGTACAGCATTGTGTATCGGTACTAATTCCACTTGTGCAAAAGCAAGTTCTTCTGCTTCTGTCGAATTAAAACTGGGCAACTTCAAAATTAACCCTTTCATTCCGGCACTGGTTTTTACATGTCGAGTCCGCAAAACGGCAGCGGGAGGCCCTTGCGGAACCGCACAGTTCGGGTAAATATACGTGCGTATACATGCTTCATTTAGCCATGTAAATTAAAAATATCAATCAAATAAACATTTATATTTTTCAAACATATAAGAAAACATAGACTTTAACAAAAAAAAACGCAAAATAAAAACAGATACGAACTAAGGTGTAAATATGGCCTTGGGTAAATATCCGGTTCCCGCGCTGGGAGCAAGAAAAATTTTTGCGGATTAATCCGGTTCCAGGAATTAAAGGGTTAAGATGTCTGAAGAGGCGAAAAATCTTGGATTTCTTATTGACAATACACTTTCCTTTATAAATTTAAATATGTCCTTCCATCTGATACAAAATGGAATCTTGTAAATAGCCTGGTTTTGAGTCATTCAGATTATTGTAGTTCCGTTTATTATAACTTTCTCACAGCTACTATTAAAAACAGAGGCTGCAAATTATTCAAAATACCTGTCTACGATTTGCCTATAATAATATTCATTACAGAGACCATGTCACACCATTTTATAATAGTCTAGGTATATCAAAAATGGACGGTAGATTTGAATTGCAATTTTCCATTATGTTATACAATGTCACTAAAAATAAGGCACCATCCTATTTACATTCTTTGCTAATTGAACGCTCTGATGCGCATGGCCTATGTCTTAGACACAACAACCTATTTACCATCCCTAAATACAATACAGTCCAATCCATAATAAATATGTCTCCCTGTTTGTTTTTTGCCAAAGTAAATATACGTTTCACTCAAAAATTAAAGATAGTTTGCTGCATAATCAACATGTACCAGTTTAAATTAATTTTGTGTCATGTTTGTGTAATCTTTTTGGATAAAATTTTTCTTATTCTTTTTCTCTTCTGTCTATATACAATTTTAAATAAATTTTTTAGCGTGTATAAATGAAAATAAGCTCTGCTGAATTGAATGATATTTCTATGTATATGTATTCCTATTATTTATTTTACTTATATATTATGTACTGTAATATTTATCATTCGATAAACCTATTCTATTCTATATTTGGAAATAAATTTATAGATGAAAAAAGTGTTATTTTAACCTGAAAAATCAATCCTGAACCTTTGGCGGCTTAGCTATTGGTCACCCTGTATATGTTCCAAGAATGACTTAACCTTATCTAGGCCTGTAGCCTGTGTCAGTTCAGTATATATACTGATGTCAAATGTCTAGCCAATGACATACAAAAGTAATTTCTTATTACCTTCCCATGTCAGTCCTGACTTACGTCAATATCATCCGATTTATGAGCTCTGTTTATGATACATTGCAAGGATAAATCGCAACATATTTCTAAAAAATATATTTTAACATTACCTGAGACACATTGTGATTTTCTTGCATTGGTCGCCGCCATCTTTCTATGCCTCCAAATAACCACTTTAAAATATCATTCCACTTAGCTTCACCAAACCAAGTTTTCTTGTAATGTGGAATAACATCCGAAAATACATCAAAATCCAAAACGCTCTGGTTTAAATCAATTTGCTTCAAGGTTTCATTAATTGTTGAAATTTCTTGTACACAAGATCTTACTTCATGTCTCTTCTGGCTAACAGTTGGATTACCAGCATGTCTTTTAGCTCTAATATTAAACTTATTAAGATTATCATTTTTAGATCTATTACCAACTCTTAATATTCTATCAGTTACTTCACATATTCCCTCCAAGAACTGATCCAGAGCATGGTTAGTGTAACATATTACCAACATGGGTGTTCTCTCGTACCAAGCTGACTTGTTTTGTAACAGAGTATGAGCTATTTTTAAGCCCAAAAAGGTTTTTCCTGTACCTGGAGGCCCTTGAATAACAGCAAATTCCTCTGTTAAGGCCGCTTTGAAGGCTAAAAGTTGTGCGTCATTTAATCCATAGAATCTTTTATCAACCCAAGTTAGGGGCCAAAATGTATCATTTTCTATTTGGTAGAAAGTAGGGTTAATTTGTAGTAGATAATCAGGAGGACGAATTTCAGTTTCCACTTTTATAATGTATCTCTCCATAGGAAAATCATCTGGTTTCATTTTTTTCAATACATTCAGAACTTGATGATAGGGTTCAAAATAAACAGTACTCTCTACCATTGCATAATTTTTTTCGTATAAATTTTCTGGAAGGGTCACATCCTCGTCAAACCCAACAATTAAATGACCCATTTCTAAATCCTTAACATCACGCTGGACAATTATACCAAAAATAATGGTTTTAAAATTATCACTAGTAAAGCAAAGTAAAGAACCAAACATGAACCTTCTTGAATTTTCGTACTGGAATGTCTTCTTTTTCTTGCTGAAATCATACTGTATTCGATAACAATTCTGTTCATTTACCATTTCCCTATGTAAAAATATTACACGGTTATAAATTCTTATGTCGTCAAGCTTTTCTTTTGGGTTTTTCATGTGTTTGCAAATACCTTTTCTTAGTGGGGAAACAAAATCTTCTCGAAGTAAACGAAATTGGACATCTAAATAATGATCTATATTGCGATATGGTCCATTTATAACATTCGGTCTTAAAAATGGAGATTCTGGAGTTGTGACTTCTAAGACACTTGGGTAAACATCAATCTCCCTAAAGTTATCAGGTGGCTCTAATTCATATGAATCTACAAGTTTTTCATTTAACCGATAATTTTTCTCAATTTCAGTTGATACGCTTTGTATGGTATCATGTAAGCTTGCTATATTTGTTTTTATTTCATTAGAAACATGTATTGATTGATAACTCTCAATCATTGGTACAGACAACTTCATAGCCTTCAAGACCTTAAGCATACATTCTGAAGAAGTTGCTGGAATAATGTCAGTAACATTACGGGAGATGTTTATAACGTTAGTCAAAAAGTCTTCAGGATCTTTCCAGAAATGACTATTAAATTTTTTATCCCTCTCACCCTAAAATATACACATTCTTAATCATTGCTATACCTAGTACAATATGCAATTTATTCAACACTAAATATAAAAAAAATTAAATAGTAGATTTACCTGAATTGCTAATGTAGAAATGTATTTGGTTAAATGATCTATAAACCCACTACTCAAAACAACTTGAAACATATGAATTTTAGTGTGCGCAAACTTGCATTCACATATTTTGGACAATAATTTAACCAACAAAACTGTTACATCATTTGAGATATTTCTGTTTTCTAGTAATTCCTTAAAGCCTTTTTTATTATTATTTAATGTAAAAACAACATCTTCCACGTCTTCATTATTTAATAATTCCTGCACATATTTAAATCCCATTAGATGAGTTCTTTGTGGGTTTCTAGTCTTCTCCCCTCTATGACTATCCCTATCACCTCTATCATCTCCTTCACCTCTGCCCTGTTCTGATCTGTCTCTTCCATAATTATCTCTCTGGCGCCAATTATCTGTAGTAAAACATGATATCTTGGTTAATGTAAGTAATAATAAAAAAAAAAAAAACAAATAAAACACAAAAATAATATGAGGGCCATTACACTACAGTGACTCAAGTTCAAAGTCTGTATCTCAGCATGCAATTTCAGAAAAGTATTTCGTTTGTTGGATTGCATCGCGCAAGTCAAGGCCGTTCTTGCTGCCACTGTTAGTTTAAGAATACCGAGAGGATTGTTGTGTGCTATAATATATGCATCAAATTAGGTAGTTACCGTTCAGTATTGCCAGAGCAGTTGAGTGGATAAACTGCAAGTGGCATGATTATTCATTGTTGCAAAGTTTCGGTTTTGTTTATCAAAAACTTTTTATTGCATTCCTTCTCAACATACCACATTCAGATGGACAAAGGCCATTCCTGGGCTGAAGTTCGATAGAACACAGAACTTTATTGTGAAAGTTATCAACAGTTGTCAAATCATGAAGCAAATAAGAGTTTTGCTGGTTAAATCTGATGTAGTTTTGTACATGAAAGAAGCTAGAAGGTTTTTAAGACATACTTATTTTAACTTGGCACATCTGAAGTATTTCGCATTTGTATGTGTATCCAACCATCCCTTCAACGCTAGTGAAAAAGAGATGTAAAATAAATAAAAATCGAAAGATGAAATAATATCCTCAAACAAAAAAAGATTTTTTTTTGCGTAAATGTCTAAAGCATACAGTTCTTTATTGTATCTGTACTTTAGCGTTATTTCAGCAATATAACATATGTGCAGGGTCTTTATCCTCTGAATATAGGTAACTGTGTTTAATTGGTAACTTATCTCTACCTATTCGATACTTGCAAAGTAAATATTAAGTCGGTCAAGATTATAGACCTAAATATAGATGTGATAGAGTTTCTGTACCGTTGACTTATACGGATCTGCTTCATTTTTCTTTGTGTCTTGCAAAAATGCTCCAAAGTCACACTATACAGTATGTCTCACTTTTCATGACTCCCACATCACAGCTCTCTTATTTACAATGTGATTTTTTTATAACTTGGGTGGAAGGTACTTATCCATCAGAAGATTATGTCGCGGTAGAATATTTTAAACTCCACCAGTGGCGTCCGTCGTTATGAAGAAAAATGTACCTAATTTTCCAAAAATAGATATTAGGCAAAGTTTCAACTGTAAAACAATGTCATAATCTTATTCGTTGTTATCGAAAACTCACAATTCCGAATTTCAATAATACAGGAAAAACATTGTTTTTTCCTTTTAAAAGTACCAATTATTAGTCATAACTTTATTAAGCTGAAGAAAGAGGGTCGTTCCATTTAGAATTAATCATGTGATATATTGAGCAAACTGTGATTTAGTTATCTACGTAAAATTTATTATTTATTGAATTGTTCGTGAATCAAGTTTATCTTGAATTGAACTTTTTTGTATTTATAAGTCAATTATTATTTGATTTTGACTGTTAAGTAAACTGACTGATGTCACGTGATTAATTCTAAATGGAAAGCCTGCCTTCTTCTAGCTTAATTAACTCTTAATTGCGTCCGAAAATTAAGTCATGACTGTAAAAATTGGTACTTAAAAAGGGATGTTTCATTTTCCTATTATGTGAACACCAAGCACACTATGTTATTAAAATTCAGTTTCAGTGAGTTTTTGATAAAAACGAATAAGATTATGAGTTTTACTGTTAAAACTTTGCCTAATATTTTTTTGTGGAAAATTAAGTACATTTTTCTTCATAATGACGGACGACGCTGGTGGATTTTAAAATATTTGATTTTTATTTTTTTTTTTTTAAATCGCAGTGTAAATAAGAGAGCTGTGATATGGGAGTCATGAAAAGTGAGACATACTGTATATATCGGAAAATTTTTTGGAAATATTATATTTTTATTTTTATAAACAATTAGGTTTCAGTGTTTGTCTTCTCTGAGAGACATATTCTGTTTTTTATAATCATTGTTTTTATTTTAGTATGAAAGGCTTTTCTACAGTACAAAATTATAACAAAATACTAGTATACAATGTTATTCATTTTAAAACTGAACAAGCGTAGATACGTCTGCCTATACTTGTATTTCGATACAAAACTGCAGCAACGTCAAACGTGGTTAGTACTTGGATGGATGAACCAGTCCAGAGAAACAGTGTTCTTGCTCCACCATCTTCTAACGGCTTGTATATCAGCGCATGCGTGGAAGGTATGTAACTTTAGGCGGGGGTTACACAGCGGATATACCATCCTTCGGAGGGGATATAAAGCAGTCGGTACCTTGTCTATTAAATGTTAGGCAAGTAAAAAATCCCTACTCTTTGATAGAGAAGAGGTTCATCAAAATTTCCAGGTTGGGGGTAGTTTGTCTCCTTGCGTCGGTGACTGGCTTCAGTAGCGGAAATAGGCCGACGTTAATTAAGTGAAAAAAAAAAAACACTTTAAAACAAAGAATTTAAATATATATGTTAATGTGAATTTAATTTGAGAATAATTTTATTTGTCACCATGATAAATATTTGTCATCAAACGAAATTCTCTGATTACGAAATTCGGTCCCAGAAAGCATATAGTAGAAGGTGTGAAGAAATACTATAGATGCAATAAAGTTAAACGCAGGGCCGGACGGTGGCATGAGGCAGAGAGGCGACTGCCTCACTACACAGGATTCGGGGGCGCATTTTCGGGTTCATTTTTTCACGCCTCATCGGCCGCCGGATCCAGAGCGGCGATCGCCTCCCCCCTGGTCCTTCGAAGGACTACCTGTCCTGTCACACACATAATAATTAACACCATTTTGAGTATAATATTGATACATATAAGCTAATCCTAGTCGTGATTTATTTTCATGGCATTTCGTGCAAAGAGCGTAATGGTTAAAAATCTCAAATTATTTTATGAACCGTAGCTAATTTACACGACGTTAAATGTGTCCCTTTAAGTGTTGACGAGTAGACGAATTTCGATGGACCCCGGCAGCCTCTAAAGCAACATGTGTTGTGTTCCGTAGCGTCATAAAATAAATGTAAAGAAAGAAGGGGTCAAGTACTTTAAACGATATCATAGTCGACATCTTCCATCGTGAATGACACCCCTTGAGGTCTACAACCACTTGTTTAAAACACGGTTAGAGACTTTGTATCCGAACACCGTTATTAATAATAATAATAATAATAATAATAATTATAATAATAATAATAATCTTTATTAATCACGTTGGCTGTCTCATAAGAACAGATGTGAAAGTCAATTAAATACAGTGTCAATAATTTACACAAAATAGACAAATAAGTAAAAAAAAAACATTTAAATAAGTACACAAAAGACAATAGAGCAAGTTAAAATATATATATAAAGTTAAGTAAACTCATTAATATTATACACACACTTTTGAATTAAGTATTGTTTCAGTAGTCTTTTAAAACAATTAAAATTACTGGCATTTAGAATGTGTATTGGCAATCTGTTATATATTTTTGATGCCTGAAAGATATGGTGATCGTTCATATAGAGACAAATTATGGATAGGTATAGTTAAAGAAGATCCATGTCTGGTAGTGTAGGTGTGAAAACTACCATTATTTTTAAAACAATGTAAGTTTTTTCTTACATATTTAGATATATTGTATATATAGATTGATGGAAAACTTAAAATCTTATTGTTTATGAAATATGGTCGACATGACTCGATGGTTTTTAAATTAAATATGAGTCTAATGGCCCTTTTTGTTGAATAAAGATTCTACTAGCTGCAGGTGCTCTACCCCACACTATAATGTTATATGATAGATGCGGATACACCATAGCATAATAAACATTGAGTAGATACTCCCTAGACAGGTTCTGCCTTAGTGATGCAATGGCAAACAGTGAGCTATTGAGCTTTTTTGCAACATGATCAACCTGATCCTCCCATGTGAGACATGAGTCCACGAAAGTTCCAAGAAATTTGACTGACCTAGAAAACTTAATATTTGTGTCAACTAGAATATAATCGGGAGTAATTGTTTTTCGAGCAGAGAAATATATACAATCGGTCTTTGCAATATTTAAGATCAGAGAGTTTTGTGAACACCATAATTCGAAACTATGTATCACCTCCTTTAAGAGGACCTGTAGTTCCACAAGGTCAGGTGCTGAAACCATGATAGAATTATCATCTGCATACATGGTAATTTTCCCTTTTATATGCAGGGGAAGTTCGTTTACATATAGCGAAAATAGTAGTGGCCCCAGCACAGAACCTTGTGGGACTCCTAGATTGATAGAGTGATCATTTGAAATGGAGTTTTGTATTTTAACTCTTATTTGCCTATCAGAAAGGTAAGATTTAATCCAATTGAGGATGGTACCCCTAAAACTAATTCGGAATAGTTTTTCATTTAGGAATTCAATATCAACTGTGTCAAAGGCACGACTAAGATCAAAAAATAATCCTATGACATGATGGCCCTTATCTAGTTCATCGTAGATATATTGCAGAAACTGATTAGTAGCGGTTTCAGTAGAACGATTTTCACGAAAGCCATGTTGTGAGTTACTAATTATAGAGTATTTTACTAAGAACTTACTAATTTTGAGGTACACAGCCTTTTCAATTATTTTGGAGAATATGCTGAGAATAGATATAGGTCTATAATTATCCTTCTCAAACTCATTGCCCTTTTTAAATATCGGCACCACCAATGCTAATGCTATCTTCAGAACGGATGGAAAAGTTCCAGTTTGCAGGGATAAATTTGCTAGGTAAGCCAATGGCTCTGCTATTATATCCTTAACCGATCGTATAACTTTTAATGACACTCCATCTATGCCTGAAGAATTGGTTTGCCTAAGGTTATTCACAATGTCTATTATATCAGTTGGCAATATAGGATCATAGAAAAAGCTATCTGGTAACATTTTACTATGTGTGCACTCTTGAGAGATTCCATCTGGAAAATGTTCAGCTAGCTTAGATGATGCTATAGTAGCAAAATAGGACGCAAAAGATTCAGCAATTTGTTTATTATCGCATAAAATTGTGCCATTTTCTAGGATTTGTATTTCATTTTTATTAGTATTATTTTTACCTAATTGTGAATTAACTATTTTCCAAATTTCTTTTGGTTTGTTCGGGGCATTTTCTATTTTATTCTGGAAGTAGTTCTTTTTGGCTATACTAATACTACTTTGAAGTTCCCTTTTTTTGTTTTTATAGGAATTATGTAATTCTTCACTGCTCATGCTTTTGGCTAGCCAGTGGAGATTTTTTAATTCCTCACTTTTTTTAACTATGGCTGGTGTCAACCATCCTTTTTTATCATAATGATGACTATTATTTTATTATGTAACTATGGGGCATGTAAGATCAAGTTTATGTATAAATATTTCAAGAAAGGAGTTAAAAGCTGAGTTAACATCTCCCAGATGTATATTTTCCCAGCAAGTGAGTTGGAGAAGGTGCCTAAATTTACTAATGTTAAATGCCGATGTGTTTCTGAAAGACATGAAATTTTCAATGTTGTTAATGTTACCTTTTCCAAGGGACACTTTTAATATATTTGCATTATGATCTGCAATGTTAGAAGTAGTAACATAGCTAGAAATTATATTTTCATCTTCAAAATTAGTCACCATGTAGTCAATTGTATTGTTGTATTGTTTTGAAGATACTCCTTACGACGCCGGTAACTGTTGCTGGGGGCGAAAGAAGCTTTTCCAAACTTATGCCAATTAAGACATATTTACGCTCTAGGTTGTCACAAGAAAACTCAATAATTTGGCAATTCTATCAATTGAGTCTGAATTAGCTGGTACTATTGACTGTGATAAGATGATCGACGATTTTGCGAAGATTGAAGGTCGCCGTGTTCCCTTAATTTCAAACGTGTAATTCATATTTGTTCTTAACTTTATGCAACGTATCTTGTTTCCTTTTATATTCCTATTGTTCAATAAAGATTAATTCTTTATGAGTTTACAAGAGATTATTGATATCATGAATCATTTTGTAATAATTAAATTAATTAATTTTAACATGTATTTATTAAATTAATTATTAATTAATTGAAAACTGTTAAAAATTTTTGGGGCGCAAAATTTGTAGTTTGCCTCAGTTGTTTCAAAACTACCGTCCGGCCCTGGTTAAACGGAGGGGACCTCAATGTGTGGCTCAGCTATATTTATTATTCGATGCTGCATCGGATGCAGTTATAATCTCGTACAGAATCAGACCATGATCACGAATCAAAATTGCCCTCTAATTATGGGTTGAGTGACAGGACTAAGGAGGAAATAAATAAACTATATGACTTACATCTCAAACCGGAAGCAATAATGAGTAATCTGGCCAAAATTCAAGGCATTGTATCCCAAAAATGTCACAATTAAGAACATATTTAAATGACCAACGTCGTACTAAATATGGGCGTCCAACAATTAGTTTGGGCGAATTGGAATCTTGGTTATCATCTCGTTCAACCATTTCCGAAGATGTACATGAAATTTATGTCATTGGATATGAGATTATCGAAGAAAATGAGGAACATGATTCACCTAAATTTAGATCTGCGTTGTCTACAAAATTCTTGTTGCATTTAGCTTGTGATGTAAAAAATATTCATGCTGATGCCACATATAAATTGGTGTGGCAAGGATTTCCAGTTTTTGTCGTTGAAAGTACAGATAAAAATAAAAAGTTTCATCCGTTTGCCTTAGGGGCCTAATGAGGAAAAAGATGACTTTGTATTCACATTGTCTACAACCACAGGTTTTGGTTTGATGCAGCCAAAGCGATACAAAATGCATTTAAAGGTATGTTTGGTGAGGAAATAATTGTACGGATGTGCTGGGCTTACGCGAAAAGAAAAATTCAAGCTCGCGTGGAGAAGAATGTCAAGAAAAATATTCAGAAGGGATTATTAGCAGATGTTGATTGTCTACAAGCAGCTACCAATGCAGATAGTTTCGATTTAGCCGCAAAAGCTTTTTTGACAAAATGAAAGAGTGAATCCGATTTTATTAAATATTTCAATGGACAATGGTTGACACAAAATCGTAATTGGTATTTGGGTGTTCACATGGGATCACCAGCCACAAACAATGCCCGAGTCGGTAAACCAGTGGTCTTTGAAATATTCAAGTCACTCGGCTAAAGATACAGTTCTTGCAACATTACCAACTTTAACCTTAAAACAGTGGACAGAGTCGTACCAATGGGCGAAATTATCAAAAAAAATTAAGCTGACGCACAGTGATGATACTTTCAATTATTGCGAAGTACCTGCTGGTATGGCAGAAAAAAACCCAAGATTTTGAAAGCAATTTGATCAACTTTAATGAGTACAAAAAACAATTCTTCAGTAAATGGAAAGTGACTGCCCCAAAATATTGAGTGGATACATGGAAAATGTAACTGCCCTGCATTTTATAAAGAGTATATGTGCAAACATATTATGGGGATAGCCATCCGTCTCAAACTAGCAAGTCCACCGCATGAGACAAAAAATGTGCCTATTGGCCAAAAAAAAGAAGAGGGCGCCCCACAAAATCAAAGCCAGCTCTTATTATTCAGTAACTTCTTTCGCATAACTAAATTTTTTAAGTTTTTCAAATTATTATGTTTAAGTTTACCGTTAGTTTACCATTAGTTATGTATATACGTAATGTATGTAGTTTTCATAATATTTAAATTTTTAATAAATACAAATGTCTTTAAGCAATTTGTATATCTATTTATTTAACTAAGACATACCTGCTTATCACACCAATTACAGATCATCATCTGATTGCCATACATTTATAGATAGGTAATCGTTTTGAAACAGTTTCGTTTTAACAAGTTGATGACAGATCTATCATTCTGAGAACGAATGTACTTATTGGATGACTAATTAGGGTTTTGGGTGATTGTACATAAATTTATAGATAATCATTTTGGAATAGTTTGGTGTTAACAAGTTGGTGACAGATCTACCATTCTGAGAATCAGTCTAATTATTTGACAATCAAAACCACATTAAACTGGTGATCGATAAAATCACACCCATTTAATTTTCCATTATTTTTTTATCTGAAAGTAATTGGAAATGTAGTTGAAACTGTAGTAGTTACCTCCGGTGTCCACGGGTTCGTGAATGTTACAAAATGTTATGTAGGGAGATTTTAAGGGGTCAAAAATAGCCCATTTTTGCAAAATATACTGACTTATGTCCTTATGGACATTTTACAACTAAAATTACTTATTGGCTTAAATTTTTAACATTTTATTGTGCCTTCAAGTGCAATGTTCGTTCTTAATAAATTAGTGTAAAATGCCAAAATCAGGGTTTGTTTCAGGACATAGGTCACTCCGTAGAATTATAGCGTATGATGTGTCTTAAAAAGAACTGCTAAGATGAAAATAAAAAAGGTCACATTTGATCAAAAAGAAATATATACAGGGTGAATCATTAGTGTTTGGACCAAGATAAAAATTGTAGGATATCTCGAGTGTCATTTTTCAACGGCGATTTCCTAAAGGATTTAACTACTTTTTGCACCTTGGAAATGATTGAATGAATGTGATAGTTATCAGAGAGTTCTATATTTACTTGATGAGATGGAACTGTAGAAATTTGAAATCCTTCTGCTTCGTAATCGACGTCAGAGTCCTCATGGTCGTCTTGTTCTTCATTTACATAAGCTTTGTTCTACTTCTGACTGTGAGGTTGCAGCGTTTTTATACCGGACACCAACGACAGCAAGCTGTATACCGTGTACCAAACATAGCTGCTGTTTCACTGGGGTTATAAGTTTACCTATTTTGACCATAGTATTGGTTCCATCTGTAGTTATACACACTATATACGTCACGTGAAAGAGAGAGATGGTGATTATTGAGTCGTATTTCAAGAGTTTTAGCTAAGACTTCAGCAGTCATGGATCCTTTAAGTCTCACTAACCCAATATTCCAACAGATTTTATGGCCGTGAACATTTATGTTCATATAGTGTTTATTACAAATCGATGTCCACTCGTGAAAAGTTACACAAAATCGTTTGTTTTCTTTCTTTTGAAGTTTCATTTGTTCTATGACAAAAGATCGGATTTTCTTGCTATATTCCATAACTTTATATCGTATTGTAACTGCGGAATTGGGAACCTTAAAACCTTTGGCTTCCAGCAACTCATGTAAGTCTTGTGATGATACAAAAACTGAAAAGTCCATCTAAAGCTGTCATTCTCGAGAGTAGAGCTTCAAGACTTTTATCGTTCTTCGGATTAATAAAATCTGTGATCTTCCTCTGTTTACTACGTGTACATTTGGCCTCCTCCTATGATATATTTGTACTGGTACCGGCCTCAGCCTCAGCACTTTTCTTTCGGTTTTCCTTTAAATCGATTCTGTGAATTTTTAATAAATGGACTAGTAAACCTTTTGTAGAACCTCCTTTTGTGAGTAGTATAGTAGAACATTTTGTACATTTTGCACTACTACCACCAGCATTGTCAGGCAAAAAGTAAAGGCACACTGAATTTTTGTCATCTGCCTTTTTAGAATGAGGCTGATAATTAGTTTACATTTCGAGAATAATTAATATCTATCAATGAAAAAAAAAAAAAAAAATTATTACTTGTATGTCACACGTAATACAGTAATAATAAATACCTTAGCTAACCAGTGAAACTTTTAATAAAATAACAACGGAACAGCGAAACACCTACGAACGGTACACACTACACATCTACCTTCGAGAGCCAACTATTTACTACTGTTAATTTGCTTTCTAATTGCGTCAAATAAAAGCTCCCTCAGAGCCAGACTAAGCGCAAGCGCATAGCTATAATCGATCCCGAAAATCCCGGGATATAGGCTATTGCAGCCCCGGGATTGCCGGGAACAAATATTTGCCAGGATCCCAGGATTGAAGTCCCTACCTGGTATACATAATTTTTAGATTTTCACTGCATTGTTGCCACATTATTAAAAAAAAAATGCATTAACCAAGAATAAAATCTCCAAAAAATGCATTTTCATAAAGCAAGTGTTAGCGTACCTGTGTATTTATTGCACACGTATACCTCTTTCACAAGACATCGTTGTTTCATTCTGATTTACTCATTGTGTCTTTGGTTAGCTCAATGATATTTATTGAAACTACTATGCATTTTATATGTAATTAGGTTGGTACTTATTGTTAACGAATGTCGTGCAATATTTCTTTTGACTCCTATATGTAATTAGGTTGGTATTATGTTGTTAATGAATGTTGTGCAGTATTTTTTTAACTACGGCTAAGTTAGAAATATAGAATAGAATAACGTATGTTAGATTTTGCCTCTATAATTTACTTCCCAGTCAAAGGGACAGTTGTTCAATATCAAATCTTTTAAAAAATGAGGTTCGTATATGGAAACTTTTCATGAATTCCGGTAGTTATATGCGAGATCGAATGGAAAATGAAACATCGAAATTTACTATAGAGAATGTTTAATTCGATCTTTGACAATGCATTGTTCAATCATGGGAGATAAGGATATTATATAGTGTTGAAGACAATATTAGACTGCAAAATTTTAAAGAGAATACATCAGGTTGTTTTACTTTGGTTAATACATAGTTTTTTATTATTTTCAGTCCACAATATTACTTTGGCATACATAGTTTTTGCACAGTTTTCAGCATCAGCAAGAGTATTAGATTTTATTAAAATGTTCGTATCATCGGCATACGAAACTGTCAAACATGATGGATATTGAATATAATTCAGCATGTCATTGATATAAATAATAAAAAGTGTGGTCCCCAATATAGATCCCTGAGGCACTCCAACGCTGACAGTCTGCGAGTCTGATATAACATCCTCAATACAGACCTGCTGATTTCTATTTGCAAGATACGACGCAAATCAATCGTGAGCAACACCTCTAACTTCATATTTCTCAAGTTTTGTCAATAATGTAGAGTGATCTACGCGGTCAAAAGCCCTTGAGAAATCTATAAAGAGTCCCAGAGTTATTTCCCACACAGCACAAGGCTGTCCGAGGGTCGTACTATGGCAAAGACCGTTTAGGATTTGGGCTTGCCTATGGACGTCCCAATATCCCAATATGTATGCCTTTCAGCACTCTTTTGGTCATCCCAATGTCACAACTTGGTACCAGATAAAGGCAATATGACGGACGTCCTGAAGGATGTCTGAAGCTCATAACAAGGGACATACCAGGATATCCCGGGATATTTCAGGACGCCGTAAGTACTAGGAATGGGCATCCACAGGGACACTATTAGAGGATGTACAAAGTATACACACTGAAACGTCCCAGAACATCCTATTATATTTTCTTATGTTTCAATATATTAACCATCGCCAAAAAAAACACATTTTTAAAAAAAAGATAAACTAAAAATATTTTATATGTATGCTACCTACTTATAATTATATATAAGTGGGTAGCACATAAATCCACATATACATTTTTTTGTTTTTTGTAAAATTGTAGTTTCTCTGGCGATGGTTCATACTCTGAAACAATAGAAAATATTTTATTTCTCATTTGAACTGACCAAAAAGCCCAAGGAATTACACATCAAGTTATTTGATATCAGCGGTCAAGAAAATAAAGACTGATATAAGACAGACTTTAAAAACTAACTCACATTTAATTTTGTAATGTCAAAAAGCAAACTACTTCGAAAAAATATAAAATAATACAATAAGTATGTTGCACATAACTCCATAAATATGTTGTTCTTCGTAAATTTTTATTTCTGTCGAAGGCTAATATACATGAAAATGTTAGAAAATATCATCAAGGTATTTGAATTATCAGTCAAGAAATTAAAAACACCTAGGGGTTATAAGAAGCTAAATATATTCAATATTTAAAGACCAAACTCATTTGTAACATCAAAAAGCAAACTTCTTAGAACATAAAATAACATTTTTCAAACTGAATTATATAAAAACATATTTTTTATCAAGTAATGTGTTCCTACTTTTCTACTCTCTTCATTGCCTCGCTCTTCTTTTTGCCCTGCTCAGATTCTTTTAAAAACTTCTCTTCTTCGTAATTCATAATATTATACCCATTCATGGTTGCATCTAAAATAAACATTTACTTATTATTTAAATCAGCATCATCAACAAAAATTTAGTCTATATGAAAACTGGGTAAGATAAAGATAATAGAGAACATCGAGGGATACAGGTTTAAACTGAAACACTAATAAGAATAATTTGTCGCATTATAAATTGTAATCCTGTATTACGACTTTATTTTAATGCATTATATCTGTCTTCCATACACGTCACATATGGCTGTGGCTGCGAAGCCATTACATAACACAATTCATAAACCAATAACCGTTTTGTGCAATTTAATCAAAAGGAAACAATATATCAGGATCATGACAGATTTGCAAATTAACTGAAAATTTATCCATGCATGTCCTGTCTCATACATATTTCCCTTTAAGAGTGTAATGAAAGTTTCAAACAATTATCTTGAAGCAAAATTATTTTTACTTACCTATTTTCATACACTGTTCATCGTCAAACTTCACAACACTAAGTACGACTTGGTTCACATTCTCTTTCCAGCCTGACTTCGTAATATTCAATTCTTGGGCCAAATAAGCTTCATTTTGTAGGTTTGTTGGTCATTGAAAATAAGGGAGCCAGAATTTTTGTTTAATACTGTAAGTTTTCTATAAAGTTTCCTCTTTTTAGTTTCCTTTGGCATCCTGAAAGTTTACAAAATGGAAGTGTCTACGCAACCGCCGCGGCGGATCTTTTGCACGACTTATTGAACTGCCGCACAGAGAAATTGGAATATTTTATGCAATTTTCTGAAAAACAAGGCGGGGGGACACCCCCCTTTTTGTCTACGACGCTAATGCTGCCTGCGGCGCTGATAATTTATTAACAATTATTTAGCAAAATAAAAATCAACCTAACTAACTACCTAACAACTTAAAAGAATCACATGAAAGAGATAAATTATTATATGAAAAAGAAGAACATTATTTCTGTCGTCAAATCCAACTAGAATTTGTGAAAAAGGATATTAATCGTTCCAAAATATTTTAAAAAAAAGTCCAGTGGGCAGCAGTTGAACCCGGGATCTGTTGCTCCACAATGTGACAACGTTACGCATAGGCCAGCGATCCACGTCGAGAACACCGCTATAGCACAGAATAAATAGTATGTAACCAAACCAATTGCCGCGGTGGTCACGTAAATAGTTAAAGCAACCGCCGCGGCGGTTCGATAGCAATTTATTACAATACCGCTGGCGGTTTACTAGACACTTTCTTACAAAATTGTATTAAATTTGGGAAGTTTTATAGGTTATGTTATTTTTACATGGCTTGTACTTACTTTCTATAGTGTCGAACAAAAAAGTCCCAAGTAAAACTGAATTGAACAGATAAAACACAACCAAAAGTGTTAAAACCACTAATAATTTATATTACTTGATGTAGATAAATTAACTGATATTCCAAGCTTGTTTTGAGTTTACACTAAAGAATACCAGAAACCAGAGACAATAGAAAGTACAGGTTTGTGAAATTGGATATGGCCGCCGGAAATCGTAATGGCGCCTTATTTGAACATATTAAAGAAATATATTGGTCACAGTTTAAGGAGATTTAGGACCCTTCACTGGACATCCTTTTTTAATCCCGATGTTAATTCACAGTTAATGCCAAAATGAAACCAGTTCAGGATATCCTCTTGGCCTCCTTTTGAAGGATATCTTGGGATATCCTAAATGGGATGTCCATTTCACTATCTACTTTACGTACTGAGATATCCAGGTAGTTGACATCCCATATTCCGATTGTGCTGTGTGGGATTGTCCTTTGTCCATGGACGTTATAATACCGTCCACAACCTCGCTTAAAGCAGTGTCTATGCTTCTTTCTTTTGTAAAATCATGTTGATTGGGGAAAGCTTATCGTGCATCATTAAGAAGCTTATTAGCTGAGAGTTTCCTGCAGACTCAAAAACTTTTGACATACTAGGAGAAAGGCTATAATATGCCTTTATAATTCTCAAATAAGTTTGGGTCGCCTTTTTCAAACAACAGAATAACTTTTGACAATTTTAAATCCGATGGATACATTCCCTGCTCAAGAGACAGGTTTATCGATAGGTTAAAGGTTCAACGATATATGTAGCTATACGTTTTAATAATATATTTGATATTTCGTCATGTCCCGAAGAGTTGGAATTTTTCAATTTTCTGAAACTAAAAATATGTCTATAGATCAGCCCTCGTCTTTCTATTTCAATGCAAAAGATGAGAAAATAAGCAAACTGTTATTCACTGGAGCATTCAATATGAAATATTGTTTTATTTGGCCAAAATTAGAAACTTTGAGCTTAAAAGATTTAATAAGAAAGTTTGTTACCTTTTTGGTTTTTACATCAGCTCATAGAGGGTACAAAAATGTCTCAGACATATTTTTCGAGAATTACAAAAAAACCTGCAATGGCATTGATGTTTAGCAGTTATAGTGAATGAAGACATCATACAACACCTTTAAAAGCATGTAAATCTGGTCCAAATACTGACTTAATAAAAACACAGCGGATTATATAGTCTAAGGCCTAAAACACACTAGGCGGTTTTCGCCGATTCGGCCGCCGAATTGGCAGCCGCCTATTACAACACACACTAAGCGGTTAACCACTTGTCGTAGGAAGGCAACGTTGTCACTGTTTTCAGTAGTGCTGATAATACAGGGACAAAAATGAATTTGACTCAAAGAAAGAATTAATTTTGTTAGGTTTATTATACTGTCCATCAAAAATAAAAAAAGAAATCATAAGTGCATCCGGGAACATCCTATTGTTAAAGAACTCGAAACAAAAAGTTTATTTAATACTATATGTAATGAAATTTTTCAATTTCATTAGAATGTCGAAACATCATTTTACGAATGACTATATATTTTGGAAAATGATTTAATAAAGAAGAATACCCGAATGAGAAATAATATAATAAAACAGTATAATAACTACCTCTTCCCAGCTCTTTTCTTTTATTTCTGTCACCATAATCATTGTTTCTCATATCTCATATAGCAGGTCGTTCTTGAATTACATTTATTAATAGTTCAGTATCAGTAATGGGATCTATTTTAGAGGCGTAAATACAATACTTTTAACGTGCAATTTGGCTTCAATGCAAGCTCAAACCGCTCGATAAATAAGTGAATGTGTGAACAGGTCCATTTGTTTACATTGCAGCATACGCCGCTCGAAGCAATAAAAACGATTCAGCACATGAATCGAACGACGGTACGTGCGGTGATGGATGCCGCTTTCTCGCAGCGCGTCATAGTGTGAACAGCTCCATTTGTTTCTATTACAGCATCTGTCGAGTCTGCTGCCGATTCGGCGAAAACCGCCAAGTGTGTTTTTAGCTTAAAAATTCAATGGTTTTCATTGTTTTCAATACCTTTAGTTAGCTTATTAAGTAAAATATGGTTATTTTGTACTCAATCGCACTTGTGTCTTTTTAACCTTTGCACATCTACCAGTTGGTACTATGACAGAAAGATGAATATGCGATGAATAACTGAAAGATTAATCAACTTACCTGTAAAGGAAGATCCAATCTTAATTACTCCAGCATCTTTCTATGATAGGGCACCCACCACGTTCATACTCTATAGCTGCTATCATGCGATTTGTCTAGCGACAAAATGAACTAATAAGTACCTATATATGTAGCCGCTGACTGTTAGTTGATACGGATATTGGATGATTCTTGTCACTATCTTCAAAATTTGTGCATGAATCATGCCGTCCTAATAATATCACTGAAGGCTACGATGATCAAAAATTTAAGATTGGATCTTCCTTAGAGGTGACCTGATCATTTTTATAATTATTATAATATAAGAAACTTACTTCGACCTGCCTCACCTCGATTTCTAGAATTATTAGAACTGGGTGATCTGCCTCGATCTATTTGGTACTCCCCAGCCCGTCGTCTTGAATTATACATTTTGAGTTTTTTTATGTAAATATATAGTTTAAAATCAAAATTATTACGCCTTATTACGTCTATCTATATACTTAATAACTTAATCTCTCTAACACTTTTTGCACTGTAATCAAAATCTAACTTATTTGTGTGCACACAAAAGAGAAAAGACAAAGAACATTCGATTTCACTAGTTTGTTTGGACCACTAGATAATTTGCACACGTACCTACACCAGCCTTGCGTTACAAAAACTTCATTCCATATTAGCTTATACATTACATATTGAATAAAGCTATTTTTAATTTTTTAATTTAATTATAAACTTAAAGATATACGTAATAAATTATTTTGCTTAATCACGAATAACTACGAAATAATATTTATCTTTCTTTTTTTTTACTCGTTAGTTGTTTTATTAAGTTTACAATTATTATGGAAAGCAAAACCGAAGGCAAAGCTTATGAGAATGAATTTTGCCTACGGACATGAGCATGAGCAAACATACGGGGAACGGGGAACTACAGAAATGCTCACAGGCAGTGCCACATCACGTACAAAAGTACAAATACAAAAACACACGTATAAATAATTCTGCCACAGAAGTAGGTATCATGTTAATATGTAATCCATGTTTAATATGTTTATGTAAAATTGTTTGGTCTTGGTCTTGGTAGAGTAGCCTGTGTGTAGCTCTTTTTGGATGTTCGTTGTTCAGTGATAATGAGGGGCAGGTAGCGCAGATAAAAAAATACATGGTTTATATATAAAGACATTAATTGACAATTGAGTATTGCTAAAGCTAGTAACAAACGACGAGCCATTAGGGACCCTCATAAATACAAGGTAGGTATGCAGGGCAGATCATCTCGTAACAAGACCTTAATAAGTAATTAATCATCGTGGCCTATAAATAGACTGCCCGCAGTCTGTGCTGCCCGCCATTAAAAATAAGAAATTGATTAAGGGCCAGTTTATCAATGCGAGGGCCGAGGACAAAGTTAACCTATAGTTAGTTAATAATACTGTCACTTTCCCTACTGAGTGTAGTCTACGCATCGATAGCGCAGGTGTAAGGCTGTAGACGTGTGTCGTGTACTACACTCAGTAGGGAAAGTAACCCAGTACCGTAAGCCGGGGTTACTTGAGACTTACGGGTTAATTGAGACAAGGGACGTCATTTTAAATGAAGGTTAAATATAGACAGGAGTTTAATTTTCGAATGTACCCCGATATGCCATCTGTCAGTTGTCATGTGTGTAAATTGTTTTATGTCAACAAAAGTCAAAATTTCTTGTTTGATACATGTGTCTCGGTTACTTGAAAACATTGTAAATATTTGCAATATTTTTTTATTTGACTAGTCTCCTACGTAAGTATTAAGCAAATAATAATGTTCGTTCATTGAAATTTCCCATTTACAGAGCATGCAAGGAGAATCTATTCATGCTATGGGGAAAAGAATAGATTATGTTTTTTTTCTATTTATAAAATAAAAAGTAAAAAATGTTCTTTTTCTAGGTAACTTGAGACATGTCGCCCCGACAATATAAACGTTTGTGCATTAAGGCAACCTGCTATAAGAAGGGGTCGTCATGTATTTGAAAAAGATATTAATTTGTAATCGTTAATATTTTTATAATCCCCATTTTTTGGCTTAAGAAATCGAATTATTATTTTTTTTTTATTAAAATGTTTTGATTTGTTTCAAAAAAAGATTATTGTATTATAGAGCTATGCCATTTTTATACATGTTCCCTTTATGGTTTTTTGTGGTGTTTATACAATAAAGTATATAAATTTTTTGTATTAAGGCTTTTTAATTTGCTTTAACCAGTACAAAGTAATTTAAAAAATAAGAACAGTGTCTCAAGTAACTCACAGCTCAGTTATCTTGATTTTAAATAGGAAATCTAGGGGTGTCTCAAGTTTCCCCAAGTTAAGGGTAACTTGAGACAGTAAAAAAAAATTAAAAAAATGTATTTTTCCTCATTAATTTCTGTATATGTTTACATAATCCCGTTTATTAAGCGTCTCTCCATCATGTAAGCTGACAAACAAAATTTTATATCCCCCATTGAAAAAGATACAACCATAATTATTAAAAAGTGTCTCAAGTAACCCCGGTTTACGGTAACCCTACTGAATTATAAACTGTATTTAACTGATTTAACTATAGGATAACTTGTACTGGTAAGGGCCGGTTTATCGATGCGAGGATTGCAAGGGCCAACTTGCACATTACCTTCCAGCTCTTCGAAATTTCAGTTGAGATAAAAATTTTATTGCGAGATCTCACCCCCTCCCCCGCGCTTCCAAATTTTAATCGAGATAAATATTGTACTGTAAGGAATGCCCCCCCCCCCAACGCGCTTTCTGAAAATATACCCTACGTAACTGCGCATACTTGAACGGTATGTGCATGCGCAAGTTTATTGTATGTACAAGTATACTGGAACGTGTATAAAAATTGCGCAAGCGAGTGTTTTGATATATTATATCGATCTTGGGCTTAATTCTCGAAATTATTCCTATGGAAAATTAACACACTTCTAGAATGTGCAAATTGTATTCTTGCGACTGGTCCTATATATGAGACTATTTTCCATTGAAATCAGTGGATTTACTTCACTTGGTCATTTCCAGTAGAAAATAATCTCATAGGAATAGTCAAGAATATAATTTGAACGTTCCAAAAGTATCCATTTCCCATATAGGAATAATTTCGAGAATTGAGCCCCCTATATAATACACACGCTTTTGTATTTTATCTATGCACATGTTCCAGTATACTTGTACAATAAACTTGCGCATGCATACCGTTCAAGTATGCAGTTACGTCTGTAGCCGCCTTAAACAATATTTATTAATTTTTGACATTAAATGTTAATCTACAAAATATATCGATACATAGAAATGTCGATAATTTTTTGTTGATATATCGATCTGAGTCTTGTGATGTATCAAATGATTCATATATCGATATATTACATTTGGATTAAACCATATACTTATTAGTTAATAAGTATATGGATTAAACTATGGCTAGGGATGTTCCGATACCTCAAAAGTATCGATACTTGTATCGATACTGGTATTGAATGAAAAGTATCGATGCCGGTATCACATCGGAAAGAAGGTATCGATACTTGTATGGCTATGAAAAGTATCAATATTGGTATCATATCAGCAAAAAAGTATCGATACTTCGCTGAAATTTTTTGAAGAGCGGGGGGGGGGCATTTTCTTAGCTTTAGTGATGCCGATATCGGCTAAAAAGTATCAATACCGGTATCATATCAAAAGAAAAGTATCGAGTACACAATTACTTGGTATCGAATGAAAAGTATCGATACTGGTATCGTATCGGAAGAAAAGTATCGAGTACAAAAGTACTTGGTATCGAATAAAAAGTATCGATACTAGTATCATATCGGTAGTATCGGAACGTCCCTAACTATGGCCTTAAAAAAAAGTCTTGTATTATTGGTAATCTTCAGTTTGCAGATTAAATACGTCACGGTAAAGTTAAACCAAAGATTAGTTATTAGTTCATTTAGTTCTTAGTTCTCTAATCTTTGGTTAAACGGTGTATGGAGACCGTAAAGTCCGTAAATGTAATTTATCATTTTTGCTACCGTTTGTTTTAAGAAAAAGAAAATAAATGATACTCAACAAGTACTGAAAATGTAAGTGACTGTAATTCTCTGTTCATAGGCTCTTTAGAAATTAATAGTGTTAATAAGCAACAATGGATTACTAACCTAAAAATAAATAAACAAAATATAAGTTTGAAAATAGATACGGGAGCAATGGCAAATGTCATGTCTTTATATGAATTTAGAAACTTAGGTTTTCCTGAAAATATCCATAAAACTGAGACAAAACTTAAATTGTATACAGGTGGTAGTTTACGTGTAGTGGGTAAATGTTTATTAACATGTTACAAAAATATGATCTAAAGTTTTACATTATAAATTCAAAAACCCAATCATTCTTAGGCTTGGAGGCTAGCATAAAATTAAATTTAATACAAAAAATTGAGTCTGTTGAGGAAAATGTTTCTGAATATGAAAACTTAGTAAAAGAAAATAAAAATTTATTTTCTGGGGTTGGCCTTATAAATAAACCTTATCACATAGAAATTGACAAAAATGCTAAGCCTGTGGTACATCCTACAAGAAAGGTAGCGTTACCTTTGTTAGACAGTTTAAAGGAAAGTTGAAAATGATAAAATCATAGAAAAGGTTAATGGTAGCTCAGAATGGGTGAACAACGCACTTGTTCTTGTAAGGAAACCAAACAATAAATTGAGAATATGCCTTGATCCTTTGGATCAGGCGCGGATCCAGCCCCCAAAATAGGTTGTGGGCACGGCCACCCGAAAATCGGCCAAGTGCGAGTCGGACACGGACTCGCTTACGATCGATACATTGCATTCCTACAAATGAGACCTTTACAAAATTTGACGCCCCGGCCAAGACCTTGTACAGTGTATATACAAAAATAAATGTGTGTCTGTTTGCACATCACAATATCACATCTAGACTCTAAACTACTGAACCGATTTTAATGAAACTTTTACAGCTTGAAAGCATATCAGATTTTATTAAAAGATAGTTTACATTTCACAGTGAATAATTTTATTTACGTGCTTACTTAAATAACAAATTTAAACTTACGTTTCTTTTTCGCGAAAACATTAATAATTTCATCGATATCCAGGCTCACATCTTTGTGTATATTTAGGAGAGCTAACCCGGATAATCTCTCCTGTGCCATTGAGGAACGCAACCAAGATTTTATTCTTCGCAGAGTAGAAAACGATCTCTCCGCGGTAGCTACGCTGGTTATGTTAGGGTACAAATCTTGGTCGCATGTTTCAATGAGATGAGCTAACGACTCTGGTATGGCGGAATTGTTTTCACATTCTCTTTTCCATTTGGCCATCCAAAGTCAAGAAAACCCTTGGCAATCTCCTGGAAAATGCAACCAATGGGGATGGAACACATCGCGATCATGAGCCAATCACGCATATCTGTTTGTCTCAGCCTTCCGTGAATACTACAGATTAGTACCCAAAGTAAAAAAGTCACTCGCGCACGAATCATTGTTTTTAAAAAATATATATTACGGCATTGGATATAACATTATCCTATCGACCTCAATTAGGGTTGTGCGCATGCCCACCGTGCCCACAACGGTGGATCCGCGCTTGCTTTGGATCTCAATAAGGTTATTAAACGTGAATACTGTCAAATACCTACCTTAGAACAAATCACGAGCAAATTATCTGGCACAAAAGTATTTAGCACACTCGATGCAACACAAGGATTTTATCAAATTCCACTAGATAGTCAGAGTGCTGATCTGTGTACTTTTGGAACCCCCTTTGGTAGGTACAAATTTTTAAGGTTACCTTATGGCATCAAGTCCGCACCTGACGTGTTTCAGGACAGATTCAGAGAAATTTTCAATATTGAAGGTGTCGATACTTACATAGATGACCTATTAGTCTGGCGTAGGGATAAAGCTGAACATGATTCAAGATTGAGGGCAGTTCTTCAGATTGCAAAAAATAATAATGTTCGATTTAATTTAAACAAATGCAAATTCGGTCAAAATAAAATCGCATACATGGGACATATTATAGCAGGAGACGGTATAAGGCCAGATGAAACAAAAATTAAAGGCATCACAGAGATGTCGCGTCCCCAGTGTAAACAAGACGTGGAAAGGTTGCTGGGAATGTTAACATATGTTAGCAAATTTATAAAAGATTTTTCTGATACAACTTTTCCGTTACGATGCCTCTTAAAAAAAGATGTAGAATTTATTTGGCAACCGGAACATGACAGCTTTTGAGAATTTAAAAAACACTTCAATAAATAAACCGGTGCTTCAATTCTATAATGTTAATGCTGAGACCGTGGTATCAGTCGTCTCATCAAAATCAAGTTTGGGGGCCGTTTTAATTCAAAACAAACTTCCATGTGCATATGCTTCAAAGGCATTAACTGATACTCAGTGTAGATATGCACAAATAGAGAAAGAGCTGCTTGCAATTACATTCGGGCTAAGTCGGTTTCACGAGTACGTTTTTTCAAAGAAGGTTGTGGTAGAGACTGACCACCTGCCTCTCATTTCCATATTTAAAAAACCGTTGAACAAGTGTCCTGCGCGCCAGCAGATAATGCTTTTACAGGTGCAAAAGTATGATTTTGATGTAAAATACAAACCAGGCAAAGAACTTTTGTTAGCAGATGCATTATCCAGGGCATATTTAAATGAAAAAGTGTGGATGATCTAGACGATGAGATTAATTTGCAAGTATGTATGGTAGTGTTGGAAATTAATGTAACAGAAAGTAAGCTTAAAGAGATAAAAGATAAAACTGAAAATGATACAGAATTGCAAGTACTCAAAAATGTTATATTAGAAGGTTGGCCGAAGAATAATAAAAAACTAATGATCAAGTTAAAATTTATAGCAAATATAAAAGTGACCTTACTGTGGTAGATAACTTGATATTCAAAGGAAATTCTTTAGTAATACCTCATGCGTTAAGGAAAGAAATGGTTAGTAGGGTACACTATAACCACTTGGGAATAAATAAGTGCCTTAAATTGGCTAAAGATTCAATCTTTTGGCCGACTATGAATAACGAGATTACGCAAATGATTTTCCAATGTCACTTATGTCTAAAATATTCAAAGTCACAAGCCTCAGAACCGAATTAATCACAAAATTCCAGAACTTCCATGGAACAAAATTGGATGTGACTTATTTGAACTGAGGGGAAAGAAATATCTTTTGGTTATAGACTACTATTCTAAATTTATTGAAATTGAGGAGTTGGGGAAAGATACAACTAGCAGTAGTATAATTAAAAAATTAAAGCCTATGTTTGCTCGCTATGGCATACCATTGACAGTTGTAACAGATGGAGGGCCGCAATTTAGTTCTGGTGAGTTTAAAAAGTTTCCTCAGGATAGGGAGTTCAGTCATGTTATCACATCTCCAACATACGCACAATCGAATGGTATGGCAGAACAGAATATACAAACTGCCAAAAATATTTTCAAAAAGGTTTTAGATGACAATAAGGACACAAATCTGGCATTGCTCCTATATCGTAATATGGATTTTGTCGAAAATTTTTCTCCAGCCCAAATATTAATGTCACGTAGACTAAAAGAAATATGTTACCCTATAAAACAGAAGCTCTTCTGCCAAAAGTAGTAAATTTATCAAAATATAATAAATTATTAAATAACAGACAAGCTTCCAATAAAATATATTATAACAATGAAGGTGTCAAAAACTTAAGCTCACTTGTAATAGGTACAAATGTATATGTACAGCTTAAACCAAATTGTATATGGACACCAGGTATAGTTGTAGGCAAAATAAGAGATAGGACTTACGAGGTAAAGATGAATAATGGTTCTATTCTTATAAGAAACAGGAAATTCATTAAACAAGCAAATAATAAAATTGTTGATATTAATAACCATTCTTCATCTGTTACTTCCAAAAAAGAAGGAAAGGAAGAGGGTGTAAGATATTTTATAGAGATAGAACAGGAGCCTATAGTAATAGAGGAAAACACAAGAGAAAATAATGTTAACGTGCAGGAGGACAGTGCAAGTAGTGAAAGTGGGTTATCCGTAAACTCAGATGGTGGTGACACAAATGACATCATTGCGGAGGAAAATAGTTCAAGTCAGATTAGTGCTAGTGAAGATAGTTTAGATGTTAAGATCGCTGATGACTCGTTAGGTACAGACTCTGAAACAACATTCATAAACAGACCGAAAACTACTTCGTCAGGTCGTGAGAGTAAAGCTCCTCAGAGGCTGGATCTATAAAGTTACTAGTTAAGTGGTATTTATAACGATGAACTAAATTACTGGTTTTTAAGTTTTAAAATAATATTGTTTCTTTAGAAAGGGGGATGTAAGGTATGCATCCTGTAATACATAAATGTATAGTTGGTATGACGATTGTAAACATGGTTAAGTTTCCCGCACTGGGACTGAATAAAGTAGTGTTAAACTGAACCTAGAGCTCGATGTGTCTGATTAACCTAACTCTCTCATAATTACCAAATACAGCAGCACCATTACAATTAATACAGTGCTTAGAGAGAAATGAAATATTTTATGGAAAAAAAGCGCACCCCCATTTCGTGAATTACTGAACTGACTATTATCTACTGCTGTACTGCTTTATTTATATATTAATATTAATATATTCGAGCAGGCGTGGCATCCTGTTAACATGTTAAAAGCTTCTTTTGCATATGGTAAATGAATTTTACTGAATTTATTATAATTTTATTTATATTCTATATTTTAGGAGTTTCCTCATTACATTTCTAAGCTGAAATATATGAATGGAGTTAACCTATATGATTTAAGTGGAAGATTCCAACTGATGCATCCTTGGATAATTTTACTTCCACATCCACGTAGTGGATTGGAAGTATAGTAATCGTAAAAAAATTTTCAAAATTCGGTTTAGAATGTCATGAAACGTCGAGATTTTAAATTTGAGCGAAAAAAATTTTCTGTCCGTCTGTCAGTCTGTAACTTTGTTTTGTCCGCACGCTTTCTCCGGAACGGTTTAAGATATTGACTTGAAATTTTGTACACGTATATATTGTAATGAGATCGGGAACTGGATTGTTTTTTGAAGATATCTGGTGAAGGGTTGGGGGGTAAATAGGGGTAAATATGGGGAAATATGTAAAGCAAGCTGGTAAGAGTACAGAAACTTGACATTTGATGTATGTACTACAAGCCAAGGCCTCAGATTTTTTTATAATGTTTTTCAACCACCCCTTCATTATTAAAGGGGTTGCTAAAATAAAACTGAGATATTCATTTGAAATTTGGTACACGTATGTATCATCACGACATCTGGAACTAGATTATATTTTGAAATGATTCTGTTGAAGGGTTGGGGGTTAAATAGGGGGAAATAAGTAAAGCAAGCTGGTAAGAGTACAGAAACTTGAAATTCGGTGTATGTGCTAGAAGCCAAGGTCTCAGATTAGTTATATTATTTTTCAACCCCCACCACCCCTACTCCATTATTAAAGGGTTTGATAAAATAAAATTGAAATATTCACTTGAAATTCGGTACACGTATGTATTATAACGACATCTGGAACTAGATTATATTTTGAGGAGCTACCGTTGAAGGGTTGGGGGTTAAATATGGTAAAATAGGGGAAAATAAGTAAAGCAAGCTGTTATGAGTACAGAAACTTGAAATTCAGTGTATGTACTAGAAGTTAAAGACTCGAATTTTTAAAAAATATTTTTCAACCCTCCACCACCCCTACTCCATTATTAAAGGGGTTGATAAAATAAAATTGAGATATTCATTTGAAATTTTGTACACGTATGTATTATAACGACATCTGGAACTAGATTATATTTTGAGATGATTCCGTTGAAGGGTTGGGGGTTAAATAGGGGAAAAGTAAAGCAAGCTGATAAGAGTACAAAAACTTGAAATTCGGTGTATGTATTAGAAGCCAAGGTCTCAGATTATTTATATTATTTTTCAACTCCCACCACCCCTACTCCATTATTACAGGGGTTGATAAAATGAAATTGAAATATTTACTTGAAATTTGGTACACGTATGTATCATAACGACATCCGGAATTAGATTATATTTTGAAAAGCTTCCGTCGAAGGGTTGGGAGTTAAGGTGGCCATTCCCTAGAAAGAGACATCCGATAGGGAAATATTTACTATTTTTAGCTATATCTTTTTTTTCTTAGTACGTATATTTAAAAAACTATAAGAGTACCTAAGTAGAATCATAATAAGACTATTACTATGAATTTTCACTCAATAATTTTAGTGGTTTGCAAAATAGCTCGATTTAAATTTAAAAATTGTGTTAATCTTCCTATTTCGTAGTTTTAAATCGAGCTATTTTGCAAACCAGTGAAATTATTGAGTGAAAATTCATAGTAATAGTCTTGTTATGGTTCTACTTAGGTACTCCTATAGTTTTTTTATATATACGTACTAATAAAAAAAAGTTATAGCTAAAAATAGTAAATATTTCCCTATCGGATGTCTCTTTCTAGGGAATGGCCACCTTAAATAGGGAAAAATAAGTAAAGCAAGCTGGTATGAGTACAGAAACTTGAAATTCAGTGTATGCACTAGAAGCTAAAGACTCAAAATTTTTATATTTTTCAACCCCCCCACCACCCCTACTCCATTATTAAAGGGGTTGATAAAATATAATTGATATATTCATTTGAAATTTGGTACACGTATGTGTTATAACGACATTTGGAACTAGATTATATTTTGAGATGATTCCGTTGAAGGGTTGGGGGTTAAATAGGGGAAAATAAGTAAAGCAAGCTGATAAGAGTACCTACAAAAACTTGAAATTCGGTGTATGTATTAGAAGCCAAGGTCTCAGATTATTTATATTATTTTTCAACCCCCACCACCCCTACTCCATTATTACAGGGGTTGATAAAATGAAATTGAAATATTCACTTGAAATTTGGTACACGTATATACCATAACGACATCTGGAATTAGATTATATTTTGGAAAGCTTCCGTCGAAGGGTTGGGGGTTAAATAGGGAAAAATAAGTAAAGCAAGCTGGTATGAGTACAGAAACTTGAAATTCAGTGTATGCACTAGAAGCTAAAGACTAAAAATTTTTATAATATTTTTCAACTTTTCACCACCCCTACTCCATTATTAAAGGGGTTGATAAAATATAATTGATATATTCATTTGAAATTTGGTACACGTATGTATTATAACGACATTTGGAACTAGATTATATTTTGAGATGATTCCGTTGAAGGGTTGGGGGTTAAATAGGGGAAAATAAGTAAAGCAAGCTGGTGAGAGTACAGAAACTTGAAATTCGGTGTATGTACTAGAAGCCAAGGTCTCGGCCCCAGACAGCACGCCATATCTTAAAGACATCTTTTTTATGAGCATATTATGTCTGAACGTCTGAAGACCTTAAAAAGACGTCTTAAAGACATCTTTTTATGATTTTCTAAAGACATCTAAAATGGATGTCTTTAAGACGTCTCTTTAAGGTCTTCGGACCTGCATTTCAAAATTAAACTTAACTAAGTACATAAAATTGTCGAATGTATTAAATATCTGATTGTATATTTATTTATTTTATAAAATGCTGATGCGGTCATATAATTTTAAAATAACAACATTTTGGGAAGGCAAATTTTAAATTAAAGATAAAGAATATTCATCATTAAATATTACAGTTTAGACAAAAACAATTTTAGTTAAATTATTAAATTTGAATTAAACGCCGTGCATCTTTCTTTCTTGTGTTTCAGTCGTTTATCTTTGTTTAGCTAAAGATAAACAAGGACAACGGATTATCGTGTGCGTGCCATACATAGCCGTTACGTGTATTCTAGTCAAGACTTGATGTCGCTCTGTCCTTGTCTATATCTTTACCTTTTGCTGTTAAAAAGAGGCGTATTTAGTGCAATAGGGTTCAGTCGTCAGTCCTTAAATAAAAAGCTGAAGTTAATTAGCATTCTTTAAAATATGTCTATCAAAGAATTAAACTTTTCATTCTACAAAGTATAGTGCATTATAGTAGGCAACCCAACGACTAACGACGAAAACTCTAATGGTCTGACTAGAATTCCCTCACAGCAGCACACCATAGGACAAGTGTGAGTGGAAGATTAAGTGATAGGCTGGTGAAGACAATCTGACGACTCAAGCCATGCTTTAGTTGTCTCGGTACATAGAGTTGGGTGGATAGTTTTTTACATAGGTTCTCAATATGGCTTGTCCATTTTAAACCGTCATCGAGGGTGATGCCCAGCAGTTTTACATTACTGCCATATTGTAACATTATTATTAGAAGAAAAGACAATTTGTTGTGTTTTCCCTCGATTTAATATGAGTTGATTAGGTGTAAACCATTGTTCGGCCCTGTTTTCTGCTTCAGAGGCCATTTGATTTAATTTTGAGACTCGAGCAAGGAGGAGTCGTCAGCAAAACATGCATGTTTCAGGGAGTAGTAAAAAAATATTCAAATAAATAATAAATAATAGTGGTCCCAGGAATGATCCCTGAGGCACACTGTGTGTGACTTTTAAGTAGTCGGATGATATACCATTTACTACGACTTTCTGTGTCCTATTTTGTAGGTACGATTTAATGAAATTTAAAGGTATGCTCACACCATAGAAATTTAATTTATTTATCAGAATGTCGTGCGAGACACAGTCGAAGGCCTTGGTGAGATCACACAGCGTAAGTGCTGTGAACTTGCCCTCCTCAAGGCCCCCCCACTATGTCTCGCACCACCCTGCTAACGGATTGGACCGTGGAGCAATTTTTACAGAACCCGAATTGACAACTATCCAATAACTTATTATTTTCGAAAAAATTTTCTGATATGGATTTCAAAACGATTTCGATTATTTTGCCAAAAATTGGTACTAGGACTAGAATAGTTGTCGGGCTCATCCGGTTCTCCTTTTTTCTCCTTTTTTGGGAATCGGAATAACCTTTGTAAACTTGAAAATATCTGGGAATATTCATACTTACCTTTATATATCTATCTATCTATAATTATGTATAATGTATATAATTTAAAACATTCAATTATGGTAGACGATGCTGTTAAAAGTGTGTCATTTTTTAAGTTTCTTTAAGTTCCCGGCTACAGATCACTTTTTTTGTGTATGTTTCTATGTGCACGGGCCCTCAAAAAAAAAGTGACAACCTGTAGCTGGGATCTGACATAGTAATCCCTATGTATTTCGACATACTGAACACGAATCCGATGTCCGTTTAGCTCTATCGCCCACCAGTCTTTTGTAAATCGCGAAAATAATCTAAGAAACCTAATTTCTTTAGGTTATTTACCGCGATTTACAAAAAACTGGTGAGTGATGGAGCTAAACGGAGATCGGACTCGTGTTCAGCACGTCGAAATACATAGGGACTACTATGTCTGGTCCTGACTACAGATCACTTTTATTTTTTTGTGGGTCATACAACGAAAAAAGTAATTTTTTCGGATTTTTCGATTTTCCGGCAATAATAATAATAATATTAGTCATCTAAGATCATTTTCATTTTTCCATTGCACTATATAGTTTTTTACTTCCCTCGCATACCGAAGGGAAGTATTGTATTCGAGAAAAAATCTCCCTCCGAGATTTTTTCGGATTCTGACGTTTCAGATAACGGAGATTACGAAAATATAGGTTTTTCAATTCCGTCAGTCTGTCTGGCTGTCTGTTGGTGCATTTACTAAAAAACTACTTGACGGAGAGCAGTCAAATTTGGTAGGTAGTTGACCCTACTGTCAGCGAAGAAATAGTAAAACTTTCACTGGAAAATATACAGGGTGGATCGTCTAAAGGGAATAAATAATGAAAAAAATTTTTTTTGCTCAAATTTAAAATTTCCACGTTTCATGACACGCTAAACCTATTTCAGAAAAAAAAATTTTCAAAAATTTTTTACCACTGGAAAATTTTTTTTCTTTGTTCAAATTTAAAATTTCCACGTTTCATCGCGTTCTAAACCTATTTAAAAAAAAAAAAATTTGAATTTTTTTTTTACTGTTTTAGAAAAAAAATTACCACTAATAGACTGAATTTTTTTTCTTTGTTCAAATTTAAAATTTTCACGTTTTCAAACAAATTTAAAAATTAATTTGATTAAACATTTTTTGATAAAAATGTATGTGGAATTGAAAATGTGACAGATGGCAATAATATTAGGCATATGCACCTATTATACTATTATTGAAAAATGCACAGGGTGGTCATCCCAAGAAATAATTCAGTCATGGTGGACATTTATAAAGGTATTTGCCCAAGCCTTCCATATTTCGCATAGTATTGAACTTTTGCTGTTGGATGAGCACTTTGTATATTTTTTTGACCAAAACTTATCAGGTGTTCTTTGTAATAATAGTGATAACTATATTCCGATTATTATTTTCAATGTCACTTCGTAATTATTAATTTTTTAGTGTGACCGCCATGCACAAATAAAGAGGGAAGTTCTGTGTAAATACCTTTACCGATTTTTTATTTATTGAAAGTAGAAATAAAAACAAAAAAACGAGCATTGTCCGAACTCTGTCGGGCAAGTATATTTATGAGGAATTACAGTTAAAAGTTTCACTTTTTTTTATACATTGAATTAAACAACAACCGTTGAATATTTTGATCCACAAAAAATAGAGCTTATGCGGGACAACGAAAGATATACTTTCACGAAGTTTGAGATTAATCAAATTATTTTTGTAGAAGAAAAAAATAAAAAACCAATAAAACAGTGGAACAATGTTTTGTTTGCAAAATTTTGAAGTAGGTCAAGGTCCTCCGTTGAAAATCAGTAGTGGTATCCGAGAAGGGTAAGGAGCATGCGGCGTTTTCGCAATTTACTTTCAATTGCAAAAACGACGCAATTTTTCTTGCCCTTCTGGGATACCATCTACTGACTTTCAACTTTGGCCTACCTCAAAATTTTGCAAACAAAACGATATAAATTTCTTTAAACTGAACTTTTTATATCTAAAATGTTATAAAGAAGCGTATCGACATAGTAAGGAAAAATATTTATAAAGTTCTAAGAATCTGTAAAGCGAGTGCTGCAAATTCTCTCAGTGATAGTGTATCTCAAATATTGAGATACACTATATGAAAATCTTTACTCGATAAAGACGGCCTATATTCTTTTGGTACAGCAATGATACTGGTTTGAATACATTCTGGGTATAGACTCAATAAAGCTGGCATTTATCAATTCGCTATCACCACAATATATTTTGGATGTCAATATACCTTTAGTGTATTTAATCACATGTTGCAAATAATATAATAATTAAATTAAAAAAATGTTTGTTCGGGTATTTATGTATTTTTTCGGGAATTTATGGCATATTTTACTTTATAATTTTTACTGTACTGATAAACTTATAGAAAACTTTCAGATATTCATATACTTACCTTCTTGAATGCATGCATAGTGGGATCCTGGTGGGGCGCGAACCTACGATGCAGATCTACAATTTTAGTGCACTAGTGCGGTTGGTGGCTTTACTATCTACGCTACCTGGCCTTGTGTTGAACTCTCGCTTATTGTATATACATATTTATAATTTACGTTGAGATAGGTATAGTTACTATTAAATTTAACAAAATGCCGATAACTAAAAAGAAAACTTGCGTCGTCATTGGGCGGAAGTGCGAACTGATACGGCTAGAGGATATGAAACTCGTCGACTTAAGACATTTAGAAGTAGGACTATAACAGACGGTATAGAATATTTATAATATACCAATACTCAATAAATTTGTTTTATAGATATACTGGTTCAAGATACACAACAAATTTAATAATGTAATATGACTGCTGATTATTCTACAGATAATGAAGTTTCCAAAGAAAATTCAAGTAACAATGTAACAAAGGATGTATGTATAATACAATAGATGCATCAGGATCATCGTCCGGTGGTAACATCGAAGAAGTTGATGAGCAGGTACTGACTCAGAAATCATTTTCTGATAAATTACGTGAATGGGCAATAAACGGGAATATTGAATTAACCCATATTTCTAAATTATTACGAATTTTGGTCTACAATGGGAATCATGTTGTACTACCATTGGATGCAAGAATATTACCTACTCAAAACACCGAGAGCTGTAAACGTTCATCATATAGAAAATGGATATTATTTTCTTCTACTCACTATTTGCGCATAGTAATAGCAAATCGTAGAATGCATAACCTCACATTTAAAGTCACGCTCGTCAGTTCTGTACTGACAAGGCAAGTTTTAATATAGAATCTGTATAGAAAACTGAACAGAATCTATACAGTTGCGTTATCTCGTCTATAATTTAATGTTACTCAAGATGTGCGATAAATGAGGAAATATCAGTATCGATTATGTAAAGACTCGATACCTATTTAGTATAGAATATCTATAGATGACACATTGACTTAATAAAGTTGTAATACATTTTCCATAACAGTAATGTTTTAACTTTACAGGACTTATATTAATGTTATAATATAACGATACTTTATATCTGCTATAAATGTAAATCATATATTCTATACAGGGAAAATATATACAGATAATGCTTTATAATAGCTATACAGATTAAATAGAGAATACATCTGTAGAGGAAATATTTAGTTATACTGTAAATACGCTATATAGTTGAAATCTTTATCGAGAAATCTTTATAGATTATATACTAATCTATATAGTCCACGGAAGCCTATGTCACTTGGTTATACGGGCATGCTCCATATTATATAGTTTTTTCAAAATTCTAATAATGGTAGCACAGTGTTAAAATAGTATATTAAAGTATAAATGGATATTAAGGTCTTTAAAACACGCGAGGAATACAAAAATTAATTGGCAATCTATCACACAGGATTAATTATTGTCACTACAGTTGTTACTGATTTTATATTGCTTTAAAATGAGTTCTAACATTGATTACTTAAATAAAAAAGCAGATTCGCGGCTAATCCCGCAATAATTCCTGTCGGATCAATAATTAAAAAGTTGACATTTTGACTTTTGTCGGGTTATTGATGTTTCCATGGTAACTTTAAAACATGCGCGTTTTTAAAAGTTGAATTTAAACACTCTGAGGCGTATTTTAAATAAGCAAAATAGATAGGGTACCAATAAAAAAAAGGACTATAATCACCAATCATATATAAATGAATATTTATAGTCTTCCTAATAGAAGACTGCTAAACAATTAAATCAGTTGTTTTTTTTATATCAAGGGCATCAAAGTCTAAGGTAAAGAGCGTTTACTGTAAATATAATATTTATAATATTCTTTATGCGCACTCTTTGATACATGACACATTAAAATATGTTTATTTTTTAATTTCAATTTCATGTCTATACACGTTTTTCTTTAGTGTACTTATACGACGTCATGTTATTAATAAGAGATTGACTGTTGCACAATTCGGTGACTATTATTTCCGTGTAAATATTAAAGTGCGAGGAATTATCAGTATAATATAGCGACTATACAGACAGTGGTAATATTCCTTGCCGATTCACTAGTAATCTTAAGTGACAAGAATCCTAAATATATGGAGTGTGGTCGTTTTGTGTCGAGAATGACAGGACAAAAAAAAATTTACGGAAGGGAAAGATATATCATTGTGCTAAAATGTGTTTCCTCTAGGAATCCAAATAAATGGCTTGAAAATGTAAACAAGTTTTTTCAGATACAGTAATTAAATCTGCGAATCTAGAGCGAATAAAACAATATCTATGGGTAGATATTTGTGCGGGGAGTTCAAGATATTGCCCTGATAATTCTCCAGAACTACTTTGTAAGTAAAAGGTAACGTGGGTCTAATTCTGGGTTTGGTTCAAGTTCGAACTGTTCTGTAGAAGTACTTGGTATATTTTGATCGATTTTGCTGAAACCTTCTGAATTTTTTCGCTTATAAGTATATTATTTAAAGAGCGGTAATGTATTATAATAAATCCCACTATTTGTCTATGGATATGGATATTATTTTTCAAAAGCAGTTGAGTAATTAATGTAAAATCTGATATGAGTAGATAAACATTTTTATACGACAGGTACCGCATACCGCTCTATTTGGAAAAATAGTTTCAGGTGTCTGTAACACATTTTGGCACAATGTTATATCTTCCCCTGTCGTCATTTTTTTTTTGTTCTGTCTCTTTCAACACAGAACGACCACACACCACACATTTATGATTCTTGTCACTCAATTAAGATTATTACTGAATCAGCAAGGTATATTACTACTATCTGTAAAGTCACTATATTATACTGCTATTTCTTCGCACTTTAATATTTACACGAAAACAATAATCACTGAATTGTGCGACAGTCTCGTAATAACACGACGTTATACAAGTACATTAAAGAAAAACATGTAAGGACATGAAATTGAGATTTAAAAAATAAAGGTATTTTAATTTGTCTAGTATTAAGAGTGCTCATAAAGTATATTACATTTACAGTGAACACTCATATTAACCTTGTGTTTTGTTAAGTGCAATTGAACCTCCTACTCCGTCCTCTTTGTTTGCAATCTATGCAGCCTTATCCTTGATCTTTGTTTTGTAGGTAGAATAGATATACTACTATACCGACATGTATAATTTTGATTTTGATCTGTCGTATTGATGGTTGTAACGGAAATATTAAGATATACTTTTGTTCATATATATAACAGTGTTCAGTTTACAATAAAATCACAATACAAACACGAGCCTAATTATTTGATTTCGTTGTCGCATAACAGGTTATGGTCCCAGTAATCCCGTGCTCTTGTATTGGTTAGTTTTGTGTAACTACTGGAAGACTATAAGATCGCCATCATGAGTGACATAGTGAACGTTGTAGAAAAATTGGGAATCACGCAATTCTGCGGAAAAGACTATGACCACTGGAAGTTTCGAATGGAAATAATTCTTGATCAGCACGATGTAAAAAAATGCATTGACGAGGAAAGTGCTAACCAAGACGCGGCATTTCTTAAGTCTGACAAGAAATGTAAGTCCCTACTAATACAGTGCATAGCAAACTCACACCTACAATATGTGAAAGATAAGAATACTGCTTATCAAATGTGGAAAGCCCTAGAAAACGTTTTTCAACGTAAAGGCATTGCCAGTCAGCTTTTTCTGAGGAAAAAGTTGCTAACAATGAAACTACCTGCTGGTGAGCCTCTTGAAAAACATTTTGTAAAATTTGAAGAGACAGTCCGGGAATTAAAATCAGTTGGTTCTAAATTGGAAGAAACAGATATAGTGTGCCACTTACTTTTGACTCTACCCAAGTCGTTTGACTCTCTTGTAACTGCGCTGGAAACTTTAGAACCAGATAAACTCACTCTGGAATTTGTTAAAGGAAAACTGTTAGATCACGAATTGAAAAAGAGGAATCAGACTGAAGGTAACGGGGAACCATCCTCAGCATTTACAAGTAGCAAGAAAAATAAAAATTGGACGCAGTCCGGGAGACAACAGACCTTTCAAAAGGGGAATTTTCCTTTCACATGCCACAACTGTGGGAAACCAGGGCACAAGCGAGCAGATTGTCGGGTCAAGAAGCAAGCCAATCAGACAAATCAAGTAAGTGAAGAAAAGCATATTGCCTTTATGATGTCTTCTAGAACATCGGAATTTCATGAAAATGTGTCAAATGGAAGAATCAAGTTTCTCATCGATTCAGGTGCAACTGACCATATGGTAAATAGTACGCATTACTTTAAAAATGTATCTAGGTTAAATCCTGCTATTAATATTTCAGTTGCTAAAAATAACCAAAATCTTTTTGCTACGGAAATTGGTTCAATTGATATTATTTCAGAATGTAACACAACTGCTACAATAAATGATGTTTTGTTTGTTAAAAATTTGAAACGTAACTTACTGTCTGTACAAAAAATAGAAAAAGCTGGTTGTGAAATTTTATTTAGTGATGGTAATGTTATCATTAAGAAAAATTCTGTTGTAATTGCAGTTGGAAAAAGAATAAACAATCTTTATGAAATTAGTTTCAGAATTGTCAATGTCGAATCAAATTTATGTGAAATATCAAACAACTTGAAAATGTGGCATCGTAGGTTAGGCCATTTAAGTAACAGAAATATGTCAATATTATCAAAACAGAATTTTGTTGAAGGTGTAGATTTGAACAATGATAGTAATGCTAAAGAAACTGAAATGTGTGTAACGTGTGTCAAAAGTAAAATTAAAAAATTGCCATTTGCAGAACGTTCAGAAAGAAAAACGTCAAGACCACTTGAACTTGTTCACTCAGATATTTGTGGACCAATTAAACCATCGACTTATGATGGGAAACGTTACTTTGTAACTTTTCTTGACGATTACACACATTTCACTATCGTTTATTTGCTAAGTAGTAAATCTGAAATGTTTGAATGTTTTAAAGAATTTGAAGCTACTGTTAGCGCTAAATTTGGAAATCAAATTGCCTCCTTGTGCTGTGACAATGGTGGGGAATATCTGTCTCACACGTTTGTCAATTTTTGCAAGCAGAAGGGAATCCAAATTAAAAATTCTATCCCCTATACCCCTGAATTAAATGGTAAGGCTGAAAGGCTTAACAGAACGTTACTGGACAAAGCCCGTGCAATGATGTTGGAATCGAATCTGGAAAAGAACATGTGGGGTGAAGCTATTCTGTGTGCTACCTATTTAACAAATCGAAGTCCAACAAGTTGTCTAAAAAATTGTACACCAGCAGAAATGTTCTATGGTACGAAACCTAACCTGAAAAATTTGCGAATATTTGGCTGTGTCGCATATAACCATATTCCAAAAGAAAAACAAACTGGAAAGTTTAGTTCAAGATGTAAAGTTTGTATTATGATCGGATATACACACAATGGGTACAGGCTCTGGGATGTCGAGAAACAAAAGACTGTTGTTGGAAGAAATGTTTTATTTGACGAAACAAAGACGATTAAAAATCTGGAAGAGAAAGAAAAAGATATACATGTTGAAGTGGAAATGAAAACTGAAAATAATCAGGAAGAGTTACAAATTCTTAATAATGAAGAAAATAACTCGGTCGTGGTTCAACAAGAACCAAATATTTCAGATTATTTGTCGGATGAAGAAGATTGGAATAATACTGGTAGTTCAGAAGATGAAGAAAAAGTAGTTAGAAGGAGTAAAAGAGAGAAAAGACCGCCTGTCTGGTCTATCGACTATGAATTAGAACACCAGGCACTAAATGTTGAAGCCTTCATTGATGAGGTACCCGATAATCTTAAAGCTGCCGAAAAGAGAAATGATTATAGGTATTGGAAACAAGCTGTAGAAGACGAGCTAGACTCGCTGAAAAGAAATAAAACGTGGGATTTGGTGCAAAAACCTGACAGTGCGAAAATAATTGGAAGTAAATGGGTATTTCGGTTAAAGAGAGATCAAAATGGAGAAATTTCAAAATATAAAGCACGTCTAGTCGCAAAGGGGTTCATGCAGAGAGAAGGATACGATTTCGAAGAAACGTATGCACCAGTAGCTCGATTAACGACGGTCAGAACCTTGGTTTCTATAATAAATCACAAAGGTTTTTTCGCACATCAAATGGATGTAAAGTCCGCTTTCTTGCATGGAACAATCAAAGAAGATATATTCATGGAAGTCCCCGATGGAGTTGAAAATAGTGGAGATTGTGTCTGCAAAATAAACAAGGCATTATATGGACTGAAACAAGCTCCATTATGTTGGAATAGTAAATTTAATGAATTTGCCAGATCGCAAAATATGAATAGATCTGATAGTGATCCTTGTCTCTATTCGAGAAAATCTAATGGTTCTGAGCTGTATTTGCTGTTGTATGTTGATGATATGATTATTGCCAGCAACAGGCAACAACAAATAGAAGATTTAAAAAGACACCTAATTGAAACGTTTGAGATGCAAGATCTTGGAACCTTAAGTTGTTTTCTCGGAATTAATTTTCGATTTACAGAAAATGGAATTTACTTAAGTCAAAGAAATTATCTAGAAAATTTGCTAAGACGCTTTCATATGACAGACTGCAAACCCATGAAAACTCCAATGGAAAAATGTAATAATCTAAATAATACAGGCCCCACTGCAAATGAAAACCCTATAGATAAACCTGTACGTGAACTAATTGGATGTATGATGTACGTAATGCTTGGAACTCGTCCTGACCTGAGTACCGCGGTAAACATTTGCAGTAGATATCAAAATAAACCGTCAGAGAAGTTGTGGAAGGCCCTAAAAAGAATTTTACGATATATCAAGGGTACTTTAGATCTAGAACTATTTTATGACAAGCATAACGACATAGAACTGGTTGGATTCGCAGATTCAGACTGGGCAGGAGATGAAATGGACCGAAAGTCTACTACAGGATTCATATTCAAAATATTTGGAGCTACAATCTGTTGGTGTACTAGGAAGCAAAGTACTGTTGCCATTTCATCGACTGAGGCTGAGTATGTTGCCTTAGCCGAAGCTGCAAGGGAAGGGATTTGGCTCTCGAATCTTTTAAAAGTCTTTAATATAGAAATTCCAAATTTCACGGTTTTTGAGGACAACCAGTCTTGTATAAAATTGACAAAACGTTTAGAACACAAAAGGTTGAAACATGTTGACACAAAGTTTAATTTCATTAAGGATTTAGTTGAACAAAATTGTTTAGTTATTAAATACATTTCAACCACTGACCAAGTCGCTGATATTCTGACAAAAAATCTGGATAGTGTCAAATTTACAAAATTACGCTTAGGCTTAGGTTTGACAGATCCATAGTATTTTTTAATTTTCTTATAAAATGTTTTAACGGAATTTGTTTTTTGTAAGGGATGCTTCAATTGTGGGGAAGTGTTAAGTGCAATTGAACCTCCTACTCCGTCCTCTTTGTTTGCAATCTATGCAGCCTTATCCTTGATCTTTGTTTTGTAGGTAGAATAGATATACTACTATACCGACATGTATAATTTTGATTTTGATCTGTCGTATTGATGGTTGTAACGGAAATATTAAGATATACTTTTGTTCATATATATAACAGTGTTACAGTGTTCAGTTTACAATAAAATCACAATACAAACACGAGCCTAATTATTTGATTTCGTTGTCGCATAACATGTTTGACACCCTTACAAAAATATGAAAAAAAAAAACAAAATATAGAATTGAATTAATTGTTTAGTAGTCTTCTATAAGGAAGATAAATATACAGACTGTCTATTTTACGAGGGCCACACCAAATATCTCGCTTAATATCTATTGTAGAAGAATAAAGTTTTAGAAACAGTTATCCCATTTTTTGTGAGCTATATTTCAGTAAAAAGAAATTTGAAATCCATAGCCTACTTTATGAGATATATTACAAAAACCTGAAAAATAGGAAAACCACAAACGGTTATAGCTTCCTTATTTGAGGAGATACGAAAAAAGTTAAAGGAATGAAAGTTGACGGCAAAGACAATAAGAATAATAACGTGTAACAAAAAAATCGAAAAATGCAGTTGGCTTTGACATACGCTATTGTGCAAAAATGAAAAATACATATCTCAAAGTAGGCCATGACGCCATTAATTCCGTTATTTTTTTCTCATTCCAACAATATAAAACATGTCACAGAAATTTTAACCGATAGTGTCAATATTTAATATTTTACGAATACCACAATTCATATAATTGAATCGTAACAATCAGCTGTGCCATAATAGTAAAAATTCACTTTATAATAATTATAATTCCGTAATTATTTATTACAATTTAATACAAACCAATAAATATCTCATAAATAAAAATACAAGTACAAAACGAACATCCAAAGAAAAAAACGAAAAACTATGTATAACAGTACTACCTACTACTATATTGAAAAGAAATTGTGTGTATTTATTTTTCTAACTACAAATGCTCAAATTGTGCACCATGCATTCTGACACATAAACGTGCTCTACGAGACACGTCACGCATTACATTTTGGAGCATTTCAGGAGTAATTGCCTCACATGCGTTTCGAATTCTGGTTTTGATGTCCTCAATATTTTCAGGGGCAGTTTGAAATACCTTGTCTTTAATGTAACCCCAGACGAAAAAATCCAAGGGAGTAATATCTGGTGATCGAGCTGGCCATAGAATGGGTCCATAGCTGCCTATCCAGCTATCTGGCATAACTTGATTTAAATAATTTGTACATATTACAGCAGTGTGAGGTTGAGCCCCATCTTGTTGAAAATATGAATAACTTAATCTTTCTGCTACTGTTAATTCATAAAGAAAATCTTGAACGAGCGGTTAATTTGCCATCATAAAAATAAGGTCCAATTACTTTAGTCCCTAAAAGACCCAACCAAACATTCGTAGAAAATCTTTCTTGGAAAGCAGTCTCTCTGCACCAATGTGTATTTTCTCGTGTCCACTTATAATGCATATTTCTATTGAAAAATCCATTATTAGAAAAATTTGATTCATCCGACCAAAGAATTTTGCTACATATCAGCGCGTCATTCCTTTTCTTATTTAATAACCATCTACAAAATCTTACTCTCCTTGGCTTATCTCCCTCATTTAAATGTTGAACTTTCCTCATTTTGTAGCATCGAAATCCGTTTTTTTTTCAATATTTTTCTTGCACTGTCTTTTTTTATGCGACAGTTTCTCTGAATTTGTCTCAAAGAGGTTTCCTCATTTTGGTTAACATAATTCATTACTCTATTCACTTTTCTTACATTATCCGCAATATGCGCTCGCCTTACTACTTTTTTTGAAAATGAACCGTGCGTTTTTAGATTTTGAACTAACTTCCTAAACATAGTTCGATTTGGCTGCGGAGCATCTGGAAATCTATCTCCGTAAACCGTGACTGCCATCTCAGCGTCAAAATTGCACTGACAATAAATGCTAATCATATCGAATTTGTTATTATTTGTGTACACCATAATTACTGATATAAAATTTGTCTTAGAACTCGACAACGCAACATACAACATACAACAGTGACAATCTGTCAAATTTATTAATAACTGTATACATTGTTTTTCACTAATTATGGCACAGCTGATTGTTACGATTCAATTATATGAATTGTGGTATTCGTAAAATATTAAATATTGACACTATCGGTTAAAATTTCTGTGACATGTTTTATATCGTTGGAATGAGAAAAAAATAACGGAATTAATGGCGTCATGGCCTACTTTGAGATACGTATTTTTCATTTTTGCACAATAGCGTATGTCAAAGCCAACTGCATTTTTCGATTTTTTTGTTACACGTTATTATTCTTATTGTCTTTGCCGTCAACTTTCATTCCTTTAACTTTTTTCGTATCTCCTCAAATAAGGAAGCTATAACCGTTTGTGGTTTTCCTATTTTTCAGGTTTTTGTAATATATCTCATAAAGTAGGCTATGGATTTCAAATTTCTTTTTACTGAAATATAGCTCACAAAAAATGGGATAACTGTTTCTAAAACTTTATTCTTCTACAATAGATATTAAGCGAGATATTTGGTATGGCCCTCGTAAAATAGACAGTCTGTATATGATTAGTGATTGTATCTCTATATGAAATTTTTTATATTTTAAAATTTCTAATTTCGATATTTTGGTATATTACTTACAGCAAATACTCAATAATTTTTTGTTTAATACCTCTTTGGTATATCTACCACATATATAAAAATCATAAGAATTGGTTACGTTGTTAAAGAGAAATACATTATTTTTCAAAATTCAATTAGTTAATTTAATTTAAAAACCAGAGGGGGTAGGGGCATAATATCTTGCAAAATAATTCCTCTTAGTGCTGACTGTATATCTATACATTTTACAAAAAATCGTCCATAATAAAAACCCGAGAGAGATAGATATAGGGAATGCTAATATCAATTGTTAAAGAATTCAACACTATTAGATTCTGTGAAAATATACAGGGGGGGCTCCGTTTGAAAAAATTGACTTTTGGACGTTAACTAAAACAATGTTTGACTGTGAAAATAAAATACCCTGTATGATATTGTTATGAATTACACCCCTTGGAAAAGGAGATGGTACGCCTATGCCTACTGATAGTGACTGAGAAGGCTCTAGAAAGAACCAAGGACTTTTCTAGATTTATGGTTGGAGAAGATTCTGGATTAATCTAGAGCTAATTTCGGAGTATATAAGGCGCGATTACAAGCGCGGAAGAAGAAGTTTTATGAAGAAAGCAGTTTATAAAAGTGAACAAGTAGAAAAGTGAAAAGTGAGGTTAGATAAATAGTAAATAAAGTAAATTTGAAGTATTGTAGTCAGTAAATAGTTAAATAAAGTGTTAGTGGTGTTTATCTCTTGTTGAAATTATTTAGAACCCACGGATTCATACAGGGTGTTCCCAAAAAGGTGGAAATCCGTAACATTTTGGTGTCGGAAGCGGAATTTTGACAAGAGGATTTTTCGGGAGTGTTGAGAAGACTGGGACAGTATTCTCGGAGTTAGTGCTAACACAGGAAGGACTAATTTACTGGACATTGTTCGAGGTTTATTTTCGAACAGGAAAAATAGTGTTTAAGTGCATTTTTGAGACATTTTTGGAACATTTTGTTGGACATTAGAGGTTAAGTGACAAAGACTCTAGATAAGACTTTTTCGTGCCGTTTTGAGGGTTTTCTGGACAGTCCCATTACCGATAGTGACGTAATTATATTAAACTTATTTGATTTCAACGTAATTGTATGCCGGTAACGACCAGAAGCATGGCATCCGAACAACAAATGCAGGAATTTATGGCCCAAATGCAAAAGATGATGATGGATCAGGAAAGAAAGCGCCAGGAAGAGAAGGAGGAATGGGAAAAAAGACGCCAAGAACAAGAACAAAAACGTCAAGAAGAATTAAGAAAAATTTTTGAGGATCAAGAGAAACGCCGTCAAAAGGAAAATGACGACTTAAGGAAAGTTATAGAGACGCAACAGAATGCCTTGTTTACAGTCGTTGAAGAAATAAAAAATGAGATTAAGGAAGATATGGGTAGCGTAAAGACGAAAGTTAATGAGGTCGAAGTAAAAATGGACAAAGTCGAGGAAAAAGTAGACAAGGTTGAAGAGAAAATGCATCAGGTAGAAGGAGAAATAGACCAACTTAAACAACAGTTGAGGACAAGAGGAAACCAGCAAGTGGTGTCATCAGGCCAGCAATTAAAAATTCCCTCCTTTGATGGTCAAAATTTGCAACCACAACTTCTCAGCGGAGTGCTGATGAAGCTATGAAAGCGTAGCAACCGATTAGCTCAGGGATTGGTCGAAGGTCACTCTGTGGCGAGAAGAGTTATTTAATAATTTGAATGTTACAAAACGAAAATAAACAAAGAAACTGGGCGCCAGCGTATTCTTACAACTGATATTCCGGAAACTGTTTAAGGATGAAACAATCAAAAGCAAAATTTAAACAAAATAACAATATATTAACAATAATGTTTAAAATTTACAAAGACTTTACAATTATAAATGTGAGAATTAATGAAAATTTCAAAATTTACTACAATAAAAAAAATATATATATAAGGTTTATAGTGATGACATTTTGTTAAGAGAAAAACAAATTAATTTGAAAAGATAAATTGAAAATATCAACTGGTTTACAATTATATTTAGTAGTTATCTTCTGACCAAGAAAAGCTACAATGATAGTTAATTGCTTACGTAACTTTGGGTGGCGAGTGCGGAGTTCCAGTGTGTCAATTCCTGGAGATGGCCACAGGTACCTGGGTTGAAGGACTTATATTGTTTGTCCGGTCTACGAGGAGGTTCCAGGATGACACGAAGTTGGAAATATTCAGCGAATTATAGTTCTTGTCCAGCCACTAGCAAAACTACCATGTGCTTGATCCAGAATTGGTCGATCCAGTTATTACATGAAAAACAATGATAATTCAGGAACCAGTTGATGCAAATTTAGTTAAATCACACAAAGAAAAAAACTATCGGTTAAAATTTAAAATAAATTATTAATCAACTTTAAAACTTACTGAAAAGAATGATCTAGCAGAATACAAAATGGAATACCATTGGTTAAGCCAAGGTCACAAATTTTATAGAAATTACAAAAAAAATAGGTATTAGAATTTGTAAAATTTAAGCAATGAATCGAAAAAAAAAACAAAAAAACTAAACCAATAAAAAAAAAACTCTACTGCTAGATTATCACAAAATTTTGGCCCTGAGGCTGTGAATCAACAAAATTGTTCTAAATTATGATGAAATGGTTAAAGCAGCATAAAAGAAATCGATATTAAGATATGACATTAAGAAAAAATTAAATAAGAAAATTTAAAATTTTGGAGATAGTCTCCGTACTATTATAAAAATTAATTTAAACAAATTGACTTTACGTCTCGTACTTTAATAAATTCAATAATTGGTATACTAGTCGTGAAATGAGATTATCTAATAAAAAGTTTTAGAGCGACCCTAAATACCAAAAAAAAAATATATATATATGTAAGTATATAATATAAACTACTGGCAAACAAAAATTATTGAAACTGTTAATACATAAACATCCAGCAGGAACTGTACCAAAATGACAAATAAACTACTGCTGGGGCATCCACTAACAAGTGGTTTCTTATTAACCACCAAGGTTAACCTCAAATATGTTAATAATTTAATTAAATGCCAGCTTAATATTAATTCAAAATAACTAGGTTATTATTTAAGGAATTATAATTATAAAAGTAAAAATTTCAACAAAGTATTGTAGGATGGCTCTAATAACTACAAATCTTTTAAGGAAAAAATTAGAATAGTCTCACCTCAGCGACGTCAAGACGGAAAGTGCCGGTTTTCAATTCCTGTAAGTTCTATCCCTCTCTAATATTCCGCCCGCACATGCTCAGTTGCTTCTAACTTGGTTTTTATTTCGGTTATTGTAGCACGGTCGCTAAACATGAGTTTTTGGCAACAAATTGAATTTATTAGTACGGGTGCTGAATGGAAAATATTTGGCAACTAATTAAATAATTAACAAGTTGCGGAAAAAACTTGTTACAAATTCCTGGATGACTTACAAGACACAGTTTGAGGCAGCAGCGAGTGCTAACAACTGGAATGACGAAGAGAAGGCTAAGGCATTAATCGTGGCTTTAAGAGGCCAAGCGTTGGAGTTGCTCCAGACAATTCCGGCAGACCAACAACGGAATTTTAGAGTTTTAGAAGCTGCCTTAGATCTACGATATGGAGATCAACACCTTGCTCAAGTATACCAGACCCAGCTGAAAGTGCGCGTTCAGAAAGCTGGAGAAAGTCTGCAAGAATTTGAAGCTGCGGTGGAAAGACTGGCACACTTAGCATACCCTAATGCGCCAAAAGAATTTAAAGAGCAATTGGCAGTGGGGGCATTCCTAGATGGGATAAGGGATGAGGAAATCAGACGAGTCCTCAGGCTATCCCGACATAAAAGTAGTAGTGAAGCCTTGGTGCATGCACTAGAGGTAGAAGCCGTCTATAGGGATACTCCAAAGTCAAGAGTACGGGCTATGACGCTGGAAGAATCGCAGTCAGAAAAGGAGAACCAGAACCCTATGTTGGCCGATATACATAAAATGTTCAGTCAATTACTGGCTAAATTCAATCCTCCAAGAAGACAGGAAAACCAACAAAATAGAGAAAAGCCAAGTGGGGGTATTAAATGCTACAACTGCGGCAGGATGGGACATATGAAACGAGACTGTCGACAGCAGAACTCGGACAGACGAGTAAATGCTGTAAATGTAGAAGAGCAGCAGGAAAACTAAAGATAGCCAGCACTAAGGGGGCTGTGCTGGCTAGGGAACACGGTGCCCCCAGAGAAATAAAGATTTCCCAGCTGCGAAGAATTCCAAGTAGTCTGCTGTTGCAAGGATATGTGAATGGAAGAAAGTGCGTGTTTACTGTTGACACAGGAGCTACGTCATCAATAGTGCGGCCAGGGTTTATATCAGGCTTGCAGATTAAGAAGAAGCAAAATGAAGTAATTATTCGGACAGCCACGGGAGACAGGGCTGCGGTCCATGGAGAGGTCAATTTGGAACTGCAGGTTGGACGGTTGAGATTCAATTACAAGGTCATTGTGGCTGACATTACAGATGATTTCATTTTGGGACTGGACATCATGGAAGAGAAGAGGTTTATTGTTGACGTAGGGGAGCGAGTCTTGAAAATTGGGAATGAGGAATTTATCCTGGCAACCGCAGATGACCAATTCCGTAAAGCAAGGCTATTGACAACAAAGACGATTAAGATTCCTGCTCATTCGGAACAGATCATCGATGCTGCCTTGGAAGGAAATCCTGGAGGCTACCGTGTTGGCCTGGTGGAAGGTGACGAATCGATTAAGTCCCTAACCAATATTGTTGTGGCAAGAACTTTAACCCCGACTAAAGATAAAATCCCAATTAGAGTCGTCAATTTAAATTCCCATGCAGTAACAATCAAAGAAGGCAAACCGATTGGCTCCTATGAACCGGTCACATGGGTAGCAAGGTGCGAAGAACAAACGGAGGGAAATTCATCTACAAATATAGACCAGGAAGTTTTGACCTTGCTGAGCTCCCAGTTGGAGCATTTATCTGAGGATGAACAAGAGGAGGCGCTCAAGTTCCTGGAAAAAGAAAGTTCAGTATTTGCCAAAAGTACGGAGGCCCTTACAAAAACAGATATAGTCCAGCATCGGATAAATACTGGTGACTCACCTGCTATTCGACAACAACCTAGGAGGCTTCCGCTAGCAAAACAAGAAGAAGCCTCAACAATGATAGATAAGATGCTACAAGATGGAGTTATTGAGGAGTCAACAAGTCCCTGGTCATCGCCAGTAGTTTTGGTTGCCAAAAAGGACGGAACGTTAAGATTTTGTGTCGATTATCGAAAATTGAACGATGTGACGAAGAAAGACAGTTACCCATTACCCCGGATTGATGACACGTTAAGTACATTGGCAGGCTCACGGTGGTTTTCGACGTTAGACCTTAGGAGCGGTTATTGGCAAGTTGGACTTCATCCTGATGATAAGGAAAAGACAGCATTTTCAGCAGGCAGTGGTCTTTACCAATTTACGGTGATGCCTTTTGGACTTTGCAATGCTCCAGCCACGTTTGAACGATTGATGGAATTTGTACTACGAGGGCTAACCTGGAAGACGTGCCTGGTTTACCTTGATGACGTGCTGGTTATGGGACGAGACTTTACAGAACATTTGAAAAATCTTCAAGAAGTATTTGGACGAGTAAGGAATACACACCTGAAGTTGAACCCGAAGAAGTGTTTACTATTTCAGAAAGAAGTTAAATTCCTTGGGCACGTAGTTACTTCAGAGGGAATACAAACGGATCCCGATAAAATTTCTGCCGTACGAGATTGGCCAAGGCCATATAACGTTCATGAAGTACGAAGCTTCCTTGGCCTTTGCACTTATTATAGACGCTTTGTGGAAGGGTTTGCAGACATTGCGAAGCCATTACACCGGCTAACAGAGGAGAAAGTTCAGTACCAGTGGACACCGGAGTGTGAAACAGCATGGAGAAAATTGAAGGCAGCTCTATGCACTGGTCCTGTACTAGCATACCCACAACAGAATGGACTTTTTATTTTAGATACAGATGCCAGCAATTCTTCGATTGGTTGTGTGCTGTCTCAAATTCAGAACGGAGAGGAAAGAGTGATCGAGTACTTCAGCAAGGTGCTCTCCAAACCAGAACGAAACTATTGTGTAACCAGAAAAGAGTTATTGGCCATCGTCAAATCAGTGGACCATTTTCATAAGTATCTCTATGGACGACATTTCAAAATCAGGACCGACCATGCTGCGTTGAAATGGCTGTTGCAGTTGAAAACCCCGGAAGGTCAACTGGCTCGTTGGATAGAACGGCTGCAACAGTACGACTTTAAAATCGAGCATCGACCAGGAAGATCTCATAAGAACGCAGACGCTTTATCTAGAAGACCATGCAAGGACGACTGCAAGCACTGCCGCCATGTGGAGAAACAGCAGGGCACGGGAGTAGTCAACACTATTAAAATAGACGTTCCAGATGATTGGACAACTGAAGCCCTGAGACAAGAACAACTGAACGATGCAGAGATTGGGGCTATATTGAGAGCAAAGGAAAAAGGAATTCGACCAGAGTGGAAGGATGTTTCAGACAAAGCAGTTGGATTGAAGGCTTTGTGGGCACAGTGGGACTCACTTAGAGTTATGAACGGGTTGTTAAAAAGAGCATGGGAGAGCCCGGATGGAAAGCAAGTTGTTATGCATCTAGTGATTCCCAGGTGTCGAGTACCGAAAGTACTTCAGGAAGTGCATAATGGAGCATCCGGTGGACACTTCGGCGTTAACAAGACCCTGAATAAAGTACGTGAACGATTTTACTGGGTAAATAGTCGTCAAGATGTTGAAGCGTGGTGTCGTAATTGTAAAATTTGTGCAGCCAGTAAAGGACCACAGACTAGAAGTAGGGGTGCAATGAAGCAATATAACGTCGGGGCTCCTTTTGAGAGGATTGCGATCGATATAGCCGGACCATTCCCAGTAACCAAGGATGGTAACAAGTACATACTGGTTGCCATGGACTATTTTAGTAAATGGCCTGAAGCCTACGCAATTCCGAACCAGGAAGCGGTTACTGTCGCCAAAGTCTTGGTAGATAACTTGATATGTCGGTTTGGTGTACCCCTGGAGCTGCATTCAGATCAAGGGAGAAATTTTGAGTCAGGGGTATTTCAGCAAATCTGCAAGTTATTGGGAATACACAAAACACGGACGACAGCCCTTCACCCGCAATCAGATGGAATGGTGGAGCGACATAATAAGACTATGAAAGAACATCTCTCTAAAGTCGTTCATAAAAATCAACGTGACTGGGATCTCCACATACCGTTTTTCCTCATGGCATATAGAGCTGCTATCCACGAAACTACAAAACAGACTCCGGCTCGTGTAGTATTTGGACATGAGATAAGACTGCCATGTGATTTGATGTTTGGAACACCAGGTGGAGAACGGCTTCCTGTGAACAGCTATGTAGATGAAGTGAGTGAACGGCTAAGGAATGTCCATGACTTAGTTAGAGACCAAATCACCATAGCCAGTGACAGAATGAAGGCTCGGTATGACCGTAAGGGTAGTTCAGAAGGATTCAAGGCAGGAGACCTGGTTTGGCTGTACAACCCACAGCGGAAGAAAGGAAGGTCACCGAAACTTCAACCGCCTTGGGATGGACCGTATACTGTTATTACCCGAATTAATGACGTCGTCTATCGAATTCAACGAAGCAAAAAGTCCAAGATGAAGATCGTGCATTTGGACAGGCTGGCGAAATACATTGATGATTCTGAGTTGCCTGATCGGGACGATCAGGCTTAAGGAGGGGGCAGTGTTATGAATTACACCCCTTGGAAAAGGAGATGGTACGCCTATGCCTACTGATAGTGACTGAGAAGGCTCTAGAAAGAACCAAGGACTTTTCTAGATTTATGGTTGGAGAAGATTCTGGATTAATCTAGAGCTAATTTCGGAGTATATAAGGCGCGATTACAAGCGCGGAAGAAGAAGTTTTATGAAGAAAGCAGTTTATAAAAGTGAACAAGTAGAAAAGTGAAAAGTGAGGTTAGATAAATAGTAAATAAAGTAAATTTGAAGTATTGTAGTCAGTAAATAGTTAAATAAAGTGTTAGTGGTGTTTATCTCTTGTTGAAATTATTTAGAACCCACGGATTCATACAGGGTGTTCCCAAAAAGGTGGAAATCCGTAACAATATTGTGAAAATATAAGACGACTTTTAGTTAGATTATAGGGTACATGTGTGAGTTTGAAAAGAAAATCTCTAAATCGGTTATATGATAGAAGATATTGATTTTTTTTTTTTGGAAGGGTCAAAAATCTCCAAAAATATTATCTCGAAAACTGGTAGGTTTAAGAGTATATTATGGTTCATTCCAAGCGAAAATTTTATGAGGAATCCAAATATGAAATAAAATAAGGGGAGTTCCATTCAAAATAACAAAGTTATGTTATACATCCGGTATAATCGGAAGTAACACGCATGAAAATATTTTCGTTAGATCCGCCATATCCAAAAACCCCCTTAGACCAATTTCTAAACTGAACAGATCCCAAGTAACGTGTAATATCCGCTTTCTGTGAATAATCCCGTATATCAGAATATACATAGGCAAAAAACACAACTATTTTTTGTCCCAAATATGCCGCTACAAAGAATTTAAGATACGGCAAAATTGAAATTATCCCAAGCGGCCATAAACACGATGCTATTAGTCGTGATGTAATCTAGTATAGGGGATGGTAGCTTAGTGGTTTAGCTCTAGCTTGCATACTGGCATACGTAGCGAAGCAGGTTCAATCCCTGCTCACCGTGAAATAATTTTAATTATAAAATTATCCCCAAGATGTGGTTCGGACTCCACTATAAACTGTAGGGCCTCGTTTTTCTTTACCTAACACAAAATCATTCTGGATTTTCAAGGAGTTACCTCGGTGACTTGAGAAGTGGTTAAAAAAACAAAAAAAAGAACAGTATGACGTTTTATCACAGCGTGGAAATATTTATTTTTTATGTATTTTCTTGTATGTAAAAAAATTAAATACATTATAAACTTTGGAAAAAAATGTAAGGACACACTACTTAATAGCAAATATTCACCTAAATTGAAAAAAATTTTTATTCTTAGTTTATAAATTTATTTGAAGTACTTATTAAAAAGTATTATTTGACAATTTTTTGAAAAAAATCATGCGTGATTTAAATTGTGGAGTTCAAGGAATTCATTTATTATTTTAATCTCTAGACAACTGCCTTCTTACAAATGCGTATATAAAAAAAACGGCAGCTACTGGAAGCGGCTGGAACCTCCCCACCGGTTGAAATTAGTGATGGGCTGCTAAACAGCAGTCTGCTACTTTTTAACTGTAATTTGATTTGTAGCAGTAGCAAATGCTACGAGCTCTGATAGTTAATTCAAATCAGCCGTCATGACATGCCTTTAAATCAAATATATTATTGTAATATGACCCACCTATATTTATCTAATTTACGACATCGTATGTGTTCACCGCCAAAACAGCAATATAATTATTTATATTTCCTTTAAAACTAGTGACCAATCCTCAAACTCTGAATAATTATAAACACCTAATATATGATGATATTTAATCATGTAACATTTTCCGTAATTATTAATAAAGTTTATAATGAAAAGAGAAAGAAAAAAAAACCGCACTGTGTTGGGATCGAACTGTCGATCTCTTGATTTGTAAGTAGACGCTTTAGTCCACTCGACCACTAAAAACTTACGACATAGTTTTGCATATGTTGATAGTATAGAGACATCGAATTCTGTTTGTTCTCTATACAATAATTTGTATAAAAAAATGTAGGTATATAAAAAAAGGTGCATGTGTGATATACCGTTGAAATTGGAATTTTAACTGCTTTCCAATGGTTACATTACAAATTGTAAGTAGTAATAAAATAAACAAGTTGTTGTGCCAAAATGGCACTAAACGTAATCCGATCTCAACCAAAACCTTTTCAGATCTTCTAAAGCACTAAAGAAACCCTCATGCAAAATTTCATCCAAATCCGTGCAGTAGTTTCGCCGCTATCGTGCTAACACATATACACACACACACAGACAGACATTTTTCAAAAACCACTTTTTTGGATTCCTAGGACCTCAAAACGTAAAGATTTGATGTTATCTCAATTTTCGATTTTGGACCAATTTTAGTAACCTCCCACAATTTTATTGTGGGGAGGTTAAAAAGAATAGTGATTGGACACTAATAAAAACACTAATCGTTCTGAAAGATATCATGAATAATTGAATCGGGAAAAGGAAAAGGCACTGTAGTCAGACGAAAAACTCTACCTCCTGGGTAGCGCGGAAAAGAGTTCGAAAATGTGCAACTGTATTTGGTAATTCAACGTGCTCCCGCACCTAGCGGCAACGTTAGTCGCGCTGTAAATTGTAAACTATTAATCCTACAATAAGAAACTTTAGATAACATTTATAGATAATTGTAAGCTCTATAAGACTGATAGTAACTTGTTTTTCATACAGTCAACAGTTGTGATATATTTTGAAAAAACCATTTCAAAAAAACTTTAACACCCTGTAATTCAAAACAACTGATATTCAAAAAAACATTCAATAAAAACAAATGGGAAATTTAGTTCTGAATAAAACAGGTCCTTGTAGTCCATCGGAATTATACAAGAAAAAGGGTAGTTCTCGATTTTTTTTAGAGCAGCAATGTGACCTAAACCAAATTGAAGGTTTTTACATTAGAAACAAAACTGTCACAATCCACAGTCATAAAAAAGGGTGATTTCAGAGAAATAGATATTTTTCGCGTTTTTTCGCCTTTTCTCACATTTTACTCTTTGCGTTTTAGAGAAAATATTCAAGAAACAAAAATTGTAGAGCGGAAAATTTCCGATCTACATGGGTATTTCAAATTTTCCTTTAGTAGTTGATTTTCCCGCAGGAGCACGTCAAAGCATATATATCTGTACTTTTTCACTTGTTTTCGCATTTTACTCAAAAACTATGCGTTTTAGAGAAAATTGTCAAAAACTGTAGAGTGAGAAGTTTTCTATCAATATGGGTCTTTTAAATTTTCTGTAAAACACATACTTTGCGAGTAAAAAGTGAAAAAAAAAAGACTCATGTCGATAGAAAATTTTTCGCTCTAGAATTTTTGTCTCTTCAATGTTTTTTCTAAAACGCAGTTTTTCAGTAAAATGCGAGAATAAGTGAACAAGTACATACAAATATATAAGCTTTGGCGCTCTCTTGCGGGAAAACCAACTACTAAAGGAGAATTTCAAATACCCATGTCGATCAAAAATTTTCCACTCTACAATTTTTGTCTCTTGAATATTTTCTCTAAAATGCATAGTTTGAGTAAAATGTGAAAAAAGGCGAAAAAACGTGAAAAATGATATATATGTATCTATTTCTCGGAAATCGCCCTTTTTTTATGACTGCGGGTTGTGACAGATTTTGTCTAATGTAAAAACCTTCAATTTGGTATAGGTCACATTGCTGCACTAAACTTCTAATTCCGACGCACTGTTAATAATTTTATTGTAGGATCAATGGTTTCCGAGATGATAGCGAAAAACTATTATCCAATATGTCGGCAATCGCTGATGTCCTACAAGGTCAACTTTTGGTTTTACACTTAGGAAGCACTCCCTACTAATACCACATGCTAAAACTGACTACAAGTTTTGTATTATGGAGGCAAAAAATTCATTAATTTGACTTGGGTATTTGTTTCACAAAAAGAAAAATTCATTAGCGAAAATATTTATTTTTGCAAGCTTTTAGACTGTGCATATATATATTGTTCATATTGATATTCGTGTTCAGTAACTAATTACAAAAATGATTATAAATTAAAAAAAAAAAAAAATTATAAGTTCTCCTTTGGACGTTTTTCTATCCAAGCTTTGATGTTTGGAATTGCTAGTACATTTTCTTTGACAGCTTGCAAATTAGGAGCATCAGCAATAATGTCTTTCTTAGCCATGAAATTTAAATAATCCAAAAGTGCAATAAAGTACACATCTGCCCACGATAACTGAAAAAGACAATTACAAATTATTAGATGAGGTCCTAACATAGAAATTTAATCCACAAATGTCAAACTATTGAACACTGTACGGAGAATACACTTATATACTATATCTTTCCCAGTTACATTGAAGTTGAATAAAAACTGTTTTTAAAAATTTGCAGTGATGTCAATTTGGCTGAATAAATGAATATCATATAATAAATCCACATGGGAAGGATAGTACTAAATAAATATGATCTATTGGCATTTGAATTTGGTATTTCAAAGTAAGATTTACAAAGGCCTATCAAATCAATGTCTCTATTACATGTACTTTTTAACATTCTTGAAAGTTCAGTTTATCACTATCCTTCTCTTATGGATTGAGTATAGTATAATTTCGATGTTTTGGTGTTTCATTAGTATATTTAATGTTAAGGCTAGTCAAGAATTGCCCTGTCAGATCTTAAATAACCATTAGCTTAGCAATGCAAGTCTCGAGAATCTTTCATGGGGCGACACTTTAGTATTTTAAAGTAAAATACTAGGTCATAAATAAACATTGAAATTCTGTTGGCTAATTTTGTTGGGTTCTGTTAGAACTCTGGAAACATGTCTTTTAACTTGATTTAGTTTATTGTTGGATCGACATTTGAAAAGTCACATAAGAGGAATTAATACCCATCTGAATGAGTCTTTCCAGGAATCGAGGAACCCATGCTTTTACAGCCTGGTTGATATAAAATACGACAATTCGTTGCGGCGGCGGCGGGGGCCATGTAGATTTTCAGGATTATCGGCTCAGTGGCGCAAGGCTAAGGTGTTTGGCTTGCGACCACGGCGTCCTGGGTTCGAATCCTGGCCACGGTATGGATGTTTAGTGGTGATGGTAGACTAGACCTCTGGGTAGCTATTCTGTATCGGTGTGATATGATCTGAGCACATGTTTTCATGAGAAAATGGGCGAGTTCTCTTGAAAACCAAAATAGCGTATTCTGTAACTGTGGGAGCGGTCACATCACTCCAAAAATCGGTTCTCTTGGTAAATTGTAGGGAACGGGACCGTTCACGCGCGAGAGGATGAAAGTATAACCTCACTTTTGGGCAAACTGTCATTTTAATTGGATGACAGTGGCATGATATTTGTTTATTTGAAGTAATTTTTATGTTAGATCATACAATGAGTTTTGTGTTTCTTAAACTGTAGGGATTAAAGGGCGATGAATATTGCCGATGTACTAAATTATCAATGAGGCACTATGAGACCTTCAGATTGCTGGAAAAATTCTCAAGAAGAGCACGACAACTTCATTGCATAAGCAATCCCTTCGGCTTAGCAGATGGGGCTTTTATAATTAAGTAAATAAAGAACATGCTTGTGCATATTATACAGGTCAGATTATGTACAATCCAATTAGTATATTACAAATAAAATTTGTAAATGATCCACATAAGCTGTAGTTGTTTTTCCACCCATTTAATCAAAATATATTTTAAGGCACTATTCATCGGGTTGAAACGGATTTTGATGTTATTATTCATATGTCACTTTTACAAAATAGCTGATATTGCACTCGTTTTGAATGTCAGAAACTCGCATTTTGAGAAGACAAGATGCATGTCCCATCATACAACGTACGACCATTGATCATGGCTTGCGGCAATTCTATTGGTTAAAATGTAGGAGCAACTGTTGGGAACGCTGGAAGGATCACTTCACGTCCCCGCGTAGTCACTGTAGTTACAGAATAGTATTTTTATTTCCTTGGGAAGGGATCGTGATATGAGCTCTCTCCTCTCATGACAAATGCTCACGTTCACTGAAATTACAGAATAGCTACCCTGTTGGTTGGCACAACATCTTTAGTCACTGTTATTTTGCAGGGAATGGTTGTTGTTTAATGTCTATGTGTCCTGGTTGAGTGGTGGAATAGCAATAGCTAAACTCCGCTAGGTCGGTAATATAAATAAGGCAATTAAAAAAAAACAAAATTAAAATAATTGATTCAGAGAGGATTTCAGACAATATATGTAATAAAGTACTAAAACTACATAGAGTACGGTAGGTTTCTTCCTCATATAAAGGCGAAGTAATGGACAACGAGTTTTCTTTTCATCTGCCTTACTGGTATAAATGTTAGATAGGGCAAATTAGAATAATAAAAGATTAGGGACTACAGTTACAGCATCATGTGATGCACATAAAGCCATTTTTCGTAACCTACATGGTCCATTAGGCAACTTCAAATTTGAGTACGGTTTAACGCAGGGAACGTTTCTAATTGGTAGAGGTCTCAGAGTGACCCACCTGCTTTTCAGAACGCTTATTTCGATGAGTTAAAAATAGACACTTCTGGTTTAGCCTTTCTTTGGTCAATATCTAGCTACAGGGGGCATAAGTTCGCGAACTCTTTTCAGTTTGAGAGTTTATGTAAATTTGTTCGCCATTTTGTCAGTTATAACGTAAATTAATGTGTTTTAATTAACCTAAGAGTATTCGGCCAGCGATTCAGCTAAAGATTTGAAATTGCAGTGGACCACTTCATTTTCTGATGTGGCCTAATTATTGTTTGTTAAGTTATTTAATCGTTGAATTTTTGTGTTTCTCGTTTTATTTGTTTTCATTTTTTTCTGTAAATCTAGCGGATAAGTGCTTTGCGAAATCATATGTTTTATTGCTCGATACATATTTCTAAATTCAGTAAAGTTTAATATCCTGTTTGTGATGTAGAGGGAAAGGTGTACGACCACCTAGAAATGAAAAGGGTAAGCACTGTCATGATTTTGATTAATGTACTGTAATATCGACGGAATCTGCAAACTGATTGAGACACTCCGTACAATACCAATGATAATGTCTAATTCATACAATTAAAGGGAAAATAACCTCAGTTATTACATTAAGGAAGTAAAAATCACATTACAACTATTGAATTTTTTAGCAATATACTTATATGTAGTATACACTCCCAGAGTTTGGCATTTTCCTTCAGACTCACCCTTTATATAATTTTATTATCATTATGCACGTTTGTAAATGTTGAAACAAGGCCATATCTGGTAAATCTTGGTAAAAACCCAAGCAAATTTTACCAAAGTCCAAAATGTAAACCATAGTGTTAGTGTAATGTAGTGCTTATTTTTATTAATATATGACAGTGTCGCGTATTTTTCCACCTTTTAGGAAACACCCTGTGTGAATCCGTGGGTTCTAAATAATTTCTTGAAGATTTTTCAAATGCTCTGTAAAGTCTCGTCCCATAACCAGCACGTCGTCAAGGTAAACCAGGCACGTCTTCCAGGTTAGTCCTCGTAGTACAAATTCCATCAATCGTTCAAAAGTGGCTGGAGTATTGCAAAGTCCAAAAGGCATCACCGTAAATTGGTAAAGACCACTGCCTGCTGAAAACGCTGTCTTTTCCTTATCATCAGGATGAAGCCCAACTTGCCAATAACCGCTCCTAAGGTCTAACGTCGAAAACCATCGTGAGCCTGCCAATGTACTTAACGTGTCGTCAATCCGGGGTAATGGGTAACTGTCTTTCTTCGTCACATCATTCAATTTCCGATAATCGACACAAAATCTTAACGTTCCGTCCTTTTTGGCCACCAAAACTACTGGCGATGACCAGGGACTCGTTGACTCCTCAATAACTCCATCTTGTAGCATCTTATTTATCATTGCCGAGGCTTCTTCTTGTTTTGCTAGCGGAAGCCTCCTAGGTTGTTGTCGAATAGCGGGTGAGTCACCAGTATTTATCCGATGCTGGACTATATCTGTTTTTGTAAGGGCCTCCGTACTTTTGGCAAATACTGAACTTTCCTTTTTCAGGAACTTGATTGCTTCCCCTCGTTCATCCTTAGATAAATGCTCCAACTGGGAACTCAGCAAGGCCAAAACTTCCTGGTCCATATTTGTAGATGAATTTCCCTCCGTTTGTTCTTCGCACCTTGCTACCCACATAACCGGTTCATAGGAGCCAATCGGTTTGCCTTCTTTAATTGTTACTGCATGGGAATTTAAATTCACGACTCTAATTGGAATTTTGTCTTTAGTCCGGGTTAGGGTTCTTGCCACAACAATATTGGTTAGGAACTTAATCGATTCGTCACCTTCCACCAGGCCAACACGGTAACCTCCAGGATTTCCTTCCAAGGCAGCATCGATGATCTGTTCCGAGTGAGCAGGAATCTTAATCGTCTGAGTTGTCAATAACCTTGCTTTATGGAATTGCTCATCTGCGGTTGCCAGGATAAATTCCTCATTTCCAATTTTCAAGACTCGCTCCCCTACGTCAACAATAAACCTCTGCTCTCCCATGATGTCCAGTCCCAAAATGAAATCATCTGTAATGTCAGCCACAATGACCTTGTAATTGAATCTCAACCGTCCAACCTGCAGTTCCAACTTGACCTCTCCATGGACCGCAGCCCTGTCTCCCGTGGCTGTCCGAATAATTACTTCATTTTGCTTCTTCTTAATCGGCAAGCCTGATATAAACCCTGGCCGCACTATTGATGACGTAGCACCTGTGTCAACAGTAAACACGCACTTTCTTCCATTCACATATCCTTGCAACAGCAGACTACTTGGAATTCTTCGCAGCTGGGAAATCTTTATTTCTCTGGGGGCACCGTGTTCCCTAGCCAGCACAGCCCCCTTGGTGCTGGCTATCTTTAGTTTTCCTGCTGCTCTTCTACATTTACAGCATTTACTCGTCTGTCCGAGTTCTGCTGTCGACAGTCTCGTTTCATATGTCCCATCCTGCCGCAGTTGTAGCATTTAATACCTCCACTTGGCCTTTCTCTGTTTTGTTGGTTTTCCTGTCTTCTTGGAGGATTCGATTGAGCCAGTAATTGACCGATCATTTTATTCGTTTTGAGAATCGCGTTCAAGATAGGGTTTTGGTCTCTCTCTTCTGGCTGCGATTCTTCAAGCGTCATAGCCCGCACTCTTGACTTTGGAGTATCCCTATAGACGGCTTCTACCTCTAGTGCATGCACCAAGGCTTCACTACTACTTTTATGTCGAGATAGCCTGAGGACTCGCCTGATCTCCTCATCTCTTATCCCGTCTAGGAATGCCCCCACTGCCAATTGCTCTTTAAATTCTCTTGGTGCATTAGGATATGCTAAATGTGCCAGTCTTTCCACCGCAGCTTCAAATTCTTGCAGACTCTCTCCAGCTTTCTGAACGCGCAATTTCAGCTGGGTCTGGTATACTTGAGCAAGGTGTTGATCGCCATATCGTAGATCTAAGGCAGCTTCTAAAACTCCAAAGTTCCGTTGTTGGTCTACCGGAATTGTCTGGAGCAACTCCAATGCTTGGCCTCTTAAAGCTACGATTAATGCCTTAGCCTTCTCTTCGTCATTCCAGTTGTTTGCACTCGCTGCTGCCTCAAACTGTGTCTTGTAAGTCATCCAGGAACTTTGACCATCAAATGAGGGAATTTTTAATCGTTGGCCTGATGATACCACTTGCTGGTTTCCTCTATCCCTCAACTGTTGTTTAAGTTGGTCTATTTCTCCTTTGACTTCTTCTTCGAACTTGTTTACTTTTTCCTCGACCTTATCCGTTTTTCCTTCAACCCGATCTACTTTTTCTTTGACTTCACTTCATTCCTCCTCGACCTTGTCCATTTTTACTTCGATCTTATTTTTGAGTTCTTCAGCGACTGTAAACAAGGCATTCTGTTGCGTCTCTATAGCTTTCCTTAAGTCGTCATTTTCCTTTTGACGTCGTTGTTCTTTTTCTTGTCGTTTTCTTTCCCGTTCTTCATTCTCTTCCTGGCGCTTTCTTTCCTGTTCTTCTTTTTCTTCCTGACGCTTCCTTTTCTGATCCATCATCATCTTTTGCATTTGGGCCATAAAGTCCTGCATTTGTTGTTCGGATGCCATGCTTCTGGTTGTTACCGGCATATAATTATGATGAAATCAAATAAATTTAATAATTACGTCACTATCGGTAATGGGACTGTCCAGAAAAAACCTCAAAACGGCACAAAAAAAAGTCTTATCTAGAGTCTGTCACTTAACTACTAATGTCCAACAAAATGTTCCAAAAATGTCTCAAAAATGCACTTAACACTATTTTTCTGTTCGAAAATAGTCCAATGTCCAGTAAATTAGTCCTTCCTGTGTTAGCACTAACTCCGAGAATACTGCCCCAGTCTTCTCGACACTTCCGAAAAATCCTCTTGTCAAAATTCCACGTCTGACACCAATGTCGGGGTGTTTCCTAAAAGGTGGAAAATCCGCGACAACAGCATTTCCATCAATCTTTTATAAACGAAGAAATTACCAAATTCTTGTAACGAGCACCAATAGAAAAGTTTTTCAATGGACAAGAGTATTGCATTGCAATTACCATAAATATATTATAAAAGTTTCTTTTCTAGAGACTTTTATTATATACTTAGATTATACTCACTCGGCCTACAGCAAGATGTCCATTATTTTTCTTTGCTTGAGCATCCAATTTGTCTATATAAAAGGGCAAAGTTTCATTAAACAGTGTTTCTCTCCTGGTTTCCTTAACTTTTTCATCTTGTTCATAGTGATACAGGGCCACTTCTGAAAAAATTCATTTGATAATTTAAAATATTTTAAGAGACTCGGGACAATGGCTTTTTTAGGAAATCCATAAATACTGTTACTACTAAAATATTATAAACTAATATTTCAAGAAAATGACGATTTTTTTTAAACATATATCTCTGTATCACACTGACTTTCTCGTTAAAGTATTTCCTTTGCTTCTTTTATGTTTGGATGACATGGCACAATAAAAATAATGCGCTCTTAGTGACCTTGAAGGAGTGTACAACTTATTCAAGTTTAAAATAAATCAATTTATTAATAACTGAGTTATGAAGATGTTACTGTGAAAAGTTACATTGGGTATTTTCTGTGATTGTTGTATACCTCATTTCATGTTTAACAAAGCTATTCTCAGTTGTGTTGACTTTTATTTCATCTACAAATTAATCAAATAAGCAGTGCCTCTGTAATCTGTTAAAAAATATACTTGGGCAGTAATCAAGACAAATATTTCTCATTTTATGATGCACCATGTATTAAACATCAAATTTCATGCTTTTTTGAATGCATTCATTTGAAGTTTCTACTTGATCTGGCATTATGATGTTTGCCTCAGGCCTTTCTAACGTAACTTTTTACCATCTTTGGCCAATTTAAAAATAAAAAAAGACATCTCAAATATGCCCGACATAAGTTATCATGCTATATTCTAGCATAAATAAAGTTTATTAAACTTACTTTGGCGCAAATCATTAATAGTATCCACAGCTGCATCAATTTCTAAGTCTTCCCAGTCATTCTTTCCAATTAATTTTACTTGTTTAGCCACGTATCTAGCAATGGCGATGCTTTGATGCATTGTTTTACCCTCATATTCCAAAACAGGCATTTGGCCAAATGGCATGTCTAAAATAATAAAATATCAAGTTGTAATTGCAATAAATTATTAGGTATTTTAAAATATGTATATATCTATGGCTAGCCTAGCACAAAACTTTGTTATACAAAAATTATCTAGTAACATCTTGTGTGGTTGTATGAAATTATAAAGGGTTCTCAGATTTGTTTTTAATTACTTAATCATCTTCTTATGAACTGCAAGACTTTGCTAAGACCCCTTGAGATTTAGCAGTTACTACTCACAGTAACTGATAAAGTTTAAACAGCATATATACTCTACATCGTTTTTCTTTAATTTTCAAATTATTTTGAATGAAAACGTTCAAAGTATGTTTTTGACTTTTAAAATATCCATAAAAGTTGAAAAATATTTCCTAATTCAATCAAACTAGATAAATTTTGGGGGTTGACAGTTGACCAGGGCTTGGAACCAGAACTGCTTCGAACCGGGACTAGAACCTCTTTTCTTAGGTTGCATAAGATTTTTAAAATTCGACCAATTCTCATACTTTTTCGTATTTGCGATATGTATAGGTAGATGTATGTGATTGGTACGAAAGTAGATATAGATTTTACATAAATTCTGCAAACCGACAAGTTTTGACCAAATGTATAATACGGTGGTCCAAAGGGTGCCTCGGGATAAGATAGGCGAAATTCCCCTTGACACGGATTTTGGAATAAACCTGATAGGATCGTTTCTTGAGCCTAAAAAATAAGTTCAACAGTGTCCGTATATTAAAATTGCCCCCCACCTGCCCAAGAGAGGGCCCACTTCAGTTTTGATTTTTTTTTCAAAAATGGAATCAATTTAAAATTCTGAAAAAATTCATACACATAGTAATCCCAAAGACCTGTAGCCTCAATTTTTTAGGGATCTACTTGGCCCCATTAAGCCCTTAAAATTTTTTAAAAACATTTTAAAGTTGAATATTTTTGTTATGATAAAGAGGTGCGAAAAATTTTATTTCATCACATTATTTGCGATCAAAAAAAGCAATTTTTAAGGTAGTTTAACAATTTCCAAACCCCATGCGTCAGGCCCAAAATTCAATTTTTTCATTTTTTTAACGAAAATTCACGTTAATTAGATAGGAGGTGTAGCTTTTAAAGCTTGGGTAATGAATCAACTCCTGGGGCAAAGGACACTCCCCTGGGACCAAAAGTTATCCTCTTGGGGTAAAAACATACCCTCTGGGAGCCCAAAGATCACCTTCTTTTGTAAAATGTTATCCTGTTGGGATGAAAAGTCATCTGGCATGGTTGAATAGTCTCCCAGAAAGCAAAAAGGTAAGCAAATGTCGAAAGACATCCCCTGGGGTCAAAGGTTATCCAAATAGGAGTAATGAACAAAATAATACATACTGGAAATTTAAAAACTTAATGACGTTTCTGGTAAATAAAAAAATCTGACTTTTGCGTCAAGATAGAAATAATATCTTATGCATTGATTGACACATTCCCCATCCTTTACGACATTGACAGATAAATTCAAAGTATAGCTCTGTTTATCTCTTCACTGGGTAAGAAGTTCTAGTTAATATCACAAGAGTTAGAAATCTTAATTAAAAGAGACGTGTTTCCATTTATTTCTTATCTTAATCATCCAGAACACACTTTACATAAGAATAATGATGTTTTTCTACACATTTAATTATATAACAATTATTAGCATTTTTTGTGAAAAAACGTACTTATAATTCACTGTAGTGAATTAGCAATTCATAATTCACTGCATATCTGACCAATTACAAATACAAATTAAAAAATCACTCATCCAATGATATTTTAAATCGACTGCGATCAATTCTTGCTGCAGCTGGCAATCAACTTGTTGACAATGAGAACCAAGTATATCGCCATATTGTTTGTTTACATTTTCCACTTCTTACGAATAGGTATCGATTAATGCTATCAAATTTGAGTCTAATTTATTTGTTTAATAGGTGTATTACATTCGCGATTGTGACCATTATTCACTCAGAAGATTTGCGCCATTCACCTACGGCTCGTGGACTCAAACTTCATATTCGTGAATAATTGCTCATATAATAGAAGATATACATTATACTTTATTATTTAATTTAATGTTGCAAAATAAACATGCCCAGGTGTTGTAATGAAGCAAAATTTGCTAGGGAAATTGTACTCCTAATCCATTATTTATTTTAGTAGTTAAAATATGGGATATTGATATTATATTTTACACTTTAAATGAAAAGCTCAAATTGTCATTTTATTTTATTATTTTGGGAATAAGCATTAATTCCAGGTAGAAATAAAATCCGTTAGGGGGAGCAAGTGCCCCGCCGCCGTCTGACTTGGTTCCTTGTAATCGATCACTTGGCCAAGCCAGCGGAACACTCATCGCGAAACCGCTAGGTGGAGCTAGTGCCCCACTACCGACCAGCTTTGATTCCCTTTATCCAATCTCTCAGCCAAGCCAGTAAATTATTGAATTCCGTTGGGTCCATTCACTTGGATCTGTTCAAGGAATTCAGGAGGATCGCAGCACTGCCGCAGTACCCAGGAAACACCGCCCAACAAGGAGTAAGTCAAAATTAGTAATTGATAAGCAACTTGGCCGGAGTTAAGTACCATTTGTGTACTAACACCACTAACCGTAATAATCATACCTTTCTTTCAGTTTTTTAGGCAACACACCGGGTGAGTACAGAAATATTGCAGGCAAAAACGGGTCTCGTGACTGTGGGCTAGATAGTTCCCTGCGACTAGCTCCCCACGTGGACCCGTGGACGCCTGGATGATTTCAGGTACTGACCGACCGGAAAGGAGGGTACTACCGAATATCCGAGGTGAAAAATAGGTCTCGTGACAGTGGGCTAGGTAGTCCCCTGCGACTAGCTCCCCACGTGGATCTTTTGGACACCTCAGATATCTCTGTAGCAAACGGGTGATTGCGTAACCATAGCGCCCGGACAATACTCTGGCTAATCGGGTCACGTAACAGTGTTCTAGGTAGTCCCTTGCGACTAGTTCCCTACGTTGACCCGTGACATCTGAGGGATTGTCGGTGCTGGTATACACCAACCCTGGAGGGACAGTCATCTCAAGGGGTGACTTTACCAAAAGGGAACCGGACCCAGGAATAGGTGGATAAATTTATTATTTAATATATATATGTGTATATATGCATAGATTCTGGTACTGCACCCTAGCCAAGTTGCGTTAATAGTTTGTTGCATGTAACTTATTCTCGTATTGCTTCCTACCGCCTAGTAGTTGTACTGTACTGACCGTAGTTTTGCTTTCTGCACCGACTCATACCCCGCCGCATTACCGTTGTTGCTTATCATATTTTTACCGTTCATGAGCCGCCCCTCTTACACCGCCTAACCCCCGCTTTCTTGCTTTTTTGTCTGTGTTGTTTTCTGTAGTAGCGTAACTTTAGGTAGTTTAGTTTAAATAGAATTGTACTTGTTAGGAATAGCAAAAATAAATATTTTATATATTCTCTAAAGGTGACTTTTACTGTGTGTGAAGTCTACTATCCCCAGACCCCTGGACGTACCGTGTCTCCACTGAAGCTATCCCAGCCCTACTGTAACAGGCTGCGTTAGGAGGCTAGTGTGGGACCTTTACCCCACGAAAAAAATTGTAAAGGTGGCGCCCGAGCATACCGTCAACCGCTGACTAAAGCTCGAGTGCCAAAGTGACGTCCTTTCACTCACCTAACGAGCGAATAAAACGTCACAGTGTCCCCTTATATTAGCTCGGTCGGCAGCTTTAATGAGTGTCTTTATGTGCCGTATAAATATGGAGTGAACTACTTTATTTTGAAAGTTGTTTGTTCTAAATATTGTTAGCTAAATGCCTAATGTTAATGCATCTCTCTGATTTTTTATACTTATAAGTTGCGTAAACTTCTTTATTTACATTTCCGGACAGCATGGTCGCTTTTTGTACAAAAAATCATTTTACATGTTTAACTTATCTTATCTACTGTATATGGTATTCTCTAATAGGTATCTGCAGTCGGCATCTTTCATTCATTTGGTAGTATGCCGATAAAACAACCGCGACATATGACATAATGCTGTGAGACGTGGTATACAACAAAGAGGAACAACTAGAATAATATATGGGCCACAAAACGTCTGTCACGAAGTTATAAATAAGATGGATGGCAGCATTTTGCCATATGATATAAGAAAGAGTTCTATGCTGTGGTTTGGCTGCTATTCTTCACAATGGGGAATTAGGTTATGACAAGTATTTATCACCCATAAATTTTGTAAAAAACTCGAACAGAAAGTAAAATTGATTTAGGGCTACAATTTTTTTCATTTTCTCTTTCTTATCTCTCTCATCAAAGAGTATCTAGAATAAACTAACTACCGTAGAGCGGGGTTACTTTGCCGCGATTTTGAGGGTTTCTGTTTAATAACTTTCCTTTTTTCAAGCATAGGGACTGCCCCAAATAATATTCAAAATTTTCATGTTTACTCTTTCGATTAACGATGTTCCCTTGAGCCAAAAATGTTTAACACGTTCCATGCCAGAGCGGTCCCTGCGGACCACTATTCAAATTGCCCACTAAGCCACGGCGGGCCCAGGACCACTAGTCAGCAAAGTTGTTTATATTACGGAGAAGACCTGGGAATCCACAAGGCAAAAAGCTACTGCTGCAATTAGCAAAGTAAAAACTTGGCTAGATAACAATCTTCTTAAACTAAATATTACGAAAACTAAATTTATGTCATTTTCCCCAACAAAATCTGGAATGTCCCGTGTATTAGAACCTATACTCATAAATGAATCGGTTAACATACACCCATACCATAAAATATTTTGGGCTGGCACTAGACCCGCACTTGAAATGGGGAAATCACATCGACTATTTAAATAGAAGAATATGTAAACTGATCTACAAATTTTATAAACTAAAAGATATACTGAACAACAAAACTCTCTTAACCACTTATAACAGCTTAGTTGAATCCCTTATTTAGATATGGTATCACAGTAAGGGGCTCCACCTATAGAGTAACTTTACGATCGTTGCAGATAACCCAAAACTATATCTTAAGAATAATCTTTAATAAGAAAAGCAGAGAAAGCTGCAGAAGCATCTTTACTGAGAATCAATTACTCGATGTGGTGGGTCTGAACATGCATGCGGCTGTAGTATATGCTTATATCAAAAAAGAGACTATTGGTTCCATCGTTGAACACCAATATGAAACGAGGGCTAGGATAAACAGTGCGTACAAAGTACCATTTTTTAGTAAAAATGTCTTGCAAAAATGTATCAAATACAAGGGATCAAATTATTTAATGAACTTCCACCACACATAAAAATAATGAGGAAAAAGCAATTCAGACGAGAAGCAAAAAAATATCTGATTAACAACTACACTACACTTCTACCCATATTAGCGTAATTTAACACAAATTACCGATATTATTTGCTCACTATAGATAGACATTTATATTTAAATAATAATAATAATTGCCATATTAATATTGTCTAATTAACCTACCGCTCACCAATACATTTTTATTATATTATAACATTTTTCTAATATTTTCATGACTCGCCTCTGTATATAAATCACTACATTGAACCCAGACCTCCTTAAATTGTTTGTATTTTCTTTCTCTTTTTTTCTTAACATATTCACTGGCATTTCTATACTCACTCTCTACTAGCTATTAATTATAGGCTTTATATTTTATTATGTTACAAACCACATAGATATTAGGTTAGATACTTAGTATAATAAAATAAGATACTTACTACAGCAATTCCTTTTGTTACTATTGTTATATTAATGAAACATACTCTTACGAGAATGTAAATACTGCTTGACACAATACGAGGTCTCCTCAGGTGTCATTTCTTTTTCATTGTAAACTAGGTTAAGACTCTTTGTTTTGTTAATCTTGTTGCAGTAATAAATAAATAAATAAAATAAATAAATATACGCCCGAGGACCGCTAATAAAGCAGATCTAGAGTATAGGAAGACCCGCTATGGCTCTGGAGGCTCGCCAATCATGGCAAATTTTTTGGTTCTATTAAAAACTAAGGATGGGTGACAAAAATACGTGTTTTCTGGAAAAAAAAATTTTGATGCAAAAATCAACAGAAAAAGCAATGCTTTGTCATGAATAAGATTATATATTTTATTTGTGATAAATAGCAAAGCGATTTAAGTATAAGTGTGGTTTATCTATGCAATCCTCACAATATGTTACTACTTTTGGTATTTGATTTTTTTCTATGATGCCCTTCAATTTTTTACTGTAACAAAACTTACAGTATTTTCGGACTGTGTGTGCTAGGCCCTCCTTGTTCCTTAATGTATAAGCAATAGTTTTGGTTTTACTTTGTGTGGTTGTAAAAAATACAATACAATCTTGTCGATTGTTTATCCCGACGTGAAACTAAAGGCCTATTGGCAGGCCAAGATTTGCGTGATAGCTGGTTGCCACATGTGAGGGACCCCTAGATGGACCTCTTTAGCCCGGCAAGTATAATAAAATGGACCGCTAGAAGGACCGCTGTGCGCAACAGAAACATTTTTCCCGACACGCCACGGCGGGTCCTAGGGATTGCTAAATTTCGTCTTCGAAAAATTGTGAAAAAAAAATATTATTTGTCATTTTAATCTATTGCATAGTACTATACAAGCCTTGTAGAGTACACTGCAACAAAAAAAATCAGTTGGCCCAAGAGGCTACTTTTGTGATTTCCCTATGGCACGGAACGTGTTAATACACCTATATTTTTTTATCTAAATTTTGTGTAAAGTCACCATAAAACCCACTTTACATCAGGCTCTAAATCAGTACAAAAGTAATGTGTACCGACTGCATTTGTGCCCTTACACAAAATAAGTGTTTTTTAAAAATGGTGGGTACTTATTTTGAATTTTTAAAACTATTATAACATTATTAAAATAGATTTTAAACTATTTTAAACTTTATTAAGAAATATTGCAACCAAAAATGTTGCTATTACCAAATTTTAATAAAAAGAACACTCTTAAAATACAAAAACAGGTACACTATTAAGAGGTAAATAAATGGTACAAAATAGATAGATAGATATAGATATTAGATTATATATTATATATTATCTTATTATTTAGAGATGATATTTTTGTGCATCGTTACTAAACGTGTACAGTCCCTTTTTAATAGATGGCTCATTCAAGTGTTGAAGAATATCGTCTTCATTCTGTATATCATCTTCTTGGGGAAAAACAAAAACGTCTCCCAATTTCGATATTCTTGATAATTCAAAAGGTTCGTCAAGATTACTGTCGATTTCTTCAAAATCCGGCTGGATATTCTCCTTGTCCTCGTGTTCACTTACCATAACTCTATTATCATTTACAGAACTACTGGCCTGCAATTCCTATAAAGATACTGACTTGCCTGGAACAACTTTGAGCATTTTCTTTTTCTTTCGCGGATTCTTTGTCGGTGGAAGGTGTTCTGATGTCTTGTAAATATTGCAATAAGCTCTCACTGATTGTTTTAGGCGAATTGCTCGTTTATTTGGAGATCTTTTCAAAACCTGCTGTGCGTTCTCTTACAGGCATAATCAATTTTTGTCGTGTGTAAATTCAACAAAGAATGGCAACATTTTTAATTAGTAGGTCATATCTCAGAAACACATGAGAGAAAAGCATGATATCTTGCAGACCGCAAACGTGATCCTTATGCAGCAAGTTTCAAAATATTTTAATGGTACTTACCGCTCAAATGCTTCAGTTCACCCCCAGAACCCTCTGTATTTATCACTTCCGCGAATACGATTTTTAGAAATTTTATCTACAACTCAGTAAAACTTAACATACAAGTCACAAGACCTCTGTTTTGGTACTAACGTGTTGATTCAAGTCTATTGTTTGTTGAACCAGCTCGGGCATGCTGCGCCACTGGCTGATTTTCGACAAATCAAAATTAATGTTATAAAAAGTATTCGCTCTCCCGATTCAAAAGACTATCACGAAAATTTGCCAACAATTCACTTAATATCGAAATTATATAAATCCTTTAATTCACCAAACCAATCCCAACATCCCTCCTAAAAGAAAATTCCCTACACAATCAATCTATGAATCCTTTATATTGCTACGTAGTGACTAATATTATTAATTTACTTTGTTAATACACATAATTATCTACTTATATATAATACGTATGTTTTTTTTTTCTTTTTTTTTTGTAAGACTATAAACACAAGTGTTATATTTGTTATAAAAATCAATGATTGTAAAACAATATATTGTATGTACATGGGCTGGAAGACCTCGGTCGTTAGCCAATTGGAATTTCCAATAAAGCTTTATACTACTACTGTTATAAAAAGCAGGCGCACGTAAAGTCACCCATAGCATATGTAAAGTAGCTCTACAGTATATGTTTCAATAAAACTAATGTCACTTACTTTGTTTTATAGCTGGCCAGTTTTCTTTTTGGATACGATTATCCTCAAACTCTATTCCTCCATAACTTAAAAGGAATCTAACAGGCTCTGCAAGAGCAGTAATGTCGAAGTATGTTATTTTGTATGCCGGGGCCATTTTGAGGACTGCAAAATAGAACACAATTTATTTTATTTTTATTTCATTTTCGATAACTGAATGTAATTTCACGAAAAAGGAATTTAACAGAACCTTGATTATCCGTTTTTATGTTGTGTGTTTTAATAGTTCTTTTTATGTTACAGTCTGACACTTCATCCATAACATGTCAGAAACACTCTAGATTTAGAATTTTGAAATGCATTATAATACTTAACAGCTATTAGAATATTTTTTTATTAGGAAATCAGTAGGCACAAGACAATAAGACACATAAGTAATACAGTAAATAAAGTTAAAAAGTAGGAGTATCGATAAGCTAAGAAAATCGGTGTCAATTTTATAAAAAAATTAAGTACTTAATTTAGTTAGCCATTTTCTATTTTTTTTACTATTCTTCAGTAATAAAGATCCGTTATTATTTAAAATGAAAATATTAGTTACAATTATATGTAGCCTTCTCGCGACTTATACATGCAGAACGCCTTTTTCTAGCATTTTATTCGTTGTGTTTATATATTATATCTGGAACGTAAAGTACAACTTTCAAAAATCCTCTCATGGGGCGGATTTTCTTAGCTTATATCTATACACCTCCTTTGAGGTAATAACAGGGGATTTAGAAAAAGAGAATGATACTTGTAAATCGCACAAAGTGAATTTTCGTAAACCCCCAAACTAATAATACACACAAAGAAAAAGTCGAATGTTAGAAGGCAGACCAATGTCAAAGATTAGAGAATTAACAAGATAGGACAGCCGGTGGAAAACCTTTTATCTTTTAGCAATGGCGCCATTGACCTCGACATTTAAATTGGAGTTCTCGCGCAGTTGCCACAATGTGACAATCAGACGGAGAAGGTAACATCAGAAAAAGAGGCCAATAGTGGAAAATGGACAACACTGTCCTAATGGAACGACCGAACCACAGAATAATAATTATTCTGTGACCGAACTCAGCTGGCTGTCATTCATTACCCAAGGCACAGTTTAATATTATACAGTTGGGTTACTTCCCCTTATTTATGTCCATGACCCCTCACTCTTGCCATCGACGCGTGGGATACACTCAGTACGAAACAAGTTAGTTCTCGATTATAGCGCGCGAGAAAAGTTGCAAAATAAGATTACCTGTTGTGTGTTATTGTTTTCGTATTCAAAAGTTTCAAACGATTAGAAAAATGAGTACTGCAAGTTATTTGAATTTTTAAGGAATTCATTTAATAATACCTCCAGCTGCTACCAGTGCATTTTTTTTGCAAATCGTACAAATCTCAATGAACTATTATTTGATTCATAACATTATAGCCCGGGAGACAGCGACAGTTTTCGTAAAATCATTTCTATAAAGCTAGATTGTTTTCCAAAGAGAGTTTAGATAGTATCTATAATGAAGGTGCATTTCTACCAAACTCTCAGTGGTGCATAAATGAGTAAAAAATTAAAGAAAAAAACAGATGGACGAAAATTTCGATTTTCAATTGTCACGAATTGTCAAAAAATGACGATTCGCCTTCGCTCCTGCCGGCCTCAATTTTCGATTTTCACCTCGCGATTCACGTTGTACAGTCATTGCCGACCTTCTCTTCGCCATCGAGACATAGAACGTACGGGTCTCCGATCGCTATATTTGTTTAGTTCTTACGTTTGAAAAATTGATTTGCAGTCGTGCTAATCGGCGACTATTTTTAAGTGGTTTCACGAGTTCGAATCCCGCCCGGGGATATATTTTTTTCCGTTTTCAATTTTTTGGCATATATTTTTGATTCTATAATTGCTATTCGCTCCGTTCTATTGCATTTCTCTGAAAAGTTTTGCATTTTCCGCCGCGAAATATTAATATAGTGCAGTTTCAATTAAAAATCAGACATTTCCTTAACAAAATATACTATAATATAATAGAGTAAATAAAAGCTTACTAACAGATCTATAAATATACTGTCTGTTCATTAATACTAATGAGGAATATATCTGTCGTGATTTGACTACGTATTGTCGTTTTCGCAACGTCTACCAAAGATTTAGCCACCCTATATTGGAGGTAGAATGTGATTTTTAATCCAAATAGTGCAGATTAATATTCCGTGGCGGAAAATGCAAAACTTCTCCGACAAATGCAATAGAACGGAGCAAATCGCAATTATAGAATCAAAAATATGTGCCAAAAAATTGAAAACGAAAAAAAAAAATCCCCGGGCGGGATTCGAACTCGGGAAACCACTTAAAAATAGGCGCCAATTAGCACGACCGCAAGTCAATTTTTCAAACGTAAGAACTGATCAAATACGGCGATCGGAGACCCGTTCTATGTCTCGATGGCGAAAAGTAGGTCGGCAATGATCGTACTACATGAATCGCGAGGTGAAAATCGAAAATTGGGGCGGCAGGAGCGAAGGCGAATCGTGACAATTCGAAAAACGAAATTTTAAATCTTTAATTTTTTGTTCAATTATGCACCACTAAGAGTTTGGTAGAATTGCACCTTCATTATAGATACTATCTAAACTCTCTTTAGAAAAAAATCTAGCTACTATAGATATTAACGCGAAAAATCTGTCGCTGCCTCCCGGGCTATTATTATTATGCGTGTAACACCATGACAATATTTTTTTAAGTTTGAAACTGTTTCCTAATTATGTGTATTTTGTGCTTAGGACATAACCAACAAATTTGACATTTAGTTCGGTACACCGCACGCTGGTGGTCGCTACTCGATTTTAAAACTGACGCCATTCCCCTCTGTGTGCGTTGTCTTGCGCACTCGGTCTGGCCTAGAGCATAAAAAACGAAACCAAGTCCCATTTTTTCTACATAGACTAGAAAGGGAGTGAATCTACTGTATATTTCTCGACTGTGCCCAAAGGTCACTAAAAAAAAACAGGTTGCTTTGTAATATATGTCACATGAAGTATTTCTATGCTTATATGTAAGGTATCTATTTGGTTAGGATAGAATTGTACATTGAAAGAATAATTTTGAAACTTTTTTCTATAAAATGAGGAAAAAACAGCCAGACGCAGCTGTTATCGAGGACTATACGTGATGTAGCACTTGTCGGTTCTAATGAGCCAACCTCTCTTTTGATAAGCTTGGTCAAATTCACTTAATGCGCACCCGACAAATCCCAAAACTTGGAGTGTCCCTTTAAATTGAAGTTCACAACTGTCTTCGTCTATTTCGTCCTCTCCGCCTGACTGTCCTATCGTGTTAGTTCGCTTATCTTTGCTTATGTATTCCCAGGCAAAGAGAATTTCCCAGGCATTTTGACCTGCTGAACACGAATCCTATGTCCGTTTTGCCAGATTGGCTCTTGCATTTTTCCTAATCTCAAAAAACGCCGTCAGAATGCCCGAAAAATCTCAAACAAGTAAATAAAAGGCTTAAATGAACTGACCACCATTTCCATACGTATTTTGGGGCGCTGAGACCGAATATGGGCGGCACATGATTTATGGTCATTTTTAAGGGAGATACACACCGCCAAAGTCAAAGGTCTGAGGATTTCGCTTCTCCGGCGACATGAGTCCGGGAGCAACCGCATTCGAACGAGGGAAATTATGAAAAAATTCAGAGATACGCAAAAAGAACAGAGAAATCGAATTGCGAAAACATACATCCCTACAATACTTCGTTTCCGAGATAAGGCCCCTCAAAGTCACCGGAAGGAGAAAATATCTTTTTTCTCTCACTTCTCGAGACTCTGCATCGGAAACCAAAATATCTATACTTCTGGTTTGCTCTATTTGATTTATCACATCTACTTATACATACTCCTGATTTCTTTCGAATTTTAGGGTTCTTCGTTTAGGACCAGCGGCCCACGAGGTTGGGTAGTGTCGTTCGAAGAGCGAAATCCTCGGACCTCTTACTTTGGCAGCTTGCATCTCACTAAAAAATAATCGTAGATCATCGTGCCGACCACCATCGGATAGAAAATTTAATTTTGAATCGATTAAGCACACAAAAGGGGAAGTCACTTTTGTCTGGAAAAAGTTAGAGAATGAAATGTGAAGAGATGTCGAAAACGCATACACTTTTTAGATGATCCACCTTCAAAATTTTTGGAAAAAATGAAAGTAATGAAACAATATTCTTTATAGGATTTTGCAAACAGCGGAAAGAAAAACTATCTATGAGAACTAAAAGAAAAACTATATGTAAAAATATTAATGAAATCTTTCCATTCTTTCGATAGCCTGACTTCTGGTTATGCTAACAAGTAAAAATTCTTATTTGCCATTCTCATTATAACACTAGCATCCAACATAGTCCCCTATGGCTAGGCAGATTAAACTAGTATCTACATGATCCCCTACGGTATGTAAATTCAGTTAAAAATGAGAACAAAGACCTGAAATCAATTTATTTACCTACCTTGTCTTTAAACATTTTTTCATTCTAATGAATGAAAGTGTCGCTAAAAATCTGAAAAAATTCAGGGGTACGTAGGATGGTGAGAGAAATCGTATGGCGCAAACTAGAAGTCTGTAGCTTTTTTGGTTTCCTAGATAGAGTCGAGAGAGAGAGAGAGAGAGAGATTTTCTCCTTCCGGTGACTTTGAGCGGCCCGGCCCTATCTCGGAAACGAAGTATCGTCGGGATTTCTGGTTTGCGCCATTCGATTTCTCTGTTCCTTTGCGTATCGTTGGATTTTTTCATAATTTTATGGTCCCTCGTTCGGATGCAGCTGCTCCCGAGGCAGATGTCGCTGGGGAGGCGAAATCCTCGGACCTTTGACTTTGGCGGTATGGAAATAATGGTGGTCAGCTCATTTATGCTTTTTATTTTTTTGAGATTTTTTGGGAGTTCTGACGGTGTTTTTTGAGGTTAAGAAAAATGCAAGAGCCAATCGGGCAAAATGAATATCGGATTCGTGTTCAGCAGGTCAAAATGCATGGGAATACATAGGCCTTCTCGCACTCGACTTTTTCTTTGCGTGTCTGTGTAATTAATACATGGTGGGCTACAACTTTGCAGTCTTCCAGTGTAAGTACGTACACGTGTATATTATACGAAAAAAAAAAATTGTTTAAAAGAATCACCCACCTGCGGGTCGTTCGTATAAAAAAAAAGAAGAGATGGCAGTGCCGTCTTTTGTGCGTATTTTAATAAACATTTCAAAATTGTAAAGAATATTTTTTGTAGCCAATAAAATTATTCATTTGTTTTTATAGAATAAAAATTGATCGAGATGATTTTGATTTTTTTTGTAAATGCATTTTGAACCAAACAAAAAATATAATATACTTGTAGTAAGCATATCCGAAGGTATTTAATATTTCAAAATGTGTTGCATATAGTTTTTTAAAGAGTTTGAAATTACCTAAGTACCTTATTTAATCCATCTATTCGTCCATCCCTCACGTTTTTTGTAAGCATAGAAAGAAAAGTTCGACTGTCTTGAAATTTGAACAGTTTTGTATTAGGTAGAGGAAGAGTCCTACAGAATGTGCAACAATTATATTAAAATTGCAATAAATCGGCGAATAGTATGTTTATTTTAGTTTATTAATGAATCTATGACATTTTGAATATTGTTCAGAATTAGATCACCAACACAGTGATATGAATTTTTTTTCTCTACGAGCGTTATTACCGGTTTTTGAAATGTGCCGATCGAATGCAATATACTCTTAGTTTTGTATTTGCGAAGAGTATAATATTTAATAATTGTTCGCTGTAGACGATGTTTGGTAGAGGTGCAAATTGATACAGGAAGGGAAACATTTCTTGTTGGCCCACCAAGCTAAAAGATCTTCCGTTGTAGCAATCGGAGTCATCGGAGGTAGTTCCATGTAAGTATATTTAAATTTAATTTTCAATTTTAATTAATAAATATTTCTTTGTAATTTTACTTGAGCTTAATTTATTTGTTTTATTTCTCACATCCGTAAACTCTTCATAGGTGCGCCAAAGCATGTCAGAGTAATTAACATCATTATTATTACCCTAGTTATCGACGTTATAGTTGTTCGAAGATTGTCTAGATATTCTTGTCAATGGAAAATCATCAGTCATCCGAACTACCTCCTACCACATGTAAATTGTGCTCCTACTAAATAATATTGTGCAAAATATGCTTTAATTTGTTACAGCAAATCAGATTTTAAAAATAAGAGATAGAGAAATCTAACGCCGATAATCGGTGGACACCGATAATCAGCTATGTAAATATCCGTATCGGCCTAAAAACTTCGAACGGTCGATCCCTAATAACTATGGTATCACACATTATCGATACAATACATAAAATGGTCAGTTACTGGAAATTGGGGAGGTTAAAAATCAATTAATACAAATCATCATGTCAACACGCTACTATAAGTACATATTATCAAAAACTTTATAAGAGTTAGTGATTTCACCAAAAAGAAGACACTCCTGACGTCACAAACAAGGATTTACCACTAAAAGAAACACAATTAAATAATTTATTTGTGTCCCAGTGTTTGGCGAAATTAATGGATTTTCATATTACTTTCAAAAAATGAACTACCGAATTAGGGCAAATTCAGGTAAAACGGAGATTAACACGGTTGGGGATGGTTTTGTTAAAAAATTGAATTATATCGAATTTAAACCAATGCATAGAATATGTTTACAGACTTATCTTGTTTATCAGCATAAACAATAGTTGACTGTTAATATCTATATTGTGATTATTTTTATTACTGACTATGATTCTTTCAGTGCCCGTGCATTTAATAAATTTATATATGCATAAACAAATTCCAGAGTATAATACTTATTTAATCTAAGCGAATGCCTACATCCTACATAATACATAAACATAGCACATAACGACATAACAATGCAGACGCGATAAGTAAAGGCCAAATAAATTACTAAAATAATGATTAATGAGATATAATACAAGATCTATTTTAGTTTCCTGTAGTAATTACCCACCTATTATAATAACATTAAACCCATAACATTGAAGATAATTGCCACCGTTTTAAAATTAATCAGTAAACGTATTTTTTATTGATTTATTTTTTTCGATAGAAAACATCAAGTTCTTAAAAGTTCTATTTTATTATACTCTTCGCTATATTACGCATTCTCCTTATTTTTTAGCCGGCTTTAAAAACAATTTAAAAAGGAGGAGGTTTTCAATTCGACACGTATACCTATATTTTTATACTCTTCGCAAATACAAAACGAAGGGTACCTATATTGCATTCGATCGGCTCATTTCTAAAACCGGTAATATTGCTCGTAGAGAAAATTTTTTTATATTACTGTGTTGGTGATCGAATTTTGAACAACTTTCAAAATGTCCGTCCGTCTGTCCGTCCGTCACGTTTCTTGTAAACACGATAACTTAAGAACGAAAACTCCGATTGTATTGAAATTTGGAAAGTCCGTTAGTGTTAGCTAGAATAAAAGTCCTATCGCCCATTTTTGAACGAAATCGATCAGCAAATAAAAAAGTCGGTAAAGATATTTACACAGAATTTCCCTCTATTTATACAGGGAGGCCAATTTAAAAAATTATTAATTAAGGAATACCATATGACAACAAAATTTCAATATTTTTTTTTTTTAAATAAGTTTAGAATGTAATGAACGTGGAGATTTTAAATTTGAGCAAATAATTTGTTTTCATCTATTCTATAGCTAGTAGTGGTAGAAAAAATGTAACAAAATTTTTTTTCGAAGAACTTCATTTTTTTTAATTTTCAACAATTTTTTTTTTTTTAATAAGTAAGTTTAAAATGTCACGAAACGTGGAAATTTTATATTAGTGCAAAAACATGTTTTCCACCATTTTCTCTATAGTAGTGGTAAAAAATTAAAAACAAAAAAGTTCAAAAAAATTTTCAAAACTATTTTTTTTTCCATTATCTATTTCCTTTAGACGATCCAACCTGTATATTTTCCAGTGAAAGTCCAACCATTTCGATGGCAGTAGCGTCAGCTACCTATCAAATTTGACTGTTCTCCGTCAAGTAGTTTTTTAGTTAAAGCACCAACAGACCGACAGAAAGACAGACAGACTGGCGGAATTGAAAAACCTGCATTTTAGTAATCTGCATGATATGAAACGTGAAAATCCGAAAAAATCTCGGAGGGTTATCAGGGCTGGCGACCATAGTGGTACTCGTAGGCTCGACCACCACACGTACAACAAAGTGGTGGTGCTGAGCACCATACACCTAGCAGCGACAACCAGATACGTATTTGAAAAAAATGCATCGTTCTCAACTATTATTGAACTTTTATTAGAATGTATAGTTTCTAAAATTACCTCGCCTACCTAAAATTACCTAACTTGGACAAAAGTCTCTGCACTCCAATTTTTGTCGTTTTGTATTTTATTTAATACTCGTAAGAAGTAGTGTACGTCAAAATGTATCTGCAAGTATTTTTATTTTTTTACTGTTTTTAGCAAAATTGAATTTTTCATAGAAAAATTATAAATTTTCAGCACGTAGTTAAGGAACACCCTATTCCTTAACGACGTGCTAATATTTCAGGGTGTGATTGCTTAGTCATTTTATGAAGAAAAGTTCATGTGAACATATGTCCGCAACGGTCTAAATTTTTTGTTATAGGGTGTTGAAATTTTTTTTTAATCGCTATTTTTTAATAGCTTGAGTACTTGAGATAGTATTTTCAATTTTGGCGTGTCTTAATAGGATATAAAACCACATATTTTAGTTATTTTATCGCTTCACCAGTAGCGTCCCTGAGAACATGTCCTTTAATATTTTGTACCAAAAGAGTGGTACGCTACTGACATTTTATTTATATATATATATTATCTCATATCAAAATTGAAAATAATATCTAAAGTACCTGAAACATTAGCACGTCATTAGGGAACATTTGACTAAAAATCTATAATTTGAAAAATCCATTTTTGCAAAACATTTTGAAGTACTATTTATTACAAGCATTTTAAAATAAAATGTTTTACAAAGCGATATTGGAGGGCAGAGATAATTTTGTCCACGTTAGTAGTACTGGTTAGTAGTGTGGTGGAGTTTAAAGTCGGTACAGTAGGATCATACTCAAAAATAAAATTTATCTGTATGTATTTTCCAATCATCTCAGAAAAACAATTGAAAGTCGAATTTCGGAGATATGAGTATTACTTATTTTCACACCATCTGAAAGGTCATAATTCTTTTTAATGATATATGAAACATAGTATTTTTCCTAAAAACTACTAGATATTTAATTTTATATTTTGTTCCCATATGTCGTGGTAGTTCGAAAAATATATAGCAATTATTGAAATTTTCAATTTTATGAAAAGACGAAGTGAAATTAGTTAACAAATATCTTGACGTAACTAATGTATTGTTTACTTTAAATTACATATTATTGTTTCACACGGCTAATTTGATAAATTGCCAATTTATAGTAAATTAGACAAACATTTTTTAACACATTTGTCTTAATAATATTTATTATGTTTTATATATCATTAAAAAGCTATTTCATGGCCTTTAAAATGGTGTAAAAATAGACGGGGTATTCAAAAAAAAAAAAAAAGAAAGTAAAGTTCATATCTCAGAAATGCGACTTTCAATTATCTTTCTGAAGCGATTTTTGGAAAACATGTGATTTTCTGTAACTTTTATTTTTGAACTTCTTTACGCCTAACTTCAAAATTAACGAAGTTAAAAGAGGTTCTAACGTTCCCGCGACCACCCTATATTTGTATGACTATAATTAACTAAAAAAGTGTTAAAGTTGAGTTCTACTCCGGTATCCTTGTCTTTCCCCCTCTTTCAATATTTAGTACTAAACTGAGCACCACACGTGAAATTGAAAAGATGCCGGCCCTGAAGGTGATTTTTCTTCGAATACAATACTCAAGCTTTGTAAATAAGCAATAAATGTCTAAAACGAAAAGAATCCCACCCCTCTGGGGAGGATAATTTAAAAATACAAAAAAAAAGAATAAAAGAACATTTAGGGAATTTTGAAGTTTATTTATGAATAAATATTGTTACATTGCAAAACCGGCTACGGATAAGTTCCAATAGTCCCTAATGTTTATACACTTTAAAGTAAAAAATTGAATATCCCATAGAACGGGCAACAATTATATAAAAAGTTTAATAAATCAACGAATAGTATTATATTATTTAGCTTGTGTAAGTTTGTTCGATCATTCCTCTGGAATAGCTGAAACGATTTCCTATAAAATCTTCTGTAAACTGTAGAGCATAACTAGGCTTCGCCATATCGCCGCCGCCATTTTGAATTGTTTAATTTCGACTGAATATTTATAATGTAGAACTTCGATAACCCTCAAATACAGATTTTCAGTGAAATCAGACGAGAAATAACAAAACTTATTAACCATATTGACGCCTTCCTTTCGAATTTCCATCACATACAGAGTGTAATTAGTTTCATGTCATTAAAAAAAAACTGGTGGTAGGGAACGACAAGACAAACAAAAAAACCTTTTAAACATGGGGTCTAAAGCTCATAGTTTTGGAGAAAAAAAAATAAACAAAAATTTCGCAAATTTTCAATAAAATTTTTTGAGAACTGCTGGAATATTGAGGTAGGTTTAGATCTAGATCTGATCTGAAGAAAACAATACTTTAACTCTCCCTTGTGCAATATTTTAGTTACTGTGGGTGTTTCGTTATGTACACACGTCCAACCCGCCATTCGCTGTTTTTGTTATTTTTGAATTTCGCGTCATTGTGTATTCATAGTTAAGATTTATTTTATTGACTTACCGTTCAAGTTGTCAAATTCTTGATTACGTACAGACACAACTTCCTTGTTCGTTCTTTTTGTATTCCTTTTTGGCTTTTGTACCAAGTTTTTATTTAATTTTTCTTTATTGACAACGTTAGTTGAGAGTTTAGTGTTGAACGAAGTGTGTATGTACTTAATTCGACGTACCGAACTGTGTATTGATACAGATGCAGAGATTTTGAATCATTTAGGTAGGTAGTAAGCTTTTAACCCAGGACACTCATTTATGTTACAAATGTTAATAAACCACATTTAAATTTTCTGAATTATAAACAATCCAATATTTTGTTCCAAATTAAAAAACACACATGTAAATAAATGCTCTGTTTAAACCTCTATGGCCATTATTTGCTTGCAACTGTGCACGAAGAGAGAACGAATTATTTACCTCTTTATACTTGCCTCAGTTTCAGTTGAGGCGGTACATCAAAGGTGGTCGATGATCCTTTGACACCGCGTGTGCCGGCCAGCACTTTTTTATGACAATTTAAAAGTTGTATAATTGGGAAGTTCAAGTCCATCGACCAAGAAAAGCAGTGGTTCTCAATAGTTGTCTACCATAATATTAAATATGTTAACCTAGATCAGTGTTTTTCAAAGTGCCCCTAGAGGGAAAAGTCATAAAGGTTTTTTGTTTGTCTAGTCGGTCCCCATTACCAGTTTTTTTAATGACATGAAACTGATTACACCTTGTATATATCTTTCGCATCCTCTAGCGGCGAAACTGTGCAGAATTCGGACATTCGTAGAGACAAAATTTGTAAGTAAAGTAAACTTTATGCTCTACAACTTTGCTCTCTTGACATTTTTCACCAAAATGCATAGCTTTTCCTCAAAACAGAGAAAAAGGCGAAAAAGCGCTAAAATTCATATATATGTATATATTTTTCAAAAACCACCCTTTTTTAGAACTGCGGGGGGTGAAAATCATGTTTAGACAACCCAAATGCTTCACTTTTTACAGGTCTCATAGTTGTGGGAGTTTTTCCATAAAACAGCGATATTTTGACTAATTTGAAGGGACTATGACTTTATAACAACCAAAGGCAATTTGACTTACAAGAAATTACACGAATCTGACTAATGTAAATGTGTGCGGAAAGTGGCAGCTACTTTAGCGTCATGTCGGTGATTTATTAATACATGATTAGTGACTGCTGCAGAAAAACAGGGCGGAATCGGGAATCGCAAATTTCAGTATCGTGGAATAAATTTTCTATCTTAACGAATAGTATCGCCAAGTTTCGTCAGTTCTTAAAACAGATGTTATTTATATCAATAGTTCATTTAACACTAATTGTTTACATTAATACGGTAATAACCTCTAGGTGTAACGATTATATTCTTCACCAGATTAATAAATTTTTTAGAATAATACAGTCCACAGCTTTTTGAAAATACGTTAATTTTTATGTATGGCTATACTTGTAACTTAATCATTCCTGATGATACCATCTTAATTGGTGAAACGTTCGTCAGTATAGTGTGCAGTTCAGAGCTTATGTATTTGCGGAGTGATTTTTTTCAAAACAATGCGGTTTCTCTTCTAGCTACGATTCACTGACTCTCCAAATTTCAAGACAATCGAACGTTTGCCTTAAATTTTTGTACTTGAAGTGTGGCGGACGGGCAGACATTTTGAAAATTGTTCAGAATTCGACGACCGATGAACACAATGATACTAAACTTTTATGTCTACGGGCAATATTTATGAAAGAAAGAACAAAACGATATATTCCCTAAGTTTAGCGATAAAATGGTTGAACTCTTGAAACGAGAAATACATCATATTACGGTAAATGGATATAAGATGTATAATCATCTACCTAATTATATTAGAATAAATACATTAATTCAAATAAGCTAACCATTATACTCTTCGTCGATTTACTGCACTTTTTGTATATTTGTTGCACATTCTATAGCAGTATTTTTGTAAATAATATTAGACATAGTTTTAGACATTTTTTGTTTAATTATAGAACATAAAAAAATAGATTTTTTTCTTAATTTAAATAATTAATAACTTCTTTATTTATTGATTAAGTTTGTTCAAAGACATTAGGGTTTTTCCTCTAGCTAACACTAATTTACTGTTCACATTTCAATATGATCGGATTTTACATTATCAAGTTATCGTGCTTACAAGAAACGTGGATAGACGGACGGACAGACAGACAGACGGATATTTTGAAAGTCGTTCAGAATTCGACCACCAATACAGTGATACGAAAATTCTTTTTCTACGAGTGATATTACCGGTTTTAGAGATGTGCCGAGCAAATGCTAATATACTCTTCGTTTTGTATTTGCGAAGAGTATAATAAAGCGCTTTCAAACTTTTATTTTATGTTAAATGTTTTACTTAGTTCATTTACGACAAAATTCTTCAATTTCCATCCCTAACTCACAGATTATTAATAAGAATAATAGCCCGGGAGACAGCGACAGTTTTCGTGACATCATTTCTATAATGTTTAAAAATGAATTATTATTTGTTTGCTTATAATTGTATTGAAACATTCTTTATAGGATTTTGCAAACAGCAGAAAAAATAACTATAGCTAAAAGAAAAACTATGTGTAGAAATATTAATGAAATCTTTGCATTCTTTCGATAACCTGAATTCTGGTTATGCTAGCAAATTAAAATCCTAAAATGAATTTGTCTAATTTCTTATTTGACAATTCTCATTCTAACAGTAGCATCCACATAGTCCCCTACGGCCATGCAGATTAAACTAGTATCCACATAACCCCCTACGATTATGAAGATTCAGTTAAAAATGAGAACAAAGACCTAAAATAAATTTATTTATCTACCTTGTCTTAAAAAAAAAAAAATTTCTTTCCAATGGATTACATTTTCATGAAATCTATCATTCTGTTTCCTGGAAATGCCTTTGAAACGTTTTTCACCCTTATTCTGGAGCTCATCAGAAACACATAAAGCCATTCATAAAGATGTTTCATGCAAAACCAAGACAATTTCTATGAATAAGTGTGAAATGATTATATTTGACATTGACTGATAAAAACAACCTCACCTATTCTATTAGCTAACTAGTATTGGAGCCTATATACTCTATGCATGTATAGTTTTTCTTTTAGTTATAGATAGTTATTTTTTCTGCTGTTTGCAAAATCCTATAAAGAATGTTTCAATACAATTATAAGCAAACAAATAATAATTCATTTTTAAACATGCATAGAGTATATAGGCTCCAATACTAGTTAGCTAATAGATAGGTGAGGTTGTTTTTATCAGTCAATGTCAAATATAATCATTTCACACTTATTCATAGAAATTGTCTTGGTTTTGCATGAAACATCTTTATGAATGGCTTTATGTCTTTCTGATGAGCTCCAGAATAAGGGCGAAAAACGTTTCAAAGGCTAAGCATTTCCAGGAAACAGAATGATAGATTTCATGAAAATGTAATCCATTGGAATGAAATTTTTTTTTTTTTAAGACAAGGTAGATAAATAAATTCATTTTAGGTCTTTGTTCTCATTTTTAACTGAATCTTCATAATCGTAGGGGGTTATGTGGATACTAGTTTAATCTGCATGGCCGTAGGGGACTATGTGGATGCTACTGTTAGAATGAGAATTGTCAAATAAGAAATTAGACAAATTCATTTTAGGATTTTAAAGTGCTAGCATAACCAGAATTCAGGTTATCGAAAGAATGCAAAGATTTCATTAATATTTCTACACATAGTTTTTCTTTTAGCTATAGATAGTTATTTTTTCTGCTGTTTGCAAAATCCTATAAAGAATGTTTCAATATCATTTCTATAAAGCTAGACTTTTTTCCTCGAGATCGAGACATAGAACGGGTCTCCTCAGTTCCACTACGTGGATGTGGAAGTAATTGACTTGCGGTCGTGCTAATCGGCGATTATTTTTAAGTGGTTTCCCTAGTTCGAATCCCGCCCGGGGATACTTTTTTTTAGTTTTCAATTTTTTGACAGATATTTTTTATTCTATAATTGCTATTCGCTCCGTTCCAATACATTTCTGGGAGAAGTTTTGCATTTTCCGCCGCGGAATATTAGTCTGCACTATTTCGATTAAAAATCACATTCTATCTCCGCTAGCTATAGGGTGGCTAAATCTTTGGTAGACGTTGCTGAAATCACAGGGCATAAAAAAGTTTAATAAAATAATTTGCAGCGTTCTGAATTTATTTCCCGATTGCATAAAAAATTTACTTCCCATCATTTCAATTCCTTCTTTTTATTCCATTTTCGATAGTAAAAAGCATGTATAAAAATTTCAGATGGTATAGAGACGTTGTGGATAGAAATGTCAGAGATAATGCAATCTTATTTTGAGTGAATCGAAAGTACTTTTTTTACTTGCAGCCATTATTAACACGTTGACTGCCATGAGAAGCACGTGTGCTTCACACATACCTTTAATATAGCTAGGCCGTGAGAAGCACCATTGATTCTCATCCTTTAGTGAAACATCGATGTGCGTGGTAAAATACAACGTTGCTTCTCGAGAGCAGTATAAGCTTATGGGACATATTTTACTGTTTTATGAGTTTAGCTGATGATTTTGTCGAACTTATGCCGTGTAAAACCACAAATTATTCTGAATAAATTTCATTTATTTTTGACCGTAGGTAATCTATAAAAATACTGTCTGTTCACTAATACCAACGAGGAATATAATTGTCGTGATTTGACTACGTATTGCCGTTTTTGCAACGTCTACCAAAGATTTAGCCACCCTATAGCGGAGGTGTGTGTTTTTTAATAGAAATAGCAGATTAATATTCCGCGGCCGAAAATGCAAAACTTCTCCGAGAAATGCAATAGAACGGAGCGAATAGTAATTATAGAATCAAAAATATCTGTCAAAAAATTGAAAACAAAAAAAAAGTATCACCGGCCGGGATTCGAACTCGGGAAGCCACTTAAAAATAGTCGCCGATTAGCACGACCGCAAGTCAATTTTTCAAACTTAAGAACTGAACAAGCTAACCGTTATACCTACTCTTCGCCGATTTACTGCACTTTTTATATGATTGTTGCACATTCTATAGGACACTCTTCGCAGTTTTTTTATTAAAAATATTAGTTTTAGGCATTTTTAGTGTTTAGTGTTAGTGTTTTTAATTTAAAAACATTTATAACTTTTTTTATTTATTGATCGATTTTGTTAAAAAATAATAGGGTGACGGACGGACAGACGGATAGACAGACAGACAGACGGACGAACAGAGAGACAGACAGACGGACGGACGGACATTTTGAAAGTTGTTCAGAATTTGATCACCAACACAGTGATATGAAAGTTTTTTTCTCTACGAACGATATATATTACCGGTTTTAGAAATGTGCCCATTGAATGCAATATACTCTTCCTCTTGTATTTACGAAGAGTATAATAAATACGGAGATTGGAGACCCGTTGTTCTGTCTCGATGGCGAGGACAAAGTCAGCAGTGACCGTACAACGTGAATTGCGAGGTGAAAATCGAAAATTGGGCCCGGCAGGAGCGAAGGCGAATCGTCATTCTTTGACAATTCGAAAAACGAAATTTTCGTTCGTCTATTTTTTGCAACATGTTGTTTAATTTTTTACTCATTTATGTACCACTAAGAGTTTGGTAGAATTGCACCTTCATTATAGATACTATCTAAACTCTTTGGAAAAAAATCTAGCTTTATAGATATTAACGCGAAAAATCTGTCGCTGCCTCCCGGGCTATAACTAGTGATAATAACATTGTATAATAACAATATTATATAAATTAATGTCAATGAGCACTTCTATTGAAAACCAGTGTTATCCTTAAATTAAAGTGGGTTTGGATTCATGAAAACCCAATTTAATCAGTTACTGACAGATTTAGTACCTACTTAAAAGTAAAAATAAAATTATTAACTTTATTGACTCTAAAGGCGAAGGTAAGCTCCAATTAACTGAAATGTCTGAAATTTAATTTGAGAATTAAGAAAAAACACTGGTTTTCAATAGAAGTGCTCATGGACATTAATTTATATGTTTTTATGCAATGTTATTGTCATTTATTATTCTTATTAAAAATATGTGAGTCAGGGATGAAAATTGAAGAATGTTGTTGTAAATGAACTAAGTAAACTACCTATCAAATAAAAGTTTGAAAGTGCTTTATTATACTCTTCGCAAATACAAAACGAAGAGTATATTGCATTTGCTTGGCACGTCTATTTAAGGTGGTCATTCCCTAGAAAGAGACATCCGATAGGGAAATATTTATTATTTTTGCCCATAACTTTTTATTCTTAGTACGCATATTTAAAAAAACTATAAGAGTACCTAAGTAGAACCATAACAGAACTATTACTATAAATTTTGACTCAATAATTTCAGTGGTTTGCAAAATAGCTAGATATAAAACTACGAAGCAGGAAGAATAACATAATTTTTTTAAATTTAAATCTAGCTATTTTCCAAACCACTGAAATTATTGAGTGAAAATTCATAGTAATAGTCTTGTTAAGGTTCTACTTAGGTACTCTTACAGTTTTTTTAAATATACGTACTAAGAGAAAAAAGTTATGGCCAAAAATAATAAATATTTCCCTATCGGATGTCTCTTTCTTGGGAATTGCCACCTTAAGACTAGACTTGAAAACAAAACGTCTGTGTTAACATTTTTTTAAATTGTAATTAAACGAAAAATGTCTCAAACTAATATTATTTACAAAAAAACTGCGAAGAGTATCCTATAGAATGTGCAACAATTATATAAAAAGTGCAATAAAGATAGTAAGGTAGTAACTAGTCCATTAAAATGTTATACAAATAGGCCGAGCCTTGCATTTTGGACAGGACAAGATTTAATTTTTTTTGATATGGTGGGGGGCCCAATGTGAGTATAAAACTCTGTTTTCGGGGTTGAAAACCTCCCGATTTTGGCTGCCATCTTGAAAAAGGGGACGTAAAGAGTTTTTCTGCGATATCTTGAGAACCGTAAGTCTCACAAAAAAATGTTTAGATCCTTCTTACCGTAAAATTGAAAATGAAAAATGTTTCGGGAGAAATATCATTTAAGTTATAACATTTTTTCTATTGATTTTATTGAAAAATCAGAGGTTTCTTGTAGATCACTTTATTGCGAACAATTGTCTCTTCTTATTTTTTATTTATTTTTTTTCATTAGAGAGGTATTAGGGCGCTGCAAAGGGATCAACCCAATGCTCCATTCAAAACGTGCGAAAGGGTGCAGGAAAGAACGCCAGTCTGATATTACTTTGACTATACGTTTTGTTACTGATTACGAAAATGGGTGTCCCGCAATCCTAAAGGTGGGGAACACCCTAAAAATGTGAAAAACAACCCTTTTTAGAGGGTTTCTCGCGATAATTAATAATAAAAATCAAAACGGACCCTATGAAATCCCCCTTTTTTAATATTAATTTGCAAGGGTGGTTGATATATACCTAATGTAGCCAAATTACATGATTAGGGATAATGAGGGAGGGTTAAAACCACCCCTATATCGACTTAAAATTTAAAAAATTGGTTACAAATATATTCTTACTACTATTATTTTACTTATTTTTACATTTTCAGTTTATTTTTGATGACATATTTCTAAAAATTTTTTAATACGTTTTTTTAATTTCCATTTAGGGGTGGTTTAACACTCCAATGGTAGTTAGTAATATTTCATCAGAAATAAAATGAAAGTGCAGAAAAAAGGTAACTCATTTTCAAAGCCTGCTTCAATTTAAGGGTAGTTTTACCCCCTCTTAAGGGTTGAGATTAAATTACGTTTGCATTGCCCATTCAACCAAATTTAAAGCAAAAAGTAGAAAAAAAAATTTACCAATTTTTTTAATTTTAAGTCGATATAGGGTTGATTTTAACCCTCTCTGATTATCCCTACTCATATAATTCGGCTATCTTTGGTATAAATCAACCACCCTTGCAAATTAATTTAAAAAAAAGGTACTTCATAGGGTTTTTGATTTTTATTAAAATTATTGCGAAAACCCCTCTAAAATGGGTGTTTTTGACGTTTATAGGGGTGTTTCCCGCCTACAGGATTGCGTGATCCCAATTTTCGATTGTTCGCAATAAAATGATCTACAAGAAACATCTGATGTGCTTTTTCAATAAAATCAATAGAAAAAAAGTTATAACCCTCAAATGATATTTTTCTTGAAAATTTTAATCTGTTTTTAAATACAACTTTTTCATTTTCAATTTTACTGTAAAGAGTATCCACACCCAGATTGTAGAGAATTCCATTCTCTACGGTTCTCAAGAAATCGCAGAAAAACTGTTTTCGTCCCTTTTTCAAGATGGCGACCAAATGGGGGGTTCAACTCCGAAAACCGAGTTTTATACTCACACTGGACTCCCCTACATATAAAAAAATTTAATCTTGTCCTGTCCCAAACGCAAGGTCAATGTAACATTTCAATGGACTATAGGTATATTAGTAGCTTTGTTTATTTTAAACTTTATAGAATATTTCCATGTTCGTTATTTATTTATGTCAAAATAACTTATTCTAGAATATTTTTATTGTTTGTTAATTTATCAAGATAACTTCAAAACCACTATTCGATTATTTTATAAACAACTAACTACTATGATGATATCATAGAAAAAAAGCCCTTATTAATATAAGATTTCATAATTTGTAATAGATAAGAACTGGAAAACATGAAATACAACACGTGTGGGTATACGGTAAATAGATAAGTGTAATAAGTAGCTGTTAGTATAATCAAACTAATTGAAAATAAATTAAATAAAAATAGAGATAGAATAAACATAGGCGTGAGGGTTGTAAATTAGACCAAGAGCCACAGATGAAAAAAAAGACAATTCGTCAAATTTGGAAGGTTGCTGTTTTTATGATTCTGAAGACGTACCTAGATTGGTGAATAAATAGACGGCTATTCTAATAGTAGAAAAAGTAATTAAAAAAACATCCGTTAAGGATTGCAACCTGTGGAGTGTGTCCGTACATACAGATCAACTGAGGGAGAGGTCAATCTTCAATAGCAAAGTGGAAAGAAACGATGTAAAACAAAATAAATATTTTGCCTTTGGATTATGAAAGTATACATAAAAATCTAACATTTTCACTCTTTTGAGAAAGAGTGAAAATGCCATAACTTTTCGCTCGTTTCTGTAGCAATGAAAGTAAAAATGTTCTTTACATAAAAAGTTCATCTTAAAATTTGTCAGCAAAACTGAAATCTACAAGAAAAAAGAATTGCTTAAAAAGAAAAAAATATGTGTAAAATACTATATCTTATTTCAAGAAATGTACAAAAAGTAAAACATAAGTTTTAAATTCATACATCTGGAAACTAAAAGCTTTGGGGGCGATCATATAACATTATTACAGTTACTTTGCTCAGTTGACCGCATCCAAAGCTTTTTGTTTCCAGATGTATGAATTTAAAAATTATTTTTTACTCTCTAGTACATTTCTTGAAACAGAAACTTTGTTCTAAAAATATACACTTTTACATATAATTTTATTTTTTACTTTTTTGTCTTTACTTATCTTACAGATAGACAGAGAAAACCATTTTATTTGATACCCATGTCAAGGGGATTGTGAAGAAAAAGGTAATACGCTATCCTGAGGCGTCAGCCTTATTGGATTTAGAATGGCGTTACATCGTTTATCGTATTCTACTCGTCAAATCCAAATCAACGGGGGTTGTGAAGAAAATAATAATCCGCCATCTTGGGGCATCCGCCACATTAGCTTTAGAATGACGTCACATAGTTTATCGTATTTTACTCGTCAAATCCTTTCATTTGATACCCATATCAAGGGAGTTGTGATGAAACTTATAACTTAATTAGAACTAGTCGAAAATTTGATTGCAAGATTTGCAGCAGACAGACAGATAGACATACAACAAAGTAAGTTAAATAACAGGTCATTATGTCACTTTTATAAGTGGGAAAACGCTAAAAATGGTATACCTTGGCTCCCAATTGGCGTAGACAAAACTGTTTTATATGCATTCTTTCTTTTTGATGTATTCTTGCAAATACTTGTTATTTTGGGGGAAAATATTGATGAGTAAAAGAAAAATTAAACAAATTTTAAAAAATTACTTCAAAAAATAAAATTTAATTCAGTTTACAGCTGTAAATTTCGTTACAAAATTAGAATTTGAAAAAAGTATATTTGTTTATGTACGACTTAATGCACTTAAACAATCGACGATTCAATTATTGAATTTTTTTTAGGCGTCATTATCAATATTTCAACTTGGTATTTCAATGTGGTACGACGATTTAGCTCCATTAGTGTCATTTTCTCCCAATATTTCGGTAAAATCATAGTCGGACTGGCTAGGCCCGTTGACTCGCGATCGCGAGGAGCCCAACACAAAATTCAAATTAAAATCCGTACGTGACGTTTTAGATTTAGTGCATGGTGCAATTGGTGCATTAATTGCAAAGCAGCTTACCGAGTAGGCCGTGCGCATGTATCAACTTTTTTGCAGTCAAAAATATCTTGACTATTTTAAAATGTGGCAGGTAATTGAAAACTTAACAGAGCAGATAAAGTACAAGAGATGTGACACTCATTTTATAAAACTGTACGAGAAAGGCAAAAAATTAGCTATTGAATTTAATGAAGTTTTTAGCAATCATCCTTTAATATATATTGAAAATTATTTCAAAAAACAAAGAGTCAGTGTAAGCAAAAAATGTCAAAATCGCTTCAGATGTATCTGGTAATTTTACTTCAGAGCAAAATTTTAAAATAGATACCTTTCTTAGTATTAACCAGGATTGAAGATAAATTTGTACCTAATCAAGACCTTTACAGGGATTGTGCATGGTTAAATCCAGATACAGGTGAGGATATTTCCAATTTTTGTGATATTACAGTTATTATACAGAGTTTCCGGAAAACACTTATTAAACTTGTCGACTAACTGGTGTTAATAGAGTCAATATGTTGTAGAATTAAAAGAATTTGCTAACCAATACGATGCTTTGGCAGCTGAAGGCAGGGAAACGCTAGGGGAAATGCAGCGAAGAAGAGTAGATTCCGTGACTGACAATGATGAAAGAGATGCATTTTCTGATTGGATGAAAAATAATATTCATCAAAATGGATATAACTGCACCCAGTGCTTATCCTGTGTTTGTCAGGTTCTAGTGAATTTGTCCTCTAAGTCGGATTTATTTAATATCCTTTATGTTGTGTATAAATATGTTATTAACTTTACCCTGCACCTTTACCCTCACATGCGAAAATGTTTTTTCCAGATTAAAAAAAATTAAAACCTGAAAGAAGCGGGCTTTCTAAAGATACATTAAGCCCTTTGTAACTAATGCATGTTGAAAATGATATACTACACCCGATAGATAAAAATAAAATAATTGACGAAATAGCGTATTCTTCGGTAGAGTTAACAAAAATACTAATTAGTTCTTAGAGTACATATGAAACATTTTTATACAGTATGTAATTAGATTTTAAAATTTATTTGTATATATTTACTTGTTCATTTGTAACTATTTTGTAATTAATCTTGTTTTTGGTCAACAAAAGTTCTTTCAGTTTTTTATAGGTACGTGTTTTATGATATTTTGTTGATTTTGTTTTCTTGATAGTAGTTTTTTTTTGTTTGTTTTTAGTTTTGTTATATTGAAATGTTATTTTGTTTTTTATTCTAGTAAAATTTGGATTTTAGGTAATGTTAAAATGCAATAAAATATTTTGTTCTTGTAATGTTTACAAGTTCCAATAAAAAAAAATTGCTGTATTAAGAAGATTCCTTTTAAAGCAATTTAGACTCTTATTAGTTTTACTCACTAAAATTGTATTACGCACGTGTTAGTTGTCTAACAGCTCATTTTGTAAGGTGGTGGGTTCCTAATTATCGCGGTATCAAAATGCTAACACAATTTACTGAAATATTTAAAACGAGAACCTACAAAGAAAGGGGATACGAGGTCATACAAGTTAACAAATTGCTGGGGATACTGGACCTAACATCGGCCACTGAGGTTGTGTTTAACGCGTAGGTACGCGTAGTGCAAAAACCGGAGTTTAATATATTATACTAAATTGAAAATTATTTTTGGCCACCCTGTATATTGTTGGGAAGTAAAAATGATTCAGAAATGTTAATTAGATATCTCGTAACTAGTATTTAAATATTTTTCCTGATAATCTCATAATTGTGACGGTAGTGATTTTTTCAATATGCATCTGCAGAGGGCATTATTTCAACAAAAATATTCATTACATCAAGTGGTTTAGTAAAGGATCCAAAGCTTAAAAAATTGAAATGACCCATTCCAACAAGGTAAATAATTTTTGGGAACGATTTCAGAAAGAGGGTCCTTAGGGGCATCAGAAATTGTTGGACTTTTGTTGGCGCTTGCTCAACTTCTCCACAAGAAAAAACATGGTGGAATGTTATTTCAAGAACTTATGTTTTTAAACGTTTACCTCCTTCGATGTCGATCTGATTTTTTATATCCATATACTATAGAAACGAATGCATCTATCTGTACTACTTAATAGGCCTTCAAAATCACTTACGGTTTTTTTCTAAATAAATCCAGAATCATATGAACGAATTTTGTGTGTGCGGGCAACTATATTATTAAATACTCGAATTTTGTATATATTATTACATGCGAATGAAATATGGTCTAAAGCTCAAAAAAGTTTTTGCAAAAAAAATCAGCTCGATATCTTATACAGTTTTTGAGATACAGATTTTTAAATTCGACAGTAACAATGTCTTGTTATGATGGCGCGCAACGTGACAGCTACGGCAGGGTTCGTGGGTAAATACATATTATTAGTCTAATACCTAATTTGATTTAGGTATTTTATTATTCTTGATCACTCATTGTATGAAAATTAGTGGTGAGCGATTCTTGTTTTTTTTTAAATATTTTCATTCTATTTTCGAATTTAAAACTATGAGACAGATGCAAAAATAATGGTTTATTGATATTGGCAAAAATCGGTCATTTAACAAGGAGACTTTGAAGTACGTCCAATTTGCTTAGGGAATTTTGAGTTACATCATTTTGGTTTAGGAGGACAGTATATTTAAACGTGCAAATACAGTACGAAATCGTTAATAAGTTATAAAAAATTCAGTTTAAAAAATAAAAATTGGCCGAAACTTCAGATTTAAAAAAAGGTATGGTATGACTTAAGAAAAAATCAGAATCCTATGCATTCGCCATATCAGACACAATTCCTATTCCAAACTGTAATAACCTTACATATCAAAAGTAATGCCAATGATCTAAAATACGTTTCTAAATATCGGTGTATATATTATATGGACATATTTTGCCCAACCATGTGAACTTGGATTCCTCCTGCCTAGCATCAAATTTGAAGTGCAATCATGAACAAGCGAACACAATAATATTTGTACAAGGTAGGTTTAATTTTGGCCAAATTGAAAAACGGCCATTAAGTCCAGTGGTTTAGTATGCTTAGCTTAGCTTGCAACTGAAGTGCCTAGCGAAGTAGGGTCAAACCCTGCTTACTGCGAAATAATTTCAATTGTAAAAATTATTCACAAGAAGTGGTTTAGACTCTCCTTACCTAACACAAAATCTTGGATTTTAAACAAATTACCTTGATGACTTGAAAAGCGGTTAAGAAAACACATCACACTCCTCCAGAAAATTTGGATATCTGATAGAGAATAACCAAATAAAACCACAAATGATGACAAAAAACCACAAGTGGTTCTAAAAAAAAACAAAAAGTGGAATTGTAAAGTAAAGTGTGACTTGATGTTCTGTTGCATGTGCAGCCTTTCCTAACGGTTGTCTTAAGGGCAGAAATAATACCAGAAGTTTTTAACAGACAGTGATTCTTACTAGTAATGGTATAGTGCTTTGTCGATGCTTACTGAGCTGTATATAATTATGCATTATTATTATTTATAAATTACACGTTTTGTGTACGTGTTTATATTTTATTTATATATTTGTATGGTATACTTAATAAATAATATCTCCATATACAACACCTTCTATAGATCTATAATAAAACCTTTGCAAAATGAGGTTCATTTTACATACTAATATTTTTGTAAAATTGTAAATAATAATAACACAATATCAAAAATGTATTAGTTTATTATCTTCATCCATTACAAGTAACCAGATAGCAGTAGGTGCGCCAGAAAATAACCGCATGCTAATAGGAGTATCACGGATCTAAATTATGGTTTAATTTAAAAAGTCTGTAACTCAAAAATTGTAAAAGATATGGAGTTAATTTTTTTGCAAAAATTTTTTGAGCTTCAGATCATATTTCATTTGTATATAATACCGGGTGTAACAGGATCATCGTATACCTCCCTTTTCTCCTTTAGTTTTGAAGATGATTGAAATTTAGGATATACTACATACATAATAAGCGGCACTTTTTGACACAATTGATTTTTTTTACATTTCCGGTTTCGCCGGAAGTGACCCTAACTTTCGATTTTTTAATTGAACGCTCTATATATTATTGCATTTTTTGAATTCTGCATAATTTTCTGAGTCCAACGATGCCAAATAAGTGACATTTTAAACATCAATTTTTTTTTATAATATAATTTTTAGTTTTCCATTTAAGTGTGCCATAACGGTTCCGATTTATTCTAAATGACCCGTGTAATGCTACAAAAATCAAAATCCCGTTAAAAGGCTAAATTAGGTACGTGATTTATGAGCAAATAAAATTCACCAAAATTGTTTTTGGGGCAAAACTCATTTTTTTCAAATGGAACCATATCGGTACCGTGGTACCATTTATTAGTACTATTAATAAGGAATTTATTCATATATCGTATTAAAATGTGCGATAAATACAAACAAAATTACAGCTAAAAGAAAATAAGAAAATACAATTTTGTTTTAATTAAATGTTAAGAACTAAGGTGGCTTTGAAAACAATGAAATATTTAGATTATCAGTGTTTTTACTGTCTTTAAAATTTGTGTAAAATTCTTGTTAATTGTGTTCAAAATGCCGCAAATTTATACAGGAGATGAAAAAGTGGACATGTTAATTATTTATGGGGAAAGTAAAAAAAAAATGCAATTGCAGCTATGGACCTTTATGGCCGACGATATCCTGATAGGCAATGTCCAGCGAAAAATTATTTTAAACGTGTTGAAAACCAATTCCGAAGAGAGGCCAACAATGATCCCGAAGAAAACTTCATTATTGACGAAGGAACGGAAATTAATGTTTTGGTTCGAACAGAAGTTGATAAGACTGTTTCTTTAAGGCAAGCTGGGTTTGAATTGAACATCAGTCACCACTAAGCTGAATTTTGCACAAATACTACCTAGTATAAATCTTTCAAATACCAATTGCACCAGCATTTGTACGAAAGTGATTACGAACGTGTAGGATGGAATATTGCAATTGGATTTTGTATAATAACGTGCAACCAAAACAATTATTTTTTGGGACTGATTCTATTTTCGAACGAGTCAAGGTTTACACATTTGGGATTATTTAACCGACATAATACAAAATATTGGTCACAAGAAAATTAAAATATATTACGGGAGCGTAACTTACAAGTGCGGTTCGGTTTCAATGTTTGGCTTGGAATAATTGGTAGTAAAATCATTAGTCCAATAATATTTGAAGGACCTCTGACTGGTGCCAGATACTTGAGATTCCTGGAAAATGAGAACATTTTAGATGAGTGTCCTTTAGATTTAGGACAGGGAATGTATTTCCAACAAAATGGCGCTCCTCCCCATAATTCAAGGATAGAAACTGATTACCTTCAACGGAGATTCGGAGAAAACGTAATTTCGACGAATGGTCGTGTGAGGTGGCCTCCAAGGCACCTGATTTAACGCCCCTTGATTTCTTTTTTTGGAGTCATTTAAAAAATATTATCTATGCAATCGCCGTTGAAACCCGTGAAGACCTGGGGCTACGAGTAAGACGAGCAAATAATAGCATAACGGCCCAGCATTTGGCGAACATTCTTCGAGAAACGGCTATGCGAGTTCAGAAGTGCATTGACGCTAATGGACAGCATTTTGAACAACTGTTGTAATGTATTGTGTTAATTTTTTGTATTCCAAAACCACCTTATGTGTAACAAGGTAATTAGAATAAAACTGTATTTTCTTATTTTCTTTTAGAGATGTGATTTTGTTTGTATTTATCGCATATTTTAATACGACATATGAATACATTTCTTATTAATAGTACTAATAAATGGTACCAGGTACCGATATTGTTCCATTTGAAAAAATTGAGTTTTGCCCCAAAAGCAGTTTTGGTGAATTTTATTTGCTCACAAATTTAGTGTTTTTAACGGGATTTTGATATTTGTAGCATTACACGGGTCATTTAGAATAAATCGGAACCGTCATGGCACACTTGAATGGAAAACTAAAAATTATATTATAAAAGAAATTGATGTTTGAAATGTCACTTATTTGGCATCGTTGGATTCAGAAAATTATGCAGAATGCAAAAATGCAATGATATATATTTAAAAATTAAGTTAGTGTCACTTCCGGCGAAACCGGAAGTGAAAACAAAAATTTATGTCAAAAAGTGCCGCTTATTACTTATGTAGAGTTACAATTTATTCCACCTTTTAGGAAACACCCTGTATGAATCAGTGGGTTCTAAAATAATTTCAACAAGAGATAAACACTAACACTTTATTTAATAATTTACTGTCTATACAATACTTCAAAATAACCTTTATTTACTTCTTATTTAACCTCACTTTTTACCGAACGTCACTTCTATGAACTTCTTCTTAATAAACTTCTTCTTCCGCGCTGGTAATCGCGCCTTATATACTCTGAAATTACCTCTAGATTGAACCAGAATCTTCCACCACACTCTAGAAAAGTCCTTGGCTCTTTCTAGAGCCTTTCCAGTCACTATCAGTAGGCATAGGCGTATCATCTCCAGTTCCAAGGGGGTGTAATTCATAACAGTAGTATATCCTAAATTCCAATCATCTTCAAAACTAGAGGAGAAAAGGGGGGTATACCATGATCCTGTTACACCCGGTATATAAATATATAATAAAATTGAACATTTAATATAGTTGCTCGCGCGAAGAAATTTTAAACACACAAATTTCGTTCCTGTGATTTAGGATTTATTTAGAAAAATATCTTAAGTGATTCTGAAATACTCTCAGTACAGATAAGTGCGCTCATGTCAGTAATATATAAATATAAAAAATCAGATCAGTATCCAACATAGTTAATTTTCTAGCGAGAAATAAAAGTTTAAAAACACAAAGTCGTCCAACAAGCCATTTCTGATGCCCATTAGGACCCTCTTTCGGAATGGCGTGGACCCTCTCCTAGTTGGGAGATAGTCAGTAATAAATAACATAGGAGTGAAAGGAGTCTAGAAAGAGGCTTCAAAAAATGTACATAGTATTCCATTAAAAAAAGTCACTTGATCCTGCAATATTGTCTTGGCTCGCTCTATATATTCGAAAATAATTTCCTGCTATAGGCTTTTTAAACCAGATTACATGTACTTTTTTTGAAATTTCTAGCTATCATAGAACTTGTGCTAACGAAGTCCAACGCACTATTGCCCCGCCCTGTATATCTCATAATTGAAAACCATAATGGTATAATAGCCATTTATGCGACAAGTGATACTTTTTCCCGAATGAGAATTTTGTGGACAATCCTAAGTGAAAAAAACACATTACACACGAGATGCTTATAATATTTTTTCCACTATACCGAAATGGTTACCAAAAAATTTATATAAAATAAAACAGGTGTTGCATAGCAGCCTAGACAGAGTGCACTTTAAGAAAAGGTCGTAGAGGACAAAGAGTCTTGTAATTTAATAATAAATTCACCAGAATTTTTCTCGTCACTTTTATTCCCCCTCCCTCCTTTCTGGAAAAATTCGAACCGCTATATCTCGGAAAATACGCATTTTTTCGAAAATTTTACTAGGGTAAAAAGTTGTTATTTTTCGTCAAATTATCTAAAAATTCATTTTGTTCTTTTAATTTACCTCAATTTGGCTAGTTATCAAATTAGCAACAAAACATAACAATTGCTGGGCAATAGCGGCCAATTTTTTTGGAGTTTGATCTAAACATCAAAACGAACAGCATCCACAAAGTTTCACGAAAATCCATTCATTCGGTAAACTTCTGTCAGAAATTCTAATTTTGCCTACACCAAAATGCGACTGAATAATAATAGTATTATCTATCTATCTATCTACATTCAAAGCGGAGGCTAGAGTAGCGTAACCATTCGCACAGTGCTATGTTGAACTATAATTATCCATACATACATTCATAAATCTCTTAATATGTACAATTTTGGAGAAGTGTCTACTGAAGATCCAAACCTTAAGCGCAAATGGTAAACGTGCTATATATGTCGATAGTATTCCCTTTTGATTATTAGAAGTTATCAAATTGTTGATATAACGATTATTTTTTTAAACCACTTTTGAAATTTTTTTCCTAGGTAAATTTTTTTACTTCCCTCGCATACCGAAGGGAAGTATTGTATTCGAGAAAAAAATCACCCTCCGAGATTTCTTCGGATTTTCACGTTTCAGGTCGAGTAGATTACGAAAATATAGATTTTTCAATTCCGTCAGTCTGTCTGTTGGTGCATTAACTAAAAAACCACCTGACGGAAAACAGTCAAATTTGGTAGGTAGCTGACGCTACTGTCTGCGAATAAATGGTTAAACTTTCACTGGAAAATATACAGGGTGGACCGTCTAAAGGGAATAAATAATGAAAAAAAAAATATTTGCTCAAATTTAAAACTTCCACGTTTCATGACATGCTGAACCTATTTCAAAAAAAAAAAATGTTTTCAAAACTTTTTGAGTTTTTTTACCAGTAGAAAGATGGGAACATTTTGCTCAAATTTAAAATTTCCACGTTTCAAGACATTCCAAATCTATTAAAAAAAAAAAAAATCAAAAAGATAAATTTAGAAATTTTGTCAGAAAATTTTTTTTACTACCATAGAATATTTGACGGAAAACAATTTTTTGCCCAAATTTAAAATTTCCACGTTTCATGACATTCTAAACATATTTCAGAAATAAATAATTTCAAAAGAAAAAGTTTTTTGAAAATTATTTTACTACTATACTTACCTAGAATAAACGGAAATTTTTTTTTGCTCAAATTTAAAATTTCCACGTTTCCTAGCATTCTAAATCTATTTCATAAAAAAAATTTCAAAACAAAATTTGAAAATTTTATCAAAGAAAAATTTGTTTTAAATTTTTTTGCTACTACAGAATATATGATGGAAATTTTTTTTTTCCTCAAATTTAAAATTTCCACATTTCATGATATTCTAAATATATTTCATAAAAAAAAAAAATTCAAAAAGAAAAATTGTTTGGAAATTTTGTCAAAGAAAAACTTTTTGCTACTATAGAATATATAATAGAAAAAAAATTTTTGCTCAAACTTAAAATTTTCACGTTTCATGACATTCTAAACATATTTCAGAAAAAAATGTTTTTGAAAATTTTTTAAATTTCTTACAAAATTTTTGACCACTACTACCCGGTATAAATAAAGAGGGAAGTTCTGTGTAAATAATACCTTTACCGATTTTTTGTTTAATTCTTTCGCATTTTTTTAATTATTAAATTAATTTTTTTCTTTCTTTTTATCCTGTTTTCGTTTTTTTTCCTTTTTTCTCAGTTTTCTTTTCTTTTTTTTTTTCTAATTTTAACAGGAATTTCACAAGGACACACGCCAAGGGGTTCATCATGGCGATTTTTAACAAAGACCACTGAACATAATAGTATTATAAACCGTGATTTTAGTTTCAGTTGATAAATGTTGCGCTCTCTTTGTGTATTAGTCATTTAAGGAGAGCATTTTTAATTTTAAAATAACATAATACTGCAAGCTTAAGGTCTAAGGGCAGATTCATAATATACAGGGTGTCCTAGAATTGAGTTTCCAGACGAGAACCTATGATTCCTGAGTTCATATTGGGCCCGTATAACCCAACTTACCTTAGTCCAAAAATGCATCGCTGGGGAAGTACATCCTCTTAAAATGAGACAGAATAAAACATTTTTTTCCAATAAACTTCCATTATATTGGAGCTAAAATTTTCAAATTTTGATGGAAGCTATATCTATACGTACCTACTCTGTGTAAACTTGACAACAACTAAATATCTTTTGTTTCTCAATTTTTTTTTTCATAATAAATAAGTATTTGATTGGCTATATTTTTTTAATCGCCCTGTAAAAGTACGGAATAGTTGAATATTTTCCAGAGCATTGAAAGAGCTGCAAAAAGGTACTGTTATTTTTTGTAATATTAATTAAAATACAAGGAATTATATTTCGCTTTTTCCTCCATTTGTATTTAACATTTATTTACTATTCTAGAATAAAATGTAATAACAGAAAAATACAATTTATTTTAAAACATACATTAATAACAAATGCTCCACATGGCGTCCACCTGTTTCAGTATACACAAATTAATAATTTTAATATTTTGTGTAATATCAACGAAAAATCAAGAATCATTTATTCTCTGTAGATTATAGGTGCTTGTGAAACTGGGAATCTGTCGCGTTTGAGAAATAAAAGGTATTTAGTTGTTATCAATCTTACATAGCTAGAGTACTTATAGATACAGGTTCCATAAAAATTTGAAAATTTTATCTTCAATATAACGGAAATTACTGGAATTTTTTTTTTCTGTCCCACTTTAAGAGAATGTAAGTACTTCCTCTGGAATGCATTTTTGGACTAAGGCAAGTTGGGTTATACAGGCCCAATATATGTACTCAGGCTACACATGCAGGTTCCCGCCCGGGCACTCGCAATTCTGGGACACCCTGTATATATGGAGTCAATTTAAAATGTATGTAGGTAGCCATCCATCCCAGAGCAAAAATAGCAATTACGAGTGAAAAAAAAACACAATAACATACATAACAAAAAACAAAACAATCAGTCTAGTTTTTCTGCCAATGCCAATAATAATAACTATTCTCAAAAAATTGTATTACATTATGTCTGAGAGAATGTCTAATATGGTGTTTTCAGCATTTGAAGGCAAAAAGCCGATAAGGTTAAAGTGTATTTTAAAATTATTTTAAGAAAATTGAAAACAGCTGAAACTCAATAGTCTCCACAAACATGGTAGGTGTACATCAAAATCAAAGTGAATATTGACTATTAGTAAAATTTTAAAGATGCTTTAAAACGTATAGGTAGGTAGGTACTCTTATTTAGTTAAATAACACAAAATTATTTTCTTACCGGTAGGCGACAATCAAACTTAATATGATTTAATTCCGTGTCGTAAACAGATCCAGACGAATCGCGAATCGGAGCCGTTAGTTTAGAGTAAACTGTTCACTGTTCAGTCGAAGCACAGACCAATAATAACTAATAAGAATAAGCGTAAACCACAGAAAAAAAATAAAAAGCTAGATAGGTAGCTTTGTTGCCAGATCGTCGAAAAATTATTATCGTGTCATAAACACCTGCAGGGTTGCCAAAGTTAACTTTGTTGCTTCGGATGGAGAAATAATGCCACCAATGAAGATTTGTATGCATATAATAGTAAACGAAACGCTATAGTGACACAAACAAGCAAAAAGAGCGACGGTGTCCTTTGCTGAACTGCTTTATCGGCATGCTTTTCGATGGAGTCACTATATCTCTTGCGTCTACTAATTCTCTACTATACATTTAGTTAAAAAAAGAACTTGATTGAAAGTCTAAACAAATGCAATATACGGTTATGCAATTCACCGAAATTAAAAATACTTACAAACCTAATTGTGAGCTGTTTATATAGTACGAAAATCATTCAGGAACGGGTGAAAACTGGGGGGGTGGGGGTGGCTAAGTATAAATTAGCCCCAACTTTATTGTGTGACACTTTTTAAATTAATTTATGAGCAGAACTTAAAAATTTGAAGTTTTCTACACAAAAAAGTCTGTTGTGTATTTTCTCTAAAATTATCAGTTTTCGATGAGTAAATCGTATCTGAACTTTATTAAATAGTAACCATTATTACCACCATTCTTGGCATGCAGGAGTGTGCCGTGATTGTAATGGTAACAAATGAAAAATAATCTAGCATGCCATGCCAGAATGACAATAAGGACATTGTTGTTTTTTGGTTTTCTGTACGTAGTTCATTATTCTGTAGTTTTATTACTTTTAATATTTCCTTTTGGAAAAAGAGTTCTATTGAAAAGCAAAAATTGGTCATGTTTAGTAATGTGGAGTACGCGGATATTCATTTTATTTATGGATATTGTAATGGAAACGCGAATGCCGCGGTATACGCGAATATATCGCAGAAGATTTCCTAATGGAAAAAAACCATCTAAAGATGTTTTTATTCGAACCCATACCTATAGAATTTGGAAATGTTGAACTTAAAAGAGGTCAAAGAAAACATAATTTTGGACAAATTTAACAATAATAATAAATTAAGTATCAGAAGAGAGCGGTCCAACAGCTATGCGTGCGCAAGTTGTGCATGTTTCCAAAAACAAAGTTTTTCGGATTCTGAAAAAAGACCACAGAAAAACTTTTCGAATGCAGTCATGCAGTCCATGCAACGCCCTTCAACCAGGTGATCCTGAAAGGCGTATCAATTTTTGTAATTGAGTTTAGCGTTAATGTATGATGTGGCGTGTTATAAATTAACGGGACTTTTTGTGGGCCCCACATCCTTCGTCCCCATTTAAATGGACCATTATTTAATTATTTTTTAAATAACCGTTTTTTTCAATATCTCGAGGATATTCCTTTTAATTTAAGAAATGAATGCTGGTTTCAAATGGACGGAGCTCCTGCACATTTTGCTGTTGACAACCATTTGTGGGTAAACAATAATTATCCTAAACGGTGGATCGGTCGATTAGGTGCAGGAGCCTGGCCAGTGGCCACCCCGTTCACCGGATTTAACTCCAGTTGATTTTTTGTCTGGGGCTATTTAAAGGACAAAGTCTACGCGCGCAATCCCTGTAAGCACGAGAGAAGAGTTAATAGAAATAATGTGAAAATTCGGGGGCTAATATCCTGATGATTCCATTCGTAAAACTACACACACTCTCTGTACGGCGCAGATGTCAGAAATGTGTTGAAGCTGACGGAATGCACTTTGAACAATTCTTGTAATTTGTAATTTAAGGACCTTACTTTTATCTAATTCATTGTTGTCTAATAAAAATAATATGTAATCAAATTTTGTTTTGCTGTCATTGTTTTTTTCTGTTTTGCCAAAACTATTCCCGAATAAAGTTCAGAGAAGATTTTACTCAAAAACTGTTAATTTTAGAGAAAATACACAACAGATTTTTTTGTGTAGAAAACAAATTTTTAAGTTCTGCTCATAAATTAATTTAAAAGTGTCACACAATAAAGTTGGGGCTAAATTATACCTAGGCCTCCACAGTTTCGCCCACTCCTGATTGATTTTCGTACATATATAGTTGTCATTTTTTTTTAAAACGCATGAAAAGTTATATATATTATCCTGTGTAAATTATCATTTGCTTATCTTTAGACGTTTCGAAAATATTCATAAAAAAACATTTTCAGGAGAATTACTTGAACACCTTTTTATCTCGGAAACGAATCACTTCCCTACCCATGTTTATAGAAACTTTTTTCTTATTTTGAAAAGTTGTATTACTAGTGAAGTTTGGCCTATGCAATTCGGGACACCCTGTATATAACCATTTAGAATTATTTTTCAGAAAAACACAAATTAGAGAAGCTAGCACTTTACACTGCGTAGCCTCTAGCTGTACCTATATAGGTATTGTATATTATGCAAACAAGAATAATAACTTTCTAACAACTTGAAAGGATAAATAGAGAGAAATTATTCTTTAATAAAAATGGATATAGAAACTAATGAATGTTGTAAAAGATTCGTTGCAGCGACGAGGTACATCCTTTACTCGGAACGAGGAACGGAACGAGGCGTTGCGTAACCGGTTTTTAGAATTTCGTTGCGTGATGGTACGTTTTGGAAATAACGATCCATCTCTAACTCTAACTTTAGGTTTGTTTTGGTTTTGAAAAATACCAGTCCTCGGATGTCAGGAACATGCGCAGTTAGTAAGTTCAGACCGCGTTTTACTAACTGCGCATGTGCCTGACGTCCTCGCACAGGCTATTTCTCAAAACCAGAACAAACCTCTTTATTACCACACCAGTGTTGCCAACAATACTGTTTTTTCAGTAGATCTATTGTTCGAAATGTTAAATGTTTTTTTTTGCATATCATTAGATAATTTATTATTATTATGCCACCCCCCGTTCTTCGAAATTTATTTTCAAGATTGGTGGAAGTCGTATGTTGCGATCCCCGAGTCCCGATTTCCTCTCGATGACCCTGTGTTTCATTACAATAAATTCCCTGTCAGTTTCCTTGCCTAACGGAGTTGGCAACACTGTACCACACGCACACGACCACGTTTATTTCTGTGATCTATGTTCATGACGATTGAAACCTGATTTTGAATTAGGTTGACCTGTGTTTGATGGTACTCTAAGTGCTTGGGACATTATTATTACTTTAATATAGGATTAAATTTATTGAGATATATCTTTGTAGGTAATTATTTTCTATTTATGTATAAAAAATAAAAATAATTGAGGTTATGTTTATAAGTCAACACGTGTTTTTATTTACTAATGGAAAGGGTTTTTCTCCAGAATGTCTTTTCGTGGTCGTGGCGGAGGCAGAGGTTTTGGAGGAGGGGGCCGAGGAGGCGCCCGTAACAGTTTCGGTGGCGGCGGTCGAGGTGGACGTGGAGGTTATGGTGGCGGTAGAAATTTTGATCAGGGCCCTCCAGATCAAGTAATACCATTGGGATATCTTGATTATAGCGTTCAAGATGATTTGGTGTGTAAAGTGGAACTAGAAGATGTACCATATTTCAACGCTCCAATTTACTTAGAAAATAAAGAGCAAATAGGAAAAATAGACGAAATTTTTGGAAATATAAAGGATTATTCTGTAACCATTAGGTTAAGCGAAGACATGAGAGCCAGTAGTTTTAATAAAAGTCAAAAGGTAGGTAAGGTAGTAGTATGCTAAGTTCTTACTTATACTTAACACTTTAACTGCCATATATGTATCTTTGAGTAAACACAGTAGCCTAGACCAGATCGCCACGTGTATATTCTGGTATACATATGCGATGATAAATAATGTGCCGCATGTATGCTAGAGTAACACACTTTATGCGCATTTCTCATGGGATATGGTTTTAGCTTCGCGTGGAGTGGCAATGATAAAAGTTAAATATTTTTTATATTAAATTTATTATTTATTGTTGTGAAATGAAAGACAGTTGGTATTTTTAACATTTAACACAACAAATACATTAGTGCCTAATGATTAATTTTAGGCAAAATGTTGTGTCTGTTGAAAAGCAGAAACTTTTCAGTGAATTTAGTGGTAACTTGACGATTATCGAGACGATTATTCATAAACCCACAATACGTCTACAGACTAGAAAACGCCTGTCTAAACTGTGTAGGTATAAATGTGGCATAACATTTTTTTTTTTCACTTCTACGCCTCGCGTTTATTTTTTATACACTGGCCTTAAAATCATAATGACAATGGAACCACAAAATAGTACATATAAGAAAGTGTTGGAGATGTATTTCTAATACATGGCGTCAGTGACCCTTTCATTAAATTTGGTTCTGGCAGTCAAAGTGTGAAACGGAAACATATTAATATTCCAGTTAGGTATAGTCCAGTAATTTTATGTTTAAAATTCCCAAATCACGAAAATTGGTTTTTCACCAAAATCCCGTATTTTATTGCTCGGAGGTCAATGGAGGTTATTATAATAGTTATAGATCTGAAAATTTCCTACAAAAAAAATTGTATGTACTTTTTTTGTACAACCAACCGTTTCTGTCTCTAAGACATAGAGAAAATACAGTTAAACATGTTCATACAGCATCACGGCACACTATGGCAAGGCGTATACTATACTATTATTGTATATAAATAGATTGAATTTTATTTCATTATAAATATATACAGTGTGACCCATTTAAAGTGGAAACACCTTTATAACTTTTTTATTTTTTGTCCGACTTGAACCAAATTTTACTAAACGATAGAACAAATGGACAGCATTAAACAGAAAGGAACCAACGCCCTCAGCTAAAATCAAGAAACAAGCTTGCAAAGAAAGCTTTTGCATCTTAATTACAATATTGAAACTACACCATTAAATTCTTATAAGGAAAATGAGTTGGAATTTTTCAGCTGAACACACATTACGATATTCTACATTTAAATAAATTAAGAAACAAATTTTTTAAATTTTGTGGGTTGGCTCCTTCTGTTTAATGCCGTCCAAATTAGGATCTACTTATGGCCAAAAAAACATTCACGTCTTACAAATGCAAAGCCACCTGCGGTACCAAAATTAATGGAAAAAATAAAGAAATCATATTAGGCATTTTTTTATCGAAAAACTTTATTAATGAAAGTTGTTCAGAATTGTCCAAAAACCTATAATACAAAATTTCGGCAACATTAAAAGACTATTGATAGTTTGTTTAAAACAATGTCCGAGTCCGGAAAATCATTTTAATTGTTTTTTTTTTTCTTTAGAAAATTGTGCTGTAACAATTTTGTTTGAAATTAAACGTAAGCTGTCAGATAGTTTTCAAGTGATTTGTTTGAATTTTGTCGAAATTTTGGACTTCAAAAACAAAATTCAAAATTTTTTTATATATATTGCTGAAATTTTGGACAATTCTGAACAACTTAATAAAGTTTTCCAATAAAAAAATGCTTAATATGATTTCTTTATTTTTTCTGTTTATTTTGGTATCACAGGAGGCTTTGCATTTGTAAGACGCGAATGGTTATTTGGCCATAAGTAGATCCTAACTTGTTCTATCTTTTGGTAAAATTTGGTTCAAGTCGGACAAAAAATAAAAAAGTTATAAAGGTGTTTCCATTTTAAATGGGTCACACTGTAGATGAACAATAGAGTATAACTGAATGTTGGAATTCCTCAAAAGGGTTTCCTCAACCACATATAAATAACTTTATTGAGTGGCAGATGTACTGTACTCCACTGTTGACACCCATCCATTTATACTTCTACAACAGTCCCAAGTCAGTGAAATGCGTATTCAAAGGTTAGAAGGAGTTAATCTAGACAGTCACGTGATGATGTTGATGTTCTCGGCCATTGAAAAATCAACGTCTCAGCAAGTATCCATATTGTAAGCAACACATTTTATTTCTGCATGCTGCCACCAGCTGCAATACAACTTCAGCACTCTTCCAGAAAGTAAAAATTCAAATAATGAAAATGTAAAACATTTTCATTTATCTGAAATATTTATACAAGATATTATTGGTGATACTGGAATAGGTTTTATGCTAGCAATATATGATCATCCAAAATCTGAACACTCAATAGACAATTACAGATATTTGAGTTTCGCTAACTCAACAAAATTAGGCACAGCAGTTAAATTTCCATCATTACCACCTACTACTCCAGCAGCTCAACAGCATGTATATCGAGTGTAGAGTGTAGCACGAAGCGAATTCCATTTTCAGTAATTGTTTTTCATGAACTTTGTGGCACTTTAAAAACCTCTTATTATAATTATTAAACATATGTGTTATTAATAGTTATTATAGCCAAGGCGGTAATTGATACATATCTCTTCTGAGTTTAGCTAAACTCTGTGGATGTTATATTTATAAAACATTTAAATTAAAAAAGAAAAGTCGTTGCATTGTATAAAATACTTCATAGATAATTTACAACAAAGTATTTATCACTTTAAAACAAAAGTTCTTTTTGTGTTTCAGTTGTATATAGATCCAGCAAAGTTACTCCCTTTGCAAAGATTTTTACCGAGGCCTCCTGGCTCAGTACAAAAAAGAGGAGGAGGACGTGGTGGTGGAGGAAGTAGGGGTGGATTTGGTGGAAGAGGAAGAGGAGGAGGAGGAGGAGGTGGTGGTCGAGGTGGTTTTGGAGGCAGAGGAGGTGGAGGTGGGCGAGGAGGTTTTGGAGGACGTGGCGGTAACAGAGGAGGATTTGGTGGACGAGGTGGAGGCGGTTTTAATAGAAACAGTGGCGGAGGAGACAATAATTTTAGTAAAAACAATGGCGCTGGAGGATTTAATAGAAACAGTGGCGGTGGGAAATGGTAAAAACCGATAGCATTTGTAAATTCTATGTGTATGAAAACATTTTAAATTAAGTGTATAGTTTGTATTCCTTTATATATTTATAAATATATAGATTTAATGAAAAAACATGTTTTAATTATGTATATATATTATTATAAAATATAAAAGACATCGAGCCCTTTGGGGAAATGGTTCTTCAGATATGGATGTTTTTGGTCTCACTCAATAACTTTTACATAGTGGAACAATCGAACTAATTCATATTTAGTTAGCTACATTTAACAAGAATTGACACATTTGCTGCTAGTGTAAAAAATATTAAAAAAGGCATGTTATATTAATTTGATAAATTAAAGATAGAACAAGTCGTAAAGTTTAAAAAAGTTTTGTTAGAAAAGCATTAGAGCAAAGTATGTATAAATAATAGTGGAATGGTTAAATTTAAATAGGTAAATAATACCTAGTAAATAAACTGATTATCAGAATTACCGAATGGCACTTTTGTGTATTACGTACTGGAACTGAAGAAAAAAGTTTAATAAGAATACAAATCACAAGGGAATTAAAACTAATTTTTAATCACGGGATTGGGATGCCCTAGCTTTTGAATAAGCCTCCATTGTGCATAAGCAGAATTGTTATCTTACACTCTTGCACACAGCCCATAACCTAACCTAATCTTTATTTACTGTTTTCTCTTCACATCAAAATGAACAGATATTTGCCACCCTGAGCTATAGACCAATTAGCCCATACGTAAATGTATCTCTGATCTACACAGTTTAAAATAGGAACTGATTTAGGTAATGAATTAGAAAAATAGACAAAAATTGTCTTGCTAGTGTTTGCAATAAGTTAATTTTTTGAACACTTCCTCAAATTATTTCATTGTAGTAGAGCAAATCTGGATTTGGAAGTCAACAATGAAATTTGAATTTTTTTTTGCCATTCCTTAAGTATGTGTCATGAAATTGTTCTCTGAAATTCACAAGTCTCATCGTCGAATAAACGTCAAATAAACTACTTTTTCGGTGATAACTTGGCAAATAATGCTTCCATGAAAAAAAAAATCCAATTGAAAGTTAAAGAGAATTTGAAAATACGTGATCTGTGCCAAAGTTTGTCCAAAACTATTAATTAAATCTCAAGTTAAGGGTTCTCGGAAAAAGTTTTTTGCCAGTGGTTTCAAGTGTTAAACTGCTGATTTCTTAAGGATAGAAGGATAATAGGAAACTGACATTTTTGGTGGATGTAGAGAGAGTGTAAAGCTTATTTCTAATCAAGGTTTCAAGTTTGTGAGGGAATCGGGGAGAAAGGGAAACGGTAAACATTTTCGGAGCTACGTAACTTCTCCCAAAATCTCGACAAATTAATGGGTCTTTGTTTTTTGTGCATACAATCCCATCAACTTCCATAGGTGAAAAAGAAATTACGAAACTGCACCAGAAAAACGATTTGCATTTTTTCAAATCGCATTTTTTGCACGAAAAAAAGGTTATATTTAAATAATTGGCATATGGAGCGACCTTTTTCTCTCTAATTTGAAAAAAATCATGGCAATACGATGATCAGGGCGGGAGTTAGAGCTGATAACGCTCTTATGTCTCTGTGGCGGGGGAACAAAAAGGGTTATCGATTTTGGACTATAGGCTCATTTTCAACTTCAACTCTCTATTCAACTTGTGTTAAAAGAGAGATCAAATCAAAGAATATTTTCGGGGTGAAACGGCAAGTTATAGAGGGTGTTCCTTAATGACGTGCTAATATTTCAGGCTTCTTGCAATTTTTGTCCAAAGTTTTTTTTCGAGTAAAAAAATCGCAAAGTTTTGAAATTCTAATTTTTCCTCGCTGGATACCTAAAAAAATGACAATTTCAGAAAAAAATGTTTCAAACAAAAGTAGTCTATTTTTAGTCAGATATTCCGAATTTGGAATAAAAAATAGGGGTTCCCATTAAAAAAAACGAATTTGACCTTGAATGACCTTAATCCTTCCATGCAAACAAAAATTTTGAAAAAAGTCGCAGTGACCCACTATTCCAGATATCTTTCCCAGTATTTAAAAAATAATTCAAGTCGATATCTCAAAAATTGATCCTTAGAGCGAATTTTGTTCATTTTACCATACTGTGTGGCGTCCCTACGAACATGTCCTCTGATATTTTTTACCAAAAAAGTAGCATGACATTTTTCAATGTGGATATTTTTCCTGTTTAGCCTGATCAATTCCACATGAAAACGGTCTCTTGCGTTTTTCTTGTCAGACGCACAGTTCTTAAATTCAAATTGAAACTAATTAAATTGGAATAATTTGAATTTAATAAAATTTAATCAAAATATTTAAATATAACCGTTTTTTCTTGCAAAAAACGTGTTTTGAAAAAAAAAGCAAAATGTTTCATGGGTGTAGCTTCGCAATTTTTTTCAAAAATCAAAAGCCGTTTTCACCTATGGAAGTTGATGGGAATATACGCATAATGAGCAAAGATCCATCAATTTGTCGAGATTGTGGGCGAAGTTACGTAGCACCGAGAATTTTTATCGTCTCCCTCCCTCCCTAATTCCCACACCAACTTCCTACCTTGATCTGAATTAAGCTTTATACTTTTCTTACATCCACCAAAAATTTCTGGTCCCTATCATTCTTTCCTGGAGAAACCACCGGCAAAAACTTTTTCCGAGAATATTTCAATTGCTTATAACTCGAGATCTAATTAATATCTTTGGACAACCCTTGGCTCAGATCACGTATCTTAAAATTCTTTTTAAGTTTCAATTGGACTTCTTTTTCATAGAGCCATTATTTTTCGAGTTATCACCGAAAAAGTAGTTCTTGCAAACTTTGTGTGGAAATATCTCCCCCCCCCTCCTCAAGTATGAGACTTGCGATAGAATAATTTCATTACACATACATAAAGAATGGCAAAAAAAAATCGGTAAAGTTATTTACACAGAACTTCCCTCGTTATTTGTGCATGGCGGTCACTCTAAAAAATTATTAATTACGAAATGACATTGAGAATACAGATCGGAATATAGTTATTGCTATTATTACAAAAAAACCTGATAACTTTTGGTCAAAAAAATATACAGAGTGCTCATCCAACAGCAAAAGTTCAATACTAAATAACAGGTGCCAGATATGGAAGGCTTGCGCAAATACCTTTACAAATGTCCACCATGACTGAATTATTTCTTAGGATGCCATTATTCAATAAAAGTATATAATAGGTGCATATGCCAAATATTATTGCCATCTGTCACATTTTCTATTCCACATTCACGTAATGGAGTGGAAGTATAGTGGTGGCTAAAAAATATAAAAAATTTTCAAAACTTTTTTTTTGAATAGGTTTAGAATGTCACGAAACGCGAAAATTTTAAATTTGACCAAAAAAAAATTTTTCGCTCTATTCCCGTGTTAAATTTTTTTCCAAAATGGTGAAAGGATGTGGCAAATTTTTTTTCCCGAAATAGGTTTAAATGTCATGAAACGTGGAAATTTTAAATTTGAAAAAAAAAAATATTTCGTCTATTCTATAATAGGTAGTGATAAATAGATTACCTAAACATGTTTTCAAATTTTTAAAAAAATTTTTCAAACGCATTTTCAAATTTGTTTGAATAATTTTAGAATGCCATGGAAACGTGGAAATTTTAAATCTGAACAAAGAAACAAAATTCCATCTATTTTAGTGGTAAATTTTTTTTGGAAATTTTTTAAAAATTTTCAATTTTTTTTTTTTTATAGATTTAGAGCGCTATGAAACGTGGAAATTTAAAATTGTAAGAAAAAAATCCATCTATTTTAGTGGTAAATTTTTTTAAAAAAATTTTGGTAAACAGTTTTCAAACATTTTTTTCTTTTAAATAGGTTTAGAATGCCATGAAACGTGGAAATTTTAAATTTGACCAAAGAAAACAAAATTTTTTAGTGCTGAAATTTTTTTCAAAAATGGTGAGAAAAATTTTCAAAATTTTTTTTTTTCAGAAATAGGTTGAGCGTGTCATGAAACGTGGAAATTTTAAATTTGAGCAAAAAAAAATTTTTTTCATCTTGGTAAAAATTTTTTCAAAAATGTTGGTGAAAAAAATTTTCAAATTTTTTTTTTCCCGAAATAGGACTAGCGCGTCATGAAACGTGGAAATTTTAAATTTGAGCGAAAAAAAATTTTTTTCACTATTTATTCCGTTTAGACGGTCAACCCTGTATATTTTCCAGTGAAATTTCTACCATTTCTGCGCTGACAGTAGCGTCAACTACGTACCAAATTTGACTGCTCTCCGTCAAGTAGTTTTTTAGTAAATGCACCAACAGACAGACAGACAGACAGACAGACAGACAGACAGACAGACAGACCGACAGACAGACAGACAGACAGACTGACGGAATTGAAAAACCTATATTTTCGTAATCTCCGTATTCTGAAACGTCAGAATCCGTAAAAATCTCGGAGGGTGATTTTTTCTCGAATACAATACTTCCCTTCGGTATGCGAGGGAAGTAAAAATTAATTCCATTGTTGGCTTACTCTCCTTTTCCCGGCCAGATCTGCTCTACTACTATTGTAAATTTAATTCCTACACTTAGCAAGTGTCATAAAAATATTTTCAATAAAAAATGACAGAAAGATGAATATTAAAAAGGCATTGCATCAATACTTGATCCTTGCCCCTATCAATATCCATGTCATAAACGTCAGATTCCTGACAGCATACTCAATGCAGTATTTTTTATTATCTAGGTACGACATCATCCAATTCAATATATTGCCTGTAATATCCAGATTACTTACTTCACTTTAAGAAACTTAGAACTTAGTCAAAAAAATAATTCAATAATCCTGCAACTTTACTATTCATGCCTAGATAATCATATATTTTTTATATACATTTTAATATAGCAATTCTGGATTTTTTGTTCGATTTTGTCTGTAATCCACACGTATCCTTCCAATAGCATCATCTGATGATGCCAATGTGGTCAGTGAAATACATGTTGAGTAATAGCTCTTCACTGTAATGTTCAAGGGTTCTTTGTGGCTTCGGCAATTTTTTTTTTAGGACTGTGGTAAAATTGTAGTTATGGATTACATCTTTTGTATGTAGTTGCTATATATGATAGTGGTTTTATAGCCACTATTATAGCAACTAATCAATCAACTATAAGAAGTTGCTAATCATTCAACCACTAGCATAGCTACTTATTGTCCTGATTCTTGTAAATTATCATTCAGGTACTGTGAAAAATAATTGAAATAATTTTTTGAGCACCTCTTCCAATAAAACAAAGCTATTCTCGTTCCTGAACGAAATTAAAGATCTTGGCATTTTGTTCACTAATAATTTCTCATTTAACAATCCTAAAATAGGTCTTACCTCTGTATGCTATAGGAAATTAGGATTTATTCTTAGATAGAGTAAAGACTTTAGTCTTAGTAGAGTAGTATTACTATGAGAAGAGGCTCTAAATAAAAATAGGCAGAAACTAGTTTGTATTCTAAGTCAATGAGAGCAAATTGCATCACATTTGATGTCGAATACAATGGCACCGGCAACCTGCACTATATTGGTGTTCACCGGCTGTGATTGAATGAGTTGGACGAGTTTTAATCCACTGCATTACACAGCTCCTCGACCTCGAAAATTCCATTTGAATTATATATCCTTAAACTCCAGATGACGCTGTCACTGGTAAAAATATTCGCACACATTAGCTCTGTCCCAAGGATCTTCTCATAATAATAATACTACTCTACCTACATTTTGTTATTTAATTCATATGTAGTCTCTAAACTTCAATACTGTTGCATTATATGGTCTCCAACAACGTACTTATTATACACTGACAAGCTGGAAAAATTCCAAAAAAGGTGTTTAAGGTCTATGTATTTTAAGAATCATAGAATATTATCGTTTCTGAAATCATATCAAAGTCAACTAACATAATTTAACATAACATATTTCATTAAACACTGTACACCTTCAAATATTATTCATATTTGACTTATTACATAATCAAACAGATGTACCTGAAATATTAGGTGCTTTTTCATGTACCAGATGCCAGGCGATGGCTGAGAGATTATATGTTTAACGCTTCACATACAAACCTATTGAAATGTGTTCGTCAGAAGTTAATAGTATGAGCAGTAATGTAGATATGTTCAATATTAATAGAATCAAACTAAAATCAAAACTATCTGTGATGAGAATGGGGCCACATCAGCTATATCCTCCTAGTTGCTACATACAGTATTATTTTTCCACAAGCTACGAAAACTCAGTCTAAGAGTTATGGATACATTTAATGTGAAGCAAAAAATAACGTTATATTGCAGTGCATCAAATAGCGAAATCGTTATGGGAATGAATGTTTGGGATTGAGAGGTTTCCATGCTTTCACAGGCTGTGACTTTCTTCGCAGCATGAGGGGAAAAATGGCTTGTCAAGTTTGGATGGCATTTGATGACGTTACTAATGTCGTTCAATATATATTACTCCCTAACAGTTACCTATCAGATGCAATGATTGGAATAATTTACCCTGAGGCTTTACTATTTCAAGGGCGCGTGTCGAAATTTTCACCATAAGTGAAAGTATCTTTTTTTGCAGTGATAACAAGCCAATTCATTTAATCTCCTTTACTTCAGCTGCCTTATTCCAACACTTTGCAGGCAGCATTCCAAATAGGTCAAATATGGGGGTAGTGCCGCGGTCATGCTTGATAATTATCCCTCCTGTTCACTTAGCCTGTGGGGATGGATGTACTGTCATGAGCACAAAAAAAAATTGGACAACTGTTTTTTTCTAATGTAAATCTGTCTTTATTTGAATATGGAATGAGTAGCCAAAATAAAACAGTTAGCACTTTTGTTATATTTTTTATTGTAATGCTGTAGTTATTGCTAAAGCAGAAGATGGATTGTCAATGAGACATATTGCACTGCGTGATAACATTAACAAAAATTCTGTGTTTAACATTTTAAAAAGTGGAGAATAAACAGTACGATTAGTAGAAATCCTGGATCAGGGAAACAAAAGATATTCAACTTAACAAGAAACTATTGTTACAAATTATCCGCCTTTTGGAAACACCCTGTGTGAATCCGTGGGTTCTAAATAATTTCAACAAGAGATAAACACTACTAGAGGTGTTTCAGAATCTCATGAGCCGCGAAATGCGCAAAAGGCAGAGTTAAATCTGAGTTATAAGTATGTTTTTGACGACACTGGAGGCTGCCTTGCTGTATACATATAAACAATAAATATAATATTTTTAAGAAGTGTAACTGAGTCAACAGGGCGGATTATGTCTCTGCGCATATGAAGGTCACAGCTCATGAGGTTTTAAAACACCTCTAACACTTTATTTAATAATTTACTGACTACACAATACTTCAAAATAAACCTTATTTACTTCTTATTTAACCTCACTTTTCAACTTGTTCACTTTTATAAACTGCTTTCTTAATAAAACTTCTTTCTCCCGCGCTGGTAATCGCGCCTTATATACTCCGAAGTTACCTCTAGATTAAACCAGAATCTTCTCCAACCACAATCTAGAAAAGTTCATGGCTCTTTCTAGATTCTTTCCAGTCACTATTAGTAGGCATAGGCGTATCATCTCCAGTTCCAAGGGGGTGTAATTCATAACACTATTAATATTTTGTTATTGCATCATTTCTGTTTATAACTTCTATAAGTCTGTTTGGCATAGAATTAACTAAACTTATACAATAATCATTAGTAATAATATTTTTCCATGCATTATTTACTACTTCCATTCCTTTGTCTCACCTTTCGTTTCGAATAGTCCCCATACGTCTTCCACAGGGTTAAGATCTGGAGTATGACTGGGAGAGTTAAGGACATTAATGTTGTTACCTTGAAATTAGTTAGTCACGGTATGAGCAGTATGAACTGAACAATTATCTTGTTGAAATATGAATTAATTATTAGGAAATAATTGTGACACAGAAGGGAGCATAATATTGTCTAAAATTGTAATATATGTTTCACTAAATCGTTTCGTTAAATCGTTCATCAATATGCCACAAAACACCAGGACGACGTGCCAATATCCAAGCCCATATGTTAAGGGAAAATCTACCACTTTTGTCATTGTTACATATACACTTCTCATCGAATCGAGTATTTGTAGGTCGCTGTGTGTAGACTGGAAAGTTTTTAAAAGTCAAGTGCAAATCCCAGTCGAGCTTCAGCTTTAAGTAGGTATTTTTCTGCTGCTGGATGACAGCGTAGCTCCGATTCTCTTACTTCGTTTCTTCAGCAGCCTGAATTACTGAGTGAAATGGATTTTCTACTAATCTATTTACCAATCGCAAATCATGCTGTTGAGTTGATATCCTTTGTGGCCCTGATCCAGGATTTCTACTAATCGTACCGTTTATTCTCCACTTCTTTAAAATGTTAAACACAGAATTTTTGTTAATATTATATATAACACAGTGCAATTTCTCTCATTGACCATCCATCTTAGCAATAACTCCAGCTTTAACTCAATCGCTTTTATGGGCATATTAGTTTTGGCACACTTGCAATGAATTTTGATGCTAATGGCCTTGATGCCAAAAAAAAAAAAAAAAATGAATTTTGACAACTAACTGACAATGCCACAAAAATTAAAATTAGATGTACACAACTGAATCTTCATTACTGTAGGGGGTTATGTATAATCTGCATGGCCGTAGGGGACTGTGTGGATGCTAGTTGTTGAATGAGAATTTTCAAATAAGAAATTATACAACTCCATTTTAGGATTGTAATTTGCTAGCATAACCAGAATTCAGGTTATCGAAAGGATGCAAAGATTTCATTAATATTTTTACACATAGTTTTTCTTTTAGTTCCCATAGATAGTTATTTTTTCTGCTGTTTGCAAAATCCTATAAAGAATGTGTTTCAATACAATTAAGCACTTGTCCAATTTTTTTTTGCTCACGATAGTATCAAGATGGCATGGCAACAGCTTCCATTTTAACATGTTTATTTCCTTTAACTATATTACAATTCATTCCCTTTAAGTATTTCAATAATCAGTATATACAATCTTAAACAAACATATATTTTAACATTATACAATGTATGAAATAATGACGGGTCAATGTTTGACCAGGGGACTTTTCCGGCACACTCCCTAATTTATGTGCATTTACTTTATGTTCTTCAGAAGAAGATTGAGAAAATGCCTAGAGAACAAATTTTGTCCGAGTAATATTCAAAAAGTTATATTTCAAACATGCATGAAAATGAAAGAAAAACCTGCTGCAGATAATGAGTTCATCGTATAAAATTGTGGTTTAGTGGGGAGGGTGGTATGCTTTGTCTACGTTGTGTATTATTAAGTCGTCGAGGTCACCGTCTATCAAAGTAGACGGAGTCGTTGGTGTAAGAGTTTATGTGTATGTATTGTACCATCATCATGGCTTACGTTTGTAATGTCCGCTGTCAGTGCCGATTGCTGAATATTGGTGGTGAAGAATTTTTGGGATAACTCGTCCATATAATCTCTTATCATATCAATATGTGTAAGCCTGTGCGATTCAGCAATCGGCATGTATCTATTTGCGTTGGTAAAAAGTCTTAAAAGTTTATTTTGTGTAGTCTATACTCGTTGGCATTATGGTTTCGAAATTAAATTCCATGCTATACATGCATAGGTCTACTATACAACTTTGCACATTAGAAGTTTATTGTTTGTTAAAAGTCTTCTGCTTCAGCTGAGCAGTGAGCATAGTTTATTAAGCGCTGCGTACGTCCTGTTGAGTGTTTATGTGATTTGGCAATCAGTATGGTATAAATTACCTAAAATTTGGAATGTCTGCAGATAATTAAAGAAATGCAGTTGTAAAAATGGTCATGTTTCATAAATATGTTCCTGTAGACGAACCGGTCTTCCTTGCACCTTACAGTAAAATTTTAAATAACGTGCTGACAAAGGGTAATAATAAATTAAATTTATATTTACTGATACATAGAAAGTATATTTCTTGTGTATGCAAAATATGGGTACACTGTGCAGTGGAATCCAGGATTCGGGATGTTGGACCAATTTTGTTAAAAATGAGTAACGCAACCAGACCACCTCCCCCCTCGTTTTCGCTGAAAAGAGGAGTAAAATCACATTCCCACTCCCTGAGAGGGTAGAATCCACCCTTAAGAGTTGCCCCAAACTTCACTGGCTGTCACTCTCCCTATATAGTTCGACTATTATTAATCTTCCACCCATTTCCCTGTAACGAAGTATTGGTGAGCACTAATGAAAGTATATAAGCAAAATGGGTGGGTTTTGTTCATTTGAGGGGATAGGAAGAGTCGAAGTCGTCTAAAAGTATTTATTTGTCATTAGCATCCTCGGAAACGAGACGAGATATATTTTATCAATTTCCCACCCCTTGGGAGTGGGGTTTTAACATATTTGTCCTTGACTCCACTAGTGGATGAAGCGGACAATAGAGATACCAGACAAACTCAAACAATAAATCATTTCATTTTTCCCGTTTATTTTAACAAATATACCACATGCGCCATTTTGGCATTAATCAACATTTTACCATGTTATTAATATTTGTACTTTATTGTACATCACTATGTTAGCTGACACCATAATCGATATACAATTATTAAATTTGAAATCTGTCATTTTTGAAAATACATGCCACATTACTTCTTCCTGTCAGCCATGAGTGTGCTGTGGGTCAAATAATTTAGGATTCTCTAAAGAAAAACTATACCAAATTTTATGCTTCTTTTGCTGAACCATGTGGACTATAATATATCTTTCATTTTTTTAAGTCATTGAGAAAACCAACAATAGCTATTCCAACATCAGCGTTCATTTCAGAATATATCTAGTCCCTCCCATAGACAGACCAGAATTTACAAATCATTGGTAATTTAGACTTGTATTATTGTAACAAAAGTAGGTAGAAATAATATGTAGCACATTGCCCTTAAATCTATTTTCTATAAGAAATAAAGTACATTTATAGATTAACACTATAATTATTACAAAAAAGAATTCCTAAAAATATAAATAATTTTTATATTACGCTTACTATACTATAGGTAATGAATAATAAATGTTCCTTATTCTCCTTCATCAAACCTTGTATGTTTAGCTCTTTCTTTTTCTGCCTTTTTTAATAATTTATCTCTTCCTCTTTGTTTCTTTGCAGATTTAGCATATTTAACGATTCGATCGTTGGTAATTTTTTTCCAGTAAGTTTTCTCTTCTTCACTTTCCAAAATAATTCTTTCTCCATTATATTCTTGCTTGCAAAATTCTTGGGCACTTTCACTGTTAGCAAATCTAACATAAACCTCGTCACTTCCAGCTGGTAGAGGTATATCTACATATTTCACGTCCGGCGAGACCAACTTGATTTCACTCTAAAAAATTATTTATATTTAAAATTCTAAGAACGTAAGATCTCTACTATTGTTGTGCTAATTTCTACATAGTCGAATATGATTATATTTGCATTGTAAAATTATATTGTCCAAAGTGAAACTCGAAACAACAAACTCAGTAACATTTATTAATTTTGTTATATTATTATTATATATTTCTATTATAGAAATAAAAGTCAATACATTTTTGTGATTAAGGTAGTTTTTGATGTACTAGACTAATTCGCAGAGGGGACTAATTGACCGAAACAAGAATAAATTTGTATCAATTTTGGTCTGATTCACACAACTTTAAGAAAATAGATGTCTTTTATTTTTGTGCTATGTTTTCAAAAGTAATGGGGGGGGGGCTTTTCATAAAATAGATATACTTTTACCGCTTTTGTTTACCAAAGGAAAGTATTGTCACGTGCTTCCACCCCTAGGAAACCACCCTTCAAAATCCGTGGGTTCAATAATTATAACAATAGACACTGTCACAGTTTATTTAATAACTTCCTGAAAATTTCACAATACTTTTGTTAACTAAAATACACTTTTACTGACTAAAATAACCTTTAACAATGTTTATTACTTGATATTTACACTTTGTATTCACTTCGTATTTTCTAACATTACCGTTTATTAAAAACTTCCTTTTCACCTGTTTAATGTAAACAGGTGAAAAGCTTATATACTCTGAAAACCCCTCTAGAATCATCTAGAGCAAACCGCAGAGCTTTCTATGGAAATCTAGATAATCCAGCGAGAAGAATTTCACATTCGATTAGAAACCAAGTTAAGAATGAATTGGATTCCATGGATGAATTAGATGTGATGAAGCCAGTCAGTGCACCAATCCCAGCAGTTAGTCCAATGGTAATCGTTAAAAAGAATAACAAATTAAGAATATGTCTCGATCCAACGGATGTGAATAAAAATATTTTTCGGAGGCACTATCCATTAAAAAGTGAAACCAAGTATTTTACACTACTCAATTGCAAAAAAGGTTTGTGGCAAATTAAAGTCAGTGAAAGGACACAAAAATACCTTACCTTTTCTACACCTAGGGGTAGATACTCTTGTTTGCGACTTCCCTTTGGATTGTCATCTGCTCCGGAAGTTTTCCAAGAAGTAATGAATGTACTACTGAAAAATATTCCTAATACAGCGTATTTAATAGATGATATCTTGATTCATGCCTCAACCAAAACGGAACTTCAACAAATAACTAATCGTGTTGTCAAGATTCTAAAAGAAGCTGGCTTGAAGCTCAATAAAGAAAAATGTGTACTGGAAGCCACAACGGTAACATTTTTAGACATATTTTGTCATCCGAGGGCCTAAAAATCGATCCCGAAAAGGTGTCAGCCATAAGAAATCTGAAAGAGCCAGAGAATAAAACACAGCTGCAAAGACTACTAGGTATGATAACTTATCTCAATAAATTTATACCAGATATGTCCGATGCAACCGAGCCTTTCAGAAAATTATTTCGGAAAGACATTGTATGGTCTTGGGAACATGAGCAACAAGCAGCATTTGAAAATATAAAGAAAATACTTGCAGTACTCCCCGTATTAAAATTCTATGAGGTTAATAAAGATGTATCTCTTTCAGTAGATGCCAGTTCAAAAAGTTTAGGAGCGGTCCTCTTGCAAGATAACCAGCCAGTTGCTTATGCAACCAAGTCTCTAACGACTTCCTAAGAAACCTATCCGCAGATAGTAAAAGAAGCACTTGTGATCAGGTTTGTATGCCAAAAATTCCACGAATATGTTTATGGCAAGAAGTTACTAATAGAAACTGATCATAAACCATTAGAGATCATTTTCAAAAGACCACTTCAAGCTGCTCCTACTCGACTATAAAGAATTCTGTGATTTTATATTATCGGGACGTTCTTGCTTTCTTACTTTAATTTTAGAGAGGAACTTTCATATGAGGCAGGCCTTATATTCAAAAGTGATAAGGTAATAGTTCCAAAGAGCCAAATTCCAAAAATGTTGTCAAATATTCACTTTGGACATTTTGGAATACAGAGCTGTCTAAGGAGAGCTAGACAACTATTGTACTGGAAAGGGCAATACAAGGACATAAGTGAATTTGTGAAACGTTGCATGTGTGCCAAAAATCACAAGAGGCTAATGACAAAGAAACTATAGTGACTTATTCACATACCACGGTAAAGGGTACCTATTGCATTTTTGATAGTTATTCCGGTTACGTGGATTTCAAAGAGTTAACTCAAACGTCTAGTGAAGTGATTAAACATTTCAATCAATGGTTTGCCACGCATGGCGTACCAGAAATTTTAGAAAGTGACAATGGTCAGCAACTAGTTTCAAGACTTTCAAGCAAAATGGGGCTTTCGACATTCTACTTCAAGCCCGCAACACCCAAGAGGAAATGTCTAGCGGAACGAGGAGTTCAAATAACAAAAAATATTATAAAAAAATGTATGATGGATGGCACAGACGTTCAATTAGCACTATTAAACTTTAGAAACATTTCTCGAAATGACACCTTAGGTTCTCCCAATCAAAGACTATTAAGTAGAATTACCAAATCAATACTACCAACCCCTAAAGAAATCTAAAACCTAACATTATAGAAGGTGTTGAACAAGAATTGAAAAAATTGAGAGACAACCAGGATTATGATGCAAAGCCACCAGAAGTTTTCCAAGAAGGTGATAAAGTAAGACTTCAAATATCACACAGAAATTGGAGGAGCTGAGGTAATAAAGAATACAGAAAATCCAAGATCAGTCATTTTAAAAAGAGAAAATGGTACAATGTTCAGAAGAAATTCTAGTCTGATACATAAAATTAAGGCCACTATTACTGAACAGAAAACTATACCTTCTGTTATTAACTTACTACCATCAACGATACCTGAACCGACTATCGCCATTTAAGAAGGCTTAACCGAAGACGCAACTAAGACCACACCTGGTTCCAAACCAGAAATACCAACCGTTCAAGCTACTAGATATGGAAGACTAATTAAACCAGTGAAGAGTTTAGATTTATAATGCTATTTCAATGTATTCTATTTTATTCTTCCAAAAAAAAAGAGGGATGTAACATACTATAGTTTAGTACACACGCAATTAACCTCAGTTAATATTTGACAGTTGACATAAAATTATTCTAAACATAATGATGTTTTAATATAATGTGCAATACCATGTTACACATATGTCGAGAACAATCCAAAAATACCCCTGCCCGCATTTTCTGTTGTCAGGTTCGGCCCTAGACGCCACTTCCAGAAATCTCGGAAAGATAGCTCTCCGCCAAAAAAAGTAACGAAATCCATCTGCATAATACTAGGCAAGCAAAAAACATAACGACAACTCCTTTTAAAACAAAATTTGGAAAAAACTCAATTTTTTATAAGGGAATAATTTTGTATAATAATTTACCAAACAAAATTAAAAATGTCAAAAATTTAAACAAATTTAGAACATATGTAAAAAATATGTTATTAACTTGATATGTTTCTCTGCCACGCTGCACATTCTGCACTTGCTGTCAATAGGTTCTTTCAGGATGATCCTCTGGTGGTATTTGGTGTTTAGCACTTGGTCCTGAGCTGTTATTAAGCTTTCCCTTTCTCCCTTCAAGCCTGAGCCACTCGACCACATTGTGCTCGGTCCTGGAAGAATTGTTTATGCATCGGCTTTTCACAGAGTTTTCTGTCTTCTATAATATGGGTTCGGAATTAACAGCTTCTCTGCTGATCTCCGCCTTTTTGTGATATACCTATTCCTCGTTTTTATTTTCTGTTAATTGTGAACTTATACTGCTGTATATTGTGTTTAGGTCTTAATTTTATGTATTTAAGTAATGGCACCAATAAAGTCTGTTTGGAATTTGAATTCTATTTTCCTCTTTTCAATGCTGCACTTAATTGTCTTCTTAATGCCATCAGTAGTTTCAGTTCCAAGATATTCTTCCTGGATTTCACGTGCTTCCTTCAGAATAGAGTACAAGTATTTCTCCCAATGCTTTATTTTGACATAACTTGTGCACATCCGCTTTTGGATGATGAATTCCGTCCATTGTTAGGATTTTCCTTGTCATCCTGTTTATTCTCACAATGTCTCTAAGAAGCCAATTGACAATTCTAAAAATGTGGCTAACTATCAGGACAGCAATAGTGTTTATTGCTGCGATTCTGTCCTTTGCGTTTAGGTTGATCTTTAGAGCTTGCTTGATGCGTTAATAGTATTCTCTTGTTACACTAATTTTTATTTCGTCATTGTCGATTTTGGCGCATTTTTCAATACCCAAATATTTACATGTGTCTAAATCCATACTTCATATTACAAATTGATCATTTAGTACAATGTTCTAGTTTTAACATGTTTACCTCACTGGAAGATCACTGTAGCACATTTGCCTAAAACAAATTCCATTCCGAAGTCATAATGAACAATTTGATGACATCTAACTTTTCTATCTAACAGCGCTTCTTCATATCGACCAAAAGTATCTTTTGTGAATTCAAACTCTTGCTTTAATTGAGCTTCATTCTCAGCAAACAACTTTATGTCATCCATATAGAAGAGAACCGTCTCTTCTATATGGATGACATAAAGTTATGGAGGCCATTGATTTCGAAACAAAATCTGTTTGTCCAGTTGGTTTGACAATGGGATGAGCACTAGGCAAAACAGTAAAGGCGAGAAAGAATCGCGCTCGAAAATTCTTTTTTAATTTGCATGTTCCCTGATTTTCGAGTGGTAGAGCACATCTCCATTTTCCATCCCTTCATTTTTGTTTCCATGTAGTCTGTTATGATTGGAAATACACAATAAGTTTTGAGGGATTCAGTGATCTAAGTTATTATTATTATAAATATAGTGATTTGAAGTATCGCTAAAGAAGAGCCAAAATAACACAAAAATGTTATATTTTGTTACATTGCATCCCCAAAATTTCTGATGATTTTAAATAAATTACATAATGAAAAAAATTAGCTCACGCAAAGGTCGCTATGCTATGATTTGCAGAACATTTATTAGATTTAATTTTTTAAATTGAATTTAATAATTTTATAGAGTAATGAACTATTCCAAAGTTGTAAGAAAAATTCTTTAACCAGTCGTTTCGTTGAACTATTTTTTTTTATATACATAATCACCTGAAAAGCAAGGGAAAACTAAAGGTAATCTACCTTCAACTTTTTGACATCCATACAGGGATCTGGTAATTTTAATTTCACTATCACTCCTGCAATAAATTCTAATTTGGGGGCTACTTCTTCTGCAGGTTTTTGCTCTTCTAATGGTTGCGAATCTTCCCTGGATTTTTTACATTTATCATTTAAATGCCTTTGACCTAATTTTTCTTTACGTAAATATTGCTTGTAATCTTTCATTTTCTTTCGCTGCAAATCCAGATAGCGGTTTCTCATTCTTTTCCATTCTTTTCTGCAAAATAGTATTATTCAACGACTGTGTAACGATAGTCATTACTCACGAGGATGATATTCCAGATGAGTCGAATAAGTGAGTGTCATAATTCATCTGAATGAGCTATTACAATTAAGTAGATACTTTTTCTATGATTACTCAACAGGAAGTTCATCATCGCTTGAAATAATTTTTCCACAACAAACTTGTGGGAATTAGTAAAAAAACTCGATAGTATTTCTAAGATATAAACTATTCTACATTTGCAGGACGGACTGAATTGAATATGGTATACATCGTTTCTGAATTTTAAATTGTCTTTTGAGTTTGCTAAACAAAAATGTTAATTTACTTGCTGCGTGCTTGTCCTTATTTTCATAATGCAGAGCGTAAACATGTATACTTTACATTTATACTTACTTTGATAAAATCTGAAGCCCCAATTCTTTTATGTAATTCTTCTTTTTATCTTTTTTATGCTTCTTTTTCTTTTTGATATCTATCTCTTCAGTTTCCATCTGACTTTTAATCTCAATTTTAACATCCTTCTCAACTTCTTCAACTTTCATTTTCTTTTCTTGTTGTTGTTCTTCTTCACTTAATTTTCTTTTCTTTGGATTTTCAGACTCATCTTTTACATCATTAATGTCTGCATTAGCTTCATTTTGTGGTGTATCTTCCACAAATGTTAATATACTTCTTAAATCCTCGGGATTAGTTTCTGATGGCATTTTACATCCAATACTTTTGAAAAAATCAAGTGCATTTTGTGCTTCTTTTTCTGTCTCAAATTCAACGAAAGCAAACCCTTTGTTTCCTTTATTTTGTTTGTATTTTGGGATAGACACATATACAACATTACCAAAATCAGAGAAAACTTGATTTAACCACTCATGATTTGCATCAGCCTTAATGTTTTCTACATATATTGTGCACTCATCTACATTTTCTTTTACTTTCAAAGGTGTTTTACGACAAATTTTTTCCTTATCGTCAGAAAGTTCAATTAACTCTGATTTACTAATGGCTTTGCATATATCTTCTACGGTGCAATTAAGTTTTCTAATTTTATTAAATTTAAAGAAAACTTTAATATCTACATCTAAAAATTAAATGTAATAGTTTTTCTTCCAAGTAGATATATATTGTTTACTTACAAGGATTTTCTGCAATAAGTTGTGACAAAAATCTGTCTTTAGAGAGGTTAGAATCACTAAAGTAAAATTCCATTTGCTGTAAAATTGAATTATACAGTTGTTTTTTACGATGTCTCCCTTTCTTAGAAACTTCTACAGCTTCACATTCACCTTCCCCCATATCTGGGAAGAATTAAACAATCTTATATAAATAAAACTTGGCCTCCGGTAGAAATAAATTAAATGGACTGCGCTTGTATGTAGTTTTTGTGCAACCGGCAAAACAGATTTGAAGTTAAAGGTAAATAATAAGGTTTGTTCATTTGTGTTGATTTAAAGCAACTTCAAGAAGTTAAATAAAAATAGTGCTATCACAAATACCGTGAGTGTGAGAGAGATAACGTGTTTCAAAATTTCTATAAATCAACACAAATGAACAAACTGATAGTGTTGAGCTATATGTCGATCACCGGAATTAAATCACTGTGATCGGAGAATCACTGTAGCTACCAGTGATCGGAGGAAAACGGAATCGATTATTCTAATATTCGTCGATTTAGGATCATGCAAGTACTTTGCAAATAGGGTGATTTTGATATTTGGTAAAAATACGGCACATGATTTATATGTGAATACGGCGAAAATAGATAGTCACCGATATTGTTCACTACTATAGTTTACGCCATCATCGGTTTATTCGGTTTTATATTTAGATTCCTCGCAGTGAGTAACCATTTTAGTTGTATATGTCATTCGACAATCAAATCACGGTTTTTCTCTATTTACTATGTAGTTGTTTATTTAATTAATTTGACGTATATTTTGTTTCGATTTATTATTATTATTATAACCCATCGTCAGACTCGTCAGAGGTCAAGACATTTAAACAAAAATTTAATGATACGTATAAAAACAGCATTTTAATGTTATAAAAATCACATAGGTAAGTCCTAATAAAAATTTTGACGCTGGTTAATAATAAATCAAAACGTAAGAAAATATAACAACAACATGTAAGTTGGGAATGAAATGTATCATTAATTAATTCATTATTAATGAATCAATAATTCAAATGTATTAATATTTCTTTTACCATATAACGCTACTGACCGATAAATAATGAATAGACTCGAATATCTATCGCCTTTCTAAATATTCATTCACTGAAGTGATTATAACCGCTGTTTAGAATCACAGCGATTTCTAAACCACTATCACTGGTTTAACGGTTACTCAAAAAACACTGTATTTCCCAACACTAGTAGTATATAAGCATGCGCAACAATAGCAATGTTGCCAGTTTATTAGAATTTAGAATAAGCAGAGAGAATCTCTCTGGAATAAGTAAGCCGTAAGCAAAACGATCTTGGGCCCTAAGGCCCCTAAGGACCGGTTTATCAATTCGAGGATAATAGGTATTTATGTACCAAGGCAGTAAAGACACTGCTAACTTAGTGCATACAAAATTTTATTGCCAACCGTAAAATATATAATTTAAAACAATTGTAAATAACAATAATTTAAAACAAAGTAAACAGCAAATACAAAACAAATCTACTTATTGTTTGTCATATTAAACGTGAACGTACCTACACCCTGACGTATTATAAAAATTAATTCTGTTGATTTCTCTTTAATGTCGAAGTCATGGCTATGTTAATAAATATTTGCGGCAGGTAATAGTTGGAATATTTTTATACCCAATGGTTAAAGCACAGTTTAATAATACAGTAGGGCTACTTCCCCTCCTGGTGTACACACCACGCGTCGATATTCTTACGATCTTGCCAAAGATTATAGAGAACTAAAAGATAGGACAGTCAGACGGAGAGAAGGTGAAATAGACTAAGACAGTTGTGAACTCCAATTTAAAGGGACACGACATCCAGCGGAAACGGTTTCGGGATTTATCGGGTACGCATTAAATGAATTTGACCAAGCTTACTAAAAGATAGGTTAGCTAATGAGCTCATTAGTATCGACAAGTGATACGTCACATATAGACCTCCATGACAGCTGCTTGTGGCTGTTTTTTCCTCATTTTATAGAAAAAAGTTTCAAAATTATTCTTTCTACGTACAATTCTATCCGAAACAAATAGATACCTTACATATAAACATAGAAATACTTCATATGACATATATTACAAAGCAACCTGTCGAGGTCAATGGCGCCATTGCTAGAAGATAAAAGGTTTTCCGCCGGCTGTCCTATCTTGTTAATTCTCTAATCGTTGACCTTACTCCTGCTGCTATTGACGCGTGGAGTACACTCAGTAGGAGAAGTGACCCTACTTATTATTAAACTTCGATTTACGCATAGGATAATTTTATCCTCGGATTGATAAACCGGTCATAAACATTATAAACTCAAGGCCACTAAAGAAACAGCTTGTGCTTGTTAACGTACGTCACATGAAACCTTCAGTATTTTTAGTTTATATTTATATATTAGGTATCTTTTTAATTAGTATAGGACAGAAAGTAAACCAATAATTCTAAGACTTTTTCTGTAATTTATTTTATAAAATGAAGAAAAAACAGTCATACTCGGTTGCCATGGAGGGCTACACGTGACGTGCACTTGCCGATTCCTATGATACAACCTGTCTTTTAGTAATCTTGGTCAAAACCATTCAATGCGTACCCGACAAATCCCGAAACAATTTCCGATGGATGTCGTGTTCCTTTAATTTGGAATTAACAAGAATTTTCGTCTATTTCGTCTTCTGTGTCTGACTGTCTCATCTTGTTAATTTTCTAATCTTGACCATAGGATAACTTTATCCTCGTATTGATAAACCGGCCCTTACTTGTTTCTATATTTGAGAGGTTTTTTCCGGTATGGCAGATTTCTGTATAAGTACGTCTTGCTACGGCATGAGATATTTTCTTCTTCTAGTCGGTAGATGCCGCCACGCTGATTACTACAATAATGGGCTTGTTCCATGATATTCTTTTTATATGGTTTTTATACTTTTTCATATAGTACTCGATATTCTCATTATACACTTAAAATTTCGTATTATTAACTTTTTCCGTTCTCGAGATATAAGGAGTTGAAATGGGCTTGTTCCATGATATTCTTTTTATATGGTTTTTATACTTTTTCATAAAGTATTCGATATTCTCATTATACACTTGAAATTTCGTATTATTAACTTTTTCCGTTCTCGAGATATAAGGAGCTGAAATTGGTAATAGTTGCAAAAACCGAGCGCTCATATGTGACGTCACTATACGTAAGTGACGTAAGAAAAATGGCTTTCTGGGACCTTTCAAATTTAACCTGAAAAGTAAAAAAACATGGAATTTTACGCAAGTGACGTAAGAAAAATGGCTTTCAGGGACTTTTCAAATTTAACCTGAAAAGTCGAAAAACATGGAATTTTTAAACGCTGGTAACTAAATAAATACGTCGAGTGGAAGTTCGTTCTATGTGTCTACGGAAAGGAGAAGGTCGGCGATGAATTATAATCGTAAATTGCAGGGTCGAAATCGAAAATTCGTTCTGGCAGGAGCGAGAGAAAATTGTAATTGTTTGACATTTCACCAAATTTTACTCCCCTACTGTCAAGTAATAAACAAAACAAACAATACTTTGAAAACACTTATAATTATAACAAATAAGGAGCATCAAGTCTATTGAGATCGCCGAGTCTATGCGTATAGTGACGTAGCGCCTGGCCACGCCCCATTTTCGCGAGATGGAAATTTGTAATAGTTTTTAAGATACTAAACGTGCGAATAAGATTCTGATTTTTTGCGGATCCATTAATTTATACTTGCACTTTCGATTTATGAAATAAAAAAAAATGCCGAACAAGCCCATTGTACAATTTGTCTTCGGACATTCTAAATATCAAAACTTTGAACAAATACTTTTACTTTAAGAACTTGCTAATTACATAATGAGAATTAATAAAAAACACATACTTACAAAAAATAATAATTAAGAAATAGATATGTAACTTTCAAAAAAGTATCTTTAAAACAGCCATAAATTAGTACAGCATTAAATTTTTTTATGTCTAAGATCATATGTATATCAGAATATTAAACAAATATCTTTATCATTATCATTGATAAACCGAAAATAATTTTTGTATTGAATAAAAATAATGTGTGCATGTAAAAATTAAAAATAACACGGTATAAAGGTAAAAACAGGTAAAATCGTAAAAAAGTAGGTAACTTTGAAAGACTGTATCTCAGCCAATTTCTATCAAAAATGTTTTATCGGTCACCATTTTGACGGGAATTACGTCAGCTTTCCTTTTTCTGAACCAATGCGTATACCTAAATCTACTTAGAAAATAATTGTACACAAACATTTAAAACAAAACAAAAAATTGAAATTTTTCGTTTTAGCTTCCCTCGTATACTTACCGAAGGAAGTATTGTATTCGAGAAAAAAAATTACCCTCCGAGATTTTTTCGGATTTTCACGTTTCATATCATGTAGATTACGAAGATATAGATGTTTCAATTCGGTCAGTCTGTCTGTCTGCCAGTCTATCTGTCGGGCTGTCTGTTCGTGCATAACTAAAAAACTACTTGACGGAGAACAGTCTGGTAGGTAGCTGACGCTACTGCCAGCGAAGAAGTGGGTAGACTTTCATTTGAAAATATACAGGGTAGACCGTCTAAATGATGCCTTTCTCAAATTTAAAATTTAAAAAAACGATTACTATACTGCGATCCACTCTATTATGTGGATGTGGGAGATAAAGATGTGACAGACGGCAATAACATTTGATCAACTAAGAAATAATTTAACCATGGTGGAAATTTGTAAAGATATTTACGCAAGCCATATTTGGCACATTTTATTTAATATTTAATTTTTGTTGTCGGGTGACCACTCTGTATATTTTTTTTTTTAACAAAAGTTATCTGGTTTTCTTTGTAATCCTCCTGATAACTACATTCCTATTAACGGGGTTTCACCTCTACTTGAGTACTAGTGAATGGACTTTCACGAAATCTTGTGCAATGTGTTTGTAACGAAGTTAATAAAAAAGTTGAGAAAAAGATTAGAGTAGGAAATGATCGGAAGGGGTAGAAAACACCCCTTTTAACACGGGTTCCGTAACTTGTAGAATAAGGTCAAAAATATAAAAAACAATATATTTACCCTTTCTGGCTCAAAATAAGATGTTTTTACTCAGTTGAATTTTTTCAAGAATTACTTATTTTCGAGATTACATTTGAAAATTCATAAAAGTGGGGGAAGGGAAATGTAAAAGTTGAAAAAAAAATCTGAAAAAATGCAGGTGAATGTATTATAGAAATACAAGACTTTTTTTATTTGCAACTTTTCTGTAAAGTGCGTTTTCACCGAGTATTTCCGGAAAAACAAAAACGACCCCTATCTTTGAAATTGTAGCGCTTTAAAAATACGTAATTTAAAAATTTGAAAAAACTTCAATCGTATGCTTGAGACCTTCTAAGCACTTGTCGTCTCTTGGAATTTTTTTTGTAACTTCCTAATTTTCCGAGTTACAAGCAGTTTTTCACGATGAATAATGTCCTACAGTTTTTGCAAATTACACATGATAATTCAAAAAATGAGCGTGATTTATAATTATATTTGGTTACAAAGAAATATGACACCTAATAATATAGTTATAAGGTTTAATTTAATTTTTAAATTGAAAATGTGCAAAAAATGTAGTATATTACTTATCGTGGAAAACTGCTTGTAACTCGGGAAATTAGCAAGTTACAATGAAATTCCAGGAGACAAAAAATGTTTACAGAGCCTCAATGCATACGTCTGAATTTGTTCAAATTTATAAATTGCATATTTTTAAAGCGCTGCAATTTCAAAGAAAGGGGTAGTTTTCCATGTTTTTCCGGAAAAACTCGGTGAAAACGCACTTTAAAGAAAAGTTCCAAATAAAAAAAGTCTTGTCGATGTCGATGATACATTCACCTAAATTTTTTCAGATTTCTTTTTCAATTTTTACATTGCCTTTCTCCCCTTTTCGGAATATTCGAATGGCCATATCTCGAGAAATAACCATCTCTCGAAAAAATTCACAAGAGTAACATCTTACTTTGGGCCAAAAAAGGTAAACGTATTGTTTATTTTTCTTCTTTTTTTTTACCTAATTCAACAAGTTACGGAACCCGTTATAATTCAAAGGGGGTGAACGCAGGACGATTTTTATGCTAAACAATAGCAATTTTAAATTAAATCAGTTTGAGGATTTTTCCAAAAAGTTAATAATTACGCATACGTTTGATCATAAACACGTAGAGAAGTTTATAAATGAAGCTGCCGATGAGGTTTTTTTGCTTATGGAAGAAGTTATTGCAATGGGAGTTATGGACGCTTGTAGGTGCGATGAGCGAGTTAATTTAATTAAAAATTAAAAGCCTGGTTCTTTTGTTGTCTCGGGTGCTGAAGGAAAGGATTCTAATGGTTTAGAGACCTATCGAAAATGGCTGCGCCATTCACATCTTGGCCAGGGAAGATTCAGTGGTGTAATTCGGGGGTGGCAAGGAGTGGCAGTTGCCATCCCAGAATTGTTCCACCCAGTATTTTTCCACCTCAAAATTTTGAAGTAAAAATGTCAACAATTTACAAACAATTGTAAAATAAAATTTTACAAGCTTAGCACTTTCTTGATTCATTATTAATCAAGCCTTATTTAGCGCAGAAAAACAAAATGTTTATTGAAACTTGTATATTATTACTATAATGTTAAATAGAAATAGGCTATTAATTAAAGCAATTAAAATGAATATTTTAGGGCAAATAGAGAATGTTATTAGCAATTTTTTAGTGGAGAAAATAATCTGAAAAGCTTAAAAACCTAACAATTTAATGCTAGTTTTTTAAAATTTCCCCGGACCCCCCTTACACGTGGGGGCATTCCATACCCCCCATAAGCTTTGCCACCCCAGTTAAAAAACTGAAATTAAGTCCATGGGAAGATTCATTTTGTAATATCGTTTGGAGAAATGTACGGTACTACTAGTAGGTATAAACACACTGTCTAAGATACCTAGATTGGTGGCTGACTATCTGAAGCTGAGGGATGCCGATTTATATACCGAATATCGCTTTCGGCGACCGTCATGCGTCAGCCACATTTTTGGCTAATGCTTTCGCCGTCTGTAGCAGTCGATGACTAATAAGAATGAGATAGAAAGAGAAATAATTTATGGTAAAGAGGACACAAGTAAGAAAATTCGTGTACAATTGAGGCAACAGAAGGTCTTGTGGGAGCCACTGAGGCAGATCAATTTTTATGTAAACAAATAAATGTTAAGAATTTCATTGTAGTTTGATAGTTGCAATAGAAACAACCTGAGAGAACAAAAAAAAGGGTTTCGAGTTTTGTATCCAAGTAGGAAACTGCATGTTTCAAGAGCAGGATTAAACAAAAACAATTTTCATAACTAGTCCATTGAAATGTTGGCTGAACCTTGCATTTTGAACACCACAAGATTTTATTTTTTGATGTGTATAGGGGGGTCCAGTGTGAGTATATAAAACTCGATTTTCGGGGTTGAAAGTCCCCCATTTGGCAGCCATCTTGAAAAAGTTCTCTACAATCTTAGTCTACATGCTCCTTATCGTAAAATTGGAAATGAAAAAGTTATAATAAGTATATAAAAATTTTCAAGAAAAATATTATTTAAGGGTTACAACTTCCGTTCTATTGATTTTATTGAAAAAACACATCAGATATTTTTTGTAGATCATTTCATTGCGAATAATTTTCTCTGTTCATTTTTAAAATTTTTCGTTTCTCCATTCAAAACGCACGAAAAGGTCCAGGAAAGAATACCGGTCTAAAACTAATTTTAGTAAAAATCAGAAAGGATCCTATGCAACCCCCCCTTTTTTTATACTAATTTGCAAGGGTGGTTCATTTATACCAAATAAAGTCAAATTATATGTTTCGGATTAATCAAAGAGGGTTATAACCACCCCTATATCAACTTAAAATTTAAATAAAATCATATCTAAGTAATTGTTCAAATCAATGATGTAAAAAGTGGACCTAGGAAAGTAACCCAAGGTGTCCCACAAGGCTCCATCCTGGGCCCTCTCCTATATATTATCTTTGCTAACGATCTAGTCAATTTTTTAAAGCCAACTGAGAACTTACAAATAGTATGTTATGCTGACGATACAAATTTTTTAATCATGGAAAACAACAGGACTGAAGCAATAAATTCGGCAGAAAATATATATAAAAAATGTATTCTATGGTCTGAAAAAAATTTCATTAATTTAAACAGGCAAAAAACCATATCGATACTCTTTAAGCAACAAACTTCACAAGTTGATTTAAATTCTGACCTGTTCAATATTTACAACTCAGGTAAAATTCTGGGAGTAACTTTTGACTCTGAATTAAAATGGGACATTCACATCGATGAGTTATGTAATAAATTGCGCACCTGTTGCTATGCGTTACGATCACTAGTAAACCACTGCAGTCAAAACATTGTAACTAGCCTATATTATGCAAACTTCCACTCTCAGATGCGATATGGTATTATTAACTGGGGAATAAGTACTAGTTACTCTCAACGCGTGTTTATTCTACAAAAGTATGCATTGCGCATATTAACGAAGATGTCAAAAAGGGAGTCTTGCAGAGCAGCATTCAAAGAATTAAAAATTCTGACAGTAACCGGTACCTATATTTACGAACTAGGTTGCTTTGTTTACAAAAATTTGCCTACTTTTCAAAAATATCTGACTAACCACAATTATTCCACAAGATTTAAAAACAATCTTATTCCCAATCAACATTCAACAGCACGTTATCAAAAAGGTATATACTTTAATGGTTGCAAAATATTTAATGCTTTACCAATTGAGATAAGAAATTCTCAAAACAGTTTTAATTTCCAAAAAAAAGACTTAAGGCCTTACTCATCGATAAAACCTGTTACTCTCTTGATGAATTTTTCTCCAATTAATTGTATCTGTTTGTCTTTATATGTATATACACTATATACCTGTTTGTTTGTACCACTTTATGTCAGGACGTTATATACACCCATTGTTATGTTTCGTAGTATTTTGTAGTTACAGTATATTATTCATGTATTGTTTGTTTTTGACGCTCTCTTCGATTATTTGTATAATTCTTGTACACTTAATTGAGAAATAAAGGAAAGGAATTATTATTATTATTATTATTATTAAAAAATTGTTAAAACATTTTAACCTCCCCACAATAAAATTGTGGGAGGTTACTAAAATTGGCCCAAAATCGAAAATTGAGATAATATCAAATCTTTACGTTTTGAAGTCCCAGGAATCCAACAAGTGGTTTTTGAAAAATGTCTGTGCGGGTGTGTGGTTGTGTGTATGTGTGTGTATGTGTGTTAGCACGATAGCGGCGAAACTACTGGACGGATTTGGATGAAACTTTGCATGAGGGTTTCTTTAGTGCTCTAGAAGATCTGAAAAGGTTTTGGTTGAGATCGGATTACGTTTAGTGCCATCTTGGCACAACAACTTATTTACTTTATTATTACTTACAATTAAAATTCCGATTTCAACGGTATATCACACTTGCACCTTTTTTTATATACCTACATTTTTCTATACACATTATTGTAGAGAACAAACAGAATTCAATGTCTCTATACTATCAACATATGTAAAACTATGTCGTAAGTTTTCAGTGGCCGAGTGGGCTAAAACGTCGACTTACTCCAAGTTCTAAAATGTGAAACAGTGCGCGACCAAACGTTTTAAGTGAAATATTTTAATTTTAAGCTTACTGTGTAGGCAAAAACAAAGTTAATGTTAATTTTAAGCCGCCACAGGCGGCAGAAGTTTTAACCTTTAAATATAAGTTTTACTGAGTCGAACCGGTCGCGATTCGCCCAACCGCACTAACACCACGGCGCTGCGCAACGTGGTTGTACGGTTGACTCCGGGTCTCGATCCGGGGAGGCAATTTACTGTATTAAAAGATCTAAATAAATTTGTTATGATGATGTTATGATGATGCGTCGACTTACAAATCAAGAGATCGCCGGTTTCTTTTTCTTTCTTTTTTCATTATAAACTTTATTAATAATTGCGGAAAACGTTACATGATTAAATATCATCATATATATTAGGTGTTTATAATCATTCATAGTTTGGGGATTGGTCACTAGTTTTAAATGAAATACAAATAATTCTATTGTTGTTTTGGCGGTGACCACATACGACGTGGTAAATTAGGTAAATATAGGTGGGTCATATTACAATAATATATTTGATTTAAAGGCATGTCATGACGGCTGATTTGAATTGACTATGAGAGCTCGTAGCATTTGCTACTGCTACGAATCAAATTACAGTTAAAAAGTAGCAGACTGCTTTTTAGCAGCCCATCACTAATTTCAACCGGGTGGGGCGGTTCCAGCCGCTTCCAGTAGCTGGCGATTTTTTCTTCTACTTCTTGCTTCAAATTTGGTTGAATGGGCATTGCCGGGCAAATGCAATTTATTCTCAACCCTTAAGGGATCAAAACTACCCCCTCCTACCCCAATATTGGAGCAGGCGTTGAAAAAAGTTGTAATCCTTAAAAGATATTTTTCTTGAAAATTTTAATATATTTCTAATTATAACTTTTTCATTTTCAATTTGACGATAAGAAGTATCAAGACTGTAGAGAATTCAATTTTCTCCAAAAAATGTCTTAAAAAATTCTTTGTGAGACTTACGGTTCTCATAATATCGCGGAAAAACTGTTTACGCCCCCTTTTTCAAGATGACGGCCAAATGGGGGGGGGGGGGGAGGTGGGCATTCAACCCCGAAAATCGAGTTTTACACTCACATTGGACCCCCTACACATCAAGGAAATAAATTCGTGTCCTTTTCAAAATACAAGTCAATGTAACATTTCAATAGACTAAACGGAGACGAATAAAACCTATTTTTAAATTATCTTCCGATGATGCCAACACATGTGTGGCGAAACTCGCATCGAGTGCTTGTATTCGAGTGTAATTTTCAAGTATATTGCTGTTTGTGCCATTCAGAATTCAGAGGTAGTCAATTGGTGATGGAACTCTCTGTTTGAGGCAATATCACACTCGTTTAGCCATACCTTGTCGTTTCCTATTTCTTTGTCGGTCTCTATTAAAAAGTTTTTTCGATTATAATCGACGTCGATTCTCTTCGACGAATAATAATAAATTAACATATTATATTCTTTATTTACTAACTGATTATTCGATTCATTTATATATTACAATATTTGAACGTGTTATCAAAATTATGGTCATAATTAAAAATATTAATTCTCTATAACAGCGAAATTGATTGATCTTAAATAATAAATCATTTATTTAATGGAGGGATATTAAATAAGACTATTTAATAATAATCCAGACATTATATCTATATGAAATGGAATAATTCCTGCAACAAGATACTTAACTAAAAATATCTGTTATCTCTGTTTTATAGGTAATATCACTATCTATTTATCTACATCTATCTGCTTAAAATCTTAAGTACTTACCTATATTTTATCTGCAATAATAACATATTTTACATCTTTACCAACTGGCATTTATGAAAAAATGTACCAACTATAAGAGATTTTCATATTCACTTCAGTTTTGAGTTTTTTACTTTGTTTGGCATATATCGAGGAATTGTTTCTGTATTACCGTAAGTAAATCATATATTCTTCATAATTTTACTTATTCAAGCTATGCACCAGTTTTGGTGTGAAAATGGTGAAATGTATTGTGAACAATTTATATCTTCTTGTAAGGTCTAAAGATTAATCCCAGCAAAACAAAGGCAGTAGGCATCGGGAAGGAACGCTAAAGAAGTCAAAAGAAGTTAATGATAAATAACGTGCAAATTGAGTGGGCCGAATCAGCCAAAAATCTTGGTTTGTTTTTGATCACGGTCTAATAGTCTAAGGGCTTGTTTATTGATCAAAGTCTAATAGTCTAGGTGCCCGAGTACATAAATTGAATTTATACATATCCTCTTATAATTTTTTGTATGGCTTAATTGCGCCTAGTCTACTACTTTTCTCATCTCCGAACATTTTTGTAAACGCGGCTTTCCTCCTCCCATTTTTCCGAAAGACGTGCATTTCACGTTGTATAAAAAGTTTATAGATGGGTACTGTATTTTTACAAAATATGGTCGCAAGAAAACTTGATGAAATACGCGAGAAAAAAATTTTCCGACAAAAATTTTGGAACGTTAAGGATGTCTACCGCCCTAAACATGCAGAAAAAACGAGTTTAGAAAATTTATTGATAACTACCTGATTTTTTCAACATTGCGTAATAAAAATATGTAGATCCAATTTTCGAATTGTCCGACAAAACATATTTTGCGATATTCCAGTCCGATGCGTGGAAATCGTCGGTTTCCTGACGACCAAAAAAGTATTAATAACTGTCGGACAAAACAAATATGTGTACCTATCTAAGACCAGTACCTTATGTTAGGTACAAATGGCAGACAAATACATCGCAGCGAATCTACAGTCGGACAAAAAAAAACAACAACAATTTTCCACAACATTTAAATATAGCCCGGGCAGTTTCGGCGCCCCCGCTAGGAAAAATATTCTGGTTCAGTTTTTTTGCATAATCTTACTTCAAATAGTCCCCTTATAAAAAAGCTGCATGTTTGCGTACACGGTCATAAATTGTTTAAACTGTTTTTATTAAACTAATTCCAAAAATTAATTTTTCTACTCATGAAATCCGGGTTCGAACCACGTACCCGGAATTATTTTTATTTACTTTTTTTACATTTTCGGTCACAATTTGATGCACAAATATTACTTATATATCACATGCGTATATATTTTTTGATTTTCGAATTTGCTTAATTAAAGAGGCTTTCTCGGAGCTTCATCGATCCAGTTTCATAATAATTTTGTTGGAATTCGATATAAAAAATTGGGCGAGAAAATTTATAATTTTAACACGTTATTCGTATAGAAATAAGCGAGGTGCAAGTATAGAATCAAAAATATCTGCCAAAAAGTAAAAAAAAAAAATAATAAAAAAGCAGTCCTGTATGGGATTCCACTTAAAAGTAGTCGTCGGCTACGGCGGATCTCTAGCTTAAAATTGATTAAAAAACGTACTTTATCAACAAATATTTATTCATGAAGCCGATGAATATAAGCGTCGGAGTGGAACATCGGAAAATATATTTTGTCGGACATTTCGAAAATTGGATTCTACATATACATATAAAAGGCAACATTTTACTGTCGTCCAGCGGCCATTATATTCTATACTTCATTCAAAAACTAACAATTAAAAAACGTTATTAATAAATTTTTGGTCGTCAGGAAACCGACGAATTCCACGCGTCGGACTGGAACATTGGAACATATGTTTTGTCGGACAATTCGAAAATTGGATTCTACATATTTTTACTTCGCCATCTTGAAAAAATCAGCTGATTATCAATGAATTTTCAAAACTCGTTTTTTTGGCATGTTTAGGGTGGTAGACACCCCTAACGTTCTAAAATTTTGTCGGATAATTTTTTTTCACGCATTTCATCAAGTTCCCTTGCGACTACATTTTGTAAAAATACAATATCTATAAGTTCTTTTTACAACTTGAACTTTCGGAAAAATGGGAGGGGGAAAGTCGCGTTTATGAAAATTTTCGCAAAGAAAAAAGGGGTAAACTAGGTGCAATTAACCCACACACGAAGTTATAAGAGGATATGTATAAATTCAGTTTATGTACGCCGGCACCTATAAGTTTTAACAAACATGTCGATCACATTATCAGTACGTCTTACTTTAAGCTCAAATCATTATACCTAAAAAATCAGTTAAGGGAAGAAGAAAAACCGAAATTAGTCAAATCCCTTATTTATCCCCACACCTATTATTGTTGTACTGTATTTTATTATTTTCTAACTAGTTATAATAAAGTCAAATTATAGAAAATACAAAATTCGTGTGCATGCGATTTGTCTGTTGTATTCCATTTCGAAATCCCTTTCTTAAATAGACTTAGAGGACTTAACATTTACTACAAATTTCTTTTCAAAGTCATAACATATCAAAAACCTGAGTATTTAAATGATTTACGATTTACTAGAATAGATCTAATATTTACAACGTGAACATAAGAATAGATTGTTTTGTGTCTCACGATATTCCTCTAGTAAGTTCGAGGGTTCGTTTACGTACATGGCTCATCATTTGCTAAATAAAGTCTTAAATTTGTTGGATCTATCCAGTTATTCATTTACTATGTGTATTAAAAATAGGTTATTAAATGACACGGAGTAAAAGGTGTACAAATCTCTTTATGTGTTAGTATGTACTTATTTATTTTCATGTATCAATTTTATATTGTTTGTTGTTTTTATATTTTTCTTTTACATATCTATGTTCTTATTCTTAGTGTGTGTGTATGTTATTGGGGGGGGAGTGGAAGAAAGCATTGCCGAACGTCTACCTTTATGTAACATTTTTGCATCTTACTTAATACACGATTTTATTATTATTATTATAATTATTATTTGCACATAGTAATTTTATCAAATTTCATACATATTTTTTCATTCTAAATTATATTGTTTCGATTGCGACAGAGGAATCCTTGAATAAAACTCCGGGAAATGTTGAAGACGCATAGGTAAGCCAATAGGCTTGAATTACAAGGAATGTAAAAATGTGCATGAAGTGTATTTGCAAAATTGATACCCTAACGAAAAAGTGTGAATTCGGCAAAACTTAAAGAGAGTATGAGTGTTAATATAAATATCGAAAAACGTTTATTAACTACTTCAAAGTACGAGGGTCGTCGTCTTGAAATGATTAAAGTAAACGACCTGTTTTATCTGATAGGTGACCTAATATACAACACTAAGCCACTTCTCATTCAACCCATATACGCGTTGTTCACCCCCTGCACCTCTTCGAAGGGTGAAATATTCAATTGTCTGTAACTCTATAACACTTTGAGCTCTCAGATCCGTTCGGATATCAAAATTCTCGTGATTTAAATAATAACAAAATGTTTCCTTACTGTGCGTTTGATTTTCCGAGATATTTTGGAAAAAGTATTTTTTTTTTGGATGTCCGCTTGTGTACAAATAACTCTGAAATTGACAATCCTTAAAAAAAATATGTGTAAAATCAACATTATTACCGACGCATTTAACGACATTCTGGTATTATCATATCTGTATTTGCAAATGCTCTGCTTACTTCATCTAAACGGGAGGAGATGACTCATTTGATCATATAGGAAGCTGTTCCAATACAACTCAATTTTTAGGTAGGTACTTCTAGTGAGTTTAATGATACTAAAAATATCTTAGCTGTATATGCGTTTAATCATTAAGTAAGTAATTGAAAAATCGATAAATTCTTCTCTATTGTTATACGTCTAAGAAATACTTTTTCAAAGATAGAGTCTTTGGAAGAGTCATTTAATACGTTCTCAACAGATACTCATGTAGCTACATATAGTTGCATTATCAGTAAAAGCAACCGTTAAATTTGGAAATTATCATATGCTATACCTACTTACTAAACTTTTATTTCATTATAGTTATAAACGCATATTTATTTCCAACTAATGGTAATTTCAGAATTAACTATGCAAAAAAGTTGCTCTGACTAAAGCATATTAAAAAACGCGTGGTCAGTTTATCCAACCGCCCACCGCCGCAGCCCCCTAAAATAAGGGAAGGTGTGCGGTGCACACCTCGCGTACCCGCTCTACACGGCCCTGTGTGGCGTGTGACGTTTCCCTTATATCATCTCACCGCCACATCATTTGGCCCACTAAGTATATATACGAGCGTCCATGTTGAGAGTTCGTTGGAAAAGTGTATAAGGCAGTGGCTACTCTCTTCAATTACCATGGCGATTAGTGCTGTGGATGTTTGGCTGGCTCCGGACGAGTGCTTAGGTAGGACAATTATGTATTATTAATTTAAAATAAATTTGTTTTGATTTGATTTTTTTTTGACTAACGAGTTCACCCACGGCGCTGCGCGACGTGGTTGTGTGATTGGCTCCGGATCTCGATCCGGTGAGGTAATGTTTCATATTTTAAAAACTGAATAAATTTGTTAACAACAACAACAACTGACGAGTTCACGGAGTAGCCACGGAACGAAATGCTAATATTTTCAAGCTTCACATTGGTGACATCGATTTACCCTGCTCTTGTTTAAAGCCTTTATAGTCCATTGAAATGTTACAAAATTTTGGCCGAACCTTTCATTTTGAGTAGGACAAGAATTTTTTCCTTTGATGATTAGAGGGGGTCAGTGTGAGTATAAAATTCGATTTTTGGGGTTGCAAGCCCCCCATTTGGCCGCCATATTGTAACCGTAAGTCCCACAAAAAAAAATGTAAACATTTTTTTAGAGAATTGAATTCTCTACAATCTTGGTCTAGATAATTGAAAATGAAAAAGTTATAATTCAAAATAGACTAAAATTTTCAAGAAAAATATCATTTAACGGTTATAACTTTTTTCTATTGATTTTGTTAAAAATACACATTAGATGTTTTTTGTACATCATTTTATTGCGAACAATTTTCTCTACTCGTTTTTTAAATTTCTCTTCTTTGGAGAGGTGTTAGGATGTTGCAAATGGATCAAGTGCATCAAAAAGGGCATTGGACAATTCTGCAAAAATTTGACATTCCTGACATGATTCCAAACTCTTTTTGTCTCTTGCAATTTTTATCCAAACCTCTTCTTTTTCGAGTAAAAAAATCGCAAAGTTCTAATATTTTGATTTTTCCTCGCAGGGATCTTACAAAAATTTTCAGAAAAAAATTTTCGAACAAAAGCAGTCCATTTTTAGTCAGACAATCCGAATGTTCAATGAAAAAACCGAATTTGACCTTGAAATGACCTTAACCCTTGCACCCAAAGTCAAAATGACAGCGCCGAGTTAAATGAGTTGGTAATAATGTTTATTCTAGACACATTGTATTCTAGCATTGTTGCTTTGCAAATGCTTTAGGTCCCTGTCCAAAAAAATACTTTTCAATAATACTCACTTTTACACTTGGTTCTCATTTGGCGGTAGACGTAGAAAACAGATTGATTATATTATGATAGGAATTGCAGGTGTTGATCATCAATAAAGCTCTGTAAATCTTTAGCGGGTATTGACTACTGCTATCTATGTGCACCTTCTAGCTGGGGCTGAGAACGTATCGATAATAAATACAAAGACGTATGCCCATCATAAACAAATTTATTGCATACGTAAAGTGAAGTCGACACACCATTTGACGAATATCCAAACACCTTGTAAGACTGACTCCCTAAAAGAAAACATCACACGAGCGGTATGAATACAAACCAAGACAGATAGAAATGTGTACGTACCAAAAGCCACGGCCCTTGTTCTTATGACATCTGCCATCCGCACAACCATCTGCACTCCATTATTAAAGGGGTTAGCAAAATAAAATAAAAATATCAACTTGAAATTTGATACATGTGTGTATTATAACAAGATCTGGAACTAGATTTTGAGCTTTTTCCGTTGAAGGTTGGGGGCAAATAGGGGTAAATAAATAAAGCAAGCTAGTAAGAGTACAAAACTCCAGAAGACTAGAAGCCAATATCTCAATTTCTTTTATAACATCTACCACCATCTGGTTGAAAAACATTATAAAGAAAACTAAGGCCTTGGCTTCTAGTACATACACCAAATCTCCAGTTTCTGTATCCTTACCAGTTTGCTTTACTCATTTTCCCCTATTTACCTATTCGTACCCCCACCCCTTCAAAGGAATCATCTCAAAATATAATCTACTTCCAGATGTAATAATACATACATGCCGGACTAAATTTCAAGTGAACATCTCAATATAATTTTATCAGCCCCTTTCAAAATAGAGTGGGGATGGTGAGGGGTTGAAAAATATTAAGAATTTTGTCCAGATGTTTTCATTTCTTAAGTAGGTAATTTATGACTTTTTATATTTAATTTCTATTTTCAAGACTTTAGAGGTAGCAACGACAACATTAATTAACGTTTTATGAAAGAAATTGTGTGATTCTGGCAAGTTGAACAAACATTCCCAATTTACTTCTTGGCTTAATAATAACCAGTTATTCACCATACTATATATTATAATTGTGTATATATTAAATAAGATGAAGCAGACCCGAACGGAATTTTTTAAAGATTATTTCGATAATCAAAATAAAAAAAAATATAGCGTATAATTTTCAAGATACAGTGCTATACCCTGTATAAATGAATCTGTTTAAAGACTTAATTGTGTCAAAATCAGTAACAACATAATATTAAATTTATTTTATTTTATTCTAATGCAATGAAAATTATAACATCTTAATAATGTACCTACCCAAGAGTGTATTTGCATATATAGAGAAAATGAATGATTCATATTTTAAAGAATTTGTAATGGTTAACATTTCAATAGATTAAACAGATTCTAGAAAAACCAGTATCTATATCTATATATATCTACCACGTAGACAGCATATCTAATCAAGTTGCTTTGCTGGCGAATATAATCAAGAGTTTCAGCTATTACTACGTATTATTTTTTTGTATCTAGGTACATTAGTAATTCACTGCTGTGAGTGAGAGGTATTATCTAGAAAAGCAAGATACGCACCCATAACGTTATACGGTAAGTTATTTTATGTTATTAATTGTATATTTATTGCATACGGGCATATTTATACTATTAACTACTAAGTTTTAGAACAATTTTAAATTTTCTGATGTAATCTATTACTTAATGGATTCCATTTTCTCAAGATTCTAAAAAGATAAACCGAATTTCTGTAACTTTTTAAATTGCGCAGATCATTTGCTTTATTCCACGGGAGCAAAAATTGCGTTTACGAATAATTTATAAGTGTCTGGTTTTCCTTGTTCATTATCTTCAGATTTTGCATGTTTATCCTCATAAATTAAAAACATTTAACATAAATTAAAAACATTGATAATCCAATTTGATAATCAACTGTTTTTATTTTCCATGTCTCATGATGGTTCAGGAAATCGAAACGTTTTTAGAGCGTCGCATTCAAAGGGGAGAAAAACGACACTCTTATATGTATAGTGGAATCAATCAGGATTTTTATCTTAGAATTCTCATTCAGTGAATGGATTTTCATGTTTCCTTCTATAATGTCTTTTTAGGACTATGTAAATTAATATAAAAAAACCCCAATGTCAGCTTTTTATTTGCGGATTGTTCCCACCCCTTCTGTGGGGGCGGACAAAAAAATAAAAACTAAGTACTAGATGTGATATAGAATCAAATTATGAAGAAAGATGGTGGTATACCTTTCTTTTGTTAGCTTGACCCCTAACTTTTTTAAGAAATTTTTGTAACTCAATTTCGAGTTACTTCCAGATGTCGCATTAGCTTGAATTTTTTCATGTATTTATGGTTGTATTGTCATGACAATACCATTTGACATTTTTTAAAGAAAAATCCAAGATGATGTTTCCAAGATGGCGAACAGTTTATTGCCATTTAATATTCGAGTCTACTAAAAATTGGTATCTAGACATTTTTGAGGTTCTGGAGTATAAATATGTGATCGAAACACAAAAACTCAAAATGGCGGAGTCAATATGGTGGACAAGTTTCATCATTCTTAGCATGATTTGACTGAAAATCAATACCTGAAAGCTATCGCATTAAACGAAAATTTCAGAATAAAATAGATAATTTTAAACCTTTAAATTTCTCTAAAACTTTGACCTTCGCGTAAAATATAAAATATACTCATAATATCAATTAAAACTCTTAGAATTAACTTTCAAATAATTTTTTATTCGCTGTAGCATTTTAGACATACACGTTATGACCAAAAAAGATGGGCAACAAAATGCGTAATCCTTACACACATATACCTATGTCTTTCATTAAAACTACACCTAAAAATACTTGAGTGCAGCTAACTTCATTAGCTACCACGCATTATCAAAATATATTAAAAAGTCTGTACTTGAAAACTGTTAAAACGCTGCAGGAGAGGGGGGCGAACAAGTTTTTCGAATAAATGTTTGTTCGGGGTCTCGGCGTTTTCCGACAAATGAAGTTTGAAATTTCAGATATATACCGAAGCGAAAGTATATTTTTTACATTAAGTACCAAAATATATTTTTTCATGAACCAAGGATTGCAAAAATACCTTATAATGCATTTTTGGCCGAGGCGTGTTCGATTTCCGGTGACAGACCGATCGAAAGTAACTTTTATTCTAACAAGGTGCAAATACTTCAACGTGTCCTATATACACAAAATAATAGTTATTGCATGTTTTACGGCGACTAAAAGTTTAAATATGTAAAAATACGTTTGCCAACCCCAGTGCGTAGTGTAATTTTGAACTAGTTTACCCCATTCTACCCTTAAACAGGACATAAAATATTGAAGTATTCCCACCTTGTTAGAATAAAAGTTACCTTCGGTCGATCATAGCGACGAAATCTGTTTTTTTCAAAATTCTCGGAAATGACCGGAAATCGAAAACGCCGCGGCCTAAAATGCATTAGAAAGTATTTTGGCAATTTTTGCTTCATGAAAAAACATATTTCGATACTTAATGCAAAAAATATACCTTCGTTCGAACTACATGTTCAAACTTCATTTGTCGGAAACCGCCGCGCCGCGACCTCAACAAAATATTTGAAAGACTCTCCTACAGTGTTTTAACAGAGCTAATATAAAGCATTAAATAGCGAGCGTTCGTTGTCCGACGCCACGGACTGTTAGTTACCATGACTTGAATATTAGTCCCAGATAATTTATTATACTCTTCGCAAATACAGAACGAAGAGTATATTACATTCGATCGGCACATTTCTAAAACCGGTAATATTGCTCGTAAAGAAATAATTTTCATATCACTGTGTTGGTGATCGAATTCTGAACAACTTTCAAGATGTCCGTCCGCTTGTCCGTCTGTCCGTGTTAGTGTTAGCTAGAGGAAGAACCCTATTGTTTTGGAACAAAATCGATCAATACATAAAAAAGTTATTAATTTTTTAAATAAAAAAAAAATGTCTTTGTTTTGTAATTAAACAAAAAATGTTTGAAACTAATATCATTTACAAAAAAAAACTGCGAAGGGTATCCTATAGAATGTGCCACAATTATATCACAAGTGTAGTAAAGAGTATAATGGTTAGCTTGCTAAAAATAATTTTTTGCACCTGTATAACATATTGAGAATTGGCTTGCGATTATAGAAAAAGCGAACTATATTGCATTTTAGTTTGTTGAACATGTAATGGGAGCAGTTGTATGAACACTTCACCTATTCAAGCCAAAGACATTGCTAAGGAAAATGATAAAGATAATAATAATTAATTAATGATAATGCTGTTATGTAAAAAAAAATGTAAATACATTTTTTTATTTCACTGTTACATCAACGTAGTGGAGTTGAAGTATAATAATAGTAATTGTTGAAATAGGCTTAGAATGTCATAAAACGTACAGATTTTAAATTTGATCGAAACAAAATTTCTGTCTGTCGCATGTCGGTAGGTCGGCCTGTAACTTTTCTTGTACGCACATTCACTTAGGAGCGGTTTAAGATATTGACTTGAAAGGTACAAATATGACATGACGAGATCTCGAACTAGATTTTATTTTGTGCGGTGAAGGGTTTTAGGTGTTAAATATGGGTAAATAAGGGGAAAATAAGTAAAGCAAGCTGATAAGAGTATGGACATTTGGGACTTGGTGTATATACTAGAGGCCAAAGCCTCAGATTTCTTTATAATATTCTTCAACCCCCCACCACCTCCACCTCATTATAAAATGGGTTGATAAAATAAAATTGAGATATTCTCCTGTAATGATATTTTTCACCCTCCTCCCCACCTTCTCCACTTCATTATTAAAGGGGTAGACAAAATAAAATTGAGATATTTACTTGGAACTTGGTACACGTATGTATTATAAAGACACCCGGAACTAGATTTTAAGATGATTCCGTTGAAAGGTTGGGGGTTAAATAGAGGTAAATAGGGGAAAATAAGTAAAGCAAGCTGGTAAAAGTACAGAAACTTGAGATTTACTGTATATACAAGAAACCAAGACCTCAGATTTTTTTGTAATATTTTTCAACCCCCCTCACCCCACTCTATTATTAAAAGGTTTGATTGAGTTAATTTGAGATATTCATTGAAATTTGGTACACATATGCAATATAACGACATATGAAATTAAATTATGTGAAATGATACCTTCGAGGGGTTGGGGGGTAAATAGGGATATATAGGGAAAAATAAGTAAAGCAAGTTGGTAAGGGTACAGAAACTTGAATGTGGTGTATATACTAGTAGCCAAGGCTTCAGATTTCTTCATAATATTTTTCAACCCCCCACCACCTCCACTCCATTACCATAGGGCTTGATAGAATAAAATTCTAAATTTGGTAGACGTATGTATTATAACGACATCTGGTACTAGCCTATATTTTGAGATGATTCCGTTGAAGGGTTGGGGATTAAATAGGGGTAAACAGGAGAAAATAAGTAAAGCAAGCTGGTAAGAGTACAGAAACTTGGTGTAGATATATACTAGAGGCCAAAACCTCAGATTTCTTTATAATATTATTCAACCCCCCACCACCTCCACTTCATTATTAAAGGGGTTGATAAAATAAAATTGAGATATTCTCTTGAAATTTGGTACACGTATTATATGTATTGTAATGACATCTGAGCATTCCTTGCAATACTTCGAAGAGCGGTGGGTGGTATTCCTTACGAATCTCAATAGAAAATAAGTTGTTTATTATAGAAAATACAAATTAAGATTTTATGATTCCGATTTTGCCTGCCACCCCTAAAAAACTGTCGCTTTACGCACATGCGTAATTAGCGTATAAGGTAATATAGGACTGCCATGACCTAATATTCATATCGCCACACCAAAAATGCCGCCATTACATTTCTGGCGCCCTGGGCGGCCCTCACTATGCCCACCGTTTGGAGCGGTCCCTGGTAACAATATCAAAAACATAAGTATAGAGAGTCTCAGCGACTAATTCTTATTATTTGACCTGTTATTAATTTCCTTTTATTTAGGGGTGGTTTCAACCCCTTGGGGACAAAAGACGATCTTATTTGTTTTTAGGGTTCCATAGAAACCCTGATAATTTCGGTATGTTCTGTATGTCACAGCCCTAAATTTTCGATGCAAAAAATTTGAAAAAATGTAGCTTGTACAGGCCCGACGAGAGGGGGGGGGGGTCGGGGGTGTTTCTCTCCCGGCCCGATGGATTTTGAGGAGGTCCGGGTTTCACCTGAAGTCGAAGATTGGCATTTGCATCAGGTAAAATGAGAGAGAGACTTTTAAATGATTACACAGGTCTACAAAAAAAAGTCCTGTCTTTGCAATCAAACCCATCATTTCCTAAGTATTTTGATGCGCTGAAACCAAATTTGGCAAAAAAAACATTTTTTCTACCACGTCAATTTTTTCCTACACCCCCGTATAACCCCCATAAACTCTTACAGAGGAGATTTTTTTGAAACAAATTTTTAAATTATTTTTTATGACCTTTGTATTTGTTTTTGGGGTCGCTGACCACAAATCTGAAGCCAAAAATAAATTTCGACTTAATGACAGGTGTCAATGAGCTGTCAAATTTCACCAAGATGTAAAAGTTGATAACACTGGTCTACAAAATAACAAAATTTTCTGCTCCAAGGACTAAACCTACCATTCCTTAAGTATTTTTGTGTGCTGAATCCGAATTTTCAATTAAAAAAATTTTCTACCGCGTAGATTTCGAGTAATTCACGGTTTTTATTGTCAAAACAGCAAACAGAATTTTTTTCAGGTTGAGAGTAGCTCACCTCCGGGCGATGGTGATTGGCCCTAGTCGCGGAAAAGGTCGACGTCAAATAACTTATTGAAAAATATATATTTTTTATTGGCACCCTATTTTGCTTATTTAAAGTACGCCTCAGAGTGTTTAAATCGAACTTTTAAAAACGCGCGTGTTTTAAAGGTTACCATGGCAACAACTACAACCCAAGTCAAAATGTCAACTTTTTAATTATTGATCTGACAGGAATTCTTGCGGTGTTAACCGCGAATCAACTTTTCTTTTTAAATAATCAATGTTAGAACTCATTTTAAAGCAATATACAATCAGTAACAACTGTAGTGACAATAATTAATCCTATGTGACGGATTGCAAATTAATTTTTGCATTCCTCATTTGACACTGACAGGTATCCTGATGTCACATCACGAATTCAAACATTTTACATTCTTAATTCTTATTTCCATTTTTTGTAGTATTGTGTACCAATAAAAAAAAATAGCGTAAAGTATTCGTGGATAACTGGTCTTTAAAACACTTGCTCTATTTCGAGCACTCCGGCTGCGCCGTCGTGCTCGAAAAATCGCGCGTTTTAAAGACCTTAATATCCACTCATACTTTAATATACTATTATCAAGAAAGGTACAATTTTTATTAATGTTCTTAGTCGTTAATTTTTACTTTTTCGTTCGCTCAATATCTGACAAGTTGAAACTAATTCATTTTGATAACACATTTTTAATTAAATGCTTATTGATAAAGTTGATGAAAACAATTGGTAACAATGACTTACAAGTGAATGATAAATATTTATCCCCTGTTAACGATTGAATCTAAAATAATTTCACACATAATTTTTGCTTTTCTGATATTCGGCATGATTAGTTATTTCCTCTTCCACTCAGCGTTCACTTATTTAAATGTAGAACAACTTATTGACAGATAACAGAAATAATTCATTATTCAAGTTGGCATAAATTGGAGGGTTATTACACCAATTTGTTTTAAACAAACAGATATAGTTGTAGCACAAAAACGAAAACTCGGAGTAAAGCCGGCATCTCCTTTATGGGACATAGGCGGCGGCGGTAGAAATTTAAAAATGCTTTAAATATTAAACAATTATTTTCAATTCTTAAAGAAAGGTACTTCTATAATACCTTTATTCAATAGAAATGGTTAATGAAAAAATATGTTTATCACATTTGATAAGTCACATAAATGATATATTAAGGCTACGTCTATTGTCTAGTGACCTACCTCTCGTTCTATCTTCTAGCGGCAAAGTTATGTAATCTTAGGCGGGAGTGGCACATATGTACATAATTCTTCCGAAGGGGCGTAAAGCAGCGTTGTTTATTAAATGTTAGGCCATGATACTACGAACTTTCCAGTATCATGATGTTAGGCGGGTAGAAAATTTCTACTATTCTATAAAGGAAAGGCTCGGCAAAATTTTAAAAGGGGAACTCATTTCCTGGCATCGGTAATTGGTCTCAAAAGCGGAAATAGGTCGACGTTAAATAAACAAATTTCAAAAAAGCTTTGTCTATGAACTTTAAATAAACAATGTTTCATTCGTCACTGTCGAGTTTTCAGAACTTGAATCGGTATTTACATTAATAATAATTGGATTCATAGGTGGTAATATAGAATATGCTTTTCCTTTTTTATCACATGAGATACACACTTCCTCCATATATCGCTTTTGCCTATTTTGTCTACTATTATCTTTATATTCTTTAAGACAGACTCACTTAATTGTGGGGATTGATTATATTGACGTAGTCTTGTTCTTACATCACACTATTTCAATGGGGTTGAAAACTCAATAATGTGGAGGCAGACGTAAAATAGTATGATCGTGTGCTTCAAAAATTTTTTCAACGGCATATTCCTTTTCAAAATTTTGCTTTCCAATCAATTCTAATAAAGTCTTTTTTTGTGTTTTTTTTTTCTGCTATTTCCAAGCCTCTACTTTTCATAAATTCAATGATATCGCTTTTTCTTGTGTTGGTGTTCGGAATTTTTGTGTGTTGCCGCGAATGGTATGACGCATTGTCCATAAAAATTTCAGAATTTGGTGGGATATTTGGTAACAGCTGCTTCTTTGCCTACTTCTCAAATAATTCGGCCTGATATTTTTAGCAGACAACAACAACGCATTTGGAATAAAACTGTTTTTATTTCCGGCATGTAGAATTATAATTCTTTTTCCCCTAGAACATGGAGCACTTAAATTACACTTTTTGGTGTTATCTACCCAACCGTATTGAACTACATCATGGGTGTCAAACCATGTTCCGTCAAGATAAATTATGTCTCTATTTGTATCTCGGCATTCTTTTAACGCAGGTATTCGTGTCGATGATTAACGATGCGTGCTGATTCCATAACTACCATTCGTTTGTCTAGTTTTTTGTACTTAAAACCGCAATCGAGCAAAACGTTTCGCAAAGTATCTAATGATTTATAGTTATAATCTGAATAGTCGCGTAACTTATCCCTAATCATTTCTAATGATTGGGCACCTTCTGTTCATTGTAAAAGTCATACACAAATCGACGAATGATATCATTGGAAGCGTTATTAAGTTTCTTAAGTTCTTGTCCAACTCTTTTCCGTTTAATAGAATGATTAACTACACCCCCGACTCTAATAACCCTATAAATTGTAGTACGGCTAAATTTTGTTAATATACAAATTCTTTTCACAATTTGATTATATGAAGAATCAAAATTTTCGCCTTTTAAACACGAGTAAATATTCAAAATAACCTTTTGGGTTTGAACGTGTAAGTCTTTATTTTCATATTCCGCTTGTATAGGCTCTGTATCAAAATCGTCCGTTTCGTTGTCACTACTATCGAATGGCCTCCAAAATGTCATTTTAAACAATTAATTACAAAAAATCACTCAAACACAGTAATAAAACTAATAATTTGGTCAAATATTCACTAGAATTAAATAATTTATAACGCTGCCTGGCTGTACTGCACTGCCTCATACAGATCATACGATACAAATAGTTCATACGTATTTTTTATTTTGTATATTATGGCATGCAAAAACACTGAACAAGATTGGTGTTGACAAATCAAATTCGCTAAGCATCTACTCCCGCCTATATTTCTATGTGACAGGCGGATCAAGTCCACGTGGACTGTAGACGAGGACTGGTGAATATAAATCTGTAAAATTCTGTGCTCTCTCATTCAATGTGAAGCGATATATTGACAATACCCCGTAAGATCCTCCAATTGAGTTCGTAAATACTATACCTATATTATAAACAACTAATTTTCTTTCAAGTTCAAGTATTACCAATTCTTTAAATTTGTAACCAATGTTAGCCTGCTATTGTTTAGTAGCACGAGTAAATTATCGCAATCGTAAATACAATTTTGGGGCATGCATCGTTTGGTCATGTCGAATTTTATTCAGCGGCTGGTTTCCCCTGAGTGTTCAGCAGCTACAGATTTGGTGATATTTTCCTCTATTGCGTAACTGATGTGTTCCTTATGCCTGGTGCTTCTATGTTTTTTAGTCACGCTCATATATAAACTTAAAAATAGCGCGTCATTGAAACATCAATTTAGATGACGTCACTACAACTATTTTAACTTTACAAAGTTGCTGTCTTGATTGATGGTGGCTCACTGCTCTCTTTGTCAGTTGTCATTTTATATCAGATGTCAGAAAGTTAGGTTAGGATTGTGTTTACCAGCTAAATCAAAATGTTTTAGGAGTTTTTCGTGGCAAGTTGTTCAAATAATAATGCTAATACCACAAATTAAATATATCTTCTCACAGAGGAAAGTAGTAAAAAATTGTGGTTTAAAATGGTAAAAGTAAAAAAGAAAATACCTAGAGTGAAAATATTTTCTGCTGACTGTCACTTCTTCACTTGTCAACTTCTCTTAATCAATACAGCCAACACATAGTGCATTCTGTATGTGGGACAGGAATACAATATTTTCCTAGCCTAACGAGACTATGTCATGCCCCCGTTTTCGAGGATGCTAAACATGATGGCGTTGGTTAAATCTCTCTCAGAGGTCATCCCCCCCTCCCCCCCTCCCCCTGAAGGGAGCAAACCGCGTATATGTCGTTTGCTAAACCCGGGTTACCCCCCGTTTTCGAGGATCCTTAGCATGATGGTGATGTCGAGACCCCTCCTTGATGCCCTCCAACCCCCCAAATGGCCAAAAACCACCCCCGGAATGGGTGAGACGCGGAGAGGCCGTCTTCTCTTTACTAAACCCGTGTTACCCCCCGTTTTCGAGGAACCTTAGCATGATGTTGATGTCGGGACCCCTCCTCGACCCCCGCTAACCCCCAAATGGCCAAAAACCACCCCCGAAAGGGGTGAAACGCGGAGGCCGTCTTCTGTGTTACCTCCCGTTTTCGAGGATGCTGAGCATGAAAAAAATATCACGACCTCTCCTCGCTTAGCAAACGGATAAAAATATAATTACACTCTTACTTCTTAAAATTATCATTATCCTCATGCTTATTTGATTTTTTTTTTGGGAGAATTTACTTCAAAAGTACGCGGGCTCGCGGCGGTGAAGAGTACATATAGAGATGTTATCTGGTACACATTATCCCGCGCAGCATCTCCGCGTCGCCACATTTACTGTAGCTGGTCTATGTGCAAGATTCCTTCTCTGCGTCCATTAGCCTAAAAACAAGAGCTCAGTTACTGCCTACACGACTATCTCGTAACACTGTAACACAAGTTTGGCTGGTAAGAGACGGCCTATCCGCAGTTACCCCTCTTGGGGGTGGTTTTTAGTCGTTTAGGGGTTGACGGGGGTCGAGGAGGGGTCTCGTGCTCACCTTCGTGCTCAACATTCTCGAAAACGGGGGTACTACAACAGGTAATTTAACTGTGCAGCCTAAGTTACAGTGACGTCATCGACAGACGTGCATTTTAAAACACGTTTTATAACTAATTTTTTTTCTAAAACTAAACAAAAATTCTATACGATACCTTATAGGTTAAAATGCATTGTAGTGTTTAAACTGATGAAATGATAGAATAGAAAATAAAGCTTATGAAGCAATGTTTAATGTGTATTCTATAATTTTTTCGCTTAATATAACAGTTTCTACTTGCAAAAATAATTTCATAATTCCAAAATTCTATAATTTAAAGTATATTAGTTTCTAAAATGAGTGCTTCAACAATACTAAAACATTGAAGCATGCTAGTAATACTGTGTATTAACAAAAACCAATAAGGATTTTAAAAAATGTTATTCTACGACCAAGTAGGAAAATCCTAAACAAATAAGATGACAAAGCACTCATTGTTTTTCTCATAACATTGTTATTTTTAAAGCTGTGGGATATAAAGAAAGTAAAGAAAAAAAGCCAAAATATTTGTGACCTCATAATCTTCTGTTTATGTTAAAATTGGCACTTTTTCATCAAATATAACACTTTTTGAGTTATTTATGAGAATCAATCTCGAGATATCAATTCTGCAAAGCTTGCAATTTTCAAATCATAACTTGGAAAATATCAATTTTAATAAAAAATTGTATACCGTCTATTTTTCTTACAATTTAATTCTCTATTAGATACAGTAATTGGTTATTTATTTTTGTCCACCTGTCCAGAAGGGGTGGAAACCACCATCAATTATTTAAATAAATAATTCGCGGAAATTTTGTATCCTAGAAAAGTTAGTTTTTATTCCTAATATTCAAAAAAATTACTTAAATCGGATTAGTTTTAACGAATTTGCAGATAAAAAACCCACCATAATATAAATCATCTTAAATAGTAAAGGATTAGTGGCAATGTGAAAATTTTCCAACCATGATTTAACACGCTTTCAAGTCAATATATTAAATTGTTCCAGATTCATCATGCTCACAAAAAATATTACAGATAGACCGATTGGCAGACAGACGTTTCTCGACGTTTCTTGACTTTTTAAACTTATTTAAAAAAAAAAGTAATAAAATTTGCTTACGATTACTACATTTTCACTCCAATACGTGGATGTGGAAGTAATTCTGTTTTCTTTTCATGCAATATTTCTACAATTATTAAAAAAAATGTTGTCGCAAATAAATGTAATAGCACGTATTAACATATTAAACGAATTAAGTCTATTTAAATTTGATGTAGGTTTAGACGAATTTTGTGTAATTAGTCAATTTAAATAAAACTGGATGATGTGATACTATCTTACACATGTTCCTTAGATAAAATTATTGCTCCTACCTACTAATTTTAGTATGTGTTTCAATTTGTCCTTAAATACACACTATTGTTCCGATGAACACAGTATAACTCATGTATCTCTCTCACACTCTCCCTGTGTGTGTGTAGTGTAGTAGTTATATGTATAAAATCCAGTCACTAATGGGCTCATTTAACATATTTTTTTATTGTATTTTCTGAGAGATCTTTTGATCTTAGAGCGAAATGCAAAAAGCTAGAATTATTTAGTCTCTATAGACTTCAAAATTAACCAAGAACGCGCTCTCATATTAACAGCCGCGTGACGTCATTTACTCCTGTGGTCAGGGCTGGATTTTGAAATTTTCCGCCCGTAGGCAGATTTGAATCTGACGCCCTTTTTCAGACAAAACCTAAGTGGATATTTAAACGTGTATGTGTGTATTTTTCATTAATGGATAATAATTATTATTTTGTCATTATTCTTTAAAAGTCATCAAATCTTTTGGCGGGATGCCGCCAAGGCCGTTGAGAGAAAATAGGGGCTCGGGAGGTAGTAAACATACAACTCCCACTAATCCTCAATATAAATTTCGAAAAGCAAAAGGTGGCATTCATAATAATAAACTATTTATCTCTACAAAAATTTCGATAAGCGGCGGGGAAGTATTCCCAAGAATTAGCGGGTAATACTCCTGAAAATAAAATATCTATCTTAATCAGCCCGGAGGGAAACAGCCCCGACCCCCCCTGTTGGCAGGCCGGCATGCCGCCCTAGAGAATTTGCCGGTCTAGGCAACTGCCTACATTGCCTATTGGGAAATCTGGCACTGGTTGTGGTAATTTAATGTATCTCAAAGTATGCTTTTGCTAATAGAGGATATAAATGTAATATAAAGTAACACGAATTGCTTGAATAATATTAACTGCTATACGTATGATTTAATAATGTTAGAAAGTTCTTTTCTTATGAAATTTACTTTTCTCTTTATTCTCCACGTGTCACCGAATCTTACACACTTTTTAAAATCATACTTGTCAGATAGAAAACTGTACGTCGCGTTTAATGGATTCAGGTCTACTGATTACTTATCTTGTTCTGGTGTACCTCAGGGGTCTGTCCTTGGGCCACTCTTGTTTAATATATTCATCAATGATATAACATATGAACTAGGTGTTCATTTTTTAATGTACGCAGATGACCTTAAGCTACTACATAGAATCTATAACATAAATGACTGCAGTAATTTACAAAATAATATATCTAAACTCAGCGCTTGGTGTGTCGAGAACAGTCTCACATTAAATGTGCAAAAATGTAACGTAATGACATTTTCCACAAAGGATGTTAATTTTACATTTAACTACTGTCTAGAAAATGAACCATTAACTCGACCGTCCTCGTTTAAAGACCTTGAAGTAATTTTTGACAAAAAACTCAGCTTTATCAATCATATAGACACGTTAAATTCCGAAGTAAATAGAACACTTGGTTTTATTATACGCAATGGGCGTGATTTCTTTAATATTTCAACGTTAAAACTATTATATTTTTCTTTTTTGCGATCTAAACTAGAGTATGCGTCTCTTGTTTGGCAGCCCTGCTATAACACTCATAGTCTTAAATTAGAAAACGTGCAACGCCACTTTCTTAAATTTCTACATCTAAAATCTCATGGTATATATCCACCAATTGGTTTTCCACAAAGTGATTTACTTCAAATTTTTCAATGCGTAGCCTATCTGAAAGACGCAACGAATTTGCCATAAATTTCTTAAAAAAGGTGATTCATTATGCTATTGACTGTAGTGAGATACTCCAGAGAAGTCTCTAGTATATAATTTCCATATTCCGCGAATAAATTCAAGACAAAACCAAACTTTCTACCTTGCTATAGCCCGGACTAATACTTTAAAGTTTTCACCAATCTACAGCATGTGCTCTAGCTATAACCACAGCCAGCGTGATATCGGCATCTTTAATAAATAGGATATTCTGTCTAAATCATACATGTATTTTTTATTCTCTCTTTTTATTGTAAATAAATTCAACTCTTTATTCTCTTTAATATTTATATTTTCTTTTGTTATATATCTTTACTGAAATGTACGCTAGTAAATTTAAGTAATTTTTGTACGATGTACGTGTTGTTTCCCATCTTGTAAATGGTCTTGTACTGTTAGATGGTGTATGACTAAAATAAAAATAAAATAAAATAAAATAAAACATAGCATTTCATGTAAAATTTACTCAATTTTGCCACTGGCATTTAAAATTTTGCCGAAGTCGCCGGTACAAACAAGACCTCTTTCTTTTTCGTTTGTTGACTTATATAGTCCATTTTCTATGAATTTTCTCCTAAAAAGTTGTATTGTCATCGGTACTACAAGGGAATTAACAATAGAAGACAGTCGGACAGAGAAGACGAAATAGATGAAGATAGTTATTCATTCCGAATTAAAGGAACACGACATTAGGCGGAAACGTTTCAGAATTTATCGGATAATATGGTTTTAACTAAGATTACTAAAAAACAGATTGCCTGGTAAGAATCGGCAGCAAGTGGTGCGTCACATGTAGGCCTCGATGACAGCCGCGTAAACAGTTTCTCCTCACTATATAATATATTATACAGGGTGGGGCAATAGTGCGTCGGACCTCGATATCTCGAGTTCTACGATAGCTAGAAACGTCAAAAAAATGCAAGTAAACTAGATAATAAAGTCTATAACTGGAAATTATTTTCGAACATACAGGGCGAGCCAAGACGAAATTACAGGACCAAGTGCCTCTCTTTAAAATGGAATGCTATGTATATCAGTACATTTTTTGAAGCCTCTTTCTAGGCTCTATTCATTCCTGCATTAGCATTGAATATCTCCCAACCACTTGGATGTAATGAATTTTTTTGTTGAAATAATGGAATCTGCAAATGGATATTAAAAAAATCACCAGTCACAATTATGGGTTTTAAGAAAAACGTACGTGAATACCGGTTACGAGATATCTAATTACTGTTTTGAATCATTTTCATTTCCTAAAACTGTACAGAGTGGCCAAAAAATTGTTTTCAATTAAGAACTTTTTAAATTGAACTTTCTCAATTTTTTCAAATGGAACACCCTGTTTATTTTTCAACGATGTGATGTAGAAATGAAAAACGAACATTTCTTGTAAGTACTGCAACGAGGCTAATTGCAACCATTTTCGTTTTATAAATAAATAAGTGTCAAATTCAAGAATAAACTTGACAAAAGAGGTTCCCTCAAATAATTCATTAGAAAACTTTGTAACAGGTGTTCGACGTACCCATTTTGATTGACACACATCTTTCTGCAATTTTGAAATGAGGCCATTTAGTGGGACCATTTTTTCCAATCCATTGAAATGAGTATTTAACAGGTCCTTTACTGTAATGTTTTTTGTACATTCTTTTGCCGTTTTCGTTATTCGATCAGCAATAAAACTTCAGTTTGGTATAAATTGTCGTGTACAACGGAGCATTTATCTTATCGGCCGTTAGTTACAATTTGTATCGAATTTAAAATATTTGGAATTTTACAATATGAATTTTAATAAAGCGGAACATGTAGAAATGACTTTTGTTTTGAGCGAGTCAGATAGAGATTGTTTACTTGCCAATAGAATTTATCACCAACGTTATCCTGAAAGAAGGATTCCTGATGTTAGCAGCTTCCAAAACCTTCTCGATAGATTTCTAGAAACTGGAAATGTCGAATATAAAAAAAGTGAAAGAATAAAACGTGTTGTGAACGAAGAAAATGAGTTTTCTGTGGTGCTGGCAACGGTTGAGAATCCCCATGTTAGTCAAAGAGAAGTGAGTTCATTAGTAGGAATAAGTAGTCGGTCTGTGGTTTGAATCTTAAATACAAATAAGTTGCATGCATATCATATTCAAATGCACCAGGAATTATCTGATGACGATTTTAAAAAGCCTACAACTTTGTAATTGGGCCAGAGGTAAAATGCATGATGATGTCATCTTCTTCAGTAATGTTTTATTCACTGATGAGGCCACTTTTCATAAAAATGGATTTGTTAATAGGCAGAATTTCCTTTATTATGCTTCGGAAAATCCTCACTTTTTATGCAAGTTGATAACCAACACAGATGATCTATAAACGTTTGGGGAGGAATTATTGGAGAACATGTAATAGGGCCACATTTCTGTGATGATACATTGACTGGTGTTATTTATCTTCATTTTTTGGAAAACCACCTGCCACAATTATCTCCCTGAAAGAGTTCGAATTCATCACTGGATTGGAAGAAATGGACTCACTAAATGTCCTGCCAGATCCCCATATCTTACAAAAATGGATTTCTTTTTAAGGGGATACGTGAAGGAAATTGTTTATAGAGACACACCAACAACAGTACAAAATATGACGGAAAGAATAAGGAGAAGAAGAAGAATAAGAAAGGGGTGTTCACCTCTAATTTGAGTGCCCAGATGGATTTTGATGAAATCTTGTGCAATGTGTTTGTAATGACGTTAATAGAGAAGTTGAAAAAAAGATTAGAGTAGAAAATGATCGGAAGGGGTAGAGAGCACTCCCTTTATCATGGATTCAGTAACTTGTGGAATTAGGTCAAAAATGAAGAAAAAAACAACAATATATTTACCTTTCTCGGTCCAAAATAAGATGTTTTACTCGTGTGAATTTTTCTAAAAATTCATATTTCTTAAGATATGGCCACTCGAAAAATTCCTAAAAGTGGTAGAGGGGGAAACGTAAAAGTTGAAAAAAATATATGAAAAAATTTAGGTGAATGTATCATCGAAATACAAGACTATCTTTATTTATAACTCTTTGTAAATTGGGGGAGGCCTTCTAATATTTTTTATCTCTCAGAATTTTTTTGTAACTTGCTAATTTTCCGAGTTATAGGCAGTTTTTCACGATAAATAATGTACTACATTTTTTGCTCATTTTCATTTAAAAAATACATGATAATTTGAAAAATGTGCGTGATTTATATACAATATTATTATGAAAAAATATGAAACCTATATAGTTATACCATTTTTAAAGGTTCAGTATGTTTAGAATGAAAATGTGCAAAATATGTACATTATTTTATCGTGAAAAATTGCCTGTAACTCGGAAAATTAGCAACTTTCAAGTAAATTGTAAGAGACAAAAAATGTTTAGAAGGCCTCAACGCACACGTCTAAACTTTTCAAATTTTTAAAATACATGTTGTTAAAGAGCTACAATTTCAAAGAAGTTTTTCCGGAAAAACTCGGTGAAAACGCACTTTACAGAAAAGTTGCAAATAAAAAAAGTCTTCAATTCGATCATACATTCATCTGAATTTTTTCAGATTTGTTTTCAATTCTTACATTTACCTTCCCCCACTTTTCGAAATTTTTAAGTAGCCTTATCTCGAAAAATATGCATTTTTAGAAAAAAGCCACAAGAGTAAAAACATACAGAAAAACTAAAATATATTGTTTTTTTTTTCATTTTTGAAATAATTCTACAAATTACGGAACCCATGATAAAATGGGTGTTTTCTATTCCTTCCGATCATTTCCTACTCTAATCTTTTTTCTACTTTTTTATTAACGCCATTACAAACACATTGCACAAGGTTCCATGAAAATCCATTCACTAGCACTCAAATTAGAGATTTTGGTCATTTTAGCGCTCCGTTGACTGGACTATAATATATGAACATAAAAATACCTGAACTTTGATGTAACGTATTGTTATGAATTACACCCCCTTGAAACTGGAGATTGATACGCCTATGCCTAATAGTGAGTGACTGGAAACTTGTAGAAAGAAACAGAGTTTTCTAGAGTGTGGTGAGAGAAGATTCTTGATTGTTTCTGGATGGATCTAGAGGTAATTTCAGAGTATATAAGGCGCGATTACCGGCGCAGAAGGGGAAGTTTCATTATTGGAGAAGTTTTAGGAAAGTGACGTTGGGTAACGAAAGTGAGGTTAAATATCAAGTAAACAAAGTGTAAAGGTTATTTTGAAGTATTGTGTAGTCAGTAAATTATTAAATAAAGTGTTAGTGTTTATCTCTTGTTAAAATTATTTAGAACCCACGGATTCATACAGGGTGTTTCCTAAAAGGTGGAAATACGTAACAGTATGTTATTAGGCAACCTGTTTCTTTAGTATCTTGGGTTTTGACAATCAGCTGAGTTCTGCCGATTTATTATTAGAGTGTTGTCAATTTTACGTAGTTTACCTTCTCTCTCTGATTGAAACACGTGGCAACTGCGCCATAACTCCTATTTAAAGGGCCAGGTCAATGGTGTCAATACAAAAAGAAGGTTCTTCGTTGTATATTTCTGGACTCCCATTAAAGTACTAACCACACTTCGGGTTGCTGCCTTTTCGTATCGAAATACGAGTGTAGCCAGACTCATCTACACTCTCTCTATAATCTACTTCCAGATCTCGTTACAATACATACAGGTACCAAATTTCAAGTCAATATCTTAAACCGTTACAGACTAATAGTGCGCACAAAACAAGCTACAGACAGACTGACCGACCGACCGACCGACCGAACGACAGACAGATCAACCGACAGCAATTTGTTTTCGATCAAATTTAAAATTCCGACGCTTCAGGACACCCTAAATTAAAGAATAGTAGCTATCTTTGTTTGACGATTCTTGAAAACTTCATGTCGAAGAAAGTATTCAGTGTGGATATCAGTGTATATGTAATTGATTGCTGAAACATTTAAGTCGAAACATGTAGGATGTTCCATTTAAAAAATTGAGTTACGACAGTTTAAAAATGCAAAAATTTTAATCATCGCATCGTGGAGAACACTTTGGAGAATTAGATTTATCTTTGAGAGTGCAAGAAACTAGTACGTGGTCTTGTCTAACATTCACAGTGAAAGTACGGTCAAATTTATGAAAATGGATACAAAATTAAGTGTCAAACATGAATGTATAAAAAAATGTCCATTTAAAAATTCCAAGTATTAGCTTGGTACCACTATGTAAAACACCACATAGATTTAAAAATAATTTTAAAATATACCACTATGGATCTAAAATTCTTATCCGACATTTTTTTTTAAATTTCATACTGTTGAGGAAATACTGACAGTCCACGCACTAGTAACTCACCCTGTATAACATATCTTATGACATGTTTCTTCCTCTAACGAGTGCTGATAGCTTCCTTTGTTTACCATTGTGGACAATATTCTTTTGTACAATTAGTAAGATCAAGAGCACCTAGATAAGATGTTATCTTGCATATCCCCCACATTGTTTCACAACATTTCAAGGAGATACTTATTATATATCGGAGACCCTATTAACCTGATTTTTAAAACATGTACTTATTCGATCTAGTTTTTGAGTACTGTTCGTACCAATTAGGATGTACTATTAAAAAATACAACCAAGTAGTACAATGTTAAAGTTATATATTAAATTAGTGACCCACTCAACTACCAGACATTATTTATAAAATCAATGTAAGTGAGACATTTATTATTTTTCGTACTGAAAATGTTACTCTTTGAGGAGAGAGCGTTCTTTTTAAAACCAAGAAAAAATGTTCATATCATTGTATTAACAATCGAATTCTGAATAGTTCTCAACATATATGTAGGTCTGTCCGTCCGGCATGTAAATTTTAAGCACGATAACTTAACAAGCAGAAGTCTGTTCAAATTGAAAGGATAAGAAGTTAGTGGCAACTAGAAGAACACTCTGGTCATTTTTGATAAAAATCGGTTAGTAAATATTAAAGTTTTTAAACATTTTAATTTAAAAAAACGTACGCGATGGCGGTTGCGACTTTTGGTAAGATTCTATATATTAACGAGCATTTCATAAACCACATTAGCATCATGATGATTAATAATAATTTTATTATACTATCTATTTACCAAGAATGCAGGATTACAGTATATTGCCGTACAAAAGTATACACAACTAATAATAAAGTGTACTAAAATATTTTCCTATCCAATAACAGTAAATAAATAACTACAGGCTGTCACGGATGGAATTACCTATATCACAAATTGACCTAAATTTTAACTTGACAAAAATGTAACTGTTTATAAAAAAATTATTTGTTACAGAAAATATTTTTTTTATATACAGGGCGCTCAAAAATGTCAAAGTATGAATTTTACCTAAGAGTAAAGCACCCCTATTTTTCATATTTAATAAAAATTCCATTTGAAAAAGTTGCTTCTAATTACTTTCTTTGTCTTAATCCAAAATTGACATTGATTCTTTTTGAAATTGATTTTTTTAATGCCTCAGTTAATACCTGTACTTATATAAAAAATCATACATTCAAAATACCTATGAGGCTTGAAGAATCAATGTCATTATCGTAATTACCGTATGTTAATTTCAATTCGAATAATGCTTACTTTACAGCAACGAATTTACTTAATTGAATGTTATGGTACATAAGACATTTCCTATCGACATGCGACTAAATTGTTTCAAGAAAGTGTCCTACTGTTAATCTTAGTCGAAAGAGATTTAAAAAATTAATTCGAAAATCTAATATGACTAGAAGCCTAAAAAACTCGCAATGAAGATGATGTATATACATTCCTAGTTTCCGACTAGCAAAAAATCCAAAAATGTTGTTGAGGGAAAAATCCGAACAAATTACAATAACATAAGAAAACCTGAAATTCATAAAGATTTGAAAGAACATAAGGTTCAGGCCTACAAACATAAAAAAAATAAAACTCTGGAAAAAGTGATGAGACACGTTGTTTAAACTTTTGCTTAAATATCGAGAAAACAATTGTGGGAGATTGAGAGTTTTATAAATTATTATTTCTAACACGAATGGAATAGTACCTTGTCGTTATTGGGCGCAAGACACTCCAAATGTTACTGTAACTACAAGTAGTCAAAAATCCAAAAAAGTAAATGTATGGTGACCACTACAAGACATTTTCCTCAAAATTGGATACGTAGATTTGTATTGGCCCCATTCACTGGCTGGCTCGGTCCCTCGATCTAAATTTTCTTTGGGGATTCTTAAACAAAAAAAGTTTATAAAGATCATTTTGTCCATAAACAAACTTTTATTCTCCAATCTAAGCACATGTTCAGGACCATAAAATGTAGCGTTTAAAAATGTAGCACCTTTCACCTCAGTTTGACGCATATGAGTTCTTTTTTCGTATCTGGCAGTTGGCATATATGAGATGCAGGACCGATTGCCTAGATATATTTATTAGTTATACCGGGTGTCAGCAGCATCACTTTCCGGTCGCAATTTCTTAATTCGAGATGAAACTTAGTATGTGTCACATGTTGCCAAAACGATATTATTTTATATATCAGTCAGATCAGTCAGGTCAACGATCCCATTTGGTGATTTTTTAATGGGACGCCCTATATGAAATACTATAAAAAAAATTGAGGCCTTGGCATCTAGAATATACACCAAATCTTAAGCTTTCGGACTCTCACCAGCTTGCTTTCAGAGAAAACGTGCGTTCAAGAAAAGTTACAGACAGACCGACGGTCAAAATTTTTCTTCGCTCAAATTTAAAATCTTTCTTACGATTACTATACTTCCACTCCACTACGTGATGTGAAATTAATTGGAATTGTCCCAAAAAATTTCAAAATGTCGTAAATAGGCATGAAATTATAGTACAATCATATGCAGAATGATCTTTACATTCCAGAAATGCAAACATTTACCATTTAAAAAATAACAAGCTAAAAAAACTACATTTTGATATGCTCTTTATCCCTGTTACGATGATTCAGCACATTTTCAGCAGAGGATCGTAAGATGACTTAGTACATTTTGACATGTTTTATTTTTCTTTTTGCATTGACTAAGGTAAAGACTAACTACATTTTGGCTGGCAGGCGGGCAGGCGGGCAGGCGGGCTGGCGGGCAGGCGAGCAGGCGGGCAGGCGGGCAGGCGAGCAGGCGGGCAGGCGGGCAGGCGGGAAGGCGGGCAGGCGGGCAGGCGGGCAGGCGGGCAGGCGGGCAGGCGGGCAGGCGGGCAGGCGGGCAGGCGGGCAGGCGGGCAGGCGGGCAGGCGGGCAGGCGGGCAGGCGGGCAGGCGGGCAGGCGGGCAGGCGGGCAGGCGGGCAGGCGGGCAGGCGGGCAGGCGGGCAGGCGGGCAGGCGGGCAGGCGGGCAGGCGGGCAGGCGGGCAGGCGGGCAGGCGGGCAGGCGGGCAGTCGGGTAGGCGGACAGGCGGGCACGCGGGAAGGTGAGCAGGCGTACGGGCAGGCACGCGGGTGGGCAGACGGAGGGGAAGGCGACCGGGCGGGAAGGCGGTGCCGACCGACGGACAAAATTTTCTAAATTCGCTCTCGAGTCGATAGATATGACCAGTGGCGGCTCGTCAGGGGAGGCAGGGGAGGCTGAGCCTCCCCTTGGAAGAACCACCATATCTTCAAAAGTAATATCTTAAGAAATTTCTATTAGGTATATCTCAATTTTCAATATTTTTTATTGTTTATTATTCATTAATTAATTTTCAGTTTATATATAACATTTTTGCATTTCCTTTCCACAAACATACCTACAACGTTACAGTCCGGATAGTCTTTGTATGCATATTTCCCGGTCGGCCGGTCTTTTACTGAATGAACACTGCGGTTCGCTGGAGGCTAATACGAAATAGCTTCCAACTTTATCGCATTTACTTATAACATGAATGACCTTGAATTTCTTTGCGCTGTGTAAAATAGCAACACTTGGAATAGCCAAGTATGAGGCTAGCCTCAGATCTTAGTTTTTATAGCGCATGTGCACAGGTCATTCAAGAGTCAGGTGATTCACAAAGAAAATGAACTGACGTCTGACAGTCTGACAGTTGCGTTTAACCGGTTAAGAACAACTTGACGTATAAATACATAAAACATTTGATAGGCGGGCTAGAAATAAGTGCTCTAGGTGAAAATATTCCCAACAACATGTCTTGTTGTCCAGACGTGGTGGATTATTTGTTATTAAATGGATTTACTACTCTTATTTATGACGAAAAGGTAAGAATTAAAAGAAATGCCAGGCCTACACCAGCAATGCTTTCGTTAATTTTTAAAAGTGGTAAACAAAACAGAGGGTTTTGTGATAACAATTATAAAAAAGTCGAGTGGTTAACGGCATCAACAGTTAGAAACAAATTATATTGTTGGAAATGTTTATTATTTACTAATGATCAATCCTCAATTTGGGACAGGGCCGGGTTTAATAATTTGCAAAATTTGTCGCGAGGTTTAGAAAGGCACGAAAAATCCCAGGAGCACATTTCATCTTGCATTAAATTCGAAATGTTTGGTAAACAAAATATTGTAAATTTCTTGGATTCTGCACATAAGAGAGAAATAGAAAATGTTAACGAAAAGGTCCGTAAGGATAGGGAAATATTAAAGAGGTTAATAGATGCCGTTATATAGTTATCTTCACAAGAAAATTCTTTCTGAGGACATGACGAAAAACGAGAATCGTGCAATAAAGGAAATTTCAAAGAGCTGGTAGATTTTTTAAAAACTTATGATCCAAAATTAGAGAACTTTTTGAATAACGCCACTATTTTTTGAGACAATTCCGGTAAGCTTCTGTAGAATGATCATTTTCAGCACTTAAACGCATAAAAACATTGTTACTAGAAACAAAATGAGTCAAGACCGCCTTTCAAATGTATCGCTTATTTCAAAAGAAAAACGTTTTTTGTCAGAATTGAGGAAACGCGATTCATTTTATGATGAAATATTCAACCATTTTGCTAGTTCCAAAAACCGCAGGTTACCACTCATTTATAAAAATATTGAGGCTTTAAAGCAGAGATTAATATAGGTAGTTGTTATTTTAGAAAAAATATTTATTTGCGTTATTTATTTTTTAGGAAATATTCTTTATAATTCTCCATAATATAGAGTTCCGCGGTTATATTTTTTTTATATAATTTCTTTCTCAAAACTATTTTAATTTCTATTAAAACTTATAATTTTACACGCCTGGCAGTGATAATGAATACAATTTTTTGTTTGTAGAAAAACACTTTAATTTTTTTACCAAAACTATTTTTATTTTTATTAAAAGTTATATAATTTAATTACAAGTGGGATAGTAGGACTCCTTTGGATACCGATACTCGAGTCGTAGGAACGAGAATTTCATGAGAATGATTTTTTCATCTCATCATATTTTCTATTTCCTTTTCATTCTATTCTTTTATTAGTTCTATTCTCTCAAGTCGTGAATCGGTATCCTGGCGAACAACCCACGGCAAAAAAATGTAACGCGCCATTGTAATACCTCAGGGGTGGTGGGGAAATGTACAAATTGTAGTCATATTGCACATCAGTTGTCTTTCAGAATATCAAGCCTCCTCTGCAGACAATATCACGAGCCGCCACTGGATATGACTTTTATTTAGAACCGACGTTTTCTTCGGATTTCGATGGTCTACCGAAAAAATGCAAAACCTATACTACATTTTTTTTCAAAATGTAGTAACAAGGTGTGGTCACTTTCGATGAAGCCGGAAGTTGTAGAAACGTGATCGGTGAATGAAAAAATGTTGTTTTGGTAACATGTGACATATCAAGTTTCATCTGGATCTGTTAAAAAATAAAGAAATGGCGATCGGAAAATGCTCCTGTTGATACCCGATATATAGGTCGGCTAACAGTAAATAAGAAATAATCAGATGCTGATTCTGAATATAAAAGCATGAGAGCAAATGCTACGATTGTACCTCTAGACTTTCTTCTTGAGGGAGCTTTGGTCTTTTTCACGTGACACTCAAAAGCTGGTTTTTAACCGACTGTAAGAAATGTAACAACTATTACTAACCGATTTCTATGAAATCTTTTGCATTTAGCACAGCAGAGCTCCGCTTGAATAATTCTACACTTTTATAGCAAAACTTACTTTGTCAGTTGCAATCAATTTATATGGGTACAATTTCCAAAATTTAAAATTTAAATGTAAATTTTTCAGAATTCCAAAACGCTGTCTGCTCACAAATTACCCAAATAGTTTTACAACTAAAACAAGGCTGGCAAATTTGGACATCGTGTTCTCCAACTTACTATAAATAAAATAAGCTAATCATCATATTCTTCGCCGATTTACTACTGACTTTACATATAATTGTTGCACATTCTATAGTATACTCTCCACATTTTATCGTTAATAAAAAATATTGTTCGTTTATATTAGCGACGACATTGTCCAATTGCGAATTAAAACCGTCAAAGCTGGGTCCATAATTTTAGTGCATTTGTGGCAGATTTATTGCTGTTAAACATTAGGAACTATTGCTTAATTAGCTGATTTTGCAATGGGGCCATCCATTAATTGCGTCACGCAAATTTCATGGTTTTTCTTCCCCTCCGTCCCCCTATGTCACAGGTTGTCACATTCGAGTCAACCCCTCCCCTCCGTTGTGACGTCTCACAATTTTCTGATTTTGTTTTTTTTTTTGAATTCCATTTAATTAAAACAATGGTATACGCAGATGTAAATAATGTGATGTCACAAAAGTTTGACCTCCTCCTCCTCTCTTGTCACACTTTATGGACCCCCCCCTCAAAGTGTGACGTAATTAATGGATGGCCCCAATGCAGCGATATTATATAATATAAATATATAAATTTAATAAATTTAAATAATTAATAACTTTTTTATTTATTAATAAATTTTGTTCAAACACGATAGGGTTCTTCCTCTAGCTAACACTAACTTTCTTTCCAAGTTTCATTACAATCGGACTTTTAGTTCTTAAGTTATCGTGCTTACAAGAATAGTGACGGACGGACAGACAGCCAGACGGACAGACACACAATCAGATAGACAGTTGGACGGACATTTTGAAAATTGTTCAGAATTCGATCACCAACAGAGCGATATGATTTTTTTTTCTCTACGAGCTTTTAGAAATGTGCCGATCGAATGCAATATACTCTTCGTTTTCTATTTGCGAAGAGTATAACAATCAATATTTCAAATTGTTCTGTACTGAGAAGTACTGCTATCAATAGATATTGTGGAGGTACAATACATCTAACCCTAAACTGTTCATAAAACTATATAGCACTTTGTATCTACGACTACAGTCCTCATTGACAAATATATCATTGATTAGTCTGTTAAATCTAGAAACAGAAAGAATAAGAAATATCTAAACACTAATGAATCATAAAATCAAAAGTCTGATACCAGCTCTGAGACCTTTAAGTGTCGTAAAGTTTGAATCAACATTTAAACTAGTAAAACGTAAATTTGGCGTAATCCTCAGAAATAGACAGATAAGAATTGATTACAGTACATCAACACAATTTTGAATATCGAGACAAGACACTTTAGAAAAAGATTTATATATTTCTATGAACAAAATGTAATTTCTACTTAGAATAATTTATAGTCGTCTTTACGATTATCTGCCTTATTACACTGTTCTTAAATATAAAACGAAAAATATATTGCATTCGATAGGCAGATTTCTAAAACCGGTAATATTGCTCGTAGAGAAAAAAATTTCATATCGCTGTTGGTGATCGAATTCTGAACAACTTTCAAAATGTCAGTCTGTCCGCCTGTCTGTCTGTCTGTCTGTGCGTCCGTCCGTCACGTTTCTTGTAAGTACGATAACTTAAGAACAAAAAGTTCGATTGTATTTTTTGGCAGTAAGTTACTATTATTAATTATTTAAATAAAAAAAAAAGAAAGTGCATGTTTTGTAATTAATCAAAAATGTCTAAAACCAATATTACTTACAAAAATAACTGCGAAGAGTATCCTATAGAACGTGCAACAATTATATAAAAAGTGCAGTAAATCGGCGAAGAGTATTATAATGGTTAGCTTGTTTATGGTTGAATGTCATTTTCGCATGGTAATATCAATTATTTAAGTCCAGAACTTGTTGTTAACAGCTCAAATCTTTATAGGTAGTATAGATTTCCTATGAATAAGATACATGAAAAATTTTGTATGAGTGAGAAAGCACTACCACAGACTTACAGGGAGCCACTTTTCATATAAGCAAATTTTGCCCGCGTCATGGAATTTTACCGGAAGTGACGTCAAAAAATAATTCATGTATTCGATGACTTAAGAAAAACACAAAAAATACTTTAATCGAGGGTGTCTCAGGGTTGCTGGCAAATTAAGCCTGGCACCCCACTACAATCTCATTGTATACCTCAAAACCTACATTTTGACGTAAGTTTTATTCATTTATTCGATGACACAAAAAATCGTGACCGGAAGTGACGTCAAAATTCCATGCCTCGGGCAAAATTTGCAAAAATTAAAAGTGGCTCCCTGTATGTCTGTGGTAGTACTTACTCATGTTTAAAAGTGAATTATTTATTATTTGTTTGCTTATAGTAATGAAACATTTTCTTTATAGGATTTTGCAAACAGTGGAAAGAAACGCTATCTATGAGAACTAAAGGAAAAACTATATATATATATATATAAAAATATTAATGAAATCTTTGCATTCTTTCGATAACCTGACTTCTGGTTATGCTAGCAAGTAAAATTCTGATTTGCCATTCTCATTTTAACACTAGCATCCAACCTAGTCCCCTACGGCTAAGCAGGCTAAACTAGTATCTACATGATCCCCTACGATATGTAAATTCAGTTAAAAATGAGAACAAAGAATGAAAAATTTTTTATAGACAAGGTACGTAAATAAATAAATTTCAGGCCTTTGTTCTCATTTTTAACTGAATTTACATATCGTAGGGGATCATGTAGATACTAGTTTAGCCTGCTTAGCCGTAGGGGACTAGGTTGGATGCTAGTGTTAAAATGAGAATGGCAAATCAGAATTTTACTTGCTAGCATAACCAGAAGTCAGGTTATCGAAAGAATGCAAAGATTTCATTAATATTTTTATATACTTATATAGTTTTTCCTTTAAGTTCTCATAGATAGCTGTTCTTTCCACTGTTTGCAAAATCCTATAAAGAAAATGTTTCAGTACTTACTCACTCACATAAATATTTTCATGTATCTTATTCATAGGAAATCTATATAGCCGGCTCTCCCTGTCCAATTTTCTCATAAGCAAGTGTGAGAACAACATGTCACAACACTTTCTATTGAAATTAAAACTTTAGAAGTCTTCCACTTAATTAATGGAGTTAATGAGTAGATGTATTCCTGTAAATCCGATACGAGATGAAATTGTAAATTCCAGAAAAGTTTAATATCGGGAGGTTGCATTTTGCATTGACGGGGGATATATAGCAATAATACGGCTTTAAAAACTTGCCGATCAAATCAACATTTGTTCCGTTTTGCGAAGAATATAAATAACGGAACATTTTCAAACATTAACAAGTAAAAAGTAAATGAGCATACAAGGATGTATTACATACAATATTTAAAGTAAATTCTATCATTTAATTTAAAAAGGTAATGCCTAAACATATTAACATAAAGTACATAAACACAAAGTATTAATAAAATTTGCCGACGAGATTATGAAAATTTTACAACAACAATTAGCTGATTATAGTTTAAATAGATCAAAGAGGTGTGTGTGTGTATAGGTAATAAAGATCTAAAATGATACAGTTATGAAGAATTTACTTAGATTTAAAAATATTCAAAGATTTCAGTTGTAACGCACCCCCCCCACGCCTATTATTTTGTTGTTAAATTCTGGTTTGATTAATTACCAATTTCCCTCCCCTCTCCCCTGAATGTCTAATTATTAAATCAATTAAACTAATTTGGCTGTGTGATCGTCTAGTTTAGTGGTAGGACCCAAATTTACGTTTGTGATTTTGTAGTACTTTTTACCATAGTTCTTTTTCTAGGTTTGATATTACTGTTTCTTATTTATTTATTGGTTTGATAATTAACTATTTATTTCGACATTTAATGATTCGTTCTTTACACTAAACATTGCTATTAATTTATTTGGCAAAGTTCTAATTATAGTTCTTTATTTAATTGTTTAAATTAAGCACTGAATATTGTTTTGGCACTTGTTTATTTAATTGATAAAATAATTAAGTACTTTTATAATGCCCTGTATAAGTTCAAACTCAAAATTATTCTTTTTATTTAATTTACTGAATTATTTATTTTTATCTTTTATGTTAACTTTTGGTTAAGTTTTTATCATATTTTAGTGCTCATTTTTATTCACTATTGTAATGTTCAAGTAAACCTTATGTTTACTTATTTTATTTTAAATATTCGTTTTATTTAAGCCCAAGTAAATCTTATATTTACTTGGCTAGTTTTTCTGGTAATTATGCACTTTATTTTCAATTTCTGGTAAAGGTAAAATAATTAAAAACAAGTAACGTTTTTATACGTATAATCAGACAATTGTCAGAAAAAGATCAGATATAAAAATATTGATGTGGCAATGGCCAGAAAATAGTTGCTTACATATAAATCAAAATGTGAGTAATTTCACCACAAATTTATATTACAGCAACAGATTTCGTTGGGACAACAGTCACGTGTAAGTTTGTCGAATGGTCAAATAAACAACTCCAATAATCACTAAAAATAATAATGATTATAACGAGAATCCTCGTTCAAAACTGAAGTAAAAAAATATTGAATTCGGAACATGTAAAGTTCATACTTGGGTGGCGAAAACTCGCAATATTTTATTTAATTGAATGCACGGCAAGTTGAAATCTCAAGTAATTGCCTATTCAAACATTGTTTGATTTCGAAGCGTAGAATTATGTGATCTGATCAATAAACTTGATTCAGAACCAGCCAATTGGCTACCAATAGGTGTTTGTATTGCGAAGATTGTAATTGTCCAAACAATTGAATGAACAAGCAATTTGTATCAATTTCAGCTCGCCCATGACATAAATATGTCATCGTGAATGAATAAAAGGTAAAACACCCAGTACAAAGTTTAACATCTGATAATATTTAAAATGATATTTATGTTAACTAGCAGGGGGCAAATCACAGGCCTTATCAGTGGATGACCCACAAAAGTCCAGTGACAGCATCCCTACAAGTAGGACATAAATAAACCGGCAGGTCCGAACAGCTGTAAAACCCTTCGAACCATCAAATATTGCAGAAGTTCATTGACCACACGACAAAACAAACCGCAACAGAAATTGTTTACCAGCAAAAATCTGCCGCTGTTGAAAAGTAAATATTTTAAAAGTTACTGTTTTAAATAAGACATGATTTAACATAGTCTGAAATTCAGCAAACAGCTAATTATGCTACAAATAAAAATTAACATTATAGAAATTTTCTAAATAATAAAATTCTAACTAGTCAAAGTGCCACAATGCCAAAACCGCGATACCGTGAGTTTAAGTTCCGGAATATAGAGCCGAAATGTAACAAATTTAATTAAAGTTTTTCCCGGTCCCGTTTCATTTGATTTTGTAATGATTAACGAAGTTACATAAAAAAATACTTATTTGTCTCGTCGTCCTGCATTTCCAGCATTTTCATTAACCGGGCACCTTTGTGTGTCGGTTACAACCCAAAAACTGACCAATGTCCCTTTTTCGTTGTGAGGGTACAATAGAGATCGCGAGCTTTAGGTCGCTTCGTAAAATTCTCTTTTATCAGTCTCGTTCCCAGTTCAGCTTGGTTTTAACAAGTATCTGGTGGACAATGGAAAGTACAGCGGATGCTGTGGTCAGTTGGTTCGCAGCTCCCAGTCTTATTTCAACGAGCACTATGGCGAACGATAAATTCCAGTGTATAATCTTAGCTAATAGCTAGTTAGATCCAAATAATTGGTCAGCGGGTAGTGGTCAGTTGGTTCGCAGCTCCCAGTCTTATTTCAACGAGCACTATGGCGAACAATTGGATTCGGTCAATGATAGATAGCGGACTGACCCCGATATAAAATTCCCTCGCGTATTTATACTTGAAAATACCCCCAAAAGTCGTGACGTTACACACCAAATGTCTCTTACTAGCCCGTTTCCCGTGAGACCGTACACCTTTGTTTATGTTATCGTCGAATGTTGATGTTAACTCTATTAACTGGAGTGTCTTATCGGTGTGAAACATTCTTGCTTCGCCCGGGATGTACGTTTCTAGAGATTTTAAAACTACACGAATCGACTGTATTTTAAAACTTTAAATTTTACTATCAGAATATACGTGAAATATTTTTATGCGAATACTGGGTGATATTTGGTTTCTTACCGAATCGTGTACAATTTTCAGAAATATGTAAATTTTGATTAATAGACGCGGGAATAAGTTTCATATTTATATAGGTGGGTACGGTCCGTTTCACAGTAAATTCAATTTCAAACTTTTTTCTTGTGTATGTAATATATTATTTAGAGTTTCTAAATTAGGAAAAAATTATTTGAAAACGCTTAATAGATTTTAAGTCTAAAAGAACGTACGTATTCACTATATTATACTCTTCGCAAATACAAAACGAACAGTATATTGCATTCGATCAGCACATTTGTGAAACCGGCAAGGTGGCTCATAGAGAACAAATTTTCATGTTACTGTGTTGGTGTTCGAATTCTAAACAACTTTTAAAATGTCCGTCCGTCCGTTTGTCCGTCCGCCACGTATCTTGAAAGCACGATAACTTAAGAACGAAAAATCGGATTATAGTGAAATTCGGACAGTAAGTTAGTGTCAGCTAGAGGAAGAACCAAAATGTGTTCTTACAGGGAAAAATATTAGGACAAAACCTAAAATAGATTTAACCCTCTTATATTGTTAAAAATTCCCTGCCTAAGGAATCACTACTTCCACATTTAGATTTTCCTTCCAAGTCTCTTTAAAGGTAAACTCTAGCCTATATTTGCACTTCAGTATGAGGAAATAATTGGTCATATAATTTTAATAATATTAGGGGCAGATGTCATACATTTTTTTACAGAAGTTGCAATTGGCTAACTTTCAAGCCTGACATGATATTTACAAAATCTGCAAAATCCCCTGTGATAGAAATCAAGAAAAGTTTAATATTACTTACATTAACATTAATACTATTAATACTCCACAAGAAAACAGGTTTCGTAAAAATGCGAGAACATTAATGTAGGTATCAAAATTCATCAAACAGATAAGTTTGATAAAAACGACGCGTCGGCGTCGAGACCAGAAATGCAAGAACATGAATTTAGATATCAAAATTAATCAAATACAAGTTTTACAGAAACGACACAAGGTACCGGTCAGCGTCGAGACGTAAAAATGCAAAAATAAGAATCTAGGTATCAAAATTTATCAAATACATAAGTTATACAAAAACGACGCTGGGCGTCGGCCGGCGCCGAGACGTAAAAATGCAAGAATATGCATCTAGAAATCAAAATTTTTCAAATACACGAGTTTTAAAAAAACGACGCTAGGCGTCGGTCAGCGCCGAGACGTAAGAATGCAAGAATATGATTCTAGGTATCAAAATTTATTAAATTCAAAATCAAATTTGGATCTTTCAAAAAGTATGCGATGTAGTAGCACCGAACGCTTTCGTGTCCAAAAAAAAACAGCCGAATTTCCAAGCGTTACATAAATCGCTACTGATTTGCGTATTACCGTTACATCTTCGATTTGTTAAACATTTTCAATGTTAGAAATTAATGCCAAAAATGAAGTTCTGGACTCTTACTAGCTTGCTCTGCTGATTTTTTCCAATTACACACCCCCTCCACCCCTTTAACCAAGAATACGTACGTGTACCAAATTTCAAGTGACTATCTCAATCCTATTTCATCAACCCCTTTATTAATGGAGTGGTGATGGTGGGGGAGTTGCAAAATATAAAGAAATCTGAGGACTTGGCTTCTAGTATAGGTACGCACCAAACCTCAAGTATTTGTACATCCCCACCCCTTCAACTGAATCATCTCAACATATAATATAGTTCCAGATGTAGTTATAATAGATATGTGTACCAAATTTCAAGTGAATATCTCAATTTATTTTATCAACCTCTTTAATAATGGAGTAGGGGTGGTGGGGGGGTTGAAAAATATTATAGAAAAATCTGAGGCCTTGGCTTCAAGTACATACACCGAATTTCAAGTTTCTGTACTTTTATCAGCTTGCTTTGCTTATTCCCTATTTAACTCCCAACCCTTCAACGGAATAATCCAAAGATATAATCTAGTTCCAGATGTCATTATGATATATACGTATACCAAATTTCAAGTGAATATCCCAATTCTATTTTATTAACCCCTTTAATAATGGAGTGGGGTGGTAGTGGGGCGATTTAAAATATTATAAAAATTTTGAGGCCTTGACTTCTAGTACATACACCAAATTTCAAGTTTCTGTACTCTTATCAGCTTGCCTTACTTATTTCCCCCTATTTACTCCCCAACCCTTCACCGGATATGTTCAAAAAGCAATCCATTTCCAGATTGCGTTATAATATATACGTGTACAAAATTTCAAGTCAATATATTAAACCGTTCCGGAGAAAACGTGCGGACAAAAAAAGTTACAAACAGACAGACCGACAGACAAATTTTTTTTTTCGCTCAAATTTAAAATCTCGACCTTTCATGACATCTAAACCTATTTCAAGAAAAAAAATTGAATTTTTTTTACGATTACTATACTTCCAATCCACTATGTGGATGTGTAATTTACAACATCATTGCATTGGTCAATTACTGCATTTAGAATTTATCAATTTTAAAATACATTGATGTATCAATATTTCCGTTGTAGTCAACAGACTAACATAATACCACCAGCATACACTGATTAGAATGAAAAATAACAGAAATAATTACAAAACATATGTTTTTCCTTGTTAAAAGATAAATAAAGAAAATGTAATTTATCTCTCTTCTCGGAATTTCTTAAAATAGTATTCTTCTAGCTTCAAGCAAGATCAAGTATATATTCGGATGCATTTACTAAACTTTGAGTATTTGAGCAGTCACAGTGATTACATAAAATTATGAATATGAATGTAGATTTATTTAAAATCTTAACCTAGGTGAGTGTCTTGGTTTTATTTTTGGCTAACATCATGAATTTTTGTTGTGTTGCTTTCTTTGCGTACAGGATGGAAGTGATACAGTCGGAAAGGAAGCACTTTTCGATTTTATTTCCGTCTTTCAATTTCGTCTACTTTAAGTGAAAAATATACAGAGAGACACCCTAGAAAATTAATTGGTGTAATGTGACAATAATATTTGGCAAGTACGGAACCTGCCATGCTTAATATAGAATATACAAGATGGACACTCTTAAAAAAATAAGTAACGAAAAAAATCCGACCGAAGACAATCGTACTTAACATGGAGCTAAACATGTGACCAAAGAAATCTGCAATACTTTTGAAGTTGGGGAGGGTGGGTAGCGATATTTAAGAGTTTCTTCGGAAGAGTGTTAAAAAATACATGAAAAAACAAACTACATGTTTTTGAATTCGTGCTTTCAAAAGTCTCGACTCCTCAGGCGATGACTTTGAAATCTTATTTTTCAACTTCCCATTTTACCCCCCGAAACTAACTCCCTAAATCAAAATTCTACATTTTGTACATCACGCCTGTAGTTGGGCCATAATTTCCTACAACTGTGCCAAACTTTAACTTTCCACGTCAAACAGTCTGAGAAAAATGCCTGCGGTGGACCGACGGACAGACACCGAACTCCGTTTCCATAAGTGTTCCGTTTTGCCAATTTTAGTATGAAATACTAGACACCGCTGCCTAAGTTAGTCACTATTTCCACATCCAGATTTTCCATCTAGGCTACTCTAAAAGAAAACATAACTGGTCATAGAATTTTAATATTTGAGGTAGATGTCAAAAAAATTTGAGGCGTTGGTTTCTAGCATATACATCAAAACTGAACTTCCTGGACTCTTACAGCCAGTACCATAAATAACGCCAACAGGAACCTTTAAGTAAAGGATACCTTATGCTTAAAGTTGACTTTTATTTATGGTAGTGGCTGTTATTAGCTTGCTTTATTTATTTTCTCCAGTTTACCCCTTCCCCAAACCCTCCAACGGAATCATCTCAATCAGATGTACCTAATTATAATGCATATGTGTACTAAATCTCAAGTGAATATCTCAATTTTATTTTATCAACTCCTTTAATAATTGAGTGGAGGTGGTGGGGGGTTGTAAAAAATATGATAAAGGAATCTGAGACTTTAGCTTCTAGTATGTACACGAGTAGGCTTGATTTGCCTATTTTCCCTTATTTACCATTATATGCCCCCGAATCCTTCATCGTAATCGTCACAACATATAATTTAGTTCCAGGTGTTATAATATATACGTGTATCGATATGAATATCTCAATTTTATTTTATCAACCCCTTTAATAATGGAGTGGGGGTGGTGTAGGGGATGGAAAATACTATAAGAAATCTGAGGCATTAGTTTATAGCATATACACCAAATACCAAATTTTTGTACTTTTACTAGCTTGCTTTACTTATATTCCTCTATTTACCCCTATTTAACCCCCATCCCTTCAACGGAATCATCTCAAAATATAATCTAATTACATATGTTGTTATAATACATACATGTACCAAATTTCAAGTAAAATTTTTCATTATATTTTATCAACCCTTTTAATAATGGAGTGGTGGTAGTGGGGGGAGTTGAAAATGTTATGAAAAATCTGAGGTCTTGACTAGATATATACTAGAGTATATACACCAGATCCCAAGTTTCTGTACTCTTATCAGCTTGCTTTACTTATTTTCCCATATTTACCTCTACTTATCCCCCTACCCCTTCAGCGGGATCATCTCAAAATATAATCTAGCTCCAGATGTCGTTATAATATATACGTGTACCAAATTTCATGTGAATATCTCAATTTTATTTTATCGGCCCCTCTAATAGTTGAGTGGGGGTGATGGGATGGAAAATATTATAAAAAAATTGATATACACCAGATCTCAAGTTTCTGAACTCTTACCAGCTTACTTTACTCATTTTGTCCTATTTACCGTTCAATTAACTGAACGACGATAACATTTTAAAGATTTTATTTCATAACTTTTGATAACGGTTCAGTTTATTTCAATTTTTCTTTTCACCTTACTTAGTGACCTCTTGCAGTTGCTACAAAGTTGCTACCATATTTCTTATAAATCTGCTAACTTATGCAATTGAATTTGCAATTTCAAATATCTAACTTTTGAGATCAGATTCGATATCAGCTACTTCAAGAGAAACCTAACCATTACTTAACCACAATTTTTCCCTGGTTTTGCGCATCTTTTGCCAGACATACCTGAATGAAACTAAGAGGAGACTAACGCTGAGCCATATTCTACAATTTGCAGAAAAAAATTGTAAAAATCACTTAGGATATGAGCAAATAACGAATAAAAATAAAAAAATATACATGTGGGTCGAATTGAGAACCTCCCCCTTTATAATAATTTCCAAAAAGAAGGCAAATAAAGGGGGAAGTTTTGTGTAAATACTTTTACAGATTACATGCAAACAATAATATAGATCTTTTGTTCCATTGCAGAAAAAATGACGAAAATAGCAGTATTCCATGGCTCACACGATGGCACAGCTGATGACGATGGAGGTAACGTGAACGTAGCGAAAGCTACAGCGATGGTAGTTCTTTTCTGCGCATCGTTTATAATTGGTAACACTCCGATCAAATTAAACACGTGGTTTAAGTGGGGTTCTAATGCTAAAAACAACACGTATGTCAAATTTCTCCTCGGTCTAGGCGGAGGTGTCTTGCTGTGTACTACGTTCTTACATCTTTTACCTGAGGTTGCAGAGCAATTTGAGGAGTTAGATATTTCATCACAAACCAATATACATTTCGCAGAGTTACTAATGTGCATGGGATTTTTCACGATGTACTTTGTGGAAGAATGCGTTCATGTGTATATCCATCGAACTGAAAAATCAAATGCTAAGAGCTTTTTTAGAAGATCTCTCTCAATAAGGCGTGGTGAATTTGAACACGACGAAAATTTAAACTCACTCGAATCTCCTAAACACAGCGACCATAATTGTAGCGAAAATCATCATGTCGGTCACAGTCACGTAATAATTGATTATTCAGAACACTCTACAGTTAAAGCCCTTAGAGGACTTCTCGTGGTGTTGGCTTTATCGGTTCATGAACTTTTCGAGGGATTGGCAGTTGGACTAGAATCTTCAACAGGAAATGTGTGGTACATGTTTGGAGCTGTTAGTGCCCATAAACTTGTGATAGCTTTTTGTATTGGAGTTGAACTGGTGACTTCCGGTCTAAAGACAACTTTAGTGATAATTTACATTTTTACGTTTGCTGTAGTTAGTCCTCTAGGTATAGGAATCGGTATAATTGTATCTAACACAGAAGATAATTCTACCGATGTTGTGTCTGTGATATTGCAGGGGTTAGCCTCTGGCACCCTTTTATATGTAGTGTTTTTTGAAATTCTTCAAGGGGACAAGAAGGCTGGATTGAGGCAATATTTGTCTGTTCTTGTTGGGTTTTCAATCATGTTTGGAATTACCTTTCTAGAATCTGATTAGACACCTATAGTATTAGTAATTAATTATAATGATAATAATTGTAACGTTCATGATTTTGTATTTCAAAGCTTTTGTTTGTATTTTAAATTGTAATATAATATATAATTTTCTGTTGTGAGAAATTATGTCTGAATTGTAAGTAACTACTAATAATAAAAAATGACTAATTCAATAAACCCGTTTACAATGTGGATGAATGAGTATCTTTGAATAATTTTACGCATACATTGTACTTATTCCTGCATATTTGCGGAAAGATTTCTTTTGTAATATGTTACATTGTATTAGATATAATAGAGATTTATTAGATTATTTATCCGTGACACTGATGTTTTCAAAGTTATCTAAAGTTCGCTAATAAATATGTCAATAAGGACGACCTCTACATAGGATTTTTCAGTTAAAGGTCCCCCAGGTCATTATATCGAAAAATCATAAAATTTGAAATTTGTGAATTTATACCGAAAAAGTCTTTAAATAATAATTAAAATAGTTATAAATTCTTCTTTCGTAATGTAGATGCATAACGCTGGTATGCTAAATAACAATTTTTAAATGATCGGAACCTTAAAATATAATTAAGGGATTAATTTGAAATAATATCGGCTATGTTGAAAATTCTGTAAAAGTTAACCTGATGATTTTCTTTGTTAATTTTTTAGTATATAGTCCCTTCAAATTAGAAGAGAAATCACTGATTTTGGGAAATTTTTCCTACAGCTAAGCCACCCATATAGAAAGTTGTCTTGGGGTGTGTGTATTTTTCACCAAGCGCGTCAAAAAAAAGGGTTGTTTTTAGATATAGATACATATATATGTTTTTTTTGGCCATTTTGGCGGTTTATTGCGTTTTACTACAAAACTATGCACTTTTGAGAAAATATAACCTGATTTGATATTGTAGATCTAGCGATTTTCTACAATTTTTGTTCTTCTTATTTTTTTCAAATTCCGCTTATTTACACCGCTAGAGCGCGCTGAAGTTTATGTAAATGTATAAATTTTTTTGGTGTTTGATTTTAAGCCAAAACTATGCATTTTATAAAAAAATATCAAGATATCAAAGTTGTAGGTAAAATTTTTTCGACAAATTCTGTTCTTTGTTTTTTTTCAAAGTCGCGCGGTTTTGCCCCTAGAGCGCGAGAAACATTTTTTCAATACTCTTGAGCGGAAAAAAAATATGGCGCAAATATTTTTGATATACAGGCAAAACTATGCATTTTTTTAGAGTACTCGTCAATTATATAAAAATTTGGAGAGCAAAACAAAATCATTTTTTTTGAAACCCATCGTTCATTTCTTACACAGCTGCGCATAGAACGGTGCATCTAATAGCATGAACTACGCGTATTCCGCTGTAGTGGTCGTATGGGCCTTTTTGTATATGTCATCCTTAATGTCATCTATATTAGCTTAGCCGGTAAAAAATATTGAGTAGAAGGAGGTGAAGGGGCAAAATACTACAGCTGTTCACGATGCCTATATTTTTTTAATCCGCTCAAGAGTATTGAAAAAATGTTTTTCGCCCTCTAGCGGCAAAACCACGCGACTTTGGAAAAAAAAAACAGAGAACAAAATTTGTCGAAAATTTTTTTATCTACAACTTTGATATATTGATGTTTTTTTATAAAATGCATAGTTTTGGCTTAAAATCAAACACCAAAAAAAGGTATACATTTACATAAATTTCAGCGCGCTCTAGCGGCGCAACTAAAAAAAATGAAAAGGACAAAAATTGTAGAGAATCGCTAGATCTACAATATCAAATCAGGTAATATTTTCTCAGAAATGCATAGTTTTGCAGCAAAACGCAAAAAACCGTCAAAATGGCCAAAAAAACATATATATGTATCTATATTTAAAAAACAGCCCTTTTTTTCCAAGCGCTTGGTGAAAAATATGTTAACACAACCCTAGGGCAACTTTCTATACGGGTGGCTTAGCTGTAGGAAAAATTTCCCTCAATTTTCCTAATTTGAAGGGACTAATATGTAAATTTTGTATTAATAATTTTAGAACATCCGTTAAATCCGTTAAATATAAATTTTGGTAAAGAAAGGGCTATGACACAATAATACAAAAACATGTATGCCATTTGTGGTTAAAGTGGAACAATCCTGCTAAATTATATATACAATGCTCTCTTTATTATTACAATAATTTGAAAACTTATTATTTTCAGCAATTTTTTAAATAAAATTATATTTCTTTGAAACTAGTAGGCTCTGTCATTAAATTTTAATTTCCATAATTCCCGAATAAAAGTTTGTTCAAGATTCAATCAACGTTTACAATAGTTTATTTAGAAATTAGAAAATATACATAACCTAAATTTTTTTAATAAATCTTGTTTATTGGCTAACATCGCCTGTAAGCTTTATATTTAAACGAATATTTCTCTTCTTTAATGTTCAGGATGAATGCATTTTCAATGGGCAACTGCTACAAATTTGATAACAGTAAAACTTAACCTAAAAAATCCAAAATAATAGTACAACATTTTTGTAATTTTTCTTTATCTATATCAAATGAGCCTATTATAGCAAAAGATGTTCTGTAATGGAATTAAAAGGTAGCAAATGAAGAAAAATACTTTTGCGTGACAAAAAAACAAACATGCAAATTATATTAGTTTATATTAGGTTTAGAGTTTGTCGTACACATACCTTTCTGCTTGTTTATAGTTCGATACATTGGATTTTGTTAGATTTTGAGCTTGTGTATAACTTTCTACTCGTCAATAGTTCCATCCATTAAGTTTTCTTATGTTTAAAGCTTATCGTGTATACCATTCTGCTCGTTCATGATTTGATTCATTAAATTATGTTAGGTTTAGGGATTGTGTATACCTTTTCTAATAGTTTGTGGATTAATCCATTAGGTTATGGTAGGTTTTTACAGCTTATCAGGTGTACCTTTCTACTCGTTTATATTTAATAATAATAATAATAATAAGTAATAATAATAATAATAAATGTCTTCATTTCCCAAAAAGATGAACAATGAAAAAGAATACAAAAGAATACAAATTTTATAATAACGTTAAATGGGAAACAAGGGGAAGTTCACTCAAAAGAGTGCTCTACCACTTAACCCTTGTAAATGAATAACAGACAATGGTTAACACAGAACAACAGAAAACAAAGAAATAATATTACTCAAGCCATATTTTGTTTGTTCATGAAAAGTTTCATGATACATTTTTTGAACTTATAATTGCTGAAAGTCTTAAAATCAGTAGGAACAGAGTTGTACAATTTATATATCATGAATTTAAATCCTCTCTCAAAAAATACAGTTTTATGAGCAGGTGGAGTTAGCAATCCTCTGCTCCTTACATTAATATTGTGAATGTCAGTCCGGTATGATATTTTATTAAATAAATATGATGGTACTTTTGTCGTGATAATTTTGTGGTATAAGAATAGAGCGTATATTTGAAATCGGTTTTTCATGTTGAGCCATTTTAATTCAACCAACTTATGCGACACATGGTCAAATTTTTTGATGCCATATATAAAGCGTATACACGAGTTTTGAACACGTTGTATTCTACTTGTGCAATCATTATCTAAACAAGGTCCATAAACAGGAGCACAATAAGTGAACTGCGATAGTACCAATGTTTCACATAACATTTTTTTTGTCTGACAGTTTAAAAACAATCTATGCGGATATAATAATCGAAGGGCTGCATATGCCCTTTGAATATTTTTAGTAACATGATCTCGAAATCTGAGAGACTTATCAAGAATTAAACCGAAGTTTCTTGCTCTATCAGTTATTTTAATTTGTATTTCATTGATTTTAATATTGACAACTTGTCGCAGGTTACTATAATCTGCTCTTTTACTAAACAAGATAACAGCTGATTTTGACGGATTTAATACTAAAGAATGTTCTGTTGCTACGTTTGATAATTTTATTAAGTCATTATTAATTGCTGTTACAGCATTGTGATATTCAATGGGATAAAATGAGTAAAGCAGTTGTGTGTCATCGGCATACATATGAACTGCACTGTTCTCAACAGATTTAGGGAATTGGCTGGTGTAGACTGTGAACAACAATGGCCCAAGGATAGAACCTTGTGGAACACCTCTTGTTAAATATCTTACATCTGACATAGTTCCACTCAATTTAATCCTTTGACTGCGACCCTCTAGGTAGGACCGAAATAGCAAAACACCCTCGACATCAACGCCACAAGATTGTAAAATAGCCAATAAGATATCATGGTTTATGGTGTCGAAAGCCTTGCTGAAATCAAGCAATACCAGAGCCGTACTTTTACCATCATCATATGCTTGAATAATATCATCAGTTACGGTTAACAATGCTGTAGAACAACTATAGCCCGCCCGAAATTCCGACTGCACAGAAGGTAAAATATTATAAATTTCGATTTATTTTCTTAATTTATGTAAGATGTAAGACAAATTTGTATGTATTTTGTTACGCAAAAGTATTTTTCTTCAGTTGCTATACCTTGTAATTCCATTATAGAACATTTTTTGCTATAATAGACTCATTTGATATACTTACATAAAAATTTTGTACAAAAATTATTTGGGATTTTTAGGTTATGTTTTACTGTCATCAAATTTGTAGCAGATGACCATTGAAACTGCATTCATCCTGAACATTAAAAAAAAATAAATTTGTTTAAATATAAAGTTGACAGGCGATGTTAGCCAATAAAATTGATATATTAAAAATTTTTATGTTATGTAACACATATTCGAGTATTGTTATTCCCAAAAGTATTGACCATTTTCGGTCACCTGATTTTGACACCTAATTTTGACACAGTCTGGAGGACACACAAACCTCATCCAATCACAAAGGAACACAAATGTAAACAATTAGAGATTAGTTGCTAGCAGAAGCAATTTAAGCTGGTTAAAAAATACCAGCTTTTACCCCTCTCTAAAAAACAAAACAATGAGTTGTGTGTCCTCCACGCCACCAGCGTGACGTCAACCGAAAATAGTCTATTTTTCTCTATTTTCTACCTTGAGATTCCCTTACATAAATTTTTTTGCGATAATAGATTCATTTTATTGAAACATTCTTTATAGGATTTTGCAAACAGCAGAAAAATTAACTATCTATAAAAGAAAAACTTTGTGTAGAAATATTAATGAAATCATTGCTTTCTTTCGATAACCTGAATTCTGGTTATGCTAGCAAGTTAAAATCCTAAAATGAATTTGTCTAATTTCTTATTTGACAATTCTCATTCTAACACTAGCATCCACACAGTCCCCTACGGCCATGCAGATTAAACTAGTATCCACATAACCCCCTACGATTATGAAGATTCAGTTAAAAATGAGAACAAAGACCTAAAATGAATTTATTTATCTACCTTGTCTTAAAAAATTTTTCATTCCAATGGATTACATTTTCATGAAATCTATCATTCTGTTTCCTGGAAATGCTTAGCCTTTGAAACGTTTTTCGCCCTTATTCTGGAGCTTGAAAATGTAATCCATTGGAATGAAAAATTTTTTAAGACAAGGTAGATAAATAAATTCATTTTAGGTCTTTGTTCTCATTTTTAACTGAATCTTCATAATCGTAGGGGGTTATGTGGATACTAGTTTAATCTGCATGGCCGTAGGGGACTGTGTGGATGCTAGTGTTAGAATGAGAATTGCCAAATAAGAAATTAGACAAATTCATTTTAGGATTTTAACTTGCTAGCATAACCAGAATTCAGGTTATCGAAAGAAAGCAATGATTTCATTAATATTTCTACACAAAGTTTTTCTTTTATAGATAGTTAATTTTTCTGCTGTTTGCAAAATCCTATAAAGAATGTTTCAATACAATTATAAGCAAACAAATAATAATTCATTTTTATAGATTCATTTGATCTAGATAAAAAAAAATTATAAAAATTGTCTAGTAATATTTTTAATTTTTTAGGTTATGTTTTATTTATTTCAAAATTGTAACAGTCGGGCGTTGAACATTACTCACGAGCATTTAAAAAGAAATATATTAAATTTGGTTAAAATTTGAGATGGTAGGCGATTTTTGTCCACAAATGTAGCTTTTCGCTCCACTGTGCGCCGGAAGGAAATCTTTCAATGACAGGAGCCTTAAAATGATGAAACTTCTATGATACCAACAATTTTTGGAAAAATCACCGGATTTCGAGATATTTGAACTTTAAGTAACAAATATGCTAAGAATTTTTTAAAATTAATTTTAGATAATAAGCCCTCTGAGACATTTTTCACATTAAAGGAGATTGGATTAAATAGTAATGAAATAAATTAATTTCAACTTATAATTTAATCGGAAATTAAATCAATTATTTTTGAATGGGGCATCCTATACAATTTCATAAAAAAATCAGGGAATGGTTTTTGAGCATTTTTTTAAATGTCAACAACTGATAATAACAGTGTTTATATAGATAATTTAAGTTAATTTAATTTTAAAAAAGCGATGGCGTTTTTGTTACTGAAAAATATATTTAAATTCAAATATCTCGGAACCCAGTGATGTTTCGAAAATTATTCGTATTATAAAAGTTGATTATAATGCAATGCTTCATCATATGTACCACTTTTCAAGGTTCCTGTAATCGAAATATGTCTTTCTGGCCAATAGTGCCATTCAAATTAGTCTACAGGTCTTAATATTTTAGCAATCGGAAAGTGTTTTTTTAATGCTCGTTTCTAAACTCTCTTACAATCCCTCGAGACGAATTTTCGATTTTTATCTTTTATTTTTTATAATTTAAGTCTAAAATAGTATTTTTCACAATAATATAAAGAATCGCACAATTTTAATTTTAAATCTCCATTTTACAAATACATAACTGAGCTGTCAACAGGGGCCGGTTTTAAGCAATTTTTATGGGGGGGTGTGAAATTGTTATAATGCCGAATGACTTCTTCTCATCTGGTCCTCTGTTTTATTTATATATGAAGGTCATTTAATTTTTGGAATACAAAAAAATGTAAATCTGATTGAAGAAAAAAACCTTTATTTTAAAGTAAAATGCAAAATATAAAAGATACAAAACGGTTATTCTTAATGTTTGTTGGGTATTTTACCACTGTGAAAATATGTAAAAATATTTATGAAAAAAACCTCTGCGCCAAAAGGATCAGACAGGTAGTGGATGGTTCTTAATATTTTTAGTACAAAATGTCTCACACCAGTCACACCTAAAAATATATAAACTGAAAGAAAATTGTTAAATGATAATGAAGTAAATTAAATCGAAGGCTGTTAACGTTTCGGAAACTATTTCTTTTTCCGCTATCAAAACTTTCACTTGTGTGACATTTTGTGCTAGAATGATTAAAAACCAGCCTCTCTCTCTGTCTGATCCTTTTGGCGAAGAGGATTTTTTTGTCAAAATTTTTACATATTTTTACAGTGGCGACATACCCAACAAACATAATACATGAATATTGCCACAAATTAATTATAAATAAAACGAAAATATTATTATACAACTTAATTTTTTTTAAGCAACTTTAACTCTTCTTTCTTTTAAAGTGGCCCATCGTGCAACTAAAATATTGAAAGGTATTTGTTCCAGAATATCCCTCGAGCAGCTCGATAAGTAATAATTATTTATGACATTGAGTTTCTATTGTTTTGAGTTTTTCTATGATTTTATGTACATAATTTCCGAACGCTGAAAGTACCGAATGGTAAACGATTTGCCGAATTGGCTTCAAACTTGGGGGGGGGTGTGACACCCCCCCATACCCCCCCCTTGTATCCGGCCCTGTCTGTCAAAGTACATTTTTCATTTTCTATTTTTATTGTTGACAGCTGAAAAAATTGCTGTCAAATTTAAAAATTAAAACAGTGTGTCTTTCGTAATTTTGAAAATAATGTGAGTTTTCACATCAGAAAATTATGTAAAGTGATTTAATACTCTTTATTTTCATAACTGATATGTATTTTTACTTTTGGCAGCTGTCAAATTTTGAAAGACGAAAATATAGTTAACAAGAATATCTAACGTTTGGCTTTTACAGAAATTGATAATATATCTTTTCATTACCACAGAAACTGCCTGGGAGCTTTATATGAATCACCCTAAGTATGATTGAGGTGAGGAAATATTTATATTGCTATGTAACTGTGGAACTTTTAGGAAAATTATTTGAAGGAAAGAGAATAACTAGCCTCACTATTATATAATAAAGACAACTGACATCAGAAACTAATAGAGCACTAGCAGTGACGTCACAGTATTGCCAACTGTCAGTTGCCTGGGTGGTAAATTCAGAAATTTGACATTTGAGTTGGGGTCAATTTTCGTTCAATATAAATTAAAGTGGAGGATTTCTTAACATCATATAGATGTAGTGATGTTTATAAATATATATTTTTTAAATCTACTGTGAGAGAAAATTTTATATATACTTTATTAGTGTTGTTTTTACCAGTGTAAAGTTTGGTGTCAAGAACGTTGACATCTTTGTGAACCCATAAATTAGTGAAAATAAAGGCTATATTGGATTTTTTACATTTTTTGTACATATATAATATCAAGACATATTTTAGTAAATGTTTAATTAATATACGCTCAGTTACAGCTAGGCAGTGACATAGGTTAGGTAGTATTATTACACTAGGTTAAAAGTTATCAAAATACTCATTGATTTATGCCAATATATCAATCATATATTAATGGTTTTATAAACCTATTGTAAAATCTACGTTTTTTTGACTAATTAAAATATTTCCCTTCAACTTTTTATTGATTTATATCTTACTTTTGTTAGGCTCAAAAGTTTGTAACGAGTTTTAAGCGTTTATCAAATTAATAACAATAATCAGAGGTTTGTATTATGAAATGCAGGAGTAATAGTAAATCTAATAAAAAGATAGGACTGTGAGATCATTTCAGTTTCCATTCAATTTAAATTGCGGGCAAATATGCAACATAATACGCTCCGAATACTTTATATAGCTATATACCTAGTTTGGTATCTGTTCTGATTCTTACAATTATAATTACAGAGGTTCAAAATATTGATAATGTACACAAATAAAATACCAGTGAAGGTAAGTGAGCTAAAACACAACAGAATTTAAAAAATAACACACTTTTAACAGCATCGTCTACCATCATTGAATGTTTTAAATTATACATATTGTACATAATTATAAGGGTAAGTATGAATAATAATAGTCTTATAGTTTAGATATAATTTTATTTACAAGAAGGGTCACAATGGTTCATTAATTCAATGCTATTTTATATTTTTGAAAAATCATCCAACGATTAGTTTCAATCTCTCACTTTTAAATCATATAGGTTGGCTCCATTAATACATTTCAGCTTAGAAATGTAATGAGGGGACTCCTAAAATGTTGAATATAAATAAAATTATAATAAATTCACTGAAATTCACTTACCATATCGAAAATTAATAACTTTTGACAGGTACGCAAGATAACACGCCGGTTGAAAAACACAAATAAAACACTAAATTAAAGTCAAGTCAATAAATCGCGAAATGTATAATAGACGAAAAACACCCAAAATTCATGTGACGCGAAAAAAACGTTAAAAAAAGCACTACAAATTCTTGAAAAACTCGAATTAATCAGAAAGCACACAAATGCAAAACTAGGTTACTACCACCCAGGCAACTTTGGCGGCCATGTTGTGACGTCAGCTGCTACTGCTCTATTGGTCAATGAATTTGTCACAAAATATTAAAATGCAATAATTATCATTCCTACAAATAAATGCATTTGGACGGGCTTGTGTTTATGAAGAAAGGCTAAATTTTTTGAGTTTCTGAACAATCAGAAATTTAAATAAAATGTGCTGTGGAGCGATGAAAGCGTTCTCACAACAGCGGAATTGTGATTAGGGATAACTGTCTTGAAATAATCCTAGGTGGATGAGAATGACCGAAAACCAGGTAATTTTTGGATACTAAAATTTGGTCCTCAATTCGAATTCGTAACTTGACCACATTTGTTCTTTGAAAATTTAAAGACGGGAATATTCTTGAGATATGAACGCCAGGATTATAAAAGAAAATTTCTTATAATCAAAAAAGGTTTAACCATAAAGCACCATCCCATAACTACTTCCTAATTGTCTATAGTACAGTAAATATAGAACTAAAATTACCTAAACCTAAACATCCAAAAGGTATAGGCAATTCTTGTCCCAGGTTGTTCACTATCCTCAGTACAACACGCCATGAAAAATCCAGAAGTTTGTGGCGTCGGGTTTGGGAGGGGTGGGGGCGGGGTTATCACTGACTATCCTTTTTCCGCAGTGTTGCTCTGATATCTCCAAAACTATTCGGTTCATCAAGATCATGAACATAAAGAAAGTTGTACATAAAGTTTCTGATAATATTGGTTCTATTCGTATTTTTGATTAACCTAATAGTTACCGAGATATTGACTAATAAAGCTAAAAATTGTCTGATTTGAACTTAAATTGTTTGGACTGGAGTGGGGGAGAGTTGAAAAAGGAATACGGAGAAGAGAAAGAATGTAGAGTGATGTTGGCGATTCACTTGAGAGCATGTGGCTGTGAAGTACCCCAAACAGATGGAGATGCAGATATTTTAATTGTGTCCTCTGCCTGAAAACGGAAGGGAAGTTACGGTAGTTGGTAATGACACTAATTTGTTTGTGATGCTGATTGCCTTTGCTCCATCTAGTGCTCATGTGACTATGATGATGCATGGTAGTAGTAAGCAGCCTCATAAAATACACCACATCTCAGCCACTCAACGTAAACATCAAGATATGAAGGATGTTCTGCTTCCAGTGTATGCCTTTACCGGATGCGACACAGTTTCAGCAATTTATGGCAAAGGGAAAGTCACTCCATTCAAAGTCCAAAGTAATCTGAAGTTAATGGAGAAACTGATTATATTTAACAACCCCAATAGCTCTGCAGACGACATTGCTGAAGCTGGAAAAACATTTTTTCAGGTATTATATTTTATTATGTTATATATTATATTATTATATAGTTAAATTACTTATACTATTTTTTATATTATTATATTATACTATATTATGTTATTTTATACAGGGTGTAATCAGTTTCATGTCATTAAAAAAAACCGGTAATGGGGACCGACTAGACAAACAAAAAACCTTTATGACTTTTCCCTCTAGGGGCACTTTGAGAAAAACTGACCTAGGTCAACCTATTTAATGTTTTTTTTTTTTTAATATTAATGTAGAAAATAATTGAGAACCACGCTTTTCTTGGTCAATGAACTTGTAGTTCCCAATTATACAACTTTTAAATTGTCATAAAAAAGTGCAAAGGCCTTGGATAATCGACCGCCTTTGATGGACCGCCTCAACCGAACTGAGGTAATTATAAAGAGGTAAATAATTCGTTATCTTTTCCTGCACAACTGCAACCAAATAATGGCCGTATAAGTTTAAACAGAGCATTTCTTTACATGTGTGTCTTAATTTGGAAGAAAATATTGGATTAATGTTTATAATTTAGAATATTTAAATGTGATTTATTAACGTTTGTAACATAAATGAGTGTCCTGGGTTAAAAGCTTACCTAAGTAAATTATTCGAATTCTGCATCTGCATCAATACACAGTTCGGTACGTCGAATTAAGGACATACGTACTCCGTTCAACACTAAACAATAAACTATCAACTAACGTTGTCAATAAAGAAAAATAAAAGAAAAACTTGGTCCAAAATCCAAAACGGAATACAAAAAGAACGAACAAGAAAGTTGTGTCTGTACGTAATCAAGAATTTAACGACTTGACGGAAGTCAATAAAATAAATCTTCACTATAAATGCACAGCGACCCGAAATTCAAAAATAACAAAAACAACGAACGGCGGGTTGGACGTGTGTACATAACGAAACACCCACAGAAACTAAAATATTGCACAATGGAGAGTCAAAGTATAGTTTTCTTCAGATCAGATCTACTAAACACTCAGAAAACGTCGACGTCTTTCATCTTATTTACCGCACCGCTAAAGACCGTCGACATTTTAAAGCTATCTACACAAATATTGAGTATCATAGGCAAAGACACGCGCGGCGATCTAAACCTACCTCAATATTCCAGCAGTTCTCAAAAGATTTGATTGAAAATTTGCGAAATGTTTGTTTATTTTTTCTCTCCAAAACTATGAGCTTTAGACCCCATGTTATATAAGGTTTTTTTGTTTGTCTTGTCGTTCCCTACCACCAGTTCTTTTTTAATGACACGAAACTAATTACACCCTGTATATTTTCAGGTGTTATATGGGGCAAAAGAGACTGAAAACTTGAATGCCTTACGATACAAACGTTACTTGACAACAATTGGTAAACTACATGCTAACTTCGAACTAGCCGTACTTCCACTTACTTAACACATCTTTTTCTACTGCCATCAACTTAAATGCTTCCAAGTGATTATCGCTGAGTGTACTCCTTAGTCTGGTTTTCACAAATTTTAGGGTCGAAAAACATATTTCACAAGCTATTTGTATTGTGGATAATGTCAACAAATATTGGTAAGCCAGTGTTAATAAACTGTATGTTTCACTATATAAGTTATATTTTATAAGCACACTGCAACAGCATACTGCGCATTTCTTACAAGTTCTTGAAGTCATACAGAATTTAAAATTTCCACCTTCTTCGAGAGAATCTTATTCTTGCTGCATCATTTTCTACTTCATAATATTGTTTCTACTCGTCTGTAATAGTTTTCTTTTAAATTTTCCCAACTACTCGCGAAATTCATGAGGTCTTCACAAAGCCCTTCTTTTGTAGCATCTTTATTGAATGTTACTAATTTCGAATATAATGTTTGTAGTGCTTCTAACTTCCCCCTTCTTTAATATTATTTAAATTTGAAGGATACAAAAAATTTAAATCTTGGCACAACATCTTGCTTTTAGAAAAGCGGTTGGTCATGCTCTCAATTACAATGTTTAAGATTACGTTGTGGACTTCTACAGTAAATTTATGGAAACTACCTGTAACTGGATTGTCATGGGACACTTCTCCGGACATTTCCTTCACTCTTCTAACCCTCCTGATAGTATAGGACTGTTCGATACAACCTCTCTGAGTTAACTCTTCTGTTGCCCAATTTATAATATATACAATGTTTCTTTGTATACGTTTCAATTGCTGGAGTGTAGACTCGACAAGCTGCTGTGCTTTTAAAAGATCGAGTCCCTTGGTTTGTAAATATTTTGAAAATGGATTTGTAATACTGAATATTCTTAAATATATTTGAGATAACATTATTATTTCAACTTTTTGCAGGGTCTCTCTCAAATGTTTAGCCTTTACTCTCACATCTGCATTAAACTTCTCACTGTTTTCAATTTCAGATATAGACAAATTAAGGTCCACGTAAAGTGAATCTTTATTAGGATTTAAAAATGTCCTGAAAACACGACTAATAGCCGCATAGTTGGTCCATCAGCGATTTTCACCTATTAACTGAAAGTTTTTTAATATTTTTTTCTCTTTATTAATATTTCGCCAAATATTCGTTCGTTGATGCGACTGCGACTCTTTAAAAAATATTGTCAAAGAATTGATTGTAGTAAAAAAATATTCTGCAGGAATAGGAGATTTGGTAGGATCGCCTCTGGGGTCGTCTGATCTAAATATTTATATTTTCGGGGATTTCTATTTTCTAATAGCAAAAGGTATTAGAAAATGGCCGTACTGGTACATATTTTCATAAATCTAAATGTAGCGCGGCGTCGGCAACCAAGAACAGTAAGATCATATTTCACATTATATTAAATAGTCTAATTTAATTTATCATCGTTCCAGTGCAGCTACCAGCAGGCGCTGGTCATCATGCCAAGCAGCCGGCGCCAGCGGCGCACTACTGAATCGGGCGACTGGGATTCGTCCTGGGAGCCAGTCCGCCCCTGCCTCGAAGGAAACAATTTCAGGTTATCCAAAATCCTTTTTGGTACTACACTTACAACATGTTTATTATTTTTTGAGATAGTAGCTTGGGAATTTTTAACTGAAGCACCCTGTACAGCAAGCATTACAATAGTATCATTAATATAAGAATAGTTAATAGCATATTTACCCAACAATTAAACATTTATAAATAGTATTTATTAATAAAGTAGATAAACAGATAATATCAAAAACCCTTCAAATCACAGACCAATATCGGTCATCACTAAAATGTATGAAGTGATTCTGAGAAATCAGTAAAAAAATTATCTAATAAACAATAATTAGCTTCTTAATGTCAACAAGTTTGATTTCCGAAATAAATTATCAACAACACTTGCTTAACACCTTCAAGTTTTGCTCGAATTGATGAAATCTTGCTGACTTATATTATATTAGTTTTTCTGGATATACTGTATCATTTTTAAGTCCATACCTTAGTAATAGATAACAATTTTTTGTCTATGGCGAGGCAAAATATATCTCACTAAAAATACCGGTGCTTCCTAGGGTTTTATTCTAGGACTTACTTTTTATTAATGATTTCCAAACTTCTGTTAAAGATAATACCCCAAAAGACATTACCAACGCAAAGACTTGGCCGTCTTTTCTTCCGATCTTGGCAATAACAACAAAAATAAATTACATCATCAAGAACAACCATCCATTGATAAATATTAGAGAGTAACAAGTAAATCACTTATAAACAATCCATTGATATATCATTACATTTTTCTTACTTAACAAAATATTTTGTTCATTCAACGCACAGTACGATGTAAAATAAAATACCAAAGAAAGAATGATGGTTACTATTTTTAATAGTTCGATACTGTTCTCTTATATGTCTCTTTCGTTCCCATTTCAACCTATTTTGTTCTGCGAAGTCTCTGTAGCCAGCCACATTGAAATACCTTATTTCCAACACTGAGGATTCCAGAGCTACCCTCCGTTCCAAGTCTTAGCCCAGCACTACTTCTAAGTTCCATTGGGAAAGAAAGAAATATGATACGTTGCTTGAAACATTGGAATATCTTAAATACTTCAAAAGACAAAAAATCCATCTGACTACTAGTAGATATACTATGGAATATTCCGATCAAAATTCCACATATTTTCTTAAGGGAGATTCATTCTGGTTTTTGAGCGAAGATGCCAACTTGGCAGGAGAAACCGCAGTTCATCATCGGGTGTATCTAAATATTGATTTTAACAGGTTTGTACGGGCCTCTGCGCAGATTCTAATTGATGATGTGCAGCTCTCTGAAGTTCTACCGACACCAGATCTTGCTAACAAACTTCCTGCCAAAATACTCTTTCAAATAAAAAAACCGCATCAAAATTGGATCACTCGTTGGAGATACGTATGAAGCCACAGATAGATACACACATACAAACATCTCTTTGTGTCGGAGGTTAAAAAAAATGAATCACTGAGAATTAACTTCATTATAATCAGGATCGAATTAAACTGTAGTCACTGTATATTTTATATATATAATTACCTCTCAATTAATTTATTGAATATTTGTATCTATTCTTTTAAAGAAAATCTGTACCCAGAGGTTATCAACTCTTACAAGAATTGTAAGTGAGATACCGTCTCGGGAAAACCCATATGCATTTCATATTACTAAACACTAGTTGTTTGCGCGGGAATATACGGGGAACTTCTTATCGAAGAGAAAGTTCTTGGAATAGCAGTTTGTGCTAAAAATTGTGGTCACGTTTAGCAAGTAAAGGCCACATACATATGTAAGGCAATGATATCAAATGTAGGGACATTTTGATATATTCGTTACTACTTGAGTGAGTTAAATCTTTTAGATGCGTGTAAACAGGCATGTATCGAGCGTAATTGTCTCCACATCCATGTGGTGGCGTAGAGGTTGTAGTAAACGTAAAAATAATTTTTCAAATTTTTATTGAAATAGGTGGATTATTTTTTGTTTGCTTATAATTGTAATGAAACATATTCTTTATAGGATTTTGCAAACAGCAGAAAAAACTATCTATGAGAACTAAAAAGAAAACATATCTGTAAAATAATTGATTTCCACTCTTTGCATTTTTTTTGATAATCTGAATTCTGCTTATGCTAGCAATTAAGATCCTAAAACGAATTTGTTCTATTTCCTATTTGACAACTCCCATTATAACACTAGTGTCTGAATTTATTTACATACCTTGCCTTTTGAAATTTTCCTTCTAATGGATTATATTTTCATGAAATCCATCATTCTGTTTTTTGGAGATTCTTAGCCTTTGAAACCTTTTTCCTTATTTTGGAGCTCATCAAAGAGACATAAAGTCACTCGCACGACGTTTTATGCAAAAACCAACACAATTTCCAAGTTCCTCGACATTAAATGTTTGACATTGACTGATGGAAAAAAACAGATCTTCACCTATCTATTACCTAACTAAATAGATAGGTGAAGATCTGTTTTGTCCACGAGTCAATGTCACACATATAATGTCAAGGAACTTGGAAATTGTCTTGGTTTTTGCATGAAACGTCTTGTGAGTGGTTTTATGTCCATCTGATGAGCTCCAGAATAAGGGAGAAAAACGTTTCAAGTAAGTATTTCCAAGAAACAGAATATAAATTTCATGAAAATGTAATCCAATAAATTCAATTTAGGCGTTTGTTCTCATTTCTAACTGAATGTTCATGGTCGTAAGGGGTTATATAGATACTGCTTTAATATGCATAGCCATAGGGGACCATATAGATGCTAGTGTTACAATGAGAATTGCCAAATAAGAAATAGACAGATTCATTTTAGAATTTTAATTGCTAGCGTAACCAGAATTCAGGTTATCGAAAGAATGCAAAGCTTGAAAATCAATAATTATACAGATAATTTTTCTTTTTAGTTCTCATAGATAGTTTTTTTCTGCTGTTTGCAAAATTCTATGAAGAATATGCTTCATTAGGTTCAAAATGTCATAAAACGTAGGATTTTAAATTTGAACGAAACAGAAATTTGTCTGTCGGTCTGACTGTCGGTTTGTCTGTAATATTTGGGCGTTTCAAAATTTGATATGACATCTGCCACCTCCACCGCCCCTCCATTATTAACGGGGTTAACAAAATAAACCTGTGATTTAGTGTGTGTATGAGAACAAAAGTTCTCAAAACATTTCCTGGCATCTATCAGTCAAACGATAATCAAATATTATATTATTAAAATTCTATGAGTACTATTTGTAATGAGTAGCTTTAATTTAAAGAGACTTGGATGGGAAATCTGGATGTGAAAATAGTGATTCCATAGACAGCAGTTTGTTTCGAGGTTCGATATCATCAATAATATCCTGAAACCAAGCTTTCCTTTGTCACATTTTCCCATATTTATACTTCGTTTATCCTCTACGTAAAGTACGCAGAACATATTCCTAATAATTATTAAAGTACTAGTGCATGAGTTATTGTCATGCAAATAAAATATTAAATATTATTATGATGTGGGCAAAATAGGGAAACCCACATTGTTTCAAAGTAGGAAGAACGCAATTGAAGAATTTATTTAAATGTACTGTGTGGGTGTACATGTATTATAATAATTTATTTCTAGACTATTAGAAGATAACTATTTAACATAATTTGATCCAAATTGAAAAATCATTATAAATAGAACCCGTACAGACTATTTATTTTATTTTGTCTGCCATACTCACAAGAGTCATTTTATATAATTATAAGTTAGCTGTTCAGAAACTTTCACTTTTTTATATTGTCCATATTTTTTAGTTGATTTCTAGAATAAAATGGGGAAGATGATATTTCAAATACATATCTTATAGTACAGAAGCTGGGTGACTTTTTCGTCAGATACGCCACGAGTTGTCAAAGATATTAAAACAGGAATTATAGCATGTGATTGTTACAAGACTCTTTTTTAGCAAACAAAAGTACTACAGACTCTTAACTGTAGAGGGATTTAACATTTTTCGCTAAGTTGCGTTTCCATCTCATCTCAGATGCACTGTTACGCCACCCCAGTGACGTCCCGGAGAACTAGATACTACTGGTATAGTAGAGAACTTAATTTTAGATATGGCAGGCCACTGTACTCTCTAGAAGCCTATGGGAGTTTAGACACCGGTTCGAGAAACATTTGAAATCTTTAGGGCATATGAGGCGACCAAGTCAGCAACGAAAAAGTCAGTTAAGTTCTGAATAGCTCTGAGTGATGAGAACAAGTGTATTAGAACAAAGTGATAAGAGAAGTGAATTGTCAAGTAATAAATAGTATTTGGTATTATATTAGTGAAGTAATAGCTATTGTAAATAGCAAGTTAATAAACAGTAGTGTTATAATTTTCAAACCCACGATTTGGGGTGTTTACTAGGGAGTATAACCACGTAACAGTATTATATCACTATTAAAAGATCATATTTATTTTTACTAACTTGCTATCAGTTTCCTGAATAAGGAATTATTCCAGCACTAAATTCTTAGAACTTCTACACGTATTTAAAACCGAGAAAATGTACGATTTTGCGTGAAAAATACATATTTCTTGAAGTATGGTTAAACTGAGGGGCTAATATGCTTCATAAGGCTATTTTGTCGTGATTTATTATTGAAAGAATTAACTCACAAAGTTCATTTAACAATGAATTTCCAAAAAAGTCACCTATCTTCGGGTCTATTAGCGTTTGGGGTATTGGAAAATATGTTGGATGTTTGCGTGTCGTTCCGTGGCTACTCCATGAACTCATCAGTAAGGCGGGAGTAGCCACTGCCTTATACGCTTCCGAGGGACTTGACGTGGCGGTTTATATATATATGTAATTAGCAGAAGAGATGGTCTGCCGGTGAGGTGTAAGGAGCCGCCAACTACCAGTGATAACGTTATGAGGATCAAGCTGTTAGTATGAAGGATTAGGTTGGCAGGAACGAAGTGAGTACCCCTTTTTTGTAGTTCTCCCACGTACCAGTACAATCCTAGGGGATAGGTTGTACAATGCGAGGAGGAAAGAGCCTAGAAACTCGACTCGTGCATGAGCAGGCGTCTTCGTAGGAATGGGTACAGGGGTACAGGTAAAGAGTACGTCGACGTTCACGTCGGGGTCACCAATTTGGTGTATTGTAAATTTGTTGGATGTTTGCGTTTCGTTCCGTGGCTACTCCATGAACTCATCAGTAAGGCGGGAGTAGCCACTGCCTTATACGCTTCCGAGGGACTTGACGCGGCGGTTCATATATGTAATTAGCAGAGGAGATGATCTGCCGGTGAGGTGTAAGGAGCCGCCACAAGCGCATAGGCAGTTACCTCATAATTTCGGTTTATAAAAATAGTTTGGTACCTCGACTATAGATTCAGCAAATTCAACATTGTTGTTAATAAAAATGATTGAATAAAATTGCTTTCCTTTATGTAAAAGTGAAAAGAATTAAAAATGGTTTGTTTCGATATAGCTTATGTGCTGATATTCTTCAGTTCATGCTTCAACGTTACCTGTTTTGACAAATACCTCCTGAGCAGATTTACGAATAGTGCGAATAAAACTTGTCCTTTAGAAATTTCGATAAACTAAAATTTCATCGGAAGCTATACCTTGTAATTGATATACTTTATGGAAATAATTTTGCGAATCTTTGTCCCATATGAATAGTATTAAAATACCACAAGTTACAGTTTCATTTATAGAAATTCAGTTAACATAATTTCACGAATGCGTATGAACTATTGTGCATTATTATGCGCGAAATCTAAAATTGCATATACTAAGAACAAAAGCTCGGTGGCGCAATGTTAAGGCGTTTGGCTTGCGACCACGGGGTCCCGGGTTTGAATCCTGGACAGGGTATGGATGTTTAGTGGCGTTTTTCATGTGTTACCGAGATGGTAGCATTGTACTAGACCACTGTTGGGTGGCACAACATGTCTAGTCGCTGATATCTATCCTGAGTTCGAGTCTCAGCTGCGGTAGATGGCAATATCGCAGGGCATGGTCGTTGTGTTGATGTCTATGTGTACGTGTCCTGGTTGAGTGGTGGAATAGCATTAGCTAAACTCCGCCAGGACGTTAATATAAATAAGACGATTAAATAAATAAAAAAAAAATAAAAAAACAAAAGAGAGTCCAAGAAACTGAATCAGATATTTTATGAAAATGTAATCCATTAGAATGAGAAAATTTTTAAGACAAGGTAGGTAAATAAATCTATATTAGGCATTTGTTCTCATTTTTAACTGAATCTTCATACCGTAGGGGGTCATGTAGATACTAATTTAATCAGCATAGCCGTAGGGGACTATGTTGGATGCTAGTGTTATAATGAGAATGTCAAATAATAAATTGGACAAATTTGTTTTAGAATTTCAATTTGCTAGCATAACCAGAAGTCAGGTTATTTAAAGAATGCAAATATTTTATTAATATTTTTTACATATGGGCTTTCTTTTATTTCTCATAGATAGTTTTTTTCGTTGTTTGCAAAATCCCATAAAGAATATGTTTCATTACTATAAGCAAACAAATAATAAATAATTCACTTTTAAACACGCATAGAGTATATAGGCTCCAATACTAGTTAGCTAATAGACAGGTGAAGATCTGTTGTTTTTTATCAGTCAATGTCAAATATAAATATTTCATACTTATTCGTGGATATTGCCTTGATTTTGCATGAAACATCGTTATGAGTCGCTTTATGCCTTTCTGATGAGCTCAGAATAAGGGCGAAAAATGTTCCAAAGGCTATGCCAAGAAACTGAATGAGAGACTTTATGAAAATGTAATCCATTAGAATGAATTTTTTTTAGCACATTTGGTTAATAATATAGAAAAATTTTTAAATATGGCAACAATAGACAAATTCTTATGATACGGTTGAATTGGATTTCAATCGAGTATCGAGCGTGGAAAATTCAAGAGTATAAATCTTGAATTTCGATGCAAAATCCATTTGCTATTATGTTACGTATATGTAACCCTAAAAAATTAATGATAAATGAATTTTGGCGGTCCTGTCTTGTGCTTTTGCAGATTTTTGAGGTTCCGACGATAAAGTTATAAAAACTTTATCGTCGGAACCTCAAAATATAGTTAAAACTGAAATTAATTACAAAACGTTTCAAACTTTGTTGAAAGTTGTATGTTCACGCAAGAAAAACATTTAGAATTTTGCCCCTTCCTACGAAGTCGGCAAGATTCTTTAAATTGCAAAAAATAAATAATTCGACACCTCTCCACATAAACTGCTCTAACTTTTTCTAGACAAAATTGGCCTCCCTTTGGGCTAGATCGATTGCAAATTAAATTTCCAATCTGATGATGTCGGGCGCGAATATCTTACTCCACTTCGGACGCTAGATGTGGCCGCCAAAGTGAAAGTTCGAGGATTTCGCTTCTCGAGTGACACGGCCCAGCTTCGAGGGCCATATCGCCCAAACAAAGGATCACAGAAGCTCCATAGTAATTTTGTTTTGGAAAATTGAACAAAAAATCCAATGGCACAAACCGCGGATCGCTACTTGCCACTGTATCCGAGATATAACCCCTCGAATTCATCGGAAGGTAAAAATCGAATTTTTGTTGCGCTTCCGGAGGCCCTATCTCGAGAACGGAAGCAGATATCGAGCTGCGCCATTCGATTTTCTTCGTCTCCTGCGTACCCCTGAATTTTTTCAGATATTTGTCGGCACTCTGACTTTTTAGCATTTGCATCCATTTGAGAAATTAACACGATTTCGACACTTCTCCGCTTAAAGAACCTTAACTCTTTCCTGACAAAATTGACCCCTTTTGTGGGCTAGATCGATTGCCAATTAAAAGTTTCAAAGTTATCAAATGCAAGGTTTGAAATGTTTCGTAATTAATTCTAGTTTTTTATAAATCACAGGCTAAATTAGTTGGACTAAACCAGAAAAACGATTTTTTTATTTAAATACCTGCACTTCAAGATACACTAAACAATATTTTGGTGTTTTGGTTAAACATTTTTTTACTTTTCTCATGCAAGTTACTTTCGAGAGATTTCCTAGAATATTCCAAAGGCTTTAAATTTCTAACTGCAAACTGCAACAATGTTAATGAAACATTAACTGAGATTGCATTAAACCCTAATTGATTAGATTATATCAATAATTTAATTGTTTAAATAAAATACTCTCAATAAAATATAAATAAATAACGGATTAAAATATTGAATTGCGTAAGCCGTTACTTTGTGATAATTATAATCATGATGATATAACAAAAACTTTATAATTTACTTTATTTTTTATCATTAATTGTTTGTAACTTGTATGTTAATGCAGCCCAGGGTGCTATTTTCAAACGATTTGTATAGCCAATGTTTTACCATCTACGCTGTGTTGTGCATGTCTGGCTGATTTCGACAATGTTAGGTTTAATTTTGAATAAAATACCTATGAATTGAATAGAATAACGAATGAATATATAAGGTATTATAAAATATGTATAATCATTTTATAGTTATTGTCTTGAATAAGATGGCGAAAACAGATTTAATATCTGTTAATTTAGTACATTCATAAGTCTTAGTCTGTCGCATAATGAGACTATTATGTATAATAATAGTTTATTAACCCCACCTTCAAAATCTTTATTAATATTTCTAACCGACTTCAAAAAGATAGGTCTCAATTTTGTTGCCTCTTTATCCGTATGTCCTCACGTCTGGAAGTATGTAGATATGTGTGGCATAATACCAAAACTACTGGTTCAATTCGAATGTGCTTTCACAAATACGACGGGTATCAACTAGGAAAATTTACAAATGGTTTTAGAAATTATTGATTTTTTTCACCACTTCTATGAAAACAATACCAGGTGGCATAAAAGTGTAGGAACAGCAGGATAACTTGAAAAATACGAACCCTAGAAAAAAACTTTAAATACAAAAATTGTAGGAAATTTTCTAAAAACTTATTTCCGAGACTACTTATAAACGTAAATAGTTTGGAAGGTCTCTAAGAAGCCGATTTAAAACCTTTATAAGAGTACAGGCGCTCATCTAGAGAAGGGCCTACATGCCTTTTTTAAAACCACTTTCAAGTTTTAATGAATTATCTAAAGCTTTACTCAGAGAGTATTTGAAGAGTATTATAAAACCATACTTGGTTTAGGACAGGTACTATATCAAAATTTGAAAGATACACACATATGCTTTGAGACATTTTGTATTTAATGAAGTAAACATAAATGTAAATAAATCTATTCTACATACACTATGGGCCGCTATAGTTACATAGAAGTTAAAAAATGAATAATTGGCGACTACTAAAAACAGTTAAAAAAACCAGTTAGAGATGTAATGTAAACTTGTAATGAAATGATGGGACTACTTATAGCGGGTTAAAATTTTCAACGAGGTTAAGTTTACTGTAAAACATGTATTAGACAGTTTTTAAAAATTCATGCGCTCCACAAAAACACAATTTAAAAAAAAACATATAATTAATAATTTTTTTTGTGACTTAAAAAGTATAGAGAGCTTTAGCATCTGCTCATTATAATAATATGGTATTGTATATGTAAATTGTTTTGATAAAACATTTTTATCGGTTACAAATTACCTTTTTTTGTACAATCTGGGACATTCTCAATATGACTGATCGTTATATTCCTCGACGGCTGAAAATAAAATGGCGGCTGTATGTATGAATCCTAAAAGTTGTAAATAATTCTACTTCAAACATGTTTTGTTTTAAAATGCCATTAAAGTGTTGTTCATATTTCTAAGTCAAATAAAAAATGTCGCACCTACAAATGAATGAAAAATTTTTAAGACGAAGTAGATAAATAAATTCATTTTAGGCCTTTGTTCTCATTTTTAACTGAATCATCATGATCGTAGGGGGTTATGTAAATACTAGTTTAATCTGCATGGCCGTAGGGGACTGTGTGGATGCTAGTGTTAGAATGAGAATTGTCAAAAAAGAAATTAGACAAATTCATTTTAGGATTTTAATTTGCTAGCATAACCAGAATTCAGGTTATCGAAAGAATGCAAATATTTCATTAACATTTTACATATACTTTTTCTTTTAGTTATAGATAGTCATTTTTTCTGCTGTTTGCAAAATCCTATAAAGAATATGTTTCAATGCAATTATAAGCAAACAAATAATAATTCATTTTTAAATATACCGGGTGAACCGTCTAAAGAGAATAGATAATGAAAAAAACCTTTTTTTTTCGCTTAAATTTAAAATCCCTTTTCGTGGCATTCTAAACCTATTTCAAAAAAAAAAAAAATTAAAATTGTTTTTACGATTACTATACTTCCACTCCACTACGTGGATGTGGAAGTAAAAATATGACAGATGGCAATAATATTTGGTATATATTTAACATAATTGGTAAGGAAGACACCTATTATAGTTTATTGAAAAATATATAGGGTGGTCATCCGAAGAAGCAATTTAATCATGGCGGAAATTTGTAAAGGTGTTTACGCAAACCTTCTATATTTGGCACCTTTTATTTAATATTTATTTTTTTCTATCGGATCACAACTCTGCATATTTTTTTGACTAAAGGTCAGATTTCCTTTTTTAATAATAATAATTTTATTTAAGTTTCCACGGCTAAGAGAATTTCTCATATCACTTTTCTTGACTGCCATACTCTAAGGCAAAGGATTCATCATGTCTATATTAAATTAAGATATATTATAGTCTGTTTTTAAATCAGGAGGAGTAAACACGAAAGTTCCATTCACACCATAAAAGTAACTAGAAAATACCCTAAAACCTTTTTGACGTTTTGGGCAACCAACAATACACGACTACAATGTTTTTGTGTGAATTTTATTACATTATATAATGTATCGACCTCTATTTGACCTCTAGGTATTTTATATAGCATCCATACAATTTACGCAATATAAAGATACCAAGTAATTGGCCACTATTACCTTCAGATTTATACAAATGGGATTAAAAACGTATAAACGATAAAATAGAAATTATAACCAAATAATTTATGACATAAAATTAAACTTTTTACAATATGTCAAAATTTACGACTATTGCATTATGTAAAACTGGCGAGGGCGTATCCAATCACAGATCTAAGATTTAGCGCGTTAAATTTAAAACGCTCCTCCTGGTTTAAAAACAGACTATAGTTATAATAATATACAAAAAAAACAAAGCTAAACGTAGTCTTTTCGTTTTAGCACCTCTCTCTATTTTTACACAATAATGACGTACCACATGTACATTTTTTTGTATGTCAATAAGAATTGACAAATAAAGTCAATCAATCAATCAGATTAAATTTCATTACTCATTAAATAGTTTTTATAAACAATAATCACAATAAGGTTAAATGTATCGTAAATATTGTTTAAACATATCTCTAAGCTGGGAATATGATGAAATATTTTAATTTACTTACGCAGTGTTGAAATGTAAGGTTGAATAAATTCTGTGGCATTTAAGACATTTTTCGAATCAAATAGAACATCTTTTGTTTATTCATTAGTTTTGGCGGTCACGTGATATCTGCCAGTAATACAACTAACTTTCTTTTAAGGTGACCATTCCCTAAAAAGAGACTATTATGATTTCTGGCCATATCTTTTTTTTTTTCTTATTATGTGTAATTAAAGACTACATAAGTAGAACCATAATTAGACTATTACTATGAATTTTCACAATAATTTCAGTGGTTTCCAAAATAGTTAGATTTAAAACTACGAAATAAGAAGATTGGCGTAATTTTAAAATTTAAATTAAACAATTTTACAAATAACTGAAATTATTGAGTGATTATTCATACTAGTAGTCTTATCATGATTCTACTTAGGTAGTCTTATGGTTTTTTAAACATACGTAGGTACTAAAAAAAAAGTTATAGCCAAAAATAATAAATATTTCCCTGTCCGATGTGTCTTTCTAGGGAATGGCCACCTTAAATAGCAAGTTATATTGAGTGCCATATAGTTGCAAAGAGCATTTGAAATAGAGAATTCGGGACACTCTCCGTTTTTTAATAAAATGTTACTTAAGAAATGAGGATCACAAGTAACTATTAACATATTGAACATATCCGATATTATATTTCTACTTGTTGGCACTCGCTATTACTAATAACATAAAAACTAGTAATTAGCAAGAAACAAAGCAACCGCCTTCAGTTGATAATTTCAACTGATTAGTGCTCGCAGACGCTTTATGCTCCATGCACCATTCTAGTTGGCCTCTCTTTGCTGTATGACACGTCTGAATACACAAAACTGGTTAATTTAATTCAATTCAATTGAGTACAATCAATCCAACCTCATCCGATTCGATTCGATTTATACGATCCGGCTTCACACGACCCTATTCTATTCAATCTGATTATATTCAATCCGATCCGAGCCGATCCAAACCTTTCTCACCAACTAAATTTGATCGAATTCAAAGAAATTCATTCCAATCCAATCCAGTGCAATAAAATCAAATCCAGATATGTTATTTCTTCAGTATTTCCACCCTTAGACATCGCAGCTTCTGTCATTTTACGTCTCGTCGGAAAAACAGGAAGTATTTTAAATTTCCCTTCAAATGCTCTTTCAGAAAAAGTAGATAATGTCGAGAAGAGGCGCAGTTTCAGACTGTATTCAAATCAAAACTTATACTTTCACAAATTTCCATACTGTATAAGCAATAAAACTAAAATTTCTCATGCGATATTCTGATTTTGATTCCTAATGTTTATTTGTCAAGGCTCTTAAAATTAATTCCGATTTATCAAATAATAAAACCGTAAAGAAATAAATTCTCTGACGATTACGTGTCATGATTTATTTATTACATTTTTCGAGGGAACAGCGAAGTGTTATTATACGGTAGAAATATCGTGTTCGAGATAAATTCAGATTTTACTTGGTACCACGATCAAATCGTAGGAAGAAGTCGTTCTTCGCATGTCGGCTATGAGTGTGTCCTGTGTGTGTTTGTTTGTGGGATTTTCTTCCGCTTGCGATAACTACTGCAAAACTCCAGCGATTTTGATTATTGTATTTATATTATTTTTTTTGCAATTCCTGGCTTTGGGTTAAGCCCATTCAGCCACGATTATTTTGTTATTTTACCTAACCTAACACAAAACAAAAAAACCAGACAGTACTTAACAACAAGGGAGAATAATTTATATTTGTCAGTCAGTTAATTTAATTCAAATCTTGTATGTCAATTGCGAACCACTCCCGCTTGAAATTTTTCATACATGTGTATTCTATCAATCGATGCAATGCAATTTTCAGTCTGTACACTCTGTATAACTCGCCGTTTCAGCCCGAAAGTATTCTTTGATTTAATCTCTCTCTTAACACTATTAAATAAAGAGCTGAAGTGCTGAAGTCAATAATCCTTTTTGTTCCCTCTTCACAGAGGCAAGAGCGTTATCAGCTCTAACTACCATCCTGATCATCATATTGCCCCAAATCAGTTCAAAAGAGTCCCTCTATGTGCAAAAAAGAATATTTAAATATAATCTTCTTTTCATGCAAGAAACGCGGTTTGAAAAAAGTGCAAAATCGTTTTTCGAGTGTAGATGCGCAATTTTTTTTTAAATCCAAAACCATTTTCACCTATGGAAGTTGATAGGGTTATACGCACAATGAACAAAGACCCATCAATTTGTCGAAATTTTGGGCGAAGTTACGTAGCTCCGAAAAGTTTTACCGCCTCCCTCTTTCCACCCCTCCTCCCTAATCCCCACACCAACTTTCCATCTTGATCAGATTTAAGCTTTATACTTTCCGTACATTCACCAAAAATTTCAGTTCCCTATCATCCTTCTTTCCTGGAGAAATCAATGGTTTAACACTTGAAACCACCGGTAAAAAACGTTTTCCTAAAATTCTTCAATTAACCATAACTCGAAATCTAAATAATATTTTTGGACAAGCCTCGGCTTATATTACGTAGTTTGAAATTCTCTTTAACTTTGAATTAGACTTTTTTTCATACAGGAATTATTTTCCGAGTTATCGCCGAAAAAGTAGTTTTTGCAGATTTTGTGTGCAAGTATCCCCCGCTCTCGAGTATAAGACTTTTAATTTTCAGGGAATAATTGTGTGACACAAACTTAAAGAATGACAAAAACAATTTTTTTAAATTCCGTTGTTTGCGTTCAAATACAAATCCGTTCTACTAAACAATTTAGAGCCAAATTCTGCTTAAACATTGAAAAAACAAGAAAAAAACACCTACACTAACGTCATTAGCTATCTTATTTGTGTCATTTTTTTTGTAGGGAAGAATAATATTATATACTTATACAATTATTTTCTTAATTTATATAGTTACTTAAAGAAATGATTGATGACCTATTTTAATTATATAAATGAATATATAATTACTCCCTTACTAAAATTAATTATCTTATCGTAGACTTACCTAGATATCAAGAAATGTGTTCTTTCTACTTTTAACTATTGTGAATAGTCTTTGTTTTTATTTACTTATTAAAAAAGCTTTAAAATTTGTTCATAATAAAGACTGTGTGTCATGAGGTTTTCAAATTTTCTGAAATTAGCTAAAATATGAGTTATAAGAATTTGAGGATAATTATAATTAAACAAATCTACGATAGCCGGGATCTAATGGCGGAATTCGACTGATGCTGTCATAACAAAGTGTGGTTAATTATATTATTATGTAAGTCACAAAACATCTGCCAAGATGTGAGTAAGAGTAATTATTGGTTTTCATATTTTTCAGCATATAATAATCGATTTGATTAACAATGTTGTTTATCCCGTTTTAGTTCAAACATGGTCAATTTAGGACGCCAATGGTGGTATTCTTAAAGGATTAGATTGAAGTTTGGTATCTATACTGTGAGAAGTTTTTGGGACGTGATCAATGTGACAGAAGAACTGACAGCAGGACTATAAATACCAACCTGCAATACTGAAATCATAAGTGAAGGTAGCCAAACAAAAATTAAAAACTGTTAAAACAGAGATAAATTTCCAAAAATATTGTAATCATTAATAAAATAAATACTAAATCAGCAACTTATAAGTTAGAAATATATGTGTTAAGCTTCAGTCTATAAAATAAAATAAAATATTATATCTCCATGTACTAAATGTCATGTAAATCTGCAGAAGTTTTGCAGCTATGGCACGGCTATTGGATTTGTCATTTTGGCTTTTTACCTTCTGACATCAGATTCACTATCAGCTACTCCGAAAATACATAATATTTTATACTAGACGTAGCTTGATGAAACTAATATGGGGCCATCGCTAAGCCATACTCTCACAGAAATCGCTGAAGACATTCCATGGCAATGATTGAATGAAAAATTAAAAGATATTTTTTATTTCCTTCGCTTACCGAAGGAGTATTGTATTCGTGAAAAAATCACCCTCCGAGATTTCTTGGATTTTCATGTTTCAGATCATGAAGGTTTTTCAACTCCGCCAGCCTGTCTGTATGTCTATTGGCGCTATACCTAAAAAATTATTTCGAGGTGGACAGTCAACTTTGGTAGATAGTTGACGCTACTGCCGGCGAAGAGATGGGTAGAATTTCACCTGAAAATATATAAGGTAAACCAATAAAGGGATAAATAATGAAAAAAATGTGACAAATGGCAATAAGATTTGCATTATAGTTAACACAATTAGCAAGGAAGACACCTATTATACTGTTAATAAAAATAGACGTGGGTGTAAACGTTTAAACATAGAAAGTAGTTGATATCAATTTTGCATCCCCTTGGAGGACAGAAAAAAACCCAGAGGTTTGTCAGAGTGCTTCCACGTCATCGCACTTTTCTGTACTATCGAATTGCATTGTATTCCGAGTCGCTTTTGCATAATAAAGACTCTATTGATTTCTTGTGACTGACCCCAGGTATTAATGTTACAAAAGTTTAAAACGTCTATTTATTTTCATAATAATAATAATCATAATTAATGTCATACTTTTTGTTTCTATTATTTATCAAATATCCAATTCGAAATTAGGTACAAAATTAATATTCTATTTGATATTCTCAATATTCTCATAAGATTAAGAAATTAATTAACCATTTAATCAATTTTAACACATCTGTTAATTAGTTAATTTTCATTTCCCAGTTTGATTTTGATATGCTATCAAATGTAAACTTATTCTATTCAATAATTCAAAATTCAGTATTCATTATTCGTAAGTTTATTAAGTTTTCTTTGGACGTGGCATGCCCTCCCTGGATATAAATCGCCTAAAGACGCAAGACATAGACATACGTCCTGTTTTGATTTTGATATACTATCAAATGTAAACTTATTCTATTCAATAATTCAAAATTCAGTATTCATTATTCGTAAGTTTATTAAGTTTTCTTTGGACGTGGCATTCCCTCCCTGGATATAAATCGCCTAAAGACGCAAGACATAGACATACGTCCCGTTTTGATCCGCATTGCAGTCGTAAGATTGAAGAGAATGACCAACATATGTGTAGACGTAGTACAACACAATTTCAGTGTCCTCTGCCCACCCTGGTTACTAGTGGTGAGAGTTTAGGCTCATGCGCATAAAACATTAGCGGCAAGCGACCCGGTATTAGGATTAAGCAGATTCGTATGTAAACTTGGCGGATGCGGATTAATATGTAGTAAAATATTAAAAATATTATCAAAAATAAAAACAACTACTTAATTTTATAATTTTTATATTAAAATTAATTAACGGCAAAATTTTATGATTAACTACTGCTTGGCCTTGGCGCTCTTAAATAATTGGGTGGTCACTGCCTACCCTGCCATCCCTGACGGGCCGCCACCGACATTTATAAATTGTGTAAAATGTATTCATTTTTCATCGCTTTAAAAAGTTAAAACTCTGAACTATGAACTTTAATCTATATGTAAGGTGTTTTCAAAAGCGCATGTTCTGACGGATGTTAACTGCCTAAAAAGTAATCTACTTCGTAATAATTTTCCACTCGTTATTAGTTATGTATACAAACTAAGTGCATTTCCACTACGGAGCACCGACCTCGCACCGACCTACGCACCGCACCAAAATTTATATCGGCTGTATTATCAAATGATGGTGGCCGCTACGGCGCACTGTCTAGCGCATCGCCAGTGCTTAGAAACAATATTTGCAGAGTACAGTAGATATGAGCTTTCACGGGCGTAGATGTATATCATTTTAATAGTATATTCTGCCACAAGCACAAAATGAGGCTCATTTTGCTCGAGTATTAAAGTGTGCGGCACGAGCCGAAGGCGAGTGAATTTAATAGAATTTGTTCGTCCATCCATTAATCTGCAAAAGTATTTTTTATATTTGTATAGACCCTGTTTTCAAAAAATGGCGGAGGATCTGGTGATTTGTATTCCTCTTTCCTGCCTACTTTTCTACTCCTATACTCGCGATGGTATAGCCTGTTACTTTTCACACATTAGTAAAATACATATTATCTACATATCGTATCAGCCGCATTGAATTTACATAGAAAATTTCCTCTTACTTCCCTCGCTTACCAAGAGAAGTATTGCATTCGTGAAAAAATTACCCTAAAATTTTTTTTCTGATTTTCACATCTCAGACCATGTAGATGAAGATAATGAAGCTATTTTAATTCCGTCAGTGTCTGTCGGTCTATTATCCTGTTGGGGCAATATCCAAAAAACCATTTGACGGGGAACAATCTTTGGTAGCTAGTTGTTACTGTAGTAGACTTTCCCAGGAAAATATACAAGACGGGCCTAAAGAGATTAAATAACGAAAAAAATTGTGACAAATGGCAATAATATTTGACATACAGTTAACACAATTGGCAAGGAAGACATTTATTATACTTTTAATGAAAAATATACATTATTTTAAGAAACAATTCCACTATGGTGGAAATTTGAAAGGTATTTACGCGAAGCTTCTATATATGGCACCCTTTATTATACTCTTTGCAAATACAAAACGAAGAGTACTTATATTGCATTTGATCGGCACATTTCTAAAACTGGTTGCTTGTAAAGGAAAAATTTCCATATCGCTGTGTTGCTGAACGAAATCTGAATAACTTTGAAAATGTCCGTCCGTCCGTGACTTTTCTTGTGAGCACGATAACTTAAGAACGAAAAGTCCGATTGTATTGAATTTTGGACAGTAGACAGCTAGAACACTATTGTCTTTGAACAAAATCGGTTAATAAATAAAAAAGTTATTAATTATTTAAATATAAAAAAAATATATCTTTGTTGTGTAATTAAACAAAAGATCTCTAAAACTAATATTATTTACAAAAAGACAGCGGGTATTCTATAGAATGTGCAACAATTATATAAAAAGTACAGTAAATCGGCGAAGAGTATAATGGTTAGCTTGTTTATAATTTATTTTTTCTGTCGTATGATTACTCTGTATATTTCTTTAACCAAAAGTTATCAGATTTTCTTTGTAGCAATAGTGCTACATTCCGATCATTATTTCCTATGTCGTTTCTTAATTAATAATTGTTTTAGAGTGACAACTCTGTATAACCCAGCTAACAATTTAGGCTCGAATTTAGGTGTCATTCGACTTCGACTGCATGTCGAATAGGTGACGCCACCAATTTCGATTGGTGATATAGGACATAAATTCGATGTCGATACAACCTAAATGGTGTTTCTTGGCAAGTCGTATTGATGTGCAAAATAAGTTAAACAGGTATATTTGACCCATTATGTTAGGTCGCCAGACACCTGTCAATGTCGAGAATATGAAATCAAAGTCGTCGATTACTTATTTCTCACCATTCACACCTTTTATTTGCCTTCAAAATTCTGTTTGGTCAAAAATATAGCTTAATATTATAAAACTGTTCATAATATACTATAAGATACATAATTTCATATGACAAGTTGTTTCGTTGCGGCGCGTTTTTACGCATAATTCGACTGAATTTACGTGGGAAAGATTTCTTTCTGTTAATATTATATATTGTACCTTGAAATATTACAAAACCCTCCTTAAAAACATCAATTATTATAAATACAAATTATTGTGACAATTTAATTCTTCAGTTTTCATGTTTGTATATTTTTCGTAATCCATTTTGTTTTAATTTAAATTTTGATAATTGTTAATATGTTTAACGATTATTTATGAATTAAAATATTTTCACAAACAAAGTTTACATTTTCATGACGAGTTTTCGCCATTCCATTTTTAAATAAAAATGGTTGCTCTCTGCCTATGTTACTTAATAAGTGACATTACTTAGTTACCACCAATATTTTCGACCAAGTAATTAATAATTTCGACCAATAGGTTCAAATAACTTATTGGTTGAATAATAAAGTCATTTCGACTTTTTGGTGGAAATTTGAAAAAATGACTTCTAGGATCCTCATTCGGTACCTAAGAAGTTTTGTTCAAGAAATACGATTACCTATTTAATCATTTCAATACATTTCACCTATATCTATCTTCTATTACGGTCTAATGATAGCAACCAAAATTACTTAATAATTTATTCAACAATCATATTACTTATTAGGTGATAAATATCCCCTTGTTAAGTTTACCAAATTTATCCGAATAGGTCACTTTCTAACTACTTACCCTATTAGGTTATTAAGGCCTGTATACCTTACCACTTAATTAGTATGTTTTAATAGACACTACCTATTAGGTGGAAATACAAACAAAAATACTTCTCATAACCTATTAGAGCATTAATTTTACCAATAGTTGATCTGTACCTGATAGGTACCATAGTGACATCCACCAAGTAAACTAAACATTTCGTAATTTCGATCTGTTTTGGTCGAATTTCCTTTAGCTGAAATCGCCGATACTTAAATTGTTAGCTAAGAAATAAAGAGGGCAGTTCTGTGTAAATGCCTCTCCCGATTTTTTTCTTGTTTAGTGGGGCATTGTATAGTACTGTATTGTATTGTAAAAAATTATCGTATGTAATAACACTAGTGCTTAGAATCTGTTTTGTAAAATTTTTTCGAAAGTGAAGTTGCTTGGTAATATAGAGGGTAAACTGGCAGCTTATTTTCTGATTAAATTCGAGCAATTTAGCAGGAGAGATTCATCCTTTGATACGAATTTATTTACGTTGTAAAAACATAAATGCTAAAAAATACTTATTAAACATTCTTGCTGTCCAACAGGCCTCGTATATCTTCCCATACCACATGTATATGATTGTAAGCACCAGCATTGTGTGCTTTCAGTAGATAAGGTTAGCCCAGGTCTTCTACATTTAGCTTGTCACGCAATACATATTTGTTTACTTGCTTTAGATTAGGTGTAAATTTTTCCTATTGAAAATTGGATATGGTTTCTGCTCTCTTTCGTGACAATAATATATTGTTTGAGACAATGGTCATACTTAATTTCACACATCGTGTGGTAACTAAATCAGATGCTCCGGATCATAAATATTATTGATTGTTGTAGAAAATAATTAGTTCCGGCTCGTATATTTGAAAAGAACTTACTTTATTCAAGTAACTAATTTCACATTTACCCAAAGCCAAGAAAACAAAATCTCACACTCAATAACGACCAAATTTTAGTCATTTAGTTAAAAGTATGATATATGAACCTATGTGACATTTTCTTTACAGTTTTGTGCAATAACTTCAAGGTATATTATCACGTAATAAAGCTGGTAATTTATTTACATTATATAATACAAAATAAATGTGCGTTTAGAATTTTAGTACAATTTTTTAGTACATGTGACACTTGAGTTAATGTATTTCTATAAAATATGTAATTTTTATCATGGTGTATGAAATAACCACAGAATTTAATACAGTGCCAATTTTTTCTTGATAAGAAGAATTGTGAAAGGTTAATTAAAATTCCATTGATTGCGTTTGATATTAATCATTAGTGCCAGAATTTTGAACTAAGCTAAATATGTACACGGGGCGTCATCTACGGGAGGTTCGATGAAGAGAAAATTTCCCAGAAGTTTAGAGTTACTCTAACTTTCAAGTACCTGAAAGTGGTCCTTTAAACTTGTGTTATGATCCAGATGAATGTGAACATGAAAACTAACAAAAAGAAGAGGAAGTATTGTTTACTTTGCCAGTCTATTAAATGAACATTTCTTAATCTTATCAGGATAAACATATCATGATGACATTGTCATCCACAGAAAAAACAGAAAAGTTGCAAATATTAGAACCAGAGTATTTGTTGGAGAAAATCATGTTTAAAGGCGATTTATACCTTCCAAACCTGGTGGAAAATACATTAGGTATTTCAGTACAATGGTCGCGTCAAAACGCTACTTTCATATTTTTCTCTAATTAAGTTTGAGGTCCCTTTTATACATATGAATTGGTCTGTCAGCAAAAAAATGCTTTTAGCTACGACAGACTTAATGTTTAAAGTGTCGCAACCACAGTTTCTTAATTAAAAAATGTGTTATGACCGTTGCTATGAAAAATAGATTTTTTTCAATTCTAAATTAATATTGCAGATTCCTTTTATATATTCAAATGCCCTTTTTATCATCGAAAAAATACTTTTTCCTAGGTCAAACTTCGTTTTTAAGTGCTGAGACAACTTTTTCTTTTTAAATAAGTCTTTACAATGGCCGCGTCAAAACACTACCTTCATATTTTTCTCTAATTAATTTTGAGGTCCCTTTTATGCATATGAATTGGTCTGTCAGCAAAAAAATGCTTTTAACTACGACAGACTGAATTTTTAAAGTGCCGCAAAAACATCTTATAATTAAAAAACTAAGTCTGTCACATTAATTTACAAAAATTTTCAGACAAACCAGTTGTAAAACATGGGCGAGATGTTAAACTTCATTTTAATAAAAAAATCAAGGAGGTGTTATGAATTGCACTTTCATAAAAAAAATACTTTGTAAACAATTCAGTCTAACAAATTAATTAACAAAAATTGCCAGAAAGACCAATTGCAACAGATAGGAGAGATCTGAAACTTCATTTTAAAACAAAAATCAAGGAGGTGTTATGAATAATTGTACTTTCATAAAAAAAAACAACTTTATAAAAAATTCAGTCTAACAAATTACTTAACGAAAATTGCCAGACAGACCAGTTGTAATAGATAGATAGGATAGATCTTAAACTTCATTTTAAAACAAAAATCAAGGAGGTGTTATGAAGTGTACTTTCATAAAAAAATGCTTTATAAAAAATTAAGTCTGTCATATTAATTAACAAAAATTGTCAGACAGGCCAGTTGTAATAGATAGGAGAGATGTTAAACAGCATTTTAAAATGAAAATCAAGGAGGTGTTATGAATTGTACTTTCATAAAAAAAATACTTTATAAACAATTCAGACTAACAAATTAATTAATAAAAATTGTCAGACAGACCAGTTGTAACAGATAGGAGAGATGTTAAACTTCATTTTGAGACAAAAATCAAGGAGGTGTTATCAGTTGTACTTTCATAAAAAAAATACCTTATAAACAATTCAGTCTAACAAATTAATTAACAAAAATTGTCAGACAGACCAGTTGTAATAGATAGGAGATATCTTAAACTTAATTTTAAAATAAAAATCAAGGAGGTGTTATGAATTGTACCTTCATAAAGAAAATACTTTGTAAACAATTCAGTCTAACAAATTAATTAACAAAAATTGTCAGCTAGACCAGTTGTAATAGATAGGAGATATCTTAAACTTAATTTTAAAACAAAAATCAAGGAGGTGTTATGAAGTGTACTTTCATAAAAAAATGCTTTATGAAAGATTAATTCTGTCACATTAATTAACAAAAATTGTCAAATAGACCAGTTGTAATAGATAGGAGAGATGTTAAACTTCATTTTAAAACAAAAATCAAGGAGGTGTGATGAGTTGTACTTTCATAAAAAAATACTTTATAAACAATTCAGTCTAACAAATTAATTAACAAAACTTGTTAGACAGACCAGTTGTAATAGATAGGAGAGATCTTAAAATCAAGGAGGTGTTATGAATTGTACTTTCATAAAAAAAATACTTTATAAAAAATTCAGTCCAACAAATTAATTAACAAAAATTTTAAGACAGACCAGTTGTAGTATATAGGAGAGATGTTAAAGTTTATTTTAAAACAAAAATCAAGGAGGTGTTATGAATTCTACTTTCATCAAAAAAATACTTTATAAACAATTTGGACTAACAAATTAATTAACAAAAATTCTCAGAGAGACCAGTTGTAATAGATAGGGAAGATCTTAAACTTCATTTTAAAACGAAAATCAAGGAGATGTTATGAAGTGTACTTTCATAAAAAAATGCTTTATGAAAAATTAAGTCTGTCACATTAATTAACAAAAATTGTCAGACAGACCAGTTGTAATAGATAGGAGAGATGTTAAACTTCATTTTAAAACAAAAATCAAGGAGGTGTGATGAGTTGTACTTTCATAAAAAAATACTTTATAAACAATTCAGTCTAACAAATTAATTAACAAAACTTGTCAGACAGACCAGTTGTAATAGATAGGAGAGATCTTAAACTTAATTTTAAAATAAAAATCAAGGAGGTGTTATGAATTGTACTTTCATAAAACAAATACTTTATAAACAATTCAGTCTAACAAATTAATTAACAAAAATTTGCAGCCAGATCAGTTGTAATAGATAGGAGAGATGTTGAACTTCATTTTAAAACAAGAATCAAGGAGGTGTTATGAATTCTACTTTCATCCAAAAAAATGCTTTTTAAACAATTTAGACTAACAAATTAATTAACAAAAATTCTCAGAGAGACCAGTTGTAATAGGTAGGAGAGATCTTAAACTTCATTTTAAAACAAAAATCAAGGAGGTGTTTTGAATTCTACTTTCATCAAAAAAATACTTTATAAACAATTTAGACTAACAAGTTAATTAACAAAAATTTTCAGAGAGCCCAGTTGTAATAGATATGAGAGATGTTAAACTTCATTTTAAAACAAAAATCAAGGAGGTGCTATGAGTTGTACTTTCATAAAAAAATACTTTATAAACACTTCAGTCCAACAAATTAATTAACAAAAATTGTCAGTTGAAATAGATCGGAGAGATGTTAAACTTTATTTTAAAACAAAAATCAAGGAGGTGTTATGAATTCTACTTTCATCAAAAAAATACTTTAGAAACAATTTAGACTAACAAATTAATTAACAAAAATTCTCGGAGATACCAGTTGTAATAGATAGGAGAGATCTTAAACTTCATTTTAACACGAAAATCAAGGAGGTGTTATGAGTGTACTTTCATAAAAAAAAATGCTTTATGAAAAATTAAGTCAATTAACAAAGTTAATTAACAAAAATTGTCAGACAGACCAATTTTTTTAAAAATGATTCATCATTTACAAATTGAGAAAATTTCAAGCAGGTGTTTTGAAATGTAAAATAATTTTTCTTTAGGCAAATTCAAAAATTCATAAAAAATAACGATTAACAATTTTTGTATGGTCTGGCGCGTAACATAATATTTACATGCATTGCAACCATTTTCATCTTTTAAATTTGTGGTGTTCCATGGGTTACCATTTTTGTCATGGGAGCTCGGTCTATAACATTAATCACACCTAATATACCAAGATTATGGGCACATAGATTCAATAAATTAACTTTTAATAAGCCTGTTAATAATGTACTAACTACTATTATCCTTACTTAAAAACCTGGATCTTATAAAAAGAAACTCGGTAGGCTTTATCAACTTTAAAAACTTCTCTTCAATAACTTTGTGAGATGAAAATTTAAGTATAAATCGTTAATATGGTAACTTGATTATCTGACATATAAGTATATGAACAGCTTAGAGATAGCGTGAAAATGTTTTCATAAATAGCAGTGTATCGTTACAGAGAAACGGATTTTATCCACATATTGGGATATATCAAGGTATTCTTCTTAACAGTTTCCACTCAAGGCTACAGGATTGCAGAATTACACAACCACTTGCATTTGTATACAAAATGCTCATAAAAGAATGATTGATTACTTCAGAATACCAGAGTAGCAACGTGTAAAAACAATATAATCTTCGTTTCTGTGAAGAGTATAATAGTACAATAGTATAGTATATATGATCTCAATTGGGACAGCATAAAAACGAAAACTCGGAGTAAAGTCGGCATCTCCCTTATGGGCCATAGGCGGCGGCGGCGGCGCCGGCGGTAGAAATGTAAAAATGCTTTAAATACTAAATAAATATGTTTAAATTGTTAAAGAAAGGGATTTCTATAATACCTTTATTCAATAGGAAGTGGTTAATGAAAAAATATGTTTATAACATTTGATAAGTCACATAAATGATATATTTAGGCTACGTCTATTGTCTACTGACCTATCTTCTAGCGGCAAAGTTATGTAATTTTAGGGCGGAAGTTGCTTGGATGGTATATAATCCTTCTGAAGGGGCGGAAAGCAGCATGTCTTGTTTATTAAATGTTAGGCCATGATACTATGAACTTTGCAGTATCATGATGTTAGGTAGGTAGAAAATTTCTGCTATTCTATAAAGGAAAGACTCAAAATTTTAAAGGGGAACTCTTGTCCTGGCATCGGTAATTGGTCTCAGTAGTGGAAATAGGTCGACGTTAAATAAACAAATTTCAAAAAGCTTTGTCTTTGAATTTTAAATAAACGATGTTTCATTCGTCACTATCCGAGTTTTTAGAACTTGGATCGGTATTTACATTAATAATAATTGGATTAATAGGTGATAATACAGAATATTCATTTTCCTTTTTTTATCACATGAGATAAATCGCTTTTGCCTATTTCGTCTACTATTATATTTATATTCTTTAAGGCAGACTCTCCTAATTGTGGGGATTGATTATATTGACGTAGTCTTGTTTTTACATCAGCCCACACCATTTCAATGGGGTTCCAAACGGAATAATATGGAGGCAGACGTAAAATTGTGTGATCGTGTGCTTCAAAAATTTTTTCAACGGCATATTCCTTTTTATAATTTTGCTTTCCAATCAGTTTTAATAAAGTCTTTTTTGTGTTTTTTTTTCTGGTATTTCCAAGCCTTTACCTTTCATAAATTCAATGATATCGCCTTTTCTTGTGTTGGTGTTCAGGATTTTTGTGTGTTGCCGCGAATGGTATGACGCATTGTCCATAACAATTACAGAATTTGGTGAGATTTTTGGTAACAGCTGTTCCTTTGCCCACTTCTTAAATAATTCGGCTGTCATATCCTCGTGGTAGTCAGTAGATGATCGCTTGATATTTTTAGCAAACAACAACGTATTTGGAATAAAACCGTTTTCACTTCCAGCATGTAGAATTATAATTCTTTTTCCCCTAGAACATGGAGCACTTAAATTACACTTTTTGGTGTTATCTACCCAACCGTATTGAACTACATCATGGGTGTCAAACCATGTTTCGTCAAGATTAATTATGTCTCTATTTGCATCTCCATATTCTTTTATTTTACGCAGGTACAGGTGTCGATGATCAACGATACGTGCTGATTCCATAACTACCATTCGTTTGTCCAAATTTTTGTACCTAAAACCGCAATCGAGCAAAACGTTTCGGAGAGTATCTAATGATTTATAGTTATAATCTGGATAGTCGCGTAACTTATCCCTAATCATTTCTAATGTGGGCACCTTCTGTTCATTGTAAAAGTCATACACAAATCGACGAATGACATCTTTGGACGCATTATCTAGTTTTTTAAGTTTTTCTCCAACTCTTTTCCGTTTAATAGAATGATCAACTACATCCTTGGCTCTAATAACCCTATAAATGGGCTTGTTCCATGATATTCTTTTTATATGGTTTTTATACTTTTTCATATAGTACTCGATATTCTCATTATACACTTAAAATTTCGTATTATTAACTTTTTCCGTTCTCGAGATATAAGGAGTTGAAATTAGTAATAGTTGCAAAAACCGAGCGCTCATTTGTGACGTCACTATACGCAAGTGACGTAAGAAAAATGGCTTTCTGGGACCTTTTAAATTTAACCTGAAAAGTCGAAAAACATGGAATTTTTAAACGCTGGTAACTAAATAAATACGTCGAGTGGAAGTTCGTTCTATGTGTCTACGGAAAAGAGAAGGTCGGCGATGAATTATAATCGTAAATTGCAGGGTGGAAATCGAAAATTCGTTCTGGTAGGAGCGAGAGAAAATTGTAATTTTTTGACATTTCACTAAATTGTACTCCCCTACTGTCAAGTAGTAAGCAAAACAAACAATACTTCGAAAGCACTTATAATTATTATAACCAATAAGGACCATCAAGTCTATTGAGATCGCCGAGTCTATGCGTATAGTGACGTAGCGCCTGGCCACGCCCCATTTTCGCGAGATGGAAATTTGTAATAGTTTTTAAGATACTAAACGTGCGAATAAGATTCGGATATTTTGCAGATCCGTTAATTTATACTTGCACTTTCGATTTATGAAATAAAAAAAAATGCCGAACAAGCCCATTGTAGTACGGTTAATTCACAAATCCTCTTCACAATTTGATTATATGAAGAATCAATATTTTCGCCTTTTAAACATAAGTGAATATTCAAAATAACCCTTTGAGTTTCAACGTGTAAGTCTTTAATTTCAAATTTCTCTTGTACAGGCTCTGTATAAAAACCGTCCATTTCGTTGTCACTACTATCGAAAGGCCTCCAAAATGCCATTTTAAACAATTAATTGCAGAAAATCACTCATAGTAATAAAACCAATAATTTGTTCAAATATCCACTAGAATTAAGTACTTTATAACGCTGCCTGGTTGTACTGCACTGCCTTGTACAGATCATACGATACAAATAGTGCATACGTATGTTACTTCCACATCCACGTAGTGGATTGGTAGTAACATTAATAGTAGTATTAATAGCAAAAAAAATTTTCAATTTTTTTTTCTTGAAATAGGTTTAGAATGTCATGAAACGTCAAAATTTTAAATTTGAGCGAAACAAAATTCTGTCTGTCTGTCGGTCTGTCTGTAACTTTTTTTTTCTCTGCACGTTTTCTCCGGGAACGGTTTAACATATTGAATTGAAATTTTGTACAAGTATATATCATAACGAGATCTGGAACTGGATTGTCTTTTGAGGGTATCCGGTGAAGGGTTGGGGGTTAAATAGGGGTAAATAGGGGAAAATAAGTAAAGCAAGCTGGTAAGAGTGCAGAAACTTGAAATTCGGTGTATGTACTAGAAGTTAAGGCCTCAGATTTTTTTATAATATTTCTCAACCCCCCACCACCCCTACCCCAATATTAAAGGGGTTGATTAAATAAAATTGAGATATTCATTTGAAATTTCGTACACGTATGTATTATAACGACGTCTGGAATTAGATTATATTTTGAGATGATTCCGTTGAAGGGTTGGGGGTTATTTAGGGGTAAATAGGGGAATATAAGTAAAACAAGTTGGTAAGAGTACAGAAACTTGAAATTCGGTGTATGTACTAGAAGCCAAGGTCTCAGATTATTTATAATATTTTTCAACCCCCCACCACCCACCCCTACTCCATTATGAAAAGAGTTGATAAAATAAAATTAAGATATTGATTTGAAATTTGGTACACGTATGAATTATAACGACATCTGTAACTAGATTATCTTTTGAAATGATTCCGTTGAAGGGTTGGGGGTTATTTAGGGGTAAATAGGGGGAAATAAGTAAGGAAAGCTGGTATGAGTACAGAAACTTGAAATTCGGTGTATGTACTAGAAGCCAGGGCCTCAGATTTTTTAACAATATATTTCAACCCCCCACCACCCCTACTCCATTATGAAAGGGGTTGATAAAATAAAATTGTAATTTGGTAGTCGTATGTATTACAGCGACATCTGGAACTAGATTATATTTTGGGATGATTCCAATGAGGTTAATAGGAGTAAGAAAATAGGGGAAAATAAGTAAATCAAGCTGGTAAGAGTACAGAAATTTGGGATTTGGTGTATATACTGGAAACCAAGGCCTCAGATTTATTTCTAATATTTTTCAAACTCCACCACCTCAGTTCCATTATTAATGGGATTGATAACATACAATTGAGATATCCACTTGAAAGTTAGTACACGTATGTATTGTAGTGACATCTGATTGAGATGACTCCATTGAAGGGGTGGGAAGTGGTTGCGAATAGGGGAAAATAAGCAGGGTAAACTAGAAACTTCATTTTTAACGTATATGGTAGAAACCAATGCCTCAAACTTTTCTATGACATCTGCCCCAAATATTATTATAATTCTATGACCAATAATTTCCACATACTAGAGTGCAAATATAGTCGAGATGTTTCCTTTAAAGTGACTTGGATGAAATATCTGGATGTGGAAGTAGTGATTCCTTAGGCAGTGGTTTTTTGTTTTATTTATTTGTCATGCAAAAACTCTGAACAAGGTTGGCGTTGACTAATCAAATTCGCTAAGCATCTAATCCTACCTATTATTTCCATATGACGGGTGGATCAAGTCCACGTGGACTGTAGACGAGGAGTGGTGAATATAAATTTGTAAAATTCTGTGCTCTCTCGTTCAATGTGAAGCGATATATTGACAATACCCCGTAAGATCCTCTAGTTCCGTGTTGTTCTAGTTGAGTTCGTAAATACTATACTAGGGAATACGAGTACATTAAAATGATATATTACAATCCCTATAAAGTTAATTTAATAGGTATACAATGTATATCAAAAAAAGTAATTATTCAACAAATATAATAACACGTACTGGCCAAATTGGGAATCTTTAACAAAAAAGTCTGTTGAAAAACGTATGACTTTAAAAAAATATAAATTAGGTTGGTCTGTCGAATTAGTTGATTAAGCCAAATAACTTTCTCACCGAAATAATCGTGTTTATTTTTTAGTGGCTTTAGTTGTCTAATGGCTGTAGTAATATTTTCTAGAAAATGGAGCGTACTAGTTTAAATAATAATAAGAATTGTTTAATTATGATTGTGATATATCATTATTTTAAAAGTAGTTGGGGAGTCTGTCAAAATTTAGTAGATATCTATTTTATAGATTATTGGTTAAATTAATATTAATTGAGTATAAATAATTTTACCAATACTTTCGTAATATCTGTTTCATATACAATTAGGAAGTTTTTGATTAAATATGTAAAGGTTTATGCAAAGTCTCGTAAAAGGTGATGATGCAATTAATGTAATATTAAACAATTATTAAAGGAAAGTTTAAAAATATGGCAGTAATTTAATTAATAAATAGAATCTAAAGAATTTTCTATGTACAACTAGAAAATTTATACTACAGAGAAAACAAAATAACGTAGAAACAATTAAATCATAACATAATTCACGGAGTATTCCGGAACTATAAACATTCATTCAAGAAGCGAATAGTACGGTATTTGATAGATGATATTGGAATTGATATCCTCGAGTATACTGAGAGTAAGTTTTCTTCGTAAAAAAGAATCAGTTAATCTGCGGGAATTTAGTACAACCCTTGACAGCCTTGACCTGGAAGAAACTGCATTTAACTTTCGACAAAGCAGCAATTATTTTTAATTCTGCATCATTTAAGTTGTTGATTATAAGTATAATTTATTTTTAAATTGCTGGATCTGCAATCACCGTCTTCATTATACTCTTTGCAACTACGAAAACGAAGAGTATATTGCATTTGATCGGCACATTTCTAAAACACTAAATATCAATCGCAGAGATTTATTTATTTATCGTATGGCTTTCCACATTGGAAATTTGGAGTAAAGATGTAAACATATGTATACATGGTGTTTCAAAGTTAAAGGTAGATACGTTACTTGTGGATAGAGGGCACTTTGGCGATTCTAAATTACTCGGCATTAATGCATCCATCGTCCTTCCTTACTGAGATACAGGATGCTTTATTGATTTTGGCCAAATCTTTCGTTGATCATAACTATTGAACCACCCTGTACAATCCATTCATACTTAGAATATATGTTTCACTTATTTTTCTTGTTAGAACTTCATAATAAACAAAATGAAATCCAGGTCCGGCTTAATAAAAAATTGACAATATGTTGTATGTCAAAATCAATACCCTGTATGACAAAATTTTGTAGATATATTTCGATATTCAAAAAGAGCAGAAAAAACTGAATAGAGTAGCTCGCTTAGTTTGTTTGCGTATTTCATTCATCAACCTTGATTACTTGCCGTAAATCCAATTTCATTAAAATGGCCCAGACAGTTGGACTTTGAATATTTATTTTAGAGTTAATTAACAAAGAAAATCAACTGCGCTCAGGCGTCGGCGTAGCCGAATTTTTAAGTATTGAAGATACTACTGGGCGCATGATATAGGACCCATCTTACGAAAAACGTATCGAGAGCGGCAGATCTGTCTAGGCCGCTGCGCCGGCCTTGTAGTAGAGTAACAAGCGAAAAAACTACATTTTGATATGATTTTAATCCAATTTATTGGGATGATTCATAACATTTTCAGCAGAGGGTCGCAAGATGACTCAGTGCTTTGACATGTTTTATTTTTCTTTTTCTTTTGCATTGACTAAAGTAAAAGCTAACTACATTTTGAAACACGGGAAGGGCATCGGTTCTATTTTTATTTAGTAAATGAAAATAAGGAAATGAATGATATTTTAAATATAACATTACATTATTTGTTTGCACCTATATCGCACGGAGAATGTATCAATTTGTAATATTTTTTAAAATAATTCTATGGAATGCATTTTCGTAAATAACTCGTTTATTTTAAGTTTTTCGATAAAACTCTATTTTGGATTTTTAGTCCAAAAAAGTCCGTACGTTATACTGGTTATAGAGATGGATCGACGGAATAGTTAATTTTCGAGTTTTATAAGGAAACTGTTCGGAATTTGCAAAATTTATCAAAAAAATCAAGTTTTCCAGGATTTGTAGATTCGCTTTTGTTTTGTCAAATTTCTCACAAACGTCAACTAATAGACCTAATCGAGCCCTACAAGTGCCATTTTTGAAAATCAAAATCGGACCTTCGGTTCGGGAGTTATTAATTTCTTTGAAAAATCATACTCGGCCCTGGAAAACATACTCGCGGTCAACGGATTCGGGCCGCCAGCAATAGGCTTGATTTGTGGCCGGGTACCTTTGATCCCACCAAGTCTCATCGAAATCGATCAATATTCTGGACAGTTATCGTGCTTCCTAGCCCGATTTCGATAAAACCAGTTTTTTGCAAAAAAAATCAATTTGCATTTGTTTTTCGACATAGCCTCTGGTATACTTATTTATAGAGCTTCGCCAGCGGCACCATTTCTTTTTTGAAACGTCTCGATCCGACTACCCGTTATCGAGTTATTCAATTTCTCCCGGAAAACTCGAAACGTCTATATCGGGTACTTCCGGTTTCCGAACGGAGCCGAGCTTCCGGCGTTAAGGTTTTCTAAAGACCTCCTATGAACCACCCAAGTTTCATCGCAATCCGAAAACGGATTAGGGGAGCTGGGCGTGACAGACAGACAGACAGACAGACCGACAGACCGACAGACCGACAGACCGACTGACCGACGGACGGAATTTTCTAAATTCGCTCTCGAATCGATAGATACGACTTTCACATCGATCCGACGTTTTTTTTCGTGTTTCGACGGTCCACCGGAAAAATGCTAAACGTATACTACATTTTTTTTCAAAATGTAGTAACAAGCTGCCTCTATTGTGTCATTCCGTTTTTTTTTCTTCCGATTATTGGCCTTACAAGTAAAATGTTTTGGCCACGAACATATAACTACCTACTATGAGACAAAAATAAACCGGATTAGAGGATATAAAATATTACACCGTAAATGTAGAAATACCAAGGTACCCGTTACCGAGACCTAAATATGTATTATAAATTTATTAAAAATAGAAAATTACTTAAAATAACAGCCCTAGCAAATTTTGTAAGTAAAAAAAAATTCAACAATAAAATAAGATAAAAAAAAATAACAGCAATGAAAAACTCTTGCGCTACTCATTTATAAGGAAGGTTTGTAAGGAATTCAAACAAGGACGACTCACTTCTCGCCCAGGGGCCTTTCAGGGCATTTAATAAGACAAACACAGGTGGGCCACGGTTGGAAGGACTTAATAAACAAAGGGAATGAAACAATGGTTTTGGGTAAGATACCTAAATGTCAATGTTGGCGTCAAAAAAGAAAGAGACAAGTTTTTTCATTAAATCGGGATTTTTTAAACTGAGAAAATATGGTAACCATATGGGTGAAATAAAATCATTATCATGCAGGAATTTAAGAAAATGTTTTGCTTTAGGTTCTGTTAATGGACAATTAAATATAATATGATTAATATTACCGATTGCGCCACAGGGGCAGTGTGGATCTTCACGTACTCCAATTTTATACAGGTGAGCGGGAAATTTACCATGATTAAGTTTAATTCTACTTATGGTAGATATGATTTTTCTACTAAGGTGACAATTATGATACCATTGTGACGTAGGAATATTTGGGTGAATGTTGTAATAATAGGTATTAGTTTGTACATCATATGCTTGCCAATATTGATTCCATTTATGCCAGAGGTATTTTTTGACAACAGGATAAAAATCGGCGGTGACTGTAGTAAAGTCCATTTCAGTAGTACCGATATTAGTGTTCCTTGCGATCGTATCAACTTTATTATTTCCAGGTATATTAGCATGGGTTTTTACCCAAATAGAATGGAAGTTTATATTCACTAGGGAAGCAATGGATAATTGTTCCATAATTTTTACTATGAACGAGTTGGGACAAAAACAGTTAAGACCAGGAAAATTACATAATTTTTCTAAAACTGATTGCGAATCTGAGCATATAACAACTTGGGTGAACTGTTCAGAAATTGCCCATTTTATAGCATGTAAAATAGCTGCGGCCTCTGCCGAAAAAATGCTAGGTTTAGGATTTAAATTAAAAGCGTACTCATATTGTTTGAACGGGACATAAAATGCTCCGCTTAGTTTGTCACTTGTTTTAGAGCCATCAGTATAAATTTTAATAGCATTATTAGGGTCATTCCGTTTTCAATGTGTTGCTAAAAGCTACGACCTATTTTAAACGATGCCCCCATTAAAAGAGAAGAAGATTTGACTTGGGCGTGGAAAAATTGCCCTGTACAGGGGGTTGCAGGGGGCGGTTTTCCGAAAAAGTCAAAAAAAAAATTATTCAATATTGTCTGCGCTATGCTTTCTTATGGTGCGCCTTAATGAATTAAGGCTTGCCCTGAAACGTATCAATTCACAAATCCTTTAGCTCAGTAAAAAAAATTTAATTGTTTATAAAAAAACTAGCACAAGGTTTTCGAGGTCCAAAATTTAGAAATATACTCCCGGTGATACCACAGTGCTGTATCCAGACTGTGCAAATTAAAATGCTCTTTTTACTGCACTATTCTGAAACCGTTTTCTTTCTAATTCTTTCCCTCAACGGTTGTACCTATATTATAGAGATATATTATCGAAGGTATTTAATACATAATTATTCAGTTTTTCGTAGTATGATTAAAAAAATAATATTTATAAAAAATGAAATACAGAAATAATTTGGTGTAATTTAGCAGGCATATCAATGGGACGATCCTATAGGACTTCGACCTAGAGCAGTATAGTTGCATCTGGTATTTTCAATACCCTTAAGATACTTGCGAAAGATGCAAAATCTGTGAATTTTTGATTTTGTTTCCGACAACAACTTTCAAAATGTCACTCACTTATTTTATAAGCATGATAACTTAGGAACGAAAACTCTGATTGCACTGAAAATAGAGAGTAAGTTAGTGTTAGCCAGAGGAAGAGCCCTATTGTTTTAGAACAAAATAGATCAGTAAATAAAAAAGTTAAGTTAAATTATTTAAATTTAAAGAATCTGTTTTTTTTGTATTGAAATTAAACAAACACGTGTCTAAAACGAAAACAATTCCACCCTGTGGGTAAGGTTATTAAAGAAATTTAGAAAAAATTTATAAAAAAATAATTAGAGAAAATTTTAAATTTTAGATTTGATTACTGTTAGATTGTAATACCGGCTAGGTACGCATAAATTTCAATAATGTTTACAAACCTAAAAGTAATACATTTGTCATAAATGCGATAAGAATATAGACCAGGCTTGGCGGCTTAATTCATATCGCAGTAGATAAGGCCAAGGTCACTCGCTAACATAAACTAACATTATTTTGTTTACAATAAAACTGTAAAGAGTATCCTATAGAATGTACAACAATTATACCATAGATTTAATAAAACCTCTTTGAATTATACAAAAAGTGCAGTAAATCGGCGAAGAGTATAATGGGTAGCTTATTATACTCTTCGCAAATACAAAATGAAGTGTACATTGAATTCGATCGGAACATTTCTAAAACCGGTAATATTGTTCGAAAAAATTTTTGTTTCATATCACTGTATTGGTGATCGAACTCTGAACAAATTTCAAAATATCCGTCCATCTGTCTGTCCGTCTGTCTGTTCGTTCGTCTGTCCGTCACGTTTCTTGTAAGCACGATAACTTAAGAACGAAAAGTCCGATTGTATTGAAATTTGGACAATAAGTTAGCGTTAGCTAGAGGAAGAACCCTATTGAACAAAATCGATCAGTAAATAAAAAAGTTATTAATTTTTTAAATAATTTTTTTAAATGTTTTGTAATTAAACTAAAAATGTCTAAAACTACTATTATTCACAAAACAAACTGCGAAGAGTATCCTATAGAATGTGCAACAATTATATAAAAAGAGCATAAATCGGCGAAGAGTATAATGGTTAGCTTGTTTATTTTATATAAAACAACCCACAAAAAACACCACGTAATTCAAAAATTGGAGAGCTACATCCTTTTAACTGAGAACATCAAAGTCTATTATTTCTCAAAACAGATTTGAATTAGATAAGTAAAATTGGATGAACAATTTCTACCCATAGAAAGAAGCCTGTGAATGTAGTCGATTTTAAAAATATTTTAAAATGGCGAAGCTCTCAATTCGAGTCGTATCTAGCTCGGCGGTGATTCTGTTATAACAGCTAGAAAACGTCTTCAAGGAATTTTAAAAATTCATATTTTTTTCCGAAACTGCTTTAAAATTTGATACTAATATTTTTCAGTAACACGAAAAAAGTAAAAACGGTTTTGGGTACCGTTTCTCGAAACATACGTCCTCCAGATGTGACGCACTTGCCATGGGTGGTGAACGCTGATCTGTGTTGTTCTATGTGCATTTACTAGAGAGGCTTGAATATTTTATTGTTCGTATACTTATTGCATTTAACAAAAAATAATGAACATAAATATTATCGAATTCGACTCTTTCATTGACTACTTAATTACAACTGAGTTTCACGGATCTCAAACGATCGAAGTCTATTATTAGTGCCTCGATTGTTCACAGAGTCTAGCAAGGTTATTTAAGAAATTACTAACTTAGAAGACGATGAGCGCAGTAGCAATAGAAGGTAAGTAAATTTCGCTTTTCTGATCTTTAAAGTCTTTGCGAACTGTAATAATCCTCCCAGAGAGTGAAAATAACTCCGACCGTAGCAGAAGCGATGTCAGGCGCCATAATTAGTAAATTTTGGTCGTTACTCAGATGCACGGTGCCAGATTAGTTTTTAATGTGAAATTTGTCCCTCTATCGCCTACCGCTATTAGTTTTTTGATATATTTTTTGAATTATTTTCCAAAAACCGAATTTCGGCTAATATTTTCGATTTCTTTTAGGGGTCGTCGGCACCTTACAGCTGTAAATTTTTTTCAATCGTATTCTACATCAACAAAAATACTTATTCTGAAAAATTCAGCCATATACCATTTAGCGACTGGTTTTTATCAATTTCTGTGTCTGACAACTGGGCTAACAAGAAATTTTCCAAAAAATATTTTGAGAAAGAAAACAGAATAGTTTCTGAAATGTCAGCAAAATACTTAAATCTTTTATTTTTATTTTTTTCTTGTCTTTTGACGTGAAGGTCACAGACGTAGAAGTTATTTCTCAGTAATATACTGAACGATTGTATTATCTTGTACATTCCTCGGACGTTATTACCAGGTATTGTTACTGATAGCGGCATATAAATCAACAAATAACAAAATCAAATGTATGTTTATTCGACTTTAATGTCAATACAAAGTAATAAGTTTCAATTAACCAAACGACGGTAAAATCTTATTTCATAATGTTTAGCCATCGATGTTTTAAAGGCGGTTCAAATTTCTTTACAGCTTTTCTCATATAGGCTTCTCCTTAAGAAAATCAAAAATTACCTCATGATGATTAATAATTCTGGATTTATTCCTCCTCAGTAATATAAGTTATTTGAAATTTATGGACAAGTGAAAATTGGAAAATTAGGAACTAAAAAAACAAGATGAAGGATCTATAAAAACTTTTCAAGAAAATTCTTACTTTTCAAAATACGGAAAGTTTAAAAAAATGTGAATTCGTAGGTACCTACTCGTAATTCTAATAACTTTTTAATGAATATTCATATTTAATTTGTTACAGTTTGTAAAAATTCAAGGTTGAATTATGGTATGGTAGTAAACACAATAGTAGAATGAGTTAGTGCTGAATGTTATTACATTATTACTTATCTCTTCCTGACGACCTCTAAATTATGGATTAGTTAGACGCTTTGACATTTTTCACAGACAATATAATCTATTACAAGACAAGAAACGAGAAGCGTTTGTGTGGAGATTGCGTTGGCTTCCGAAAACTAGTCAAAAGCATGGTGTTCTAATGCATTTTGATGAATAGCCTAGAAAGTATAATTAATAAACAGCAACAAAGTTTTAGTATCACTAGATCTCGTCTTTTATTTTGACGTTTGAAATGGTATAGCCGGCTAAGCACATGAAAAGTGCATCGGCGTCTTTTATTCCACATCCACATAGTGGAGTGGAAGTACAGTAATCGTAAAAAAAAATTTTTTTTGGTCGAAATATGTTTAGAATGTCATGAAACGTCGAGATTTTAAATTTGAACGAAAAAAATGTCTGTCCAACTTCTTGTGCGCACGTTTTCTCTGAAACGGTTTAAGACATCGACTTGAAATTTGGTACACGTATGTCTTATAACGAGATCTGGAACTAGATTATATTTTGAACTTCCATTGAAGGGCTGGAGTAGACAAGCTATGGGTGTTTTAGGACAAAATCCCATGTTATTTATTATGGAGGTTCATTTTGCATTCAAGGTCATTTTTTCGCCAGCTCCGCCCATATGCAGCTAACTTCACGAGGCCGACGGGGAACGTAACTTCACGAGGCCGACGGGGAACGTAACTTCACGACTCTGTCTCCTCGCCGCACCAACAGAGGACGCAACAGCGGCGGGGAAATTTAAACCTAAATCCGTATATGCGATAATCTGGGGGTCAATTCTCGAAATTATTCCTATGGGAAATGATACTTTTGGAACGTGCAAATTGGAATTGTTCCAGCTTTCTTTTTTGTGAAGTAGTGCCTATACCTAAATCCACTCAGAAAAAAGTTATACACAAAAATTAAAACAAAAAATTGAAAATGTCTCGTTTTTTTTTAAATAGTTTTTCGATTTATTTTGTTTAAGAAATTTTTTTTGTTTATAAAGTGCAATTTTGACAGAAAATTTGATTTTCTACAAAAAATCGTATTATCTGTTAGTATACAGGGTGATTCACGTGGGCCATTCATTAGAAGTTTTTCATCTTGCAGTTGGATTAGAAACTTGAAATTTGATATGCAGCCATAATCGATCATGCCCGTTCTATCTAAAATATTTTCAGTCCTCCAACTATACAGGGTGTGCCAAAAATTGGTACCAACTTCCTTATTTTAAATGGAAACCTATATTTTTCTTTACATGGTTCGATTGGTCTTCTAATTCTGAGTTTAGAGAACCTAAGTTATGTTAGCTTATCTATTACAATTTTTGACATATGTCCAATTTTTTGAAAAAAATTGCCGCTGTAGTAGTTTACGAACAAATTTGTATCTCGCAAACCCTTCAAAATTACGAAACCAAATTTGTGAAGCAGTTAGCTGGAAGTCCAGGCTAACTTTTTATGTCCCATCGGTGGTCCCATTTTGTACCATATGGGCGCAGTCGATTTTCAAATGTCGCAATCAAAAATTGTCAAAAAGTCAATTTTTTCAAATGGCACCTACTATTTTTTTTCACACCATTCAAAAGAAAATTGAATTTTAGGGTAAGTTACTTAAGCACTCCCTATACCTAACTTCACCCCATATCGAGTTATTCAATAAAAATCAAGAAATACCTTATCTTGTCGAGAGATTCCTTACTTCATCAAGTATGCCATGGAAACAAAAGACAGTTTTAATAATTTTTAAAGAAAAATATGGATTCTTATTTAATTACACACAACACCAACAAATTATTATTAACGAACAAGAACAATGTTGACGAAATTCTGACGTAAATGTTCAATGTGACCACCATATTTTTGTTCAAATATTCTATTATTCTACTTTCAACAGATTGCGTAGCACATCTTTGCGCCTACTATTTCTGATGCATTGAGAGAAAAAAAACATATTTTTTTCAAAAAATGCCAATAACTCAAAAACGACTCTAGATAGATATACACAATGTTAACAAAAGTGGCCCTAAAATTCAATTTTGCATTGATTTCTGGCGTCAGAAATGGTAGGCACAAAGATGTGCTACGCAATCTGTTGAAGTAGAATAATAGAATATTTGAACAAAAATGTGGTAGTCACATTGAACATTTACGTCAGAATTTCGTCAACATTGTTCTTGTTCGTTAATAATAATTTGTTGGTGTTGTGTGTAATTAAATAAGAATCCATATTTTTCTTTAAAAATTGTTACAACTGTCTTTTGTTTCCATGGCATACTTGATGAAGTAAGGAATCTCTCGGCAAGATAAGGTGTTTCTTGATTTTTATCGAATAACTCGATATGGGGTGAAGTTAAGTATAGGGAATGCTTAAGTAACTCACCCTAAAATTCAATTTTCTTTCGAATGGCGTGAAAAAAAATAGTAGGTGCCATTTGAAAAAATTGACTTTTTGACAATTTTTGATTGCGACATTTGAAAATCGACTACGCCCATATGGTACAAAATGGGACCACCGATGGGACATCAAAAGTTAGCCTGGACTTCCAGCTAACTGCTTCACAAATTTGGTTTCATAATTTTGAAAGGTTTGTGAGATACAAATTTGTTCGTAAACCACTACAGCGGCAATTTTTTTCAAAAAATTGGACATATGTCAAAAATTGTAATAGATAAGTTAACATAACTTAGGTTCTCTAAACTCAGAATTAGAAGACCAATCGAACCATGTAAAGAAAAATATAGGTTTCCATTTAAAATAAGAAAGTTGGTACCAATTTTTGGCATACCCTGTATAGTTGGAGGACTGAAAATATTTTAGATAGAACGGGCATGATCGATTATGGCTGCATACCAAATTTCAAGTTTCTAATCCAACTGCAAGTTGAAAAACTTCTAATGAATGGCCTACGTGAATCACCCTGTATACTCAAAATGTATAGTTTTTGAGTTGTAGATAAAAAACTAAAAAGTGGACCAATTTATTCCGTTCTCAAAAGTCCAAGCCCAAATTTAATAGCACTTTGTTGAATTATCAACTTTCGGGTACAATTGATTATATATAATAATAATAATAATAATAATAAACACCACAGGTAATACAACCCCCTTTATCCCTGAAAGCTCTGAAAGAGCCTTGTGCGGGAGAGGGCTACACATTTAGAGACAAGGGACACACATCCAATATCCGAGTATACTAGGATTAGTTTCTTTTCGGAAAAAATCCCAGTGCCACGACCGGGAATCGAACCCAGAACTCCTGGCTGAGAGTCAAGCGCGCTTGCCACTCATCCAAACAGTCATATAAAATAAAATATGAAACAATAAAATACCTTTAACGAATTACTTCCTTTTACCGCTGTTTATTTCAACACAGTCAATAGCCTAAATCTATAAGATAATCTACCAGTGGTTTATAAGCACTGGATACGTCTCAAAAGTTATTTTATTACACACAATTTTCAAACAGGGTCTGTACAATTTAAAACAAGTCTGTACGATTTACTAACGCTTTAAAACAGGGTCTGTACGATTCTAAACAGGGTCTGTACGGTTTTCAAACAGATCTGTACAGCTTTGTGTACATATCCAGTGCTTACAAACCACTGGCAGACTACCCCACAGGGGGTCAATTCTCGAAATTATTCCTATGGGAAATAAGATTTTTGGAACGTGTAAATTGTATTCTTGACTAGTCCTATGATATTATTTTCTGTTGTAAATCAGGTGAAGTAATTCCACTGATTTGAATGGAAAACAATCTCATAGGATCAGTCAAGAATACAATTTGCACGTTCCAAAAGTATCATTTCCCATAGGAATAATTTCGAGAATTGACCCCCTGTGGGGTAGTCTGCCAGTGGTTTGTAAGCACTGGATATGTACACAAAGCTGTACAGATCTGTTTGAAAACCGTACAGACCCTGTTTAGAATCGTACAGACCCTGTTTTAAAGCGTTAGTAAATCGTACAGACTTGTTTTAAATTGTACAGACCCTGTTTGAAAATTGTGTGTAATAAAATAACTTTTGAGACGTATCCAGTGCTTATAAACCACTGGTAGATTATCTTATAGATTTAGGCTATTGACTGTGTTGAAATAAACAGCGGTAAAAGGAAGTAATTCGTTAAAGGTATTTTATTGTTTCATATTTTATTTTATATGACTGTTTGGATGAGTGGCAAGCGCGCTTGACTCTCAGCCAGGAGTTCTGGGTTCGATTCCCGGTCGTGGCACTGGGATTTTTTCCGAAAAGAAACTAATCCTAGTATACTCGGATATTGGATGTGTGTCCCTTGTCTCTAAATGTGTAGCCCTCTCCCGCACAAGGCTCTTTCAGAGCTTTCAGGGATAAAGGGGGTTGTATTACCTGTGGTGTTTATTATTATTATTATTATTATTATATATAATCAATTGTACCCGAAAGTTGATAATTCAACAAAGTGCTATTAAATTTGGGCTTGGACTTTTGAGAACGGAATAAATTGGTCCACTTTTTAGTTTTTTATCTACAACTCAAAAACTATACATTTTGAGTATACAGGGTGATTCACGTAGGCCATTCATTAGAAGTTTTTCAACTTGCAGTTGGATTAGAAACTTGAAATTTGGTATGCAGCCATAATCGATCATGCCCGTTCTATCTAAAATATTTTCAGTCCTCCAACTATACAGGGTATGCCAAAAATTGGTACCAACTTTCTTATTTTAAATGGAAACCTATATTTTTCTTTACATGGTTCGATTGGTCTTCTAATTCTGAGTTTAGAGAACCTAAGTTATGTTAACTTATCTATTACAATTTTTGACATATGTCCAATTTTTTGAAAAAAATTGCCGCTGTAGTGGTTTACGAACAAATTTGTATCTCACAAACCTTTCAAAATTATGAAACCAAATTTGTGAAGCAGTTAGCTGGAAGTCGAGGCTAACTTTTGATGTCCCATCGGTGGTCCCATTTTGTACCATATGGGCGTAGTCGATTTTCAAATGTCGCAATCAAAAATTGTCAAAAAGTCAATTTTTTCAAATGGCACCTACTATTTTTTTTCACGCCATTCGAAAGAAAATTGAATTTTAGGGTGAGTTACTTAAGCATTCCCTATACTTAACTTCACCCCATATCGAGTTATTCGATAAAAATCAAGAAACACCTTATCTTGCCGAGAGATTCCTTACTTCATCAAGTATGCCATGGAAACAAAAGACAGTTGTAACAATTTTTAAAGAAAAATATGGATTCTTATTTAATTACACACAACACCAACAAATTATTATTAACGAACAAGAACAATGTTGACGAAATTCTGACGTAAATGTTCAATGTGACTACCACATTTTTGTTCAAATATTCTATTATTCTACTTCAACAGATTGCGTAGCACATCTTTGTGCCTACCATTTCTGACGCCAGAAATCAATGCAAAATTGAATTTTAGGGCCACTTTTGTTAACATTGTGTATATCTATCTACAGTCGTTTTTGAGTTATTGGCATTTTTTGAAAAAAATATGTTTTTTTTCTCTCAATGCATCAGAAATAGTAGGCGCAAAGATGTGCTACGCAATCTGTTGAAAGTAGAATAATAGAATATTTGAACAAAAATATGGTGGTCACATTGAACATTTACGTCAGAATTTCGTCAACATTGTTCTTGTTCGTTAATAATAATTTGTTGGTGTTGTGTGTAATTAAATAAGAATCCATATTTTTCTTTAAAAATTATTAAAACTGTCTTTTGTTTCCATGGCATACTTGATGAAGTAAGGAATCTCTCGACAAGATAAGGTATTTCTTGATTTTTATTGAATAACTCGATATGGGGTGAAGTTAGGTATAGGGAGTGCTTAAGTAACTCACCCTAAAATTCAATTTTCTTTTGAATGGTGTGAAAAAAAATAGTAGGTGCCATTTGAAAAAATTGACTTTTTGACAATTTTTGATTGCGACATTTGAAAATCGACTGCGCCCATATGGTACAAAATGGGACCACCGATGGGACATAAAAAGTTAGCCTGGACTTCCAGCTAACTGCTTCACAAATTTGGTTTCGTAATTTTGAAGGGTTTGCGAGATACAAATTTGTTCGTAAACTACTACAGCGGCAATTTTTTTCAAAAAATTGGACATATGTCAAAAATTGTAATAGATAAGCTAACATAACTTAGGTTCTCTAAACTCAGAATTAGAAGACCAATCGAACCATGTAAAGAAAAATATAGGTTTCCATTTAAAATAAGGAAGTTGGTACCAATTTTTGGCACACCCTGTATAGTTGGAGGACTGAAAATATTTTAGATAGAACGGGCATGATCGATTATGGCTGCATATCAAATTTCAAGTTTCTAATCCAACTGCAAGATGAAAAACTTCTAATGAATGGCCCACGTGAATCACCCTGTATACTAACACATAATACGATTTTTTGTAGAAAATCAAATTTTCTGTCAAAATTGCACTTTATAAACAAAAAAAATTTCTTAAACAAAATAAATCGAAAAACTATTTAAAAAAAAACGAGACATTTTCAATTTTTTGTTTTAATTTTTGTGTATAACTTTTTTCTGAGTGGATTTAGGTATAGGCACTACTTCACAAAAAAGAAAGCTGGAACAATTCCCGTCAAAATGGTGACCGATTAAACGATTTTTGATAGAAATTGGCTGCGATACAGTCGTTCAAAGTTACCTACTTTTTTTACGATTTTAACACTTCTTGTCTTTATACCATGTTATGTTTAATTTCTACACGCAAAAATTATGTTTATTCAATACAAAAATTATTTTCGGTTTATTAACGACAATGATAAAGGTATTTGTTTAAAATGTTGATATTCATATGATTTTAGGCATAAAAAAAAATGCCGTACTAATTTACAGCTGTTTTAAAGATACCCTTTCGAGAAGTACGTATTTATTATATTTTATTTATAGTTTATTATTTGTTCATACGTATTATTCTTTATTTCACATTATGTAATTAACAAGTTCTTAAAGCAAAAGCATTTGTTCAAAGTTTTGATATTTAGATGATTTTTAATATAAAAAAGAATGATAAAATTTATCAGTTTCGCATCTGAACGCAACGTAATTTCTCTGTATGGCATTTAGACTAAAAGTTTAAATAGCTGTCGCTTACAAGTTTTTCAAAGATTATCGAAGAGCACACAATTTTCTCAAGCCTATTTGCCACCAACTTCTGATGCCACTAAACACCACGGCTTAAAGACGTACCATCAAATTTCACAGTGGAAAGGAAATATTTCTATTTCTTGAGTAGGGTTGAAAAAAATCCAAAAATGGATGAATGCCAATTAGCACAACCAATCCTCCTGCACCGCACACTTTACTTGAGCAAATAACTTGCGGGTGCGTGAAAGGTTGTCAAGGAAATTGCGGCCGCAGAAATTTAGGAATTAGCTGCTGCATATTCTGCAAAGAATGTATGGGCTTAAATTGTGAAAACGCTGATGTTCCAGAAATTACAGAAGAAGATCTCGAAAACGATGTTCGTGAAGATATTGATATTCAATTCCAAATCATTATGGGATAAATATAATAGACATATAATTTTCAAAAAAGTACCTTTAAAACAGCTATAAATTAGTACAACATTAAAGTTTTTCGATGTCTAAGATCATATGAATATCAAAATTTCAAACAAATACATACCTATCTTTGTAATTTTTAATTTTTACACTCAAAAACCATTTTTATTCAATACAAAAATTATTTTCGGTTTATCAATGATAATCATTATCCTTGAGTGTAAAAATTAAAAATTACATGGTATAAAGGTGAAAAGTGGTTAAATCGTAAAAAAGTAGGTAATTTTGAACAACTGTATCTCCAATTTTTATCAAAAATACTTTTTTCGGTCATCATTTTGACGGGAATTACATCCGCTTTCTTTTTTGTGAACCAATGACTATACCTAAATCCACTCAGAAAAAAGTTATATACATTTTCCGTTTTTTTAAAATAGTTTTTTGATTTATGTTTAAATTTTTTTTTTATTAACTGTAAGAATTGAAATTTTTCGCTTTTTAAATAGTTTTTTGATTTATTTTGTTTAAATTTTTTTTTTTACTTTATAAAGTGCCAATTCGATAGGAAATTTTACTATTTACAAAAAATCGTATTATGTATAGTTTTTGAGTTATAGTTAAAAAACTAAAAAGTGGACAAATTTACTTCGTTCTCAAAAATCGAAGCCTAAAGTTAATAGCACTTTGTGTAATTATCATCTTTCGGGTACAATTATAATATGTATAATATATAATAATAATTTATGGTGCATATAAAAGAGGAAACAACAATGGTTTATGAACGATTTTGAATATTACGTTATTAAAATTCTAACCCACATCTGAAGTGCAAACATACTATCAAAATATTTTCGTTTAAAGAGACCTAGATGGGAAATCTGAATGTGAAAGTAGTGATTTTTTAGGCAGCAGTTATTTACACTATAAGCTAAATTTACCATTGCTTTTAAAAAATATATATAGATATTACATCGTATTTACAGCTTTTGATACTTTCATTACGAGATATTACTACGAAAATGAAAATAAAAAATTAAAGTATTATTCTAATCGTGTTTACATATTGCACATTAAACAAAAACAAAATTGTTATTAAGGATTTAGAAAGGAATCGAAGGTGTTTTACAACAAAAAAATAATTAGCATGACCATCAAGGTGATTATAGTATATTATTAGCTGACTTTCCGGAATTAAATTTCTAAGAAAATTTAATACAACCAATTACACATTAAAGAAACATGAAACATCATACTCAACGGTCTTTTATATGTTTTTAAGAAATAGAAAGATGAATTTTAGAAATTCTAAATCAGACTATGCGTTTTACTAGGGTAAGACAATGTCACATCAAAGACTAAAAGAATAAATATAAAGAACCATTAGTAATAAATAATACAACTAAAAAAGTAACATATTCCTACGTCAAATCTTCATCGCCTAAATAGAATTAATGACTTCCACAAAATAGAATATTCTGCAATACCAATATTGATTAGGAAAAAATAGATTTTACTTAACTTCGTATGTTGAAAATCACCCATTTATCCGCTGACATGTTTTGAAAAACTATGTATGTATATTATTGTTTTCATTTCACAGATAACCTCTTTTAGATCGGCATGGGTAAGAATCTGCTCACGAAAACTTCTTTGATAAAAAAAAAACAGGAAAATTCATATGGATCTAGTCTGATCCTCGAGATGGCCTTGCTAATAATTTCATCGTCTAGAAGTTAATAATCTCATGATTATTGTAGCACTATTATACTAAAAGTATCGATAAGTGAGAGATTCAATAAATCATAATTTCCTGAATTCAGTGTGATTCATATTATTATTCTTCTTCTCCTGGACATCACCATCTAAATTCGAAGTTCTTGAAGACATAAAGACAAAATACTATAAATAATATGATCATGGAATTATTTTTAGACAACCATGTACCTAAAATGTTGGAGGACTGGCAAAGTAAAGTAGTTGTTAGCGAAATTAAGATTTCTAAGTTGAGATTTGTAAATGATACCACCTCAATTGCCGCAGTGAGGATGATCTTATATATCCACCGAGCAACCTACAAAAAATAAGCTCTGAATACGATTTTGGTGTAAATTACAACAAAACAAGCAAATGCTTAGCTTGGAGCCCTTATGGACAATACCAGAAACTTCAAATATGAGATTCACCGAAGAACACAGATGACAAGATGGACAACATGTCAGTTGAGCAAAATTTGGAGTGAGAGGAATATCACGAAGCGCACAATGATTACACTTGCTGACGCTCTAGTTCTATCCACCTTTCTTTATGCTTCTGAGAGATAGACCATTAAGGAGGCAGAGAGACTGATGCTCTCGAGATGTGGATATGAAGACGCTTGCTACCCCATCGCTCCAACAGCTCGATTCTCTAAGAAATACATCCTCCAAAATGACTATTTAGCATCGTATTCTTCCGAATCACCGCAGAGAGGACAATATAGAACAGTTGACAGTTCAGAGAAAATATGATGGCAGGAGTCGAAGAGGACAACCTCCAAAACTTTAATCTGATGTCACCAAAGACCTTATTTAGGATAGAGCTTTGGTAAGGCTGTGCAGGCAGTCACGACAGATGGCGGTACATACCATACAGTAAAGGGAGTTTAGCTAGAATATTGTACAAAATGTCTGCCAAGACGTTGTGAATAAGAACAGATGTATGTATCACCTAGGGAATTAACATATCTAGAGAGGTGAATCAAAATGTCATCTAAAATAGAAGAAGAATGTAATGGATGTTTTACATTATTTCGTTTCAAAAGAATGGAGTGTCTAGTTGAAACCTCTGGTCTAATATGGAAGATGAACAATTTTCCACAATCATCAAAATAGTAAACGTCACACTTGAACACATGAGCATACTATAAAACTCTGTCTCATCTTCAGATGATGCCAACATGATTAACAAAACGCGCGTAGGGCAGAGTATTCAAGAATGGCATTTGGTGATTGTAAAAACTACTAATATGTGCAGAATTTTAATAAAATCTAGTTGTTTTGAAATTACTGTGAACAAGAATGCCAACAACTATGCTGATAGCGCAAAAAGTAGGTACTGCGAAAATGAAAATTTATATTGTAATGGTAATTTGGTAACAGAAACGATTGCATTTTTTAAAGGAGAAGATGAATATGATAAAGCTGTAATTACTTCTTTAAATACAAGGGTGTAAACGAATAGTGGGCCACCCCTGCAACTTCCTTGTTATTAAATATATCGGGATGAAATTTTGTACGGTGAAATTAGGTAAGATTTCCAACTCTTGGAGACCTATCTGCCATATTTGTCACTTCCGGTTTCACCGCAAATAACCCTAAAAATAAATACAACACTACTAGGTTAATAGGTAGGTTAATAAATTGTTTATTTCAATCTCTAATTTAACAATTGCTCGAAATGACTTCATTTTGATCTCTGCACTTCTGAATTCTTTTAATAAAATTGTCTTGAACATTTTGCAATCCTGCAGAAGATATGTTGTCAAATGCCATCCTCACACGATTTTCTAAATCCACTCTCGTATACACAGCTGTCGAGTACCTACACAATATTTTTTAGATGAGATCATAAAAAGAAATCTATACAAGTTAGATCTGGAGATCTCGCGGGCCATCTAACAGGACCGTTTGTCCCAATAAACTGCTCCCCGAATTTGTTATTAAGATAAGCAGCAACATTTCTGGAATAATGGGGAGGCGCTCCGCCCTGCTAGAGTTGCCCCGTTGAGCTAAAGGCAAATTATCTATACCATCTTCAATTTCGTTTTGAAGAAACTCCAAATACCTTTCTCCGGTAAGTGGGCCGTCCAAAAAAATAGGTCCTATAATCCGGTTATTTTTTATCCCCGCCCAGACATTAAAACCAAAACGCTCCCTCTCTAACTAAATATTGATTTTCTGTGGCCCAATATCGACAATTATTTTTGTTGAACATCTCGTTATTTGTGAAACGAGATTCGTCTGAGAACAATATGTTTTTGTGGAACTGTCTATCTTGCTCATATTTTTCCAGAACCCAATTGCAAAAAATCATTCCTCCAGCACCGTCATCTTCATAGAGGTGTTGATGTAATTGGTATTTAAAAAACTTTTCAACTTATGCTTTTTTTAAACTTTCCATACTGATTGATGGCTAATTGCAGCATGATGGGCTATTTCCCTTGTAGATGATCTAGCATGTACCTCTACATGAGCTAATACTTCTATTTCAGTATTTTCATTTATAATGAATCTCTCATCATCATTGTTAGGTGCCTTTCGTAGTTTCTGTTCCTCCTTTGCAAACTGGCGACAGACGCCTCACGTATAACACCGCAGCTTAAACAGAATTTTTCTTACATTTCCCATATTTTAAAAGCATGTCGACTTTTTCACTTTGACTGAAACGAAATTCCATTTTTAAAATCGCTAAACACTCAAAGTTATCAAAATCACTTTAGACGCTAAACACTTAAAATACGAATGATTTATGGAATTGACATATGAACATAGCAATTGTTTATTAGGGATATTACGATTAAAGACCTGCTTTAATTAACTTCTTTGTTTTTGCATTTCTGCGATGATAATGCCGTGACTAATAAACAAAAAACATGCTGATGAAAGGACTTTTCTAAGACATAAAAAGTAAGTAATAAAGAGTCCATGTCTATATAACACTGTTGCGTGTTTCCGCCCCTAGGAAACACCCTGTATGAATCCGTGGGTTTCAAATAATTTTAACAAGTGGTAACCACTAACACTTTTAGTAATAATTTTTAATACTTATTAAATTTACACAATACTTCTTAATTAACCAAAATAACCTTTACACTTTGTTTACTTGATATTTATCCTCACTTTTTCACTTTTCAACTTCACTTTTATAAAACTTCCCTCTCTTCCCCTCCCCCTTCATTTCGCCTTATGTATCCTAAAATGGCCTCCAGATCCATCTGGAGATTTCCAATTCCAGAACAATGTAACTCTAGAGCCATCTACAAGGCTTTCAGAAGTGATGATGGCGTGTATTACTGATTGCCTAACCATTGGTAATTAATATCAGCTATTAGTAGTCATGGGCGTATCACTCGCTAGGCCTCAGGGGGGTGGTAATGCGTAACAATATTTAAAAACTACATCATGCGAGTTCTATTGTGTATTCGATAGCTGTGTATACGAGAGTGGATTTAGAAAATCGTGTGAGGATGGCATTTGACAACATATCTCTTGCAGAGTTGCAAAATGTTCAAGACAATTTTACCAAAAGAATTCGGAAGTGCAGGGATCAAAATGGAGGTCATTTTGAACAATTGTTAAATTAGAGATTGGAATAGACAATGGTTATATACTAATTATGAATACCTGGAATACAAAAAATTTAGAAAACACTTAAATAAAAATGTAAAGCTCCAGATTTAAAAGAAGTAAAGTTGTTTAATTTATAGACGATTTTTTTTTTTAATTTGCGTTTGACTTTTGCAATTTTGTTTACATTCAATATGAAAGTAAAAGCCTTATAATAGTTTTAATATCCCACTTCTTAATCCAAGTGAAATTTGATAACTAGGGAATATTGCATTTTTTATTAGAAATATGGGGAAATGTTTTAAAAATAAGAAGATAGAAAATGCTTCTAACTTGTCTATTAAGGTGGCTCAAAATACTTGCGAAAAATAATTTTCGATTTTTTTTTGTCCTACTCCCAAGATTCGTTTGAAGTCCTAAGAAAATGATCTCCTCCAACTTTGAGCAAATTACTTTCATGCCTTCTAGATCATGAAGTGTGCATACAAGTCACCTCTTGAAAATTGTCCAGAAAATACTAATTAGTAATTGCTTTATGGATTAATCCTCCATATGACTATCTCTGCCTTGTGGGGTTTATTTGGGGTCCTATAAGGGTCTTATGGAGATTTATTTTAAAAAGGAATGACGAATTAGTATTCTTTGGGCCATTCTGAAGAAGGAACTTGTGTGTGATTTCTGTTTCACTACATTTTAAAGATTCTTTCGTAAAACGAGAAAATATATTTCTTACCCATAAGAATTACATGGGAAACTTCGTAGTCTTGAGGGCATGTGTTAAAATCAATCGATTTTGATCATTGGAGATAATTTTTTTAGGATTTCGAACAAATCTGGGAGTGAGACAAAAAAGTTTAAAGTTGATTTTTTAAACCAACCTGCGTGTACATTCGTGAATATATTAACAATATATTTTTATATTAAAATTACTTGTATTATATCCTTATAGATGTATTTAAGATAGTCATTGAGTATTAACATCTTATTTTGTAATTTAAACTTAATTCCGTATTAAATTCTCCTTTTGGCCACGTGCCTACAGAATGGATGGTTTTTAAGAATCCAAAACGACTTTATTTTTGAATAGTGTCCAAATGGTTTTCGAAAACAACGAGATTGTTCAAGAGTCGAATACTAAACGATTCTTAGTACTCGGAAACTGCATCACTAACAACTTTCTTTAAGTAAAAGTAGTCAATAGGAGTTGTTAAATAGAGGTTAGAAACTCACCTAACAGTATAAGAAGGCAATTATATATGTTTGCACTTTCCTCCTAATCCTGCTTTACTTTACATGATCACATGATAGTTATAATTATGCAATTCTTAAATACGTCCTAACTAATTTCAGGTAAAAATTCTTTTTGAAGTCTGTAAACACAAGGCTCACATCCTTTATTTTTGCAAATTTAATAATATGTCCTGCTGTCAACGCTTTTTCACCCTCTATAAACGTTCTTTGGGCATAATTTGTACTATTGCAAAACTCAAGCACCAGTATTTGCCTTTATTAAAATAATAATAATTATAATAATTTTGTATATAAACTCGGCGGAAAGTATTTCCTAACTGGCACTATATTAATTAGGCCCAGGCCCAAACTTTCTCGTCAGATTCCAACACCTCCAAAAAGATTCTAGCATCGTATTCTCCGCAAGCCTCTCATTATTTGGCCACATCAACTGGAGATAAGACGATTTACAACAGTTGATAGTCCCGAGGAAACCAAATGTCAAGAGACGAAGAGGACGACTTCCAAAACGTTGGACTGAAGTCACAAATAAGCTGATAGGAAAGAACTTTAGTGAGACCGGCGAGAATTCGCAAAAAGTGGACAATAATTTTTTTTTTCAAATTTCACATATCATTTCTATATTTTGTAAACAGTTAAAAAGACGACCAATGTATTATTTTCTAGAATAACTATCTCATAAGGTCACATCCCTACCTGCTAAGAGATCGCATCCACAAATCTGCCTGGCACCGATCGACAGGGTTTCCAACTAATTATTACACCAACTTTGAGTAGATAGTGTGAATTTAAAATGCGTAACTTGAAAGTGAAATTTTTCTAGAAGTTCATTTGTGACATGTACTTTAATTTAATTTATGATATGAAGAAGATTTTGAATTGAAATGTTGAAATACATTATTTTATTTATGGAGTGTTTGGCAGGAATTTTTATAGGTCATTTCAGCTTTTTGTAGAGAAACAAAAAAAGTCTTACTTAGTCATGCCTTGAAGAATTATTTAAGAAATACTTTAAACCTTCCTTTATAAAATAAAAAGAAAACCACAGGTGCCTTCAAGCGCCCTTTCCAAATACATTATTTTTTGTTACGTGCGACACATTCTCCCTGAAGCTCACCCCATTCAAAGATTTGATTTTTTAAATATATTTCCAATGATTATCTACAACGTGCAGTTACCTTTTCGAAGTTTCAGATTTTTGTCCACTTTTTGCGGATTCTGGTCCACTGTGAGATGGTGTGAAAGATCCTACAAAGTCTTTTGAAAATGGAACGTATAGAGTCTTATTTAAGCACAAATTCGAATCTACATATATTGAACGAAATATGTTAACTCCACACTACAGCAATTTCTATGGTTTGCCAAAAATTCATAAACCTGACATTCCCTTAAGACCAATTGTGAGTTCAATTAATTCTCCATGTAGTAAACTCTCAAAATATTTATTAGAGTTTGGTTACTGGTCATTAACAGAAATAATTAAATAATTAATACGTGACATATGACAAATAGAGAGCAAAGTTCTGTGTAAATATTTACAATAACTTTTCGGGCAATCTTGGCTTTGGATTTGGAGATTGTCTAATATTTGTGGCCTGTTTATTTTTAGTTGTTGTAAGGTTAGGGATGTTACTGGAAGAGATCAAACTGTCAGTTGTTCGCAACTTATGAAATCATTACAAACATTTTTTTGAATTCCACAAAGAAAAATACAAAAATTAAGATAACGCCACAACCAACATTTAAAAGCAATATAAATATTTTTTAATACCCGGTACCTCGAAATGCTTTAGAACGTATTTAGGAAATCAATTTATAAGAACTTTCCTGAACGTAAATTTAATGTGAAAACAACGTTGATGAAGTGAATATATTTATAAGCACGTATTTGAGGATCAAAAATTAAAAAGCCCTTCATAGGTTCTTCTGCAATACTGTGATACTGTGGAAATAAACCGCGCTCGAGATGTAATATGGTGATGAAATTGGAATAAAATGTTATCAATGCTACGAATTTCCAGGAGAGTCTGTCCCCTGCAACTGCAGACTTTGTAGTATAATTTTCACTCAGCATTCAATGAAAGCAACAGACATATTAAACCATGCTTAAACCCTTCTTCTCTTTAGTTAGTCAGTTCGTTTTAGATTGTAAGTAACAACAGTCGAGCGCGAAACTCGTTTGAAAACATGTGACGAGTGCAATATAAACATTGTTGTATTTTGGCATTTTCTGCAGGAAGGAAGGAACTTTGATTCACCAGTGACTTTTAAGGTAAAATTTATTATTTGCTACAAGATCATAAATTGTATTTTTATATATAAAAGACAACTTTACGTTTGTAGAGACTTTTTAGACTTATTTACTAATTTACAATAATCTATTCTTATGGAACAATAAATGTTATGAAATGGAGAAATGTTGCTACTAGCTTCAATAAATCATTAAAATGGGCATACAAATACTTAATCATGTTTTATAAATTTATTTATACCTACTTATATCGTGATATTTGAAGTATTGTGTTCAAATATGAGATGAATGCTCTTGGTTTTTTATTTAATTGCTCATTTGACTTTTTGATTTATTTAATTGCTATTTCGAAATGTTCTTTTATAATAAAATTATATTCTTGTATGTTATATCCTATAATAAGGTAGACAGTTATATGACATTGAAAATGTACCAATATTTACCAATACCGATGTACCGATATTTGCACTTGCACTTTTATATTTTCTTTGCAGTCAATACAGATGAACATATTTAGGTATTTTTAGCTCTAAGCTTTACATTTTTATCAAACATTTACCAAATCGACTGTTTGCAAATGCCCTGTAATTAATTGAAAATATGTATTTTGCTCCATAATTTTTGAGATTTTTATTTTCAATTTTAGAATTGTACGAAGCTTATAAAATCTTCTGTAATATAAATGCTGCGTTTTCATTCTACGTATGTGAAAAAATATACCTTTAATGGTTTCATAGGTATTCTACATGCACATAATATTAATAATTTAAAATATGTAGATGATGTTCATAGTCATAATTAATAAATTATGACAACAAAATCGTATTTTACAGAAAACTACTTTTTTAACTGCGTTTTAAAATATTCAAATATTTTGCTTTCTTTGTAAAAAAATGCTTCATTTGTAATTAATATTGGTTTCTGTTACTATAAATTACAATTCAGTTACAATTCATCACATATCATCAATGTATTAGTCGAGGTTTAATGAAATCAATAGAAAAACATTTCAATTCTTTATAATAATAAGAGTTAGTTTATTTACATTTTTAGCTCTTCTAATTTTTATTTAAGACCAAGGGCCATCGTCCCACGTAGTCATTCTGTAAAATTAAATTAAAGAAAAATTTTCCCTAGGTACAGGTCGGTCAGTCAAAATAGAGATAGGCTTTAATGGGAAATATTAACTGCCTATGACTTTAGTCACAGAGACGTCAGCTTTGATTTGATATCAGAGTTCGAGATTGAATTGTTGCCAATAACCGATAACTCAATACATATTTTGAGCACATATTTTTGCTTTAAAATTCCATGCGAAAGGTTTAACTAGAATATATTATCGGAGCCTGATTATGAAAAATGTTTCTGATTCAATTTTTATTATGGGATTGTGTTCGGTAACAACAAAAAATTTTCTGTTGAAATATCACCCAAGAATATGAAAGTTGTTTGACGCAAAAAATATATTTTTTAATTCTTAAAACAATGTGATCAGATTTCCGGCCGGTAACACTTCGCCCTCAATCTGATGAAATCTGAAAAAATTTCCATACTAATACGCCAACATTTTTCTAACCAAGTAAATATAAATTTTCAAACAAAAAAATCAGTGAAAAACATTTTTGAAAAATATTTAGTATAGAAAAAATATATAATGCGGGTTTAATAAGATGATGAATATAAAAATATTACAAGCTAACCGGCGCGGCATGGGAGTCGTAGGGGTCAAATTCGGGAACGTGAAAAGTGGCATTTGTAATTAAGTGCGACCCTTGAGGTCCACACCGCCAACTTCCTGGCATGACATGCATGTTAATAATAATATTTTATTTTATTTCATTTTATATAAAGATTCTGGGTGTAATGTCTCAAATAATTTTGGAAAGGCTATACAGGGTGTCCCAGAATTGAGTTCCCGGACGAGAACCTATGCTTTCTGAGTTCATATTGGACCGTATAACCCAACTTACCTTAGTCCAAAAATGCATCCCTGAGGAAGTACATTCTGAATATTTTTTCCCCATAATTTCCGTTATATTAGAGATAACATTTTCAAGTTTTCATGGGACCTGTATCTCTTTAAGTACTCTATGTAAGCTTGATAACAACTAAATATCTTTTGTTTCTCAAACGCGACAAGTTTCCTGTTTCACAAGCACCTATGTATGACCTACAAAGAAAAATGAAAATTCTTGATTTTTCGTTGATATTACACAAAATTTTAAAAGTATTAATTTATGTACTAAAACACGAGGACTTCATGTAGAACATTTGTTCTTAATGTATTTTTTAGAGTAAACTGCAATCTTTTGTTATTACAACATTTTCTTCTAGAATTGTAAATAAATGTTAAAACAAATGGAGGGAAAAACGATAATTCCTTGTATTTTGATTACTTAATATTACAAAAAATTATAAGAGTACCTTTTTGCACCCATTTTAATGCTCTGCAAGAATATTCAAGTATTCCGCAATTTTACAGGGCGATTAAAAAATATAGCCAATCAAATATTAATTATTATGAAAAAAAAAAAAATTAAGAAACAAAAGATATTTGGATGTTCACAGAGAGTACTTATAGAGATATAGCTTTGACCAAAATTTGAACATTTTATCTTCAATATAACGGAAATTAATGTAAAAAAATGTTTTTTTCTGTCTCTCTTTAAGAGGATGTACTTCCTCAGGGATGTATTTTGGACTAAGGTAAGTTGGGTCATACGGGCTCAATATGAACTCAGGAATCACAGGTTCCCGTTCGGGAACTCAATTCTGGGACACCCCGTATAAAAATATCTGATATTTCAAAGTATCGATTGCCACCAAAATAAATTAGATCGGCTAAATCTTTTTCAAGAAATTCTGAAATCCACTTGTTTGCAGTCTTTTTGTTCAAACAAAGAAATGGCTCGGCCGAATTCGATGAAATTTCTTGCAGATCATAATGACGTTAATGTGCTTCGATTTGCCGTCTGACAACACTTTGAGGGTTGAATTAATAAATGCAAAATTTCGTCATTTTTTGTTGGTATAATTTTACAACTTTACAAACTACCCCTACTTAAGATTTAATTTTTATAACAAATTTTCCATAAACCTGTACCTATTTGCAGCTCGTGAAATTTCAGAAATTTTGCCAACTTTACCTGGTTTTGGCTCCATTGTGCGACGACGGTGAAGTTTTATTTCACAATTTCTAGTGACCGTTCTTTTTTACCGACGGTTTAATCCCCCTCATGTCCAAGTAGTATTACTATCTTTTTAATGTGCTAAATTTTATCAAGTAACAACACAACGAAACGAAATGTTGAAATTGCATGGATTGACCCGTGATAAAATATTTATGGTTTCTTATTTCTTATTACACGCTTTGTGTGTATTTACTATTTTCCGTGGTTATTAATATACTAATGCTCTGATAATGATAACCCATGTTGATTCTTATTATGATTTTCAATTATTCCACGATAAATATAGATAGATAAATGCTTATGTCACACTTATACAGAGTGTTGTAAAAGTTAGAACATGTATCGATTGACTCTTGACTTTTTTTTGAAAATAAAATAGTGCAACGTAAACGTTTAAATGCTACGTGTTTTTAATCCCAGACCAAAAAAGGGGCCTTGCATTCTACGCACATTCGTTAGTCTGTATGTATCCAATGAGCTCATTTAGCATTTTCTTTTTACTATATATTTTTTTAAGATCTTTTGATTTTAAAGCGAAATGCAAAAAACTAGAATTTTCTACAGTCCCTATAGACTTTAAAATGAACCCAGAACGCGCTCTCATATTGACAGCTGTGTGACGTCATTTACTCATATGGTAATTTAATATATCTCAAAGTATGCTTTTGCTAATAGCTGATATAAATGTAATATAAAGTAACACAAATTGTGAGAATAATATTAACTGCTATACTTACATATGATTTAATAATGTTAGAATGTTCCTTTTTTTATGTTTACTTTTCTCTCTATTCTCCATGTGTTAATTTTTTTTATATATATAAAATACATGTTTTTTACATCTTATTTATTATCAACATTGACGTGGCTTGTCATTATTGACAAGATATTTTTATTGATATCTACTTCTGTCTGCTTTTAAATTGCCGGATTCGCAGATTAAACGTATCTTCGAGGCAAATTTTGGGAGTAAATGACGCATCGTTGTTCATGTTTAAAGTAGTATATTTCTGAAACTACTTATCACATTGACCTATAATTTTCAGTGTTGTAATTATTCGACGATTACATTGTATAAACATACTTAAAAATGCAATATGTTTGACTGAATGATCCCATTCTTTAGAAGTTGTGGAAGTGAAGTTGAAAATGCAATATTACTTGTGACAGGAGAATACGGTTATGAAGTGATCCGCCATATTCGATTTTCGTTAGTTTTTAGTTATTGCTAAATAAATATGCCTAAGTTGACTACAGCCCATTGTGAAACACTTGTGATTCCTGTATCTCGACAAAAATGCTCCTTGTTATTTTATTTTACATCTAACTTAATGCACTTGCGTTGAATTAACAAAATGTTTTTTAAAGTAAGCAAAACACAATGATTAAATCAGTGGATTGTTTATTCAGTGGTTTATTTGTCGTTACGCACTCACACTTGCCAATAGACGATTGTTTTTGATATTTTGTTGTTGTTATTACCGCGATCGGAAGAAAATGACTGCCAAATTCATACATTTGCAATGTTTTTTTTGTTCTGTTCTTAGAAGTTTGCATTATCATTAAACACCGTGTTATGCAAAGTGTGCTAAAATCTAGGGAATTTTTGAACTTAGAGACTGAATTATTCTTGTCTTTCTAAAAGAGTACATAAGCTGATCTAGAGCAAGACACGCATATTAAAAACACCATGAGAACAAAATTAATAATTAAGCTTTCTAAAAATTATATGGACAATATGTTATAATTTTCACAAAAAGAAGTAGATAATAAATTAAACCAAACACAAAGTTATGTTCTATTTTATTTGCTGGAAATATTTCTTTATATATAGAGCAAATGCGAGATATTCGTTTTATCACGGAGTAGTTAGATATTATAGGCAACTTATTCAACAGCTGTTTTGTGAAGCTTGTTCAATAGTGTTTGCAGTGTAAAATGTTTTACTTTTGTAAATATTAGCCAGCGCCTCTAGCGGTGTTTTAGCGAGATAGGGAAAATTAGTAAAACGTTGGATAAAATCAAGCAAGTTAGACGAAGCAAGAATAACAAAGAGCGTTTTCCAGCGCGCTAGAAGAGGACAAAGCGGAACTTTCTGTAAATATTGTACGGTCACCAGCGCCAGTGGCGTCTTAGGAAAAAGACGGAAGTAAACGACCATAAGTGAAAATAATCACGTTTTATTTTTGTCAGATATACCGACTATATTTGACTAGTAAGGAAAATGTTTTCATCCAAACTATTTATTATTTTGGAAAAGATGTATTTATGTTACAAATTGCAAATAATAATATGTTATAATTTATTTAAAAAAAACATTTTATCACAACTAGAAACGTGTATCTATGTTGTAAAACATTTTACTGATGAAGAAATCAAAGCCAGCTTCATTGTATCGTTTATATATAATGCTGTACGTAGTTCTTCTTTTATGCTCTCTATATAATAAATGAGTTTCTATGTTTGGAATTTAGGAGCCGTTTACGATTATTTCGTGATGGCTGTGAGTAAAACGACTAATCCATCAGAAATATTGGATAGTTATACAAGTCACGAAACGGTACAAGGCAGACATTTAAATGAATTCGCTTACATAACATTGATATTATTTTTTTTAATGAGTAAAGGAAATGATTTTGTATTTTAGAGTTCATTTTACTATACAGTATGAACCTAAAAAACGCACAAAATTCAGATCTTTGGTATGTGTCATTTGTGAAAAAAATCCTCGAACAGGTCGATTTTAGTTTTGTAAATGCTACATTTTGGCACTATACCTAAATTTATGACGTCATCATATTTTTTTTTAATGGAAATAGACATTTTTGTTCACTGTGTTTGGTGGTATATTCCTTTAGCTTTCTGTTGATATGAAAAAAATTTATATAACCTAAGCCATTCTTTTGGAAAAAAATACTTTTATTGATTGATACCTTACATAAGTAATTGTGAGAAAAAAATCATCTGTATTGCTCAAATTGCCACCCTCCAACCATTTCGCATTGACCAAGATGGATGTAGACACTTTGCATGCTGTTCTGAATCATCTCATGGGCAATTCGTTTCATCTCCAAGCCAATTCTGTCTTTCAATTTTTCTATGATATCCGGTGCGTTAAAATACACTCTTGACTTTAAGTAACCCCAAAGAAAAAAGTCTAAGGGGGTTAACGCGGGGGCCACTCAATCGGACCTCGACGACCTCCACCTTCCAGTAAAAGTGTCATATAAAAACTGATGCACTGCTATCCCAAAATGAGGTGGGGCCCCGTCTTGCTGAAACCAGACGTTTTCAGCAGGAATATCTTCATCTTCATTGTGCGGAAACATAACTGCTCAGGCTGGCACTAATTCAACTCGCAAAAACTGTAAATATCTTGCGGCCGTAAGATTTTCTTTAAAAAAAGTTCCCAATAAACGATCACCAATCATACCTGCCCACACGTTTACTTTGCCTCGTCGCTGTGTATGGGCTTCTTGAGTCCAATGAGGATTTTCGCGTGACCAATACCTACAGTTATGCCGATGTACAGTCCCCTTTAAAGAAAATGTAGCTTCATCAGAAAAAACAATGTTCTTTAAAACATTTGGGTTTTCATTGCACAAGGTCATCAACTGTTCACAAAACTGTAAGCACCGATCTGGATCGTCCTCATTCAATTCGTGGATTAATTGCACTTTGTATGGATGGTATTTTTCTTTTTTCAATAGACGTACAACAGAAGTTTGACTCACGTTATCATTTAAAGCCTTGTCGAAATATGGTGGTTTTCCTCACTTTCTAAAAGAATATATAATTTGGTTTCGTTGCTTGTGCTAGGGCGACCAGACCGAGGGAGGTCAGGTATACTGCCAGATTCATCATATCTAACCACCAATCTACAAGTAAACCATTGTAGGATAACCAACACTGCCAACAGCCGCGCAGAGAGAGACGAAATATCGTCGCTGTTGAATAGAGACAAGTTTCTTAACTATGAACGTAGTACAGTCGGGGGAAGAAGTTTAAGTAAAAAGTGCTTTCTTATTCACCAACAATCCGGGTATGTCACAGTCTAGTTGATGTTTTCGATTGAACAACAGTTCTTTGTACACGTAACATTAATGTTTATAAGTAAATACTTCTAATAGGTACCTATGTATTAAATATGTTATACACTACAAGCACTTTTTTCAAGACTGTACCGATGTTTACACGAGGAAGGAACATAAACAAGTGAGCTCCGTAAAGGTGGGGTGGTTTCAACTACTGCGCATCCTAATCTCGTTGGCCATTCTAGGCTGGTCGACCTGTACTTACAGTGGATCTAGTAATTTGCTTTTCGGGATACTTGGCATTGAAAACATCACATGCTTCCTGATGAGTTCTCAGCCTATCACCATATCCAACTATCATCAAAAGTTCTACACGTTCTCTTTCGTGGCATTGCATTCACTAATTTTACACTGTGTCAGAAGTGTCACAAAACTGAGGTTCCACACGTGCCAGGAATAAAAAAGTTATCGATACTTTACACAAAAACTCCTGTATAAGTGATTTTTTTTCATTATTTTCTTTGTTTTGTTTTTATGTCAAATGTTTCCATGCGAGTTAAAACAAATATGTAGGCAACAAGATTTATCAGTCCATAAGAAAGTGGAACATTGCTCGTGAATTTGCGAAAGGTAAGCTATTTTTACATAAAATGTAATTTTTTCAAAAGAATGGCTCAGGTCATTTTTTTGTATATCACCAGAAAGATAAAGGAATATACCACCAAAAACAGTAAACAAAAATGTCTGTTTCCAGGTTCACACTGTATATAACGAAAGAGGTCCCCGAACATTTTGAGAATAATCATGAGGCTTCTAAAATACATGCACGACTTTTTGGAGAAATTTGAATGGAAGCAGTTTTCTATGCAAGAAATATAAAAAACTAAAATTTGGACTTATTCATCCCTCTTTGAGGGTGAAAAATGCAATATATCGTTTTAAAAAAATACTGCTTTTAATATTTGACAGCGAGGTATTCGAAAAGAATTGTTTTAATGTATTAGTAATTGTTTATTTAAAAATTGTTAAAAACAATGGGGTTATTTCACAATGTATGTTTGTGTTAAATGTACAATCAGTAATACTTAAAAACTCAATATATTTGGGAAAGAAAATTTTTTTGCGGCTACGTATTTTCAAATTCGGTTTGCAATTTGAAAATACTAGTTCCCACCAACAGTTCTGACGTAAATGTTTTCGCATGCGCAGTGTAGCGTAGATGAAATATCTGTGTGGCAGCACTGAGTTTCAAACTTCACTAAGAAGAACTGACAACTAAAGTAGCAGTATAGCAGTTAGGTTAGCTTTTTCTGGTGTTCTGCTTGTTTTGGGGTTTTGTTTTGATTTGTTAATTTTTAAGACGTGTATGGAGTTATATATGTTTTATTTTTGCATCATTAAGTGATATAATTTTACGAGTATTTAGTCCCTTCAAATTGGGAAAATTGAAGGAAATTTTTCCTACCCATACAGAAAGTTGCCTTGGGGTTGTGTTAATATATTTTTCACCAAGCGCATGAAAAAAAAGGGTTGTTTTTTAGATATAGATACATACTATGTTCTTCTGACCACTTTGGCGTTTTTTTGCGTTTTGATGCAAAACCATGCATTTCTGAGAAAATACGACTTGATTTGATATTGTAGATCTAGCGATTCTCTACAATTTTTGTTCTTTTCATTTTTTTGAAATTCCGCTTAGTTGCGCCGCTAGAGCGCGCTGAAGTTTATGTAAATGTATACATTTTTTTGGTGTTTGATTTTAAGCCAAAACTATGCATTTTATAAAAAGACATCAATACATTAACGTTGTAGATTAAAAAAAAATCGACAAATTTTGTTCTCTGTTTTTTTTTCAAAGTCGCGTGGTTTTGCCGCTAGAGGGCGAAAAACATTTTTTCAATACTCTTGAGCGGATAAAAAAATATAGGCATCGTGAACAGCTGTAGTATTTTGCTCCTCCACCTCCCTCTACTCAATATTTTTTACCGGCTAAGCTAATATAGATGACATTAAGGATGACATATACAAAAAGGCCCATCACGACCACTACAGCTGAATACGCGTAGTTCATGCTATTAGATGCACCGTTCTATGCGCAGCTGTGTAAGAAATGAACGATGGGTTTCAAAAAAAATAATTTTGTTTTGCTCTCCAAATTTTTAAATAATTGACGAGTACTCTAAAAAAATGCATAGTTTTTCCAGTATATCACAAATATTTGCGCTATATTTTTTTTCCGCTCAAGAGTATTGAAAAAATGTTTCTCGCGCTCTAGCGGCAAAACCGCGCGATTTTGAAAAAAAACAAAGATCAGAATTTTTATCTACAACTTTGATATCTTGATATTTTGTTATAAAATGCATAGTTTTGGCTTAAAATCAAACACCAAAAAAATGTATACATTTACATAAACTTCAGCGCGCCCTAGCGGCGTAAATAAGCGTAATTTGAAAAAAATGAAAAGAACAAAAATTGTAGAGAATCTAGTTTTTAAATATCTGTTGGTATGTATTGGTTTTCTACAAACACCTGTTTCACTTGTACCATTTATTCTTTTAATTAAAACATCTAAAAATGGTAATTCATTTCTAGTTTGCTTTTCTAACGTGAATTTAACAGAAGGTTCTTTATTATTTAAATGTTCCAAAAAACTATCTAGTAAGTCAATACCATGAGGCCAGATTGCAAAGATATCATCTACGTATCTCCATCAGATAACCGGATAAAAGGAAACTAGAAATGAATTACCATTTTTAGATGTTTTAATTAAAAGAATAAATGGTACAATTGAAACAAGTGTTTATAGAAAACCAACACATACCAACAGATATTTAAATTTCAACTCAAATCAGTCGATGCACGTTAAGAGGGATGTTGTAAAATGTTTGTATGATAGGGCCAAAATCATTTCTTCTAATGAAGAAATACTAAACAATGAGAAGCGGTTTATAAAGGAAGTTCTTATAAATAACCAATACCCTGGGGGTTTTGTCGATAAAACCTTCATAAATATTGAAAATAACAATCAGGTACGACAAAAACCTGAAAAACGTTACACAGCGTTAATTCCTTATGTATGCCGATTATCCGAAAAGTTGCGCCGCAGCGGTGATAGATTTAATATTAGGACGGTATTTCAAACAAACAACACTTTAAGATCTATTTTAACGAAGACGAAACCGAAGAACCACGCGCAAAATTCAAAAAACTGCATTTATAGTATTCAGTGTGAGTGCATGAGTCATCCAGACCTTTTAGTGTAAGATGGACGAACATCAAAATTATATAAGAAAAAATGAAATTCTGAGGTCGAAGATCTGCGAACACGCTTGGGAGAATAGACACAGAATAAACTGGGACTCGGCAAAAATTTTAACAAAAGAGGCAGATGGCAAAAAAAGAAAAATTAAAGAATGCGCGATAATATTATTGAATGAGGATAGATGCGTGTCAAATTGTTCCGTAGATGTCTGTACAACTTGGTTGCCAATGTTAAAAGAAGAACTTCACAAACTTAACATTGTATACAAACTAAAAAAACTGTTAACTATATTAACAGTTCTATGTAAATAGTAAGTATCTATGGATATTGAATATATCAAACGTTCTTAAAGCTGTGTATTTATCATACACAGCAAAAATGATTTTTCAAAAAAAGCCTTGAAAAAGGAAACAGAATGGATTTCCGAAACCTCGGCGAAATATTTAATTTTAAGTTTTTATACTTATTTGTGTTGTTTATTTAAAAAAAAGCAACCTTCAACTGATTCTTTGACGTAAAAGTCACAGGCATAGAGGTTATTTACCAGTAACATACTGGATAATTGTGATCTTTTGAAGATTCCCCGAGCACCGCTTAAAAAGAAAACATGCATGTGGCAGGAAGTCCCAAAGAATTGAAGAAGAAAAAAAAAAATAAGATAATGCCACAAATAACATTTAGACAATAGTAATTATTATTCTAGACAATAGAAATTAAAACATCATACATAGAAAGACATTCTCTTTGCGATTCTTCTATAATTTCACTTCTGGTTTTACCAGAGACTATATATTTACTTCTGGTTTTACCAACACGGATGCTGATGTGCAGATTTAGTGTATTAAGTACTACAAAAAATCCATTTTATTCGGGAAATAAAATAAATAGAACTCTGGAGAATGCAAAAAGTTTTATATTTAGTCGAAATTATTACTTTCTCATCTATAGCAAGAGAAAGTATTGGCGTATTACAATGAAAACCTTTTGAATTCTAGAAATAGTAAAATCAGAATTAACTTACTAATATACGATTCAAATGTACTGCCCCTCAGCTTTAACTGCGAATATCTCGGAAACGGAGGAGCGGGAAAAATTGAAAAAAATATGTGTTCACTACGTGTCTATTCTAAATCATTCCACTGAAGTTTGAATAATGTACATTGGACAGTTCTGAAGTTCTGCTAAGTTACATTGAAAAATGGCCTACTTTTTAAGGAAATTTTGACCATTTTTAAATCCATTATATGAAATATGCCTGCTATGTAAATATTTTTTTTAGATATCGATAAAGGACGGCATTTTCTGTAAGAGGAAATTTTTTCATAATTTTTTATTCTAGAATTTTGCAGTTATTCTCAAAAACGTGACCTCATGCTTATTCGGTTATTTATCAAATGTACGTATTTAAAAACTGTTTGATAATATAGTTAATTATATAAAATGTAAGTATTTTCAGGAAAAAAAAATGGTGTATGTCAAATATTAATTTAGTTATCAAGCGCAATAGATAATATCATTGGAAGCTTGCAATAAAATTATCTATTGTGCTTGATAACTAAATTAATCTTTGATATATAAGTACTAATTATTTTTTTTGAAAATGCTTAAATTTTATGCAATTTACTATTTTATCAAATTCTTTTTAAATACATTGATAAATAACCGAATAAATATGAGGTCACGTTTTTGAGAATAACTGCAAAATTTTTGAATAAAAAATTATAAGAACATTTTCTCGTGCAGAAAATGCCGTGCTTTATCGATGTCTAAAGTATTATTTACATAGTAGGCATATTCTCCAAGATATAATGAATTTAAAACTGGTATGGTCCAAATTTTTTTAAAAAATAGGACATTTTTCAATATAACAGAACTTCAAAACTGTCCAATGTACATTATTCAAATTTCAATAATGAACACATATTTTTTTCAATTTTTTCCGCTCCTCCATTTCTGAGATATTCGTGGTTAAAATGAGGGGTCAATACATTTGAATTGTATATTAGTGCAGTGCAATTAGTCATTTAAAAATGAAATATGGCAGAACCCAGCTATAATGAATGGTTTTGAATGATTTTTTTTTCATTGAGTTCCTAATACTGAGTACAAATAAGTTTACCTTTTAAAAAGTGCCGCTTTTTCCTTGGGGGTGGTTCCCACCTCCTCTAGATGGGTGGGCAAAAAAGTAAAATAGTAACCACCGAATCTGATATAGAATCATATTGTAAGAGAAAAAGACGATTTACAATTTTTCTTGAAAATTTATATTTTCTGAATTATAACGATTTAAAGACTGGCTATTTCGTGAATATTGAAAAAGGTAAGTAATTCAAAAATTTATAACTAAATAAATACTTGAAGTGGAACGGCGCTCGACATCTTTATGGAAAAAGGAAAAGTGGCGCTTTCTCGTGATACCAAGTTGTACCGGAAAAATCTAAAATTCGGCCCGTCGCGAGCGAGACTAAAGTGACTTTCCGGGACCTTACAAATTTAACCTAAAACGTCGAAAATCATGGAATTTTCAAACGTTCGTAACCAAATAAATACGGCGATTGGAAGCCCGTTCTATGTCTCTGTGGCAATGACAAGGCCCGTGATGAATTGACATCGTAAATTGCAAGTTCAAAATCGAAAATTCGGCCCGACAGGAGCGAAGGCAAATCGTCATTTTTGACATTTGGTAACATTTCCCCAACTCATATTCCCTTACAGTTCCTAGACTGCCCGTTCCTAAATTTAAGAGGCGAGAGAGATAGCCGCTGCGCGTTAATTACTCAAAAACCATGACAAAGAACCCCTTCGAATTTATCCGAAACAATGTAGAATTAATTCCCTAATCGAATGTTTTTAAGACACTAAACGTACGAATAAAATTCTGATTTTTTGCAGATCCATTATTTTATACTTGTACTTTCTATTTATGAAATAAAAAAAATGCCAGACAAGTCAAGCCTCCTAGGAATGGCGGAGTACAATAATACTTGAAATGTAGTTGTCACATTTGCCAAGGAGGAAACCTGCTATACTTTTTATTAAAAGAGTGGTCAGTTTAAAGAATAATTAGAAAACGACTGAGAACCATATTATTTGAAATATAGCTGTAACTGTTGTGATAAAGATATACTTTTAGTAAAAAATACACACAATAATCGGAATCTAGTTCACTATTGCCACAAAGCACACCTGATTACATTTAGTTAAATAATATAGGAACGTTTTGCGTAAATACCTTTACAGATTCCCACCATAGTTGAGTTATTTCTTGGGATAACCACCTTGTATATTTTTCATTAAAAGTATTCCTCTCCGTTAATTAGTATTTCAAATATAGCGTCAAGAGGCAGACAACAGACAAACAGACGGACTGACGGACGGACAGTCGGATAAAGGGATAGACGGACAGACAGACAGACAGAGAGACAGGTGGACTGACGGAATTGAAAGATCCTAATTTTCGTAATGTACATTATCCGCAACATAAAAATCCAAAGAAATTTTGGAGACTTTTTTTTCACGATTACAATTAATTCTTTACTTCGGTAAGGTAGGGAAGTAAATAAAATTACATAAAAAAATATTTTTAAGTAAATGCTATTATTTTAAAAAACTGTATTAAAAAGTAAAAAATTATTTTTTTAAATTCATATACCTAGAAACCAAGAGATTAGGGGACGGTCATATAGCACTATTGCATAGTTACTTTGCTCAGTTGACCGCCCCCAAAGCTTTTGGTTTCCAGGTGTACGAATTAAAAAAAATTTTTTTTTTACTTTTTAGTAGTTCTTAAAAATAAAATCTTTGTCTTAAAAACATGTTTTTTATATAATTTTTTTTTCGACATAAACGCACTTTACTCATATTTTTTTCCCTACCCTGTATAAGTACTATTTAACTTGAAGCCATTCTAAATGCACCTGAAATGGGTATCGGACATGCAAAACTTTTGGCGGTATTTAAACTTTGGTAGTGCAGCTAAAAAATTGTTTTCCATTTGTTACACACTTAATCGACCACACTGCATATCCTGGGTGTAGAATCAGGGCATGCCTATCATAAGACTGTATTGTCATCGAAACTGAATCAACGTGTAAAATTTTTAACTCCGTAGGATAAGAGGAAGCGGTTCTAATTCAACTTGCAAGATTTGACCTAAACAAACTAACACACTAACATTGCAAGTTAAAAAACAGACAGACAAAGGCCTTTCATTTGATACCCATATCAAGGGGGTTGTGAAGAAAAATGTAATCTGCCATCTTGGGCTTAGAATGACGTCACATTGTGTATTGTATTTTACTCGCCAAACCCTTTCATTTCATACTTATGTGAAGGAAGTTGTGAAGAAAAAGGTAATCCGCCATCCTGAGGCGTCCGCCATGTTGGATTTAGAATGACGTCACATAGTTTGTCGTATTTTACTCGTCAATCCCCTTCATTTGATAGCCATGTCAAGGGGGTTCTGAAGAAAAAGGTGGCCCGCCATCTTGGATTTAGAACGATATTACACATACTATATTCCATTGTCACCGGACTTACATACATGTGTAGAATTTCGAAGCTCTAGCTTAATTAGAACCAGTCGAAATATTGGTTGCAAGATTTGACCTAAACAAACTAACACACATTTAAATAAAATAAGCTTTTAAAAAAGGTCACTAAAAATGAGATAAAATTTCAACGTCGTTCGAGTAATTGAATCTTATTACGACCTGATATTTGTTAAAAATAGTGTGGCCAAACGGATTGCTAACATTTGATGATCATGTTAGCATGGTGTGTAAGAAAGTACAGTTTTCGCTAAAACAGCTGTGTCTTGAATGTAGCCTAGATGGTAATAAAAGTAAAACCATGCTTGTAAAGGCCTTGACATAAGCCATATAAACTCTGTAGATGCCATTTATGGTCCATATCTTAATGATGAAAACAAGTTTTTTTCTACAAAAGTTGCAAAATAGTTGTATTCGATCTATTACTCACATTCCTTCAGAAGTCATATAATAATATTTTACAGATATTTGGGCATATTAAAAATTAATGGGGCAAGCTTTCTTCACTTATGATTTTAAACATTATACACATTAAAAAACATTTTCAGCCTTTTAGATTTATTAATATTTGTTTAGAATCGTTTAGGCGATTCTTATAATATATTTTGCAAACTGTAGGGTATGACTCGGTACTGTTAGTAGTATTGTAGATGAACGTGGCATCTACGCGTCTGAGGGACACGACAAAAATGTAAAATGGACAGGCACCAGCCGTGCCCTTGCAACAATATCTAGCTATATCCACTGTCAAGAGGAATTCTAGTAACCCTTATGACTCCCCAAGACGAAAATGAAGAATATACTTACTGCAATTGCTACAGTCTACTTTCCGTCGCATTTTGTTGTCTAGCGGTTCACTTCTGATCAGATCATAAACCAGCACTCGAGAAAAGAAACACTTCTTAGACTATTAAGACCATTGATAGATTCTGTGAGTATTCCGATTGCTGCACAAACTTGACGGGATCGGAGTCGACTCGTGGTAAACAGTTATCAGATTCAGGCTAAAGAATCGCACGCAAGTAGTCAATCTTAGATCTAGTGGATCAAAGAAGAGTCGGATTCAAAATATACTTTCATTTATTGAGGGTAAACTACAATAAATACAAAAAAATAGAAATATTCAAATCCAAGCTAATTAATTGTATACAAAAAACTTGCCAGAGAACACCACTCATGGCAAGACGTTCGTTCCGAGGAATCGTAACTCATACATTCGACTGCACAAAAAAATTAAAATTCCCATACAGATATGATAGTAAAATGTATGTCGAACTTTTAAAAAATTATTCATTTTTATATTATGCACTCCACGACTTTGAATTTTGAAACTATTTTTATTGGACGTTCTATGGTTTGGACTCGGAGTATTCTCCACTACATACAGAATAAAAAAAAATTAACTGTTTTTATTTGCCTTTTGAAATAGCTACTCGCTACATCCTGACTGCGATTTCCGCCCTTCGCAACATACTTCAGGGCACTATCGAAATTTCTTCATGGTACTTTCGAAAAGAGTTCAAACGATGGAGCGGATTTCCGTCGTTCGTGATTGGAAGGTACTTTCGAAAAATATTTTTGAAAGACGGCCCCCAAAGGCAGTTATTTTCAAATGCATTTTTAGGAAAATTGTTATTATTGGGCTTTCGACGAAAGACGGGTGCCACGGGCATTTTTCGGTCTTTCGCGAAGTGAGTTTTCTAACACAATTATGGATGTAAATTTTGGCGAAAATTAATATTTCTTTAAGATTTGTATCTTTTGAAATGGAGCATTTTGCAGGGTTCATTAAAAGTATTACCTGTTCTAATTTCCGAATCCACAGTTTTGGGGGTGATTATCAGGGGATGTAAATACGTAACAGTTTTATTGAGTATCTTAAAACAATTTTAGTTCTTCCCGTTAACTTTATTTCGAGATTAGATATACGAATTAAAAAGTTATTGTAAGCAGGGTTATTTTGATATTACTTAAGTACTTACTTATAGTAATCGTAAAAAAAATTTCACATATTTTTTTTTCTTGAAATAGGTTTAGAATGTCGTGAAACGTAGAGATTTTAAATTTGAGCGAGAAAAAAAACAATTCTGTCTGTTTGTCTAACTTTTTTTGTCCGCACGTTTTCTCCGGAACAGTTTAAGATATTGACTTGAAATTTTGTACACGTATATATTATAACGAGATCTGGAACCGGTTTTTGAAGATATCCAGTGAAGGGTTGGGGGGTAAATAGGGGTAAGTAGGGGGAAACATGTAACAGCTGGTAAGAGTACAGAAACTTGAAATTTGATGTGTGTACTACAAGCCAAGGCCTCAAAATTTTTAATGATATTTTTCATCCCCCCACCACCCCCATTACATTATTAAAGGGGATGATAAAATAAAATTCAGATATTTACTTGAAATTTGGTACACGCATATATTATAATGAAATCAGCAACAAGATTATATTTTGGGTTTATTCTGATGAAGGGTTGGGGGTTAAATGGGAGTTAATAGGGGAAAATAAGTAAAGCAAGCTGGTAGGAGTACAGAAACTTGAAATTCGGTGTACGTACTAGGAGCCAAGGCGTAAAATTTTTTATAATATTTTTCAACCTCCCACCACCCCTTGCTCCATTATTAAAGGGGTTGGTCAAATAAAATTGGATATTCACTTGAAATTTGGTACAAGTATGTATTATAACGACATCTGGACCTAAATTATATTTTGAGATGATTTAGTTGAAGAGTTGGGGGTTATTTAGGGGTAAATAGGGGAATATAAGTACCTAAAGCAAATTGGGGAGAGTACAGAAACTTGAAATTTGGTGTATGTATTAGAAGCCAAAGCCTCAGATTTTTTTATAATATGTTTCAACACTCCCCTACCCCTACTCCATTATTAAAGGGGTTGGTAAAATAAAATTGAGATATTCATTTAAAATTTGGTACACGTATGTACTATAACGACATCTGGAATTAGATCATATTTTAGATGATTTCGTTGAAGGGTTGGGGGTTAAATCGGGGTAAATAGGGCAAAATAAGTAAAGCAAGCGGGTAAGAGTACAGAAACTTGATATTCGCTGTATGTACTAGAAGAACTCCATTATTAAAGGGGTTGATAAAATAAAATTGAGATTCACTTGAAATTTGGTACACGTATGTATTATAACGACATTTGGAACTAGATTATATTTTGAGATAATTTTGTTGAAGGGCTGGGGGTTAAATAGGGGAAAATAAGTAAAGTAAGCTGGTATGAGTACAGAAACTTTAAATTCGGTGTATGTACTAGAAGCCAAGGCCTCAGATTTCTTTATAATATTTTTCAACTCCCCACCACCCCTACTCCATTATTAAAGGAGTTGAAAAAATAAAATTGACTCACTTGAAATTTGGTAGACGTATGTATTATAACGACATCTGGAACTAGATTATATTTTGAGATGATTCCGTTGAAGGGTTGGGGGTTAAATAGAAGTAAATAGGGGAAAATAATCAAAACAAGCTGGTAAAAGTACTGAAATTTGGAATTTGGAGTATATACTAGAAAGCAAGGTCTCAGGTTTTTTTCTAATATTTTTCAAACCCCACCACTTCCGCTCCATTATTAATGGGATTGATGGTAAACTAGAAACTTAATTTTTAACGTATATGGTAGGAACCAACGCCTCAAACTTTTCTATGACATCTGCCCCTAATATTATTAAAATTCTATAACCAATAATTTCCACATACTAGAGTACAAATTTAATCAAGATGTTTCCTTTAAAGTGACTTGGATGAAAGATCTGGATGTAGAAGTAGTGATTCCTTAGGCAGCGGTATTTTTTCAGTATCATCGTCGGTTCTCAAATGTATTTGTACTATTATTTATATCTATTAAAATATAATCCTGACTAGTAGCTTAGTTAATTAATTAAAGCAGTTAATTAAATTTTTTACTTTCCACTGCTCTAGTCGCCGTCAGCGAAATTTGAATGTTTATGTATGTAAAAAAGAAAAGAAGGTCAGCAACCTCCGTTACCTTTATAATAATAAAAATGGGTGTGATTGGAACGGCAGGTGCGGTAATTGTAAAATTAACAAGTGAAAAAAACTACATTTTGATATGCTTTTAATCCAATTTGTTGGGATGATTCATAACATTTTCAGCAGAGGGTCGCAAGATGACTCAGTGCTTTGACATGTTTTATTTTTCTTTTTTTTCTTTTTGCATTGACTAAAGTAAAAGCTAACTACATTTTGAAACACAGAAAGGGCATTCTATTTTTATTTAGTAAATGAAAATAAGGACATGAATGATGATATTTTAAATATAACATTACATTATTTTTTACTCCTATATGGCACGGAGAATTTATCAATTTGTAATAATTTTTTAAACAATTCTATGGAATGCATTTTCGTAAATAACTCGTTTATTTTAAGTTTTTCGAAAAAACTCTATTTTAGATTTTTTGTCCAAAAAGGTCCGTGCCTTATACTGGGTATAGAGATAGATCGACGGAATAGTTAATTTTCGATTTTTATTAGGAAACTGTTCGGAATTTGTAGAATTTATCAAAGAAATCAAGTTTTCCAGGATTTGTAGATTCGCTTTTGTTTTCTCAAATTTATCACAAACGTCAACTAATAGAGCTAATCGAGCCCTACAATTGCCATGTTTGAAAATCAAAATCGGACCTTCGGTTCGGGAGTTATTAATTTCTTTGAAAAATCATACTCGGCCCTGGAAAACATACTTGCGGTCAACAGATTCGGGCCGCCAGCAATAGGCTTGATTTGTGGCCGGGTACCTTTGATCCCACCAAGTCTCATCGAAATCGATCAATATTCTGGACAGTTATCGTGCTTCCTAGCCCGATTTCGAGAAAACCAGTTTTTTGCAAAAAAATCAATTTTCATTTGTTTTTCGACATAGTCTCTGGTATACTTATTTGTAGGGCTTTGCCAGCGGCACCATTTCTTTTTTGAAATGTCTCGATCCGACTACCCGTTATCGAGTTATTCAATTTCTCCCGAAAAACTCGAAACGTCTATATCGGGTACTTCCGGTTTCCGAACGGAGCCGAGCTTCCGGCGTTAAGGTTTTCTAAAGACCTCCTATTAACTACCCAAGTTTCATCGCAATCCGAAAACGGATTAGGGGGGCTGGGCGTGACAGACAGACAGACAGACAGACAGACAGACAGACAGACAGACAGACAGACAGACAGACAGACAGACAGACAGACAGACAGACAGACAGACAGACAGACAGACAGACAGACAGACAGACAGACAGACAGACAGACAGACAGACAGACAGACAGACAGACAGACAGACAGACAGACAGACAGACAGACAGACAGACAGACAGACAGACAGACAGACAGACAGACAGACAGACAGACAGACAGACAGACAGACAGACAGACAGACAGACAGACAGACAGACAGACAGACAGACAGACAGACAGACAGACAGACAGACAGACAGACAGACAGACAGACAGACAGACAGACAGACAGACAGACAGACAGACAGACAGACAGACAGACAGACAGACAGACAGACAGACAGACAGACAGACAGACAGACAGACAGACAGACAGACAGACAGACAGACAGACAGACAGACAGACAGACAGACAGACAGACAGACAGACAGACAGACAGACAGACCGACAGACCGACTGACCGACGGACGGAATTTTCTAAATTCGCTCTCGAATCGATAGACACGACTTTCACATCGATCCGACGTTTTTTTCGGGTTTCGACGGTCCACCGGAAAAATGCTAAACGTATACTACATTTTTTTTCAAAATGTAGTAACAAGCTAACCATTATACTCTTCCCCGATTTACTGCACTTTTTATCTACTTGTTGCACATTCTATAGGATATTTTTTTCCTTCTTCAATTCTTTGGGACTTCCTGCCACATGTATGTTTTCCCAAAGAATTGAAGAAGGAAAAAAATTAAGATAATGCCATGCCACAAATAACATTTAGACAATATTCTATAGGATACCCTTCGCAGTTTTTTTGGAAATAATATTAGTTTTAGATATTTTTATTTTAATTACAAAACATTAAAAAAAATATTAAAAAAATTAGTAACTTTTGTATTTATTGATCGATATTGTTAACAATAGGGTTCTTCCTCTAGCTAACACTAATTTAATCTCCAAATTTCAGTACAATCAGACTTTTCGTACTTAAGTTATCGTACTTAGAAGAAACGTGTCGGGAAAAAAAAAAAAGACGTACAAACAGACGGACAGACGGACGGACGGACGGATAGGCGGACGGACATTTTGAAAGTTGTTCAGAATTCGATCACCAACATAGTGATATGAAAATTTTTTATCTACGAACAATATTACCGGTTTTAGAAATGTGCCGATCGAATGCAATATACTCTTCGTTTTGTATTTGCGAAGAGTATAATAATGATTGTTGCTTCTACATACTTTAAGATTCAGGTTAATTTGGGTTTAAGAATTAATATATTTCACTTTTGCTTTCATAATTATTTATAATTATTTTAGTTTGAATATTTAGCAGGCTACTTTCATACATTCAATGTTTAATATGTAATATCAAAAACAAGAAATTATCCTGTCCTTTATGTATATTGCTAATTTAATTGTAATTAGGTACTCTAGTATACTAATAATACTAAAAAATCTAATCAATTACGTCGGAAAATATGGAAAAGTTAATATCAATAGACTTTCCTCATACAAGACATTACTGTCGATCCTAAGAAAATATAGTAGTATCTCTAGCTATATATAGAGGATATTTCATTGCGTGATAAAACAACATAAATAGAACGTTTATTGCATTTCAAAGTTAAGAATTATCAGTGGGTAAAAATAAAAAGAATAAAATAGCTCACCTCATGTCATAATATTATACTAAATATTCCCTTCTACTGTTGAAAAATCTTGTCACCGAAATGTTGTACAAGCTTTTTTCATCCTCATCTGAAATCTGCTGGATGTCATATAAATTATTCAAAATAAAATTACCAATACAAAATAATAATCTAAAAACTATTTTTGTAACTAATTTAGAGCAGGTTTATTATCATATTTTTTGTTACACTTTTATTTTAGCGATGAATGATGCCAATTTTTCTTTATCAGCAAATTGAATTGGGTTATCTAAGTTTATTGGAGAAAACAATTCGCTTTGGCAGATGTTTAGGGGCGGCAAATTTGCATTTTCTATAATAATCAATTTATTTTCTATCGAGATAAGTATTCCATGGTAAGCAATACTAGCCCCCGCTTTTCGAAATTGTATCTGAGATAAAAAATGTTATTGTAAGGAAGACCCCCGCTCTTCGGAATTTTACTCGAGGTAAAAAATGTTATTGTAAGGAATATCACTCCCCGCTTTTCGAAATTTTAATCGAGATAAATACAGTATCGTAAGCAATGCCACCCCTTGCATTTCGAACATTGTTGCGTAAAGTGGCAAATTCTTTAATCGGTTAATCCGGCTCTGATTAGTGCGGAAATTTTAGGTTTGCATAAAGAGGTAAATACTTTATCCGCCACTGGCCACAGCTGTAATAAAACTTAACCAGGTGATTTTATCATTGTAAAGTTCTCATAGAAACTGGCTGTGACATGTGGAGGGTGTGGTGTTAGTATGTCCTGTTGGATATACACTCAAGTCAATTGCATTGACTAAAGAAAATTAACTAAATTCGCCTCTGCAATTTGTCTTTTTTGAAAACTCGTTGTTCCTTGAATTTCGTGTGAGTTTATTCAATCAATCACAATAAAATAGACTTCTGCTTAGTCTTGGGATTCATATTTTTCATTTAGAAAACATACAACAATTTGTTAAAAGTAAAAAATGGCCTTTTAATCACTATTAAAAGGTACATTACCTCTGAGACACAGTAGAAACCCAATTTAGAGGAAAGTGTTAAATTTCTCTACAGTTAAGGATGTGCGGTACTTTTGTTTACAACCATAACTTCTTTAGATTATTTTATTGTTAAGGGAGCTTATATTTACGTTTTGAAGAATAGGCAGAACTTGTAACGATGAGTTTAGAGTTTTGAGGTAAAATATACAATAAGAATCTCAATTTCTTCTAACGGAAACATTATTTGTTCTTCATAATTAGCTGAGAGCAGTTTCTTTCTGGAGGCATTTTTCTGCATTCAAATGTCTAAATAAATATTCCCAATAAAAAAAAAACCCATAAGGGTCGCATGCCATAACTCAATTTTTAATTGCAATATTGACAACTCGTAATATATCTGACGGGAGATACCTCGACAGAAGTCGATTTTGTGAATCATTATCATTCATAAAATGATAAAAATATCTGATAGAGCATGAAACGATGACGCGCCGAAGAAACCACCCAGATTCTGTACTATAATTATACTTTGTCAGGGTAAAACGCAGTATCAAATATATCGACATTATGTAAATTGTTCAGAACCATTCATAAGAATTTATTCACGGCACGAAATCCCTTAGGAATATTTGATGATGACGTATTTGCCTGCTGGCTTAAAAATTTAGAAAGATCGCTTTCCATATATCTTCAACAATGTCGACCGCTTCTGCGCTTGTATTATTTGGCTTTCCAGAGTTGTCCTTCCAATTGTACATAAATATCGAAAACCCGTCATCACCATCGAGGTAACCCTTATAGTGATTTTAAAGTTTTTGACAAAATCGGGTACGCTCCCTGAATTCTTCCTCCTCACAGTTCGAATACGCCCACTTAACCGCTTTGGTCCCATTTCGAAAGGTATAATTCAAGTAAAAATGTTTTCGAAAGAAGCATTTTGAACTCGACAAATTATCAAAAAATTAGCAACAAGCTGAACAAACTACATTTTGATATACTTTTATCCCTGTTGGGATGATTCAGTACATTTTCAGCAAAGGGTCGTAAGATGACTCAGTACATTTTGACATGTTTTATTTTTCTTTTTTTTTCTTTTTGCATTGACTAAAGTAAAGGCTAACTACATTTTGAAGCACAGAAAGGGCATCGGTTCTATTTTTATTTAGTAAATGAAAATCGGTCAAATATTTATAGAGATAGAATTTTCTCCGGTATGATTTTAATTTTTGTTTGTTTGGATACCTATAGATAATATCGTATATAACTAAAATAGAAACTTTTTCGAGAAGACACGATATCAAAATTTGTTTCATAGTAAAACTGTTTTGTTTTGCATTCGTATGTTTCTTTTACAATGGGTACAATGCAGGAATCGAAACTTATTTAAAATATCAAAATTTTACAAAAGATTTTTCATAATCAGTTTTTCTACTTTATAAAGTTGGAATTATTTTAGCTACAATAATTGAAGCTTAAAGCCTACTTCTCGCCACCCCAAAAATTTAACACCATTACTTAACCAAATAAGGAAATGAATGATAATATTTTAAATATAACATTACATTACTTTTTGCACCTATATCACACGGAGAATTTATCAATTTGTAATATTTTTAAAAAATAATTCCATGGAATGCATCTTCGTAAATAACTCGCTTATTTTTAATTTTTCGAAAAAACTCTCTGTCAAATTTTTTGTCCAAAAAGGTCCGTGCCGTATACTGGTTATAAAGATTGGTCGACGGAATACTTAATTTTCGATTTTTATTAGGAAACTGTTCGGTATTTGTAGAATTTATCAAAAAAATCAAGTTTTTCACGATTTGTAGATTCGCTTTTCTTTTGTCCAGCCCTACAATCGCCATTTTTGAAAATCAAAATCGGACCTTCTGTTCGGGAGTTATTAATTTCTTTGGAAAATCATACTTGGCCCTGGAAAAAAATACTTGCGGTCAACGGCTTCGGTCCGCCAGCAATAGGCTTCATTTGTGGCCGTGTACCTTTGATCCCACCAAGTCTTATTGAAATCGATCAATATCCTGGACAGTTATCGTGCTTCCTGGCCCGATTCCGGGAAAACCAGTTTTTTGCAAGAAAATTCAATTTTAATTTGTTTTTCGACATAGTCTCTGGCATATTTATTTCCCCGAAAAACTCGAAACGTCTATATCGGGTACTTCCGGTTTCCGAACGGAGGCGAGATTCCGGCGTTAAGGTTTTCTAAAGGCCTCCCAAGTTTCATCGAAATCCGAAAACGCATTAGGGGAGCTGGACGTGACAGACAAGTAGACAGACCAACAGACCAAGTGACCGACGCGACGGACGGAATTTTCTATATTCGCTCTCGAGTCAATAGATATGACTTTCATTTCGATCCGACGTTTTTTTCGGGTTTCGATGGTTCACCGGAAAAATGCAAAACCTATACTATATTTTTTATCAAAATGTAGTAACATGTTGAAGTGATAGTACATTTTAAATTTTATTATTCCATAAACATAAAGAAAAAGATTGCGTGGTACCGTAAAAGGATTTGAAGATCGAAATGGAAAGAGAAAGTGGGAGCGGCAGAAACGTTTGCACTATTTTTGTCTAAACAGTAAATCGATGGGGTGAAGCGTATGAGTTAAAAATCTCCTCTTCTGACTTGTCACCCTCCCTCCAATGTTCGATAAAAAGAGAACAAACCCCAGAAAAATAGCCTATTTATGCGTTATTTGTTGAATGGCAACCTATTGAAATTGGGACATATCCATGGTGATCACCAGGGGGCGTGCAAATTATCATGTTTTGTATAAACTGTGTTTTATAATAATATTAGAGCGACATGTTAATAGATTTCTGATTAAACACACAAACATATGGAAATGTATAATATATCAAAAGTGCGTTGCACAATGTGCCTCATGTTCGAAGAAACTCTACGTAAATTCGGTGATATTTATTTTATTTATACTAACGTCCTGGCGGAGTTTAATTGTTGCTATTCCACCACTCAACCAGGACACGTACACATAGACATCAACATAACAACCATTCCCTGCGATATTGCCATCTACCGTAGCTGAGACTCGAACTCAGGGGAGATAACAGCGACTAGACAGGTTGTGCCACCCAACAGTGATCTAGCACACTGCTACCATCCCGGTAATACATTAAAAAGCCACTGAACACATCCATACCCTAGTCAGGATTCGAACCCGAGACTCCGTGGTCGCAAGCCAAACACCTTAGCACTGCATCACTGAGCCGATGATATATAAATTGTACTTAAACATCTTTTTATTTGCTTATTAAGACTTTACGAAACGAATTAAAGTTACAGACGGGCATTCCCAAATGTCTATTTGAAAAATAAAAAAATATTGAGTGTGTAATTAATTTCAGTGGCACAATCTTGTATCTTAAGAATTATGAAGATAATTTCTAATACATACTGATAACTAAATATCGACAGAAGTAAACGAGAAATAAATCTATTGGTCGTGTACTAAATGAACTTACTTATTTTCTCTTTTATTCACTAATTTAACGTCGGCCTATTTCCGCTACTAACGCCAATCACCGACGCCAGGAGACGAGCTACCCCTTACCTGGAAATTTTGCCAAACCTCTTCTCTATAGAAGGAACTTTTTACTTGCTTGACATTTAATAGACAAGGGATCCCCCTGAAAAATGGTATATCCGCTATGTAACCCTCGCCCAAAGTTACATACGTTCTAGGTATGCGCTGACATACAAGTCGTTAGAAGGCCGAGTGTGAACTCTGTATTTCCCCGGATAGGGTCACCCATCCAAGTACTAACCGCGACCGACGTTGCTGAATTTTCGCGTCGAAATACGAGTACATGCAGGAGTTTCCACGCTCGCTCCCATTTACTTATTAAATAATTAATTATAACCTAAATGTTTTGACTAAAATGTATGAAATGATTCAATGTTGAATAGACTCTGCATGTTTAAACAAAATAAAAATCAAGTCTATAGTGTTAATAGGTACTTAAAAATGGTAGTAATTTATTTGTAACCGCCTACTGAGAATTTTAGTACGGTACATTAAAGTTCACTTTTGTCGGTATTTAGGTATTAAAGTCGTAAACTCGGCGATTTCTATAGAAAATCCATGTGTAACTTTTGCACATTCCATAATGTAAAAAAATATACATTTTCACTGTTATATTTTTATAATGCCATAATTTGTTTATCGAGTAATAAATGACAGTGGTTTTTTGCGAGCTTAAAGTGGCTGCCAACGACTAATGGCTAATGGCACGCGGCGTTTGAGTAGAGACGATAGGGAGGTGTATAAAGACTATTTACAACAGTATTGGAAGGAAGCAGTGACTAATCGTCAATTCCTATTTTATTTCTTTGGTAAACTATTATTAGTGGACACAATCGTCCCAAAAATGCCAAATTTAGTGTTATAGATTTATAACTAAACTAAACTTACATGGGTGTGATATAAATAATTGTGCATGAAAAATAGGCAATAATGTTTTTTTGCGCACCATTTCTTTTTTCGGCATTGGCAGAAAAAGCCATTCGCGATTTTGTATGTTCTGTAACATGCACATCAACGCAACGTGTGTAAGCTATATATGTTTATTATTCTGTATCACAAACTACCAAATATGAGCGTCTCTTCGAGTGGATTTACTTCACTGCCTACTTATAGGTCACCAGATCTTTCAGTTATTGAACAATAGTTCACCTTAGACTTATTTTTGGTATAAAAAATGCCGGCGCCTTTTACTTTGCGGTAAAGATAAAAAATACCGACAGTTTAGATACCAAAAATAAGTCTGAGATAAACAATACAGTCGGTTAAAAGAAGAATAAAAAGTAGATCCAAGGGCGTGCGGTTGTACGGGTTTCACAAATTTCATAGTTTGTTTTGGGTGTTATTTATTTATTTAGAGGGATGCTATCATATGCTTTGTTTAAATCAACGTAAAGCAGATGTACTTCTTGGTTATATGTTGTTTGCGCGATCGTAAACAAGTGATCAATTGTGCTCTGAAACCTGCTTGTTCTTCCGCCTCCATCTCACTGTATTCGTTCTCGATGCGATTTTTTAATATTTTTCGGTAAACTCTGCTAATGGAGTTTGTGGCAGATATTCCTCGGTAGTTATCACAATTACTTTTATCCCCTTTTTTGTGAATTGTGGATATATAAGATGTCTTCCACTCCTGTGGTACTTCCGATTTGTTCATACATTTTTGAGACAGGTCTTTCAGTATGTGATATAGTTTGTCCGCTCCATGTTTTATAAGTTCACCAGGAATATTTCCCGGTCCTGGGGTCCTGCCATTCTTTAATGAGCTACATATTTCCTTAACCTCTGATATGATTATTCTTATTGGTGATCCCTATGTGACTACATTGGGAGTTACGTTTTCGGTATCTTTGAAGTCTGTTAGCATTTATTCAAAATATCGATCTCACGTTTGTGCTGATATTGGTGAGATAATATCTTTTCTCCATTCGCGTCTCATGTTCTTAAGTAGCCTCCAGCTCTTTATGCTTTTTCTATGTCCTATGTATATGTTGAGTCTAGAGCATGTCCTTTCCCAATTTTCGTTCTTCTTTGTATTGATCGTTTTACGTATTCTTGCTTGGGCTTCTTTATATGTTAGTTTGTTTAAGCTTAAATATGTGTGGTATTTTTTACGCTTTCTCTCTATTTCAGACTCAATTTCTTCATCCCACCAATATGGTTTCTGCTGGTTTCTTCCTTTTCCATGACACCCGAATGCTTCTGCTGCTGCTGAATGTATACACGATTTTATGTATTCATACTGTTCTTCTATACTGTCGAAATCTGTTGATTGTAACTTGTTGTTTAATCGGGTTTCCTACAGTCGTCTCTTACTCTCTTCTAAGCTATTTAGATCATATCTTATCTCTGCTTCTTTTTCTTCTTTGTCTTCTTCCTTATCTCCACGTATATTTTCCTGTTGATCTTTTGTTGTTATTGGGGCAACTATCTTTGGTTTAAGGAAGTAGTGGTCACTATCACAAGAGGCGCCTCTATTTACTCTTACATCTGTGAATTTTAAGCGTGATTTTTGTTTTGTTATAATGTAATCAATAATAGTTTTTAGGTTCCTTGTTGTCTGAATCCACGTGTCTTTATGGATCTCTCGGTGTTGAAAGTACCCATTTATTATTCTCAGCTGGTTTCGTTCGCATATTTTAATTAACCTTCTTCCGTTATCATTGACTACTTCTTCGCCAAACTTTCCAACCACCGTATCATTGGCCTTTCTTCCCACTCTGACGTTAAAATCTATTAAAAGTATTATTTCTCTCGATGTTCCAATTACTATTTCATCATTTAGTTTTTCAAAGAATCGTCGCTACAACCCACCTATCTTTATTATAAATTAGTTCGTCATCATTTACAGCATATATTCCTAGTATGGACACTTTATATCCGTATATAGAGAGATTGATTTTTATAATCCTTTCATTTATCGGTTCCATGTAATTTTCTAAATTTTCTGTGAATGACAATTGATACACTCTGTCTGGCTCTATTTTCTTTCGAGACTCCGCTATAAAAGTGATCATAATTTCCCCAGTTTTCCGATCCTTTACCTTTCTTCTTCGTTTCAGTCAAAACTGCAATATCTATTTTCATGTGTTTAAGTTCATTTACGATTTCAATTATTTTTCGAGAGAGACTCTGAACGTTCCATGTGCCACATACCATTGTCCGTTTTCTTAGCTTGGTTCTTTTTCGTGAATTTTCCGTCCTATTCCGAGGCCTTTGATTAGGATTTTTAGCAAATAGGTTTTTTAGGACAGGGAGCTGGCCTGTCGCTACAGCCCACCTCCTTTATCCGGGCTTGGAACCGGCAGTGACAGCTGCTGAGTTTCTCCGCTCAGCTGCCCCAGGCGAAGTTACTCGTAATATCTTATTTTCTTAAATTTGGCAACACTTTACCTTTAATAAATAATTAGAAATCTTATACATAATAAACAAAACTATCCAGAGCAACGGCACTTTAAGACAACTCGTACTAGCGGAACACCAATTAAATTTTATGGCCTTTGTCCGTCTCTTGTATATCAAGCAAAAAATAATTGAAAAAAAGTACATTTTCTCTTCTTTACTAGACTGCAAAACCCTTTAATGTGAAATGTATTTTTGTGGTTGGACACTATCAACAGTACATATTCAATGAAATAAACTTGCTATTTCCTTATATAAAAATGCCTCTCATTTTTTGCTCTACTTTTCACTCCATAGAGCTTAGAAAGCTCTGCAATATATATTGGCGTGCTTTTTATAGTTTCTTCGCAATTTTTTTTGGTACTGACAGAAAAAGTCATTAGTACCGATTCTGCATGCACATAAAGACCTACACGTGCAAGTTATATCTGGTTATAATTTTGTATTACGATCTATCGGCGATCGGCCTTCGAGGCGCATCACGCCTTGCGCGAGGGTTACGTTTTGGTTTCATTAACAACGTACACTAAAATGAAATACCTCAAACATACTTCTTGGAAATGTAAACACTAAACACATAACATTAAATAAAGAAGAAATGCTAATGTTAGGCATTGAGGTCAAGGGGTCCCCGGTTCAAATCTTGGCTAGGGTATGGATGTTCAGTGGCGTTTTCAATATGTTACCGAGATGGTAGCAGTGGGCTAGACCGTGGTTGAGTGTCAATATGGCTAGTCTTTGTTTTCTCCTGAAATGGAGATGGTAATGTCGCAGGAAATGGTTGTTGTGTTATTGCCTGTGTGTGCATATCCTAGTTGAGTGGTGGAATAACTATATCTAAACTCTGAAAGTACGTTAACCTAAACAATGCGATAGAGTGAAAAAATAAATAAATAAAATAGGGGAATCATTGTAAATACCGAAACGAAACTATTCGAAGGTTATTCAGAATGGCATCTGGAATCGTTTGATTGATAAATTATTATATGTAATATACAATTTATGAGTAAGATCCTAAAACATCAAATTATTAAATTGATCATTATTTTAACAATGAGTCTTTCGGTTACCCAAAGAATTGAAATTTCGATATTTCAGAATGCGGTGATAAAACAAGAACGCAGAAGCAGGTATGCGAAATCTTCAATACTAAGTATCCTGACCGTCGCATTTCTCAGTCTACGGTTAGTAGGGTAGAAAACAAATTTCGTGAATTTAGAAATGCCACAGATACTCCTAAATCTGGTAGGAAACGCATTTTAGACGATGAAAAGAAATTGGACATATTGTTAGATATTCAAGATAATCCACACAAACCTACACTCAAGTTGTCGCCAATAATGATGTTAGTAAAACGTCCATATTGCGTCTTCTAAAAAATGAAAAATTCCGCCCATATAAAATTCATTTGGTTCAAGAACTTAACGACGATGACCCTGATCGCCGATTGGAAGATGATCCTTTATTTATAAAAAAAAACATTATTTTATTCTGATGAGGTAACCTTCGTCTTAAATGGAACAGTCAACAAACAGAACTGCAGATACTGGAGTACAGAAAATCCACATTGGATGCTGGAGGCCAATACTCAATATCCTGGAAAGGTAAACGTTTGGGCTGGAATTATATATTCTCAAATGATCGGAATACATTTCTTTGATAGCACATTAACTGGCACGCGTTACTTGGATTTCTTGCAAAATTTATTAGTTCCAGAGTTAAGAATGCTTTTCCTAGATGATGAGAACCTTAATGAAATTGATATCTATATATCAGCAGGACGGAGCTACACCGCATTTTGCATTGGAAGTAAGAGCCTTAATCAAGTTTTTCCCAAAAGGTGGATTGGTAGACGCGGTGAAATTGAGTGGCCTGCCCGTTTTACCGATTTGATTCGATATATTAAATTCGAAAATCTACTTCAACCAGGCCAAACAACCTCGATGATTTAAAAGACAAAATAAGGCAAGTAATTAATCACCCCAGAAACGATACAAAATGTTTTAGAAGAATTTCAGTAACGCCTCCATTATTGTCAAGAAGCAACGAGCGCCCAGTTTGACCATTTGATTTAAACTGATTCATGTTCTTGTGTTTACTTAGTGACATTAAAAATGTATTATTTTTCAGTAAATAAATTAGGGAAATTCAAAAAATCTTATATTGCTGGATAGAGAATTAAAAACCCCTTCAAATGAGCTGTCACACGCACCCTCGTTCCCTTTAAAGGGGTAGCTGTTACTACAAGGGGGTTGAAGAGGAGGTATAAAATTATGCCCAAAAAATGCCATTTTAAAATTAATGATTGACGTGTTTAAGGATTTTACTCATAAATTATAATTACTTACATAATGAATTTATTCGTTATTTATAGACCTCACTGTATACAGGTCCTTTAATAGTTATAGGTGATATTCTGTATGGGTAATATTGGCGACTCCACCTCATTTTTAAAATTTCCTTAAAATGTACGATCAGCTCAGAGAAATACAAACGGCCTAAAATCTTGATAGAATTAGAAATTAAATTAAACCAAAGAGAATTGACATGGAAGTGAAGGAATCAATTCAAATCTCATCAATTCTTTCTCCAGAGGTTAAGAAATGCTAAAAATCATCACATTTTCTGTTTTTACAATTCCATAAAAAGTGTCGTTTGTATATATTTTCTCACCATTCTTCTCTTTCTCCTTTACTATGTAGAGACCACTAAAAACCTCGAAATGAGAAAATAAGCAAGAATTTGAATGACCTCCAAAGAATATGGTCACTAAAAGATATGAAATAAATGTTTACTATATTACAAATACGTACTTAATATCAGTTTAGAGTCGGTTTAGCGAATGTGCGACCTCAATTGATTAGGAAATACGGTCTAGTTGCTTGTTGTCTTTCATTAATGGATATGATTGGTATTTGCAAAACTAAGCGAAATTTTCCTGCATAGTTTTGTAGTAACTTACATTTTTTTGGAGGCGGTTCAAATTAAAAAATATGTGTTATAAATCCTCCATTGTTATTATTATCTGCGACTTCCTACACACTGTTCTGTTTAGAGCCCATTTGAAATTAACAGGACTAAGTGCCTACATTATGTTTCATTTTCTTGAAAGGTCGATAAGGTTTATTTATTAACACTCACTTATCTAATCTTACGGGTACACATAAAATTGGTTTGCATCATAACTTAATGCTTCATGCATAATATATGCATATGCATATACGTTTTACCACCAATTAATAACAAGGTTTTACCCTTTGCAATAATTAGGAGATAAACAGATAAAGAACAATTGCATACTAAGGAATAATAATTAATATTAATATTTAACTGATAAGTTGGCAAGTACCAGTATATATTCACTGGTACTTCGTCCATATTCCCCTGTGTCGGTATATGTTTGTAGTAATATGTCGAGAAGTGTAAATTAGTTAAAGGAGCTTTTACAAGTTTACAAATTTAAATTAGTTAGAGCGTAATATTATTCGTTTTTAAATCATAATTGAGTGTACTTAACATTGCAGGTTTGTACAGGTTTGTAGATGATTGTGTAATTTCATTATTATTCAAGTTAACGAAAGTTTAATCATATACCAAAAGAGCTTATACTTCATATTAAGGTTAATTCTGATCTGTAGTTCATTAGCGTGCCACAAGGTTCAGTTCTGGGTCCTGTGCTATTTGCTTATATGTAAACTCATTAAAATCTTTATGCATTAGGTGAACAGATTTTACTATGTATGCTGCTGATCTGTCCATAATTATTTCAAACGTTTAATAATATGCATCTAGACATAAATAAAACTTTAGGAAATATTTGCAGTTGGTTCAGTCATAATTATTTACATCTGAGCTTAAATAAAAAAACTTCGGTACAGGTAATATTAGTCTTTTAGGAATTGCTGAATTGTTGATAATGTCGCAGATGGAAAGCTCATTTTTTGCTTGTTATATAAGGTCTATTAGTTTTTTAGTTAAAAATATGAATGAAATTTTAAATTTCACAGTTAACTAATTTGTATGTAAAGATAAGAGTCACGACTATGGTGTCTGGTTCTGGGATTTCCTAAAAAATTCCACGAAATGAAATTTTCATTTATAAAAATTTTATGAAGCAGATTTTTTTTGAAATCTCACTTTTGACTGGAAACCATGATAGGAGAATAGGATGCCAAGTCAAGTATATTAAATTGGACAAATAAAGCCAAGAAATAAGTAATATTCTGACTGAATTAGTTTGACATTAACAATAAATACACTTTTGACAAAAATTGAACCTCTTAAAAAAACGTTCATCAACATTATAAAATAAAATTTCACCGCTGCACCGTTCGTTTCATTTAAATGTATATGGGTGACTATGAATGGTACATCATAGCGTCCAAACTACTGCACCGATTTTTATAAATGAGATGTAGATGGAATCATTACAATGCAATTTCAGGAGTAAACATGTAACATGTAAAAGCAAAAGTACTACGGATTTCGGCTCTTTCTTAGTACTGAACTTCACAACACCAATACCACACCACGACGCCTACAAGCATGAGAGATATAGACTAAGTGACTGATTACACGCCCTCCGAAGGCAATGGCGGCCTAAGTTCAATTACCTTCGTATGACTTACCACACATCTCTAATTGAAAAAGACGTAGAATACAAGAGATCACTCATGTCCCTGGCAACATTGATGCAAGAGATTCGTTGTAAGCGAAAATTACATTAAAATTGGAAACGATCAAATCGACATGTCAGCAACAATCCCACCGAAAACTCCGGATATAAACATGGAAATCGATCAAACAAGCCCCGGAAGCAACAACCAAGATAGTTTCATTATGCTTAGAAGAACTGAAAAGCTTGGACCAACAATACAAAAAACATTCACTCAAACCAGCAATAAATGTACTGCATTAGAGCCGCAAAATGCAAAAAAGAATATCGGGGAAGAGCTACCGCCTCCACCTCCGGATCATCAATAGTCAACCTAAATTCAACAGATAACCCTAACACAAAATCATTCTGGATTTTCAAGGGGTTACCTAGGTGACTTGAGAAGTGGTTAAGAGAACATTTAAAAAAACATTTAAGAAAACCCTGTCGCAAACAAACCAACAGGGACATTACAAAAAAAACTCCTAAAACTCACAGTCAAAAACTAAAAGCACATCTACACTAGCACAACAAAAGAATGCTCCTCCAGGAAAAGGCTACAAAAGTCCTCCGATTGTGATTTGAAAATCTTATAAAACTTGCAAGTATGCACCCAGAAGTACATTGCTTCGTTATACATTAATGACTTCACGAAATATAAAACCTACAAAGAACTTCTCGCTAATTAAGATCAAGTGGAATAGCATACATATACCAAATTAAAACTGTTTATAATCCGTTGTACCTACTAGTAACAAACAATCAAGTTACTCTAAAATTCCTAGAACAAGAAGTGAGACAAGTATTATTTATATACAAGGGTCCAATGGGAACGCATAAAAAATAAAAGAAAGATATCCCAATGTCGGCGATGCCAAGGATGGGGCCATGCGATGTCTAATTGCCACCGGAATCCGAGATATGTGAAGTGTACGGGGGCACACTTCACATATGAATGTGAGAAAGCATTAGACGAACCTCCAAAGTGTGCAAATTGTGACAGGCAGCATACTGCAAGTAACCTTGAATGCGATGTCTACAAATTTAGAATAACACAGTTATAGGTTGGATGTAGGATACTCATCCTACATCCAACCTACTGCTATATGCAGATGATACGGCCAATTTTTTTATGCCCAAACAGCCACGCAAAAACTACGGTATCATCTGCAAAAAAATCAAAAAATGTTTCCAACAATGGAAAATTAAAATTAATAAAGACAAGACCCAGACAATAACACTCACCAGGAAATTCACAAACATCCGTATCATACCCAAATTACAGACAGACGGACAGTCAATTAAAGAGCGCAACTCAGTCAAATATCTGGGGGTAACCCTCACTAAGAGGCTGAGTTTCGCCCTCATGTTACCCAAACAATAAACAGGACGTACGTCACCTTTACCAAATTTTATCCTCTTGTAAATAAAAGAAGCAAACTTTCTGCCGATAACAAATTAACTTGTATAAAGTGATATTTTGGCCACTATTAACCTACGCCTGCATAGTGTGGAAGAAATAATATTTCTGGTACGCATTGCAAGAGGGTACAAGTGAGGCACTTTTTATGCAGGCGTTTTGTGTCGCCCGTATCGCGACGGCAAATTGCGGCGGCACAAAACGCCTGAGACAGATACGCGCGATAGTTGAATTATATCGAGCAATAAATATGTCAAAGATACAAGAGTACATGGGCGAAATCGCTCAAAAACTTTTCGATTTAAAATTCAACTATCGGCAATGATGCCGGACATCACTGAAGTTAGAGCGTGTTTCCCCTGGGCCCTGAGTTTTTGAGGGGCTCGGATTCTAGGCGATGTAGATGCACATTTTGATGGCATTTGCATTGAAGTAAGAGAGGCATACTTATGTGTATTTATAAAAAAATTTGATGTGGAAAATTGTAGTCTGTATTTTCTGGAACGATCAATTTAATTTTCTAACGAGTTAAGTACCCCAACCGTAAGGAATACAGCTTTCCGCTCTTCGAAAATCTTGCTAACCGAGACAAAAAGTATCACAGTCCCCCGTTTTTCGAAAAAAATAGTATTGTAAGGAATATCACCCCCCTCTTAGAAATGCAATCGAGATAAATATTTTAGTGTAAGGAATGCCACCCCCCGCTTTTCGAAATTATATCGAAGAGCGGGGGGGGGCGGGGCCCGCATGGGATAGTTCAACAATAGCCCTCAGTTTTATTAGTTGAGACATTGTTTATAGCAGGTTTTTATTTTGTCTTGTACTTTCCTGCACACCTGAAACGTTGTCCATAATTACTTAGAAACAAAATTACACGATTTTTAATCTTAATTTATTAAGATTATACTATCAAAAATAAACATTAACATTTTATTAAGAAGTATGTTTTATTTATACTTTATTTAAACAGGTTTGCTAATAAAAATCCCCCGCCTTACCATTGGCGTTTAATTACTTTTATTAATAAAATCAATAAAATTATCAATATTGCAAACAATGATATATTAGCCTAAGAATCTGGTATGTATACAGTTAAAAAAAAATAAAATGATTTAAATGGTGAAATGGTGTAACAGCTATAGCTAAACTCCGTCGGGGCGTAAATATAAATAAAGTGATTACAAAAATCATATCAATATAGGTATCGGAGTACAGATCTTGATGGAAGGATTGCATTCTTGTTATAATACACCAATAATTTCGTAGTCGGGTTTTAGTTTTTAGGCTACTTCTTTAGTTAAAAAATGAGAACATCCTAACAAGAAAAGGTCAGTTGGAATTACATATTATGACTACAATAATGACTGTAATTAGCTCTACCATTAGGTATGTAAGTTTGATAATTCAGATTATTTTCTTTCGATTAAATATTTTCATTTTTCTTTATTTGGTTTATCACATTTTCATGGTGTTCTTATTTGAAGATAAAAAACAGAATAGATTACTCACTACCATGTCCACTGTCCAGTATTATACTCCACTGTCCAGTATTATACTCGGGTTATATCGCACGCAGATAATAAAATTTCACATGTGTTGGTGATTCTATTCTGAACAATTTTCAAAATGTTCGTCCATCTATAGAAAATTTTAAAATTTAGATATAAATATTGTTACATTGCAATACCGACTACGCGTAAATTCCAGTAATGTTTATAAACTTAAAAATAATAAAACTGCGTATTTCATAGCTTGTTTTTATTAGGTCAGGATTTTTCCCAATTATTTATTTGTGCCACTACAAATAAATAAATTAGGTGTCCTATGCTAAGGCCAAGAAGTGTTGTCAGTAGAGCAAAAAATCAGCGGTATCCTGGTCAAAGGATAGTAGCTGTTATGTAATACTTAAGCGGCATATCGTTCTACTACATAATTCCACATAATTCAGAGAATTATATTAAGTTTTATCCGTCTATCTGAGATGATTGGGTCATTATGTGTAATTCGTACAATCGACCAAATAGAATAAATGTTTGGATGTGGTGCCTTTATGCCTAATGATTTGTTCAACTACTGTTCAATTTGGGGAATAACTCTCATAAATGAACTTCACTAGTCCATCCTACGCATTCAGTGGCGCCATATTTATATTTATGCATAATTAACACAATCCGAGTGCTTTCATTTCTTCGAATTACGTAAGTGCGAATTTAGGAAATTCGTAACTCCGCACACCCCTGGCTCTACTGACTAGATTTATTGGCGTTTTATTGTGCATATTCCACCAAGTGATTGTATCAGATTAACATATGAAATATAATACGTGCCAAGTAAAGATATAACGTCTGAGTATACCTCCAAAGTTGGAGCTAGGGTCATAAGCACCCCTGACAGAGTTGAAATACATCGAAAAATGCTTTGAATATTTAAATTTTTTCTTTTTTTTATATTTTAGCCCACAGTGTGCCGCCCTGCCGCTTTGGTCGGCGTGTGCCGATGAGTGGAAAAACGGCCAATGTTAATGTACGAGTATGTCAAAACTTTGGATTGTGTAAAGTTTTTTTTAATCTTTTGTTTAGGGTTCGGCATAAACTTTGTGTGTTAAGTCAGGGGAGCCGTTTCTAATCTGTAGGGCGCCTATCGTAATCAAGTGCAAGTTTTTTTTTTGTGAGTTAGCATCATGTTTTAATTTTGTGTGTGCCTGCGACCCGCAGGCTGTGGGTCTGCAAAGTGCGCCGCCCTGAGGGTTGCGCCCCTGGCAGCTACCCGCTTGGCCAGCCCCTAGCTCCAACTCTGTCCACCTCTGATAAACAGTGAAATGGGACAGTGTAATCCGAATTCTGATTATAAATGATTTTAGAGCCTGATATGACATGAGTGTTATATTTTTTTGTTACTTAAACATATTATGTCCTGACTGATAATCACAAAATTACGTTCTTATTGTCGTTTAGGAACAATGACGAAATCAAAATTATATCCATACTAAAAACAACACACTATAAATTGGTTAAATAGCCACTTAGGACTTCAGACCAATAACCCAGTTGATTTAATTAAGACAAAATGACAAATCAGATATAACTGTTAAATTATTGTCTGTCATACAATTAAACTAATTTATGATATTATTCAAGTGAGACTGGATTTTATACTTCATTACGACATATGTAATATAAATTAAACATATTTATATGCTTTTCTATAAAGAATATTATATACTCAGTTTTATTAGGTCAGAGCAGATCTAGCAAAGTTGATCTCCATGTTTCAGTGACCGAGTAAACGGGTTTATTTAAATCTATAAATTGAATTAACACATAAAATGACGAATATTAGCATGCAATTTTTTTAATATTTTATGTTGCTGCTAACCAAATATCACGAGAAAATCGAACACAAATGTGGATGGTGTCACGGGATGCTTTAATTTTAGCAATCCGGTTATAACATTAATAATCATGATATTATCAGTAATAATAATAATGGAAAAAATTTTCAAAATCACCACAGCCGGAATAGGAAGATAATTGAAATGAAATGGGACAAATACCTGCAGGTGCTTAAAACATATGACGCAAAATCCAACAGGGATTCACTCATAAGAAGAGCATTAGAAAAAAAATTAAGAAATGAAGCATGGATGCAATATAAAATTTGGGAGACAGATCGAAAATAGGTGGTTAGGAAAGAAAATGTATGGGTAATGCGGCAAAGAAATTAAAAAAGGCTATATAGATCGAACACGAATATTCGCTTGGCTGAAACAGGTAAGAATCAAGGAGGAAAGAGAATCCTTAATAACCGCTTCACAGGGTCCAGCATTTTCAACAAATTACAAAATAAAATCTTTGGAAATAATATCAACCCAAAGTGCAGACACAGTAAAATTTATGGCGAAACCATTCGCTATTAGTCAGTGTCTACACTACAATATACTAAGAAAATACGAGTTTGATCTTGCTAAAAAATGGTATGAACATGAACCAGTTCGCATTCTACAATTGCCATTTCGTTGTCTACACAACGAAATGGCAACATTAATGTGGGATACACAAGTACAAACAGATAGGCACATCCCTGAAAATAAACCAGACATAGTATTGAAGGACAAATAAGATAGAAATTGCCTGCTTATAAATGTTGCTATTCCAGCTGATGAAAACATCACACAAAAAGAAGCAGAAGAAATTCTAAAGTACAAGGATTTACAAATAGACATTCAACGAATGTGGGGATATAAAACAACAACAATTCCAATTATTATCGACGCCACAGGAACAATCGGCAAAGGAAAACAAGAAAAAAACCGCTGCCCAAGAAATCACTACTTCCACATCCATATTTCCATCCAAGTTGCTTTAAATGAAACATTTTGACTATATTTGTACTCTAGTATGTGGAAATTATTTATCATAGAATTTTAATAATATTTGGGGCTTTGGTTTTTACCACATACGTTAAAAATTAAGTTTCTAGCTTGCTCTACTTATTTTCCCCTATTGACAACCCTCCCCACCTCCCACCCTTTCAACGGAATCATCTCAATTAGATGTAATTACAATACATACATGTACTAACTTTCAAGTGAATATCTCAATTTAATGTTATCAATCCCTTTAATAATGGAGTGGAGATGGTGAGGGTGAGAGATTGAAAAATATTAGAAAGAAATCTGTGGCCTTGGTTTCTAGTATATGCACCAAATTCTGTACTCTTATCAGCTTGCTTTACTTATTTTTCCCTATTTACCTATACTTAGCCTCCACTCCTTTAACGAAATCTTGTCAAAATATAATCTAGTTTCAGATGTCGTTATAATACATACGTGTACCAAATTTCAAGTGAAAATCTCAGTTTAATTTTATCAACTCTTTTAGTAAGAGTGTGGGGGTGGTGGAGAGATGGAAAATATTACATAAAAAAACTGAGGCCTTCTCTTCTAGTATATACACCAAATCCCAAATTTTTGTACTTACCAGTTTGCTTTACTTATTTTCCCCTATTCAGTCCCATTAAAACCCAACCCTTCAACGGAATCATCTGAAAATATAATCTAGTTGCAGATGTCGTTATAATACATACGTGTACCAAATTTCAAGTAAACATCTCAATTTTATTTTACCAACCCCTTTAATAACGGGGTAGGGGTGGTGGAGGGTTAAAAAATATTATAAAGAAATTTGAGGTCTTGATTTCTAGTACATACACCGAATCTTAAGTTTCTGTACTCTTATCAGCTTACTTTACATATTTTCACCGATTTGCCCCTATATAACCCCCAACCTTTCAAAGGAATAATCCCAAAATATAATCTAGTTCCAGAAGTCATCATAATATATACGTAAACCAAATTTCAAGTGAATATCTCAATTTTAATTTATCAACCCCTTTACTCTTACCAGCTTGCTTTATTATTTACCCCTATTTACCCCCCAACCCTTCACCGCATACGTTCAAAAAACAATCCAGTTCCAGATCTCGTTATAATATATACGTGTACAAAATTTCAAGTCAACATCTTAAACCGTTCCGGAGAAAACGTGCGAACAAGAAAAAGTTACAGACCGACAGACAGAAATTTTTTTTTTCCTCAAATTTAAAATCTCGACGTTTCATGACATTCTAAATCTATTTCAAGAAAAAAAAACTGAAATTTTTTTTACGATTACTATACTTCCAATCCACTACGTGGATGTGCAAGTAATTAAAGCAGATACCAGGAAATGACCAAGAAGACCTCATATATGAACTGCGGCAAATGGCGATCTTAGGCACAGCACACATAATTACAAAAGCCCCGTGAAGTGAAGGACTACATCTAAGCAGTATGGCTTACTCCCGATGTAGAACCTGTATTGCCAGCTTGAGAGTGTGGAACACATTGAAAACAATAATAATATGTACCGTACGTGTCTCACAAAATCGAGGCAGGATATTATGGAATTACTCCTTCTCAATAACCGAAAACTTAGCCACCAAACCAGACATAGTGCCTTTAGATTTAATTGTAAAACGAATGTATGTTACTGAGTTCTCCTGTCCAGTAAAGAGAAATGTTGCAATGAAAGAAATTCGGAAATGAGATAAATACAAAGACTTGATCGAATTTCATAAAGTCTGAGTATTTTATAATTAAATAGATAGTTTTGATGATTGGCAGTTTTGGAGGACACCATTCCTGTCCATAGATTGGTCCCTACGCCGCACAGTGGCAGAACTTTTTTAGACAAATTAACTTTCTGAAGGCACTTTATGTCCAAACGAGATGATTTTTTTTAAATACTCAGAATCAAATTCCCAATCGATCCCTCCAGGTGGAACTTTAATTTTCATTATAATTTGCAGAATAAGAAGTGTTTAATATCTTTTTGAAAAATAGGTTTTCTCAGGTAATGTTTAATGTTTTGACTTGAAATATTGATACTAATTCACCTTCATCCTTCCTGTAAATCTCAAGGCAAAGGGACCTATATTTCTTGAGATATGATGTTTTAAAATTTTAGTATTAAACGTTAATTGCGAAAAACCTTAAATACCGGTTGTTCTTCTAAAACGGCCACTTCTGGGGAGAAGTTCAAAGATCTTTTACTTTGACAGTACACTTGACAGCAGACTTGACAGCTGCCAAGTGTCAAAATTCATTGACATTAGATTTGTGATCCGCATTCTTCAAATTCCTAAGTGGGGGATTTTCCGTTAAATCAGTTTTTTTGTGGAGAAATTCCGTGATTTTGTATTTTGACCGCAGATTGACAGCATATTTGGCGGCTGTCAAGTCTTAATATTTTATACTGACATCGAATTCTTGTTTAGAATTCTCGAGAGCCCCTAAATACGGTTTTTGTTCCCAACTCAGATAGTATTGTTCGAAAAATACACAGATTTTATATTTTGACAGCAGGCAGACTGTCAAAATTAATGAAAATTAAAATTCTACTTGGAGAGATCGATTAAACATTTGGTTCTGAGTATTTAAAAAAACATCAACTTATTAGGCCATAAAGTTTCTTCAGAGAGTTAATTTGTCTGAAATAGTTCGGTTTGGCCCCACTTTCGCCGCGCTGGCTAAGAGTGTAAAGGACACCTCTGCTGGGGTCATTCCGTGTTGTGAGATACCAAGAGGGTATGTTTTAGGAGGTACCAACACCGCGCTGAGACACTCTCTCATTTCGCCATTGTTTGGGATGAGACTGGAAAGCCAAAATGCCTCTATTCCTTTGGAATAATTATCGCAATGATTGATAATGATGACAGTAATAATATAATAATAAAAGAATTCCAAGTAAAAGTTAGCAGAATGTAAAATTCAAAGACCACAGTCGTGGCATTGATTGAGGAGCTTTCAGAATTATCTAATTAGTAATCGTTACTACAGAAGTGTCACTATTTTATAAAATGGAACAGACGCTGGCGGTTTTCAAAATATCAAGGAAAATGCATTGTCTTAGAGATAGGCCAAGAGGAATTGTTGAAGGCTGCAATAAAATATAAGACACAATTTTTAACAAAGAAATATTATAAGACATTACATTTAATAAACTTCAAGAAAAAATTAAATTACTAAAAAGCAGACTTAATTCAGGAACACAGTCCGTCAAGGTAATCAGGTAGAACAAAAGTATGACAAAATAAATAGTCTAAAATACATTCTAAATAAAGTCGTGACCAATACGAAAACCGAAACAAAAAACCCAACTGTGAGTAATTCTACTATACAAAGGGGAATCCAAAATAAATAAAAAACTGAAATTATAAGAGATTATTAACTTGACAAATCATAAATTGAGGACAATTGCACTCACTATGACTGTATATTCGTAAAAGCTAAACATAATACATTGTTAATAAACTCAAAAATGATAGTACCAAAATAAAATAAATTATTTCAATATAGTTGGAAACGTTCCTTGAGATGCTAAATAAACATAAGAATTTGAAAAATGTTTGCATAAAAAATACGTGATATATGATTCAATCCCTGTAGTCTTAAACTTCAATATATTTTTTATAAATGTTCCTAACAAAGTTATTAAGTAAATTCCTATAGAAAACTCAATTAATAACGATAAGAATATGAATATTAAACATAACGCAACCCCACAAAAAAAGTTCAGACCAGAGAACCAGACCCATATATCCCTGTGTATTTTCGGTCGCTGAACCCAAATCCGAGGTAAAAAAAATCGTACACCTCCAAAATCATCTGCTAGAGCCAAAAACACCCCTGGAATGGAATTAAAAAAATTATAAACTATGAGAATAGTTGTTACATCTTAATCAATAGAATTATACAAATTAAGGTTAACCAGCAGCAGAGGGGGGCGAAAACTACCCCCCCCCCATTTAAAAAATCGATCCAGAACAGTAATGACTGCTGAAAAAGCTCTAAATGTCTAAGTTTTGTTAAAGTGATAAGAAACTTCATCAGACCCGACGCAATCTTCATAAACTGCCCCTATAGGGTTGATAACAACAACCCCAAACTTTAAAAGACACGAGAAAAACAAGAAAAAACGTAAAATTCATCTCCTAGCCAATTCTGTCTGTCAATTCTTCTATAGTATCCGGCCTGTTAAAATACACCCTTGACTTTAAGTAACCCCAAAGAAATAAGTCTAAGGGGGTTAAATTCGGTGAACTCGCGGGCCACTCGATCGGTCCTCGATGACCTATCCACTTTCCAGTAAAAGTCTCATCTAAAAACTGACGCACTGCTATCCCAAAATGAGGTGGGGTCCCGTCTTGCTGAAACCAGACGTTTTCAGCAGGAATATCTTCATCTTCATTGTTCGAAAACATAACTGCTAAGCCTAGCACTAACTCAACTCGCAAAAACTGTAAATATCTTGCGGCCGTAAGATTTTCTTAAAAAAAAAATCCCAATAAACGATCATCAATCATACCTGCCCACACGTTTACTTTGCTTCGTCGCTGTGTATGGGCTTCTTGAGTCCAATGATAATTTTCGCGTGACCAATACTTACAGTTATGCCGATGTACAGTGCCCTTTGACGAAAATGTAGCTTCATCGGAAAAAACAATGTTCTTTAAAAAATTTGGGTTTTCATCGCACAAGTGTTCACAAAACTGTAAGCGCCGATCTGGATCGTCCTCATTCAATTCGTGGATTGATTGCACTTTGTATGGATGGTATTTTTCTTTTTTCAATAGACGTACAACAGAAGTTTGACTCACGTTACGATTTAAAGCTAGCTGCCTTGTCGAAAGATGGTGGTTTTCCTCACTTTCTAGAAGAATACTTAGTTCGGTTTTGTTGCTTGTGCTAGGGCGACCAGATCAAGGGAGATCATCTACACTGCCAGATTCATCATATCTAGCCACCAATCTACTTACGGTGGATCTAGAAATTTGCTTTTCGGGATACTTGGCATTGAAAACATCACATGCTTCCTGATGAGTTCTCAGCCTATCACCATATCCAACCATCATCAAAAGTTCTACGCATTCTTTTTCACTTAAACGTGGTATTGCATTAACTAGTTTTACACTGTCTCAGAAGTGTCACAAAACTGAGGTTCCACACGTGCCAGGATACTTACACAAAAAGACCTGTATAAAATTACACTATAAGTAAATAAACAAATAACTCATTGAAATACCGGTTAAGGTATCTGTGCATGAGTATACAATAATATTACATTTAAGTAACTAATAATAGATAAAATACATGAAAAAAAAAATAGAACATATTTGAATCAATTTATAACATAACCATGCTTCAACCATGTTCGTGAATATTATAACCCACAATATATGAGTCAAAAATAAATATTAGATTAAATATACGATAACAATTTTGTACAATTTTTAATTGTCTTTTACTCCCCTCGCATACCGAAGGGAAGTATTGCATTCGAGAAAAAATCACCCTCCGAGATTTTTTCGGATTTTCACGTTTCAGAACATGTAGATTACGAAAATATAGGTTTTTCAATTCTGTCAATCTGTCTGTCTGTCTATCTGTCGGTCTGTTGGTACATTAACTAAAAAACTACTTGACGGGGAACAGTCAAATTTGGTAGGTAGCTGATGCCACTGCCGCCGAAGAAATGGTTAGACTTTCACTGGAAAATATACAGAGTGGACCGTCGAAAGGGAATAGATAATGGAAAATTTTTTTTCGCCCAAATTTAAAATTTCCATGTTTCGTGATATTCTAAACCTGTTTAAAAATGAATTATTTGTTTGCTTATAATTGTATTAAAACATATTATTTATAGTATTTTGCAAATAGCAGAAAAAACAACCATCTATAACTAAAAGAAAAACTTTGTGTAAAAATGTTAATGAAATCTTTGCATTCTTTCGATAACCTGAATTCTGGTTATGCTAGCAAATTAAAATCCTAAAACGAATTTGTCTAATTTCTTATTTGACAATTTTCATTCTAACACTAGCATCCACACAGTCCCCTATGGCCATGCAGATTAAATTAGTATTTAGCATATTTTTACACAAAGTTTTTTTTTTAGTTATAGATAATTGTTTTTCTGCTGTTTGCAAAATACTGTAAAGAATATATTCAATATTCTAAACCTATTTAAAAAAAAATGTATTTTTTTTTTTAATTTAAAATAGGAAAATACTGAAATTTTGAAAATATTGTATAAAACGGATGATGGCAAATATTTTTTGTTTGCCCAAATTTAAAAATCAAAAAGAAAAAATTTTGAAATTTTTGTATAAAATGGGTGGAAGAAATTTGTTTCCTTAAATTTAAAATTTTCGCATTTCACGACATTCTAAACATATTTCAAAAAAAAAATTGTTTTGAAAATTAAAAAAAAAAATCCCACTACACGGAATTTTTTTTTTCAATTTTAAAATTTTCACGTTTCGTTACATTCTAAACCTATTTCAAGCAAAGAATGTTCTTAAAATTTTAAAAAAATTGAAAATATTATCGCCCACCACTGTACCTACCGTAGATAGATAGATAGAAAAAAGTTATCAAGTTTTCTCTGTAATAATAGGGCTACTTACATTGCCATTATAATTCTTATATGTCATTTCTTAATTAATATTTTTTAAAGTGACCGCCCTATATAAATAAAGAGGGAAGTTCTGTGTAAATACCTTTACCGATTTTTTATATCAATTGCTCAGTGTATAGCAGATCTAGGAGTTTGTAATATATAGTTTATATAGTTTTAGTTTTCTTTGAAAAATTTTTGATGACTTTTCGCTTCGGATATTCAGCGGGAGACTATTATACAGCCTTGGGCCTAAATAGCTGTAGCAGCTTTGGCCGATGGTTTTGTTGGCTTTATAGTTTATTGGTGTTTTTATACACGTAGTATTTACACAGGTCAAGACATGGAATACAGAAACTTTAGAATGCCATTAAAGGTAATAATAATAATTATATCATAAATAAGATAAAAACATTAAAATACAAAAGCGTACATAAAGCGAGAACTAACACAGATTAAAATGACTAGAATCTGCAGATAGAAATTCCTCAAATGAATAAAACTCCTTTCCCAGGAGAAAAAGTTTTACCGTTTCTTTAAATTTTCTAGAGTTTAACTGTTTGATATGGTTGGGTAATGCATTAAAGAATTTTATTCCGTAGTAATTTATGCTGTTTCTACTTTTAGTTAACCTCAGTCTGGCAAAATTGAGTTACACTTTCTTGTGGGGTAGCCATGTAATTTGCTGTGGGTTGCATATTTGCTTTCATTTACTTTTATGTGCATTAGGTAATGAAGGATGTACGTACAAGGCAGTGTAAAAATTTTAAGTTGAATGAATGCATTCTTGCAATCATCCCTATAGTTCAGACCAACAATCACCCTAACTGATCTTCTTTGCAATGAAAAAACAGTACTGGCAGATGGAGCATGATCCCAGGCCAAAATTGCGTAAGAAATGGTAGTATGTATTAATCCATGGTAAGCAGTTAAGAGGGTTTTTTGTGAAACTTTGTAAGACAGACTTCTTAGTAGGTATACACTTTTCGAGACTTTTTTACATACATACGTTGTTTGTGGTTCCCATGATAGCTTTGTATCAAGGTAGACCCCTAGAAATTTGATTTCACTACTAAAGGTAGAAATATCTACGTCATTTTCATTTCTTAGGTTAAATATTACTTTCTCAGTTTTAGATCGATTTAAGCTCAGCTGGTTGGCCAGGAACCATTTCTTTGAGAGTTATATAAGAATTTTGTTGTCGTGTATTGTATGGTTGATTGATTAATTGCAGTTTGTTATTTAGGTTCTGGTGTATATTTACTTTTAGAAAAAACAAACGTCTTAGATTAAAAACTTTTACTTCTTTAAAAAAAATAGAACTAGAAACTTACGTACCATCAACGCCCCACAGTGTCAACCGTCAGAGGGTGTAGAAACTACCCCCTATGTAAGATACACACACAAGTTACCCTGCGTTGTGTGGAAGTGAGAAGAAACTAGACTAAGTTCGACGCTGTTCTTGAAAACCAATCCCGCGAGGTTGCGAGATGCCACCACTATATCCGTAGAATGCTGGAAAAACAGAGAGAAACTAACCGGATATATAAGAAACAGTATAGCTTTTTCGGTAGTCACTGCAACATTTTTTTCGTTGCACCTTGAATGACGGTAGTTTACATCCTTTCTGGGAGTGTTACATAATGACAAACTCTAAGTGCAAAACACGATTATTGTCAATCATGGCATCCATAAAAGGGTTAGTTTCACTGTTTTTTCAGCATCCTACGGATACATAGTTAGCATTTCGCAATCCTATGGGGGTGGTATTCAAGCACAGCATTGAACATAGTCTAGTTTTCTCTCATTTCCACACAACGCAGGTGTTTCGAATTTTTATAGAAATCACTGTAACTTTTTATAGTTAAATTTTATATAGGGCGTAGTTTTCACCTCTGAGGGTTGACAATGAAGGACGTTGATGGTACGTAAATTTCTAATCTTATTTTAGAGTACTACGCAATTTCAGGCAATCATATCATCCATGGAAATAGAAATCCCGTTGGATTTTACGCTTTTTCTTATTTTTCTCGTGTCCTTTAAACTTAGGAGCAATTTATTAAGATTTCGTCGGACTTGATGCAGTTTCTAATCACTTTAACAAGGCTTAGACATTTCGAGCTTTTTCAGCAGTCATTGCTGTTTTGGATCGATTTTCTTTATGTATATTGGGGGTAGTTTTCGCCCCTCTCTGGGGGTGTGATTCATATCTATTGTATGTACGGTGCTCTTTAACCCTAATTTGTATAATTCGATTGATTAAGATGTAGCTTACTCTTCTTTTTACCCCATTCCAGGAGTGCTTTTTGGCTTTAGCTAATGATTTTGGGGGCGTGCAATTTTTTTTTGACCTCGGATTTTAATTCAGCGACCAAAAATACATAGGGTCTGGTTCACTGGTGTGAACTTTTTTTATTTGTGGGGCTGTGTAATCAATCCAGTTTGTATTATATTATAATTAAGTAACAATATTAAAGAAACCGCTGCCTAAGGAAACACTACTTTCACATCCAGATTTTTCATCCAAGCCACTTTAAAGGAAACATCCCGATTAGATTTGTACTCTAGTATGAGGAAATTATTGGTCATAGAATTTTAATAATATTCGGGGCAGATGTCATAGAAAAGTTTGAGGCGTTGGTTTCTACCATATACGTTAAAAATGAAGTTTCCCTATCTATTTCCCCTACTCACAAACTACCACCTCCCACCCCTTCAATGGAATCAATCAGATGTCATTACAATACATGGGTGTACTAAATTTCAAGTGAATATCTCAATTTTATGTTATCAATCCCATTATTAATGGAGCGGAGGTGGTGGGGTTTGAAAAATATTGGAAAGAAACCTGAGGCCTTGGTTTCTAGTATATACACCATATCTGAAATTTCTGTACTCTTACCAGCTTGCTTTATTTATTTTCCCCTATTTACTCCTATTTAACTCCTAACCCTTCAACGGAATCGTCTCAAAATATAATCTAGTTCTAGATGTCGTTATAATAGATATGTGTACCAAACTTCAAGTGAATATCTCAATTTTATTTTATCAACACCTTTAATAATGGAGTAAGGGTGGTGGGGGTTGAAAAATATTATAAATAATCTGAGACCTTGGCATCTAGTATATACACCGAATTTCAAGTTTCTGTACTCTTACCAGCTTTCTTTTCTTATTTTGCCCTATTTACTCCTATTTAACCCCCAATCCTTCAATGGAATCATCTCAAAATATAATCTAGTTCCAGATGTCGTTATAATTCGTACGTGTACCAAATTTCAAATGAATATCTCAATTTTATTTTATCAACCCCTTTAATAATGGAGTAGGAGTAGTGGGGAGTTGAAAAATATTACAAAAAAATCTGAGGCTCTGGCTTCTAGTACATACACCGAATTTCAAGTTTCTGTACTCTTACCCACTTGCTTTACTTATATTTCCATATTTACCCCAATTTAACCCCTAACCCTTCAACGGAATCATCTCAAAATATAATCTAGTTCCAGATGTCGTTATAATACATACGTGTACCAAATTTGAAATGAATATCTTAATTTTATTTTATCAACCCCTTTAATAATGGAGTAGGGGGTGGTGGGGGTTGAAAAATTAAAAAAAAAATTGAGGTCTTGGCTTGTAGTGCATGCATCAAATTTCAAGTTTCTGTACTCTTACCAGCTGGCTTTACATATTTCCCCCTAATTACCCCTATTTACCTCCCAACCCTTCACTGGATATCTTCAAAAAACAATCCAGTTTCAGATCTCGTTATAATATACTGTGTACAAAATTTCAAGACAATATCTTAAACCGTTTCGGAGAAAACGTGCGGACAACAAAAAGTTACAGACAGACCGACAGACCGCCAGACAGACAGACAGACCATTTTTTTCCCTCAAATTTAAAATCTCGACGTTTCATGACTTTCTAAACCTATTTGAAGAAGAAAAAAATTGATTTTTTTTTGCGATTACTATACTGTAGAAGTAATAGACATCCAGTTCAAATTCCCACTTTAAAGATTACTTAGCTTTCCAAAATGAATTTATAAGCAAATGAAATGAGACTGAACTATACCATCTTAAAGCTAAGAACATTTATTAGAATAACTACCTTTCGGTTCTTTCTTCATTTAAGGAAACAGTCGAGTCGTTGGGACCATTTTTCTAGATATTTATATCTAGGTATGAAAAGAACGTCAGTAGGCTTTCATGGCGTTATCTGGTTGTAGGATGTCACAACCAAATAAAATGTTCCATACTTGAGAAACGCAAATCTTTCATTTTGTGAAAGCAACATTGTTTTGACGACAATCGCCATGTTCTAATATTGGTTTTTTAACCTCTGCTACTTTATTTCGCAAGTATAGTGGCTACATCTAAAGGCTATTTGCACGTACGTATTATAAATGGCAAATAAATATACACAAGCATCATCAAAAACAATAAACACAATGTAGGTCATCTAACTATTAAGTTATCATAGCAATAAATAAACAAGTTCATTTGCGTGACTTTTGGTGTAGTAATATTGTCGTAAGCGATTCTCTAAAATTCATTGACCTGCAGAAAAAAAATAACTTATTCTAATTATTGTATCATGCATGGCTGCAAATAAGAAAAATACTTTCCCGCAGTTTTCTTTAAGGCCAAACCTGATTAACACATTTAAAAAATCTTGGCTTGTAATTAGCGTAATATGTACAAGTTATGCAATTTTAGGTTGGAATTGTGTAACGGCTAGTGTTTCATTTAAAACAATAAAGTTTGTTGCTCCGGTACAACGGAAGTGACAGAAAAATAAAAATATTGAATAGAGCATAGAGAAAAGTAATAAACATAAAATTTCCTGGCAGCAACCGTTTAAGAATATACTGATCATTTCAGATCGTGGTGTATTCTATATGTACAGGGTGGGGCAATAGTGCGTCGGACCTCGATATTTCGAGTTCTACGATAGCTAGAAATTGCAAGTAAAAATTATGGGTTTTAAGAAAAACCTATGTGAATACCAATTACGAGACATCTAATTAATGTTTTTGAATCATTTTCATTTCCTAAAACTGTACAGGGTGGCCAAGAACTATTTGCCAATTAAGAACTTTTTAAATTGAATTTTCTCATTTTTTTCAAATGGAACACCCTGTATATTTTTCAACGATGTGATGTAGAAATTAAAAACAAATCTTTTTTGTAAGTACTTCCCTATGACTAATTGCAACCAATTTCGTTTTATTGAGCGATAATTACAAAGTTTAAAAATAAACTTAAAAAAAGAAGTTTCTTCAAATAAATTATAATAAATGTTCCACATGTTGCCCATTTTGATTGACACACATCTCTATGCGCTCTTAAAATGAGGTTCCCACTGTTCCTAAAACTACCGGTGTGATAGATCTATTGGCAGTTATTATTCTTTCCTCCATATTTTGTACTGTAGTTGGTGTGTCTCTATAAACAATTTCCTTCACGTGTCCCCATAAAAAGAAATCCATTTTTGTAAGATCTGGGGATCTAGCAGGCCATTTAGTGGGTCCATTTCTTCCAATCCATTGATGAGGGTAGGCATTATTTAAGTGGTCTTTAACTGCATTTAAATAATGTGGTGGAGCACCATCTTGCTGAAACCACATCCTCTTTCGAATTCTTTCAGGGAGATTTATCAATAATTGTGGCAGACAGTTTTCCAAAACATGAAAATAAATAGCTCCAGTCAATGTATCATCAAAGAAATGTGGCACTGTTACATGCTCTCCAATAATTTTTCCCCAAACGTTTATAGACCGCGTGTTGGTTATCAAGCTGCATAAAAAAGTGAGGATTTTCCGAAGCATAATAATGGAAATTGTGCCTATTAACAAATCCATTTTTATGAAAAATTACCTCATCAGTGAATAAAACATTACTGAAGAAGTTGACATCATCTTGTATTTTACCTCTGGCCCAATTACAAAATTGTAGGCGCTTTTGAAAATCGTCATCAGATATTTCCTGGTGCATTTGAATATGATATGCATGCAACTTATTTGTTTTTAAGATTCGACCCACAGACCGTCTACTTATTCCTACTAATGAGCTCACTTCTCTTTGACTAACATAGGGATTCTCAACCGTTGCCAGCACCACAGAAAACTCATTTTCTTCATTCATAACACGTTTAATTCTTTCACTTTTTTATATTCGACATTTCCAGTTTCCAGAAATCTATCGAGAAGGTTTTGGAAGCTGCTAACATCAGGAATCCTTCTTTCAGGATAACGTTGGTGATAAATTCTATTGGCAAGTAAACAATTTGTGTCTGACTCGCCCGAAACAAAAGTCATGTCTACAATTTCCGCTTTATTAAAATTCATATTGTAAAATTTCAAATATTTTAAATTCAATACAAATTGTAACTAACGACTGATAAGCGTGATAAATTTATACCAAACTGAGGTTTGGACCTGCTAAATTCTATTTACTCATTTCAATGGATTGGAAGAGATGGTCCCACTAAATGGTCTCATTTCAAAATTGCATTAAGACATGTGCCAATCAAAATGGGCAACACGTCGAACACCTATTATAAATTTTTCTAAATAATTATTTGAGGGAACCTCTTTGTTTAAGTTTATTCTTGAATTTGACATTTATTTATGAAATGAAAATAGTTGTAATTTGCAATAGGGAAGTACTTATAAAAATTGTTCGTTTTTCATTTCTACATCACATCGTTGAAAAATATACAGTGTGTTAGATTTGAAAAAAATTGAGAAAATTCAAATTAAACAGTTCTTAATTGAAAAATAATTTTTGGCCACCTTGTACAATTTTAGGAAATGAAAATAATTGAAAAACCTTAATTATATGTCTCGTAACTGGTATTCACAGTTTTTCTAAAACCCATAATTGTGACTGTGGTGATTTTTTTAATATCCATCTGCAGATTGCATTATTTCAACAAAAAAATTCATTACATCCAAGCGGTTGGGAGATATTCAATGCTAATATAGGAATGAATAGAGCCTAGAAAGAGGCTTCAAAAAATGTACTGATATACATAGCATTCCATTAAAAAAAAAAGGTATTTGGTTCTGTAATTTTGTCTTGGCTCGCCCTGTATGTGTGAAAATTATTTCCAGTATAGGCTTTTTTATCTAGTTTACTTGCAATTTTTTTAAAACATTCTAGCTATCGTAGAACTCAAGATATCGAGGTCCGACGCGCTATTGCCCCACCCTGTATAATCACACGTGGTTCTAATTTTATTGGAAACCTATTTATATATTTACGATCTTTTCACGGACAGATTTCATTCTGTACTGAGAACACCTGACACCTGGCAATTAAACTTACGTATATTATAATTTTACAATCAATATTTTATGTCTTGCCAGATTGGCTATATTAAACAAAAATTATTTTACATGAACAAAATATGAAATGTATTCTTTGATTGTTTCCACATCCACGTAGTGAAGTGGAAGTACAGTAATAGAAAAAAAATTCTATTTTTTTTTTAACCAAGAAGTAATACAATCAAGAAGTATTAAGGATATACACAGTGCTAGATTCGGAAGTAGAAGAAAAAAATAAGATGATAGATGGAAACTTAAAAGAAGCATTTCACAAACACTTCCCATCCTATATTCCTACACCATGTGCCATGTGACTCTCGCTGCAGGCAACAAGCATGTCCCATATCCAATCCGGCGTACATAGTTTGTCCGGGGTATATAAAAATATCCAGATTGTATATGCCGGCTAATCAATCAATCAAAAATAGGTAGAATATCATGAAATGTCGAAAGGGTACCCGGTATAAGATAGGTGAAATGCCCCTTGACACGGATTTTGGAGGAATCCTGATAGAATCGTTTCTTGGGCCTAAAAAATAAGGTCAATAGGGTCTGTATATTAAAATTGCCCCTCCTGCCCAAGAGAGGACCCACTTCAGTTTTAATTTCTTTTAAAAATATTGAATGAATTCAAAATTCTAAAAAGTCCATGCATATAGTTATTCCAAAGACCTGTAGTCTCAATTTTTTGGGGCTTCATTAGGCCTCACTAAGGCCCTTAAAAATATGTTTAAATTTTTTGAAGTCGAATATTTTTGTTATGACAACGAGGCGCGGAAAATTTTTTTTCATCAAATTATTTGAGACCAAATAAAGCAATGTTTAAGGTAGCTTAAAAATTTCCAAGCCCCGTGTGTCATGTCTGAAATTTAATTTTCTATTTTTTTTTAACGAAAATTCAACTTAATTAGATAGGAGGAGTAGCTTTGAAAGCTTGGGTTAATGAATCATCCCCTGGGGCATAGGACACTTCCCTGGGACCAAGAGTCACCCCCTTGGGGTAAAAAGATACCCCCCGTGTCCAAAAGACCACCTTCTTTCGTAAAATGTTATCCCGTTGGGGTCAAAAGTCACCTGGTATGGTTCAATAGTCTCCCAGAGAGCAAAAATGTAGGCAAAGGTCAAATAACATCCCCAGGTGTCAAAGGTCATCCCCCCGAGGTAAGAAGTCATCCAGAATTGGTAATTAGTAACCCCTGGGGTCAATATTCGTATATCATGTGTAGCAAGCAGGCTAACTTTACAATATTGTAAGTTGTATTACCATATTCAAACAGGGATTATAACCACAATACTAACTGTATTTTTATTTTTTTAAATATCATGTTCACGTTTATGAGGAGGCAATAACTAATAATGAAATTAAGTTCTCAATTTAAAAGATGTATGGGAACAGCTAATGTATGCGTGAACAATGTACATATATAGTATAATGCTATGCATATTACTATTATTGAGATATTTGATACTGGTTTTTTTTAATTTAAGCCCAAATTATATTTTATTATTAGTTGATTCCAATGTGAAATTCCGGAACTATTAATATGTTTATTTTTGAAGTCTTTATTTGGATGTCTTTTGACCCCAGTGCGTGCCTTCTTGCTTGTTAGGAGACTATTCACTCATGCCGGATGACTTTTGATCCCAACAGGGAAACTTTTTAAGAAAGAAGGTGGTCTTTGGGCCCCAGGCAGTCAACCCAACGGGGTGACTATTTATCCCAGGGGAGTGTCTTTTGCCCCAGGGGTTGATTCATTACCCAAGCTTTAAAAACTATTCCCCCTATCTAATTAACGTGAGTGTTCGTTAAAAAAATGAAAAAATTGAATTTTGGGCCTGATGCACGGGGTTTGGAAATGTCTAAACTACCTTAAAAATTGCGCTATGTGGTCACAAATAATGTGATGAAATAAAATTTTCCGCACCTCTTTATCATAACAAAAATATTCTACTTAGGGCCTTAGTGGGACCCAATAGAGCTCCAAAAATTTAGGGTTATAGGTCTTTGTGATTGCCATTGAAGGAATTTTTTCAGATTTTAAATAGATTTCATTTTTGTAAAAAAAATAAAACTGAAGTGGGCCCTCTATTGGGCAGGGGGGCAATTTTGATATACGGACCATGCTGATTTTATTTTTTAGGCCCAAAGAACTATCCTATCAGGTTTATTCCAAAATCCGTGTTAAGGGGCATTTCGCCTATGTTATTCCGAGTACCCTTTGTCATCCCTCCCCCCACCACCATCCCCACTCCATTATTAAAGAGGTTAATAAAATAAAATTGATACGTTCACCTGAAGTTTGGTACATGTATATATTTATGACATGATATGGAACTATATTTTAAGATGATTACTGGGGTGAAATAGGGGTAAATATGGGTATAGTAGTAAACCATCTATTAAGAGTCCAGAAACTTAGGATTTGATGTATATGCTAGAAGCAAATGTCTCAAACTCTTCTATGACATTTTGCTCAAAACACTTAGAAAACGAAAAATTTTACTCATCTCATCACTCTAGCTTTTTCGTTTATTAATTAGAACCATTATTTTCTTCTTTTTAGTGAATTTTTATTAGTTTTAATTTTTTTGAATGATTTATTTATCATTATTGGAAGGCCGTAGCCGGATAACCAATGTTGAACTGCTCCCGCTTCAACGTTGGTTCATATTTAGGAAGTTTTCACCATTATAAGACTAACTTATTCCAAGTGAGAGCGTATCTTTTTATAAGAGTTACAAAAGAACTGAAAATGAAAAAATTCGATTTTATAAAAATTGGCTAAACCAATTTTGATGTCTCCAATTTATGTTGTACAGAGTATTAATACAACTGAAAAAAAATGATGCTTTAATAAGAAGGCAGTAAAAAAATATTGTAATTTTGTAACAATATTTTTTAAATTAATTCTCTGGTAGGTCACTTTTTTTTATATACTCATATCCAAAGTAACGACTTATGTTCTTTAGGATATGATCGAAGAATTACTTTATAGTTTAAAAAATTAGAAATAAATATATATGCAATCCATAACAATGGGGTGTCCAACTTAATTCTTAGCTTATTACTCAATAAAATAGGTATCATTTGAAAAATAAACCTTACTCTAATATGCTATATACTTATTCTTCGTCACTATCTTCCTATATACTTCCTCCCAAACATTATTGAAACATCTTAAACACACCCTGGAAACACTTATCAGCTAAAAACACTGAATGTTACTCCTTTCTGTCTGTAATCACAACTTGAACGAAATTAAGTAATGCGGTATTTTTATAACTTCATATTTATTGTAAAAAGTGAAAAAAATTATTTAAAAGGTTTCTTTATTTCTTTGATGCCCAGATTACTTTTTTCTATTTCATACATTATTCTAAAGATGACTCAAGTTAAACCTTTCCGAATCTAAACAACGTATATCATAATTTCTCTGTATCTACATTTACATACATGCCACTAACGTAATTTGGTGAAACTTTAACAACTTTTACTAATTTCTAAATGTTATATTCTGTAATTCATTTCTTTTCTGAAAATTTATTAATACACGTGTGCCATATAGAACTTCGTAGTTATATAAGCGAAAACACGTATCGCGTGAAATTTTTCCTTTGTAGTTAATTTATATCGTTGTCATTCTTGTAATAACATCATACATATTTTCATTTAAAAGTGCAACAAATTTATTTAATAAAAATAAAAATTAGCCGTAGCTTGGTTAATTCAAAATTCAAATGTATTAGAAATATCTATTTAGAATTTGTTTGTGTTAGTAATTAATGTAGTTATAACATACCTAAGTATTCATATGTTTATATTGCAACCTTCCTTCCAAAGATATGAATAGGAGCCATATGCCATATATGTCACAAAACAAACAATGCCAGCATAGCGAAGTATGTGATGTTCATAGATCAGGACCAAACTATCGAAGTAGAGTATACATTACTCAATTCGTACATTCGTGTATTTATGTGTCATATTAGGACGTCAAGGATACGCTACACCGATAAGGAACAACAACTCCGAAACACGTGTCGGTAACTGCATTATTGTTTCTATTTACTATGCTATTATTAGCGTTACCTGTAAGTTTGCAACCTTGCAACTTTGTATGTAAGAAAATCCTACAATTTAATTTTCACCCTCTTTCAGATGTCACACTGACTTGAAATTTTGCTTGTGCATATGGTTCACATGACACGCAATTTAACACTTTTTAGAGACAAATCTATGTGCAGTTTATTGCCATTTAATACCCGATTTTAATAAAAATTATTACCTAGGGATTTTAGAGTTCGTAGATTACAAATATGTGATTACTTAAAAATTCAAAATGGCGGCATCAATATGGCGGATACGTTTAATCATGTGTTTCGACTAAAAATAAGTATCTGAAGGTTATCAAGGTTGCAGATTTGGTCGAAATTTAATGATTCAAAATGGTGGCGTCAATACAGCTGCTAACTTTTGAAGCTTATTGTCTGACGGTGATCGGTATCTGGGGATTATAAATATTCGGTCGAAATTCAAGAATTCAAAATGGCGAGAATTATATCGAACAACTAGTATAATTGGGACAAAACTAAAAAGAGGAGAACCAATTTTTAAATTCTTTAAAATTATGAACGATATTGGCTAAATTGCAACTTCTGTAAATTTTTTTATGACATCTGCCTCTAATATTATTAAAATTCTATGATCAATTATTTCCGTATACTAAAATGCAAATATAGTTAAGAAGTTTACCTTTAAAGAGACTTGGAAGGAAAATCTGGGTGTGGAAGTAGTAATTCCTTAGGCAGCGGTTTTTTATGTTGTTTTTGAAGTCGATGTAAAAACAAACAAATGAAAGCGAACGCATTTTTACCCAATCTTCTTACCGATATTAGGTCATAAGTTTCAATAAACCGAACGGCGATGAAATCTTATTCCATATCTATTATCAACCGTTTTTTGGGTTTCATAGGAACCCTTATAGTTTGGTAGTTCTGTCCGTCTATCTGTACGTTACAGCCCTCCTATTTCATAATTTTCAGTGTGTTTTGAGATGAAATTTGGTATATAGACGTGAGCTGATGACCCAAAAAACAAAAATGAAGAGATTTTTGAAGAAAAAATCTTTGATATAACTTTTTGGTCTAAAACGCGTGTATTTTACTTCTACATCCATGTAGTGCAGTGGAAGTATAGTAATCGAAAAAAAAAAAAAAACAAAAAAAAATAATTTTTAAATATGCTTAGAATGCCACAAAACATCGAGATTTTAAATCTGAGCGAAAACGAATTTCTCTAGGTCTACCTGTCGGTGTGTCTGTCTGCCTGTAACTTTCTTTGTCCGCACGTTTTCTCTGGAACGGTTTAAGATATTGACTTGAAATTTTATACACCTTTATATTATAACGAGATGTGGAACTGGATTGTGTTTTGAACATATCTGGTGCAGGGTTGGGGGGTAGATAGGGGTAAGTAAGGGAAACTGAGTAAACCAAGCTGGTAAGGGTACAGAAACCTGAGATTCGGTGTATATACTAGATAATATTTTACATCCACCCACCATCCCCACTCCATTATTAAAGGGGTTGATAAAATAAAAGTGAGATATTCACTTGAAATGTGGAACACACAATATATGTTAAAACGACATCTGGAACTAGATTATATTTTGAAATTATTCTGTTGAGACCCGCCTCTTGAATAGGGGTAAATAGGGGAAAATAAGTAAAGCAAGCTGATTAGGGTACAGAAACTTGGGATTTGGTGTATGTACATACTAGAAGCCAAGGCAGATTTTTTATAATATTTTTCACTCCTCCACCACCCCACTCCATTATAAAAGGGATTGATAAAATTAAGGCATTCACTTGAAATTTGGTACATGTATGTATTATAACATCTGTTCGGGGGTAAATAGGGGAAAATAAGTAAAGCAAGTATCATTAAAATTCTATGACCAAATATTTCCACATACTAGAGTGTTATAGTCAAGATGTTTTCCCCTAAAGAGATTTGGATGAAAAATCTGGATGTGGATGTAGTGATTTCTTAGGTAGCCATTTATTTATTTTCCTTTCTTTGAGGTGTCGCTTCGCACGGTGGTTCTAAAAATAACACAAATTGTATACTTAGAAACTCATTAAACTAATTAATTCCTAGAATAAATACTTTAAAGTAACAATACTCCATTAGACATATGCCTGAAATCACGCACATATTTTTACTTCCACATCCACATAGTGGAGTGGAAGCATATTTGGTAATTGTGAAAAACATTTCAATTTCTTTTTGTTGTTAAAATAGGTCTAGAATGTCATTAAACGCCGAGATGACTATCGGTTTGTTTGTCTGTCTGTAACTTTTTATGCGCACGTTTTCTCTGGCGCAGTTTAAGATATTCACTTGAAACATGGTGCACGTATGTGCTATATTGGGATCTAGAACTAGATCATATTTTGGGTGGGGGTGAATAGGGATAAATAGGAGAAAATAAGTAATCAGGGTTAATAAAAATCATGATTTAAAAAAAGTAAAAAATCACGATTTAAAAAAAAATCAAGTCATGATTTTTTTGATTTTTATTATTATTTTTTTTTTACATAAACATCCTAATAATTGACATTAACAATGTATTTAGTATTTATATTAACAAATACAGTTTTAGTTTAAACTTACAAATGGAATAAATTGTGTACCTTTTATCTATAATTGTAAAATAAGCTAGAGAGTATATACATGAAAATTCCTGTCAGAACTTGAAAACTCGGTTATCTTCATAATGCGGGGATGATGCGAATTGCCATTATTTATTAATCTGCCGCGTAACAAATGAGAAAGCGAGTCTGAGTGATTATATTATAGCATTTAAATATTAAGTAATTTTTTAACCTGTCTAATAGAAGTGGAAGGAAAAAGATCCTATTTGGAAATATTTTATTGAAAAATCAAGTAAGCTTGATGGAAAAAGTGGTAGTAGACCTACATGAAAAAGTGTAAAGTAGAAATGCAAGGGCTTGTGGACAGACTGAAAGTCTGGAAACAATATGCTCCGCGTAATGTAGAAAGTGTAGAAACAAATAATGAAGGTCCCTCTACTTCAGGAACAGTGTCCAATGTAAGTATAGTGTTATTTATTTATATTTATAACTTCTTAGAAAGACAAAATATTTAGAGAACTATTTTTTTTAATTTACATATTTAACGTCTGTCTATTTCTGCGACTAAGGCCAATTATGCCAGGAGACGAACTATTTTCAAATTTTTAAAATGATCTAGTGCATTTTCTAGATTTTTAGTAACTTTCCATGGACAAATATGACTTTTTCATTCACTCCTAGTTTTAAGAATAAAGCATAGTATCTATGCCTGTCTGTGTGTAGCTGGATTTAAAAATGAACAACATAACAATATTGTTTCTTATTACAGGTACAATTGAGCACGTTACAAGATGCACCCCCGCTCTTACCTCCTGCGCCTTTAAGTAAAAAAAGAAAAGTAGTGCCTAACTCCAGTTCTGGATTTTTGTTATCTTTTGTTGTACGTACGACCAAGTCTAATAAAGAAGAATTAGATAAACACATTGCTAGAGCTCTTTATGCAACAAACAGCAGTTTCATGTGTATTGAACAACCTGACGTAAAAAAGGTAATAACGCTTTTACGACCTGGTTATGTACCACCATCTCGACATGATGTATCCAACAGACTGCTCGATGAACTGTATAATGAGGAAAAAAGTAAATGTTTTAAAGATTTATCAGGAAGTTCAGTTTGTCTGTTATTGTATGGATGGTCCAACATACACAATGAACCAATAATATGTACAACTGTAACTACGGAAAATGGGTCTTCCTTTTTAGTAGACACAATAGACACATCTGGAAACATACATCTTTATATTTAACAGAACTTGCAACAAACTTAATGAAAACTGTAGAGACTGACTATACCTGTACAGTAGTGTACAGTAAGCAGTTTTGTGACGGATAATGCTGCCAATATGAATGCTATGAGAAACCAAATTAAAGAGTCAACAGAACGAACTGTTATTACTTACGGTTGTGCTCCACACATTTTAAACTTGTTATCTAAGGATTTGGAAAATAGTGAAATTATGGAACACGTTACGTTCGTTGTGAAATACTTCCGAAACAATCATTCAGAGGCATCTGCGACATACGCAAAAGAAAGAGGAAACAACTTACTTTATCTTCTGACGTAAGATGGAATTCACTTGACGATTGCTTAGAGGGTTTCGTTAAATCATGGCCCACACTTTTTGAAATTAGCGAGTAACATAAAAATGAAATTGACAGAAAATTTCAAACATTTGTTTAAAAAGAACTACTGAAGATTAGTTATCACAACTAAGACCTATATCTGTTGCACTTGGTAGGCTTCAAAGAAACGCTGCAATTTTATCAGACGCCATAGAACAATTTAAAATAATTGAGTCGTATTTTGACGAAACTCAAATTACCTTAATGCAAATGCAAATATTTAGATACCGATACGACCATTTGCTAGCCTTCATTCTAGACCCTACGAAAACAAAGCATAAATTAACAGAAAGCGAAAAGAATCGTGCTTCAGAAGCCGCTAATGAATTATATCCCGAAAGTGGTTTACTATCACTGATTATTACATTTCTCGCAAAATCTGAGCCTTTTGCCGATATTATGTTTCACGAAGAAATTATTAAAAACACAAAACCCTTGGACTAGTGGAAATCCTAAAGAAATATTGATATTATTGAAAAATTATTCCCGAATTTAAAGCAATTATTTTCTGCTGCAGCTAGTTCAGAGAATATTTTCAACATTTGGTTTGATTCATTTTAAGATTAGAAATCGTTTAAGAACCGAAAAACAAAATTTGTGTTTTGGAGTAAATCATGTTTTATGTCCTTTTAGAGTTTTAGAGTTGGTTTTGTTTAATTTGTTTACTTTATGTTTCTGCTTTTAAGTAGGCACCTAATTTATAATGTACATTTAAGAAGGCAACTTTTGTTTTATATGTGTAACATAACTGTTCTTTTCTTCTTATTTGAATTTTTTGTAATATTTGTATCTAGCTTTTAAATAAACTGGACTTTTTATTTCAATTTTCTGTACATTGATTTACTTAGATTATTGGTTTTACACAACTTGATTTTAATCAAATTGATTTAAATCGTCGCAACTCTGTAAGTAATGTAACCTGGCAAGAGATCAGAAACTTGGAATTTGGTGTATGTACTAGAACAAAGACCTCAAATTTTTTAATAACATTTAACGACCCGCCCCCCCCCCCTCAAAATTGAATTATATTATATTTTGAGATTATTTCGTTGGAGTTGAAATTGGTGTAAATAAGTAAAGCAAGTTAGTAAGAGTTTAGAAACGTGGGATTTGGTGTATATACTAGAAGCAGTATCAATTTTTTTTATGACATTTTCCACCCCCACACCATTACCATAGGGGTTAACAAAATAGGAAAATGATATTGACAAGTTTCGTACAGGTATGTATTATAATGAGGTCTGGAACTAGATTATATTTTGAGTTTATTCCATTGGAGGGTTGGAGGTAAAATAGGAGAATTCAGAAGCTTGGGATTTGATGTATATACGAGAAGCCAAAGTCAAATTTCTTTTATGATATTTTACACCCCCCTATTATTAAAGGAGTTAACAGAATAAAATTGTGATTTAATGTGTACGAGAGCATAAGACCTCAAAAAAAATTGGCATCGATGAGTTGAAATGGCATTGAAATGGCACGTAATTTTATCGGTTTTTGAATCAAACGATTTCAAATATTATATTATTAAAATTCTATGAGCAATTATTTCCACATAATGAGTGCAAATATAATATCAATATGCTTTACTTTAAAGAGACTTGAATGTTAAATCTGGATGTGGAAGTAGTGATTCCTTAAGTAGTTTTCTTAAATTAGTTTAAAAACTGAATAAAACTAGACAAGCAAATAAGTCCCTATCAATGGCCTGGTTTCACTGATAAACTGTGGAAATAGTGTTTAAAAAGTGATTAAGTCTTGTGACTAATTGACTATATGAATATATTTGTGTGCTTTTAATGATAGGTATAGTTATTTCTTTTTCATGTGAACCTCATACTTTAAGTTTAACAATTGTTTAAATTTTACCGTGCCTGTTTTAAAAATATTCCTGAATTGTTAGATCTACAGTTCGATTGTTTGGATTTCTTTGAGAGGTGATTTTTTTATTATACATTTTAGATATTTCCGGGAGTCATGCTGACATAAATTGTTACAGGTATTTAAGTAAGTTGCATTATAGTAATATAATTCCTTGTAATCAAGGGCAAAGGGTTTCTTTGCGTGCCTATACTATTTTTACCACAGAATAAATTAAATTAATTTGAATTTTGCACTATTTCACAACTTTTACCTTTTATTACCTTGCATATTATTTAATCCTTTGATCCATTGTGTTTTACAATATTGTGATTCTTTGAAACAACAATAATTTTTTGGAGCCTACCAAACTGTTTGTTAATTGATAATGATTAGTTTTCTTTATTTTTAAATAACATTTCAGTACCTACTTAATAACATTATTATTAATAATTTTTTTTTTAAGTTCAACTAGGGAACCGATTTTTTAACATATAAGTGTAACTTTCTTTATGTATATGTCTACCAAAAATTTTATATTAACAATTTTTTTTAATTTCAGATAAATCGGAAAATTGGAAGAATGATTATGGAAACAACAATGAACCGATAACTAAAAAGAAATCTAAATATTTGTGTTAAATGAAAACCTAATAGTGATAAAAATTGTGATATATATATATATAAAGATAGAAACATGGATAGTGTAATAAAAAATTCAACAGCCCACGAAGCTGGAAATAATGACCTTATAATAGCCAAAGTAGTCGCAATGGTTGTTTTAGGTTTAAGTTCATTTTTGTTAGGGATTTTACCAATAAAACTAACAAAATTAATTTCATTAAAGTCAGTGGATGGTGACAAAAATCTTATAATATCATTATTACTATGTTTCGGCGGCGGTGTTTTGCTTTTTACAACCTTCATACATTTGCAACCAGAAGTTCGAGAAAGCTTCGAGTTCTTAGAGGGTAAAAATCTGATTCCTGAAATCGGAAAGGGCATTCCATTATCTGAGATTGTCTTTTGCCTTGGTTTTTTCTTCGTGTATTTGATAGAAGAAATGGTTCACCTCTTCCTCGATAGAAAAATAAACAATGCAGCATTACACAGATCTCTCTCGATTAGGAGATGCAGCTCCAAAAAAGAACTTTCTATACCAAGAGTGACTCTAGCAAAATTTGATGACGGTAACATAAGTTACATCAGCAACTCAAACAAAGAATTACTCAATTCACAGTCTACAATTAACGTGGAAAAACATTCACACAGTCATCAGCACATAGACGAATCAATTAAAAACTCTTTTAGTGGCTTTTTGGCTGTTCTGGCGTTGAGTTTTCATGCAGTTTTCGAGGGACTTGCTGTTGGTTTAGAGGGAAGTGTTCAAAAAGTGTGGTATTTGTTTGCAGCTATTGCAACCCATAAACTAGTCATTGGATTCTGCGTTGGAGTAGAGTTGGTGGCCTCTAAGACGAAAGTACTTTTGGTGGTGCTTTATATCGGGACATTTGCGCTAGTTACACCGCTAGGTTAGTATTTTTATTTTACATTTTATACTGTTTATTACCTCATGCGTGATATATCAAGAGCTGGTGCATTCATTATTTCGAACGTAAACTGAAACTGATAACTTTCTTGCATTGTGCTATATTGTAGTCCTATCAAAGATAAACGTTATGGGCTTAGTCTGGGTAGTAGAATCGGAAGCAAAATGACGTAAGACTAATTTTTAAAATTTAATTTCTTCATATCTGACAACTTTCTTGTATTAAGCAAAAATGAATATTACCCCAAACATAGTTGCGCATTACACATGCAAAAAGATTTTATACCAGCGGAAAGTTAGAAATTGGGAAAAATCTAAAAAATAGCATTAGAAAGAAGCTCTATATACAGGGTGGGGCAATAGTTCGTCGGACCTCGATATCTCGAATTCTACGATAGCTAGAAATTTTTTACAAAATTGTAAGTAAACTAGATAAAAACTCTATGACTGGAAATAATTTTCGAACATACAGGGTGAGCCAAGACGAAATTACAAGACCAAGTGCCTTTTTTTTTAAATGGAATGCTATGTATATCAGTACATTTTTTTAAGTCTCTTTCTAGGCTCTATTCATTCCTATATTAGCAATGAATATCTCCCAACCACTTGGATGTAATGAATTTTTTTGTTGAAAGAATGCAATCTGCAGATGGATTTAAAAAAAATTACCACAGTCACAATTATGGGTTTTAAGAAAAACTTATGTGGATGCCAGTTACGAGACATCTAATTAATGTTTTTAAATCATTTTCATTTCCTAGAACTGTACAGGGTGGCCAAATCTTATTTTCAATTAAGAACTTTTTAAATTGAATTTTCTCACTTTTTTCAAATGGAATGCCCTGTATATTTTTCAACGATGTGATGTAGAAATGAAAAACGAACATTTTTTGTAAGTACTTCCCTACGGCTAATTGCAACCGATTTCGTTTTATTAAGCAATAATAACAGAATTCAAAAATAAACTTAAAAAAAGAGGTTTCTTCAAATAACTCAGTAGAAAAAATTATAATAAATATTCCACATTGCCCATTTTGATTGACACACATCTCTATGTGCTTTTGAAATGAGGTTCCCACTGTTCCTAAAACTGCTGATGTGATAGATCTAAAGGCAGTTATTATTCTTTCCTTCATATTTTGTACTGTTGTTGGTGTGTCTCTATAAACAATTTTCTTCACGTATCCCCATGAAAAGAAATCCATTTTTGTAAGATCTGGGGATCTAGCAGGCCATTTAATGGGTCCATTTCTTCCAATCCATTGATGAGGGTAGGTATTATTTAACTGGTATCTAACTGCATTTAAATAATGTGGTGGAGCACCATCTTGCTGAAACCACATCATATTTCGAATTCTTTCAATAACCAATAATTGTAGCAGATAGTTTTCCAAAAAATGAAGAGAAATAGCTCCAGTGAATGTACCATCAAAGAAATGTGGCCCTATTACATGTTCTCCAATAATTCCTCCCCAAACATTTATAGACCATCTATGTTGGTTATCAACTTGCATAAAAAATTGAGGATTTTCCGAAGCATAATAATGGAAATTGTGCCTATTAACAAATCCATTTTTATGAAAAATTGCCTCATCAGTGAATAGAACATTATTGAAGAAGTTGACATCATCTTGCATTTTACCTCTGGTCCAATTACAAAATTGTAGGCGCTTTTGAAAATCATCATCGGATAATTCCTGGTGCATTTGTATATGATATGCATGCAACTTATTTGTATTTAAGATTCGACCCACAGACCGTCTACTTATTCCTACTAATGAGCTCACTTCTCTTTGACTAACATGGGTATTCTCAAGCTTTGCCAGCACCACAGAAAACTCATTTTCTTTGTTCACAACACGTTTTATTCTTTCACCTTTTTATATTCGATATTTACAGTTTCCAGAAATTTATCGAGAAGGTTTTGGAAGCTGTTAACATCAGGAATCCATCTTTCAGGATAACGTTGGTGATAAATTCTATTGGCAAGTTAACAATTTCTCTCTGACTCGCCCAAAACAAAAGTTATGTCTACAACTTCCGCTTTATTAAAAGTCATATTGTAAAATTCCAAATATTTTAAATTCAACAAACTAACGACGGATAAGTGTGAGAAATGCTCCGTTGTACACGACAATTTATACCAAACTGAGGTTTTATTGCTTGTCGAACAACGAACACGACAAAAAAAATGTACAAAAAAACATTACAGTAAAGGATCTGTTAAATACTATTTACTCATTTCAATGGATTGGAAGAAATGGTCCCACTAAATGGCCTCATTTCAAAATTGCAGAAAGATGTGTCAATCAAAATGGGCAACACGTCGAACACCCATTATACATTTTTCTAATAAATTATTTCAGGGAACCTCCTTTTTAAGTCTATTTTTTAATTTTGTAATTATTGCTCAATAAAACGAAATTGGTTGCAATTGGCCATAGGGAAATATTTACAAAAAAATGGTCGTTTTTCATTTCTACATCACATCGTTGAAAAATATATAGGGTATGCCATTTGCAAAAATTGATAAAATTGAATTTAAATAGTTCTTAATTGAAAAATAATTTTTGGCCACCCTGTACAGCTTTAGGTAATGAAAATGATTCAAAAACATTAATTAGATGTTTCGTAACTGGTATTCATATATGCTTTTTTTTAACCCATAATTGTGACTGTAGTGATTTTTTTAAATATTCATCAGCAGATTGCAGCATATTTCAACAAAAAAATGTATTACATCCAAGTGGTTGGGAGATATTCAATTCTAATATAGGAATCAATAGAGCCTAGAAGCGGCTTCAAAAAATGTACTGATGTACATAGCATACAATTTAAAGAAAAGGCACTTGGTCCTATAATTTCGTCTTGGCTCGCCCTGTATGTTCGAAGGAAAATAATTTCCAGTTATAGACGTTTTTATCTAGTTTGCTTGCTATTTAAAAAAAAAATTCTAGCTATCGTAGAACTCGAAATATCGAGGTCCGACGCACTAGTTCCTCCTTGACTGGTTACCATTACGACTTTCTTTGGTATTTGCTCATAAAAACTAACCAGAAGCACAAACGCATCTGTATACGGACTGTGAACAGAAATTTGTGTCTTTTCCATATTATCGAGTTACACGAAGTCGATACCTAATGATTTGACGACGTTTCCTGTATCTATTTATTTTTCAGTTTCTCCTCGACTGGTTGCCATTACGACTTTCTTTGGTATTTGCTCATAAAAACTAACCAGAAGCACAAACACATCAGTATATGGATTGTGAACAGAAATTTGTATGTCTTCTGCATATTATTGAGTTACACGAAGTATTAGAATAGTATCTTTCTTTCTTGGCGAGGTATTCAGTGAGCTTCTTTTTGGTTTTTATGTTGGATACAAAATCTTTAAGGGAAATATATTTTATTAATGATCCATTTGAGACACGACACGGTGCGCCAGAGTTTTGTTGACATCTTTTTGATTTTGTGCTGTTTATTAGCGAGTGTTCCTTCCGTGTCCTACATGTTAGCAACAGAAGGCTCGTGTACATGTACTAAAACTAAGTTCCATTATTATACTCTTTGCAAATACAAAACGAAGAGTATATTGCATTTGATCGGCACATTTCTAAAACCAATAATATAGCTCGTAGAAAAAACAATTTTCATATCACTGTGTTGGTGATCGAATTCTGAACAACTTTCAAAATGTCCGTCTGTCTATCTGTTAGTTTCTTGTAAGCACAATAACTTAAGAACTAAAATTCCGGTTGTATTAAAATGTGGACAGCAAGTTAGAATTAGCTAAAGGAAGAACCCTATTGTTTTTGAGCAAAATCGATTAATAAATAAAAAAGTTACTAATTACTTGAATTTTAAAAACCTATCTTTATTTTTTTGCTATTAGATTAAATGTCTAAAACTAATATTATTGACAATAAAGATGTGAAGAGTATTTTATGGAATGTGCAACAATTATATAAAATGTGCAGTGTAAATAATAATAGATCATAACACGCGCTATTAAAAAAACGTATATGCTTATACTAATTAAAATGGGTCGACTTAATGGTGCACGTCATATTTCTGCACATTTATAGGGTTACTTTTCAACCAATACCTATAAATTTGTATATCGTTGGATTCAGCATAAAATTCTGCACATTTTCTTGTTTGAAATTCTATTCCATATGGCCCGTTGTTTTCAAGATAAAAAATGATAAATGAAATTAAAAAATAATTTTAGTTTTCTTGGGAATATTCCATTAGGTATTAAATATTTTCAATTCTAGTATTTTTTTTCGTTATTTATATTTTTTTGTAAGCACTTTATTTTTTTGAAATTGAAAATTGTTCAATTATTACCGAAGATATGATTTTTTGAAAAATTGGCCTAGTCGACATCTTGAATTGCGGATTATTGGAGAAAAATCCATTTTCAGAAACACCAAAAAGGCATTTGGTGATCCCGTTGGCTTATATTGTCATAAAATAATGCGTTTTAGCAAGACATCGACGCGAGCGCTCGTTTTTGAGCCTTATGATAATAGACTATTTTCATTTAAAGACAGTTGGATAGCAAATATGGACGTGGAAGTAGATTTCTTGGGCTGTGGTTTTATATTTTTTATAAACTATTTAAGCATATCGCTGTCTTCGTTCTACAACATTAAGAGCCATAAGAATATCGTTAATATTTCTAAAATATTTGCGAGAAATTATTGTATGAATTATTATTAAGTTTAATTAACCTAGTCACTATAAAATTGAGTTTGATCATCTTTTCAGTACCATTAAAGTGATATGGGAAGTATTTCAAAGAAACATAATTATTATTCGTAAAGGTTCAGTAGACAAATTCTACATACTAAATAAACGAGTATTGTTATTCATTTATGCATACATTACATTGTTGCATAGTTGATTAATGGTTTTATAAAATATACATATTACAAAGAATGTAAGAGTTTTAAAGGTATTTTACTCACTATTTAATAACAGTTATATCAGGTTATTTTTATTATATCAACCTGCCCTGATAGTAATGTTTCATTATTATTGATTTCGTAATAAGAATCTATGAATTTCACTTTCTTCTTTAAGCAACATAATCGGAAGTAATATGTAAATTATTTTTTATGAAACTAACTTGGCAGAAAGGTATTCAAAATGCAGCAATAGTCTCTATGGCTTAGGGCCATAGCAAGTTGAAGTTTTACATCACTTTCTTTTTCATCTTACAATGTGGTAAACTATATATATTTTTTTTTCCGTGACGGGAAAAAAGTTTGACATTTTATTTCTCTTGACAGGTAACAAAATGTCACTTTTCATTAAATTACTTTTTCTAGGCGTTTTGTCTCCTTCCGCTTCGCGTCGGGAGACAAACACAACCTCGAGCTAAAATCTAATACTTTTTGCCTTTGTATAATAAATAACTATAATTCCTTATACTCTCTAATACTCACGGTTAAGTGTACCTAAACATTATTCTGGCATAGCTAAAGATAATCATGTCTGAGAATCTTCACATTACAACTGAACCATCGCAACGCCTTGACCTCCCTTACTTAAAAATAAGACAGGTATACCGGGTGATTTTTTAAGAGATTTGGTACCCTACCATAGTCGATCATTGCGAATTTGAAAATAATAATTTCAAAAATTGCGGAAGTCGATACCAACTTGCTTATATTAAATGGAATACCCTATATATTCCCTATATGAGTCGATGAGTCGAAACATGTCGCATACCCTATGCCTAAACCGAGTAGTTTCGGAGATATTTGACATTTTATAAAAAAACTTGACATGTGCAACGGCTTGCAAGAACCGTTATAATTTTCTTCGTGTAGGAGATCCTCATTTGCTCTTGGGCACGTAGAAAGAACACAAGATGAGCGACTCTCTACAATAAAAATAAATTACACAATAGTGCACCAAGTGTTTTATTTTTCACGTTACATTTTTTCAAATTCAAACCTCAAAAACTGTTTTATTTCAAATGGAACAGCCTGTATTTTCAAATTATATAAAATTAAATTTCCTTTTTATATTATAAGCATTGTAGGGGTTAAAGTTACAACTTGTTGAAATATTGTCGATTTTCCTAAATGTCCAAGAATTTTTAGTAAAAATTACCATCAACTTGCCCATGATTAGAAACAATCATTGATATTAGTCATTCTCTTATATTAAAAAATGCCAGCACGTTTAAACTACACGCACGAAGACTTTTAGATTTGTTTATTATTTATGGAGAATGTGATAAAGTAATACCAAGAACATGTTCACATTTGCTACTCGATATCCACAAGAACAGAAACCATCCACCATACACTGTAAATCGCATATTGGATAATTTTAGAATATATGGATCTGTCAAGACAGGAATTCTATGGTGGAAGCTTTAGGCATATTAGCCGAAGAAGAAATCTTTTTAACTTAATATTTAAGTTTTCCTCAAAAAATTATGATCTAGCCACTTTATCGTCTCTCGTTTCTGCTGCTAATGCTCATGAATATTTCGCTCCGTGAATACATGAGGATTCGAAATACTCGAGTAATGGGAATTGTTAATTTTTGGTAAATTTAACATCATCTGTACCTGTAATATTTCCCAAAAAATAATTGTCACCTTCATGCCTTATTAAGATAAATTCACAAAAATTATCTCTCGTCAGAAAATCTTTTTCTTTTAATTGTTGAACCGTATGGAACAAGCATGGATTTATGTTTTGACAAGATTCCGTGAATTGAATTTTTGGATAATCCCGATTCCAGAGTAGCTTGCCTTAATGACAATTGGAAACGCCCGAAAATACCTTAGAATTGCTATTTCTATGTTTTCGTTATCAACAATAAGGCTTACTCCTCCTTAGAATTTCTACATTGACAGAGTCAAACATTCTAAAATTATCCAATATACGTTTTACAGTGTATGGTGAATGGTTTCTGTTCTTGTGGATATTGAGTAGCAAATGAGTTACATGTTCTTGGTATTACTTTATCACATTCTCCATAAATAATAAACAAATCTAAAAGTCTTCGTGGGTGTAATTTAAAGGTGCTGGTATTTTCTTTTGTACAAATTTTTCATAATTCATCTTTGTTGTCAAGTTCACCTCTTGATGCATTTTTGCCGATTATTTCACTCATTGACAAGGAAGCCATTGAGACCATTGTATCAATCAATTATCATTAACAATAAGATTAGTATTGGTTATAATTTAAAATTTAATTTAAAATATTAGATTTGATAATAGTCTCTGTAGAATGCATGTTAACCCCAAAAGTTCTGGGACCAGAATACAAGACATCTCCCCCCTTCCCCACGATGGTGATAGTCAATCGTTTGGTACTCTTCACCAATCACCCCTTAATCGATTTTTCGATACTAGGCGGATCGGTTTCTTTTTACGAACGTCAATAAATTGAGTATAGTTCGGCCAGGGGGGACCCAAGCAACCCCCGGGGGTTGAAACTACCCCTCCCTGAATACTGAAATACAATGAACGGGATGAAAAATGTTTACCCTCTGTTTTAGAGGGCGAGAATCACGATGCGGATTTTTTCTCTACCCTTCCACAACTAGAAGTGATCTAGAATCCCGAATAATCTGCCTGTCCCGGCTCGGTTTTAAATAGATGGGAAGTTTGATTTTCTTATACTGATGGTGCTACGCCATCTTGTTCGATATTCTACTCCATGAATTAAATGCTTCATACTTGATTGAAGATTGGCTTGTAGTATTTTAGTAGGAAGTTAGGGTTCGTATTTATTTGAATACATTACGTTTTTTTGTCTAGGTATCGGTGCTGGAATTATATTAAGCGGCAGAGAAAACTCTGTTGACATCATGTCAGTAGTCCTACAAGGAATGGCGGCAGGAACTCTTCTGTATGTTGTGTTCTTTGAGGTTCTTGCCAGGGAGCGTGGCAATCAACACAGTGGGATTTGGCAACTCTTAGCCATTTTAGCTGGATTTGCATTCATGTTTATGTTGCAGATTTTAAGTAAGTATTGAATTTATTATATTTAAATTATAAACAAGTGGATAAATCCATTGTTTTGCTTAACGATAAGTTGGCAATCTACATTCAAAAAAATATTATTTTACAAAATTTTTAATTGATAGTTAGAGACGTTTTGTATTTAAATTCAATAAAAACCGACGCGCGACGTTTTGTGAAACATCAATTCAACAGAACAACTAAAATACTATGTAATGGAAATAATGATGCTCACCTTTATCAGTTTCATTTTAATCATCCGTCGTGAATTATAATCATTCAGTGAGAAATCAACTAAAAGTAATTTGAATTTGGTAAGCGGCAGAGTCCGGTCCGTTTTGCAATAACTTTCTTCGTCTGGAGCGATTTTAATTTGGAGAGTATCAATGTATGGATTTTAATTGCGCACAAATCACCCATTCTTCACTTTACGACCGATAGTTTTTCCACTATTTTAAGAAAACTGATTCTCCGCTCTGATTGTTGATAAAAAACGATGATGCAAATGAAATTTCTTGACTCACAAAATGAGAAGCCTCTCCCATTACCTCACCGAAAGCCATTCAGCAAAAACATTGTGGTCGAAGATCTTTATGATTTTACCACTTCACTACTGATATAAGAAAAACTATAATATTTACCAGGAACAATTGAATATAGAGCTGTATTGTAGAACATAGAGAATTTAAGTATACTAAATGTGTTTATTATGTTCCAATTTTTGTAACATTTTGTGAAACATCGAACAACTGAAATACTGCGATATTAATTTGGAAAGTATCATAATGTACGGATTTTAATTGTGCACAAATCACCTATTATTCACTTTCCTCTACGATCGAGAGATTTATTTCGATGATGCAAATGAAATCTTTGGACTAACGAACTGAGATGTCTCTTCCCCCATTACCTCTTCCAAAGTAAAAACATTACGGCTACTAATTTACATACGTCAAAACCTCTATTTGCTTGGTCTATTATTTTTTTTATAGATTTCGTTGAAATTTGGAACTATGTCATATTTTATGTCAAGGGTAGGAACCCCTAAGTTTTCATTGAATGAGATTTTATTTTACAAGTCAGACTTGCGTAAATGCTCTCAAAGTTCGCAGCAGTGACCTAATCGACTGAAAATTGAGTTTTGACCAATTAGTGTAGGCGAGTTAGGTTTTATTCTCAGACTAACTGCAACCTCAGCAAAAGAAATACTGACATGTCTGGAAGAAAATGATATTATTTTGGAAAAAGAACTTTTGGTGGAATTGGCAGAAAAAATTCACAGATTTCGCAATCCTTGCAACCATCGGGACATTGGAAATGATAACACCAAAAATAAAACATAAACTTATTCCGGAGACACCTACGATCCGTCCCAAAAAACATGATTTTAGGTACTTGTCACAAAAATAAATAAAAAAGCGAGGGGACACCCCCGCAGTCTCCCTTTTCTTTGTCTGCGACGCTAATACTGCCGGCGGCACTAATAATTATTAACAATTAGATATCAGAATAAAGACCTACTAACCTAACCTAAAGAAATCATAGAAAACAATTTGTGAAAAAATATATATATATATATATATTAATCGTCACAAAATTGAAGAAAAAAATTTCAGCAGGCATAGGAGTTTGAACCCGGGACCTTTTGCAGTAAACGAGATCAGCATCATAACAAATTTAATACAGAATTAAAATACAAACCGGTTCGGCTCAATAAAATGAAATAGAAGATAAAACTCCTACCGCCTGTGGCGGCTTAAAATTAACATTATTTTTTCTTATACTTAAAGAATAGATTTAAAAACACTGAAAAAATTAAACACAATAAGAAGATATGGAAAAACACTATATAAATTTCGGTCATTGGCACGGGAAAAACTCAACGAAAGAACCTGTTCGAGGTAATGATCCTAACGGTATGCCCGCCGCGCCGTTAGGAAATTATGATTGGGCCATAAGCGAGAACATTACCTATGCGCCAACCGTACGGCTGATAATGAACTCTAAGGCAAGGAATACATAGTGAAACAAATGATATCAGAAGCTTGATTCGTCCGCCGCAGCAGCACTAATGAGTCCCGGCTCGATGCTACAAGATTTGCGCTCTCCGTACCGCCTCTTGTTGAATATATCGTTACAATATCGATCGGAGCTGATCGACTACACCGCATTCGCTTTCCACATAGTAACAGGCGGTTAGTAACAACGGTTTTTCGTGTTCTAACGGAAAAGTTGGATTTATGTAAAAAATAGTGTTCAGGTAAAAAATGTGTGCAATAAAAAAGCGAACAAATGAGCCCCAGTGGAACTCAATTGGCCCAGTAGTTCCCTCTCAAACTGCAAAAAACACTAAAATTGCACGGTTTTTCAAAAATGTATAACTCCCGTTCAAATACATATTAAAGGCTGAGAGTTGTACACGTTGGAGTTTTAGTAGTCCTTAACCTACCGTCAAAATTTCAATAGAAAATACCATGTAAATTTTGCAAACCATTGCTTTTTGCAAAAGAGGCAGTTTTTTCCACAGCGCCGCGAAAGCCCTGTGGCGGTCGGACCGATATTTAACCAACGCGAATATACTCTTCGAAATTTACTCCACAAAGCGTTTTTTTTTGTTTTGCCAAAAGTCGATTGGAAACATGAGAAAAACGCGGTCAAAAACCGTTAATTTCAGCATTGTGGAAGCGGCGAAGAGTGAGGGTAGCCGATTTCCCCTTGGCTCTTGCTACCCCCACTCTTCGCCTTTTGCACAGCGCTGAAATTAACAGTTTTCGATCGCGTTTTTCGCATGCTTCCATAGACCTTTAGCAAGACAAAAAAAAAACACGTTGTAGAGTAAATCTCGAAGAATACAATCGCGGTGATTAAATATCATTCTGACCGCCTCAGAGCTTTCGCGGCGCTGTGCAAGGAAATGCCTTTTTTACAAAAACCAACGGTTTGCATAAACTACACGGTACTTTCGATTGAAATTTTGGGACTAGCACTATTAAAACTCCAACGTGTGCAAATTTCAGCCTTTTATATATATTTGAACTGGGGCCAACTGAGTTGCACAGGGGCTCATTTTCTTAGTTTTCAATTGCGAACATTTTTTACCTGAACATTATTTTTCGTATAAATTCAACTTTTCCATTAAAACGCGAAAAACTGTTTTTCGCGACTCTTCGCATTTTTTTGCAAATTCCACCAAAGATTCTCTTTCCAAAATAATATCATCTTCCAGACGTCGAAAACTATATGTGAGCATTCTCTTTTTCTGAGGTTGTAGTTTGTCTGAGATCTGGATCCCTGAACAGCTAGCTCGCCTACACTAAATTTGCGGTCTAGCAAATGTCATGTTATCATTTCCTGACACCCGGCGTAAGTTTTTTTTTTAAATTTTAATATTTGAGGCGCCCTCCACTGTCTCTCTGCTGATTGCACCCATCTCTCTAAGTAGTATAATTGTTGTTTACTTACATTATATTGTACTATATAAATATATAACCACAATACAACTTCATAACATAAATATCCACTTAGGTAAATTAAAAGCTAGTTCTTTACATGGAAAATTATGTAACTGAGACCAGCATTATCTAGCGACTTGCCATTTTCAAACCTGACATTTACCAAATTAACAATATATTCTGATTATCAGGCCGAGGTAAGTTTTGCAAGAGTTGCACTAAAATATTTTAGTTACTAGTAATTATAAATAATAATGATTAACAAATATTTTTAATTATTGTGAAAAATACGATAATTTGTTTGTAATATAGAAATAGTTTCCTGAATTTATAAAGATAGAATTTATAGTTCATCAAACTTTCTACTTAAAGTATTTGATAAAAATATGTAATTAGGTTTTCTATTTAAAAATGTATAAGAACATAAAGAAAGTCTTCAAAATAAAACAACTGACTGAAATGTAATGTTGATCAGAGGAAAAGATGAGAGTAATATACTTGCTCGTATATTAAAAATAATATATATGAAATAAAATTTCTCCGTTGTTCGACTGAACCTTATTACCTAATGTCGAAACTGTGGTCGATTAAAAATACATTCAAATCAAATCAAAATCAAAAACATATTTAATAAAAATTAAGAACAATCTGTCCCACCCGAACACCCATGTTCGGAACCAGCCGAACATCTACAGTGAGAAATGCCATAGTACTTGTATTGTAGAACTGGACGGAGTGAGGTCAGGTAGGATTACAAAAAAATTATTAACAAATACCAACTCCTTTTACAAAAAGTAAATTAAAAGGCAAGTAAAAAGTAAGGCATATCTGACTATGTAAATTTAAAATAATTTGTAAATATATAAGTAGTATAAAGGTATAAAATATTAATAAAATTGGTTTTACGGGAACATTATTAACAAAAAAATCCGTTTCAGGAAATTCAAGAAGAGCGGATTTTGTTACTCGCTCATTTTTACCCCGCCCTTGATATCAATATAGGTTAATAAGATTCATTTAACCAAACGACGGCGAATCTTTATTTCATAATTTTTAATGATTGTTTTTTAAATTGATTTAATATATTAAAAACATTTATCACCTTTTTCGGTGGTCAAATTTCATGTAAATCTGCAAAATAATGCAATTAAGGCAGGCCTATAGGATTCGCAATCTTGATTCGCAATTTTGAGTCAGATTCAGTATCAGCTGCTCCCAAAATACCTAACCATCAATTTTAACATATTGTAATGATATATCTGCCATATTCTTGCATATTGGAAAAAATGCTTTCGATTTTTGCTTACTTTATACTAAATATGGCCTGATGAAACCAATAGTTTTTTAATTTCCAAAAGATTTCCATTCGCTTAAGCGATTTAATGTAAAAAATATACATACGGGTGGATTATCTTATTCAAAAATGTTTAAGTTGATTAAAGACAGGATTTCTGTATTATCTTACCTCGAGGATCAAATTATTTCTGAATGCGTTTATTTGTATATAAGTTGGTTAGTTTTGGAATAAAACAAAAGAAAAAGAACTGAACAATTTTCTAGTGAACAACAGTACTTGTAAAGAAAGTTCTGCAAGGAACACTTTAATCTTTGAAAATGGAAAGCTTACAACGAGGATAACAAAGTCAGGGGCGAACTGGCAACAGTTTAGCAGTTTAGATTTACATTTTATAAGGATAATTTCCTCCTCAACAAACTGCTTTCCTCGGAGGTTTGGTCAATTATTTTATCACTATCTAGGTTACTTAACACATCTTTTTCTACTGACATCAACAAAAATGCTTCCAAGTGATTAATGCTGAGTGTTCTTAATCTGGTTTTCACAAACTTTAGGGTCAAAAATTACTTTTCACAAGCCACTTATGTTGTGAATAATAGTGAGTAAATTCACTATATAAGTTATATTTTATTAGCACACTTCAACAGTATACTGAGCATTACTTACAAGTTTTCGAAGCTTTACAAAATTTAAGATTTCCACCTTCTTCCAAAGAGTCTTGTTCTTGTTTTGCACTATTTTTAACGTCAAAATATTGTTCATACTCGTCTGTAATCTTCTTCTCTTCTTCTTTTAGCGGGGCGCCCAGAGGTCGCCGCACTCAGGCCTTGTGGCCCATTGTGCTACCGCTAACAAGTTAAGGAGATCCCCCGTACAGACCGGATTCCAGCCCAAAGGCTGAAATCCTTGCCACGGGAGAACTCCTAATTTCCTCCAGCACTGGAAAGCCAGTACCGAAGTGTTTGTGCCTCAGGTTCATCAGTCCTAGGCAAGAGGTGAGGACGTGGATGGCAGTCTCCTCCTCGTCCTCGCAGAACGTGCAATCGGGGTGGTCAACCACCCCCATTGTGTGCAGGTGTTTCCTAAAAGAGCCATGTCCGGTCAGGAGGCCTGTCACGGCTCTAATTTGCTTTCTGCTTAGACGCAGAATTTGTTTTGTTCTCTCCGACAAGGGCCCTGAGATTAAGAGCTTCGCTTGCCGGAGTCCTGGATAGGAATCCCAGAGGTCAATGAACTGGGAGCAAGTCCAGTTATCTATTAACCTCTTGGCTTGGGATCTGGGGTAGCCGAGAGCCGGCTCTGGACCAAGCAGAGGTCTCCGAGAGCCCCTTCTGGCCAGAGCGTCCGCCCGCTCGTTACCCTCAATGTTGCTGTGTCCAGGCACCCAGAGAAGTCTGACCCAGTTTGATGAGCCAAGTTCGCAGAGGGCCTGTTTACAGTTTTGGACCAATTTTGACTTGGTCCGACACGATGCAAGGGCCGTGAGGGCCGCTTGGCTGTCGTCTGTAATAGTTTTCTTAAAATTCTTCCAACTACTCGCAAAATTCATTATCTTCACATAGCCCTTCCTTTGTAGCATCTTTATTGGATGTCACTAATTTCGAGCATAATGTTTGTAGTGCTTCTAAGGGCAAACTTCCTTCTTCTTAATTTTAATTAAAATTTGAAGGAGATAAAAAATATAAATCTTGGTACAGCATCTGATTTTTAGAAAAGCGGTTGGTCATAGTCTCAATTACTAAGTGTAAGATAACATTGTGGACTTCTACAGTACAATGGAAACTATCCGTAACTAATTTAGTTACGGACAGTCATGAGACGCTTATCCATGCATTTTCTTCACTTTTCTAATTCTCCTGATAGGAAACGTCTGTTCGAAACAAATTGTCTCTTCTGCACCTCTTCGAGTAAGCTCTGCTGTTGCCCAATTTATAAAAGAATCTGATGCTGATTTCATCCTATCAATATCTCCTTGTTTTAATTGCTTAAGTCTAGATTCAACAAGCTGCTGTGTTAAAAGATCAAGTTCACTGGTTTATAAATATTTTAACAATGGATTTGTAATACTAAATATTCTTAAATATATCTAAGACAACATTATTATTTTAAATTTTTGCAGGTAGTCTTACAAATTGTTAGCCTCAATTTTTTTCAGTTTCAACAATAGAGACAAAATAACGTCCACGTAAAGTGAATCTTTACAAGGATTTAAGAATGAACAACCAGTGTATGTTTGGCCCACTAGCGAGTTACACCTTTTAATTGAAGGTTTTTAATGTTTTCTTGTCTTTATTAATATTTCGCATTTGAGGTCGTCTGATCTAAATATTTATATTATTCTCTAATAGCAATAGACGTCGGCGACCAAGAAGGGTAAGATCATATTTCAAATTATATTAAACAAAATCTAATTTTATTATCATCGGTCCAGTCAGGCGCCGGTCATCTTGCCAAGAAGCCGGCGCCAGCGGCGCACTATTGGAGCGGGCCACCGGGATTCGTCCCGGTGTCACAACAGGCCAGTCCGCCCCTGAACAAAGTAGATATGAACTTAAATTATGTAGGAAATACCGTAAAAAATTTCATGATGCTTGGTTACATCAAAACATAATATCTAATGTTTGATATTAAATAAAACAAACTAACCATTATACTCTTCGCCGATTTACTACACTTTTTATATAATTGTTGCACAGTCCATAGGATACTCCTCGCAGTGTTTTTTGCAAATAGCTTAGATTGAGACATTTTTTGTTTCATTACAAAACATAAAAATAGATTTTGTTCAAGAACAATAGGGTTCTTCCTCTAACTAACACTAACTTACTGTCCAAATTTTAATACAATGAATTCTTCGTTTTTAAGTTACAGTGTTTACAAAAAAAACAACGTAACGGACGGACGGACGGACGGACAGACAGACAGACCGTCGGATATTTTGAACGTTGTTCAGAATTCACCAACACAGTGATATGGAAATTTTCTCTCTAGGAGTGATATTACCGGCTTTAGAAAATGTACCGATCAAGTGTAATATACTCTCTTCGTTTCGTATTTGCATTATTCATATCACTGTGTTGGTGGTCGAATTCTGAACAACTTTCAAAAGGTCCGTCCGTCCGTCAGTCTGTTTGTCTGTCTGTCCGTCCGCGTCATCTGGCCGTCACGTTTCTTGTAAGCACGATAACTTAAGAATGAAAAGTCCAATTTCGACAGTAAATTAGTGTTAACTCGAGGAAGAACACTACTCATCAAATCCATCAATAAATAAAAAAGTTATTAAATATTTAGGTTTAAAAAAATCTATTTTTTATGTTTTGTAATTAAACAAAAAATTTCTAAAACTAATATCATTTGCAAAAAAACTGCTAAGAATATCCTATAGAATGTGCAACAATTATGTAAAAAGTGCAGTAAACAGGCGAAGAATGTAATGGTTGCCTTGTCTGTTAGTATAATTTGCCATGAAGGCAAATCTATTGAACAAATGAAACTGGGATATGCCATTTAAAGTAATATCGCTGCAGCATATAACCAAGTATTTACCTATTTCTTATTCTTAATTATAATTTCATGGCCAATTTACCTCTGGGAGAAAATGGTTCTCTAGATGCCATTTAGGCAAATTATATTGAATAAAAATTCATACATGAAGAGAATATTAACAGCGATTGATCGAATCTCGGCATCCGGAATCGTTCCGATTATTACTCTGCTACGTCGCTTCTTATTTAATAATTTTGTAGCGTCACCACCCTGTATAAATAAGGAGGGAAGTTCTGTGTAAATACCTTTACCTATAGAATATGCAACAATTATAGAAAAAGTGCAATAAATCGGCGAAGAATATAATGTTTACTTTAATTTATTTTATATCTCTTTTGCACAAATGACGAAGGACTAGTTTGATATACATACAAATTACACTACAATTACAGCAGGGCTCGCAAAGTCTGTACCTGCGTTCGTTGCAAGCTCGATCGAGGCAGGTATAGTTTTACTTGATTGTTTAAAATATGATGTGTTATCTGCCGTATGTCGTAGTATTATAATGTCTTACCTGCCGTATGTCGCAGTATTAATATTTAAACTGCCGGGATTTTTAGCAGTACTCGGACAATCCCGGCAAAAAATCCCGGCTTTCTGAATTCGATCCACAGCCAATTTTATATAGAATTAAGATCGTAAAAATAAATAAATGGTGCTATTTAAACTTCACTTTCAGTAAAACTAGAAGTGAGAATTAATGTACGTAGTATTTTAACTAGTAAATTTTAAAAATGTACGTATCACAAAGTCAGCGTAGAAATTGAGATGAAATTACTGGTCCTGTGATCACCCAGTATAACCATATCATAGACATTAAATAGTTCTCTAAGAAACAAGTCTGCGTGTGAAAGGATTGTGAATGGATAGACCTTCTGCAACTTCATCGTTCACTTCACTGTCAATGCCGTTTTAATTTTAACGTTCTAAAGGACTTTCACTATGTAACTCCAGTACGTCAGAGTAAAGCTTCTAAAGTGTTAATAATGCTATTATACCTCGTACCCACTATAAAAATTTCTATAATAGTACAATTTCTTCTAAGTTAAAAACGTTTTTAGTATATTAACATAAAATTAATTCGTTTTTTAATCATATAAGTAAACTAAACCAGCTATTAATCACTATGTAGTCTTGAAGAATAGGTACCTTACAAAATATACCATCTGAACTATAACCAAAAGTATACTGTTTCTTATGAGTAAAAAAATATATGAATGTTATAAATTTCATCGTCTTTATTATGGCTCAAATACCAAAAGGTAATTGCAAAATAAGCAGATATTTACTTCTGTTAATTATGCCGATGTATTGGGGTTAGTAATGTACAAAAACAGGAAATATCCTTATACGATTGAGTTACATAATTAAAATAGTAAATAGTGTAAGTACGGATTTCTACAGTTTGAACATTGCATTGGTTCATAAATAAACGGTTATTATAAAAACGTGCATCTCCTGTTTTGTACACCAGTATTTCGTAAGTTTTTTAGAAACCTGCATAGTTGTAATGCAAGCTATAAGTATATATTTTGTTGTCCTCATTTATATGCTTCAGGAATTTATTTGTTTTATAATTAAATAATTCGAAATCAGGTATTGTTATTTAATCATAATAATTGTCCTCTACATATCGATCCTAGTTTTAGGTAAATAGCATAATAAGTAGGTAATAATGCTAGAAAGTAATGAGGAGCGAGTTTTAAAATTTATCAATGAATAACTGCTGATATAATTGATTAGGTCAGAGGCAAACACAATTGGCTCTCCCCCAGGAGTCTTGGTGGAGAAGGTCATCCTGGACAAATTGAACACTGCTCAGGATGATCTTCACATTGATGATGAACATCAGTTTGGGTTCTGGAGAGGAAGAAGCATAGTACAACAAGTCGTTAGAATAGTTAATGATGTGAAAGTATAATACAACCTCGGAAAGAACACCACCATGGTATTCTTAGATACAGAGAAAGCTTTTGATACCGTATGGATTCCGGGGCTATTTTCTAAAATAATTAGTTATAATTTTCCGCGGCACATCATTAAACTCATGCACTCTTACCTGACTGGCAGAATCCTGCAGGTGTGAGTAAATGACAAAGTGTCCACACGGCGGGAGATTCGCGCGGGAGTTCCGCAAGGGTCCTTTCTTGGACCTAAATTGTACAACTTGCACGTGTCCGACTTCCCCACATTCCTGAATACTAAATTTGCCATCAACACGCAAGCGGCTAACATTCTCTCAAAGCCCACATGGCTGCTCGTGCCACGACGTACTATCACAAGTGGAATAAATGCCATTTTATGTCCAACTTTAAATAGCTGTAGTTTGGTCTAAAAACATCCGATTGAGACATACTGGGAAGCAAGTATAAGACCATTTTGTCACCTTCAATTAAGAATCCTGCGATCCTATAATGCGCAATTTTCAAGACATTTGCAAAAAAATTGAAAGTTCTACAACATCACCAAAATGTTTTCCAAAAAGTTATTTTCGAATAAGTGTAGTAGAAGAACTAAATGATAAAGAGAAAAATTCCTCCTTGGCCGTTTAGCTGCAATAATTTACTCAAAGAAACTTCATCAACTTTTCTCTGTAAGCTTTGAAAACAATTTGTCGACGATTATAAAATTTTGTATTTTTCATAGTCTTTATCAGATACAAGTGGCCACAGAAGACGCTATTACTGAGACGCGGTTACTTTCACTTGAAAGCCAAGTGGATAATGTTTCGTCCACAGTAGAGAATTGTAACATTTTGTTTATTTAAAGATTACTGTTTATGACAAATTTGAAATCGTAAAGAGATGTAGCAGATCTCAAATTAATCGCCATTAAAAACCAAAACAGACATTGTTCTTAATTTTTTTTAAATGTTCAGTAATTACCCCTATTCAGGGGTTGAAATTTAAAAAATATCAATAAATCTTAAAACAATTCTATTTGTATTATTTCTATGAAATCTATTTTAAAAAAGCGAAATTATGCCTTTTCTATCAAAAAGGGTTATTAATTCATCCATAGGCCCTCGAAAAGGTGAACTCATCCCCAAAATATCAAAAAAATCAAAAATATTTTTAAGAATTCTGAAAATCAACCCTTGAACTTTGGTCTATTATTAGTGCTCTACCCTGTATATAAAAGGACATACAATAATTACCTAAGTTGATGGAATTGCAGACTCTATATCCCTAAAAACCCATCATTTCATATTAAAATTGTTAATATTACGCAAAAGGAATTATTATTTTATGTTTCTTGGTCACCAGAGAATATATTTAATTGATAAAGACTATTCAACATTAAACGTAATAACAGTGTTTATCTGAAATTCATGCCCGCAGCCAACCAGACCTCCACGACACACGCTGCGGTGAAAAATGTTGTTGATTTTTCACGATTGGCCTGTCTCTCTAATTTTATCTTTTTCGCCTGATTGACACATTGTGGCAACTGCTCGATAACTGCAATGCAAATGGCGAAGTCAATGGCGTCATTACTAAAAGACCAAAGTTTTTCGCCAGCTGGCTCATTTTGTTAATTCTCTGATCTTTGGTAATTGGGTATCCTTCTCAAATTCGCGATTGACATCATCCACTTCTACTACTGCTGAAAATTGATAGGAATGCGAAGGGGCAGGCCCGTCCAGAGGGGAGGGGTCGGGGGGTGTTTTCCCCCGGACCCGGAGCTTTTGAGGGTGCCCGGACTTTAGGAGAATGAGATGCATATGCAAACGACCCCGCACGGAACATGTGGAAATTGGCTCCCGGTTAAAGTGTTTGATACTCGGGGATATTATCCAAATATCGATGTTGATCAAAAGTCTTTATGGGCTCAAGGTCGGAAAGTGGACGGTTTTCCAGATATCGGGGATGCTCATTTCTTGTGGGAAGTGGCCCCCGCTCCAGTAAAATTCGCTGGAATCGACATATGTTATTCCTCTTGACCTGATAAAAATTCTCAGGGGCACAAGTTTGAAAAATTGACAGTTTTCTAGATATGAGGGGTGCAAAGCGGGGCGCGTTCATTTCCTTTATAGGAAATGACCCCCAGTGAAATTCACTGGAATCGACATATGTTGTTCTTCTCGACCTCCTGATCAAAATTTCTCATGGGCACAAGGCCGGTACATGCACAGTTTTCCAGATATCGGGGGTTGCAAAGTCGACTTTGAACCCCCGATATCGAAAAAATTGTGCATTTACCGACCTTGTGTCTATGAGAACTTTTGATCAGGAGGTCGAGAGGAACAACATATGTCGATTCTAGTGAAATTCACTGGCGGTCATTTCCTATAGAAAATGAGCACTCCCCTTTGCACTTCCCATATCTAGAAAACTGTTTATTTTCCATATTTGTGCCCCTGAGAATTTTTGATCAGGAGGTGGAGAGGAATGACATATATCGATTCCAGCGAATTTTACTGGAGCGGGGGCCACTTCCCACAAGAAATGAGCATCCCCCTTTACACCCCCGATATCTGGAAAACCGTCCAATTTCCGACCTTGAGCCCATAGGGACTTTTGATCAACAGCGATATTTAGATAATATCCCCGAATATCAAACACTTTAACCGGGGGCCAATTTCCATATGTTCCGTGCGGGGTCCTTTCGATTGTAGTTATATTAGTGAAAGCAAGAGAAGGTATACTTCTTTGTAAATTTAAGAGGAAATATGCAAATTCTTGATGCGGAAAATCGTAGTTGGAAGTAGTATCGAGCCGCTTTTCAAAATCCACATCAAATTTGCATTGTAAGGAATACCACCTCCCGCTCTCCGTAATTACAATCGAGGTAAAAAAATTGTATGGCAAGGAATCATCCCCCGCTCTTCGAAGTTGCAACTGAGGAAACAAAATTGTATGGCAAGAATTTTATTCCGCCCCCGCTCTTCGAAATTGCAATGATTGAGATAAATATTCGGCTGCAAGGAATGCCAACCCCGTTCTTCAAAATTATATCGAAGAGCTGGGAGTGGGGGGTCCGCATGTCACTACCCCCGGGCCCCGATTTTCTCTCGACGGCCGCGGCCCTGCGAAGAGGAGGGGTATTCCTTTACTCCTACTATATAAGTATTGTATAGGTACTTTAGGTACTACTAAAAAATATAATTCAAATTAATACAATGTTTCAAAACATATTCAGAAAAATAAGGATTTTCTTTGTTAATTTTAATTTGTACATGTCGTGCTTAATTATTTAGTAAATAATTAAAAATGCGCAAATGCAGTTTTAAGTGGTCATTAAAATTCCATTGTTTTCCACACTCCCTACTATTAACGATGTATCGTGTTTGTACACAAATTACAATTGCATGTATTTTGAATAATTCTCCTCTATTACCGGTGGTAGTTACGTTACTATTAAAGAACTAAGGAAATACCGCCAAAGAAATCAGCACGAAGTAGAGCAATAAATGCGGTGTAACTGGTATTAAATAATTTCGGCGTGAAGGGCATTCAGTACATTCCATTTGTGCAGTAAACCAGGACGGGTTTAGCCCAGTGATCGTTACGATCATTTGACAAGCATGTTGCCTTTTATTATGTCGCAAGAAATTTGGTAAACGAGACATGATTTGAATCTGAATGTCGTTTCAGACTTTGCCACTTAATTCATAAAGCTTTTTGTAAATTATTTTTAGGAATTAAACAATCAATCACCAAAATGGTTGAACGTGGTACGGAATAATAAGTGTGCTTGTCTTTGATATTAGGCAGGATTTCTCTATCGTATATAATTAACACTATCTAAGGTGGTGGTAAAAAGAAATTATTTTGTACTCAAAACCACATGTATGTACATAGATGGATAAATGTACAAGGGGTGAGACTATCCTATTAAATCTACTGTGCCTTCGTTTTATCATTACATTTCACTTTGAATTCTAGAATCTCCCTTTGCAAAATATTTATTTCCTTATATTATAGTATTATTTGGCTTTGAGCAAGGCATTTCACAATTTCACATAGGATCTTACGTTTTCTCTTTCTCATGTGAGTGTCTGCACAGAACAAATCGCTAGTTTTTCACAAGAAGACCTGCTCCCAATTGGTTGTTAATAAGATGCAAAAGGTCTTTATTTTGCAAGAAGTTCCTTTTTTTTTCATTAATTTAATGTCGGCATATTTCAGCTACGAAGGCCTATCACTGATGCGAGAAGACGAGCTACCCCCAACCTGGAAATTTAACCTAACCTCTTCTCATAAGAGTAGGGATTTCTTTGCCTAACATCTCAGACAAGGTACGAACTACTTTACATTTCCCCAAAAGATGGTAATATTCACTACTCAATTCTCGCCTACAATTACACAGCTTCAACGCATACGCTGATATGTAAACCGTTAGAACGTACGGCGAGATCGCTGTATTTCATTAGACGTCTCCATTCTCAAGTACTCACCGCGAATAACGTGGCTTAACTCTTAGTATCGATATACTTACGTGTATAGCCAATATGTAAAAAGTTCACAATGAGTCATCGTGCTGGAGTTCTTCCATAGAAGACTATTGACCCATTCAGACAATTATCAGTTTCTTTTTGCCACCTAGTCTGTTTCTTCATCGCTTTCAATTATTATTGATTACTCCTATGCATATCCAAGGGGTATCTTTAGAGCTTTAAGACATCTCTGAACTAGTTTAGAAGTATTTTTGGTACAGCGATAGCCTAAAACTGCTTAACTGTTGAAGATTGTTTATTTTTTATATATATTTATCTTTGTAGGGTTATTTTAAGTTTTCGTTGGTGGATCGTACGATGGCAAACATTTCGGCTTGAAATATTGAGAGGTAAAGTTTTCTAAGGTAGTCTACGTTTCCGTTTCAGTTTTAAAACAAATTAAATGGTTTAGTTGTATTAGCAACACAGCTACACCCCTTATAGTGTGCTGAAAATAACGTTATCAGAAAAAGACGAAATTTGGTATATCCCGGTTACTAATAAAAAGGTATCGATATTATTTCTTCCATCTAGCGTGTATACAAAGGAGTGATATTAATTACCCTTCTTTTAATATCGTAAATATCTGTCTGTCTGCTCTTTTTTCCTTCAATTAAAAAAATAAGTAAACATTATGATTCATTTAGAAATGTTTAACCTTTTTCAGATAAAAATTAAAAACCGTTTTTTGCACCTCCTTTTAAGGACAGGAAAGGCTAATTTTGAAAAATTTTATATGAAGAAAACCTTCATTTTAGATAAGGAATTGGTAGTTAAACTTTTTGCGCGTTATTACGGGACATCCTGTATAATAGAATATATTACATTATGGTTATACAGGTACATGTAAATGGTGACAAGTATACAGTGTTAAGAGATATGCCGAAAATTCGGAAAATTCTGCAATGTGATAATGATATTGAAGGAAAATTATTTATAGCAAATTTTCTTTCTACTGCTTTCCTATTGTTGTGCATATTTCAATTTTCTTTCGTATCCTGAGACATGAAACACCTTTTCAGGGATCTGGATAAGAAATCATTGTGCAAAAAAATGACCCTTCGATTTTATAACGTTTAGCGAACTTAGCAAACGCTTGCCTGACTCTTAAATAATTTCAGTTAACTACGTAGTTCAGAAGCAAGCTGACTTTTACCCGGATGGCTTGAATCTGACTCTCAGTCAAGGCACTATGATTATTTTTGATAAATAAATTAACCCTGATATACTCGGATATTGCGTGTGTGGCCCCTGTCTCTAAATGTGTAATCCTCCTCTCGTGCAAAGTAATTTCAGGCCTTCAGGGGTACAAGTTGTATTATTTATGGTATATTGCTACATGTACCTACCTATATTATATTATTTATCGTACGGAACCCTTGATATACAAGTCTGGTAACACTTGATCGCTTTCTAAATTAGTACTAAATTAATGTTTTTGGTTTCATTATTTATTAAGTATTATTTGTCAGTTGTTTTGATCATGATATGTACCTTAGGCTTACAATTATTGTAATTGCTTTCCTCTGTACAGCAGCAAATATTCCAGTCGTTTGGGTACATAGCCTAGTTTGTTAGCTTATGTGCTACTAAATGAGATCTTATTAAAAAGTCGCAGGCAATAGTCAGAATATTCATTCAATATTTTATCCGGATTGTTACTGTTCTCAAGCGACCTACGAGTAAAAACGATTTATTACATGTAAACCACCTTGCTGCATGAAATTCCTCCTGTTCTAAACTGCGTGGTCTCATCTGCCTTCTTTACAACATTCTTAAGGTCATTTACCTAAACTAAAAGTAATGTGGGTCCTAATACCGATCCCTGTGGGACCCCACTTTCGTTAAGTACAATTTAATTAGCTCACAATTGACTACTTCGACATAGAAATACTATGTTTTGATAACAGCACGTGGTACGAGATATAGTCAAATGCTTTCTGCAATTCATGAAAGGTTTTTGTTTTTTTATTTATTAACCATTCCACAGGTAAATATTCATTTACGGTGGAGTTGCTGGGAAGGTCAAAATAATGCTGTTTGAGTTTTAGCATTTTTCAATTTTTTTCCAATTATTGAAACTACTGGTCAAAATTGTTGAGATTCATCAATACACTCACTTTTGGAGATTATTTTTGTGATCTTAGAAACAGAAGGAAATATTCAAGTTTTTGCACCGATTTAAAATAATTTTATAATATTTATAACATTTTTCAATTTTTCCCAATTATTGAAACTACTGGTCAAAATTGTTGAGGTCCACCAATACACTCATTGTTAGATATAATTTTTGAGATCTAAGAAACAGAAGGAAATATTCAAGTGTTTGCACTGATTAAAAATAATTTTATAATACTTATAACATAGTAATAATGTCTAGAGTTCTGATTTTGGAGTCTTTATTACCAGATTAATGCTTGATTATCAAGGTGGGTTATTAACGTCATGAAATTTTATTATGTGATCATTACTATACCTAAAGATAAATCGGGATCGTTTTCAATCGACTCTTGTAACATTTCTAGGCTTTTGGATCGCCATCTGACATTATATTTTCCAGTGTTAATCACCACAGTAGCACTTGCCTCCACCTCAACGAAAAGCCATCACTAGAGTTGGAATTGAGGGCACTGCTCTACTTATGTTATATACTTGTATCCTTGTTGTTTAGAGTAGAAGGCGAGAAAGAGAGAGCGAACAGGGAAATATTTATATTTTTGGTTAAACTTTTATTCATATCTTGTCAAAAAACTAGCTTTTAGAGGGGGAAAGTACCGAAAAGGTGTCAAAGTGAACAATCTGGATGGAGCGAATATTTTTTAAGAAAGTGATGAAATCTTTCAATGTAGGGGAGGGGGATATGGCAAATGAACGTTCAATTAAAGGTGGGTTTCATAAATAGTAATATAATATAAAATGCTACAAAGGTGGGGGTCAAAAATAGTCCACATTTGAGAACGTATTTGTTGAATGGCCCCACACTAACATTTTTATAAAGAAATTAAAATTGCAAATAGTGAAGGAATCTATACACAATGGTGTACAAAACATTAAAATATAAAAAATACTATAGTAGTAAAATTGTCCTTCAAAGTTTAAGTACTATTAGTATTGAATAACTTGACATACTAAACTTTAAATCATTATTTACATCCTTTTTTGTAATTGTAATTGCAATTTACATAATGTGTTTAAGTTTCTGCCAAGGCGGAGCGAGAAAATTGCATAACTGAAAACATTCAGATATGATTAAGATGTGAACGAATGGAATTTTAATTTAACATGGATCAATAATTAACTACAATGAAAATAAAAAATAATTTAATATTAAACAAAATGTAGGCTACAGTTGTTAATAATATATAGGCTAGTGATACTACTATCGTAAAAGGGAAAGTTGTTGTGTGAAGGTCAAAAGCGGTCACTAACATCATTTTCAGGGTTAAATCAGCATGTGTGTGGACCACAAATGAACATAGTTAAGGGCAAAATAGGTTCCTTGTCGACGTCTGTAGCCTTGAAACAATAAGAATTTAATATATGATTTTAATTGCAACATGTCATCAGTTATAGAACTATTAATTTTGTCGTTAATGGTTGTATGAACTTTAGTTTCCATTTTATGTAAACCCCCTTTTTATTTTTATTTAATTACTATTAAACTTAGTGACAGTATCAATAGGGCAGATAACATTCATGTAATTCTTCACGCCTCAACAATTAGCACTTAAGTATATCATTTGGATCTTTATTCATACATTCACATTGAAAACAAAAGTAAACAATAAAAATTTATCGACTTGGAAATACTATTTTAACGCTAAAATTGTGGTTTATTTATCTTGAAATAACAATGTCACCCATTTTTTTTATAATACGGCATTTTATTTATTATTTCAATATTTTGTGAGGACAAAAGATATGGTAGGTTAATATTTCTTATAGGAAAATGAGGTTGACAGAAGAATGACTGAAGGGGATATGAAGTTAGAAAGTATTGTTTCTTTATCTTCATAATGTATGCCATCATACGATAGCTCAGAAAAATCTTCACGTCAACCTCAACCATTTTTTTTTATAAATCTTTCTACATGCAGTTGATGGAAAGAATTCCCAGACTTTTGACAAAGCTTTTAATTTATCTAAGAGCTAATTTTCCTATATCTTCTGTGGCATTAATTTTATATTTTCTATATACTTTAACCTAATCTGTATTGATATCTTGTATGGTATATTTATTATCCGCAGTTTTAATTATAGTACCAGTATCTGCATTTATCATTTTCCCAATAGTCTGCGACAAGTCCAAATAGCTTCGGTGGATTTTGTTGTTTCCAGCTGTAAAGTCAGATGACTCTTTGATCCGGGATTACTCCTTGATATTTAACCTTACTGCAAAAGTTCAATAATGTTCCATCCAACACAACAGCTCTCAGACTTGGTCGTTTTCTTTTAGTAAATAGCGCATTAACGATCTTGATTGGATTAACACTTTGCTGAGGAGCACCCTTTAGATATTATATTTAAGATAGCATCAGTCATCATGATCTATTTATCTCCTATAGGTGTGGTGATTATTTTATTTCTGAGCATGTAGTGTACCCATTCGCTTGTGGAGAAATATTTTCTCCTTTTACCGCAGCTCTTTGTACGTACAAATATAACCCCTTAATGTGTCCATACACATATACATCATTTTCGGTTGACGTCACGCTGGTGGCGTGGAGGGCACACAACTCGTTGATTTGTTCTTTAGAGATGGGGCAAAGCTGTTATTTTTTAATAACAAGCTTAAACTGCTTCTGTTAGCAATGATACCCAATTGTTCACATTTGCATTCCTCTGTGATTGGTTGAGGTTTGTGTGCCGTCCAGACTGTGTCAGAATCAGGTGTCAAAATCAGTTGACCGAATTGTCAGTAAGGAGTTGTTGATTTGTCAGATTGATAGATGAATTGTATTATGTGATACCCCTGTATAAGAGTCTCGCTTCTAGTATAATGTTTAATATTTTCTCCATTGTCTTTAGAAAAAAAAGCTAATATGGTCATGTAAGTAAAAAAAATACCTAGGTAATATATAAGAGATCACAAATGCAGACACAAATTAACTCTTGCTGTATATTATTGTGACATTAACATCAGCCTACTTTAATGCTTTTTGATTTCATTTAAAGCGATAGATTTAACATTATTTATTTATGAAAATTTTCATATGTATAAATACACTAAAAATAAATTCATAATGGTTTTAAATCGTTGTACATAAAATTTATCATAATTTCTGCTTATTCGGATAGGTACGTATATTAATTGGTAATTGTAACAAGAATTATGTTTGAAAATATTATTTAAGAGATTATAAACATAAATAAATTGTAGAAACAGCATATCTCGGTTCAAGTTCCACTTATGTAAACTGAGATTTGTATGAAATTTTGAATTATCTTATTTCCGTTAAAATATAGGAGAATATCGAATGGCTTTTTCAAAACTACGTTTTATGGTTATAACTTGTTTTTTAATTTAGCTAAAGGAAATGATTCTTCTTTTCAAAACACCTGCTTGGAATTTACGCGATTTATGCTAAATAATGAACCAAAAATTTCTGGCTGACCATTTTTGTTATAAGTTATTTCTTTTTATGAAAGTGCACTTCATAGCACCTCCTTGATTTTTGTTTTAAAATGAAATTTAAGATCTCTCCTATCTATTACAACTTGTCTATGTGACAGTTTTTGTTAATTAATTTGTCAGACTTAATTTTGCATACGCAGCATCAATGCATCAGCATCAATCACTAACATCTCAGAACTCCTCCTTAAAAAAATACAACTGAGGCTTAAGATCTTCTCTATGCATAAAAATTTGTTTGATATTGAAAAAGAAATGTTCACCATGTCAGACCTAATTTTTAAGCGCCGTGACGTTTTGTTTTTAAATAAACTTTTACAATGACCGTATCAAAACTACATCTTAGTTTTTTTCTGTATTTAAGTTTAACATCTCTTTTATGCATAAAACCTAATTACAGAAAAAAATTAAGGCGGTGTTTTGACGTGGAAATTGTGAAAGATTATTTTTTTTGAAAAAAGAACGTTGTTGCTTAAAAATTAACTCTGACATGGTGAAAAACATTTTTTCAATAACAGACAAATTTTTCTGTATAGAGGAGATCTTAAACTTCAATTGTTTTTTTAGGTGTTATGAGATGCCAGTGATTGATCCTGATGCATTGATGTTGCACATTCAAAATTCAGTCTGACTTATTAATTAACAAAAATTATCAGCCAGATAAGTTGTAATAGGTACCACCAACTGTGTAAATTTCAAGCAGATGTTTTGAAAATAAGAATAATTTTTTAAAGCTAAATTAAAAAATCGGTAAAGGTATTTACATAGAACTTCCCTCGTTATTTGTGCATGACGATCACTAAAAAAATATTAAATACGAAATGACATTGAGAATAATAATGGAAATATAGTTATTGTAATTATTACAAAGAAATCCTGATAACTTTTGGTCAAAAAAATAGTGCTCATCCAACAGCAAAAGTTCAATACTAAATAACAGGTCTCCCATAAATTATTTCTTGGGATGACCACCCTGTATATTTTCCAATAAAAGTATAATAGCATATGTCAAATAGTATTGCCATTAGACAGTTCCACATTCACGCAGTGAAGTGGAAGTATAGTGGTGGTAAAAAATTTATTTATTTTTTTTTTTAATTTTTCCATTTTCCATTCCATTTTCCATTTTCAATAAATGCAATAGGTTCAGAATGTCATAAAACATGGAAATTTTAAATTTGAGCAACGAAAAAAAAATTTCCATCTGTTTTAGTGGTTAAAAATTTTTCAAAAATGTGTGAAAAAAATTTTCAATTTTTTTTTTCGGAAATGGGTTTAGAATGCCATGAAACGTGAAAATTTTAAATTTCAGCAAAAACAAATTTTTCCGTCTATCTAATGGTAATTTTTTTTCAAAAGTGGTAAAAAAAAATTCATCTATTCTATAGTAAGTAGTGAAATAGATTTTATCAATTTTTTTTTATTTGTTTGAATAGGTTTAGAATGCTATGGAAACATTGAAATTTTAAATTTGAACAAGGAAAAAAAATAATTTTTTTGAAATTTTTCCAAAATCTTGGTTAAAAATTTTTTCTTCTGAAATAGGTTTAGAATGTCATGAAACGTGTATATTTTAAATTTGAGCAAAAAAAATTCCATCTATTCTAGTGGTATTTTTTTTCCAAAATGGTAAAAAAATGTTACAATTTTTTTTCTTCCGAAATAGGTTTGGAATGTCATGAAGCGTGGAAATTTTAAATTTGAGCAAACAAAATATTTTCTTCTATTCTATAGTAAGTACCTACTTAGTGATGAATACATACATTTTTTCAAGAAAATTGTTCGGAAAACTTTTTAAATTTGTTTTAATACGTTTAGAATGCCATGGAAACGTGGAAATTTTAAATTTGAACAAAAAAAAAATTCCACCTATTTTGGTGGTAAAATTTTTTTCAAAAATGTTGGTAAAAAAATTTTCAAAAATTTTGTTTTTTTTAAATACGTTTAGAATGCCATGAAACGTGAAAATTTTAAATTTGAAGAAAGAAAAAAATTCTCGTATTTTATTGGTAGAAATTTTTTCAAAATTGGTAAAAAAAAATTTCAATTTTTTTTTTCTGAAATAGTTTTAGCGCGTAATGAAACGTGGAAATTTTAAATTTGAGCAACAAAAAAATTTTTTCATCTTGGTAAAAATTTTTTCAAAAATGTTGCAAAAAAAAATTTCAAAATTTTTTTTTTTCTGAAATAGGTTTAGCGCGTCATGAAACGTGGAAATTTTAAATTTGAGCAAAAAAAAAAATTTTTCATCTTGGTAAAAATTTTTTCAAAAATGTTGCAAAAAAAATTTTCAAAAAATTTTTTTTTCTGAAATAGGTTTAGCGCGCCATGAAACGTGGAAATGTTAAATTTGAGCAAAAAAAAAAATTTTTCACTATTTATTCCGTTTAGACGGTCCACCCTGTATATTTTCCAGTGAAATTTCTACCATGTCTTCGCTGACAGTAGCGTCAACTATCCACCAAATTTGACTGCTATCCTTCAAGTAGTTTTTTAGTAAATGCACCAACAGACAGACAGACAGACAGACAGACAGACAGACAGACAGACAGACAGACTGACGGAATTGAAAAACCTATATTTTCGTAATCTACGTGTTCTGAAACGTCAGAATCCGAAAAAATCTCGGAGGGTGATTTTTTCTCGAATACAATACTTCCCTTCGGTATGCGAGGGAAGTAAAAATTCATAAAAAATAACAATTAACAAATTTGTACCTACTAGTCTGGCGGGCATAACGTGATTTTTACATGTTTTGCAACCATTTTCACCTTTTAAATTTCAATTTTAAATTTTCGATGGGTACCTTTTTTGTTGTGGGAGCTCGGTCTAAAAGTTTCATACTTCTCTTCGATTACCGACTGGCAGAAGGTAACTTTTCGTCGTCGAATTTGCACGCTATTTATCTAAGTATAGTGATTGAAACTTCCCATATAAAATGCATTGTCAAATTGCGTCTGGTTTTGACAGCAATGCATTTCCTATGAAAATATTCAGTCGCCAGTCAGCCACCAGTTGTTATTTTTACCTTGTATCTGACTGACTTCGTAAACACTTTACCAGAGGTAAAAATTACAGTTGTTGACATGTAAGACATTTTTCGAGGGAAGTATTGTATTCGAGAAAAAATCACCCTCCGAGATTTTTTCGGATTCTCACGTTTCAGAAATACGAATATATAGGTTTTTTCAATTCCGTTTGTCTCTCTGTCGGTCTGTTAGTGCATTAACTAACAAACTGCTTGACGGAGAACAGTCAAATTTGGTGGGTAGCTGACGCCACTGCCACCGAAGAGATGGTTAGACTTTCAGTGGAAAATATACCGGGAATAGATAATGGAAAAAAATTCCATGTTTCGTGACATTCTAAACCTATTTCAAAAAAAAAAATAAAAAATTTTATAATTTAAAATGGAAGCTTATTTTGAAATTTTGAAAATATTGTATAAAATGAATGATGATGTTTTCTCAAATTTAAAATATCCATGTTTCATGACATTCTAAACATGTTTACTTAGCTATATCTTTAATTAAGATTTTCTCTTCTTCATGCCTCTTCTCATTGATACGGAAATTTAAAAACCTCCAGCTTGACGCTGTTAGGTATAATGTTGAGTCATTAGAGATATACCTACCTGGAAGTATTATATAGCAGGTTTTTAACCTTGGTAGGCACAGATATGGATAATTTAAATATAATTTGTTTTATATCTGTCATTACCCATTATTAATATATTATGTTAACAAGTTTTTTTTTATAAAGCCAAAACCATTATATGTGTAAATAACCAAAACCTGTTTAAATTAATTACCAAAACGTTACATAATTCTGTTTCAAGTTTATTTATTTTGTCAATGCTGTACCTATAGTCGAGTGCAATTAGGCACAAAAAGTAAGAAATGACGGAGCCCAGTTTAATGAATGAATTTTCATGATTTTTCATGCATTTCTAATATTGAGTACTTACAAAAAAGTTTACCCTTTGAAAATTGCCGCTTTTTACTTGGGGGTGGTTCCCACCCCTCTGGAAGGGTTGGCAATAAAGTTTATAATTTTTCATGAAAATTTATATTTTCTAACTTATAACGATTTGGGAATTACGGTTTTAGCTTTAAAAAATTGGTAGTTTGAGACTGTTCTTTGTAAATAACTCAGAAGTCTTACATTTATGAAAAAGGTGGTATGGTACAAATAATACGATTATGTAAATTAATTACAACTATTTTATTCTTTGTTTATTTCTGTATGACCAATAGTTCTAAAAAATACGATATTTTAAAAATGGCGCTCGAACGTTTATCAGTCGAGATATAATGTTTAAATCTCAAATATATCAGAAACAATAAGTATGATGTTAAGAATACATATAATAGGAATTAAAGGATTTGAAGTACTCTTATATAGGATATTTTTTCCATCCGTACGGCTTGAAAGATAAAAATGTTATGTGCAAAACAATGAGTGCCTTGTAATTTGTTTAAATTAAAAATTTCGGATTTTCCTGCTTAGACATAGAAAAGAAATTCCCAAAATCTGTACCAGTTTTTATTAATAAATAGTATTGCCAACATGCTCTGATTTTGAGTGCTTCCATTTATCAAAAGTTTTGAAGAAATATGAAATTTGAATGTATTTCTTTGCCACTAAAAGTTCAAGCTTTACATTGGCAATGCTATATTTCCGAAACTATTAATACTACAAATATTTTGAAAAACAAATTAATATATCGCTTGTTACTATAAATGGGACGGGTACAGCAATAGATTATATACTTACTAACTTTAATAACAGAATTTTACATAGAAACATCTTACATACAGGATTGTCAGATCATTCTGGTCAAAAGATTATTATCGATATGAATGTCCCACAGGATACAAGTACGTATAAATTCAGATCATTATCCAAAAACAATATTTCAAAATTCAAAGAATCTCTAAATGCGGAGATGTGGCGTAATGTTTATAGCAATCAAACAGTAGAAGAAAAATATGCAGCCTTCCATAACATACTGCACAATCATTACGATTTGTGTTTCATTTTTGTCAGCAAAAATCTAGATTTTAAAAGCGATAATAATTGGATAACTCCAGGTATTAAGGTATCATCAGTACACCTAAAAGAATTATTTATATTACAAAAAAATGGTATCATTCATGCGCAACATTATAAAAACTATAAAAGGATTTACAATCAAGTTATAAGGCACGCAAAAAAGATGTACTTTGACAACATAATAAAAAACTCCGCCAATAGATCTAAAACAGTATGGAAAATAATTAACAACTCTGTAAAAAACAACTTCAATAAAAACACCAGCAAAACCGCCGAAATTGAAATCAACAACGCATTAAGTACAGATAAACCGAAAATCTCGAACGAATTTAATTCTTATTTAATAAATTTACCAAAGTCCTTTTACACCTTGCAAAGTAACACAACTGGAATTCCAACACTAATTAATAACGAAAATTCAATTTACCTAGAACCAGTCTCAATTTCGGAAATGGTTGAAACAATTAATAATTTAAAAAATTCAAATTCAGTAGGCCCTGATGACATTTCTACTAAAATAATAAAGCTCTGTGCCCACCAGTTAGCCGAACCATTAACACATATCATCAATCAATGTTTCAAGGAGGGTACTTACCCAAGTTTATTAAAATTATCCAAAGTTATTCCCTTTTACAAAAAAGGTGACAGCAGAAAAATTTGTAATTACCGACCCATTGCAATATTATCAGTATTTTCCAAAATATTCGAAAAGTTATTGTCCAAACGCATAAAAATATTTTTAGAAACTGGCAACATTTTATCTCCAAATCAACATGGGTTTAGAGAACATCGGTCAACAATAACATCGTTATTAAGTATTTTGGATTTTATATATAAAAATTTAGATCAGGGACAAAAAGTCATCGCGTTATTCATAGATCTTTCTAAAGCGTTTGATCTCGTGAATCATGACATTCTTTTGAAAAATATTGAATGTTATGGTATACGAGGCTTGTGTAATAAACTCCTAAAATCGTACCTAAACAACAGAAAACAGTTTGTAGATTTTCTCGGTGCTAAATCTGAGGAACTGCCTGTCGATATTGGCGTACCACAAGGTAGTGTTTTGGGTCCGCTGTTATTTATTCTTTATACAAATGATTTAGATAACTATTTATTGACATTTTATGGTGCTTTTGCTGACGACATTACTATTATTGCAAGTGATAAGGAAACACATAATGCTACTAGCAAACTTAATTCAAATCTACACACGTTATCTCATTATTTCAGCAATAAAAAACTAGTAATGAACCAAGATAAAACTTTTATTATGCAATTTCATCCTACTGGAAAAAAATATACATCGAGTGTATTAATTAAACACAACACTAAATCAATTCAGCAAGTAACATCACATAAAGTTTTAGGAATTCATATAGATCTATCCCTAGATTGGAAGACACATGTTGCCTATATATGCAATAATTGCGCAAGTAATTGTTTTGCATTAAAACGATTGCGCCATATCACCAGTTTAAACACTCTTAAGACGTACTATTTTTGTAATTTCGAATCTCGAATTCGATACGGAGTTGTTTTCTGGGGATATTCAGCATCTGCGAACAGAATATTTGTATTGCAAAAAAGAGCCATACGTTCCATGTTTGAAATGAATATTAGGGAATCTTGTAAAACATCATTTGTCCAAAATAAAATTTTAACCCTGCCTAGTTTGTACATTTTTGAAATATTAAAATTTGTAAAGAAAAATATAGATAAATTTAGTCAACAAAATATATTTCACAACTATTCGACACGTCATGGCTCAGATTTGCAATACGATATGCATAGATTAGAATTATACAAATCTAACCCTTACTATATGGGATCAGTAGTATATAATAAATTAAATGTAAATATAAAAAATATTGTAAATGTAAAAAAATTTTTGTCAACTTTAAAAACATTTCTTGTGGCTAATGCATTTTATTCGGTGGACGATTTTCTAAATCACGTCAATTAATGTATGGTTTGTGTGACATTTGTTAATGATAATTGTAATAATAACGAAATTATTGCTAATAAGTATTAATTTTTTTTTTTTTTCGAGTGAATGTCAGATTATAATATATAATGTTCTTTAATGATTATTTACTAATATGTTTATTGACTTGTCCTATGTCATTTTATGATCACTTGGATTAATAAATGTATTCTATTCTATTCTATTCTATTCTAAGCATTATTTTTCTATATTGTCATATTTTCTTTAAAGCAATTGTATTGGAGTTATTTACAAAAATAGAAATTTTTTTAGTAAAATCGTAACATTTTTCTTAATTTTTTGAATTTCCATTACATGGTCAATAGCAGCAGAAAAATCCTATATATTTTCTTAAAAAAAAAAAAAAAAAATTACAAAGCTCTCATTGTTTTGCACATAACATTGTTATATTTCAAGCTGTACGGATATAAAAAAAATCATATAAAAGAGTACTTCAAGTCCATTAATTTCTATTATATGTATCTTTAACATCATACTGATTGTTTCTGACATATTTGAGATTTAAACATTATATCCCGACTGGTAAACGTTCGAACGCCATCAAATTTTTAGAACTATTCATCGTATAGAAATAAACAAAAAATAAAATACTTCATAATCTCATTTTTTGTACCATACCACTTTTACCATGAATGTAAGAGGCATTTACGAAAGACAGTGTCAAGGTACCAATTTTTTAAAGCTAAAATCGTAAATCTTCAAATCGTTATAACTTGGAAAATATAAATTTTCAATATGATTCTATAACAGATTCATGGTTACTATTTTACTTCTTTGCCTACCGCATTTGATAAGGTAGGAACCAGCCCCAAGTGATAAGCGGCAATTTTTAAAGGGTAACCTTTTTTCTACTCAGTATTAGAAACCCAATGCAAAATCATGAAAATTCATTAATGGGCTTGTTCCATGATATTCTTTTTATATGGTTTTTATACTTTGTCATATAGGACTCGATATTCTCATTATGCACTTAAAATTTCGTATTATTAAGTTTTTCCGTTCTCGAAATATAAGGAGTTGAAATTAGTAATAGTTGCAAAAACCGAGCGCTCGTTTGTGACGTCACTTTACGCAAGTGACGTAAGATAAGTGGCTTTCTGGGAATTTTCAAATTTAACTTGAAAGGTCGAAAAACATGGAATTTTCAAACGCTAGTAACTAAGTAAATATGTCGAGTGGAAGTTCGCTCTAGGTCTCTACGGAAAGAAGAAGGTCGGCGATGACTCCTAATCGTAAATTGCAGGGTCAAAATCGAAATTTAATCCCGACAGGAGTGAGAGAAGATTGTAATTTTTTGACATTTCACAAAAATGTACTGTCAAGAAGTAACCAAAACAAACAATACTTCGAAAACACTTATAATTATAACAACAAATGAGCATCAAGTCTATTGAGATTGCCGAGTCTATGCGTGTAGTGACGTAGCGCCTGGCCACGCCCCATTTTCGCGAGGTGGAGATTTGTAATAGTTTTTAAGATACTAAACGTGCAAATCAGATTCTGATTTTTTGCAGAACCATTATTTTATACTTGCACTTTCGATTTATGAAATTAAAAAAAAATGCCGAACAAGCCCATTATAGCTGGGTTCCGGGGTAAGAACCTAATTGCACTCGACTACTATATTCAGAAAAGTATTGTAAAAATAAAATTTTATCATTTTAGGTAGTGAGTTATTACTCACTAGCTTATGATTTTCTTTATTGTTTTTTACATAAATAGAATGTATTTAAAAATCTCTGTACAAAACATCTATTGTTTCCACATCCAAGCAGCGCAGTGAAAGTATAGTAATCGAAATGTTCAGAAATTTTTTGTGTTAAAATAGGTTTAGAATGTCATAAAATATCGAGATTTTAAATTTAAGCGAAAAAATGTCTGTCGCTCGGTCTGCCTGTGGGTCTATCTAACTTATTTTGTGCGCAAATGTTCTCGCTACCCAGTGAAATTAGACTTTTCTAATCTAACAAAATATATTCTTCATTTCTTTATTTTAAATCGATTCTGGTGTTTTAAAGAAAATATTAAAAATCGAGAACGAGATCACTATGGCATAAAAAATTATTCGAGGTCAAAGTTCACAAAGAACGATTTTTTGCGAATATCGCACTTTTTATGGCTCGGAGGCCAATTGAGGTTATTATGAAAATGAGAGGTAATGAAATCCTGTACATAAATGATCTATTTCATTTTCTATGTACAACGAAACGGTTTAGGCAAAAATGTGCTTCAAAATTTCCGCGCAAGGCATAATATGCTCCATTCCATATAGTCCATGCATATAATACGTGCTTGTTTTATGTATATTATTTATTATCTGATCGATATATAAAATAAAAAACATATATATGTTACCTATTATACAGTATGTCTCACCTTGTATGACTCCTATATCACAACACTCTTACTTACAATGTGATTTTTATAAATTTGGGTGGAAGGTACTTATCCATCAGAAGAATGTATCACGGCAAAATATTTTTAAAGTCCACCAGTGGCGTTTGTCGTCATGAAGAAAAATATACCTAATTTTCCAAAAAAAAAGATATTAGGCAAAATTTTAACTGTAAAAAATTCTCATAATATTCGTTTTTAACAAAAACTCACTGAAACCGAATTTTAATAACATAGTGTACTTGGTGTTCACGTAATAGGAAAATTAAACTTTCCTTGCGCGGAAACTTCGAAGCACATTTTTGCCTAAACCGTTCGTTGTACATAAAAAATGGCAGAGATCATTTTCGTGTGGAATTTCATTATCTTTCATTTTCATAATCACCTTAATTAGCCTCAGAGTCATAGAAAGCGCGATATTCGCAAAAAACCGTATTTTGTGAACTTTGATCTTGAATAGTTTTTTATGCCATAGTGATCTCGTTCTCAATTTTTAATATTTTCATAAAAACACCAAAATAAATCGATTAATAGAAAAAAATATATTTTGTTAGATCAGAAGCCAAATTTTTGTCTAAAGTGTCCGCAGTATTTACGTATTTTACCATATTTACTCCCCAACCATTCAATCGAATCATCTCAAAATATAATCCACTTCTAGATGCCGTAATAGAACAAGTTTCAAGTCAGTGCCTCAATTTTATTTTGTTAACCCCTCTAATAATGGAATCAGGGGGTGGAGGGTGGCCGATGTTATAAAAACAATTTGAGGCCTTGGCCTCTAGTAAATACACCAAATCCCAAGTTTCTGGACTCTTACCAGCTTGCTTTATTTATTTCCGCTATTTACCCTTTCAACACAATCATCTCAAAAGTTGAGATTCAAATGTATTGACCCCTCACTTTAATCGCGAATATCTCAAAAACGAAGGAGCGAAAAAAAAAAGATAAAATTATATGTTCATTACATGTGAAATGTACGTCACTCACTGAAATTTTAGTAATTTAGGTAGAAACGTTATGAAAATTATTTAACTTACACCACAAAATGTACCCATTTTTAACGAGATTCTCGTCATATTAAACTTTAAGTGATCAGATCTCGAAAACCACTTATTATTTTTGTGTAAAATTTTGGTACGGTATAAACAAATACCTTTTTTAAAAACATTTTTCTCCAACCTCTTCGTTATTATTTACAAAAATTTGCCGCCATGTCTGTTCAGTTATCTTTGGAGACGAGACGAAAATTCTTTTTCGGAGGTTCACTTCTATCTAATCAAATAAACAGTTATTCCGAATAAAAAAGAAAATTAAAAAATATCGATTGTTAATTAATTATAGAATTTAAGGTAAGTAAATAAAGAAAGAAACTATTCGATCCCAAGAGGTGAGGTGCCGTGCAGCGCGGGCTTGCTTTCTTACTGCTTAGACGTTCTGTCGACCTCGCGATCTTATCTGCATCTCTCTCTCTCTCTCTCTCTTTCTCGCTTTAATATCATCTATTGGGCTTAATATCTCACTTATTACTTGATACACCCGAATTCTTTTTTCTGAAAATGTTTATAATTTATGTAATCAACGATTTTATCAAAATTTTTTTAGATACCTTGATAAATAACTTGAGAATAACTGCAAAATTTTAGAATAAAAAATTATAAAAAATGTCCTCGTATAAAAAAATTTAAATATTATTTACATAGTAGGCATATTTTCCAGGATATAATGGATGTAAAACTGGTATGGTCAATTTCCTTAAAAAGTAGGACATTTTTTTTCAATATAACTTAGCAGAATTTCAAAACTGTCCAATGTACATTATTCAAATTTTGGTGAATGATTTACAATAGACGCATAATGAACACATAATTTTTTCAATTTTTTCCGCTCCCACGTTTTTGAGATAGTCGCGGTTAAAGTGAGGGGTTAATACATTTGAATCGTATATTAGTTCCAGATGTCTTATAATACACACGTGTGCCAAATTTCAAGTAAATATATCAATTTTATTTTATTAACCCCTAATAGTGGAGTGGAGAGATGGTAAATGTAATAAAAAAAAATTGAAACTTTCGCTACTAGCATATGGACCAAATCCCAAGTATCTGGACTTTTGTCAGCATGCTTTACTTATTTTTCTCTATTTATTCCTATTTACTTCCAACCCTTCACCGAAGAGAGCTCAAAATATAATCTAGTCACAGATCTCTTTATATTAGACACGTGTACCAAATTTCAATACAATATCTTAAACCGTTCCAGAAATAAAAGAGGCGCACTTAAAAAGATTAGACACAGATCAACAGACCGACAGACAACAGAATTTTTTTAATTCAAATTTAGAATCTCGACGTTTCATCACATTCTATACTTATTGCAACAAAAAAAGAATTTGAAACTTTTTTCACGATTACGATTCTCCTCTCCACCAAGTGGATGTGGAAGTAATAATGAATGGGCGCTCTCGAAATTCGGTTATTCGAATAAAATTTCTTCTGAAGCGTTAATTATTACAACTTTACTATTATTAAAATTCAACAAATAAATAACTAAATATCTTTGTTCTATCTGCAGACAAAGATTTATGTACATCTCCATGTAGGTATTATTATTTCACCTTGAATATTATTAAATACAAGATTAAATTAACATGTCAATTAACTTCCGATATAAAAGATTAAATTATCATTTAATTCAAAATTTCAGTTAATAAATTGTTTAATTTTAATAAGTATGTATAATTTTCGGCAATAAATAAGCTAGCACTCTGGTAGACATAGTGACCCACCAAAACTGGAACTGTAAAGTGGAACTAGTGGGTTGGTACAGGTGCACGAAGTTAGCATCTCAGTTTTAAAGATTTACGACGCCTTAATTTGCAATAATTTGCGAAGATGAACTTTGTCGCTTGCGATGCAATTGTTTTTGACAAACACCTACATGAAAATGTGGACTGAAAATTGAAGTTAGCATTTTTACCGGTGAACTTTTTCGAAATTCTAACTTTTTTGAGCTGGGATGTATTATTGTTGCACATTTTTGTCCAAATACCGCAGTGTCGCAAATGAAACCAATATAATAGCAAACGTTTGCAAATAGTCGCGTCATTTTAGCATGAAAAATCTGAAAACCTCTAAAAAAAATCGGTAAAGGTATTTACACAGAACTTCCCTCGTTCATGGCAGTCTCTCTAAAAAACAATAATTACGAAATGATATTGAGAATAATAATCGGAGTAGAGTTATTGCTATTATTACAAAGAAAACTTGATAAGTTTTGGTCAAAAAATATACAGATTGCTCATCCAACAGCAAAAGTTCAATACTAAATAGCAGGTGCCACATATGGCAGGCTTGCGCAAATACCTTTACAAATGTCCACCATGACTGAATTATTTCTTGGGATGACCACCCTGTACATTTTTCAATAAAAGTATAATAGATGCATATGCCAGATGTTATTGCCATCTGTCACATTTTCAATCCAACATTCACGTAATGGAGTGGAAGTATAGTGGTGGTTAAAAAATTACATTTTTTTTTTAATTTTCAAAAGATGGTAAAATAATTTTCAAATTTTTTTCTTCTGAAATAGGTTTAAAATGTCAAAGGTAGAAATTTTAAATTAGAGCAAAAAGGAAAGTTTCCTTCTGTTCTATAGTAGTGCTAAAAAAAGTTTAAAAATTAAAAGTGATGTATTTTTAAAATAGGTTTAGAATGCTATGAAACGTGAAAATTTTAAATTTGAGCAAATAAAAAAAAATTCGATCTATTTTAGTGGTAAAAACTTTTTGAAAAATGTTGGTGAAAAAAATTTTCAAAATTTTTTTTCTGAAATACCTAGGTTTAGAATGTCATTTAAATTTGAGCATTCTGGTGTTAATTTTTTTCCAAACTGGTAACAAAATGTTGCAAATTTTTTTTTCCGAAATTGGTTTGGAATATCATGAAACGTGGAAATTTTAAATTTGAGCAAAACAAATTTTTTCGTCTGTTCTATAGTAGTGATACATAAATGGATTAAAAATGTTTTCAAATTTTTTAAAAAATTCTTCAAAAACATTTTTAAATTTGTTTGAATAGTTTTAGAATGTCATGGAAACGTGGATAGTTAAAATCTGAACAAAGAAAGAAAAATTCTATCTTAGTGATAAAATTTCAAAAAACTTTTTTTTTTAATCAGGCTTAGAATGCCATGAAACGTGAAAATTTTAAATTTGAAGAAAGAAAGAAAAAATTCATTTTAGTAGTAAAAATTTTTTCAAAAATATTGGTGAAAAAAATTTTCAAATTTTTTTTTCCTGAAATAGGTTAAGCGTGTCATGAAACGTAGAAATTTTAAATTTAAGCAAAAACAAATTTTTTTCATCTTGGTAAAAATTTTTCCAAAATATTGGTGAAAAAAATTTTCAAATTTTTTTTTTCTGAAATAGGTTTAGCGCGTCATGAAACGTGGAAATTTTAAATTTGAGCAAAAAAAAATTTTTTTCAACTTGGTAAAAATTTTTTCCAAAATGTTTGAAAAAAATTTTCAAAATTTTTTTTTTCCTGAAACAGGTTTAGCGCGCCATGAAACGTGGAAATTTTAAATTTGAGCAAAAAAAAAATTTTTTCACTATTTATTCCGTTTAGACGGTCCACCCTGTATATTTTTCAGTGAAAATTCTACCAGTTCTTCGCTGACAGTAGGGTTAACTACCTACCAAATTTGACTGCTCTCCGTCAAGTAGTTTTTTAGTAAATACACCAACAGACAGACAGACAGACAGACAGACAGACAGACCGACAGACAGACAGACAGACAGACTGACGGAATTGAAAAACCTATATTTTCGGAATCTACGTGTTCTGAAACATCAGAATCCGAAAAAATCTCGGAGGGTGATTTTTTCTCGAATACAATACTTCCCTTCGGTATGCGAGGGAAGTAAAAAGGTACAGGGTTAATTGACTTCATATTTGTTGGGAAAAGTTCCGAAAGGCATTTAGAGAAAACAGTATCATTTAGTTTTTAGCGGAAATGTTTGGTTTCATTTTTTTTCCAATAATTGGGCAATTTTAATGGCAAATTTAATTAAATTAATTGAAAAATCTATTATCATACACAATATGCCATAAAATTAGACTAAAATGATTACATGGATATTTTTGGGATCGCTGATCACGAATCTGAAGACTAATTTGGGAAATTCAAATAGATGGACCGGAAAGACTCCTATCTTTTTCGTTTTTGGGCTGAAAATGAGAACTCGGGGGTGTTCGTTGATAACGAATCCAATGTCTAATTAGAGAAAATTCAAAATGGCGGATCGCGAGTAGAGCCAGATCCTCAGAAATACCTCGTATATTTCTCATTTTTGGGAAAGTATGAAAAATACGAGTTTTTTCCGAAAAATATACTACTTCCGGGCCGCCATTTTAAAATTTCCCCAATTGGACATCAGATTCGTTATCAGCGATAACGAGAAACCCCGAATATCCACTTTCAGCCCAAAAAAGAAAAGAATACGCATTTTTCCGAAGATATTGACTGTTCTTCCAGTCCACCATTTTGAATTTCGTAAATTGGACCTCTGATTCGTAATCAGCCACCTCAAACACCTTTGAATACTCTCTTTTAGCCAAAGAAGCGAAAAAATACGAGTTTTCCTGAGAAATTGACCCTACTTTCGGTCCGCCATTTTGAATGTTCCAATTGGACTTCAAATTCGCGACCGACGATCCCAAAAACTACCAAGTAACCATTTTCGTCTAATTTTATGACATATTGTGTGTGATAACAAATTTTTCAATTAATTTAATTAAATTGTCCAATTATTGGACAAAAAAATGAAACCAAACATTTCCGCCAGAAAATAAAAGGTACTGTTTTTTCCAAATGTCTTTCTGAACTCTGCACCAAAAATACCCTGTACCTTAAGTTTTAGAAGTAGAATGCTAAAATGACGCGACTGAAATGAATTGCAAACGATTTGTAAAAATAATGTTTTGGATATAACAATTTTTTCGTGGTAGTATCAATTTTTCGCCCTTATTTTCTAGTAGGCGTTTTTCAAAAACTATTGAGGTACTAAATTTTCGAAATTGAGGTGCTAATTGTACACTCGTGGTTGTTGTGCTGTTTCAGGTACAGGACTACGGTGGCGCCAGTGTGGGCCATGGTTCATACCAAATCGCTCATGAGCTGCAAAAACACATAAAGCATGCGGTAGATTTCTTAAATAAATGTTAAGTACATATTAATGATTTCTTCCCTGGGGGTTCAGTTAAAAATTTTAGACTACGCTATATATATTTTTATAAATTTAATTTATTACCCCTCCATACGACAGCCAATATTAATGACCAAGTCGAAAATGAGATACTGACAATTCTACCACCTAGCGATCCAGAATTATATTAGGGGATGTGCCAGTGTTGCTGCTGGAGAGATTATGATTTTTCACATTTCGACCTGTACTTACTCAAAACGTCGTATTTTCTTATATGCCACTATTGCAGTCCATGAGCGAAATTATGATGGCCTATCTTGTGAGTGCCCTCTTTTACAAATGAGGAATCTTACTTTAGTAATATCCGCGACTTACTTATATGTTTGTTATTTCTTAGCTGGGCAAGCGACAGAGTTATTAGACTAAAGTGAATTTGAATTTTGTTATTATAACACCTTTAATTTATTAAATGCTTTCTAAGCGGTGCTATACTGCGTCAAGACCTACACTTGTGTTTGTGTAATTGATTGAGCATATATCCTATAACACTGTCTGCGTGTACTGAGTTTGGTCCCCAGCTTCAACACTGACAATGTCGATGGGTAATGGATGTTGTCTGCGTTTTTTCAAATTTGTAACTCCTTCTGGACAGCCTAGGCTTTGAATTTATCGTCTTCGAGCATTTGCAAGTAAGTGAACATAAAGACAAGTGTTACAGTTGTTAAAGTTATTTATCTAAATAGTATTTTCTAATCTGGTTTAAAAAGTCAGAATTACATACAAATATTAACAAAATGAATTTACCAGTGAGAGCATTAGGAAATTTTACAGGAACTAAATTATGGTTTGAATACATCAAAGAGAAGTGATACTTCATATATTCTATTTAATGCCAAAGATATGATTAATAATCTGAAAAAATCAAGTGTGGATTCTAATACCTTCTATGTAGTTCAGACTGGCCGTACATTTCAAATTAGATATAAGGAACATTTGCGATCTTTTAGATTTAATAAAGCCGATTTAGTTTTACCGATTTCAAATCATTCTTTCGAATCCGGTTCATTATTATCTAAATTTAGGAACTAAATATATTACATATATAATAAAAAAGCTTCAAAATTAAATTTGTTAGAATCTCTGTAAACAAAATTAAATGTAACCAAATTCCCCATAATTATATCTTTAGCGATCCGTTACTACTTTATCACACACCTCTCCTTGATGTATTTAAACCATAATCACTTAATTGTAGTTACATTTTTATGAATCCATTATGTTAATATTGGTAGGAAATTTCCTTTTTTGAATTGGGAATTTTACTGTTTAAGTAAATAGCTTTAAATAACAGTCTACTTTAAATACTGTAACAGTCCACTTTAATTACTGTAGCGGACCCTTAAATGTTCATTCACGTAGGAAATGACACGCTGAGTGTCGAAACTGCAGTAATTTTAGGTACATATAATAAACTAGTTGACTAATTGATTGATTGGTTAGCCAGCGTACGGTAGATATTGCTGCCACTTCCCCATATCCAATATACAGACTGTCTATTTTACGAGGGCCACATCAAATATCTCGCTTAATATCTATTGTAGAAGAATAAAGTTTTAGAAACAGTTATCCCATTTTTTGTGGGCTATATTTCAGTAAAAAGAAATTTGAAATCCATAGCCTACTTTATGAGATATATTACAAAAACCTGAAAAATAGGAAAACCACAAACGGTTATAGCTTCCTTATTTGAGGAGATACGAAAAAAGTTAAAGGAATGAAAGTTGACGGCAAAGACAATAAGAATAATAACGTGTAACAAAAAAATCGAAAAATGCAGTTGGCTTTGACATACGCTATTGTGCAAAAATGAAAAATACATATCTCAAAGTAGGCCATGACGCCATTAATTCCGTTATTTTTTTCTCATTCCAACGATATAAAACATGTCACAGAAATTTTAACCGATAGTGTCAATATTTAATATTTTACGAATACCACAATTCATATAATTGAATCGTAACAATCAGCTGTGCCATAATTAGTGAAAAACAATGTATACAGTTATTAATAAATTTGACAGATTGTCACTGTTGTATGTTGTATGTTGCGTTGTCGAGTTCTAAGACAAATTTTATATCAGTAATTATGGTGTACACCAATAATAACAAATTCGATATGATTAGCATTTATTGTCAGTGCAATTTTGACGCTGAGATGGCAGTCACGGTTTACGGAGATAGATTTCCAGATGCTCCGCAGCCAAATCGAACTATGTTTAGGAAGTTAGTTCAAAATCTAAAAACGCACGGTTCATTTTCAAAAAAAGTAGTAAGGCGAGCGCATGTTGCGGATAATGTAAGAAAAGTGAATAGAGTAATGAATTATGTTAACCAAAATGAGGAAACCTCTTTGAGACAAATTCAGAGAAACTGTCGCATAAAAAAAGACAGTGCAAGAAAAATATTGAAAAACAAACGGATTTCGATGCTACAAAATGAGGAAAGTTCAACATTTAAATGAGGGAGATAAGCCAAGGAGAGTAAGATTTTGTAGATGGTTATTAAATAAGAAAAGGAATGACGCGCTGATATGTAGCAAAATTCTTTGGTCGGACGAATCAAATTTTTCTAATAATGGATTTTTCAATAGAAATATGCATTATAAGTGGACACGAGAAAATACACATTGGTGCAGAGAGACTGCTTTCCAAGAAAGATTTTCTACGAATGTTTGGTTGGGTCTTTTAGGGACTAAAGTAATTGGACCTTATTTTTATGATGGCAAATTAACCACTCGTAGATACCTTAATTTCCTGCAAAACGAATTTCAAGATTTTCTTTATGAATTAACAGTGGCAGAAAGATTAAATTATTCATATTTTCAACAAGATGGGGCTCCACCTCACACTGCTGTAATATGTACAAATTATTTAAATCAAGTTATGCCAGATAGCTGGATAGGCACCTATGGACCCATTCTATGGCCAGCTCGATCACCAGATATTACTCCCTTGGATTTTTTCGTCTGGGGTTACATTAAAGACAAGGTATTTCAAACTGCCCCTGAAAATATTGAGGACATCAAAACCAGAATTCGAAACGCATGTGAGGCAATTACTCCTGAAATGCTCCAAAATGTAATGCGTGACGTGTCTCGTAGAGCACGTTTATGTGTCAGAATGCATGGTGCACAATTTGAGCATTTGTAGTTAGAAAAATAAATACACACAATTTCTTTTCAATATAGTAGTAGGTAGTACTGTTATACATAGTTTTTCGTTTTTTTCTTTGGATGTTCGTTTTGTACTTGTATTTTTATTTATGAGATATTTATTGGTTTGTATTAAATTGTAATAAATAATTACGGAATTATAATTATTATAAAGTGAATTTTTACTATTATGGCACAGCTGATTGTTACGATTCAATTATATGAATTGTGGTATTCGTAAAATATTAAATATTGACACTATCGGTTAAAATTTCTGTGACATGTTTTATATCGTTGGAATGAGAAAAAAATAACGGAATTAATGGCGTCATGGCCTACTTTGAGATATGTATTTTTCATTTTTGCACAATAGCGTATGTCAAAGCCAACTGCATTTTTCGATTTTTTTGTTACACGTTATTATTCTTATTGTCTTTGCCGTCAACTTTCATTCCTTTAACTTTTTTCGTATCTCCTCAAATAAGGAAGCTATAACCGTTTGTGGTTTTCCTATTTTTCAGGTTTTTGTAATATATCTCATAAAGTAGGCTATGGATTTCAAATTTCTTTTTACTGAAATATAGCCCACAAAAAATGGGATAACTGTTTCTAAAACTTTATTCTTCTACAATAGATATTAAGCGAGATATTTGGTGTGGCCCTCGTAAAATAGACAGTCTGTATATATTTATATATACCGCCGGACCGGCCGCGTATGCCGGGTTGGATTTGGAACATGTTTGTTGCCAGCAGCGAGAGTCACATGACGTATGTGGTAGGAATATTTGATGGGAAGTGTAGGAAGTGAGATGCATCTTTTATGTTTCCGTCTATGATCATCTCCTCTCCTATTCTTCTTTTTTGTTTCTTCTGTCTCTGAATCTGGCAGTATCTATGTCCTTAATATTTCTTTATTGTACTATTGTTGCTTTGCCGTTCTTGTGTGTATATTCCTTTCACAGTTTATTCATAATCCCCTCGATTGTTGTTATCCATGTGCAGCATCGTCCCTCTATTTTTAGTTTGTTGCTGTTTAGTCTTAGCTCTTTCAATAGGTGTGTCTGTTCCGTCTTTGAATGTTTCCCCAGTATTTCATTGCGTATAATTCTATTCTTTTAATTATTGTTTTCCCCTGCTCACGTTTTCTGTATTTTTGTGGTTTTCCTGTGAGGTTTTGCAAGTAGTTGGACAATTTCCTTTTCGGCCCTTTTCACCTTCTTCTATTCGCCTTTGTCGTTGCTATGTTTTTGATTCCGTATATCATCGTAGGCATTATGATGGTCGTGTATACTTTTTAGTCAGACTTGACGGTAGTTTATTTTCCTCAATGAAAGGTGGTAGGTATAGCTCTTGTGACTTTGTAGGCCGTTTTGATTCTTTCGTTTACTATTTCCCTCCTGTTCAGTTTATTCATTAGATATGTTCTAGGTATTTCATTCTATTCGCCGTTCTCAGGGTGAAGTCACCTATTTTGTATTCTTCCCCGCTGGCTGGACACGTTTCAGTCGATGGGTTTCGCTCTATTTCTCGGCTCTTCCTGAAGTTTATTTTCATTCCAGAGGAGTCCAGATGTGGTTTCACGTTTCCAAGAAATTTGACGATGTCTTGATCTTACTCGGTGATGATGAGGATATCGTCGACGTATGCAAGCAAAATGGGAGGCCTTGTCGTATCAGTGTTATCATTGAATTTCTGAGTATTATTTATTGTGCTTTGTATCACTTGAGTCAGGACTGTGGTGAATAGATGGGGGGATATCGTACATCCTTAATTGACTCCAATATTCTTCATTTTTGATTCCCTCGTCTCCAATCCATTGTATTGCGGTGTTCTCGTGTAGGCATGCTTTTATTATCTTGTTAGGTAGAGCGGCACTCCCCTTTTGCGTAAGGTGTTGACTATTATAACCTGATAATTTATAGTATCAAATGACTTTTGGAGGTTAATTGAGACTATGTTTAGTTTGGTTCCTTCGTTCCATTCTTCTTCCAGGATCCGTATGACGGGGTACATATCTGCCATTGATGAATGCCGTTTGATAGTCTAATAGTTCGCCGATGTAATTTTCCATTCATTTAAGAAGGAACTGTGCATAATATTTGTACCCTACACTGCAGTGTTATTCTTCTGTAATTTGGGGAGCGGTATCTGTATGGTTGTGTTCCACTCCGCGGACGGGGGCGCGGTGTCCACCCATGCGTTGGTGATAATTTCCAGTATTTAAGTAGTTAAATAGGTAAAAAATGTGTTGTTTGAAATCTCTACCCTTTGGCTCATCTAAGAAAATGTGTGTCCAGCATCGGCTCAACACTACAGGGCTAGGCTTGGGTCTGTGTTGTGTAATTAAGTACCTTTATCTTTTGTAATGAAACTTTTAAAATCTAGTGCACCTATTTAAATTCTATTACAGGGATATTTAAGTCGGAAAACCGCACACTAATTAATTTGTAAACGTAAATTAAAAACAGGAAAGGAATTCGAAGGAGAACTATTATGCATGAGTTTTATGAATAATTATATTTGCTATATTACATCATTGTAAAAACTAACTAATCATAGTTTCATGTTGTCTAAAAATATATTAATAGTGTTACTCTAAACGTATGACATTTGATGATTAACAATTGTGTACGTTCTTATTTAAGAATATTCTAGCTCGAAAAAAAAAGTTGAAAACTGGAATATTTTTAAATCAAAATTTTGCTATTTTTCAATGTACTCTAGTAATTAAGCTATAAGAAAAGAAAAATAACACAAAAACCATTTAGTGTTTGTGCTTGCCTAAGGATGTCCCAATATCCCAATATGTTTCTCGGCATATTTGGGTCATCACAATGACACAACGTAGTTTTAGATAAAAGTAATACGATAGACGCTCTGAGGGATATCTTACTTACTAGCAAATCCATAGCATAAAATGTCATTATAGGATGTATAAGCTACATACTGAAACGTTCCAGAATGTCATAAAGTTGATGAGCTTATATTTATATTTTATCCTTTTTAAATGGTAATATTATACTATTTACTTAGCTTTAGGAAAAAACAAACATATTTCATATTTTACATTATGGACGATTTATAATTATATATAAGTACTGAGGTAGCACATATACACAATGTTATGCTTTTTTAAATTGTAATTTTTCTAACGATGGTATACGCCGAAAAATTAGGAATCGTTATATTTTTCACTTGAACTGACCGAGAAACCCAAGAAATTACACATTTTATTTAAAAAAATAAAAACACCTATGAATTATCATAAACGAAACAAATTCTTTCAGAATTATAAAATCATTATCATACAACTTCTCTTTCTTACTTAAAACGTAAATATGAGCTCCCTTAACTTTTATCGTTAGTTTCTCCGTTAATTTTTAACGAATTTTCCCAGAACGCCGAACGTTATATTGTTAACAAAAGTACCACACATCCCAAGTAACAATTTTAGTTTTAAAATAATCTACGTTATCCTAAAAACTTATTTCCAAGACTACTTAAAAACGTAAATAGTTTGGAAGGATTCTATGAAGCCGATTTAAAATCTTTATAAGAGTACAGGGGCTCATCGAGAGAAAGGCCTACATGCCACTTTTTGAAACTACTATTAAAACTTTTAAGTTTTAATGAACTGTCTAAAGCTTTACCCAGAGAGTATGTGAAGAGTATTGTTATGAATTACACCCCCCTTGGAATTGGAGATGATACGCCTATGCCTACTGATACTGACTGGAAAGGCTCTAGAAAGAGCCAAGGACTTTTCTAGATTATGGTTGGAGAAGATTCTGGATTAATCTAGAGTCAAATTCGGAGTATATAAGGCGCGATTACAAGCGCGGAAGGAGAAGTTTATTAAGAAGGCAGTTTATAAAAGTGAACAAGTTGAAAAGTGAAAAGTGAGGTTAACTATTAAGTAAACAAGTATTGTACAGTCAGTAAATTGTTAAATAAAGTGTTAGTAGTGTTTATCTCTTGTTAAAATTATTTAGAACCCACGGATTCATACAGGGTGTTTCCTAAAAGGCGGAAATCCGTAACAGTATTATAGAACCATACATGGTTTAGGATAGGCACTATATCAAAACTTAAAAGACACACATAAATGCTTTGAGAGGAATTATTGTATTTAATGAAGAAATAAATGCAAATATATCTATTCTATATATGCACAATGGACCGCTTTAGTTATGTATAAGGTATATAATAGACAACTGGCGACTACTAAGAACAGTTCAGTTCAGAAAAATAGTTAAAGATGGACTACTTGTAATGAATTGATGGGACTACTTATAGTGAGTTAAAATTTTACGACTATGTAATTTACTGTAAAACATGCATTAAACAGTTCTTAGAAATTCGTGCGCTCCCTAAAAACACAATTTTTAAAAAATATATAAATAATAAAATTTTCTTTTGTCTTAAAAAGTAAAGAGAGCTTTTTTAGTATCTGCCCACAATATGGGATAGTACATGTAAATTGTTTTTATCAAACATTTTTATTCGGTACAAATTACATTTCTTTGTTCAATCTGGGACATTCCCAATTTGGTTGACCGTTATATTCGTCATGGCTGAAAATAAAATGGCGGCTGTATCTATAAACCCTATAAGCTGTGAATAATTCTACTTCAAACACGTTTTGTCTTAAAATGCCTATTACATTACCAATTGCTCTTTAAGTATGTCGATTTATTCTTGTAAAAATATTTTTTAAGCCTCATTGGTCTAAAAAGTAAGTTTGACGAGACGCTATTTGGTATATGTTCGCTGAATGCTCGCCTCTCTGATTTTTATCAACATTATGTCTGAAATAATAATGTCTTGGTTTTACTAGTGATATTTCCATTTATCATCGATCACTGCTCCACAAACAAACAAAATGTGTATATCTTATCACAGTTTTAAAACTACCTATTTAAAACATTATAGTCTGGGCAAAGTTAAACCAAATCCTTTTATGTACGAAAAAATCGTTAGACACATTTTTCTTGTCATCTGAAGAAAATATGAGTTTTATTTTTCATGATAAAACTCCAAATCACCGAACGTTCACTACTTCTTATAAAGAAAAGAAATTTCTTCTGTGAATAATATACTTAAATTCCCTATTTAAATCTCTCGAAGTGCGTTTCGTCTCTTTTTGATAGTTGATTCTCATAACAATCCAATACCAGCAATTATATAAGTTCATCTTCAGCTAGTCAGAATATTTGTTGGTAATCTGTTTGTATGAGTCTTTTGTCAATGTTAACTACGTCAATAAAAATTGATAAACTGCAAATTATTTTGCAAAAATTTGCATATTTAAAATAAGTAAAAATAAATATTGCGTGACAAATTTTGGATTTCTTTACGTCATGTGAAAGGAAACTTCAATGCCAATAAAAAAGTATATTACAACTGCGATCAGAGTAACAGATATTAAGATATTTAGCAGAACCAGTCGAAGTGATTTCGGAAGTGGCCTCTTTATTAAATACGTCAATTTGAAGGTGTACTCCTACTAATATTTTTGTACATGTTCAATATGTTGGTTCTGAAGATAAAAAAACATAATAGTGAAGAACTATTTAAAAACATAATAATTGATATTGGATATTGCTTTTTTATATTTTTGAAATCAATGAAATTTTGCAAAATGCAATGGGTGTCAATTTACATCATGTATACAACGCCTTAGGTAGTTCGACGTCATCGTTAAGCCAGTTTATTCCAGATAATATTCTTTAAAAACTGCCGAAAACCACATTTCAATATGCACTTTCCTTTTGAAGATATTCTGATTCAAAATTTCCTTAGAAATTTTCAGTATTAATTTCACCAGTCAGCATTTATATACAACATTCTGGTTTATCTCTAACCTATTCCACGAGCCGGTACTGGTTTTTCGATTTAAAAGAGAACTATATTCTATATAACAGGACTCAATATTAAGCTGATAAAAAGAAACTTACTTTCTAATCCATATAAATTTTTAAAGATACACGAAACGTGTAGATATTTTAAATGCCGCGGACTACAAAGATTACATTCCAGTTGCAAGGTCAATGCTAGGTATTAAAATAGAATATTATCATTATTTGTGTCATTACACTTTTGTTTATAAGACAAATAGTGGGATAAATAAATATCTACAAGAAAATATATTGTTTCATTACATTCTGAAAATAAACTAGGTATTTAATATTACTACTATTACTATGTAGGAATTAAAATTCTTATTTATTTAAAATGTTTTCGTAAAGTTGTTTATGTACAAAAAGTCGCATGCAATACTACACGTTTCAATGTTCCAAGAACTTTTTTTTGTTATGGCCGGTGGTGTAGATTTACCAGACACAAAAATCGTCGAATTGCAAAATGTCAAAATAAAGTGATTCCCCTTTGATTATTATTATCTGCTTACCATTGTTGCAAATATTTCATCACATCCAGAACGCATATGTATACAATATGCTAATGGATATGTAAATCGAATAAAGAGTTATTGTGCAGTAGGAACCGATTTTAAAACAATGGTACATAAGTATTACATATCCAAGGACTAATTATGCTCTAAAAAATGACAGTTATTGGTCGCGATCGAACGTATGTGTGCTGCTCAGTGACATATTTATTATTATTATTATAATTTTGGTGAGCAGATTCGAAGATCCGCAATATTCAGACCTGTCAGCCCAATCGAGACATGTGAGATCTCCTAAATAGATGAGTGCTTTCCACAAAGGAAGGCAGTCTATTCCAGGGCAAATCCCATAATTTCCCCAACTGTAAGAAACGTCTTTCGCAATACCTATACCTCGGCATTGCCAATGGTGCGCTATTGCATAAAATATAATTGTTTAATCCTTCGCGCCACACATCCGACAACTAGGATGGATCTTCAACCTTATTTTATGTAGGTGCTTGTTTAGAAAACAATGTTATAAGGCCAATCCATTTACTCGTTCCCTATCGAACTCAAGCAGCCTCTAACAGTGGAGTCATCTGAAGACTTCATTAGATGAAGCCTGGATTACCTCAAACTGGGTACTTGAGCCTAATAGTTGTTGAACTGTGTCATGGCCCAGCATCGTAGCTCTGATTGAATTACATTTTTTGGTAAACTTGTGACCGAACTCATAGAAGATTTCGTAATAGAAGCGAACCGTCAAAGATATTTTATTCGAACTTACCTAGTATTTAGAAATGTTGAAGATGAGGAACGACGAAATATGGAAGGGCTGTTACACAGCTGCTCGTTTAAGGTGTTCGAATACACCACAGAAAATCTTCAGATGCAGTCCCTCCAAAGCCTTCAACCAGGTGATGATTTCGGAAACAGAATTATTTGGACTGATGAAGCTATCTTTAACCGCAATGGATCGGTAATTTTAATTATTTAAGGATCTTGGCCCATCAGAACTCTAACATAATTTGCCCTAAAGGATTTCAAAAGAGGCTCAGTGTTCACGTGGAGTGCGGTATTCTAAATGAAATTCCTTGTGGACCTCATTCTACCTCCACGTGTAAATGGACCATTATTATTTAATGATGATCAAAAGAATAACAGAATTGAATTACACAATTGAGTAAGAAAGAAGAATGCAGCTACGAACACGTGTTTCGGAAATATTGATCCTCACCAGCATAGCGTAGGCTAAATAGTGTTATATGAGAAACAAGACCAACAATGTAGGAAAGAACAGAACAGAATACTCTTATTACACTTTTGTACCCCATGTGCCACAATGTGTAGCTTTCCTACCTTGTTGGTCTTGTCATGGAACATGGTTTAAATTTCAGCAAAAAGATTCTGTCGATCTGTCTGGCACCGTCTGTAACTTTTTATTGTGAACTCGTTTGTTCTGGAATGGTTTAAGATATTGAATTGAAATTTGGTACACATATGTATTGTAATAAGATCTGGAAATAGATTATATTTTGAACTTATTCCGGTGTAAAGGAAGTGAAACAAGCTAGTAAGAGTCCAGAAAGTTGGGATTTGGTGTATATACTAGAAACCAAAGTTTAAATTGTTTTTATGATATGTACCACATGTGTTCTATCACTTGGTGAAGTCTAGCCTATGTAATTCGGGACAACCTGTATATCATAGATGACAATGCGCATATTTTTGCATAATTAATGAAGTCAAATACTGCCGAAATAAAAGAAATATTCCCTTGTGTCAACATAATGAATGGATTATAAAATGTACTCCTGTTATTAAGTTGAGTACCCACAACAGAAAATACAGTTGAGTACCTGCAACGAAAAATATGTCATAGAACAAACAGGATAAATAATATTTTTAAACAATTTAGAAAAACTAAACTGTATTAGTTTCATTGTTTATAATACTATAAATAAAAAATGACGAGTGCAGTTCATTTTAAAAGTTTACCTTTAGTCATATATAGTAAAAATTCAATATAAACCAAGTTCAATAAATGTTTTCACCAACTTCTAAAATGTACTCTTGAGTTTCGTAGCTTCGATTTTCGATAAAGTCATGATGTCTTTCCAAGGTGTTTAAATTAAATCTAAGTTTCAGAAGAACCTATTTCATTACTAAAAAAATAATTAGCCGTTTATTTTTTATGGGGTGCTGCGTCAATGCGTCATCATCCAGGCATTACGTTTAAACATGTATCCAGTGTCGGACTGGGGCGCCGGGCAACCGGGCAAATGCCCGGTAGGCCCCTCCAAAGACCCAAAATGTGGCCCCTCTTTAAATCCAAAATGTGACTCCCTTGCCCCATGTGACATTTGGACATTTGCAAATCCCAATATCAAAGCGACCAGTAATTCACTTTTATTTCGAAACTTGAAAAACGTGGCAACGGTGGAAAATAGACAGTTTTCGTATTATAGTAATTTCGAACTGCTTGAACAAGCGAAGTGGAGGAGGTGACGCGGCTTTTGATTGACATTTTTTGTCTTTACCCCGAGCCCCGGCTCGCGAAATAAACATGAAATACCTATGCTCGTGCTCGAACGCCTAATAAGCCAGGTAAATGAAGGGAAAATAGGCAGAATTTTTAGGTAAATTAGTAGAGCCGCAATTTTTGCAGAATGGCTTTGGGAGAGGCAATGGGAGAGGCTTCTCATTTCGTGAGCCAAAAAATTTCATTTGCATCATCGTTTTTATCAACAATTAGAGTAGAGAATCGGTTTTCTTATAATACTGGAAAATCTATCGGTGGTAGAGAAAAGTGAAGAATTTTTTTTATTATCATAACTTTTTAATTTGTTGTCAAAATTTAATAAAACTTTTTAGAAACGTGTGTTCTATAGTACTTTATAAGTGTGCAAAAGATGGGTGCTGTCGGTGTAATAGTTTTTGCTCAATCCTAATTTCATTATCCCACCGAGGAAAAAATTGACAACTTTGGCCTCCCTGGGATTTCGCAATTTTCATCAAAATTTGAATAACCAAAAATTTTTGTAATACTCAAGATCTAATTAATCTTTTTGCAGAAAAGAGCAACTAATTTTTGCAAAGCATGGCTGTGAATTATTACCTTAAAAAAGGCTTGATTTTCGCTAATAAACAAAAGGTATATATACTTTTTGTTTATTAGCAGCTTAAAAAATAAAAACGTTACAACGTTTTTATTTTTTAAGCTGCTTTCTTGCAAATTAAAATGTAGATTTACGTTTTTTTTACTAACTTTGTATTAATAATTCATCTTTTATTTTGTTATTTACTATTAGATATATTTTATTTTGATCATGTTACGTATTTGACAGAAAATGAATTCGTTTTTAAAAAAATAAAAAAACTATCTATTTTATCTCCAAGGGGATACCTTAACAAAACCGGTAAAGGTATTTACACAGAACTTCCCTCTTTATTCATACAAGACGGTCACTCTAAGAAATTATTGATTAAGAGATGACATATGACAATTATAATCGCCATGTAGTTAGCCCTATTATTACAGAGGAAACCTGATAACTTTTTTCGATCATCTACTGTATAGTGGTGGGATTTTCTTTTAATTTTCAAAACACTTTTTTTGAAATAGGTTAAGAATATAATGAAACGTGGAAATTGTAGTAGTAAAATATAAATATATTTTTTAAATTCTCAAAACAAATTTCTTTCTTGAAATATGTTTATAATGCCATGAAACGTGGACATTTTCAATTTGAACAAAAAAATTTTTTTCATCGCCTATTTTATAAAAAATGTTCACAATTTTTTTAAAATTTTCTAAAAAAAATTTTTTTTTAAATTTGTTTAGAATATCATGACACGTGGAAATTTTAAATTTAAGTAAAACACTTTTTCCCATCATTTTTACAATATTTTAAAAATTTCATAAATTTTTTCTATTTTAAATTTTCAAATATTGATTTTTTTTTAAAATGGTTTAGAATGTCTCGAAACGTGAAAATTTTCAATTTGAGCAAAAAAAAAAATTTCCATCACCAATTTATAAATAAATTTCAAAATTTTCAAAATTTCAAATTTTTTTCTATTTACAATTTTGGAAAAAAAATTGAGATAGGTTTAGAATGTCATGAAATGTGGAAATTAAAATTTGAACAAAACCTGTTTATTCCCTTTAGACGGTCCACCCTGTATGTTTTCCAGTGAAAGTCTAACTATTTCTTCGGTGGCATTGGCGATAGCTACCAAATTTGACTGTTTTCCGTCAAGTAGTTTTTTAGTTAATGCACTAACCTACCGACAGACAGACAGACAGTCAGGCTGACGAAATTGAAAAACCTATATTTTCGTAATCTACATGATCTGAAATGTGAAAACCCGAAAAAATCTCGGAGGGTGATTTTTTCTCGAATACAATACTTTGATATGTGGCCCTCAAAGCAATTTGCCCGGTAGGCCCTCTTGGTCCCAGTCCGACGCTGCATGTATCATTGAGTAGTGTTGAAACCAACATATTATCCACTTAGAAGCGTATATTCCCCAAAAAATCCCTCAGGGACAGAATTAAATTATATAGAAAAGTAAATTACTGAAACATAAATCGATGTAAATTTTGTACTGACTCATAAGTTCACGCTGATTATGATTAATTACATTGTTAGTAAAAGTGGTTTTATTGGACCATTTACAATAGTTTGCTCACACACCATATCCCATAGCACGGTTCCGTGCACGGCATATAAAATTTAACGTAAATTGTAAATTACCTAATATAAATAAGTGAATATTATTACCATTTGACTTGACCGGCACGTAAATGAAATGTTCAGACTTTTAATTGATGTAAATTTCCAACGAGAAAAACAATCTAGTACTATTAATGTAATTACAAGTAATTAGTACAGTCTATAAAAAGGCACGTCTATTGTTATTAGTGCTGTTGAAAACTACCCAACTAAATTCTGAACAATATTATGTAGTTCCAAAGTATCTGAAATGAGCATTAGAGGCAGATCGATTTATCATTAATCGCCATAATTTTGGCATGTTGTTGATTATTTATTTTGATTGAATAGATTAGATATACGATGATGCCTGAGTTATCTCAATCTAAAATCGTAAACGAATGGAGTCGGAGATTTACTGGGACCAGAAAAGATTCTTGTATTAATATAGTAATATTTTTCGATTGACCAGAAAATACACCCTTTCTGGAGAAATTTTCAGGCAGAAGTAAACGTTTTCCCGGGCGAGACCGGAAAATGGGCGTCAGAGTTCGGTAAAAGCTATTACCCTGTTATTCTCTATTCCGATCCAGGAATGTAAAGAATGCTGCCAATTTTTGGTATAGATGGCTTTGCTTTCTTGTTTTTATGGAAAGGATGTGTTAATTGTTGGGATAACGAGTTTTACGAGTTTTCAAAAGTCAAGCTATGGAAAATATGGATTCAGAATTTGAAGCGTTACAAGCAGAAATAATTTATACCTGTAGTTAATTATTATTATTTGTACCTAGTTGTATTTTTCTCAGAAAATTTATTAAGAAACAATAAAAACTGAAATTTTATAATAGTGCTAGTCGTAAAAATATCATATAATCAGTTATTATTTTTTTTCCTTGTATTTGTTAGAAAATTTATTAAGAAAATAATAAAAAATTGATTTTATCAGTGTCGCGTCAGTCGAAAAAAAAAATTGTGCGTTACATGACCGAAAAACAGTGTTTTGCAGGTCTCCCCAAGCTTTCTGGAATCTGCTTGGGTTGACCTGCAAAATACTTGTAAATGTTATTTTTAAATTCCTTTTCTGTAAATGTTATTTTTAAATACCTGTTTTAATGTAATGTAATGTATGTAATTTTTAAATACCTATGTGGTTTGATGTGTACACAATTTGAATATTGTATTGACTGAATAAACTATCTATCTATCTATCTATCTACCTCTTTTCGGTCATGTAACATAAATTACTATTGCCGATCTCTGATGCCCATTTTCCGGTCTAGCCCGGGAAAACGTTAATTTCGCCGGAAAATTTTCCAGAAAGGGTGTGTTTTTTTATCGGTCAAAAAAAATAGATTGTCGGTTTATTGTACAACCAGTATTCCAAAAACAATACATTGCGTGCACGGAGAAGTATTTAAAACTTGGAATTGGCTCAAACGAGAGCTATTTTTATTTTTTATTTTTAAGTAAAATTCAATTATAATGAGTTTGTTGACATGATATATTTAAATATGCTCAAATACGCTGTATGATTTAAAACTGTCAACAAAAACGACTCGTTCGAATCTTATATTTATACTTATCGTGTATTGTCAACATGAGGCTCCAATTTTACTAATTTGGTTCAAACCTATTGCTTACAAATTCTTAACGCGTATGGATTGCTTTGATATAATTGGTGTACAATCATTATTTTCGTCTCAATTTGTATCTAAACCGTGCTCAGACCTTATTGTTTGAAGATTGTTGAGCAAGTGTATGAGCTTATTTTCATTTGATACAACTAAGGTGGTAGGTACTATCTGCAAATATTAAATTAGAAATCTTGTTTCCGTGCATAACTACACCACCTTGCCAGTCCTTCAATGTACATTATATCACGTGCTCATTATAGATGTAAAAGAGAATCAGTGACATAACACAGTTTATGTAATGGCACCAAAAATTGAAATTCCCATCATTTTCCATATATTTTTATTTTTTTCGAATATTCTCCGCTAGATTTTCACTACATTTTCATTAACTAACCTAAGCCCTGTGCCACACTTTTGTCGATCCCAGCAGCCCTGTTGGTTTTTAATTACTTCCACATCCCCGCAGTGGAGTGGAAGTATGGTAATAGTAAAGAAAAATCGAAAAAAGTTTGTTGAAATAGCTTTAGTATGTCACGAAACGTCGATATAAAATATCGATATAAAATTCCTGTCGGACTGTCTGTCTATAACTTTTTGTTGTGCGCATGTTTTCACTAAAACGGTTTAAGATATTGACTTGAAATTTGGTAGACTTATACATGGTGTCCCAGCTCCTGGGACACCATGTCTAAGTCTACCAAATTTCAAGTCAATATCTTAAACCGTTCTAGTGAAAATGTGCGCACAAGCATTGTCTGAAAAACGATGAGACATAGAAAGAAATATTAAATGGAAAAGTTATTCTCTTTAAAAAAGATGCATTAAATAATTTTATTTTCAAATGTGCAAAGCGCCTTAAAAGGGGGCAGGTTATGCATCTTTACTTTTTTAAATGGAAGACCCTGTATATTTTTATATTTTTGGATTCACATTTTATTTCTGAATAAATGTATTTAACCATGTCCTATACCTATCATTAACGGTTAATGATATATCAACGGTTTAATCTTGATTCCGTCATGTCTCCTTATTTTAAACTAATAAGGCTGGCGCAGCTAGCCTTAATATAAGAATATACAGGGTGTTCCATCTGAAAAAGTAAAGTTGCATAACCTACTGCCTGTTTATGGCGCCTTGTACATTTGAAAACAAAATTATTAAATGTATCTTTTTTAACAAAATAACTTTTCCATTTACCATTTCTTTCTATGTCTCACCGTTTTCTAGATAATGTGAGTTCTAAGAGTATCACTGGAGCCTTTGCATGATCGACTGCATCTTGGATTTGAATTCACATGTAATCCTATTAAAGAAAAGTATTTATTTTTATTGTAATCTCCATCTAGATGAAGCCTTTTTAAGTACAGCTTGCAAATTGTCTTCTCGGTGTCTTAGAGGAGAGTCTTCTCTTAATTCTTCGGATCGGGCTATTAGGGAATAGAATAGAAGATCATTTTTTTAAATACATATGTTATGTACATTTGACATGTCTAAATAACAGTAAATAATCATTTTTAAATTAATTTATACAACTAAAATTCTACATAATGAATTTATTTGGTCATAGTATTAAAGCTAAATAAAACACAACACTGGTTATACACTAAATTAATAAAATAATAAGGATGAATAAAAATAACAAATCTCATATAAAACTGTAAAAATATATTGAATTCTGTGAAATCGTATTTTGCTTACCAACAAACAAATATTTCTATGTAAATATAATGCAATAATCGAAAAATAAATTTTTATTCATTTAGAAACTCATCAATACAATTGTTATTTAAAGTTTTTTTATTTCGTTTAATGAAGATCAGCTCATTTTTCTCATAGTTTTAGGATGCTGTTAAATATAATAATTTAATTATAGTGCAGTGAGTTTTGAAATATGGCTGTTTTGTGCACTAGGATCGACAACAGACTTTAATGTCTTGTATTATATTATACCTGTAGGTGATTATCTGCTGAGGTGGAGAAATCATAAAAATTAATTTTTGCAAATACCCGACATTTGTAGATATAAATGCTAAGGAATGCAAAAATATTACACTCTTTAAATAATTCCTCGCTACTAGCTCTGTTATTTAGATTGAAAATTAATCTTAGCAATCTTTTCTAAGAAACAAAGATTTGTTATATACCGGGTATAACAGGATCATGGTATGCCCTTCTTTTCTCCTTAAGTTTTGAAGATAATTGATTGAAATTTAGGACATAATACATACATAATAATCGGCACTTTTTGACATACAATTGATTTTCTTTTCACTTCCGGTTTCGCCGGAAGTGACATTAACTTTCGATTTTTAAATGGAACACCCTATATATTATTGCATTTTTGAATTCTACATAATTTTCTCAATTCAACGATGCCAAATAAATGACATTTCAAACATCAGTTTTTTTATAATATAATTTTTAGTTTTCCATTTAAGTGTGTCATGATGGTTCCGATTTATTCTAAATGACCCGTGTAAGGCTACGAAAATCGAATCTCGTTAAAAACAGTAAATCACATAATTTATGAGCAAATAAAATTCACCAAAATTGTTTTTGGGGCAAAATTCAATTTTTTCAAATGGAACCATATGGATACCGTGGTACGTACCATTTATTAGTACTATTAATAAGGAATTTATTCATATATCGTATTAAAATAAGAAAATACAATTTTGTTCTAATTAAATGTTAAGAAGTAACTGAGGTGGCTTTAAAAACTATGAAATATTTAGCTTGTCAAAGATTTGTTGGTTTAATGGTGTTTTAACAGTATCTTTAAAAATTGTTTAAAATTCTTGTTAATTGTATTCAAAATGCCGCAAATTTATACAAGAGATGAAAAAGTGGACATGTTAATTATTTATGGGGAAAGTAAAAAAAAAAATTGCAGCTATAGACCTTTATGGCTGATAGACAATGTAGAGCGAAAAATTATTTTAAAGGTATTGAAAACCAATTCCGAAGAGAGCCCAACAATGACCCCGAAGAAAATTTCATTACTGACGAAGGAACGGAAATTAAAGTTTTAGCTCGAATAGAAGTTGATAAGACTGTTTCTTTAAGGCAAGTTGGGTTTGAATTGAACATCAGTCCACCAAACAGTAAGCCGAATTTTGCACAAATACCATTATAAATCTTTTAAATACCAATTGCACCAGCATTTGTACGAAAGTGATTGCGACAGTAGGATGGAATATTGCAACTGAATTTTGTATAATAACGTGCAGCCGAACATCGATTTTTTGGGACTAATTTTATTTTCGGACGAGTCAAGGTTTACAAATTTCGGATTATTTAACCCACAAAATACAAAATGTTGGTCACAAGAAAATCATAATTTATTACGGGAGGGTAACTTTCAAGTGCGGTTAGGTTTCAATGTTTGGCAATATTTGAAGGACCTCTGACTGGTGCCAGATACTTGTTATTCCTGGAAAATGAGATTGAGGACATTTTCGATGAGTTGCCTTTAGATTTAGGACAGGGAATGTATTTCCAACAAGATGGCGCTCCTTCTCATAATTCAAGGATAGTAATTGATTACCTTCAACGGAGATTCGAAGAAAACGTAATTTCGACGAATGGTCCTGTGAGGTGGCCTCCAAGGTCACCTGATTTAACGCCCCTTGATTTCTTTGTTTGGGGTCATTTAAAAAAATTTGTCTGTGAAACCCCCGTTACAACTCGTGAAGACCTGGAGCTACAAGTAAGACGAGCAATTAATAGCATAACGGCCCAGCAATGGGCGAACGTTTATCGAGAAACAGCTATGCGAGTTCAGAAGTGCATTGACGTTAATGGACAGCATTTTGAACAACTGTTGTAATGTTTTGTGTTAATATTTTGTATTCCAAAACTACCTTATGTGTAACAAGTTAATTAGAATAAAATTGTATGTTCATATTTTCTTTTAGCCGTAACTTTGTTTGTATTTGTTGTACATTTTAATACGACAGATGAGTAAATTCTTTATTATTAATACTAATAAATGGTACCACGGTACCGATATGGTTCCATTTGAAAAAAATTGAGTTCTGCCCCAAAAACAATTTTGGTGCATTTTATTTGCTCATAAATCACGTAATTTAGTTTTTTAACGGGATTTCGATTTTTGTAGCATTTAGAATAAATCGGAACAGTCATGGCACACTTAAATGGAAAACTAAAAATTATAAGAAAAATTGATGTGTTAAATGTCACTTAATATTTGGCATCGTTGGATTCGGAAAATTATGCAAAATTCAAAAATGCAATAAAATATAGGGTGTTCCATTTAAAAATCGAAAGTTAGTGTCACTTCCGGATGTATGTAGTATATCCTGAATTTCAATCATCTTCAAAACTAAAGATGAAAAGGAGGGTATACCATGATCTTGTTACATCCGGTATGATTTGAATATTCCCAGGTTATACAGTTGATTAAATGGAGAATGTTTTTGACAGTTTCTGGGGCACCGCATTGGTGTGTAAAATTATGTGAGACAATTAAAAATGTAATATTGATTTTAACACCATATATCTCTGCTAATACCAACTTTTGCATTAAGGCAACTTTTGCGCTACATTGCAATATTTTAATATTTGAAATTCACTGTAGCTTTAAATTTATTTTGTGGGCGGCTGAATAATAATCTAGGCGTCCAAAATAAATTTAAATAGTATATAATTGAAGAAGATCCAAATACCCTGAGGGAATCTATAAAATTAAATACAAATGGGCAAACGCGTCTGCCCATTACAACTGAGGAGTTGTGATGGGTAGATGCATTTCCCTTCGACAGGCTCTAAGCTTCAATGAGAAGGCGAAATCTGAAATATCTACTAACAGATTAATTTTAAACAACAATTTTTTTATGGCAACTGAAAAATTATACAATATTTCCAAATATGGCGAATGCGCCAATGTCACTCACGCAAGTATACATAATAATATGCATTTTATAGGTCATATATATCAAGTTGGTCTAAGATATAACAAAACACGTTCAATACAACACACCGAACATACAAAAAGATTGATTTCGATATATTTAATGGTGAACGTATAACTGCATAAGGACCTCCTCTTTTTGAATTTTTTGGTATCTAATACAAATTATACTAATACATACATACATTTGTACCAATACAAATTTCGTTTTACAGACATTGTATGAATGGTCTACCTTTGATCTCTATTTCGATAATTTATTAATTATGTTTAGAAAACCTATACGGATTAAAATATAGTTCTTATATAACAACGGATCTAAGTAGTTTTTGGAGAACGAATTCAAATCCATTGCATCGTTTCGAAAACGAAGAACTTCGTATATATTTATATAAGTTAATACATGCATAAATATAAGAATTTTAACCGATAAATAATGTTGGATGTGTGTCAGTAATATTAATGCGCATATCCTTGTTAGGAACTGGACTTTTTTTCGGAACCTAGAATGTTGACAGTTCCATTTAAAGAAGTCGATATTCGCGAATGAGTTATTAAATTATGTAAAGAATGTATAAGTTTTCATTTACATAACTGGTAACTAACTGTAAACTCTGCTGAACCTCATTAACTATAATAACAGAACTTTTTACAATTTCTTTACGTGAGTAACATACATTTTAAAATTTACATTTACAGAGTTATCCCAATTGCAAGTTTCAGCTCTTTTTCTCGTTGTATATAAGGAGGTAAATTAAAATACCAATTACACAGGCACACAAAAAAAATTATTTGAAGCCGTGACCAGATATAGTAATTCCTATGTATATCGACTTCATGTGTCCGTTTAGCTCCCACACCCACCATTTTTTAAATAAATCGCGAAAATATCAGAAAAATCTGAATTTTTTAGGATGTTCTTGTGATTTACTAACAACTGGTGGGTGATAACGCTAAACGGACATCGGATTCGTATTCATCGTTTTTTGCGTGCCTGTGTTATGTACAGTTTGTAACCAGTCTACAATCAGATAAAATTCATGATTAAAATTTTTGTTAAAGATAGTGTATAGTTACACAGTTACTGAAGAAAGAAAATTCATGTTTACGTTTGATCTACAGTATAATAAAGTTGCTAAAATATCAAAATAGCTGTGATGTTAATGAGAACTTGACATTTGTGTAAGAATACTTTCTTCGAAAGACTGATAAGACTCGAACGAAAACGTTAAGGAGACAAAATGGCCATACTATGAGCATTTTCCACATTTTATTAAAAATTATAGATTTTTCAAATGAAATGATAATACATTGAAATAACTAAACAAAATTCACAGATTTCGCAACCCTTGCAATCATCGGAACATTGGAAATGATAACACCATACATAAAACATAAAGTTTTTCAACTACACCGCTGTATTTCCACCTTAAATGAAAACTGGTAACTTAACCCCCTGTGATATATGCAACTCATGTTACATTTGCGTATATCAGCCGTTGCATATACGCAGTCTCACTCGACCGCGACACCGCTGTATTTCCACCTTAAATGAAAACGGGTAACTTGACCCCCTGTGATATATGCAACCCATATTACATTTGCGTATATCAGCCGTTGCATATGATAGTCTCAGTCGACCGCGACACATTACTTTGAAATAAAGATATATTATTATTGTCACTCAATTTATACAACAGACAACCTATGTCAGTTAGTTGCAATTCGAACACATCATGTATTTGCAAGCAGGCACCTATTTGTAGCAAGCTCTACACTTTTGTGTTCTACCGTCAGCATAGCTGTACAACTTTTAGGTAATCTCCCGACACGGTAGGTAATGTAATTGGCAAGCGCAGCAGCCTAATCGATAGTAGCGCGGCCTTTTCGGCAGCCGTGTACAAATTTTTGCTTGAATAATATAAAGTCATACATTTTCAGTCTGTGACGTCAGACGCGGATGTTATGTAATTAATTTAAGTAAAGGCAGGTCAAATTTTAATTCGCTACTTATTGATTAATCAGCAAACATTAAATTCAATCGCAAAATAAATAATCATCTGCCAAGGATATCTTCGAACAAAAATAATTTAGTGTCATTGTAAGTGTTGGCCAGTTTATTAGCATTTTCTAGCTCGAGCGGTGTATATGTAGATGAGCGTACAAATGTCGGATGCGCAGTGAATTCATAAAAAATAAAATTGATTACAACAAATCTCAAGAGTAAGTGAGCCTACTGGTCTTGTCTCTACTGTGCCGCGACACCGCTGTCTTTTGACCTTGAACAAAAACTGGTAACTCTACCCATATACGAAAACATAAACATTTCCAATGTTAAAAATGTATCAAAAACCACAATTGAGGAATCCATAGTAGTCGCAGTTAAGTTTGTGTTGAATTATACAGTGTGAGTATATCCCTGTACTTTCGTTATTTCTGAAGGTAATTTCATTAACTGCATTTTTTGTGGAATTTAGTTTAAGAAAGGTGTCAACCTACTACGACCGCTTGAAGAAGGCGAAATCACGTTATCCCATTTTCTGGTGGGGATATCTAAAAAACTTATTTGAGAAAGTTGCTCAAAATGTAATTTTTAACCCATATGCCGATATCACAGGCACACAAAATTAAAAAAAGTTCATATTCGTTTGAGCAGAACATGACATCTCCCCTGTAGTTTAAGCCGCTGAATCCCATGCCGCCGTCGGAATTACTCCATCACGTTAGAATTTTTCCCGTTGAAGGGTTGGGGTGAAATAGAGGAGTGGGGTTAGAAATAATTGTGTCCGTGGACAGAACTAAGTTTACGAGGAAAAGTCATTTTTTAGAAAAACTATTTTTCAAAATGTATATGAAGTTATACAAGTTATTCCAAAAATGTGAAAAACTGCAAAGAGTGAAGTACCTTTATTGGTAAAAATATTGAGAAATGGTATTTAAAAAAATGTTGTGGATTAAAAGTTAGTCTGGCTGCCTACTGCAAAATGGTTTTACGTTTTCTTTTTCAAAGATTCACGTTTCTGTAAGTTTTTCCCTAATCATTTCTTTAGAACTGTCTAAGTTATTACTAAATACTGTTGCGTCCATCTTTTAATACCCCATAAATAAAAATCCATAGTAGTCAGATCAGGGCTCCCAGGTGGCCAAGTAACCGGTTCGTGACATTTGAATATCCCACATGCTACAAAGCCAGCGAAATAACATTTTAAAATTAAATTGACTTAAACAGATTAACAACAGAACTATTTTTATTTATTCTGCGAAGTCATACTTTATACTTTTCATATTTGATTCTGATTCGGAAAAGGGAAACGTAGTTGAGTATTGTGATCGGATATATCGTTAGATTCCTACTAAATAATTACATTTAACTGTAATATGTATGGAAGTGATACTCCCAAATGAAAATAGTGTAATTTCAAAAGAAGCGATTTGTTAACTTTAGGTCAAGGCACACTAGATTAAAAATTAAAATTGTCCGTAAAAATTTGAAAATGAGGTAAAGAACAAAATCATTACAGTCATGTGCAGAATCATATCTAAGGTCCAAAAATGTAAAAATACACAGGATGTTCCATTTTAAAATCACAAATTGGGATTACTTCTGGTGAAACAGCAAGTCAAAGAAACTTGATCGATATTCATTAAAATGCCGTAATAAAGGTGTATACAAAAATTCAGCTCACTAGACATTTTTCCGCAGATAAAACCTAAACCTTATATATCTTTTATAAGCTTTTATGATTTTTTTTTGCAGGGAACAGTCTTATCTTGAACTTGGTCTAGGACTTTAATTTGCTCTTAAATTTTACCAATTTAATGGGCTTGTTCCATGATATTCGTTTTATATGGTTTTTATACTTTTTCATAGAGTATTCTATATTCTCATTTTGAAGGTACTTAAAATTTCATATTATTAACTTTTTCCGTTCTCGAGATATAAGGAGTTGAAATTAGTAATAGTTGCAAAAACCGAACGCTCATTTGTGACGTCACAATACGCAAGTGACGTAAGAAAAGTGGCTTTCTGGAACTGTCAAATTAAACCTGAAAAGTCGAAAAACATGGAATTTTCAAACGCTGATAACTTAATAAATACTTCGAGTGGAAGTTCGTTCTACGTCTCTACGGAAAGGAGAAGGTCGGTGATGGATCCTAATCGTAAATTGTAGGGTCAAAATCGAAAATTCGTCCCGACAAGAGCGAAAGAAAATTGTAATTTCTTGACATTTCACCGAATTGTACTCCCCTACTGTCAAGAAGTAAGCAAAATAAACAATACTTCGAAAACACTTATAATTATAACAACTAAGGAGCATCAAGTCTATTGAGATCGCCGAGTCTATGCGTATAGTGACGTAGCGCCTGGCCACGCCCCATTTTCGCGAGGTGGAGATTTGTAATAGTTTTTAAGATACTAAACGTGCGAATAAGATTCTGATTTTTTGCAGATCCATTATTTTATACTTGCACTTTCGATTTATGAAATAAAAAAAAATGCTGAACAAGCCCATTCAAAATGGGCAGAAACGAAATTTAAGCAATAGATGAAACTTTTCTTGTATTATATTTATTACAAATTGCATTAACACTACAGCCTTGAATGATTTATGATCATTCACTTTTAACCTTCTATCAAATGATCGTAGCAACACTCTTCTATTATTGCTATTTATCTCAGACATTGTTTTGTAAAAGGTGACTCAACTTATATACGTTATTACGAAAATTATCACTTAAGACTTTTCTATCGTAAGACCAACATTCTACCGATAATAAATAAAATAACTACATTCGATTATTATTTATGTAAAAATCGACAAAATTTACCTATTACGTTTGCTAATAGATACATAGGTACGTTATAATAGTGGATTTAGTAAACTTTCGTGTATTTTATATATTATATTATTAGTTAGGCAGAAGGACCTCGGTCAATAGCCTGTTGAATCATTTTTGGTTCAATAAATTCATTTATTATTATTATTATTAGTTTTTTTCACAGAAATAAGAGTTGAATTTGTACCGACAGAAATTAAATGAAAGTGTAAGTCACAGATAAGATACATAGTTTAACCATGTTTGTTATTAGCATAGAACTAAAATAAAACCGAGGCACCGCCAGACCACTGGCCTTGTCAAGTTTATATGAAATTTAACGAAGAAATTAATGCAATCTACACAATCTCTATCTACTTAACTTTCTCTATAATTAATTAACAGTCAACTAAATTTATTTAAAGTATTCTTATATTTTCCAGATTAGTGAAATGTATGCAGATATTTAGATTATTCTTGAATACTGATATATGTCAGTAAAAAATTGTATCTAGGTGCACAATTTTTGTAAACATCTTATTCTTCTTGTTGCTCATAACGTCTTGACATACCGATTGTGGAAGCCGTTACTTTGTGATAGTTAATCATGACGATATGAGAAGGAAAACTACTTTGTTTTCTACCACTAAAATTTATTGTAACATACACGTTACTGCAGTTTCGGTACTTTAACGTACCATTTTCAAACTTTGAGAGAATTGGTAACATTTTGTCAACTCATAACCTGAAAGTTAGTTTTAGACCAGCTTTCAAATTATCCAATATTTTGTACAATGCTAAGGATAAAACAGATCCTCTAAAAAAATCAGGAGTTTATAAAATTACATGTCCAGATTGTAATGCCTTGTATATAGGTCAAACTGGTCGTTCATTCGAAATTAGATATAAAGAACATTTACGGTGTTTTAATTTCCAAAAAACAGATTCAAACTTTGCAAATCATATTTTAGAAACAAATCACAAATTTCCGGATGTAAACGACCTAAAGATATTACATGCGAAAGATAAAGGTTTTAAATTAAATTTACTAGAATCAATAGAAATTATCAAATATAACAAAAATCCCGAAAATAAACTTCTAAATGACCAGTTGGACCTATATCAATCCACCCTGTTTAATGCATTAAAATAATCCCTTAAGTATAAACTTATTTACATAATTTATTACTTATTCAAAATTCTTAATATTTATTGCTTTCTAATATCTGTTTAATGCATTAAAATAATCCCTTATAAACTTATTTACATAATTTATTACTTATTCAAAATCTTTAATATTTATTGCTTTCTAATATCTGATAAATTAATACCCAGAATAATGTAATTAGGTACTTAGTATAAATTAACACAACCCTTTGTAAATTCATTCATTTGAATCAAAGTTTGAAAATGGTACGTTAAAGTACCGAAACTGCAGTAACGTGTATGTTACAATAAATTTTAGTGGTAGAAAACAAAGTAGTTTTCCTTCTCATATCGTCTTGACATACGTTTTGTGACTAATACATTAATCTAGGATATATAATAATAACCTAATAGTTAATCTGGACAACACTCCAACCATCTTCCAGGCAGAAATCTATGATATAGATCTATGTACTCGGCAATTCATAAATAAAGGGATGCTTTCAGATAGCCAGTAGGGATGGCAAAAAATGTAATATATCGATATATGAATCATTTGATACATCACAAGTTTCAGATCGATATATTCGATATATCAACAAACAATTATCGATATATTTTGTACATTTCAAAGAGCGCGGGGGGGGGGGATATTCCTTGCAATAAAGTTTTTATCCAAAATAAAATATTGAAAAAGCAGGAAGTAATTTTCCTTTACTCTTCTTAACATCTTGACATCAGCGCCAGTTGCAGATTGCGTTTAGGGGTACAGTTCCCTTTCGATATATTTAGAAAAATATCGATATTTGAATCCGATATATTGCAACAAATAAACGATATGAATATATTCATGTTTTAGGATTAATTTTCCGACATTTATTTTATATCGATACATCGTTGCCATCCCTAATAGCCAGGCTGTGTTAAAGTCTTAACAACTTTGCGGCTGAAATCGTCTGGGAATGCTGCCGATATCTGAAGCAACTGGCAAAAACAGCCTTGCAAAAGAAGACGCTGAAGCCCCATTTATCGGTCCCGAAGCGTTTTGTGGCTCAGAGACATAAAGAGAGAGATCCTGAAATGGGAAAAGGAACAGAAGAAGCCCTACTGAGGCAAAAGCGAAAGTTCATAACTTACTTGACAAAGAATGCCATAAGGTTTCTAGAACTCGGAAGGTCTGACTTAAGGCACCTTCTAACGGGCCATTGCTCGATTACCTTAAGGTGGCCGTTTCCTAGAAACATACATCTGATAGGAAAATATTTATTATTTTTAGCCATAACTTTTACGTCCCTCGCATACCGAAGGGAAGTATTGTATTCGAGAAAAAATCACCCTCCGAGATTTTTTCGGATTTTGACGTTTCAGATCACGTAGATTACGAAAATATAGGTTTTTCAATTCCGTCTGTCTGTCTGTTGGTGCATTCACTAAAAAACTGCTTGACGGAGAGCAGTCAAATTTGGTAGGTAGTTGACCCTACTGTCAGCGAAGAAATGGTTAAACTTTCACTGGAAAATATACAGGGTGGACCGTCTAAAGGGAATAAATAATGAAAAAAAAATTGTTTTGCTCAAATTTATTATTTCCACGTTTCATGAAACGCTAAACCTATTTCAGAAAAAAAAAATTTGAAAAATTTTTTACCACTAAAATGAATTTTTTTTTTGTTCAAATTCAAAATTTCCACGTTTCATGGCATTCTAAACTTATTTAAAAAAAAATTTTTTTTCAATTTTTTTTACCAACATTTTTGAAAAAAATTTTACCCTAAAATAGATGGAATTTTTTTTTCTTTGTTCAAATTTATACTTTCCACGTTTCAAAGCGTTCTAAACCTATTTAAAAAAAAATTTAGAAATTATTTTTACCATTTTTGAAAAAAATGTACCACTATAATATGGATGGAAAATTTAATTTTCTTTGTTCAAATTTAAAATGTCCACGTTTCCATGGCATCCTATCCAAACAAATTAAAAATTTTTTTGAAAAATTTTTAATAAATCACTACTTACTATAGAATAGAGGAATTTTTTTTTCTCAAATTTAAAATTTCCACGTTTCATGACATTCCAAACCCATTTCGGAAAAAAAAAATTGCAACATTTTTTTACCATTTTGGAAAAAAAATGTACCACTTGAATAGATGAAAAAAATGTTTTTTGCTCAAATTTAAAATTTTCACGTTTCATTTTTGAAAAATTTTTTACCACTAAAGTAGATGGAAAAATTTTTTTTCTTTCAAAAAATATTTTTTTTACCACTACTATAGAATAGGAGGAAATTTTCCTGTTTGCTCAAATTTAAAATTTCCACGTTTCATGCATTCTAAACATATTTTAGAAGAAAAAAATTTCAAAAATTTTTCTACCAACATTTTTGAAAAATTTCAAAAAGAAATGAAATTTTTTTAACCACCACTATACTTCCACTCCACTACGTGAATGTGAAATTGAAAATGTGACAAATAGCAATACTATTTGGCATATGCACCTATTATATATACTATTATCGAAAAATGTACAGAGTGGTCATCCCAAGAAATAATTCAGTATGGTTGACATTTGTAAAGGTATTTGCACAAGCCTTCCATATTTGGCAACTGTTATTTAGTACTGAACTTTTGCTGTTGGATGAGCACTCTGTATATTTTTTTGACCAAAATTTATCAGGGTTTCTTTGTAATAATAGTGATATTCCGATTAATATTTTCAATGTCATTTCGTAATTATTAATTTTTTAGAGTGATCGCCATGCGCAAATAAAGAGGGAAGTTCTGTGTAAATACCTTTACCGATTTTTTTTCTTAGTACGTATATTTAAAAAAACTATAAGAGTACCTAAGTAGAACCATAACATGACTGTTACTATGAATTTTCACTCAATAATTTTAGTGGTTTGCAAAATAGCTAGATTTAAATTTAAAAATTCTGTTATTCTTCCTATTTCGTAGTATTAAATCTAGCTATTTTGCAAACCACTGAAATTATTGAGTGAAAATTCATATTAATAGTGTCACGCTGAAAAGGGCTAGGGCCTGAGCTATGGACCCTACGCCCTACGTGACTTTGGGTTCTCTGGAGAAGTATGTGATAATAAGGGGCAACTTAAGAATTTACATGGTTTTATTAAAACACTCATTTAAGGGATAACGAACAAACAACCGATACAAATGATCAACAACAATAAATAAAAATATACAACATAACAACTTAAACGATCTTACCAATATACATAGTGGGGAGGTAAAGGCGTCACTTTCACTTAACTTAACTTGTGATCTCCAGGATGGAGATCACTGCAACTGCCTGAAGGGCCTGGGACCCACATCCTAAGATGAGGGCCCCAAACTAAAACTGACTGTCGACACTAAGACGTCGAAACTCAATTAATGACTACCACCAAAAGCGAAGAACTAAAAGCTAAGAGCTAAGAGCAAAGAGCCTCGTTTGTTTTGATTATTCGATTTATATACTTGTTTATTTAGCAGACCTTTATACCGGTCAATGTTATGTTTATATATATTTGTGTTTATTATTAAACAATTCTACTAATTGTCATTGACATTATTTAATTGTTTTTTGATTTAATATGGACTAGTGTCGAATGTGTTTTATTTATACAAACATTTGCGACTTTCCCGGATTTGGCTATTTCCTGCGTGACAATAGTCTTGTTATGGTTCTACTTAGGTACTCTTATAATTTTTTTTAAATATACGTCCTAAGAAAAAAAGTTATGGACAAGAATAATAAATATTTCCCTATCGGATGTCTCTTTCTAGGGAATGGCCACCTTAAGAATATATATGGACAATCATAAATACAGATTCTGCAATAGAGACTGCGGAACAACTTTGCGAATGCAAAATGTTAATCCGCACTAGGCTAAAGAACTTAGAGGCGATATTAACGCCTGAAGACAGGGCAATTAGCTAACATGTTTTGCAAAATATTTGAAGGTCCTGGACAACTACTGGTGGGATAATTCACAAAAGATTTTTCAAGTCAAAGTGAAAAAGGGTTGAAGAGCCAAGTGACCTCTTAAATAATAATCTACGATCTTATCTAGACCGGTTAGCAAAGGAAATAAGCGTTGCTATACAGCACGTTTAACGTCATATATTGCGGTTCTGTGCTAGAAATACGATATTTCACCACAGCTCTCCCAGAGAGAAATAGCGATGCTGTAGCCAGGGAAGTGCCAGACACCCCCTGGGAATATTTGAGCACCTCCCTGGGAAAGTTTTAGGACCGGCAAATAAGAGGAAAAAAGTCAACTAGTATCATCAAAAAAATTTACAGGCACCCTTGATATCTCGTGAGCACCCCTTACAACTTATTTCTGGTACAGGCCTGAACTCTCACAATTAGATCCTCGAGAATATCACCCAACATTTTGGAGGGTGTCCTCTCTACCGCTTTCTAAGTGGTTTTCTTTGAACCATTGATTGTTTTATATGTTTGTTTCACATACATAATGAGGGTAAAAGTAATGCGAAAGTGTACATATATAAATTAAGTACCAATTAATCCTAATTAAGTAATTCCGAGTAATACATAAATCCTGTTACATACTGTTTATCATTATGGGGAAGTTTTTCTAAAAATTGTTTATTTTGCCAATTGCTTAAATAATGAAATTATTACCTCTACACAAGTTTGATATGTTAGTGATTAATACTTAAAACTTGTTGGTATACTTTCTTTTGGAAGAATTTGTAGTTGTACTGCTTATTCTTTCAACAAACTGGGGTCATCGAGGCTATATTCTTTTTTAATGAATGAGCGAAAAATTTAATTTTAATATTTCGTGTGGATTCACTACTGTAACGAGTAGAAGTTGATGTCGAGAGCGGTCGATTGTCAATGTCTATTTTATTCGGATACGACATGGATCGGATACGTTCATGCTTAAGTACACAGCCACCTATGTATTTTTTATTTTTAGTAATCGTTTTGTGTACTTAATCAAAAACCTTAATAGCATTTGGTTAGGAAATTATAACGAAACATAATTTATATATACAGAATGCGAATCTGGGCCCCAAAAGATAAATGTGTGGCATTTCAGTGAAAACGAAAATATTTTTTAAGTTGTTTCGAATAATAGTTGGTATTCTGAGTTCAATGAATGTCTTTGCCATTCCTTGTCCAATTTTATATTTTCCCCCGATTAAATGTAAAATATGACAGTATACTCGTCTCTGGCGATCACTCTGTATGATTGATATGGCCCAATTATAATGCTACCGTGCCTACTATTTTATGTTCCTTTGAAATTAAAATTTTAATCCTAACAAATTACCAAGAAACGGTCTACACAAATATTTACAGATACACAGGTATTCTTTACACTGTATTTGACTTCAGCATATTATGAAATCCGAAACCGATTTCTGTACGAATTTTTCTTTTACGGATCAGTAAAAATTGTTCTCTGGTTATAATACACGTATTTAATTAAATCTAATAAGTGCTATATGACCAATTTACTGTATTTACTTTGTATCAATTAGAGAATGATCACGTTAATTCCTTAATTCACAAGAATACAATAAAATCAACGTGTGAAACATTTTAATTGTAATTAAAATTAATAACATAAAATTATAATCTTAAGCTTTCACTTTCATTGAATTGTTTATCGGCCATATAACTATCAATGTGTATTTTGAGTATTATTATTTTCTTAACAAATTAACAGCGACAAAATACTTTCTTTATATAGATATACATGGTGTTTTGTAAGTGGACAACGACACGTATAGTCAAAATATGACGATTTAAGTTATATTTTGTATATTTGTTTGATAGGCAGTGTTATCAAATAATTATTGAACTTAACATGATAAATTTAATTTTTTAAAGATTCAATCGACTTTTAAAAAAATATATAAACATTCAATATTCTGTGCTATTTTTTCCCCAATTTCACGCGGTATTTTACTTTATACTTTTACCATGGAGTACGTATCGCAACTGTACATATTTGAAATTGCATGTAGACATAATGTGGAAAACCGTGGTCTGTACGTTTTTTTCATATTAATGGTGCAATATCCTTATTGCAGAAACTGAACCTCACCTTTTCATGCCACAGTTTTAAAAAAAATTAAATTATGTATTTCTTCTGTCTCATTTCAAAGAATGTGATCGTAAATAAAGACGTTTATTATTATGGATATTATTATCAATGAGTATTTCATACATATTTACTTTAAAGATCCCATTTTCACGTTATTCTTGAATAACTCGAAAACCACGCTCTCTAGTGAAAAAGGATTTATATACAATATTAGTAAAATAAATGAAATTTCGAACAAATAAGTTCGTATTCATTTTTTTTCTACGATCAATATTTTACGAGATACAGAGGATTGAAAAATCGCATTCCGAAGGGATGTATTTTATTCGAGAAAAAATCACTCTTCGAGATTTTTTCGAATTTTCATATTTCGGATCATGTAGATTACGAAAATATAGGATTTTCAATTTCGTTAGTCTGTCTGTCTATCTGTCTGTCTGTCGGTCTGTCTGTTGGTGCATTAACTAAAAAAACTGCTTGACGGAGAACAGTCAAATTTGGTAGGTAGCTAACGCTACTGAATGAACCGCCTAAAGGGAATAGATAATGAAAAAAAAAAATGTCCACTTAAATTTAAAATTTCCACGTTTCGTGACATTCTAAATCTTAAAAAAAAGAGCAAAAATGTGAATTTTTTTTTACCACTGGTATTATAGAACAGATGAAATAAATTTTGGATAAAGTATTGATCCTAGAAAAAAAAAAATTAATAGGTACTTAATTGTAGGAAATTTCATGTAGTTTAATATTGTACATAGACACTTTTTCGCTAGAGGGCGCGGTTTTCAAATTATTTAAGAGAAACGCAAAAAGGGGACCTGTAAACTCCCCCCCCCCCTCCGAAGACCATCCAATAGTCAGGACTTTTAGTATGTTATTCAGGACGCCTCCCCCCCTCAACTATACAAAAATTGAACTCTACAAGAATTATGTTTATTATTTAGCCTTTTCTTAACTTTGTTGATTGGATAGCTAATAATAGACGAAGGAAATCTACAATATCCGGATTAATTCATTTTCTTTTTCGGTCTAAGCTAAATACGAACGTAGTTGACTTTTGTCTACTGACAGGAGTCGATTCGAAAAACGATGATTTTCGACGCGCGATAATTAACAATTAGATTATATCCATGTATCACACCTCTGTATAAAGACTGTACTGTGCTGCTGTTCGGGGTTTCTGCTATGTCTGTACATCTCACTCTAGACCGACAATTCGCGCACTGTAATAATTCCTTAACGGGCAAGCGTCAATCGTTCTAATTTGTTCTCATATGATGTGTTTACAATGGTCCCGCTATGATGGGCCAATCTACAGCCAAGTATTAAAAATTTAATACAAACAGAAAATTTTTGAAGCTCTTCGTACGTACAGAAGTAGGAGTTAGATAGTTAACGATTTAAGTAGTTTATCATTGACGAAATTGTGCATCAAAACCATTATGCTAAATTTCAATGTATAAAGCCACATTACTTTAAAATACCTAGTACCGGAAATATAGAACTCAATGTGTGTGGTTTGGTTCTATGGCTAGCTAAACGGTTGCAGCTAATAAAAGGATGTAGCAATATTTCCAGTACAAGAAAATGTTTTACCGCTTTGACTGTTACAGCGTTACTAAGGTTACTGGAGTAGCTGTTATAGCTAAATAATTGTCAGTACTCAGTTTCTGCAATGTTAGCGCAGCTTATTTTTTACAGCTGCTTGTGCTACTTAGGTGACTTTTAGTCGTATTTACACGAAAGCCGCTTTATCTACGAAAAATTAAGTAAGAACCTTTCATTTGTAGAATATTTTCTTCTTTAAATGTAGTCTGATGAATATACGCTTGGCATATTCTTTGTATTTCCGAAGTTAGACACAAAAAGACGGTATTTTTGGGATTCCCTTTTTGAGAGTGAAGTAGGTGCCTCTTCCATGTAAACTTAAATTTGTGATATTATGAAAGCTACGTTTGTAAAATCTCAGCTTGTTTTGGTACTAATGAGCAGTCAAAACCTCGATCTTGTTACTGAAAGAATGTTACTAAATTTGTTTTTTTTTTCAGCTGGTCATGAGCATGATCACAATGGAGAGAGTCATAACCATCATGAAAATCCCCTGGACCGTATAGAGGCAACTACACATCATCATGAACATAGCCATCTTTTTAGTTGATGAAGATAACTGGAAACAGTTAATATTGAAAGTCAAAAATCATCATGGTGATAAGATGTGCTATAAAAGTGGTGTGTTGTACTATATTGTATTGTAACACACTATACTATCTCTCATTCCAAAGACACCAAGAATAGTAAATTGTTTATAGTGAGGATATTTTAAATATGATAAAATGTCATACTCAAAACGGTCTTATTCAGTCGGTAACTAAGTATTGTTGTATTGTTGGTAGCTTATGTTATTTTAAAATTATTTTGTATTTCTACAATCTCATTTAATGACACAATTTCGTAAAGATGAAATGAATTGTAAAATATATTTATTTTTATATTTAAGAACTGAACTATAATTTACGTTAAAAAATCTACAATACTAATGTACCTATATAGGATATACTATTGTATAAGAATTTTTAATTTTTAATTGTTAAATTAATGTATATTTTTGTAGTGTTTGTTAGAATTAATCATCCTTTGGGTACCTGAAATCGTGAAATCCTGTAGCAATAACAACTGTAAAACAATAATTTTATAACAAGTTGATAAAACTGTCTGGTTACTTCAATCTTCTCTATGGTATAAATATTTTGCATATACGTTTAATGAACATCTGCTTTCTCTTACACTTATGAAATGTTGTATTGTCTTTATAGGTTTAAATAAATATTATTTTGTACATAAAACAGTTTTTTATTCCTTATTTGGCATTAGCAGATATTCCTTTCTCTCAGAGAAGGCTGCAAATGTTGGAAGTAACAACAATACACATGTACTTTTAACAACTGATCACAAGAGCAAAGGTACCTATACCTATTACTCCGATTTGTTATAAATGTTTTGAGGTTAAGTATTGGCGCACTTCCTTAAAAATCAATTTCAGATTACTGGAAGAGAGGCCGCATTAGACGTTATTAGATACAGGCCTGTGGCTAGTGGGGTGCTAGGAGACGCCTCGCACCCCTGGAAACATTTGGGCACCGTCTAAGAAATTCCAATATTACCTGGGTGGAACTATTTTGCAAGTTTTTATAAATCATAAAGGTGGAAATTCCTACAATTCGGTGAGCACCCCCTATGCACTTTATTGCTGGCCGCAGACCTGTATTTTTATCTAGTTAGCTTGGAGCTCGACAAAAATAAGGAATAAAATTCCTGAAAAGAAATAGTATTTCTTGCTAAGGAGCATTTTAAACCCTTAAAATACACGATATTAAGAAATAAAACATGAAATATTACATACCTGCCTCAGTCTTAAATTAGAATAATTTACCGCCTGGATAAATAGGATGGCAAAAACGTCAAGTAGGTACCTATGATTATTGATTATTTTCATTGACTGAATTACAACAGGTCTATGGTCTATATATTCTTGTCCAACGATCAGCAAAAACACACCAGTCACATCACAGGCATAATAACACGAAAATGCACCAAAGTTATTGTCTGTGATCTAAAATTATTAAATATATTTGAACCAAACCACAACGATGCACATCGCAGTTAATAGTTCGCGAAACTAACGGCCGATCGTATTTTGTTTTGATTGTCTTATATTGTTAACAAGACTGCTGAGTATTCGCAGCTACCGCGAATGAAACCTTTCTGTTATTACATATTATTGTTTCAATTCGCCAAATTATAACCTAAAAAAAATCAGGCGCCTTTTGTTATAGTGTACCTAAGGTAGGTACACAATAAAAAATATTCTACATTACGTCTCTTCACATAGGTACAATGTTATTAAAAATAAATAATAAGCGAAATTAGAGTTAGGTAATTTGTAAATACAACTGGTACGTTTTATTTTGGTTTGCAGATCTACCTATATTTATTTATTTAATAAAACCAGACAGGCAGCTTTGCTTTTCACAGATATGTATTTCATTACATAATTCAATGAATTAAATTCATAAATAATTATTACATTTTGATTAATAAAACCTTAAAAACCTATATAGGTAGTAGACACAACAACGTAAAAGACTTTCAGGGTGATGATAAGAATTAATAAAACAAAACAACAATAGTACATTATTCAACGAGCATATAATGATGGCTATTATTCACGAGGGAGAAGTTTAAGACATGAGCCGCAGGCGAGTGTCGTAAATCACCAGAGTGAATAATAGCCATTATAATATGCGAGTAGAATACTATACTTTGTCCACGACTATTAAATATTTAATATTTATTTAATTCATCTTCATTCAATGTCTCCTATTTAGGGAAAATTCATGTCATCAGACATCATATATAATTTTCTCGATTTTTCGGGCCACAAGTTTAATGAGGCGATTTCTGCAGCTTCCTTTATCTCTGGCGGTATCTTTGAAATCTAGTTTTCACTTTCAGTACCGATTTATTTAATTATATTTACCATTTTTGAGTACCTAAAATGCAAAATTTTTGTAAATAGCGTTGGCGTTGAAATCGCACAAATTTTGACGTTTCAAATCAATTTTCGCTTTGACACATTGTCATGGCTTACTAATAAAATAATACAGTTTGTATACATGTAGGTAAATGGTTTCAAAAACAATGTTGGGGATTTCCGCGTGTTGCTAATAGAAATAGATGATGCTTTGAAAAGAACTTACTAATGTAGTTTTTGAGTGTTTATTAAAATACCTCTTCGGCATTTGAGTGCTTCCTAGAAAACTTAGAAAGACAACACTTCTCTTTTGGTTACTACAATTTTGACATTTCAAATTTTTAGTAAAAAGCCACTACTTAATGTCATTTCTTGCAAATAATTGACTGTCCTCATTATTCACTGCAATCAGTGAATAATGAAATCGTTATTCACTGCAGAGAATAATGAATAGCATTATCCTTAAGGAAACACATACATATTGAGTACATTATTTAATAGTCGTGGACAAAACATATTATTGTCCTTTTATGGCGCACAAACACAAGCTGACAAGCCCATTTCGGAGCTCAAAAAAATCATAAACCTAAATAACCTAGTAGTAATGAAGATAAGAATTATCATTTTCCACTCGTTAAAAAGAGGGGAGGGGGCTTGAAAAGGTTTGCGGGGAGGCCCACTCAGCTTCGCTTACGCCACTGCAGAGAGGTGGTCTCGACTGACTAGTTAAAGTAGAAAAATGAGATTTTCTTGAGGTTGCAACCTCAAGAAAATTTGCGATATGGCCATCTACCTCAGCCAAGACTCGAACTCAGGAGAGATAACAGCAACTAGACAATACTAGACATGTGCAACCTAACAGCATTGGTCTAGCCCATCTATAGACCATCCGAACCCGGGAATCCGTGCCGTCGTGTTCAAATTATATAAACATCGAAATTAGCACCCTCTAGAATCCAATGAGCACTGAGCACCCTTTACGATTTATATCTGATTACAGACCTAATACTGTATCTTTCCTCTTTGTTCTTTAACTGATCCACATATGATATAATGAGAAATACAGAATTTAATTTTAAATCCGTTTCGAATTTTTATTTTACCGACTCAGCGCCAATATTCTTGACTAAAGATGTACTTACCAAAGGATGAGGATCCATAAGAGGGTTTTTCGGCCCTGAGGAAGCGCGGTGGCGCAACAGTTTTATCTTTATGTATAATTTGTGTCATGTGTACTTCATAATATATTTCAATTAGGAAGATGTTGCGCCTTTGCGCTCATATAAAAAAAAATTGTCAAGTCTCTAAAAATGGGGGTCAAAAATGTAAAATTGTGAATCTTTTGGCTCCTGGGAAAATATTAAAATAAAATCATTGGCCTTGGCTTCTAGTATATATACTTAATCCCATGTTTATGGTCTTTTACCAGCTTGTTTTATTTATTTTCCCCTATTTACCCCCTAACCCTTCACCGGATATGTTAAAAAAACAATCCAGTTAAAGATCCCGTTATAATAACTACATGTACAAAATTTCAAGTTAATACCTTAAGCCGTTCCAAAGAAATCGTGCCCACAAAAAATTACAGACCTACAGACACGGACAGACCGACAGACAGACCGAAAATTTCGTTTCGCTCAAATTTAAAATCTCGACGTTTCATGACATTTAAACCTATTTCAAGAAGAAAAATTTTGGAATTTTTTTTTTTACGATTACTATACTTCCACTCTATCTACTACGTGGATGTGGATGCAAATTAACCAACACTTTTATAACTACTCTGTTTTCAAATTTTGGTACGCATAGCTCAGTTCAGCGACGCCATTCCCTAGAAAGAGACATCCGATACTGAAATATTTATTATTTTTGGCCATAACTTTTTTTTCTTGGTATGCATATTTAAAAAAACTATCAGAGTACCTATGTAGAACCATAATAAGACTATTACTATGAATTTTCACTTAATAATTTCAGTGATTTGCACAATAGCTCGATTTAATTTAAAAAAATATGTTAATCTTCCTATTTCGTAGTTTTAAATGAGCTATTTTGCAAACCACTGAAATTATTAAGTAAAAATTCATAGTAATAGTCTTGTTATGATTCTACTTAGGTACTCTTATAGTTTTTTTAAATATACGTGCTAAGAAAAAAAAAGTTATGGCCAAAAATAATAAATATTTCCCTATCGGATGTCTCTTTCTCGGGAATGGCCACCTTAAAGAGTGATTCAAATTTATAGCTATACTAGTGAAAATTTGCTCGAAATTCCCTAAAAATTATATCTTTTCAGTTTGAGCAAAATCGGTTGATATTTACGAGCCTCTGAGACCATGAACTTTCCCATCTAATTCTTATGGGTGAAAGACACTTCGTAAATTTGCGATAGAATCCTGCACATGTAGTGAAAGGAAAGTCGTATATAAGTTCTGACCAAAGAATACAAATTAGCAATTCGTTTTTAAATTAATCCTGCGCAAGACCCTTTTATGGGATCCCAAAATTGATGCCCCGATAAGGACAAAACTAGAATATCGCCCAATTTTTACATTTGTTATTATTTACTGGTGATTTCTCTTACACAAATCATTATTAATTAGTTAGATTCTAGTTTGTATTAATATTTTAATGTTTAAAAAGTTATAGTCTATTTAAATAATAGTATTTTGCAACAACGATTTATTATTCTTTAGTATAATTTTTTTAGTTTATTTTTTTTTCAGAATAAAGTTAGGGAGTTTTTTTTTTAAAGAGGTGGGTAAAGATCGGCATTTTTTCGCCATCACAATCATGAAAATAAGAAGTTTTTACAATGAGCTATTCTTTGATATTTATTTTTAGTTCAAGTGTTCAACATTATGTTTAGATAAAATTGATTTGTTATGTATTACACCCCCTTGAAACTGGGGATTGATACGCCTATGCCTACTAATAGTGACTGGAAACTTGTAAAAAGAGATAGAGTTTTCTAGAGTGTGGTGAGAGAAGATTCTTGACTGTTGTTCTGGACGGATCTAGAGGAATTTCAGAGTATATAAGGCGCGATTCCCGGCGGAAGAGGAGGAAGTTTATTAAAGTGAAATTAATAGCGAAAAAGTGAGGTTAAATACCAAGTAAACAAAGTGTAAAGGTTATTTTGAGGTATTGTATAGTCAGTAAATTATTAAATAAAGTGTTAGTTGTTTACCCCTTGTTAAAATTATTTAGAACCCACGGATTCACACAGGGTGTTTCCTAAAGAGGTGGCAATACGCAACAATATAAAATATCCCACAGTAAGTTGCATCAAAAATATATAGCATATTTGTTAGTTTTCTGACACTCTCGACGGTTTTTTCGAGCTTTTAATGACTATTTCATTATAGAGCGCTCAATGAACCACAATTAATTCGCGCTTAGAAAGAAGCTTATAAACTCTACTATTATGAGAAAAAAATTTGTAGTGTCCCTAATGTCCTTAAAAGCTCGAAAAAACGTCGAAAATGGTAGAAAACTAACAAATATATGCTATGTTTGAGACATTTTTAATGTAACTTACCGTAGGATATTTTATTTCAATTTTCTCTCTTTCTCTCCAATGGCACTACAGCCCAAATTGAGCCTCGGCGCTCTTTATCTTCCGCCTTCAACACTGTCGATCTAGTGCCGCTCTCCTCCAAGTTCTGACGCCTATCAAGTTTTGCACATCTTCTGCCACTCCATCTTTCCATCTTTTCCGTGGTTTCCTTTTTGGTCTTTTGCCCTGCATCCAACTACTGAGAGCCGTTTTTGGTATTCTTGTTACGTGGCCAGCCCATCGTAGCATCTGCAGCCTGACGAATTCTGAGATAGGTGTCTCCTTGAAAAGTCGGTAGATTTCATCATTATATCTTCTTCTCCGTATCTCATTTTCGTTTAGTGGCCCAAAGATCCATCTTAGTATTCCTATTTCAAACACCTCCAGTTTATTCTTTGAGTTCTCTGTCATGACCCATGTCTCGCACCCATAGCATAATATCGGCCTGATGATGGTTTTGTATATCCTGATTTTTGATTTTCTGTGAATGGTTTTGGAGCGGAATATATGAGACAGAGCGAAGTAGGCTTTGTTTGCCGATATTATTCGATTTTGTATCTCCGATTCCTCTGATCCTTTCGTGTTGAGTTCAACACCTACGTGAAGCTCTGGACAGCCTCCACGTTATCCTCTACTCTGAGGTGGTTTTCGTTTCCTCTTGTTCTTGACTGAGTTAGTGTTTTTGTCTTCCGTGTATTTATATCAATTTTATCTGTAACTAATGTTGAGGACTTGAACTAAAAATAAATAGAAAAGGATGGCTCAAATAAAAGCTTTTTATTTTCATGACTGTGATGGTCGAAAAAGGGCCGATCTTTACCCACTTCCTTTTTCTTCAAATCAGATCAATATTAGAGAATGCACTTAGTCGATAAATAATCTAAATTTGTTTAAACAACTGTCAGTTGTTTAAAAAATGTTCTGCATTTTAAATATGAGTAAAGAGTTCAAGAGAAGTTGAAAAGATTAAAAAAAAACTGCAAGCTTTGTTTGAAGAGAGATGAAATGTTACAAATTTATAACAAAATATAATTGTTTAAATAAATTATAATCATTTAAACAATTTGAAAAATTCTAGCACAGACTAGAATGTGACTGATTGGTAATTTTTGCAAAAAAATCAACAATCGCAAACGCCAAGAAATACACGCTATACTCTAATTTTGCCCAAAAGGAGGGTCCAAGCTAACACGAAATATGAATTTACATTCTCTGTACAATTCTGAAGAGGGGACAATATTCATATATACATTTTAAAGATTCTACCTATCGTAAAATGAAAAGATATCTTTAACTCCTAAGAAATACATGGGAAACATGGTCTCGGAGACGAGTGTCAATTATGAATCAGTTTTGCTCTTTGGATGGATGATATAATTTTTTGGGGTTTCAAATAAATCTGAGAAGTGGAACCAACTAAATTTTAAACTTAATTTCTTGAACCAAGCTCAGGTTTGAAACTAAGGGATCCCAGGTTCAAATTCTCGTTACGGTATGATGTTTTGTAACATTTTAAAATGTTACGAAACGTTTAGCAGTGAACTAAACCCACTCGCGGATTTATTAGGCGGGGTGGGAGGGTGACGGGGGGGGGGTGATGGTGGTTTTACCCTCTAAGATGGACGATGACCTACGGTATGAGAAATGGAACCTTACAACTAGAAGAACAATATTTAGAATCTACAGTTAAAACAAATTTTTAATTTGGTTTTTAAAAAATTGTATGTCTTATTTATGTGTTTGAATCAAGATATTACAATGCAGAGGAGAGTGTCAAAATCGACTCATGTTTGTGAACTTTGCTGAATAGCCCCACACGTGAAACTGACGCGAACCTATGTTTTAGCCATCTCATATATAACAAGCAAATTGTAAAATGCCTCAGAAGTAATGTCCACAAACACCAAAACAGTACACTCGACGCACGTTTCGTCAATACGTGTTGGTATCATCGAGAGATGTAGAAGGCAAAGTTTTAATGATCTCCCTAATTCAGAGGCGGCATCATATTGTTACGCGTTACGCCCCCTAGGGACTGATGGAGGCTGATAGCTCAAGAGTAGAAGCTGAAATTAGGTAGCAATGATGATGGGAAACTAAAAATTTATAGACGGATGGGTCAAGACTCTACTAGAAATGTATGGAAGATAATGCAAGATTTCTAGATGAATTTTGTGGGATATATAAGCCAATGCAAACATGCGGAAGGGAAGTTTTTAATGAAAAGCAAGGTCAGAAAATCCGAAGTGATACAAAGTGAACAGTGAGTGTAAATATCAAGTAATAAACTTTGTTAAGAGTGGGTATGCCGTCTAAAAATCAGAAATAAATTACTCTAAAACGCCGCCCCGTCCGCGACAAATTATAATTAGACCATTGCAGTTACGAAATTTGTACAGGCGAAAAATAGAAGAAAACATATCAATCTAGGTTTGTATCTTTTTAATATTTTGAGAAAAAATGGTATTAATTAATAAGATTTGTTTTAATTAGCAGCAAATTGCTGATTTTTTTTTTAATATTTAGAATAAAAATATGAGAAAAAGGACTCGATACAAACCTTCATTCATGTTTTCTGTGTATCGTACTATTTTTATTTTTCCAAAAAACATAATACTTTTTGCAAAAACATGTATAGCACGGAACCGTGCAAAGGCACAGTTTGCAACAAATGTTACACTGATACGAGCTCCCTCTGGATTTATTATTGTTTAAGCTCCGCCCTTCACCCAGAATTATTTTATGAATGAGAAAATATAACGAGGGAACGAAATAAGAAATTAAACCAAATAATTTCTAATAACACGGGACGCCCAATAAAATACCAAATTCCATTAATTTACTATTATACTTAACAGGTAGGTACTCTACTCTTTGATTATACTACAAGTACGGAATTATAACAATATAGTAACTAGTTATATGTAGCCACCCATGCACTAACAATAATGTGTAATTGTGTTTCAATTATTCTTTATAAAATGGTGGTATGCTGGTATATTTGAAAACATTTATTGGACAATACAATTGATACTAAATTTTAAAGATGTGTTCTTGTCGTAAACACATGAATATAGAATTATAAGGGGCGATGCGATTTGCAATGAAAGGAGTTAGAAACACGAAAGTAAAGCGCACATTTTCCCATTTTCTCATCAAGTCACACGCATCAGTTTGTTGCATTAGACCAAGTAACAGGATTTTTTTCATAATAACTTTTATTTCTGGAAAAAATAGAAAGAAATGTATGGGATAAAAACTGTCGGCAGTAAAGTTATCTATCGATCTGTCAAAATAATTAAATCTAGGCTCAAAATGTAAAAAGAAACAGAGAAACCAACTTACTCCTTTAAACCCGAAAATATTTTCCAGAAAAAAGCAACTTCGCGTGAAAATTTAACAAATCAGAGCTAAAAGTATTGTCCAGAAGGTGATGTGGACCGATGTTGAAAATATTTTCTTGTTGAGATCGCGCACCAATGTAGACGTTCTAAGACTCAAGTTGCAGGTTTTTATCTCTGCTTTAAAAATTTGTAGAGAAAACATTTTTGAATACAAATTTTAGCCATCTTTTTTACTTTCAAAATTTTGCAAATTTTTAGAATCGCTCTGACATTCGTATTTTAAAAAAATGCACTATTAAATTTCATTGATACAAATAATTGATGCTTTGGATTTTTAAAATCTAACCAGTAAAACCAGAGATATCCATATTTTTGAGAAATAACCTACTATTTCTAAAGTTATTAATGATATTTTGATGCGGGGTTTAGTTTAAAACATCTATCATTAAACTTTTGTCTACTATAAAAGCAAATTTGTAAGTTCTCCCCATCCATATATTTTTTAAGAAAATACGAATAATAATTCGTAAAACTAAGTGTACACCAGGCAAGTTATTTTATATAATATGTGCTAATATGTGATATGTGCTAAGTATATAACACTAGTTCCTTGGTCAAATCGAGACTACTACTGCTAGAAAGTAAAATTTCAAATAAAAGGTTGCCTCTATCCTTAATCTTTATTTATTCTCGATATATTTACTTGTTACTGACTTCGAAAAATTGGCATTTGCTTGCTACATTTACGTCTGCAAATTTCAGGTTAGGGTTGTAAAGAAATTCTTATTTTATACTATATACTATCAAAACAGTACCTGAGAGGTCAACCACTTGTAGAAATTACACGAACTGCCGAGGCTGCCTTGCCTGCGGCGCCTGCGTAACTCCAACCAGCCGCACTTGCGGGGCTTTCAATTATATGACCGCCACTGCCATGGCTGCCGACAGCCTGCCTAAAATTCGGAGAACGAGTGCCGACGGTGGTTTACCTCTCGACAGACAACTAGTGAATTTCATAATGATCCGTTGAATAGTTTAATGCTTATAAATAATTACTTATCACTGATTTTCTGCGAATCATTTCTCTTATTCTCGGCGTCTATTGGATGTATAACAATAATAATTAAAATTATTTTTTTGTTTAACTTGCCATAATTCAAAAAACGAAAACATTAATGGATCTCAATTTTACTATGTCATCACTACATATTTATTAATGAACTGTGGTAATATGAAGGTCAAATTTTAATAATTGTAAAAAATACGTTTTTTTTTTCAAAAACCATGTCGATAAAATGTGAGTATTTGCAAGGATCAGTTAACGAACGGAAAACCCTTTAAGTCTATGCTGAGAAGAAATAAAGATGGAGACACCTTTTTTATTTGAAACTTTTTTTCTGTTTAACAGTTTCTAAGAATATCGCGTATAGACAAATTAGACCAATAAATAACTAATACTATACGCATAACACTTATTGGATAAAACAACTTGCGTGGTGTATATTTTTGATTTTAACAATGGTTGCTAATTTTTGTTTATTTCTAAACTACCATTATTTGAGTCCTGAGGAATCCCCTGAGGATCCAAGAGTTTAAATTTTGATTTGTTGAATGATGTGACAGCTAAAGCTTTACACATATACGAAAACTAAACAACATTAAAATGTTAAGTTTTCCATTTAGTTATAAACAAGAATTAGTACTATAATAACAAACAAGACTGCAGCTACGGACACGCATTTCGGAGTTATTGCTCTTCATATATGGCACATGAGGTACGAAGGTACAAAATAGAGTACCTACAATATACTGTGCTTTCATATCTTTGTTGGTCTTGCTTTTAACAATATAACAATATTATTTATGCCATGCTACGCTGATGAGGAGCAATAACTCTGAAACGTGTGTCCGTAGCTGCAATATTGCATACCACTAATTTTTGTTTATAATTTTTATCGGACCTCATCAACTCTTATTCTTTTTATTTAATATTATTATTTCCTTATTGACGATTATTATTAATTAATGCAGATTACTAATTATTGAATATCTTTTCCATTATGCAAAAATATAGATATACTCGTATACTCCATATTACAAATTAAAATTCTAGGGAAGCATAATACCTAGCCGTCTAAATTATAAATACTGTATTTATTGAAGGAATAATAATAATAATAATAATATGTTAAAAACGCATTTAGGTTAGAATGATAGGATAGATGTGTCGGGTGTCGGCATAACCTTTGAGCTTTGGCAGGTAGAATTTATATACAATCATGAACTAATTTCGAGCTTATACGCGTAAGTGGAATCGCGGTCATTCTTTTTCTATTTACTACTACATAGTACGATAAACACATAAAATAATATGTTATCGTTTTTAAAGGACCGCCCACTGGAGTTTCCCTTTCACCTCCCCTGTTGCAAATTTTAGCTTAGCAGCTTGTCGAGGCATACCTACTCTTAAAAGTGTATTTTAGTTAATAAAAGTAAGTTATTCAATAAAATGTGAGATTCGTATAGGTAAAGTATCAAAATAAATTGTTTCATAAACTTATACTTAAACAATGAAATGTCCAAAATCCTCATTTCATATTATGGTTTTATAAAACACCTTCCAAATGCCGCCTTCGGCATTATACATTCATCTCAATTGCTGCTTTTAGCCATCTGGCCAATAGCCACAGTGAAATGTGAACAGAAGTTCAACATTTTACAATCTCTTTTAAGAAAACTAATGAGGTTTTTAAAAATATGTTAATCTACTTCTGCTCATTTTTCCTGCGGAATTTTTGTTTAGTTTAAACTACATATGCCATAAGATTCCTCATCAAAAAGAAGCCATCGAATTCCCATATTGACTTTTTTGGATACAGTGCATTGTGAAAGAGATACTAATAGTAAATTATCATGAATGTAAACTTTTTACAAAATTATTTGGCTAATTTCTCGAATAAAAGGACTACTTAAATTATCATGCATCGCACGAACACACTATATGGTATTAAAAATTTGTCTATTATTATATGAGACTCAAGAAGACTGCCCAGTCTCCTACTTCTACTTACTCTCTGTGAAATATAAATAGAAAGTCTATAAATAAAAATGAAACATCAAAATATTAATAACATTGACATATCGTCGAAATTTTTATTTTGGGTAGGTATTTAGCAGGTAACTAACTTTCATACACTCAATATCTAATCTTTGATATAAAAAACATAAAATATGTATTCTTTATGTTTACTATTGATCTAATTTTGATCACGGTGGCATATCGATAAAGCCAATCAATGACATTCTGAAACAAGACACCAATGCAAGACCTCCCTCTGAGTTTTAAAAATGTAGTTGCATCTTTGACCATACCTAGACATAATCGTGACTTGGTTATTCGTATCAAGTTGTCTCTGTAACTAAGTGTAGACGAACTAGCTCATCAGGGGCCCAGATCTCAAACTGCAACCTCAGCGAAAAAATACTCAAATGTAGTTTGCGATGCCCGGAAGAAGATATTATTTTAGAAAAATAATTTTTGGTGGTATTTGCAAAAAAACTATTGCGAAAGGTCGTGAAGAACGGTTCTTCGCGTTTTAAAGGAAACATTGAATTTATACGAAAAAAGTGTTCAAGTAAAAAATATGTACAATAAAATAACGAACAAAATGAGCTCCGGTGGAATTCACCACTGGGCCAATTGGAGTTCCACTGGGGCTCATTTTGTTCGTTATTCTATTGCGAACATTTTTGCCTGAAAACTTTGTTTTGCATAAATTCAACTTAAGCATCTTTTTTGCTGAGGTTGCAGTTAGTCTGAGGGTAAAACCTAGCTCGCCTACACTAAACATGAAACTTCATATTTCTATTGGAAAAAAATATCAATTAACATGAAAATACAAAATTAAAATTAGTCCAGTGTTTGACGGTTTTTCGCTCTTTCGGGAAAAACCGATTGGGACAGTAAGTAGGGAACGGCAGCTCAAGGACCAAAAGCTATACAGGGTGTCCCGAGAATGGTGGGCAATCTCTCGGATTTGGGTAGAACTAGTGAAAATAAGGTCACAAGTTCGTATATTTTTCTTTCCCCCGAGGTACCCCTACGAAAATATTCGCTCTTGAAGTTGAGGGTTAAAAATCGATTTCTCGCGATAACTTTTTTATTGTTCAATCGATTTTTAATCATTTCTTGGGTCAGTATCATATTATTTCAATTCAGTTAGCTCAGTGTATTAGAATCTTGGATAACATTATTGGGGGCTATATAGGGGGCAGAGCACCCATTGCCTTTTAATAAGTTCTAAAAAAAAATTCAGCGTATTTTGTTTTATTTCTAAGGTCATTTTCAACTTTTTGAGCCCTTTTTACGTAAAGAGCGTATACTTGTTTGATGTTGGTAATATGAACCGTTTTCGAGATAAATGCACTTAACTATGAAATTGCGATTTTCAATCGCACAAATAATAGTAATTTTTTTAAATAAATAAACAAGAGGATTATGTACAAAACAACATTTATTTCTCTATGAGATAGTAAGTACTTACCTACACTTATAAATACAAAAAATCTTGAACACACTAAACGCAAAATTTGAAACCTGAATATAGAAAACTAATTAGGGACATGGAAAATGAAGATTTATGAAATTTCATAAAAAATGCTCAATATGACCTCCTATGCACCTCCTTCTCTAATGCATGCTTGTCCACGACGAACTGACGATCGCTGGACACTCGTCACAACATTCCTTCGTTTTCTCTAATTGCATTTAAATGGTACTGGTGTGGCATGTACGAGACTCTATAGATGCCCTCACAGGAAGAAATGTGATCGGGGAGGCCAAGAAACAGGCCCACCCCGACCTATCCACCGGTTTGGATATACTCTAATCAAATGACCCCTCACTATATAAGACTAAAATGCGGGGGCGCCCCATCATGCATAAACCACATGTTCTCTCGAGATGCAATGTCAACGTCTTCTAAAAGTTGTGGTAACTGCTGTAGGAGAAATTCAAGATAAAGTTGCCATTCAATCGATTTGGTAAGACGATGAATGGGCCCAACAAGAACCGGCCAATAATTCCGACCCAAACATTAATATGAAATTGCCTTTGATGGCGCGTTTGAATTGTAGCATGTGGATTTTTCTCGGCCCCAACGTGTAAGTTATGGGAGTTAATGACTCCATTTCTTCCAAAGCTCGCTTCATCCGTATACAAAACCGATCGAATGAAGGCATGGTTTTGCTTATGGTCCTGTATAAACCACTGCGAAAATTGCACCCTAGCAGAAAGTCAGCTGGGATAAAGGCATGTACTTTTTGTATATGGTACGGATGAAGCAGTTGCTCTCTCAAAATTCTTCCAACGATCGATTTTGGGACATTCATTTGTAATGATAATGATGTGGTACTGACAGACGAATTCGCAGCGACTGCATCCAATACGTTTTCTTCTACTTTCAACAGTACGTGTTGTTCGCGGCGTTCCCTTGTTTACGACATTTGGCGCAAATCGACCTAAGTAGACAGAATTCTTATATTTTTAGTTTTCAAAAAAATTATCTTATTTTTTACCAGTTCAGGAACTCAGGAACTCTTCGGTGGCGATACCGTCGAGCGTATAGTCTTTTTGCTGTCAAGGCATTACAAGAAGCCATTCCATACATTAAATGCATATCTGCATTGTTAGTGTAAGCCATATTTCAACCCATGAATTACTAAATTAAAGTCGGATTAAGCTAATACTGAAAAATTATGTCACCCCAATTATCTGACATTTTGATCCATGGTAACCATAAACTGTCATTATTACTCGTTTGGTTTTGTACATAAACAGCTACATCGTCTTATCTAGATAAGACGATGTAGCTGTTTTTTTAAATATTTAAAAAAATTAATATTACCACGTTCAATGCGGACTCCAGAACTTGGTCTTCAGCATGTGCGACACCATTTTTTGTCGTTTTTTTTTCAAATAATCGACGGGAAGGTTATACATAATATGACAAAGTAAAAATTACGGTTATTTATGCGATTGAAAATCGTACTTTCATCGTTAAGTGCATTTATCTCGAAAACAGTTCATATTATCGACATCAAACAATAAGTATACGTTTTTTACGTAGGGCTCAAGAAGTTGAAAATGACCTTAGAAATAAAACAAAATAGGCTGATTTTTCTTTTACAACTTATTAAGGCAAATGGGTGCTCTGCCCCCAATAATGTTATCCAAGATTCTAATACACTGACCTAACCAGATTGAAATAATGTGATACTGACCCAAAAATGATTAAAATCGATTGAACAATAAAAAAGTTATCGCGAAGAATCAATTTTTAACCCTCAACTTCAAGAGCGAATATCTTCATAGGGATACCTCGGGGGAAAGAGAAATATACGAACTTGTAACCTTATTTTCACTAGTTCTAACCAAATTCGAAAGATTGCCCACTATTTTCGGGACACCCTGTATAGTGCCTGTGTGCTTTTACCCCGGGGTGAAAATTAGAACCGCAGAAATCAATAGAGGGATGAATTCTAAGTAAAAAATCTTTTAGAGCGATTTCTCACGAATAACTTGAAAACCTTCCGTTTTATCAATAACATCATCAGGATCAAAAACGAAGTTTATAAAATAACAAATTGATTGATTTTTTTTATTTCTGTAGATGCAATACGAACCGAGTTATGGCTTTGTTAAAGGTGACTGTTCGTTCGCCGAAAACTGAATTCGAACCTTTATTCAACTTTAAATAACGGAAAAACTACGAATATTTGGAGCAAAACTTGACAAACTTTTTTTAAACTGCTTGAAAAGACCTTTAAAACGAGCTTTAGTAAAAGTCGTTAGCATAAAAGCTTTCGGTGTTATGATGAAAAACGGTTGTCTGGCTTTTTCGGAGAAAAAATCGGCAATGAAACCAATGGCCTAACCGCAAGAATTGAAATTAAACGTAATCCATTTACAACTTACTTTATTTAGGTACTAACAATATGTTCTAGAAGTTTGAACGGTTTAGAATGCCTAGATTAAAACAGTTTAATTCAAAATGATTATTAAAATTTTTGAAAATAAATTCTTTTCTTCACAATAACTCAAAAACTAAAGACGATACGTAAGAAATGCGAGAGTACAAAAATGTAGTTTTTTTTCTGCAGGAAATTTTCTTTTTTTTTAAATTTCTCTAGGATGAAAATTAATTGAGATATCATCGGTTCGTATTTGAGTGCGAGGACCACTTTATTCTCCGAGCCCTTTAAACTGAAAAATATCAAAAACGAAGGGTTCAAGGAAGTTCAAGACCTAGTAGCCCTTAAAATTCCCTGCAAAATGGAGCGATTAGATATCTTAAAAAATTAAGGAAATTATCATTAAAAAAACCAATCGCATTTTTCGGTGAAATTTGCGAAGCATGTAAAATTGTTTTATTCTCGACAATTTTGGAGCTACTGCAAAGAGCAAGAAAGCGGTCCAACAAAGTGCTTCGCCTCCCACAAAAAATTAAGCAGCTGAACATTTGAAAAGGGTCTATTTACAAGTTCAGTTGTGGCTGGGGAATAGTGTAACACATGAAACATGTGGTTGGAAATATAATCAAAATATTCTAACGCCGATCTAAATGACAGCCTCCGGCTCCACAAAATATTCTGAAATCATTTTACAATTGCCAGAAAGGATGTTCAGCGACATCAGCTTGTAGATGTCGAACGAGTGGACTGTGTTGCACACAAGTAAGTATATACAATGGATGCCATGGCAGCAGTTGTCTCAATGCTCCCCCATGCGTAAGGAGAGTTTAGTGGAAGACGAAATAGAAACAGATCAATAAATATTCAAACTTATATCACATATTTTAAAATAAAATACTAATCTTATACCTATATTTTTGTTGCTCATTTGTTGATAAACTTTTTCCTTCACGTAAAAGTTTGTTCATTTTTGTTACTACTTTGCACTTAAATTGTTGCCGATTTGTTGCTAAATGGCTTATAAGATTTTTTTCTAAATTTTCAGATTCATATATGAAATCTCTGACTTCGAGAACTCTCTAAAAGCCATTTCTAAGTGAATTTCAAAATTTTAGCTAATTTATTCATTATTGTTACTGATTCATTGCTAGTATGTTGTTTAAAATCAAAAGCACACCGGACTATGTAAACCTTGTAATTACGAGTCGAATGATGTATATTTCATGAAAATTGATCTTTCCTAACCGGAGTCCCAGGTTTTGCTCTTTTTTAGCCTTTACCGACTGGACTAAATATGTAAAGTGTGTCTTATGATGTACTCTTAAAATAATGTTCCAAAATCGTCGAGAATGACAATTTTTAAGTTGAATGATAAAAAAAATCAGTACATCAGTAGTTTATTATACCACTCTGCTCCAAAGAAAACAAAGTTAAGTTTGTCGGAGTTTCCCCTCCTTATTAACACATGGTCATTTTATTTATTTATCTTATTGGAATACTGTACTATACAGATATTTGAAAATGATTTTTTAGCCGTCTTCCAGATCACTTCACGAACCTTCCTAACTTTAGAAGATCTTGATATGTAAAGGAGATGATGATGCCTTACAGTTTAGAGTATTCGAACTACTTCTTGGAGATAACTTGTAATAAAAAGTGATTTTGCAGCAGGTGGGGCTTGAATACACTTTCGCTATAGGTACCCTTCCAGAATACAAGTTAAATGAGCCATCGCTCTCCAATTTAAATTATAATGTACCTATGTAATTAATGTACATATCTAGTACATATTATTGCCATAAAACAAAAACTGATCCATTTATTGTATAAAATATTATTTAGGATATTATCAAATTGAATGGAAGGACTGTTTTCATTTCCAGTTGTAGACACCATAATCAATTATTTCCTAGCATTATAAGTTATTTATAATTTAATAACTCCAGATGAATTTCATTATCAAACGAAAACTGTGCCATACTTCATCTTCATACATTATTTAAAACAAAGGTTATGTTAGTTATTACCATCTGTATTGTTACTTGTCCTAAAAAAGTTATTGATGAGGAACAATATATTTTTAATATAAGTACATAGATTCAAAGGCAAAGTCTCTTCGAATGAATAGGCCTGATACAGTGCTTCTTGTATCAACATGGTAAAGAAAAGCTAGTAAATGAACCATCATAAGTCTACCACTTATGAATCCCATAAATGTAAGAATATATGGACTATTTGGATACATAGCGCTTAGCCATTGATAACAAACCATACTGGAATGATTAAACATTAGAGATCCCAGTATTCTAAAAAATTATAAAATTTATTGTATATTATATTGAATAAACTTTTTAACAATGAAAGACTACTTACCCAAATACCATTCTATTAAAAGGTGAGATTATACTGAGAGATGGCCTGGTATATATCATTACTGAAATACCATATAACATGTTCGCCCAAAGGTATGGGTAGGGATCGAAATTTAATAAACTGTAAATATAAGGTTAGCTAACGCATTTAGTTTTTTGCTTGCACTTACGAAGTCAATATAGATGGGTTAACTGCATGAATTGACATTATGCAATATGCAAATCGACCTTGGAAAATAGCAACCAAAAAAATGTCCCTTACAAAATATCGCCATTGTTCTTCTTCGGTGAGAATTGTTTCAGAAGGCATTATTTAAACATATCATTTTGGTATGGAATTTTTAGACTTAATGATTTCACATTTTTAATTTAATTTTAAAGATTTTTTAACTAGCTACAGTAAAATGACAAGTGTGACATAATAAAAAATTACAAATAAAAACATCTACAATGTATTACGTAAAACTGGTTACATTTGGTGTATATTTTGAGGTACAGTATTAACAATTACTTAATAAATTATAGAAACATCCTCTTATGCCTTTTTAGACACTTGTGAATCTACATGTTCGGTGTAACTGCGGGCAATTTTTATCATTGCCAAGCCTGAACCGACTCCACAAATTGAACATAAAGCTAAATTTTGAGGAACAAGACTTCTTATGATAGCCCATATTAACACAGAACCAAGAGAAAAACTAAGAGCCCCAAATGAACTAAAAAATAAGTAAATTTAGAACATTACATTGCTTCAATATTTTGATATTTACCTGTATATGAGTCGTTCTTTAGTTGGTAAATTGCTTAAATGAGGCCTGTTGTACAAATACAATCCAGAACCCACTAATGTGTTGAAGAGTAAGATGTTAGTTATATCTCGTTTTGGAAATATTCTGCCAAAGAAGTTACTAGTTTATTTATTATCATCTAAGTAGAATCATTACGCTTACCTTAGAACCAATGTTGGGTTCATAACATTTATAGACAGCGCAGTATAACTGAGGACTCCTTGAACTGGGGCATAATAGAATAAAACATTTTGTGTTGTTAGCGGCTTCAGACCAAATTTTCCACAAATTGAAACTCGAGATTCAGCAGCAGATGCCATTTTACTTAACTGTTATGCAAATATCAAACAAAAATCACGTGAATATTACAGTTTTATATTATGATTTACAGTTACGAAAATTTCCAAAAATAAAAGAACTCATTAAATACCTCAAAGACAGTTGACAAATGACAACTGTCAGGATCGCCAACATTTAATAACAAAAAACAACCACCCATCAATAATGATATCTTTGCAATATGGCAACTCTGTATAGGTATGTATGTTTTATCCACAGATCAAGAAATAGACATAGATATTGAAAACAGGTAATGTTAGAAGCCAAAATCTTATTTGTTGCATTTATTATTTTGTTTAGATTTTGTCGGCTTGATTGGGCAATTTGAACCACCCGGTCAACACACTTGATGACAGTTGACATATCAACAAAAGCAATCCGTTTTGTGTTTTTGTATGATGTGCTTTATAAAGTGTTAAACCCTTGTTTACTGAGATATATAAGTCAACAGACGCATAGGCGTAGAGGACGAGTCAAGTGGCCATGTTTATTTCAAGTTCATAAAATTATTATTTAAATCAAAATATGTATTTTGATGTTTCTCATTTTTTTATTTTAATATCTTAGATGACTTAGGAACATTTATGTAATATACCTAGTGTAATGTAACTGTTTCATAAATACCAATAAAGCATCAAAAATTAATAAGAATTCTTAGCTCATAATTAACGCTCAAGCGATACGCCTCTGTAGGCGGACGAATGTAAACATAACCCCTCCTTCCCTCCTTGACCCTTCTATCACTTTATCAATCTGTGGTTAATCTGTGGTTTTACTGCTGCATAACTTTTCCTGAAATGGGTTTTTTTGGTTAATAATTATCCCGTAAAACCAATTAGATTAATATTTTATATCTTTATACTACTCATATATTTACAAATTATTTTAAATTTACATAGTATTTATTAATAATTTTTTGTAATCCTACCTGACCTCAGACACAGCCTCAGACCTCACTCATAGAATTTCTCGCTGTAGATGTTCGGGCAGTTCGGCTGGCTCCGGACATGGATGTGCGAATGGGACAGATTGTTGTTCTCTAATTTTTAGAAAGGGAGTGATTACGCAACCGCCGCGGCGGATCTTTTTCACGACTTATTGAACCGCCGCGCATAGAAATTGAAATATTTTATGCAATTTTCTGAAGAACAAGGCGGGGGGACACCCCCCGCACCCCCCTTTTTGTCTGCGACGCTAATTCTGCCTGCGGGGCTGATAATTTATTAACAATTATTTAGCAAAATAAAAATCAACCTAACTAACCCAACTACCATCACATGAAAGAGATAAATTATTATATGAAAAAAAAGAACATTTCTGTCGTCAAATCCAACCAGAATTAGTGAAAAAGGATATTAATCGTTACAAAATATAAAAAAAAAAAGTCAAGTGGGCAGTATTTGTACCCGGGACCTGTCGCTCCGATAACGTTGCGCATAGGCCAGCGATCCATATGGAAAACACCGCTATAGCACAAAATAAATACTATGTAACCAAACCAATTGCCGCGGCGGTTCAGTAATATGTCAAAAATGAACCGCCGCGGCGGTTCGATAGCCACTACCTTTTAGAAAATATGTTTTTGATTTGATTGATTTGATACATAATAATTAATAATTACAAAATAAAGTTCAGTGAGTTTCCCTTCTGATTGTTTGGTATTCTGTGGTAAAAGGCTGAGAAATGAGAAAGAAGAAGAATAGTAGAATGCACAATGTGCACATTGTGCACAATGCAGTTTAAAAATAACCTAAACGATTTGATTTTCCTGTGAAAATGAAAATTGAAGTTCAAAACATAAATTGAGGATTTCTTTATTATTTGGATATCCTTTATCTAACGAGTGAATTTATCATATTCCAGAATCTTTATTTTGTGTTTTACAATTTACCTGTGCTGTGGTGCTATCGGAAAGTACTTATTATAGGACCATAATTTTAGAAAATGTCTTGTTTAAGAGTAGTTGCAAAGAATAGAGTTATTTTAAAAGGATATAAATTGAGTTATAACGTTGGCAGATTACTTTTTTCAAGCGATGGATGTACAGAAAATCCTGTTGAGGTTAAACCTGGTGGTTATGCAAAAGCATTTAAGAAGTTTGAAAATATAAAAGACGAATCTACTACTAAAACGCCACAAACTTTTGCTACCTTATTAAGAAATTCGAAATTTATAGATGTGTGTATTAATATAAAATATCACGGTATTTTCAATTAAATGGTTAATTTATTTCTAGCTGGGTGATCCTGAGGGTAAAGTAGTAACAGGAAGAATATATCACATTGTTGATGATGATTTATATATTGATTTTGGCTGGAAATTTCACTGTGTTTGTCCTAGACCAAAGACACATTCTAGGTATGTACCTACATGTTTAATTATATTCATATTAAAGTTGTGATCCGTTGAAAGAATTGTACATACCATATTATAAATATAAACACATAAATAGGTACGTTACACACCGGCATTGCCAGTGTTGTAGATATGGGTATATTACAAACATAATTAAAGGTACATTGACGTATACTTAACTACGCATTCTGATAGCGATCCGAAATTAAACTTTATTCAATCTAAATCCCAAATGTATCATGGCTATAGTGAATCGATAAATGCCAATTTTCTATACCCAGAATGTATTCAAACCTTTATCGTCGCTGTACCAAAAGAATATAGGCTGTCTTTATCGAATAAAGATTTTCATATAAATACAGGTTATATACAGTTTGGTTATACTGGGAGCTACCTTCTCGCTTCTATAGTGTTAATTATGTAATCAGACTAATCCATACATATTTGTCTTAAGTTCTGAGAAAATGTTTCTCTTGTTTCATACAACAGTAAAATTTAGGTAGTTTATCTTTATCAACAATTCCAAATAGACAAGGCGAAAACCTCGCGTTCGTATGAAAAAATGTCCCAAACGATTTTTTTGCATATTCACGTTCGGGACATGTCCTTGCATGAATAAGGATTAAGATTTTGCAGGACTAAAATCTGGTCCCCATTTGTTTAAACTAATTTTTTTTAAACAAATGGAAAAAATCGCTTTTTTGAGTCGAGTTGTCGAAAACAATTGAAGGTGCACGCACCATCAGGCTAAAAGCGTCTATTTAATAATTAAAAATTTAAGCCTTAGAATGAAAAAATCTGCACTAACTCTTCAGGATTTTATTAATGGGAGTTCAAAGATTGTACAAAAATTTTGGTGAACTCAAAAAAGTCATTTTTTAATATAGTACAGGAAATGAAGCTGAAAAAATGGCAGAACCTCGCAATTTTTTCGTCCAGCATCGATTTGTACAAAAATTTGGGATCAGGCTCATTTCACCCTCTAGTTCATTTTCTATATTGAGCCGTTGTACGCTTTTGGTTTTTTAAGGGTGAAAACTACCCCTAATTGTAAAAAATTATAAAATAACATTTTAAACTTTAGTATGGTCAACATTTGGTTTGGATTAGTTAAATAATGATTGTTTTATGCTTTAGGATATAATATCATAATATTTCAACCCTTAAAACCACCCTTGTTGGAGCTATATATAAAAAAATTATTTATCCTAAAAGAATGATTTCAGCTTGCATCGATTTGCATAAGAATTTGGGATTAGGATCATCTCACCCTGTACTTCATATTCTATATCATGCTCATGGGCGTTGATTATTTTTAGGGGTGTAAACTACCCCTTATTGTCAAAAATTATATAAAAACATTGTAAACCTTAATATGGGTAAAATTTGGTTTTGATTGGTAAATAATGATTGTTTTATGCTTTATTTACTATAATAAACACAATTGAATAATTCTAAAAAAATTGTCAGAGCACGTGGCGACTGGCGAGGAATCAACGAAATATACACTCACACACGCAGACACATGAGCAGATGTTTCTTCTTTTCTGTCTTTCAATTTGAATGGAGAAGGTGGAACATATTATAACGTATTACTGCCGAAAAAACCGGTTCTGTGGTATTATATATATTGAAAATGCTCTATTACACTCCCAAGCGGGCTATTCGAATTTTTCGAAAAAAAAAATTAATTCGTTTCATAAACATAGCTCCTTCATTTTTGGTGATAAAAAGTTTTTTCAAAAATGATTTTGTAGGGTTCTTCAAGAGCTATAAGACTATATGAATTAAATTCCGTAAGATCCCTTAGTTTTTAAGTGGGGTGAGTTTAAAAGGCTCGAATAACGGGGTGTTTGCTCGTAAATAGATGTTTTAAACAGCTATACCTCGCTAAATATTCACTGTAAAGAAAATCTATGCACAGGGAAATTTTAGTTATTAAAAAAGCTACAATTTAGTACTCTATCATTTTTTTCGTATCTCCAGTATTTTCGGAGATATTTTGAAGAAAAGGGTGAAAAATACGAAATTGCAAAAAATCAATTTATCTTTAAACTCCAATTTTTCTAAAATTAGGCATTTTAAATAGGTTAAACTTCTTGGGTGTATTGATAATACATATATAAAAAGAATTACAGAAGGGTGAAGATCAATTTTAATTAGGAGGGTAGTTAGGGGGTTGTTTTCACTGATTTTTTCGTAGAAAAAAGTAGGTACCGACCTTATTTTGATCATAAGTCGCTCAATTTTTATACTAGAAACTTTTTTTTTTTTTGTTTGAAAGGTCTAATTGTATACTTGAAAAAAGATTCTGTAAGTTTTCCTCGAAAAATGAAATGGAATGGAGTTTTCCCGTTATTTGACTTTGAATATTTCAAATTATGCATTTGACGAAAAAAGCTAACCTTTAACATGCCGTATCTCGGTTTGTATTGGTCGTAGAAAAAATATATAAAAAGGATTTTGTTTGTTTTTCTAAAAGCTACAATTTTGATATCTACAGTTTTTTTGATTAAATGCATATTTTTCGAGTTATTCTTAAAGAACCCTCTAAAAAAGTCGATTTTTTCGTCGAAACACTGTTACTTTCAACCGCGAATAACTCGAAAAATATTAGTTTTGCGAAGAAAACGTAAAGAACATTTTTTTCTTAGAATTACTTTTTCCATCGATTTCCATGGTTAAAATGTAATGAAAAATTTCCACCCCGAGATGGGGTGGCAACCACCCCCAAGGTTTTAGCGTACAGCGGCATGATATAGAAAATGATCCTTGGGCTACTCCCTGCCTTCTGTGAAAATTTCAAGTAAATCCATGCTGGACGAAAAAATTGCGAGCCAAAATGCTTCATTTCCTAGCCTAATATTGTATATTTCAACCTTGAAAATGATCGTTTTTGTATTTTTTCAAACATTGAATTAATTATTGGAAAGTTGGAAACAGCCGACTTTATGAACCAATGACAAGAGACCTTTTTTGTTTAAAATGACCCAAAAAAACCTAAAAATAATAATTTAGGTCAATAAGTGATGTTTGCCATTTGTTTAAAAAAAATTACTTTAAACAAATTGGGACTAGATTTTGATCCTTATTCAGAGGCATGTCCCGAACGTGAATATGCAAAAAAATCACTTGGGACATTTTTCTCATACAAACGCGAGGTTTTCACCTTGTCTAAAAGGAATGTTAATATTTTCATGTTTCCCATGCACACAATTTTGCAAGAATTCCTTAAACAGCGGATTATTCAGTTTATTTCACGGAATATTACACCCGGTCATCACTTTCATTAAATCTAAATTAGATATTTTTTGTCATTCCAAATATGTTGAAGTATACTTAGTGCTTCACAATAAATCTGTGCATCATCGAACTTTAGACCAGGATATCCTTTATCGATCAGTTTACGGTACATCGAGAGGGATCTAACGAAACATATTTAATGAACAAACCCTGCTTTGTCTTTACTTTTATTTATCGTGTATTGTATAATTATTACAGGTACTTGTAATTACAATATAACACGTCCTGGTAGTTAGGCTGTCGTATCAAGAGAGAGGTGTAGCCGGGAGCCCACTCTCTTCTATCCCCCACTCCTGTGGTGGTGGATATACCTCATAGTGTTACCAGCACAACACCCCCACACTAAATATCTTACATAATGTAGTAAACCCGAAACGTTTACAGTAATGAATAATACGCTGTTTGCAGTTTGTTTATTTGATCGTTCTTGCAATACTGCATGATGTACATTAGTGACTTCCTAATTTGACGTGTACAGCACACAATAATCCTCTCTGCACTCTGAAAGTGGCAGTGATAGTTGTAGGTGGCCTTGACTCAAAAATAACAGAAGTATTGTTAAATACAAGCCAAAATATTTAGTTTTATTTGAGATCTGTTCAATTACAGTATATTTTTATGACTAACTAACTTTATATATTTCGACTTAAGATTTTACTAAGAAGCTAATTCAGCAGTTTTACTAGTTTTACGTTAATATAAACATACGCATGCATGTGTTCAGAGTGCGCTTTATAGTAATGGTTTGTTTTTCTTCATTTTGTAATATACCGAGTGAGGATATCTAACACTGATTATCAAGTGGTTATGAATATTTTTTGTTTTTCACAATGAACATTAGCTTTTTGTTAAGAAAAGTAGTAGCTACTAACTCTGCTTACAGAAATTAGGTTTCCTACAGACCAGCTTTGCGTACTAAATTACCATACATTTACAAACATTCTCAGATTTTTCTGCAGTTAGTCGAGTCCAATCCAGTGTGAGAAGACATAATAAGGCTTGGCATTAGCTCAGAGCCATGCCTCGACTCACTCAGCATTTATCTCTTCCCTATGTTCAAAGTTTGTCTTAATGTTTTGTATTATAATTACCTATAATATACCGCAACACTGATTTAATTATTTTTTGAGGACAGTACTCGATGAACTCATTTCACCATTAAAAAAAAATAATATTATTTTCATATTTTCATGGCCTATTTAAGGTCTCCTAAATGGATAAAAATTTCGAGAGCGACTGTTAGGCATTTTTTCTTTTAACGGAAAAGTGGATAGGGTAATCAGTTCGCAGTTATCTTAAATAGCCTTATGTAAACTTTTAGCTCACCTCAGATAGGGTGTTTGTTACTTCATCTCCAAATTTTAAAATGTTTCCTACTGAACTTGTATAAAAGTCTGTTACGAACTAATGAAACAAAAGATGAGAAAGTAATGCTTTTAATAACATGAACAACATCTAATAATTACAACAACAGTGAACACTGCTTTAAAAACTAATAAATAACATAAAACAAACGATTGGCGAAAATTGAAAGTCGATTAACAATTGGATGGGATGAAAATAAAAATGTAACAAAGTATTTCAAATGTTTGTGTTCTCAATATAATACCTTTATACCTTGTGCATTTTTCATAATACCATTTCAAATTTAGACGGGTCTTCATTAATTGTTGTGGTGTTATTTTGCTGCACTCTCCTTCAATCCCTTCTCTTAATTCGTTAACAGTGTGGAGTCTTATGCGGTAAACTTTTTTTTTAAATTTCCCCACAAGAAAATCTAAAGGTATTAGATCTGGTGAATGTGGTGGCCAATGAATAAGAGGGCGTCCAACCCATCTATTCCGAAAATTTTAATGTATAGAAACATCATCTAGGTGAAAAATAAATCGTCTTGGCTTTCCTCATTTAGTACTTCCATAAAATCTCAAAAATCGAAAAATCTGTGTTCAAGAAATTACAAAACCCTTCACCGTTCAATGTTTGTTCGAAGAATGCTGGACCAACTATACGATTATTCAAGATCCCAATCCAGACATTAAGTTTTTGTGAATATTACCTCTTTGACTTTAACACCTAGTGTGGATTCTCTGTTATCCAGTACCTAGAGTTCTGAGTAAAAACCATACCGTTAGTAGTCTCTCTCATCTATGAAGAGAATATTTCTTAAAAAATTGTTGTCATTTAAGTATTCTTCTTCGCAGAATAAACAGAACTCCATTCTCCGTTTATCATCATCTCGTTCTACTGTGTGTATAATTTTAGGTTTAAAGGGAAGTACTTTATTTTTCTTCAAACGTACCTATTTTTTATATACTTGCATGTAAATCCCGTGTAGCCCGCCTCAAGCTAGCTGTTGAATATTCTTGGAAATGTTGTAGAATTTCTCTGTTTGTCTCTACGTTTCCTTGCTAAAAAAAGAATCACTTTTTTACAGAAACTTCCTGTTTCATTAAATAATTTAATTTTATCATTAAATTGTGTTAATCCTGAAGACCATCGCTGGATTGGTTCATGATCTGAATTTCTTCTATAGAATTCTTCAGCAACTTCCCTCAATGATCGAGCATTATCACCAATTCAACGAATAATCTCTAGTCTCTTGGCTAAGATCAAATTTGTCATTTTGAAAATTCTTAAAAACTGTTAGTTCTTTACTTTTTTATGAAATACCTGTTCTGGACAGATTGTTTAATAAACGATATTTGACAATACAACAAAGAAGAAAACAAAATAAGATCTTTACAAAGTCTGCTATGTAGATAATTCACATTTTGGATAATTGATATCCAGACACTGAATTTGGCAGATTTAAGTGAAATTATTTATTTAGTTGGAAACGTGTAGTTCGCTAAGAAGAAAAATTTTTGAATAATTTAATCGAGAAACCTTCAGATCGTGAACCATTAGATGAACTTGAGAATGATTTAAATCATTGTAGATTCATTATAAGATTTAATAGCAATTTTCTCCCACACTCTTGGCCTGGTTATTGAGAATGTCAATTGGGTAACTACTGGATAAAATAAAAATGAAAAGATTCATCAAACGTTTTGGTGCAAGGCTTTACACCTTTGTCAGTAGTTATTTTTTATTTACAAGTACATCATAATAGGGGAGAATTTCAAAAATACGAAATTTAAATGTTTGAATTAGGTGGAGAAATTTTGTAATAATTTTTAATTAATACCTGGGTAACTAATGTGTCTTTAAATTCAAGTGGAATGAGTACATACTTTACCATTTTAATAAACGTAACACACTTTTATCCAGGTCCATTCGAAAAGTGAAAAATTTTAAAATTTGTCGATTGAGTAATGAACAGCCTATGTGAAGTATCGAGCTAAAATTTTGCATAAGGCTATTAGATATAACTGTGAATCGATTCTGCTATCCACTTTCTGATAAAAAAAATGCCTAACAGTTGATTTCGAAATTATTTAGGGGACTTTAGGTGGCTATGAAGATATTAAAATAATTTTTTTTTAAATGGCCGAATAGAGCTCATCGACGTGCAACACATTCCACAATAACAGTGTTATGGTATTAAACAGCACACATTGGATATACCGGGTGATTCAATCTGGAATTCGTGCTCCTGTATCTTTTTTATTTCAAAAAGAAACTACAGCAAACTATATATATTTGTCAGTTGCTTGTCAAGCTCTATCAAATGACGTCCTTAAATTATCCCTGTGATCTTATGTGGCAAAGTAACGATAGTCAACTTTTTTTTTTTTTCAAATGGTATGCTATACTTTTTTTTGCCGACTGTTGTAGATTCTTTTTCTGCATTCAACTGTGTAAAAAAAAATATGCACTTCCATAAGAAAAATTTCGAGAAAAGTCATAAAATTTGATGAAACTTCATTCAAAGGTTTTGTTTCTGAATCAATATAGTTAGCCATGGAAACAATTGATTTTGACATTGTTAGTAACGTCAAATTGAAAATACTGTTATTTGTGATTGTGTTACTAGTTTTTGTTTTATACTATACTTATAAATAGATTTTCACTAATGAAGAGAAATTGAACATGATATTAATTGATGGAGAGTGCGGAAAAAGCAGTAAACGCTTATATCATGAACCCTTTCGTAATAGGCCGGCACCATCACAAAAAATGTTTGCAAAATTGGTAAGAAATATGGGCGAATGTAGAGGTTTTGAGAAAACAGAAACATTTTTAAACCCAAAACCACAAGAGATGAAGAACATACAGTTGATGAGACTGATATTTCATATTATTCAATTCAAAGAATTTTGAATGACAGTAAATGGCGACCTTATAAAATACAACTAATCAGGGCTTGCTTCCTGGAGATTACGAGAGGCGTCTACATTTTATATCATGGCTGGCAGTTGCTCAAGAAATGACTAGCTTAGATTGTATCATGTGGTCAGATGAATCCCGTTTCCATAATAATGGAATAGTCAATTGACAACTACCATAATAATGGTAGTTATGTCGATTAACTGGAGACCAATAGGTCTTAGGATAATCCTCAGTGGCTTCGAAAAACTAATTTCCAAAATTAAGGTATGGTGCGGAATTCATAACGGACAAATTATAGGACCAAAGTTTCACGAAGGCACACTTACTGGAGAAAGATATCTACAGTTTTTAAGAGAATTGTTAAATTTCATAGAAGATGTTCCATTACATATTAGGCATAACAAACGGAGTCCTCTTCGAACATGTGAAGTAATAAATAATGTTTTCATGTACTTAATTGTTAATTAGTTTAAATACGTTATTAATTGTTTATTTATATAAAAATTAATTACTTAACTATTTAAAAACGGAACTTTGTTTCGAAATTTTTACGTCTCATCAGTGCCGTATACAATCCTCGACAAAATCCCTCTCTTTCGAATCTGATTCGCCTAGATAATCCAATAATTATAAAAATTTTCATAACAAAAAATGTTATCTGAGATTTTTCGTCAGTACTTAACCGTTAGTGGAGGAATTATACATCACAAAACCACAAAAATCAATTCTGGGGTGCCGCACAACTCCCCAAAAGACCATCCCTCTTCGGTGAAAAAAGCCTTATTTTACCGATAACTCGTTAACCGTTGAAGATATAAAAAAATTGCTCATGATAAAAAAGAAAGCTGGACTAATTTCCTAAAAAAAGCCCTCTTGTAATTTTCTTTTATATGCCATGATTTTCGAAAAAATTGCAAAATTTGTATTTTTTATGCGTACGAATTTTCGTTTATTTGAAATTTTTGCGCGCGGCCTATAGAAAAAGTTGAATTGCTCGAAAATCAAACAAGCTACAAAGAAAAATCAAAATGGGTTTTAAAGGGGATATAAAATACTCTTGTGCTTCCATTTTCGATGGCTATTGATATCTATATAAAAATAACAATGTAATATAGTTACCTCTTGATTTTTACGCTTCTAACTATTCACAGGCCTATAAAAAATAACTGACTTTAATATTAAGTTATAAATGCATTATCTTTTACTTCAAGGTAGTACTTCAATGCAGAAAAAGTTAGGAATAAAAATATTCACATTTACAAATTTACCAGCATGTTGAAGTTCGCCAAATTTTGGCCAATTTTTTATCGTTTCCTAAAAATAGAAAAAGACCCAAATATCTTGGAAATTTAGCTCAAAAAATGTTTTTTGAGTTTGTATATTATATAACTATTGTTTCTAATCATTTAATAGTTATAAAATTGCATAAGAAAAATATCATCAAAAAATTGAATATGTACTTAGCCTTTTTTGGATTATTTTTTTGGCTAACTTCAACATACTGGTAAATATGTAAATGTGAATATTTTTATTCCTTACTTTTTCTGCATTGAATTTAGTTCAAGGTAGTAACCTTGAACTAAAAGATAATGCATTTATAACTTATATTAAAGCCAGTTATTTTTTATGGGCCTGTGAATAGTTAGATGCACAAAAAATCAAGAGATAACTATATTATATTGTTATTTTTATATACTAATAAATATCAATAGCCATCAAAATGGCAACACAAGAGAGTATTTTATGTCCTCTTTAAAACCTATTTTGATTTTTCTTCCTAGCTTGTTTGGTTTTCGAGCAATTCAATTTTTTCACAGCCTACTGTGCGCAAAAAATTTCAAAAAAACGAAAATTCGCGAGCATTAAAAATACATATTTTGCACTTTTTGTCAATATCAATTTTTTCGAAAACCATGGCATATACAAGAAAATTACAAGAGAACATTTTGTTAGGCAATTAGTCCAGCTTTCTTTTTTATGATGAGCAATTTGTTTATATCTTCAACAATTAACGGGTTATCAGTAAAATATGGCTTTTTTCACCAAAGGCGTAGTTTTTAGGGAGGTTGCGCAGCACTCCCAGAACTGATTTTTGTGATGTTTAATCCTCCCACTAGCAATTACTGAAGGAAAATCTCCGATAACATTTTTTGCGAGCTTCTGGTGTATTTTTTACCTTACCAACTGGAGTAAGATGGTACTAGTTTCCTAATTTACAATGTCAAAATTCAATTGTTTCCATGGCCAACTATGCTGATTCAGAAACAAAACCTTTGAATGGCAATTTATCATATTTTATTAATTTTCTCGAAATTTTTGTTATGGAAGTGTATACTTTTTTTACACAGTTGAATGCAGAAAGAGAATCTCTACAAAAATTGGCAAAAACAAGTATAGCATACCATTTGAAAAAAAAAGTTGACTATCGCTACTTTCGCATATGTGATCACAGAGAGGACTTAAGGATGTCATTTGATAGAGCTTGATAAGCTATTTACAAATATATACGGTTTGTTGTAGATTCCTTTTGAAATAAAAAAGATACAGGGGTCCGAATACCAAACAATCACCCAGTATATCAATCATAATATTGTTTAAATATCACTCAGTTATACTATTTTTTATTTTTTTCAGTGAGTATGTAAGAGGTGCAAGAGTCAGACTGCGCATTAAAGAACTAGAACTCTCTTCTCGTTTTCTGGGATTCGAGAAAGATTTAACATTATTAGAAGCAGACTGTGTTCTATTAGGATTAGTGCAAGAAAGGAGTCGGAATCCCGAATAGTAGTTTCAAATTATTTATTTTATAATAAAATACATCTTTACAGTTGTTGTTAGGCACAGTTGTTAACAGGCAAGAATTAATCTATTTAAAATAACATATTTATTGCAACTAGTATGTTTCATACTTAACAATTATACATAAATAAAATACAATTATTTAAAGCTTTTTATACCAAATAAACATTGTATATACATTTAAAAATATTAATACATTTTTTACACACCTTAAAATTAAAGGACTGTAAATTAGATACAAATGGGACATATGCTGCCGTGAAGTTCAGATCAAGAATTATAAAAAATGAATATATTAACATGAGGTAATATAAATAAGTGTAAAATTATATAATGGAAAAATTAAATAAGGCACTTGAGAATTCTTAGTGTATTAAAAATAAAAATTTGAGCGAGTAAATATATTATTCTATAAAAGAGCACATGGAAGTCCACAACACAATGGCAAACACACGGGAACTACTGCAGCTCCACTTCTGCTCTTGGTTTTGCTCTTGCTTTCAGCTTCGTACTGATATTTTCCTGATCCTTTCGCATAAGCTCCCTGGAAACATCAACATAGTAAGCACAAATTATTTGTAGTATGGTAAAGATAATTTTCAATTATATAAAAATACTACCTAAAACTAAAAATACTGCTTAAAACCTGTAGGAGTGCAGGTAATATATACCGGATTCCTTTGAGACCAAGTATATCACCACCTTTTTCTTTATTTTTTTTTAATATAGAAATTTGAAATTATGACAAGATATTTAGTATAAAAATACATTTGTAGATATAATCAGAACCATAATAATGCTTCCAGTTTAACTGGACATACTACTACCTTTTTTATTTTAAGTAGCGCCCTGTACATTTTTTTAATCTTATCTGATAAATTACTTTAAAAATGTGATTTTATGTATTTACTTAGTAGTCATGACAATCATGTTTAAGTTTATAATACCCAAAGTATTTAATCAAAAGGTATGTTAACACGCATTTCCCCTAAAACAAATGACTGACAATTTGATTAATTTATGGCAATTTTTTAAAGTATATTATACAAAATAAACGGCCCAAAACTCACTTTTTTTAAATGACACCCTGTACATTTTTGAAATGTTTATGGTTGAGCTATAAATTAGCTTCCAATGCAATTTTTGAAATTTAAAATCGATCCATAAATGGATGCAAAACCACAGTTTAAAATTGGAGATGACAATGACGATTTAGCAATATCTTAGAAGGTATTTTAGATATTATTTTCAATTTTGGTATGTGTTAATAGGATATCGAACCACATATTTTAATTAGAAAAATTATTTTATCGTTCCACCAATGGCGCCCTTGCAAGCATGTCCCCTGATATTTTTTACCAAGAAAGTGGTACACCACTGGCATTTTGCCATGTCGATATTTTTCCTGAGAAGCCTGATCAATTCTACATGAAAACGGTCTCTTGCGTTCTTCTCGTCAGACGCACAGTTCTTGATTAAAACAATTAACTTCATATTGAAACTAATTACACAGGCACATACTCAAAAAAAAAAAAAATTGTCAATTACACGGACCAGACCAATCATCTCCAGTGTATTTTGGCTTGCTGAGTCCAAATCCGGTATCCTTTTTGCCCCACCATGTCACAATTTTTTTCAATGCTCAAAAAACAGAAAAATGCAAAAAGGGAAAATTGCATTTTTATAACCATTTTGTGGCTTATAATGGATGAGATCCTAAAATGGGAAAAGGAACAAAAAGAGTCCTACTGGAGGAATACTCGAGGTCAAAGACAAGCGAAGAAATTCATAACTTATTCGATCGACAAAGAATGCCACAAGGCTTCTCGAACTTGAAAAGTCCGACTAGGAGGTAATGACAGGCCTATCCAAGTTTCTGGACTCTTACTAGCTTGCTTTGTTTATTTTTGCCTATTTACCCCAACGTGATTCTAATATGTTCTAGACATGAACACATAAAGTATTAATCTTATTTAAAACAGGAATTTTACGAAAAAGGTTACGTTTACATACTTGAGCTCTCCAGGCAGCTTCTCCTTCCTCTTTTTTAGCAAACATTTCATGACCAGGTGGATAATATACAGGTGGTCCTGAAACATTCTTTGTGCGTGCAACTGGTTCCTTCTTTTGTGTGTCCTCAACCTCAGCATTTTGTTTTTTGAGGGTGTCAATTTTCTTTTGCTGGGCTAATTCCTGTTCATGAGCGTTGAAGCCAGCGTTTAAAGGGCTGTTTGGTGGCTAAAATAACAAAATAGTTCAAGTATAAGTGTTTAAATATATACAGAGAATTCACAATGAAAGGAATCATTTTTTTAGTAAAATCTTATCTATTTTCTTCCTGCAGGGCTCAGAGCAGTTGATTTTTATTTATGGATTGTCATTTTTTGGCCTGCGTGTTCTATCAATATCAACTCTGGTTATCGCGGATGTAAACAACTTTGTTATTTTAAATACAACACTGTGTATTTCTATGAATTTGGACGGAAAATTAAAACGTTTTTCTTAAACTCCCCTAGATATTTATTATGAATGAAAATTGAAACAATCTTTTAACTAGTATCAAAGGTGAATGCAAAATAGAACAGCTAATTAGAAATAAGTTGAAATTGAACAAGTGTTACTTCTGTTTAGTTCGTTTAATTAGTTCCTTCAAAGAAATAAAATCCAGCAATTCGATTACCGATAATTCTTGCTGCATACATACATTGATTTTCTGACTGTGTGCATCTCCTGAATTCAATAAAGATTATCTGTCATCCCGTACCTTCAATTTTATCTGATAAAGCTACCATTCAGAAAGAATGTCGCTTCATAAGAAAAAATAATTCGTTAATGAAAAGGACCCACGCATTTCTCTACTAAATCGGCTCAAAATTTTATATCGTACAGTTTACGACTCGCTTATAAAAAATTCTCATAACTACATAGCCCGCAAGTTGATAGTTTTTTTCTACAGCTGTTGGAAGTCTTGGCATTTTGCCATTACATAATGAAGAAATACTTTTTTTCTATTCTGCGAACAATAGTATGTTATTCCTGAAGATTTTTTTATGTCGAGTTGAACCCTGTTTATAAAAATGCTCCATCACGTACCTTTTTAAGACATTAAGACTCAAACAGCAACTTTGACATAACCTAACTTTTGAATCAAATATCTTACTAAGCTGTTATCGCTCTCAAATGAATCTTATTCGATGTTGAAAATGATGATATTAGGTTATTTTGAGAGATATTTCCTTAGTTGCATGCACTCGTCTACACGTACTTATACTCAAAAAGCACACAAATAAATGTGCTTTTTATGCACACCCAGACGCACATATTACTGCAAGAACACGTGCATATTGTAACAACTCACATAAATATACGTGGAATGCAAATTCAATTAAAACAATTCGAATTATTACATTAAAGCTACTTTGAGGCATTACTCAAATAATGATGAAATACAAACACTTCAAGTAGTAAAAGCAACTAGTAGCAAAAAAGCTATTAAGTTTAAGCAATGCGTCAGTCTTATATTATGGTTATATGTAATATATTACTTAATGCAAAAAAGATATGTAAGACATTCGATTCAAAAGTTGTTACGTCAAAGTTGCTCAAAACTGTATTTTTGCTGTTTCAGCCTCAATATCTTCAAAATGTTATGCAATGGAATATTTTTACATATGTGTTCAATTTGTTATTAAAAAATCTTCGGAAATAACATTATTGTTTATAGAGCAGAAGAAACGTTTCTTTTTCTGGCATTGTGTGATGGTGAAATACGATGGTTTAAAACTATCTAGAAAACTAGAAAAGAACTATCAGTTTCCGGGCCTCGTGGTCATGGGGACTTTTGATCAGTTAGTCGTAAACTATAACATACTAAAGTCAATTTAACTGAGGTCTACTTTCCATAAGGACTGCAGGGTCCATAAATTTTCTTCATTGCTCCTTCTACATATTTATTTTCTTGCAGAATTCGATTCTCCGTCCAAAGTTATCTTCTGACAGCTCATATACCAAGTGAACTTTATAAGAGCGGTAATTTGCGTCTTGAATTATTTTTGATAAGTAACCTGTCACCAAATTATAATTTCTTGAGAGTTCTTGAACTGTCACAGAAGAATTTTCTTCAGCTTCTAACACGATATTTAACTTAACATCTTCAAATACTTTTGTGGTCGGCCTTTAGGTAAATGTCTAATGTGATTAAGCTCCTAAATTTACTTTCTATTTTACTCTGAATGGAAAATTTTAAGCCCGTCTGAATGAGTTTCATGAAATAAATTACATACTATCTTGAATCCGAATTCTATCTCCGAAAGTAATCAGTATGAGTACGTCCATTCATTCTTTCTCTGTTAAAATGATTTTGACGCTACTAGTTAGATATCTGTATACTGAACAGTTCGATTAGTTTTGACAAATTGAAAATCTAGTGAAGGCACATTTACGATTAAAATACTTTCACTTAATATCTAGTCATATTTTTCAATGTAAAAGATTCAATTTTTTTGTTGAAAAAACGCACGTATATACCCATATTGGTTCGACTTGCCATGAAATAAACGGAAACCAAATTGAATAGATTAAACTTACACATAAAACATTTTAAATAGCATGTGGAAACATTTCAGACTATCCATAATAAATATGTATATGAGAGATGTAATTAAATATTTTCTATATTTCATCCAATAGAATAGAAATATACAGGGTGTAATAACCAGAAGTATTATTGAGTGACCATGCTAGCCCTTTTCACAAGTAGAAATCGGCAGCTGTAAGAGTTTTTGCAGAAAAACAAATAGGTAATAATATAATCCTATCATGAACTTACTATAATTTCAAGGTTTTCAAGTAACATTTTTTGTTCAATTGTACAAGAAATTATAGCAGATCAAATGGTTGCCACTAAATAACTAAAGTTATTTTAACCCCTTAATTGTTACCTCCTTAAAATATGTCAATATAGAATTGACATATTTTTATTAATTAATTAAATACTCTTAATTTCTAGACCTTTACATGGGATGACAAAATATAAAACTGTAAGTTACCTCATGACCAATAGTTGCCATAAGTTCATCTAACTTCTTTGGCGGCCCATCAGGACCATCGTCTGTAGGAAACTTCTGTGGCAGTAGATGTTGTGACTCATCGCCAGGTGGATAGCCCCCTTTGTAAGTGTTTTGCGTAGTATTAGTCGATTTGTACGTATAGTGGACATTAATCGGTTCATTTGGTTTCCTTCCATATGGAGGATTATTCGGATCAAAAGTCTCTATGTCATTTGGAGTTTTGGGTCTCCTTGGCCCTCCTTGGGTATTAGTTGTGTTCGTCTCGTGTTTATATATAATTGTTTTCCCAGGTTCATTTGGTGGATAACCATTAGGGTACGGAGGGCCAACGGTTTTGTTTGTGGTATTATGCGTTTCCTTAATGATGTAAGTATTATGTGGTGGATGACCTTTATCATCTGGGGGATTGTATACCGGATAACCCCTCTCAGAAAAAGGTGGTTCGTTTTTGTTGATTGTCGTATTGTGGGTTTCTTTCAATATGTACGTCTCTCGACTAGGTGGATAACCTTTATCCTCTGGATGAGGTGGGTTACGAGCGGGATAACCTCTATCAGGATAAGGAGCCTCATTTTTATTAATGTTTGTAGAAGTTTCTTTAATGATATATGTATCTGACCTTGGGGGTGGTGGTTGTGGATAACCATTTTGATTAATGTTTCTAGTTGTAACATTTTCGTTATAAATGTATGTTTGTTGACTTGCTGGAGGTTGTAATTCGGGACTATATCCAGGTTGATAATTTCGGGTAGTTATAGTTTCTTTAACTATTACCCCGCCTGGAGGTGCTGGCTTTTGATACGGGGGATAATTGCAATTTGTAACTACATTATCTGAAACAGTTTCTTTGTAGTGTTTGTTAACATTTGTCTGCCATGCTGGTTCTTGCTGATAAATTGTGTTTTCTTTGTTTTCTACCTTATTATAGACGAAACTTTTACTAGGAGTAGTTATAGTTTGGTTTGGGGAATAGACATATTTATCGCTTTCTACTGTATTTCCTGCAAGGTTTGTTGGGTATTCTCCAGAACCGGGTATTTCGTAAGTGTATGTTTTTATCGTAGTAGTCACTTTCGTATTGCCAGGGGGACGTAGGTTGGGATCTAAATGTGCTAAAACTTCAGGATCTATGTCAGGAACTACAGTTTCGACTACCTCGACAGGATATTCGTGTATATTTTTGACAACTGCTTTTTTGGATAAAGTGGAAGTTCTTGATGATGAAGATGGTGAGGTCGTTCTAAGGGGTCTAAGATCGCCATAAGTACCTGAGTAAAATCATGAAACAAATTTAATATTTTTATTAATATAATACAAAATTCCAAATAAAAGAGAACATCAGACAAGATTTTTTAAAACTGTAGGTACTAGTAGACAAGGTGAAAACCTTGCATTCGTATGAAAAAAATGTCCCATGCGATTCTTTTGCATATTCACGTTCGGGACAGGCCTCTGTATAGGGATCAATAAAGTGAGCATAAAATTATCTAGGGAGAGCAGCATCTACCATAGAAAAAAAAAACTTTAATTAAAACTTACTATCATCTGCTACTTGTTCTAGTTGTTCTGGGTTCTAATTTCTTTATTTTCTGCTCTCTCATTCCCAGGGAGGGGTCGCCATTTAAAAGTATATCCTTGTTGAAAACAATATATGATGAACAATGTCTTATTTAACAGAAATAATATGTGCGACCCACCATTTGTATATAAGTACTGCAGTAACAGGGAAACCATATTGTTTGACATTTTCCTTTTTTGGTTAAAAGTGTTACAGTAAAAATATATAGTCCATTGAACTGTTACAAAATTACGGCCGAACCTTATTAATTGCCTTTTGGGCAGAAGATTTTTTTTATGATTTGGGGGGAGGTTCAGTGTGTGTATAAAACTCGGATTTCGGGATTGAAATCCCCCCATTTGGCCGCTATCTTAAAAAAGGGGGTGTAAACAGTTTTTCCGCGATATGTTGAGAACCGCAAATCTCTCAAAAAATTTTCTAAATCATTTATTGTAGAGAATTGAATTCTCTACAATCCCTATTTGGTAAGTTCGTAAAAAATATTTATTTACTTTAACCTTCAAATTTGGATACATGGGCTGGGCTATCTTAGGCAAAAATAAAATATTGTCACCCCTTAAATGGAGGGGGTAGTTTTACCCCCTTAAGGGTTGAGAATAATTTACTTTTGCCCGGTAATGCCCATTGAACCAAATTTGAAGCAAAAAGTAAAAACAAATATTTTTTACCAATTTACCAAATAGGGGTGATTTTAACCCTCTCTAATTATCTCTAGTCGTATAATTTGGCTATATTTGGTATAAATCAACCACATTTGCAAATTAATACTAAAAAAGAGGATTTCATGGGATCCTTTTTGATTTTTATTGAAATTATCGCGAAAAACCCTCTAGTAGAGGTGTTTTTGGCGTATTTCCCTAAATACTCCTGTGTTCCCCAACTTTTAGGATTGCGGGACCCGATTTTCATAATCAGCGACACAAAAAACGTATAGTCAAAGTCCTTTTAGTCTGGTGGTTTTTCGTGCACCCTTTCGCGCGTTTTGAATGGAGTACTTGGTTCGATCCCTTTGCAACGTCCTAACACCTCTATAAAGAAAAGAAATTTAAAAAATAAGTAGAAGACATTGTTCACAATAAAATGATCTACAAAAAGCATCTGATGTGTTTTTTTCAATAAAATCAAGGAAAAAAATTATAACCCCTAAATGATATTTTTCTTGAAAATTTTAATCTGTTCTTCATTATAACCTTTTCATTTTCAATTTTACGGTAAGAAGTGTTTAAACCGAGATTGTATTCAATTCTTGTCTTAAATCTTTTTTTGTGAGACTTACGTACGGTTCTCAAGATACCGCGGAATAGTTATTATACCCCGTCTTTCAACATGGCGTTCAAATGAGGGGTTTTCAACCCCGAAAACCGAGTTTTATACTCACACTGACTCCCCTTACACATAAAAAAAATCTTGTTCTGCCCAAAATGCAAGGTCAGTGTAACATTTCAATGGACTAATAATAAATGTAATAAAATGGTTACCTTCGTTGGTGTACTGAATATCTCTTTTGAGAGATGCCTCTCGATCTGTGCGTTCTATTGTGCGACTTCTTGAACTTGGCCTAGGAGTGTCACCATAGTGTAATTCACGATTTACTGTTTTTTTGGATGCTGTAGTCCTAATAAAACATCAATATTCTATTAATGATTATGATTATAAAGAGGTCATTCAACAAATACACTCCGAAAAGGGGACTGTTTTCAACTCCCTTCCACTCTGTAACATTTCCGAAACCTCTTATGAAAGTTCATTCGCATCCCCCCTCTACATTTAACTACAAAAACTATTCGAAAAAATATTGTTGATTGGTTTGCCATGAAAAAACAAACTTATTTTTCAATGATCCCCTTTTGTGAGAAAGTTCAATTACTGTGAACCACCTCCCCACTATATTTCACTTTGTATTTCTAGGCTGTTCTTTCAAAAATATAGGGACTTATGTGAGAACTGGCTTAAGAGCAGGGCTTATATTTTAAATAGATAATCTTTTTAAAGTCAACTGTATTACAATGTGTTGATCTATTGTAATAAGTTTATTAGTATTCAAAAAATATGCTTTCTATTAATAGATCATAAAATTAGACATAAAGACCAAATTTATATATCACATGGATTAGAGTGATTTAGCCATGTAAGGTTTTTCAATTTTTGTACAACAGTTCGATAATAAATGTTTTCTGTACGAATTATAAATTATTCGATTTTATTACTATTCAATGAAATATATACAAATATAGGTTCTTTTTCTTAATGGCGCCCTTATATAGTTCAGAACTACTTTCTCTGACTTCCCGTTTAAAGAAAACCTATTATCACAGTTTGAAGTGCCTTTACCGAATACCTCATATAGTGTTTCTTCATTATCCCTTTATTTACTAAATAAGTTAAAACTATTATTTTTTTCTTTAAGCAATACTTATATTTAACAAAAAACGTTCATATATCTAAAAGTAAAAAATATATTACAAGAAAAATAGGTAAGGGTATTTATATGTACAAAACTACTATATCTGCTTTATTTATCAATATTCTCTCTTGGAGGAACACCCTGTATATATTTTTTACTAAAAGTATATCAGTTTTTCTTCCTGGCAATAGTGAACTACATTTCAAATATTATTTTCCTCGGACGTTTCTTAATTAAGCATTCTTTTAGAATGTATATTTTTCATTTGAAATATAGCAAATTTTACTTCCCTCGCATACCGAGAAAAAATCACCCTCCGAGATTTTTTCGGATTTACATGTGTTCAGGTCACGTAGATTACGAAAATATAGGATTTTCAATTCCGTCAGTCTGTCTGTCTTTCGGTGCATTATCTAAAAAACTACTTGACGGATAATAGTCAAATTTGGTAGGTAGCTGACACTACTACGAGCGGAGAAATGAAAAATATACAGGGTGGACCGTCTAAAGGAAATAAATAATGAATAGAATTTTTTCTTGCTCAAATTTAAAATTTCCACGTTTCATGACATTCTAAATCTATTTCAGAATTTTTTTTTTTTTCAAAATTTGAACATTTTTTTACCAGTAGAAAAACGAATTCTTTTTTGCTCAAATTTAATATTTCCACGTTTCGTGGCATTCTAAATTTATTTCATAAAAAAAAATTTCACACAGAAAAATTTGAAAATTTTGTCAAAGAACATTTTTTTAAATATTTTATATTATATATATTTTTGCTACTTAAAGAACATATGATGGAAAAATTTTTTTGCTCAAATTTAAAATTTCCACGTTTCATGACATTCTAAACTTATTTCAGCAAAATAAATTCAAAGACAAACATTTTTTGAAAATATTTTTATACGACTATACCAAGAATCAATGGTGGAAAAAATTTTTTTTTGCTCAAATTTAAATTTTCCACGTTTCATGACATTCCAAACCTGAAACATATTCTTTATAGGATTTTGCAAACAGCGGAAAGAAAAACTGTAAAGAATATGTTTCATTACTATAAGCAAACAAATAATAAATAATTCATTCCAAACCTATTTAAAAAAAAAAAAAAAATCAAAACTTTTTGAACATTTTTACTTCCCTCGCATACCGAAGGGAAGTATTGTATTCAAGAAAAAATCACCTTCCGAGATTTTTTCGGATTTACACGTTTCAGATCACGTAGATTACGAAAATATAGGTTTTCAATTCCGTCAGTCTGTCTGTCTGTCTGTCTGTTAGTGCATTATCTAAAAAACTACATGACGGATAATAGTCAAATTAGCTGACAGTACTACCAGCGAAGAAATGGTTGAACTTTCACTGCAAATTATACAGCGTGGGGCGGGGACTGTCTGAGGAGAATAAATAATGAAAACATTTTTTTTTTGCTCAAATTTAAAATTTCCACGTTTCATGACATTCTAAATCTATTTCTGAAAAAAAAAATTCAAAACTGAAAATTTTCTTACCAGTAGAAAAACGAATTTTTTTTTACTCAATTTTAATATTTCCACGTTTCATGACGTTCTAAATTTATTTCATTAAAAAAAAATTCAAAAAGAAAAATTTGAAAATTTTGTCAAAGAAAATTTTTTAAAATACCTTAAAATATGTTTTTACTAATAGAATATATGACGGAAAAATTTTTTTGCTCAAATTTAAAATGTCCACGTTTCATGATATTCTAAACTTATTTCAGAAAAAAAAAATTCAAATGCAAAAATTAGAATTTTTTTTTACTACTATACCAAGAATAAATAGTGAAAAAATTGTTTTTGCTCAAATTTTAAATTTCCACGTTTCATGACATTCCAAACCTATTTCATGACATTCCAAACTATTCCATAATTTTTCAAAACTTTTTTGAAAATTTTTTTACCAGTAGAAAGATGGGACATTTCTTTTGCTCAAATTTAAATTTTCCACCGTTCATGACATTCTAAACCTACTTAATAAAAACAATTGTTTTTTAGTGAAATTGTTTAATATGTTAGTTTGACACCTAAAAACGATAAAATCACAAAGTATTACTAAATTCCGGGGTGCGTTTTTGAGAGCCAACCGAAAAAGCCCAGGTTTCATATTTTTCAAAATAACTGAGACAATTAGTTCATTGAATTGATACAAAATATAGGCCGAAACTTGCATAATGGATAGTACAAGATTTTATTTGATGATGTGAGGGGATCCAGTTTGAGTATAAAACTCTGTTTTCCAATTGGCCGCTATCCTGAAAAAGTTTTTCTTGAGTCTCACACAAAATTGTCAAAGACTTTTTTGTAAAGAATTGAACTCTCTTCAATCTTGGTCTGGATACTTCCTACCGTAAAATTGAAAATGAAAAAATTGTAATTAAAAATAGACCAAAAAATGTTCAAGAAAATATATTTAAGGGTTATAACTTTTTTTCTATTTATTTTATTGAAAAAACACATCTGATGCTTTTTGCAGATCACTTTATTGTGAACAATTTTCTCTACTCATTTTTAAAATTTCGTTTCTTTGGAGAGGCGTTAGGACGCTGCAAAAGCATTAAACCAATATTCCATTCAAAAGGCGCGAAAGGGTGCAGGAAAAAACGTCAGCCTGAAATTACTTTGCCTATACGTTTCTTGGGTCACTGATTACGAAAATCTGGATCCCGCCATCCTAAAAGTTGGGGAACACCCATAAAAGCGCAAGAAACACCCCTTTTAGAGTGTTTTTCGCGATAATTTTAATAAAAATCAGGAACGATCCGATGAAATCCCCCTTCTTTAAAACTGATTTGCAAAGGTGGTTAATTTATGCCAAATATAGCCAAATTATATGATTCGAGATAATCAGAGAGGGTTAAAACCACCGCTATATCGACCTAAAATTTAAAAAATCGGTAATTATTTTTTTCTACTTTTTGCTTCAAATTTAGTTGAATGGGCATTGTCGGGTAAAAGTAAACCATTCTGCACCCTTAAAGGGGTAAAACTATCCCCTCCTATCCCTAAATAGAAGCAGGTTTTGAAAAACGAGTTAATTTGTTTTGCATTTTCATTATATTTTTGATGAAATATTATTAAAATGTTTTTAATGTGTTTTTTTTATTTCGATTTAGGGGTGATTTAACTCTTCAAAAGGGTTAAAGAATTTAGGCGTAGTATTATCTCCTTAAGGGTTGAGAATAAATTACTTTTGCCCGGCAATGCTCATTCAAGCAAATTTGGAGTAAAAACTAGGAAAGAAATATTTTTTACCAATTTTTTAAAATTTAACCCGATATAGGGGTGGTTTTAATCTTCTCTGGTTATCCCTAATCATATAATTAGGCTATATTTGGTATAAATCAACCACCCCTGCAAATTCTAAAAGGGAAGTTCTCCAACTTTTAGCATTACGGGATCCCGATTTTCGTAATCAGTGACCGTTGTTCTTTCCAGCACCCATTCGCGCAATTTGAATGGAGTATTGGTTTAATTCCATCGCAGTGTCCTAACACCTCTCCAAAGAAACGAAATTTAAAAAATGAGTAAAAAAAATTGTTCGCAATAAAATGATCTACAGAAAACATCTGTGTTTTTTCAATAAAATCATTATAAAAAAGTTATAACCCATAAATGATATTTTTCTTGAAAATTTTAGTCTATTTTTAATTATAACTTTTTCATTTTCAATTTTACGGTGAGAAGTATCCAGACCAAGATTGTAGAGAATTCAATTCTCTACAAAAAAGTCTTATACAATTTTTTGTCAGGCATACGGTTCTCAAAATATCGTTGAAAAACTGTTTACACCTCCTTACTCAAGTTGGCGGCCAAATGTGAGAGCTTTTAACCTCGAAATCCGAGTTTTATACTCATACTGAACCCCCCTACATATCAAAAAACTAAAATCTTGTCTTGTCCAAAATGCAAGGTCAATGTTACATTTCAATGGACGAAATGTAAATCTGGAGATTTTTACAAAAATACTTTTTTGTAGAAAAAATTTCTTTCTTATTTCAAGACATTTTTTTCCTCTGAACACTTACATATACCTAGGATGAGGTAAAAAAAGTTATGGACGAATTACTGGAGAAGAAAAAAAAGTGAATTTTTGCAAATTCTTAACTTTGTTCTTCAATTATTTTTAATACTAAAAATAGAAAAAAACAACGTACTTGGATGGGAAATTTAATTTTTTAGAAAAAAGTATTCTTGTAAAAATCTCCAAATTTGCATTGTCTTTATTTTGAAAAATGGGCTTCTTCAGTTGGCTCTCAAAAACGCACCCGGAATTTAGTTAACACTTGGTGATTTTATAATTGTTAGGTGTCAAACTAATATATTAAACAATAAAAACCCTTTAAGGCAATTGTTACTTTCTACCCCTTAATTTTGGACATATTTAATAGCCCAATAAGCGAGGGCAGTATACTAAAAGAAATAATTTTACAATCAATCTTTATTTAACGAAAAATAAAAAACTATTCTTTTCCGGTTTTGCATCTTCTAATGCTTCTCTTTCTTTGAGATCTTACATATGGACTTAAATTAAAATTAAATTTTCTATCAAAAATGTGTAAAAACTGTTACTATCTTATAACATATGGCGATACTGTAGGGGCTAGCCAGACATTCATTGTTAAATCTTCGTGAGTCATGTGGGAACAAAACTCCAAAGTGAAATATTTGGGATATCATTTGAATGAAAGTTTGCCGACTATTCCGGCAAAGCATTCGCCGATTTTCGTAATTTCTTGGAGTACTTTAAACTGGAATATTTGTTGTAAATAGTCTTTTGTTATATTGCTATAATAGTAAAACAATTTTAAGCGAATTTGGTCCTTAAATTTACTCCACTCTATACCTAACTACCTAACATTTTTATGATTCTGTATGATTAAACGATAACAGATTAAACAATATACTTACTGAAAACTTGGATCCGAGCCAGTGTTATTATAAGATTCTGGAAAACAAACGAATATATAAATACATTGTGATTCATTTGAATCAGAGGATTGTATATACTCTCATTTTATCTTTTAATTAACTCCAGTCAGTGTTCCATATGAAATATTATATTGTAGCTATTAGGTCACAAAAAATATATCCTATATTTTATGATTAAGTTTATTATACATATAAAACTGATGCTATGCAGGGAAGTTAGCAATTGATAAGATATTGTAATTAAACATTATAATCGTCTCTTTAGAATATCGTTCACAATATTAATAAACAATGACCCTGTAGATCACTTGTTTCATGTGACCATTAGGACTTTCTTATTCAAAATAGAATGCCATGTTTGCAACAATAATTAGCTTGCCATTCTTCAAATTTCTTTCATTTGATAAAATTGCCGTCCCACAAAAGAGAAAAAGTTCAGACCAGCGAACCAGACCCATGTATTTCTATGTATTTTTGGTCGCTGAATTCGAATCCGAGGTAAAAAAAAATATGCACCACCAAAATCATTAGCTAGAGCCAAAAAACACTCCTGGAATGGGGTAAAAAGAAGATTAAGCTAGGAGAATAGTTGTTACATCTTAATCAATTGAATTATACAAATTAATTAAGGTTAAACAGCAGCGCACGTACAATAGATATGAAACACATCCCCAGGGAGGAGCGAAAACTACCCCCCATATATAAAAAAAAATCGATCCAAAACAGCAATGACTGCTGAGAGAGCTCGAAAGGTCTAAGTTTTGTTAAAGTGGTAAGAAACTGCATAAGGGCCGACGTAATCTTCATAAACTGCCCCTATAGGGTTGAGAACAACAACCCATAAGTTTAAAGGAGGCGTTATTCAAGATGCAACGAAAAAAAATGTTGCAGTGACTACTAAAAAAGCTATACTATTGTTTAACCAACAGTTTAGCGGTAGTTTACACCCTTTCTGGGGGTGTTACTTAATAACATTTCTAGGACACGAGTTTCAAACTCTAAGTGTACAACATGAATTTTGATAATCATCCATAAAAATGTAAATCCGGTTAGTTTCTATCTGTTTTTCCAGCACACTACGGATATAGGGGTGGCATCTCGCAACCCCGTGGGGATGGTTTTCAAGCACAGCGCCCAACATAGTCTAGTTTCTTCTCACTTCCACACAACGCACGTCTTTCGATTTTTTTTATGTCACTGTAACATTTTATACTTAAATCTTGCATAGGGGGAGATTTCACACCCTCTGAGCAAGGCATTTTTTAATATACTTTTGTGTATTCATTTGGATACGCAGACCTTCCAGTTGGATACTCAGTAAACATGAAATGGATACAGAAACTTGGGCCTCGGCCCTTTTGTAATAAATACATATTAATTTATTAAAAATTTATACTATAGTGATACTTAAAAATGCAATAATACAAAAAATAGGAGTCAAATAAACGTAAATTATAAATATTTAATTCGGCAGAAATTACAGAAAGACAAAACACAATCGAAATCAAAAATAAACTCTTTACTCTTTCTAATACAACAAACGTACGTGAAATTTGGTACATGTTTCGCACCTTTGGTGGCAAATTGCTAAAAAACCAGCTGACAGATATGTCTGCTACTACAGTACAGTACTGCACATGCCAAAACAAACATTTTGCGCTAGGTTTGGTCCGGTAACTACAATTTTTTTTTTCTTCAATTTCTGAAAGTTTCCTCTGCCAGCGTAATTGGAGTATCTGAAGTACATGTACTACCTACCTATGCGAAAACATATCGGTAACCATTCAGGGGCCGCTTCAAACAGTGGGCATATTGGGCGGTCGCCCAGGGCGCCAGAATTGTAAGGTCGGCATTTTAGGCGTAACGATACGAATATTTTAAGAATCACATGGACCATCATCAGGATCTTCGTAATTGAGGGAAAGTGTATCTTGTAAAAAAGAGAATATTTATCTTTTGCTTATAGGGCAGGAAGGGGGGGGGACAAAATATAATTTCGCCCAGGTCGGCAAAAAAGCTAGAGCGGCCCCTGTAACCATTTGATTTAAAAAAATGCCCCTCCCTTCCATATCCGCCCACCATACCAAACATTTCCAGAGAGAAAATAGTTCCGTAGTTATATGCTCTCTTCGATTACCGACTGGCAGACGCAGACGGTAACTCTTCGTCGTCGAATTTGCACGCCATATCCTAGACTAATATGTGATATGAAGGTAGGTATTTGATGCTTCGATCGAAGCATCAGATTAGTTAGAAAAAATACAAAACAGGGCTTTTTGGAACACATGGATACACAGTAAAAAATCACTAAAAATGCCCTGGCTCTGAGGTTGACACGGTAGAGCTTGATGGTACGTAAGTTTCTAGTTCTATTTTAGAGTACTACGCAATTCGAGTCAATCGTAGCATCCATGAAAATAGAAATCCTGTTGGATTTTACGTTTTTCTTTGTTTTTGTCGCGTCCTTTAAACTTAGGGGTAGTTGTTCTCAACCCTGTGGGGGCAGTTTATGAAGATACGTCGGACATGATGCAGTTTCTTATTACTTTAACAAAACTTAGACATTTCGAGCCTTCTCAACGATCACTGCTGTTTTGGATCGATTTCTTTATATATGGGGGGTAGTCTTCGCCGCCCGTGGGGGTGTATTTCATATCTATTGTATGTACGCTGCTGTTTAACCTTAATTGTATAATTAATTAGATTGATTAAGATGTAACAACTATTCTCGTAACTTAATTTTCTTTTTACCCCATTCCAGGGGTGTTTCTTGGCTCTAGCTAAAAATCATTAGGTAGAGCCAAGAAACACCCCTGGAATGGGGTGCACAATTTTTTTTTGACTTCGGATTCGGCGACCGAAAATGCATAGGAATACATGGGTCCGGTTGTGGGGCTGTTATTATTATTTATCATCTTTTCTTGTCTACAGGTTAGAAAAGTCGAATATATTGGTAGATAATAATTATTACAACAAAATTTTTAAAAAAATTAACAAAATAAACATTTTTTATTGGTTAGTTTTTCTTCTACCTAATGGAAAAGATACTTTGGCACTCATATGATAGGATACATATGGCATCCAATTTTCATTGCCACTAATTTCCCCAAGCTTCACAGCTTTTTTAAACGATTTTATTATTTTTTTTAAAAAGGACGCGTATGCGTGTTATTTTTCATGTTTGTGCATTGATTTTTCTGGGATGGTAAGCGATTTCCACGAAATTTTTTGCAAATTGTAGAATATGACTCGTCAGTGGTCCCACATTAGTTTCATCAAACTATATCTACATAAGGTGATCAAAAATCGGAAGAAGGCGCTTTGTATTCTAAAGTATGCGAAAATATGGCAAATGCGCCAGTTGAAGTTCAATAGTTAGGCATTTCGGAGTAGCTGGTACTAATGTAGAAAGTTAAAAATTCAAAAAATCCAGTATTGCTGCTATAATTCCATAATTTTTGCAGATATACATGAAATTGGGCCATTAAAAAGGATGAAAAAAGGAATTGAACCGATCACTAAAATTGAACCTTATTACCATTTATCTACCAACCAACTAATAACAATATGGAACAAATTCTTAATCGACCTCAAAATCGATATGAGGACTATGAGGTAATATAAGTCAGTTAACCGAACAAAAAAAGTCATCAGGGGCAAAAATGTAGTTTATAAAATAACACATCGATTGTTTTTTTTTAAATTTCTGTAGATGCAATACGAACTGAGTTATGGCTCGTTGGAGGTGACTGCTTATTCGCCGAAAACTGAACTCGAACCTTTCAACTTTAAATAACGGAAAAACGACAAATTTTTGTAGGAAAACTTCTCAGACCTTCTTTAAAGTACTTGTAAAGACCTTTAAGATAGTAAAAGTCGTTAGCATAAAAACTTACGGAATTATGATGAAAATAATGTTATGAATTACACCCCCTTGGAAAAGGAGATGGCACGCCTATGCCTCTGATGGTGACTGGAAAGGCTCTAGAAAGAGCCAAGGACTTTTCTAGATTATGGTTGAAGAAGATTCTGGATTGATCTAGAGCTAATTTCGGAGTATATAAGGCGCGATTACAAGCGCGGGAGAGAAGTTTATTTGAGAAGTGACACGCTCGGTAAAAAGTGAGGTTAACTATTAAGTAAACAAGTATTGTAGTCAGTAAATTGTTAAATAAAGTGTTAGTAGTGTTTAATCTCTTGTTAAAATTTTTTAGAACCCACGAATTCATACAGGGTGTTTCCTAAAAGGTGGAAATCCGTAACATTTTGGTGTCGGAAGCGGAATTTTAACAAGAGGATTTTCCGGAAGTGTTGAGAAGACTGGGACAGTATTCTCGGAGTTTATGCTAACACAGGGAGGACTAATTTACTGGACATTGTTCGAGGATTAATTTCGAACAGGAAAATAGTGTCAAGTGCGTTTTTAGACATTGTAGAACATTTTTGTTGGACATTAGTGGTTAAGTGATAAAGACTCTGAACAAGACTTTCGTGTAGTTATTAAGTGCATTTTCGTGAACTTTCTAGAACTTTTCTATTTGGACAGTAGTTTAAATAAAAGACTTTCTCGTACTGTTTTGCGATTTCTCTGGACAATTCCATTACCGATATTGACGTGATTAATAAATTTTGTTGATTTTATCATAATTATATGCCGGTAACAACCAGAAGCATGGCATCCGAACAACAAATGCAGGACTTTATGGCCCAAATGCAAAAGATGATGATGGATCAGGAAAGGAAGCGCCAGGAAGAGAAAGAAGAACAGGAAAGAAAGCGCCAGGAAGAGAAAGAAGAACGGGAAAGAAAACGACAAGAAAAAGAACAAAAACGTCAAGAAGAAGAGAAACGACGTCAGGAAGAATTAAGGAAAATTTTTGAGGATCAAGAACGAAGACGTCAAGAGGAAAAACAAGAAGAAAGAGAAGAACTAAGGAAAATTATAGAAGACCAACAGAGTGCCATATTTGCCGTCACTGAAGAACTTAAAAATAAAGTCGAGCAAGAAGTAAGCGAAGTGAAAGAAAAAGTAGACAAGGTTGAAGAGAAAATGCACCAGGTAGAAGGAGAAATTGACCAGCTTAAACAACAGTTGAGGGATAGAGGAAACCAGCAACTGGTATCGTCAGGCCAGCGATTAAAAATTCCCTCCTTTGATGGTCAAAGTTCCTGGATGACTTACAAGACACAGTTTGAGGCAGCAGCGAGTGCAAACAATTGGAATGACGAAGAGAAGGCTAAGGCATTAATCGTGGCTTTAAGAGGCCAAGCGTTGGAGTTGCTCCAGACAATTCCGGCGGACCAACAACGGAATTTTAGAGTTTTAGAAGCTGCCTTAGATCTACGATATGGAGACCAACACCTTGCTCAAGTATACCAGACCCAGCTGAAAGTGCGCGTTCAGAAAGCTGGAGAGAGTTTGCAAGAATTTGAAGCTGCGGTGGAAAGACTGGCACACTTAGCATACCCTAATGCGCCAAAAGAATTTAAAGAGCAATTGGCAGTGGGGGCATTCCTAGACGGGATAAGGGACGAGGAGATCAGACGAGTCCTCAGGCTATCCCGACATAAAAGTAGTAGTGAAGCCTTGGTGCATGCACTAGAGGTAGAAGCCGTCTATAGGGATACTCCAAAGTCAAGAGTACGGGCTATGACGCTGGAAGAATCGCAGTCAGAAAAGGAGAACCAGAACCCTATGTTGGCCGATATACATAAAATGTTCAGTCAATTACTGGCTAAATTCAATCCTCCAAGAAGACAGGAAAACCAACAAAATAGAGAAAGGCCAAGCGGGGGTATTAAATGCTACAACTGCGGCAAGATAGGACATACCAAACGAGACTGTCGACAGCGGAATTCGAGGAAAGTGAATGTTGGAAACAGGGCAGAGACACAGAATAAACAAAGTAGTGGAAGGCCAAGTGGATGGCGTATGAAATGCTACAGGTGCGGGGAACTAGGACATATCCAGATTGAATGTCCACAGAGGAGCTTGGAGAGAGTGAAGGCCGGAGATGCTGTGAAGCCAAGGGGAAAACCAGAGGAAGCCGGTACCAGAGAGGCTGTGACAGATAACGAACGTGGTGCCCCTAGAGAAGTGAAGATTTCCCAGCTTCGGAGCATTACAGAAAGGCCACCACTACAAGGATATGACGATAAAACGAAACCTGAGAGAAATGCAAACATTTCATCCGGAAGAAGGTACAAGGAAGGTTGCAAGTACTACCACCAGGAGAAACTGCAGGTCAAGGGAGCAGTCGACACTGTCAAGGTGGAAGTGCCGGATGATAGGGCAGATGAAGCGCTCAGACAAGAGCAACTAAACGATGTGGAAATTGGGCCTATATTGAGAGCCAAAGAAAGGGGAACTCGTCCAAAATGGAAGGATGTTTCGGACAAAAGAGTGGGACTGAAGGCACTATGGGCGCAGTGGGACTCACTGAGTGTCAGGAACGGGCTGTTGCGGAGAGCATGGGAAAGCCCGGATGGAAAAAAGGTGGTTATGCGTCTAGTGATTCCCAGGTGTCGAGTAGCGAAGGTGCTTCAGGAAGTGCACAATGGGGCATCCGATGGACACTTCGGTGTGAACAAGACCCTGAAGAAAATACGAGAACGATTTTATTGGATAAGAAGTCGTCAGGATGTGGAGGCTTGGTGTCGCAAATGCAAGATTTGTGCAGCCAGTAAGGGACCACAGACTGGAAGTAAGGGTGAAAAGAAGCAGTTCAACACCGGAGCTCCTTTCAAGAGGTTGGCTAACGATATAGCGGAACCATCATCAGCCAGTGACCGAATGAAGGCTCGATACGACCGGAAGGGTAGTTCAGAAGGATTCAAGGCAGGAGACCTGGTTTGGCTGTACAACCCACAGCGGAAGAAAGGAAGGTCACCGAAACTTCAACCGCCTTGGGATGGACCGTATACTGTTATTACCCGAATTAATGATGTCGTCTATCGGATTCAACGAAGCAAAAAGTCCAAGATGAAGATCGTGCATTTGGACAGGCTGGCGAACTACATCGATGATTCTGAGTTGCCTGATCGTGACGATCTAGGCTTAAGGAGGGGGCAGTGTTATGAATTACACCCCCTTGGAAAAGGAGATGGCACGCCTATGCCTCTGATGGTGACTGGAAAGGCTCTAGAAAGAGCCAAGGACTTTTCTAGATTATGGTTGAAGAAGATTCTGGATTGATTTAGAGCTAATTTCGGAGTATATAAGGCGCGATTACAAGCGCGGGAGAGAAGTTTATTTGAGAAGTGACACGCTCGGTAAAAAGTGAGGTTAACTATTAAGTAAACAAGTATTGTAGTCAGTAAATTGTTAAATAAAGTGTTAGTAGTGTTTAATCTCTTGTTAAAATTTTTTAGAACCCACGAATTCATACAGGGTGTTTCCTAAAAGGTGGAAATCCGTAACAATAATATGGTAGTCTCGTCTTTTCGAAGGAAAAATCAACAATGAAACCAATGGCTTCACAGCAAGAATTGAAATTAAACGTAATACATTTACAGTGTACTTTATTTAGGTACTAGCAATATGTTTTGGAAGTCTGAACGGTTTAGAATGCCATCTGAAAAAAAGTTTGACTCAATTTTGAAATGATTTTTGAAATTTTTTTTTAAAATTATTTTTTTTACTATAGCTCTAAAACTAAAGAAGACACGCAAAAAATGCCATAGTACAAACAATAGAGAAATATTGCAGTCAGTGATACCGCACGACGCTCGCTAATTACGTTACGTTATTAACGCAAATAACTAGGCTTTGTTTTAGACTTATTGCATCGCAGTTCCATTCGTACGTAACTAGGTTATGTAAAACGTCACTTTTTGTGTCAAATAGTCGTCAAATTTAGAAATATATTATTACTGTTGTCAAATATTACAAAATTATTAAAGGTACATTTTAAGTATGTAAATTTTAAAATCAAACTTGTCTTATTTTCTAAAAAGGGGGCTCCAATTTACTCAAAAAGACCTTTCAAAAAAAATTTTTTGCAGTCGATTGTAAGCCAAAATAAAGATGAATTTCTGTATATGATATATGACATAATATTTACATACATTTAGGCTTTAATGGAAGAAATGTTGGAAGCAGGCATATTGGCTGGTAGTAATGTAGAATACATAAATACAGATCGGCTGATTTTGGTTGTTCCCGATTTTAACCGAGGTGAGGATAACGTCGTTTACTCGACGTACGCTAAACGTAAGGAAATTGCGTCAGGCGCTAAGTTATTACCTTATTACCGCATGTCTTAACGCAGATTAAATGTACGCATGCTTAGATGTCAAATAACGCGATCCTGTAATAGCGAATGCCGTTATGTGACAATGCAATATCTCTCTATTTATGGTATTTTTTTAAATTGCACTAGGATGAACATTCATTGAGATATCACCGTTTTAAGTTCGCATTTGAGTAGGACCACCTTTAAACTCAAGAATCACAAAAACGATGGGTACAAGGAAGATTAATTTTACAGACCTTGTAGCCCTTGAAATTCCCTGTAAAATGGTTTTTTGGAGCGATCAGATGTTTAAAAAATTAAGGAAGTTGAGCCATTGGTTTCATTGCTGATTTTTCCTCCGATAAAATGAGACAACCATTTTATTTTCATCATAACTCCGTAAGTTGTTAACGACTTTTACGCTTAAGCCTATCTTAAAGGTCTTTTCAAGTACTTTAAAAAAGGTCTAAGAAGTTTTCCTCCAAAAATTTGTCGTTTTTCCGTTATTTAAAGTTAAAAGGTTCGAATTCAGTTTTCGTCGAACAAACCGTCACCTTTATGGAGCCATAACTCGGTTCGTATTGCATCTACATAAATAAAAAAACAGCAATCGATTTGTTGTTTTATAAGCTTCATTTTTACTTCTGATGATTTTTTGATGAAACGTAAGGTTTTCGAGTTATCCGTGAAAAGTCTCTCTAAATCATGCATTTTTTAGATGAAAAATCAACATTTTCAATCGCGAATAACTCGAAAAATATTGATTTACTGAAAAAAGATAGAACATATTTTGCTTAGATTTCATCCCTCTATCGATTTCTGTTATTTTCAGTTTATTAATTCCCACCCCCTAAGAAGGGGTGGCATCCACCCCCAGGGTAAAAGCACACCTTCGGGCCATGTACACTTTGCAATACTATCAATTACGAATCGAATGCCGTTTATTTCATGAAAATCAATCTTTCCTAACCGGAGTTCGATGTAAAATGCTTCAATGACTGCACTATATTGTCTATAAAATGGCGGAGGATCCGGTGATTATTAAAATTAAAAAATATTAAATAATGAATTCCTATTCCCTGACCGGACCAGTACTCTTGAAGTTATTATGAGGCCAAACATTCATGCATATATACATGCAGATAAGCAAACACTCAGACATATAGATAAACATGAAATCAAACTGAGAATCTCTTTTTTGAGAAACAGGGAAGAAAATGACCTCAGTTGCAAATTTCACATTGTTTGCAACTGAAATCCTATGTTAATTCTATATAAAAAGTAGGTATTTTACTATGTCGTTCTAATTTTTCTCTCTTCTATAGTTTCTCATAATACCTATATCTACGTTTCAGTAACAAAATAGAATAATATAAGATGACATATTTACCTTTTTCTGTGAAAGAAGATTTTTTCACCTGCTGTAAATCGTCTAGTAGAGAGTCCAATTGGTTAATGCTGTTTTGCATACGAGTTTTTTCTGGAAGAATATCCCCGCTAGCGGAAGTTTTATACAGGTATTTTTCTTTCTTGTACGCACTTACTTTTTGTCTGCCATCCGGAGACTGTAACAATACGCTGCTTTTAATAATACATACATTTTTATCCATACATCAAACGGGTAATTATTATTTAAAAACTCTTTGTTATTAAGAAAAAAAATGTATTTGATACGTTGGAGAGTTAGAGAGTGCAAAACTTTGCCCAATTATTACAACAGTATTACTTAATTATTTCCCGGTTTATAAATTTAAACTCCCATATTTGGAGAACACTTAAATACAATTTTGGATGTATAGCTCTTTGCAAATAAATTTAGAACTGTTAAAGCTTTGTTGGATAAATGGGATATTGGTCGATATCGAAATAATTAATGACAGTAATTATTTCAAGAGAGTATATAATAATAAAAATTTTTAAAAAACGCCTGTCTACACAACTGTACTATAGTATCCATATTATTAATATTTAAGTATTAAAACTCTTCATTTAAATATAATGAAACTGGGTTTGTCTAGGTGTATAAATTAATAAGAAAAATAAACAAATTTTTGAACAAAATACGTTGTATATACTAGAGCTAATAAGTGAAGGCAGTAGAGCAGAAAATCTAGAGGAATATACTAAGTTTCATCCGCCTACCAGAGATGAAAACCACGACCAGGTCCTTGTGTAATTGCTACAATCGACCAAATAGTTTGCTTGAATGTGGTGTCTTTATACCTAATAATGTGTCCAACTACTATAAAATTTGTGGAACTGTTAATTTACGAAATTCATAAATCCGCAGGCCCCTGGCTTTACTGACTAGACTTATTGGCCCCAGTATAGTTGCCTCCGTATCTTTACTGCACATAAAAAACCTCAAAGCTGTGCCGCTTACGTATAGATGGGAGAGCGGGGCATGTTCAAATTTGGTAGAAAATGGTAAATCATAAATACATATATATTACTTAATACATAGAATAACATTGTTCTCATGTATAGTAGGTTCTGGCATAATTAAAATAAGAAATAATCGGAAACAATTAATTAATTTTTAATTAAAATTTCTTAACTAACTCCTGAAATATAGTTGAGCAAATCACCCCTAACTAGAACGTCATACCTAGGGAACAAATAAGCAGAGCCGTACTTTGAATTTATCTATCAATATCACGAAGGGCAATACGTCCACCGATGCGTAAGATATCCTATCTTGACGCAAAACAGAGTAAGATTTTTTAATTTACCAGAAACGTCATTAAATTTCTGCCGAGAACATGATTTTTAATTCTCTGGCATTTATTTTGTTTATTGTAATACTCAAAAATTTGAAATACGGCTCTGTAGAACCGTCTCGGCAGGTAGAATTACCAACTTTGATATTTTAATGGCCTATTTTTATAGTCTTTTTTATTTACATTAAATATGTGGAGACAACTATATCAGGCAATATATGTGTAGGGTTATACGTAAATATGGTGCCAATTTGATATTGAAGACTGTCCAGAATAAATAATAATCGAAAGTTATCATTTTTTTTTATTAATAAACTGTTGAAACCATACTGCATGTTGAATATTATCATCCCTCTATGTATGCATTATACATCGAAGCGGATTTATTTCAAAACTTTATCGAACATCACTGATAACACACACACTAACATTGTGACGAAAAACTGTTCAAACATGTTTCAAAAACACTGAATATAGAAAAATACGTTTTTACTTTTAAACGGTGTATCAAAAATAAACAGATACTTTAACTAAATTTAATATGGAAATCAGAAATAGTCGATGCTTTAAATATGACCAGGGGCGTCCCATATGTTTTTCATAATAACTATACTTATAAAAAATATACAACCGTTTTCAGAACCATGTCACTGGTTAGAATATTTATCTAAACATTCTTCCAACAGAAAAAGTCTACTTATTAAATGCGTTTGAACATGCCGCGTCATTTCGATGAAATCTAAAAAATCGTAATTTTTTTATCGATTTTCAACATCCAATATCTCTTTAACAGAATGAAAATGGCCGAGGTGTAAGGTTGTATTGCTGAAATGAAGCACAAAGGACGTAGGGTACTATTCAGTGCCCAAAGAAATGTAGAAAAAATATTTGGAATAGTACCCCCAAATTAAATATGGAAGGGAAAATCATTTTTTGCAAAATTCTGAATACTTAATTTGAAGAATACCAATATAAACATTGATTGACATAGAACTTGTTTAAAAAATTACTTTCTTATTCCCCCTTTCAATAACTCAGTTACCATAAGTGTTTTTCGTGATTTACTCGATAACTAATGGTCCTCTAAAATGGTTTTTAAAAATCGTCTCGTATAATTTCCTAAATATACAAATCACAGTACATTTTAAAGATAAATGCTACAATTAACACATTATCTTATACATTTTTTATATCTAGTTGAAGAATATACATATTAATGCTTAAAGACAGGTAATTTTTAGGTATAAAAAATACGGTTTTTTGTCCTATTTTAAACAGCTAGAATTTCATCCAGAAATAAAGTATTGCGACAAATTAAATATAAAAATTTAATGATTGCAACTCTGAAATACATAGTTTTTGCCAAAACTGGCCATTAACTGTCCAATTTTTATCGTAGAGAGAAAATCAAAAAATCAAATTGCAGACTTTAAACGGTGTCATTGATGTTTTCAACATTTCAACAATAAACAAATTAAAAAAATATTTAAAGATTACTTAAATTCTACCATCCTTCCAATCAAGTCTTTATAGTCCTCTAGTTGCAAAGGAAAAGTTATTATCCTTGATCAATAATGCAAAATCTTATGGTTTCTAAAAAAGAAAAACCAATAATGAAATGATTTGAAATTTTAGGAAATAAAGTAATATAAATATGTGCAAATATTATTCGTTACCTAGTAGAATTTCTGCTATAAGGGTTGAACTTCGCCATTTATTTTCAATATAAAATTGTAGCTAATGCGTTAAAATGTAAATTGAATAATAAAGACGTTTATTATTATTATTATTATTAATTGGAAACGAACTAAAGGAATGGAAAATACTGTTAATGCAATAGGCACTATTGGTTTGCATAGAAGATAAAATGCCAATATTATTCTTAATGCACAAGAGAGTTTTGGTATGCGTTGGATAGCATATAAAACGTGCGACACTAAGTATAGTAGATCTCAGATTAGAATGCAGCTGTTTACGTTATGAACGGAGCACAGTTGGACGGTATTAAACAGAAAGGAGCCAACCCACAAAATTTAAAACAATTGTTTCTTAATTTATTTAAATGTAGAATATCGTAATGTGTGTTCAGCTGAAAAAGTCCAACTCATTTTCCATATAAGACTTTAATGGTGTAGTTTCAATATTGTAATTAAGATGCAAAACCTTTCTTTGCAAGCTTGTTTCTTGATTTTAGCTGAGGGTGTTGGTTCCTTTCTGTTTAATGCTGTCCAGTTTAAATAGGCACATGGGAATTCCCAAGTAAGTGGAATCTTATTTTACTGCAGTAAGAATGAAATAAGAAAACTCTTCTGACTTATTAATTTCCCCTGCGTAAACTTGGCTTGAAAATGTACCAATTAGAGACAAAGATACACATTTTCTATCTTTACAACCACTGCATTCTAATCTGAGATCTACTATATAGTAGTATTCATACCTTATTTCTTTGCAATAAATAAAAAACACAATTTAATTATTATCAAAAAGTCAATATGATTAATTGTGGACATTTAGTTTAGTGTTTCTCAAAAAAAAACGGTGGTATCCTATAACTATCGTGACTTACCGCGTAACTGTAGGCGTCATCAGAGGAATATTCTGTCACTGGATTCGAAGATTTTACATTTGTCATCCTGTTTAAGGAATTGCTCCTAATTCCTGAGTCTAAAGTATTTACAGATCGTGAGGTTTCCCTGTATGTGTTTGCATTTTGCCCTAAAGAACTTCCTGGACGAGAAACTGAATTTTGTAAATCTTCTAATAAATAATCTGTAAAAAAACATTTAGTATACTGGGTGATTCTTTTAAGAAGGCCATTGGAATATTACCCACTTGCAAATCAGACAGACATTTGAAATTTGGTACCCTACCACCATAGTCGACCATTGCGAGTCCGAAAATAATAATTTCAAAATGGCAACACTACCGGAAATACCGGAAGCTGATACCATCTTTGTTTTTTTAAATTGACACCCAATTACTATATATTTTTTTTGAATTTGTAATAGTTTTTGACATATGTCAATTTTTCTCTTAAGTTCTAGTGACGCAAGGGTTCATTAAAAAATTCTTAAACCGTTCAGACTAGGTAAAAGTGAACATCCGAAAAAGAATATTCGTCTCGTCTCCTAAGATAACTGAACAGACATGGCGGCACATTCTTGTAAATAATAATGAGGAGTTTGGACAATTATCACATAGAAAAGTATTTGTTTATGCCATACCAAAATTTTACACAAGAATAATAAGTGGATTTCGAGATAAGATCACTTAATGTTTAATATGACGAGAATCTCGTTATAAATGGGTACATTTTGTGGTGTAAATTAAATTTTTAATCTAAATTATTAATTTCAATGAGTAATGTATCATCACATGTAATGAACATATAATTTTATCAGTTTTTTCCGCTCCTTCGTTTTTGAGATATTCGCGGTTAAAGTGAGGGGTCAATACATTTGAATCGTATACCTATTAGTAATGTATGCCGATAACCTCTCACTAATTTTCAATGAATAAAGTGCTGATGTCTCCAAAGTGAAACTTGCAGAAGCAATAGACTAATTGAAGAGCTGGTTTTTGAATAAGTAACATTAGTAAACTCAAATTATTCACTTCAATAATCGCCTAAATTCGGTTTTAAGTTCAAATTTCAAGACAAGAACTCAAAAACTCAAGTATTATTCTTATGTATAGACACAGCAACCACGTTAGATAGAAACAGAGCTGGGTACGAATACCTGATGAAAGTATTTGAATAACGGATACGGATACGTCGTACGGATAACGGATACAAAAATACAAATACCCTATTAATAAATGTATTCTAAACACATGTATTTGAATACGTCTTTAGAATAACGGATACATATACTTCCATCTGCATCTTAGAGGTGAAGAAGTGTATCTCCAGTTTAGTGGGGGGCGAATACGAATACTTTCCAGATTACCTTTCGGATACGGATAACATATATTTTTCTTTAAGTATTCGAATACAGGCTTCGGATTCACGTATTCAAGTATTTCAATACTGTGTATCCGAATACAAAAGTATTCGGATACTATCCAGCTCTGGATACAAAGAGCCAGTAGAAAATTTAGCACTTGGAATGTCACACTACAGCTATGCTTTAAAGATTTTGTCTAACAAAACTGTAAATACGATATTAACTGTCTATCATGCGTATTGCAGATATATTCAATTAAAAATTGAATACGGAGTAATTTTCAGGGGTAATTGTTAACATAAATAGAATATTAATTTAATAAGAACAATTCTTGAGAATTGGCAAGGCAGACAACGATACATGCAGATACTGTGACAGTGCAACAGAAACTGCGGAACATACCTATTTTTTGTGAATGTAAGATGCTAGTCCGCACTAGGCTAAAATATCTAGAATAGATGGAATTAAAGACATAGGGAAAGTAGTCCCCAGGAAAATCACAAGCTGTGTAAAAAGCTTGGGAGTCCTGGGCAACAACTAATTGTAGGGTAATTCACAAAATATCTTTTAGGTCGATGTGAGGATGAGCTGAAAGAGCCGAGTGACCCCCGAACCAATCTACAATCCACAATGCTTGAGAAACATCCTTAATTTCTGGCAAATAACACTGCACTGAGAAGAACGTTCCAAGTAAAGAATGATTCTGACACGATTTTCATTAAGCCAAATTCTAGTTTGTTTTCTAATAATGTTGTGTAGTAGTTGTTATACGGAAAAGAGAAATTCTGATACGAGGTAAATAGTTCCTAGATAGCTTGGCGAAAGATAGGCAACACCTGATATGGTGATTTGTGGTTTATGCGAAACGGGGCATTATGCTCTCTGATTTGCGTAATGTTGTTTATTAGTGGACCATTATATAAAACGAACACTTGTGTTATTAGTTTACTTGTTAATAATCCTCTAGTTGCTTTACCGTGGACATCGATGTTTTTGTGTCAATTAAAGGAGTGCATTGGACTTTTCTTTGCTTGTACCAAGTATACCAACATTTTCTGTTAGTGGACAGTTTACTAGCATTTAACATTCAGCTATTTTCGTTGTTCGGCGATTTTCGCGAGGACCCGAGCATTTACTTGGTAGCGTTGTTCGTTGTTAGCACGTTGTCTCTTGTTTCGTTCATTTCATTCTACCACTACTCTGGAAGTGTTGTGTCTGATGGTTTTTAAGTTTTTATGTGTTTTTATATATTTTATGAACGTATGCATGGCGGAATATGCAAATTTATTACGCCAGTGGGGACTGAAAGATCATGTTGATGCGTAAGTGTAACGCCAAAAAAGAATAATAATAAAGGCGAAAATTGAATCGTCAATGGTTAATTGCGCAGCAAGTCGTAGAACAACATAGTGTTTTAGAATGTGCGGGTTTTTCACGTATAGTTTTTAGTAGTGTTCACAAATATAATTTTTTAAATATTTAAAACATTTTTTTTGACATTTCTTAAACTATCTTTTAAACTTTTATAAAAGCACAAGTTATATCTGATGATATAACAATATATAATGATAGTACAGTCAATTACTAATGGAAAGTAGTAGTTTTCTTTGTGAGAACTAACCAAACTAAAGATGATAGATACACATAGTTCATTAAAGATAGAGACATACTTTCTTAAATATAGATACACTTTATTTATTGTAAGTACAGCGGCTTATTAGTGAGAAGTACATTTTGCTTAAAAACTGTTTAATTCCTGTTAGCAATTTGTGTCAGGATTCCTATTTTACTTATAGCAAAGAAGTGGTGGAGTAGTTCCATATACAGATGAACTTTTTACTTACCAATATCAAAATTTTAATTGTAGCTAATACATTTTTTTCTCAGTGTGGCAAACATTGATTTATTTAATATAAATATTCGCTGGGAAAATTTTTATACTTTTACGAAGCTGTAGTTTTCAATTTTCAAACTAGAAAATTGTAAACGTTTTGGGTACTTGGATCACTGTTATAATATAATTAAGAAAGAAAATCTTTATGCAAAATAAGCTTTTAACAAAGTACACGTACATTCACAGAAACGTGAAATACAGCATTTTTCCTCTACGAGCAATATTACCCGGTTTTTAGAAATGTACCTATCGAATGCAATATACTCTTTGTTTTGTATTTGCGAAGAGTAAGTATAACAAGTTGTATTATTAGGCGAAAACCATTGGTTCCTGTTCAGTTTACTGCAGTAACGCGATATTTCTAGTCCAAAGGATATCGAAGATTTTCGAGAAATTATCATTAATAATTATTATTATATAGACGTATAAAGCCTAAATATTTTGTTATTTCTAACTTACCTAAGTTGCTATCAAATTGGGATAGGTTTTGGTTCGAACTTCGTGTGTTGCGTACAGGGGAAACAGTTCGCAGGATTTTCGTTTCCTGGTATTCCTTTCGTTCGACCGTTGACATTTTTGTACTAACCTACCACCTGCAACAATAAAAGAACAACATTAATATTTCTATTTGTATATATTTTAGAATAAATCTTTAAAAATATAAAAAGCAATAATTCGTTATTTGCGTTGAGAAAGCTATACCGTGCCTAATATACCCTGCTGGCTATTCTCCATTTCAAAAGTGTTTATAATGCATAAGACAAGAACAAATTTATTTTTAGTGATGTTAAACAAAGCAATAACATCCCCGCGGATATCACTTTGATTTTCACAACCTATAGGACATAACATATCACTAATACTCCAGTAGGTAAATAAGCCGGAAATTGTGTAAAAGTTGGGAAACAACACCGATTTCAAAAATTCATTTTGCGTTGTCTTCCTTGAACCCACAGGATCATTCGTCACCACTAACATCTTTGTGGACGGACAAAATGGGGCAGTTATATGCAATAATTATAGCTAGAAATTATTTTTTCCTAAAATCCATTCTCTAATCAAATAAAATAAGTGTGCTTTCTATCGCCACTTGAAACATAATGACGAAAAAATAATGTCAGTAATACTGAATGTGTAAGGTGCGAAAAATAATGACAAGGAATGATGCATATTAGGGTTATCTTTAGTCATAATGTTCCTTGAATGATCTGCTGGAATGACATTATTACTGAACGTGTAGTAGTACGCCCTAACCAAACGGACATCTTTCATAAAGTTTCAAAACTCATCAATTCTTTCCGTCAAACATAGATTTGTTCGTAATTGACTGAGGTGTATACGAATGGAACGTTTTAGCCATCCAGCCACGCAATTGAAAATTATTATTTTTCATCTACTAACATAAATAAAATTCGGTAACTAAATATAGGTACCTCATAATTGACAACAGGACACTCATTATCGTTGTTCGTTAAGAGGTGACTACGTCTGGTTGGCTTAAAACGATCATCTGTTTTCTCACTGACTTTCGTAATCCAATAACCGGCGATACAATAATTAATTTCACAGGATTTGGTGGATAGCGCCAGTCTCATAAAAATAAACAAGAATCTATTTTTGGCGGGCACGCCTAATATCTTGAAAACGAGACGCTGTATTAAAACGGCAGGGGATAAAGCGATAGCATGGCAAATAAATGCTCGCAAACATTAATAAATTCAATTTTGAAGAGTTGGAGACGTTTTTAGGCTAAGGTCAATTTTTATGTGCATAAAAAATACTACAGCCATGGGCGTCATCCTTCCTATTATGGTCTACATCAAAGAGACCTTGACCGCCTTGGTTCAATAAGACTAACATTTTAAACAATTTCTTGGACATGTATATGTGTGGTTTATTATTCTTACTTCATTGCCGTATGTGTGTGAAGAACTTGTCTTAACTTTAACTGCACAAGCAGAGACGGATTAAAGTTAGATTGCGCCCCAGGTTCATTACAATTTGGCGCCGCGTCGTGCTTGTTTTGTGATGGTATACATGTTATAATAAAAAATATAAAAGTAATAAAAAGATATTTACTTAATTTTTTAATTTCGTAACATAACATTATTAATAATAGTATATTATTATATGAGCGATTATGATAGCCATTATTCATGAAGATGATGCTTGAGCCCACGAGCCGTTAGGTGAGTGGCGCAAATTTTCTGAGTGAATAATGGTCATAATCGCGAATGTAATACTATGCTTTTTCTCCACCTAGTAAATAAATAAATTAGACTAAAATTTGATAAAATTAATCGGCACCTAGTTATAAGAAGGGGAAAACGTAAACATACAATATGGCAATGCAATTGGCTATCATGTCAGTTGATTGTCACCCGCAGCAGCAAGAGTTGATCACGGTCGATTTAAAATATCATTGGATCAGTGGATTATGGAATTTGTATTTGTGATTGGCCCGATAATTCACTTCGGTGAATCATGGGTACGATTTCTCACCAAAAGATGCTGATAATTGTGATATAATTAAATAGGTGTAGAAAAAATATATTTTTTTAAATCCATCGTCGTGGACAATAAATAACACTATACTCCGTTCGCCCAAGAGATTCAGCTAAGCCACTCCCCACAAATGTGCGCTAAATTTGAATATAATATTTCTATTGGCTGAATTTTTAAAACCCATATTACAACCAACTATGTCGAAAACGCTAATATATGAGGTATTTGTTCTCCGAGATAAATCGTTTTCAGCCTCAAATCTGATGTATGGTTTTTAGAAATAAGTGTTGTTATTTGCTGTTATTCCTATTCATCTAATAAAATAGTGTGCATATTTGTGTGTATCAAGGTTCGCAATAAAAATGATTTATAATATTGATTAAACCAGCTCGGTGGCGCAATGCTGAAGGTGTTTGGCTTGCGACCACGGAGTCCCGGTTTCGAATCCTGGCTAGGGTATGGATGTTAGTGGCGTTTTTTCATGTGTTACCGAGACGGTAGCAGTAGGTATTATTAATTTAAAATAAATTTGTTTTGATTGATTTGATTGACTGTTGGGTGGTAGATGGCAATATCGCAGGGAATGGTTGTTGTGTTGATGTCTATGTGTACGTGGTTGAGTGGTAGAGCAGCAATAGCTGAACTCCGCCAGGACGTTAATATAAATAAAGCATTAAAATTAAAAAAAATAAAATAAAATAAAAATAAATGTCAGAACCACTTTTTCTTTTTTAGGTTAAAAATTCATTCTTGTCAAATTAATTATGAATCAAGCTTAAGCCGGAAAAGCAAACATTTTTCGGTTAAAGAGAAGAAAAATATTGTGAATATCTTTAAGGCTTCTGCTGCAGAGAACCCAGACAACCTTAAGACACAAAACGTCGAGTTTACTGCAAAGGCAGCAGGTAATTTTCTATTTTGTATTATACAGACATGTTCAAAGTACTTTCTCTCGAGGCATTCTTAGTTTAACAATGTATATTTATTATAGTTTATATTTGAATTTATTATTATTATCTATATCAATTATACATAATTTAGGTGTGAGTGACCGGAGCGTTTTCAAAATTCTTCATGAATATCAGGAAACACATACACTTCAGGAGCCCAAATCGTATCACCGACAACGAGCAATTTTGGACAACATCGATGAGAAAATCAAAAGTGATGTTCGATGTATAATTCATTCTTTTTTTGAAAGAAATGAACCACCGACTCTAGATAAAATGTTAGCAGCGCTGGTTCTCACTTGTAATAATATAAAAGAATATATACAATCTATTACACCATTCAATAATTTTTGAATTTTGCCGCTTTTATAAACTTGTAGCGTGTGAAGCTGGTTGTTGCCCTCAATGGTCTAAGCACAATGGGAAGTGGCCTTACTGCATCTCTTGGGCGAACGGAGTATAGTACCTAAGAATAAAAAAAGTTTTCTGTACCTTTGATCGGACCCTGTTATTCTTATGTTTTCGGGCCTGCTGAATCCGATGCTGTCGTCAGAATTGCTCCATCACGTCAGAATTTCCCCTAACCCTCTCCCTAATTAAGATTTTTAGTTATTTTTTAAGTTAGGAGAAAATTCTGACGTGATGGAGCAATTCTGACGACAGCATCGGATTCAGCAGGTCTAAAAAGAATAACAGGGTCTACTCAAAAGTACAGAGCGTTTTTTAAATTTTGTATGTCGTGTAATAGGACAAGTCTTATAACGTATTTTTGCTAAAATTTAGTTGTGTACATCCAACTTATTCGTAATATTCGTGACGTTGTCATCTATTTGTCAAAATATATTGCAAGTGTGAAAAAACCAATATCCCTCATATAAGTGATTTAGTTAAAGCTAGTGTTATTGCTAAAACAGAAGGTGATTGGTCAATGAGACAACGGGACAACGATATTACTAATTTTAATGTTAATTTTAAGCCGCCACAAACGGCAGGAGTTTTACTTTTTGTATTAATTTTATTGAGCCGAACCGGTCGTTATCCGTCCAACCCTACGTACACCAAGACGCTGCGCGACGTGGTTGTCTGGTAGGCTCCGGATCGCGATCCGGGGAGGCAATGTTTGTATTTTATTAATGTAAATAAATTTGTTATGATGATGATGGTCAATGAGACAAGTTGCACTACGTTATCACATTAACAAAAATTCGGAATCTAACATTTTAAAAAGTGGAGAATAACCCGTACGATTAGTAGAAATCCTGGATCAGGTCGAAGAAGGAAATCAACTGACCAACAAGATTTGCAATTGGTGAATACATTAAGATAACATCAGTCGTACTTAGTTCAAGCTGGTGTAAAAAGTAATTTTCCTGGATTGAATCGTACAATGGGGCCAAACCGAACTTTTTCAGACAAATTAACTTTCTGGAGGCACTTTATGGCCAAACGAGCTGATTTTTTTAAAAGCTGTTATTTTATGTTTAGGTCAAATCTTGCAAGATGAATTAGAACCACTTCCTCTTATCCTACGAAGTTGAAATTTTACACGTTGATTCAGTTTCGATGACAATGCATTTTTATGATAGGCATGACTTGATTTTACACTCAGGATATACAGTGTGGTCGATTAAGTGTGCGACAAATGGAAAAAAAATTTTTAGTTGTACAACTAAAGTTTAAATACCGTCAAAAGTTGCATGTCCGATAAACATTTCGGGTGCACTTAGAATGGTTTCAAGTTAAATAGTATACAGGGTAGGGCAAAAAATATGAAAATCGTTTAATAGTAAAGTGCGCGTATGTCGAAAAAAAATTATATGAAAAACACATTTTTAGAAAAAGCTTTTATTTTAAAAACTACTAAAAAGTGAAAAATAATTTTGCAGAATTCAATCACACACCTGGAAACCAAGAACTTTGGGAGCGGTCAATTGAAATATGTAATAGTGCTATATGACCATCTCCAAAGCTTTTGGTTTCCAGGTGTATGATTAAATTTTGAAAAAATATTTTTCACTTTTTAGTAGTTTTTAAAATAAAAGCTTTTTCTTAAAAATATTCTTTTCATACATATATTTTTGAAATACTCAGAACCAAATTCCTAATCGATCCCTCCAGGTGGAATTTTAATTGTCATTATAATTTTCAGATTAAAAAGTGTTTCATTATTTTTCAAGAAATAGATTTTCTTAGGTAATATTTAACATTTTGACTTGAAATTTTGAGCTATATTGATATTAATTGACCTTCATATTTCCTGTAAATTTCAAGGTAAGGGGACCTATACTTCTTGAGATATGATGTTTTAAAATTATAATAATTAAACGTTAATTATGGCGAAAAAAACTTAAATAAAGATTGTTCTTCTAAAACGGCCACTTCTGGGGAGAAATTCAAAGATTTTTTACTTTGACAGTACAATTGACAGCAGACTTGATAGCTGCCAAGTGTGAAGGTTTCATTATGACATTGTATTCGTGATCCGCATTCTTCAATTTCCTAAATAGAGGACTTTTCCGTAAAATCAGCTTTTTTGTGGAGAAATTCTGTGATTTTCTATTTTGACAGCAAATTTGGCAGCTGTCAAGTTCTAATATTTTATACTGACATTGAATTCTTGATCAGAATTCGCAAAAGCCCCTAAATAGAGTTTTTGTCCCTAACTCTGATACCATTGTTCGAGAAATACACAGATTTTTGTATTTTGACAGCAGGTAGACAGCTGCCAATTGTCAAAATTAATGAAAATTAAAATTCCGCCTGGAGGGATCGATTAGGAATTTGGTTCTGAGTATTAAAAAAAATATCGGCTCGTTTGGCCATAAAGTGCCTTCAGAAAGTTAATTTGTCTGAATAACTCCGGTTTGGTCCCACTGTGCGCCGGTGAGTAAGAGATTCGGAGCTGCGCTGTCATCCAGCAGCACAGAAATGCTTAAAGCAGAGCATGAAGAAGCTCGAGTAGGATTTGCTCTAGAATATATTGTATTTGGTGTAGATTTTTTGAATAGTGTAGTTACAAACGAAAACTGTTTCCAGTCAACACATAGTCGCATTCGAGTTTACTCACCCGTCAATACTCGATTCAATGAGAAATATATATCCAGATTTTCCGTTTATACGTGGGTCTGAATATCTTCACGTGGTTTTGATGTTTTGTGGCATATTGAGGAACGATTTAATAGTGAAATGTTTATTAGCATTTTAGATAATATTATGCTTCCTTCTGTGTCACAATTATTTCCTATAATCAACAAGATAATTGTTCCGCTCATGCTGTAACTAACTGGTTTCGAGACAATAACCGATCCAGTCATAATCCAGACCTTAACCCTGTGGGAGAAGTATGGAGACTACTCGTAAGAAATATCCAAAACCGAAATGTGAGACCATATAAAATTAAACAGTATTAGTGATTTGTTAACAATGTATTATATTTGTATATTTGTATCATATCTACACGTAAGATTAATGTATATTTAAGTTTTGGTGTTTTTATTTATGTAGATGTTTTTTCTCAGGCCTATGTGGCAGAATTGGTATTATACCTAACATTTGGCCTTTTGTTTGCCCTTTATTATGGTTAAAAACACTTGTAAAATTTGTTTTTGGGTAAGCAATAAACGTATTATTATTATTATTATTATTATATAATGCCCAAGAACTACTGGAAATAATAAATAATGCATGAGAAAATATTGCCGATGATTATTGCATGAGTTTATTGAATTCTATGCCAAACAGACTAATAGAAGTTATAAATAGAAATGGTGCAATAACAAAATATTAATAGTTAATTTTTTTCTATTTTTTGTGTGTCATATTGCTTATGAATTAATTGAATTAAAATAGTATCTGCACTTTTAGTTTTTGCTAATCGTATTTTGATATTTACTTATCAAAAATTAATTTAAAAAATGATGTATTTACAGGTCAACTATAATTTAGTACGAACCCTATCGGATTTTGAAACGGTTATTTCATCATTATTGTGTTAGGTTCAGACAAGCAGTATTTATAATATATAAATGCGATTAATAGAAACAGAGGGGATTGAAGTTCTTATGATTTTTTGTGAAGGTAAGAAAGACGAGAACTCAACAAGAAATATGTGTTTGTTTAATAATAAGCCCAAATAGGGAACCAGTTTGTTACTCCACAATTAGTAAAATTTAATAAAAAGCAAAGGAAACAAAATGTGAGACCAAAACTCTCAGGATAAGATATTGGATGTTTTATTTGCACTTCGGAGAGTTCTTATATTATCGCTTAAGTCAAGTAAGTAAAAAACTAAAATGTCATTGCCAAGTTATTAGCGACAAAATTAATAAAAGATTGTTTCGATCATGTGTAGTTCTATGAAACCATATAATGAATAAAAGTGATTGAGATCTCTTGTTTCTTAGAACCGTAATTTTTTGGGGTTACCTTAACAAAATTTCGTTACTTACAAATTTTAACATTTTTCAAGAGGCGAATGTACTCTGGTATGGCTTAATAATAATAATAATAATAATAATATTTATTAACCATTTCAGATACATAGAGTATATATGGCAAGTCAAAATTTTACATGATCGAACACACAATAAATAATCGCATATAGATAATAAAACATGTACTAAATGCATAAAAGTATTAAGTGATTCCTATCAAATCTTTTACAAACTATTATAACTATAGAGTATGGCTCAGCAGTGCTCTCAAATTTTTTTCTATTTGAGAATTTGGCAAACATGCCAGTAGTAGAAATTGCATTAAAATCTATAGTTGAGTATTTTCAGAATAGCTAATCTGAATCTAATGTCAAAAGTGAACAATTCAAAATAGCGAATCCGATAGGACTGTTATTATTGCAAAACGTTAACAGATTTACAAGTAAATTGGTAAATAGAGATACGAGGAGACTTCGTGACGAGTCGGATGTTAAAATTTAAAAATATGAATATTTTCTTTTACTTCGTAGAGAACACAGGGACCACTAAAAGGGTAAAAGAAATTGAACCAACTTTAAAGGAACGGTGACAAAATTATGAAATAAAATTTCACTCTCGCCTGGTTAATTGATTTTTATTACCTATTGGTGATATTGAAGTCTGTGTGTAAAAATGAACAAATAACAAAATAGAACGTATTTTTAACCGACCTTAATATAGATACTAGGTAATAATTGTCAATTAGTAGGGCGAGGATGAAAGGACCCCGCACAAATACATGGTAAAAGTTATACAGTCGTTTGAGCTAAAACCAGCTGAAATGTATTCGTTAGACCATTCCGAACATGAGTTCTTAGGTCCAAAAAGTTCATAGATTTCAAGTTACCGACACTTGAAGGTTTTTAACTTTCCAAGTGCTACAATCACTCAGTGTTGAGATTTCAGAGGAATTGACTAGAACAAAAGTTGTAGGAATGTGAGGAAGCTACTTTGTGATGACCTTGACTTTGACCTCTAGCAATATTTTCAAAGTCCTTTGATCGCAAACTATTTTCTTTTTTCAATAAAACCCATATTTTGCACCCTGTATTCAGAAAACTCATAATCTCACTTTAAAATATGAATCTTTCAAGAAAAAGTTATACAGAAGGGAAGGATATTTACCCATGAAGGTCATCTGAAAGTTAGAAAAGTTATTGTTACAAAATAACTTTAAGAGCTGGCCATGACAATGACGACGAAGAAGATCAACTTATTGAAATCGACCAAAGTAATGACGAACCAGGATTTATGAGGATTTCATTTCGATTCGGAAACGCTATACTCATTCCAAGTATAGAGTTCCTTTAATGAAGAGTACATACAGATGGGAGGAACCTATTTTTGGTTATTATTGCACTCGTAGATCTAGGGCATGAAGTCTTGAAATTTGTGCTCACGTACTGTACTTTAGTATCTGGGATATGCTTAATAAAATGTATCTTATTCCTCACTTGAACTCCTACAATCAGTTCAAAATGTAGCTATGAATATAAATCAAATTGAAATAATAGATCCTCTACAAAATAATTAAACAATATTTAAACCTAATAATATTCTATGATTCAGCACCGTTAATAAATTTCAAGAAAACAAAGGAAAAACCCCAAAAAACAAAAAACACAAAAGGAACGAACAAAAACACGTTCGCCGTTGACTCTGGGTAACGCTAAAAATGGGTTATCTTCAGCAAAATGAAGTAATTCATGCCACAATGAATAATCTTAAATCTGTACGTCAAGGCCAAAGCCAAGGTCACCAGAAGTTAGATTAATTGACTTCCTACGACTGTGATCTGGGTAAGTTCTTACCAAATCAGAATTTCCAAGCTATTTTGCAACAATAACTTTGCTGACTTTCAGATGACCTTCTTCGGTAAATATCCTCCCCTTGTATATAGCTTTTTCTTGAAAGATCGTTATCTTAAAATATTTCTGTAAAGTTTTTTCTGAATTCAAGGTGCAAAATATGGGTTTTGTACGATCAGATGTGTTTGAAAATGTTGCTGAGGTCCAAGTCAAGGTAATCACAAGGTAGGTTACTCATATTCCTACAACTTTTGTTGCGGTCAATTGCTCTGAAATCTCAACACTGAGTTGCTATAGCACTTAGAAAGTTAAAACCTTCAAATAGGTATATGAATAATCATTATTTGACCTTCAAGTGTCTAACTTGAAATCTATGGACTTCTTGGACCTACTGCACATTAAAACTCCTTTTCGGAATGGTCCAACGAATACATTTCAGCTTGTTCTTGCATGTATAACTTTTCTATATAACTTTTATCGTGTATTTTGAGCGGGGTTCTTAATTGAAATAGAAATGACTTTTCGTTTCAAGAAGATGGGGCATCATTTCGGAGACAAATAATGGTCTGATCACTTATATATTCTAATTTAATACCTCTGGATTACTTGTTATGGATACCTCATTAGAGTTAAATTCGTTTTAATGAGCTAAACAATTTTAGAAATTTTAAAAAATGTACGAAGGGACGTTTTAAGAATCACTCCGGAACCGACAAACAGCCGTTAAGAAACATTTATTTTCTGTGCCTTTCACTATATTCTTTCGTAGGTCGATACCTTGAATGAACATTTATTGTAATAATTCTTTTTTTCTGACCTCGTTTTGGGTTTGAATTTACATGTAGTCGCCCTTATTGTTCAGAAAAAGTCCTTGCCATTACAATCCAGTAAAATTAGATTGAAAATGGCCATAATAAAGATACAAATAATAATGTTTTAAAACTTGGCAGAAATGTTGTTAAAGGTATATAGTTTTAATTGACGAAAAGTTCCCACCCCTACTGTGGTAGCGTCATCCCTTAAAATTGCAAGAAGTACCCCCGTATGCGGTTTAGCGCGTATATCTCCTAAACCGCCCATTTCTTCGCGAAAATACCTCTATACAAAAATATTCCTAATTAAATTCTATATAAAAAATGTTCTAAGCATTTTTCCGTACGATGAATACCGTTCGCGCAAGTGCAGTATCAAGATGGGGGTAAGTTGGAGCAGCGCTCTGCTTTCTGCGATATTTAGACAGAAACTATTAATCGTACGACAAAATACATAAGATCTCGATCTGTAGAGCGGAAATCGAGCTATCGAATGATCCTAATGCGGATTTTTTATTTGCATTCGTTACCCATTTCTAATGTTTAGGAAGATATTGTATTCAATATTCGATGGTTGTACTATCGACTCATTTGCTATTATAGTAGGTTCCATATGAAATACAGCGATACAAAAAAGCTAAAACCTTGCTATTCCAAAGAATAATCTGCACCGTTCACTCGAACGAAGAATTGAAATCTTGTTTCACGTTTGAGCTAGCTTCAACGCCTCTCTCTATATTCGATGAAACAGGCTGTATGAGAAAAACGAAGAAATCATCTTTGTACCAGATTTTCAATAACGTTTCAGAGCAAGCCGTAGACTTCACCGAAAACGAAACAGTTATTGATGGTGGTTACTTGAATAGCATGGTCAAAACAAGGAACGTTTGGAACCGTCTACGCTGCTTACGTGGATTATTTAAGAAAACACTATGGTGAAAGGGTCAGCGTTGTGTTTGATGTATACTCCAACAATAGTAACAGCACAAAAAATGTCGAGCGCCAACGACGAATAATTAATCAAACTTTGCCTGAAATTGTATTTAATCACAATACGGCTCTTTTCGCAACGCAGCACAGATTCCTCAACAACCTTGTCAACAAGGAGCGGTTAATTTCGCATTTGGTGAAAAAACTCCAAAGCGAAGGAATGGGAGTAACTACTGCTGTGGATGATGCGGATTTATTAATCATGCAAACTGCCATAGAGAAAGCTGATCAATGCGAAACAGCTGTCATCGTGGGACAAGATGTCGATTTAATAGTCCTTCTCATCGCTCTTTCTCCTCCGAATAAAAACATCGTGCTTCTGAAAGAAGGACAGGGTGGCACAAGCAGAACAATATACAGTTCTCGCGATTTGCAGGCGTCATCACTTTTAAAGAACACGAAAGATGAGATTTTATTTGCTCACGCTTTTAGTGGTTGCGATACCACGTCGGCATTCTTCGGCAAGGGGAAAACCCAAACGATAAACAAACTGAACAAAAGTAAGAATGCTCAAGACACTGTGCAAGTCTTTAACAAGCCTCAAGCGAGCAATGAAGAAATTGCAAACACAGGAGAGCAATTTTTTCTCGCCTTGTACAAAATTCGACCTACCGAGCAAAACCTAAACAACTATAGGTTCGTCGCATTTATTACACTTGTTCGTAAGTCAGACAATACTGTGCTTTGTCAAAACTGCAGCCGACCTCTGCTGTTGCACGTCAGCACTCCTATCGCGTGTTTCATCAAATGCAAGTATAGAAAAACAATATATTGGATCCCACAAAATGGGGCTGGAAAAAAGTTGGTAACATCTTGGCGCCAGTTACAACCACGAAAGCACCAGCGCAAGCATCTATTCTAACACTTATTGCATGCAGCTGCAAATTGGGGTGTGGAAATAGATGCAGTTGCGTGAAAGCTGGCCTACGGTGTTCAATAATATGCTCCTACTGTTATGGACAGGCCTGCTTGTATGCTGAAGCTCCAGAAGCTACTGAAGATGACAATGATGATGATGATGATGTTGACGCTACCGACGTATACTAGAGCTTTCGTTTATTTACGACTTCAGTGGATTAGGCCTACAGGGGAAACCACTTAAAAAGGCGTCATTAACTGTACCTCCAGGGTGGTATGGGAATGGGTAAAGAATGCAAATAAAAAATCTGCATTAGGAGTATTCGATAGCCCGATTTCCGCTCTACAGATCGAGTTATTATGTATTTTGTGGTATGATTAATAGTTTCTGTATAAATGGCGCGGCGCCTAAATATCGCAGAAAGTAGAGCACTCCGATTTACCCCCGTCTTGATGCTGCATTTGCGCGAACGGTATTCATCCTACGAAAAAAATGATTAGAACATTTTTTATGTAGAATTTAATTAGGAATATTTATGTGTAGAGGTATTTTCGCGAAAAAATTGACGGTTTAGCAGATATACTCGCTAAACCGCATACGGGGGTAGTTCTTGCAATTTTAAGGCATGACGCTACTACGGCAGAGGTAGGAACTTTTCGTCAATTAAAACTACATATCCTGAACAACATTTCTGCCAAGTTTCAAAACTTTACTATTTTTTTCTTAATAGGAACCTAATTTTACTGGAGTATGTTTGTGATCAGCATGTGATTCCAGATGTTTGAGTCATCTTGTAGATAAAAATTCTTATCTCTTCGACAAAGAGTCTGAATTCTTCGCACAGTCGGTTAAACTCTTCCCAATTCAAAAAAGTATTGATATCTGAGGAAGGCCGAAGGCCGGTAGCGAATTTTTATTAGCAATTGTTATAGTTACACCGTCTTTTTCTAAACACATGAATTTCAGTCATCCTGTATCAAATATTCAAGATTTAGTCTTTCAATAGGCTGATTTTGCTACTAAAGTTAAAAAGATAATGAAACAACAAACATATTTAACGCGATGTTTTATGTTATTTCGCTTTTAGAGGAAAAAAGGAATATAACCACTCCACAGGAATTTAAAAATGTTTTTACTCAAATCACGTATAATAAAAATGTTAATTAAGATGGTGTAGTATAATCAGAACAGCATCAGCAGCTGCAAAAATAGAGCATTGTAAAAATGTGCAATTTCCGCAAATCGTCAAGGTTATTTATACCAATCATGTGCACTTGAAACATTGTTGATTTGGCGTGAGTGTGAGTGCTATTCACCACGAATCATGGAGCGACTTTAAGATAGGCGATCTCATAATTATCCACTTAATGAATTGGTGTAAATCTGGGTCAGTTTCAGAAATAGCAGTTTTCAGCAGTTAAAGATATATGTACACAGGCACAATTACTTCTTGGCTTGACTCTCATCGTTTAATTAAAAATGTGATGCAAGTATTCATGGAAAAATAACAAAGGTCATTTGTGCAAGGGTATTTTAAATATATGTTGATGCAAGTTATGAACTTAACAGACTTTTATTTTTGTTATTACTTGTTGCGAATTAAATGTACCGTGAATATTCTTGAAGTTATGACAGACATTTAAATATATTATATAAAATCTGAAAGAGACGAATTTATTTATAGATTTCTCATAATTTTGTTATTATTACCACATAAAAGTTAAGTGGTGTTCCCGAGGATGCTTTTAAAGTATTAGTAATATTCAAAAAAATATTTCATGATGCTTGGCTATTTGGAATACTTTTGTTATATAAAATGAAATTGTTACCAACATTTCCTCTGGTTTTATCATTAAACCCAAAGAAAAGCAACGCTCACAGTGTTGCCTCTAAGGCTTTGCCCGTTCGGGAAAACTGCAAAACAATTATCCCCTCTCCCAATATGTAAATATCCCCCCCCGTCTATATAAAAAACTACTCTAGAAACATATTTAGAAACAAAAAAAGGTATAAAATAGAAAAAAGGTATAAAATAGAAAAAAAGGACCTAATAAGAATGCGATATTATTCATTGAAAACTAAATTTAATTATAAATGTATTCAGACTTTCAACTGAGTTAAGGAACAAATAAATTCAACGTAGTTTAAATTATTACAGGCTCATGTTCTATGGATATCAATGCCAAACCATTTAGACATGCGTGAGTATGACTCAAGCACGTCTCGACCGCATATAATTTTTAATTATTTTTAATTTAGTAAAGCCTCTTGCTCCAGAAGTTACCGAAACAACAGACTGGGTTACTAAAGCATTATTTGACAGCCCCAAGAATCGAGCGCCCTGAGTGAAGATGGGCCTGGCTCACAGTATATTCATCAATTTTCCTGTTCACACATCTTAATTTGATGTGACTCCAGATAGTTGATTGTGCCCAAATAGCATTTTACCTACGTCCGACTGTTTTCACACTAATTGCAAAGTCATCATTGGCGCAGTCGGATGATGATTTAAATAGTAGCTCTAAATCGACGGAACGACATTGTGACAACTTCACTAAACTGTTATGCTAATTTTAATCATCGATTAACGTTGGTTGATTACTAGTCACATTTGGTACGGTTAAGAAACGTTATTTAACATTTGTATTTCATCTGCTAAAAGAGCGATTAAGAAAAAATAGTTTGAAATGTTCACAGTATTGTTGAAATAAATAGTTGAATCTCTTACTTTTTGTTGGGTACTTTGCCACTGAAAAATATTTAAAAATTTAAAATGAAAAAACCTCTGTACCAAACGGATCAGACAAAGGTTGGTTCTTGAATACTTGATTGTTTCAAAAAGTCTCACACCTAAAAATATATGAACTAGAACAAAGTTGTAAACTAAAAAATTAAATAGAAAGCTATAGGTATTTAACGTTTCAATTTCATTTTTTGGTTTATAATTTTGTTCTAGTTTATGTATTTTTAGGATGAGACTTTTTGAAACAATCAAGTATTCAAGAACTAACCTCTGTTTGATCCGTTTGGCGCAGAGGTTTTTTCATTAAAATTTTTAAATATTTTTCAGTGGCAAAATACCCAACAAAAAGTAAGAAAATCTGAATATGCCACAAATAAACAATTAAAGACAATGTAAATAGATGATCTTTAATTTAGTAGCAGTAAAACTGAATCATACTGAATCATATAAGAAAAAAATGTTTAAGAAGGAAAGACATTGTGATACGATAAAGTTGAAAGTGATGAAGCAGGGTATTAATTACGCCTTGAACATGTTCTTAAACTGGCTTAAATTGCGGAAAATATTGTTGTGTAAAATACATTTATATTAAAAAAATCGAAAAATGTATAAAAATTGGTTTAAAAACATTTAAAATAAATTTTTGTTAATATCACATAAAATAAACTGTGATATGAAATATTCTGTTATATGACTTGATGCACTTAAAGAAACACGATTAAATTTTCGATTTTGTAGTTTAGTTATTCTTTTAGGCATTGTTGTAAACATTTTAACTGGAAACATGGCTTTATAGTTTAGGTCCATAATTTTATTTAAAAATGGCCCCTCTCAAATGTTCTTATGTTTTGCAAGCGGACAAATTGACATAAAAGGTTCGGCCAAGTCTAGTTTTCTTCACAATTTTGTTGTGAACAATTCGCTTCGATATAGACGCGACGAACCGTCAATGTTTAAAGTTCATGAAAACTACTTTAACATTAAAGATTTCAATCCTCTGTGTAAGATTCTAATTTGATCGGTCATCTGACTGCATTTAACTTATCATAAATTTTAATTCAGAAAATGATTGGTTAATCTAAAACCTTCCGAATTGTCTGTTGGTACGATCTGATCATTTATAATTTTAGTTCATGCTTTTAAAATAGATCGATTGGTTTCCAGATTCAGTTTCCGCAGATTATCCCAAACAAAAATAAATGTGATCGCGAAGGTAAATCTCGATAAAGAATGATAAATTGCAAAATATATTTACCTTTTCCTTATCTGGGATTCTGCACATAATTTCACCTGTATACATTCACTATCAATATTTCCAACTTATCTATTCATGTTATCTATTATATTACATGCGAAATAACGAGATATATTGACAAAATATTGTTTTCATAATGTTAACATGTTAATTGAAAAATTAATTATTACCAGTCCTATGATGCATTTCTCTGACATATAAAATTTTCCTTGTCTTATCAAGATCAATGTTGAGTATTTTTATTTAACTCATAATTTTCGTCGCACAAGACGCTTATGTATATTCAACTGATTTTAAAGCCTAATATATCCAAACAGATAATGTAAAATTTCGGATAGATAACATACCACTTTAAAAGATTATATTAAATATATGCTATATAGTTGTCAATATAAATTTATTAACAATTGCTGATGGTTTATAGTGCTTTAGTGGCATCTGCTTTAAAAATAATGTATGGGGTAGGTTATGTGTTATTTAATTCAAGTGATACATAACAAATCGGTAAATGTATTAACACAGAACTTCCCTCTTTATTTATACAGATCGGCCACTCTAAAAAATTTTAATTAATAAACGACATATGAGAATAATAATCCAAATGTACTTATTATTATTATTACAAAGAAAAACCTGAACTTTTGGTCAAAAAAATATACGCAGTGGTGAAAGGAGCCAAATATAGAAGATTTGCTTCAATATCTTTACAAATTTCCACCATAGTTGCATTATTTCTTAGGATGACCACCCTGTCTATTTTTCAATAAAACTATAATATGTGTCTTCCTTGCCAATTGTGTTAACTACATGCCAATTATTTTTGCTATCTGTCACATTTTGGGAACATTTCAAAAAATCTTGATAGAGAATTCATTTTTATCTTTTCAAATAACGAAAATCTGGCTTGTTAATCGTAATCTGGAATACCCTGTATAGATAACTATAAATATGAGGTTGAGATGGTACCGCACATCAGTGCCTTATCCTTGATCTTGGCGGAAACTATAAATCTTGGCTTTATTTCCCAGATTAATTATTAATTGCAATTTGTGGAATGTTTATTTATAATTTATCAACAAAAAAATTCAACTTTGACCTTTAAGTTTTTATTGATAATTTTTATTATGGTAATAATTATTTTGTTATTTATTTTCTCAATATCAGACAAATCTTGAATATCAGAACGAGATTATTGACAATATTATTTATAACTGCATTCTTTCACTTTTATTTATTTTTTTTATTGTTTATCATTCTGTTTAACCCTTGTCCATCTTGATTACTTACTTGTGTGCTTGTGTGGCCATGGAGGAGCTGTCGCAATCAGTCGCCGTCATTATTTGACTTATTTTTATAAAACACGAATAATAATAAAAATACGAGGAATTCGTATATTATAACAAAAATGCAAATATCAAAACTGTAAATAAACTACGTAACTTAAATATTACAAATTTTGCAAAATAAACGTCAGACCCAAAGACCAGGGCGGAAACAGTACTTAAGTTTGAAATTAACATAACATCTTTAACATCTCCTGCCTTGTGAAGACAAAAGGAAACGTGTTTCTATTTGACTTGTACTTTCATGCTATTCTTCACTAAATTCAACTCTCTTTCAAAATTTGTGATGTAACCTGGCGCTTTGTCATTCTTAATTATATACACCTAGTGACGCGCTCAGTTACAGAATTTTTACATGCCAACCAAGAAATGAATAATAGAGGCAGCTTTAGCAAGGTTGGCTTATATTAAATTTTGAAGCAAATCCGTTAAATTGGCTATATTTTTGATATGTTGTGTATTTCGGCATCCTGAACAAATGTGTCTATGGGCACGAAGTCCCAAACCCTAGGGATTTCGAGATACGATACGTTAAAGTTGGATATTTTGTGTGTATCATGTATTTCAGAATCTTCCCTTGTTCTTCAAGAGGCTCTAATTAATTTAATAATACAGAATAAGCTTTCATTGTAGTTGAATCGCATTCATATCATGTAATTTTATGCGAATCTCCTTCCAAAAATTCTAGAGGGTAAAAAGCGCCTCATCACACATTATAGGCGTATAATAATATTTTCCACCATTTTAGGGAAAACAAAGTATTTTCTGGTACTTGATGATGAGTGTGGTCAGCAAATACAAAATGAGAACCTCCAGCTTCCATACATTTTTGTAGACGGCGTTTATTTAAATTGCCAATAGATTTTCTAATTTACGCAGGATTGTTTCTAATTTGGTCACTACAGAGGAACATTCGTTGAAGTAACTGATCTGTAGTATTTATTGGGACGGGGTTGAAATCTGGTGATCTAACCGGCCAAGGATGAGGTCCGAAATGTCCAATCCATCTAATTGGAGACTCATTATCCAAATGCCTTCCAACGTCAATACCAAAATGAGGAGGAGCTTCGGCATGCTGGAAGTATTGTTCTCTTAGGTTAATACCTTGCATTAAACCAGGTAAAATATTTTGTAAGAAATCTAAATAAACCTCTGTAGTTAGTCTTGTCGGTAGAATATATGGGCCAATTAGGTAGTTGTTAATCATACCACACCAAACATTTGCCGAGAACATATGTTAAGGATGGGCTTCCCTTATAGCATGAGGATTGTTTTCGGCCCAGTTACACGAATTTCTTGAATTAAATACTCCATCCCATGTAAATTGGGCCTCGTCTGTGAATAAAGTTTGATATGTAGTCGGTCTGTGATCAATAATCCACTGGCAAAATTCTAACCTATTTACATTGTCACCCTGTTGAAGCCTTTGCACTTGCTGAATATGATACGGATGTAATCTTTCTTTATTTAGAGTCCCCCAAACCCGCACATGAGGAACTCCTAATTGGGCACTTATTCCTTCAGGGTGTTCTTGAACAATATGTAACGTGTTTTGCTTGGTTTGGAGATGTTATTACAGAGTTCGGCTAGTAAATAAATAGTCCAAATAGGTACAAAATAAACGCTTTATTCTCTCAATTATAGGTAGATCATGGCAGTGTTACATAACATATATGTTTCCGTATCTTTTACGGGCATTAATTATTTATTTCGTAAATGGTTTCAAAGCGGACGAGAGTGTAATGTTGGCAAAGTTGCGGGGATTCGTCGTGGCGTCGATAGCATGCGTTGGGTACCTTTTGACGTGCACCGACGTCGGATAAATAATAAGTAACACAGGTAAGTCCCAGCGCAGCACGCTGAAGGAGTCTACTGGTCTCTTATATTCGCTCCGCCGTGGTACGTCATAATAGAGTGCTAACTGTAATAGACTCAGCTCAGCACGCTGAAAGCCAATGCCAGAAGAGCACTGATTTGTCTTGAATTTGGTCTCGCTTTTATATCCGAAATCCTACACATGTGACCCATTGGGAGCGTATGCAACTTTGGGCCCGCGTACAGATTTAGAGTACATCGGCGATTTAACTTTATTGGGTACGTGTTCAAAAGTGCTGGGTAAATGATATTAATATATTAATATTTTCTTGATCCTCAACGTTTTGAACAATATTTCGTTCCACTTTTGATGATGGAAAACTGTCGTGCTCCCTTGCATAGCGACACACAGTTGAAAATATCTGATGATTTGGTGTTCTTGTATTAGGAAAACGAATATTGTGTTCTTCTGCGGCTTGTCACACAAAATCAATAAACAAAAATAATATCGGCATATTCCTCATTTGTAAATTTATAAGGCATGATTATTTGCAGACTAAATTAATCAAGTACACTGGTTCTACTTATGACAACAAATAAGAAATGTGAAACTATCTAGGCCTATACTAATGTAATAATAAAAAGAAAACTGTTTAATGATTCCTATTATATAATGTACCTAGTTACACTTTCTTTAGAATTCAAAAAAAACTTTGGTTTTAAATTTTTTGTCAATATTGAACATTATTTACCGAGTTTAATTAAATTGACCATTTTTAATTATTTGGACAATTAATGTAAACAAATAAAGCTGTTTTTCTTCAAATTCCCCTTTTTGCCAAATTCAATCTCTTGTAAAAAAATCAACAATCAAATCATCATCATCATTTTTACGGGAATCGGTAAAATCAAATTAAAAAATCCCGGCACTGGAATTAAAAATAATTATAATAGCAATCTATCAACTGTGATAAGTGTATAAAATGTCTAAAATTGAAACAAAATCAAATCAATAGTAAGGAAGTTCTGGCCAAAATAAATTTAGACCAAAATCAGTTTATCACTCTATATCTCAGAAATTAAGAGCGACAGGGAAATTTCAATAGCCGTTCCTGAATACCTAAGTGGTTCTCTACCGCCGCTGGAAGTATGTACAGTTCCTCATGAAACGCCCTGTATGATTCGTCAAACAGTAAGTAGAAAATGTTAAAAAAGTATTCGCGTCTCAAGTCATCGAGGTTGAAAATTCAGGATTTTGTGTTAGGTAAAGAGAAAGGAGCAGTTAATTTGGAGTCCAAACCAATTTGAAATAATTTTAAAATTACAAACAGGGTTCGAACACATCTTGTTAAGTATAATCGGTGATTCATCTTCCCCCTAATTAATATAAAAATATATTAATTTTAGAGAACTGGCATTATCTCGAGACAATTTACACGTGTATTTTGTCATACTAACACAGTCTGATTCACTGTTTTACAAAAACACTATGGGCATATGTCCAGAAACTATTTGAATAAATTGACATCAATAATAATACTTGCAGAAAGCTAATGAGAAGCCATAAAATATAGGTAAGTTTTTTGTTGAAAAAATTGCCTTATCGCAAATTATTTATAATATTATAATAGAAATGATTAGGTATATTGTTAATATTAGATACTATTTTCATGTTTTATACTCTTTCATAGTTTAAAATAAAAAAAGTGAAATATCTGTAAATTTTTCATGTCGAATTAATGTACTTACTCTTCCAACTAATTAGATTATACATACTTATTTTTTTCGTATAATCTTCAGTTTTGTATTCCACTTGTCGATATTTATTTTCGATATTTAATTTTCAGAAGAATTTTGCACTGAATACATTTTTATCTACCAAATATAAATATTTCCTTCCCCAGAGATCAGCATTTGTAAATTCAAAGATTTACTACGAAAATTCTCTTGTTTCATGTTTACGTGACCTAAAAATTTCGACCTAATTTATTTAATCGTGACCTAGTCGTGAGCTACCTATAGGCATGACCCAATTTGTTTCCAAAGCAAAGTGTATAAACATATGGTGTCGTAAATATTTATTTTATAATATATTCTAATCAATTTGTCACAAATTTCCAAAGAATTTCAATACAAATCTGTTTACATTGCCATTTAAGAAGTTGATTGTGGTGGCGGATGAATGAACGACTGACGTTTACAGAGCTCAGAGGTACAATTTCGAATAGACCATCCCACGTACTACTATGTTGATCTGGCCTAAACTATATTTATTTTTGTTTTGTTTCGTGGAGCCTCTTGCTTGTCAGCTAAGCACATTTGTCGTTGTAATTTATGTAGAATAAATGAAATATATACTGCACTCCATGATTTTAAAAATAGCTTGTTCTTTAAACTTTTAATTTAAAATTATTTAAATTAAACATCATACATTGTAATACATGGTCAAAGAATAATTCAAAATACGGATGCTTTCGAGACAAATCTAAACGTTTATAAAATAATAAGTAATATAATAGATCTTTATGACATTGAAACAGTATCCCTGTACTCATTTCATGATTGGCATATTTAAAACACTGCAACCTGTTTTAAAGCATTTGTTTGAAACCTAATTTCTGAAAAATCATAATGTTATTAGGTACATAGAGGTATTTCAGAATCTTATGAACCGCGAAATGCGCAGAAGGCAAATGTACTGGGTTTATAAGTGTATTTTGAAAACACTGATAGCTACCTTGCTGTATACATAAACAAGAGCTCGTGATAAACTGTAAACAATAAATCTAATATTTTTAAGCAGTGTAACTGAGTCCACGAGAGGGATTTTGTCCCTGCGCATATGGAGGTCACAGCTCATGAGATTTTGAAACACCTCTACTAGGTTTTGCACAAATAACTAAATAAAACACACTACTATGTTTTTTATTTAGTTATTTGTGCAAAATGATTAATGACCACATAGTAACGGCTCCTTCAATCATTTTTTTTACATACTAGGTGTCTGTTTCTGATAGTTTCTTTCTTATTATTCTTCTTATGCACAATCTTACCAGAAGCTTTGTTATCCATGAGTTATTTGTAATTGGTCTCCGTTTACTCTATAGCAGGTCTGACACCATCACGATGCGGTTGTATGTTAGGCACACAGCCTCATGACAACTCTTACCTATTAGTTCTTTAGTCCACCACCATTTTCCATCTGATTTTCCCATAACTTGTCCTCATTCCGGTTGTTGTGGTAAAAAAACGAGAGGATTCAGGAGAATATGAAGCTGGAGAGTAGGGTGGAGTGAAAAAAATCAACATTTATATTTTTAGTTCTAATAGTGAAAAAAACTTGTAACTATAGCCCAGTTGATTTTTTTTGATAAAAATTCGATATCTTCTGCCCACTACACGCCCTTAAAGTGGGGTCGAAATCTGAAAAACAATAATTGTCACCAACTGGTGTTAAATGAATTTAAGAGCACTAATCAACTCAGAACTCACCACGCACAGGTGGCTGCTACGCGAGTAAGACCCACCCAGTGAGTGAGTGAGTTTCTATTGGTAATATCTCTTTTCGTATTAAAGGCAGGCATTGCTGCTCTGAATTTAAAAGTGACTCTAATAAAGCCATCTCGAGCTTCGAAGCCAATCACATTTTGTGACGATTTAGTCACAAACTTGACACATATTTCCACTGCTTGGGTATGGCAGGGAAAGGACATGAGACAATTTTTATTTTTAATTGAGCTTCTAATGTCTTCATCGGTAAGATCATTCAGAATGGGTGGGGTTGTTATTTTAGTAATTGCCAATCAATAAAGTCGATGTAATCGCTTGCCTCAAAATTAATCTTTGGAATGACGAACGTTTTCTTTATATCACGGGCCATTCTAGCCTTCAGTATACGTCTTAATGCGAGTTCTTGTACATGTGTTCTGTCATCTGCAAGCATACATATTAACAGGTTTTCGGGATAATTGAAAAAGACATTGCGTTGTATTACTTACTGGATCGACAATATTGTTATGGTTTTAAGTACCGACTTAGCTGAACTGTTTGCCAGACATATTTGGCACCATTTTTGCACGATGGGTTAAACTTAATCCAAAACCACATTGTTACTTAGACCGTTTGAATACAGTGGGTCAAGTCCTTAAGAGTGGATTTCGGGTTTTCTATGCCATTCGATTCACTATAGTCAACCACCTGGAATAAGTAAGTTTTCCAGGGTTCATTTTAGAAAAATCTAAGGAGCAGTTACCTTTGGAGATTGTAGAACACATTTGGTAAATACATTTTTGCTCTGTGCTTAGAAATAACTACATGATGCAAATCACAAGCAATTGGCTCAAAGTCTATAACTGGTAAGTTCTGACAGGTTTCCAATGCTTTACCTATAGGTCCCAGAATCTACGAGGTTCAGTTGTGTTACCATCAAAATAATGAAAATGATGTCTTAAAGGAAGTTCAATACTATGCAGCTGGCAAATAAACCACTGCGAATGACATTTGAATTGTGCCTCCATCAGATATGACTCCATTTTTTAATCCATCAGATCCTACTGCTAACGAACTACCTAAGTTTTTATTCGATTCAAGAAATCTTAATATGGATTTTGTATTAGTTTTAGCAAATCCCAAAGAAGGTATGCTGTGCCCTATATAAATTGATCCAGCTTCTTCCAGTGCTGTAATAAACTTTATAATCTGGTTCTGGTTTCATGTTTCCCAGAAATATGTGTTTTTGTTTCAACGTCCTGCATCAATGCGTCCACTTCGTTTGTCTGTCACGACATACATACATTAGCTCGCCGTAAGGAGCTTTTATTTATTAACCGTTCCACACCATCTATTTATGGTGGAAGTGCAAGGAAGAGCCCTGTCTCGAGGTATAAAGAGCTTTTTACAGCGGGTTATGAAAAAGAGGCCCGAAAGAATATTTTGTACACCCTAAGGTATATTAGTTTATTGTTGTAGTAATTACTTTCAACTGTCTGTTTCTAATTTCGCTTATTTTTCTGTCATTACCTATGTTTAATTTCTTTTCAATTTTACTTTTAATTTTTTTTTCAATTTCAATAAAGAAATAAACTAATACACTAATAAACTAATACTATTAACTTAAAAAAAACTTATCTTTTTTTATGCACAGCTGGTGTGTCTATATGGCCTTATAAACACATGTTGCTCATACCATCCACTTGAAGGCAACTTGAAAGGGTCGGTCCACTAGACACGTGTTTACTGTATTCTATTATTAACAAACATTTTATAGTAATTTTAGTTTTTAATTTGGTGTATACTTTGTTCTTCTATTATTACACTTCATTTTACGCAAAAATTTTTAATCTACCGATCACTGAAATTTTACCGAGTTTAATGGAGTTTTAACCGGTTCTTTTTGCGTTTTCGTCGGGAATGTCACAGCGCACATCCGCTCTCAACCAGCATCAAGCTGGAACCCTGTAGAATATATACGGTGTTGTACTTAAAACAACAAAGTTGGTGTTACTTTAATAATGTCATTTCACGAATAGAAATCGACAGGTCTGAGCGTTCTTGCAGAAAGCAAATGGGTACGATTTAGTTGAATTTTTTTCCTTCCATCGTGAACAAATTTTAACCTTATAGCAATAATTAAAAACAATATTTTGAAGTAAATCGCAGACCTAACTACGTATGTACATGATAGAACGCAACGTTTCATCCATTATTTAATTCAACAAATTTTAACGGAAGCACTTTATTTTAGAGCAATTAATAAAATATTTGTCAGGTTACAAATAGTATTATAACAATGCTAAAGCGAGGCACATGTCATTTTACGAGAATTAATTAAATGAACTAAAAAATTTGGCATGTCAATTTAATTAACAAGTCAACTTGAACTTCGACACCGTTTAAATTACACTTTTAAATAAGTAAGGATGACTACATGCTGCACCATATGGTTAACAAATTTTATAAACGGCGTTATATCGACACGTGCTTGAAGAGTTAAAATTAAAATACATAAAAAAGGTGCTACTTCCCTTTTTTCAACAACGGTACCATATGCCGTCCCGTTGCCATTTTCGTTGTTACTTTATATAAATGATTTAAGCATAGTCGTATTACTATAAAATTAGGAAACAGAGCTTTATTTAATTGCAAATTTGACGATTACACTACCAATAAAAGAAAACGATTCATAATAATATTATTTTTATAAAATTAGAGTATCGGTGATGGATTCATTACAGTTTTTCATCAATTTATGCGTATACAGTGGGTCGAGCTATAAAAAACTAAATAAAATTTAAAGTTCGTTGCAATAGCAAAGTAGCTAATACTGAATTTGATGTTAAAAGTAAAGTATCAAAATGGCGAAATCAATGAAAGAAATATTCTTACCGACTTACATGAAATGTTGTACATGTGAGTATTAGAATTCTTTAATGGCAATGTTAAAGCTACAAATTCAGGATGGCGAAAATTTTCTTTTACTACAAAAAAGCTACATAAGAGACCTCTACTAAAAAACGATAAAGACATTTAGAAAAATGAAACCCTCTTCAACAAACGGTAACTAAAAATTATGAAATAAAATTTCACCGTCGCGTCGGTCGTCCAGTACACTATAATACCACGTATTCGTTTTGTTAAAATGGGATTTAAAATAAGTACCACTGTTGGTATTTTTAATAAAAGTATAATCAGTATTTTTCTTAAATTCTAATGTTACTACATTTATTTCAGAGGGTATATGCCACCATGTACATCACTAGATGACCATTTTTACTTATTTTACTAATAAGTAATTAGAGTAAGCATTATTCGCTGATTTATTGGAGATTTTATATAATTGTTACACATTGTATGGGATACTCTTCTGTTATTTTGTAAATAATATTAACATTACACATTTCTTGCTTAATTACAAAACATAAAAAATAGATTTAACTACCCTCTTAACTTATAGTCCAATAATTATAAAGATTTCCATAACAAAAAATGTTATCTGAGATTTTCCTTCAGTAACTGCTAGTGGAGGGATTATACATCACAAAACCACAAAAATCAGTTCTGGGGATGCCGCGCAACCCCTCAAAAAAACACCCCTTCGGTGAAAGAAGCCTTATTTTACTGATAACTCGTTAACCGTTGAAGACATAAAAAAATTGCTCATCATAAGAGAGAAATCTGGACTAATTTCCTGAAAAAAAGTCCCTCTTGTAATTTTATTGTATATGCCACGATTTTCGAGAAAATCAATATCGAAAAAAATTGCCACATTTGTATTTTTAAAGCGTACGAATTTTCGTTTATTTGAATTTTTTGCGCGTGGCCTATAGAAAAAGTTGAATAGCTCGAAAACCAAACAATCTAGGAAGGAAAATCAAAATGGGTTTTAAAGGGGATATAAAATACTCTCTTTTGTTTCCATTTTTGATGGTTGTTGATATCTGTTAGTATATAGAAATAACAATATAATATAGTTACCTCTTGATTTTTTGCGCTTTTAACTATTCACAGGCCGATAAAAAATAACTGACTTCAATTTAAGGTATAAATGCATTATCTTTTATTTCAAGGTAGTACTTCAATGCAGAAAAAATTAGGAATAAAAATATTCACATTTACAAATTGCATGTTGAAGTTAGCCAAATTTTGGCCAATTTTTTACTGTTTCCTAAAAATAAAAAAAAAGACAAAAACATCTTAAAATTAACCTCAAAAAATTTTTTTTCAGTTTATAAATCATATAACTATTGTTTCTAATCGTTTAATAGTTACAAAAATTGCATAAAAAAAATCATCAACAAATTGAATATGCAGCCTTTTTTTGGATTTTTTTCTGGCTAACTTCACCATGCTAGTAAATTTGTAAATGTGAATAATTTTATTCCTAACTTTTTATCCATTGAAGTACTACCTCGAACTAAAAGATAATGCATTTATAACTTATCTTAAAGTCAGTTATTTTTTATGGGTCTGTGAATAGTTAGATGTACAAAAATCAAGAGATGACTATATTATATTGTTATTTTTATCTACTAATAAATATCAATAGCCATCAAAAATGGCAACACAAGAGTATTTTATATCGCCTTTAAAACCCATTTTGATTTTTCTGCCTAGCTTGTTTAGTTTTCGAGCAATTCCATTTTTTCTATTGCCCCGAGCGCAAAAAATTTCAAATAAACGAAATTTCACGCGCATTAAAAATACAAATTTAGCAATTTTTGTCAATATCGATTTCCTCGAAAACCATGGCATATACAAGAAAACTACAAGATGACTTTTTTTCAGGCATTTATTCAAGCTCTCTTTTTTTATGATGAGAAATTTTTTTGTATCTTCAACGGTTAACGAGTTATAAGTAAAATAGGGCTTTTTTCACCGAAGGAATGTTTTTTTGGGGGGATTGCGCGGCACCCTCAGAACTGATTTTTATGGTTTTGTGATGTTTAATCTCCTCCTAACAGTCAGTGAAGGAAAATTTCAGATAACATTTTTTTGCGAACTTCTGGTATATTTTTTACTTTAGCGACTGGACTATTTACCGATTCACTATAATAATCTTGTCTAATAGGGGAGGAATATAAGTCGTTAATAGAAAGATAAAAATCGGTTCGATTATTATCGAGTTTTGCAAGAACAGAGATGCAATAACATGCATATACAGGCTGAAATCGAGAACCTTCTCTTTTGAAGCTGGTGTAAAAACCGAATTTCGTCGAAGTTCATAAGTTACTCAAATACTGTACAGGGATATAACCTATTAATTTGAACATCGTCGCAGTATTAATATCCTCTTCGCAAATACAAAACGAAGAGTATATTATATTGGATAAGCACGTTTCTAAAACCTCAAATATTCCTCGTAGAGAAAGATCAGTGTGTTGGTGATCGAATTCTGAACATCTTTCAAAATGTCGTCCGTCTGCATGTCCATCCGTCGGTCTGTCAAACAAACGGAGATGTCTGTCGGTCCGTTCGTCCGTCCGTTAAGAATGAAAAATCCGATTATACTGAAATTTGGACAGTCAGTTAGTGTTAGCTAGAGGATAAACCTTATTTTAACATAATCGATCAATAAATAAAGAAGTTATTAATTATTTGAATTTAAAAAAATTATTTTAATCAAACGTGTATACCACCGCATTCGCCAAATATTCAATAGTCCGGCGCATACACGGAAAAATCTTACATTTAGCTGGACAAAAATAAAATTTCGAATTGCTACCAATTGACTAAAGATGCATTTATAAACGTTCACAGATAGATAAGCATTATTTGCGTATATATAAAATAAACCCGAGCGCTGCCAAAGTTAGCCTGACGCGTGCAGTCAGCCGTGCGAACTTGTGAAATAAAAATTTTTTTTTGTGTTTACAGTCTGATTTACGGAGACGTTTTTAGATGGAGTGTATAGCCCCGGGTAAGTGCGTTTATATCAACATAGTTTTACGAACTTTTCTTTAAATATATTAACGGTTACGCAACATTTTGATTGTAACCTCAAGAAAATCATACTTTGAGTCATATAATAAAAGTACCACTTAGTACCGCTTTATTTTTTTGTTAATATACAAGCCTTATTACTCAGTAATATTTTAGCAAAAATTAGTTATCACTAAGAATCATTTTCTGAAATAAATTCTATTGTTTACAGGTAGCCATTCCGACGGAGTTACAGTGACTTCGAAAAATGAACTATTATTAATATTGAAAGATGTAATTTTTTTAATGTGAGCAATTCCAAGTGTAGTGAAAGATTTCTTGAGTACCTTTTAGATAAATACAGTGTACGTAATCTGGCTATAGACTCTAGGACGAGCTCAAAAGTTATATTAAAATATTTTGTCTCAAAATTGATTTCGAAGTGGAAAGACGTGAGAAGTGAGAGGAGCGATGTGCGATGTGCAAGGCTCCAGTTGTTGATTTGGTCACTCTCATTTAAAATAATGGATGTATTTAATTTTACTGTGCGATGAGCGACGTGGGGCGCCGATATGGCCAATCTCATTTAAAATAATGGTTCTATTTAATTTTATTGTGCGATGTGCTGTGAGATGTGCGGATAATCAGACCTGGTGAAATTTTATTCATAACTTTTAGTCATTTTTTCTTAAGCCGGTTTACAAAAATTTCAGGAACTTTTTAAGAATGCTTTACTGTTGCAAATGAGTAATATTCGACTGGAGGCCAGTTTACCTGACTAATAGAACATAGTTCTAACAGTTACAACTGTTAACATTTCCAGTTTAATTAACGAATAGTTGTCAAAATAACGTCCAACAATAAGTTCTTAGGTTTTCTATAATACGTAGTACGGTCTAGACGTCTCTTAAAAATATGTTTAGCATACGTTTCGTTTGATATTTATTGAGGCCCGATTTCAGTTATTGTAAATATCTCAAATATCTGGTTTCTATCATTTGTTTTATTACTAAAAATAAATTGCAAAATATCGAATGTGACTAATTTTATAAAAGGTTTTCCACATACTTCAAATATTTGTCCAACACCTTCTTCCCTCAAAATAAACAGAAATGGAAAATATACCGCTCCTATTTTTAGAACATTAATAAAATAATAAGTGTATTTCGTACATATTGAATTTACTTATTAAGTCATTATAGTATAATATAAAATGCATTCTTTGGTGACCAATAGCGGGAGGCAGGTGACTTATAGTGGGCGTCCTTCGCAATGTCTTTTTGTATGTATTCTTCTCGCGTCTCTAAGAACATGACGTAGGTCTCAGTGGCGTGTCTTCACGAAATCAAGTCAAATTAGCTAAAAATTGCACAGGCATACAAGAAATAGGTCAAGGTCCATTTGAGCAAAGCATGATAGCCCTCTGTATTTTGAGGATTTTTCCCTAATCCCCCTCCTAATTAAAATTTTCACAGATGTTCAGGTATTTTTTGAGGTTTGGGAAAAATTCTGACGTGGTAGAGCAATAATTCCTGATGGCGGCATCAGATTTAGCGGCTTAAAATACAAGGAGGTATAATGCTCTGCTCAAATGCAACTTTTACGAATGACTTTTCTATTGTGTGTCTGAGCGAACATGCACACGCATAATAAAAGATAATGCATACGCATGTAAATAGTACTATTATTTCTTTTGCTGATGACACAGTCTTATTATTCCAAGACTCTTCTTGGAACCTCGTTAAAGAAAAAGTTATAAAGGGTGTAACAAAAGTACATAATTGGTTGAGTACTTTCAAATTATCACTAAATATTAAAAAAAAACACATTACGTAGCTTTTTCATTAACGTCAGCGAATAGACCTGATTTTTTCAATATTAGATTTAACTATACGGAGAAAATTCTAGAAACACCGCAAGCAAAATATCTAGGCATTATAATTGATCAGAACTTAAAATGGGACAATCATATTAAAAAATTAGCATCAAACATAAGGAAAACAATACATAAATTCTACTTAATGAGATAATTTCTAGGGAAAGAACTTTTAATAATGGTGCATAAGTCACTGGTGGAATCATTAATTAGATTTGGCATTATTGCTTGGGGAGGGCTTTACAACGATACACTAAAACAGCTAAATGCAATACAAAACTTCATCCTAAAAATAAGTTTCAAAAAGTCTAGCCTTTATCCTACGAATTTACTATATACAGAAGAGATTCTTAATGTCCGTTCACTGCATATCTTAGCTTGTTGCTCATTTTGACAAAAGAATAAGCACTTAAAAAATTTCATATCCCATCAGCACGAAACTAGGGGTAAAGTTCATAAAAGCCTACAAATACCTGTTGTAAATAAAAATATTGGACTAACATCATTTCAATACTTAGCCCCTAAACATAACCTATTACCAATTAAAATCAAGCAATTGATTAATCTTAAAAAGTATAATAGAATGTAGACATTTTATAAGTAAATACTAACTTTGATTCATTCAGAATCTTTTTTTAGAAAAAAAAATTCTTTCTTATTCCTTTAATAAACAGAATACAATTCGTTCGATCCTCTGAGTACTTCATAAGTTTTGGTTCCTAGTTTTAGTTTTAGTTTATTATAATCCTATATTATTTAGTATCTAGTGTAAGATGTATTTAAATTAAAAAATCAAGGCACATGCAAATGTTAAGTCATTTAGGTGCCTATCTCCAATTTAAAAAAATCTGTAAATCTATTGTTTATTATCATTGTGTTAAATGTGGTGTATATACTAATTTGAATAAAAATTGAATTGAATTGAATTTGAACAGAGCATGATACCCCCTGTTTTCTAAATCTGAATCCGTAAGAATTACTTCAAGACGTGAGGATTTTCCTCTAATCTCCTCTAATTAAAATTTTCACTGATTTTTTACCTATTTTTTGAGGTTAGGAAAAAATCCTGACAAGATGGATCAATTTTCACGACGGAATCGGATTTAGCGACTCAAAATAGTGGAGGTAACAAGTTCTGCTCAAATGGCCTTTACTCTTTTGTATGCCTGTGTTATTACTGATAAGGTAGAACAGATATGTACTTTATCCTTCAAGCTTTCAGGCAGTTAGACATTGATTAAATAATTGGTACTTGACGTAATTGGACACCGTTTGAGGGGTTCGAAAACAAAATATACAAAAAATAAGTTATATATGTCGGAGACGTTTCCTCACGTTCCCTTTCCGAACGCCTTCTGAAACTTTCGTAAACACCTTTCGACAGTTTTGTAAACGCCTGTAAACTCATAATTCATTGAAGTCAAGAGAACGTTGTCAATAAGTACCGATTGCACTAAGTAGTGTGAAGAGTAAACATCTCGATAAATGGTCATGTAAACCAGATGACGTCTGGAGCCCCTGGGAGCAAAAGAACCCCCTCCCGGCGAGCGGAACAACATCCCTAAGTCCCGTATAGATAAGTATTCAAAAGATGAACTTTGTGATCTGCCGCAGCGGGGAAATAGTACCTACAGATGCCTACAATATCTCCACCAGGCGGCGGCAACTGCGGTGCCCGATCCACTTTTGTTGATGGGCTCCCGTACTATTATATCTCAAAAACGGTGCACCGGTAGAGAAAAATTTCCTTATATCAAATGAAAGCACATGAATTTCTCTGCAACTTTCATTTTATACACTTTTTTCGAATTCGCAACCGTTTTCGAGCTACACGCTCCGGAAAAGTGAAAATTTACGAAAGACGGATTTTTACCTCACATTCCTTCATTTCTTCATATCGTCTAAACTACTAATCTAAGAGGAAGTTGTAGATATTTAAATTCCCTTCAAGAATATATATACATATGCCAATTTATCTCCAACCGGTCAACAGTTACGCTGACCTTACAGACCTCACTGTTCTTTTGATAGCTTCCACTCCTCCCACCAAAGACCTACTGCTAAAACCCGGCCGAGGGAAAACCTAAACTTAAAGAAATTTATCCCCAGCTATGAGACTTGTAAGTGAAGCATGTGGGTTGTCTAAACATGATTTTCACCCCCTCCCCCCCCCCCGCAATTCTAAGAAGGACGGTTTTTGAGAAATGTATATATGAATTTTAATGCACTTTCGCCTTTTTCTCTATTTTGAGGAAAAACTATGCATTTTGAAAAATGCTAGGAAAGCAAAAGTGTACACCATAAAATTTCCTACAAATATATAGAGTTTTGCGCCTCTTTTTAGATTTTCAGCCAAAATTATGCATTTTGGTGAAAAATATCAGAGAGCATAAAATTTCCTACAACTTTTATCTCTACGTTGTTTTTAAGTTTTTTTCGAATTTCGCATAGTTTTTCTGCTAGAGGGAGCGAAAGAAATGTATATAAATAGACTTTCGCGCCCTCTAACAGCGAACCTATGTGGAATTCGAACAAAATCTGTAGGAAATTTAATGCTCTACAACTTTGCTCTCATGATGTTTTCCACCAAAGTGCGTAATTTTGGCTGAAAATCTAAAAGAGGCGTAAAAGTCTCTTTCTAAATCTTCCACGCTCTCTTGCGGCGAAACTATGCGGAATTCGGACAAAACTAGAAACTGAATTTGTAAAAAAATGTATGCTCTACAACTTTGCTCTACTGACATTTTTCACCAAAATACTATGCATTTTCCTCAAAATAGAGAAAAGGCGAAAAAGCGCTAAAATTAATATACAGGGTTTCCCAGAATTGAGTTCCCGGAAGGGAACCTGTGATTCCTGAGTTTACGTTGGGCCCGTATAATCCAACTTACCTTAGTCCAAAAATGCATCCCTGAGGAGTACATCCTTTTAAAGTGAGACGGAAAAAAACATTTTTTTTCCAATAATTTCTGTTATATTGAAGATAAAATGTTGAAATTTTGATGGAAGCTGTATCTCTATAAGTACTCTATGTAAACTTGATAACCACATATCTTTTGTTTCTCAATTTTTTTCCTAATAATTAATATTTTTTTAATCGCCCTGTAAAATTACGGAATAGCTGAATATTTCTACAGAATATTGAAAGGGCTGCAAAAACGCACTCTTAAATTTTTTTGTAATATTAATAAAAATACAAGGAATTATCGTTTTTTCCTCCATTTGTTTTTAACATGTATTTAAAATTCTAGAACAAAATGTTATAATAACAGAAAAGTACAGTTTGTTCTAAAAAATACATTAATAGCAATTGCTCCACATGACATCCACCTGTTTCAGTACACAAATTAATACTTTTAAAATTTTGTGTAATATCAACGAAAAATCAAGAATTATCATTTTTTCTCTGTAGGTCATAGGTGCTTGTGAAACAGAAAACCTGTAGCGTTTGAGAAACAAAAGATATTTAGTTGTTATCAAGTACTCCATGTAAGTACTTCTAGAGATACAGGTCCCATGAAAATTTGAAAATTTTAACTTCAATATAACGGAAATTATTGGAAAAAATGTTTTCTCTCTCCCTTTAAGATAATGTACTTCCTCATTGATGCATTTTTGGACTAAGGTAAGTTGGTTTATACGGGCCCGAACTCAGTAAGCACAGGTTTCCGTCCGGGAACTCAATTCTAGGACACCCTGTATATGTATATTTTTCAAAAACCACCCTTTTTAGAACTGCGGGGGTGAGAATCATGTTTAGACAACCCAAATGCTTCACTTTTTACAAGTCTCATAGCTGCGGGAATTTTTCCATAAAACAGCGATTTTTTTATTAATTTGAAGGGACTAATTAATGTAGGTATTTATTAAACATAAGCATAATAGTACTGATTTATTAAATTAATAAAACGCCAAGAAATATCCTTGACACGGCATTGGATCATAAAATAAGACATAAATAAATAAATCATTACGGCACATCCTTTCTCTAACACTATTTCGGAAACTACAAATTCCACAACTAAAACTTGTGTCGGAACAAGTATCATTCCAACACACTGTTATGGTATAATATCTCATGGCTTTCGACAAATCAGAAGCCGTTAAGCCACACTTAGTGGTTCGGTTGCTATGGTTACGTCTAGCTTCGCATTTGATGTGTTACACCGTTTTGAAGTTTTTTTGCGTAATTTCTAAAATCTTGTTAGAGAAAGTATAGTCTACAACACGTTTGGAATGGCATATTCAACACTCACGAACCGTAGTACTCGCCTTCGGCTCGAACTACAAACTTTTCGCTCGTGTGGAATATGGGCATTCCAGAACTTGTAGAATATACTACTATTCTCTAACACCATTTCAGAAATTACAAATTCCACAACTAAATTGTGTCGGAACAAGTATCATTCCAACACACTGTTATGGTATAATACCGCACGGCTTTCGACTAATCAGAAGCTGCGGCTCGGCCTACAAACGACCTACAAACTTTTCGCTCGTGTGGAATATGGGCCATTCCATAACTTATTATAGAATATACTAATTTAAGAACCAACCGAAAACTGTTAAAAATGCATTAAAAAGAAGAAAATAATGTTAATAATACTAACAATTATGATAATAAACGTAATAAACGTAAAAACGTAGGGCACCCGATAAGTAAAATTTTTATTAACATAATTATTAGCGTTATTCACATTATTTTCTTCTTTCTAGTGCATTTAACAGATTCAGTTGGTTTTTGAAAGCGTGTTTTTTAATTTTTCGAATTACTTATTTATTTCCTTCTTTTTAGTTTTGGCTGTGTTATCTAGCGATAACACAGCCCCACAATTTTTTTTTCTGGTCTGGGGATCTGACCATGTTTACTATATGTCCTTGGGGTCGCTGAATCCGAATCCGAGCCATCACATCAGGATTTTGCCACAACCTCAAAAAAACCATAATTTAAGCGATTTCGACATTTCTTTCTTCACACAAATCACTTTTTATAGACAAAAATGACCGCCCCTCTTTTTGGTACTAGATCGATTGCAAATTAAATTTATAATCCGATGATGTGTGACACGAGATTTTTCCGAAGCTTTTTAAGTGAGATATCGGCCGCCAAAGTGAGAGGTCAGAGGATTTCGCTTCTCGAGCGACACGGCCCAGCTTCGAAGGCAATTTCTGCCAAACGAAAGCTAGCAAAAATCTGGAGAAATTCAGGGAAAGTTGAAAGACGTAAGAAATCGTTTGGCGCAAATTGGATGCTAGTACGCGCTAGTGCTGCGGTTTACGCCATTCAATTTCTCTCGCCTTCCTACATGCCTCTGAATTTTTTCAGATTTTTTCCGGCATTTTCACTTTTTTGCAAAATTTCTAAGGCAAAGCATCTAAAAAATTCAGAGGTATGTAGGGAGGCGAGATAAATCGAATAAAGTAAACCATAGCTCTGTATCTCGTTTCGTCTTCGAGATATAGCCTCGGGAAGCGGTAAAAAAAATCGATTCTTCACCTTCTGGTGACTTCGAGCGGCCATATCTCGGAAACCAAGGCAAGCATCGACCTCAGATTAGCGCCAATCTAGTTCTTACATCTTTCTACGTACCCTACGTATTTTTTCAGATTCTTGCTAAGTTTCGTTTGGCAGAAATGGCCCTCGAAAGACATATAGTGAGCACGGCCAGATCCCCAGGCCAGATTTTTTTTTGTGTGGCTGTGTAATATTCCGTATCAATAACTGACAAAACCGTTTCGTCATCTTGAAGCCGCCATTTTAAATTCCTGACTTTCCACTAAATATTTATCTGTGATATCTCTCTAATATGTATGACCTCGAGAATCCCCAGATGCCGATTTTGAGATGAATTAGACTCAACTTTTAATCGACGAATATTTATAATCTGAAACTTCAGTAATCTTTAGACACCGATTTTCAATCGAATCAGACGATAAATGATCCAACTTATCCGCCACATTGACGCTGACGTTTTGAATTTTCTAATCTGCTACCTCAAAAATCTGTAGATACCAATTTTTAATAGAATCGGATTTTAAACGACAATGGGCTGGCCGCCATCTTGGAAACGCCGTCTTGGATTTTTTTATAAAAACTGTTAAAATATAATGCCATGTGAACCATATATACACGCCAAGCTTCAAGTCAATACGACATCTGGAAGTGGGCGAACTGAGTTGCAAGATTGTCTTACATACAGAGTTATAAAGTTACAGGTCAAGCTAAGAAAGGTGTAGCCTTAACTGGCCTAAACTTCTCAGTTCTCCAATTTTTAAGTATAAATATGATGGATGTCAACAATAACCTTAAATCCTTAAATAAAGGAAATAATGAAATAAACTTAAACTAATAATTAAATCATCGCGGATCTCGCAATTACTCTATATTATATTACTCTATATAAAACATCTTTCTATCGGTTTTAAATTTCACACTTCGTAAATTAAAGAAAGTATGTGACGCTTGGAAATCCTCCTACGCCACTGAGTAAGTAGAACCACATCTCATGCCTCGCTATATTTGGTGAGATCAGTCGTGCAGACTGTTTTGCAATGAGTAGGATTTTGACCATATGTTCCATATTTTATGCACTTTTCTTCATTAAGGATTGTCCTTAGGAGTCTACGACCTCACAAAACAATGATAAAAGCTATCTAAATCATAAATATTTAACAATAACTAATTTAAAATAAAGATAACTGCGAGAATATTGCAAGAAAGTGTTAATGTGGTGTTTTATATTATATTAGGTGTTACTGAATGTCGAATGACAGATATGAATGTTTGAAATTGGAAAACATCGAACGCGATATAATGTTATATCTGATGCTGAACCAGTATATTATTTAAAATATTAAGAATTATTGAATTGTAGGATGGTCAAAATTAATTTGTTTATTAACATTTGATGTTTTCAACTTTTTGATTTCCGGTTTTTTTGCTCTAACGGCTAAAATAATAAAAATAGTGAAAAAAGTTTTTAATAAAAGTTGTAGCTCGTCTCTTTCTGTACAAGAAAGACCTTCACACATTTGTGTCTTACTTAAGCCGTTTAGGAGATAAATATAGTTTTCCATCGATCGATAATTCTTACTATTCAGAGCCTCTAAAAAAATGAAAATTACATAAAATGTAAAGAAAAGCCTCAGCTTTAATGTGGAACTAATCACAAAATTCATACAAATTTTTATCATAGAGAAAAAAGTGTTAGAAGATGGCTTAGTAAACTTTATACCGTTGATTTGTTAATATCTTTGAGATTTATGAATCCTCCCTATTTCTCTCGTAACAATGGGTGCTTTTTCACTGCATGAATTCGATTCCACGCATTTTAATCTATAATTCGTAAAAATCTCATAGAAGAATGTTTAGAAACAAATAAGTTGTATATGTTTTACTATATAATTGTGCATTTTCTGAACGTACATGAATAATGTAGAGAAATTTAAAAAGTACTGCACGCATTTAAAAAACTCTAAAGTCATTCGAAAGAACATGTCTTATAGTACTTATAATCCAAAAGACTGTACCATTATTATTAATTAAGATATAGCGAATTGAACTAAAGAATTGGGGATAACTGATCGATGAGAAATATACCCTCTACTTTGATCGCAAAGCATATTTTTCCAACAAAAGTAATTGCAAAAAAATGTTAATTGGATTAATATATCGTTATATAAGAATATATTTTCAAAATGAATTATCATTCTAACGACTCCCGGCAAAGATATGAACAAGTCTGTGGATCAACTGTGTAAAGTTTACTAAGCCATCCTCTAACACTTTTCCTCCATGATAAAATTTTTTGTGATTTTGTGATTAGTTCCAGATTAAAGCTGAGACTTTTCTCTACATTTTATGTTATTTTCATTTTTTTAGGAGCTATGAATAATAAGAATTATCGATCGATGAGCCCGGTCGTACGAAACTCTCCGAGAACTCTCATTTTTCACGCATTTCGAAGCGGCTCAAAACTATAAGTGGAAAACTCGATTTATCAGCTAAACGGCTTAAGTAAGACACAAATCTGTAAAGACCTTTTTTGTAGAGAAAGAGACGAGCTACAGCTTTTTTCTCTGTTTTCATTATTTTGGCCGCTAGAGCAAAAAAAACGAAAATCAAAAAGTTTTCATCATCATCATCTCATTCTCCAGATTATTACCTAATTAAATCCCGGAGATGATCCTTTTATTAATTTTTGTTACCCTAAATGGCTAATTTGTCTGTACTACTTTGCTCACACAAAGAAACGCTGCACATCTCTCATATTTTATGAAACTTTTCCTCCTACGCCCAGAAATACCACAACTTTGTCTTTGACTTTGCCCCAGCGGTCAAGTTTATCCGTTCTAACCTCTCGAATTGGGAAATTTGTTTTTGGACTTGATGCTGAGTTCTCGTTAAATTGATGATTTTGGTTGTTCAATTGACAATTTTGCTTGACTCTGTTAGCTGTTTTCATTGTAAAGTATTTAATAACAGACAATTTGGGATCTAATAAAGTCAAATTGCTCTTTGGGTTCTTTCGTTGCCAAATAATATATCACTGTCAGAATCTCATTCCAGTGCCACATCAGATCCTAGTACATTATCATCTTCATTAATTTCTGGTATGTTCAAATTATTAGTTTATTTCCTCCATAAAATACTGTTCGATCAATAATATCTGGAGAACGAAAATAATGTGATGGATAATAATGTCTTGGTTATGAAAATGCAAGAGATAGCAATATCGAAAATGCAGACTGTGCCGTATATGGCACAAAGACATTTTTCACAACAAAAGTATCTAATTAGCCCAGTTGTTAGAGACAGAAATTGATGAAATCCAATCACTAAATGTTATATGGCTGAATTTGTCAGAATAAGTATTTTTGTTGGTGTAGAATACTATAAAAAACAGTTTACAGCTGTAAAGTGCCGGCGAAATTCGGTTTTTGGGCAATAACTCGAAAAATAAAAAAATATCAAAAGACTAATAGCACTAGACTATAGAGGGAGAAATTTCACATCAAAAACGCATATGAAGTTTTTTTGTACGATCAAAAATGTAGGCTCAACTTGGCGACACATAGAACGGCGCGAGAAGCGTGCGCGCTACTCTAAATTTGTTTGAACTTTTGAACTAATTAATGAAATTGAGCTCAACAAAGCTTAAATGAAACAAGAAACGTGTGGCTATTGGATTATCATATTTTCAAATATAAAATGAATGTATGTTGGAGTTTTCGGATGAAATCGATAAAAGCTCTACCATTTCTATAATTTTTAAGAAAAAAAACCTGAAACTTTCACATAATACTCTTGAGTTAAATTACATTTATTAAAAAGATTATTTAGCATATCTATGCTAAATCATTTTTTTAATAAATGTTATGAACGTTTATTTTACCCCTAGTTTCACGAATTTTGGAATAAAAATGAATTTCTATTACATTTTCGTAAAATAAAGAGAGTTAATTTAATCTTTAGGGTAAATCCCCTTGAAGCATATTAAAGTACACATTTCAAGCTTTATAAATTGCATCTAGAGAAATCTAATCACGTGATTTAAACTAGAGTAATAGGTGGTCAAAGTTAGTCATACATATCAAATTTTATCGATTTCTCAAAATTTTGAAATTTTGGAAGCGTATATTTTCAAAAATAAATTTTTGAGATTTTTTTCACTTATCGGATTTTTTTATACATTATTTCAAGAGTAATATATGAAAGTTTACCTTAAAAATTGTAGAAATAGTAGAGCATTTACCGATTTCATCGGAAAGCTCTCTATGTTCCGAATTCATATATATACTATTTCTACATACATTCATCTTTATGAATGAATATTTAAAAAAATAAAACAATTATTACTCAGATTTAATACTGAATATTTTACGGATTATATATTATTCTATAGAGTATTTGGAAGAGTTTAGGAAATTGTCCTACAACCCCCCAACACCTTCTAATAATGGGCTTGTTCCATGATATTCTTTTTATATGGTTTTTATAGTTTTCATATAGTATTCGATATTCTCATTATACGCTTTAAATTTCGTATTATTAACTTTTTCCGTTCTCGAGATATAAGGAGTTGAAATTAGTAATAGTTGCAAAAATCGCGCGCTCGTTTGTGACGTCACTATACGCAAGTGACGTAAGAAAAATGGCTTTCTGGGACCTTCCAAATTTAACCTGAAAAGTCGAAAAACATGGAATTTTTAAACGCTGGTAACTAAATAAATACGGAAAGGAGAAGGTCGGCGATGAATTCAAATAGTAAATTGCAGGGTCAAAATCGAAAATTCGTCCCGGCAGAAGCGAGAGAAAATTATAATTTTTTGACATTTCACCAAATTGTACTCCCCTACTGTCAAGTAGTAAGTAAAACAAACAATACTTCGAAAACACTTATAATTATAACAAGTAAAGAGCATCAAGTATTGAGATCACCGAGTCTATGCGTATAGTGACGTAGCGCCTGGCCACGCCTCCTCTTCGCGAGGTGGAGATTTGTAATAGTTTTTAAGATACTAAACGTGTGAATAAGATTCTGATTTTTTGCAGATCCATTAATTTATACTTGCACTTTCGATTTATGAAATAAAATAAAAATGCCGAACAAGCCCATTAAAATACGAACTCCAGAAAACGAAAAAAATCATAAGTCCTACCCACATGATATAATCGTCATGGGATTTTCACTAGAATTATTGTTATGACTAGTCGAACCCATATCTACAGGGAAATTGAACTACCACCTTCCTACCCCTTGTAATAATAAAAAAACCACCCCCAGAAATAGAAACAATTCGTAAAGTCCTAACCACAAGATAAAATCGACATGTGATTTTAACTAGAATTATTGTTATGACTATTCGAACTCACATCTACAAGGAAATTGTGCTACCACCCTCCTACCCCTTGTAATAATAAGAAAACCACCTGGAAGAGAAACAGTTCATCATATAATATAAAATCTGAGTAATAACAGTTGTTTTATTTTTTTTAATATTCATTATACACCCACTGCCTTTTTTAAATATTTTCTACCCTTAAATAGGGGTGATTTTTGCATTTTTTCAAAAAAGTAAAAAATAGGCTCACCTTAAAATTTCTCAAAGTTTAATTTGAGCCCTATAGGTTTTATTTTGCTCTTTCCCTTGGCCCGCTATCTACTATGCAAAACAGGCGAATTTTAGGCCTTTTTTGCGGTCACTCTTTAGTGCGCGCCATAACTATGTATCGCCACGTTCCATCCTCGTGCATTAAACAAAGAAAATCTTAAGCCTACATTTTCTATCCTGCAAAAAAAACTGCCTATACGTTTTTTATGTGAAATTTCCCCCTCTATCGCCTATTGCTATTAGTTTTTTGATTTTTTTTAATATTTCAAGTTATTAGTCAAAAAGCGAATTTCGGCCAATATTTTACACTTTTCTAGCGATTTTCTTTTTCCTTCTTCAATTCTTTGGGACTTCCTGCCACATGTATGTTTTCTTTTTACGCGGTGCTAGGGGAATCTACCTCTTAAAAAGAAAACATACATGTGGCAGGAAGTCCCAAAGAATTGAAGAAGGAAAAATAAAATTAAGATAATGCCACAAATAACATTTAGACAATATTTTCTAGGGATCGCCGGCACCTTACAGCTGTAAATTTTTTTTATCGTATTTTACACAAAAAAAACTTATCGTGAAAATTTCAATCATGTAACATTTAGTGACACCTAAAGACCCCTGAATACGTGGTTAAACACAGAACCTCAGAAACCTATCGTCATTAATCCAATTTCAATCACTAATGTTTGTTCTAGGGGCGGAAACGTTTGTATGTTTTTATTTTGCAGGTATTTCATACGCAAAAACAACACATCTTGTTAATATGATAATGCCTCTGTACTCTGGTAGAATCAAATGCACAAGCGACTGTTGATATGATAGATTGCGTTTAACCTAGAACTAGCATTTTCCATATTTTTCTTCACCCACTGAGAAATTTTATGAAGAAGTGTAATTTTATTACAAAATTTAACTACGTTAGTTACATCAGTTCATTAAAATTAATTAAGCGCACTACTTTGACTTACTAGTTATTAATAGAGAGTTGACCATTTTGTTTTTCGCATTAAAATGTGAAAAATATGTGTCACAGTTTCCGGCTGCTTCCTTCCAACTTCTCCTAGGTAAGTATTTAAACCATTCTCTAAATGAGTATTTTCTGCCGCAAATATTTACTATTGAAGAAGGCAGCCATTTAGAGAAACGTACTTAACAATGCCGAATAAATTACTGCTAATTTAAAATGTACACGTTAAATAAGTAGTACGCATTTAAAGAGATGATGTTAAGAAGACAAATGTATTGAAAACAATATACCGGGTGTCAATGAGATCACTTTCCGGCCGACATTTATTAATTTTTTTAAGGATCCAGATGAAACTTGGTATGTGTCACATACTACCGAAGCAACATATTCTGATCTATAGTTCAAGTTTCTGTGACTTGACTGGTTTCTTCGGAACTGACTCCATTCACTACAGGCATTCCGTGTCGCCAATGCTTCACGAGAAAAATCACAAACCCGGAATATTCAATATGAAGATTTTGGAAAAGGCTGCTTTCACATTTTGAGCCCTTCTAAAATAAGGTAAAAAGTTGAATTTTTTTTAGGTGCGCCTACTCATAGCAACCCCCCCCCCCAAAAAAAAATGGAAAATGGCAGCGTTTTATGGGTTGAAATGCAAAAAAGAGTTGTGTTATTTCATTGGCGTTTTTTTACTAGCTTAATGGTTTCTTTAAAATATAAATAATTCTTAAGATCACACCCGGAGAAAACCACCCCTTGACTTGAAAAGTCCAATTGCAATGTTTGGACAGTATATTAGTGTTTACTTGAGAAAGAACCCTATTGTTTTTGAACAAAATCGATTAGTCAAAAAGTTGTTAATTACTTAAATTCAGAAAATTGCATTATTTTCTTGATTTTTATGTTTTGTAATTGAATATAAATCTTGGGAAAATGTATTTCCTATAATTGATTTATACATTTTACTAACATACATTTCATAATTATATAATATCCAATCGTGGAATTTTCAAGTAGACACATATTTAGAAATTATCCTCTTTATACAGGGTGTTTGGCACATCGATAGAAAGTTTTCACTGGGTGGTAGTTGGGGTCGTTTGGAACCTATATGAGCATACTTACCCTTATGCAAAGTCTCACCATTTTTGAGATATATTCTTAATATACACTTTGTCGAAGCAGTACAAAAAGAAATGCCGAAGTAGTAGTAGAAAAACTATGTAGAACACTTTGTATGTTAAGATACATTGGTTCGAATTTTTTCCTCTGTTTTAAGCAACATTTTCTCAAAAACGGCACTACTTCAAGAGGTTCAAATAGTTTTTAAAAGTTCTCTATTGCATACTCTTTCTAGTGGTATACTACGTTATAACATAATTATAGCTCATTCAACTATAGAGAAAACATATTTGCAGACATTACAGTTTTAATAAGGAAATAAAATTAAACAAAATCATAATATATTCTTTCAGCCGCAAATCGGTGATTGTATTTACTAATATTTAAATACCATTTTCTGTTTGAGAAAAAATTCGAACCAATGTATTTTAAGATATAAATTGTCCTACATAATTTTCGCATTTCTTTCTGTGCTCTTTCGACAAATGCGTGGTAAGAATATCTAAAAATAATATTTAAGAAAGCTGAAAGTATTTAGTATCATAAAGAATTACAGGCATTAACAACATAACTATGTCGCAAAAATATATAAAATTGCCTATATCTCACGAACGCGAACGGTGAGACTTTGCATAATGATAAATATGGTCATATAGGTTCCTAACGACCTCAACTATCACCCAGTGAATACTTTCTATCGATGTACGAAACAACCTGTATAATTGATGATGGTCGAGAGGTAAAGTTTTAGACTTGAAACATGAATGGGTGGGATTGAACTTTTTTTTAAATTTTATTTTATAATGATACATGTTTCACAAATTAAATTGGCATCATAAAACTAACATAATTTACAAAAAAAAAGAAGAGTATGCCATAGAATATGCAACAATTATATAAAAAAATTAATAAATCAGCGAGTGTAATGTATGCTCTTGTTATTTGCGACGTAAAACCAAATGTGCAGCAACTGTTGATATTATAGATTGTGTTTAACCTACAACTACTCTAAGTTCCATGTTTTTCTTCACTCACTGAGGAATTCACATCATACTTAATATTTTCTAGCGAACTACTTAGTCCAAAAATTGTACTGTTTTTATCAATCATATATTTTATTACACCGGTCTCTATGTTTTTCTCTTGTTTATTTTGTTCTAACGTAAAAAGTGTTTTAAATTTTGTTGCTCGAGACAGAAACTTTAAACAATCAGTGGCGCCCTAAAAGCCAATATTTTTTCAGTTTCGTTCTTTATTTGTACTAATTGATTTACCAGTTGGTATTAATTATTAATTTATGTCACTCCTTGAAAAGTTTCTCGCTAGAGCTATAGTAAAATTAAAATTACATTGATTCTAATCTGAAAACAAAACAGACTAGATTTTGGCAACGTTTCACTCTTCCGAGATTTTGATCATTAGCTATGTAGGAAAACGATTAATCTTTTCGAGATGAGAATGGCGAGAGGTTAATTATGAACTTCTTGAACAGCGTATATCACCAAGAGTTTTCGGCCCTCTAAAAAGTAGTATTGAAATCTGCTTCACTTAATCACGTCTTCTAGAGGAAGAAGTGTTTCAAAGCGTTAATCAGATGCAGTCAAGGAACTCGTAGGAAAGCATTTCGGTGAGTCTATACGCCCAGCATACAACCGCGACAGACACGTGATGCAGGAAAAAATTCCAAAAATCTAAAGGCAAATAGAACAACGACGTATGAGTCATAACGTGTTTGTTAAGACATTGAGAATATTATTATATTAAAAAAGTATGTATAAACTATAAATATATATTTTAATTATTGAATACAGAATTATTGTTATTTTGTACCTCTGGTAGTTAAAGATGTGTGCAAAAGTTCATTAAAATTGCTTTCTGCGTTTTTGAGATGAAGTCTGGTCACTAATTACCAACCACAAGGCCAATAACAGAACCGAAATAAATGCAAACAAACAGATTAATATTTTTTCATTGCCAAAATGCTAAAATCTCTTTGTATAGTTTGAAATGATGGGTTTGAAATATCGGCCTGAATTTTCAGAAGATGGTATTAATTTTCACCCGAGAAATAGCAAGTAGATAAAAAACAAAAAAAACGTAAGTTTGGTAAAAATGGTTTCTTTATACCTAGTTCGTTTACCTATCTGTTTAAAATCATATCAATCGTATCAATCTCATTGGGTATTAAGTACCAATATATCCAATATTCAAGTTTAGTTTCGTTATAAAAAATTACACAGCAATTATTTATAGCGCAATTTTATGCTTTATTATATTTTGCAAAGATAAATATTTCTTTCCTTGCCTTTTCATAGCATTTCACAGGAAATTCTTTCAAAAAATAAACAAATCTAAAACAGCGCATTGATTAAAATAACTTCAAGGTTAATAAAAAAATGCATCGACATGTATGTATTTTTAAGTAATTTGTAATTTGTTTAGTTTATTTTTTTTACTAAAGATACAGTAGCAATAAACATAATGTTGATTAGAATATTACACATTTGTTGTATATACCTACAGATACTATTAATAATTTAACACCGCACTGATTATGACTTTAAAAGGCAATCCAATTGATTTAACTCAATGTTAATAAATATAGGTCACATTCTTATAAGAATTAATTTGTTTCAAGTGACCCTACCCACATAAGTAACAACTCATAACATAACATAACTCTTTATTCAATCTTATGTAAAGAATAATATTAATTCCACCAGCTACTTGAAAAATCAAGAATAACACACAGGAATGGATTCAATTTCTAATGTATACATTGATAAGGTATAAGTAGTACGTAGTCTAAGTAAGTCTACAGTGTACCCCAAATTGGGGTTGAATTTTTTCGTTATCTTCGTTATTATCAAAGATAGAAAGTCGATTAAGTGGAGAACGTTTTAGAGAATTTTTTGAGCATTCCAATGCAATGGTTTGATCTAATTTTTTTAATTGTTGAAATTATTGAGACAAATCACAATCGTGCATATTTAACGTACCTCATACTAGCATTTTCGTCTAGGAGACAGCTACATATATGGGGTCTGGGACATAACATGTTGGTATTGAGTTAGTTACGTTTTAGCAAATATGTTTCTGAGTATTGCATCTTATTTGAGCCGGACCTACCATATCTGCCCCTTTTGGCTCAAGCCGTCCCAGAAAATGTTCAATTATGGAGCAGAGTATAACACGTTGGGGCTTTGTGCTAGTTGAAAAGGGTATCTTGGCGATCAACATTCGATATATACCAACATCAATTGTGGTCAAAATTAGAACGTAGTATAACACTTTCTGACCAGGCGAAACATTTTCGTGGTCAATGCCAGCATTCCCTGCTTCCCCATTTTCCAGAATTATGTTATTAATAATCGGTATTTGAATATTTGGGGGTGGTTTGGGGGATTACATTGAGAAGAAAGTGTTGGCACTCACATTGATTATTCTTTGGTATAAAAACTACAAGTTTGAAAATTCGCCAAATTTTTTTTGAAAAGCACCACTTTTCGACCATTTTTGCCCAAAAGCACATGTTTTACTTTTCTCGTCTACCGAAGAGAAGTACTGTAATCGTGAAAAGTTACCCTCCGAATATTATTCTTCGGATTTTTACGTTTCAGACTATGTGGATTACGAAAATTAGGATCTTTTCATTTGACGGAGAAGAGTAAAGTTTGGTAGATAATTGATGCTACTCCAAACGGAGAAATGGGATGTATCTTCAGTGCAAAATGCACCTTAAGAAAAATAATTAATGAAAAGATGTGGTGGATGATTATAATATTTGGCATATCGTTAACACTATTATCAAGGTATACTTTTGCTATACTTTTAGTAAAAAATATCCATGGTAGACACTCTTAAAAAATAATTAACAAAAAATATGGCGGAGGACGATACCTATTTCTCATACAGTTAAGACATCTGTCAAGGAAGAAATCTGCTATACCTATAATGAAAAATGTAAATAACATGGTGGCTATCTGACCTCGGATTTGGATTCAGTGGCCAAAAATACATGGGGTTACATAGGTAGGTGTTCTGTAACAGAGTATGTTTTCTGTTTTGTCTGCTGGTATTATAAAACATACAACGAAAAAAGGTATTTTTTCGGATTTTTCGATTTTCCGGCAACTTTGTCCATTGCACTATATATATTTTTTTATTTATTGAAAGTAGAAGTAAAAACAAAAAAAAATGAGCACTGTTCGAACTCTGTCGGGCAAGTACTTTTATGAGGAATCGCAATTGAAAATATCGCTTTTTTAAAATAAAAATTGAATTAACCAACAACCATTGAATATTTTGAATAAGCAGATAGGATAAAATTGCTTTCTACAAAAGTTGTAGATATCCTTATTACCTACAACTTTTACATTCAACTTTTTTCCATAGAATGCGTAGTTTAGCCAGAAATCGCAAAAAACCGTTTTTTACACCTAAAAATCCACCCAATTTCACCATAGAAAGTCGGCTGTGGTTCGAATTATTTTTACCTCCTTAGTTATATGTTCTGCAATTTTCCACTATCAGTTTGGTGTAACGACTTATTGTGTTGTCCAACTCTTATCTAGCCTGGTCTACATCTTAAACCGTTCCAGACTAATCCTGCGAACAAAATAAGTAACAGACAGACAGACAGACATTTATTTTCCCTCAAATTTAAAACTTCCACGTTTCATAACATTCTAAATTTATTCTATTAAAAAAAAAGAATTCTTTTCTACGATTACTATACTTCCACAGCTATTATTTTTCTCAAGCGGACTTGGGTTCGGGGACCTTGCTAACTACAAAACGCCGCCATTATTACCGATTATTTTCCGAGGGAATATTTATTTAACGATTATTACGTTAACTATCCCACAATGATATGGGCATTTATAGACGCAATTGTGATCTACCTAACGGCGGGCCACCTCTCCGCCAGAACCGATTTTGTGAATTGTTTTCATTCGTGAAACGATAGAAATAATACATATAGCATTGAGATATTAAAACTGTCATATTATACAGGGTGAATCCTTGGCCCAAAATAATAAGATGTAACCCAAAACACTTAGATAAAATGTTCCTCCTTACTAGATGTGTTTTATTTCAAATTTAAAAAATTATTTTTTCCAATTATTTTGTTACTGTTTAATATTTCTTTGTCATAATTGGCAGAAAGTTTAGGTATTTTAGGTAACATCAAACCATGGTAAAAGATAGTTTCTCACTATTACCAGAAGCGTACAGCAGGAACAGAGGAGTAGTTTCCCCCTGTAAATTCTACGCCACTGGTGGAATCGTCTTTTTAGTTTATTTTTTTAATTTTAAAACGTTTTTTACGAAAACAATGTACTCTTACTTCATAACGATAAAGTAATTATTATTCGAGATAATTTAGGTTAAAGATAAGTCTGCACGATATTCTGATTTTAATGTTTAATTTATTTTTCATATTCGCATTGATCATTTCGGCATCGACGAAAGTAGCATATTAATTTTACTTCATTTAGTGAACATTCATTGTCAAATTGACTCACTTTTCGCTAGGATACCCGGTATTGCTCTGTAGTTGTGTTCATTTCAAATTGTTACCTACCTAACGTTGTAAGTATCCACTTTCATATTACATATGTTACAAGAATGTAACTGTAAAACTTATTTCATGTAACGAATGCAATTTTATGAGTAAAGATACCGAAATGATCAATACGAATATGAAAAATAAATTAAACATTAAAATCAGAATATTGTGCAGCCTTATCTTTAACTTCAATTATCTAGAAAAATAATTACTTTATCGTTATGAAGTAAGAGTATATTATTTTCGTAAAAAACGTTTTAAAATTAAAAAATTGTACTGAACAGACGATTCCACCGGTGGCGTAGAATTTAGAGGGGGGAGACTGTTCCTCTGTCCCTGCCGTACGCCTCTGGTAATAGTGAGAAACTATCTTTTACCATGGTTTGATGTTACCTAAAATGTCTAGACTTTTTGCCAAACACAAGAAAGAAATATTAAACAGTAACAAAAAAATTCGCAAATATAATTTTTTAAATTTGAAATAAGTATCTCAGTAAGGAGGACCATTTTATCTAAGTGTTTTGGATTACATATTCTTATTTTTGGCCAAGGATTCTTTAGTTAGGTTATGTACAAATATTAATGAAACACCCTGTATAACATGCCTCTCAGATTCGAACAAAATTTAGGTAATTAAATAACATATTATAGTAGTGGCAAGAGATATTGTAGAGCAGACAGCGGAGTAAGGTGGCTCATCGATAGAGCAGTTAAAACCAACAAAAGTGACCGACAAAGACCACCGCTGTTCTCCTTGCTCCTCCGTTCTACTCTTAGACTAGGAAAGATAGATGGTGAGGACTCGTAACAGCGCATAATCGCCACGCTAACAAGTTGTGCCTAAGACGCCATTGCGGTGGTGGCACACAAACGCTAGAGAGCAAAATGAAATTTTCCAATAGAAGTGATTTATAAGTGATTTAGTGCTAATTTATGTAATGTACCTACATGATGGTATCATATTCTATAAACTACTGTAAAAATCACAGCGGGAAAAAATTAAAAGGAGTGACGCTTTGCAGGTTAAAGTATATGCAGTTTTCACTTTACCTAGTTAAATTAACTGTAGTCCTATTATTTACTTAATTATATCCGTGTGCATGCAATGATAATGAGAAGCATAGTATATCATTTTCTGGTATGCAATCTGCACGTTATTTGATTGAAATTTTCATTCATCTTTTCTTCATTGAATATAGAACAGTGCATCCGAAATGACACTTTTTCCATGGGCGTAGATATATCGATTATGGTGTTATATTATATAGAATGTAGAATAAATTCTGGTATGTAAGATATGAGTAAATATATTTATGGTAGTGAATATTAATTGTATTATTATGAAGCTATTTTTGGAGAAATACCAGTTTTGTATCGTTTTATTCCTTTGATGTGATAAACTTGACACCTACATATTGTACATATGTTCCGCCACTTTCGCTTGCTCTCTGGTGGCAGGTGGCTTCACCATTGGCAGTAGCGTTACGACTCCTTACAATATATATCTTTCCTACTCTAAGGTTCTACTATACGTAATTCTTCAGCTATGCCTTTACTTTAAAATGCAGGTTGCAAATGGGTATTTATTTAAATAATAAAAATAAGAACGACATTAGCTGTGTATGTAGGCATCACGTAAAAGTGAATTATGCTGTATTCAGGCCCGTCGAGAGGGGTGGAGGGGTCGGGAGTGTTTCCCCCTCGGGCCAGGTGGTTTTTGAGGGGGCCCGGTGGTTTTGAGGGGGCCCGAGTTTTACTCGAAGTTGAATATTAGCATTTGCATTAGGTAAAACGAGAGAGGTATACTTTTAAATGATTAGTAATAATAACAAGTTTCGAATAATTCGTATCGCATATAATGAGATGAGAAATTGTTAGGTAAAGGAATATCCCCGCTCTCTCTCTCGTGATGAATATTTAACTTTAAGGAATATCATCCCCGGCTTTTTAAAATTTCGATCGAGGTAAATTTTGAGGAACATTACTTTAAAACTTCGATCGAGAAAAATATTCAATTCTAGGGAATACTCCCCCCCGCTCTTCTAAATAGTTTGTTACTATGAATGCCTCCCCCTGCACTTCGAAATTTATATTAAAGATTGGTGGGAGTCGTATATTACTGCCCCCCGTGCCCCGATTTTCTTTCGACGGCCCTGGCTGTATTCGAGTAAAATGTAGATCAAGTAGGTTTTCGCAGTCGGCAAGCTCGACTACAAGTTCAGCTCATTTTGCAGAAATAACTGAACGTCAACACCTTATTAAGGTGGGTAACGATATAATCACCTGCTGATTGTTGGTGTATTTGTATTTTAAATTAACTGATCTCCTCTGTTTAAGCTGGTTACTATTGTAAATATTATTTCGAATTCCCAATAACTGCAACCCTTTGATTGTCTTAGTTGGCACTTTATTTGCTTTCCATTATTTATCATTTAGTTATTGTGAATGAAACTTTTACAGTATAAACAGATTCTTGACTTTAACCAATGTATTTATATACCAAATTCCAATCCCTATTAATAACATAATCGTGGCTGAATGTATTTAGCACCAGGAAAATCCAATATTATCTACTCCTCTTTCTATTGACCACTCCTACAGTTCTAGCCATAACGAGTAATTAATCTAAAAAGCTGGATTTATTATTTAAAATGATAATTTTCATTAGGTAAATTTTATGTTGAAATACCTAGATCATTGTTGACATTTTAAAATTTGTAGTTGCTAAAAGTAAGCAATGAAACAAACCCTCAAAAGAATCTGCTAATTTTTACACGTGACAAGTACTCCAAATAATTTTTTGCAGCAAATCCCTGCGTAGTAACTAATTAAGCAAATTAAAGCCAATTAAAGCGTGTTAATAAGATACGACCAGCGTTTGCCTCTATCACTCAATAATTATAATCTATCAGATCTAATTTTGGAACTGGCGTATTGCCGAGGTAAAATAAAAAATTGTGCCATCTATTTATTTAAAATGGATTATTTTTAGATGTTTGATTGCTCCTGAATAACAGACGTGAAAGTGTGTTTATTCAAAACAAGACGATTCGATGTTTGTACTACAGTGAATATCCGATGACAATAAAAATGTACTATTAATACTAAAACGTCTAAAGTCTTAAGACAATTGTGTCATAAGGTAAAAAACTACTTTTCATTGGATGGCAGTTACTCAAATTAGTAAATCGATGAACTAGCTTTCCGAGACTTTACATACATTTACTATATTAGGAAGTTATAATACGTCTATTTTTCGTGGATTAAAGGCGTTTTAATACATTAGTGGATTAAAATTCGTAATACCACGCTTCGATTTTATAGAATTTTATTTAGGATTATTATTAATATTAACATTTACATTTATATCAAGAACGATCTTCTTGTCATGTTGAACGAGCTTTTGTCAACTACTAAACAAACTCATGTCATAGAAACGATTCAAAGACCTTCTATTTTTTTTGCTCAAAATCAAAAGATTCTTAGTCAAAATAAACTTGTCAAATCTGACGTTTCTCAAAATCAGAATTTTTCACCTGCTTTCATACGGCTTTCACACTCCTAATTTGGCCAGGGTCGTGGATAAAACGTTGAATTAAATTCAGGGATTAACAGCCTTTCAATCCACTCGAAAAAATGTGACTCTCGGCTACGCCTCGAGTGCACATTTTTTTCTCATAGATTAAAGGCTTGTTAATCCCCTTATATAATTAATAACTATCTATAGCCATTTGATTTAATCAAGTAGGTATACGTATCTATGTTAAAACCAGACAAAGACTTTTAATAAGCATCGTATAGTATTTACGAAGTCTATGGAACAGCACGGAACTAGAGGATCTTACGGGGTATTGTCAATATATCGCTTCACATTGAATGAGAGAGCACAGAATTTTACAGATTTATATTCACAACTCCTCGTCTATAGTCCACGTGAACTTGATCCGCCTGTCACTTAGAAATATAGGCGGGATTAGATGCTTAGCGAATTTGATTTGTCAACACCAACCTTGTTCAGAATTTTTGCATGCCATAATATATAAAACAAAAAATACGTATGAACTATTTGTATCGTATGATCTGTACGAGGCAGTGATTTTTTGCAATTAATTGTTCAAAATTGCATGTTGGAGGCCTTTCGATAGTAGTGACAACGAAACGGATGATTTTGACACAGAACCTATACAAGCTGAATTTGAAAATAAAGACTTACACGTTCAAACTCAAAGGGTTATTTTGAATATTTACTGTTTAAAAGACGAAAATATTGATTCTTCATATAATCATATTGTGAAGAGGATTTGTGAATTAACCAAATTTAGCCGCACTACAATGTATAGGGTTATTAGAGCCGGCGATGTAGTTGATCATTCTATTAAACGGAAAAGAGTTGGACAAAAACTTAAAAAACTTGATAACGTGTCCAAGGATGTCATGCGTCGATTTGTGTATGACTTTTACAATGAAGGTGCCCACATTAGAAATGATTAGGGATAAGTTACGCGACTATCTAGATTATAACTATAAATCATTAGATACTTTGCGAAACGTTTTGCTCGATTGCGGTTTTAGGTACAAAAAATTGGACAAATGAATGGCAGTTGTGGAATCAGCACGCATCGTTGATCATCAACACGAGTACCTGCGTAAAATAAAAGAATACCGAGATGCAAATAGAGACATAATTTATCTTGACGAAACATGGTTTGACACCCATGATGTAGTTCAATATGGTTGGGTAGATAATACCAAAAAGTGTAATAAGTGCTCCATGTTCTAGGGGAAAAAGAATTATAATTCTACATGCTGGAAGTAAAAACGGTTTTATTCCAAATGCATTGTTGTTGTCTGCTAAAAATATCAAGCAATCCTCTGACGACTACCACGAGGATATAACAGCCGAATTATTTGAGAAGTGGGCAAAGGAACAACTGTTACCAAATATCCCACCAAATTCTATAATTGTTATCGACAATGCCTCATACCATTCGCGACAACACACAAAAATTCCGAACACCAACACAAGAAAAGGCGATATCATTGAATTTATGAAAGGCAAAGGCTTGAAAATACCAGAAAAAAACACAAAAAAGACTTTATTAGAACTGATTGGAAAGCAAAACTTTAAAAATGTATACACCGTTGAAAAAATTTTTGAAGCACACGATCATACTATTTTACGTCAGCGTCCAAATTATTGCGTTTTCAACCCCATTGAAATGGTGTGGGCTGATGTAAAAACAAGACTACGACAATATAATCAATTCCCACAATTAAGGGAGTCTGTCTGAAAGAATATAAAGATAACAGTAGACGAAATAAGCAAAAGCGATATATGGAGGAAGTGTGTATCTCATGTGATAAAAAAGGAAAATGAATATTTTATATTACCACCTATTAATCCAATTATTTTTAATGTAAATACCGATGCAAGTTCTGAAACCTCAGATTTAACTAAAAATAAGTGTAACTTCTACATAAATAAATACTACAGAATTGTTGAAGACTATTTTTGGCTAAAATTTTATTATTAGGGAGATATCTTCTCATTTGGCGCTTTATCCCCTCCCCACTAGCCTTACGTAGTTTTCACTCTTAAGTTGGAAAATTATATTGATGTGAGTAAATAAAACCAAATTACTTCAAATTAAGAATAACATTTCTCATTATATCATAGTTTTAAAGTTTTGTTTATTGATTTTCTAATTGTTTAGTCCATATTCTTATGCCGGGGTTTTTAATTTGTGATTGAACTTATGTATTTATTAGATGTATCAAAATATTTTACTTATTTCATAACAATTTATAGTATGATACCGACACTGCTACCTACCACACATTAAGTTCGCACCTTGGAAAAATATTTGCTCTTAGATAGTAACAATTAACGGTATACATCTTAAATATGTAAAGATATATTTAATACACAAAGTTTATAAAGTCGCTATTAGCTTTGGCAACAGTTGACTAACCGATATAAAAATAATTCATCAGACGGAAATCAGTTAATATTTATAAGCAAGTATGAGTATTTCATGAAGAGTTCGTGTTTAGAACAAGTTACAAAATATTGCACAGGCATATTAACTGAATGTATATGATTGATCACTGTTAATAAACCATTTATGATCATAAAAATTCGTACACTATAAATATGGTTTGCATGGCGGTTTATTTTTCACGATGTCTATCAACCGTACTTGCAAACAGAATATTGGTACAATCTGTTTCATAGTTAGTGTTATATATAAATTTTATTAGCAGAGCTCTTAAAATACAAATACAACAAACGTACAATAAACTTACAAATAATATACAATTAACATAAAATATTTAATTCAAGTTTTTATTATGTACTCTATACAAAGCCTCTTAAAAATATGTTCATTCTTACATTCTTTTAACTCACCCGGTAAGTCGTTAATCCAAATCTTCCCAATATAGTATTGGATTTTACATGTTCAATTTTTATATAAATATCATTATTTACCATAGCCCATGTTTTATGAGAGTGTAAATCAATTATATAGTTTAATTGGTTAGTTAAGTAAGATGGCCTCATTCCATTTTTCATTTTGAATACAAACGTTAACGTGTTATAAACAATTCTTTGTTCAATATTCATTGAATTCAACACACCTAACATTGCACTGATTGGTGTATATTTACTACAGTTTAAAATCGCCCTCATGCCTCTACTTTGAGTTTTTTGTAACGTTTGAATTTGTGGGGAAATCATAGACTTATAAATAGTTAATTTAACGAACATTGATACTTTATTAGATAATCGAAGTAACAATCCAGTCTTTTTTACCATTTTACTTTTTTATATAGTCACAATGTGCATTGAAATTCAACTTGGAATCAATAATTACACCTAAATATTTAAATTTGCTAACTTCCTCTATCAAGCAGTTATTTATTTTTATATTAAGTTTTATTTTATTTTGTTTTATTTTCTTCAAATTATTCTTTGTTGCTACAATCATGAATTTAGTTTTATTCAAGTTCAGCTTTAGTCCATTATCACATGTCCATTTATATATGCTTTTAAATCATCATTTCATTTAATTTCAATATCTTCTACTTTACCTATATAATATCGTATCATCCGTACACAGTTTGGCGTTACATTTCTTACAACAATTACAAACATCGTTAATGTATAATAAAAAGAGTATAGGTGCAAGTACTGATCCTTGAGGTATTCCATATTTTATAGCTAATTCTTCCGAACAACTGTCATTAATTTAACGATTTGCTTCCTATTTTCGAGGTACGAGTGGTTTACACTGTAATACTATCCCGTCAATTCCATATTTTTTAAATTTCAATTAAAGGAGATCTTTATTTACCGTTTCGAAAGCCCTTTTAAAATCAAGGAATACTACTCCTCTCAGTCCTCTCACCATATTATCAGCGATACCTTCCATTGGTTTAAAACAAACTGAAGTGCTGCTTCACGCGAATAATTTTTCCTAAATCCAGATTGCTGACTTACAATTATATCGTTCTCCTGAATAAATTCTAGTAATTGGTATTTTACAACTAATTCTAACACTTTCTCAGGAATTGGTAATGAATTTACTGGTCTAAACTCTGAGGAGATGTTTGTATTATACCAATGATTTCATCTCTTCAGAACTACAAAAGTTGATCCAAAATTTGAAATATCTATTTTATATCTTATTGAGAATCCATGTTTTATTTGACTGAATAAGATGAAAAAGTTGTAATAAAAGTTCGATAGAATAGAATATGCCTAAACAATTATTAAAGGTATAGTATTATATTAGTTGGACAATTGTAGTTTAATTCGTATTCCAATAATATTCCTGACCTCTACTTTATATCTTGCTATACCAGCTAGCACATGGTGTCTATTTCACACTTATAGTAAATGTAAGAGAATTCTCAAATAAAATTAATAATTATTACTCTTCAAAACAATAAAACAACGTTGGAATATATTAATCAGATCACATTTTATCAGTTGGTTCCGTTAGCTGCGTGTAGAGTAGTCAACTTGTGTCATGTCGTCTTATTGGTGTTATTTTAGTGGTAGTTTCAAAACTTTCAAACTATTTTGAAAATGGCATATGTGTACAACTGCACAGTAATGCAGAGTTGTTGGACATAATTCTAATTTAGAGTGAGAAATGCAAGATGCATTAGCAGTGTCTCGCTTGATAGACACGTTAAACACGTATCTATCTTACAATTTTTACTGTAGTCATTAAACGCGGATATGAAATTTACAACCAAATCGTGAACGAGACAGGGGGTAGTTTGTTCGACAGATGCATGAGGTGTTGCAATCAATACGGTGTCACATATTACATAGAACATTTTCATGAGTACAACAAGATTGGATCCAACGTACCCAATCATGTTTGCAGGTTGGCGGGCATAATATCCAACAGTTGCTATAACAGCAGTAGGTGTGTATAATAAAATTATTAATTTTAAGATCTTGTCGTTAATCTTGCCGTTATTGATTTTGTTTGTGTGAGCTTCTTACATTCCTATGACGCAACAACTTTGGATTTATTATCAACTGTTCTATTCGGTTTTATTTCACTACAGTCGACCAAATATCAGTGATTAGAATATTATCTTTAAATTTTTTAGGAAATATATAAATACGATAGCGCAAGATAAAACGAAAAAAAATACTATCAAACCCATTTAAAAATATTGACTTGCACATATTTTTAAATGGGTTTGATAGTATTTTTTTTCGTTTTATCTTGCGCTATCGTATTTATATATTTCCTAAAAAATTTAAAGATAATATTCTAATCACTCTGTATAGGTTGTTGGCTATAGCCTAACCTACAATCATGTTAATATTAATAGATATAAGGTAAACTATATTAACTAGACTACCTAATTCGGTGCCTTTAGTGAAACATACAGCAAACTTTATGACTTTACAGATGGGTCATTAGAAACCGGATTAATTTAGGTATCATTTTGAGCAGATTATCTAACATAAAACTTAAACTATAAGTTTATAACCGAAAATTAAAGCAAATCTAATAAAGTATTACTTTCGCATTTACCACTAAATAAAATCATCAAAATAATATCCTTGTAGATATCAATGTAAAAATCCACGACTAATGTTGTGTATATGTGAATCTGTATAGCTTTCATTAGCTAAATAAACTTATTATTATTATTATTATTATTATTCCTCTTGTCGTTCATTGACAGAATTTGGGTAAATCCAGATCTCAACAAGAGATCAAAGTTATTTACCCTAACACCTTTCGCAGGATATGTGCGGTGCCCATCAGTGCGATCTTCTGCACTTCATTAGCTGATGGGTGACCTGGGAGCATATTGAGGTTCTGGTCAAATGCCTTCGATTGGTACTGTTTTGGCTCTACAACTCCACATCCTACTGATTTCGATTTCCAGGTCCTTATATTTACTGATTTTTTCAGTTTCTTTGGCCATGATGTTCGAGTCATCTGGAACGGCTATGTCAATGAGTAGGCATGTTTTATCTTTTTTGTTGTGCAACACTATGTTTGGTCGGTTAGCTAAGATGGTTCTGTCTGTGATTATTGGTACATCCCACATTATAGATATATCGTCGATGTTTACGACTTTTTCTGGCTGATGTTCATAGTATTATTATTATTATTATTATTATTATTATTATTTATTTTTTTCTTTCTCTTTGTGTTTACATAATTGCCGGGGATTGTTATTACCCAAGACAATTATGAGTTGTGGTGACAATATTTAGATAATGAAGGCAAATGTTCTTGGACGTGTAGGCTAGTGGCTGCAGCTTTGTTTGATGGGTTTAATCAAGACTTAAAAATTTGCGGACAATATTGGCAGTACCTAGTAAAGCTGCTTTTTGAATGGTGCGTAAATGCCTTTCTTGTAGTTGCAATCTCATCTTAGTATCTTGCCAATCCTTTGTCATTAGCCCATTTGCAGACACTACCACTGGGATTATTTCTACTTCCCGCAGCTTATATATGTCTTTCAACTCTACAGCCAGTTGTTGGTATTTTCTTTTCTTCTCGGCAATGGTAGCTACTAGTTTGTCATCCGTGGGGACTGCGGCATCAATAATTATTGCTTTTTTTTCTATTTTATCAAATAGGACAATATCAGGTCTGTTGGCTTCAACCGTTCTATCAGTGATGATCGGACTGTCCCATAAGATCCGTGCCTGTTCGTTGCTGATTACTTGCTCAGGTTTATATTTATAATATGGTTGCTCATCAGCCTCTACGAGTCGGTACCTCTTTGCAAGAGCCTGGTGAATCACTTTGGCAACATTGTTGTGTCTTTGGAGATATTCAGTTTGTGCTAGTGATGGACATCCACAACATATATGTTGGATTGATTCATTGACAGTTATTATTATTATTATTATTATTATTATAGCGAATTCGCTGGTCGTGTAGGTACATAAATTTGGCTTGGATGTTTTAACAGGCAGAGCATAAGAAAATTAAATTTATAGCAAGTTATTGGAACAGAATAAGTTTTGACTTATTCTGTTCCAACAACTTGCTATAAATAAAGCTTTTGATCTTTCGACATTCAATGGGAAATTCTTAATTATTAAAATGAATGATTCTTACATGGAATAAACTAATTAAAAATTACACGAAAAATTCGTCTTCTAGCGTTTCTTCGTTGCTTGAAGTTATACTACGCTCTTACTTAATCCAGCAAGTGAGCAAATATAAAGTTATAAACATAAAGCATAAAATAATTTTCCACTGAAATCATAATGTATTTAAATTTTAGTAATAAAGACTCAGCTCGCAAATCACCAATATGCACATACCTACCTAATTTAGTCTTTTAATAAGTATTGTAAACAATACTTATTTATAGATGTTATGTTAATGGTTTTATTTACATATAATACAGAAAGGATGTACCCTGAACATTAAGCAGTCTCATTTGTAAAACTGAACAATTCTTTAGAGTTCAGTGTTCCTTTTCAGTGTATCTTATAAAATTCATTTTGAGCTTTGGGACTGCTGAATTCTAATTTACAAAGATATTCAGCAAGATTAGTATCTACGCCAGACGGACTTAATAAAAACCTGTGTATGTTTACTACTAAAGTAAATAATAATAAATAAACATCTATTTTTATGGACAAACAAGAGAAAAAAAATATAAATATATTTCATTAGAGGCCAGATGGATTCTAAATTTTCCTCTTCAATGAGTGTTATTAAGAAAGTAAATAACTTTTTCTTAATATACATACGTATAGTCTGATCGCAGAATTAAACAGATGCTTTAGTTTAAACAATTATTCGGTAGCACTAGTAAATATGTTGGAATATTGGTAATGTGTTTATTTATAGGTATATTGCATTTATTTCACAGTTTTAAATTGTTAAGTGCGGGTCAACAAGAAGGTTTTTTAAAATGTTAGAAACACATTGCTAGAATATTGCTAAAGAAGAATTACATAATGAGAATATATTAATTTCAAGGTGAAACAAATAATAAAACTCCACAATTTCTGTATCGGCGTAAAGCCTGTGGGCGACTAATTAAAGTTATTTATATAATTGACACATATATTTACTTATTTTTTATTTTCAATATCTACAGGTTTTCTTACATAGATTATAAATACCAAATGAAGTTTCAGATTTAGATAAACAATTTAATTAAATCGTGCAGTAAGTTATGGTAATGAATTTAGGTTCTTCTAAACTTGAAATTATACTACACAACGAATTTTAAATGTGATAGTTGCCAAAATAGCTGAATTAAGAACCCCACATTACTTAATTTAAAACAATAATGTACATTATTATTTTTAGCACATACTTATTTATACTTGAACTTTAGTGACTGTATATATTTACACTGACAATTCAGCCCTTTTCTTTCATATAAACACCAAGTTTTTAGTAAACGATGAATTCGTCTGCAAAGGGATGTAGTAAATATTGAGATAAGGCCAAAACAAACCGAAACGAGCGCAGGTGGTAAAGACAAGAACTGTCTTTCACAGAAAACTAAATAAAGAAGCAATTAAACCCATTTTTGGACTTACCTAATCCTGCAAACTGGCCAGGTATCCTGTATCACACAACATGCACACAACACACTAGTTTCGTAGACCGTTGAAGAGCTGTTCATGTGCTATTCTCAGATCAACTTGGGTTTGGACGCTGTTCAAATGTCAGCGCGTAGGTAATCATGATTACTGCGCACGCGTTAAGCTTTTGCAGAATTGTGTAGGCGACTTTAACAACAATTAGATATGCAAACTGCCGAAACAGGTATTAATGTGTGCAGGTGAAATCGTTCTTAACTCGTGTGGAATAAAGAGTGGCTTCTTAGAATCGAGAATATGTAATCTAGTGGGCTGCAGCAGGAATTTGATCGTAGCGGGAATATATTCCTACTGTTGTGACTGTTATGAGTGACGTCAGTTTAAATATATAGGTAGTTTGTTAAGAGCAACATTGCAGACATTTAAAAATACATCCAACATTATCCATATCTTTACAATGCAGATGTGATCATTCAACTAAATTAATTATGGGTTGTTTATATGTGACTTGGATTTTTTATTTTGACAACAATTTTATTCTATAAATAAAAAATTAGATATCTATAGTTTTTAATACATTTAATTAGTGTAAGTATTCGAACAAATTAGAATATCTTGATGCCAAAAATTATTCAACAAATATATGATATGATGTACAGGGTGCCCAAAAATGAATGATCAAAGGAAGTTAGGTGTTGGGAGAAGTAATTTTTCCAAAGTAGGTAGGTAACCATATGTGGCTATCCAATTGTTGATTGTTTAAAAGTTATTTAATTTTTTTCCTGTAATCGCGGAGTGCGTTACTAAAAAATGAATAAAAAAATATTTGTTCTGAAGAAATATTAGTTAATTACTTCCACATCCACGGATTGGAAGTACAGTAATCGCAAAAAAAATTCCAAATTTTTTTCTTGAAGTAGGTTTAGAATGTCATGAAACGTCGAGACTTTAAATTTGAGCGAAACAGAATTTTCTGTCTGTCGGTCTGTAACTTTTTTTGTTCACACGTTTTCTCCGGAACGGTTTGAGATATTGACTTGAAATTTTGTACACGTATATGTTATAACGAGATCTGGAACTGGATTGTTTTTTGAACATATCCGGTGAAGGGTTGGGGGGTAAATAGGGGGAAATAATAAAGCAAGCTGGTAAGAGTAAAAAAAACTTGAAACTAGGTGTATGTACTAGAAGTCAACATTTTTTATAATATTTTCCATCCCCCCACCACCCCCCACTTCATTATTACAGGGGTTGATAAAATATTATTAAGATATTTACTTGAAATTTGGTATACGTATAATGTATATATTATAATGACATCTGGAACTAGACTATATTTTGGGATTATTCCGTTGAAGGGTTGGGGGTTAAATAGGGGTAAATAGGGAAAAATAAGTAAAGTAAGCTGGTAAGAGTACAGAAACTTAAGATTCGGTGTATGTACTAGAAGTCAAGGCCTCAAACTTCATAATATTTTTCAACCCCCCACCACCCTTACGCCATTATTAAAGGGGTTGATAAAATAAAATTGAGACATTTACTTGAAATTTGGTACACGTATGTATTATAACATCTGGAACTAAATTATATTTTGAGATGATTCCTTTGAAGGGTTGGGGTTTAATAGGGGTGATAGGGAACAATAAGTAAAGCAAACTGGTAAGTACAGAAATTTGGGATTTGGTGTATATACTAGAAGAGAAGGCCTCAGTTTTTTATATAATATTTTCCATCCCTCCACCACCCCCACACCCTTACTAAAAGAGTTGATAAAATTAAATTGAGGTTTTCACTTGAAATTTGGTACACGTATGTATTATAACAATTGAAAAAAACTACATTTTGATATGCTTTTTATTCAATTTGTTGGGATGATTCATATTTTCAGCAGAGGGTCGCAAGATGACTCAGTGCTTTGACATGTTTTGTTTCTTGTATTTTTCTTTTTGCATTGACTAAAGTAAAAGCTAACTACATTTTGAAACACAGAAAGGGCATCGATTCTATTTTTATTTAATAAATGAAAATAAGGAAATGAATAATGATATTTTAAATATAACATTACAATATTTTTTTGCACCTCTATCGCACGGAGAATTTATCAATTTGTAATATTTTTTTAAATGGAATGCATTTTCGTAAATAACTCGTTTATTTTAAGTTTTTCGAAAAAACTCTATTTCAGATTTCGTGTCCAAAAAGGGCCATGCCTTATACTGGTTATAGAGATCGATCGACGGAATAGTTAATTTTCGATTTTTATTAGGAAACTGTTCGGAATTTGTAGAATTTATCAAAAAAATCAAGTTTTCCAGGATTTGTAGATTCGCTTTTGTTTTCTCAAATTTCTCACAAACGTCAACTAATAGACCTAATCGAGCCCTACAATTGCCATTTTTGAAAATCAAAATCGGACCTCCGGTTCGGGAGTTATTAATTTCTTTGAAAAATCATACTCGGCCCTGGAAAACATACTTGCGGTCAACGGATTCGGGCCGCCAGCAATAGGCTTGATTTGTGGCCGGGCACCTTTGATCCCACCAAGTCTCATCGAAATCGATCAATATTCTGGACAGTTATCGTGCTTCCTAGCCCGATTTCGAGAAAACCAGTTTTTTGCAAAAAAAATCAATTTTCATTTGTTTTTCGACATAGCCTCTGGTATACTTATTTGTAGAGCTTTGCCAGCGGCACTATTTCTTTTTTGAAATGTCTCGATCCGACTACCCGTTATCAAGTTATTCAATTTCCCCCGAAAAACTCGAAACGTCTATATCGGGTACTTCCGGTTTCCAAACGGAGCCGAGCTTCCGGCGTTAAGGTTTTCTAAAGACCTCCTATTAACCACCCAAATTTCATAGCAATCCGAAAGCGGATTAAGGGGGCTGGGCGTGACAGACAGACCGACCGACTGCCCGACGGACGGAATTTTCTAAATTCGCTCTCGAATCGATAGATACGATTTTCACATCGGTCCGACGTTTTTTTCGGGTTTCGACGGTCCACCGGAAAAATGCTAAACGTATACTACATTTTTTTTCAAAATGTAGTAACAAGTGAAAAAAACTACATTTTGATATGCTTTTTATTTAATTTGTAGGGAAGATTCATTACATTTTCAGCAGAGGGTCGCAAGATGACTCAGTGCTTTGACATGTTTTATTTTTCTTTTCTTTTTGCATTGACTAAAGTAAAAGCTAACTACATTTTGAAACACAGAAAGGGCATTCTATTTTTATTAGGTAAATGAAAATAAGGACATGAATGATGATATTAAATATAACATTACTTTATTTTTTGCTCCTATATCGCACGGAGAATTTATCAATTTGTAATATTTTTTAAAATAATTCTATGGAATGCATTTTCGTAAATAACTCGTTTATTTTAAATTTTTCGAAAAAACTCTATTTCAGATTTTTTGTCCAAAAAGGTCCGTGCCTTATAGTGGTTATAGAGATCGATCGACGGAATAGTTAATTTTCGATTTTTATTAGGAAACTCTTCGGAATTTGTAGGATTTATCAAAAAAATCAAGTTTTCCAGGATTTGTAGATTCGCTTTTGTTTTCTCAAATTTCTCACAAACGTCAACTAATAGACCTAATCGAGCCCTACAATTGCCATTTTTGAAAATCAAAATCGGACCTTCGGTTCGGGAGTTATTAATTTCTTTGAAAAATCATACTCGGCCCTGGAAAACATACTTGCGGTCGACGGATTCGGGCCGCCAGCAATAGGCTTGATTTGTGGCCGGGTACCTTTGATCCCACCAGGTCTCATCGAGATCAATCAATATTCTGGACAGTTATCGTGCTTCCTAGCCCGATTTCGAGATAACCAGTTTTTTGCAAAAAAAATAAATTTTCATTTGTTTTTCGACATAGCCTCTGGTATACTTATTTGTAGAGCATTGCCAGCGGCACCATTTCTTTTTTGAAACGTCTCGATCCGACTACCCGTTATCGAGTTATTCAATTTCTCCCGAGAAACTCGAAACGTCTATATCGGGTACTTCCGGTTTCCGAACGGTTTCCGAACGAAGGTTTTCTAAAGACCTCCTATTAACCACCCAAGTTTCATAGCAATCCGAAAACGGATTAGGGGGGCTGGGCGTGACAGACAGACAGACAGACAGACAGACAGACAGACAGACCGACAGACCGACAGACCGACTGACCGACGGACGGAATTTTCTAAATTCGCTCTCGAATCGATAGATACGACTTTCACATCGATCCGACGTTTTTTTCGGGTTTCGACGGTCCACCGGAAAAATGCTAAACGTATACTACATTTTTTTTCAAAATGTAGTAACAAGATCTGAAACTAGATTACAATTTGACAAGATTTCGTTGAAGGAGTGGAGGCTAAGTAGAGGTAAATAGAGAAAAATAAGTAAAGCAAAAGCTGATAAGAGTACAGAAACTTAGGGTTTGGTGTATATACTAGAAACCAAGGCCCCAGATTTCTTTCTAATATTTTTCAATACCCCACCCTCACCACCTCCACTCCATTATTAAAGAGATTGATGACATAAAATTGAGATATTCACTTGAAAGTTAGTACATGTATGTATTGTAATTACATCTAATTGAGATGATTCCGTTGAAGGGGTGGGAGGTGGGTAGGTTTGTCAATAGGGGAAAATAAGTAGAGCAAGCTAGAAACTTCAGTTTTAACGTATGTGGTAAAAACCAAAGTCTCAAATTTTTATATGCCCCAAATATTATTAAAATTCTATGATAAATAATTTCCACATACTAGAGTGCAAATATAGTCAAGATGTTTCCTTTAAAGCAACTTGGATGGAAAATACGGATGTGGAAGTAGTGATTCCTTGGGCAGCGGTTTTTTTATGTGATGCTGACAGAGAAAAAGGAACTATAGAAAGTAGACCAACTATTAGAAAAAGTTGTCTATTTAATGTAGATTCTAATGTGGTATAAGTATAACCTATAGGGATATTCGCATCAAATTTTTTGTATCCTTTTACTTCCACATCCACGTAGTAGATTGGAAGTATAGTAATCGTAAAAAAAATTTCAAATATTTCTTTTCTTGAAATCGGTTTAGAATGTCATGAAACGTCGAGATTTTAAATTTCAGCGAAAAAAAAATGTTCTGTCGCCTGTCTGTATGTCTGTCTGTATGTCTGTCTGTCTGTCTGTCGGTCTGTAACTCCTTTTTTTTTTTTTGTCCGCACGTTTTCTCCGGTTTAAGATATTGACTTGAAATTTTGTACACGCATATATTGTAACGAGATCTGAAACAGAATTGTTTTTTTAACATATCCGGTGAAGGGTTGGGGGGGGGGGGGGGGGTAGAAGCGAAGCCCTCAGATGTCTCTTTAATATTTTTCAGCCCCCGCACCACCACCACCCCATTAATAAAGGGGTTGGTGAAATAAACTTGACATATGCACTTGAAATTTGGTACACGTATGTATGCTTTGTTGAAGGGGTAGAGGGGGGGTTTGTAATTGGGAAAAATCAGTAAAGCTAGTAAGAGTTCGGAAACTTCATTTTTGGCGTATGTGCTGGAGACCAATGCCTTAATTTTTAACATTGAAAATGTTTAATAAATCGAAGATGTAACGGTAATACGGGGGTTCAGTAGCAAATTGTGTAACGCTTGGAAATCCGGCCGTTTTTTACACACGAAAGCGTTCGGTGCTGTTACATCGCAAACTTTTTGAAAGATCCAAATTTGATTTGGAATTTGATAAAGTTTGATACATAGAATCATATTCTTGCATGTTTACGTCTCGACGCCGACCGACGCCCATCGTTGATTTTATAAAACTTGTGTATTTGACCAATTTTGATATCTAAATTCATATTCTTGCATTTTTTGTGATCAATTTTGATACCTAGATTCATATTGTCGCATTTTTACGAAACCCATTTTTTTGTGGAATATTTAATTTAAAGCCTATTACAATTACTCCGAGTTGTGTAACTTTTTAAATTTTTTATCCGCAGCTTAATCAAAGTTTGAAAATTCCTAAAACTTTTCACTATTTCTATCCTCTGTACATTTTGCAGATTTTGTATATATATATATCATGCCGGGCTAGAATTTTCAATGTTTTAACGAAGCTTGCTAAATTGCAACTTCTGTAAAATTTGTTATGACATCTGCCCCAAATATGATTAAAATTCCATGACCAATTTCCACATACTAAAGTGCAAATATAGTCAAGAAGTTTACTTTTAAAGAAACTTGGAGGAAAATCTGGATGTGGAAACCTTAGGCGGCGGTTTTTTTTACAAGTTGGTAGTGTTGTTAGAGTTATTTACGTAATCAGTTATGAAGACTAATTTTACTTGATGAATGTAATATTTGCCCAAACGAGCGAGCGAAGCGAGCGAGTTTTGCAAATTACATGAGTCAAATAAAATCATTATTTTCATAACGTGGTAAGAGGCCATCCATAAATGATGTCTGATGGCTTTACGGGGGGGATTCTGAAAGTTGTGACACTTTGTGACAGGGGAGGGGGGTTTAAGCAACTGTGATGTCCCATTACAAGAAATTAATTTTATGCCTAATATCTTGATTATTTATTATCAGCACCCTTGATATTAGTAAATTACATAAGAGTGACTGTGACGTTACAGACAGGGGTGGAGGGGGGATCGGGCGAGCGTGACAATGCGTGACACAAGGGAGGGAGGGGGTAAAAAATTGGCAAGAAAAGCGTGACATCATTTATGGACGGCCCCTAAGTACAAAATTTTATCTAATCCCACCCTAAAATAGAAAAGAAATGGCAATTTATTTTGAATACTATTTAGCAGTTTCAAACATAGCTATAGTTGTCTCCATATATGTATATTTACTGCACATAAAAAACCTAAAAGCTGTGCCGCTTATATTTATATAGGACAGCGGAGCATGTCCAAATTTGGTAGAAAATGGTAAATCATAAATGTATTGATTAATTAATAAAATAAGAAATAATGGAAAACAAGCCTCTTCTAATTAAAATTTCTTAACTCCTGAAATATAGTTGCGCAAGTCACCCCTAACTAGAACGTCATACCCAGGGAACAGATAAGCAGAGCCGTACTTTGAATTTATCTATCAATATCACGAAGAACCGGCAATACGCCCGCTAATGCGTAAGATATTTTTCTTGATGCAAAGATTTCAGATTTTTTATTTTGCCAGAAACGTCATTAAATTTCTACCGAAAACACGATTTTTAATTCTCTAGTATTTACTTTGTTTATTCTAATACTCAATAATTTGAAGTACGGCTCTGTAGGACCGTCTCGTCAGGTAAAAATACCGACTTTGATATTTTAATAGCCTGTTTTTATAGTCTTTTTATTCGCATTAAATATGCGGAGACAATTATACCTGAGCGTTACTTCTGGTTGACAAGAAAATTTTTATTAGAAATGCCGATAACAGGAAGTTTTTATTTGTATTTTATAAATAAAGTGTTCTTTGTTCATTTGTCTTAAAGCTTTTTCTCCGATGTGTTTAATAATCAGTTACGTAAAAATTTACTACATCACTAGTTATGTAACGAAACAGACAGTTATGAAAAATGTGACGTTTCGTCAAAAATGCATTTAAAATCTGGCATTTCATAACGGAATCAGATAATTAGTACATTATTATATGAGCGATTATGATAGCCATTATTCACGAAGATGATATTTGAGCCCACGAGCCATAAGCGAGTGGCGCAAATCATCTGAGTGAATAATGGCAGTACTTAGTACTCTATTTTGTGCCTTTTTACCAGATATGGCAACATATGGGGTCTCAATGAGAGCAGCAATACATAGAGTCTGCCCTGTTTCCACCTAGCTCAATGTAAATAAAAGATTGAAAGAGTTGACGGTGTCTGATACAAGTTAAAAACAAGAATTGGTGCTATACCCCCAATAAGAAAAAATGGTTCAGCTGCGAACACGTGTTTCGAAGATATAGCTAATCGTCAGCGTAGTGTAGCTTAGAGAATGAGTTATCTTAGAAGCAAAACTAACAAATGGGGGCCATATATTGGGTGTCTCACCGGAAACTGAATCGACCGCTAATGGGAAAAGCATGCAACGAAAAATTTTGAAAATTTAGGGAGTTACTAAAGTCAGTATGGCCAATCCAATAAAAATAATTACAAGCATGTGGTACTTCCAGTTATACCGAAAGTCGATACTAAATCGCATATTTCAAATGGAACACCCTATATGTTTTCAACTTTTCGATATGACCATAAAATTCTGAGTCCAATCATATACATATCCTATATCTAAACCCATCAGTTTCGGAGAAATTTGACATTTTATGAAAAATTTGATTGGTGCAACGGTTTGCAAGAACCGTTATAACTGTCTTTGTGTAGGGGATCCTCATTTGCCCTTTGGCACGTAGAAATAACACAAGATGAGTTACATTCTACATTGAAAATAAATTCCATAATGGCATACCAAGTGTTCCATTTTCCACGTTACATTTGGTCAAATTCAAACCTTAAAAACTATTTTATTTTAAATGGAACATCCTGTATTTTTTTACCTCATGTTATGTAAAATTAAATTCTCTTTTCTTCAGTATAAGCATTGTAGGGGTTGAAGTTACAACTTCTTGGGATATTCGCGATTTTCCTACATATTCTAGAAATTACACCCACTGAATATTTTTATTATTTATAAGAACGTTGTAAAATAATATGTGACACATTTACTACTCGATACCCACAAAAACAGAAACCATCATCAAACACTGTCAAACGCATATTGAATAATTTTAGAATGTTTGGCTCTGTTAAGACAGGAATGCAAGGAAGGAAGCCTATTATTAATAAAGAAACAGATTTTATTAATGTAAGTAAAATATATCCAAAATCCTAATTGCATAAACTAAAATAGCATAAGAAATGAATTAAAAATATGTTTAGATTTTAATTCAATAAATGTTCAAAATGTAGTCCTCCAACATTTTTCGCACCTTCGAACTAGTTCTACATGGGTAGCTCTTTTAACTGAATCCGGTGATAAGTTTTGAAATGCATGTCTAACTGTCTGCATACAATCTTCAATGGTTGTTGAAGGACTTTAATAGTTCACCAAACAAAAGAAACCAGAACTGATAAATCGAACAAGCGAGGAGGCCATAGGAAAGGTCCATTATTGATAAGCCATTGCATAGAAAAAAAATATTGATCAAATACGAGTTATGTGAAGGGGCACCATCGTGCTGATAAAAAAATTGTCTATGTTCAGCGAGAGATAAATTGCCTAGATTGTTATTTTCCAAATTTTTTATAATATTTAGATATCTTTCACCTACAAACACAAAAAATTGTAACTACACATTAGCTAAAGAAATCATTTTAATTTACTAATTAAATTTTCCTCGTAAAATTGTAATGCTACCACTCTATCGTTTCTTACGGCACAATAAACATTAAACTGCCAATGTTCCCGAATATTTTGCTCACTGAATACATGAGGATTCGAGTCACTCCAGTAATGGAAATTGTGTCGATTAAAAAGTCCATTTTCGGTAAATTTTGTCTCATCTGTCCGTATAATATTTCCCAAAAATGAATTATCACCTTCATGTCTTAAAATAAATTCAGAGATATTTTCTCTCATTAGGAAATCTGTTTCTATTAATTTTTGAACCATATGGAACGAGAATAGATTAAACTTATGTATTGACAAGATTCTGTATTAAATCCTTGGATAATCTCGATACCAGAGACATCATTAGAAATGCCTCAAAAGAATATCCAAGAATTGCTATTTCTATGTTTTTGTCATCGACAATAGGCTTCCTCCTTTGACTGTCTGCCTTGATAGAACCAAATATTCTAACATCATCCTATATGCGCTGTGTTTAGTGATGGTTTCTGTTTTTGTGCGTATCGAGTAGCAAATGTGTTACATGTTCTTGATATTACTTTATCACATTCTCCATAAATAACAATCAAATTTAAAAAGACTTCTTGGAGAATTACTGATATTGATGATTGTTTCTAATCATGGCTAAGTTGATAATTTTTACTAAAAATTCTAGAATATTTAACAAAATCGTGAGAATCTCAAAAAATTGTAACTTTAGCTCCTAGAATTGCTATTTCTATGTTTTCGTCATCAACAATAGGCTTCCTCCTTTGAGTTTCTGCCTTGATATAACCAAATATTCTAAAATTGTCCAATATGCGCTTTACAGTGTTCAGTGATGGTTTCTGTTTTTGCGCGTATCGAGTAACAAATGTGTTACATGTTCTTGATATTACTTTATCACATTCTCCATAAATAATAATCAAATTTAAAAAGTCTTCGTGGAGAATCACTGATATTGATAATTGTTTCTAATGATGGCTAAGTTGATAATTTTTACTAAAAATTCTAGAGCATTTAACAAAATCGTGAAAATCTCAAAAAGTTGTAACTTTAACCCCTATAATGCATATACTAGAGAAATGGGAATTTAATTTTACATAACATGGTGTAAAAAAATCAGGGTGTTCTATTTGAAATAAAAAAGTTCTTGAGGTTTGAATTTGATCAAATGTATTGTGAAAAATGGAACACTTGGTATACTATTATGGAATATATTTTTAATGAATAACGTAGCTCACCTTGTGTTCCTTCTACATGCCAAAGAGCAATTGAGGATCTCCTGCACGAAGAAAATTATAACGGTTCTTGCAAACCGTTGCACCTGTCAAATTTTTTATAAAATGTCAAATATCTCCGAAACTGCTGGGTTTAGATATAGAGTATGCTACATGCTTGGACTCCGAATTTTGCAGTCATTTCGAAAAGTCGAGAATATATAGGGTGTTAAAATAAGGAAGCTGGGATCGAACTTCCTGCATAACCGAAAGTTCCACATGCTTGTAATTATTTTGGTTAGACTGGCCACACTGACTTTAGTAACTCCCTGAATTTCCAAAATTTTTTGTTGCATACTTTTCCCAATATCGATCTATTTATTGATCTTGCTTCTGATATAACAACATTCCTTATGCTACACTGATGAGAAGCAATAACTCTGAAACACGTAACCGTAACTGCACTATGGTTTCTTATTTGGGGTATAGCAACAATTCTTGTTTTAATTTATATCGGACCCGTTTAATTCTTATATAATAAAGTTCGGTAAAAATATATTTCATGATTTTTAGTGACCGTTATTTTAAAGGCGGTTACATTTTTTTTTGGAATAACTTTGTTCATCAGTTTTAATATTCAAATATCATGTAAATCTACAAAAATTATGCAATTATGGCAGTTGTGTTGAATTTGCCATCTTGAATCTTTAACTTTTGACATCAAATTAAATCAACTACTGAAATTACGTAATTATCAATTTTAACACAATTTATCTACAGCGCTTTCGCCATATTCTTGCATATCCTCGAATAGAAAATATTTGTTTCCGATTTTTGCTCACTTTATACTAGACATAACTTGAGCGCCGAGCGCAAGCCTATAACCAGAGGGTTGCCAAGGGGTACTCGGTACCCTTTGGAACCCCCACAGCACCACCAACTTTCTGTAATACACTTCTTTATGTCAGCATCTCTTAAAATTGAACTGAGATTTTTCGCGAACAAATACCGTTCACAAAACCATTTTTTAATTTGACAAAAGATCACAGAGGTTAAAAAAATATTTGTTTACAAAATTGCACCCATTTAAAACCCTCTTTAAAATATCGGTAAAGGTATTTACACAGAACTTCCCTCTTTATTTACACAGGGCGGTCACTGTAAAAAAATATTAATTAAGAAACGACATATGAGAATAATAATCGGAATGTAGTTATCACTACTATTATAAAGAAAATCTGATAACCTTTGGTCAAAAAAATGTAGCGAATGGTTATCCCACAGCAAAAAATAAATGTTAAAGTAAAGGTGCAAAATATGGAGGACTTGCGTAAATACCTTTACAAATTTTCACCATAGTTCAATTATTTCTTAGAATGACCACCCTTATATTTTTCAATAAATTTATAGCAGGTGTCTACTTTACCAATTGTGTTAACTATGTGTCAAATATTATTTCCATCTGTCACATTTTTACTTTCACATCCATGTAGTGGAATGTTGATAGCCGTAAGAAAAATTTCAGATTTTTTTTAAACAGGGTTAGAATGTCATGAAACGTGGAGATTTTAAATTTAAGCGAAGAAAAGTTGTCTCATTATCTGTTCTCTTTAGATGGTCCACCACATATTTTCCAGTAAAAGCTTAGCCATCTCTTCGCTGGCAGTACCTTCAACTACCTACCAAAGATTGTTCTCCGTCAAGTACTTGAAGACAGACAGACTGACGGAATTTGAAACCTTTATTTTCTTAATCTATATGGTCTGAAACGTGGAAATTCGAAATCTCGTAAGGTGACTTTTTCTCGAACACAATACTTTATGTGGGGGAAGTAAAAAGAAAACGTAAAAAAACATGTTTTTTAGTGACGAACTATGTGACTTCAGGGAAAATACGAATATTAAAATAAGAGATTGTTATTGTTTATTGGTTTTAAGATTACATAATAAGATGACACTGCCTGCTCCTTGTTATTCATTTCGTCTAGGCATATATTTTATGACACATGCATTCTTCTATACGACCTTTTCTATATCACACGTCTCACAGCACCATTTGTCGCAATTATTTGTTAGGGGTACAACCTAACCGAACCAGCTACATGGGGCACCCTCTTTGTTTCCCGTTATATCTTTCTTTGGGAAGAATATGATATCTGGGGCGCCGATGTTTAACACTTGTAGCCGATAGGGTTTTTAATGCACAAAAAAAATCTTACTATAGAAAGGGATCCAGAGGGCCCAGACCCCGGTGAAGTTCAGGGTCAAAGGTCTAGTGGGGTCCACGGGCCCCATTATCTCACGTAGACCTCAACCTTTTTTTAACAGGCAGGGAGAGGAGGACAATATTAACCGACCACCGCCTAAAACGTCACTTTTATTTAATTTTCTAGACATAGAACCGAACTTTCGTGATAATTTATTTACAATTTGATCAATGTTTTCAATTCCGCGTGAATACGACTATGACATGATGACCCTATCTAATTTTCTTCCTCTTTGTTGGGTGTTCTGCAAAAATTAATGAAAGATGTTTCTGCGCTAAATAGGTCTAACAGAGAGAAGTTGGTTTTTGATTACTTGCTTATTACAAAATGTCTCACAGTTAGATATAAACTAAAATAAAGGTACCGAATAACATACTAACCATTACAGTCTTCGCCGATTTACTACACTTTTTATATAATTCTTGCACATTCTGTAGGATACCATTCGCAGTTTTTTACAAATAATATTAATTTTAGACATTTTTGTTTAATTTCAAATCATAAAATTATTTTTTTAAATTCAAATAATTAATAACTTTTTTATTTAATTTTGTTCAAAAATGGGGTTCTTCCTCCAGCTAAGACTAACCTACTGTACAAATTTCAATACAATCTGACTTTTCGATCTTAAGTTGTCGTGACGGACGGACAAATCGTCAAACAGACAGATACACATCCATCCGTCCCTCTGTCTGTCCAGACAGACGGACGGACATTTTGAAAATTGTTAGGAATTCGATCACCAACACAGTGATATGAAAATTTTTTCTCCACGAGAAATATTACCTGTTTTAAAAAATGTGCGGATCGAATACAATATACCCATTATTTTGTATTTGCGAACAGTGCATTGCTGGGGGTATTATTATATATTGTTAGTTACCGTAAAGAAATGCGAGCATTTTACTAGTGTCTTGACAAAAGCAGAAATAAATAAAAATGAATTTGGAAAAATATGTCCGTGGAAACAATTAAATCTAATAAAATCATTTTTTATTTATTTCATGAGAAGTTTTCACACACTTTAATAAGAAAACAAAATTTACGATTAAAACTGTCACGAATCTAAAATAAGTGTTTTGAAGATGTTTGTTTAAAAGTATTTTTGAGTGTATTCTATGTCAGCTTAATGAACCTTTTAAATCTAGAATGTAGATTTGTACGGGTAAAGAAAACGGGGCACTACTCTTTGAGGAATGAAAACCATTTTTTTGTGATAAATTACAATACAAAATTATTTTATTGCATGGGAGTTTGAACCCACTTTGATTGATACTCCTCGAGAGTAAACTAGACACGCTAATCACCGAGCTACCGATAAAATAAATTACCATGAAAAATAAGAAGAAAGAAAATTCGAACAACTGATAAATTCGCCATATAGTGTTGATCTTTTTATAATGTCACATTTCATATTAACTTTTGTATCACATCGACGAACATTATGCTAAGGTCTTCTTACTACTTTGGAAAATATGGCGTTATTATTCTAGTTTGTCTATTTGCATCATATTTCCAATTGACTTTTACATTTTTTTTTTAATATCTAAATATCTCACGATTTTCTGATTGTAGCGAAATTCTATTTCTCTCTTATTTGAAACACATCTCACATGCTCGTTAAACTTTGTTAGATTTTATCTCATCTTGTTTGCACAACGTACTTCAAAATACTTCAAACAATATCTGGAAGGAAAGCACCCCCGTTCGGAGATTTTAACGATATAGCAGACAAGAAACCTATGTTGATCTGTTGAAAATAAACTTACAGACTTGATTAACATATTGAATCTCTGTCTCTGCTAGTCTGTCTTTGTTCGCTAGAGATTTAACAATATTCAATTTAGCGCTTGTATTGCACTTGGTGATTTTTAGTTGGAACTCACAATTGTTGGGTTGTCAATTGTCACACTGTATTGGGTTCTTGGTGTCATATATTGGCAGGAGTATTTTGGTTTCATTGGCGGAAAGTTGTGCTGTAGCTCTACAAAAATAGAAAATTGTTGTTTTTTTTTTGAGTTCTTCATTTTTTGAGAGTTAAGAAGCACATGAAGAGAATCTTTGGCTAGTTGTGGAAACGGGTAAGTTGTTGAAGTTGTTGGCTTTTTATCCAAGTGTTCCTGCCTGATTTGCATGGGTGCAATTTGTGATTAGATTTATTAATTTGCAAGAAAGAATACAGTCTACGTTATTTTTTATTTGCTTTGTACGTAGATCTTCACTTTCTTAAGTTTATCATAATTTTCTTATATAAAACTTTACAATCCATGTTGCCTTTATTTAAACTGTTTCGAAAATACTCTTTTGGGATGTACTAAATTAGGTTTAAATGAAAATATAAACAATGTGCATCAAATTTTGCGTTATATAATTTCCTGCTAAAGACAGGCAATGGACGAACAAACTTATTTAAATATCTGAGAGTTGGCCGTGTGTGCCTGAGTTTTTCAAAGAGACGGCAGCGTGTTCAGCAATATTTACTAATTAATATAGTGGGCCCATTAATGAGAGACAATAATAATTACGACTTCTGATATCCATGGCTGAACGTTCTTAGGGGGTTTGCAAATTTCATAATCTGTAATATTCATGATTTTATCAACTTGTTTGTTGTTAATTTATTTTGCAAGGAAAGAAAGAAGCTGAACTACTTCGCTTAGAATGTATCAGGTAACATTTCGCTATTACGTCGACGCAATAAACATAATACCATAATAGCCAAATTAGTCATCGGCCCCTGTAGTCATGCTCACTGAGTGTTCTTCAACTGGGTTGCAAATGTGCATTTAACTAATTGTGCAGTAGTGTATTGTTGTTATAAATTATGCATGTATTATACAAGATCTTTGTGTTTCATTTCGTTATCAGCGATATTAAATCTCAGTGTTACTAATCAGTGAAGTATAAAAAGTGAATATTTAATTAACTGCAGGGTAATGCTTCGTTGTTGATAAGTTGTGTATGTATAAACCCATTAGTTTCTTGTTTTGTTATCAACGTTGCCTATATATTTAAATGCGAAAAATGGAGCCAATTCCAAGTTGTCTGAAGAATTCAGTGAATGCAGTGGGTCCTAAAAAATCTTTTCTCAGTTACAGGGAAAAGAAAGTTATTTTGAACCCTTCTAATACGTTGGAGAAAGATCATCCGATAAAACTGAAACTATAATGTTAGCTAAAATATGTTGAAAATATACCATCAGTATGAGTGAAGTGTCTGTTTACATGATTTTAATAGACCACCTTCGGAAATCTTAATAGGAGTCTAGAAGGAAAAAAACCAATATTAGACGATTTCGAGAAAAATGGAATCCGACGCACAGTTAATATGTTTTTCTATACACTGAAATTTCTACTATAAAGAAAATTTTCCTTCTAGAGAATATAAAGATATACCTGGAATGGGAAACTCATCAGGTCACGGATTTTGTATTTGAAAGAGCAGTATTCTGATTTCAGCACTTTAACTGGGATTCTAGACATACTTTGAAAAATTCAGAGTGGTACACATTGTAGTTTTCCAGAAAAGAAATATAATCCGAGGGCAGCCGTGAAGAAATCATATCCAAGAGTATAAAAATGTTAATTTTTAGATGAGAATCAAACAAACAACTTGGAAAGACTGATGAACTGAATTGAAAATTGCTTAGGTCTGTAGCCAGGAGGGTGCTCGGTATCCCCTGGAAACATTTGGGAGGCACAAGGGAGAAATTCCAACATTACTTGTGTGGGACTATTTTCTGGGATTAAATATGCAAAATAGTCCCTTTTTGCATATTTTTCCAAATTATAAAGGCATTGGCACCCGAATGAAATTCGATGAGCACCCCCCGAAATTCGATCAGCACCTCCAACAATTCATTTCTGAATACAGGCCTGTTAGTAATAACGTACATAAGGAGTTTTTCCAAATTGTTATCGAGAGCTTTATAGTCAGTCTTGAATGTGGAAGCGTCAAAGTGGCTATAATGTCGGTATCGCATGATACAAATAGTATCCTTGATTTCTTTTGTTAAAAAAAACTTAATTTTTGCTCCACGGTCTATCACTTTTGGATCTATCATACTTTATCTTGTATGAAATTGTTTCTGTTGAAAGATAGACTTTAATGTTGCCAACGGAATATTTGTAAAGTCGGCGAATGGACAATTATTTACAAGTGCAAGAACAATATTCTTTTAAATATAAAGCCATCTACGTTATAAAATAAAACCTGAGTTACAAATCATTTTGAATTAAAATGCAACGATATATTGAACGCTGAAAATATAAAACAAATATTTTTGTTCATTTCTCTCATTTTCTATTACTTATCGAAAATACAGGTAAATATACATCTACAAAATAGTAAGTAAATACACAAAATAAATAATAAACTAATATAGTTTATGCTTAAACAACTAAATCAGTGGATTTTGCCTTGCCTAACGGTCTCACCATTAGAGATCTCGAGCGAGGTATGCTGGTTAAACTTTGGGTCTGAAACATTATACAATATACATTAGTAAAGGTAGTATATCTATGAATTATTTACAAATATACCACAACGTGCCTACTAAACCAAACATAATACCCCGTTCCAAAAAAAAAAGAATTAATACAGAAAATTATTTTGTACCAAAGTCATGAATTTATCTTCTATCACCAAAATGTAACTAAATTTTTCATTACATAGCTATGGCGGCTAAACTATGAATGAAGAAGTTATTTACACAAAGCTTAGGAAGTTAAAGATATTAAAACAAAAAATGAGAAATTGCTTGGAGGGTTGAAGTTTTTTATGTTGATTTCCACTAAATGTTAATTCTACTTAAAGATCTAATTATGACGAGATTAGGTGCACATCTATAGTTTTATTTACACTTCGTATGAGCTAAAAACACAGCAGTATAACATAAATAAGAAGATAAATAGTGATGATTGAACAGAGTAAATAATGTAAAACCAATAAATATAATCTTAACTTATTTTAACGGCACTGTTTACCACTAAAAGGTTTAACAGTTCAATATGACAAATATGCAAATTTCTTAAGGCAACAAAGAGATTCGTTAAAATTTTATATTTAACATTTTAACAAAATTCGTATAAATCTTAATTGGTAAAGATAGATTAATGTTTTATTAAGGTTACACCAAATTATTGAGAAAACTATAGGTGTAGTTAAATAATTTAACTGGTCAAAGAATTTTAAAATATTAAAATGAGCAAGATGAAAAGTAACCATTCACACTCGTCCCTTTATAAAAGAATATTTTCTTCATATCACTAAAAATTATTTTTTCTAATAGGAACAATTTCTATTCGCTATTCTAATCTGAAATATCTCCCACCCGCCCTCATTGTTTTTCTTTTTAAATTCTTGTTCGGTACCAGTAAAACACCCCTTTCCCCTGACTGTATAATTTATTAATCTCTGTCGTTTAATCGAAAGAGAAAATTTTACAAATTTGGCTTTGTGCTCGTCTAGTTTTAGTGGTAGGTCTCAAATTTACCTTTGTAGTTTATTGTTACCATAATTCTTTTTATAGTCTGAAATTACTTGTTTTGATTTATTGATATTAATTTATGAGTTTTAGATTTAATCACTGAATATTTATTACTGAACTTTATTAGATATTCTTTAATTGATCAAATTAAACACTGAATAATTATTTTGGCACTTATTTATGTCTTTTTATTAATTTGCACTTTATTTGATATATTTTATTTATCTCACAATACCCTTTACAATTGTTATGTAACTTTTGCTTTTTTGCTTTTATATCTTAGTTCGAATTTCATTTTATTTCACTTTTTCCAAAGTTAAAACAAACCTCATGTTTACTCTGAGGCATGTATTGTTAGGAAGACAGACAGACGGTATACTGACGCTTTCGAAATGTGGGATTAGAGACGTTTGCTGCGAGTTCCTTGAACTATTCGATTCTCCAAAAAATACGCCTCCTAAAGCGATTTTCCAGCATTGTCTTTTTCTCAAATTTTCTCATTTTTCCCTCATCAACTGGAGATAGGACAGTACAGAATGGTTGATAGTTCAGGGAACAATAGATGCTAAGGGGCGAAGAAAACGCCTTTCAAAACGTTGGAGTGATATCACCAAGGAGCTTATGGTGACGGGATCAGCTTTGGTGAGGCTGTGCACTTAACATACAGCCACGACGAATGGCGTGATTCTGTCAGACTTATTAAACAGCAAACGGATGTCAGCTAGAATAATATGTGGATCATAAATCGTCTGTCAAACAAAGCGTCTTGAGTTTGGAGGAAGACAAATGTCTGTCTGTCTATTAATCGAAGATAACGATTTAGTCCAGTCGGCAAGTAAATATGAAGGGAGTTACTTGGACACAACGAACTTAATGAAATGTTTGGATATTATTTGAGAATGGTGTGGGTGTGTAATCTAAGTTTTCGACCTCGAGCAGCCTGTGGAAAGTTGGAGGGGGGCAAAAAACCTCGAAATGTTCGGACTTTTTTCGGTCTTTCGCTTATATCTTCTAAACCATTCGTCTTTCGAGAAAGTCGTTGAAATAAAAGTTGTAGAACATTAAATTTCATTCACTTTTTTTTACCCAAAACTTACCGAGATACAGCAGTTCAAATATAGACTAAATTTCTCAAAATGTAAAAAAACGAGTAAAATTCAGGTTTTTGCTTCATAACTTTTATTTTTCAACATATATGTATGTATACTATACATACTATGTATATCCCTGAACCCCCCCTCCCTCTTCCTTCCTATTTATAATTATTTTCTTTGTTGTTTCAGAGTTGATATGGCGTCTCCCGCAGCGCACCTTTAGTATTATTTGCGAGGAAAGTTTAACCTTTTGTTAAGAAAAGAGGGATTGCTATGCTTATTACTTCCAGTATTAAACGCAACAAACCTCAAAATCGACAGTTACTTGAAAGATTGGAGTAAATAATAGTTCACACGGCTTGCCAGAAAAAGTACAACAACGAAAAGTTTTGGCCTGTATACGTCGTGAACAGGATACCCCTACAACTGCCCCCAAACCAATCCGTTCAGGGAGGCCAACGTTTGATTTCAACAACTGTTGCTTCCTATGCGAGGAAGAAGTTATTGAAGAATACGAACAAAAAAAGGCTAAGTTAAATGTTGAAAGACGTAATCCTATGGTAAAAGAGACGCTCCCAGATGTAGCAAACCCGATTTTGATTAATTTCGAGGGTTTTGCCCCTCTCCAAGTTTCCATAGGCTCCGCGAGGTCGAAAACTTAGATTACACACCACACACCATTCCAAAACAATATCCCAAAATTTTATTGAGTTCAGAATTGTGTCCTGGCAGAAAGTACCTGCCGACTGAATTAAATATCAACTTGTCAAGTCAAAGTTCAAAAATTTTAAAATACCTTATGCTATTTATTTGCCATACTACACCTAATACGCCTGGTTGTGTGGTTTGACAGTATTACATATATTGCTACGCTGTCTTTTGCTTTTTTCTCAAGTAACAAAATAATTGAAATATGTTTACTCGGTTGCAGCTAAGAAACATGTATGTTAATTTCTCTGTGTTTAATACAAAAACTTTATTAGAGGATCGCTCTGTTTGTAAAGTTTTTTTTTAATGAACTAGTATGAAAATAGTGAAATATTACGTCGGGCTACAGGATATATACAATGGAATACAACACATAGGCGTAAGCCAGGTTCTGATAGTGTTCATTTGGTTGCATACAGTAGATATCATAGTTCAGTAGAGGAGATATTAAAACCACATTTAGTTTTCGTTTAAATTTACTTAATATTGAAATTAAAAATATAAAATCTTTAAAATGTTCCTATTGTTATTTAATTTATAAATGAGAATATAAAAAACTTAACTTATTTGATGTTATAGTGCTTTGTTATAACGATATTAAATAATAATGCTACAACATAAAAAAGTAGTAACAATGGAAGTGTAAAAATTACCAAAAAAGTAGATTAGGAGGACGGAAAAAGCCATAGCAGAAAAACTTCTCTCAAAGTTTTACGCATACGTTGTATGTGTTTACATATTTGCCTTTATTAAAGAAATAAATAGTTACCTCCAAATTTCTTGGGGTATGGTATTCAGAGGCGTTTCTTCTCATTATGCCCTGTTTATATGGATTAAATTTTTGAGAATTCTTGCTTTTTGTTGAGGATAACATAATAGTATCTTGTTTCTTTTTTCTGCGTTCGAAAAATAGCTGTTTGAATGTGCTTCGAAATTTTTTAGAGAGAACGCAGTATAGCAAAAAGTTAAACGCTGCGTTTACTTCAACTAAGAAGTTAAAGAAATTTCCTAAAACTGATCAAAACCTTAATATATTTATTTTTTTAAAAACATAAGGAAGAGTACTTACTTAATTTAATATTTTCATCTCTTGCACTTTTGGATTTATGAAAATTTTTGTATATCAATAGAGATGCAGTGGGTGTGTGGCAAATTATAAACAGAACTACTACTGCTATCAACATTAGGGTAATTCTTTTTTCATTAGATATGGAAATACTTTCCTAAAAAATATAAGATTATTATATCTATAGTTCTTTTGCCAGGGATTTGCAAACGATGGAAATGTTTAATAATTTAATACACGAAATTTGTTAAGGCGCGTCACAAGGATAAAAATGAGCAGCATACATAGTACGTACAACAAATTTCTTTATGTCAAAGCATGTGCCTCACAATTTTTAATTGCATTTCTTAAAAAATTAGTACAGTAGTAATTGTTGAAATTCTATTTTATATTATAAAACAGATCATAAGACTTATAGAAATATACTATACTTTGTCCACGACTATTAAATATTTAATATTTATTTAATTCATCTTCATTTCTTCTATTTAAGAAAGATTCATATGTCATCACGTACAATTTTTTCGATTTTGCGGGCAAGAAGTTTAATGAGGCGACTTCTGCAGATTTCTGTATCTCCGGCGGTGCCAAAGAAATCTCGTTTTCACTGTAAGTATCCATTTATCTAATTGCATTACTATTTTTGAATGCCTAATATGTAAAATTGTTGTAAATAACGTTGGCGTTGAAATCGCACAAATTTTGACGTTTCAAATCAATTACAGAATTACGCTTTGACACATTGTCATGGCTTACTAATAAAATAATACAGTTCGAAGACACGTAGATAAATGGTTTCAAAAACAATGTGGGGGATTGTCGCTTGTTGCTAATAGGTGATGCTTTGAAAAAAACTTACTAATGTAGTTTTTGAGTGTTCGTTAAAATACCTCTTCAGCATGTACCGCTTGAGTGCTTCCTAGAGAACTTAGAGAGACAACATTTGTCTTTTGGGTTGCTGTAATTTTGACATCTTAAATTTTTAGTAAAAAATCACTGACATTTCTTATAAATAACTGACTATCCTCATTATTCACTACAGGGAATAATGGATAGCATTATTCTTGAAGAGACACATGCACAATGAGTACATCATTTAATAGTCGTGGACAAAAATATGTATTCACTATGTGTCTATTATTCATCGCTCACTGACAATTAATAATTTACGTTAAACAGTTTTGAATATCTTCATATAAAAAAATTAAAGCCTTCACTTTCGCTTTATCTCCAAAGATAACTGAACAGGCATGATTTCACATTTTTGCAAGTAATAATGAAGGGGATGTACAAAAGAATTGAGAATGGTACCACATATAGAAAGGGCAAGTACTTATTCATATGGCTACAAAATGTTAGATAAAAATAATAAGTGACTTTAGAAAATAACCACTTAAAATATGTGAGAGTTCCGTTTATAGTGTCGTATAAACTAATAAGAACTTTATATTCAAATTCCCGACACATAATGGACACATAGTATATAATATAAACCTTTGATCACATCGCGTTTAGCGTTGTGATTTTAGCCGGAAATAATGCAGTTTTAGGGTCTAACTGCAATCCACTATACATAATGTCTCGATATTCTGTTACATGGAGCTATCATATGTTTCTGTGGGCAATACAAGTTGTCATCTAAATTTACTTATATTCCAAGTTGCCTAATTTAGTAGCTAGATGACATTGAAGTTAAATTTTTGTCAACTATTTAGTTTTCTTCAAATAATTTTGAGACGCTCTGTATGATTTTATTGAATAAGAGCACGCTAATATTACGGCACAGTTTGCGATATGTAACCGAAGTAATTGCATTAACAGAAGTTATAAAATACCTCCTTGAGTAAATCTGCTCATTTCTAAGGGGTGAATAGCTTTGTACAATTTTTTCGTTTGCAAAATTTTGGAATTTATAACAGTTTTCGCTTAATTTATTCTTGTTGCATCAGTAACGCATTTTCTATTAAATATCTTAATTATGTCATTCCAAAACAATATGCAGTGTGAACCATTTTGAATGGAAACACCCCTGTAAAAAATGTGTCTATTATCTGCTTTTAACGGGGTGTTTTTTAAAAGATAGGCCATCGAATGCTCTACGTTATGACAAAAATTTAGAGATAGATTTAAATTTTCAAGACCTACTATCATTTTTGTTCAATGTCAAAAATGGGCAAATTTGATTAGCGATTTTTTAAATAAAAATCTAGGGACTGTCTACAAGGACGCCGCGGCGGACATCTATCATTTCTTAGCTGTCCGCCGCGGAAATTGGTTTGGTTAAGTACTATTTATTCCGTGCGATAGCGTTGTTTTCCACGTGGATCGCTGGCCTATGCGTAACGTTGCGTTGTCGCGTTGTGGAGCGACAGGTCCCGGGTTCAAATACTGCCCACTGGGCTTTTTTTTAAAATATTTTGTAACGATTAATATCCTTTTTCACACATTCTGGTTGGATTTGACGACAGAAATGTTCTTTTTTTTCATATAATAATTTATCTCTTTCATGTGATGGTAGTTGGGTTAGTTAGGTTGATTTTTATTTTGCTAAATAATTGTTAATAAATTATCAGCGCCGCAGGCAGCATTAGCGTCGCAGACAAAAACGGGGGGTGCGGGGGGTGTCCCCCCGCCTTCTTTTTCAGAAAATTGCATAAAAACATTCCGATTTCTCTGTGCGGCGGTTCAATAAGTCGTGCAAAAGTGAATGCGCATGCGCGGCGGACAGCTAAGAAATGATATATGTCCGCCGCGGCGTCCATGTAGCAACTCCCTAAAATCTAACTATGCCACTGGATTCAGAAACATCTCAAATGGGTAAATCCAAAATTTCGGGAAAAAATATTAAATAATGACAGATTTATGACAAAATTAATGTAGGTAATATTTTATAATAACTTTTACATTATTTTTTTCTAGAAATCGAAGTAGCCCATGAAAAATAAACAATAGAAAGATAAATTAAGCGGATGGTTTTAAAAAATATTATCTTTTTATTGAGTAATGACAGATAATAATAGGGTGCCATGGAAAACAAATTTTAAAGTCCGAAGTCAAATCTTTAAAATACGCATATGCTCAGAGTATATTGTTATTGAAAGTATAAAATTGATCAATAATATTATCAAGATTTAGTTTATTAGTTTGAACTTTGGGAGAGGTATGTGAGATATGTAATAATAGGCACCCGAATAAGCCCAACATCCCTAAGAGTACCGTTTCTAAAATAAACAAAATTTTTAATGAGTGTGGCGCTGTGACAAGGCGTATTATAAGAACGGATAATGTACAAAGAAGACCCAGGTATGAGCAGACCGTTTAAAATTATTTTAACAACAATCCAAACACCAGTGTAAGAGTAGCTAGCTTAGATTTCAATTTACCTAGAGAAAATATTCGTCGATGCCTTAAAAAAAATAAGGTAAAACCATTTAAACCCAAGTTTTTACATACATTGGAACATGATGATGATGAAACACGGATGGAATTTTGCTTGCGGACTCAAGGAGAGTATCTTAATAACAGAATTTTTTTGCAAACTACTTTATTCAGCAATGAGGCAACTTTAGGTTTTGGGCTACAGAAAACTCAGAGTGGGTCATTAATTGTAAAAGACAATATTCCCAAAAAGTTAATGTTTGGTGTGGGCTACTCAATGAAACAATCATCAGGTAATATGAATAGCATGCAGTTTTTACAGTTCCTAAGAAACGAATTTTGGAATATGCTACATGAACTTTCAGTACAGGAAAGAGTAAATCTACACTTTCAATTAGATGGCAGCCCTGTCCATAATGCCAGTGTGGTTATCAGATGGCTTAATGCTAACTTTCCTAATCGATGGATAGGTCGAGGTAGCCCGTTAATTGGATGGCCACCCCGATCCCCAGACTTAACACCGATGTACTTCATTTTATGGGGTTTAATAAAATCTAAAGTTTACAGGTCACGCCCAAGTAATAGAGATGACTTGTGTGCAAGGATAAGACAAGCTTGTGCAGAAGGTACCCGGCAACAATTAGAGAATGTCTTAAAGAATATTAAAAAACGATTCGACAAGTGCAGCGAAATAAACGGCGGCTTTGTAGAGGCTACAAAAATTTAAAATGAATTGTAATATCGTGTTTTAGTGTAATGTGGTAATGTGTTCTTATTTTGTTTATTAAATACCTAATTATTATTACTTTCAATTGTTCGTACATGTTTTACGTCAAATATGATTAAGTTTGTTTAAAAGACAATAATTATTAAAACTATCCACTTAATGTATCTTTCTATTGTTTATTTTTCCTGGGCTACTTCGATTTTTAGAAAAAATCGTCTAAAAGTTATTATAAAATATTACCTGCATTAATTTTGTCATAAATGTGATTATTTAATATTTTTTCACGAAATTTTGGATTTACCCATTTGAAACGTTTCTGAATTCAGAGGTACAGTTAGATTTTATTAAGAAAATCGCTAATCAAATTTGTCAATTTATAACATTGAAAAAAAAACCATAGTAGGTCTTGAAAATTGAAATTCATCCCTAAATTTTTGTCATAAAGTAGAGCTTTCGATGGCCTATCTTTTTTAAAAAGCCCCGTTAAAATCAACTAATAGACACATTTTTACAGGGGTGTTTCCATTTAAAATGGGTCACACTGGAGGTAATGTAGGATGCATTAGAATGCAGGAACTTGCAGTCGACTGCTATTTCACAAAATCTGTTCAATATGACCACTGCCGTATTCAATAACACTTTGAGGCCCTCTAGTGGGCCAAAATATTGGAACATCCTGCTCACCCATATTTTAATAAAAAAAAGTGCTTAAAATCCATTCAAAAGTGTACAGCAACATAGTAATTAAGACATCTCTAAAAATGTAATTTCTTACCTGTGAATTAGTCATTGTTCTCCTCATTTTCTGTGATATATAAACAGCTCTAACCAAAAAACAGTTAAACGTTGCGATGAGAGCCAAAGGAAGTAAATAAAAAAATATTACGCTGTACCAATACATAAACGTTAAGTAAGTGTGATTTTGCCCCAATTTAGTCGATTCCACATCTATCATATATTGTTTTTCACAAGTCTTATTGTCCGACCTAATTTCAGTCTTGTTATTGTCTAATTCAATGGAACCATTTAGTGCTTCTGCTTCACTTGGAGGTTTCTCCAGAACGTTTTCCTCAATCATCTCCTTAATTTCAGACATTGCTGTTAGGTTGGCTTCAGATGCAAGTAGCTGGTTTTCTATAAGATTCGTATTAGTAATTCTCTCTTTTGTCATATTTAACGGTTGAGGGATGTGCAGGATGCAAATTATACATGGATTTGATGTGCAATTGGAAAGAGTAATTTTTTTTAATTGAGATAAATAGGCATCATTTAAAATGGGATAAGAAGACAAATTATCAGATGATGATTTTTTATTATGCATAATGGTATGATCTAGTGTATAATGGTCAGTATTAGTACTACCATTGTGATGTAATTTACCGATTTTCTGGGATATATTTAGGTCCGATTTGCCCTCGTCTATACAAGTTTCGTTAAGGCTCAGCTGATACTCAAATGTAGTTGACGCGGTGGTCAGGATACAAAATATGTAGATTATGACTATCATACTTTTTGCTCTTCTTTCTGTGCAAAAGAACTTCCCTCGTATTGGATGACAAACTGCTATATATCGTTCAACTGTAAACGAAACCGTTAACCAGATGGAAGTGCTACCTAAAACATATCTTCGGTTAGAATTTATAAAAATGTAATCAATGGTTGTGATTGAAAAATTATGTTCCGAGGTGTAAATTACAGTATTTTGCAAAAAAAATTATAAATACTGGACTTTATTATATTTTGTAAAAAAAAAACAAATATTGCGATTCGTTACTTACTTGCTGCATCACAAAGCCAATAAGACAAACCATGAAACCTCCAATAAAAGGCATATTTCCCATCATGAATGTTGGAATAATGTTTGAATGATAACAGAAAAGCAAAGAAAAGGTGCATGATATCAGCTATAGCAAGTGCTGTTAAATAAGTGTTTGTCGAACTTCTCATCCTCCTCCTGAAATTAAAAAAATATATATTGCGTCAGTTTTCATGATACACTGAAATATTTTTCTAATACAATTATTATTACCCTAAATTGATATTAATATTCAAGAAAATAGTGTTACCTCAATTGATGATGATTATTACCTATTAGTTTACATTATATTTTTAATACATTGTAAGTTTCCAAGTATGAATTAAAGAATTATTTTAATATTTTTGCTAAGACTATTTCGTTAAAATATAGTTATTAACTTATTTAGTAAATGTACCCTACAAACTAAAATTTATTTGAGGTGCAAGGAATTTAAAAATATAAAGATCTGGTTAAAATACATGGGATTCTAATGATCCATTTCTGCACTAAAATTTCTAAGTAATAGCATTAATTTCAACAAAATGTCTATTTACTTATAATACTACTTATTATCATATATATTCAATGGAACAGATACAGAAATACGGTATGTAGTAGGTAGTTAGTGTCTTCACGTCAGTCTTTCAGGCCTTGCAGAATCGGAAGAGTCATAGTGATCTGGTCTAATTCAACATGTTCTTAGACTGTGTCGCGTAATCTAAATTATTATACGTTAAAGTCTTTAACTTCGATTTTTAAATAATCCCGAAGGTATAATTCTGAAAATCGATTGCCTGGACATTGTACCTTCGAGGTTATAGATACTTGAATAAATAAATACTTATACTATTACGGTCTTGATTTAGATATTCTGTAATTATTGGGACAATATTATCTGAAACATACAGAACATATGGACGCAGAAGTCTTCTTACTTTGGTTTTTAAATAATCAATCTCGTAGGATCCTGTCACGTCTGCTCTCAGTACCCGATTGTTCAAAGTAGTGAATTTTGTCATTCGGAAGAAAATCCGAAAAACCCGTCTGATATTCAACCAAAATAGTTCTCCCCCCGCCCCCCCCCCCCACCTGTTTCATAGAATGTAACTTGCCAATCATGGCGAGGAGCCTGAGAAGCATGCCTGACTCTCGCCCACCCCCTCAATGGCCAATAACCACCCTCCAAAGGGGTGAGAGAGCGCTCTCATTATACCACTAAGCAAAACTGTTTCCCTCTCATTTTTGCATTTTCGACCATTGCGAACACGGAGATGACCACGAGTCGAGTGCTTAACACCCGTTCACCCCCTCAATCTCAAAATAATGTAAAAACAGCCAGCATAACAATATATGCAGTGATTGTATGCGTCAATAGAAATACTTATATAATATGTTATAATTAAATAAATCAGATGTTTCAATTATTATATAAACCTATTCTTCTCACGAAATATGTACAAAAAATACACATTAATCTTTTTTCAACTCCACGGTAAATTAGGATGATTACTTTGTTGACGAGATCGAGGTGAGATCTTGATGTTTTCTTCCTGTATAGCATCCTCAAAAACGGGGGGTGGGGACAAGAGCTTTGCCTGGGGGTATGCTGAGAACTCACTCTCACCCCTTTGGGAGGCTGTTACTGTCCACTTATGGGGGTGGGTCTCCCCGGGGAGGAATTCCACCAACAGCATAGTGTTCAGCATCCTCGAAGACGGGGGTTCACCAACAATTATAATACGCGTTAACCCCCATTTGGGGGTGGTTTTTTGTTTGCGGGGGTGCGTCACCCCAACGAAAAATTCTGCCGGTGTTCAACATCCTCGAAAACGGTGGGAGAACTAATCTAGTTGCATAATACAATAGTCGGGTTTTCGTCCGACTCACACAATCCTGTAAAGAAATTAGCAATGATGTATTTTTTATTTATTTATTTAATTGTCTCTATTTAACGTCCTGGCGAAGTTTAGCTAATGCTACTTTACCACTTAATCATAAAAAGTTTCAGTTGTTACAATTCTTACATTTGATTTATAATGTTACACTAGATAAAATCTCTGGTTTCTCTTCAGAGCGAAAAAATCTTTCGCCTTTTACTAAAGATAAAATAAATGAATAAAATAATAAATTAAATGTATGCCTATATGTACCAATACATATTGTTACGAGTGGAAACCTCCCTTAATCCGTGGGTACGAAAATTATAACAAGAGATCGTCACTAACACCCTATTTATTGAATAATATAATGTAAACTTAACCTAGCAATGCGTCTATTAACTACAACACACATTTTCTAACTAACATAACCTTACACAATGCTTATTATTTGATATTTTCACTCTACTGTTCATTTTGGATCACTTTAGATTTACTCAATCCAACTCATTTAAGAACTGACTTGCGCTGTTTATCGGTCGCCTTATATATCCCACAGATGGCCGGTCTCGAGCATTCTCCAACCTTCTGGAAGGAATCTTGAATTGTTTAGTAAAGTCTTGAACCAATGTTTCTAGAAAACTCGTACTACTAGTGCCTCAGAGATGGCGCACATTACAGGTTTCTATGAAGTGAAAGAGTCAAGATGTGGAAACATGCTAATAATAAATGCAGTTGCCTCTCATCCGTGCTATTTAATTAAGGCTATTCACGCTACCAGCATCTAGGGGGCGCGGATGCGTAACAATATACATATTTATATACGCATACACAAGTATACTTATACAATTCAATTACAATAAAACGAAATAAAGCTGGGGATTTCAAAATGGGTCGGGTTCGGAGACAGATGTGTATTTGGAAGCTCTTACAAAATCTCGAATAAGGTCGGTTAAAATGGTAAGAGATCATACGAAATTAACATGAGTGGCTATTTCATACAGTTGATTTTTGATTAAATTATATTAGTTGAACATCGCATCACAAAAGCATGTATAAACCACTTAAAAAGGGGACAAACATCTGCCAAGATAATGAAAACTGTGCACCGAGTGGAAGTAGTGTGGGAATACTACAAAACAAAGAGGGATGCTGCCCAACATAAACACGAAGAAACCACAAAGATAAGTCTATCACTTATATTAGTTTAATTTACTTTATTACACAATAGGTCTCGACGAACAGCTGTCACGTGGTCCATATACTGGGCTTGTTTGCGAATGCAAAGGTATTTCTCGGATCGGAGTGGCTGGTCTGCTGGATATACAGGGCGCCCCAGGTGTTGTCCTAGATCTCTTTTTGTAGATTTTATTTTTCTATTTTGCATTGCATTGGCAATTCGGTATACAGGGTGTCTCCAGGTGTTCGCCCGGGGCTCTTTCCTGCGTTTCCACTGTGGATAGCTGCCTGCCCCAAAATAGTTGATGTCTGCTGGATATACAGGGCGTTTCAAATGTTGTCCTCGATCGCTCTTTTACTTTTGCAGATTTTGTTGTTGTGTTTTGCATTACCTTGGCAAATCGGTATACAGGGTGTCTTCAAATGTTCTCTCAGGGCGCTTTTTTGCTTTTACATATTTTATTTTCCTGTTTTCCATTACTTTGACAGATCGGTATACCCTGTATACCGATCTGTCCAGTGTTGTCTAAGGGCTCTTCTTCTTCCTTGCACTTCCACTGTAGATGGCTGTCTACCTGTGGAACGGTTCATAAATAAAATCTTCCTACAGCGAGCTGATTTCTGTCTTGACAAGCGAACGAAGTGGACGCATTGGCGCAGGGCATTGAAGCGAAAACGCGAATCTCTGGTGAAACATATGAAAAGGTATCTGGATATGTCAAAGTACCTTTCTTTACTAAATGAAATCCGGTAATTCATATTTTCAAAATTAAGAATTAACGTTCCTCTGTCGCTCTGTAAAGCCCGCGAGCTAGAAAAAACACTTTTTACATTATTAGAATAACTCGAAAAGCAAGACTTTGGCTGCTGAAGAATATACACAAGCCACTCTCCCCTACCGATCGAATTTTCGGGAACGGCGAAGAATCTGGAACGTCTAGAACGACTAGAACGCCTGGAGTCTTCGATTTTCGAACACTTCCAGAAGCTTTGATTTATCTTATGTAAACCGAGACGCGCTCAACGCATTCAGTCGAGTAAAGAGAGTCGAGTCGAGTAAGTAGAGTCGAGTCGAGTAAAGTCAGTCAGTAAGTCAGTTCGGGATCCAGCCACGCGACAAAACAACAACAACCAAAGGCAAATTTCTAATCTAAAGTGTTAATATTCAACATAATTAATTACATCAAACCAATTTAGTGATAAACAAATGTATTGTTAGAACGTGAATAGTAATATATCTTTATTTTTACTTTTAATCATTCCTGTAAAATCGATACAGGGTGTTACTTTTTCGCCGAGCCAAGTAAAATAAATTCATTCAAAATTAAATTGTGCAGTGTTCTTGTGCGCGAATCTGACTAAAACGAAAGTCACGTTCGTGTTCAGATACAGGCGGGCAGGAGAAAGTACACACTGCTAGACTCAGAAACAGAAGACTCAGAACAGGAATTAAAAGAAGCATCCCACAAACACATACACTCTCCATCCGATGATGACAGATGGAAACTTAAAAGAAGCATAGAAACATAAAAAAAGGATCTCTCAAACTCCTACACTTCTCATCCTATCTTCCTACCCCATGCGTCATATGGCTCTCGCTGCTGACAACAAGCATGTCCAACCCAGCGTATGCAGCCGGTCCGGAGGTATATAAAACATCCAGATTGGTTGACGGAATCGGCATCAATGCTCACCTTACGCTAGCAAATCAGTCAATCAAACAATCAATCAATAAAACAAAATAAAGCTCTATGCACTGTCTGAAGAATTGTGTTGAGTAAAGTGAAGTGAAGTGTCTCTAAGAGTCTAAAGTGCTAATTTTAAGATGACGATCAACCAGTAACGGTATCGCTAGTTTTCAAGATGCGACGTAAGGCAGACAGTAGCAAATCAAAGGTTTTCCTTCCTCATCTTTTAAGCCTTTGCGAGTTTTAGGAGAGTGAATACCCCAGCCGTAGCAGAAGGTACGTCTGGCGCCATTAGTAATAAATTTTTCGTCGTGTCCTTCAGACACACATTGGTGAGTTCATCCACAGTATCACTGGTACACAGCCAGTATTTTTTTTACTTTTATTTTTTCGGCAACACCAGACTGCAATTTTCACTCATTTCGTAATAGTCTTATTAAAGTTACCTTAATATAACCCAGACCGTACACCAATTTAAACTGTAAACTAAGATAGATATTTACTATCAGATGCACAGAGGTGTCTTTATTCGCCATTATTAACATCAAGTTTTATATGTCTATGCGTATGAACAATTTATAAACCTGTAAAAAAGCTAATTATACACGACAACAGAAAAGCTGCCAAGAAATAATATATTTAACATGTACCACAACGTGTCTCTGAGGTAACACTAGGGAATTATAATTATCCATTACTTTTATCTATATTTTACAAATATTACCTTGTTAAAACCATGACCGTAATGATGTTCCCAGCCACTCCAATGGTCACTGTAATAGGTACCAAAACTTTCTGCACCCAAAACCTTGAAGATTCCAAAACGGCATATGTCGTAGGGTCTTCATCGGGATTCATTTTTTATCTGTACAAAATAAACACCCACTGTTAGTCTATAGTCAGCGAGATTATAACAAGTTTCTAATTTAATAAAATAAATGTAAGCATTAAACTGCCTAACTACACTAAAGCGAATAATATAACATTTTAAAAAGCTGGCGCCATTTCCAAGAAAATGATCGTATCGTAATTTTTGCGCTTAACATTAAAACCATTTATTATTTGCCAAAATACACACAACTGTCTATGACGATGTTTCTATGAACTTGAAGCTTAGCCAAAAATAAAGGTGCTTAGCCGCTGCAAGCAAGATAAGCTATAGACATCAAACACCTAAAAACCATATGTTTAATATGTGCTTGAAATGATAAAAGTGAAAATATTAACGGGTACTCTAATAAATGAGATTTCACCTCTGCATTGCTTTTCATTTATTAATATCGGTGACAACAGGATAAATGCTTAAGAATTTAAAGATTTTGTTGCTGATGTGTTTACGACAAAGTCATTTATATTTAGTGTGTTATGTTACACATTGATGATTCAACATCATGTAATAGGTACATGCGACACAAAAGATCATTTTTCAGACGTATTTTTAGTATTCTCCTTAATTTCTTTGGGTAGTTGTATTATTAATGAATACATTTCTACGACAAAAGAAATGAAAATTATCAAATACCACAGAAATTTTAAATATTCGTGGGCAAAGTGTTTAAATGGAACACCCTATATATTTTTAACTTTTCGAAATGACCGTGAAATTCTAAGTCGAAACAAGCACAGCAGTTTCGGAGATATTTGACATTTTATAAAAAATTTGACAGGTGTAACGGCTTGCAGTAATCGTTATAACTGTCTCCGTGTAGGAGATCCTTATTTGCTCTTTGGTACGTAGAAAGAACACAAGATGAGCTAGTCTCTACAATAAAAATAAATTCCATCATAGTATTCAAATTTTCACGTTACATTTTGTCAAATTCAAACTTTAATCACTTTTCTATTTCAAATGGAACACCCTGTGTTTTTTTACATCAAGCTATGTAAAATTAAATTCTCTTTTTTCTAGTATAGGGGTTCAAGTTACAACTTTTTGAAATATTGGCGATTTTCTTAAATGTTCAAGAATTTTTAATTAAAATTTGCCATCAACTTAGTCATTGCCTTATGTCAACAAATGCCAGCACGTTTAAATTACACCGAAGAAGAATTTTTAGATTTGTTTATTATTTGTGGATAATGTGATAAGGTAATATCAAGAACATGTAACACATTTACTACTCGATACCCACAAGAACAGAGACCATCATCATACACTGTAAAACGCATATTGAATAATTTTAGAATATTTGTCAAGGCAGGAATTCTACGGAGGAAGCCTTAGACATATTAGCTGAAGAAGAAATCTTCTTAACTTATTATTTTCCTCAAAAAATAGGAATGTCACCATAATCGCTTCTTATGGCACAGTAAACATTAAACTGCTCACGTTCTTGAATATTTCACTCCCTGAATATGTGCTGTATATACTGTAGTAACGACATATATTTATGTGTAAAATTAAAGCAATAGGCATCTACAAGTACTTGAAATTACTTGTAGATCATGTACTAGCCCCAACTATCCTAACTAGAGGGTGTAAAGCAAAAGAGACGTGTAGCAAAGATTAGCGATTTTTTGGCACTGATGGAAAACGACTTTCGACCCATAATAGCGATAGTATATTCTATATGTTAATAAGTAGTGCACACTAGAAACTCCCATTAAGCGAGAAAATCGTTAAACTACCCGTAAATTACAACTACCCCAAAACTTGCAACGGAAACGTAAGAATGATAAATATCCAGAAAAAGTAGTATGAGTATGACGATTTCATTATGTTTGTGTGTAAAATAGCGAATAGGAGACTACAAAGATTCAAAATTGTTTGTACATAATGTTTTATCCCAAACTACCCAATCTAGAAAAAATACCTACACCACCTCATTATAAAAGGGGTTGATCAAATAAAATTGAGATATTCAGGAACTAGATTATATCTTGGGATCATTCCGTTGGAGGGTTGGGGGTTAAATAGGAATAAATATTTAACATCGAAAATGTTTAACAAATCGAAGATGTAACGGTTATATGAGGGTTCAGTAGCGATTTGTGTAACGCTTGAAAATTCAGCTGCTTTTTTGAAGACGAAAGCATTCGGTGCTGTTACATCGCATACTTTTTAAAAGATCCAAATTTGATTTGGAATTTGATAAGTTTTGATACCTATAATCATATTCTTGCATTTTATGTTGACGCTGACCGACGCCTAGCGTCGTTTTAGTAAAACTTGTATTTGATAAATTTTGATTTCTAGATTTATATTCTCGCCTTTTTACGTCTCGACGCCGACCGTGTGTTACTTGTGTGCTTGATAAACTTTGATATCTAAATTAATGATCTTGCATTTTTACGTCTTGCCTAGCGTCGTTTTTGTAAAATTAGTGTATTTGATAAATTTCGATTCCTAGATTCATATTCTTGCATTATTACGTCTCGACGTCGACCGACGCCTAGCGTCGATTTTGTAAATCTTGTGTATTTGATAAATTTTGATACCTGGATTCACATTCTTGTATCTTTACGTCCCGACGTCGACCGAAGCCTTGCGTCGTTTCTGTAAAACTCTTTTTATTAAATTAGATATCTAAATTCATGTTCTTGCATTTTTACGTCTCGACGACAACCGACGCCTGTCGTCGCTTTTGTGAAACTAGTATATTTGATAAATTTTGATACCTGGATTCATATTCTTGCGGTTTTACGTCTCGACGCTAATCGACGCCTAACGTCGTTTTTGTAAAACTTGTGTATTAGATTGAATTTATGTTCTTACATGTTTTTTTAAACTTCCGAATTTGATAAATTTTGATACCTAGATTCATATTCTTCAAATATTATTAAAATTCTGTGACCAATTATTTCCGCATACTAAAGTGCATATATAGTCAGGAAGTTTGCCTTTAAAGAGACTTGCAAGAAAAATCTGGATGTGGAAGTAGTGATTCCTTAGGCAGCGGTTTTTATAAAAATGAATGTCACAAATCTCAAATTAACGAAAATCTGATAAACTTTTGAAAAAATATGTTGACATTTCTCGTTTATTTCTCAAAATATTTGCAAAAAACTCACCTCCGCTCTAAAAGAATTACCCTCTATTCTATGGTAGACTCAGAGGCATTACTAGGGCTACTAGGATTTGTCATGGGTTCGACTCTGACTACCGCACAGTGGGTCATTTTCAGGCATTTCTGGTCAAAACTCAAATGAAACAAGCTTTTTGGTAGAAGTGACCGTTATGCTTAGGAGAACAGAAGACCCAAAACCCTATAACTGCTTCATTTGCGTTCTACGGCTTCATAACGGAACATGCATTACGTGTTAAAGTTGTGAATTGTGAATTTAGTGTTTTTTGAACTGTGAATTTTTGTTGTTATTGTTGTCTTCAATTGAAGGAATCGGCAATGTCTGATACAGAACAAGGTAAGAGCTTTATCGTAAGCAATTAATTGACTTTATTTGCCATTTGTTACCTAAGTTATTGCCTTTTATCGAGTGAGCGATTGTTGCCGTAAATTTTGATGAAAATGGAACGTTACGTTTTTGTTACTCTTTACTCCTCCAAGCTTCCTCCTTATATTTCCTTTATGGATATTGAATGTAGTATTCAATACATGTTCCGTACCAATAGCTGCCTTTTTTTTGAGTTAAGGTATTTTGAATACGTTGATATAGACGAAATACATTAAATATCAGATGTAATAATAATAATTATTATTAATATTGCAGTCATTGATTTCATTCAGTTCATACATTTGTTCACTAATCACTATTTCGAAGTATAATTTACTCTCAATACACAACATCTCTAATGTATACCATCCATTTCTTTCCAACCCCTGTATTAGATAAATAAGCAAATGTAATTTGCAAACATTACAATACCTCCTCTTTTGTATTTCATTCAGATCCTAGTGCCCGTGTTCCATCCTATAAACTCAAGCAACTTGATTCATTCAAGATTTGAAGAGAAAAATCTGGAAGTTCCAGTGACAAATGTCAATATGTTCAAAATGCGGTATCGAGAGGATTAGAAGCAGAATGCATGCCCGTAAAATATTTAATTTAAGATAGACAAACTACCCCAGATATTCTAAATGCTTTGACTGGTAATATAGAAATCGAAATCTCATCTGATTGTGAAGAGTCACATACATCCCAAAGCCAAAGTAGTTCGAGTGAAGCACAAAGTGACTACGAAAGTGACTATTAATCAACGATTAAATTTATTTTTGAGATTATAATCCTTTTATTTGTAAAATAATACACCATTAAAAGTTTCTTTTTTTTTTTGGAGATGAAATTCTGTTAGTATCCTAAGCTTCCACATGTTATCAATTTGTTCGATTTCCGCAACCTGAAACCCAGCGCTATTTATCAGTGAAACTTTTTTTAGTTTATATTCTATTCAAATCTTAAATTTCACAATTTTATACAATTATTTCAATTTCCACCCCCCGAAACCCACCCCCCTTTATCGACAGATTTTTAAAATTATTTATCCTGTAATCGCCAACTGATATTGGGACGTTTCCATGAGTTTCAGAATTTTAGCCAAAATTTTTTAAATCTGGTCCCTCTGTGTACCGAGAAAGAAATCTTTTCTGGTGAACCCTGGTTGTTTGAGAACTTGAGGTGAATGGTAAGAATACTTCACTTTTTAAAGTGGTATACGTAAATATAGCATAATGGGCTTGTTCGTCATTTTTTTTTTATTTCATAAATCGAAAGTGCAAGTATAAATTAATGGATCTACAAAAAATCAGAATCTTATTCGCACGTTTAGTATCTTAAAAACCATTACAAATTTCCATCTCGCGGAAATGGGGCGTGGCCAGACGTCACTATACGCATAGACTCGACGATCTCAATAGACTTGATGCTCCTTATTGGGTATAATTATAAGTGTTTTCGAAGTATTGTTTATTTTGCTTACTACTTGACAGTAGGGGAGTACAATTTGGTGAAATGTCAAAAAATTACAATTTTCTCTCGCTCCTGCCAGAACGAATTTTCGATTTCGACCCTGCAATTTACGATTATAATTCATCGCCGACCTTCTCCTTTCCGTAGACACATAGAACGAACTTCCACTCGACGTATTTATTTAGTTACCAGCGTTTAAAAATTCCATGTTTTTCGACTTTTCAGGTTAAATTTGAAAGGTCCCAGAAAGCCATTTTTCTTACGGCACTGCGTATAGTGACGTCACAAATGAGCGCTCGGTTTTTGCAACTATTACTAATTTCAACTGATTATATCTCGAGAACGGAAAAAGTTAATAATACGAAATTTTAAGTGTATAATGAGAATATCGAGTACTATATGAAAAAGTATAAAAAAACATATAAAAAGAATATCATGGAACAAGCCCATTGGATATAAACTATTCACAGAGGTTTTGTAAAAGCTCAATATTTTTTCGATTCATGAATTTACTAATTTAATTTTATAATGTATTTCTGTGCATACTATGTAAAATTTAAAAATATAAAAATGACTCTAGAGTTAGGTAAAAGTAAAATTTCGAAATATCGACCAAAAAGAACTGTTACTTGAATATTAAAATATGGAATTCGATTTTCTGTACATAGAATTTCCATAAATCTCACGAACTACATGCTCAAAATCATGTTTTCGGAGCACCAATATTAACAGTCGATTCACCTAACCCAAATGTATCCAAAGTTATTTGAAGGATATCAGCAAGTATTTAATTACAATTTATTTAGAATTGGTTCAAGAACAAAATTTGTCTGACAGCGAAGACCACTAACATTGGCTTATAAATATTTCAACCTATGAAAAATAGTTAGAGTTTCACAGACAGAAAACATCTTATCTACTCGACAAATTATTTAACAGAACTAATTGATTAAGGTAGTTTTAACCATTTGTCGCTAACTATTTTGAATGTTCACATGTCAAATGGAATCTAGTAATTACACTTAAAAAGAAATGGTCTGAAGCGAATATTAAATTTAAAATTTTATCATAGCCTGACATATATTAAGCATAACTAAATATATACTTAATTAAAACACACAGAAAGTTTATTTAAAATATGTTTAATATTGTTTTTATAATCACATACTAAATCATATTTAATGAACATATGCTTTTAGTGGTTACTCTAAAATTAGTTCAGTCATTGCTATTACACAAGCAAATGGTAAATAGCTATTAAATAATATGTCAAACAAATTGATTTCGAACGCTAATTATAAAACAATATTTTATAACCACTGTGATTTTAAAATATAAATTATATATTATACAAATTTATTTTCATCAATCGTCTGATTATTGTTTAGCAATCAAATATAAGCACAATGTTTTTTAGTGTTTTAACCGACCAAAAAACATCAAAAACGAGGGTTCTCAGTTTAACCTCATTGTAAAGTTTGCTTGTCTTTCTTCAGAACTCGAGAAATATTAGAAATATCAAGGTGATACTTTTGTAGTTTCTTCACCTAGAATATTTTTTGTTATATCTTATGGTCATTTTATATATCGAGGCTATAAAATTCAAAGGTGGATTAGTCTGTGGGTATGCTGGCACCTCCACCATATTTTGAAAAAACTTCTAATCTAGTTAGAGAAACACCAATAATTTAATACGCATCTGATAGTCCATATTTATTTATTAGAATAGCGTCGTTACTCTACTTTGCCTAAGCGAAAAAAAGTAGAAATTTTGCAATTCCGCATGTTTCCACAGAACACGAAAGCGATTATCGTATCCTAAACAAGATTTGTTATATATGGACATGCTAACACAATTCTAGTGCTAGAAGGTTGAGATTTAGCATATCTAATTAAAGGTACAATTTTCAAAGAAAAGGAAAAAATCGAAATATTACAAATCTTTTCTAAAAAAACTGTGTACCTCTCCTATAGAACTTGACAGTGATGATTTAGTAAGTCACGAATATGAATGACAAAAATTACACCCATGAAAGTTTTCTATGAGGAGTGAATAGATTAAATAAAATTTTTAAGAAAATTAAACCACAAAAAATTAAAAAAAAACATTACTACAAATTATAACAATACTTCACGCAGTTCTACTAACATGTGTGTGGAGTAGGTCTGGCATTTTAAAAACAAGTGCTGTTAAACATATGGAAAATCTGTTTTTCTCAGTTTGCGCTCGATCGGGGAGACGGACAAAAAATGTTTGGGATAAAAAAGAAAGGTCTCCTCGATGCGTGTAAACTGGTTTTTGGTTTTTTAAAATCGGCTAATTAGGGCCGGAAATATGGCAGTATGAAGGGATTGAGTTTCAGGGTAGGAAAAGGGATCGGACAGGAGATATGAGGGGTGTTTAAGAAATAAGGGATGTGGTCAGGATAGTATTTTTTTTCCTTTTGTGGGTGGTTAGAGGAACAGGTCGAGGCCGCGGGGGGAGCTCTCTAGGGCAATTAGGGAAGGAGAGGGAGGAAGGAACGTGCGAAAAGGGAAAACGGCCATATCTCCAGTTCTAATAGGGCGATGTTAAAAAATCAAGATGAGATTTCTTCCATTTTTGAGCAGCTATAATGTTGGATAGGTAGGAAATAATTTTCGCCGAAAATGTAAAAATGGGGGCAAAAGCAAAAATGTATTTTTTTCCTCGGGGAGACCTTTCTTTTTTATCAGAAACATTTTTTTGTCCGTCTCCCGATCGCGCGCAAACTGAAAAAAAACGATTTTCCATATATTTAGCAGCCACCCCTACCCCTCCCCCCACCTAAATCTCGGGTGTGAAAGTGTCAGGGAAGTGGGGGAAGTCGTCCTCTATAAGATGGGAAAAATTTTTTTTTGAAAAAAGGCACTTGTTTTTCACCCCCTTTTTTCTGCCAAATCTATTCCACTATAGAAGTTAATAGAAAATTGGATTTTGTTACTAAATATTAATTTGGGTAAATGAAGAAATAGATAACATAACCAAAACGTATTTTTAATTTTACACATTTTGATAAACCGCAAATTTATAATATATTGTTTCCACGGAAAACACGGTCAGGACATCAACAGAATGAACAGTTCTTGCATTCTAGTCAGAGAATACTGACTAGAATGGAAGAACAGTTTATTTTTGTGAACGCTTGGATTAAAAATGTGTCCTTTTAATTCACAACATTGTGACAAACATCCTGCGCCACATACAGTATCTATTGGTCTGCATTTGCTGTCAGATCCGTTTGACAGCATCACGTTATCTGTCGGGTTGTCTGTTAAGAGTACGGTCTCGACTTATACAATCGACGAATAATAAAGACCTAATATTCCTATGTTCAATAGGTACGACCTATTTTCATAGTTTGTCCCATCCACATTGTTAAATGTCCTACGAAACAAAGGTACTAATATTCTCTTGCCTTCTCGATAAGTTGTCATAAATTCAATATTTATTCCACAGTGCGGCATCCTTTAACAGTGCCTGCTTACTCAGGTGGCATTTACCAATATAGATAATACTGAAGTGTGGATTGAAGAATATATAGGCATTATTTTATTAGCGCATTATATCAATGCCAGCAATCTGATGTTTTGAATTCCAGGGCCGGCGACCATATATAAGACAAAGTGGTGGTGCTGAGCACCATACGCCTAGCAGCGACAACTGGAAACGTTTTTGAAAAAAAATACAATCGTTCTCAACTATTATTAAACTTTTATTAGAATGTACAGTTTCTAAAATTTACCTCACCGAGAGCGTGTGGTGCCGTTTAAAGTTGGTACATTAGGATTATACCGCCCATGCACGCCTTTGTTATTACCGGTCCTGTTTATTAGTACCCCGGTAAATAACAGCTAACGATAACTGCACGGATTAAGAAAATATTAGGTTAGTGTTAACATCTGAAAGGCCATAACAAAGATTTTTAATGATATATGAAACATAGTATTTTTCCTAGAACCTTTACTAGACATTTAATTTTATATATTTTTTTCCATTAAATCAAGGTACCTAGTACGAAAAATATATAGCAATCATTGAAATTCTCCATGTTATGTCAAATAAATGTGATGTTAGTTACCAATAAATATCTTGACATAACTAACGTATTGTTTACTTTAAATTACATATTTTTGTTTTTCACGGCTAATTTGGAAAATTGTCAATTTATAGTAAATTAGACAAAAAAAATTTAAGAAAAATATTATGTTTTATATATCGTTAAAAAGCCTAGGCTGGAAAGTAAGCATCGGAGATCGGCAAAAGCTTTTTCGATCCCTGTATTCTCTAGTTATTCTTGCTGCTATGGAAACGAACGTGTGTTGATTGTTGGCATAAGTGTTAAATAGATAAATACACTTAACTTTTACGCAAGTTATGAAAAATATGGATTCAGATTTTGAAACGTTACAAGCAGAAAATGGTCGAAAAACAATATTGTAGGTTACATGACCGAAAAACAGTGTTTTGCAGGTCTCCACACTCCACACACTCCACGCACTTGTAACGTACATTACTACTGTATGGCTTTTCAAAAACAGGCGGTCTAATTAAAAAGAGAAGAAAGTAAAACACGCTATTCTAGTATTTTAGTCCGTTGCTAAGCAATCATCAGAAAACCGTCCGGGAAAGTTTTTTCCGTCCCAAGCCGGGAAAGTAAGTAACTTTCTCGTAGGTACTGATTTTCAATATTTTTTAGTGGTTATTAAAGCGAAATAAGTACTGAATCTCTGACTTTTATCACAGCAATAAACAAACAGTGGTTGTCAGGAAATGATTTCATAGGCAATTAGATGGTAATGAAAAAATGTTATGCATTTATAAAAATTCCTTAATATTATTATAAAAATACTACTGATTGCGATTTCAGAAAAGATAGTATGTGTACCTCGTAGTAAAAGCAGATTCCCTAACTTCAGTGCTTGTTGGCCTCGGTTAACGCCTCGGCCAACATTTACATCGTCGTCCGGAAATGTATTACTTTTACTACTAGATACACAATAAACTATTCTGAAACAATTTTTGGAAAACACGTGATTTTCTATAACTTTTACTTTTGAACTTTTTTGCGTAACTCCAAAACTAACGCAGTTAAAAGAGGTTCTAATGTTCCCGCGACCTATGCTTGTATGACTATAATAAATAACTATAATAAAAGTTGGCAAAGTTTATTTCCACTCCGGTACCCTTCTCCTCCCCCAGTAGAGGACTTAACCCGGTCGTGAGCCAAGAGGAGTACCCCCCACTACTTTCGGGGCGGGGCCTAGGGGGCGTGGCCTAATGGGCGTGGTCTAAGGGGCGGGGCTTAATGGGCGGAGCCTGGGGGCGGGGCTTAAGGGCGTGGTCTGGAAGGGGGAAATTAGTATGGTGGGGTGGTAATAAATGTACTGACGGTAACTACATAGGTGAAGAGGCAATTGACGTGGTGGTGGGAGGTAATACTGTGACGTAACATACACTGGTGGTAATAAATGTATTGACTGTAATTACATAAGGTAAAGGGGCAATAGACGTGATGGCGGGAGGTACTTAAGGCGTAATGCTGTGACGTAACATTCACTGGTGATGGGAGTATCCCTATTATTATAAAAGTGAACGAGCAGTTGGTATATGACTATTGTATGGGCTAGACTGCTACAGTAAAGGAATACTATGCATTATTTCCATACTTAATAATATGATGGATAATTGTTATACGGAGTTCTCACATTTAAAATTTCGTGTCTATCCATGCTATATGAATGTACGTTTTAATCGCAATTACCTGTATGCAAGAAATGTCGTAGGTCTCAGCCAACTTTGCATAACAATTCAAGTTTACCTGTATGCAAGAAATGTCGTAGGTCTCAGCCAACTTTGCATAACAATTCAAGTTTTACATTCATCGCTACATTTTTTTTACTTTATGGGCACACATGTCATTACTGCAATAAAAAAAACTCTTTTTCTATGTTTGAATACATGCAAATAACACGCATTCAAAGAATTTTTTTTTTACAAATGGACAATTATTATGTAAAATAGTTAAATTTTTACATTCATCGCTACACACATGGGCACACATTTTATTACTGTAGATTTATGTCATTTTTCTTCACACGTAAATAACGCAAGTCTTCAAAGTATTTAGTTACAAATGGACAATTATTATGCAAAGAAGTTCAATTTTTACATTAATCGCTGCATTTCTCACTGTATGGGCACACATTTTTTTACTGTAGATTTATGTGATTTCTTTTCACACGTAAATAACACATGTTTTTAAAATATTTTGTTACAATTATCATGTAAACCACATAAAGAAAGAATTACGTATCTAATCGAAGTAATGATATTTTAAAACTGTGCAGATTTATCAGATTACTTTTTTTTTCAAATTGTATGCATGCAATGCAACACATGTATGCAATATTATCTTTATAAAACGAGGGTAATTAAGGATAAAACGAGGATAACTAAGGATAAAACGAGGGTAATTAAGGATAAAACGAGGATAATTAAGGATAAAACGAGGGTAATTAAGGATAAAACGAGGGTAATTTAGGATAAAATGTAACAAAATGCAACACATGTATGCAATGTGTGCAATGTATGCATTGTGTGCAATGTATGCAATGTGTGCAATGTGTGCAATGTGTGCAATGTATGCAATGTGTGCAATGTATGCAATGCGTGCAATGTGTGCAATGTGTGCAATGTGTGCAATGTGTGCAATGTGTGCAATGTATGCAATGTGTGCAATGTATGCAATGTATGCAATGTATGCAATGTATGCAATGTATACAATGTAACACACAATGCAACAAGATGCAATGAATTGTAACCAAATGCAACACAATGCAACATAGAACGTAACACAATGCAACAAAGTGTAACAAAATGAAGTGAAATGTAACACACACGCACGCAGTAAGGATATATTACCATTAAATGGATATTACCATTATATGGATAAATATAAGCATAAGACACCATTAAATTCACCACAATATTGACAGACTTGTGATGTGAACATATAGAGCAATGAATGAAGCATATGATGACCTCTGTAATGACAAACCTATGGCTCTCCAGTGAATATCAAGTTATTGTATAATACATACTATCTTTTTTATATTTATTATTTTCATAGTTATACCATTAAGTTAAATAAAAAAAAAACACATTAAAAGACTACATTTGTTTTATTGCCTATTTTTATTACAAAACTAATCATTATAATTTCATATTTAAACATACAACCATACTTTTATTAAGAAAATGAACATTTGCAAGAGCACAATAATTTAAAGCTAAGTATAAGGGCTTAGATGGCTACAATTATAAGCAAACAAAAAATAATTCACTTTTAAACGTGACTGTTACATATTTAAATAAAATATGAACACTAAATATTTTTTTTATTACATATTTCTGTTACATACATATATAAATTCATTATGCAAATTTATATTGTTTAAAATTCAATAAATTACAGAACATCCATTTTGTCAATCCAAGAGTTATGTTCTTTGGAAAGTCCAAGCCATTTAACAAACATTTTGTTTCCTTTCTTTTTTAAAACCTTCTCCACTAGATACACATTGGGATGTTTAGTTTTTTGCAACTCCATTTCATGGAAACATCCTTTAATTGGTTGTCCATACATATCTTCAAGCTGGTAAGTTGTTGGGTTTGTTATGTTTATTTTCACAATTTTAAAAAGTTCAGTTGAAAAATTGACTGTAAAACCTTTTTCAAATACGCCTTTGTATGCACTAATTCGAACTACGTCACCAACCTTAAACTTAGGTTTTAAAGCAATCCTAATGTGATTATATGCATCTAAACATGTGGTGGGTATAACGTCGGCAGGTTTCATACCAATGGTTCGGTGTACTTTATTGTTGTACTTTTTTGTAATGTTAGGTAGAATGTCAAACCATTTGTATTTACCTCTGGCCGAGAATTCTTTATACAACCAAGTTTTTAATGTCCGTATCACTCTTTCCACAATTGCTGATTTTTTCGTACTATAGGTAGAGTAATGATTAATGGCATGCTTTTTCATTAAAGTAGAAAAGTTTTTGTTGTAAAATTCCGTACCCTGGTCGCTTTGAAGATTCTTAGGTGAGTAGTTCGATTTTTGCAAAATGCTCCTCATACCCTTCGTAATTTCTATACCCGTTTTATTTCTTAAGGGTCTTGTCCACACATATTTCGAATAGCAGTCGATCACTACGAGGATATATCGATAACCTTTATTAAGGTTCGCAAATGGCTGCATTTCAGCCAAATCCATTTGCCATAAATCGCCATAGCCCTTGATGATTGTTCTTCTTCTACGAAAATTTTTTCGGGGTAACCTGTGCAGTTCCTGCACAATGGCCTTCTTTGTAGCACTAATTTCCATGTTAACTTATTGGCTCGAATGGGTGTGCAAAGAATACACTAAGCTGTTACGTGTTTGCCGATAGACTAATTTCTAATAAGTTAATTCTTCTAATTTATTAATTTTGTCAATTATTTTCTGAAGATCTCTAGCTTGCTGAGAAATTGAATTTTCCACTGTTTTATGTTCCTTATCAATATTCGCTCGTATTTGTTCATTAATATACGTTTTCATTTCTGCAACAACCCGTACATTTCCTTTATCAATTTTTTTCGGAATTTCCTCATTTACATAAGTTTTTGCAGTAGCAACAGCTAACAAAACTTGACCATTAACATACTTTTCCATTGCTGTAATAATTAAGTTAGTGGCCTCATCCATAGCCTTGCGGATGTCTGCAAAGAAGGTAGTAAGTCGCTTTTCAACATAGTTACGTGTTACACCATCCTGACTATCTACTGGTTCTCCAATGTTCTTTAAACGTTTATTCTGAATATCAAAGTGATTATCTATGGTAAGGTTAAAGCCAAGACCTGGTGGACCACGCACGACTGATGATTTATTAGCGCCGCTTTTTCTACGTCCAAACTTATCAATAGTGATCTTTACAGTAGTCATTTCTGCTTATATATGATTCGATTTATGCATCTCAGAATGTCTTATACTGGCATGGGGTTCGGCAGTTCCTATTAATAGATTATTTTTTCTTCTCTCATTTCCTCTAACAAACTAGCTATTTCATTATTAACACCGTCATTACCAGCCATTTTTGAACTGTATAGTAGACGTAGACGATCCACCAGTTCCTTCGGTTTATTCCAGTAGACATAATCCACACCATTACTATTGTACAATTTCTGAAGAGGCCTATGTGAAAATCCCAAACCAGTTTTGGATCTCGTCATTACTGTAGAAGATGTTATTGGTTTTATAATATAATCAAATTTTCTCCATCTTCTGTTATTCAAACCCTTTTTGACGTCATAATTTTTATATGCTGCCTTTGTCTTTTGCAATATTTCCCCATACATTTGATACTCTTCATCATCAATAGTGGCTTCATCGCTGCGTAGTATTGATGGATACTTCATAAATATTAAATCGTACAATTTAGGACTACCATAATACGTTGCCAGATTCTTATTACCATACCACAATGTGATATTTCCATTAGAAAATCGTAATTCGGCATTACCCATTAGTAGCTTATTTGTATGGGGGTCTAGACGTACACCGTATACAGTATCATATCTAGCGTCGCCAAACTTTAGATTTTCTAGATGCCGTTTAATCACATCACATTTCTTTTCAGCACTATCAAGGAATCTTTCTGGAGTGCTCATTAAAGACGATCCTGGCGGTGTTTCAAAGAAATATGCCTCACCCTCACTATTCTCCCCATCTTCACTACTATCTTCAGGAGCTGCTTTAAACGTAGTAGCTTTCACACTTTCTTGCGATTGTGTTGGCGTCTGTATTGGAGCCTGATTATATGATTTTACCTGTGAAGCGAATGATATTACTTTCAAAGGTTTCGTTATGGGCTCATACAATTTTTCGAGTGATAATTTAGTCTCCACATGTTTGCTTTTAAGGGAGTTAAATTTCTTACGTACGGAATCAGTGGCTTCAATTAATTGACGTTTCAGACTTATTTGTTTTACCATGTCTTCATCGGTATTACCGTCGCGTTTAAACACCATTTCCAATTATCACCGAAGTAACCCCGATGCTGTCTAAAAGTCAATTAAAATTTTAATCGTAATACTTTATGGATATATGAAACTATCAAGTCCTTTCCTGTATCTTCCCTCATTCACTTCTCTATCCTTGTCAATTACCAGAAACCCATATTTATCTTTCCAACATTCTGCACACATTTCTTGAAATTGCTTAAAAGATACGTCTGGTGAGACGTGGTCGGAGAAAATGTGATGTAAATTCATATCGTCCTGTCTGAATATTGCCAAGAAATTACTGTTGTCTCTAATTATTTGTTTGGGCACGCGAGAGTATGTTTGTGCGAGATAAAAACAGTCTACATTTCTATGGCGGCCCATTGAGAAAAATGCGCGAATTACATCTTGTTTTTCACATATAACGTCATCGAATATAAAAATAGAATTGGGTTTGGCATCAGACGGTTGTACTATTTCCACATTATTACTAAAGGTATGAAAGCCTAGTCCCTTAATCGGTGATAGTATGGCTCGTAAGAACTCATACTTGGGTTGATATAAAGACTTTGAATATAGGTATACATTTGCAAAACGTAATCCCAGGGGATGAGTAAGCAGAGAAATCATTAAATTCGTCTTGCCACAATTACTCGGGCCGATAAGAATTCCACGAACCGTTGATGGAAGTAATGGTCCATGGCGCGATTCAATCTGTAACCCACATCCAACTTTTTCATCTAAATTTTCTATAGAAAACTTCTGGCTCTGCTTCACAATACGCATCGTAGCACGGTTGAAGACTATATAAATAGATGTACGCATTACAATTGTTATTTAAATGTTATCGGTCAAACAGCACACAAGTAAAAACCGCCGTTATTTAAAGGTCGGTGAGGGGGTAGTAAATTCCTTAATAAATAAGCTTCCATTTGAACTGCATTTACCTGGAGGTTACCAGTATTGTGGTCCAGGCACTAAATTACAAAAAAGATTAGCGCGAGGAGATCCTGGTATAAACAAACTTGACGCTGCATGCAAACAGCACGATATTGCATATGATCATCACATTGATGATTTAGCAGCCCGACATAGAGCAGATAATCAACTTGAACAAGCTGCGTGGAATCGAGTTAAATCTAAAGACGCAAATTTAAAGGAAAAGGCAGCCGCGTGGTTGGTTACAACTATAATGAAGGGGAAACAACGTCTTGGTATGGGTTATGGGCCAACAACATCCTGCACTACAGAAAGAAAAAATGGAATTAAAATGAAGAATGAGAGCAGGAAGATAGCTTTCGGCACCGGAATAGTGCGTAAGGTGCGTGATGATCTGCGTAAAGTCAGCGGTAAGCGGTCTGTAGTGAAGGACACAAGAAAAGTGGCACAAATAGCACTTCAAGCTGCACGACGACACATGAGATCAGCTGGGGGTAAACGCAATATACGTACACCTCGCATAATACCAATTCCGAAAGTCGGTGGAATTCTACCTTTAATACCTATTTTTGCTGGATTATCGGCGTTAGGTAGTTTGGTAGGCTCTGCAGCTGGTATAGCCAAGGCTGTACATGATGTTAAAACTAGCAGAGAGGAATTGGCTGAAAAAAGCCGTCATAATAGACATATGGAGGAAATTGCTATAGGGAAAAGTGGCAAAGGGCTATATTTGAAACCATATCGTAAGGGCCTGGGTCTTTATCTAAAACCACAAACTTCAAAAAACTACTAGACACCCTACCTCCAAAACCTCTTACCAACATCGATCTTAAGTATTATGCTGAGAAGATGAAGGTGCCCTATTTTCGAGGTATATTTATGCGCGACACTTTACCATATTCCGGACCCCACCGTAATGAATCTGCAATCATAAATTTGGATAGTATAGATGGTCCTGGAACACATTGGGTGGCGTATAAGAAACGTGGCAGTTTGGTCACGTACTTCGATAGTTTTGGTGATTTGCCCCCGCCAAGAGAATTAGTCATGTACTTGCGCAACAGTTTAAGACCTGCAGATAAAATCTACTATAATTATGAGCGCCAACAAAATTTCAACACAGTCTGGTGTGGACATTTGTGTTTAAAGTTTCTTTCTTCGAAAGTTAAATAAAACTCTTTAAATGGCGTCTGTGACCCCATCAATGGATCGCGATGCAATTAAACGAATGGGCCACTCGTTAATTACATTCTCTAGACTACGCAGCTTATTGAAGATGAGTGAAAAGCAACTTTTGTATATGCCTAAGGAAGTAATGATTGCATGTGCCCCTCATGAAATCGCCGTAGTGTGGGATAAATTACCTAAACATCTCCAGGATGATATTGACATTTTAAAATATCAGTACTGCCAAGAACATTATTCTAATGATGATGAAAGCAATGTTGATGTTAATGACGGCCCCTCTCCTCGAAAAATATTTTGCTGCTACTGTAAAGTGCATGATTTTAACATAGCATCAAGTAATGTTATAAACATGTCTCCATCACAACTTAAAAGGAGATTGATTCATAACAACTGTTGTAAATCACAATAAATTCATGCAACAATCTCTCAAAGACATCAGTCATGTCGCATACTCTCACCTTATCAAGCCGTTCAAGCGTGCTCAGTACAGAATTTTATCCACCCATTGAATTAGATGTGAGTAGTCGATATGGGTTGGGTTTAATTGGATTTTATTCCTACAACTCTATATTTAACGTCGACGAGACGAATAATGGTTTTTGCTATAGGACTTCACCAAAAGTAGCCCCCACATTTCTCCACATACCGTATGGGGCCTACGAAATTGATGAAATATACAATGCAATACTGAGAGCTATGCCAACTAACAAAAATGAAGACCAGGAGAAATTATTCCGGCTGAGAGCAAACAACAACACACTGAGGTGTGAGATAAGGTCAAAATACGGAATTGACTTTACACAACCAAACTCCATTGGTAGTCTGTTGGGATTTCCACCGATGTATTTAGTTCCAAACAAGACTCACGAATCAACGCTCCCCGTTGACATCATGAAAGTGAGAATGATACGTGTAGATTGCAACATTATTTCCGGTGCGTATCTAAATGCCATTAAATCCAATACACTATTCGAGTTTGACATCGACGTAGAGCCAGGATATAAACTTACCAGGGAGCCGGCAAACATCATATATTTGCCTGTTAGACCTGAAGGACGCCAGTTTATCGACAACATCACTCTGCGCATATTAGATGACAGTGGAAATTTGATTAATTTTCGAGGTGAAAAGATTATTGTAAAGTTAGAATTGAAACGATTTTAATATTTCGAGCAAAAATGGGCTTTCGATATAATCAGCAACGGTTAGCACATTACCGATATAAAGTGATGAACGATAAAAAGGAGAGTAATTGTAGAAACCAATTCATTCAGCGTAGACATCTTAAACAGTTAAGACATAAATTGTCGGCTAAGGACCGCGCATTTCTTCAATCTATTGGATTAGAACTGAGAGAATATTAAATAATAATGGCTGCTATTTCATATAACGAAAAACTTGAGGTGTTTGATGATCCTGTGTTCGATCAATCACTTATCAGTTTACATGAGCATACGTATAAACCATACGGGTCACCATATTATAGAAACTCTGATGAAATACGTATTCCTGTCAATTTTCAAGACCTCATACTCGACATTGCAGATAGTTACATTTACATAGAAGGGAAGTTTATTCCTAGCGACGCTACCAAGCAGTGTTATTTATCCAATAATGCACTAGCATTCCTCTTCGAGGAGATCAGATATGAAATGGGTGGTGAGCAAGTGGCCGTTGTTAGGAAGCCTGGTATCACTACCACAATGAAGACTATGGTATCATATGGACAAACACATCTGCGATCACTTTTAACTACAGGTTGGGGTCTCAACGAGCAGAAACAGGATATTTTAGATAGCACCAGTCATGTGTTTAATAATAATATAATAATAATAATATCTTTATTGATCTCTTTGGCTATTCTATAATAGATGAGACATGTCAAATTTAAATGCTATATGTTAACAGCCTATAATATAATAGTAGTTAATTATTACTAATAAACTATATAACAATAAAGTATATATAGATATAAATAAAGATTTGTATATATTACGTGCATTATACGCACATTGTATAATCCTTAAAAAAGAGAAATTAAATAAGTAATAACTATGTCTATCTGTAAAACATTCAAAGGTATACGACCTACACAAGATTAAACACATAAAAAAACACAAAAAAGAAAAGTAACAATTTACAAACAATTATACAGAGAGAAAAAAACAAACTATAACACCTTCAGGCGACTCTGGTTAGTAAAAAAGTTATAAATTCCTTCAAGGAATAAAACGAGTTAATTGTTAAAAGTTTTTTTAGGCGGTTCTTAAAGCTAGCTACTGATACTGTATTTTTAATTTGATCAGGCAAAGAATTATAAATTCGACAACCCGAGTTAATGGGTGACTTTTTGTAGAACTCATGGTTATGTTTTTTTAAAGAAATTAAATTTCTTCCCCTTGTAGGATATGCGTGGTAGTCTCCATTTTGAATAAGTTTGTTCCTATTCATATAAATATACGTCAAGAGTTTCATCAGATATATAGATGTCACCGTCAAAATATTATATTTTCTAAATATTTCACGGCAAGACTGATTGTATTCAAGATTAAAAATTAGCCGAAGTATCCGTTTTTGAATAATAAATACTCTGTCTATTTGACTGGATTGACCCCATACTATAATATTGTAGGATATTGGGGAGTAAACAAATGAGTAATATACATTTAAAAGTGTATTAGTATTTAAATTATTTTTTAATGAATTTATGACATAAAAACTCTTGTTAAGTTTAGTACATACATTTTCAATTTGTTTACCCCACTCTAAATGTCTGTCGAGAGTTATTCCTAGGAAAGAAGCAGAATTTTCAGTGTTTATAATTTGATTGTTGAATGAAAATGTGTAGTTGGTTTCTGTGAAGTTTCGTCGATATTTAAATTCAATACAAACTGTTTTCGCATAATTTATTATTAGACGATTTCTCTTACACCAGTGACTGAATTCTTCTAATACTATGAGAATCTTTTTAGTGGTAGGCTACCCCTTAAATACCTTATGGGTTTTGCAGAAGACTACACTAAAGGTATTTTTAATGCAAAGCAGGAGCTCATTTTAATCATAGCTCGTTCATTTAAAGACTGCTACATTGGAGAAGTTGATGCGGATATAGAAATTACGAAAATTGAATGGAAGGTAAGACATATTGTGCCTGAAGATAGACAAAAGCTTAAACTATTAAATACAATTAATAAGAGTAGTAATAACGCTAGAGTTAAGATGGCATATCGTATGTGGGACCTATATGAGCTACCTACTCTGCGTGATACCGCTACTGACGTATGGGCTGTTAAAACCACCAACAGTCTTGAGAGACCTAGATACATTATTATCGGATTTCAAAACAATGGTAATTCCAATGATAGATCCAAGGATTCCACGAAGTTTATACATGCAGATATTAATAATATTCGACTCTATCTAAACTCTGAAGTATTCCCATATGAACGGTGGAATTTAAATTTTGATAAGAAACTCGACTCTGCAGCTTACTATGCCTATGAGAACTTCCAGCGTAGTTATTATGATAAAGATATGAGTGAACCTATGATGGATCTTGCAGAATTCAGAAAATCTCCATTGTTTGTCATAGATTGTTCTCGCCAACCAGATGCAATGAAATCATCTACTGTCGACATAAAAATAGAATTTGAAACACGAAAGACAAAATTCCCCGAACAAACTAGAGTATATGCACTTGTACTTCACGACACTTATTTAAGCTACAGTGCATTGGATGGTTCAGTTCAGAGTGGTTTTCTTGCTGCCAACTAGAAAATGATGCGATTAAGTAGTCATATGCTGACAGTAGGCCTAAAGATTTCAATGTAAGAAAAGAATTGACTGGGGTAGCATCTCAGTCCCTTGTACCCGCTTTAAATCGTTGTGCTCTTGCAAATGTTCATTTGGTTAATAAAAGTATGGTTGTATGTTTAAATATGAAATTATAATGATTAGTTTTGTAATAAAAATAGGCAATAAAACAAATGTAGTCTTTTAATGTGTTTTTTTTTATTTAACTTAATGGTATAACTATGAAAATAATAAATATAAAAAAGATAGTATGTATTATACAATAACTTGATATTCACTGGAGAGCCATAGGTTTGTCATTACAGAGGTCATCATATGCTTCATTCATTGCTCTATATGATCACATCACAAGTCTGTCAATATTGTGGTGAATTTAATGGTGTCTTATGCTTATATTTATCCATATAATGGTAATATCCATTTAATGGTAATATATCCTTACTGCGTGCGTGTGTGTTACATTTCACTTCATTTTGTTACACTTTGTTGCATTGTGTTACGTTCTATGTTGCATTGTGTTGCATTTGGTTACAATTCATTGCATCTTGTTGCATTGTGTGTTACATTGTATACATTGCATACATTGCATACATTGCATACATTAGTGCAATGCAGGTTTTCACGGCCGTCTCTTTGCTTGTAACCATTCTTTTCTAGTGCTTGTTGGACGTTTTTAAGTTGTAGGCAAGACAAGTAGCTACGTGAAGAACTCAGGACACTTCGTGGGAATTCTAGAGGGTTTAGAAGTAACGAATGAAGACATCATGGTTAGCTTCGACGTAGAATCTTTGTTCACGAACGTACCGATTGATGAAACTGTTGACCTGATACGGCGTAAACTTATACCCAAAGGACTAAGAGAAGACATCCCGGATCTGGTCCGCGTGTGCCTATCGGCGACATATTTTCTGTGGGATGGCGATTTCTACGAGCAGAAGTATGGAGCAGCTATGGGATCACCACTTTCACCAGTCATCGCCAACATATTCATGGAAGAATTTGAAGAAGAAGCTATACGCTACAGCGAGAAGAAACCGAAATGTTGGTTACGCTACGTAGACGACACTTTCATTATATGGCCCCATGGAGAATCTTCGTTAGCTATCTTCTTCGATCATTTAAACAATCGTCATCCAAACATCAAGTTTACGATGGAGACCGAACAAGAGGGAGGTTTGCCTTTCTTAGATGTATTGGTGAACCGTTCAAACAATGGTAAACTGGCCCATGGAGTTTATAGGAAGAAAACGCACACTGATCGTTACCTGCATGCTACATCACACCACCATCCACAACAAAAGAGGTCGCTGATAAGAACTTTGTTCCACAGAGCTGCAACAATATGTGACGAAAAGAACAAACCCGAGGAACTTAAAAACGTCCAACAAGCACTAGAAAAGAATGGTTACAAGCAAAGAGATATGCAACGAATTATTAACAGACAGATAAGAACAATAACTGAAGAAAAGGAACAACCTACAACATATGCGTGCTTACCATTCGTCGCCGGAGTCACGGATAGGCTAAGAAGAATTTTATCAAAAAAAGAAAATAGGTGTACGTTTTCGAACAGTGAAGAAAATACAACAGTTGCTTCCCTCAAACAAGGACCCCATCCCTAAACTGTTGACGAAAGGTGTTTACCAGTTGGACTGTATATGCGGAAAAAGTTACATCGGACAAACAGGGCGCAGTATCCAGTGCAGAATCAAGGAACATCAGAGATATACTAGGCTCGGATACACAGATAAGTCGGCTGTAGCAGAACATGTTCATCATAATGAGAACCATAAGATCGAATACGAGAACGTTAGAATATTGGACAGAAGTGCACGTTATTACCCAAGAATTATTAGGGAATCACTGGAAATTATGAAAAATAAGAACAACTTCAACAGAGAAGATGGGTATCGACTAAGCAATACATGGAGACTAGCTTTGCCAAGTACCAGTAATGTAATCGGTCACGATCAACGGAGCATGACGAATGTGCAACCAAGCGTAGCAGCGCCTAGGTATATAACGAGGAGCAGAACTCAACAACTTCAGTCTTTGGAATCCTTCTGAAGAAGCTGACAGCATGATCAGCGAAACGTCAAGTCAAGTTCGACGACCGCGGCAAAACCCGGAAGAAACTACTTCATTGGACAACGGCCGTGAAAACCTGCATTGCACTATTGGACACCTCTACGGGGAGGATATCTACTTAAAAACCAGGAGATTGGAGAAGTTGAGGAAGAAGAAGAGCAGACTACTATCATCGTTAGCATTCCTACGACGCTGCAGAGACAAGGAGGTTACACCGCCTTTCATCAAGATTAGACACCATCTACAAACACCCGCCGCCCTAAGGATAATCGGCAGAACAGAACAAGCATTGACCAGAGAGAGAGTGAGGTACACATATCATCAACTACACACAGTGTCCTTAGAATTATACAACTTACACCTGGAGTTGTCGGCCACACTAAACGAGGATCTGTGGAGGTTAGTCGACCGTATTATCTACGAGCAAGCAGAACTTCAACAAGAAAGGACAACGAAGAAGCAGACCAAGAAGTTTGAGAAACTACAAGAAAAGAGAATAACGCCCAATAAACCAGAACTGGACGTCAAGAAAACCGTAGTGAATCTAACAGACCAACCACTACCAGAGGAATGGACATCTGTGTTAGCGAAAGGCATGAACTTTGCTGTAGCACCTAATAAAGTACCCAAAGAAGATATTATCGCCGAAGTGGAAAACGCCATTAGAGGATTGGCAGTTGAGGAAGCAGAGGAAGTAAGACATGAGACGGCACGTATACTGAGGAAATCTAAACCACCCAGGAGGAACATCACGAGAGAGGAGGAGAAGGCACTTGGGGAGATTCGTAACAGCCAAGACATCATCGTGTTAAAAGCAGACAAAGGTAACGCAACAGTTGTGATGAGGAAGGAAGAGTATCAAGATAAATTGAACTCTTTATTGGCTCCAGAATACTATACAAAGCTTAAGAAGGATCCTACCCCAAGAATCGAAAGGCAAACGAGAGCAGCTATTACGAAATCGTTGATCCCAGTAGAAGAACATCGTCGCCTACTTCCGAGTGAATCCATTCCACCACGATTATACGGACTACCGAAAATTCACAAACCTGGAAATCCTTTGAGACCTATTGTCAGCACATGTGGATCACCAACCTATGAATTGGCTAGATATGTCGCTAATATACTGCAACCCTATGTAGGCAAGACAAGTAGCTACGTGAAGAACTCAGGACACTTCGTGGGAATTCTAGAGGGTTTAGAAGTAACGAATGAAGACATCATGGTTAGCTTCGACGTAGAATCTTTGTTCACGAACGTACCGATTGATGAAACTGTTGACCTGATACGGCGTAAACTTATACCCAAAGGACTAAGAGAAGACATCCCGGATCTGGTCCGCGTGTGCCTATCGGCGACATATTTTCTGTGGGATGGCGATTTCTACGAGCAGAAGTATGGAGCAGCTATGGGATCACCACTTTCACCAGTCATCGCCAACATATTCATGGAAGAATTTGAAGAAGAAGCTATACGCTACAGCGAGAAGAAACCGAAATGTTGGTTACGCTACGTAGACGACACTTTCATTATATGGCCCCATGGAGAATCTTCGTTAGCTATCTTCTTCGATCATTTAAACAATCGTCATCCAAACATCAAGTTTACGATGGAGACCGAACAAGAGGGAGGTTTGCCTTTCTTAGATGTATTGGTGAACCGTTCAAACAATGGTAAACTGGCCCATGGAGTTTATAGGAAGAAAACGCACACTGATCGTTACCTGCATGCTACATCACACCACCATCCACAACAAAAGAGGTCGCTGATAAGAACTTTGTTCCACAGAGCTGCAACAATATGTGACGAAAAGAACAAACCCGAGGAACTTAAAACGTCCAACAAGCACTAGAAAAGAATGGTTACAAGCAAAGAGATATGCAACGAATTATTAACAGACAGATAAGAACAATAACTGAAGAAAAGGAACAACCTACAACATATGCGTGCTTACCATTCGTCGCCGGAGTCACGGATAGGCTAAGAAGAATTTTATCAAAAAAGAAAATAGGTGTACGTTTTCGAACAGTGAAGAAAATACAACAGTTGCTTCCCTCAAACAAGGACCCCATCCCTAAACTGTTGACGAAAGGTGTTTACCAGTTGGACTGTATATGCGGGAAAAGTTACATCGGACAAACAGGGCGCAGTATCCAGTGCAGAATCAAGGAACATCAGAGATATACTAGGCTCGGATACACAGATAAGTCGGCTGTAGCAGAACATGTTCATCATAATGAGAACCATAAGATCGAATACGAGAACGTTAGAATATTGGACAGAAGTGCACGTTATTACCCAAGAATTATTAGGGAATCACTGGAAATTATGAAAAATAAGAACAACTTCAACAGAGAAGATGGGTATCGACTAAGCAATACATGGAGACTAGCTTTGCCAAGTACCAGTAATGTAATCGGTCACGATCAACGGAGCATGACGAATGTGCAACCAAGCGTAGCAGCGCCTAGGTATATAACGAGGAGCAGAACTCAACAACTTCAGTCTTTGGAATCCTTCTGAAGAAGCTGACAGCATGATCAGCGAAACGTCAAGTCAAGTTCGACGACCGCGGCAAAACCCGGAAGAAACTACTTCATTGGACAACGGCCGTGAAAACCTGCATTGCACTATTGGACACCTCTACGGGGAGGATATCTACTTAAAAACCAGGAGATTGGAGAAGTTGAGGAAGAAGAAGAGCAGACTACTATCATCGTTAGCATTCCTACGACGCTGCAGAGACAAGGAGGTTACACCGCCTTTCATCAAGATTAGACACCATCTACAAACACCCGCCGCCCTAAGGATAATCGGCAGAACAGAACAAGCATTGACCAGAGAGAGAGTGAGGTACACATATCATCAACTACACACAGTGTCCTTAGAATTATACAACTTACACCTGGAGTTGTCGGCCACACTAAACGAGGATCTGTGGAGGTTAGTCGACCGTATTATCTACGAGCAAGCAGAACTTCAACAAGAAAGGACAACGAAGAAGCAGACCAAGAAGTTTGAGAAACTACAAGAAAAGAGAATAACGCCCAATAAACCAGAACTGGACGTCAAGAAAACCGTAGTGAATCTAACAGACCAACCACTACCAGAGGAATGGACATCTGTGTTAGCGAAAGGCATGAACTTTGCTGTAGCACCTAATAAAGTACCCAAAGAAGATATTATCGCCGAAGTGGAAAACGCCATTAGAGGATTGGCAGTTGAGGAAGCAGAGGAAGTAAGACATGAGACGGCACGTATACTGAGGAAATCTAAACCACCCAGGAGGAACATCACGAGAGAGGAGGAGAAGGCACTTGGGGAGATTCGTAACAGCCAAGACATCATCGTGTTAAAAGCAGACAAAGGTAACGCAACAGTTGTGATGAGGAAGGAAGAGTATCAAGATAAATTGAACTCTTTATTGGCTCCAGAATACTATACAAAGCTTAAGAAGGATCCTACCCCAAGAATCGAAAGGCAAACGAGAGCAGCTATTACGAAATCGTTGATCCCAGTAGAAGAACATCGTCGCCTACTTCCGAGTGAATCCATTCCACCACGATTATACGGACTACCGAAAATTCACAAACCTGGAAATCCTTTGAGACCTATTGTCAGCACATGTGGATCACCAACCTATGAATTGGCTAGATATGTCGCTAATATACTGCAACCCTATGTAGGCAAGACAAGTAGCTACGTGAAGAACTCAGGACACTTCGTGGGAATTCTAGAGGGTTTAGAAGTAACGAATGAAGACATCATGGTTAGCTTCGACGTAGAATCTTTGTTCACGAACGTACCGATTGATGAAACTGTTGACCTGATACGGCGTAAACTTATACCCAAAGGACTAAGAGAAGACATCCCGGATCTGGTCCGCGTGTGCCTATCGGCGACATATTTTCTGTGGGATGGCGATTTCTACGAGCAGAAGTATGGAGCAGCTATGGGATCACCACTTTCACCAGTCATCGCCAACATATTCATGGAAGAAATTGAAGAAGAAGCTATACGCTACAGCGAGAAGAAACCGAAATGTTGGTTACGCTACGTAGACGACACTTTCATTATATGGCCCCATGGAGAATCTTCGTTAGCTATCTTCTTCGATCATTTAAACAATCGTCATCCAAACATCAAGTTTACGATGGAGACCGAACAAGAGGGAGGTTTGCCTTTCTTAGATGTATTGGTGAACCGTTCAAACAATGGTAAACTGGCCCATGGAGTTTATAGGAAGAAAACGCACACTGATCGTTACCTGCATGCTACATCACACCACCATCCACAACAAAAGAGGTCGCTGATAAGAACTTTGTTCCACAGAGCTGCAACAATATGTGACGAAAAGAACAAACCCGAGGAACTTAAAAACGTCCAACAAGCACTAGAAAAGAATGGTTACAAGCAAAGAGATATGCAACGAATTATTAACAGACAGATAAGAACAATAACTGAAGAAAAGGAACAACCTACAACATATGCGTGCTTACCATTCGTCGCCGGAGTCACGGATAGGCTAAGAAGAATTTTATCAAAAAAGAAAATAGGTGTACGTTTTCGAACAGTGAAGAAAATACAACAGTTGCTTCCCTCAAACAAGGACCCCATCCCTAAACTGTTGACGAAAGGTGTTTACCAGTTGGACTGTATATGCGGAAAAAGTTACATCGGACAAACAGGGCGCAGTATCCAGTGCAGAATCAAGGAACATCAGAGATATACTAGGCTCGGATACACAGATAAGTCGGCTGTAGCAGAACATGTTCATCATAATGAGAACCATAAGATCGAATACGAGAACGTTAGAATATTGGACAGAAGTGCACGTTATTACCCAAGAATTATTAGGGAATCACTGGAAATTATGAAAAATAAGAACAACTTCAACAGAGAAGATGGGTATCGACTAAGCAATACATGGAGACTAGCTTTGCCAAGTACCAGTAATGTAATCGGTCACGATCAACGGAGCATGACGAATGTGCAACCAAGCGTAGCAGCGCCTAGGTATATAACGAGGAGCAGAACTCAACAACTTCAGTCTTTGGAATCCTTCTGAAGAAGCTGACAGCATGATCAGCGAAACGTCAAGTCAAGTTCGACGACCGCGGCAAAACCCGGAAGAAACTACTTCATTGCATACATTGCATACATTGCACACATTGCATACATTGCACACATTGCACACATTGCACACATTGCACACTTTGCACGCATTGCATACATTGCACACATTGCATACATTGCACACATTGCACACATTGCACACATTGCATACATTGCACACAATGCATACATTGCACACATTGCATACATGTGTTGCATTTTGTTACATTTTATCCTAAATTACCCTCGTTTTATCCTTAATTACCCTCGTTTTATCCTTAATTATCCTCGTTTTATCCTTAATTACCCTCGTTTTATCCTTAGTTATCCTCGTTTTATCTTTAATTACCCTCGTTTTATAAAGATAATATTGCATACATGTGTTGCATTGCATGCATACAATTTGAAAAAAAAAGTAATCTGATAAATCTGCACAGTTTTAAAATATCATTACTTCGATTAGATACGTAATTCTTTCTTTATGTGGTTTACATGATAATTGTAACAAAATATTTTAAAAACATGTGTTATTTACGTGTGAAAAGAAATCACATAAATCTACAGTAATAAAATGTGTGCCCATACAGTGAGAAATGCAGCGATTAATGTAAAAATTGAACTTCTTTGCATAATAATTGTCCATTTGTAACTAAATACTTTGAAGACTTGTGTTATTTACGTGTGAAGAAAAATGACATAAATCTACAGTAATAAAATGTGTGCCCATGTGTGTAGCGATGAATGTAAAAATTTAACTATTTTACATAATAATTGTCCATTTGTAAAAAAATTCTTTGAATGCGTGTTATTTGCATGTATTCAAACATAGAAAAAGAGTTTTTTTATTGCAGTAATGACATGTGTGACCATAAAGTAAAAAAAAATGTAGCGATGAATGTAAAACTTGAATTGTTATGCAAAGTTGGCTGAGACCTACGACATTTCTTGCATACAGGTAATTGCGATTAAAACGTACATTCATATAGCATCGATAGATACGAAATTTTAAATTTGAGAACTCCGTATAACAATTATCCATCATATTCTTAAGTATGGAAATAATGCATAGTATTCCTTTACTGTAGCAGTCTAGCCCATACAATAGTCATATACCAACTGCTCGTTCACTTTTATAATAATAGGGATACTCCCATCACCAGTGAATGTTACGTCACAGCATTACGCCTTAAGTACCTCCCGCCATCACGTCTATTGCCCCTTTACCTTATGTAATTACAGTCAATACATTTATTACCACCAGTGAATGTTACGTCACAGTATTACCTCCCACAAGTCAATTGCCTCTTCACCTATGTAGTTACCGTCAGTACATTTATTACCACCCCACCATACTAATTTCCCCCTTCCAGACCACGCCCCTAAGCCCCGCCCCCAGGCTCCGCCCATTAAGCTCCGCCCCTTAGACCACGCCCATTAAGCTCCGCCCATTAGGCCACGCCCCCTAGGCCCCGCCCCGAAAGTAGTGGGGGAATACTCCTCATGGCTCACGACCGGGTTAAGTCCTCTACTTCCCCCCCCCTCAATATTTACTACTAAACTGAGCACAACACGTTAAATTGAAAAGATGCCAGCCCTGCCGAATATTATTTTGATTTCAAAGCAGTATTGCCACCTTGAGAAAGCGTTCAGGTTTTCACTGCCTTGTGCTTAAGTGAGATTTTCGGCAGTTATCTAAAGTTGTTTCATATTTCTACGTATCTCGGCATAATGACGGAAATATATAAACACTTGCATTTAAAATAAATACGGTGGTGTATTCTGATTTGACACTAACCGGACGAATACATCGTCACAGATGTATGTAAATGGACTTTTATTCTTTTCAGTTGAAGAATTGTAACAAATTGGTAGATAGAACTCATTAGTGTTAATAATTTTTTGTTAAATATGTTTTTAGTATAGGTACAGAAGAATACACTGTGAGAAGTGTTAAATTCGTGCTTACATGATATTGATCCTCAAGTTATACTCATTGTTTAAAATTTATATACTGTATATATGGAAAATAATGTCTTCTGTTTCGGCCCACTTATTATTTTACGATCCATCACTGCAAGGTTGACACAAATATCTGCAATAAAAAAACGGATGATAATAAAACAAAATTTAAGCATATTCTCACATTCTCAACATTCAAGTTTAAAAAGTTTCAGTGTTATAAAAACTTATATAGTTTATCCATAGTCTTGAAATATTTTTACATATTGTATATCATAACGAAATTAAATCACAAAATTTCACAAATTGCAAATAAAATAATTCGGGAACAGTAATTTACTTAGTGGTTAGCATGTCTAGCGTGTATTAAACACTACCTAGCGAGGGCAGTTGTTGGCTCCAAAACTCCTGAGGGAATTGGAGCTGATGTATGTTGTCGCAAACCGGAAAGTAAGAATAAATTCGGGCCTGAGTGATAATACGACTATATTTCAAGCAGAAATCTATTGAAACATATTCTTTATAGGATCTTGCAAACAGCAGAAAATATTACTATCTATGAGAAATAAAAGAAAAATTATGTGTAAAACTATTAATGAAATCAGGATTCTTTCTATAACCTTAATTCTGGTTATGCTAGCAAATTAAAATCCTAAAATGAATTTGTCTCATTTCTTATTTGAAAAGTCTCATTCTAACACTAGCATCTACACAGTCCCCTACGGTCATGCAGATTAAACTAGCATCTACATAACCCCCTACGGTCATGAAGATTCAGTTACAAATGAGAACAAAGGCCTAAAATGAATTTATTTACCTACTTTGTCCTAAAAATGTATCATTCTAATGGATTACATTTTCGTGAAATCTATCATTCTATTTCTTGGAAATACTTAGCATTTGAAACGTTTTTCGCCTTTATTCTGGAGCTCATCAGAAAGACTCGTCCACTCATAAAGATGTTTCATGCAAGGGGATTATGTAGATGCAAGTTTAATCTGCATGGCTGTAGGGGACTGTGTAGATGCTAGTGTTAGAACGAGAATTTTCAAATAAGTAGACAAATTCATTTTAGGATTTTAATTTGCTAGCATAAGCAGAACTCAGATTATCGAAAGGACGCAAAGATTTCTTTAATATTTTTACACCGTTTTTCTGTTAGTTCTCATAGATATTTTTTTCTGCTGTTTGCAAGATCCTATATAGAATATATTTCAATACTATTATAAGCAAACTTGGCTGAAGGACTTCGGTCGATGGCCTTTTGGTTATTTATTTATTTTTATAAGCAAACAAATAATAATTCACTTTTAAACATGCATATGGTATATAGGTTCCAATACTCGTTAGCTAATAGATAGGTGAAGATATTTGTAGTATTGATACATGTAAATATCCCTCTTGTTGAATTACACATTTGATAAATAAATAATATATCTATCAGAGTTTTAAAAGCTGTTGGCTTATTTACGTTCATGTGCTCAATTTGAAACTATGAGTTGATAAGGAACGCGTTTTATTAAATAGTTCACTTGACTCCATAATTTACGAATTAATTTAATGATTGTAAAAGCATAACTCAAACATTATCTATTTTCATAATAAACTAGTAAAATATGCAGTCAGATGTTGCCAACTAGCTGATGTTTTATTTACTTTTGCTTCTTTTGTCGCCATGACAACTGCTGCAGTTCTTAATAGATTATGATTAAATTTTGTATACATATTTATAGGATCAATATCACTATCTAGGTTAAGTTCGTAAACCTAAATCTAACTGTTCCTTGCGACTACTACAGGGGCAGGATTAGAAAAAATAGATTAGAAAATTATAAGTCTAATTTTGAGTTTAAGCATGACTGTTACTACTGTTAAAGAATGATATATAAAATGTTTATCCAACTAAGGTCCGGTTTATCAATGCGAGGATAAAGTTATCCTATGGTTAAAGCACAGTTTAACAATATACAGTTGGGTCACTTCCCTTCATTTTTGTCCATGACACCCTACACCTACTATCGATGCACGCACTACACTCAGTAGTGGAATTGACGCAACTGCATATAATTAAACTGTGCTTTAACCATCGGATAACTTTATCCTCGCTTTGACAAACCGGCCCTAAGCAACGTAAAGTAGGATTATGTGTCTCACGTGCCTATATGCATGTTTGTATGTAACTATGTTTATGTTTTTGTTACCTTGTACAGTCTAAATAACTACATCAATTTTGAAAAATCGAGTACTGAAAGGTACGTACTAGTGCAACTGAGTACATGTGTACAATGTTTACATTTAAAATTAAAGATATAGGTAGTATAATTTTTTTGATTTTTCAACGCTGTTGGTTTTTTATAGTAACATATTTACTTGTTACCAGAAAATATTAAAAACCATTTTATAGATTTTGCTATATGTGTTTATCAAATACAAGTGGTTGCAGGCGACAATGACCGTTCGAGGATATTATAAGGTTTTCATTTGTTATTAGTTTGGTGATTTATTAGAGATCTTGAAATTTTTATTTAACCAGGATGTGTATAAAATTGTAAGATCATAAAATTTAATATTTGAAAAACAAAATTACTAATGTAAATAAACATTTTGAGTTGTTTAGTCAAAGTTCTAACACAACATACATACCTATATTTTCGATTGGGTTCGTAGAACATCTTAAAAATAAACATATAGTGGATTTTTATTATTTATATCAAGGCGAATTTTAACATAAAGCAATTTCCTTATGTTTATTTTTTAATTAAAAAGAATTCCACTTTGTTTAGGAAAATGTATTCTACTAATTAAATCTTTAATGTCGTCTATTACTGAAAGGCTGAAATTTTATATACAAGGCAGTTGATAACTTATATTGGATCCTAACAGAGAAATAAAAAATCAAATGTTGTCCTTTAAGTCTATCACAGACAGCCCAATTCTAACACCGAATGAAGCTGACGTAAGTCGTTAGTTTCATTATAATCAGTTCAATTCGTTTATTTTACAAGAACTTATAAATATCTAGATAGTTAATTAAATATTTAATAGGCAGGACTATGATGGAAGAACAACACCCAAAAAGGAATATTTTGTACATTTTAATGCCTTTCCAGAGGTTCATGAGTACTCGAATAGACACATGCTTGTTTAAGTTTGACTTATCTGGTACATTAATTGAAGAGAGTCAACGCCCATTTATACTTAATAGGTGGTCAATTGTAAAGTATGAAATCATTTCTTGACAGCTTCAAATCCACCAACCAAAGCATAGATAATTTTATACAGAAAAAGAAAAGCTAATTTAGATAAAGATCTATTTTTAATTATTAAGGGAGATATTAGGAAATACCTACTTTAAAGCGAAAACTTAAGCCACGATAATTGCTGTTAGTACTTGGAGTAGTGAAAATAGTGCAATCGTGAATTTCTTCCAACGTTATATCTGCTTATATGTTAGCTCATACATAGAAGCTCTGCAATTTTAGACGAAAATTAAGGAGTGGATCTACCATACTTCGCAGGGGGTGCAAAGTAGTCGGACCTTCGTCTTAAATGTTAGGCAAGTAAATAATACCTTCTTGAGAGAAGACGTTCAGCAAAATTTCCCGGTTAGAAGTAGCTCTTCTCCTGGTACCAATGATGGCCTCAGTCAGCTGAAGTTAAATAAGTGAATGAAAATAATTGTTTTTGAAACTAACAAAAGTCTTCTGTAATAAGGGGTTCCCCACAATTCCAACTTTAATTTGGGATAAGTACATGTCTAGTTTGAATTATCGTAGTCTAAAAATCACCAGATACTGCACATCCAACGCTTCGATAGAGTAAGCCGTTCCCATAAATGTCGCTGATGGGCATGGCGTTATGTTCACTAACAGAAATAACCACTACAGGCTACTGAAGTAACGTTTTAGTCTAAGTTCTCATTTTTTGATAACATCTAGACCTGTAGATATTTGTCTTTGACGCTAATGTGTTCAATATTTTTTATAATTCTGATGCTTTTATCTTTTTATATTATTTCATTAACTTTTTATAGAATGTTACTTAAGAAAATAGAAAGTAATGCATACTTTATAATTTATGAGTATGTACAAAAATTGACGACCATTTCGTTATGAAAACAGATCTTTTATGCTTTTTTATGGATTTTTTTTTGTATCAAAAATGTGATGTGGTGCAATTTTTGTACTGGAGAAACTGCATTCAAAATACTTGCAGGTCAAATAAACACTTTTATTCAAACTCAATGAGGTTTCTTCTTTTCGTGAATATTTTACCTATCTATTAGATATGTTAAAGAATAGTCGTGCACAATTTAAAAACTACTGCTTCATTAACATACTTCATAATCATAGTGGGTGAATTTAATTTTAAATTTTGGCACAATAATGGGTGCTAATTTCTTAAAGTGGAAATAGGGCCTGTGGCAAATAAATTCTGCATTATCGCAATCACAAACATAAACAAAGACCCTTGTATCCATCTGTACACAGGCCCATGAAAATTTCAGATATTCCAAATTTTGTTCAAATAAATTATTTTGTTTAATATATGTAACCTTCCTGTAAGTTTTTGCCAGTAAATAATGTTTATGGGATAATATAAAACGATTATCCTTTAGGACATATTTTTTTGAAAGCCAAGTTAAAATATACGCTTATTCAGAATAATCTTATGTCGAACAAAAAGTATGGAAACTGGAAAGTGTTCTCGAAGCTAGAACTCTTTTAGACATTTCACACCATAAATAACAAAAGTCGATTTCGAATTCGAATCATTTACACCAAATTAAAGCTGCAATATCTTAGTAGTTAAAATTCCTCCATTATTCTACATAAAAAATATATTTTTGCTTCCAGAATAACCGAGATAGAATCCTCTGAAATTTGTATGGACTAAGAGTGATGCGCGCTGATAGACGCAAGTATAAGGTGGCAGTTGCGTTGACAATTGACCATCTATCAAGTAAAATAGCACACACCAATTTGGTGTGTGAAAATAGGTTGCTAACTTTCTTCGCTCGACTATATAACAATGTGTTTTATTATAACTATAGAATTAGCCAAGATATGAATTGATTTTTCATTAAAGTTCTTCTGTTATTCATTCCCCAGTACCATTTGCTTTAAGAATGTATACTCAAATTACACAAACTTCTTTCCTATTGGACTATTCTGACGAATCAACGTGTCATAGCTCGACATAAAATGAATTGCATTAACAAATACACCTTGATAAGCGTGTCTGTTACTGGGTACTTCTATGAATTTTATCATTAGTTGTCGATTTAGAATCCGCGAGAAGGATTAGAACAGCAATTCAATATCACGAGCGGACCAGTTGATTACACATTTTTCATTAGGACATAATCGAAACACAGTCATATACTATGTTTCTCACAATTTATACTTCTCGCAAGAAAGAATGCTAGTATTTCATTTTTCAGCGAGTTAACTGGTTTGTTTAAAATCTCCACACTTGCACGTTAACTACCGGGCAGATTGCCAAATTCACTGTAAGCTTGTCATAACAATTATTTACTTATTTTCTAATTACAATGAATCATGTTTTATTAATTAACTAAATGTTGGCTGAGCGGTGATAAAAATCATTATATTTTAAGGCCCAATGAACGGGCTATACCGAGTGTCAACGAGATCACACCATTTATTTATTTTTAAGGGATAGAGATGAAACTTGGTACGTGTCACAATCTACCAAAACAACACTTTTTTATCTATTTGTCAAGTTTCTATTACTCCCAGTTTCGCGGGAAGTGACCGCAACTTTTGATTTTGGATGGAACACTCTGGATATTTTTACATTTTTGGACTCTAGTGATCATTGCTTCTACTAATTTCATAACAGTTTACAACATTTTTTAAATTTGATAGCCAATTTTAATTTCCAATTTAGGATACTGTGACCTATCTGAAATTAATCAATATTCATAAATAATGAAAAAAATACATACTGAATTCTTTGGTAGTTGATTTGTTTTACAGAAAGGCCCAAAGTTCATAAAACCACATTTTTCGAAATTACTCAAAATTTTCAAATGAAAGCATATTACTTTTATTCCACAGCTAATAGTATATTATTTAACAAGTAATAATGTAAGTAATAACTCACGCAGATGAAATTTGCTGCACGAGCCGCAGGCGAGTGATATAGTTAATAGTGTGAGTTATTACCATTATCGCAAGTTGAAACTATTCAAACATGTCAAATCACCTTCTTCCCCTCAATAATAATGGACAATTTATTTTGCGTGTTACATCGATTCGACAGACTGGTCGTGAAGTTAAAGGTGATTGGCTGTACGCAGTGATTTATAATACATTACTTGTGAGTTATTATAAATCACGCTATTTGTTTATCGATACTATTACTTGTTCAAAAGCAGCTGATTAGTTTCATTTAGTTGAACAAGGCATACTTGATACATTCTCTGAATATTTTAAATCTAACAGTAATTTCAAAGGAAAACGTGGATGGATATTGTGCTAAATGTTGCTAAATTACATTTAGCTGTGATAGGAAAGTAATATGCCCCCATTTGAAAATTTTGAGCACTTTTGGAGAAAGTGATTTTATCAACTTTGGCCCTTGCTGTAGCACAAATGAATGACCAAAAAATTCTCTACGTATTTTCCTTTCATTACTTATGAATATTAGAACAATTTCAGATGGATCACAGCACACTAGATTACAAATTAAAATTGGCTATTAAATTTTCAAAATGGCGTTAGCTGTCATGAAATTAGTATAATGGTCTCTAGCGTCCAAAAATGTAAAAATATATAAGATGTCTCAATTAAAAATCGAAAATTGGGTGTCACTTGAAACCGGAAGTCGCAAAATTTTGACATACTTAGAGATTAAAAGGTATTGTTTTGGTAGTATGTGACACATACCAAGTTTCATCTTGATTCTTTAAGAAATTAATAAATGGCGGCTGGAAAGTATCTCGTTTACACCCGATGTACAGGGTGTCCCGTAATAACGTGCAATAATATTTACTATCAATCTCTTATCGAAAATGAAGGTGGGTTCTTCATATAATTTTTTTTAAAATAAGCCTTTCCTGCCCAGCTGTACCCTTAAAGGGGTGTGCAAAAAAACGGTTTCTAATTTTTATGTGAAAATAATTTATAAGTACCAAATGATCATATTGGTACATAATACTGCCAAATTATGATTTGACACCGGCCTTTCTTTTCAAAAGCTGTCGATTTTGCGATATTTTTTCCAGAGCTAAAAAAAATATATAGCAGGTAGAAAGATTTACCGATTTACTCTGCTTTTAAACATTGAACTCAATGCCTGACAATTAATTTTTAGTCTTATCCTCAGAAGCTAATACCTCCCCTTCAGATTTACAAACTTATAAGAAGGGTAGTCATTTGTATACACGCTAGATGGATGAAATAATTTCGTTAGATGTCTTTTCATTAGTAACCAACATGTGCCAAATTTCGTCTTTTCTCGATTACGTTATTTTCAGATAGAATTTAAAAACCGTTTTTTTGCACACCCACTCAGCTAGACAAGAAAGCACGTTAGTACGGGACACCCTGTATAGCATATAAAAATATTAAAATCAACTTTATATAGCTACATATTGTAGCGTACATGCGAACGCACCTTAACGCCAACTTTGTAACGCGTCATTCTACAAAGAATAAACAGTGTCCATCTGAACGTTGTCTATTAATCACCTTCCTCCTATAATCGAACCTAACCTAAAAGATACACGAACACGACATGGCGCAGTCTACGGATAAGTAAAATCACTATCATCAAGTATTAATTGAGATATTTTTGGCTGAAAAGTTTTGAAAAGTAGAAAATATGGATTTACGGGGCGTGCCTCCGATGGTATTTTCGGGGAATTTAGGAGAAAACTGGCGATTTTGGAAGCAGAGATTTTCAATATACCTGCAGGCTACGGAAATTAGTAAAAAGGAAGGAGCGACGAAATGTGCCCAATTATTGACACTAATTGGAGAGGAAGGTATGCGTATTTATAATACCTTTAAATTAGGAGAGGAAGAGAAAGATAAATTAGAAGTACTGTTACAAAAGTTTGATGAATATTTTAATCCCAGGAAAAATCTTGCATATGAGAGACATAAATTGCTAAATTGTAAGCAGAAAGAGGGTCAGTCAATTGATAATTATATTACGGAGCTTAAAAGCCTAGCCATGTTATGTGAGCTAGATAATATGGAAAGTAACCTAGTAAAAGACATACTCATATGTGGTATAGTCTCCGAGAAAATAAGAGAAAAGTTATTATTCGATGATGTGAAAACCTTAGAAGAAGTTATAAGAATATGTGTTACTATGGAAAACTCAAGGGAGCAGAATAAGCAAATTACAAATGGCTCTGCGAGCGTCTTGTCCAATGGGTATGGTGCAAGTACAGTCTACGCAGTGAAGCAACAAGGACAGAGAGCAGTACAGCCGAGAACGACACAATACGAGAGCAGCAGGCAAAGATGGAGGTGCTCCAGATGCTCTACGAGTCACAGTGAACACCAACGATGCCCAGCCCACGGGAAACAATGCAGGATTTGTAGTAGATATAATCATTTTAGTTCAGTTTGTAAATTTTCTAACCAAAAAACAAATATTCGGAAGTATTCAAAATTTAATAAAAAATCTTCCAATGTTGTTAATAAAAATGTATATTTTGTTAATGAAAATACAAATAGTGAGGATAATTTTACTTTTATAGGGTCAATTGAGCAGACTATCCAGGAAGTGAATGGAATCGACTCACTCTCTGAGAAATCATGGGCGGCGGTCTTGACTATTAATGATTTAAACGTAAGTTTCAAGCTAGATACTGGAGCGATGGCCAATGTAATACCAGTAAGTTTAATAGATAAGTTAAGAATTGATCCACAAAAAATAAAGAGTAGCACTGTCAGTTTGTGTTCATATACACAAAATAAATTGCCAACTATAGGGGAAATTTTTTTAGAATGTATGTATAAAGGAAAAATATTTTTAATACTTTTTCAAGTGGTTAATATGAGAAATTCATGTCCTTTATTAGGCCTTAATACATGTATAGATCTCAATTTAGTTAAAAAAATAGATCATTTAGAAAGTGAAAAAAGAGATTATGATAGAGAGGTAAATACTCTCATAAAAAATTATGCTTTTTTGTTCAATGGCATAGGTTGTATGGAAAAACCATACCACATAGATTTAAAAATGAATGTTCAACCTGTAGTGCATCCGGTTAGAAGAGTACCTTTTGCAATTAGAGAACAATTAAAAAATGCTTTAGATCAGTTAGAACGACAAAAAATTATCAAAAAATCTACAGCTAGCGCTGAATGGGTTAACCCGTTGGTGATTGTTTGCAAGCCTAACGGAGAGCTAAGGTTATGTTTGGACCCAGCAGATTTAAACAAAGCCATCAAACGGCATTTTATATCGATTCCTACTTTAGAGGAGCTAACCCTAAAATTTGCTGGTGCAAAGTATTTTTCTACCTTGGATGCAAAACAAGGATTTTTACAAATACCTTTAGATGAAGAAAGCTCTAAATTATGCACATTTGGTACTCCGTGGGGGAGATATTCTTATTTAAGACTACCCTATGGACTTGCCAGTTCACCGGAAGTTTTCCAAGAAAGAATGAATGATATTTTTAGTAAAATAGAGGGTTGTGAGGTATACATAGACGATTTAATAATTTATGCTAAAAGTGAAGCCGAACATAACGCAATTTTAGAAAAAGTTTTTAAAGTAGCTAAATCTAGTGGAATAAAATTCAACAAAGAGAAATGTAAGTTTTTTGTTAAACAAGTAAAGTATATGGGACACGAAATTTCAAAAGAAGGTTTAAGGGCGGATGATTCTAAAATTGAAGCAATAAAAAATATGCCAAGACCCGAATGTAAAAAAGATGTACAAAGATTTCTAGGTTATGTTACATATATCGGGAAATTTTTAAATAAATTATCAGACCTAACGGCCCCACTAAGGTCACTTTTAAAGCGAGAAGTTTTATTTACATGGGAGGAAGATCAGGAACGTGCATTTCAGAACATTAAACGTTTAGCTAGTGAAAGTCCGTGTTTGCAATTTTTTGATGTAAATAAATTTACAACTATTTCAGTTGATGCCAGTTCAAAGGGTGTAGCCGCCATTTTAGTACAGGATGGTAAACCGTGTGCTTATGCTTCGAAAGCTCTCACAAAGGCTCAAGAAAACTATAGCCAAATTGAAAAAGAGTTACTTGCAGTTTTTTTCGGGGCATCAAAATTTTCCCAGTTCGTTTACGGAAAACACTTCATTGTGGAAACAGATCATAAACCTCTTATTCATATTATAAACAAGCCACTAAATGAGTGCCCAGCTAGGTTGCAACGGATTCTTCTTCAGCTTAGAAAATACAGTTTTACATTAAATTATAAACCTGGCAAAGAACTAATTATAGCTGATACATTTAGTAGGGCATATCAAAAAGATGAAAATTTTGATGAAAACTTAGACTTAGAGGTTGAGGAACAAGTTTGTTTGATTGCTATGCAATTAAATGCGAGCCCGGAAAAAATATCCGAACTTAAAATTCATACACAGAGTGATTCAGAATTGAGACTACTTAAACATTATATAATAAATGGCTGGCCAAAAAATTGCAAGGAAATCCCAAACGGGATAAAATTTTATTATAGATTTAGAGGCGAGCTTAATATTATAAATGAGCTTGTGTATAAGGGACAGAAATTGATAGTGCCTCAAGAGAGTAGACAGGACATTCTTAAAAAAATTCACTATAGTCATTTAGGAATAAACAAGTGTTTGTTTAAAGCACGCAGTTCTTTTTATTGGCCAGGAATGTCTAAACAAATAAAGGATATGGTCTCTTCTTGTCATCTATGTCAAACATATCAAAGCAGTCAAAAACCTGAACCGATGGTTTCTCACGGGATAGTTAAGATCCCATTTTACAAGGTAGCTGCCGATATTTTTCATTTACTTAATCAAACTTACCTTTTAGTAACAGACTATTATTCAAAATATGTTCATGTTGTCAATTTACATAGAGACCTTTCTTGTCAAAACTTTATAAATAAATTAAAAGGTATTTTTTCTCAGTTTGGAATACCAACAATTCTTGTTTCTGATAACGGACCAGAATTTTCTGGTTATAAGTTTGTTCAGTTTTCTAAGGACTATAATTTTCAACACGTAAAAAGCTCTCCTAAATATCCACAAAGTAACGGAGCCGTAGAAAGGGCCATTAAAACAGTAAAATCAGTGTTAAGAAAATGTTATTTTGATAAGAAAGATCCCTACCTAGCCTTATTAGATTTACGTAACACACCAATTGATGGAGAAACGTCCCCTGCGAATGTCCTTATGGGTAGAAATTTAAAATCTCATATACCTCAAATTAATCAAAAATTTTTGCCGAAGAAGTATAACAAAAAGAAATTTGATAATTTTATCAATAATTCGCAGACAAAACAAACATTTTATTATAATGACAAAGGCACTAAAAAGTTGAATGATTTAAAACCAAATTGTAAAATTACAGTTCAGTTAAAACCAAAAGGACATTGGCAGAGAGCCAAAATAGTTAAAAAAGTGGGTATCAGATCGTATAAATTATGCTTGGAGGATGGTAGAATTTTTATTCGTAACCGCAGGTTTATTAAACCTTGGGTACACCAGGCTCATTCGTCCAAACAGGGCCCATACAGTAAACAGAATAAAAGACAAAGTAATACTAATGTAAATAATAGAAATGTGTATGAGGATTTTAGTTTGTATAGAACGATAAGTGTAGAAAATAATGTACCACTTGACCATGCGATTGTAGATGTAGAACCACCTTGTAACTCTCAGGTTATTGATAATTCTAGTCATATGGTAAATAATTATGTTACTGGAAGAGTTTCTAGCGGACACCTAGAAGCTGAAGAGAGCGAGAGTCTAGTGGATAGGGAAGGTTTAAACAATGTTCAGTGTGAACGCAATACTAGTAGCAGTAGTAGTAGTACCGATGACGATCAATTTGAAAATTGTATTAATAATCAAAGCGAGGAAAGTTTTGCAAGTGACAAAGATAATAAATCTGAATATAATTTAGATAGGTGTAGCAGTAGCGAGAGTGTAAATTCCAATACTAGTGGAAGAGATCACTTCGCTTTAGTACCAGAGAATTTCGTTACGCGAACTGGTAGAACTATTAAAAGACCTCACAGATACCAAGTGTAATCACAGAATTACTTAGTATAATATTAGTCAGAGGAAAGGATCAATACATTTTATTTACATAAATAAATGCAATGTCAACTAACTACTACCTACACTAGTTTGTGTTGAAAAGGAAGGATGTATTATACAGGGTGATATTTAAGTATTGGAAAAAATGCTAATGTTTTGTTAAAATGTGATACTACTGTGATATTAGATTTAAGTTCCCGACATTATAAATATGTACATAGAATAAGACTGTGATATTAGAATAAGATGTACATGAAATATTTTTATACAAATATAAATATATTTGTTAGTCAATAAGGGAGATGTAGCGTACATGCGAACGCACCTTAACGCCAACTTTGTAACGCGTCATTCTACAAAGAATAAACAGTGTCCATCTGAACGTTGTCTATTAATCACCTTCCTCCTATAATCGAACCTAACCTAAAAGATACACGAACACGACACATATTACGTTTTAAATAGTTACAATTCGTAATTAATGATTAATACGTTACAAATTATCATTTCATTTTGTCGAACAAAAGATAATAAAAAAAAATAATTTGTTTGGTTCCAAATCAAATTTGTATGTTCTTTAAGACAATGCCATTCACTCTCATCGAATCTCATTACGACGTGAGAAATATATTTACGATGTACTTAATTTATGTAATTGTTAATAAACAACCGAGAAAAATGATAGTTTACAATTACAAATTGTTTTACTTTCACCATTGAAATCACCGATCTCTATAAAAATAATACATTCACTATTACAATGGGTTAAATAATAGACGAAAATTAGTATCTCGACAAATTATTATATGAAACTTATGATTTTATTTCAGTACCTTTTAAAGCGATGTCGTGTGTGCCAGCTAGATGATGATGGGCGGTTATTTTACACGATTTATAATATCTCTTTAAATAGTTGAATGAAACATATCTAACACAAAAGTGATAAAAATTGGCAGAAGGTTCCAATGGGCCTAGACCTTGATTTGATTTAGTCGAGATTAGCCCGACTAACCGTTACCTAAAACTCATTTTAATGGATTCTTTTTAATATTCATAATATTAAGGAATTTTTGAAAACTGGCCCAATTATTCCCCTGCGCAGAACTGCCATCCAAGCACCAACATCTTGAGGGTGCAGTGGAGGTTCAACATAAATATACGAATAACAAATGCCCAACATCCACATATTATGAGAATTCAGTTACTCCGAAACATAAAACTGTAATACGTTTGAGGACCTACCTAATTACCTAAAGCATAACTAGAAGATGAACATATTCGTAGTCACGGTTACAGAACATAGGAAGATTATTATTATTAATTAATAGTTAAATGTCAATGTTATTAAACTTATTATATTATCGTTATTAATAAACTAATTACTTTACATGGTGGCAGCGGAAATCTAAAATGAGTCTTATTCCTTCTGTGCACTGCACTCAAGCGCGGATCTACCGTTGTGGGCACGGTGGGCATGCCCACAACCCTAATTGAGTTCGATAGGCTAATGTTACATCCAATGCCTTCATAAAATTTAGATTTAAATATTAACCCTGTGACATTTTCATAAGTCATTTTAATGCTATTTGTAAACAAATTAAGCATAATATTTTGATTATAAATTATACAGCATAAAAATAAATGCTGATGACAGCAAGAACAACAAATTTTTTGCTGTTTTTTTGTTTCCAAAAAATGTTTTAAATATGACCTCAATAGGTTATTTCAAATTACATGACATTGCCGCCCACTATTTTGATCACGTGGTTACTGGTCGCTAGTCGCAGCGACAGGCGACTACTGAAGCCCCAGAAATTACGTCTTGGCCGGGGCGTCATACATTTTGTAAATGTCTCCTTTGTAGAAATGTAATGTATCGATCGTAAGCGAATCCGTAGTCTGACTCGCACTTGGACGATTTTTGGGTCACCGTGACCACAACCTTTTTTGGGGGCTGGATCCGCGCCTGACTGCACTATCCTCTGTCTTTATCCAAAATGAATTGGGGTTGTCATTTTTCCTTATACAAGGCATTCATTCGAGTATTCGAAGAGAGGCTTTATTTTCGCGATATATGACAAGTGATATTAAAGAAAATGTGTCGTCATGTGAAATATGCTAGAAACATGCAAGTAACAAGGGAACCTATAACGTCGAAGAAATTGACCACAAAACAAGTAGTCCTTATCACCCCCAATCAAACGGAATAATAGAAAGACATGTGCAAACCATAAAGAATCTAAATATAAAATCACCAAATGAAGATCCACAGAGACTGGTCTGATTCGCCATCACCTGAAGAAATTTTATTTGGCCGACCAATCAGAACTAATCTACCAGTAACTCAAAAGAAATTAATGGTTCCTTATGAACATCTGGAGTGGTCTGTCAGCAAAAAGAAATTGTTATGAAGCAGTCCTTCAGTTCTTTACAACCGTTCGGTATGTTCCATAGGAATAAGGTCCAATATCCTGAGAGAGACGTTTGAAAGGTTTGGCCTTCCAGCACCTCTTTTATGAGTCGCACAGCCAGTTTCGTGAAACATGAGAATACATTTTTTGTATTATTGCTAAGTCCGCGACGCGTTTCTGAAAGTCATCCAAACATAAACTAAATTACCAAATTCTATTAACTAACATGCCAGTTTAAAAATAAATTTTGACTATATAAGTACTTTACTCTGTGGTGAACATCATAATTAAACTGAACTGCTTGTCACATTTTGACGTCAATAATTGACATATGGCTTTTGACCCATATATGCCTTATATCACCATGGCGACTATGAACAAATTTGGTCTCTTCGCAATGGCTAGCTTTCGCTTCTGTATAGTTCCTGTCTTCTGTGGCATAATCTTTACATAACCTAGGATAACAGTTTTTTTTCTACCCTATTTAATTACATGACAATTAGCTTTTTCCTTCTTCAATTCTTTGGGACTTCCTGCCACATGTATGTTTTCTTTTTAAGCGGTGCTCGGGGATTCTACAAAATATCACAAGTAACCAGTATGTTACTGGTAAATAACCTCTACGCCTGTGACTTTTACGTCAAAGGATCAGTTAGAAGTTCCTTTTTTTTAATAAACAACACAAATAAGTATAAAAACTTGAAATTAAATATTTCGCCGACTTTTCGGAAATCTGATCTGTTTCCTTTTTCAAGGCTCTTTTTGAAAAATCTTTTTTGCTGTGTATGATAAACACACAGCTCTAAGAATGTTTGTTATATTCAATATCCATAGATACTTACTATTTACATAAAACTGTTGATATAATTAACAGTTTTTTTTAGTTTTTATACAATGTTAAGTTTGTGAAGTTCTTCTTTTAACATTGGCAACCAAGTTGTACAGGCATCTACGGAACAATTCGACACGTATCTATCCTCATTCATTAATATTATCGCGGATTCTTTAATTTTTCTTTTTTTACTATCTGCCTCTTTCGTTAAAATTTTTTGCCGAGTCCCAGTTTATTCTATGTCCGTTCTCCCAAGCCTGTTCGCAGATCTTGGACCTCTGAATTTAATTTTTTCTGATATAGTTTTGATGTTCGACCAATCTTACACTAAAAGGTCTGGATGACTCACCCACGTATTGTTTGTTGCACTCACATGGAATACTATAAATGAAGTTTTTTGAATTTTGCTCGTGGTTCTTCGGTTTCGTCTTTGTCAGAATAGATCTTAAAGTGTTGTTTGTTTGAAATACCGTCCTAATATCAAATCTATCACCGATGCGGCGCAACTTTTCGGATAATCCGCATACACGAGGAATTAACGCTGTGTAACGTTTTTCAGATTTTTGTCGTACTTGATTGTTATTTTCAATATTTATGAAGGTTTTATAGACAGGGTATTGGTTATTTATACGAACTTCCTTTATAAACCGTTTCTCATTGTTTAGTATTTCATCATTAGAAGAAATGATTTTGGCCCTATCGTACAAACATTTTGCAACACCCCTCTTAAAGTGCATCGACTGATTTGAGTTGAAATTTAAATATCTGTTGGTATGTGTTGGTATTCTATAAACACTTGTTTCAATTGTACCATTTACTCTTTTAATTAAAACATCTAAAAATGGTAATTCATTTCTAGTTTCCTTTTCTAAAGTAAATTTAATAGAAGGTTCTTTATTATTTAAATGTTTCAAAAAACTGTCTAGCAATTCAATACCATAAGGCCAGATTGCAAATATAGCATCTACGTATCTCCACCAGATAACCGGTTTGTATGCACAATTTTGAACATGCCTAGTCTCAAAATCCTCCATAAACATATTGCTTAAAATCGGTGACAATGGAGAACCCATTACCATACCGAAATCCTGCTGATAGAAATCATTTTCCAATTGAAAATAGGTTGTTTTTATACACATAGTTAAAAGTTCCATCATGGTATTTACACCCAATTTAGTTCTAGCTTCCAAATTATTTTCGTTTAACAATTTGTCCGATTATTTTTAAAGTTTTGTCTACTGGGACGTTAGTGAACAGACTAACTACGTCAAAACTAACCATCAGATGTGTATTATGAATATTGTTTTAATAAACTTTTTCGATAAAATGTTTACTATTTTTTATATACAAGTCAGTATTTCCAGATTTACCATGACAACTAGCATTAGTATTAGCATTTTTTCGGTGAAAAATAGTACCTATAATTCACCGTAGTGAATTATCAATTCATAATTCACTGCATTCGACCAACGACAAATACAAATTCAAAAATCACTGTTTTGCTGATCCAATAATATTAAATCGGCCGCGATCAACTCTTGCTGCGACTAAAATGATACAATGACAGTGACAACCAAGTGTATCGCCATATTGTTTGTTTACATTTTCCACTTCTTGCGAGTAGGTACCGATTATTGTTATGAAATTTCGCCTATGGCTCGTAGGTTCAAACATCATATTTGTGAATAATGGCTATCATATTCACTCATATAATAATATACTATTAATTCCATGGTCATCTTTTAGCAAGCAAGATAATTTTTGACGTCACGGTTATAGATTTGGTGACATTTGCTTATTGTCTTGTAACTGTAAGAAATTTTAGTTCCAACTTTCTTGGCATCGATTTTGTATATACGCAAATTGTCAATCAATCTCTTGACACTGATGTTTGCTAACATTAAAGTGAGCCAACGGACTAGCTTAACTACTGAAAGCAAGGTTGCATGTCGCTAACAAAAATTTAAAAGCTTGATGAAAAATGAGGAATCATAAAATTACATGAAATGAAATCACGATGCTTAATGTTTAAAAATAAACTTGCGTGCTGAAATAACTAAAAATATTTATATGATTGTTTTCGAGCCGATATTCATATAAGGCACCTGTTGACAATAATTCAGATATTTCTATGGGAACTTGGAATATTTATTTGGATTGTTATAGATTTCAATGCATAATCAGTAAGATGATTATATTTTGCACCTGTTTGATCAGTCTCATAGATCTTACCCATCTAAAACGTTAAGTTTATTAATTTTGGTTTCTTTAGTAACTATTATAAAAGTAATGAAACATGTTCTTTATAGGATTTGACAAACAGCAGAAACAGCTATCTATGAGAACTACAGATAGTTTTTCTTTTTAGTTCTCATAGATAGCTTTTCTGCTGTTTGCGAAATCCTTGCAACCATCGGGACATTGGAAATGATAACACCATACATAGAACAAACTTTTTCAACTTTTTCAACTATTTCCGTACTCGGTTTCGCCTCGTCCGGAAACAGCACGATCCACTTCACCGCTATATTTCCAGCTTAAATGAAACTGGTAACTTGACCCCTTGTGATATATGCAACCCATATTACATTTGCGTATATCAGCCGTTGCATGTACGACAGTCTCACTCGACCGCGACACCGCTGCCTTTTGACCTTGAACGAAAACTGGTAACTCCGCCTCATATACGAACATAAACATTTCCAATGTTAATATGTTCTAGTATAACTATTACAAAATTTTACAAAATAGTACTAATTTCAGGTGTGCCATACAGTAAAGTGAGGCAACCATAACGAAGCATAAAGTATGGGTCATATAACGTCTCTCAATATAATAAGAAATCGAAATATTAATATATTCCTTTCAGAACTGAAAATTAAAACTTCGTTTAACTCTATCCGGAGCATTTTTCTAAATATGAAAAACAAATAATAATAATTCAAATTTCCATATATTGTACCTACTACAGTCTATTTTTAAGCCAGGAGGAGTAAATATGAAAGTTCCATTCACACCATAAAAGTAACCAGAAAATACACTAAAACCTTTTTGGCGATTTGGGCAACCAACAGTGTTTTTGTGTGTATTTTATTACATTATATAATGCATCGACCTCTATTTGACCTCTCGGTATTTTAAACAGTATCCATATAATTTACGCAATATAAAGGCACCAAGTAATTAGCCACTTTTACCTTCAGATTTATACAAAAGGGATTAAAACTGATATACAGGGTGTAATTAGTTTCATGTCATTAAAAAAAATTGGTGGTAGGGAACGACAAGACAAACAAAAAAACCTTATATAACATGGGGTCTAAAGCTCATAGTTTTGGAGAAAAAAAAATAAACAAATATTTCCAAAATACTTAATAACCTAGTTTGAGAACTGCTGGCATATTGGGGTAGGTTTTATTGCCTCGCGCCTTGTCGCACGAGATACTCTGACATTCCTGCAAATAAGTATGCCTACAAAGCAGTTAAAAGCGACCGACAGAGGACATCGTCATGTTTTTTGCTTCTTCGCGGCCAATTATCCTATTAGGCGTGCTATCTCTCCCTTGTAATATTCTCAAGTAATAATTTCAGTTTTGTCCTTACTTGGTAAAGAACGCACGATGCCGCGACGTACCCGTTCCTTGGTTTTGTCTGTTTTCTTTTTGAATTTTGTGCCACTTATGTTAAGATTTATTTCATTGACTTATCGTTCAAGTCGTTAGTGCTTGGTTACGTAAGACACTACTTCTCGTTCGTGCTTTTTATGTTACTTTTTGGATTTTGGACCAAGTTTTTCTTTTTGTTTTCTTTCTTGAGAACGTTAATTCACAGTTTAGTATGGTGTTTTAAAACGCAGATTTTGGACATTATGGGAGATTACACTTATCCAGAGCTCGCGGTTATGGACTTGGTACATGGAGAAAGTGGTAGAAATGCAGCTGGTGTGGAAGAGCTTTAGAACAATGGGCTTGTTCCATGATATTCTTTTTATATGGTTTTTATACTTTTTCATATAGTACTCGATATTCTCATTATACACTTAAAATTTCGTATTATTAACTATTTCCGTTCTCGAAATATAAGGAGTTGAATTTAGTAATAGTTGCAAAAACCGAGCGCTCATTTGTGACGTCACTATACGCAAGTGACGTAAGAAAAATGGCTTTCTGGGACCTTTCAAATTTAACCTGAAAAGTCGAAAAACATGGAATTTTTAAACGCTGGTAACTAAATAAATACGTCGAGTGGAAGTTCGTTCTATGTGTCTACGGAAAGGAGAAGGTCGGCGATGAATTATAATCGTAAATTGCAGGGTCGAAATCGAAAATTCGTTCTGGCAGGAGCGAGGGAAAATTGTAATTTTTTGACATTTCACCAAATTGTACTCCCCTACTGTCAAGTAGTAAGCAAAACAAACAATACTTCGAAAACACTTATAATTATAACCAATAAGGAGCATCACGTCTATTGAGATCGCCGAGTCTATGCGTATAGTGACGTAGCGCCTGGCCACGCCCCATTTTCGCGAGATGGAAATTTGTAATAGTTTCTAAGATGCTAAACGTGCGAATAAGATTCTGATTTTTTGCAGATCCATTAATTTATACTTGCACTTTCGATTTGTGAAATAAAAAAAAAAGCTGAACAAGCCCATTGCAATGACGTATTTCGATGTGGATAGAAACCATAAAAAATGATCCTAATTTACCAAATGTGTTGAACGGAGTAAGTATGTTATTAGTTGGACGTACCGAAATATATATACGTGGAGATCGGGGTCATTTCGAACAATTTTTGTAAAAAATTCAAAAGAATTGTTCAGTTATTGGGTGTTACCTATTGGGCATTAAAGGTATGATTATTATTATTAGTATTCGTTGTCTTGTTTTTATCTGTTTATTATTGTTTACATTGATTTTCATAGAGACCAAAGACTTGATTTTTAGTTTTCGATACCTGATTGGAAAAAATTATGCGCTCAATTCGTTAAAAAAATCAGATTGTTTCCTAACTTAAAATACACAACTAATTTCTGTTATCGTATCTCGGACGTCTAACTGTTCGTTTTCCAATTTCATAAAACAATTACTAATTTTTTAAGCTTTTAGCACAATGTTACAAATGTTAATAAACCACTTTTAAATTTTATAAATTCTTATAAACGACAATAAAAGCTACAATAGCTTTGTTTCAAATTAAAAGGAATTATTTACATATTCATAATTAGTGGTATAAAAAGTTCAATACAAATAATCCCATCAAAGTGCAGCACTTCTACCGACGGGAGCACAAGTCGGGTATCATACTTTTTTATTATTTCTAATATTCGGAACTATAACATCCATTGACCCTGAAAAACAGTGGTTCTCAAATCTTTCCTACCATAACATTAAAAATGTAAACCCAGGTCAGTTTTTTTCAAAGTACCCCTAGAGAAAAAGGTCATATAGGTTTTCTGTTTGTCTAGTCGGTCCCTATTACCAGTTTTTTTTAATGACATGAAACTAATTACACCCTGTATAATGTGCAAACGATAAGATAGAAACTATAACCAAATAATTTGTGACATGAAATTAAAATTTTTACAATACGTCAAAATTTACAATTATTGCCTTGTGTAAAACTGGCGAGGGCGTACCCAATCACAGATGTATGATTTAGCGCGTTAAATTTAAAACGCTCCTCCTGGTTTAAAAACAGACTATAGTGCATTTTATTAGTTTAAAATTTGTCAAAATTCATGTTTGTTAAACTAGCATACAATTTCACACTAACTATCTCTACCATGGATGGCTTCTTTCTAAATCATTGTGTACAACTCATGGAGGAGAGGGTAAAAGTGACGAGGAGGATATTTAGTCAGTTTTCGAAAACGCCGCTATCTATCAAACAGTGTTTCAATGAAAGAAATCTTTATCTAAAAATTACACAGCTTCACAAAAAATGTTGGTCATATCAGCAGAGCATCATATTCGGATGTATTTGACGCGCTTAATACGAATTCATGGTCCAATTTGCTCCATGACACCAAGTGAGTTTGTTTTAGATACGTATTTCGACACACTGTTTTCTAACCTGAGGTAAGAATTTCGAATGATCACCAATGCGAACCAATGCAAAGTCGTTACCCTTAACATAATTATACGTATATTTTTATCATCAGGATTATATATTTTAAAATAAAAATGTCTAAAAGGTTTTTATCAAGGCAGTGTAGTCTGATAGAAACGAGAAAGCTGAATTAGGAGCTTTAGGAAAACTAAAACAGGAGCACCACAATAGATGCACAGTGAGTCGCGGTAGTCAAGGACAGTCGGCCAGCTCATCCAAAGCTCAATCTAAATCTAAATCATAATACTTCTCAAATTAAGTTTCATTATATTTGTCAAATTAGGTTTTGAATATTTAGTCTATCATCATAGGGCTCGCGTCGATGTCTTGCCAAGTTTTAATACGCTTTATTTTATGAAAATACAAGCCAACGGGAACACCAAATGCCTTGTTGGCATTTCTGAAAATACATTTTTCTCCAGTAATCCACAATTCAAGATGGCGACTAGGCGGATTTTTCAAAAAATCATATCTTTGGTAATATTTGACCAATTTTCAATTTCAAAAAAATAAAATGCTTACAAAAAATATAACTTACGAAAAAAATACTGGAGTTAAAAATACTTAAAATAAAATTTCAACGATTTAATCTTAGACCACAAATCTTGCTAAGAAACAGCACAAAGAGAAAAAAATGTCAACAATACTCCAGCGCATCTTATCGTGTCTCAAATGGATCATTAATAAAAAACATTTCCCTTAAAGATTTTTTATCCAACATGAAAACCAAAATGAAACTCACTGAATACCTCGCCAAGAAAGTTCGGAATTGAGAAAGATTTAAGCATGTTGTGACTTCATATATCCCGCTGATAAACATAGAAGACAATAGTTACAAAGAAGCTGATACTATTCTAAAACTTCGTGTAACTCAGCGATATGGTAAAGGCATACAAATTTCTGTGCATAGTCCGTATACAGATGTGTTTGTGCTTCTGGTTAGTTTTTATGAGCAATTACCAAGGAAAGTTGTAATGGTAACCAGTCGAGGAAAAACTGAAAAAGAAATAGATATTGGAAAAATCGTCAAATCATGCATCATACATTTTTTCCATGCCTTTGCTGGGACAAATATAACCGGCAGATTCTCAAGAATTAACAAAGAATTTTGCACTAAAGTATTTTTTAATCTGTAGGAGTCATCAGCAATACCGAAATCGCTTGCATTGTTGGGAACTCTGAATACAATTACCATATAACTTGAAGACAATTTCCACGAATTAGTACGTTTGCTCTATAAAAATGAATTAATAAAGAAGGTACCTTGTGTTTTCCACCAAAAACCAATAAGGAGATAACCTACCACCCACAGTTGATGGATTTGGGGTTGATTGTTATTTTATTTTAGGGTCCATTATATTGCAACAGTATAGAGAAGTCCGAATGAAAATCCAAAATTTGTCAGGTGCTGGTCTCTGTGGGTGGAGAAAAAAATCAGCAATATTTAGAACCAGTCTCCATGCTTAACCCCCACGCCTCAAGAGCTGTAAAACTAAACTTGTCAAATCTAGCTGCAAAAAGGCGAACAATGACATGTTCCTGAAAAAAAAATGAATAATTTGCACAGAACCCTGTCAGTGTTCTGCAGGAAACTTCTTTGTTGCAAATACCCCAGATTCAGTAACTCCATCGATCATGAAGGAATATGAACATAAATCAGGCAAAATGTGGTATTTTTTCCTTTAACATATTGCGAATAACCAAAAATATTTTTTAGAAGATGACAACATGCAGATAACTTAAGAATTATTTTAAGTCGAAGAAAACTGCGTGGTGGAACAAATCTCCATGCCCCGGAATCGGCAGCAATGCCCACCTTACGTTGGCAAATCAATCAATCAATCAATCAAGAAGACAATTAAAAATGCAAACTAGGTCGTTAGATTATATAAGATTATGTCAAACTATAACTTTATGATGTTGTGATATTAATAATAAAAATACATTTATTTAATCCGCCCTTTTGAAAAAGCTGTAATTATTTGCCACTAAAAAATTCAAAATATTTCTGACATGGCCTGAATGCAATTTTTAACTTAGAGAAGCTATATTATCGTATAAGTATCCCATTAATTAACTGCATGCCCGACCAAACTCACCTTACGCACCGCAATATTCTTCCACAATACCTGTAACACGCCATGATTTTTAAATTTTAGTGCATTATTATTTAATCAATACTCAATAAACTGTATATCCTTGCACTCAGAATTAAATTCTACACATTTTTTTAAAACTGTTTTTCCATATACCTAACTTATTGTTTTTCAAATAAATTTTTTTTAAATAAGTTAGAAAACCAAAATTTTACTTTTTTTTGCAACATTTTTGGTTAGATATTATATATTCTTAGATCTTGTATTTTATATAGTAAAACATATACTTTTTGAAGTAGTTCCTTTTTTAGAAATAAAAGATCGGACAACTACGACGGGAGATACGAATTTTTTTCACATAGCCCTATCCGCCATCTTGACTTTTATATTACTGGAGAAAAATCCATTTTCAGAAATGCCAACATGATGCCATTCAGTGATCCAATGAACTTAAATAATCAGAAAATAAAGAGTTTTCAAACTTGGCAGGACATCGACGCGAGCGGACCCTATGATACTAGACTAATTACGAAAGGTCGGTATTCACCTGCGAAGTAAAATCTCAAAGAGATAAGATTCCAACTTATAACATTTTTAAAATATGACCAAAAGATTTTTTGCGTAGCGGATTGCGAGCGTGGGAAACATCGTAGAAAGGCTTAGCAGGTCTCAAATTAATCGTCATTAAAAACCAAGCGAGGCACTGCTCTTGGTTTTTTTAAATGTTCAGTAATTACCCCTATTCAGGGGTTGAAATGACCCTAAATTCTAAGAAAAATTAAAAATTATCAGTAAACCTAAATTTAAAAAAAGCGAAATTTTTTTGATATTTTGAGGATGATTTCACCCCATTTGAGGGTTATCGGGTGAATATTTAACCCTTCTTGAAAGAAATACATAATTTCGCTTTTTTAAGATTGACTTAATAGAAAACACAAATAGAATTGTTTTTAGATTTATTGATATTTTTTAATTTTTTTAGGATTTGGGGTGGTTTCAACCCCTGAATAGGGGTAATTACTGAACATACTTCAGCAAACTATATCACTTTCTTTAAAGCGTTAATTATTTGCGGATTGTTTTTTCTTCACAATATACAGTGATCCAAAAATAAGAATTTACAATCAACAATGTATATATAGTTCACTCCATATTTATATGGCACATAAAAAACTGAAAGCTGCCGACCGAGCTATAACGTATTACTTAATGGATAAAACATCATTACTCTTATGCAAAGTTTGTTCTGGCATGATTAAGATAAGAGATAAACGGAAACATGCCTCTTTTCATTAAGATTTCCAACTCTTGCGACATAGGTACGCAAATCACCCCTAAGTAGAACGTCATACCCAGGGAACAGATAAACAAAGCCGTACTTTGAATTTATTTGCCAATGTCGCGAAGGACAGGTAATGCGTCCACCAATGCATAAGGTATTTTTATCCTGACACAAGAGAGACGAAGATTTTTTAATTTACCAGAAAAGTCATTAAGTTTCTACCCAGAACACGATTTTTAGATCTCTAGTATTATTTTGTTCATTTGAAGTACGCCTCCATAGTACTCATGTCGGCAATAATTGTGCCGTCTTTGATATTTTGATGGCCGGTTTTTATGGCTTTTTTTAAGTGCACTAAACAAATGGACACAAGTATACAAGAACAGCAATGCGACAAAAAAGCCTGTGGCATTGTCACCTGAAGCATTTATTATTTCAAAAACAGGTCCAACGGAAGCGGAAGAATTTCAGATGTAGGTGTATCCGATGATGATTCAGAAAAAAGACATATGGAACTAAAGAGAGCATCAACAAGTTTTGATCTTAGTACATCTGATGGGGATTCAAACAATTAAATTAGGTTAATACAGTATTTATTAAATATAAGTACTTGATATTCCATCACCCCCTCACCCAATGCCAAGAGAAACAATACCAAGATATATATTTTTTCAATTAATATACTTGATCTATTATAACACTGTTTAAAATTAAAAAAAAAAAAAGGAAAAATTGGTTGCACCTTAAGAATCTGCCCTCAAAGAAACCACCCCGAATATCCATTTCCTTTAAATACATTTTTCTCTCGTTACATAGGTGATTTCAATGCCACTGAAAATAAAAATAATACTAATTGGTTGCCACATTAAAAAAAAGTTTCATTTTTCCTACAATTGGATATAGTCATTTTGGGATTTTGTTTCTAAAATTGACTTAATTTTTGTTGCAAAGTGTTCAGAAAGGCATTTAGAAAAAACAGTACCTTTTATTTTTTGGCGGAAATGGTCGATTTCATTTTTTGTCCAATAAGTGGCCAATATTAATGGCCAATTTAATTAAATTAACTGAAAAATTTGTTATTATACACAACATGCCATAGAATTAGACGAAAATGGTCATTCGGATGATTTTGGCGTCACCGATCACGAATCTGAAGTCCAATTTGGGAAATTCAAAATGGCGGACCGGAAATTGGGCCATTTTCCAAAAGAAGAGAATGGATATCTTGGCCTTGAAAATCTGTACCTGAGGGATTTTCGAAGTCGCTGATTATGAATCTGAGATCTAATTTGGTAAATTCAGAATGGCGGACCAGAAGCAGGGTCAATTTCTCATGAGAAACTCGTATTTTTTTCCATTTTTGGGCTGAAAATTAGTACTCGGAGGGTTTTGAGGTCGCTGATCACGAATCAGAGGTCCAATTTACGAAATTCAAATTAGCGAAACTGAATCAGTCAATTTCTCCGGAAAACTTTTCTTTCTTGGGCTAAAAGTGGGAATTCTGGGGTTTTCGTTATCACTGATAGAGAATCTGATGTCCAATTAGGGAGAATTCAAAATGGCGGACCGGAAGTAGTATCTTTTTCAGGAAATACTCGCATTTTTCATACTTTCAGCCCAAAAAAGTGAAAAAATACGAGGTTTTCGGAAAAATTGACTTTTCTTCAGGTCCGCAATTTTGAATTTGGATCCCTGATTCGTGATGAGCGACCTCAAAAACCTCCGAGTACTCATTTTCAGCTGAAAGACGAAAAAAATACGAGTTCTTCCTGAGAAATTGACTTTTCTTCCGGTCCGCCATTTTAAATTTTAGACTTCGGATTCGTAATCAGCGACCTCGAAAACCCCCGAATACAGATCTTCAAGGCCAAGATATCCATACTCATTTCTTCTGGAAAATAGCCCGATTTCCGGTCCACCATTTTGAATTTCCCAATTGGACCAAAAACCTCCGAGTAACCATTTTCGTCTAATTTCGCCTAATATTATGTATAATAATAAATTCTTAAATTAATTTAATTAAATCGACCATTAATATTGGCCAATTATTGGACAAAAAATGAAACCAAACATTTCTGCAAAAAGTAAGAGGTACTGCAACAAAAATGAAGATAATTGACCCTGTACCTTTAATTTTAGGGGTTTTCAGATTTTTCATGCTAAAATGACGCGACTAATAGGCATTTTAAGATACTTTAAGATAAATTCAGAATATTGATCACAATTTTACTTTCTCGGTCCACTGTGTAAGCATTTTGAGATGTGTCAGTGACGACAATGATACACTCCCATTACTAAAATATTTGTGTTCTGTTTTTGCGAAAACCCACAACAAACAGTTGTGCAGGATAATTATTTCCTATAAAATAAGAATAATCGTCAACAATAAAAATTTGTTATTTGCCATTTTCATATCAAAAGCCTAATAAAAAGAAACGTAAATATATCTCTTTAAGTACCTCTGTAATTTGGTACCTACTCAAAATTTTACGCTCCAAGTTCACAAAGTAGGCGTTTTGTTTCTATAGTTAAACTGTAATATGTATTTATTATGTTAATCAAAGCAATTTAAGACTAGAAATAAAATTATCTATGTATGTATGTATTTAGTAGCAACAATACGTCCAGCCATAAATAGATAGGTAGCATTGGAGTATTTCCGAAACAGGAACCAATAATTAGCAAGTAATTTTAATTTCATTTTGCATTCAAGTCGGTTCTTCTTAATTTATAACTAACCTGGCAAATATGCATTCATAGCAGCTAGGATTTATTTTTATTTCAAATAATAATGCTGTCAGAATTAAAATAGATCACTTTAAGTGAAATCACCGAATTTATTCAATTATTATACTCTTTGGCAAATACAAAACGAAGAATATATTGTATTTGATCGGTACATTTCTAAAACCGGTAATATCACTCATAGAGAAAAAAATTTCATAGCACTGTGTTAGTGATCGAATTCTGAACACCTCTTAAAATGTCCGTCCGCCTGTCTGTTTGTCTGCCTCTGCCCGTCTGTCCATCCGTCACGAGTCTTGTAAGCACGAGAAATTAAGAATGAAAAATGCGATTGTATTGAAATTTAGACAGTAATTTCGTTCTAGCTAGAGGAAGAATCCTATTTTTGAACAAAATTGATCAATAATCAAAAAAGTTATTAATTATTTAAATTGAAAAATAGATTACGTTTTGTCTCAATTAACATTTTTTACAGAAAATTGCAAAGAGTGTTCTACAGAACGTGCAACAATTATATATAAAGTGCAGTAAATCGACGAAGAGTATAATGGTTAGCTTGTTTGTTTATTAGTAAAGTGAAAATACAATTTGCAGAAAATTGTACATTTTTTGCTGAAAGTTGTAAATATTACAAGAAAATAGCAAGAAATATTGGAACAAATTTGTTTAAACAAAAGTCTGTTCAAAATTGTGTTTCTTCCCAGATTTCCTTAATTATCTCTGGTTCTGTAGCTTATATCGTAATGAAGAAAAAGGCAAATTATTTATACCGAAATTACAAAGAGAACTAGACTTGTGGTTAATTTGGTAAGTTGCAAAAAATGAAAACAATTGATGATAACTACATTAATGCATATATTTTATCAGAAGAAAATGTGTCTCTGATATGGAATTAAAACATCATACCTTTCAGGTTGAGATGTTTATAATAACGCCCAAAAGAAAATAGCAAAGCCAAACATTTCATTGTCGATTGCATGAGTGTATCAAATTTAAATCTCACAAATACGTTTTTTTTTTCAGGTTAAGGTTTCTTAGGTAGATACTTTTCAGATATTAGTAAAACAAATATATGCACCCATTTTTAATGATACAAGTACCTTTTACTTAAGATTATGTTCATCAATAATAAAAATTGCGACCATAAAGTAAAGGTACATGAAAAACCAGATAAGTGCAAGTTGTACTTGTGTAGTTATTGATCCGTACCATCAGTTGTTTTTAAATATAGATCTAATAGATTTATTCAATATTATGATGATAATAATTAATTGGGCATGTCGCGCTCGATCATTTTCTACAGGCCGAGAGCCGCTGTACAGATTTCCTATGATAAGATACATGAAAAACTTTATGTGAGTAAGTACTACCACAGACCTATAGGAAGCCACTTTTCATATAAGCAAATTTTACCCGCGTCATGGAATTTTGACGTGAGCGAAGCAGCCATTAGGGGATCAGGGCAAATAAGAAGAGGCACTCTATTTTTTTTAATAACTAGAAGATCTGTACTTTCTTTTAAAAAAATCATCCATGTATTCGATGACTTAAGAGTGAACACCACGTTGTAGAATACCACCTGTAGTGGGGAGGGGGATAAAGCTCCAAATGAGGAGATATCTCCCTAATAATCAAATTTTAGCCAAAAATAGTCTTCAACAAACCTGCAGTATTTATTTATGTACAACTTACACTTATTTTTAGTTATATATTTGCAAAAAAACAGCTTATTGTTAATCATAATTATAATGATTAACAATAAGCTGTTTTTTTGCCAATTGGGTGATGTTATTTAACTGAAAATCAGTGTATGTTGTACATAAATAAATACTACAGGATTATTGAAAGTTATTTTTGGCTAAAATTTGATTATTAGGGAGATATCTCCTCATTTGAAGCTTTATCCCCCTCCCCACTAGCCTTACGTGGTGTTGACTCTTAAGAAAACAAAAAAAAATTTAATTGAGGGTGTATCAGAGTTACGGGCAAATGAAACATGGTACACCACTATAATCTCATTGTATGCCTCAAAACCTAGATCTTGCCGTAAGTTTTATTCATGTATCCGAAAACATAAAAAATCGTGACCGAAAGTGACACCAAGATTCCATGACGCGGGCATAATTCATGTATCTTATTCATAGGAAATCTGTACAGCCGGCTCTATACCTACTATGGTTATAGCGTCGAAGAGTACTAATATGTAGATAATATCGGTTTGTGACTTTCCGTTCTTCTCAACAGGGGAAAGGTACTGAAACTTTTCTTTTCTACTTATTTTTCGATTATGTTTAAATATAAAAGAAATTACCACTAGACTGTAGTCACATAATAATTATACCGCTGCTATAAAAATATAGTGTTGATGGCTACACAATATTTTTTTCAAAAAACCATAGCTCTTGATTTACTAATTACGATTGTTACAGGTACCTATTGTTTTATTATTGACAATCTGTACGTGTTACAAGTAAATGTTACCACAAAACAAAGTTTGTCGTCGAGTATTCTTTTTATGTATCAAAAAAAATATCTAAGGTAACGGACTCCTGATAATTTTCATTCAGTCTACGTGTTATTCCTAATGTTCATGATTTTTTTTAGATTTTTCTGAGCAATGCTTTTTTTTAATGGCTTTTTTTATATTAACGTCCTGGCGGAGTTCAGCTATTGCTGTTCTACCACTCAACCAGGACACGTACACATAGACATCAACACAATAACCATTCCCTGCAATATTGCCATCTACCGCAGCTGAGACTCGAACTCAGGAGAGATAATAGCGACTAGACATGTTGTGCCACTCAACAGCGGCCTAGCTCACTACTACCATCTCAGTAACACATGAAAACGCCACTAAACATCCGTACCCTGGCCAGGATTCGAACCCGGGACTCTGTGGTTACAAGCTAAACACCTTAGTGCCACTGAGCTACTTTTGGAGATAGATAGGGAGGTAGGGATTTTTAAGCGCTTTCTTTTTTTGGAAAAGTGGCAAAAAATAAATACGTGAAAAAAACAAATCGTATGTTTTTTAATTCGTGCTTTAACAAGTTTTCAATGACGCCCTACATGATGATCTTTATTTAACTTCCTACTTTACCTCCCGAAATTAACCACAAAAAACAAAATTTTACTTTTAGTAATTGTCTGTAATTGGGCCACGACTTCCTACAACTGTTCCGTTTTGTGGATTTTCAAATTCGATATCAACTACTACCTAACCACTAATTCTAATGCAATTCGAACAAAATATAAATTTTGTCTGGTTTTTGAGAGTTTTGTTCATTGTGCATTGGACGTAGCTCGATGTAAAAATCACAATGGTACCAATGTTGAACATCGATTGTAAAAAAATGTTATTACAAATAGTGGAGTCAATAGCAATAGCAATAGTCAAGAGGTTATCATTTCGGAAAAACTCCGGGAAGCTGTAACGTTTGAGAATACATCTCTGAATATGTCAAGAACAACATACCAAAAGTTACCAACAATAATGTGGCTATTGGATTATTTTATTTTCAAATATAAAAATGAATGCATGTAGGAATAGTACATACATGAAGTCGAAACATTAAGAGATTTCTACAATTTTTAAGATAAAAAAATGGAACTTTCACATATTACTCTTGAAGTAACATATAAAAAATCCGATGAGTGAAAGAAATCTTAAAAATTTATTTTTGAAGATGTACACATTCAAAATTCCAAATTTTTGAGAAAGTGATAAAATTTAACTACCGCCTATTACTCTGGTTTAAATCGCGTTATTAGATTTCTATAAGTGCAATTTTTAAAGCTTGAAACGTGTCCTTTAAGCTGCTCCAAGGATATTTACTTTAAAAATTAAAGTAACCCTCTTTATTTTAGGAAAATTAAAAAACAATTTTTTTTACTCCAATATTCGTGAAATTATGGGTAAAATAAACATTAATAACTTTTATAAAAAAATGTATTAGCATAACTATCTAGCATATAATTTGTAGTAGGACCAAAGAATAAGTAAATTTGATGTAAATAATTTTTTGGAATATATATAAACCTATACTTTTCACGAAATATTGAAAAATTTAAGATTTGTGGGTAAATCGACTCGACATATTTAAAAATGAATTTATATTGTTCAATATTTTGAATATGTATTGTGTTCAATAAAAATGTTTTATTTTGGGTAAACCATTTTTACTTTTTATATCGAGATATATTATTTTTTTGAGACCTCGCCAATACCATATTGAATATGTTAATCCGAGAACAATTTGTTTAAAAGTTATCGAGTTACGTCATTTTTAATGAAATTTTTATCGAAAAGTCGTTGGATTAGCCATTTTGAATAACCTTTTTTGACAGCATAATCTTCAGCGAACTCGAAAATCCCTAATGTGTCAATTTGAATTAAATTGCCTTAAAATGTCTCAACTTATAATAATTTTGTTTAAAAAATAAACGTTTTTTTTTTTTTATTTAAATAATTGATAACCAATTTCCTTACAATTATGTGTTATTTTAAGCTATGTAAAAGTGATATCAAGAGGTTTTAGGAAAATCGAAGATTCCGTAATTATTCCGAAATATGCAATATTTTCAGGCTCCATTGACTATACATAACTAAAATTGAGAATTAAGTTTTTATTTCGAATTATTGACCGGCGCGTTCGCCATATTTGCAAATATGCCGGTCATATGAAAAATTCACCTCGAGTTGAGAACCTCCTCCGGTTTTAAATTCTTTGAAGTTCTTTAAAAATTATGACTATTAACATTGATGATTTAAATAATACATTTAGCTCTATGTTTTTATTTTCATGAATTACTTGACATCGTTTTCATTTGAGCGCTCGTTGTATGGGGTAATAATAATGATAATAATATAATTTATTTTACTTAAGACAATACATTTGTATAGGAATAGTCAGTATTTCTTACTTACTAGGTATATTGTGTAAATTTGTGTAAGAATTTACCTAAAGTGTAAGTAATAACAAAGTAAAATATGATATTTACTCTTTAAAAAAAAATGTAAATGTCACAAAAAGAACAAAAAACTTACAAACTAACGCGTACACAAAAAATTCGATATAGAATATAAACATTTATTTAGTAGAAATTCGTTTAGTTTATTTTTAAACAGTCTCTTATTCTTTATAAATTTGATTTCATCCCTAACTAGTTAAAAGATTTTGGCCCTAGGCAATGAGAAGATTTATGAGATATTTGTAATTTAGCAAAGGGAACATAAATATTATTATGTTTCCGTTTCGTGTTTACATTATAATACTGGCTATTTAATATAAAATCATCTTGATTTTCAAATACTTATGTGCACATTTCAAAAATGAATACACCTGGTAAAGTTAGGATCATATTATTTTTTTAAATTTCCCTGCAAGGGTGGGTATTTGAAACACCGGCAATGCACCTGACAATACGTCTTTGAGCTTTGAAAACATGAGTAGAAAAAGTGAAATTCCCCCGAAAGTAGACACCATACCTTAAACGAGATTCAACTTGTGCGTAATATAAACAAAGAAGTTGTTCTGTACATAGCACCGTTCTTACATTTCTAAATAAATATAGTATAGATGTAAGCTTTGCAGTTAAATTTTCACACTGAAGATATTTATCTAGGTGTTTAGCTGTGTCTGCTTCGATACATAAAGACGTATCAATTATATTGAAATTTAACTGTTTACCCTGTTTTTGACAGTTATGAAATCTTAAGTCCTGGGTTTTTTCGACATTAAAATTTAATAAATTTTGGGAAAACCATCACTTAATTGATTAGACAACCGATTTCCGTTGAGTTCTAAGCTTTCACCTGTTTTAATTGAAACAATTAACGAGGTGTCATGAGCATACATCGTAAAGTGAGTATTAGATGGTATGTAATCTAATTCATTTACATATAGTAAAAATAGCACAGGGCCCAAGACAGAGCCTTGTGGAACTCCTATGTCAAATAAGACCATTCAGAAGTCACCATATCAAGACCATGTCTGCATTTATACTTAACGCTAACACATTCTTTTCTATTCTCAAGAAAAGTTGTCACCCAATTTAGTGTTATTCCTCGAATCCCATAATTATTTAGTTTGGCCGATAATTTCTGCTGGTCCACGCAGTCTAATGCCCTGCTAATATCACCAGGTCATTCGCCCGCTTCAAGAATTTTCATAAAATGAGTGTACGGTTGTGGTAGTTGACTTTCCGCTGCGAAATCCATGCTGATTTTTAGTCAAGATCTTATATTTATCCAGATATTTCGATAATCTATCCTTAAAACAGTGTTCAAGTAATTTTGAAAAGCCTATCGGCACTATAATAGATCTATAATTTTCTATAGAATTAGGGTCGCGTTTCGGCTAGATTACTAGGTCCTAGATAAATATCTTGTTTTCCCACTAGATTTATATCTTAAATTCAATCTCTCGTTGTGTCCGAAACCAAATTCTAAGAATGAAATAATCTCTTTGAATTTATTTGACTTCTGTTTATTTGCTCTTTTTATTAGTATTATTATTTATTCTCATACAGTTCATCGTATCAAGCGGCATACTCAAATCTTGCACAGAGATCTTTAAATAAATAAACGATTCAACTTCAATAAAAGTATATTTTGTCAGATTGTTTAGATTTCATTTTCATTAACACTATAAATCTTATTTTCGGCTGTCCTCATATTCTAATTTTAATTATAGATGCCGTAGAGCTTGTCAATTAGCATTTGGATACCAATAAATATACTATTTCATGATAGAAATTTGCCAGAGTTTACTACCTACATTGCATCGCGTCATCTAGTAAATAATTTAATGAAAATGGTATTATGAAATTGAGTGTTAAAGTTTCACGATAACTAAATCGTTTCCCTAATCACCAAAATGCCGAACTGTTAACTCGATGCGCGTTTCATCAATAAAGTTGGAATCATCTAGAAATTATTAAATCTGAATAAAGGGGTTATCAATTAACAAAAATGATCTATTTCCTTCGACCAGATCGTACTAAAAATAACTAAGAATAATTAACAAAATACGATATATGTTATTATCAACAGAGCCTTGGAATGTAATGAAGTATGCATTTTATACAGTACATTATAACTACATACAGTAACGAAGACACATTCACTCACATCTCGTTTATTTGATATCCGAATGATTTGAGATTTTCGTAGGGAACATATACCTACAAAGTGAGTCTTTAGACCGTAACCACATTTGATTTTAGTCAGAGCCGTCCCATCATAAGATGGAAGAAGGGGGTCGATTTTCAAAAAAAGTATTAGAGATTTTTTTTAGAAAAAACTAGCACAATATTCTTAATCAGCATCTTTAAAAACCCCTTTGCAGAAGATTACATCGTAGTGGGTTTAAAGGTGTTTGAGATAAGGGCCATCAAAAACACAATTTCTTTAACCAAAAAAATGTATTCTTAATTTCTTGTTAGAGCAGTGTATTGTACTAGTTTGAATTGATTTTACGACAAATTAAATTTTAAAAAAAACGCTGCCTAAGGAATCACTATTTCCACATCCAGATTTTCCTTCCAAGTCTCTTTAAAGGTAAACTTCTTGATTATATTTGCACTTTAGTATGCGGAAATAATTGGTCATAGAATTTTAATAATATTAGAGGCAGATGTCATAAAAGAATTTACAGAAGTTGCAATTTATCAAGCTTCGTTAAGACATTGAAAATGAACTTGGCTAACTTTCAAGCCTGATATGATATTTACAAAATCTGCAAAATCCACAGGGAATAGATATAAAGAATATTGCGTTAAAATTAATACCATTAATACTCCACAAAAAAATAGGTTTCGTAAAAATGCTAGAACATTAAACTGGGTATCAAAATTTATCAAATACAAAAACAACGCTAGGCATCGGTCAGCGTGGAAACGTAAACATACAAGAATATGAATCTAGGAATCAAATTTTATCAAATACACGAGTTTTACTAAAACACCGCTAGGCGTCAGTCGGCGAGACGTAAAAATGCAAGAATAAGAATCTAGGTATCAAAATTTATCAAATACACCAGTTTTACAACAACGACGCTAGCCGTCGGTCGGCGTCAAGACGTAAAAATGCATGAAATATATTTAGATATCAAAGTTTATCAAATACCTAAGTTACACAAAAACGACGCTGGGCGTCGGTCGGCGTCGAGACGTAAAAATGCAAGAACATAGGTGAAAAATATTATACTGAGTGCTTAGCTTCTAGTATAGGTACGCACCAAACCTCAAATTTGTACTCTACACATCTTGCTTTACTCATTTTCCTCATCCCCACCACTTCAACGAAATCATCTTAAAATATAATCTAGTTCCAGATAATACATTTGTGTACCAAATTTCAAGTGAATATCTCAATTTTATTTTATCAACCCCTTTAATAATGGAGTGGGGTGGTGATGGAGGGATGGAAAATATTATAAAAAATTTTGAGGCCTTGGCTTCTAGTACATACACCAAATTTCAAGTCTCTGTACTCTTACCAGCTTGCTTTACTTATTTCCCCCCTATTTACCCCTATTTCCCCCCAACCCTTCACCGGATATGTTCAAAGGACAATCCAGTTCCAGATCTCATTATATGCGTGTACAAAATATCAAGTCAATATCTTAAACCGTTCCGGAGAAAACGTGCGGACAAGAAAAGTTACAGACAGACAGACCGACAGGCAGAAAAAATGTTTTTCGCTTAAATTTAAAATCTCGACGTTGGATGTGGAAGTAATACAAAAAATCTCAAGAAAATTAACACATGTAATAACTCTTGTTTTCATGACTTACTTTTAGGTCTTTATTAAATATTATTTGTTTGAGAAATGGTAGGTATGTACGAATTCAAATTTTTGCCTTATTAAACGAATGATTATTTATGGTTTTAGAAATGTGACGATCAAATACAATATACTCTTCGTTTTCATATTTACAATGATACTCCTAAAAGAGAGACATTTTGTTTAAATACCTTTACAGATTTGTTTAACTGAACGCGTGCGTCGTAGGGGATTTACAGTGATAAAACACATAACGTCAATTTTTCTAGAAAATTTTAAAAAGAAAAATAGACAGATTGGACCACAAAGCTTAAAACGAAAAACATATATTTCAAACGCGATAACTAATACAGAATATTTTATATAAATAAAAATTCATTTACAGGTCAGTGAATCAGTTTCAAAACAAAATATTTAAAGCAAGAACGCGTGAAAATGTCTCGAGTATGTCCACAAAACAGCACTCACGTTTTATTTTGGAACAGGTGGATAGAGTGAGACTTATACTGGACATATAGTTTTACTGGCAACAAATTTTGAATGCTATCATTTTTAGCATATTTATACCAGGTTATGTATATTCCAGTTTATTTATGTTTGCTTTAATTATAATAGAGGCTGGTGTATTTTCATTTATATCACTATGTTATAGTTTCAAATATTAATCTTTAATCAATAAAATCAAATTAATTTACGATGTGATGAAAATGCCAATTTCGGCCTTCCCGCTGTATTTATTTAGTTTAAAAAGTTCGTGTTTTGCCTTTTAAATTCGAAAATTTAAATCTATTTTTTAAATATATTCCGATCGCGCTCGAATTTAAGACCTCTACCATTCCCTATTCAATACTTCTGGGGGAATATTTCTACTCATTTATCCCTTGCCAGCTCTTGGTATATACCTTTTATAGCTAGAGATCACCCAATATCCAAGATAACGCCTTAAAAAACTTCAATTTGCCCTTTTTAAAAAGTTTCCTGTACGGACCTTTCTTATTTCTACTCTCATCATTATTGAAAAATGTTATTTTATGTATCTAGCAGACTATTTTTAATTCATACAGCTAATAAAGGCAGCTCTACGATAGAATTCCGGTTGGTAGGTTAAGAAAAATCGCTCGAGACTTTATCTTGCCTTGTCTACATCAAAGACTGTCTGTAATCAAAACTGCAAGGTAATGTCTAATCTAATTTTGGCTAATTACAACCGACGTGCGGTATTACTTCCTATTGTTTGAAAGAAATCCAATTTGTGTTATGCGTGCCATTACTTGGATATCGCTCTCAGAGGCGGCTCGGCTTTTTCGAAGATTGAGTAAAGTAGGTAGTGTAGTATTGAAAATACTTATGTGGTCATGTATATGGGAATTGGCTTAAACATAAATGAAACGATATGCAACAGCCGGCCCATCGGTTATGTGTAACGATAGATGGATAAACATTTAATAAACATAAACATTGTAAACCATAGTCGTGGGTTGTTTATACTTTTGGCTTTATATTTAGTAACGTGGCCCTAAACATCTCCGGAGACATTTAAAAATTGTGTAACGTTTATTCATTTTTATCTATTTTATATTATTAATACAAGTTTAGTATATTATATTATTTAGTATATTATACAACAACCACAAAATGAGAAAGTTTGCAATTTATAGGAATGCAAAATTGCCACTTTGTGCAAGTTGCATACTAAAATTTTTCTACGAAAACATGTTTATTTTATTTATATAGATATATATGAAATACGAAATTATCCGTTACCTACTATACCGAGTGTAATAGTATCATGGTATACCCCTGTTTTCTCCTTTAGTTTTGAAGATAATTGATTGAAATTTAGGATATACTACATACATAATAAGCGGCACTTTTTGACATACAATTGATTTTTTTTACTTCCGGTTTCGCCGGAAGTGACACTTTTGATTTTTAAATGGAACATCCTATATATTATTGCATTTTTGAATTCTACGTAATTTTCTGAATCCTACGATGCCAAATAAGTGACATTTTAAACATCAATTGTTTTTATAATATAACTTTTAGTTTTCCATTTAAGTGTGTCATGACGGTTCCGATTTATTCTAAATGACCCGTGTAATGCTACAAAAATCGAAATTCCGTTAAAAACACTAAATTACGTGATTTATGAGCAAATAAAATTCACCAAAATTGTTTTTGGGGCAAAACTCAATTTTTTCAAATGGAACTATATCGGTCCCATGGTACCATTTATTAGTACTATTAATAAGGAATTTATTCATATGTCGTATTAAAATGTGCGATAAATACAAACAAAATTACAGATAAAAGAAAATAAGAAAATATAATTTTATTCTAATTAACTTGTTACACATAAGGTGGTTTTGGAATACAAAAAGTTGACACAAAACATTACAACAGTTGTTCAAAATGCTGTCCATTAAGGTCAATGCACTTCTGAACTCTCATAGCTGTTTCTCGAAGAACGTTCGCCAATTGCTGGGCCGTTATGCTATTAATTGTTCGTCTTACTCGTAGCTCCAGGTCTTCACGGGTTGTAATGGCGGTTGCATAGACAATATTTTTTAAGTGATCCCAAACAAAGAAATCAAGGGGTCTTAAATCAGGTGACCTTGGAGGCCACGTCACAGAAACATTCGTCGAAATTACGTTTTCTCCGAATCTCCGTTGAAGGTAATCAATTACTATCCCTGAATTATGAGGAGGGGCGCCATCTTGTTGGAAATACATTCCCTGTCCTAAATCTAAAGGTAACTCATCTAAAATGTCCTCAATCTCGGTTTCCAGGAATCTGAAGTATCTGGCACCAGTCAGAGGTCCTTCAAATATTATTGGACCAATGATTCTACTACTGATTATTCCAAGTCAAACAATGAAACCGAACCGCACTTGAAAGTTACCCTCCCGTACTTAACATAAATTTCGATTTTCTTGTGACCAATATTTTGTATTTTGTCGGTTAAATGATCCCAATTTTGTAAACCTTGACTCGTCCGAAAATAAAATCAGTCCCAAAAAATCATTGTTTGGCTGCACGTTATTATACAAAATCCAATTGCAATATTCCATCCTACGTTCGTAATCACTTTCGTACAAATGCTGGTGAAATTGGTATTTAAAAGATTTATAGTGGTATTTGTGCAAAATTCGACTTACTGCTTGGTGACTGATGTTCAATTCAAACCCAACTAGCCTTAAAGAAAAAGTCTTAGCAACTTCTGTTCGAGCCAAAACATTAATTTCCGTTCCTTCGTCAATAATGAAGTTTTCTTCGGGATCATCGGGGCTCTCTTCGGAATTGGTTTTTAACACGTTTAAAATAATTTTTCGCAGGACATTGTCTATCAGGATATTGTCCGCCATAAAGGTCCATATTTGCAATTGTATTTTTTTTACTTTCCCCATAAATAATTAACATGTCCACTTTCTCATCTCTTGTATAAATCTGCGGCATTTTGAACACAATTAACAATAATTTTAAACAATTTTTAAAGACACAATAAAAACACCGTTATACCAACAAATGTATGACAAGCTAAATATTTCACTGTTTTCAAAGCCACCTTAGTTACTTCTTAACATTTAATTAGAACCAAATTGTATTTTCTTATTTTCTTTTAGCTGTGATTTTGTTTGTATTTATCGCACATTTTAATACGACGTATGAATAAATTCCTTATTAATAGTAGGTACTAATAAATGGTACCAAGGTACCGATGTGGTTCCATTTGAAAAAATTGAGTTTTGTCCCAAAAACAATATTGGTGAACTTTGTTTGCTAATATATCACGTAATTTAATGTTTTTAACGGGATTTCGATTTTTGTAGCACTACACGGGTCATTTAGAATAAATCGGAACCGTCATGGCACACTTAAATGGAAAACTAAAAATTATATTATAAAAAAATTGATGTTTGAAATGTCACTTATTTGGCATCGTTGGATTCAGAAAATTATGCAGAATTCAAAAATACATTTATATATAGGGTCTTCCATTTAAAAAAATAAATTAAAATAACCACAGCGTGAATCTAAAGTGTGGCATCATTGCACAGTTAATGACAGGTTCTGCATACAGTTTAACATAAATACAACTCTCATAGACAAGTGAAAACTGACAAACGATACTGAATTTCTGCACGGCGTATGCCGCTACCGCACGTCTATCTCAATAGCCGTGCAGTGACGTCACGCTGGTTTTAAACTTTGACTTTAAATATCTCCGTTATGGAAAGAGCTATCATTCTGAAAATTCTTGGTGCATTATAGATAGACCTAATGCCATGCCGTAATAAAATGTAAGAAGAAATTATTCAATGCATTTAATTTAAAAAATTTAGAAGTAAGAAATATCTAATCCACTCGTACTGATAAGAACTTGATCATTACAAACACAGTTTAAGAGTGAAAGTTCCTTCGGGCAATTATTGAAGCTACAAGTAGCTGAGTACTAAGTTTTTTTTAATCTGTGCATTGCAAAAAAATTGAAGAATAATGGTTAATACTAAAGATTTTTTTTTAAATTATTTCATTCAGTTCAATATAACACAATTACAAAACCTTAACTTGTGACCAACGTTTTGAATTTATTACAAATAAGTGTTATTCAACGATCATCTTAATTTAGATAAGATACATCTATTAATTTCATTAAGTACCGCAAAAAATCCGTGATTAACGGGATTGCTTTGCAGGTTTGCCACTCCATATCCAACCTACCTTGAACAGGTTTGATCTATTTTATATATAATCTGTTTGATTCGACACTATTGTTTTTTTGTGTGTATACTAAAGCACAGCTATTATTAAAAGCGTGAAAAACACGAATGAATGTTAAGGTATTGTGTATTTTTAAAAAGCATGTAATAAGCAAAATGACTGGATCAAATTCAATAAATTGTTTTAAACTTGTTTAAGAAATACTTAATATAAAGTATAATAACGTGAGGGTAACTATATAAGAAGTAATACATTTGTAGTAATGTTTAACTACGAGAATATTGTTTATTAGAGTTCTTGTATATTTGTTCGAATATTCTGTAAGATATTCATCACAGATTTTAAAAATAACAGGGACCCGAACCGAAACCGTAATTGAGTCCGAATAGGAACCCATTTATCCCTTAAATCGGAACCGAAACGGAACCAGTATCTTGATTACAAATTTATTTTAAAATGTTCAATCTTCTCGAGCCCCACATATTTTTAAATTTCTTATGAATGCAGTAAAGCAGTCTGTTGAAAGAAAACTGGCTAAGCAGTGCGGAGAATGCGATAGTACTGTTTATTTACATTAAAGTCCGTATTTATATGAACTTATTAAATTTGGGAAAATACGAGATGAAAAACGAAGGGTTAATGATGATTATGATAATGAAGATCTAGTCAAGTCATCGTGCAGAGTTAGGATGAAATAATAATAACAAACTTATTTATTTTAAGAAAGAAGTTTGTCCATACAACAATATATACAACTGTGTAGTATAGGCAATTATAACTAACAATAAATACTGTATAATAAATAACAATAATAACAAACGGTAACAATAAACAGTAGTAATATAGTGACAAATGTTTCAAACTTTTTCAGATCATGAAAATGAATTATTATTGGTAAACTAGGTAGCTAGAAAACGTACTATATTTATATAAACAAAAAGAAAGCATGCAAGAAGATTAAAACGGAAATGAAAAGTAGTCTCCAAAATTATTTACTAATGACTGTCTAGATGATTTCGGATTGAATAATTTTTGAATCCAACAACGAGTAAAGATTTGAAATTTTGTGCTAAATTAACAAATAAATGACAGGCTGCACAAGTAAATATTTTTTTTAAAGCATATGAAATTGGGGTATATCAAATGCATTATAAGCACTGATATTTGTGGAATGTAAATGCGATCAAACTTTGTTTTTTAATAATTATTTAGGTGACTCCGTTTTCATAACTTTATGTACAAAATTAATTAAATTTATGTGTAGCCTTTAATCTATCTTTTAATTTAATTTATGGATAATGTGATCATATTTTGTAAATATAAAATTATAGCGGGGCCACATACTACAATAACAGTTAAATTTTGATAAAATTAATAGATTACGTAATAATACCTTAACTCTTGTTCGGAGAGAGTCTTTATAATTGTAAAGGACTTTGAGTTTAACATAAACCCTTCTAATTGAATTGTTTACAAGATGGTCCAATTTAAGGTAATCACATTAATAAACTTGGATTTGTACAGGTGTGTTTTATTTTTAAAGGAATATCCATAATATTTACTGATTTGTTAGCTTCAATAACTTTAAGCTTATTCTTTTTGCTTCCAAAATACATTATGCACGATTTGCTGATTTATATTCAAGTTAAGAATTATTGCTACAGTAACAAGGTTATTGAGATCATTGTTAATATAGCCAAGTGTATTTGCAATATTAGATATACGGATATATAATACTATAAATATGGAACTCCGGATGTTCTGCATAAAAATGAACATTCATATTATTGTTGTCTCATCAAAGCCTAATGTATTCATACTATAAAGTAAGGGTCTAAAAATGGATCCCTGTGGTACTTCTTTGTTCGTAATTAGGTTGTTTGACACATAGTTGTTCAGGATCACTTTTAAATCCTAAATAATTTATTTAAAAAATTTAATGCATCCACATCAAATGCCTATAGGTGGCATGAATCGCATCGTTGCATAAACTTTGTATATCATTTAACGCCATCGAACATAAATCAGGACAAAGTAGAAGGTTATTTTGTTGTTAAGGGAGCGTATATTTACGTGTTAAAAAGGAAGAAGAATTTATAGCGATGAGTTTAGAGGTCTAAGATAAAATATACAATAAAAATCTAAATTCCTTTTAAATTTGGAAACTATTTCTTTCTGGCTAATTATGTGACTGAAGTTTCTTTCAGGGAATATGTTTCTGTGTTCAAAATATTTAAATGAATATTCTCAATATAAAAAATTAATTGTAACGATCACATACTAAAACTCCATTTTTTACAACTCATAAAGTACCTGACGGGAGGTGACCCGCCAGTAGTCGAAGTTGTTGTAATTTTGCAATTCATTTTTAGTTGTTAGTTGTATCAAACAATTTACTAAAATTAAGTAATATTGATATAAAAATCATACATGATCAACACAGTCCAGTCGCATCTAAGAGGACAGAACGGCCAATTAAAACCTTTTTGACTATTGCTAAACAAAAAAATTGTTAGTCTACAATTTAACATTATATAACTAGCCATACTCCTCCATTGACTAGTATTAATTTTTCAAATTTTATTCCGATGGGACGCACGGATGCACAAACGGGTGGTTTGAAAATTAATCAGAATTCGATTAGCAACACAATGATACGAATATTTTTTTCCCTACGAGCGAAATTTACAGGATTTTAAACGATATCTGGTAAATACAATAAACTCCTCGTCTTTGAGTTAAACATAATAATAAAAACATATATATTTAAGTTATATTGGCTCTTTCAGTAATTTAAAGAAACACTAGATAAATTAGTGCTATAATATACCACAAAGTGAATACTGGATAGATAGGAAGAATAACACACGAACGGTTCAATCAAACAAACTGTCATATTTGAAATTATTCTTAGATATTAGGAAGTTAAGATACTGATCAATTTGAAATATATCGGTTTAAACTCGTTTCCAAAATAGGATCAATTATACTTTATACTTTTAAAGTACTACTTTATTTTCTCATGTCAATTTCGGTAGGGCAATTTAAATAATTCTTTATATTGTGTAAACAATTAAACTTAGCCTTAAATTCGCAGCATAACATAAGTAAGAAAAGAAAAATAATAAAATAAATACTATTTGAATATTAAATAGAACATAAATCAAGTGAAACTGTGAGCAATATTTCATCTTCAGCTCTAAGTTGATGCGTTTTCATTACTTAAACATTTGTTTAAAACTGTAAAATGAAAACAAATAGTTTTCATGCATAAATAAATAGTTTAATTATTACTGCCACTCCTGTTAGCTTCCTTGCATAATTGAATCAGTTAATATCAAATTATTATCTTAGTATGCTTACCCACATTATATTATATCCTTCTTTAGATCCTGTATAATAGAACTATAATGAGTAAATAATTTGAATTTATTAAACTTTCAAAAAATTACACTTTCTACGTATAACTAATAATTTTCGATTTCTTTCTCACACATTCACTGATTTGAGTATGTAATAAATTCTCACAATTTGTTTTCATTAGAATATAAAATACACATTTTAATTGAAATAGCGAAATACTGAAGTAGATGAGGAGCGATTCCACACCATCTTTTAACACAAGTTGCAACAAAACTAACCATACGTTAAGTTAGCAAACATAAGTTCGGGCTTGGACAGTGGAGATATTTTAATTTTAGACTGCTGAAATATTATAGGATTCGGACAGATTTCCCGTATTGATAAATTTTTAACTACATTTTTCTCAGTTTTAATGTATCTACTTTAAGCCGACAGATAATAACTATTTAAAACCGTTTAATTCTAATGGCTAACAATAAAAATTTAAAAGTAAATAAACGTTGCGGTTTAAAAATGTACGCGAAAATTTCTCGAAATAGACTCTTTTATAAAATTAGACATTTTGCGTGTGATATATGAGGAGACCAAAATGTTACAGTCGACGGTGCCAATAAACAAAATACACTGAGTAATAATCCATAGATAAAAATCAATTTACTCTGATAAGCGGACTACCATATTGTTCTAATCAACTGTCATTAGTTTAGGAAGTCTACGTTTCATGGTGGAGAAAATTTTTGTGACGTAAATATAGAGTCGAGTTGTTGGTATCCGTGGATGATAAATAAAAAAAATCCCAACCACATAAGCATTTGAGATCGTTTTGACTAAATACTATTTCTTATGATGCATTTATTTACAAAAAATTGTAAAAACTAGTTTACACAAGGTAGACATAAATTTATTTTAAAATCACTAAAAAGTTTCATGTACACGCAATTAAATTAAGAAACCAGCAGAAGTTACAATAGGGCATTGCCGACTACGAATTTGGCGATAAACATAAATAGGGCAATGTATTTTATCTCAAAGGCATCACATAAAACTGAATTGTGCCATATGCGAGCTACATGTTCATCAAATAGGCTACCGGCACAGTAACGCAGTGGGCTAAAGTGTGTTGTGTGACGAACACGTTTGGTCACACTGCATATCGTGCACTGGGTTCGATCCACCAGCAATATAGGTGCGTAATACATATGGTCTACGTGTTTTCAAATGTATAATCTCTTCCTTGGCTTCGAAATCAAGGGTTATTTAATATATGTGGTGTGTGTTTTTATGTTTTGCTGTTATCTTAAATAGGCAGTTGCAATCGTTTGACTGCAAGTTTCGTTCGTTTCTTAAAAATGCGTTAATAAGTTTTTAAATTAAAATTGTTATATAACTTCTGTTTTATACATAAAATTGTAGTATCAAAGCTGCACATACAAAATAGCATAAAAGGTGATCTCCAGAGGTGTATAAGCTGTCATGTTTTATATATATTATTTTATTATAATTTGAGATAAAATGCTATTAAGGTTTTTGATTGAGTACGTAAAAATACGAAGATTTAAAATATATCGAAACTGTAATATACAGTTAAGCTCGAACCAACATAGACTAGGTGATATGCCAAGTTTGCTTTAAAATGTTGTCAATGTACAACATATCACAATGTAAACATATGTGAAGATGTTATTTTTCTATACTATTTTATATTACTTAAATACTTGCAAATCAAAAAAATATGAAAATAGTTATTTGTGATAACAAATGGCAGAAAATAATGCATTTACTAATTTAAAGTTGTAGTAAGGCGAACGTTTTAATTTAATGTAGTATATGTTAAAAAATAATTGTTTTCATAAGTATGCAGAACTTTTAGAGTACATTTTTGCTGCCTAAATCTATCTTTAGTTTATATTTGTTATTTTTTATTGTACGTAGAATACTATTTAAGAACCAGCACATAACTTATTTAAACGAGATTGTAATATATTACAATCCATCTAGCATAAATGTGTGAAAAATTAATGTTTATTTATTTTCAAATATTCACCAAAAGCATGGGTTGATGTACTATGCTCTACGAAAGAAAAAAATATTTATTATTAATCCATCAAGTTAGAAATTCATAAAATAAATATTTTATTAATCTCAAACTTTTATTTTTGAGTCATTGTTATGTTCAAACAAATTCTAATTTCTATTCAAATAAATAACTTCTGATGGTTCTAAATTTACGGTTTATAATGTGTCAAAGCCACAATGTCATAAATGTCCTATGACAGCGTTTTAAGTTTAAAGTTTTTGGAGGTCCATTAAAAAAGGATTAATTTCAAAAACTAACACGAGACCATACTACATAAAGATTTCATTATGCAGTTGTGCAATGTATTCAATAATAGGATTTATCCAAAGACGTGCTCTAATAAATGGCTTGGAAAATGAAGCTCATAAGAAAAAATCCTCACAACGCATTTTTAGAAATTTGTTCATCCCTGCATTATAATAATTACTATCCTTTTAGTCTATGTAATGAAGGCAGAAAGAGTTTTCGAGGATACTGAACACGATGAAAGTGGTAGGAGTATTTGACCGCCGCAACCCCCTGAAACGGCCAACTACCACCCCTTTTATGGATCCCTCTATTTTCATATATAAACGGATCTGAGGAGTGATTTATCGACGGACTATACTTCGAATAACCGGAATAACATGGAATGGGGTTATAAAGTGTGTGGAATCCAGACAGCAGGCTTAGGATGTTGATTAAAACCCTCCCGGGGGGTGGAAAGTTATTTTTTTTCAAATGGTTCGCTTCAAATGAAAAAAATTGTCCTTTTTAGCGCCAACCCCTCCTCATCCCTCACACGGGCAGAAACCACCACTCATACACCAGAGAGCATGCTATCCAGGATTTACAGTTTTTTCGGCACATGAGCGTTATTCCTGTGCATATCCCTTCAGCTTTCACGGAAGAGAAGGCGGTAGCAACTTTGGGGGTTGCTTCAACTCTTTTAAGGGGTGTAAAATTAATCGATTACACTTTGGATCGTCATTACGTCCTTCCCCGTTTTCACAGGCGCTGATCACGATAAAAATATTCATCTTCATCTCCGACTCTTCTCCACTTCAACCCACAGCAACACTTCCATGTTTTTGTATAATTTAGAAATAATTAATAAATAATAAAGAAATCTACTTTGTTATGTTACATGTAACTTATTATAGCCTAAGAGCTGGCTACGGAAATTGAAAACCATAAGGTGCAGTGAAAATTTTTATGTAAAAACCCTCCTTGCTAGCTGAAAAGTAGTAGTCTGGCTCTGCAGCCAGAAGTCCATCCCGGGGAGGGAAGCGTGGTCGGGTGGTCAAATGCGTTAATTTTTAATTAAAATAAAATCTTTGAGTGCAGCTCTGAAATTTTGTGTAGTTATAGTTTTTGTAGAAAGTGCGTAAAATTATTGCCAGAAGTCTAGGTCAGGAATTAAACATTGCCAAAGTAAAGTTGTAAGAAAATTGTTCAAATCATTAAAATTTGACATTACTCAAGGTGCAGATCTGGAATTTTGTTTTTATATTTAAAATCTCCCTATTCTTCCGAGTGTTCTGGTTATTAACGTACCAGTGACATTAATGGAACAAAACACAAATCAAATTCGCGAAATGTCAAATAATGATATTTTTCGTTCACTTCTGTCAGCACGAATTTTCGATTTCGCCCATGCAATTAACGATGCCGTGAAAATGCCAATTTCGATCTTTCGATATAGACATTAGCAAGCCTTCTAGTCCACAGTACAGCTTTTCAATAATGATTACTAACAGGCTAAATCTTTGTGGGTAGCTTCGTTTTGTCGAGACGCCCAACATCTCTCTACGAAAATTCTCGATAGTGGTAGCTAATACAGTGCGTAGGCGTAAACATATCGATTGAGTTATTGCCAAAATTTTATTCCTAACAGTTAGTTTTTTAGTTAAATCTTGAAATAATTTGATAAGAAATTCGAAAAAACGTGTGTCCTACAAAATGGTTTGACCGAAGCGTCCCCCACTCCCAACGTGTACAAATAACGAGGTCATAAAAGTTATTACTAAGCAGCTTATTTTTTTACTGTTGCTTAATCAATGTTTGTATAATTAAATGACCACATTGTCCTACAAATTTAAATGGTACAATTTCCTAGTCCTACGCTCGGAAATTGTCGGTTTCACGGTAACACTTTTCTCATTACTAACTGTAGGACAAAGATATCACGTGATAGGTTAGTGTTGTCTCTGCCCAAATAAAACAGTGGCCTACAAAAGAATGGGTATGTATCGCTAGTCCAACAAAAATTACACTGGTCTATAAAATAAAAAAAAAGTTCGGTTCCAGGGACTAAACCTATATCATTTCTTAAGTATTTTTGTGTGCTGAATCCGAACGTTCAATTTAAAAAATTTTACTCGAAATGTACGTGGTAGAAATTTTTTTAAACTGAAAATTCGGATTCAGCACACAAAAGTACTTGAGGATTGATAGGTTTAGTCCTTGAGGAAGAAAATTTTGTTTTTTTGTAGACCTGTATTATTTAAAACAAACTAACCATTATACTCTTCGTCGATTTACTGCACTTTTTATATACTTGTTACACATTCTATAGGATACTCTTGCATTTTTATGGTAAATAAAAAAATATTTGCGGAGAGTATAATATTAGTTTGAGTATAGCGAGTGACGACCTTGTCTAACTGCGCGATGAATGAAAGCTGCCAAAGCTGGTCCAAAATTTTATCGCATTTGTGACAAATTTATTGCTGTTAAGTTAACAATCATTTGGGACTATTGCCTAATTAGCTGATTTTGTAATGTAACAATATATTAGTAGGGAATCGAGCCATCTGAAAACGCATGTAAAGAGGCGTATTACCACTCGAGGACCTACGAAAAGTGAAAATGGTTTCCCATAGAAAATCATCTGCCGCATTCGAATTTTGAGATCGCCTTAATATTCGGAACTGTAAAACCTCCTAAAAGTCAATTTTACTCCAAAGTTGAAAAATCGAAAATACACATTTTTTAATACTTCTCAAGTTATCTTCTTTATTAAGAAAGTGATCAAACTATTTTTTTTTGTTGCTAAATGATTGTTAGTATCTGGCTATTACACTGGTGCTGTTAAATTGATTTCCATTGTTTTCCGTCTTGAAATTGATTACAATTTATAAGAAGTTGTCGTTTTTGTGTAGTGATATTTTGAGTCATCGAGGAACGATCGTTATTTGTTGAAATTTAAAAAGAAGTCGGAGACAAAATTTCGCCAAAAATACCATAAATATTTCTTGTGAAAATATTGCTTCTCTAACTTCAGTGTAAAAAAAAGTTATACTAAGTTAAACCCAAACGATTTTCTTGCCGTATCAAACGCTTAGAATTGCACGTTTTTGTAAACATAACTTAAAACCGAAGTCCGATTGTACTGAAATTTGGACAGTAAATTAGTGTAAGCTAAAGGAAAAATCCAATTGGTTTTTAACAAAATTGATCAATATGAATCTTCTATAGGCTTATTAATTCTTTTATATAATAAAACATTCAACATTCAATAGTGTTACAAATTTCAAAGTAAATTTTTTACCAATATATACCACTTTTTGTAGGACAGTAGTAAAATCGTATTCCACGCTTTATTCCCAAAAGAAAAAAACCAAAATTAGGTTGTTGGTAAGTAGAAAAGTGTTACCGTGAAACCGACAATTTCCCAGCGTAGGACTAGAAAATCGTAACATTCAGTGTCTAGGACAATGTGGCCATTTAATTATGCAAACATTTACTAAGCAACGGTAAAAGAATCAGCTGGTTAGTAATAACTTTTATGACCTCGTTATTTGTACACATTGGGAGTGGGGGACGTTTCAGTCAAACCATTCATTTTGTAGGACAAACATTTTTTCGAATTTTTTATCAAATTTACTCATGATTTAACTAAAAAATTAACTGTTAGGAACAAAATTTGGATAATCATCCAGTCGACATGTTTTACGCCTACGCACTGTATTAGCTACCACTATCGAGAATTTTCGCAGAGAGAAATTGGGCAGTTCTCGTCAAAACGAAGCTACTCACGAAGATTCAGCCTGTTAGTAATCATTAATGAAAATCGGCGCTGTACTGTGGACTATTCCTGTTGATGTATTTATTTAGTTATGAACATTTAAAAATTTCATGTCGTGCTTTTTCTGACGAGACTAATTGAAATTTCAAGTCCACCCCGACCGTAGCACATCACGTTAAGCGAATCCTGTACGGGTGTACTTTTTTTAATTTGTTTTGAACCTTTTGGCTGATATTTCTTATCCTAGAATTACATCACATTTATTTATTTATACAGTAAAAACTATAACTACACAAAATTTCCTAACTGCACTCAAAGATTTTATTTTAATTAAAAATTAACGCGTTTGACCGCCCTCCACGCTTTCTGGCTGCAAAGCTATGTACTTTTCAGCTAGTAAGGAGGGATTTTACATAAAAATTCTCACTGCACCTTATCTTTTTTAATTTCCATAACCAGCTCTCCGTCTATTATTGTCTATTAAACATCGTAACAAATTTCTACAGACAGTTTTTGATAAAGCACTCAGGTTCGAGTGAACTTTACTTGTTGTTAATGTATTTTATTAAGAATATTAGTAAACGAATCAAAGTTGTTCTCAGTCATTGTGATTATCAATAAAAAAAATAGCTTTTTTCAATTCCCTCTACCGCGCAGCGACTGGAATTTTCGCCTGCCAATGTAATTGGGGTATGTGAAGTACATGTACTAACTATCATTCATTTAAAAAAATAGCTCTCCCCCTCCATACTATTTCCAGAGAGAAGAAAGTTTTGTAGTTATATGCTCTCTTCGATTACCGACTGGCAGATGGTAATTTTTCGTCGTGGAATTTGCACGCCGTTTCCCTAACTAATACCTCAGCATACTTATTTATAAACCTTAAATATTAATAATAGTATAAGAAATTAGGTAATGTTTGGTTAGGACGTATTTATAGATGACACACTTCATTTCTATTTCCTGTCGTAATAATTCAAAAAGGAAATGATTAGCTTTTAATTAGTAATAGACCACCTACTGGAAGGCCAATTAAAACATGATTAGATACTTTACACATCTTATACCTTCTTAATAACTAATAACGATATTTTTCATTTAAAGTGTAACAGGTGTCATCGTTGACAATTCTATTAACTATATGCCAAATATTATTACTGTCAGATTTTTTTCATCATTTATTCTTTTTAGGCGCTTCACTCTGTATGTTTTCCAATGAAAATATACCCACTCTTCGCTGGCAATGCGTCAGCTACTTATTAGATTCCATTTCTTACGGTAAAACGGTTTTTTAGAAAAAGCGCCAACAGACAGACAACATACCAACAGACAGACAAATTATTAATGGAATTGAAAGACCTCATAATCTACATGATCTGAATAGAGGAAATCCGAAGAAATTTCAGAGGGAGATTTTTTCACGAATACTCCCCTTCGGTAAGCGAGGGAAGTAAAGATATATACATATAAGAAACGTATAATGAAAAAAAAGCGCTAAGCGAAGGAAGTAAAGATTTATCTTCGACTATCAAATAATTTCTAAAAATATAAAAAATTGCATATGTAAAAAATCGGTAACGATATTTAGACAGGACTTCCTTCTTTATTTATACAGGGTGGTCACTCTAAAAAAATATTAATTAAGAAAGGACATAAGAGATTAATAATCGGAGTTTAGTTATCACCATTCCTGCTAAGAAAACCTGATAACTTTTGCTTAAAAAAGTATAAAGAGTCATATGACAGAAGACCTAAATAATAATAGTCCATTTACTAAAGAAAAGAAGTTCTAACTCCGTTCATTCAAAACCGATTTTGATTTTTTTTTAGTTCGGAAAAAGCTTATAGAAAAGGTCTGAAGTTGCCTGAAGTTCGATACCATAGGGTTTTTGGGGGTCGCAGATTACGAATCTGGCCTCAAAATCTTTAAAAAAAGTGGCGTCTACAAAATGGCATTGAAAGTCTAATTTTTTGTTTTCAATTTTTTTTTATTTTTTCCCTTTGTATTAGATGTCTGGGGGTTCTTGGCGTCGATGGCAGAAAGGTCAGTTATTTATTCGGATTTTATTTCTTATATATAGGGGTTTTTTAGATCACTGATCTCAAATTGTATGTTAATAGTAGTTATCAACATGAAGGTACAAAAGATTACCCCATAAGCAGTGATAACACAGATTTTTTTAAATCGCGACGCACAAGTGTCCTCATGTCAGTACCAATAGGTGTAGCTGGAAATGAACAGATTAATAGTTACAACGTTTTCGAGGTTTGTATAAAATGTATTAAAAAACTATATGGAATGAATTTTAAAGACGTCAGTTTAAGCAGAAAAGTGCTGGTACTGCCTTTATCAAATGTTAATAATAACATAAAATTTAATAATGAAGTAATACTAACAAATTCATTGCCACTTTTCCAAAGGATAAGTGTTCTAAAAAAACAGATACTGAAATACAGACATTTTTTAACTTGACTTTGCTCCGTACCCTCTGTCTTAAAACATGTTCTTAAAGTTTCATCAAGAAGCATTCCTGGCAAATGTCTTCAATAAAAGTCATTTTATTCATTTTTTAAAAGAAACTTTAAATAATATTCCCTGCTATCAAATTGAAAGTCAGCATCACTTTCAGTTAATAGTTACATCAGCTCTCAATACATCAAATGAAGACATAGTCGTAGTATCAGCGGATATAGACGTATTAGTTATATTAACAGCTTTAGCTTCTTCGGATAAAGATAATAGGCCGACGTTAAATAGGTGAATACAAAATCGGTAAAGGTATTTTTTCTATGTAAATATAGGGTGCTAACTAAAAAGTTATTGAGCAGTTAAGAAACGACATAGGAGAGTAATAACCGGAATGTAATTATCACTATTGCCATAAAGAAAACCAGATAACTCTTGGTTAAAAGAATATGCAGAGTGGTCGTCCGACAGAAAAATAAATAAATAAAAGGTGTGAAATAATGTACTTCGAAAATTCATTAATTTTTTACCAACTGTCAAAATACATCAACCTTTCCATGACAACTAAATTTAACATAACTATATTTTAATATACAAGAATTACACAACCAAAATTAAAAGGATAATTAAATAATATAATAACAGGTGCGTAGTGTGCACCTGTAACTAAATGTAACTAAAACGAAGAAAATATATAATACGTGATTTGATCCACGTTCTTATACAGTGTAGTCTATATGTATTAAGTAGGAAAATCCTGAAACAGTTCAAATTTTAATTTAAAATTGCAATTTTTAAGCATGGAAATAGTTCCCAACGTTCCCCCCTCTGAATTATGACTTCCCCCAAAAAATGTTGAGTAGAAATGTGATCGTGCGGCACCTCCGAAAGTAATTCTGATTCTCTATTTAACAGTATAAAGTTTTTTGATTTTGGTACATTAATTACTGAGAAAATTAATTTTGAAGATGTAAAATTTTGTGAATGTTTTGTAGACTCATTTGAGGTATTTTTGGTTAAATTACTGGTTTTGAAGAAGAGTTGAAACTAATTTATTTTTGTTTTTGTATGTGTATGTGGCACTTTTGAGATATTTGCAAAAACCAGTATCGAAGTATTAATTTTTCAATATTCTAATGAGAAAAAGCAATATTTAAATCGTTATAATGATTTGAAAATTGCGTTCATAACCAAGTTATAATTTGGAAAATATCACTTTTCATGAAATATACCATCTGTGTTTACTTCCACATCCATGTAGTGGATTGGAAGTATAGTAACCATAATTTTTTTTGCTTGAAATAGGTTAGGAATGTCGTGAAACGTCAAGATTTTAAATTTGAGCAAAAAAATTTTTCGGTCTGTCGGTCTGTCTGTAACTTTTTTTTTTGTCCGTACGTTTTCTCCGGAACTGTTAAAGATATTGACCTGAAATTTGGTACACGTATATATTATAAGGAGATCTAGAACTGGATTGTTCTTGAACTTATCTGGTCAAGGGTAGGGGGTAAATAGGGGTAAATAGGGGAAATAAGTAAAGCAAGCTGGTATGTGTACAGAAACTTGAAATTTGGTATACACAATAGAAGCCAAGGCCTCAAAGTGGTTTATAATATTTTCCATGCCCCTATCACCCCACCCCCCACCCCATTCCATTATTAAATGGGTTGATAAAATAAAATTGAGATATTCACTTGAAATCTGGTATATGTATATATTATAATGACATCTGGAACTAGATTATATTTTATAATTACGCCGTTGAAGGGTTGGGGGTTAAATAGGGTTAAATGGGGGAAAATAAGTAAGGCAAACTGGTAAGAGTACAGCAACTTGAAATTCGGTGTATGTAGTAGGAGCCAAGGCCTCAATATTTTTCAACCCCGCCCGCACCACATTATTAAAGGGGTTGATAAAATAAAATTGTAATTTGGTACACGTATGTATTATAACGACATCTGGAACCAGATTTTACGACCGACGCCTAGTGTCGTTTTTGTATAACTTCTGAATTTGATAAATTTTGGGGCCTAGATTCATATGCTTCTTTTTTTTCGTCTCGACACCGACCGACGCTTAGCCTCGATTTTGTGAAACTTGTGTATCTGACCAATTTTGATACTTAAGTTAATGTTCTTGCAGTTTTACGTCTCGATGCCGACCGACGCCTAGCGTCCTTTTTGTAAAACTTGTGTATTAGATGAATTTTGATACCTAAATTCATGTTCTTTCATTTTTACGTCTTTACGCTGACCGACACCTGGCGTCGTTTTTGTAAAACTTCTGAATTTGATAAATTTTGATACCTGGATTCATATTCTTCCATTTTCTTCGTCTCCACGCCGACTAACGCCCAGCCTCGATTTTGTTAAACTTGTGTATTTGATAAATTTCAATACCTAGATTTATATTGTATTTTTACGTCTCGACGCCGACCCACGCCTTGCGTCGTTTCTGTAAAACTTGTGCATTTGATAAATTTTAATATCTAAATTTATGTTCCTGCATTTTTACGTCTCTACGCTGACCGATACCTGGCGTAGTTTTTGTAAATCTTGTGTATTTGTAAATTTTGTAAATCTCGTGTATTTGACGTCCAGCGTCGATTTTGTAAAAGTTGTGTATTAGACCAATTTTGATATCTAAATTGATGTTCTTGCATTTTTATGTCTCGATACCGACCGACAATGCCTAGCGTCGATTTTGTAAAAGTTGTGTATTTGATACATTTTGATGCCTAGATTTATATTTCTGCATTTTTACGTCTCGACACCGACCGACGCCTAGCGTCATGTTTGTAAAACTTGTGTATTTGATAAATTTTTATACTTACATTTTTTTTCATGCAATTTTACGTCTCGACGCCGACCTACGCCTAGCATCGTTTTTGTAAAACTTGTGTATTTGATAAATTTTGATACTTAGATTCATGTTCTCGCATTTTTTCGAAACCCATATTTTTGTGGAATATTAATGTAAAGCCTATTACTCCGATTTGTGTAACTTTTTAAATTTTTTATCCGCAGCTTAATAAAAGTTTGAAAATCTCTAAAATCGTTCTTTATTTCTAGCCCCTTTACATTTTGCAGACTTTGTAAATATCGTGTCAGGCTTGAAAGTTAGTCATTTTCAATGTCTTAACAAATCTTGCTAAATTGCAACTTTTGTAAAATTTTTTATGTTTATCTTTAAAGACACTTGAAAGGAAAATCTGGATGTGGAAGTAGTGATGCCTTAGGCAGCGGTATTTTACAATTTAATTGCCTATGAGATTCAGTAATTAGTTTTACTTTTTTGCCACCCTTCTAGAAGGGATGGGAACTATCCTCAAATAAGATGCCGATATCGGGCCTTCTTTGCCACTGATTTACATAGTCTTAAAAAGATATGACGGAAAGATCACGATAATTCACTTATTCTTTGAGAATTCCAAGGTTTTACCGTTTCTATTACTTCATTGATTATGCCATTTACTGACGTGTGATATTAATGCCAACAATCTATAGTTTAGTCCATTGAAATGTTACATTGACCTTGCATTTTGGGTAGGACAAGATTTTTTTCTTTCGATGTTTAGAGGGGGTCTGGTGAGTATAAAACTCGATTTTCGGGGTTGAAAGCCCCCCATTTGGCCGCCATCTTAAAAGAGGGGGCGTAAACAGTTATTCCGTGATATCTTGAGAGCAGTAAGTCACACAAAAAGAATGTAATATTTTTTTTTACAGAATTGAATTCTCTACAGTCTTGGTTTAGACACTACTTACTCTAAAATTAAAAATGAAAAAGTAATAATTAACAATATATTAAAATTTTCAAGAAATATCTCATTTAAGGGTTATAACTTCTTTTCTATTGATTTTATTGAAAATACAAGATGTTTCTCGTACACCGTTTTATTACGAACAACTTTCTCTACTCATTCTTTAAATTTATCTTCTCTGTAGAAGTGTTAGGATGCTGCAAATGGATCGAGTACAGCAAAAAGGGCATTGGACAATTCTCAAAAAAATTGAGAACATTCCCGGTATAATTCCAGACTCTTTTTGCCTTGGAAATTTTTGTCCAAACAAGATAAGCACTCTAGGAAAAAATGTTTCAAACAAAAATTGTAGAAATCTATGGGAGCACTTTGATGGTATATGTCACTTTGACATTAGGTGGAAGGGTTAAGGTCATTCAAGGCCAAATTCTGTTTGTTAAATGGGAACCCCTATATTTTATTGCAAATTCGGATTGTCTAACTAAAAATAGACTACTCTTATTCAAAGTATTTTTTTCCAAAATTGTCAATTTCTTAGTTATCCCGCGAAGAAAAATCAAGATTTTAGGGCGTTGCAATTTTTTTACTCGAAAAAGAAGAGGTTTGGACAAAAATTGCAAGAGGCAAGGGGAATTTGGAATCATCCCGGGAATGTATTTAAATATTTTCAGACTTATCCAGTGCCCTTTTTGATGCACTTGATCCATTTGCACCGTACTAACACCTCTCCAGAGAAGAGAAATTTTAAAAATGAGTAGAGAAAATTGTTCGCAATAAAATGGTGTACAAGAAACATCGCACGTGTATTTTCAATAATATAAATAGAAAAGAAGTTATAACCTTAAAATGATATTTTTCTTGAAAATGTTAGTCTATTTTTAATAATAACTTTTTAGTTTAAAAAAAATGTCTTAAAACATTTTGTGTGAGGCTTACGGTTCTCAAATATCGCGGAAAAACTTTCTACACCCCCCTTTTCAAGATGGCGACCACATGAGGGGGTTTTCAACCCCGAAAATCGAGTTTTATACTCACACTGACCCCCCCCCCCCAAGCGTCAGTAGGAAAAAACCTTATCCTACCCAAAATACAAGATTCGGCCATAATTTTGTAACATTTCGAAGAACTAAGTTGTCTATGTCTATATTGTCTATATAGTGACACCATTAAAGTTCTCCAATCATCAAGCTGGATTCCTGTTTTTCATATTTTTTAGCATATGCTGTAAATGATTCTTCTTATGTCGTTATCAACTACCTTGTGGCACTCCGAGGTGATGTCGACTTCAACTGGTTTCTCACTTCAGAGAGGTGAACTCAGAGTCCTCCGCAACTAAATTTAATTTACAGAAATAGATAGAAAAATATTCGTTTTGCTTTTATAGACAATAAACGGATTATCCAACTCTTCAATCGGAGTATAATTTAATATTTCTTTTCCGTTCTTATACCAATTGTTTACAACATTGTTTTAAGTGTTGCATAATATATTGACGATATTTATATTATTAAAAGTAACATTGTTTTATTGATGTTTATATATTTATAATAAGTAACTACATATAGCCTTTACGTAGATGAAGAATTAATTATTGATGACTAATTAACATCTAAGTAGTTTCCAAGAAATAGAAAGTGATATATAATGTAAATTAATAAAATGTTAAATAACAATTAGATAGAGTGAATAATATCTAAACAGTGGAAAAGGAAGATACTATAAATACATCAGACAAGACACTAGACTTACCAATAAAAAAATTTACGCCGACAAGACCGCCTAAAAATCATGAGCTGAGTTTTTAAATTTGGAGTTTTACCGCTGCTATACGCCGTACAATAAAAATGTTAAAAATCTTTAATTTTTTAGTATTTTTGAGGAACTCATTTTAGAAAACATTGTAGGTACTTCAAATGCAAAAATTCGCGAATTTACAGAAAAATTTTATGTTTATGCAAATAACTGAAAAACTGTTATATTAAACAAAAAAATGACACACTACGAAAATTAAACTTATTATTATTTCTTCTAACTGTATTTTATTTCTTCCAGGGAAAAAAAAATGGCAAGAGACGAAAAGAAAGACCACCATTACGATGGGCTGATGCCACCAACAAGTTAATGGGAAAGAGATCTGAAGAGGCCGTGTGCCTGACAGGCAACCTCGATAGGTGCCATGAGGCTGTCGATTATGCTATACAACAAATGGACACCAACTAGAATATCACATGAATCCCAAGACGTCTGCAAAGACATTGTGAATAGGAGGAAGAAAAAGATTTCCGCAAGAATAATAGTTTCGGAAATATGAGGGGAATATTTCAAATGTGGCGCCTGACCATTAGTGCTTCTACTTTTCTATTTGGGACTACCTGCCACATAATGTACTTTCATTTGTAAATAACGTTCGACGAATCTACAAAATGATACATTTAACAATATACACAGCACAAAATATTTTCCAAAAAACGCTTAAAATAGAAAATATTTCCAAGACGTCGGCGAATACTTCATTACTTCCACATCCATATAGTAAGTGGAAAGAAGTATATAATAGAAAAACATTTTCTAGCATTTTTTTTATTGCAATGGGCTTAGGATGTCAAGAAACGTCGAAATGTTAGATATGAGCGAAAAAATATTTTCTGTCTGTCGGTCTGTAACTTTTGTTTGAGTACGTTTTCTCAGAAAAGATATTGACTTGAAATTTAGTATGTAAATGTATTATGGCGAGATCTGGAGCTAATTCCGGTGAAGGGTTGGAGGTTAAATACGGATAAAAAATGGAAAATAAGTAAAGCAACCTAATGAGATTACAGAAACTTGAGATTTTGTGTATATACTGGAGTCTGAAAGCCAAAGCCTTAGATTCTTTATAATATTTTCCACCACCGCCACTGCAGTATTAAAGGGGTTGATAAAATAAAATTGAGATATTCACTTGAAATTTAGTACACGATAGTACAACGATGTCTGAAATTATATTATATTTTGAGATGGCTGCGTTGAAGGGGGGAAGATAAAATAAGTAAAGCAAGCTAATAAAAATCCAGAAACCTCAGATCTGGTGTATATGCTGGAAGCCCAGTCGCGGATTTTTTATAATAATTTCAACCCCCCCGTTAAATTGATATATACACTTCAAATTTGGTTCACGTATGTATTATATATAACACTCTTCTGTATGGGATGGAGGCATGGATCCTAAACGCAGCTACCCTTAAAAACCTAGAGGCATTTGAAATGTGGATATATAGAAGAATCCTAAGAATACCGTGGACAGATCGAGTAACCAATACCGAAGTATTAAGGAGAATGGGAAAAACAAAAGAACTAATTGATAACATAAAGAGCAGAAAACTATAATATCTCAGTCATGTAACAAGAGGGACAAAATACGGCTTATTGCGATTGATTATGCAGGGGAAAATACAAAGAAGGAGGGGCATGGAAGAAGAAGAATAACGTGCGATCTTTTCAGAGCAGCGGCTTCCAAAATCAAAATAGCCATGATGATTGCCAAACTTCGACACGGAGATGGCACCTGAAGAAGAAAAAGATGTATTATATTAGACTAAATTATATTGAGATGATTCCGTTGAACGGTGGGGGGGGGGGGGGTGGGAGGTAAATAGAGGAAAATAAATAGAGCAAACTAATAAGAATCTAGAAATTAGATGCAAAGGCTTCAATTTTTTTATGACATCTGCTTTAAATATTTTATTAAAATTCTATGGCCAATTATTTCCACATACTAGAGTGCAAATGGAGTATCAAGATATTTTTCTCTGAAGAAACATGAATGGGGAATCTGAATTTGGAAGTAGTAATTCCTTAAGGAGTGGTTTTTTTATATTTTTATTCTTATCCAAGTCATGTTTCTAACATCTGTAAAGATACAGGTGGTATTAAGTCCTAAAAATAAAAAAAGAATTATGAGAATGCCTCAAGTAAAATTTAGACAAGAAATTTTATTAGCCAAAAAATAGATTCAAATCTCATGCTAGCTCTACATGTTAGGCAAAATCTGGTAAACCTCGACCAAAACCAACGTGTGGATGGTAGTTTGTCTTGATTGGCCCAGAATGAGCCAAGTTTGGCTATGATCGCCTCGATGTCGGTAAATAGTACACAAATCAAAGGGATTTTGGGCGTGCTTGAGTCAGATACTAAATCCTGTCTACACGTTGTAGCCCAGGGTCAATCCAGTCAAACCATGAACAAATTAGATACAAGCTGAAATTTGGTATATAAGTTTGTATTGGGGTTCTTAAAACACCACCAAACCCCACCGGTAATCCGCCGTGCCTGTCACCCCTAAAGAACCCCCGAAAGGGGTGAAAATCGGACTTTTCTTAGTTTTTTGGAAATATCTTAAAAACAAAGCTATGTACGAAAAAATATGAAGACAGAAAAATTAAAGAGCATAAAATTTGCCATAAAATCACGTTTAGCAGTTTTATCTTGCTTTACCAGTGTCAGAGTAATGATATTTTTAATAACAGGGTATTTTGTAAAAATGCACATTTGTGAATGTAATGTATGTTTTTAATTATCCAATATAATTTATCTGTATGTTTAGATGTCCTCATCCGCCTGTAAATCCGCAATTGCCCTATTAAAACATGTAATACTATTACACTGTCCACATGCCAAGGTACACTTTAGGCCCATTTTACGACTTGAGCATGCATTTTTGCAACCACCTGATGAACAGTTGCAAAATATTCTTTTAAGGATCCATTGGGGGGCTATGTCTTGATCCATCTGGACTGGACAGATTCCGGAATCAGTAGAAATCCATCCCCAGTCCTGGAGTGGTAAGTTATTATTTAATCATGCTTGAACCTAAAAGTTAATCATACATGTAAACAAGATTTGTATGTAGGGTTGCTAGACTTACCTGATGAAATGTCCTAAATGCATGATATTGAGCTGCATTTATGGTCGGTGGAAGTGAAGCCCGATTAAAATCTTTATTTAAACTTTGCTTTGTTACATACTGCTGGTAGAGAATGTATCTGACGTTATTCAAATCGGTACTTGTTCTATTTTTGACGTAAGTATACGGAAATAAAAAATGACGAAATTAAGGTCCTCAATCTGTCTTTGGATGTATTTGGATTGTAAAATTCTTCAAGAAGATCAAACAACTTCTTCTTCTTCACAGTATTGATCAAATTAATTTTTCCCTTGTTAAACAGGCCATATGTACTTATGCTGCAACTTTGAAATATCAGTAATTTTATTTGGTTTTCAACTTATTCCTGGGCGTAGCATATACAAATTTTGTTTAGCGAAGTGCATCAATAAAACCATTACATAAGTATCTTCACTTACTACAAACACGGCCCCTTCACACGTCTCACTAAGTGCTGTAGCAGTTGTTGCTATAAGCGTATCCGCATCACCATCTGAGTATACAATTTTAATTCCCTTTTCCGACAACGACTTTCCAAGTTGTTTAATAAGACATTGCTTATTTGTGGTGTTGGACAAAAAATCTTCTTGTGGAAATTTGACAACTGATGAATTAAAGATTTCTACAATTGGTGCCGTTTTCCTACCCATGGATCTACGATTTTGTTCTATTATTTTTGCACTTAATTGCTGGATCTATCAAATACTACAGTTACACTATGGATATAATGATAAGTAATATAGCTGTAGTATTGAAAAAAAATATCCAAATAAGTTGCAGGTTTTTGCTATATAACTTTATGCAGTAAATGACCTCCATCAATCACGTAGTGTAGTACGGGTTCTGAAAAATGCTCTAGGGTTGGGCACAGTTTATCAAATATTTTGAGTAAAAAAAATTTGGTTGTCTTCTCAATGATCCGTTATGAAACAAAGAAGGAGGGCATGATGCTAGCTAGTATTTAAAACATTCCTTTATCTGATCGGAGGAAGACGCTGAACAAAGTATTCTACTAAAAAATGGCGACGCCACGCGGATGACTACTCATCTGCCTTAATATGCAGTGTAGGTATGTCCTAAATATTATTAATATTAAAATAATTCCTCTCATTTCGTAACATGTAATAGGCACGTAAAATCTTAAAGTTCTATTAACTAATACAAAATAATGTATGAAATTATAAATATAGTACTCCACTGGTACGCTTTTTATTTCTAATTTATTGACGTAAGAATGTATTAAATGTATTTACCAAAATATCCATATACATTGTTATGTATATTTAATGTCAAAATCCAATAAGTAATGGCTAGAGAGTATTTTTACAAAATAGCCAGTTATTAAAAATATCATTACTCCGCCACTGGTAGAGCAAAATAAAACTGCTAAACGTGATTTTATGGGAAATTTTATGCTCTTTAATTTTTCTATCTTCATATTTTTTCGTATATGGCTTTGTTTTTAAGATATTAACTTAAAAAAGTCCGATTTACACTCCTTTTGGGAGTTGTTTAGAGGTGACAGGCACGGCGGATTACCGGTGGGGTTTGGTGGTATTTTAACGACCTCAATACAAACTTATATACCAAATTTCAGCTTGTCTCTAATTTGTTCAAGGTTTCCTATACAAAACTTCAGATTGACCCTGGGCTATTGGTACATAAATGCCTCTTACAGCGTGCGTATCTACGTTTTTTCTGTAGTTAGTGTAGTGGTAAAATGGCAGTTTGGAATAACGATAATATCTACAAATTTTGAGAACTATATCATTGAGAACCTACGATACTGGACCCCAAAAATAACTGGTTTGAAATTTTGAACAGATAATGGAGACTTCTATAGCTGTCACCAATAGCTAGAAACCTTAAACTAATAACCAAACGAACATTGACTGACGCAGCTTTTCTCCAAACAATATCTCTCTTTGAAATACTTATTGGATCTATTTTTCACAAAAGAAATTCGAAGTCAATTGGTGACATCCTACAGAAATTCTCGAATTCGCCATCTGTTAGGTTCTAGCAAGCACTGCTGTATCGGCCAACGTTTGGATGTTATAATTGTAGACAAATGTTTCGACAATTGTTTCGGCCAAAATATGGCCCAACGTGTAGCGCTAGCATCAAATTTCTCGAAAACTTTTAAATTCAAGTAAAATGTGTTCATAATATAAATTACAGCCCTAGAAACAAATTCCCCTTAAAGCGTTTTCATATGATTCTATTCATCTACATATGTTTATCAAATAGTCAGTTTAGTTCAAATTTTGTAGGTCAATTCGGCGACTACCTTACCGGCAAAAATTGAAAAATCAGGTGATAGCGGAACTGAGAACATTTTGCATGAAATGCTAGGTTTTTACGCTATGAACATTTTAATTTGCCACTTTTTTCTATTACAAGCTTTTATTCAACTTTACATATTTCTCAGTCAGGCTAGGTCAAATCTTGCCAGTCAATTTTGAACCATTTCTACTTGAAATTTTGCATACATATGTAGGTACCGAGGACAATATACAGTTATATACCGTGAGCTGATACTGCAGCCAGGATAGTCAGCTCATTATGCAACGCCTCAACGGTCAATGGTAGACATACCATGACTACAACAGATACAGTAAAATATAAGTAAAATAACTTTCTTAATTTATTTATTTATTTATTTATTTAGATACAACCACCCAACAGAACACCAATTAAAGGGTGGGAATGTTACACTAGTAAGCACAAACAGTATAAGTATTATATATACCAAATTCACAGTACGTGTCGTACTGTGAAGAAACAAAATACAAATGTAATACTAAGAAAAAACTGACTTAAAATAATATATACACATCACATAACTCTAAAAAAAACATGAAACGGCAATAAGGGATATGGGGTTATACGCATAGTAATCTTTTAATTGATGCAGGACTACAATTAAATATATCAAGCTCATTTTGCACTGAATTATAATTTTTACACATAAAATGTATAGGTGAAAGTTTTAGTAAATTTGTTCGGGGAGTAGCAAGATAGAATGTTTCACGATTTCTGCTTCCTATACGAGGTACACGGAAACACAGTTGCTCTAAAATAGACGGGCAATCAGATATATTGTGAATAATTTTATGCAGAAATATTACAGAGTGTGCTATTCTCCTATTTTCTAGACTCGACATATCAAATCTTTCTAACATGAGGTTTTGCGAATAACCAGTTGTGGGATAATTGCCATCTTCAATAAAACACAAATACTTAACAAAACGACGCTGAATGTTTTCAATACTTTTTATATACGTAGCATAGCCCGGGGACCATACCAGTGAGCAATATTCTAATTTTGATCGCACAAAGGAGTAGTACAATAATTTCATAATGTCCGTATTATTAAAACCCTTACAATTCCTTATTACAAATCCTAGGCTTTTTAAAGCTGATGATACAGTTAAATTTATGTGTTCATTGAAACTTAGACTTCTGTCAAAGGTCACCCCCAGATCTTTAATTGTATCAGGTCTTTGTAACTCCTGGTTATTTAAATGATAATTAAAACTAATATAATTGCGTGCTCTACAAAATGTAAATGCGCTACATTTGGATACATTGAGAGGTAGTTGATTTAGTAGACACCAATCATTTATCTTATTCAAGTTATTTTGAAGCTTGTCACAATCTTCATCAGTTTCAATTACACAATAGATTTTTAGATCGTCCGCATATAACAGGCTTTCAACGTCAATATTTGTGACAATGTCATTAATAAAGATATTAAAGAAAAGTGGTCCCAGTACAGATCCCTGAGGGACACCTGAGCTGGCCAAGACGTCGAATGACCTGAAACCATGGTATTCTACATACTGCCGCCTATTTCCTAAATACGAGGTAATTAAATCTAATAGTGACGCTGATAGTCCGAAATTGCTAAGCTTTTGTATCAGAATACCATGATCCAGGCGATCAAACGCCTTGGAAAAATCCGTATAGATAATATCAACCTGTTTGTTATTATCCAATTTTTCAGAAAGGTATTGCGTGACACAGGTGAGGTTAGTCTCAGTGGATCTGCCGGATACAAATCCATGTTGGTTTGTTACAATTTGACCTTGCACGTGCCTTGTTAGTGGCATACTCAAGGTAAACTCAAAAACTTTCGCAAAATTGCAAATGATTGTTATTGGCCTATAATTCTCCGCGTTATTTTTGTTGCCTTTTTTGTAAACGGGACATAAACGAGAATATTTCCACACATCAGGAAATATCTGACATTTTAGGGATAAATTAAAAATTATTGTAAGTGGACGAGCAAAGATGTGTGCACAGTCTTTTACAATAAAGGCAGGTATATTATCAGGGCCCTTGGTAAATTTAGGTTTAATTTTCTTGAGAGATTTCAGCACGTCCAATTCCGAAAAGGTTGTTACGCATAAATTACTACTATTTACCTCACCACAGGGGGAATTTTTATTACTATTTGTATTATGATTTAAATAAGCTGCTTGAAAGACGGTCGCAAATGCATTAACAATATCTTGAGGATTTGTATGTTGAACATTATTATATAGAATATTGTCTGGAATTGAGGAACATCTTTTTTTACTATTTACATATGACCAGAATCTTTTCGGATCATTTTTTATGTTACCCTGTATATTAAGTAAATAATTGTCATATGCTTGTTTCACATCCTGTTTAATTTTCTCTCTTATATTCCTAAATTCGTTATAATAATCATAGTTTTTTGTTTGCTTATATTTTTTTCTAATAGTATTTTTCTTCCTTATGTCTCTTACAATATTATTTGTATACCATGGTGGATATTTGGTCTGTTTAGGAAGAGTTTTGGGTACAAATATATCAAAAATCTCTGTTAATTTAGAATAAAAAGCGGTACATGCTAAGTTAACATCATTTAGTTCAGTTAAAAATGACCAGTCTGTATGAAATAAACAATTGTACAAAAGGGGATAATTGGCTTTTTTAAAATTATATGATTCAGTTAAATTAAACGGGAAATTTTCAGGTTGAAAATTATTTATTTTCAGAGATATATCTAATGGCGGATGATGTAAATCTTCCATAAGCAGGCATTCTAATGATCTACTGACATCGCAATTTGCACTTGATAATACCAAATCAAGAACACTATCATTAATATTTAACACAGTATTAAATTGTTTCAAGTCAAAAAATTCTAAGAAACGTTGCAAAGTAATGACACGATTGCTTGGAACAACATTTACCTTGTTAAACTCTGGGATATTAAAATCTCCTATAAAATAAATAATCTCGTCATTTAAGTAGTCCATGGATTCAATACACTCAAACAGGACTTCATAAGTAATATACGGTGTATTTGGAGGTACATAAATTATGAAAATGAAAATATTTTGAAAATTAATAGTCATCTTAATACCAACGATATCTATTTGGGGTAGAGTTTCACGTATAAAGTCTACATTAAGTTCGTCATATATATACTTACTTTTTAAAGCCACAAGTACACCGCCACCTTTACTTTTATTAATTTCCACAAAGTTTCGGTCACATCGGATAATATTATAATTGGGGGACAAGATTTCAGTATTCAGAACATGCGAATTCAACCAGGTCTCTGTGAAAGCATATATATCATAATGACATGTTATAGAGGCTATAAATAAGTCTTCCAATTTAGTGTTTAACCCACGGACATTTTGATAATAGATATTTATATTATGAGTTGGTGAAAGGGCAGTTGCGGGTAGAGTTGGCGGTGTACACTGATTATAGTCGTTGGGGTTATTGTGCGATGTACTTGTTTTTACTTCTAGCTATGCCGAGAATGACATATTTGCCTTAAATTCTGCTATTTTTTGCTTATAAACCAAACAGTTACGGTCCCATGCAGCATGTTCGACATTCAGCTCGATTTTGCCAGTATTTGAGTATACCACACAATTGGTACATTTTAACAACTCAGTATTGCAATCTTTTACATAGTGTTCCCCCGCACATCTTGGGCAGCATATTTCAGATTTACACTGGTCTGATATATGGTTAAATCCGCTACATTTAAAACACCTTCGTATATTGATAGAATCGTAAGCATTACATAAATCAAATCCGACAAATAACTTACCTACTCCGACCGACATGACATTGTTATAGAAATTTGTGTCGACTTGCAAAATGGCTTGATAAATTTTTACATTTTTTTTGGTTGGCCATAACTTTAAAACTTTACATTCAAAATTTTCACTGACTAACTGTTTGTTTTGAAACTTTATATACTCGATTAAATCGTTTTCTTCGTGCTTCTCAGACATGCCCACTATTCGTACCCGCGGATTTAGATTTTTCACATCTTTGATATCATAATTCCGATCAAGTTTATTTTTTGCAATATTCCTAAGTTTAGAGACTTCTTCAGCAGTAGAACATCCTACCAGAATTCCACCATCTTTGATATTTTTCACCCTTGAGATGCTAATGTTGTTATCAATGGGGTTCACATTATTGAGAATATCAGATCTGGTTGTTGTATTTTTCTGTGTTTGATCTTTCGGCTTAATTATTATCGCGGCTTCGGTTTTTAATGCAGAGGAATAGGTCTTTTTTATTTCTACTTTTTTTTCAGTATTAATATCAGAAATAACTTTAGCAGCAGAGTGGGTTATCTCGTTTTTTAGAGAACTAAACTTTTCGGATATTTCCTGCTGCAGTGCCCTAAACTTTTCCTCCAGCACGGTTTCGAGACACTTGAGATCACAGGTGGACACTTTTTTTAAACAATTTTCACACCTCCAGGACAGTGCGGGATACTTTAAAACTGCTGCTAATATATCATCCGGTATTTTGATACATTGGATATGGTAAGATGCGTCGCAAGACCCGCTGCAAGAGACTGACGGCTTCCTCATGGTTATCGCACCACTGCAACTTCCACACTTGTCACTCATATTTACACAAATTGTATTAATTGTTTATATACATTTCAATATGTGTTAGTCTTGGTGTAGCACTAATTAAACACACTAAACACTTAATAGCCAGGTAACATATTAAACCTTTACGCCTTCTCGCACGGGAATTCCCAGTCCTTAATAAAAGTGACAATAAAAGTATTTATTATCCAAGAATGCTGGTTAGAGCGCTCTGCTCTGCATCCGAACTCTACGAAGGTCTAACTATAATCTGCACTATAATCTGCACTATAATCTGCACAAGCTTTTATTAAAATACACTAAAAAAATATAGATATTACTTACGTGAATAGTTTGTGTAATTTTTACAAAAAAATAAATGTTTCCACGTACCAAATTTAAAATTTTAATTTTTCACATCAGATTCAGTATCAGCTACTCAGCTAAATTAACTAACTATGAATTTTGACACAATTGTATCTCCGGCAATTCGCCAAATTCTCGAACAGAAACAACTTTTTTCGACTTTTGTAAACCATACACTACTAGACATATTTGATGAAATTGTGGGATCACCGCATATCCATACTGTTACAAAATATTTCCATAGAAATCGCATAAACTTTTCCAGAGTAATGACTGAACAAACATCAAAACAAAAAACATGCATAGACACGCGTCGAATTGACAACCACGTCCTTTTTAAAAAAATGTGTAGTGACCATAACAAAAGTTATTTATATTTTCACCACTGCATACATTATTGTTAATTACATTTAGACATATTTAATAGAAAATACCGTCTGTTATTAATAAATACATCAAGGATACTGATTTTATACAAATATTTAGGTGTGATTCAATTTTTTATCGAAATATCTGACCAAGATAATATAAACATTTTGAATGTTTATGTCTTTTGATTTACGGAACTATGTACACCTGACCTTATTTGGTGCAGAAGACCATTGTGTAAGGAACAAACTGGATTAATGCTTTATTGTCCATTGATTTTCTAGGTCACTGCTCTGGCTATATTACAGATATTATAAAGTTATTTTGTATTATAGCAGAGGTTTAATAGAACTAATTTTTGATCAATCATTAGCATTATAATGCATACAGCTGTGAAAGATGATAAATCTTCGATAATATTGTAATTGGTACCATTGTTCTACTAAGTTAAAACAGTTTGTAGGTTCATAATTCTACTTAACTGAAAATTGTTTATTGTGACGAAAAATACTCAGAATGATTTAACCGTAGTAATTATTCTAATGTGTAAAAGTTGAACAAGGTATAAAAGCGAACCAAATCCACATTTCATACAGTAAACAGGATCGGCCTTTGGCGGGGCAATTGGGTCGCTCGTGTCGGGGGCGTCAAATGATTGTAATGCTAAAATAAAACTCATGAACCGCGCCTGAAGTTTTATAATTATATTATGAATAACTAATAGTATATGAGCCAGTGTGAAATTAATTACCTGACACATGTATCAGCTAGAGGCACGATTGATCCATTGCCTCAGAGAATGACAGACGACAAGAATGGCAGTAGTGGACTCTAAATTTATAAATTAAATTAATTTAATCAGCTTGATATTCACTAGTCATGGCTTAAAAGTAGACACCTTGCAGGTTCAAAATGTTTGCTTATGGGCCTTCACTAATTATTTAGATGAATGCCGCTCGTGTTCGTGTATTCCCTAAATGGTAAGCAATCGATAAAAGTAATATTCAATTGATACAAATTCTTGCACCAATTGTAATTATTTTTGTGAAGTTACCACTACTAAGAAAATTCACTTGCGTTTTCTGCCATGCTCTAAGGAACATGATTAATAATGTATCTAGCTGTTACAAATCTATCAAATTGTACGTTGACTCACATGCTATAAGAGAAAATTTAAAATAATTTATATTACGAAACTTCTGTTTAAATATTAGTTTTTATTATTATTCGTTCTAATAACAGTATCATCTTTATGAATTTATTCTCCATTTTGTTACTTTAGTGTTTAAAAATTATTTCTTTTTAATAAAAATGTTAGCACAAATGTAACAAAATGATTTTTGATTCATCAAGCACCAGCGGATAGTAGCTTTACTTTTCCTGTTCACATCGACATGAAAAATTCAAGCTGACGAGTTCTAAGAACTTGGAAAAAAATTAGCAACGTTCCTAAGATATCTAAAGTGCACACAAACGTAGCTGCCAACCAGATAACCCATCAGCTAATTTTAAATCCCTGATCTAAATGACCTACAGGCCAATATCTACAGTCAACCTGCCAGTGTGGTTGAACTAGAAGCCGCTATAAGTTTACTAAAATCTGGGAAAACAGTCTGTTTGGATGACCAGAGAATAGAACAAATAGTACACTTCGGCTCAAAAGTAAAAGAGTGAGTTCTAACTTTTTCAGTAACTGCATGTTAACGTAAAATCCCAGGAATTTGAAGGAGTTAAATGGTAACTATTGCCAGGTCAGGAAAAATTAATAATAACTCAGAGCAATCTCACTAGTATGTCCAAATATAATTAATTATGCGGATTTAGGCTCGGACAAATACATACCACCTAGGTACTGTTGAACTTAACTCAACATACTGAGAACGGTTATGAAAGAGAAACGTGGATTAAGGTGGTATCGGTAGATCTACTATCAGCGTATAACACCGTAACACACAATCTACTGATCAATGTATACAATGACAAACTAACCCAAATCATTCTATGCTCTTAGATAGCAGACGTTTCAGAGTAAAATTAGGACAAGGAACCAGTAGTGGTGTAGTTTCTGCATGTCAAAGATATAGGCATTGCTGGTCAAAGTAAAGACTATATGATTATTGAAAATGTCTTACTTGCTGCTTTTGTCCACTTAACCACCTACTACAACGAAAATGGCCTCTATCCGAATGCTATCAAGACGATATTCAGTTTTTTTCACATGAACAACAAGCATCTAACCCAAAATTTCGACACTAAAGTTATCAGTTTTAGCTACAAATTGTCTTTGCGTAAATCTAGATCGGACGGCGGATGCATATTATATTGACACAACCGGGGCTAAAGTCACTAAAACCAACATCTGAATTTATTAAGCAGGATTGCTGCGCCACATAATAGACGAACCGAAGGTCGAATGGTCGGATTTAGACCCATTGAATTCTCTGTTCGGTGAATCAGCGGCAATGCCTCGGCTGGAATCCAGAAAGAGTTTTCTGTCTACGCTAAAATCATCTCAAAGTTTGATGAAGGCAAGTAGAATGGAGATATGGGAGGCATCGCTAATTTCAGATGAAGTTATATCAGAAAACCCCAAGATGCGCTACCACATTTTGTTGACGAACCATGACTGGTTTGAAAGTCCTTAAATTTTCTACCTACTTAGACTTATAGATGCAAATATAATATAATCTAACAAGGTTTTAACAGCCGTATCTGCACTGCTTTAGTATCTGCACCCGCGGAGCAGTCAAAACGGTGAAACGTTTAATATAGTCAGCGATCAACCAGCTATCTGCGCCAGCTTCTTTCTGAATGACATAAAGGGCGGATGGGACGGCCGGGAAAGAAAGATAAACGAATTTTTATATTTGTTTTTAACAGATGTCAAAAAATTATTTGCTGCCAAATATATTTTAAAAAAACTTTTTTTACTACTGTAACAAAATGGGACTAGGCCTGTGCTGATGTTTTCCCCGGGCGACACTGATGTTTTCTTGTATGGCATCCATATAACCAGCACTTCGCTGAAGAGTGATTAACTATATCAAATTTCCTTAATATGTATTTTGTATATGTATTTTTATATTATATTCAATTTGATATATTGTTATTTGTTTTATTTAGTTTTATTTACTGCATTTTTCACTGAACTAATATTTAGCATGTCATAATATTATGTAATATTAACTATGGGAACTAGGATGAACCTGGATTGGATTTACGCCAGTTTTCAAAATATTGACAAACTCTTTTAAGAGGATCTATTTTAAATAAACTCAGAAATGTGACGAACAAACAAAGATAAATACATTTTAGTGTACCACCTAGTAGAATAATTGAAGATATGAGGAATGTATATTTGGTCATGACTAAGTAGAATTTTCTTAATTGAATACGCTGTGATGTATAAAGTAAAATATTCAGGTAATGTAGGTTAAAAACTTGTACTATTTTTGAGGTGTCAACATAATTTATATTCTTTAAAAAATCGCATAATTTTATAGAAACGTTATATTGCGATTGTAATGTAAAATATAGCGTGCCAGAAATCGTCAACAAAGCAATTTACATTCAAAATTATTATTTCCCAAAAATTAAAAGAAACAAGATCATTATTCCAATTTATGACTTTATAATAAAACGAATTAAAAGGAAATTGCAGTAAAAGTTTTATTTAAAAAGGTATCATTTGCAAATATATTTTATACACGCTATAATCATAAATTTTCGTTTTATTGTACTTTACACTTAAATCGTACTCAGAGCTTATTATTCAAAGTATGTCTAAAAGATGTATGAGCTCATCCTTCTTATTTTGCTTCCATCTGCAACTACTCTAACCTACCAGTCCTCCAGCACACGTCACATCACGTCTTCACTATGGACGTTAAAGAGGAATGGTGACAGAGCATAGCTCTGTATGGCTCCGTTGTAATCTTTACGCTTAGCGGAATTTGTGTGGTTGATCTTCATTATCGAGAAATTCAGGCCATTTGGGGTGAACATTATGAAATTCTAAAGATCTTGATCTCTTTTGCCAACAATCAATAAATTTTAACTCCAAAACCAATTAATTCAACGCAAATGAATATAGAAACGTTTGTCGTTTTCTTTTTACACTAGCGGCTGACCACTGAAAATGTAAAGATGCCTCCCAAGCAAAATCTAACATTATGTTTTGACAATTAAAACCTGATTTCCACAACAACCACTTTCCATAACTGCACAGGCCAAGCACATCCGTCGAACTACTTTCAAAGTTCATATTTAAGACTAAAAACTGAAGTACATGTATAATCTTGTTGGAAATTTTAAGATTGTATTGCTCTTAATCTTAAACATGCAGGCAGTTTCCACAATAGAATGATCAAAATGCGGTTTAATGCTGAAATCTGTAGGCAAATTTGGCATCAAATGCCAATATGTAACAATGTTGTCAACAGCGAAGGCGATAGGTTGTAAGCCACGTTTATCCAAATATCGATCCAAAAGCCAGATAATCATCAAAATCAAGCTCCTAGAATTAATGGTATGTTTGTTGATATTTGACTCATACATTTTCGAGGCCTTTTCATTGCTATAGATACTGATAGATAAAAAAATTCCTTTTCAACTCATACTTGTTTCATAATAATCTTATTAAAAATATAATAATATTCACTAAAAGTCACTAAAAGAATAGCCGGTTTCGTGGTAATAATTGTGACAGCCGCAACATAACCCAAATCAGAATGCATAATTCTCCATTCCAGATCAAACACCTCCTACCATATCAGGCGTTGCTCGTGAAAGTGTTGCCCCGGTGTTCGCCGGGTGCTTTGGTTTCCGCCCGTGGGCGCTTGCCATAGTATATTGTGTAGTGGACTAACTTGCCCTATTATGAGCTGGCTGTTGTATGGGATATTTTATCTTCTTTTGGTATGTTTATGCTTCTTTGCTATATATGTACAGAGGTAGATATGTTAATGTGTTAGTATATACATTGGATTTTGTTTTGTTTTGGCATCTTTTACATCTGTTTGTTTGTTTGATGGCTCTTTTAGTGGATCAGGCGTTGCCTATATTCCGGCAGCCTTTATAGCCACACTTTTTCTAACTATAAGTTGCTCTCACCCTATACTTCTCCTTCCCTCATCTATCAATCGCTATCCTTCTCTTTCCCCTCTCTGTTTGTCATTTTGTTTTATGGTTTTTGTCTTTTTTGTCCTTTTGTCCTATTTTGTTCCAAATTCATTTTAGACCCATAAAATTCCTAAAAAATTGCAGCTGTTAAAAATCCTAACTTTTTGCCTTCCCTACCTTCCTAACGGCGGGTAGACCGTTAGGACCCCAATTGCTTCGAACGGGTTCCTTTCGTTGAACTTTTTCCCGTACCAGCAACCAAAATTTAATCAGTGTTTTATGCTCTAATTTTTATTGTGTTAATGTTAAGTATTTTAAGCCTGCTGCGCAGACATAGTGTAATTTCAGTGTTAATTTTAAGCCACCATGGGCGGCAGGAGTTTTGACTTGTTTGTTCATTTTATTAAGCCGAATCGGTCGCGATCCGATCAATCCTATGCACACCACTGCGCTACGCGACGTGGTTTTCTGGTTGGCTCCGGATCACGATCCGGGAAGGCAATGTTGTATTGTTGAATTTTAATAAATTGTTTGATGATGATGATAATAATTGTGTCAGCAACATGCCAGTATAATTGCAACAGACAGACACAAAGACAGAATGATGAAATTGAAAAATGTTCCTAATTTACATAGTCTGAAACGTGAAACCCAAAGAAATCTCGAAGAGGTTACGATTACAATACTTCTCTCAGGTAATTGAAGGGAATAAAATCCCTAGTTTTTTGTCCTAAAACTATCATAAAATATTGCTACGATTTGCGCCCCCTAGGTGCTGGTAGCTCAGGACCTTATGACTTTATAATAAAACGAATTAAAAGGAAATTGCGGTAAAAGTTTTATTTAAAAAGGTATGATCATTTGCAAATATATTTTACACACGCTATAATCATAATCTTCGTTTTATTGTAATTTACACTTAAACGTGCTCAGAGCTTATTATCCAAAGTATGTCGAAAAGATGTATGAGCTCATCCTTCTAATTTTGTTTCCATCTGCAACTACTCTAACCTACCAGTCCTACCAGGAATGGTGGAAGAGCATAGCCCTGTATGGCTCCATTGTAAACTTTACGCTTAGCGGAATTTGTGTTATTGATCTTCATTATCGAGAAATACAGGCCGTTTGGGGTGAACATTATGAAATTCTAAAGATATTGGTCTCTTTTGCCAACAATCAATAAATTTTAACTTCAAACCCAATTAAATCAACGCAAATGAATATAGAAACGTTTGTCGTTTTCTTTTTACGCTAGCGGCTAACCACTGAAAATGTAAAGATGCCTCCCAAGCAAAATCTAACATGTTTTGACAATTAAAACCTGATTTCCACAACATTTGCGCCCCGTAGGTGCTGGTAGCTCAGGAGTAGTAGCCTGAATTAAGTAGCAATTATGATAGGCAACTGCAATACTAGCTTGTAATATGCGCCATCTCTGAGACACTAGTAGTACAACTTTTCTAGAAGCTCTAAACTTGTATAAGTAGAACAAGACTTCGCTAGATACAGCACGAGAAAGTTGCTAGAAATTTACAGATGCATTTTTTGGGGTATATAAGGCGATATATACTCAGTTTTTAAATAAATTTAGTTTACATAAATCCGAAGGGATACAAAGTGAACAGTAGAGTGAAAATATCAAGTAATAAACATTATATAAAGTTATGTTAGACGTGTTTTAAATAATGATAAACGTATTGCGAGGTTAAATTTACTGTAAATTATCAATAAATAGTGTGTTAATGTTTATCTCTTGTTATCTCTTGCTTTTTGATTTATCGAAAGCTTTCGATTCTGTAGACAGAGATATACTGTCCAAGAAATTAGAAATCATCAGTATACGAGGATGTCTTGCATTAACTCCTATATGGAAAATCGGAAATTAGTAGTAACATGCAATGAGTGTCAATCGAGTATCCAAGATGTAAGCCTGGGGGTTCCCCAAGGCTCAATATTAGGCTCTCTGTTATTTTTTATATATATTAACGACCTGCCAAATTATATTCAACATGGTGTTACCACGATATATGCAGATAATACCACTGTTTCGGTATCAGCTGTTACACAAGAGGAACTGTATCATAAAATTTATGTTACACTTGACGATGTACACGCATAGTGCCAAAGAAATAGGCTCATTTTAAATGATGAAAAAACAGTTTTCATAAATTTTAATTTTAGGAGCATTAACGTCTAGTGATAACATAACTTTTACCGAATCAACAAAATTTCTTAGCACCCACACAGATAGCAGATTAACATGGGAATTGCATATAGATCACATTTGTAAATTGCTAAATAAAGCACACTTTGCTGTTTTACAGCTAAAAGATACAATTGCCCAGACGGGTCTCTTAAGCGTGTACTATGCTTTCTTATTCTCATCTGTCATTGAATATGTTAACCTGGGGACGTTCAACTCATATACAACGAGTTTTTGTTTCCCAGAAAAGATTGTTTACCAGAAAAGATTACTAATTAATTTTCAGTATAAATATAAATTAATTTTCAATATAAATAATAGAACTAGCTGTAAGCCATTATTTAAAAAATACAATATATTTACAGTTCTTAGCATCTATATTTACAAATGTCTGGAATTTGCAAAAATTAACTTGTGTACATTCTCCACCTCTGCAGATAATCATCTGTATAGTACAAGACAAAGATCTGTTAGTGATCCCAGTGCATAAAACAGTGACATTTCAAAATTCACTACACTATAACTGTATTATTTTATTTAACAGCGTTCCAAAAAAATTTAGGTCTGTTCGACCTTTAAAATTTTACATGATCTGAGTTAATATGAGACAATTAAACTTACCTTCATTTAAAAAAGAAATAAAAAAACTTGTAACAACAAATGCATTTTATAGTGTTGATGAATTTCTAGATAGATACAAATTTTCTAATTTTTTTTATTTCCCCGTCTATTTTGCTATATTTTTACATTAAAAGTGTTTTTATACGAGGTTTGTTTTTTATACGTATTATACATATACATATTATACATTCTTTTATTATTGTACATATTTTTGTATTTATGTGTTTTATAAGGTTATGTGTTTTTATGTGCCTTATTTTAACTTTTCGTTATTATAACGAAACATAAATTAATTATGTTTTTAATTTGTACAAATTATCTTAAGTAGATATTGTTTTATTGACTTGCCAAATGTATATAATATTTGTATCAAAAATTGGTCAAATAAATTCTATTCTATTCTATTTTATAATTTTTAAACCCACGGATTGAGAGATGTTTTCAAAGGGTGAAAACTCGTGACTATATTGTATACGGGGTGAGTCACTAGTGCTTTGATGATCAATTACTCCTCAACCGTTGAATTTAAAAAAGTATCTCAGATAGAAACTGAAGACGATCAAGAGTGGCATATTCTAAAATTGTTTAAATTTACAGTGTTTCACGTGGTGACGGCAAACTAATACTTGAATTTCATCGAAACGGGAAGACGGGTATTTTGCCTATTTGCATGACATAATTGGAAATTTTCTCTCATATCGCTACACCTAATCTAAAGATAATGTCTGCAAATCCGAAAGTTACAAGAATGTCCCTGTCGGTTGGGCCGCCCGGTATGTGTATAAAATGAAATAATAATAATTCAGTGTCATTTTTATGATAGATTTAAATAAATATTTATTTATACACACAATGTGTATATCCTTACCCTAGTTCCCCGCCCATGTAACTACGGTACTTGAAGTAGTATTGCGGGTACTGTTATTTAGCTCCGGGCTCGAACCAAGTACATCATTATTGACTCCAGTTAGTGCACATTTTACTAATTATTTCATTCATTACGATTACCATTACTAAACATTTTCATGGCTATTTAACATATTTAATTTCTAGGCCACTTTAACACTCAAGTATTTCTTGTAAATTAACATTTTGTATATAGAGACTATTAAAAGTAGTAAAATTATTTTAGAAATTAATAGCTATTATAAAAATTAAAACTTTTTCTGACAAAATTCTTCACAACTGAAGTATCTTGAAAATGTGGCAACAGTAATATACTTGTTTTGCAAACATTAATTAATATCTGTTACCTCTGTTACCATTTTAAAACAGCTTTTAATAGCACCACATTCTTCACTTTATTTATTACCTATATTTTTATAACTATACTTAAAACATATATAATACCTTTCTATTTTGGGTGTTATTTGTATTTTCACTTCGGTGGCTATTGAAATTTTCTAATAAAAAATCTCTATCGCCAGTGCCGGTCTTACAATTTGCGGGCCCAGGGCGGCAAGCTAGTGAGGGACTCTTTGAGACCACACAAAAAGAGGCCTCAGGTGACTACTTCATTCGTCTTGCCCTCGGGCCGACTGTGTCCATCATCCATATTTATATATTATTTTATTTTTAAATAAAATAAACGTTTGTTACGATGTGACGTGAGGAATCAGTTAAACTAATTCTAAAGATGATATATAGGTGTTTCAATGCTGAATTCATGGAATCGGTGATTTTAATTAACAACATTTAGATTAGCAAGCAACATGCATTTTACTTTATAATGAAATGTATTTATTGATAATTTCTTAATGTTACAATCTAGCTTGTTCCATATATAGATTTAAATGTAGAATGGCGTTTGAAAAGTAAAGAAAGAATGTTTATATAAGAGGAGGATTTCAATTTGACCCGTATGTATGTTATTGTGTTCAATTATTACTCAGGAGTGGATTATACGTTTTCTATGAAAATCAGACGTATGCAAACTGTAAAGTATTAATTTCATAAATCCGTGTAGTCCAGTCATCGTAGACAAAAAAAAAGATGAAACTTCGTAATAATTCGCATAGAGATGAAAATTGGTATAGACCCTGAATACAGTATTACAAATGAAATGTCAAAATCCCCACCAATCCTATGTCGGCTAAAGATTTTATTCAAGGTCAAAGGTTACAAATATCGGTTTTTCGCATAAGACGTTATAAGGTGTTATCGTAAAAATAGGTCATACAAAGTTTGTAGATCATGCAGTTATCTACAGAAACTATTTCAATGCCCTTTTTCTTACGAATCATCACTCATGAGATATCGCTATTTCAAACATGAAAATGCTAATATGCACTCGCTTCGTTTCAATGCTATGTGCAAAATTTACAACTGCTGATATTTTTGTGAAACAAGCTAATAATTACGCTATGTCCTTATAATTGAAACAGTAATAGAACAATTAATTGCAAATAAAACTATCGTTGTTGGTGAAGATGTTGATTTATTAATACTACTGACTGCACGAACTCCAATTGACAAGATTATTTACTTTATAAAACCCGGGAAAGCTCAGATAGAAACAAAAATGTATTCATCACAAAGTTTAACTTCATATGAACATGTCAAGCTCATATTTTGTTTTTATGTACAATACTAGATCAGTGTTTTTCAAAAGTGGTAAAACAACAATATTTAAATTGTTTGAGAAACTTCATGATTTAATTGATTGCGCAGAAGTATTTACAAAGTTTAACTCTTCTTCATATGCCATCATCTCAAATGGAACTCGCTTTCTTCTTGCTATTTATGGAGCTCTCAAAAAATTGATTTTATAGACAAGTATAGATATTTAAGTTTTGTAAAAAATACACGGAACAATAAAAGAGTACAGTTACCCTGTCTTCCTCCAGCATCTGCTGATGCTTAGCAACATTAAGATCGGCTACTATCAAATTCAAGTATGGCTAGGCAACGAACTGGATCCATAAGACTGGATGAAAATTAATAGACAGTAGTTTGGAGCCAATTCGAACTATTCTCCCGCCTTCTCCAAAAAAATTTCTTAATTCTAATTTTGCAATTGCAAGAAGAGTTGTAGTAATAATTGTAGCTGTAAAAAAGTCGGATTATTTTGTTCACGAGTATGTACCAATTGCCAAGGCCAGTCTTGTTCCAATGTTGAATCAAAATCAACATATGGAAATACTTATAATATCAACTAATCCATATTTTTTCTTACAGCAATTTACAGAAATCCAGCAAGGAGAAGAAAGCGAAGAAGAACAAATAACTGTTGAAGTGGAATTCGAAGATTGTTAATCATACAACGATTTTTAAGTCAACAATAATCCGTTCCACTTTGATATTTACTAACAGTACCATTTTTAATCAATAGGAAACTGTCTGATCAGACTTACTTAATCATAATTCTCAATCCTGGTTGAGCGGTAGAGCAGCAAATAAATAGCTGAACTCCGCCAGGACGTTAATATAAATAAGGCATTAAAATAAAAAATAAAAATAATCGATCGTGGATTATGCCTACTGGGGAAACCATGTGAAAAAAAATGACCTCAGTTACTACCTCATACGTGGCCCGGAACTGAGTGCATGTATTATGCAGAATACGATGTTTCCAACTTTTGAAGTCGCAACACCTCATGAACCATTAGGAAAAAGTATCTAAACAGTTTTTGTAGACAGTTGCATCATCTACAAACTTTGTTTGACCTATTTTTACGATAATAATTATCGTTTAGGAGAAATATGCGAAAAACTGATATTTATGACTTTGAATAATAGTTTTAACCCACATGGGATCGGTGAGGACTTTTGACATTTCATTTCTAATAGTGTGTTCAAGGTCTGTACTAATTTGAAGCTCTATGAGATTTCGAAGTTGAATGTCTGTCTTGACTGGAGTTCGTGTCTAATAGTTAGAGAGACAGCGACCATAATGGCTGTAGAATTAGCAATGTATGGAATTCATGGAGTTTAAGTCCCCCTCTACAACTTTGTTCCCTGAAGTAATGCTGTAGCTCTTCGCTGGGAGGCGCTGGAGCGCCTTAGATTAAGAAATTTTAATTAATTCAAAATTATTTTTAATCGTGTCTGAAAATAATTCCACTGCATCTGTAAGACCCCAAAGTCACGGGAAAGCCATTTTCCGACAAGTCACCCTTTGCAAATAAATGTCCCAGCATATCAAAAAAAGAAAATAGGAAATTTCTAAAGTATTAAGTGACATGAGTGCAAGTGGGCTCGATCGATTCGTATTGACATGGAGATTACTCGAAAACACTTTTCTGGCAAAATTGATCTCGCCAAAGTGCGGCTTTTTATCGCAAAGTGCGCGGTTGCGTTATATCTCATGCAAATTTGCGGAAAACCGGTCCACTTCTGATACTGCAATACGATTATATGTTCCCATACGTAATTAGGTGTTTTAAGTGTTTTCTTAACCGCTTCTCAAGTTACCGAGGTACCGCCTTGAAAATATAGAATGATTTTTTGTTAGCTAAAGTGAAGCGAGGCCCTAAATCGATTGCGCGGGGTCCCAGCTACGCTAACTCTCAAGTTTCAACCCTATCGGCCAAAAACCACTCCCCAAGCGCGTTTTTCGCTGTTTGCGATGCGGGTATGGTTCCTTTTTGTTTTTCCAATAGAAAGGATGATGAATATAACCAATACCAACTGTGCCGGTTGTTTTGAATTTTTGGAAAATACGTCCAACTGTTGAATGAGAAATAGACTTTTGGGGATATCTTCGGTTAAAAATACCAGCCATGTCACTATTTGTTCTGCTTTCGCCGTAAATTAAAATAATTTAATTTTTTTTCTTTGGTACAGCAACAGAAAAATTAGATTTTATTATAGACATTAATAAGGCATCGATACGTCTAAAGCATTTGCTTTCAAAACTTACTTGATTACCTAGCAAGAGTTATTAAATAGATCCGTATTTATTCACTTTTGAGGTTTTTAAGGTAAATTTAAATGGGAATTTTCAGTTTTATTTTTGTGATCTAAATTTGATTTAAATGAACAATGATTTCTTTAATATTCAAGCCGATTATGTTGCAAAATTTCACAGTAAGGGTCCACGATTGTTCTGTTATTTTTTTGTGAAAATGTGTTTTTGCCATTACTAATTACATTTAAAAAAGATATGCAACATTTATGAATTGTTTGCATTGAAATATTTCAAATGAACTCTAAGTGCTCCGTGTACTAAACCAGCGATTCAAGACAAAGAAACAAGAAAAAAACAGAGTCGCACTATGTATTAGCTCGAAAACGCGTTTTGGGGGTGGTTTTTAGCCAATAGGTGTGAATATAGGGGTATGGGTGTGTTGAGACCTATCCTTATCAATTCAGAGGAGCAGAAAACGTAGGGAGGTTGTGTCTTGCCCGTCTTGATCACCACTTGTCATTTTTCCGCTCATTTGACTGGACGATACCTGCGTCTCGGCAGCACTGAATGTCAAAATTTGAACTAGCAATGTCTCATTTTCCTGAAATTTATTTTTCCACAATATTTGGGTGTTTAAGAAAGCCGGGTGACAATTTCAGACATGGCACAAACGTTTTGCGAATTTGGGCCCAACAAATTTTTAAAAAATTTTAATAAAATGGCGAGACCTGGAGCGACAAAAATTTTTTTTAAGTAATCTTGGATACCATCCTGCCAAGTTTCAACTTGAAATTCCTCTTTTTGTCTCCAAATTTGCCCCCTTTTCTCTTTTTTTTTTAATATGCTGGGAAATTTATTTGCAAAGAGTGACTTGTCTAAAATTGTGTTTCCCGTGACTTTGGGATCTTACAGATGTTGTGGAATCATTTTCAGACATGATGGTCGCCGTCTCTCTAACTATAATACAATGCGAACAAAAACTGGAAAATGTTTTGTTTATTTGAAAATTTGGCGAATGCGCCATTAATAATTTAAAACAATTTTGTTGAAGTTTCATTAAAATTGGTAGAATTTTTCGGTGTAGCTGATACTGTACCTAATGTCAAGAGTGGAAAATTCATATGGCAAATTCAATACGGCTACTACAATTGCAAAAGATTTACATAATATTTAGTACGCATAGAAATATAGAAATTCTCTGATAAAACGTTAATGTATTAAACAGCATGAAACGTATCTAACCACTTTTATAATTGCACTGAAAGTGCTAAAAAATTTTCGAAAATCTGATGTGTTGAGAAAGTTAACTAATGTTTACTGAATTAACAAAAAATATGATTATGAACACGTTCCTCTAAATTTTCGAAATTGTAGATAAAATACTAATAGGTCTGAAATCCTTTAATTCTATAAGATTAGCTATCTATAGGTTTAAATATTGGCTATTTAAATTTATAAACATATATTACATGAAGCTTGTAAAAGTTTACACTTCAATTTCCTAAAGTGTATTAATGGTGCTCGTATATAAAAGTATTATATTAAAAATCAAAACTTTAGCATTAATTTAGATTTTCAAAAATTCGCATTCTTCTTGCGAATTCCACTAATTCGTGTCATAAAAGAATCACGTGGAACATGGAATAATAAATCTCTACTCTTAAGTGAGATTTCATTCATGATTTAACTTTCTTCAAATTCTTAGTATCCCTGCCTTGATACGTCACTGAAATCATATACGGATTTACAGTACCGGATGAAGATGTTTTGTAAGGAATGAAGTTGCACTAAATGAATTCCTGTATGTAATTAATAACGTAGTCAAGTTTAATAATAATATACATCTTTAAGAGGCCTAACATTATTATTCGTAATAGCATTATACTTCAATCAACCAACCATTAAAAATGACTTCAATCGGAACAAATTCGCGTAAAACTGATTAGTGCTCGTTACTTCAACAAGCTTTGAAAAACTATTTGTACTGAGCGCAAAGTGCGTATTGAGGCGAAGCGGAGTGTGTTAAACACTCGAGAGCGACATTGCCATTTTGACGCTTGATCTACGCTTTCTCTACGATCATTTAACAATATCAAAGCAAAAAAGTAACGAAGTTAAATTTTTGACTGAAAACTTCAATTTGTCAACATTTTGTGAGTGTTCCATGCATGTGACCAAAAAAACAAACGAATGAGATACAAACTCTGTCAATTTATTTAAGTTTTGATTCTGAATTTATATTGTGATTTTATTTGGGACAAACAACGTGTATTATGGAAAATCAAGCAGAAAATAATAACTGTATTTTCATCAACTCTCATTGATTTAACGAGAAAAGTTTTAGGGTATTATTATTTCACAAAAATACATTGTTAGTAAAGATGAACTCAAGGGAGCGTTAATAGTTAATTTTATACCAAGGCTGCGAAATTCATTTTTACGTACCGAGAGAAAAATTAACGCCTGCGGCCGAGGCAAGATAATCTCGAGGACGCTACAAAATTTCGCGACCATGGTATAAACACTATTTTTTGTGCAACCGGCAAGTCAGTTCGATGGTGAAAATGACACCACCGTTTATGCTATATTTAATTTTAGCGGTGGCGTGTCAGAGCATTTCTATGGAAATGGTATATTCTCTATGTATACAAAATATTTTGACAGTTCTTGAAAAATCATGAAAATGTCTGACAGCGGTAATGATATTTCAATTTCCTGCACTCCTCCAGAGCTAGAAGATATCGTAAATTCCTCGCTTTCTGATTTAATACCTGAATAATCTAAACGGCAGTACGAAAACTGTTACAGCGACTTATTAATTAATAATTCTGTTTAATAAAAAATAACAATTTTGGTTGTCATATTTTAGAAATGTAAATTTTGAAGTGGCCTGAACGTCAATTATGAAAGTAGTTTTTAGTCTTTCGCCCGTTGCTAAGAGTAACAGCCGTGAAATTGAATTTCTCGGACTGTTTTGAGAATGCGAAATACTCACTTCGCGTACGGCTTCACAAAAAGTAGTTTTTCTACAAACACCATTAAAAACTATATTTTTAACACGGCATACTTGAATTAAAATTGTAATATTATATAAACTCGCGTTAAAAATGATCACATGATTTACTTTTAACACTAGTGCAAAAAGTAAAATGATAAGTCGTTTGTCATAATGACATTTATATATTCATTAACAGAAATTTACAAGCTATTTAGAAATATTTATATTAATTGTACAATTGGAGCAATTAGTAATATTTATCCCTTATGAGGAAGCAACTTCACAAGAAGAAACTGTATTGGAACTCATCATATTGCAATAGTTTTTCACATTTGACAAGCATGTGTCAAACAACGGGCAAACTTGATTTATTTACTTCATAAATCCTACAAACTACTACAATTATGAGGTAACCATTAAAAGGATTTGAAATCTTTTTAAAGAAACTTTATTGTTCTTTTAATGGTGTTTGTAGAAAAAACATTGTATGATACACGTGTTAAAAATGACTTTATTTTGTTCGTGGAGTTGCTCCACTCGCTTACGCTTGTTTCGCAAACTTCTCCAGTCACAAAATAAAAAGTCGTTTTTAATACTTGTATCATAGATAACTTTTATCGCTCGTTATCATGGGAGACGAGCGGTAAAGTGACATTACTCATAGGTCCTCAGTAAACCTAATCTTTTCGCTGTCCAGCATGTAACTCATTTGTTTACTGATCGATTTGAATTTTTTGTCTTGTAATGTAGTGCTACATAAACTTTATTCTTGAATAACAAAAATGATTTCTGCAATTCAAAACGTGACCTACTGCGACACATTTTCAAAGTCATGAATCAGTCATTCATATTAGGGATTGCATATTCTTCTTCACCGCCCCCCTAAACTTTATTCTCCAATGTTTCATGTAAATCGATTATTGCATTTGGATTTTATTAATTTTTTTACGAATAAAGATGATGAAGTAAAACCTAAATAATTCATTTCTAGCACCATTTTGATTTTTTTTTTTTTTCGTAATAAATATAAACAAAAGAAACCTAATATTACATCAAAAAAACGTGAATGTAAATATAAAGTAACCCAAGAAATTATACATTTTAAATCGAACAACAAAATAGAAAAAGGAACAGGAGTAATATTTCAGTTTTACATATAGGAAATATTACTAAAAACACAATGAGAATTTGAACCGACTCCGAATATTACAAATAATCACTCAAAATGTGATACAATATTTCAGTCTGATTTGCCAGTCCACTTAGTGGAAAGTAATACGAAATTAGACGTTAATATGCACCGAAAGTAGTTTTGTAGGCAAAATGCATAAACAAAGAATATAATTAGGTTGCTGTTAGCTAGACATACCCTTATCATTACTATGTCGTGAACAATTTGTACAGAACTATGAGTTTTATACATACATATCAAATTAAAAAAAAATCCGTATGTATATAGAAAGTTTTTTTTAATACAATCTGTTAAACTTAAAATTTGTATTTTAAACTTAAAAGTGTGTAAATTAGTATGGTACAATACTCCGTATTCAAATTTAATCATATCCATCAGGGCAATCGCCAAAAGCGTGTAAACTAACACGTTCTAAGTTAACATTTATGTTTTATTACAATTTTAACGCAAAGGTATGTTTTTAGATTAAGCATTCCATTAAAATTGGAATGAAAGTTGCAGGTCAGCACTGTCGACTAGAGACGATGCCATACAAGCAGAGCTGAGTACTTCAGTACAAAAATGTACTGCAAATATGTACTGCAGTAGTTTAGGTACTTTAAGTACCTTTAACATTTCTGTACTGGTATTGTAAATTTTCAGTACATGTTTGCAATGTACTTGTACTGGGTACTTATTTTCTACAATTCTTTAGGAAGTAAAGTAATTTTCGCAAAATCTTGTTGTGTCATGTTTGGCCACTGCACTGGGGTGGACGATGGTAAAGTACAGTGTAATCAAATCATTTGAATCAGCAAGTTCATCTTCTGAATTCAGTGAAAAAAGTTCATTCATTTTGACTGATAATTCAGAAAATGAACAAGATGAACAATTTTGAAAATGGGTGTTACTTGTTAGTGAAAAGCAATAAAGATTTTTAAATTCATTATAAATGCTTATAGTCTAAGAGCTGATGAGATGACATATTTTTCTGCCCTATTTGAAAAACGTTTATTTAGGTGTTCTGCAGCATGGAAAAAATTGCTCACATATGATGAATGCATGCATACTCCTGTGTAGAATATTGATTCATTACATGTTTTTAGTGGTGTTTAATTAGATATTGTTATATATTTATAACATTATTGTGAACTATGGAGTCTTCATCGAGTAATACCGAAAACGAATTAAATGCGGAATTTAAATTGCCGATTAAAAGTCGACAATCACTTAATTCAAGAAAATTATTATCTTTTAATCATGAAGAGGCAGATACTAGAATATTGCTGCACATATTATCAGCCAAGTCTGAACGTTTTACAGAATTCATTATAAGCTGTAAGGATAAAGTCGTCTTCATAATTTTAAGGCATATAATAATAAAAATGGGCTCGAAACATGAATTTTTTTAATGAAAATTATATTTCCAAAAACTTCACTATTATTATTGATATTAATATGTTACTATTGTATTGCTGACTTGTTGGCAATCCTAAAATACTAAAAATTATTTTAATAATATGCATCTGACATTAGCACTGTTTTTAAAAAAGTACTTACAGATATATACTGCAAGTAATTTAAAATACTGTAAATCGTTGTTTTAAAAAGTACTTGCATTACTTGAAAGTACTGCAAGTATTTATAAAATACTCTAAGTATTTAAAATACTGAAAATACTTGAAAAGTACTTTACTCATTACTGCTACTGCAAATCTTTGATTTTAACTACACTACTAAATATTTCATGTATTTCTGAAAAGTACTGGTACTTAATTAATACAGCAAGTAAAATAAAAATTGTTTGATACTGTTTACTGGTTACTGCCAGTCCTTTCATTGAGTACTGCGGTTACAGCTCTACATACAAGGTGATCAGCATCTGAACTGCCTTATTTTATAAAAATGGTTTTGCTGTACTGTGAGACAAAATATAACTATGGTTTTAGACACAAAAATACGAACATGTGCAGGATATTAAAACTGTAATATTCTGTCTCTCAGGTTCGAACGAAGGCCCCAAGAGCCGGTTTATCAATGCAAGGATAAAGTTATCATATGATTAAATCACAGTTTAATGATACAGTAGGGTCACCTCCCCTACTGTGTATAGTCCACGCGTCTATAGTCTTACTCCTGCTATCGACGCTACACTCAGTAGGGCAAGTGACCCTACTGTATATTAAACTGTACTTTAACTATAGGATAACAGTTATCCTCGCATTAATAAACCGGCCCTTAAAGTATGTATTTCTTCATAACATATCTAACATATGAACAGTCAAAGGGCGTTTTTCACAAATGATATGAATAAGAACAAACATATTTTAAAAAATACGTATTTTGCTGACGTTGGTTCCTTTGACGTAAAATCCACAGACGTAGAAGCAAATTTTTAGTAGTATACTGGAAAATTATATCATTTTGAAGATTTCATATTATATTTAAAAAGAATGTGGTAGAAAATCCCAGAAACAAGACCAGAAAAATGATTAAAAATTGTTATTACAACTAACATTTAAACAATAAAAAGAATTCAATTCAGCGGTTCCAATAGACTGTTGAGGGAGTTAACTGTGAGAAATCTAAACAAAATATTTTTTACGAATAAATGAAGAAATGATAATTTTATTAATAAAGATGTCAAAAGTACTCAGCTCGCTGAACTCCATTGTCCTATTAATCTTATACTACCCTTCACTTCACGTTCACAAACATTCATAGTACAATCCAAATCGTTGTCATAACGAGCAAATTAACGTTATCAGCTCGAGCTACTCGGCCATACTCTGTAATTACCTACATATACTAAACGAAATTAAAGTAGATATACTGCAAATATCATTATCTATTATTATTTTATAAAACAACATCAGGTCAGGTATATTGCTTACACAATTCCGACAATACCTTTATAATGACATGTCACATACTTATACATTAAATGTAAAGGGTAAGACGTGTGTATTTTAACTATGCAATGTTTCTGTTACAGTTACTATCATTATCGCAGTTACGACGCCGAATCATATATTTAACCGAGTGCAACATCACTATTACTACAGTGGAGTACTGAAATGATGTTTCTGTGACAGTTGCTAATGTGACTATTAGTTTTCGTTGTCACAGCGAGAGTAAAACATGGTAACACTATCGTAAAATATATTGATCTCAGAGGTGTCTTCCGAATTATTTTAATTTTAGAATCATGTCATTGATTAACTATATTAGTTTGCTGACGTGGCGTGAATCAGAATAACGGTATATTGGGTGTCAAAAAGATCACTTTTCTTTGCTTTTTAACAGATCGAGCGGAAACTTGGCGCCTATGCAAAACCTATGCAAAATGACATTTATTTTATTAATCTTTCAAGTCTCTACAACTTCCTAGTTTCACCCTATATATCTTTGAATCTATAGGACATAGATACAATCAATTTTAATTTTCATCTAATCTAGTGTGTCGTGTCTGACCTGAAATTGTTCTATTCATGAAATATTGCACATACACACACAAAAAAAGTGCTCTGTTTCTAGAACTCCAATGGGTATCCGTTTAGCTCCATTACCCACCAATGTTTTAGTAAATTGCTAGAATAACGTAAAAATTGTGCGTCAAAATACATAGGGATTTCCCAGTGGAGTCCCCAGAAAGAGACCCCTTTTTTGTGCGTACCTGTGTAATCGAAGAAGAATGCCTATTAGATTTTTGTGTTGCTTATTTGTGTTATAGAAAGCTCCAAAGTTGATAAAATAACTTTTTCAATATTATTCAAAATTTTCTAATGGAAGTGTGTTGCTTTTATTCAGGACCTAAATGTAATTACTTCCACATCCACGTAGCGAAGTAGACGTATAGTAATCTTAAAACAATTAGAATTTTTTTTTTATAGAAATAGGTTAGAATGGTTGTCGGTCGGTCTGTAACTTGTTTGTGCACACTTCTTCTCTGGAACGGTTTAAGCAATCAGCTAAAAATTTGGTATATGTATATTCAATTCAATTCAATAGATTTTTCAATGAATACAATTTAGAAATAATATTTATAAGTTACAAGTATAAGTATAAGTATATACTTTAACAAGATATGGAATTTGATTATATGTTAAGCTTATTCTTGTGAAGAGTTGGGGGTAAATAAAGAAAAATAAGTAAGGCAGGTTGGTAAGAGTCCAAAAACTTTTGGGATTTGGTGTATATACTAGAAGTCAAGGCCTGAATTTTTTTTACAACATTTGTCACCCCTCGCCACCATTATAAAGGGGTTAATAAAATAAAATTGAGATATTGATTTGAAATTTGGTACACGCATATGTTATAACGATATCTGAAACTAGGTTCTATTTTGAGATGATTCTGTTGAAGGGTTCGGAGGTAAATAGAGGTACGTATGTAAGTAAGAGTCCAGAAAGAAGGAATTTATTGTGGGTACTAGAAATCAAAGTCTCAATTTTTTTTTGTGATAACTGCCACCCCCACTACCACCATTAATAAAGGGGTTAGCAAAATAAAATTAGATATTGCCTTGGGTATATGTATGTATTATAACAAGATCTGGAACTAGATTATATTATGAGCTTATTCCGTTGAAGGACTGGGGTGGTATATAGTTATTTATTACCCCTATTCGCCACCCCAACCATTCAATCCAAGGTTTCAAATGATTTTTTATAACATTAGTCACTTCCACCGCCACCCCCAATCCCCTATTCAAGGGGTTAACAATATAAAAACCGCTGCCTAAGGAATCACTACTTCCACATCCAGATTTTTCATTCAAGTCACTTTAAAGGAAACATCTTGACTAGATTTGCACTCTAGTACGTGGAAATTATTGGTCATAGAATTTTAATAATATTTGGGGCAGATGTTATCGAAAATTTTGAGGCGTTGGTTTCCACTATACATGATAAAGGTGACGTTTCTAGTTTACCCTATTTATTTTTACCTATTCACAACCTGCCACCTCCCACCTCTTCAATGGAATCATCTCAATCTGATGTCATTACAATACATAATAATTGTTCTAACTTGCAAGTGAATATTTCAATTCAATGTTATCAATCTCATTAATAATGGAGCGGAGATGACGGGGTTTGAAAAATATTAGAAATAAATCTGAGGCCTTGGTTTCTAGTATATACACCAAATCCCAAATTTCTGTACTCTTACCAGCTGGATTTACTTATTTTCCCCTATATACTCATATTTAACCCCCAACACTTCAACGGAATCATCTCAAAATATAATCTAGTTCCAGATGTCGTTATAATATATACATCGACCATAATTCAAGTTAATATCTCAATTTTATTTTATCAACCCCTTTAATAATGGAGGGTGGTGGGTGGTTGAAAAACATTATTAAAAAATTTGAGACCTTGGCTTCTAGGACATACACCGAATATCAAGTTTCTGTACTCTTACCAGCTCGCGTTACTTTTTACCCTATTTACCTTTACTTACCCCCCACTCCTTCAATGCAATCATGTCAAAATATAATTTAGTTCCAGATGTCGTTATAATACCTACGTGTACCAAATTTCAAGTGAATAGCTCAATTTATTTTATCAACTTCTTTAATAATGGAATTGGGGGGTTGAAAAATATGAAAAAATCTGAGGCCTTGGTTTATAGTACATACACCGAATTTCAAGTTTCTGTACTGTTACCAGCTTGCTTTACCTATTTTTCCCTATTTAACCTCCAACTCTTCAACGGTATCATTTCAAAATATAACCTAGTTCCAGATGTCATGGTACACACGTGTACCAGATTTCAAGTGAATATCTCAATTTTATTTTATCAACCCCTTTAATAATGGAGTAGGGGTGGTGGGGGGATTGAAAAATATTATAAATATTTCTATATCTTAGCTTCTAGTACATACACCGAATTTCAAGTTTCTGTACTCTTACCAGCTTGCTCTACTTATTTTGCCCTATTTACCCCCATTTAACCCCCAACCCTTCAACGGAATCATCTCAAAATATAATCTAGTCCAGATGTCGTTATAATACATACGTGCACCAAATTTCAAGTGAATATCTCAATTTTACTTTATCAACCCCTTTAATAATGGCGTAGGGGTCGTGGGGCGTTGAAAAATATTATAAACAGTTTGATATCTTGGCTTCTAGTACATACACCGAATTTCAAGTTTCTGTACTCCTACCAGCTTGCTTTACTTATTTTGCCCCATTTACCTGTATTCAACCCCCAACCCTTCAACTGAATCATTTCAAAATATAATCTAGTTCGAGATGTCGTTATAATACATACGTGTATCAAATTTCAATTGAATATCTCAATTTGATTTTATCAACCCATTTAATAATTGAGTAGGGGTGGTCGGGGGTTGAAAAATATTATTAAAAAATCTGAGGCTTTGGCTTCTGGTACATGCACCGAATTTCAAGTTACTGTACTCCTACCAACATGCTTTACTTATTTTCCCCTATTTACCCCTATTTAACCCCCAACCCTTCAACGGAAATATCTCAAAGTATAATCTAGTTCCAGATGTCGTTATAATACATACCAAATTTCAAGTGAATATCTCAATTTTTTACCAACCCCTTCAATAATGGAGTAGGGGTGGTGGGGGGTTGAAACATATTATTAAAAAATCTGAAGCCTTGGCTTCTAGTATATACACCGAATATCAAGTTTCTGTACTCTTACCAGCTTGCTTTACTTATTTTTCCCTATTTAACCCCCAACCCTTCATCAGAATAATCCCAAAATATAAACTAGTTCCTGATGTCATTATATATATACGTGTACCAAATTTCAAGTGAATATCTCAATTTTATTTTATCAACCCCTTTAATAATGAATTGGTGGGGGTGGGGGGATGAAAAATATTATAAAAAATTTTGAGGCCTTTGCTTGTAGTAGATACATCAAATTACAAGTTTCTGTACTCTTACCAGCTTGCTTTACATATTTCCCCCTATTTACCCCCCAATCCTTCACCGGATATCTTCAAAATACAATCCAGTTCCAGATCTCATTATAATATATACGTGTGCAAAATTTCAAGTCAATATCTTAAACCGTTCCGGAGAAAGCGTGCGGACAAAAAAGTTACAGACAGACAGACAGACAGACAGACAGACCGACAGACAGACACACCGACAGACAGACAGAAAATTTGTTTTCGCTCAAATTTAAAATCTCGACGTTTCATGACATTCTAAACCGATTTCAAGAAAGAAAAAAAAATTACGATTAGGTACTATACTTCCAATCCACTACGTGGATGTGGAAGTAGTATTTCAGTTTAAATAGAGATCTAGATGAGGATATAATGATTTCTTAGCAGTTTTTTTTTCAATACGAATCTAACGATGGCACAAAAGGAGTTTTAAAGGATGCCCTATAAGACGGTGGTAATATTTTTTTAAATAAAAAAGTCTCTAATATAATTTACTTAAAAATTGACCCCATTATCACCCCCCGAATCCATGCGTTTATGGGATAAATTAAATAGGTATATGCGCTCTAAGTTATCTTGAAGAAGTGCACAACTTACAGAAATTTGAAATGAATCCTATTTTTAATTCCAGATATACAATGGTGTACTCATGAAAAGTGAAACACATATTCATATATATTGATTATAAAGTTTTATGTACTTATTTGTGAAACAAATGCCTAAAGAAGCACTACTTCCAGATCCAGATTTTTCATCTGTCTCTTTAAAGGAAACATCTTGACTATATTTGAACTCTGGTATGTGGAAATAATTGGTCATAGAATTTGAATAGTATTTGAGGCAGATGTCATAAAAAAAACTGAGGAGTTGGTTTCTAGTATATACGTAAAAAATGGACTCTTATTAGCTTGTTCTACTTATTTTCTCCAATTTACACCCCCACCCCAACCCCTTCAACGGAATCATCAAGCAGATGTCGTTATAATATATACGTGTACCAAATTTCAAACAAATATCTCAATTTGATTTTATAAGCCCCTTTAATAACGGAGAGGGGTTGATGGAGGAGTTGAAGAACGTTATAAAAAAAATTTGAGGCCTTGGCTTCTAGTATATATGCACCAAGTCCCAAGTTACTGTAGTCTTACCAGCTTGCTTTACTTATTTTCCCCTATTTACCCTTATTTAAGCCTTCAACGGAATTATATCAAAATATAATCGAATTACAGATGTTGTTATAATATGTACATCTAGCAAATTTCAAGTGAAAATCTCAATTTTATTTTATCAACCCTTTTAATAATGGAGTGGTGGTGGTAGGGTGGGGTTCTGTTGAAAAATATTTTAAAAAATCTGAAGCCTTGGCTTGTAGTACATACGCCAAATCCGAAGTTTTTGTACTCTTACCAGTGTGCTTCACTTATTTTCACCTATTTATCTATTCATCCCTATCAAACCCCAAACCCTTCAATGGAATCATCTCAAAATAATACAGTTCGAGATGTTGTTATAACATATACGTGTACCAAATTTCAAATGAATATCTCAATTTTATTTTATCAACCTATTTAATAATGAAGTGGGGTGGTGGGGAGGGGATGGAAAATTTTATTTAAAAAATCTGAGACCTTGGCTTCTGTCCCAAATTTTTGAATTTTTATCAGCTTGCTTTACTTATTTTCCCCTATTTACTGCTATTTACCGCCAACCTTTCATCAGATAAGTTCAAAAAACAATCCAGTTCCAGATCTCGTTATATACATATAAAATTTCAAGTTAATATCTTAAACCTTTCCAGAGAAAACGTGCGCACAAAAAAGTTACAGACAGACAAACAGACCGACCGACAGACAGCATTTTTTTCACTCAAATTTGTAATCTCGACGTTTCATGATATTCTAAACCTGTTTAATTTTTTTTTATGATTACTATACTTCCACCCCACTACGTGGATGTGGAAGTAAAAAATGTGTACCCAATTTTTACCCTTTTAATAACAAATAAGTAAACATTAAATGTATCAAACTTTAAAAATTAATACTTTTATAGTCTGTATGTCATTTTTAAGGCCAACCATGAATTGATTCATTATACTATATATTGATTCATACTGCTTCAATAAATCTTAAATTTTTTGTCAGTTACTCGATCCCGAAATCCTGTCCTGCATTGAGTAAGAGCATGTAAAAAGCAGGCCTCTCAGATTGTTTTCATTCTCAGTGAAGTTCTTAGTGAACGTTAGTTGACACTTCCTCGTTATCGGAGGTCACCATTTCTTCATTTCTTCCCATCAAGTCGATGAGAGTCTAGTGAATGTTGATCTCCTGTAAAGAAAGCACCTCGCTGTCGGGTGGACTTACTACAGTCAATTTAAATTATCCCGGGACATTTATTTTTATTAATTAACGGGATGTGATGCGGTTCTCAAAGTTAGTTCTTTTATTTACTTAGGATTATGGTGGTTTAGAGAGGTGAAGATTTTTCAGCAAATTTATACTGTGATAGGTAACAGTTGATGTGGAATATTTACAGGTAAGAAAAAAATATATATGTAATCTTTGTATCGTCAAAAAATCCCTTCTTTAGTTTAACAAAATAATGTTTATGCTAAACCTTAAATTTCGCTAGTAAATGGGAAAATATAACAATTCAAATTGTCTATAAAACAAGAATTAGTGTTATAATAAATCTTGAAGTTTTAGCACCACTTTTAAAAACTTGCAATGTGACGTACTGGTATTGTTGTATAATTTCTGACTCAATTGTATTAAAGACCAAGTTTACTGAAATTTGTGTTATTGTGTTCGATATAACAGAATTAAAAAGGTTGATTTTAAAAATTGTTGGTAGCAAGCTCGAAAATAATAGCAAATTCAAAATTAGTTTTGTAAAATATGTAACGCTCACATATACAATATGTTTTTTTAGACATGCATTTCGTACAGTTAGCAATTTTCAGAATTTAAGTAAAATTAACTAAGAACAGCGGCTGATTTTATTTTCATTAAATTTTACACGTGCACTTTTTAGACAGGAACCAAAATATTAAAAACAATTCGTGTTTCATGACTTGTGTGAATTGATTACGGATTTCGCGAATTAACTAGAACAAATTTAACAAAATAAGTGATGAATAGGGAAAATAAATTTGCCGGCACCGTTTAAAGTAAAACACTTTCATGAATTATTATTAACTTTCTCTTCTCCACAATTTTTTTTTTTTCATTTTTATATATTCTTTTCCAGATTTTAACTACAAAAAGATTAGAGTAAGATAAGAAAGTAGTAGTAGTTTACTTATTTATTAAAAACGTGATACCTAGTAACTAAATATTGATATTTCTTCAGTAAAGAAAAAACGTTTGCATATTTTTTAAAACTAATTCTGTAATTAAAAAAATAGCATCAACTTTTATTTTATTGCTGTTATATGATATATCAAAATTTAGTTGTGCGACAAGGTTTGTGATTCTATTAAATGTAATAAAGTTTAATAAACCGTTTAAATAGAAGAGGGAAATTTGATGTGCAATTATTAATTTTGCCTGCAGAAAAAAATATGTTAATTGCAATGTGACGTATGGTAAGCAAATTTTATATTAACAGTTAAATAAATGTGTGTCACCGGCAAAACAACTCAACAAATTAAACTTGTTATTTCGGCCTTTTAATATATTAAATTAATCAATTACAGAATCTGAACAACTTTACTCGTTTACAACTATGTAATTTTAATGGAATTGCAGTAACGGTTTTGTTACTAATTAACAATATAATTACAGATACAATGTTACAATACTTGGCACGATGTAGACTTATAAATGCATAGATTGTAAATATCAAAGTATGTAAGAGTACGAAAACGTAGAAGGCCGACTTATTCTATTAATTCAGAAAAAAATGTGAGTTTTGTAAAATTCTGAGAAAGTAGCCAAATTTTTTTAAATTTTGTTGCGTGGTTTAACGTGGACGGTGATTAGCGTGTTTAGCTTGGAAACCTAGCAAAGCCTGCTTACTGTGAAATAATTTTAATTATACAAAACTATCCCCAAATAGTGCAGTGGTTCAGACTCCACTATAGATTGTATAGCCCCTCGTTTCTTTACCTAACACAAAATCCTGGATTTTTAACGAGTTATCTCGGTGATTTGAGAGACAGTTTAGAAAACATCAGAAACGTAACTTCGGAAAAACGTAATCTCGATAGTGGTGGGAGATATCTATTTTACCTTCAACTAAAACAAGCAGACACAGACAAACAACACAACAACCATTACCTGCGACATCGCTATACGGCCGTCCATAAAATAGGTAAGGAAGGGGCGGCAATTGCCTAGCGTGATGATAAGCGATTAAGAGGAGAGAGGGGGGGACTGAACAAACGTGGCGTGAATTTTTTATTAACAAAAATTCTAATCAGTAAATAAGGTTGTTCAGACATACTTTTTGTATATTACTAATATTCATAAAAATAATCATTCATTTGGGGGGAATCCAGCTCTGTATTATTAGCCAGGGGGTTGAAAAATGTATTACAACCTGACAAGGGGGGAAAGAAGGGGTAAAAATGTGTAAATTTTGCGTGACGTATTTTATGGATGACCCCTATCTGCCACAGCTATGATTCAAACTGGGGTGAGACACTATAATGACTAGCAGCGATGTTCCACTGCTACTTTTTTGGTACCAAACGCCATTAAATATCCACACCCTTGCCAGGATTCGAACCAGGAAACTCCCTCGGTCTCAAGTCTAACGACCCAATCCAAATAAGTAAATTTTAATCATATACATTGACAAGGCGATAATATAAATAAATAAAAATAACCCTAACTCGTTTTGGTCGAAGGCAATTTACAAAATTTCTTCTTATGTAGGTACCAAAAAAATTATCAGGGGTAATGCAATTCTGATAATTTTCGTTCAATCTACATTTTATTCTCAATGTTCAAAATGTCTTTCGAATATTTCTGAGCGATTCCTTTGGAGATAGGGCGGGAGGACAGTGATTATTAAACGTTTTTTCGGAAAAGTGTTAAAGAAATACATGAAAAAGGAACAAATGATATTTTTTTAAATTCGTACTTTAATACACTCTCATTAGACACCCACACGTTTACCTTGATAAGATTTTATTTTATCCCCCGAAACTACCATCAAAATCAAAATTCTGCTTTTTCTGATTCATATCTGTAATTGGGCCGAAACTTCCTACAACTGTTGCCTAGTTTCAACCTTTTCGGTCAAACAGTGTCTGAGATATATGCAAGTGACAAACAGGCGGACGGACAGACACCGAGGTGATTCCATAAGTGTTTCGTTTTGGTAATTTTGATGTACAAACATACATATGGAATATCAGATGAACTGATAGACAATCGGATAGATGGAAACTTTGAATGTTGTTTGGAGTCATAATATGAAAATTTTCGTTCTACGAGTGATACTTTACATTTCTAAAATACCTATGTCGATAAAATGCAATATACTCTGGCAAAATCAGTATTCTTTTTTAGAGTAAATGTTCAAAGCTTCTATTACAGCAAAACTAAAAAATAAACTGGCACTTCATACACAAAACTGTGAAACAATTTTCATTGTATGGAAGTAAATAACATTTGTTTTTGTAAAACCTTTTGTAATACAAGGACTACTTAGATAAATAGGGAAAAGTATTGCGATATGACGAAAATTTTGTATTTCGTGTGCAGCTACAGAACATATCTACCACGTCGAAATTATGTTTCTCTAAGCTCAACGCCGAAACTAATAATACCTTCAAATTTTGCAAACAGCAGAAAAAACTATCTATGAGAACCAAAAAGGAAAACATAGCTACGTGGATACCAGTGTTACAATGAGAATTGACAAATTCATTTTAGGGTTTTAATTACTGGCATAACCAGAATTCAAGTTTTTGAGAGAATGCAAAAATTTCATTAATATTTTTACAGTTAGTTTTTATTTTTAGTTTTCATAGATAGTTTTTTCTGCTGTTTGCAAAATCCTATAACGAATGTTTCATTACATACATGTACCTTTCAAGAAAAATTCAGAATTTTGTTTTATCAACTCTTTTAATAATAGAGTGGGAGGGGTGGGGGAGTTGAAAAATATTATAAGGAGTCTCAGGCCTTGACTTCTAGTATACGCATCGAATGTGAGTTCTGTACTCTTACCAGCTTGCTTTACTTATTTTCCCCTACTTACCTCCATTTAACCCACAACTCTTCAATAGAATCATCTCAAAATATAATCTTGTTCCAGATGTAGTTATTAATGTGTACGTGTACCAAATTTCTAGTGAATATCTCAATTTTATATTATCAACCATTTTAACAATAGTGTGAGGATAGTGGGGAGGATGGAAAATACAATAAAAAAATCATTGGCCTTGGCCTCTAATACTCACACCAAATCCCAAGTTTTTGTACTATTACCAGCTTGCTTTACTTATGTACCCCTATTTAGCCCTATTTAATCCCCATTCCTTCAACGGAATCATCTTAAAATATAATCTAATTACAGATATCGTTATAATACATACATCATCAAGAAGCCATGGGAATCTGTTTTTGTACATTTGACGGGCAATTATTGGGAATTTAATACAATTTTGAATTATTCTCTCACAATCTTATAAAGATTTCAGATTTTTTTCAGTAAACTGTATAAAATTTCGACTTTATGTCGGAATTACTTTCTTTCCCCGATTTACTAAAATAAAGCAATTACTTTATTTATTTATGTTAAATTATTAATATTATTTTGAATACACTTTCCTTATATTAAAATTTACCATCTGTACACTTTTGCAATTGAACCCCTCTTAGAAACAAACTGTAAATATGCTGCTGGAAGGTATGAAGGAAAAATTACATAAATTATTTGCACTGTAGAGGAGATTTCGATGCTAGATCGCAAAACGAACTAATTATGCTAATCATATATTGCTCGCTTAATACATACAAATGAAATAAGTGCAAATAGTCTTAAATACTGTGGTACACTAATGGCTTTCTTGTATTTTCGTCAAATAATATTTCATCTCGAACTGTTTTCAAGTTGAAGAATCTTAATAATATCTATAAGGTACTTTACCTATCTAAGGATCCTCTAGTAATTATTAATCCTACATAATTTAGCCAAATAATTCATTATACAAATTTAAAATCAATATCTCTAATATAAATAAGCTATATCAATAAAATATCTGTCATTTTGACAGCAAAGAGATAAATCTGGTTATTGTGAGCTTCTGTTCCTGCATGTGCTACCATTAACCGCATTTTGTAAACAATTTTTTGAAAACAATTTAAGCAGCTTTGATACATGCTATCTATTGATATCACTGATAATATAAAATACCAAAACATGAAAGTATTTAATGATAGGCTAATATTTATGCATCGTTTTATCTATGAGGACATGGATATGTTTATCTTCGCTGTTATTTTTCTGACACAACTTTAAATATCTACTGACCTATATTCTCGCTTAATTTTTGTCGTGTCCCAAAGAAGCAGTAGTCTACATTTCAACAAGGTCTCCGGTCTTATAAACAAAAGTAGCGGTACCCGTGACCAAAACAATTTCATATGTTGATTTCAAGATATACGTGTGGTGTTCACGATGGATATATAGACCGCAGACTATAACATTTACATAAGTAGTAGGTAGTCAACAGTCCCGTTACCGTTCCAGTAAGAACTGCTTTTCTATAAGATCACAAGATTTATATTGAATTAATCAATAGGTACTGATGTTCTAGTCCTTTTAATTTTATTCTTGCACAAGATTCAATTTGTAATCTATCTTATTTATCTTAATGCTATAATAATGAAATACCATTTACATTCAGAAAAGATAATAGTTATCTCTACCAGGAAGACGAGTATGTACAAATATCTCATTTCGTGCTTTGCGGGCGTACTAGAAATAATTGTTTAACATTAACAGTTTTAGGTTAAAATGCAAAATCTAGATCAGAGTTTGTGTATTCAGTGTACGTTTTCCGAAAATAAATTTTTACCTTGCCTCTTTTTGGATCTACAGGGTGCATATGATTCGGTGGATTTAAATATACTTGACGATAAATTATCATCCATGTGTTTAAGTAGAAAAGTAGCTACAAATATAGTGGAATTATATGCAAACCGTGAAATATATATCCGTGATCACAATAATGTGCTTCATGGCCCAAGAATAGTGTCTCAAGGTATTCCACAAGGGTTCGTATTAAGCCCACTATTATTCAATGTCTGCACTGCAGATTTTCATAGAGCTTTTGATGATACCATACATATCACGCAGTATGCAGATGATTTGGCTTTTCATTCTATCCATGGTTCTTATGAAGAATGTCTAAGGTCCTTACGTTATATAATGTACATCATCAAAATGTATACTACAGAGTACGACTTTACAATCTCCTCTGAAAAGTCAGCTGTGATGATTTTCACTAGACACAGACTAAGAACTCCAGACACTGTGAACTTATGTGGCTATACTATACTTGTAGCCAACGAGTATAAACATCTAGGCATCATTTTGGATAAGAACTTGTTATGGACAAAACATAATGCATGTTAAAAACAAATGTGAAAAAGGTATCCACATGCTAAAATGTGTTGCAAAAAATAAATGGGGAGCAGATCCCGATATATGCCTAATGTTCTACAGGTCGTATATACGCTCTATTCTAGATTATGGATGTACACTGTATGGATCTGCTTCTAAGACAAATTTACTAACCTTGGATCGAATACAATTTAAAGCAGCTAAAATATGTATCGGTGCCATGAGGTCATCCCCATGCCCTGCAGTTTTAGTTGAAGCACAGGAACCACCTTTAAATCTGAGAAGACAATATCTTGCAAATAAATTTTTAATTAAGATAAGGGGGCTTAATACAACCGTGTTAACTAGAGACATTTGTACGCTTACATCAAAATGCCTAACTAACAGTTTTTGGGCGTTAAAAAATAATCCACCTCTTGTAGATGCTTTTTTAGAAACAAATAATTATGTTGATTATTTAAATATCACATCTAAATACCCAATATTCACGAATGAATATGACACTTTTTCGTTTAAACCCACCCTCATTCTCCCTAAGTATGGCGATCATGGCATAGAGAATAAAAGTATTATTAAATCCATATTGAGCTCTTATAACAATGAAATGATATTATACACAGACGGATCAAAAAATGAAACGGGAACTGGTTAAGCTGTTTACATATCAAACACCAATCAAGCTTTTATGTATAGAATTCTCGACCAAAGTTCAATTTTCCCAGCAGAATTGTACGCATTAGATTGTGCAAGTGTTATTGCGAAAGGTAATTTCGGAAATTCCATAGTAGTATCTGACTCGCAAGCTGCATTATTGTCCATATCAAGTAAGCCAAAACAACTTTACAAGTAATTTTACAACTTTCAACATCAAACATAAACTACGTATGCTGATGAACAAAGGTGTTTCCGTCACATTTATATGGGCCAAGGGACATTCAGGGCTCGCTGGAAATGAAAGGGCGGATCAATTAGCAAAAGAGGCTACAAAAAATTCCGAAATAAATAACTTTATCTTAAACTCCGATATTAACAATTTGTTTAAAGTAAACATATGGGAGAAATGGCAAAATGTTTGGACAATATATGTTAGATCTTCGAATAATCCCTACTTATTCATCGTTCCTTGCCTAATACAATTCCTCACATATTCGATTATCATGTACCAAGATATGTTTCTACCACTATAACTAGATTAAAACTAAACCACGGTACATTTCCGTCACATCTGTATAGATTAGGAGTCGTAGAGTCGCCGTGCTGCACATGTGATCACAATTCCATAGGTGATCTAAACCATCTATTTTTTGCTTGTGGTAACCATCGGCAAGATATCACAAACTTAATTAACGAAGTGAGGGGCTTAAATGTCCAACTCCCTATTAATTTAACTCACTTACTGAGTGCTAACAACCCACAAATTATGACTGCAATTATAAATTTTTTAAAAGCGAATTTGAAAGTAATGTATCAAATATTCTTCTTCATTTTCTCTTAACTGGTGTATCCTGTGGCAAAGAATTATTTCAGATGCCAAAAAACAAACAAACAAAAATCATACTTCAACTGAGCGAAAATATGGCGTCTTGTGCTAATTAGACCTCTAAGTTAAAATTACCGCGACAATCTACGTATTTTATAGGTGGAAATTATCACAGGTCAAGTTACACTAAAATTTACGACATTTTGGTTAACTTCACCTATTGAAAGTATTATTAACTCTGTTGTTATATCAAATAATTACTTGTAGGTAAATATAACCTATTTATATTACCTTATTTTGAATATACTACCTATTGGTAAATTCTACTTATTATGTGTAAATTTTAATTCGATTAGTGTACTGTGCTGACGAGTGAGTTAACCGAAAGTGTCATAGTGGAACCATATGAAATTGCCTTGGTATTCGGCAGCGCCCCTAAGTTTTGGAGGCTCAGATGGCATTCGACATTGCCAATTTTATAGCCAATTATTTACACATACTAGAGTTCAAATATAGTCAAGGTATTTTCCTTGAGACTTGAATGGGAAATCTGGATGTGGAAGTAATGATTCCTTAGGGGGTGGTTTTTTACATTTAGCACACTTCATTTGTACATTGGCACCACGAATTATCCAACCATGCTACGTTAATGGCTTCTTTTAATGATTTTTAGAAAATAACTATACCATCAAAGTACCTAATTGTTCAAATAACCTAAATAATATGAATTTTACAAACAGGTTAGACGGGTGTTAGCTTCTGAATTACTATTTTATAGTCAAGTTTACTTTGAGGTCGATTTACCAGATTGCTGCGACAAAATGTATTTTTTTAGAGTAACTTTAAGGTCAGTTTAAGGGTAATTGACTTCATGGTTGAAATCAGGTAGATAACATAGGTAGAATTTATCGATGTTGTTTACCTAATATTACTTCAAAGAAGAGTAATAAAAGTGACCAATTAAGTTGCTATTTAGGTATATATTACGTAGGATTTCCAACAAAATCTACCTAGAAAGATATTCGTCTATTAGAAATATTTTTAGTCGCTAAAAAGATAAATACTACATAATTATATTACCTATTTCGACCTTATTGGAAATTTATCATTGAGGTCAATTTTGGCAGATTTTTTTTGTAAGTTTTCCACTTGCTGTTTTCGTTAAATTTACTTTCAAAGAAAATTGTGTATGTAGATTAATTGGTATTATTTACGTAAACTTAAATCTAAATTAAGACTAATTGGTCAATTTTTATCGGAGGTCTATTTTTCCAGTCAATTTTACGTTATAATTACTTTGGTAGGTAAATTTGTCTTGTCCCAAGTCGAATTGGAGCTAATTTTAACAAAAATGTTTGCTGGGCTATAAATGATGCCACGCTTCTTTTGCTAATTTTTGGCCCCCTCCCCCCATTTGTCACACATTGTCACTCTCACAACTTTCAGAACTCCCCTCCCCCCTTATAGCGTGACATCATTTTCATTTATGGATGGCTCCTTAAATAAATACAAATTTTTTAAATGGGACATACCTGCATATCTTTGCATGTTTCATCCTATCGATCAAAATATATATGATCGAATCCTCAGATATTATTTTGATTTCCAAAAAATATATATATATTTTTAATTTTTAGTTTTAATCGTCGGACGACCGCAACTTTGTCAAAATTGCCAAAAACGGTAGCTTATTTGAGGGATATGGAGAGTACTTTATAATTAACCAAAAAATTCAGTTTTGCTATAAAATTGTAATAGAAAAATATAGTTTATGTAAAATATGACAGTCTACACGCTTCTATCGATCACCCTGCCAATGACAAAGCATTCTGTCATCTATTTTATATACAGACATACCAGCAATAATTATATAAAAAGTGCAGTAAATGGGCGAAAGTATAATTGTTAGCTTGTTTTATTTTATTTAAATATACTATCCAACTGACAAATTTCCAATTACTGGATAGGAAAACATATTAGTAAAATGTAAATTAATATTAAATAAAAACATATGATGCAATAATATAAACTAAAAAAGGCATACAAATATGTATATGACATAGGATACATAATGATACATCAATGACATAAAAAACCTAATAGATAATATGAGCCTAAAATGAAGTAAAGTAATTATTAATAAAATAGTCCAAGCGGCAGGTAAATTATTGTGACAAGATCACCTACCTCGCTGATTTTGTGCATACGTTTTAAACACTCCTTAAGTATCCCAAATGTACAAAATTCTATATTTTTTAAATCCCGAGGGGGGGGGGGGCCTAACAGGTGCAAAAACTGTGTTCAAATTATCTCGACTTCTATTGAAGCTATAACAAAAGCGATCATACCAGCGTAGAGGGCACTTCGAGCACTAAAACTTTGCTTCTCTTGACTTTCGTCGTAACTGCAACTGTTATCGGTGCAACAATTTTTTTTTAATATAATCGTTTATTTGCACCGTGCTTTTACCATTTTAAACATATATCAACCTTTTTTATAATTTTTTCGGTGGTTGTGAATTCTTAATTTAATAATTAAGAATAATAATAGCATAATCCTCCTATTTCGTAGTTTGAAATCAAATTATTTTGGAAACGAATGCAATTATTGAGTGAACTTTCATTAGAAACAGTCTTGTTACGATTCTACTTACGTAACCTTATAGTTTTTTTTTAAATAAACGTGTACTAAGTAGAAAGTATAATCGCTTTTGTCGTAGCTTCAATAGAAGCCGAGATAATTGAAACATAGTTTTTGCACCTGTTAGCTCCCCCCCGCGACTTAAAAAATAAAGAATTTTCTGCATTTGAGATACTTAATGGGGCCTTAAAACGTATGCGAAGAATCACCGAGGTAGGTGATCTTGTCACAATAACAGGGAAAATCTCCCTGCTACCTGCACTGACCCTCCAATCGATAACCGTTGTAGTTACGACGAAAGTCAAGAGAAGCAAAGTTTGAGTGCTCGAAATGTCCTCTACGCTGGTATCATCGCTTTTGTCGTAGCTTCAATAGAAGCCTAGATAATTGAAACACAATATTTGCACTTGTTAGGCCCCCCTCCCCCCGCAGGACTCAAAAAATATATAGTTTTGTGCATTTGGGATGCTTAAGGGGGGCTTAAAACGTATGCAAAAAAACAGCGAGGTAGGTGATCTTGTCACAATAAATAGGAAAATCTCCCTGCCGTACAGTGGAATATTCGACCCAAAAAGCTAGCCAAAAGTCGAAATTTCAAAACAAATACGTCAAATAGCAAATAGATAGTTTAGTGGAATTACGATTTTTTGTTTTTAAAATTTTAAATATATTATGGAGCGTCTTCCTGTATGTACTAACGCTGCTTATTATCTTAAATTGCATATTTTAAACAAACAAGCCATTTTTTGTATGCCAAATATAACATTAAAAATTAATACATGTTTCGCTAATATTTATAAAATTAAGTGTTTTAACTGGGTTTTCAAGCTTGATCGAGTTAAAATTTCTTTATTAGCTTAAGTAATGTTTCAATCGGAAATATAATCAAAAAAAGTTCCGTCTTTTTCCGAATTTATTCCGAGTTTATATTAATTAAATCATATTAGTAAGAAACACGTATTTTACTTATACTAGTGACAAGAGTCTTGTAGTTAAATTTCAGACAAAAACGCAAAAACGATTACTACACTGATGTATCTCGTCCAAATTATTTCTTTCAATATTATTTAAAATATTTATTATTATTTTGTAAAAAAATACTTTTATTTTTATTAACATAAAAATTGCATATTAAGTGATACAACTAATTTTATTTTATTTTTAAATTATGAAATAACCTCATCAAAATTGAAAAAAGTCCAAATATAATTTTGGCCAGCTTTTTGGGTCAAATACCCCACCGTGTACCGCCTGGGCTAAAAGTAAGCAATCATAATTCATATGATGAATGCAATTCCTATACAATACAAAATACAATACAGAAAAAAGAAATACTTATGTGTACTTATATTCTTATTATATTCTTCGCAAATACAAAACGAAGTGTGAATTTTTATTAAACCGGTAATACCGCTCGTAGAGAAAAAAATTTCATATCACTGTGTTGGTGATTGAATTCTAAATATCTTTCAAAATGTCCGCCCTTCTGTATGTCCGGCTGTCTGTCTGTCCGTCCGTCCGCCTGTCTGTCCGTCCGTCACGTTTTTTGTAAGCACTGTAACTTAATAACGGAATGTCCGATTGTATTGAAATCTGCAAAGTAAGTTAGTGTTAGCTAGAGGAAGAACCCTATTGCTTTTGAACAAAATCTATCAATAAATAAAAAAGTTATTCATTATTTAAATTTAAAAAAAGTATGTTTTATAATTAAAGAAAACATGTCTAAAACTAATATTATTTACAAACGAAACTGCGAAGAGTATTCTGTAGAATGTGCAACAATTATACAAAAAGTGCAGTAAATCGACGAAGAGTATAATGGTTAGCTTGTTTTAAGTTATATCTAATGTTAAAACTTGTGGACAATCAAGTACATGTTGGACGATTTCCTTGCAGAGAAATACGATCGCCTGTACTTAACATGTCTGGGTGATATTTGCTCGGTTTAAGATTATAACTTTCATTTGGTTGTGATTTATATTTAAACCATAATCAGAGCTTATTGCCTGAAGCCTAACCAGCAGATGTATGAGCTCATCCTCACTTGCTGCAACAAAAGTGGTGTCATCTGCAAATCTCAAGATAGAAATCTTGGTTCCACTTAGAGCTACTCCACCCTTTCAGCATATGTTACATCACGAGTTCATTATAAATGTAAAAAAGATTGGTGACAGATCACAGCCTTATCTGACACCCTTGCCAACTTTATATTTATCGAAATTAATCTTCTCTACAGCCTACAGTTTGTCTCATACCACATTGACAAATGCCTTACGATAGTCAACAAAACGATGGTACATACGCACGAAGTCTTTTCAGTAAGTTGTCGAATTAGTTCTTTAGTACTGCGGAAAATTTCGCGGTTCCAATAAACATAGTAGAGAACATTTTCTAATAATAAAACATTCCAGTCATAAAAAACGCAATCATTATTAATGTTTAATAAACTATAAACCGCAGAGCCATAAACTAAAAAGCATAATATTTGTCATAAAATTCTGAGCAGATTCAGTTTCCTGAAATTTTATGACAGATGTGAAAATATATGTTTACGTTTTCTATTTCGTAAAGTACTTTAGTTTGTAAGGCGACTACCAGTCATTCACTTCAACTTTTCACAGAATAAGTCACAAATACACGTGCAAAATAACACATTAGAATAAACAAAATTGATAATAAAACAATTAAAAACTTTTTTAACCGAATATTTGACTAGTGCGCTGGCGTTAATGTAAAACTATACATAACAATGTATTTTATTAACCTATATTGTATCATTGCTTAATGGTGATTCCATTGTAGTATTTTTCATCAAGTTACGACCAGTATACAGTGAGTCGTACTATTGAAAAATTATACAAAATTTAAATTGTATTAAAATTGGAGTTAGGTATATTTGGAATAATAGAAGCTAAATTTGATGTCAAAAGTTAAAAATTCATAAGGGTGAATGCAATAATGCTGCCATAATTGCAAAACTTAAAAATTTAAAAGGAATGTTCCATTCCATTGGGGAAGCTATGTCAGAACAGCCGTTAAAGTAACGCTCGCTAAATAGAGAAGTGTAAATTAAATTACAATGTCACCCGGTTAATTGAACCTTATAGGTTGGTGTGAAATTAAACAAAATCAAATATTGCCTAATCAATAATGAAGAATTGTTTTGTCAGGTGCTCTAGCACCTCACCACTCTATAAGTCTCTAAAAGTCTGCGTTTTAGTGAAGTCAAAAAAAAAACATTAATATGCATAATTTGTAACAGCGAAATGATTTCATACCTTCTAGGGTATCACCAGGAGTATACATTTGAGTTTTGGACTTCCAAAGCCTATTGCGTTTTTTCTATAAACAATTTAGTTTTTTGAACAGCGTTTTTTAGGTAAAAAGGTGAATATTTCCGGTTCTAGAGGGTCGATCGGTACAAATAAAGAATCAAAATCTTCGTAACTAAAATTTCAACAAATCTAATGTTGGGGTATTTGAGTACGTACGTAACATACAAAATTAAATGAACTGGCTAAAAGGCCCTTTTTTATTTTAACGCCCAGGGACCCGATCGGCTTAAATTTTCAGAAAATAGGCCTCTTATTGAAAACAAAACACTTTGAAATTTTGGTGATGAGGTATTGAACCCTGTGGACTCAAATGAATTTGTTATCTAAAAGAATTGCCCGCCATTTTATGCGCCATTAAGTTCAAAATTATTTTTTTTTTCAAAATAAAGTTTTCGACGCCAGCTTTTTTCCGTTGACATTAAAGAAAGTTTTTTTTAAGTCATTTTGGCCACTTTATTGGCATTTATCTATAAGCCAAATAACAAGAAATGGATTTCTTTGGCCATTTCAGATAGACGAAAATTTACTTTTTTAAAATTAGTTCTCGCAATTTTCTTTCTTTTCTGATAATTTTTATTTAATATTTCCAAAACGGCCAAGAAAATTCATTTGGTTTATAAATAAATGCCAAAAAGTGGCCAAAATTTAATGTCAATAGGATTTGGAAGTCCAAAACTGTATAGGTGGAAAGCCGGCTGTATAGATTTCCTATGAATAAGATACATGAAAATCTTTATGTGAGTGAGTAAGTACTACCACAGACATACAGGGAGCCACTTTTCATTTTTGCAAATTTTGCCCGCGTCATGGAACTCTGACGTCACTTCCGGTCACGATTTTTTGTATCATCGAATACATGAATAAAACTTACGTCAAAATGTAGGTTTTGAGATATACAATGAGATTGTAGTGGGCTGCCAGGCTTAATTTGCCCGCAACCCTGAGACACCCTCGATTAAAGTATTCTTTTTTCTGTTTTCTTAAGTCATCGAATACATGATATTATTTTTTTAAGTTAAAGTATAAGACTTCCCGTTATTAAAAAAAATAGGCTGCCTCTTCTTATTTGCCCGCATCCTCAAATTTTGTCACTTCTGGTAAAATTCCATGACGCGGGTAAAATTTGCAAAAATGAAAAGTGGCTCCCTGTATGTCTGTGGTAGTATTTACTCACTCATACAAAGTTTTTCATGTATCTTATTCATAGGAAATCTATACAGCGGGCTCTCTACCTATTAATATATACTCCTGGTGATACCCCAGAAGGTACAAAATCATAATTTTGCTGTTTCAAAGCTATGCATATCTCATCGTTTTCTTTTGTCTTTTTTTACTGCACTATTTATGCAGTGGACACATTTTTACTTCAAAATTGCCGTTTTGGTGGTAATTGCGACCAAGCCGTAAGGGTACTTCTTTTTGTAAGAATCTACAACCGTCAGAAGACTGGTTGTATCATGTTCTTTCTTAAGGTGGTAGTGCATGAAGACGTTGACGCTTAAACGTGTACAATCTTTTGCGACAAAAAAAATCAATAAATCGTAAATAATAATAGTATTTTAAAACTATGCTTCTAGAGGACAGAATACTTAAACGAAATATTTATGTCAATCACCTCTACGAATCCTTATTTCCACAAGGAGACTGCACATCAACACCTATTATCCGGACTATATGTCTCCCGAGTGCTGCTACTCTGTGGCTACTCTGTGGTAAAACAACCATCTTCTATCGTAACAAACACCAGCCGAAAGGTTTATTCCTAATTAAGGTACTCTCTTGCCAGCCGTGTTGCCCCGTGTTGCAAGTGCCACGGCTGACACGAGAGTTGTTTTAATTCGGAATACATTTGTCGGCTGGAGTTTGTTGTAATCGAAACCAAGCGTTTTGCGGTAAAATGTAATTTTTATACTTAGGTGCTAGGCTTGAAATTCGTAATTCAGCGCTCGGGCGAGGCATATAAGTCCGGAAAACAGCTATTGATTTGCAGTCTGGTTATTATCCTTAAGAAAATAAGGATTCATAGAGGTGATTGATGGAAGTATATCATTTAACCCTTTCAGGCACGATGGTATGACGTTTGTACCACGTATTTTGCACCATTGCTGCATGGTAGTACACTATTTGTACCGTTTTCTAGATAGTCTTCTGTATTCTATGTTTTCTAGAAATGAATGGAAACATTCATTCTGCCATGTGCATAGCCTGTATAAATCATAAAATTTTCTTGCTTAAAAGCGAAATTTAAATTCACCTAGTGATTTCTTGTGTTACTAAATACCCAAACATTGATAGGTACTAAGTCTTTATAGTTCAATTGAAGCTGTTTCCATTCTATAACCTTATATTTGGAAGCATCCGTTATTTGCACCACTATGCAGCTTCTGGTAGTTCATCATGCCTTGTCACGAAAAGTATTACCGTTTGTACCCTAAAATGGAAGGACAAAGGAACAGTGTACATGATTTCCAATTACCATGATCTTCTCAAAGTAATAACTTCACAAAGAAAACAAAGGAATGGCAAAATCATAAATATCGCATGCCCTGAAATCGTGAGGGACTATAATAAATTTATGAATGAAGTCGATAAATTTGACGAACCGAAAGTACCCCACCAGATCAATAGAGAAAGTATAAATGGTGGCATCGTATATATTTTTTATTTCATTGTTCTGTGTGTTGTCAGTAGCTTCATAATATATGGCAGAGCGTGATCGTGAATTCCCTTCTCTGATCCTCAAATATTTGAGAGTAAAAACCGTCTCGTATCTGATACAATTATTTCATGAAAAAGGAGAAGCAGGAGTTCCTCACCTATTGAAAGTAAGAATCATACACCAATTGTTTCCCAAACAATTCGGTTCAAATAATCTTCACATCAAACTGAACACAGCACAAGATGTAGTAATCAAAAGCACCAAGCTCGAACAGAATGGAAATAGAATACGAGCAGTGACCCTTTGTGTTTATCCAAAGATAGAAATTGCGTTTCCTTACATCATAACAAATACATTACTTTCGTATATGCTACTCACAAAATAAATATTATTTGTACAATATGCTCAGGTTTACTGTTAAGCTTATAATGCCAAAAAGCATCATATCGATAATCAAGTATGAAGTGCACGATGGTACATATGGTGTACTGGCCGTTTTCTCATATCTGGATAATGATTTTCCCAGTTTTTCTTGTTGAAAGAATATAATTTCATTTTATTTATTTGCTCTTATTAGTTTTTATCATGATTACACTAAAATAGCGTGCAGCGTACGTCAATTTTCTTATAAATTTACCGTGCCTAAAAGGGGTTAAATAGTATTTAATGTTTATTACTGAAATATAAAAATACCGATGAATAATACAGTTGAATTATTTCAAAAAATAAACAGTTTGGCAAAAGTTCAGGTTGTCAATCAGAGATAACTAAAATAAAACGATTACAATTTTTGTTTTATGTTTTTCATATCAATAGAATATGAAGTATAGTAATTTGACAAATGTGGTGACTACAGACAAATTTTGAATAAAACCAAGTTTCAGGTTTATCTATTAATAAAAATGTTATCTAATAATCTACAGTGTGACCCATTTTGAATGAAAACACCCCTGTAAAAAATGTGTCTATTATCTGATTTTAACGGGGCTTTTTTGAAAGATAGGCCATCGAAAGCTCTACTTTATGACAAAAATTTAGAGATAAATTTCAATTTTCAAGACCTATTTTTTTCAATGCCAAAAAGGACAAATTTTTTTAATAAAATCTTACTATAACACTGGATTCCAAAACATCTCAAATGGGTAAATCCAAAATTTCGTGAAAAGATATTAAATAATGACAGATTTATGACAAAATTAATGTGGTAATATTTTATAACGTTTACATGATTTTTTCTAAAAATCGAAGTAGCCCATGAAAAATAAACGATAGAAAGATAAATTAAGTAAGTGGCTAGTTTTAATAAATATTGTCTTTTACAAACTTAATCATATTTGACTTAAAAACATGTATGAACAATTGAAAGTAATAATAATTAGGTATTTAATAAATAAAATAACACATTACATTACACTAAAACTAAAACACGATCATACAATTCATCTTAAATTTTTGTAGCCTGTACAAGGCCGCCGTTTTTTAATATTCTTTACGACATTCTGTAATTGTTGCCTGGTAACTTCTGCACAAGCGTGTCTTATTCTTGCACGCAAATCTTCTCTATTACTCGGGCGTGACCTGTAAACTTTAGATTTTATTAAACTCCATAAAAAGAAGTCCATCGGTGCTAAGTCCGGGGATCGGGTGGCCATCCAATTAACGGGCTACCTCGACCTATCCATCGATTGGGAAAGTTAGCATTAAGCCATCTAGTAACCACTCTGGCATTATGGACAGGGCTGCCATCTAATTGAAAGTGTAGATTTACTCTTTCTTGAGAAAGTTCATGTAGCATATTCCAAAATTCGTTTCTTAGGAACTGTAAAAACTGCATGCTATTCATATTACCTTCAAAAAGAAAGTACCAATGATTGTTTCATTGAGTAGCCCACACCAAACATTAGCTTTTTGGGAAGATTATTTTTTCTAATTAATGACCCACTCTGGGTTTTCTGTAGCCCAAAACCTACAATTTTGTGACGATACCACACCATTTGTGATAAAAGTTGCCTCATCGCTGAATAAAATAGTTTTCAAAAAATTTCTGTTATTAAGATACTCTCCTTGAGCCCACAAGTAAAATTCCATCCGTGTTTCATCATCACCAGGTTCCAACGTATGTAAAAACTTGGGTTTGAATGGTTTTACCTTATTCTTTTTAAGGCATCGGCGAACATTTTCTCTAGGTAAATGCAAATCTAAGCTAGCTAGTCTTACACTGGCGTTTGGATTGTTGTTAAAATAATTTAAAACGGTCTGCTCGTACCTGGGTCTTCTTTGTACATTATCTGTTCTTATAATACGCCTTGTCACAGCGCCACACTCATTAAAAATTTTGTTTATTTTAGAAACGGTGTTGGGCCTATTCGGGTGGCCATTATTAAATATCTCACATACCTCTCCCAAAGTTCTGTCATTATCTACTCTAAGGCGCACAAGTTCAATTTTTTCTACTACATTTAGAGTAGGTATCCATAATTTTAACTTCAAACTAATACACGAATACTTGATAATATTATTGATCAATTTCAATAACAATCTCTGAGTATATGCGTATTATAGACCGAGAGCTAGCGTCACAAAGCATGTACTATTTGTAAATGGACAGAATATGTCTTAATAGGTTGTCGATGAGCCATTGAATACCCGCCCATCAGTCTGCCGGGCTGGGAGCGCTGCGTTGGGCGGCGAGGGGCGGTTTAGTCAATGACTTGACAGCGGTACTGTTACAAATGTCAAAAAAGCCGTTTTTGATTATCTGGTGCCGAGCCGAATTTCCGGTTTTGCCGATACCGACAATATACCAATCTTTCTTTTTCCGTAGAGGTATCACACGATCCTCCACCCGACGTATTTATTTAGTTCTTAACGTTTCAAAAATTCATGTTTTTGAAGTTTTGGCTTCTCTGATATTATGGTCAATTTTAAGTTTGGGATCCGCCGTAGCCGAACGTGCTAAGCGGCGGCTACTTCCAAGTGGATTCCCGAGTTCGAATCCCCTCGAGGGCTACTTTTTTATTTTCTTTTTTTTAATTTTTCGCAGATATTTTTGATTCTGTAATTGCTCTTAGCTTACTTCTAGGCGACTAACGTGGTAAAATTATAAATTTTTGTAATTTTTCCTGATTTTTTGGTGATAAATAGGTAATTAATCTTTAAATAATCGTTCTAGTCTTCCATCGCTCAGTAGGTTCGGTGGTGTAACGGCTAGAAATCCCCTGGCAAGGGGTAGCGGACTAAATAGGACAAATAAAAAACTATTGTACACAATGGTGATCAGGCCGGCCATCACATACGCGGCACCGGTGTGGTGCAGCATCCCGGTCACGACTATGAAAAAACTCCAAGTCCTAGAGCACAAATTTATGCGCCTCATCTCTGATTCGGGCAGATACACCTCCCTCAGAGATTTATATGATCGTTGTAACGACATAACACCACTAGCGGACTTCATCCGGGACACATCACAAAAATTCTACGAGTTTCGACTGGGTGAAAGTCCGCTTACACGCAACATTACCCAAATAAGAATGCATAATGCCCCTTTCCAAATTAAACACCCATTACCATACCAGGCGTTGCCTATCTTTCGGCAGCCTCTATAGCCACACTCTATTCTACCAAAACTTCCAACTATCATACACTTTTCACCACCATATCTTTTATTCTGTATCTATCTCTTTCCTTCTTCTTGTTTGTTATATGTTTGTATTTTTGTAATTTTTGTCATTTTGTACGTTTTTGTTAAAAATTCAATTTAGACCGATAAACCTTTGTAAAAATTCCAATCATTTTAAACTCAATCTTCCTTTCCCACAACCAAAATTTCCCAGCGGCGAGCAGACTGTTGGGGTAACTTGTTTAAATGGAGCTTTTCCAATTGAGTTCGTCTCCATCTAAGCAACAAAATTTTAAAAAGTGTTTTTTCCCACAAAATAGATTTAAGCTTTTATATCCATTGTTTTTAGTTAAGTTTTTAACATGTACAAACAAATTGATAATTTTAAGCCGCCACAGGCGGCAGGAGTTTTATCTTTTTCATAAATTTTATTGAGCCGAACCGGTCAAGACCCGTCCAACCGCACTAACACCACGACGCTGCGCGACGTGGTTGTACGGTTGGCTCCGGGTCATGATCCGGAGAGGCATAAATTGTATTTTAAAAACTGAATAAATATGTTTGATGATGATTCCTAAACAGGTGATCCGGGTTCAAACCACGCACCCGGAAGTTTTTTTTTTACATTTCCGGTCATAATTTGATGCTCAAATATTACCTATATATCACATGAGTATTTTTTGTTAAATTTCGTATTTGCTTAATTAAAGAGGGTTTCTCGGAGCTTCATATTCAGCTTCAAAATAATTTTGTTGGAAATTGTTACAAAAAATTGTGCGTGTCAGCCAAATTGGCGTATCCATTTAGAATTGTTGAGATTCGATTTCATATTTATAAACTACAACCATGACTACTTTCAGATACCAATCTTCATTCGAATCAGACCATGAATGATAAAATTTGAAAGCAATATTAAATTTTTGAATTTCGATCTCATGTCCGTAATGTGACCTTGATTATCTTCAGATAGCAATTTTCCATCGAATCAAATGATAAATGGCAAAGCTAGTGCCCCATGATGTATGCCGCCATTTTGAGTTATTCACTTCCAATCATTTATTTTTAATCTGCGACCCTGATTACCTTCAGATACCAATTTTCAGTCGAATTAGACGACAAATGATAAAACTGATCCGTCATGATGTCGTCGCCATTTTGAATATTTTGGTTTCAGTCTCATATTTGCATTCTGCGATCATAATGATCTTTAGATATCAATTTTCAATCGAATCGGGCCGTAAATTATAAAATTTGACAGCCATGTTGACGCCACCATTTCGAATTCTTAAATTTCGATCGAAAATTTGTGATCGGCGACCTTGATTGCATTCAAATACCGATCTTTAGCCGAGTCATTTGATAAATGATAAAACTTGGCATGCCATGTTGACGCCGTCATTTTGAACTTTTAAGTTCCGATCTTATATTTGTAATCTGCGACATCGATAATCCTCACATACCGAATTTCAGTCGACCATAAAGATCAAATGTTAATTTTTTTTTTATTTTGACAAACCCTGTATGTTTTCTTTAACAAAAATGCATCAAGTTTTTGTAGGTTCGGCTTCTATCGATTGATTAAATCCGAATTTAAATTATAAATTTTCTCGCACAATTTTTTGCATCGATTTCCAACAAAATTATTTTGAAGCTGAATGAAGCTCCGAGAAACCCTCTTTAATTAAGCAAATACGAAAATTTAAAAATATTACTCATGTGATATATAGGTTAATATTTGAGCATCAAATTATGACCGGAAACGTAAAAAGGTGAAAAAAAACTTCCGGGTACGTGGTTTGAACCCGGATCACCTGTTTGGGAATCAGGACTTCATCATCATCATCAACAAATTTATTCAATTTTTAAAATACAATTTATACCTCCCCGGATCATGACCCGGAGCCAACCGTACAACCACGTCGCCTAGCCGTTACACCACCGAACCTACTGATGAATGGAGGACTAGAAAGATTATTTAAAGATTATTTCCCTATGTATCACCAAAAAATCAGAAAAAATGACAAAAATTTATAATTTTAACACGTTAGTCGCATAGAAATAAGCTATGAGCAATTATAGAATCAAATATATCTGCCAAAAATAAAAAAAAAATAAATAAAAAGTAGCCCTGGGCAGGATTCGAAGTCGGGAATTCACTTAAAAGTAGTCGCCGCTTAGCACGTTGGGCTACGGCGGATCCAAAACTTAAAATTGACTATAATCTCGGAGAACGCAAAACTTCAAAGACATCAATTTTTGAAACGTTAAGAACTAAATAAATACGTCGGGTGGAGGATCGAGTGATAACTCTACGGAAAAAGAAAGATTGGTATTATGTCGGTGTCGTAAATTGCGACAGCAAAACCGGAAATTCGGCTCGGTACGAGATAATCAAAAACGGCTTTTTTGACGTTTGTAACAGTACCGCTGTCAGGTCATTGACTAAACCGCCCCTCGCCGCCAAACGCAGCGGTCCCAGCCCGGCAGACTGATGGGCGGGTATTCAGTGGCTCATCGACAACCTATTAAGACATATTCTGTCCATTTACAAATAGTACAAATTTCTGTGACGCTAGCTCTCGGGGTATTAGAAAGATTTGACGTCTGACTTTAAAATTTGTTTTCCATGGCACCCTATTATTATCTGTCATTACTCAATAAAAACACAATGTATTAAAACTATCCTCTTAATTTATCTTTCTATTGTTTATTTTTCATGAGCTATTTCGATTTTTAGAAAAAATCATGCAAACGTTATAAAATATTACCTACATTAATTGTGTCATAAATCTGTCATTATTTAATATTTTTTCACGAAATTTTGGATTTACCCATTTGAGATGTTTCTGAATCCAGTGGTGTAGTTAGATTTTATATAAAAAAATCGCTAATAAGATTTGTCCATTTTTGACATTGAAAAAAAAAATCATAGTAGGTCTTGAAAATTGAAATTTATCTCTAAATTTTTGTCATAAAGTAAAGCTTTCGATGGCCTATCTTTTAAAAAAAGCCCCGTTAAAATCAGATAATAGACACATTTTTTACAGGGGTGTTTCCATTCAAAATGGGTCACACTGTATATCGATGTTTAAAATTGTTTATATTATTAAATCACAATCTACTTTAGAATTAAAATAAATAAATTTTAATATGATGGGTATTTTTATTTCAACTTGTAAAAAAGCATATAATCTAGGAAATGCGATGCAAATTCGACAACAAAAAGTTACCGTCTGCCAATCGGTAATCGAAGAGAGCATATAACTACGAAACTTTTTTCTCTCTGGAAATTTTTCCTATGGTGGGAGAATATGGAGGGGAGGGGGTTGCTGCTCGGTGCGCGGTAGATGAAATTTAAAAAGATTTTAAATTAATTAAATTCCCTCTACCGCGCACCGACCAGAATTTTCGTCTGTCAGTGTAATTGCGATATGAGTAGTTAGTATAAGTACTAACTACCTATGCGGACAGATACCGGTAACCATTCGTTTAAAGAAGAATATCTCTCCCTCCATATTCTTCACCCACCATACCAATAATGTCCATGCAGAGAGAAAAAAGTTTCCTAGTTATATTCTCTCTTCGATTACCGACTGGTAGAAGGTAACTTTTCGTCATCGAATTTGCACGCTATTTCCCTAACTAATATTTTTGTTATATGAGTAGCTGCAAAATTTCGGTGTCAGTTTGGTGTGACAGCTGACGGAACAGATGAGGCTCATTGCATAAAAGGAGACCAAGGGTAGTCTCCTGGGCGCTTGCTAGCCTATACTACTTATACACTTTGTGACCTGTGGTGATTCATACATACACTTTATTCACTTTATTTTGTTTCCACTAGCAATATCTTGCTTTTAAAGTATACTTCTCTATTGTAATTTTGTTTAATTTAATAATATTCGTGGAGGCATTGCCGACTACGACCACCTATTTGAAATATAAAAACGGTCAGAAATTATAAAATAAAATTTCACCATCTCGTCGTTCGTTAAATTGAACCTTATTATCCAGAATATCGATTTATTCGTTTTTTGTTCATTTTTACACCGATCTCAAAATCGATGGTAGACAAAAAGGTTCAACAGAACGACGCCGACGGTAAAATTTTATTTCACAATTTTTAATGACCGTTATTTCAAGCTCACATCAATTTGTTTTCAAAACGGTTTTTTCGAGGGTTTTTTTTTACCCTTTGTGGTGACACATAAAAAAATGATAGTTGTATAGATTAACACTGTAGTATACTTAATACTGCCACATCTATATGGAAAGTGATGTCACATTGATATAGGATATAGGTTTACCCTTTTTGGTGGCGAATATTTAATTCGAAACTAAATTTCTTTTAAAATTACATAAAGACATTTTTTTTGCTGAAACATTATTTCAGCTATACTATATAAGTACTATGAGTACTGTATATTTTTCTATTAAAAAAAAGTGCACACAACCTATTGTTGGACTTTTGTTCCCTGGCGACTCCACCAAAGTCTCGAAAATTTCAAATAGCTTTCTGCTCACCTTAGAGTAGACCTAGTTTGATCGAACTAATATTGGGCCACCGCCGAGTCATGCTGTCCAGTTTACAAATAATTTCCATAGACATCGCTTAAACAACTTCAGAAAAATGTTTAAACAAATATTACCTATACATTGTCTAAACGTTAAAAATTCGAAGTTCTAACTTCGTTGACTCGAATCCGATTATGATAGTTTTCTTTCATTTCAGAAAAAGTTTATAGAAAAGTTCTCCATAGGTTAGAAGGTGTGCTTTTCAATTTTTCATTTGTTATTATAGTCCAGTTGATAAAGAAAAAAACACACCAGAAGCTCGCAAAAAATGTTATCTGAGATTTTCTTCCAGTAACTGTTAGTGGGAGGATTAAACATCACAAAACCACAAAAATCAGTTCTCGGGGTGCCGCGCAACCACCCCAATAAACAACCCCTCCGGGGAAGAAAGCCCTATTTTACTGATAACTCGTTAACCGTTGAAGATATAAAATCATTATAAAAAAAGAAAGCTTGACTAATTGCCTAAAAGGAAGTCCTCTTGTAATTTTCTTATATATGCCATGGTTTTCGAGAAAATCGATATTGACAAAAATTGCAAAATTTGTATTTTTAATGCGCGCGAATTTTCGTGTATTTGAAATTTTTTGCGCGCGGCCTATAGAAAAATTTAAATTGCCCGAAAACCAAACAAGCTATGAAGAAATATCAAAATGGTTTTTAAAGGGGATATAAAATACTCTCGTGTTGCCATTTTTGATGGTTATTGATATTTATTAGTATATAAAAATAACAATATAATATAGTCGTCTCTTAATTTTTTGTGCATCTAACTATTCACAGGCCCATAAAAAGTAAGTGACTTTAATATACATTATAAAATGCATTATCTTTTAGTTCAAGGTAGTGCTTCAATGCAGAAAAAGTTAGGAATAAAAATATTCACAAATTTACCAGCATGTAGAAGTTAGCCAAAAAAAAATTCAAAAAGAGCTGCATATTCAATTTGTTTGATATTTTTTATGCAATTTTTTAACTATTAAATTTTTTAACTATTAAATAGTTATATGATATATAAACTCAAAAAAATTTCTTTGACCTAAATTTTCAAGATATTCGGGTAATTTTTTTATTTTTAGGAAACAATAAAAAATTGGTCAAAATTTGGCTAACTTCAACATGCTGATAAATTTATAAATCTGAATATTTTTATTCCCAACTTTTTCTGCATTGAGGTACTACCTTGAACTAAAAGATAATGCATTTATAAATTATATTAAAGTCAGTTATTTTTTATGGATCTGTGAATAGTTAAAAGTGCAAAAAATCAAGAGGTAACTATATTATATTGTTATTTTTATATACTAATAGATATCGATAGCCATCAAAACTGGAAACACAAGAGAATATTTTATATCCCCTTTAAAACCCATTTTGATTTTTCTTCCTAGCTTGTTTGGTTTTCGAGCAATTCAACTTTTTCTGTAGGCTGCGCGCAAAAAAATTCAAATAAACGAAAATTCGTACGCATTAAAAATTTAAATTTCGCAATTTTATTCAATACAGATTTTCTTAAAAATCATGGCACATACAAGAAAATTACAAGAGAACTTTTTTTTTATGAAATTAGTCCAGCTTTCTTTTTTATGATGAGCAATTTTTTTATATTTTCAACGGTTAACGAGTTATCATAAAATAAGGCTTTTTTCACCGAAGGGGTGGTATTTTGGGGGGGTTACGCGGCACCCTCAGAACTGATTTTTATGGTTTCATGATGTATAATCCCTCCACTAACAGTTACTGAAGGAAAATCTCAGATACAATTTTTTGTTATGGAAATCTTTATAATTATTGGACTATTAACAAATACGTATTTTTTAATACACTCTTAATTAAAAAATGTTAAAGTTTTTATTGAATTAAACACTTGCCTGACATTTGATAACAAAAGGTTTTTGGGGTCGCAGATTACGAATCTGCCTTCAAAATCGATCTAAAAACAAAATGACGTCGAAAGTCTAATTGTTTATTTTCTTTTTTTTATTTTTATTGAATGTCTGGGAATTCTTGGGGTCACTGATTACGAATTTAACATTAAAACTATTCGGATTTTATTTCTTATATAGGGGTTTCTTGTGTCGCTGATCTCAAGTTTTATGTTAAAATTTATCAAAAACGGTAATCGGTGGTGGGAACAAATTTAGAAGAGTTAAATGAATATTAAAAATATTATATTTCAATCGATTTATTAAAATGATCCCACGATCGAGTTGAATTAAAAAAATGTTTAAAAATAAAAAAGATATTGGCTGTGTATTTATCCTTAGTGGAACCATGGAAAAGTGAACTTTGCCATTTTCGAACAAAAATAGTCAAATAAATGTTCATAGTCGGCCACGCTCAACTGCAACTTCAGCTGGTTTTAATTTTAAATTACGGTGAATTTGGTAACTGTAACCTGAATAGAAAGTTGAACCTACGTCTTATTGATTATATATGATCTTGAAAAAATGTATATTGACCATGAAGATGTTCAAATAAAAAAGAGAAAGTATTCATCATCATCAATGTTAGAAAATAGTAATTATTTATTTGTCAAATGATTTACGAACTTATATAATAATAAACTCTTCAAGCACGTAACTGCAATGTGCGATAATTACCACTCAATTTCTTCGAAAGGTTGGGAATCGGAATAAAAGAAACATTATCTGTCGAGAAAATTACTAACAAACACTTTCATATTTCTATGTACTTATATATCATTGTTTGCAAAACACATCAAAGAATTCAAGATATGCTCATAACTTTTAATCTATGAAATAGGTCTTTCTCTGACATAACTTTTAGATTTTTGGCGTTTATTTATCCCTTTTAATAATGAAAGAGTTGAATTGGTGAGACCGCTTATATTAAAATTTATTTAAAAAAATAAAATGGGCAAAATGTAGAACAGATTACACATACCTAACATCACAAGCAATAGGTAACTAAAAACTTTAAATAGTTCATGACATTAACCACAGAAGTTTAACAAGTCATCATTGGCCCAGTTATTAAACTTGAGATAGTTTCTTACATAATTATAAGAGCGTGTAACCATGTACAAAAACTCACTAAAATATGCATGAAACAGTGATACATTTTTTGTAACGAACTTTCTTTGGATTATGTTACATACCTACCACATTACAATACATCTCCTTACTTCCTGATGGACCTCAAAGTGGGTCAAATGACTAGGGCAAGGTTATTATTCTAACCTTGACCAAGCTTCTCCATTCTTAACACTACCTGTGGTCACCGATTGGCCCGTTATTTTAATATTTAACACCTACACCATGACATTCTTGTGATGATGAATTAATCACCACACAGAGCGTCGTTTCTATATCATGAACCAAAATAGGAACAAATATTTACCCTGAGTAATGATTATTATTATTTATACCGTTTGTCATTCTTTTGTTTGGTTAATTGGATTTCTTATATTCCGTGCCCATTGTTTTAAATACAGCGTTCTAATCCAACAATAAAATTAGACTACCTTCTCACAATAACTCATGAATTTCGTCAGAATTCAAATCATTTTTTCCAGGAAGGCCATTTTTTTTATTTTTCGCTTATTATCTCGAAAACAGTGGATCGGATCGTAGGCATCGTAGCGAAAAGGTTATCTATTCAAAATGAAAGCTGGCAAAATTTCATACAAGATAATACTATTCATTTTTGTTTCTATTTCCAATAACGTTCGAAATATCATCAGGTAGCGAAAATCGCAAACTTTTGAAAAACGCTTTTTTGCCTCACGCTCTTCAACAAACTTTACCTTCTAGCGCGCCAGCTTAGTTTTACAGCAATGTTCTCACAATAGAAGTTGTGGAGCCTTAAATCAGTTACCATTTGTTATTTTTTCTACAATAAATTTTTCGCAAATTTCGAGAATCTGAAAGAAAACCGTACCTATATTGCACAGTTTCCAGTGATGTTAACAAATTTTATAAATCTTTTAAAATTATTTTTATGCATTTTTGGGCATGCATTTTTCCTCAAATAATCAAATAATTGTTAAAAATAATTTTTTAAAAATTATGTAAAAAAATCAAATGAACGACTTGACATACTTCAATCGACGAACCAATTTCCGAATTTATTATTGTTTTTAAAAGCTTTTATTGGACTTGCAATGTTAGTGTGTGTGTTAGCTTGCTTAGGTCAAATCTTGCAATAAAAATTTCGACTAGTTCTAATTACGTAAAGCTTTGAAATCCTGTACACATATGTAGGTCCGGTGAGAATGCAATATAGTATATCTAATATCGTTCTAAATCCAATATGGCGGACGCCCCATGATGGCGGATTACCTTTTACTTTGCAACACCTAACATATGGGTATCAAATGAATGTGTCTGGCGGGTAAAATACGATAACCTATGTAGCGTCATTCTAAATTCAATATGGCGGTCGCACCAGGACGGCGGATTATCTTTTTCTTCACAACCCCCTTGATATGGGTATCAACTGAAAGTGTTTGACGAGTAAAATACGATAAACCATGTAACGTCATTATAAATTCAATATGGCGGATTGCCTCTTTCAATAAAAGTTTTTTTTTTAACATTTTTTTTGTATAATTTTTTAGTCGTTATAAATACCTTTCGACTTGACATGACGATACATTTCTACTGACTTCGACATAGAGGTGTGTTTTTTTCAAATGTATATATTATTGTTTAAGTTATCGTCAAATGTTTAAAAATAGCAAATGTTTGTTTTCAGTTATTTCAATTTTGCAAATTAACGAGAAAGGTGTGTATATGTCTAGCTTCGTTCACAATTTCGTAATGAACAATCCAATTTTTATTTATTGTGATATGAACTACATAATCAGGGATACCTATCGGTTGAAAAATCGGTTGAAAAAAATTGCTATTTACAAGAAAATTTCCTATAAATAGTACTAACTCAATATAGGTATGTTTTCTATGTAGACGTTTTTGTTCTTTCTCTCTGTTTTTCAGTTAATTTAAATCAAAATTTTCAATTTTTTTTACGCTTTGGTTTATTAATAAACCATCATTCTCATTATTAATAAACCGTCTATTTCGGTTGTGTTTGGCATCAAAAAACTCAAAAATTAGAAAATATAACAATTTATATTCAGCTAGTCGAAAAATCTCTGGATATACATCAAGTTAATTGTCTGTATGTAATCATATATGTCAATACACAAACAGTTGAGAGCCTTTCACGCTATTCTCCTATAATGTTAATTTTAAATTGGCGGTTTTTTAGATTCTTGGTTAAAAAGGTTTCCATTTGCTTAATATATATAATTTTTTAAATTAAAAATATTTATTGAACAAAATAGTTTACAACTTTCTATGATAAACTTTCACTTTTAATGAATTCTCTCGTTATATAGTATTTTAAGGTTGCAGTTATGTTTATTAATAATTATGTATCACTGAATACAAAAAGGGCCTAACCGTATATCTTAGTTGAATAAATTGCAGAAACAATCGCTTGACCTCCTTCGTTCTGTTGCTTGTTGTGAGAAAATAAGCCATAACTTTATTCTTGATGAAATTAGGTACGCGTATAGATGATATGTGGATGAATATTCAGTAATTTTTTTCGAAATGGCCATTTATTAGCAACCAGTTGAAACCGACTGCTAAAATTTTTATATGCATTTTAATAATATCTGTACTGAAGCTTAGCCTTCAGAAACTATATTAAAATAAATTCTAGAATGTACCTTTAACACCTCCACTTAATTTCATTTCCCTACCTTTAGTAGCTTTATAAATACATCGATTAGAACAAAAGTGAAAGTCATTTGTTGTTTTTCACCATGTCAGACATTAAAAAATGTGGTCAAGTGTCGTAGTATGTTGTAGTGAAAAACATTTTTTCGCTAACAGATCAATTCTTATGCATAAGAGAGATCTCAAACTTAATTACAGAAAAAAACGTGGTGTTGCGATGCGGCTATTGTATAAGTTTATTAAAATTTTTCAATGCATAGAGATCTTAAACTTCAGTTGTTTTTTAAGGGGGTCTTATGAAATGTCAGTGATTGATCCTGATGCATTGATGCTGCGCATTCAAAATTAAGTCCGAAGTTGCATAGATAGGAGAGATCTTAAACTTCATTTTAAAACAAAAATCAAGGTGTTATCAAGTGCACTTTCATAAAAAAATATATGATAAAAAATTAAGTCTGACAAATTAATTAACAAAAGTGGTCAGGCAGACAATTTTTTTTTTTAAATGGTTTATTATTTGCCACAATATGCGTAAATCTCAAGTAGGTGTTTTGAAATGTAGAATCTTTTTTTTTATAGCTAAATTCAAAAATTCATAAAAAATAACAATTATGTTTACTAGTCTGGCGGGCATAACATATTTTCACGTGTTTTGCAACCATTTTCAGCTTTTAAATTTGAGGTGTGGTACCTTATTTGTCATGGGAACTCAGTCTATAACCCCCTCTACATTATAGCGAACTTTTTTTAGAATGTAGATTTTTTCAGCTACCATTGAAACCATTTTTTGCATTTGATTATTTCTTCTTCTCAAAAAAAAAGGAAGATATATTTCTTTTCTTTCTTTGTGTTCATTATTCTGAAATAGCTCTACGGACTTCTGTGGACATCTATTGTAAGCTATAGGGTACAGGTATAGCTATGCCTATAGATATAGCTATATATAGCTATACAGGTATAGGCATAGCTTCATCAAATTTCTAGTTAAGGTGAGCAGAGCATAATTATTCGTAAAGGCTAATATGCTAATGATATGAAAAACTGTTTGTAATATTTTTTTACAAATACTATCGTTCGGCAATGGTCCTATTGTAGATTTTTTACGTTACGTTCTTACGTCCAATGCTCAGTGAGCCAGAATCTCAAATATGGACAAAATCAATTTTTTTTAAATTAGCACTTTAGGAGTCCTAGGTTATCCAAAATACAACTGGCCTTGGGATGTATGTTTTCAAAGTAAGATAAAAATTAACAAATGGAAATAAAATACAATAAAAACATTTCAGTATAAAGTACAAAATAAATATAATTGGTACCAAAACCTGAAAAGTATGTTACATTATTTAATTTTTTTCCTTCAATCCTTTTGCAAAGTGGGCTTAGCCAGTGAGTTAAGCCCATTATTTATTAATTATGGCCAACTGGGCCATAATTAGTAAACATGATTTAATTTAAAATTAATAATTTGTAGACATTGTTTATAAAAATCAACGTACATTAAATAAGTGAAATTATGTTAATTTCAAGCTAAATTGTTGAATTCTTTGACAAACTCTATAGCGATGTATACATTTACATTTTTACCATAAAATATGTATAGTAATTCACTGGTTTAGTTTAATATGATATATTAGTCACCCACAGTATACATATAGATACTACAAATACTTACCTTCCTAAGGAATTTCCTTGAGGGAATTGATATCTAGAAGAGAAAGTGTTAGAACAAAATTTCGCTAAACTTTGTATTTAATCCTTAGTTGTGGATATAAATAACTGCATTCCATTTGTCTATGCGCAGAAATCAGTTCTATATACTTTTTTATTGACTAGGAGGAGTACTAGGACTCGATAAAGAAAAATTAAAAGAAAAATCATGTCATTTTAGTACGTTTACTCTTATTTTCCAGCAAAAATTCTATTATCAAAATTATATAGGGAAATGTTCATTTATATTTTCTGCTGCTTCATTAAATTAAAAAGAATTAATCATATTTATTTTGTTATTTTTTGTTACAGATATAATGGAACTAAGATACGTATTAATGACACTATTGAAAATTTTAATCTCCACACCAACAGTATTATTAGTATACAGTCTACCTGGTGTCCATGGTGCAGCACTTATGGGAGGGCATTTGGATAATAAAAACAATTCAACAAATGTTACAGACACATACTATGAATATGATATTCTTGACAGCCAGGAACTTGAAGACAAACATGTAAGTAAATACGTATAGGTACTTAACTCTACAGGTTTCAAAAAATTTCTCGATATAGATTCAGTCTAATTTGAAATTCATAATTATATTACATTTCCTACTACACCTACAAACACACACACACACACGAAATTTCCTGTAAGTACTGCATTTTGAGTGAGGTATCAAGTACCTACACATGCCACAATGTCCTTTGCGCAGAAAAGAGCATTGTGGAGTTTTCAAGTGCATCAAAATGGCATTGGACAATTCCGAAATAATTTGAAAATATTCCCGGGATGATTTCAAAAATTTTTTTGCCTCTAGCAATTTTTGTCCAAACTTCTTGTTTTCCAAGAAAAAAAAAAATTAAGAAAAAAAGTTTTATTTTAAAATACTAAAAAAAAATAATTGTTTAAAATTCATACTCCTGGAAACCAAAAGTTTTGGGGACAGTCATATAGCACTATTGTATAGTTACTTTGCTCAATTGACCGGCCCTCAAAGCTTTTGGTTTCCAGGGGTACGAATTTTAAAAAATTATGTTTCACTTTTTGGTACAGTTTCTTAAAATAAAAGCTTTTCTTAAAAATATATTTTTTTTATATAATTTATTTTTTCCAGTTAAATAGTATAGGTACAGGGTAAGGCAGAAAATGTGAAAAGCTAAGCGCACTTTACTCTTGAACACTTTTCACATTTTTTGCCCTACCCTGTATACTGTTTTAACTTGAAACCATTCTAAGTGCACCTGAAATGGTTATCGGACATGCAGTAACTTTTGGCGGTATTTAAACTTTGGTTGTGCAAATAAAAAAAAGTGCATTGCCATCGAAACTGAATCACCGTGTAAAATTTCAACTCCGTAGGATAAGAGAATGTGGTTCTAATTCAACTTGCAAGATTTAACCTAAACAAACTAACACACTAACAAGTTAAATAAAAGCTTTTAAAAATCGCAAAGTTCTATAATTTTGATTTTTCTTCGTCGGATGTCTAAAAAAAATGTCAATTTCAGAAAAAATGTTTCAGACAAAGGTAGTCTATTTTTAGTCACACAATTCAAATTTGCAATGAAAAATAGAGGTTCCCATTTAAAAACGAATTTGACCTTGACTGACCTTAACCCTTCCACCCAAAGTCAAAGTGACATATACCGCCGAACTGCCCCCATCTAATTCTACAACTTTTGTTTGAAACATTTTTTTATAGAGTGCTTATTACTCGAGATATTTGAAAGTTTCACAGTTTCTTACAACATACACATCTTTAAATTCTTATGGAGTAATTTTTTACCTCAGAAACAGAAATCCATAGGTGTCAGATCTGACTATCTGGGCGGCCAGACTTTACAGTTACCACATACTGACAACAAAATTATATTGCAAAATTACTATTGCTGTGTTGTGGACTGGAGTGCTATCCAACTGCAATAACACATCTTAAAGTATAGCCAACAGAACACAAAAAACCCATGCCATAAAATTGTCGAAGTCTCTAAATCATGCTATTGCTAAAGAATACGATCCAAATGAAACAATCACCAAATATTTCATATTGTTAAATTTAACAGAATATTGTCTTTTGCACTGCATTGCCAAGTATAGGTTTTCCATGCACCAATATCTACAATTTTGCACTTAAATAACCTCATTATTAGGAAATGTATTGTTACGCCTGTAAACATAATTTTCCGTTGTCTCATTTAAAATTTCGATTGTCATGTAAATTGCATAGGAACCGGCTGGAAAGCCGGTCATTTTGGCTTTGGTCACACAGTTGGAAATATTATCTCTAAATCACTAGGTATATTAAATATAAAAATAATCCATTTACCTATTCAAAAGCTCATATAGATTGGGCCACCCAGTATAGAACGTTCAACAATCATACAAAAATTCAATCAACTTGCAAAGAGTATATAATGTTTACATCTAGTTTAAATAATTAATATATGTTCTATTTTTCTTGCAGACCTCAGATAAATCGAAACAAGTCAATAGTGATTCTGAAGAAATACCTGATCCGTCTCCATTGGTATTACCAGGATACAATTTGCCAGAAAATATATTCAATCATGGAAAACCGTTCTATGTGGAGAAAGATCCATTAACGGGTAACATTGACTTCAACCACAAGTCTCCTTCATTGAAAGTTGATGACGACTTATATGAATATGTAGATGAAGAACCCAGTGACAATATTTATGACAAAGCAAATATCGATAGGAAAGATGGAAGTTTAAGTAGTCACAGGCCCAGTGACGTTAACCAGTTAACTCCAAATTTTCATGATTTTTTAAATCTTCCAGTAAAGTACAACCCCGATAAATATGTATATCCACTAATTTCAAGTTCATATGCTAGTACAAAGATACAAGGAAGTGTTAATAAATTCCACAATCATAAAGATTACAATGTGAAAACCACGACGAGAAAACCTACAGGTAGTCCAACATATTATTCTACCAACAGTCAATATTTTAACCCCACAAAAACTACTCCAAAGACCACAGTTATGACAACAACAACAACACAGAAACCTTTAACAATTAAAAAGTACCCCGAAATTTATCTCACGACCCCCAAACCAACAAATCTAATGGACACTGGAATGTCTCACCCCAGTTTCCAAGAGGAATTTGATTACTACGATGTACCGTCTTCTACAACGGAAAAACCAAAACCTAGTGATATATATTTAACAACAGAAAGTATAAATAATATATACCTTACTTCAAAAGCCCCAGCTGCTACAACCACTAAAAAGACAATGAGTTTATTTGAACAGCTTTTTGGGGATTATGATGAAACAGTCACTACTACAGAAAGAACTAAACCTCCAATGCTGTTTGGTAATCTACCATCCAATAAGTACAGCAAAAACAAATTTGAAAGTGAGACGAAGACTGAAAAATCCTCTTATGTCACCTCTACATCAGCTACAATTCATGTCCAATATCCAAATGCCCATGCTGGACCAAATGTCCTTACCGGAACAAGTATGGGATTGGATACTAATTATGATTACGAGGAAGACTATGGTACTGGAAAATACGAAGATAATATTGCGGTTGAAAGTAAACCAATAAAGAATATCGATGACGAATTAAAAATAGAACCTTTAAACGTTATCATTAATAAACAGACTACAATTAATAAAACAGAGACAAATAATAAAAACAACAATGATCATTTAGTAGAAAATAACTTTGAACGACAAAATAACACAGATTACTATAGTGAATATGATTATCAGGAAAAAGACACAACTAGTACTACTACTAGTACAACTACTACTACTTTAAAACCAACAACAACTATAGCAACTATTACAACACCTGAAACAAAGATTAGAGTAACATCACTACCTCTTGGAGAAAATCATGTTCCAAATGTGAATCATGAACCAATCAACCGTGAACCCATTATTGTAGCTACACAGAACCTACGAGAAAAATTAAATAGCGAAAAGGTGCTACCAAAACCGTTTGAAAAACCTACACTTCAAGATACTCAATCAGTTCTTCTACATTCACAACCCCCAAGTACCAGTAATATTCACATTGCACCTTATCAAGACACAGTATCTTTTGTTGTTGGCAACCAACAAAATGTTGATGGCGGTCAGTATATTGGCACATCACTGAAAGAAAGTCCTTATGATAGCAACCCTTTCAGACCCTTATATGAACAACAGGCAGCATCTAACAATGCACAGGCAGCATCTAACAATGCTAATGCTGATTCCGTAAGTTATTCCATTCAAGCTGTGCCAGAGACAACTTTACAATCACAACCACCACCACCACTACCACCACCTTTAGTCCAATCATATCCTGAAGTTGTTGGCAGTGCTGTAACAATCCAACCATTAAAAAATTCTGAAGCTTCACTAGCCATTGGTGTACCAGTTAGTGGTATGAAGCAAGTTCCTGGTCAAGTTGTCGACGAAAAGCTTGAAATAAATAAAAATCCTATTACATTTCCCAAAGGTACTGGCTCGAAAATTGTCTTTCCAAATGAAAAGGAGCCCGAGTTTCCTGACTTGCTTCCACCTCCACGGCAACCTCTACCAATTCAACCACCACCACCAAATCGTGAGGTTTTGAAACTAAACTCAAAACCAGTATATCATCAGTTACCAAGTGACTTAACTCCACCAAGAGAAAAAGAAACGATTCCTCCACCAAGATCAGAGCACAGACCGATAAGACCTCCATGGGATCCTAGGCCTGGACATTTTTACAGTGGCAAGCCAGAATACAATCGCCCTCCACGACCACCCCCAGAAATAGCTTATAAAAGAATTGACAATTTACCTAATATACTACCGCAGTTTAGGCCTAATATGAATAAGCACAATGGTCCTCCAAGTCATTACTATGATAATAGATTAGTTCGGCAACCACTACTGGATAGACCATCAAACAGACCAATTGGGTTTTTTGAAAAATTACAACCACCACCGCCGCCGCCATTTCCTGCGCGTAACAATATCCAGAATTTGAGGAAAAGTCCTCATCCTGCTATCCCTCCAAGGCAATCCTTAGATGAAACTCAAATTGCGGAAGACAGAATTATTAACGAAGCTCCAAGAAGGCCCATACAACCTCCAGACCAATTTGGATTTTATCAATTGCCACCACAAGTTAAAATCGCCAACAGAAGAAATGGCGAGGATGCTGCTGAAGTCGAAACTTTACAAATGATACAGGCTAAGAATGCAGAAAAAAATGAGAAAATTGATAGAGACCCCTCACCTGTAGCAACACAAATTGTAAACATTCCAGCTGATGATAATTTTAAAGATAACACCGAAAAAACTATATATAAAGTGTATCCAGTGAATACCCCTCCAATAAAATTGGATGTAATTGACAACAACAAAAAGGAAAGTGTAGTCGTAGGAACCAGATCTGAGCTACCTTTACCACCATCAAAGATAAACAAAGACTTTGTATACGACCAAAATCCATTGTTTGATCCAAAGGATCGCAACGATGCTCCAATTTTAAAACCACACCCTAGGCCACCGACAGCTTTTCCAATAAAATCTGATTTCCCTTATCCATTAGAACGTCCAGATCCATCTGTTAATCACCCAGCAGTTCCAGAAACTCCATCCAATCATGGAAATGATCTAGATGATGTTCCAAATAATAAATTCGCAGAGGAGGTTTATCTATCTAGTAACCAATGGAACTCACTTGGGGAAAATTTGGAATCAAGGATTGTAAATGGACAGAAAATAAATGCTCCGAATATAAATCAGATATCAGTCACTCTTAAAACATACACAGAAAAACCAATAGCAGTAGCCTACACACCTACCGAACCTAATTTAAATGCCGACAAGTATTCAATGCCCAACTATGGTAGTCCTGTTATTCCAGAAATAAGACCGGGAACAGTTGAGAATGCTGAAACAGGTCACGGTAATTCGAATAATGAGTTTACAGTGAGTGCTGTTATGCATACGCATCCACAACTTGGTTTGGGGAATGTCGAAAACGTCCCAAATGAACCAATTAAAAGAATGGACGAATTAAGTCCAAATTTTAACCATAAAAGTGATATTGATGCACCCAATTACCCTAAGCTCGATTTTCAAGCCCCATTCCAAGCTAGTGTTAACATAGATCATACAGTTAACCAAGGTTGGTCGATTGTTAGAGATAAGAATAAAACTACAACTGAAGCATCAGAACTCACAACAATGCCATATGCTACGACTAGTGAATTTGACATTGAGAATTTTAAACCTCAGTTGGAAGGAGGATTTAAACCAATTTACAACTTCCCCGATGAAGAAAAAAAAATCCTCGAAACTGAAGTGAGTGAAAGGGAAGAATAACCGAAACCAAAATTAGCATAAAAGACTTTACTATAAAGACAGGTGATCGGAGGGAGGGATGTTAGTGTTTTGAATATAATTCTGAAGTACACACTTTGATAGGGACGTTTTCTTGTACATCAAAATTATATATTCACACTCAATAATTTAGTGGGTTTATCAACAGATTATTTCAGGAAAATAATTTGCTTGATGAAAAACTTAACTTTATAATTCGACTGGAAAGACTTTTTTAGTTTTAGGAGGGTATTTAGTGTTCTAAACCATTTTTGGTACTTATTTGCCTATAAGTTGATTTTGTTAAATTATTTATTTTAATTTATTATCTGAATGAAGTTATATTTATATATTTAAATAAATGTTTATTTTGTATTTTTCTTCCTGTCCTTTTATTTCTTGAATTTCTTAAATTAGCAGAGCTCTAATTTTCAACTAGTTAAATAATTACGACACAATTTTTGTAAATTTATATTTATTGTAAAGACTACATTTTGTATACCTACTTATTACACGTATAGTAGCAATAAAGCGTAAACTAAATCCTTATATTTGATCCTATATATCAGTTAATAATAATGATAATAAATATTGTTCAAATAAATATTGTCCGAATTTAATGTATAGTTAATTATTGTAGTGTATAAATAGTTCAAAATATAAATAGTAAAAAGTAGTGAGCAAGTGAAACGTGATTGAGTAAATGTCGTAAAAACATTACCTACATTAAAAATTATTACAGTAAATCTCAAATATAATAGTACAAAAATAGAGAAGTAACAATATTCAACAAAAACTTGTATATAACAACAATACTTAGCATAAATATCTTACAAACTGGTTAACATTTGATTTTAATAATTGCTAAACAAATGTAAATCTAATTTTACAACAAGTTCTCCAGATTCAACCTGGTGCAAAATTAACTTTTTTGTTATTGGACCATTATGGTTTTGTGATTCTCGTAATATATCTTTCAACTTCAGTTCTGCTCTACCCAAAAATTCTACAATAACAAAGTTATTATTAGATAATTAGAGAGTAAAATATTGAGAATGATGATTAATATGACAGTATATTAATATAGACGCGTTCTCAGAGTGAATTTGTTGTACAAAATTCGTTATATAAAAACATGAAACATATAGTACAAGTACATATACAAAGTTACTCAAAAGTTTAACATAAAGTTAATAATTGTTTACTGCTCAGGAATGTAAATTGTTTAGTGAGTTAAGGCGTTATTTGTTTACTGTCAACTGCTCAATTCCTAGCTTCTAATTCGACTTATTTAAAATGCCTGAACAATCATATTGCTATTAAGTGCATTGATTTACTGAAACTCTTTCCCTCCAGCATCTTAGAGATAACATGCATCGAATTCGTCTCTTGCCATCAGATTTACCCTGTACTATCAACTGTTCTATATTGTCCTCTTTCTAGTTGATGTTGGCAAAAAATTAAATAATTAGGAAGAATACAATGTTAGAAAGTCACTTTCAGAGACATATTTCCTAGCTGTTGGTGAGGACTGTCCAGCAAGTCTACACATGCCCATTTCTAAAGCATCAATACACTATCTGTCTGTCACTCTACCGGTTAATTCGGAGGCATAACGAAAGATGGAAAAAATCTAATCTTTGTGTGTTTCAATATTTCTGTCAAACTAAATTTTGCTCAGGTTATGTCTTCCCCATAAGTTGTCACGCTAGTACTGTTAGACCAGCGATTTTAAGACAAAAAATAAATTAAAAGTGTTGTTGCTCTTAGCATTCCGATTTTTTTTGTAAAAATAGTAAAAAATTAGCCACATTATGGGAAAAATACTCTTGATGTAATTCACCCGCCACTAAATTTGTTATTGCAAAATTGCCGCAAAATTCATAAATATTTATAAGCCTTTTTCTTTATAAGTTCCGTTCTACTTTTCAAAGCTTATTTTACTCGGAAATGCATGTACTTACAAATACAACAAAGATTCCTATTTATATCCTGATATAAACACTACAGCTGGTACGCTAGTAGTTATTTAAGAGCACGATTAAATAATGCTACATTGCAATGTATATTGAACAATGCACGTTATTTTGTAATGCACAATACAAAATAGATTGATTGCAATAAGCCCCAGCAGAAAAAATTCATCCTGTGTGGCGTAAATTATACCATCCATATACTGCAGTTTCAAGCTTTGGCCTTCATCAGTATGGTGCCGGTAGTAAGTACTCCAACAGAGACAAATTCTCTCTCTCATGCAAATCGAGCAAAAGTGTTTATGTGACTTGCAAGTAGAGACATCTACCGACCACTTATTGCAATCCATCGACGACCAAGTAGCTAAACAAATTTGTCTCTGTTGGAGTACTTACTACCAGCTCCATATTCATAAAGACCAAAGCCTGAAACTGCAGTATACGGATGGTATAATTTACGCCACACAGGATGAATTTTTTCTGCTGGTGCTTATTGCAATCAATCTATTTTGTATTGTGCATTACAAAATAGCGTGCACAGTTCTATATATAGACATTGCAACAATGTAGCATTATTTAAATGTGCTCTTAAATAACTTAATAGCGCGCTAGCTGTTGTGTTTATATGATAGAAATCTTTGTTGTATTTAATATATGCAGTCCTCAAGGAACCTTTTTCATATCTGTTATGTATTATAGATATCTTTAGTATTTGTACTTATAAAGGAAATCGGTTCAATTATCCTACAATAGTAAATACTATTTTTACATAGCAAAAATAACTGGCGAATTTTTGCAAATTTTGAGTTCTGTATTCAAATTTCTTTTGCATACACTTCAATGGTCACCAAATAGACTCCCGATGTCCGTTTTATCATGCAAAATTTTGCAAAACATGACATTTTGCAAAAAAAATTTAATTGAAATTCGGCACATGGTTATTTTCAAAGTATATTACTTATAAAACACAAACGTATTTTTACTTTGTTAAACAGTATTCGGTAATGGCAAGAGTCCTTCAAGTTTATCACTACGTCAAGCATCAAAGTTTTACATTTACATATTATTATTAATGTAACCCACAATATATTCATCAAACTTACCATCTGGAGTGAATGGGTTTTGCTCTAAGACAACAAAGGTAAGTACTTCTTGATTAACATTCCTTAGTTGAAACTGCATACTGTAATTCCAAACAAGAGACGGAATTTGAGGAGCACCATTTTGAGGAAGATTGCCATTACTGAAATGTTCTTGTGCAATATCAGTTTGTAGTTCTTGGGACCCCAATGTTACTTTGCAATAAATATTTTCACTATGCGATTTCCCTAAACAGCAACAAACAATTTCATTAGTTATATCAGATACAGTTATATGCAAACAACAAAAATATTATTTAACACTTCTATAACCAATAACTCTCAACACTAAAATGTTTACATGTCATGTATTTGAATGTTTTTATTGTGTACATTGAATTTGACAATGAAATATACAGGGCGATGAGCAATTTTCTTTAACATTCATTTAAAAATAACAATAACAAAAACATAAGCTCTACGTTAGTACCCATCCTATAGTTTATCTATATGTAGTGTGTGATCCAGATTACGGCACAAGCATGGATATACATCAAACAATTGCATATATCATGCAAACAAATTCATATTTTTTATTTTTATAACAAATCAAAATGATAATGCATTTTTTTTAGTACCAATTGTAATATGCCGCTCTTCTCGTGCAATTTTTTTCAAATTTCAAATGGTTGAGGAGATATCGATCTCCCATGCACTTATTTTTTTTATACAAGGCAATTTTTTTCCAATCCGGTTCTGTATTCTTGGAGAATTGTATTTACTGTTGGGTGCAGATCGGACCATCGCAAATATTTATGCCGAGTTTTAAGTTAATGTATAAAAGGTCAATATTTGGCAAAAATTAGAAAATCCAGGGTATATCATGAATCGCTCCAGGAGGTATATAAGAGTGTGTCTTATAATCAGTTCGATGTTCTCTACACCCTGTTCTCTACACCCTGTACACAACACGACCCCATATAAACATTTTTGTGTATATAAGAGTACCTTATTTTAAACTAAAGTTAATCAAAATACCTTTTTTTCGAGAATAACTACAAGTCTGAGGATTACAAATCTTTTTAATTTCATTGCCTTCCAAAACAGTCAGACATAACCATTTGCCAGCATTAAGAACTGAAATAATGTTTCAAAGGAATTAAAAGCTTACCGGATGATATAAAACGTTTTCCCTTTTGCACAAGAACAAGAAGACGTCCACATGTTGGCCCCATTTGGGGTTCTGCACATACAAAATAAAGCTAGGTTTACGATCATTCAACAAAAACATGATATACAGCAAGCAAGCAAGCATTTCATTTTATTTATTTTACATAATTAACCAATTAATAATAAAAGTAATTTTTCAAAAATTATCAATTTACCTAAGAGGAATATAACACTGACTTAAAACTAATTTAATAATGAGTCAATATAGATACACTGAAACCAAAAAATAAATATATTGGGTCAATATTAATAAATATAGTAAACGGCCCATGTTGGTAATATGACATCAGCATTCAATAAATATGTTCGCTTTTATGGGGAAGGGGGTCACCGTAAATGTGACAAAGTGAATGATAGGGGTAAGGCGAATCACAGGAAATGAATGTTCTCAAAAAATTAACAGAATATTTTTTAGGAAACTGTAATTTTTCATCTTTAAATGTAGAGGGGGAAGTTTGCAAACGAACGTTCAAGTAAGGGGGTCAAAATTAGCCCATTTTAGTGAACGTATTTGTTGAATGGCCCTTCTATTGTTTCACCCATTCTGACCCAGATACAGACAATACTGATAAATAGTTATAAATATTAATTTTACAATATTGAAATTTATACTTATATTGTGTTAGTGACGTCCTTTCTAAACCTGTTGATTAACGAATATTTATCCATAAAAATTAATATTCTTATAAGGATATTGAATAGTTTGTATTTACGGCCTGCTAGTTTAATAATAATTGTCAATATTGTACATCTAATGTTGATTTGTGACGAATATTAATTTTAAAATAACTAATTATTCTTATTCAGATTATATCGGCAAAGTTTCTTTTATCTGGCCAATATTTATCCATAAAAATAAACTTGCTTTGTGAAACTGAAGTCTATGCCGATTTCATATTGGTTACTAACAGCCAGTACCATAAATAACGCTAAAAGGATCCTTTTAGAAAAGGATACTTTATGCTAAAAGTTGATTTAAAGCATAAGTATCCTTTACTTAAAGGATGCTTTTGGCATTATTTATGGTACTGGCTGGTACAACCAGTACCATAAATAACGCCAAAAGAATCCTTTAAGTAAAGGATACTTTATGTTTAAAGTCAACTTTTAGCATACAGTATCATTTTCTAAAAGGATTCTTTTGGCATTGTTTATGGTACTGGCTGTTAATGTCATCTAAAGTTACGTTAAGTGAGTGGCCTGGCACAAGCAGTCTTACTCTACTTAATATACTTTTAAAAAGTATAAGCAGTATTTACTTGTCCTATTTATATAGTAAGGATACTCCAGTCAGAAGTATATAGGCAAGAATCATAATATATAATAGGATATGTATATTGTATACTGTATATTTATACAGATTCGGAAATTATTCGTTTAGGTATGACAATAGGAGCAAGCGAGAGCGAAGCAACTAGGCTACTCTTGTTTATCGTATAAAATCTGAGCTCCGCACATCACCTGCTTTCGCCGCCACATGTGCATAGGCAGCCCTGTCTGTAACGTTTTTAGTGCAATACCAAAACCATACAAATCTGTATTTATCAATACATGTTAATATGATTTTACCACTCTTTGGCATTGGGTTAGATTGTACATTGTAATTTTAAATATTGAGTCAACTTTAATAAAATATTGATACATTTTTAAATATATACTATATACAATTTACCAATATTGTCAATATATCTCGTGAAATGTTCACATTTATTATAATATAGGAGCCAGAATGCAACTACCTGACCCATTTATTGCAGTGCTGCCAAACTACTTTTGAAAAAGTAGTTAACTAGTAACTACAGAGTACTTATTAAAAATGCATTGTAGTTGAAAAATAGTTGAGTACTTTCATTTTGAAAGAGTAGTTTAACTATAGTCTGTTTTTAAACCGGGAGGAGTAAACATGGAAGTTCCATTCACACCGTAAAAGTAGCCAGAAAGTACACTAAAACTTTTTTGGAGTTTTGGGAAACCAACAATCACAACTATAGTATTTTTGTGTGTATTTTATTACAATATATAATGCATCGACCTCTATTTGACCTCTAGGTATTTTAATAATGCATTCATACCATTTACGCAATATAAAGGCATCACGTAATTAGCCACTTTTACATTAAAATTTATACAAAAGGGATTAAAAACTGATATATAATGTGCAAACGATAAAATAGAAATTATAACCAAATACTTTATGACATTAAATTAAAATTTTTACATGTCAAAATTTACGAATATTGCCTTGTGTAAAACCGGTGAAGGCGTATCCAATCACAGTTGTATGATTTAGCGCGTTAAATTTAAAACGCTCCTCCTGGTTAAAAAACAGACTATAGGCGTCTTCAATTACATTTACAACTACTTTTACACTTACACAGTATGAAATTTTTTTCATGATGAAAGAAATTATGTCACTAGAACTTGGGTCCTTACGACACTGATACCTTTCTTTATCACACATGTTTTAACCGGAGAGTCTAATATACTTATATAATTTGTAATGTGTGACAAAAAGTGACAAAATGCTTTTCTTCATCAGTGTGCAGTGTACTAGTGTACCTACATAAAGTTTCAACGACCTACCCTACAGTTCATTTACACGTTCCATTGTCACTATGTGCAACTTTTTTAATTTTGGGGGACTAAGAAAATGCTACAAAGGGGCCATCCATTAATTATGTTACACTTAGAAGGGGGAGGAAGGGGTCCATATAGTGTGACAGAGTGTGAAAAGAGGGGAGGAGGGGGGTCAAACTTTTGTGACATCACATTATTTACATCTACCAATACCGTTGTTCTAAGTGAATGAAATTCAAGAAAATACAAAAATTAGAAAATTCTACCTCAAAATTTAATTTAATGCTGTAAAATGTGTGACGTCACAACGGGGGGGGGGGGAATTGATTCCAATGTGACAACCTGGGACATAGGGGGAGGGAAAGGTAGAAAACCATGAAATTTGCGTGACGTAATTAATGGATGGCCCCAAATTGGGCTACTAAGATTACCATTTCAATTAATTTTAAAAAAACACAAAAACCCATTTACAAATTGCAATTTGCCTTTAACATTTTAACATTACTAATATTTCAAAATTAGAATCAGACAATGAATTTTTTTTGGGGGCATTTATTATGCCCGCAAACGAAAACAGACATTCCACAGGAGCTGATGAAAGAAAGAGTATAATAATATACAAATAATTTCTTAATAATTGGATAATAATTCAACATTTCAATGTTGCTTTAAGAATCGTCCAAATATGTTAGAAATTGCAACTTTATTTTATTGCCCTATTCAGTATTTTTGCCTTCTTGATCATTATTGGTGATGGCAGTTTGAACTACTGTGGCCGCGATGGCAGTTTAAACTACTTTTAAATAGTAATTTGATTAGTGGATACTCAATACAATACCAATTTATTCACAACTACCTATAAGTACTTGCAGTTAATAGTTAAATGATTAGACATGATTAATCTGGTTCCTTAGAACATGGCAGACAAAAAAAGTGATATGAGATATTTTCCTAATGGTGCAAACTTAAATTATAAATAAAATTATTATTAATATTATTTCTAAAAAACCAACTTCATATGTGTTAGTCATTGCGTAAAAGTAGACCCCTTGCATGTTCAAAGCATCTGCCCTTCGACCTCCTCTAACTGGTATGCTGCCTGCCTCTGAACCTCCACTAACTAGGTTGTATGCCGATTGTATTTTTATAATTACTAAGTGGTGATTAATTGAGATAACAAAGAAATCAACTTGACACCTGTTTGTCATGCCCAGTAGCATAGCTTGCAGGTTTAGAATATCTGCCTTTGGACCTTCACGAACTGAAATGTATACCAATCAAAAATACGATTAGTATACAACTAAGCGATAATCGATAAAAAAAAATTACCTCGATACAAATACTTGCATCAGTTGTAAAACACATTTCTAGTCATTTAATGCAGTTTGCACCATCAAGAAAATGTCTCATATCACTGTTTTTATCTGCCATGTTTTAAGGAATAGGATTAATGTCTATAGGAGATACAAGTGTGCCGGTGGTTGTACTATTAATTATTCAATACTGATTTTTTTTTTACATTAAGTCAACATTTTAATAATATTAAATCGATATTCGTCCAATATTAGTATCAACTTGGGCAATATTGAAAGAATTATTTTAAAATTAAATTTCCACACTACATTAATAACTTAATATGAACACAATTAGACATTGATTTAATGTGATGACACTACCATTAATAGCTAAAAAAAATTCTTACGTGTCCTTCTTTTAGAATGTTGACTTATAGAAGTTAGTTTAGAATAAGCCTCTTTTGCATGTTCTATCCTCTTCATCCATAGGCTACATTCATGTACGGTTGAGGCTAACAGTGCAATTTTATATGAGCTTTTACTATCTAATATATTTAAAACCCGATTTGAATCTGTTCCGTTTTCTACATGGTCAGTACTCTCCCTATTTATAGATAAGTTTTGTATCAAAATTGGCTAAAAACAACTAGATTAGCAAAAATACATCAGTTCAAACTCATCTATATAAATCACCTGTTTATACATCTTATAAGTTATATTACTATTCCTCTGGAATAAAAACTGAGATCCTGTTAAACTTTTACTGGCTTGGACTAATAAAAAGAAGTCGTTGAATAAAAATCCCAGTAATTCCTTATTATTTTTTAGTTTTATAAGAACTCCAAAATGCAATAGTTGCCTTGGTCCTAGTTTATTTGTATTGCTATTAAATACTAAGTTTAAGTCATTTTGAACACATTGTTGCAGCCAATCCATTCTATCATGATTTTCCTTCATACGAATATTCTCGTTAACGCTACTTAAAAATTTCTCTGCTATACGCAAGGCTTCTTCGAGGAATTTATAATCTAGAAAGTGAAATATTTATTTCAAAGGATAAAATTTCTTTTTGTATATAAATGAAATACCTGGATGGTCCATAGGAGTACTTTCCATTATCTTAGTAATAAGCAATGGATACCTTGTTATTCGTTGCATAGGTTTAATCAAAAATGATGAAAGAGGCATTCCCTTTGTAGCTACATTATTTTGGCACTTTTTTACGAATTCCCTAAATGCTGTTGAGTTCTCTGTAAGTTTCTGTAATAGAGTTGCACTATCTAGCTGCTTCCCACAAAATGTTATATAAGCTGTCATTCGAGGCAACTAAAATGATTTCAATTAACAATAAGGAAACAACATTTTTAGATTACTTACGTGTTGACAAATTATGTCTCCAACGGTATCACTTCCAGAATTATAAACATTTAATAAATCTACCATAAAGTTTCTGTTGCATTGAAGAATGTCCTGCCAATTGACAAAAATGTCATCAATTTCTTTAACCGAAATTAATTTGCTTTTTCTCAAAGGAATTTCAAAAACTTCATGCACAACTGACATGTCGTGAACATATGCCTTTTCAGTTTGTATAAATTCATTGATGCTCTCCTGTCGCTTTCTGTCCTGAACCGTTTGTACTAAATATAAAAATCCTCATAAAAACTTTGCATTTGATTCAAAATTGATCACAATAAATAAAATAAATAAAAACTATAGACTATTTAAAGAGGAATCGGAAAAAATATATTTCCCACAGCAATCAAATCAATAAAGTCATCCCCATGTCGCAATATTTGTGATTTGGGTTTTTTAACTGAACTTTTAGTATTTTTCCGATACTAAAATAACTGGAAATAACTTATTCCAATTCTGAAGAAGTTTTCTATGATTTCTCTCAGTTAAAATAATTTATATGCTCCCATGGTCAAGGATATGCTTACTATTAACGTCTCGAGTACTTAGAGCTTGCGCGTAATCATCGAACGATCTAATTATTTCTGATGATAGCCTCTCGTCCAAACTAGCCCCACACCGAGTTACTTATAGCAGAAGGCATCTCCTTTCACGATGAATCATGACGAAGTAACTTAGTGACCAATAATTCAAATTCAGACTACAACACATCTTACCATGTAAACCAATTTCGAAGGAGCAGCCGGAATTATGCTGGGGCAGTCGGAGCAGGAGCTCCGGAGCCTTCATAAATCCCTAGATACAAAGTTTTACAATTTTTTTTGTTTTTTAACTCAATTATTTTTATTTTATTTTATTTATTTATTTATTCAAAATTCTACGTAAATTCTACAATCAAGGTAATTCTTAAACATCCTCATATCAAGTAATAAATACTATTTACAAATTATTTAATCCTACAAATTACGGCATCTAAACTCACTAGTAGCTTGTCTTGTGCCTACCTATACCTAGCTGATAAAAGAAAGTTTATAAACAGTACCTGAAATAATTGAATAAATAGAATGAACAGAAAAAACAGAGTGCAGGGGATATACTCAATAAAACTATTTTCTCTAATTTTTTTTTAATTGATCGATGTTTTCTTGTACATATACCTTAGTTTTTATTTTTTATTTTCTTAAATATTTTATTTCTTTTATTGCTACAGGTAAAATGTTATGCATTTTAATTCCAATGTAATCTATAAACTTTGTAAAGGCCATATTTGTTGGCTTAGGTACTATACTATCATTGTTGTAGAACGGGTTATGTGGCCATGACTTGATTTATTTTTTGTCTTGGGATACTTTTATACATAGTTCAGAATATCTAAAATAAATAAACTTTCAACACCTAATATTTTGGTATTTTCAAATAATGATTTTGTTGAATAATATCTAGGTTTGTTTAGAGTAATTTTTAATATGTATCTTTGAATTACTTTAAGGTTATTTAATGTATTGTCATATGCTCTTCCCCAAATTATTAAGCTGTACCTAATTATAGACTCGACTAAGAGGCTTAATAAATATTTAAGAGAGATTGCAAGTCCATACATTGTGTCAATTAATAAAATTTTTAAACTAATTTTCGAATTTTTCCCGTTATTTTCTTCATGAGTATGTCCCATTTCAAAAACTGATCAATGCAGAAACCTAAATATTTAACATTTTCAGGTGATCCAATGTATTCTTGATAATTGTTACAAATAATGAGGTTTTTACACTCATGACATTTTTATTTATTGCTGCATTTAGAAAGTTAAAAATTTTGTTTTTGTTTTATTGAGAGTAATACATTATTTTTTAGCCAAATTGTTACATCGTGAAGTCCCCTTCCCGCGTTAATTTTAACTTCATCCCAGCTGACATCAGAGAATAATAAGACTGTGTCATCGGCATCAAAGATGATTTCCCCTGAGATATCCAAGTTTAGCACATCATTTATGTAGATTTGAAAAAGAATAGGGCCTATGACTGTTCCTTGCAGTATTCCATAGGTAACTGTTTTTTCTTCGCTTTTTTCTGAATCAATGCTGACAACCTGCTTACGATTTGTTAAGTAACTTTTGAGTAAATCACCGTATATGCCTCTGAAACCATACATATCTAATTTTTTTAGTAACTTTTCATGAGAAATCGTATCAAAAGCTTTCGCTAGATCTAAGAATATTGCCAAAGGCTTTTGATTGTTATTTAGCTTTTGATACAGATAACTAGTCAGATTATATATTGCCTCGACAGTTTACACTCCCTCTCTGAATCCAAATTGTGAACTAGATATTATGTTATACTTATTGAGATGTTCTAACCTTTTCTTTATACATTTTTTTATAATTTTTGCGATATTGCTAATGAGAAATATGGGACAGTAGTTTGAAATGCTATTTATATTTCCCTGTTTAATTAGTGTTTTTATAATAGTTCTTTTTAGTGCTTTCGGGAAGTATCCTTGTTGAAATATATTGTAATGGCTTTAGTAGGTAAGTAAGAGATTCCTTGATTGTTTTTACCCTAATACCATCAATACCCGACGCATTGTTACTTTTCAAACTATTTACACTATTTATTATTTCATTTTCTGAGACTAGATACAAAAATATCGTATTTTTTTAAATAGGTTTTGTGTATTCTCTCAAACTTTCATCCGTATTATTTTTTATTATATCTTGAGCCATTTTGTGCCCAGTGTCAGAAAAGTAATTATTAAATTCAGAAGGGATTTCCTTGGGTTCTCTCAATATTTTATTATCAATTTGAATTTGGCTTATTATTGTTTTATTTTGTTTTCATTTGTTGATTCTTTTATTAGTTCTCATACTTTTTTTACATCATGATTAGCATTTCTGAATTGATCTTTATAATATTCACTTTTCATTTTTCTAATTAGTTTATTCATCAAATTTCTGTGTTTTACATATTTATTACAATTGTTTTAATTTGTCCCTATTGCATGTGTATAGAATTTATTAAGCCTTGACTTATCCATGGTTTTAGTTTCTGTTCATTATTTATTATAGAGCATGTCATTACAGCACAATTTTTTATTTTAATTTTATATTTAGTTATGAACTTATTCGTTGCAACATCTATATTGTTTTCATTGGATGCTCTGACCATGTCTTATGAATGACCATTATGAAAGTAAGAAAATATATTGTACTGAAAGATATTTTCAACGTTTCTAGTTCTATATTTATTTAAAAAGAATATACTGCTGCATCATGATTAAAACTACTTTTGAGGCTATTTCTTGAAATATCTCGTAAACTAAGAATCAGAGATCGAATTTTTTTTTTATTTTCCACTGCTCCGGGTCCTGACGTCTTAAAATCCGGTTCTGTTCATTCTTAAACTAGATAGACTATAAGTGTATGCTACTTGCTGGTAGAAAATTCTTACATAATCTCATATCAGCATCGCGAGATATTTGAGATCACGAAAATCGGTTTCTCGTAATTATCTCGTTTCCTATGCAAAAGACGTCATTTAAAGTTATTATAGAACTTGTAGATCATAAAATTTTCTACAATTTTCATTTCAAGCATTTTTTCGTACCATAACTATTCTCGAGATGGAGCGCGGATACTTTTAAATGGAACACCCTATATATTTTTGGCTTCTTGAAATGACCATGAAGTCGAAACATGTAGCACACCGTATACCTAAGCCCAGCAGTTTCGGAGATATTTGACATTTTATAGAAAATTTAGCAGGTTTGTAATAAACGTTATAACTTTCTTCATGTAGGAGATCCTTATATTTGCTTTTTGGCATGTAGAAAGAACACAAGATGAGCTAGTCTCTGCAATAAAAATAAATTCCATAATAGTGTACCAAATGTTCTATTTTCACGTTACATTTTGTCAAATTCAAACCTCAAAAACTATTTTACTTCAAAGGGAACACCAAATCAATCAAATTATGTAAAATTAAATTCCCTATTTCCTAGTATAGGCATTGTAGGGGTTAAAGTTACAACTTTTTGAAATATTGGCTATTTTCTGCTATGTGTGTCGCTTGCCACTCTCTGCGCTGTATCTCGAGAATGGTTGAGAATACGAAAAAATGCTTGAAACAAAAATTGTAGATAATTTTATGATCTACAAGTTTTATAATAGTCTTAAATGACATATTTCGTATAAGAAATGAGATAATTGCGAAACACCGATTTTCATGACCTTTGATTGAAATTTGGTACATACACATAAATTGACCCAAAATTAGGAATAAAGAGATTTTTGAAAAAAAAATTGTTTGGACCACCCTCTCGCACAGTGAAATGTGAACAAACAAGCAAAATTACATTTACCACAGTGAGTGGGGTATCGTCGGATAGGTCTCCTAAAATGCAACAAAAAACGATACCTTATAATTTTTACCCTTCAGTCGTGAGATATTCGCTTTCAAAGTCGTTATCAACGCGCCTAGAAAAATTTTGAAATCCCTGTATTTAGAGAACAAGCAAAGTCAAGGTGAAATAGCTCCTTAGAAGCTATATAGCGTAAAGTTGAAGAGAATGTTAGTGTATATGTGACAGATGTACCTAATATGCTCTTGGCTGTTTTTTTGTTTGGATACTGGTCATCAAACTAATGTTTTTTATGTAGTAGACACATTCACATCAAAGTTTTGTTTCAATTTTTATGGTATTTTGCCCCTAGTATTTCTGCATAATAGATCTAATGGAATGCTGAGAAAAAAGTTTATTTTATAAGTTATTTTTTAAATAAAAATTTGATTAGAATATCGCATGTTTATTAACTATAGTATATCTCAGATTAGAATGTAGTTGTTTACGTAATAAGCAGAGCACAGTTCACTCAGGTACACTCAGGGAGTTCCCAAGTACGTGGAATCCCCATCGAGGGCATCTCAAGGCCATCGGTACACTAAATAAAAATTAACAATTTAAATTCATTTTCATTTGGCATTTGGCTATCTTATAAATACATTAAATTTATTTAATTTAAATTACAGTAAAAATGTGCTTATTTTATTGCAGTTAGAATAAAATAAGAAATCTGTTCTGATTTACTAATTTCCTCTGCGTAAACTTGTCTTGCAAATATACCAATCAGAGACAAGGACACACATCCCCTATCTTTACAAGCACTGCATTTTAAACCGAGATAAAGTATAGAAATTTTCTTTGTGCTGTGTTTCACACACCTATACATGTAAATGTATATGTTATTCTGAAGTGAGTAATATTTAACAAATCATTATACTAGGGAGTATTTCCAACTAATTGGAAAAAATCCTACATTGTTCCTATCTATAAAAAGTCGGGAGACAAGGGAATGGTTATTAACTATCGACCGATTACTAGAATTTCGCACATACCTAAAATTTTTGAATCACTGGTAAATGACTTCCTAACATCCAAACTAAAAAATTGTATCACTAGTAAGCAACATGGATTCTTTCAAGGCAGATCTATAACAACAAATTTGTTAATATATGAAGACTTTATCGTCAAATCTTTGGAGAAGGGATATTCTGTGGACTCAGTTTACACGGACTTCTCCAAGGCATTCGATAAAGTAGATCATACATTGCTTCTAAATGAATTATCACGATATATTCACGGCAGTCTTTTGAAGTGGTTAAAATCATATTTAAGTTATCGAGTTCAAGTTGTAAAAATTAATAACTATTATTCTCATGAAATTCAAGTTAGGTCAGGTGTTCCCCAAGGAGCACACTTAGCTCCTTTGTTGTTCAATCTGTTTATTAATGATGTTGTAGAATGCTTCTTACATAGTCAAGTACTAATGTATGCAGATGACCTTAAAATATTTAAAGAAATTAAAGATCCCAACTCCATGGTTGAACTGCAACAAGATATTAACAGATTTCAGAATTGGTGTGAGCGGAAAAAGCTAATACTGAATATCTCAAAATGTAAATATATCCAGTTCAGTAAAGAGATATCCCCATCTATAAATAAATACGTAATTAAGGATACATCAATTAAAAATGTAGATGTAATACGTGATTTAGGCATATATTTTGATTCTAAACTGACATTTGTGTATCACATTGACCTAATATGCAATAAATCTCTAAAAATTCTAGGTTTTATTAAAAGACATACTAAAGACTCTCGTAAAGACTTTAAAAACATAGCTGCAATAAAATCATTATATTTCATTGGTAAGAACTCATTTAGAAAATTGTTCAGTTATATGGTCCCCATATTTTCAAACTCATATAGATAAAATAGAAAGAGTGCAAAAAAGATTCTTACGCTATGCTGCATATAAGACCAACATTGCTACTGAAGATATTGATTATAAACAAATCTTACATAACTTATATCTTTGTACCTTGAAGCAACGTAGAATCAACGCAGATATTATCTTGGCATTCAAGATTAGTAGTGGCATTATTGACTCTCCAGAATTACTTTCCACAATAGACTTCTATGTTCCACAGAGACATTTAAGAGAAACATATATGTTCACTATACAGAATCACCGAACCTTATATGGTACCAATCTAGGCATAAGTAGAATTGTAAAAAATGCTAACAATATTCAAGTAGACTTCTTCAATATCTCAGTCGATAATTTAAAAAGGCACTTGAGATGTAATTATTATGGATAGCTTACTGATAACTTGTTCGCTTATAATAATTAAGGATATATACTTTTATGATCTGTCCCGTTTTTTGTGTTGTTCTATATACTCTCATTGTCGTATTTAAAGTGTATTTCTATTTGTTGTTTTGTTCTATGTTTGTAATTTATTTACTAATAGTCATTTAAGCAAGTCAATTGTAATGTGTAATTGGGCTAACCCATGAATTAAAATAAAAAAAAAATAAAAAAAAAATAATCTAGAAAATTGGCATGGGAAAACGCATTAAAAGACCGAAATAAACTGAGGAACTGCTCACAAAAAATAGGATGCAATTGAATTAAGACAACACTTCTGATAAGACACTTTTCTATTGAGAAGCATTGGCACAATCGGCAAATTCGACAATGACCAAGACTGTAAATTATGTGGTAAGGAAGTATAAATGGCGAATCAAATTATATTCAAATACGAGTCTACAGAAAATAATATTTATGTGCACAAATACAAACAGACCCCGAAACTATTAACACTAAAATTAGTTTCAGACCTGATCAGTGGCACAAGGATACTGAAACGCACAGAATGAATCAGAGCAGGACAAGTACAATAAGTCTAAGAGGTTGCATTGCCCTCGGAGTTTTTCTACAGACAAACCCTAAGCAAAAACAAAAAAACTCGAAGCAAAAGTCGCAGTAGCTATTTAAACAAATAGTTCAAATCTGTAATAGACGGGAGAGCTGGCTACGAAAATTAAAAATGATCAGGTGCAGAGAAAACGTTTACGTAAAACCCTCCTTACTAGCTGAAAACGTAGCTCTGCAGCCAGAAGTCGCTCCCGGGGAGGGAAATGAGGGCGAGCGGTCAAACGCGTTAATTTTTAATCAAAATAAAATCTTTGAGTGCAGCTCTGAAATTTTGTGTACTTACAGTTTTTAACTGTAGAAATAAATAAATAAATGCGATGTAATTTTAGAATAAGAAATATCAGCCAAAAAGTTCAAAATAAGTTAAGAAAGTACACCCATACTGGATTCAAACCGAGAAAGTCATCGTTTAACGCGACGTGCTATGGTCGGGGTGGACTTGAAATGTCAATAATTAGTCTCGTCGGAAAAAGCAAAACATGGAATTTTAAATGTTCATAACTAAATAAATACATCAGCAGAAAAGCGTCCTGTCGATATCGAAAGATCGAAATTGGCATTTTCACGGCATTGTTAATTTCATGGGCGAAATCGGAAATTCTAGCTGACAGAAGTGAACGAAAAATTGCATTTTTTGACATTTCACAAATTCAATTTGTTTTTTGTTCCCTTAATGTCACTGGTACGTTAATGGCCGGAAAACCCGGAAGAATAAGGAAATGTTAAATAGCCAGCTTAGTAGCGCAGTGCTAAGGTGTTTGGCTTGCAACCTCAGAGTCCAAGGTTCGAATCCTGGCCAGAGTATGGACGTTTAGTGCCATTTTTCATGTGTTCCTGAGACGGTAGCAGTAAGCTAGACCGCTGTTGAGTGGCACATGTCTAGTCAGTGTTATCTCTCCTGAGTTCGAGTCTCAGCTGCGGAAGATGGCAATATCACAGGGAATGGTGATTGTGTCGATGTCTATGTGTACGTGTCCTGGTTGAGTGATAGAACAGTGAACTCCGCCAGGACGTTAATATAAATAAGGCCATTATATAATTTTAAACATAAAAACAAAATCGCCAGAACTGCACCTTGACCTTAAAATTTCAACAGTTTTTTTTACAATTTTCCGACTTCTGGCAACATTTAATTCCCATCCTAGACTTCTAGCAATAATTTTACGCAATTTCTACAGTTAAAAACTACAGCTACACAAAATTTCAGAGCTGCACTCAAAGATTTTATTTTTATTGAAAATTAATGTGTTTGACCATCTGCCCACGCTTCCCTCCCTGGGAGCGACATCTGGCTGCAGAGCTATGTACTTTTCAGCTAGTACGGAAGGTTTTTACATAAAAATTTTCTCTGTACCTCTTTATTTTAATTTTCGTAGCTTACCCTTAGACTATAATGTTATTTGCAAATTAGTATTTAGTATATTCACATTCTCAAAAATATATTTTGTTTTGAGCATTTATTAATAAATTTAGAATAATATTTTAGAATTTAGATTATTACGTGAAGATACACATAAATGAAACATTTCTTTCATGTCAGAAACTACAGTCAATTGCCAAGAGTTGATTATTACTAGAAGAATCTGAGGAGATCACTGTTGTAAGAAATTAAAATTAAAATAAAATTCAAAAAGCGGTGTCATTATATATTTAATTATGCAATATCTATATAACTAATTTATAACTGAGTATTCTTTAACAGATATTCTTTTCAACTGGCTAACAAGTATAATGTAATTGGCTTAATAATGACACAAATGATTCTTACCAATAATCAATATCTAAAAATTTTAAACAATTATACAAATCAGCATAGTTTCATAGGGTGGTCTATAAGTCAAAAAAAAATTGTGAAATCAACTTACTCTAATAATAAAATATTTAAAAAATCTTACCATGATAAAAACAACACCCACCCTACCAAACTTACTGAAATAGAAAAAAAATCAATATAATAAATATACTAAAACTCATAATACAATTTAAAATTCTAGACTGAGCAAAAAAATCACATTATATAAAAATCAGTAACAATATTGCGATGCAACGAGTTTTAAAAGCAAGTAGATTAAATCACATAATTTGCGCCCCATTTTAACAAGTCATTGAAAAACAAATACCAGATACCATCGTGATAAAGTAGTTTCCACAAAACTCTTAATGTTACAGTCAAATAATAGGTTAGAAATGCATTTCGCCTATTATGTCGGCATCATCTGGGACAACTAAAATTAACTTAAATCTAACATTATGCCCTATATTTGTACTAAACTAGTTTCGGTTAGAAGAGCCAGACTGATTGAATTTGACCGTAACTTAAATCAATCAGGTTATATACCTAAATTTTGCCATGGCTACACAATCAAGTTCTCTACTTGGACTTTGACATGCCTCAGCGAGCAATGAGCTAGTACCTAATTAAACGGAGTCATACTGTTTACATTTTTCAATTTTTAAGTTTTCAAAAGCATCAAACTGTCTACTATCTGTTACACTTTCAATGAACTTTAAGTTATTGATATATGTTGTATGCTTCATACTGAAGACAAGCTGGCAAAATGCTTCAGTTTATGCACATTTGAACTGAGCCTTATGCTCCTAAAATCTGGTGATAGTGATGTTTTATTTGTAAGACAAATTACAATCCCTACATTTTGTTTTATAACTTCGTTTTGTTTAATTGAATATTATTCTTGGAAATAGAAAAATGTAAAAATACTTTCACTATTATGCCAAATGGTCCACTTTACAGTTGATAGGTCACTGCCCACCAAAGCATGATAAAATTCAAGTGGAAATAGAACTATATTCCCGATTGTGAAATTTAAGTTAGTTTTAGTTATTGCCACATGGCACCACATGATTAGCTAAACACAAGTCAGATGTTGCATTTAAGTATATTGGTGTATAGAAACTACTTTATTGTCAGTTTATACCAAAAGTTTCAACCCCACCTCCAGAACCAGATACTATGGGTTATGCTGATCTACTTATCAAAACAAAACAATGACTGAATTAAAATGGGCACTAGGATAGACCTTATCTATTTTTAAATACACATACATTCTGAATAACACATAAACTAGAAATTCTAATAATTCTATAATTCCAACAATTCAGCTTCATATGGTAGGATGGGTGCAGTCAAATTCCTACAAAAATAACAAAATGTTAGAATGATAGTTTTATTACAAAGATTTTTATTTTAAGGAATCCCTCATTCTATCCCCTTACCGCAACAGCACAAAATTGTAACAAAATATGCTTGCATCATGAATTAGAGAGTTTATGTAGCCAGTTATGTATATAGAACCCAACCCAGCAGCTTTTCGGGCAAGCCTTTTACATAACCGCTTTAAACTTCTTACCCCTATGGTCTCGGAGGTAAGGGAGCAACAACCCTTCACTTCAAAACTATTAAAGTTAATTGAATGAAATAAACTTAAAAAACTTTTATATGCAATAGCATTATACTACTTATATATTTTTTGCGCATTTTTATCTCTAAATAACACAGGTTTTCAAAAACAAAAAAATGTCCGACCAATGGCATTCCATTACCGTACCCCGAAGGTTTTTGACGTACTGAACACGATGCTACAGTCCGTTTTGCGCCATCAAGCAGGATTTCGAGAAAACTTAACCTAAAAGATCTAAAAATACCATTCTGCCTTCGTTCATGCACAAATTAATCGAAAATGAAACGAGATACAGAGCTGCGGTTTGCGTCATTCGACTTCTCTCGCCTTTCTACGTACCACTGAATTTTTTCAGATTTTTGCTGGTACTTTCATTTTTTACAAAATTTTGAAGGTATCTAAAAAATGTACGTGAACACGACACCTTTTCACATTTAACGCTTTAACTTTTTCTAGACAAAAATGATCCTTCTTTTTATACTAGATCAATTGCAAATTAAATTTTCAATCCGGTGATGTGGAGCACGATCTTTTCCGGTGATTTTTAAGCGAGATATCGGCCGCCAAAGTGAGAGGTCCGAGGATTTCGCTCCTCGGCAACATGGCCAAGCTTCAAGGGCCATTTCTCCCAAAGCTCTTACGAGTTAGGCGGCTATTTTTGTCATAGAAAATCGAACGGCACAAACTAGAAGTATGTGCGTTCCTTCATTTCGGAGATACAGCTGCTCACCGATAGGTATTTTTAGCACTTTTAGGTTAAGCTTTCTCGAATTCCTGATGTGATGGTGTAAATTACTATCTTCTCTAATCGACGTGGTACAGTTACATCAAAAATATTGGTCAATATAAAGTCTGTCTCAGAGTTCACGACTTTTGCGTCACGAGAAGTGTACAGTCTAAGATGATTTGAAGCGAGGAATGAACAGTGTCGGATCAAAAAGTCAAAAAGTGTCACACGGCTATACTAATTACTGATTGGGCACAAACGTTGGCCTGTTATCGATTTTAACCACATGAAAAACTGAAAGATATAATTGTAGAAGTTTTATAGAGTGGAGTCATAGGTTTAGAATAGCTTACTGCTCAATATGTGTATGAGTGTGAGCAAATCTTAAAATAAAACATAGCTCGAGCCATACACACGCCATAAACTCTGAGGCAGACTTTACCAGCTCGCTTTAGAATTTTCAATTTGTAGCCAAAACTCATCATGGGTAAAATAAGTTATAAAAGGGATTTTATTCTAATAGGATCTTCTGGTCAGCTTAACATTATTGAACATTAACTATAATGCAAAATGGATCTGTTACGTCTCAAGCTGATGCAAATGTGTCAGTTAATTGCATATATCTTGAAATGACTGTCGCCGATGTTGTACAACGTATTCTGCTCTGATACTTACAGCAATGATATTGAGTACTTTTCGCATGACAACTACATATTACAATATGCAGACAACACTGCCCTTGCTTGTACCATGGAAAAAACGTCATAAATACAATCCAAAAACTCCAGGACTTAACAGATAAGGCAATTACATGGTTCATCAAATGGAGACTTAAACCCGACCCCGAAAAGTCACACCTAATTATATTTTTTCACACACCATCTGGAACAGCACCAACACTAAGAATGTTTAATCACATTATAAAGCCAGAAACCTGCGTTAAATATCTAGGAATAAGCATTGACACAAAATCAACTTCAATTACTATACCAAAAATGTCAAGAAAAACACGATATCAAGAGCAAAACATTTTAGTTGCCTTTCATGGAAAAGCTATGGAATAAACCTAGATACAAAATGTAAAATCTACAAACTAATTTGTAGACCTATAATAGAGTACGGGCACATAATATTACTCAACCTCAAAAATCCTGCAATACAAAACCTAAAGATAGCAGAAACAAGCTCTTTAGATTCCATCACCAACATCCGCCACCCTAATAACCCTATTCACCACCCTTCAAATAACTTTCTATATCAAACTACACGTATACGACCTATTGAAGAGAGAATGGTATACCTTTCGCACAAATTCTGCCGAAGACCTGAAAACAAGGCACTGATTGTCCCATTTTCTATCAGAAGGAACCCTCACGCAAGAAACAGACACAAGCACCCAGAACACACCATTTGGGAAAAAATTCAATCATATCAATACATTCCTTGATTGTACATTAACTTAACAAAAATGAAATTTTTTAAAAACTTTTTCTAACTATGTTATATTAAACTATTGTTTTTAACATAATCAAATTACACTGTAAGATGTATATGATTAATGTTACGGGCTGAAAGACCCCGGTCAATTGCCCGTTGATTAATCGATTAATCAATGAATTTATTATTATTATTATTATTATTATTATTGACTAAAATGATGGGCTGGCATATGCCTGAAGTCTATTTATGTTCGATGGAATTAATTAACCCACACAAAATTCATATAACGATAAGTTTCCAAACAAGCCACCTAGCTCCTAGACTAAAAAATGAAATCATTATCAGATACACTTCATTTCATAAAAAAAAAAAAAAAATTAAATACGTTATTTCTTTACTACTAAGGAAATGAAGGGAAAACACCACGACTAATATTATTGTGAAAATCAGTTAAATGAAATTCTACATTTTGCACAGTATACAGTGATTTATAAATAAACCACATACCTTTGGGGAGTATTTCTCAAATGAAAATAGCAAAAAAGTTCATAATATGAGTTTGTAAATGCTTCCATAACGAGATGGTGCCTAAAAACGGAGATTGAAAAAATGCCCAACTGTTTTATGATGGAAAAGGTTTCTTGAGTTGCCACTGATTAAAATTACTGTAATGAAGAAAGCTCAAAAAAGATGAGCAACTGTCATGGAATTATTCTTCCACCAAAAATAAGAGGAAATATTGAAATGTAAAAACCCTGCGCTCTCTCATCTTTATAAGCCAATTGAAAAATTTAGAAATCTTTACCGCATTACAGTTTTGTTTAACGCTAACCTAACCTAACAAGGGTCAATAACCACCGGTACCCAGAGATAAGCTCAGTGGTTGTATAAAGCATATATACAGTGTGCTAATACCATCCACATATTTTAATAAATAAGAGAATATGAAATCTCTCATAATTTTTATATTTAAACATACATAATGCAAAAATAATATAGTGCCCTATATATTTTAAATAGAAACACATTATAATAAAAGTAAAAATATTCATGAATTATCGTCTAGTATATTGACTAGTCAATTTAAACACATGTAGAAAAATTTATATCAGCACATTGAAAATTCAAGTCAAATAATAAAAAATGTGTACAAAAATTTTACTTACATTGTTGTTGAAGAGGAGTTACATAATTACTAGGGAATAGACCAGAAACTCCATTTAACTCTCCCCTCCACCACGCTTCCTCTTCTCGAGCCGTTACACTAATAATATCATCTTTTGCAAAAGTCAGTTCATCTGGATTACCAGCATTATAAGGATATAAGGCAATTACCTTATCTAAAAAATTAAAGAATAGTTCATGCACTCTCTATAAGTATTAATTTTTGATATACCTATCACAACTTCTTGCTGCATTCGAGTAGTTGATACAGGAGTGGACCTTCCACTTATTTTTCCAGTACTGTTCAACACTTTGACATAGCTGGCAGGGAACCATCCTACTTGTCTTTTCCTTCCCTTGGCTTGTAGTTCACCTTCCCACCAACCTGAATTTGTCTTTTTACGGATCATTATAAGTTGGCCTCTTGCAAGGGAAAGCTGTTCAGGGCTTGTAGACTCGTATGGTGCGATAACCGAGGCAATTTCTGGTTTTTTACTTTTGACAACCTACAATATACCATCATAATATAATTTATACTGAAATGCATGGTTGCTATCAAAGTCAGATTTGCACAGTTTGAAACTAATTTATTATACAAAAACGAGGAATACTCGGTTAGAATTCCAACTCCCGTCCCCCGGATTGCAAGTTGGGACTGTAGCTTCATTCTAGACTAGACGTAAGCCTAGCCTAAGGCCCATGTTCTTGAATATTTAAATTTTTTGATAATTAATATTTTATGCTTGACAATGGTATATCTAAACTGACACTACTAAAATGTTTCATTCACGTTCTGCAGAAAACATAGATAATTTATTTGTAATCAACAAGGTTCGGACGACAGAGCTCTATTTTGCGATTTACAAGGTACGAACTCAGACGTGTCTGTAAATATGTTGAAACTGGTCACCAAGTTTATCAAAGTATTTCATATGCGAAAATAATACACCAAGTTTCATCGCATTAACAAGATGTATCATTTTCGCATATGAAACATCTACGAAATAAAAACATGCTTATACACACTTCTAAATATACCCCTCGTAAATCGCAAAATAGAGCTGTCATCCGAACTCTGATAATCAATCACGATAGATCAACAATAGACAAGCCCACTCAAGTATTTACCTAATCTAAATAAAAAATGGACTGTTCACATTTAATCTAAAAATTTGGATTTCTTATAAAGTTAGTACCCACTAAACACGAAATGTGTATGAAACATTTCCAAAAAATAGTAATGAGTAGTAAATGAAACGTTTCCTAGAAACGTACCTGTTATGTTTCTAACATATTCCACTAAACACGAAATATGGATGAAACGTTTCCAAAACATTGTAATGAGTAATAAATGAAACATTTCATAGAAACCAATCTGTTATGTTTCTAACACATTTTAGAAATTCATAATTTTTGCCACGTTCCAGAAACATTTCATATAGGTATATTGTTTTAATGGTAAATATATTTTTACGATTATGAACGTTTCCAAAAAACAGTAATGAGTAATAAATGAAACATTTCCTAGAAACGAATCTGTTATGTTTCTAACACATTTTAGAAATTCATAATTTTTGTCACGTTCCAGAAACATTTCATATAGGTATATTGTTTTAATGGTAAATATATTTTCAGGATTATGATCGTTTCCAAAAAATAGTGATGAGTAATAAATGAAACATTTCCTAGAAACGAATCTGTTATGTTTCTAACACATTTTAGAAATTCATAACTTTTGTCACCTTCCAGAAACATTTCATATAGGTATATTGTTTTAATGGTAAATATATTTTTACGATTATGAACGTTTCCAAAAAATAGTAATGAGTAATAAATTAAACATTTCCTAGAAACGAATCTGTTATGTTTCTAACACATTTTAGAAATTCATAATTTTTGTCACGTTCCAGAAACATTTCATATAGGTATATTGTTTTAGTGGTAAATATATTTTTATGATTATGAACATATCCCACTAAACACGAAATATATATGAAACGTTTCCAAACAATTCTAATCAGGAGTAAATAAAACATTTCCTAGAAACGTATCTATTATATTTCTGACATATTTTAGAAATTGATAATTTTTGTCATGTTTCAGAAACAGTTCAAATAGGTATATACCTAATAAGTATATGGAGTGGGGATAGTACAGACAGAGCTGTTGTTTGGTGGTGGTGCCCGGCGTGCCCGCCATTTGCCTTTTCCATTTGTGTAATCTATCGAGACGTTTAGTACAAGTAATTAGTTCGTTTTGCTAGTTGTTAATTTTATAATCTTGTGGTATTTGTGATATTTACATTGGTTTTCTGGCAATGGACGATATTCAATGAAGGTTAGTGTGATTTTATTGTTTACAATGAATAAGTCGATGATATTGGATGCACGTCGTACATAACCTAAAATGTAGCTAGCCAATTTAACATTTTTTATAGTTTTTTCATGTTTTCTTTTACTTTTTTGAACTTTTCTATACTTTCAACTATTCAAACAAACGGTTATAAACCACCATTGCCATAGGTGATTTGCCCAATAAATCAAATCCAACGATATGTACGTATGCTGTTATGTAGCTTTAGTGAAGGAGTAGGTAAATAAAATATGTAAGTAGGTATTTTCTCGTGGTCTTTACATTTCGCCAAGTTATCATAAAAAATACCTAAAAATAAAGCTATATTTAAACCTTTTTTTTCTTGTCGAAATCAAAGAGATTTTTTAAACATGTTTAGTACTTTATTATATATTTTTCCCATTTCAAATTATCAATAAATACTATTTTAAAATACAAAAAAAAAATATTCATTCTCTATCTTCAGATAGTTATACAGTGTGTCTAACTGAACTCTTCTATTATGTATAGTTCAGTGGTGTGTCCCCGCATATTGACTTCGCGATAGGGATAATATACCAAAGAAAGATTAGTCCGGCTTTCATTTTCTGGAGTGTCGGTCCGTTTGACCTTAAATGGATTTTTACCAAATTTCAGGTCCAATGGTATATAACTCGTGGAGGTAACCTAAGATGAAAATAAGTCATTCTAGGTAAACGGGTTTTTATGTTAATTTTACGGAAAAATGATATTTGAATAAAATATTTTGCATTGAAAATTAGAGCCATGTGTCAACTTTCAAATTAAAGTAAATATAGCTTTTTATTTTTCAGCACAAGTATGTGTTGCATTAAAAACTATAAACTGCGTGTAAAATGTTAAAGATTTGACAGTATTAGTTGATGTAAATCTGCTAGACAATCTATAAATGCTTACCCTCAAGCAAAAGATATTTTTTGTACAATGTTATGGGTTGGAGAAAATTTGCTACAAATGGGTGGTCAGACAATTTGAAGAAGAGTTTCCAAGAATTTCAATAAGCAACGTTACCGTTAAAAGTATTGCTAGGAAATTTTATAGAATTGGGACCGTTGAACATCGCAAATAAGAGAAAAGATTGTACAAATTCTATACGGCAACAGTTTTGGCTTTGGGCAGAGAATATTTAAAATAGATAATAAGATAATGCCGTACAAACCTAAATTTTGTCACTCATTGGAATCAAACGACGGAAGCAAAACGATTCGACTTTTGTATATGGATTGGAGAGAAGTGTCTCACACAAAGAATTTTAAAGATGGGTAGAATTATGTAGTAATGTAGGTGGGGCACTATTTGAATAGATTTTTATTTGAATTCGTTAATTTTGCTAAAAAATAAAAAACTATTTACTTTCATTTGTTTTTTGTTCCAATACAATGAAAGTTGGCATATGGCTCTAACTTTTAATGCAAAATATTTCATTCAAAAAGAATTTTTCTGTAAAATTAACAGAAAAATCAGTTTACTTATATTATTATTTTCTTTTTATGTTACCTACGCGAGTTAGATCCCATTTGAACTGTAATTTGGTAAAATTCTATTTAAGGTGAAGCATACCGAGGTTGCTGAAATTGAAAGCCATACTAATTTTTTTATTTTTTTTGGTATGTTACACTTATCGCAAAGTCAATCCCCGTCTGGGGACACACTGTATAAAGAGTGCCGACTTTCGGATTACTTTCAACAAAGAGCTAGTGAATACTTGTTTTATTCCTCAAAATTAGATTTCAACCAAACTGCTGGAACATACTGAAAAAAAAAAATTTGTTGCTACCCATATTTAATTTTTACCTTTACAAATATACTTGCCAATTCTATACTTACTTATGTTGCCACACAACTTTAATTTAGTTACATACTTGGAAATATAGGGTCTTGTTAAAAATAATTATTCCTGAAGGGTATTGCAACCATCGTTAGGAAGTAAAAAAAAATAAAAAACTAGGAACGCCTGTGTAAATATCTTTACAGATTTTTTAATTTTTTTTCTCAGCGCTGTGCGAAAAAGGGACAATATCATTACCGATAAACTGTTTGAAACATTAGTTTCGACACGGTTTCACCAGGCACAGTTGAGGTACGATAGAAGAAAGACGAACAAAATGATTAGTTGCTGCTGATGTTGAAGTACACACCGTTAATGTTTCCACTTTAACTTCATATTTTATTTTTATTTTTAGTCTGTAAGACTGGGTATGTGTAGTGGAAGTATGCAGAAAACATGTTATATTTCTTACATTAGGTTTTATATATTTTACATATATATATATATTTTATAAACATTTGAATATATATTTTGTTTTACACTGTTGAGTATAATTTTAATTCACTTCTAGAAAACCTAAAAGTTTAAAGGAATAAAATTAAATGGGATCACAGACCAGTGGCGACTGTGTTGGAGCTACTACCGAACTACTGTAGTGAATTTTATGACAAAATAGCCATCAAATAATTTAAACATTAGTGTCAGTTTTGTTATGTATAACTATCGACCCCTATCCAATTGTACAATTTCTAACGTTATTATTCTATAAAACTGTATGGTACACGTTTTTTCCAATAATGCAGTATTTATTTTTTCTTGTATTCAAAAGGAGTAATTGAAAAATTCCCTATCTCTTCATGTTTCTCTATTTAAATTTCAACTGACTGAAACAAATTAAAAGGTAAGGTAGATTTAGGTATATTAACAAAATATGGTAACAAAACGCAACCGTTTTATAATGGAGAGTGCAAAGCTAAATATTGTGTGCAATTTTTTACCTCCACTTATGAATATAATCTGTTGAAAATGTTGTGTGTAAATCGCCTTGGTGCTTTTTCAGCCTTGCAGTTAGTGAACTAAGTTTAAACTCACCCAACAGCTTAGTTTAGTTACTCAATGGGCCTTTTCACTGATTTTTTTTTATTGCTTTATGTGATAGTGTTTTATAAATAAACATCACCGTATTTTTTTATTTTTTTTTTTGAGCACGATTTCTATCGAAAAAAAATTATCAAAAATGCAGAAATAAAGCGCGCGCTTTTACGTGACGTCACGTACCCTCCTTAGTGACGTCATAGGGTCTATGACCTTCAACATGACACATCGGTATATTGCAAAGTTGGCTCCCTGCTTTTTTAACGAAAGGCTATTCCGCCCACACCGTACCGACGTTGCCAAATGTAATCGCTAATATTTACCGCGGAAATTTAAAATGATTTCTCGTTTCTTGTAAGTACGATAACTTAAAAACGAAAAGTTCATTTGTATTGAAATTTGGACAGTAAGTTAGTGTTAGCTAGAGGAAGAACCCTATTGTTTTTGAACAAAATCGATCAGTAATTTTGTATGTTTAGATATTTTTATTGACTATTACGAAACAAAAGTTGCAGTTATTGGGCGCTGCCAACTGAAAGTACCTACCTCTATTAAAAAAAGATATAAAATTATGCACTTATGCAATTAATATTACAAAGTAATAAAATAAACAGTTTGTATTCATATAGGTATAGATACACGACACGTCATCAATACTCCACAACATCAGAAATCTACACGGGTATATTTTGCTTTCCTTTCCATGCCCGTTTGAGTTAAAATAATTCATATGGTATATGTTACACAATAAAAAAAAATTATTGTATTATAAAATAATAAACAATATTATAAATTATTAAATATGTACACATAGATATAAAAAAATCTTCAACAAATACTAATGATCATTTGAGGGTGACAGTGATTTAAAATTAAACGACTCTTGAGAAGTATGCAGTAAGTTTTCTTTAATATTCATTAGTTCCTGCGTAGTAGCTTTCTTAAGACTGGTGTCTATTTTAACTCTTTTACTTTTTGTTGATATGAATCTCATCTGAGGCTTAATAAACCTTTTCGATGTTTAGTTTTTTATTTCAAATCATTGGAAAAAACTTCAAAAGTTGTAAACTTGCTTGTTTTACTGTAATAAAATATATCACCATTGGTGGTCAGTGGTGGTCCTGAGTGCTTATTCTTTAAAACATAAGAACAGTTATTTACATTTTCGATATCGGATTTCCACTTCTCGAAGTTTAAAAAATTTAAAAAAGTTACAATTATAACTATACTTACTGTTAAGAGAGTGCAATACAAATACATAACTATAAACTATAAGTACATATAAAACAATGCGATACTATGAATGCTATATATTATTGTAATTGTCATTGAAATTTTTCACAATGCAAGATTTTGATACACAAATTTCATCATATGAATTTTTTCTAAATGATCCATCAACCTTTTATTTGTTGGAAACACATTATCACTCACAATCCTGCTCTAGGCAGCGGTAACTTCAAACACTGCTCTTTCCATATGATATGGAATCTGAAACTTTTTTATGAACTTCCCTGACGTATCTCTTATGTACAGATGGGAAAAAACCTTTTCACATATATTACAGATTACAGGCATTTTGGGAAAAGAAAAAGGTACTTAGAGATTAACGAGTACAAGATATCACAGATCTACGTAAGTTTCAACTGAACTTAACCTCACAATTATAAATATTTCTTACCCTCTAAACACCTGTTAAATGACAAGTACATTTGGCAACGTCGGTACGGTGTGGGCGGAATAGCCTTTCGTCTTTTTTACAGTTGACATTGATATTAATTTTGACATTTGACAGTCATTTCTCTTTAGTTGAGTTTTTTGTGTTTGGAAAATGTTTAAAGAGTGCTTTGTACCAACATGTACAAATAACAACATAAATTGTCCAAGCAAAATATTCATTTATGTTCCACGAGATGAAAGCCGACGAAAATCATGGTTTGAAAGAGCCAAAGTTGAGAAGAAGTTGACCAAAACCAGGAACATTTGCTGTTGTGAAGATCATTTTGATGTAAGAACAGCAGTTGTATTTATAAATTGATGCTAAATTATTTAAATTTTACAGTTAAAAGAAGATTCGGAAAACTGGTTTTACTATAAATCCATTGGTTCCAAACTTATTCTTAAAAAAGATGCTGTGCCCCATCGAAACTTGGAAGCAAAGGTTGAACAATTTCAATCTCCAGACCAGTCATCACAATTAACGTCATCAGCAAGAAAAAGAAAGAGTGAAACCTTAATAAATTTATCGTCTATTAAAAGTGCAAAAAAACAGTTATTTAGTATACACGATGACATGCCATCCACTTCTAGACAACAGCAGACTCAACTTACTCCTACAAAAGAAAAGCATACGATTGTTGCTTATTCTCCGTCGGGATATTTTGATGTTACCCCACAAAAATTAAGTGTTGCTGTACAAGTCGACATACCTGTTAGAGAAGCAAAACATGCACAAAAAAGTAGTGTTGCTTTGCAAGTCAGCATGCCAGCTAAAGAAAAAAAACGTTTTCGCAGTATTGGTGTCAATACTCGTATTAGACAAACTGACAAAGCAAGTTCACCAGTGAAACTTCCTAAAACAAAAATTAAAATTCCTGTGGAAGTTATACCTCCACCTCGATCTCCAGTGAAGTCTGAGTCGTCTGTCTCTTCCTCAGACAACACCAAGAGTTCTGAATCGACATCTAGTATCGAAGAACATTTTAAGGTGCCATCCATGGGAAGAAGAAATTCAACAGAATATTTGTGTGAAAAGAAGAGCAGGTTCTATTTAGGATTGCCGGAAAATGTTTACCATGTTGTTAAGTTTATTGTTGAAGTGGAGAAAATTCATCACGTTGACGTTTTAATTACGTTGAAGAAAATCAGAACAGATGATGTATATGCTTGGCTTGCTGATGACTTTGAGATGAGCGTTACTTATATTCACAATATATTTACCAGATCAGTACCAGTCATTGCAGGAACTTTACAAGAACTAATTTTTTGGCCAAGCTCTACAGAAATAAAAAGATTATTACCAATTCCATTTAGAGTACGATACAAAAATGTTGTATCAATTATTGATTGTTTGGAAATAGAAATAGAAAAACCTTTAAATCCTATTCATCAAGCAATGACCTGGTCTGATTACAAGAAATGCAATACGTTGAAATTTTTAATATCTTCAACCCCAAATGGCATGATCACCTTCATCTCAGGGGCTTTTGGTGGAAGAGCTTCAGATAAGGAGATAGTTACACAAAGTAATTTTTTAAATGAATTGCCAAATGAATCTGCAGTTATGGCCGATAGAGGATTCAAACAAATTGACTTCATGTTAACGAAAAAAAACTGCTTATTAGTTAGGCCACCGAGTGTTGAAGAAGGACAAATTTTATCAAAAGAAAAAATTAAAGAAAGTAAGAGGATTGCATCTTTGCGTATACACATTGAACGTGTCATAAGAAGGTTAAGAGAATTTGCATCACTGGACATTCACGCTAGAGTGAACACAAATTTGTTATACCTCGTAAACCACATGGTGTTAATAGCTTGTGGAATTATTAATGTACAAGGTCCATTGATAAAATAATGTGCTATAGTTTTAATATAAACAATATTTGCTTTCATGAACTATTTTTGTAATCACGATTTAAGTTATAAATTATTATTAAAAGAAAATCAATATGTTCAAACATAAATATGTATTATCTACTCTTTGGTGGTGTAACTACTAAAATAAATTTAATAAAGTAATTCTCTTCGCTGATTAAATTACTATTAAACATATTTATTAGCACATACCTATTTCATCCTACTCTGTATATTTAATTATTATATTGAACTTAAGACTAAAAATTGTTATAACAAGAGATAGCAATTTCAGAATTTATCAAATTTTACACTGTTAGTAAGGGCAAATTTATTTCATTTAAATATAATAATAAAAATAATATATGAAAACAATAGTTTTTCAACATTACTTTGATAACAACTCATCAATGGGTTGCCACTATTTTTAATTTGTTCAGTTACTAAGAATTAATCAATATAATATTTACTTTTAAAATCTTTTAATAACATTTTGGAACATAATATTCATACCAAACCAAAAAATTATATAAACTTATTTAATTTCAAACCTTATAAACTTTTTGAACTATTAATTAAGAAAAAGATGCAATGCTTACAAAATATTTTGTTCAATAACAAAAACCTAAAAATACAGAACTTTATACTACATATACATATACTGCTACAATGTTATAACTTAGGCCATATTGCAGCTTTCCAAAATAATTGGGCCGCTTCCATCAAATTAAAACAAAAATTTTCATCAAATGCAACTTCTTTAATTTGTAAGTCCCTGCTTTGTTCAAAATCAGGTGCCGCAACACAAAACAAACCCCTTGTCCTTTTACTGAATAGCATTTGCAGTTGCATTTGTGCTAAGTATTTTTCGTTCACTATACCGTCATTTATGTAATTTTTCATAGTTTTCTCTGAATTTGGACACTTCACTTCGATGCAAAGTTCAACTGTGAGTCCATCAGGTGAAGCACCAAACAGCGGGAAGTGCTTATCCAATAATAGCCCGCACTTCTGGATTTTTAACTTCCTTATTTGTTCTACTTTTTTTAAAACTTTGTCCTCCAGTAACAGTCCTCGTTTCATCGGTTCTGTAACGATTGGTCTTGTTGCACCCAAAATTTTTTCCATTAATGCACCATCAGTCGTTTGGCATCTGGAAGCCTCAAATAATCGGGACGCAGTGATCCTACCAAATCTCAGTTCATACCAAACTGCTGATTTGGACTGGTCCCTGGTAAGTAATTCTGCCCTCTGACAATCAACATCTGTCATAGTACTCTTCATGAACTCTATAAAGTCATCCGCAGTTACTAAATGGTTATTTTTAAAGTTTAAAGCGAGCTGATACATTGAAGTATTCAAAAACTCTGGTGCCTTCACAAAACTAAAAATACCTCCGCTTGCGTTAAGTGTTTTTACTTTTCCAAGAAAAATTCCAGTCTTGGGCCTCAAATCAGGAATTTTCTTCCCAGCCAGTGCTTGAAGGTCCATTATTTTTGTCTCCTTCACTGCTTTGGACAAGGCAGACTTCCGCCAGTAGCAATCCTGTGAAGTTACCGATGGTTCTTCACTACGGCGATGAACCCACATCAAAAACGCTACAGCATGTTTACATCCACCTGACAAATAAATAGAAATTAAAATGTTACTGTTGGAAACTAAAACAAAAACACACCTGCGGAAGCTGAACAGTCAAGGCATTTGCATTCCAGTACTTTTACTTCCTGTTCATCGACTTTCATTATTACACTATAATTTTTCTTGTGTACTCGGTGTTCTGGTGTAATTCTACCTTTTACTACACAAACTGGCCCATTACGCTGTACTTGCACATAAGCAACTGCATTGTCACCATACGATTCTCTTGTTGACCTGAAAAATTATTACACATCAGTGTAGTTGAAACAGGAAAAATTATTGTAATAATTGTATGGTAAATAACTGTAGTTCCATTATATTTATAAACAGATTACACGAAAATAAGTTATTACTTATGACCTACCGTTTTGTTTTAATATTCCTCACTTCTGCTGATAAATAATCCAAGTTCGACATGTAAAACTCGTCCACCATGGTAAAGTCAACTTTCGGCATATTTTCTGCACTTCCTTTAGAAAATCCTGGCTCCATTTTCTTCCAATAATGTATAGAAACAAAACAAAACACAATTCGTAGATGAACACACAGAACATAACCACAAAATTTATAAACGTAAACATTTGCCAGCTGTGATGTGATGTTAGTGGCTATTAGAAGTTCTGGCAAATGCTGCCAACATATTCCGCGCCGTGTGACGTCACTCAGCCCAAGGTCAAAAGAGTGTTCAAATTGGCATAATAAATGTTTATTTTTTTATTTAACAGTGTGAGATTTATATTTGAAACGGAGTTGAACAAGGTGAATATTTATCAGTTAACTTTCAAATAAACATCTTTGTTTTAAGATTTAAGAATGTAGTGAAAACGCCCATTGTTTTGTAACAATCCATAAAATATATTGTTTATAATCCTTTATTTGTGGCATATTCTTGATTTTTTGCTCTGTATTGGGCATTTGGCCACTTCTGAAAAATATTTAAAAATGTATAGAAGGAAATCTCGCGTCGAATGAATTGAACAGAGGTTGATTTTATAATATACTTCTTAATAGAAAATATGATTGTGAAAAAGACCATTATAACTAAAAAATAAATTGTGGCTGTCAGCGTTTCGGAAAATTTTTCTCTTATTTTCATTGTTGTTTGACGTATTAGAAGCAAAAGTTTTGATATCGGCGATAGAGATAAATTTTTTTCATTTTTGGGCGAAATATTTATGTGGTAATCAGAAGTATATTAAAAAATCAACATCTGTCTGATTCATTCGGCACAGAGGTTTCTCTCACTAAACTTCAAATATTTTTACAGAAGTGGCAAAATACTCGATAAAGAGGAAGAATTTACAGAATTGTCAGATAACATATCTTTTGAAATGTTTCTTGGGTAGGACATCTCTAGTTTCGGCAATGGGTCGGAAACGTTTCTATTGTGGTTTCAGGAACGTGTCATATTCTGCAGTATATACGTTCTTAGAGATGTGTAAGAAACATTTATGTAATTATTCATAAATGTACCCATTGGTAAGGTTTGAATAATACCAAAATAATTATTACCCCAATTTTTTAATACCTGGATTAGATAAAATTCAATAAATTGGTGGTCGTGACGTCATTATCCCCGGTAATTCTACCTGCATTAAATTGCCGTTTAATTACAATTATCCTATAATATACATAATCTCTATGAAATTTTTATGCATTTACTTTCTATTGTTATCAAAATAATTTACAAATAAGGTAAATAATTGGGTTTTAAATTATTAAATTTTTATCAATTACAAGAATTGACAACATCGCAATAGATTCTGTGACATTGCAGTATTTGAACTACTTTAATATAACCTTACATTTTAATATTTAATTTTGTCTCTCCAATTTTTGCGTAAAGGACTGGCACATGGCATAAAACATGATTTTGTTTCCCTATTTTGAAATTTGAATTGAATTAATACAGGCCCAAAGTTAGTGTATTTTAACACGAAAAAAATCGAAAAGTATTACTGATTATCATAACCTCGTTAACACTGACAAAATCTCTGATTGAACTACTGAAAAATTAAACTAAAATACAAATTTAGGCATCAGGACAATGCACCGTTGCCAGCTTCATATCGTGACGTCACGGGCAAATTGACGTCAGAGTGGAAAGTTTTTCAGCTTTATTATTTTTTTCCGGGTAAACGGTAAAGAAAAAAAAATCGTAAAAAATTCCATTAGTCTCTTTTATCAAATACTATCTGATAACGTAGTTAATGGAAATTGGTGTATTAGTCCATTGTGTCCGAATTAGACTGGGGTGTTTGTTCGATTCAGAAGCAGTACTACAGATCAAATACATAAATCAGACATGCCACTTAATAAAATTTCGTACCAATAAATGACAAAGTTTATTCGACATCTTGAAGCTGCCGTTTAGAATACTTCAATTTTGAGTAGATACCGATTTTCAGGCAAATCAGACCATACATTACAAAACTTATCCGCCATATAGACACCGGTATTTTAAGTTGTTAAATTTCAACTGGATATTTATAATCTGCAATCTGGATAACCCTGATACCGATTTTCAATCGAATCAGATCATAAATGATAAACTTATCTGCCGTGTTGATGCAGCCATTTTGAATTTTTGAGTTCCGATGACATATACAGTGTGACCCACTTAAGATCGCAACACACCCCTGTATACCCGTTAATTGATGTTTGATTAACATCAAATTTTGGTGGTAAGAAAAGATCGATAAGGTGATTTTTTAAACTTGGTAATATGTGATATATATCAGTAGCGTGCGATTTTAAGGGAGTTTGAAAATATGACAAGTATCCATAAACAGTATCATAAAAGTATAACTTGGGCTACATAGTAGGATAAATTTTGACCGTTGCCGTTTTGAGGGCGTTATTTAAATTGTTGTGCCAACTGTGACACTTTGATTGATACAAAATATCCAACAAAAAAAAACCAGTTAGTCGATCATTAGAAGAGAGGTACAAGTATATAATCACACTAAAGCACAAACCTGAGCACCAGCTTGAATGTTAGCATCTAATGGCACTTCCTTAGTTTTACTTTGGTTAATTTGAGACACTTCATTATCTGCTTGTGCGTTTACATTTTCAAGAGCTGTTTGCACAGCTTCAGCAGACACTCCAGTCGATACAGGCAGTGGATCAGTTACAGCATTATTATTGGCTGAGGAACTCTGACAAAACACACAAAAACACAAAACGGGGTTAGTTAATAAAACTCACAATCGATACTACCTAAACACTCCACAAATAGCTTACCAAGTCTACTTTTTGTACATAATTGCTGGGAAAGATACCAACACTGTTCCCAATTTTTCCCGTCCACCAGTCTCCCTCTTTTTTAAACACAGCTATAACTTCACCTGCATTAAATGTCAGATCACCTTGTTCTAGAGACTGATATGGATAGTTCGAAATATAATATTCAGGTTCTACGTCTGTGTCCACACTTGCTGGAGTCGAGATATCCATGTTCTGGGGTACTGCTGTTGCCTCAACTACACTTACAGGTTCCGACACCTCTGGAACTTCTGCAATGCCTCTAAAATAAACATAATATATAACATTACTCTAGTTTTCAATGTGCAAAAGAACATCTTACTCCAATCGAGTTGCCTCAGTGTCTTCAGCATATGGAGAAGTTGCTATTTGGCTGATAACAGCGTCTCTAACGCCAACACCATCAACTGGTTCTACGTAGGATTCCGGGAACCAACCAGTATGACCCCTAATTTCACCAGCTAACCAACCTGGTTCGCCAGTTTGTTCAGTTGGTACCTGAAATTAAATGTAATTTAATAAGGATACATTACTGTTTAATCAGTTGACAACATTGTATACATCCACGTATACAATGTATACATGTATATGTCAATGTATACAGTGTATACATGTATACGTGAATGTATACAATTTACCCTCTTATTATATGTAAATTTTCAGAAAGAATAGTGCAATGTGTAACAAATGTAAGATATGGGTAAAAGAAATTAAAACTACTTTTCATAGAATAACGCGATTTTGTAGAAAATTAGGAGACCAGCTTTAGAGCCTAAAAGGATAGTAAAAACGTCGGTTCAGGGCAATATTAGTGAATTTTTAAAAGTAAACAAGCTTGTACAAGTTTATAATTTTAACAACTGTTCGTGTCAAATACAAAAACTTTTCGTCAATAACTATAAAGTATTCTGTAGTATGTGTTCTAAGTCACAAGTGTTTTATTGCCATTTGACAACCCAAACCCCATGACGCCTGAGCATTATAAAGTTGGTAAGGTCATTATCAAATCGTTTTATGAGAAATGTCAATTACACAGGCTTAAAGGTGCGGGAACAAACAAAACCGTTAAGGGAATATTTAAATTAGTTATCACACAGTTACACTCATAAATGCTGTAATTGGTACAGGATTTCCAACCTTACTGTACACTAGGTAGGAAACCAGTCGGTTTTTCCCTAAATTCACAAAAATCAGAAGGAATCGAGACGAAAGGATTTTTTTCACTGACTGGAGAAAATTAGATAGCTGTAAATATCACTGAACTATACATAATAAATGGAAGACCACTACAGATATATGCGTGTGAACAAAATACTTCAATCATGCAATTCAAGGTTCCCGGGATATGCGTCGCCGCAGTAGAAATCTAGTTTTAAAAGTATGTTGGAGCTTGAGTAAGAATGCTTCTGGGGGACGTTATGCGCCAACGCAATTTTTCTTTGATTTGTCTCCCGTAGCGGGAGGTCTTAAATTAGTGCAGAATTTCAGAGCCGGTGTCAAGTAATTAAAAGTAAGTAAAGTAAAGTATATCTTTATTAGCTCTGCTAAATAATACAAATGATATAAAAAAAGAAATGTATAAATGGTATATGATAAAATGTATAACACACAATGTAACAAAAATTTACTCAACATAACATTACATAAATCAAAATATAAAAACACAATTCTGTTATATTGGCCACTTTTCCTTTACATACTCTGCACATTTACTCTTGAAACAACAATATTGCAGGAATTTTTTATTTCTTGGGGCAAGTCATTATAATATCGTAAACCTTTATTAAACAAGTGATTTTGTCCATAGTTTGTATTCACTCTTTCTACATAGAAGTTTTGATTGTTACGTGTGTTATGATCATGTATATCATTGACAAACGAACAATGGTTGAGTAGATATGCAGGTAACATATTGTTTAATAGCTTAAACAAAAATATAAAAACACCTAACATAATAATTTGTTTAACTGATAATAATTCGACTTGATCTAACATGAAACGTATACTTGTATATGGATTGCAATTTAATATGGACCTTAGAGCCTTATTTTGTATTTTCTGTAAGTTGTAAAATTCACTATTGTTAAGCATAAATAATATAGTAGGGCAATACATAAAATGAGGGGCTATAATTGTCTTATATACCAATAACTTTGACCATTCACTTAAGAAATAACTTATTCTACATAGGAAGTAAACTTTCTTGGAGACTTTTTTTGTTACATAATTGGCATGACTAGAGAACGTTAAATGCTGATCTATAATAACTCCAAGATACTTAAACTCTGTAACTATCTCAATTTTTTGTTGATTTATCTCTACATTTCTATTACAGTTATTTATTGGAGAATACTGATTACTCAAGAGCATAACTTTCGATTTTTCTGTATTAAGGGCTAAATTATTTTTTGTGAGCCATCTGTAAGTATGCTCTAAAGCTTCATTAAGTGTTTTCATTATAAAATCAATATCCTCACCAATTACATAAATCAAGGTATCATCTGCGAACATTTGTATTTCTACATTTGCAATCCGATTCTTTATAAATGTTACAATATCGTTAAAATACAATATGAACAATATTGGTCCAAGCACAGATCCCTGGGGTACACCGTGTAAGACTTCTAGAGGTTCGCTTACACTATTTTTATATTTACACACTTGCATTCGATTGCTCAAATATGATTTGAACCACTTCAAAACTGTACCCCTGAAACCCATTTTCTCCAACTTTTCCAACAACAGCTGTCTATTTATTATTTCAAAAGCTCTTTTAAAGTCTAAAAATATTGCACCGACATATAACTTTTTGTTTAAAGCACTTTTCCACTGAACTAACACAGACTGTATTGCAGTTTCGCAGGAATTATTTTTTCTAAAACCAGCTTGGTAATTTGTTACCAGATTGTTATTCTCAATAAAGTTGCACAGGTCGTCTTTTACCAATAATTCTAACACTTTTTCATATGATGGCAGCATGTTAACTGGTCGGAACTCATGGCAATTTGAGGTGTTCGGTTTCTTTTCGATAGGAACTACTGTTGATATTTTCCGATCTTTTGGAACCTCCCCTGTCTCTAAAGATGCACCTATGACATCTAACAATTGATTTCCTACAATTTCAAATGCGTATTTTAATATTTTTGTTGTGATACCATTTGTACTGCTATTCTTATTAGGTAGGTTTTGTATACATTTCCGTAAAGAGCATATCGTTACTGTTGTAAATCTTTCAAAATGGTTCGAACTTACTGTGATATCTTCTAATATATTTTCATTGTCAAGATCTTTATTCAAATCGTCTATTATTTCCGTAATACTGTTTACAAAAAATCTGTTAAATTCCATAGAAATAAGTTCATCTTTGTCTATGATGTTATCTCCAAAGACAATTTCATTTTTTCCATTTACTTTGCTACCATTTAATAATTCTTTTAAAGTCTTCCACATTTCTTTTGAATCATCTTTTGCTTCATCGATCTTTGTCATGTAATAGTTTGATTTTTCTTGCCTGATTGTCGTTACTACTTCGTTTCTTTTCTTCTTATAGTTTTCCCAGTCATTTTCTATTTTTGTTATTGTTGCTCTTTTAAATAAGTTATCTCTTTCTTGAATTTGCATTTTAATTTCATCTTTCCACCATCCTTTGTTAATTATGTTGCAATTTTTTACTACCTTGCATGGTGCGTGCTTGTTTAAAGTTTGGAGTATTTGATTGACAAAATTATTTGACATTAAATTTATATTTTCATCCTGTTTCCATTCATATTTAATTAAATCCAATTGAAAATTTAATTCGTTAAAGTTTTTGTAGTCACGTATAACTTTGTACTCATTGATGAGATTTTTTGTGGTATCTACATTTATTGAAATAATACAGTGATCAGTAATTCTTGGGGTTAGGTGAACTTTAAATGTTATGTCTTTTATATTGGTAATTCTCTCGTTTTTATCGCTTGTTGAAATTGAAAATTTAATAATTATGTTTTGGGCATGACAACTTTTATGTTCTTTAATAAAAATTAAGACAAGAATTAATTATATATGAAATGTCAATCTATGCAAGCATATTTTTGATGATTTGCAATAAAAATAGAACCGGCCTTGGCTTTCTACACACTGCGAATGCGCCCCTACCGGGGTCCCCATACTTGCGCGAGATTCAATTTGACACACAATTAGGTATAGACATTAGCATTCCATTTACATGTATATAGTTCAGTGGTAAATATAGAATAATTTAAGTTGTTAAAAGAATGTTTCATATTTAGGATGAGCCATTTTGGCCATATTTACTGTAGATGACGCCAATTGCCAGGTTGACCTAGTGTTTGATATTTACGGGAAGTTATTTTGTCCCATATTGTATTAAAAAGGATACAAGCTGCCGGGTCAAAATTAAGCTCTAGAGGGGTACAGGTACACATTCATTGGTCCAAGTAATTTAGAACTACTCTATTCCGCCAGAAATTTGACTCAAGTAATTTTGGAAGAAAAATAAGGTACTTTTTGGTTTGCTCTCGGTATGTTAACATTGTCATACTCAATGTATGTAAAGAAATAGCTATTATGTATCGCACAATAAGTGTGTTTCAATAAAATTTAAACCACTGGAAAAGGCCATTAAAAAAAATTTAAAAAAATAAAGAATGACCACAAAATTCGTCTGTTTTTGCATAGTAGATGGTGGGCCAAGGGAACGAGAGGAATAGATCCTACAGGGCTCAAATTAAACTTTAAGAAATTTTAAGGTGAGCATATTTTTTACTTTTTTGAAAAAATGCAAAAATCACCTCTATTTAAGGATGTAAAATATTTTTAAAAAGGCAGTATATAATGAATATTTAAAAAATAAAACGACTGTTATTACTCAGATTTTATATTGTATGAATTATTTACGGATTATATATTATTCTATAGCAATACCTACCCACATGATACAAACGTCATGGTATTTTCACTAGAATTATTGTTATGACTAGTCGAACCCATACCTACAGGGAAATTGTTGTTTTATTTTTTTAAATATTCATTATATACTGCCTTTTAAAAATATTTTCTACCCTTAAATAGGGGTGATTTTTACATTTTTTCAAAAAAGCAAAAAATCACCTTAAAATGTCTCAAAGTTTGATTTGAGCCTTATAGGATTTATTTTGCTCTTTCTCTTGGCTATCTAATATGCAAAATTGGGAGAATTTTAGGCTTTTTTTGCAGTCACCTTTTGAAAGATTATTAATTTTAGGGCAATTTTAAAATTTCAAAGTGAAACAGAAGGTTAAAAAAATTAAATACAAATATTAATATTTTCAAAATTGGTCCTCATCACTTCATTTTCTGTTAGTTGTAATCTACTTGGGATTAGATTTTATTTTTTTGACGTAGGGTTTAAACAAATCGATAGATTTACAACTTTCATCACAAACAGTGATGCAAAATTTCAAATTTCATTTTGAAAGTTTCAATTTCAATTTGAAATTTCTGAAAGTTTCGACGTACCCTCATAAATTTCTGAAATATCTGAATTTTATGAAAGTTTCAGATTAATCTGAAAATTACCACTTTTTTGAAACTTTCATGAAAATTTCAGCTGCAGAATCTGTATTTCCGTTATATCAAACGGAATTTGAATTTCGCGCGCGTTTTTAACTTGTTTCCAACCAATGAGGATTAAAGTCTGGTTTAAAACATTTATTTTAGAGGTTAGGTTAGCTATTCAAGTATAAGAATCCCCTGCTTTCATTTCTTTCGTTCATTTCTAGGTTTCAAGGTTCTATTATTTTTGCAGTAAGAAAAACTTATTTTGAATGAAATAATATAACAATAATATAATTTATAACTGAGGTCATTGATTAATGACGTTGTAATGGTAATGTGTTGTATTAGAGTTTGGATTTTAATCTGAATCTACAAGGGACATGGACCCTATTCTTGAATCGGAGTGGAAGATCTGAATGTTTTATCTCTTTTCATGTTTCTACGTTTCCTTCTTTTCCTTTCTCCCGAAATGAGCATTCTCTTGAGTGGAGAATATGGGTCCAGGAGATTTTGTAAATATATTGACAAATTACCCTCTCGTTTATTTTGAAAAATGTATTATTATTTTTCAATGGTTTTCTTTAGCTTGAAATGTTGTACGTATGTATGTTCAAATCTGGTGATCGAATTTTTGACCACTTCCCGTTTTCCAATCATGCTGAAATTTTGCACACAACTTTGGTTCTGAAGACAGTACAATATAGTATATTTAATATTATGGTAGATCCAATATGGCGACCACCACAAAATGGCGGATTACCCTTTACTTGACAACCCCCTTGACATGAGTATCGAATGAAAGGGTACATAAAGTAGAATACAATAAGCTGTGTGACATCATTCTAAATCCAATATGGCGGCCGGCACAAAATGGCGGATCACCTATTTTTTTACAACCCCCTCGGCTTGGGTATTAAATGAAAGAGTATGACAAGTTGAATACGATAAGCTGTCTGACGTTATTCTAAATCCAATATGGCGGCCAACACAAAACGGCGGATTACCTATTTCTTATATGAGTTTCAAATGAAACAGTTTGACAAGAGTAATCGAAATGATGGCGTTTGAATAAAACAAAATGAGGCAGACAGGAATCTAAAAAGTAAAAAATAAATAAATTTTAAAAAAATTCTTAAAACAATGGTTTTCTTTTAAAACTGAATTGCACTAAAAAATAGAAAATAATTTTTATTCAGTAATTAAATTACAAAATGATAAAAAGAAAACCATTGGGTAAAGTATTGCTGTTGCTGCTACATTACAACATACTGTTCATAATGATTTATCACAATACTGAATGATGATAAAGGTAATACATTATATTTTATGAGCATCCAATGGTTTTCTTTTTCATCATTTTGTAATTTTGTTTTGTTTTTTTTATTTATTTATTTTTTACTTTTCACGAACATATTTGTAAGTTCTAATCTTATTAAGGAGAAAACAAAATATATTCTTTTATAATAAAGAAAGTAAATTAAAAAATAAAAGTATATGAGACTAATGTCAAAAGTGGGATTTATTAGTCATTATCTCTCGGAAATTTAAAAAATTGCGAATATTATACAGAACTTAAGTTTCATCGTTTAAAATATTTCAATGAAATTTCACTTAACTTTCATAATATTAGGGAATTATTCAATTAAATTTCATAAGATGAAAGTTTCAATGAAATTTCACGAAAGTTTCATGATACTTAATGTTTAATTTTATATTTCAGAAATTTCATAAATTTCAGATGAATTTCGAAACTTTCACAAAAATGTCATTGAAATTTTCGCAAATTTTAAGTTTCGTGAAATTTTGCATCACTGATCACAAACAATTTTTTTGTTTTCAAAAAATGGGTTGTCATGAAAAAATTTTCTTTCCAAAACTGTTTTGGCTGTAAAAAAATAATCAGAATATATTTTAATTAGCCAATCACGAAATTTAGTAATTACAAAAAAACCTCAATCTTCTACCTCACTAAGAGTTGGCAATCCTCGAATAAATTGTAATTCTACTGAGTATCCAGAGTACTCAGTAACAAGTACTCGCGAGTACTTTTATTTGGATGGCACTCTGTACTCGAAATTTTCAAATACTTTTACATTATTAGATGTTGGAGTACTTTTGACGGCGACAACTGACGAGTAACGAGTACGAGTACCGAGATGCAACATAGGCAAGTCTCAGCTTGTCTTTTTTCATACAATTCGTACTTCTTCAGATTTGTAATAATAAATATGTATGTTTTTTGCAATTTAATTTTTGTTATTAATTTACAATATACTAAAAATCAAATGATTTTGTTGTCCCTATATCAAAAGTTTCGCAAAGTAATAAGAAGCAATAAAACAAACTTCAGTCATATGTGTATTGATGTGTTTAAAGGGAGTGAATTATCAAAAATGGGGTAAAAAAAGCACTTCTATATTAGTTTACCGTGTCAGTCACTTCGCAGGAAGCAGAAAAATCTACCGCATCAGTTTTTGTCTACTACCCCTTTTATTGCTTAAAAAGGGAAAAGGATCTTGTTCTAAGGTTCTGATCTAACTTTTCTAAAGTATTTAACAACGCTGAATAGGGTAATGGTGTAAGTGGTATTCTAACTTTTTGTCTATTACCTATTTCAATTTGGTATCTTTCGAAGTACTCGTATCCGTTACTCATTTTTAGAATATTTTAGAGTACTCCGAAAACAAGTACACGTACTCAAGTTTCACGAGAATTTTTTAAAGGTACTCGTTGTGAAGTACTCGTGAGTACTTTAGGGCGGTACTCTGCCCAGCTCTGACCTCACTATGAAATAAGAAATTTTCTGGCTCTTAGACTACGTATAAGTTGAATAATAATAACTTACATTTATGATATCACCAGGCTGGAATGAGATTTCATCATTATTTCTAGCTACAAATTCGTATAATGCCCTATATCTAATGGAACCGGGAATGGCGACAGTTTCAGATAGCTCAGCTGTGGTACTGGTGACCCAGTTATCCACAGGCCAGTTAGTGGCAGCTTCAGTAGCATTATTGCCCCAACTGTCGTTAGATTTCCAGGCATCAAATTCATTACTGCGATTTGAACTTTTCATCTCCAGAACTGTGTTCTTTTTTTGTTCGTAAACACTATATAATTGTTCACAATCGCTAACTAATGTTTTCAGTTGATTCTGCAGCTCAGTCAACTGAGAGTTATTATTTTCGATGTCGGACAATTTACCATCTATTTCGATCTGCATATCTTCCATTTTTTTCTTCAAATTTTTTATATTAATTTCTTTGTTTTCAAAAGCCAACCTGGTTTGTTCCGTATCCTGTCCGCTCATCTGAGAGTTAAGCTTATTCTTTGCTTCTAATTTAATTCGTTCCTGAGACAATGAAAGTAACTTTGCATTCTGTTCCTTCAATTTATTTTTTAGTTGGGACATCTCCTGCATCTGCGAGTCTCTGGTGGATCTCATGCCATCTATTGTTGTTTTTACATTAGACACACCTAGTCTTGTATCGCATATTTTCTGTGACAATTCTTTGACCTGATCATTTAGTGAAGTTAACTCAATAGTAAGGCTCTGGTTCCTTGCTTTTAGTTTTAACACATTCTCCTGTTCTCTCTGTCTTTGCTGCTGTAAGTCCTGCAACCTCTGCTTTTCCCACTCAAGTTGCCGCTGTCTTTCCATTTCCTTCCTCGCAGCTTCTCTTTGTTCTGCCTGCCTTTTTCTCTCCTCTTCTAGAAGTCGTTCTTTTTCTTGTTGCTCTCTCCTTTGCTTTTCCAGTTCCTCTAAACGTTTACGCTCAGCTTCTTGCCTGGCCTTTTCTTTCTTTTCTTGTTCCTCACGTTCTTTTCGTTCTCTTTCCTCTCTCTCTTGGCGCTGTTGATCTAACAATGCTTTTCTTCTTCTCTCTAATTCAGCTTGGCCCTTTTCAAAATTTTCTTTTCGTTTATCCTCAAATGAATCTACAACAAGAAATGATTAATGACATAATTTTGTCCTAAGTGACATGAGTTTCACAGCCACATTTAAAATGTTACTTCTAAACCGAGGTGATTATACTGGAATGATATTGACTATCTGTCATCCAAACTTTCCACATTCCTAATGAGAACTTATAAATCAATATTTTGCACAGTGCCCTGTTCAAGTTCCATTTACAGCGAACTGTACAATGCTTATTTCTATTTCAAATTGTACGATTAATTGTACAGAATGTACAGTTGTCTTCAGTATAGTCCGTAAGTTTAATCGTTGTTAATAATTTTACTCACTTTGTAATAAAGTGGAGGCAGGATCCTGCTCTTGGGCAGCACTGCCTTGACTAGAAATGGATGCCGTCCTAGTACCCCTTCTAAAAGATGGAGGAATCAGGTCTAGTGGTAGTTTCGTTGGGGGTGGAGTGCCCAAGGAGGCTTGTTCACATAAGTGCATTGCTAGAACAAACTCTTCACACCCTAATCGTCCATCCGAATCCATGTCCGAAAGAGCCCTAAGTTAAATTTTACAATATAGAAAATTTATAATGCATAAGGATTAAAGAAACAGTAAAAATAACATTTTTAGTAATTTTTTTACACAATGGTTTTAAGAAAAAATATTAGTTATCAGATATTTCTGAATATAAAAAAATCAATATTGTGAAACACTATTCATAAAAGCCTGCCAGGGATATCTAAATCATATTTAAAATTGACATTAGTACAGTTAACATGCGTTAATACTTCAATTATAATGTGAATAATCGCACCTACCATATTTGTGCTAAAATATTTTGCGGCAATTTTGTTTGAACCATAACATTTCTTGCTTGTGCTCCTGATAAATAGCCGCTTCTTGTTCTATCAGTTGTATTAAATATTTGAGTGTATTTTAGCTTTGTTTGATGAGGGACTGCCCAATCCGCTTGCCTAAAATAGTACACAAAACGAAATAACAATGAAATTACACACATTACATTAAAAAAAACTTACGAAACAGATTCAATAGAATGAGTTCTATCAAGGCTTGATATACTTGCTCTTGGAGTGCTTGTAGCACCTGGGCCTGCTGTAGGGGGCGCAGGTACTGATGGCTGCACCGAAACTGGAGACATGCCCGCAGATACAACGGGTTGTGTTGCCACACTGGGCATAGGTGAGACAGCACTAATTGGAGCACCACTTATCAATGGTGCACCAGTTGTTAAAGGAGCACCTGTAGATGGTATGCCAGGCAATAGTGGTGCTGTAGATGTTACTGACATGGTTGAAGATACTAGTGGAACGCTTGGTACAAACGGAGCACCAAAATTGGTCGGTTGACTAAGAGGCGGTATGCTACCAGTCATTGTAGGTAGGCCACTTATTAGAGGTTGAACAGTTTGAATGTTTGTTTGCATTGGGGGTACTATACCTTAAAAAAGAACAATTATTTGCTAAAGTGATATAATGTAAAACAAGACTGTGTTGCATATTTTTATTTTCTCATGTTACAATTAAAAAAGAACCTTTCAGTTTCATTTCTAAATTGACAGGTTTCTAATAGAACTAGTGATAATAATATCGATTCAAAACATTAATGTACTTATCTACATACTGAAACACAACATTTGCGATATTCTCCTGGCCTACATATAAAACCTGAACAATAATTGCATCAACGCCTCTCTGTGGTGCATTATAGTTTTTTTGGCAACTATTTATAGGGTCAAATATCGTTTGGTCTACTATGCTTCCAGTTCACGATGCAATTATACTGCATCAACCTAAGATTCAGAAAAATTAATGTGGTTCAAACAGAAGAAAGAACTACTGTTAGTATGAACATTACTGCAAAATTTACTATTTCTTTTTAATATCCCTATTTGAATATAGTTTAATGTAAATCGATATGTTATAAATTCTGATTCATTGAACTATAATATCAATACAATTGAAAATGTCTCATAATATTAGTCAGTCTAGCATGGAAACTTTAAAAGTAAAGGTTATTAAAGCGATATTGATGCAATTTCATGTTTTATCACATGTAAGATTATACAATTTTATATTTTCAACACATGTCAATGATATTATTTATAGCTTTGGAAACGAGACTGTTTTTCTAATAAATTTGAGGTATTTAAACCTTCTTTCATTTTATTAGGAGTGGTTTATGAAAACTACCGATATTAGATTAAAAAATGCATTTGACATAAACCTCTAGATAATTTAAGACAATATATTTTTATACAGAATGTCCCAAAATACCTAATTAGGTAATAAAAGAAAATGTCTCTTTAAATGCCGATTCCACAATCAAAAATAGCAAGAAAATTTCCTATAAACATATGTGTTCGAAAATGTTCCCTAGGGGAGTTTTCGGCTTTCAGAATCGTGCCTAAATATAATTTTTAATGATTATCTCAGAAATACTTTGGGACAACTTTGCGAGATTCAGTTCACGATTTTCAATTAAGGTTAATTTTTGTACAGTACTAACCAAAATTTATTTTATTCATAGATGGAGAATCGAAAGATAGTTAGGTTAGGTTAATATGTGAGTGGGCTCTTGTCAGAACCTCCACTGCGACCGTCGGATCTATTGTGGCTCACTCCTAGTTATAGTTCACCCAACAGGTTCAGCTTTTTAACAAAGCCGATAATCTTGTTGGGTGAGAAACCGTCCAGGTCCTCTGCCGTTTCATCATCCCCCAGACACAGACGGCATTCAGCATTGCAGAAAGTTTGGTCGTTTGTTGTACCATTTTCGACCATCAAACTATTGAGGCATATTCAATATATTTGTTGGAGGCCAATGCCCCAAGATTTTCCACAAATTCTTCGATATGTCCACAGGGACAGTTTCCAAGTGGGAATTCCAGTTAAGTGATGGATCGAAAGATAGTTAATTACCTTTTATTCCTAGTATACATTTTCAATCGTTTAAGACTTAATTATATTTTCCAGGCTAATATTACATAAAAAAATTAGAGGACTAGCAATTTAGATGAAATGTTGATGATTCATTTGGCAATGATATCATGAGTGATAACGACATGTGAGCAGAGATAAAGGTGGCATTTTAAACTATTACTCAGGAAATAATGCAAAGGTCATGGATATAATTGTATGCTGTGCTGAGACCTGCATCGAACAAGAAGGAAGGCATTTTGAGCAACTTTCACGTTTAATTTAGTTGATGGTTAATTATAATTCATTAATTTTATTTGCAAAAACAAAGACATTTTTAATATTACCATACCTATTTCATTGAACTTTCCTTTAGGAAACACTTCGAATATACTTTTATAGGATTTTTTCTTTTTATATTTCTATACCAAGTTGTTTAGTTTCCTTACTATTTTTATATATACAATCAACACCTAAAGGGGAATAAAGGAATTTTGGGATACTATGTATATAAATACATTTTCAACGCCACCGCAGAGTTGAAAAGCTGAACGAGGCAGAGTCCAGTCAGCTTAACAAATGAGAATATAAATAAAAACCAACACTTTGTCAAGAGAAAAATTATAAAATAAGATTACATAAAAAATCTAAAAAGAATAATAAAACATAATATTAATGAAAGGTGGCTCGCACTAATGTCATTTGGAATTGCTGATACAGGAAAAGGGGCTAAAAAAATTTGCTTCAGGCTAGATTGCAGTAAAACATCTTACTACTAGACCAGGTTTATAATGAATAATAAAACAGTGGATTTAATTTTTTTTCTGATGAAGATATAACTGAAAAAGTAGATTGTGTGCATGGCACCAATGTATAAGGCATTTAAAATATCAATTTAATAACATTTTGTAAAACTAACTTATAAAACAATGAATTCCTATGAAGGAAAAAGTAAGTAAACAATAAACCTCAAAAGAACACAATAGAAACTTTTTTAATATTTTGCTTAAAATTCTATAAAAAAAAAAGAGGGGAATGGAGGGACATTGACATCATGTACCTTAATATAAATTCAAATTAATTAATTTAGCACTTACATGTCAGATGATTTTATATGTTAATATTTATTACCTACGTATTTAACTGATAATTAACAATAACCACAGCTAATTTGAAGTCTAAATAAAATATCATGAAATAGTGTCCATATAAGCAAGTATTAAAAAAACTGTGAAAACGAAAACGTGACAAAAAACGTGGCTTAATCAAATGCTTAGTTATTACTTCCTGTTAAAATTATTACAAAACTTGTCAATGGAATAAAATCAACTAATTGTTGGTTGGACAACAGTTGTTGCTACCTAGCGGCAAAATATCTAAAAAGGATTACTCTTAATATAGTCTAAACAATTAGGAGAGTGAGTGGACATAGAATAAAGTAGAATTTGGCAAACAATTTAAAAAAAGAAATAGATAGAAAAAAAATTAAGAATCACCAACAAGACTGTAGAATAAAGATAAATGTATGTCGAATTGTTTTGTGGATGTTTGTACACCAATGATGCCAACGTTAACATTATTTAAAATAAAGCTATCAACTACATCAACAGTTCTGTGTGGATACTTAGTATTTACAGATATTGAACAAGACAAACATGATGTCAGCAAAATATATTATTTATATTAGGGAGTACCCCAAGCATCTGTCCTAGGACCTCTAAATTTCATATCATACACAAACAACTTACTCTATTGTACATCAACAAATTGTACAATTTGACGATGATACTACCATAATTTTCATTTCATTTAATTATTTTGCTTAGAAATCCGTTTAAAAAAGTTTAAAAAAGTCATAAAATGTCATGTAAAGCGAGATATAAACATCGTTGGAGTGTTTATATTGGTATATCTCAGCATTACTATACAGGGTGTTTCACTTAAAAGTCCCCAGGCCATTATCTCTAAAACTAATAAAGATATTTTATTTTTGTAAATGGCAGATGATTGATACCAAAGAAAGGTTTAAATAACGGTGATTAGAATTTTTCCTCAACAGCACACAGAGATGGCGCTGCGATGCAAAACTATTTTTTGATGGCTGGAACCTTGAAACATAAGTCGTGTGATTAAACAATAATTTGTGAATAATTTTGATGGTATAGAGAATTTACAAAAAACAAGCCGTTTTGGAGTTACATGAGTTTCTTTCATTAATGCCAGTACACGTGAATTTTGATAAATCCCTATAATTTATTTATTATTTATTATAGAATATTGGTTACAAAACACTTTTTTTCAAGATAAGGAAAGTGATATAATACACCATCATAAAATTATGTTTACCACTTCCGGCCAAACTGGAACTAACATGATGAACCAATATCCATATGTTCCTACATATTACATTTTTTTTTCTAATAACGCTTCTAATAAAACGGCTCCCAAAACTTAAAGTAAGTAAGACAACAAAGAAAATACACACTAATTTAGAATGTGCTAAATTTATATTAACAATTCAGTAAAGAACGTAAACAAAAGTTTTATAAACAAACATTTAAAAACTATCGAAATATTATTAAAAATGAAATTAAACTAATTTCTTTCTTATTAGTAGGTACTTATTATATTAAATGTTCAAAATTTCTCCCTTCTTCATGAATACACATATTGTACCGTTTCAGTAACTCTTCATTGCAAACTTTTTGTAACGTATGTCTATTTATAGCAGCAACACTTGCATATATTTTATTATACAAATCGGCCATATCCTCAATGGGTTCAATGTACACTACACTTTTTAAATGCCCCCAAAGGTAAAAATCTAATGGAGTCAAGTCAGGTGATCGTGCTGGCCATCTGACTACTCCATTAGTACCAATCCATCTCTGAGGGTACATTTCATTAAGACAATCTTTGACTAGTACTGAGTTATGGGGTGGTGCACCATCTTGGTGAAACCAAATATTCTCCTGGTTATGAGGGATAGTCTCTAATAATCCTGGCAATACATTTCTCAAAAATATCTCATATTTTCTTCCATTTAAAGTCCCATGGAATAGATATGGTCCAATAATATATGAATTTAATATTCCACACCACACGTTAACTCCAAAAGTTACCTGATTTCGGGTCATTCTCATCCATCTAGGATTATTTTGTGGCCAGTACTGGCAGTTATGCTTACTCACAACTCCGGTTTTCATCGCTTCAGAGCACATTTTTTTAAAAATTTGGGCATTCTTCAGAAAGAACTGAAAATTCAGCTAGAAAATGTAATCTTCGTTCATAATCACCAGGCCTTAAATGATGGATCAATTTTAATTTGTATGGATGGTATTTATTTGATTTTAATATTCTATGGCACGAATATATCGACAGATTAGTTTCCGATGCCAATTTCCGGAGAGAACATTGAGGATTGTTGACAACACTATTTAACACCAAGGCTGTATTTTCATCGTTTCTAACTGGCCTATTTCTGTTACGAATAGTTTTCTTAAAACTACCCCAGTTTCTTAAATTTTTAAACAGCATGATAAATGTTTTTTTATCGGGTGTAGGTCTATTTGGAAATCGTAAACAAAACAATCGTTTTGCCTGTCGGGAATTTCTTTTGCATTCACCGTATATTAAAATCATATTTAACTTATCTTCATTGGTGTATCTAACCATTTTTAATTTTTTTTTTTTTTATTGCCTTATTTGGATTAATTTGCTTTGAATTGTTTCTAAGTACACTATTTCTGTTTGAAACTATGATTGAAATGCACCAACTACAAACTTGTTTAATAACTGTCAAACTTAAAATTAAATCAAAGCCTACTAATATCTCTTAAGTAGATTTTTCATTACCATTCTAAATTAGTGTGTATTTTCTTTGTTGTCTTACTTACTTTAAGTTTTGGGAGCAGTTTTATTAGAAGCGTTATTAGAAAAAAAAAATGTAATATGTAGGAACATATGGATATTGGTTCATCATGTTAGTTCCGGTTTGGCCGGAAGTGGTAAACATAATTTTATGATAGTGTATTATATCACTTTCCTTATATTGAAAAAAAGTGTTTGGTAACCAATATTCTATAATAAATAATAAATTAATTATAGGGATTTATCAAAATTCACGTGTACTGGCATTAATGAAAGAAACTCATGTAACTCCAAAACGGCTTGTTTTTTGTAAATTCTCTATACCATCAAAATTATTCACAAATTATTGTTTAATCACATGACTTGTGTTTCAAGGTTCCAGCCATCAAAAAATAGTTTTGCATCGCAGCGCCATCTCTGTGTGCTGTCGAGGAAAAATTCTAATCACCGTTATTTAAACCTTTCTTTGTTATCAATCATCTGCCATTTACAAAAATAAAATATCTTTATTAATTTTAGAGATAATGGCCTGGGGACTTTTAACTGAAACACCCTGTATACACTGTTGTGATTTTAATTCCCAATACTATTACTCGTCTGGATAGTCTAATTTTTAACTGTAGAGGCTCTTGTAACGTCTAAAATAGCGTATATTTACATCACCTATCACAAATCTCACATTGCACTTACGAATACAATAGTCATCAACACATGTAGACATTAAAGAATAAACACTAAATGGCCAAAGCAGTTTAAATAATAAAATGGCTATATTATCTTTTGAACTAAAATGTAGTTGCACATACTAAAAAATTAAAGCCACATCAGTAATTCAAGTTTTAGTATGAATTATGAATAAATCCAATGATGAAAAAACCAACTATGAAATAAAACCCCAGAATGCCGATTCCCGAGATCCCAGGATTCCAACTAATTCCTAATCTCCGCAATCCCGGGACTATGATAATCTAGATCTCGAGATTTTCAGGAGGATAGATCTCCATCATGGCCGATGTGGAATGGGCATGATTGTTACTGTACGCCCTTGCCCTCAGCCTTGCGCTGAGAGCACTTACATTTCACACAACTATGTCACAAGTTAACACTAATAAATAGTGTCAGTCTCCGAAGTTACAAATGTTCACTGTCTCATTGTTGCACAATTTATTAAAACTATCACCAGTTAGCTAAAGCAATCGTTATTGTATTACATGCGAGATACATGTAATGCAATGGTTTTCATTTAAAGTCTTCTCCAGACAATGCAATTTATCCCTGCATCAAAATCCGGCGATTATGTCCACAACATAATATTTCAGGTAGTTATCAGACTTTACAATGCAGTCACTGCAATCTTTGGTTATTTAACTGTCATTGCCAACGTTAATAGTTAATAATTTAAATATACAGGAAATTATGCTTTTTAATGTTTCAAAAAGTTTTATTAAAACTCTACACGTGTTTCGGCTTATTAGGCCTTTATCAAGACTTTATCAAGAGTACAAGATACAGTAATATCTTGTACTCTTCATAAAGGCCTAATAAGCCGAAACACGTGTAGAGTTTTAATAAAACTTTTTGAAACATTAAAAAGCATAATTTCCTGTATATTTAAATTATTGAAGAATGTTTCACAAGGAACCAACCGTAGAATCAACCCAATGTGTTAATAGTTAATACCTAGAATTACTGCAATTTTATATACAATAACATAACCAATCTTTTTTGCTGTTATGTTATTACTTTATAGCAGTTTGTAATAATGAACGAGTTACAGATAAGCTGAAGAAATGTGATATTAGCTCTTAATGAACTACCTAAACGTTGTCAATAGAAAAAAATATATTGACAATACCAAAGTTCCTACAAAAAACACTAAAAATTTCTTGAGGAAAAATAGAAATTGTTCCAATTTGTGCAATTCCGTCGCAGAGATAGAATCTCGTAGTGTGATAATAAAAATTGTGGTGATTTGTTACAGCAACTGAATCGCGGCCACTGAATTGCATTGTCTGAAATGGGCTTAATGAAGTATACTAAAATTTCTTAAGTAGTTCCAGATCAAGAATTATCTCCTGATTCGGGATTACCTATTTTCAATCTCTAAATCCCAGGATTTAGGATTATTCATTTTCAATCCCGCAATCCCAGGATTTGACTTTTATCTCGGGACTGTATCGCCTAAAAACCAGCGGACTTTGTGGCGTGAATACATTTAAATATCATTTTACCTGTGGGTATGCCAGTAGTTGGTGCAGCAGGAATCCCAGCAGATGTCATCATATTACTAACAGGTGGCACCATTCCAGTCGGTAAACCTCCCATAGATGTAATACCACTCATCGTATTTGAAATGCTGGTAATTGGTGGCTGACTAATTAGTCCACTTGGTAAGCCCGGTACCAAAGGTTGTGTGGACGGCACTTGAGACAAAAGCGACTGATTAGAAATTAATGGTGGATTTTGAACTAAGGGCTGAGACATCAGCAAAGGTGTCACTTTTGGAGGCTCAGGCCGTGGTGGGGCACTTACTGCAGCTTGATTAGGGAGAGGAGGTATTGCTGGTGGAGTATTTACTTTAAGAGATGCTAGAAGTGAAGGCGGAAGACCTTTTGGAATTTCATATCCGCGCAATTTCAAGTTTATTAATTTGCAGGCTATAGAAAACTCATTTATATCCATTTTGCCATCTGCATCTGTATCTGCCAGAGCCCTAAAAATTATAATTAATATAAGTGAATTTTAAGATTTGATCCATACCTCCTCACAGTACATACTACATCTTTACAATAGAAGACCTTAGGGTAAATGCGCTCCAAGGCAACAAATTTAAATAGGTATCTTACTCAGTTACATTTACATATAGTGTGTCTCACTTAAGAGCGTAACAGCATAATAATTCTTTTGTTTTGTCCGACTTGAATCAAACTGATCTTAAAAGATAGAGGTCACCAAGGTCTATTTAAGACCACAAAATCACTTTCCATCTTTAAATGCAAGGCCATCTACGATGCTAAATTGTATGAAAAAAATCAAAAAATCTTAATAGGCATTTTTTAATCAAAAAATTTTGTTAACAAAACTTATTCGAAATCATTCAAAAACGCTGAATTCGAAGTTTAGTCATATTAAAAAAAAAAATGAGGTCTTGATGAAAAAAATCCTTATGAGACATTTAAATAAAAATTACTTCTAAATTTATTTTTTTGAAACAATTTCTGTTATTGTTCATAACTTGTTGGAAACTAAACTAAAATTCAGGATTTTTCGACGATTTCGAACAAGTTTTGTTAAGAAAATTGTTTGATTAAAAAATGTCTGCAGATTTAAGCAATATAATAAGTAGTGAGTACATGTTTTATTCTAAGGGAATTATGTATTGAAAGGATATTAAAGTTTAATTGTTAATTCACCTTATTACAACCGTAAACAGAACCACATCATGTTACGACTATCAAGGTAAAAGAATAGATCGACTAGCCAATCAGGATCTCTGGATTCTCTGGGTATGTTTACAACTGAAGTGCCTCAGACGGTGAGTATCTCAGTGACAAACAAAAGAGTACACATTATCTACCTAGGGATATGTTTTTTGATCGCAGGGTGGATCTTTTATTCTCCTGGGTGTTCAACAATTAAGTCATTGAGTGCTAAGCATTAGGCCATCTAGTTAATATTAATACTAAAGCCAGTTTTTTAGCTAGTAGATAAATGTGAATAAATCATTATTTTGTTGTAAAACCAATTCATACAAGTAGGTACAATACATTCTGAACAAAAAAATGAAGAATACATTTTTGTCATTTGAGAATCCATTTTACAGATAAGATATTTTTAGTTGAAATTTGTTTTTTTCACACCCCTATCTGAAACACCTTTCAACTCATCAGATGCGGATTCACCATTTTGTTGAGGGAGGGGCGACAATTATTTAATGGGCAAAAATAAAATAAATGCATTAAAATAAATTTATTTTTATATCAGGTTTTCTTATTTAAACTTAAACTATTTAAACTCCCTTCGCCCCTCCCATGAATCTGCGCCTGGAACCCACAAAGATGTAATCTTGAACAACGGGGTTTCTAAAGGTGCTGATCTAAAATACCTAACTATTTTTTTCTAAAACATGGTTACGTCTAAAGCCTCACTTTATAGGTATATATTCACCACCAGACGAGCGTGATATGAGGGTGGCTCCATGAAAATTAGGCACACTGTATATAAGTCAATAAATATAAATTTAACCAGTTATTATTATGTTGAGTGCCATGTGGCCATCAATTATCTTCAGTTTCTCGTTTCAGACTACAGAACCATAAGTGGTCATTTTACATTTCTTAGTTTAGCATGGCATGTTTACCCACTGGTGACAATGTTCAGCATAGGTCACGCACATACCTGGCGATTTTTTGGTCCGAGGGAACACCAGACTTGATGTGGGTCAGTTAATAAGTTTCAAAATTACTTGTTGGGACATGGAAATTACAATGGCACACAAAAAATGGCAAAAACAAACATTAAATTTTAAAAATTTGATCCTAGATAAGATACCTAATTCCACTTTGGCGCTCAACGTGTTATATAAATATGTAGGTACTTACCATATCTGACCCAGAATTAATGGTGGTAACTGAGATTGAAGAAGAAAACCTTTTGCCTGTTCTCCTGTTATAATTCCATTATTTGGTTTAAGAGATTTAAATTGTTCCTCATAACGAGCTCTCTCTCGAGCTACAATTACCCAAGGATCAGTTGAGGGAGTACCAGCGGCAGACATTTCAACTAAAAAATCAAAGGATTGGACAATTTTCTTTCAAAGAAAATTTACAGGACGTTATAAAATTCTTACTGCAAATATTAAAATTATAATGAAAAAAATGTTTTAAAGATATGATAATTTTGTCTTAAATCATAAGAGCATGTACTAAATTACTATCTAAATGTTAAAAGGTACCTTATTCAATGTGCTCCTAAGATTAACAATATCTTTCTAAAGGTGCATTATTACTATGTTTTACTTAAAAAATAGTAAAAGTTCAGAATCCTCCCTCAAAATCTGGACACCATCGTAGGTTGCAGTATTTCTGACAAATCAATAGAAATTCCGATAATGCTCAATTTCCTGTGGAAAATGTAACTTTAAGTAAGGTTCACATAAGGCATAAAATCGTTTCAAACAGCTCTGACAGAAGTTGACAACTCAACGGAAAGAGTCGAAAGAGATGAAGAAGAAAAGACAGTATACTTGACAGGTTGGTTACGTAGAAATCTCTATATCTATGTTCTGAAATAATTATAATTATTCCAGTGGCTCTAAAAATGAGAAAAAAATCTAATTTATGATCCATGAAAAGACCTTTTTTGTCGCCAAAATAAAAATAGTTTAGAAACTTTAACTAGTTTTGATTTGATATAAAATCATATTTAGAAACCGCAATGTTTATTTTAACGAATATGGCGCAATGTTGCATCCAAGAGCGAATAAATTATGACCATTTTTTTTTTTTAGTTAAAGCGGAATTAAAAGGTGTATTATCTAATTTTTTATTAATCTAATAATCTAATGATCTCAATAGACCTAAATTTGCATGCTATTCGAATATGATCTAAATCTACTGCGCATGTGTGACATGGCGTGTTGCCCGCAAGCGTCAAAATAAATAGTCCAATATTATCACGAGAAAAGTATCTCCGACAATTCTGCGGTCCACTTTAACCCTGGTTATAGAACCTAAACGCATGTGTTTAAAGCTCGTTGATAGGTGGTTGATTAATAAGTCGATTTCGTGTAACGCGTAGAGGTTTATTATTTATATTACCCTCAGTTTTCTGAAATAAAAGGGGTAAGATATTTTATTCTCATTTAGTTAAGTTAACTATTCAGCCGGGAAAGGCCTTGAATCTTGAACAAGGGTTGCTAAGCAACGTATTCTTTCGAGGGCGCTAAATTTAATTTAGGAAACACATAATTTACATTTAGAATGTATAATGTTTAGTTTTAATATAGTTAAATTTAACCAATTTTTGGGTTATAAACAAAAGGCATTTACGTCATTCGGTACAAAGTTTCCAATAAAAGAAAATTGAGTACAAATGTGCATTTGACATTCATTTTAGAAGTATACCTACCTACGTAGATACATCATCAATATAAATTATATTTATTAAGTATATATTTTCCTGTGTTATTTTGCGAATTATTAGGTATACCTACAGATATATATGTGCGAATTTAAAAGCATTGAGTCGTAAGGTATCTTAAATTTACATTTATTGATAATATTTCATCTAATTTTGTTGTATACAAAAAAAAGTAGTAATGGTTTATATATTCATTATAAATGGTCTCATAGTGATAAGCTATTCATGCAAATACTGCTTTTTTTTTTTTAATTTTATATGATTCCACAAAAAATGTATAGGTAATGCACCTTTTTCAAATGTGAGTAATTGATCAACTAATTTAAACTCAAAACATGCCACTGTTTTTGGCCTGGATTGTGTATTCAAAATTTCTAATTAATTTAGAAATAAAAAAAGGCATGTTTTATACTGATTCATCCTGTATATAGATACCTCCTTGAGCTTTATATATTCAATGTAATTCGATGAATCAAATTTTGTGCATATTTCATGCCTCGAATATTTATGAGTTAAATATTATAAATTATTAATTCCATCATTCCTAGTATATATAGTTTTATTTATTTTTCATAAATACTCCATATTATATTATACAGCAATTAAAATCCCTTATTCTCAAAGTTTGTGTTGGGAAAAGTATTCTTAATAGTTTATTACACCTTCTTTCTTCCCTCGCTTACCGAGGGAAGTATTGTATTCGAGTTCAACATTTCAGACTATGTAAATTACGAAAATGAGGGTCTTTCAATTCCGTCTGTCTGTAAGTATGACAGAGAACAGTAAAATTTGACTCTAGGTAGTTGACGCTACTGCCACCGAAGAAATACTTAGGTAAACTTTCACTTGAAAATACACAGGATGGGTCGTTTAAAGAGAATAATAGATAATGAAAAAAATTTTATTTTCGCTCAAAGGACCCCGCACTTTTTCCTATATAAAACGGTTCTCGGTTAAATTTTCTGGGCCCAATCTAATCCTATGACTAGTTTTTGAGATACAGGGCGTTAAAGTTAAAAAGTGGCTATTTTTATAAAATATATTCATGGGAATTGAAAGATCCGATTAATTCTTTTTCCCGCGAGTATGATTCCTGTAACTTCAAATAATATATTATGATAAGAATATGCGCTTATCTACAGGGTAAGCCACCAATAACACGAAGTGAATTTTTAAAATCGACATGCTTATGTTGAAACAACAAAGTATTGAGTTACAACGTTTTTATTTTTTATGTTGTTTTCTTGCAAATTAAAATGTAGATTTACGTTTTTTTTACTAACTTTATATTAATAATTCATCTTTTATTTTGTTATTTACTATTAGATATATTTTGTTTTGATCATGTATCTAACAGAAAATATATTCGTTTTTAAAAAAATTTAAAAAACTATCTATTTTATCTCCAAGGGGATACCTAACTTAATAAAACCGGTAAAGGTATTTACACAGAACTTCCCTCTTTATTCATACAGGACGGTCACTCTAAAAAATTATTAATTAAGAGATGACATATGAGTATTATAATCGCCATGTAGTTAGCCCTATTATTATAGAGGAAACCTGAACTTTTTTCCATCATCTACGGTATAGTGATGGGATTTTCTTTTAATTTTCAAAACACTTTTTTGTTGAAATAGGTTAAGAATATAATGAAACGTGGAAATTTTAGAATTGAAGAAAAAAATGTTTTCTATCATCTACTCTATTGTAGTGGTATAAAATAAATATATTTTCTAAATTTTCAAAACAAATTTCTTTCTTGAAATATGTTTATAATGCCATGAAACGTGGAAATTTTAAATTTGAACAAAAACTTTTTTTTCATCACCCATTTTATAAATTTTTTTTTTTTTTGAAATATATTTAGAATATCATGAGACGTGGAAATTTTAAATTGAAGCAAAACAATTTTTTTTCCATCATTTTTACAAAATTTTAAAAATTTCATAATTTTTTTCTATTTTAAATTTTCAAATATTGATTTTTTAAAATAGGTTTAGAATGTCTCGAAACGTGAAAATTTTAAATTTGAGCAAAAAAAAAATTTTTTCAATCACCGTTTTATAAAATTTTCAAAATTTCTAAATTTTTTTCTACTTAAAATTTTGAAAAAAAAATTTTGAAGTAGGTTTAGAATGTCATAAAACGTGGAAATTAAAATTTGAACGAAACCTATTTAGACGGTCCACCCTGTATGTTTTCCAGTGAAAGTCTAACTATTTCTTTGGTGGCAGTGGCATTAGCTACCTACCAAATTTGATTGTTTTCCGTCAAGTAGTTTTTTAGTTACCTAATGCACTAACCTACCGACAGACAGACAGTCAGGCTGACGGAATTGAAAAACCTATATTTTCATAATCTACATGATCTAAAATGTGAAAGCCCGAAAAAAATCTCGGAGGGTGATTTTTTCTCGAATACAATACTTCCCTTCGGTATGCGAGGGAAGTAAAAAGTACTTAGGGGATGGGTATGTAAAAAAAATATATTAAAAAATTTGATATGTGGCCCTCAAAGCAATTTGCCCGGTAGGCCCTCTTGGTCTCAGTCCGACGCTGCCGATATATAGTTAGGATAAAGTAGAGGAAAAGTACTTAACAACAGAAAAATGAATGTATTGTTCAACTTAACAAACACACAAAAGTAGTTTACTAATTTTTATATTTAATCTGATATAGATTCTTCCAAAGAATAATCACATCTTTATATACATCTTAGTCCATAATTTTTAATTTTATGTACAAACAAAACTGTATTCTCTTAGCTAGTTACAGAATTGAAAGATAAACTTGAAGAATACAAAATATTATTTTTTTGTTGAATTTGAGAGTAAAAACTTTTTAAGGCGGGCCTTTTTTGATCTGTTCGTATTTAAATAATTTTTATATATTATTGTTTAGGTTATTCTCTTCAGATATGGTTAAATCAATACTTTTTATTTTACGCCTGTCACAGTAAAATGTTTTATTAAATTTATTTTTTTTTCCGAAGTATGTCCACGAATTGAGTTCAGAAGAAAAAAACTTTTTTATATGTGAGTTTATAAGGAAAAGTCATTAATTATGGAAACACCTGCTTTTTATGATAAGTCCGAAAATGATACTATTTTCCAACAATTGTGTGTGGGGTATTTGCAAATGTTTGCAAAATTACAAAGAGTGAAGTGAATATTTTGAAAAATTATATTGAAAAAAATATTATGGATTGAAAATTATGGTCAATTATTAAATCTTGACCTCCTACTGCAGAATTATTTTTCTCTTCCTTTTCAGTGATTCACGTTTCTGCAAGCAATTTGTCCCTAAATCATTTGTCTTTTAAACTGTCTAAATGTTTTATTAAATGCTGTTGTATATACCCTTTGATAATTCATAAGTAAAAATCCACAATAGTCAGATCTGGATCACAGATGGCCAAGAAATTGGACCAAGAAAGTTTCCTTCGATTCCACTACAGAAAATATCCTCCACCACAAACAATAAATACTTTGTTTCTTTCTTAACATATCTAGGAGAACATTTTTTTCTAATACCATTTCTCAATATTTACTTCACTCTTTGTAGTTTTTTACATTTTTGCACGTTAATTTTGGAAAATAGTATAACATTTCATAAAAAGCAGGCATTTTTATAAAGAATGACTTTTTCTCGGAAACTTACAGACAGAAAAGTTTGTCCTCTTCTGAACTCCATCCATGGGCACACTGTATATTTCATAAGCACTTTTAACATTCATATTTTTCGAAATGTGCAAGCAAGTTTTTGAAAAATTTTATGGAGATCAAGAGTTATGTTGCTAAAGTATCATTTCGTATAGTTTTAATAATTGTACTTTTTACCCGACTATGGCAAAGCCGAAAAACAAGGCTTATGATTTTGACAGTCTATGTATGTATGTGGGTGAGCATGGATGTTCTATCTTAGAGGCCAAACTACTAGACCAATTTTTATAAATGAGGTGTCGTTGGATTCATCTTAATGTCAAAAGTGACAAAAAAATATAACTGGCCGCTATGTTGTCTCGAACAATAAAAACAATTTTTTTTTTTTTAACAAAGAACTGAATCTTATTTAACTGGATAAAAGATACAATTTAAAATAAAGTTTACCAATATATTTATGTGCTTCAGTTTATGTTGAAAAATAGATTGGGTAGGTTTTGAAAAACTGTTCCTCCATTATAGATAGTAGAAATTGGCAAGTTTTTAATATAGATAATTAAGAAACTAATTAGTTGATAGATCGAAATATTTTTATCCGGTAAAAATAGCTTTTTGAACATCATGTTTCACGTAAATCAAATGCAAACATTTACGAGTATATATTAAAAAAATAAAATGAAAAATCTATTTTTACATAAGTTCTTTACTTCATAAAAATGTTTAGATAGTTAATTTGTAAATGTATTCATTTTAGAGCTCCTTTATATTCTAGTATAGCCTGATATTCAGTTATCAAAAAATAAAAAGATTATAAATTGTTCATTTCAATAGATAGAATTTTGGTTTTGATGGATAATAAATTATTTTATGTTTCATCTGTTTTGTAAATATTATAAAAACATGTTTACAGATAGCTATATTAGCCATTGTCTGCTCTAGACAAGGTAATGAATATTTAAAATAATATAATATTAAAAATATCTAAAAATAAAATAATCAGCATATTTATACATTCAAACATGTGATCATATTCAATTTTTTAAAGATATTTCTTACAAATTTCAGTTGCATTCTGTATGATCCTTTGCAAATTGCATGAAGAATTTTTTTTAAATCGCTGCTTAAACATATTACATATAATTTTCTATTTTTGCAAGTCTAAAACTATGCCTATATTAGAGGTGGGCATTCCTGTCCCGAAGCCCCAGCTTACCTTATCCAAAATTTTCTATTCCAGGGATATGCATATTCAAAATAGAAGATTAGTCAAGACAGAGTTAACTTCCAGAATATGCGAATTCAGTAAACTTGGGTTGCCTGTAAATTCAGAAGGAAATCAGGCAATACAAAGTAACAAAATAGCACACTCTGTTTGCCCCCCGTCTGATATATACAGTGTGTCCATGGATTGTGTTCGGAAGAAGGAAAACTTTTTTATTTGTAAGTTACGAGGATAAGCAATTCTTTATAAAAATGCCTGCTTTCTATGAAAAGTCCGAAAATGATACTATTTCCAAAAGTTGTATACAGGGTGCTAAATATTTGCAAAAATATAAAAAACTACAAAGAGTGAAGTACATGTATTTGTAAAAATATTGAGAAATGTTATAAAAAAAAATTATGGATTAAAACTTTATTACAACAATTATAAAATCTCGATCTACTACGAATTTAATTTTCTATTCTTTTTCAACCATTATCTTTTTGCAAACAGTATTTGCTAAAATCTAATCTAGTATACATCAACAATATTTATTGTTATGTCAGTATCACATCGTTATATTTGATGTAAGAGAGTATTTTCCTAGGAATGCTAAGAAAGAAACAAAGAATGTTCTTTGTTAAATGTTGTGGTTCAGGCGAGTCACAGGAAGATTTCATGGCCCAATTCCTTGGCCACTTGGTAGCCCTGACTTGACTTGTGGACATTTACTTATTAGGAAAAAACTGTGGAAAATAATTTTGCGGTTGGAGGTGAAGGTACCATTTTACATTTTTTTTAATACCATTTCTCAAAAATTCACAAATGAAGTCCCTTCACTAATTATTTGTGATTTTCACATTTTTGCAGAGTGCTAAATATTTGCAAAAATATAAAAAACTACAAAGAGTGAAGTACATGTATTTGTAAAAATATTGAGAAATGTTATAAAAAAAAAATTTATGGATTAAAACTTTATTACAACAATTATAAAATCTCGATCTACTACGAATTTAATTTTCTATTCTTTTTCAACCATTATCTTTTTGCAAACAGTATTTGCTAAAATCTAATCTAGTATACATCAACAATATTTATTGTTATGTCAGTATCACATCGTTATATTTGATGTAAGAGAGTATTTTCCTAGGAATGCTAAGAAAGAAACAAAGAATGTTCTTTGTTAAATGTTGTGGTTCAGGCGAGTCACAGGAAGATTTCATGGCCCAATTCCTTGGCCACTTGGTAGCCCTGACTTGACTTGTGGACATTTACTTATTAGGAAAAAACTGTGGAAAATAATTTTGCGGTTGGAGGTGAAGGTACCATTTTACATTTTTTTTAATACCATTTCTCAAAAATTCACAAATGAAGTCCCTTCACTAATTATTTGTGATTTTCACATTTTTGCAGATATTTAATACCCTATATACAAATTTTGAAAAATGGTACTATTATCGGATTTTTCATAGAAAGCAGGAGTTTTTATAAAGAATAACTTTTCTTCGCAAACTTAGAAATAACAAAGGTTTTTCTTTTGCAATTTCAATCTATGGACACACTGTGTAATAAATAGAGTCACACATTATTCATGCAAGTAAACACCTACAAATAATTAGGTTCATTTAACTAATTATTTTCTCTTATTTTTTTTTATGAATATTAGCCATTGTTCAGTAACTGAAAACCATAAAAAGAACATAAAAATTCAAATAACATGACAAACATTCCATTACCTATACCAAAATTGCATTGTAATTTTATTACATAACTTGAATTTGAAACTGCTAATGGAATTCACACCACTTTTATTGGAAATTGGCTTTTGGTGAAAATGTTAGAATGTTCATATTTTGCAGATTTTCCACTTCTGAACAATTTTATATCATTTCTACAAATGCTTTCTTTTGGGGTTCATAAATAAGGAAATGACATATTAACATATATTAGTAATAATTAACAAAATATTCTGAAGAAATTCGTATATAATTATACCGGACTTAAATAAACATTTTTGACTGCCAATCTTTCCCTAATATTAGTGATTTAAGAGTAAAAGACGTTTGAATGTTTAACATAACATAAATAATCTAGTTTTAACAAGCTGCATCTTAAAAATCGTACTTTTTATAGATTATACCCATTGAGGTTTTTCTTCATGATATCAAAATCTACAACATATTCAAAATTTGGACAATTCCCATAAGATTGGAAATTATTTAAATGTGTTTACTAACAAAAAATAATAAATTCGTATAGAATGTTTCTTCGGAAAATGCAGTATTTGTAGTAAAATTAGTTAATTAAATATTCCGTACGAATTTCTTTTCCATTTTTTTCTGCTTTCAAGCTGCAGTCTGAATATTCAACTCTTTATTCACTTTGTGCTACAAGATGGTGTTGGTGATTATTTTATCAAAAGACTGTTTGGGAAAAATTATGATGACCTGTTCATGTTTCTTACAATTATTATTGAAGCTGAGAAATCAGATACTAATACCTAAGCAAAAGGCTTTCTAAAAAATTTTAAATCATTTGTATTTGTTTATGTGTGGCACTTAAAATGGATACACTCCTGCGTTTTCATCATTTTTCGAGGTATCAGGCAAGAATATATTTTATACGTCATAGAATAAAGCCCTTTTTTAAATAAAAATTACTACATTCTTTAATGGAAGGGGATGAAAATAAAGATTAGATTAATGTTATTACTGAGCCCAAGGAAACTTCCTAAAATACCGACTTTTTTTTAATGAAATTATGTTTACTGACGAGGCACCATTCGCTACCAATGGGGGAGTCTTCTTAAAACTACAGATATTGCACTAGAAAATCCTCACTGGGTAATTAACGGTAAACGTCAATATTCCCAAAAGGCCAATGTGTGGTGTGCAATTCTTGGGGAGTGACTAATTGGCCCCTTTTTTCCACAGAACTTTAAACTCAGCTTGAAATGCTAAATTTTTTTGATAATAACTTGTTGGAAGCATTTGAGAAACTCCCATTAGAAGTGAGAAAGGAAACGTATCTCCAATTAGATGGAGTATTGACTTATAATTCTAGGATTGTGTGGCACTGGTTTTACATTTTTCACAGCACTGCATATGCAGAAACAGCCCTTTTGATCTCTGGCTACCGAGATCGTCAGATATTACTCCTTTGGACTTTAGAATATTTATAAAATGAGATCCCAAAATCGTGCCAGAATAACCGAGGCCTGCAATAAAATCGGCACAGCAAAAAGAAGGGTTCTCATAATTAAATAATCGAAAGCACAATGAAAAAGTTCATCCAGCTCAATGGTGGGATAGTGGAAAAAGATTACATTCGATAGAATTTAATTTGTTAGTTTTAAAATTTAAACAAGCTTACCGTTATACTCTTCGCCAATTTACTGCACTTTTTATATAATTGTTGCACATTCTATAGGATACTCTTCGCAGTTTTTTTTGTAAATGATATTAGTTTTAGACATTTTTAGTTTACTTACAAAACAAAACAAAAATTATGTAAAATTTTCTTTTAATTAAAAAATGTATAACTTTTTCATTTATTGATTGGTTTTGATAAAAAAACAATAGGGTTCGTCCTCCAGCTAACACTAACAGATTTTAATACAATCGGACTTTCCGTTTTTAAGTTATCGTGCTTAAAAGAAACGTGACGGACGGACAGACAGGCGGACGGACGGACATTTTGAAAATTGTACAGAATTCCGTCACCTATAGTGTGATATGAAAATTTTTTCTCTACGAGCAATATTAGCGGTTTTAGAAATGTGCCTATCGAATGCAATATACTCTTCTTTTTGTATTTGCGAAGGGCATAATAAATTATATGAAATTACCTTTGCTATAGTGCTTTTGTTTCCATGGCAGACTTGCAAAAATAATAACCAAAATTAGAAATAAAGCATGGAATCAGCAAAGTGCGAATTTTGCGATTCATAGGCTAAAAATTTTCATATCTTGCAACGCGAAGCAAGATATAGTGATTTTACTTTCTTTAATGGGTCATAGTAGACCACGTATAGACACTTTACTTCAGCTAAATATCTCAAAAGATGCAGTTTATGAAGCTGTATTGTTGCACTAGAACTCAATTATTTACCTCTAAAAATAACAAAAATATAAGGTTGTATTTATATTAAATGCAACTCTCTGTATAATAGCATTTTTGAAAATGTTGAAATTGTAAAAGTTCCCTATTAAGAAATCTTACTGCATTTGCAAAAAGCCATTGAAAATGTGACAAATTTAAAGCAGTCATGTCTTTTCCAAATGGTGGAAATTATAAATATAATTAGCAGTGGTGTAGTCGTAAATTAAGCCATACTGGAACAGTCCGATCTGAGTGGCATAATATACTGCAGAAACCACAGTGTCTTATTACTTTTATTTATTTCCCGTAAAAAGAAAGCAATGCCGGACGGCGTTCCGGCTTGACTACACCCCTACTACTAATTAGAATAAAAGAGTTTTCAAGACAGAGACAAAGAAACTGGAAGTACGTAAAGGATACAACAGAACACCAAGTAATACTTTGAACAGTTTCCTACTATAGAAAGAAGAATATAAATAAAAAAGAAGTACCAGAAGAAAATGGAAAACAATTAACAAGGGAAGAACTTAGCTAATCAACAATGAGTTAAAAAATAAACATACCAACAGGCAGGGGCGGCCTTTGGGGGTGGCGAGCAGGGCAACCACCCGGGGCCTCGCTCTTGCAGGGGCCTCGCGCACTCGAGCAACAACAAGGCATCATTTCTGAATCCCTGATTCTTTTAAGACATTAATTCACCTTAGTTTATCATAATTAATAATTTGTTATCTTTGTGTTTATTAATTTTTGTTAATTTCCAATAAACAATTTTAAAGCTCTAAATTTATTTATTTATAACTTTGCATTTCTTGTCAAGCATCATCATTAAAACTAATTCCACAAAGACAAGGGCTTCGCAAAGATCTACCCGCCCGGAGCCTCGCAATGGCTAAGGCCGCCCCTGCCAACAGGAAAAACTCTGACGCGGAATAATTCACCCGAGAGCACACAATAAATATGAACAACTAAAGAGGATGAAGACCACAGGAAAAAAAACAACATATACCAAGTGTATGAGCATAAGAACATCATGGGAAAAACCTTAGCCCACACATGGTTAAACGAAAATGGAATATCGCTAAAGGATGCAACAAAACAGCAAATAATGACACCTAACACATCTCCCTACCTACAGAATGAAGAACTCACAAGAAGGAATATAATAAAGAAGTATCAAGGAAATATCCCCCGTCAATTCAAACGCTCAAAGGCAGTCGCTATACTAAAACCGGGCAAACCAGCTGGCAGCCCCAAGAGCTGCAGACCAATAGCCGCAGACCAATAGCCCTACTATCCGTGACCTACAAGCTACTAGAAAATCTTATCTATAATAGAACTAGCACAAGAATATTTGAAGTAATCCCGATCGAACAAGCAGGTTTCCGGCCAAAGCGAAGCTGTGTAGACCAAGTATTATCACCATATACAACGATGCGGGATTGCAAAGAGTACTCAAAACCTCAGCCGCATTTATTGACCTATCTGCGGCTTATGATACGGTGTGGAGAGAAGCTATGATAGTCAAGCTACTCCGCGTAATCCCCTGCAAACTGTCAGCTCGACTTCAGCCACTCCTCTTTAACCTGTACATCGCAGTTATACCGGAAACAAAATCAAAAAAGTGCTACACCGACAACTAGGCACTCACGCCAAGGTGCAGCTCAATCGAGCGGTCAGAAGATATTCTAACAGCAGACCTACAAATAGTGGGAAAGTATTTTCGCAAATGGAGACTTCAACCAAACGCCACCAAAACTGAAGTAACTTGCTTTCACTAAACAGCAAACTTGCTAGAAGAAAACTTAACATATGTTTGAAAACACTACACTCACCCACAATAAAACACCAAAAGACCTAGGAGTAACCCTTGATAAAACACTATCTTTCAGAGAACACTTAACAAACACAGCTGAAAAACTGGAAGCAAGAAATAACGTCATCCAAAAGCTATGCGGCACAACCTGGGGAGCATCGGCCTCCATCCTGCCCTCCTCAGCCCTGGGGCCCGCCTTCTCAATTTCTGAATACTGCCCTCCAGTCTGGCTAAACAGTCGGCATGTACAAAAGAAAGGATTGCTAGTGTTATCAAATCAACTCCCACAAGCTGGCTACCAGTGCTAAGTCATATTCCACCCTCTCAATTGAGACAAATAAATGCCCTCACAAGGGAGTACAAAAAGACCATGGTCAATAGAAGCCTGCCAATTCGTCAAGACATTGAAGACTATATTCGACTCTGCTCTACACCACTGCCAACAAAAAGGACGAGGATTATGGAGGAAAACGATTTCAACCCCACTATGCATGGACCCAAGAATGAATCGCACAACAGACTATAATAACATACCATGCATAACCCAAAAAACACCTCTTTTTGACTTACCACGTAAAACATGGTCCACGCTTAACAGAATCAGAACACAATATGGCAGGTATGCATACTACCTACACAACGGGGCGTGCAATCGTCCCCACTTTGTGAGTGCGGGGAAACCCAGACCATCAGACATATTATATAAGAATGCCCTATAAGATCGTATAATGGTCAAAGTCGATAGACTATACATTAGAAAGATGTTTTTTTAATTCTAACAATCTTCCATTAAATACAGACAAAACAAATTTGATTAAATTTAGTTACCAAACATCTGACACAAGAATAAACTTTGTTCATAAAAAAAAAACACTAGGAACAGTACATACAGCACGGTTTTTAGGGATTGAAATTGATTATAGGCTAGATTGGAAATATCATATTGATTGTTTAGTCTGGAAAATTACAAAATACTGTTATAGTTTAAAGGTACTTGCCCAAAAAATCAACGGTGACCCAGCAATAATTGCGTATCACGCATATGTCCATTCATAATTACGATACGATGTGATCTTCTGGGTTAACAGTGCGGAGGCAGACAGAATATTTATCTTGCAAAAAAGATGTCTGAGAAACATTTTTAATTTAAAGCAAACTGAAACTTGTACACAGAAATTCAAGGAAAATAAAATTCTGACTTTGATTAGCACGTATATATTATATGAAGCGGTAGTCTTTATAAAAGAGAATAGCACTGTTGCAGTATTGTGATAGAAATCATCAACATGACACAAGATATAAATTGGACTTAAACAATATCAAAAGCAATTTTACTTAGATACAAAAAAATGTTCAATACTCAATTATAAAGATATTTAATAAAATTCCTATAAACCTGAGAGTGCTAAATATAAAATCTTTAAAACTAAAACTAAAAAGTATACTGATAGAAGAGGCCTACTATACTCTAGATGAATTTTACTGTGATACAAACTTTGATGTGAAATAGCTTCCATGTTTTATCTTTCTATTGACATGTTGGAATGAATAATGTTTAAACCGCCTTTCTTCTTGTTCTTTATACAATAATAATGATAACTTTATGAATTTTAAATTTTATGAATATTAAACTGTATGTGTGTACACACTGCTAGATTCAGAAACAGAAGACTCAGAAGAAGATAAACAAGGAGATGATGATAGATGGAAAATTAAAGGAAGCATCTCACAAACACCTACACTTACCATCCTATATTCCTTCACTGCATCATATGGCTCTCACTGCTGGCAATAAGAATGTCTCATATCCAATCCGGTGTACATAGCCAGTCCAGCGGTATATGAAAATATCCAGATTGGATAGCTGGAAGTGGCAGCATTGTTTACCGTATGCTGACTAATCAATCAATTAATCAACCTAGGAACAATGCCAGTTTTCAAAGAGTTTCTTATGTGTTAAAGCATACTTATAGAGGGAGGATTACATGATTTATTGTACTAAGAAAGTTAATATTATTCTGTTAATTAGAGGAAAAGTGTATCTTGATTTACACTCTTGTTACCAGCAGAATCAATGAAATACCTGTTCACGTCATTAGCATCTTAGAAGGCAGAATGACTTTTGTATGAAGGCTTTACGTGAATATTCTAGTATGAGAAATTTTTCCATAATTTTACTGCATATTATTTGTTTATTTTAATTTGATACTGGATATAAGCCTTTTTTCTTTCCTGATTGCTTCGGATAAATTTAAACGAGTTGTGGACTTGGCTCTCTTGTATTATTTGTATGCTTTCCTTTTAAGTAATAAATATCTGTAATGGTTTGCGTTATATAAGAGCGATAACTTTTCCTGACAGTAATTTTTTTGTAGGGAATTTACATATCAAACAGAAAGAAATGTTATAGCACTATTTACAAATTCAACTTTATTGTCAGTTGATCCCAAATGTTCCACATGACTCCAGTGAATTACATTAGTCTCCCTAGAGAACTTGGTTATATTGAAAAAATGAGCACCTAATCTCTAAAAGTGATTGTCTTAGGTGGTGTTGTTTTTAATGAATAATTCAACTCAAAAAAATAATTCAATTTACATATTTGTAAGGGAGTTTCTAAGATCTGTATTGTCGATTCATGTTCATGACTAAATATGAATTAATTTTGATACTGTCTTGTTTATATTTATCTTTGTGCACTACAAATATCTACAAGTCGTTGGTAATAGCTTTTATTTTCAAACAGGTACCAGTCAATAAATACATTAGCTGAAATGGAGGTCATTCGTTAAGGTCAAGGGAGTTTTAAAAATACTTGCAAAAAGAGATAGACGACACCAACAATTTGATTACTTTTAAATTTCAATAAGCAATAATAAATTATTCTAGAGCCTAGTCAATTTAAATGCAATTATACATAACAACATGCTATATTAAATATAAGACTCTTTACTTACTTCTTTAACAAAAAACTATGCTTGTTTTTAAGCAATGTAGTTGTTTTTTTTTGCAAATTCGTGTAAATTGAATTATACACAGTAGTTAAAATAGTAGTAGTTAAAATTAATAAATAAAATATTTATGTAGTTCTTGTTAAGTAAACGTGCTGAATCTATACTAAAATAAAGGAATAAGATATATACAGGATGTCCCATTTAAAACGAAACACCTTGAATTATTTTTAAGAGCAATTTCATTAAAAAAAAAATGAGGCAGCCCAATTTATATTTTTGAGGCGATATATTTTAATGCAGTGAATGAGTCGGAAAAACATGCTTTCCCTCCATTTTCGTTCTGTTCTATGTTAAGAAATTAACTCCCAGAAATAGGTCTGTTTTGACATTTTTTCAGATGATTTCAACAGTTACTCGAGGTGTTTTGTTTTAGTTGTGACACCCTGTATATCAACAGTTAACCTTCATTTTAAAAGTGATATATATAGTCACGGCCTAACAAAAAAGAATCGTATCTAATCAGAATAAATTGAAATGATACGTATGCTTATTAGTAACTAGGACTTGTAAAATAGTTTATTTAATTTACAGTGCCTTTCTGCACTTGCGGAACTGATGAAGTTGCTTGACCACAAAATCATTTTAATGCTCTGTATCGGATAAAATATCAAGGATTAGATGATACCATTATACCCTTCGCCGATTTACTGCACTTTTTATATAATTGTTGCACATTCTATAGGATACTCTTCGCAGTTTTTTTTATTGTAAATATTAGTTTGAGACATTTTTTGTTTAGTTACAAAACGTTTTTTTTTTTTATTTAAATAATTAATAACTTTTTTATTTATTGATCGATTTTGTTCAAAAACAATCGGGTTCTTCCTCTAGCTAACACTAACTTACTCTCCAAATTTCAATACAATCGGACTTTTAGTTCTTAAGTTATTGTGCTTACAAGAAACGTGACGGACGGACATTTTGAAAGTTGTTCAGAATTCGATCACCAACCAGTGACATAAACATTTTTTTCTCTACAAGCAATATTACCGCTTTTAGAAATGTGCCGATCAAATGCAATATACTCTTTCTTCGTTTGTATTTGCGAAGAGTGTAACAAGTTAAAATGAAGTTTAAATTTTATATTATTCGTATTCACTTTGGAACCATCTTCGAGACATTATATAGTAAGGGGTCCAAAGCATTAAAAATTGAAATGACCCATTCCAACAAGGTAAATAAGTTTTGAGCTCGCATATCGAAAGAGGGTCCTAATGGGCATCAGAAATGGCTTGTTGAATTTTTGTTGAGGATTGCACAACTTCTCCACAAGAAAAAAAGATGGCGGAATGTTATTTCAAGAATTCGTGTTTTTGAACGTATACCTCTCGCTAGAAAATTAACTAGATGCGATATTGATCTGATTTTTTTTCTTTACATACTACTGACATGAGCGCATATGTCTGTACTAGTAGAGTTTCAAAATCACTTACGGTTTTTTTTCTAATTAAATCCTAAATCACAGGAACGAAATTTGTGTGTTTGAAATTTCGACGTGCGGACAACTACATTAAATGTTTAATTTTCTTATATATTATATGAGAATGAAATATGGTCTAAAGATCAACAAAGTTTTTGCAAAAAAAATTAACTCGATATCTCATACAGTTTTCGAGTTACAGATTTTTTAATTCGATCGTAATAATGTCTTGTTATGATAACGCGCAACGTGACAGCTGCGGCAGGATTCGGTCTGTGTAATTGTGGATAGACATTAGTCTAATACCTAATTTGATTAAGGTATTATATTACTATTAATCAGTAGGTCACCAATTGTCTGAAAATTAGACAATCATTTATGTGTTATGTTACAACTACGTGATTTTAAAATAGAGTCTGTTAAAATATAGATGCAGAAATAATGATTTAATGATTACTGGAAAAGGAAACTTTGAAGTACGTCCAATTTGGTTAGAAAATTTTCAGTTACGTCATTTTGGCTTAGAAGGACTGTATATATCGAAAGGTGCAAATACAGTACGAAATCGTCAATACATTATACAAATTTGAGATTAAAAAATAAAAATTGTCCGAAATTTCATATTTAAGAAAATGTATGGTATGAAACATTCTTTATAGGATTTTGCAAACAGCAGAAAAATTAACTATCTATAAAAGAAAAACTTTGTGTAGAAATATTAATGAAATCATTGCTTTCTTTCGATAACCTGAATTCTAGTTATGCTAGCAAGTTAAAATCCCAAAATGAATTTGTCTAATTTCTTATTTGACAATTCTCATTCTAACACTAGCATCCACACAGTCCCCTACGGCCATGCAGATTAAACTAGTATCCACATAACCCCCTACGATTATGAAGATTCAGTTAAAAATGAGAACAAAGACCTAAAATGAATTTATTTATCTACCTTGTCTTAAAAAATTTTTCATTCCAATGGATTACATTTTCATGAAATCTATCATTCTGTTTCCTGGAAATGCTTAGCCTTTGAAACGTTTTTCGCCCTTATTCTGGAGCTCATCAGAAAGACATAAAGCCATTCATAAAGATGTTTCATGCAAAACCAAGACAATTTCTATGAATAAGTGTGAAATGATTATATTTGACATTGACTGATAAAAACAACCTCACCTATCTATTAGCTAACTAGTATTGGAGCCTATATACTCTATGCATGTTTAAAAATGAATTATTATTTGTTTGCTTATAATTGTATTGAAACATTCTTTATAAGATTTTGCAATACAATTATAAGCAAACAAATAATAATTCATTTTTAAACATGCATAGAGTATATAGGCTCCAATACTAGTTAGCTAATAGATAGGTGAGGTTGTTTTTATCAGTCAATGTCAAATATAATCATTTCACACTTATTCATAGAAATTGTCTTGGTTTTGCATGAAACATCTTTATGAATGGCTTTATGTCTTTCTGATGAGCTCCAGAATAAGGGCGAAAAACGTTTCAAAGGCTAAGCATTTCCAGGAAACAGAATGATAGATTTCATGAAAATGTAATCCATTGGAATGAAAAATTTTTTAAGACAAGGTAGATAAATAAATTCATTTTAGGTCTTTGTTCTCATTTTTAACTGAATCTTCATAATCGTAGGGGGTTATGTGGATACTAGTTTAATCTGCATGGCCGTAGGGGACTGTGTGGATGCTAGTGTTAGAATGAGAATTGTCAAATAAGAAATTAGACAAATTCATTTTGGGATTTTAACTTGCTAGCATAACTAGAATTCAGGTTATCGAAAGAAAGCAATGATTTCATTAATATTTCTACACAAAGTTTTTCTTTTATAGATAGTTAATTTTTCTGCTGTTTGCAAAATCCTATAAAGAATGTTTCAATACAATTATAAGCAAACAAATAATAATTCATTTTTAAACATGTATGGTATGACTTAAAAACCCATCGGAATTATATGACATAACAGACTCAGTTCTTATTCTAAACTGGAATTACTTTATAAATAGTAACAAATATAAAACGAATAATCTAAAATACATTTTAGAATATTGGTGTAAATAATGACATACCTACATTGCCCAATAATGTGAACTTGCAATCATGAAGAAGGGAACACAATAATATTTGCGCAAGGTATGTTTAATTTTTGCAAAATAGAAAACCTACAAAAATTGTGTGGGTACATGACAACAAAGTGTATCTTAGGATACTCACGAAATCAGTAAATAATTAAGTGAAAAATATGAAGAAAATGTTTTAAAAACGTTATTGGCAGTCGGTGTATTGTGTGACCTGTCAGTTATCCTTTCCGAAGAGGATAAATGAGCAGTTATTGTTGCCTTAAAATGAACACGCCAACTATATATTTTGATTAATTTTGGAGATAACTGCGATGCAATTGATGATCGTGTAATTTAAGATGCTCGTAAGTCCTATGTGAATCTATCCATACAGATTCACATAGGACTTACGGATTAAGGATTTAAATTCACTACGGCCATCTGCAGTGAATTTAAATCTTTAGATTTGCTAAGGTAGTATTTATTTTTCCTTAAGGTTCTTAGGCTTACGTTAGCTACGTGCGCGTCTTACACAAGACACTTCCTTACTGCATTTAAAACGAGCATTACAGGGGACGGTAGTCCTGTGGTTTAGTGTACTTAGCTTAGCTAGCAACTGAAGAACCTAGCGAAGTAGGTTAAAATCCTGCTCACTGCGAAATACTTTTAATTGTAAAAATTATCCACAAAAAGTGGTTTAGACCCTTACCTAACACAAAATCCTGGATTATAACAAATTTTCTCGACTTGAGAAGCAGTTAACAAAGCACATAGAATTTTAGTGTCCAAGCGATTTTCCGATCTCCTTCCCAATTTACCCTTTCCCAGAAAATTTGGATATCTGATAGAGAATAACCAAATAAAATCACAAATGATGACAAAAAGTCACAACTGGTTCTAAAGAAAACAAATAGTGGAATTGTAAAGTAAACTGTGATTAAAAATGTGCGTCCACTTGGTGTTCTGTTGCATGTGCAGCCTTTCCTAACAATTGTTTTAAGGGCAGAAATAATACAGAGCAGTTTTAGCAGACAGTGCTTCTTAATACTAATGCCTATGTAGTGGTTTGTCAATGCTTACTGAGCTGTGTGTACTTATTATGCATTATTATTATTATTATTACTTATGTATATATTACAAGTTTTGTGTACGTTTTTGTATTTTCATATTTGTAAAATGCCAAGTATATCATTTGTACCACAATAATGATATACTTAATAAATAATATCTCTATACAACACCTTCATAATTAATAGATCGTGTAAATCATCTGCCAAATGAGTTTCTTTTTATCTGTTAATATTTTTGCAAAATTGTAAAAATGTAAATAATAGCACAATTTCAACAATGTATTGGCTTACTATCTTAATGCATTACACTTAGCCAGAAAACAGCCGCATGCTAACAGGAATACCACGAATCTAATTATGGTTTATTTTAAAAAGTCGTTAATTCAAAAACTGTATAAGATATCGAGCTGATTATTTTTGCAAAAACTCTCTTGATCTTTAGACCATATTTCATTCCTATATAGTATATAAAAAAATTGAATATTTAATATAGTTGCCCGCACGTCGAAATTTCAAACACACAAATTTCGTTACTGTGATTTAGGATTTATTTAGAAAAAAACCGTAAGCGAGTTTGAAATTTAATTAGTACAGCTCGATGCGCTCATGTCAGTAGTATATAAATAAAAAAAATCAAATCAATATCGCATGTGGTTCACTCTCTAGCGAGAGGTATACGTTTAAAAACATGAATTCTTGAAATAACATTTCGCCAACTTTTTTTCTTGTGGAGAAGTTGTGCAATCGTCAACAAAAGTCCAACAAGCCATTTCTGATACCCATTAGGACCCTCTTTCGATATCCGAGCTCAAAAATTATTTACCTTGCTGGAATGGGTTACTTGGCGATTTAGACGGCTTTCGAAGGCGTGGACCCTCTACTAATATTTTGATGGTATTAACTCAATTTAATACAATATTTAAAATGCAAAAGCAGTAACCAGCAGAACAATATAGATGCTTCATTTTATTATTAGCACATATAGTGGAGTAAAACTAAAATTTCTAGGGAATTGTCTTACTATAGCAATTTATTTGCTGGAACTTGTTGAAAACATTTCAAGAAGTATAGTAAAAAGTTTTGGATTAAATCCGCGTGGCAGAAAGCTTTTGTTTAAACAAAAGAATGTTCAGAATTCTGTTTCTTCATAGTTTTTCTTAAATATCTTTGGCTGTATAACCCGTATCGCAAAAAAGAAAAAGACAAAAATTATTTAAAATGAGATTGCGAAGAGAACTAGATTTGTCCGAAACTTCTTGGTCAATATGCCAAGTCGTAAAACATGATCACATTTTAGGAAGGCCATTTTGAAACAATTGACGATAACTTGAACAATAATACACATATTCTAACAAAACTTTAGAACAGTATACCCCTTGTGGAGTTAAACCATCAAGCCAAGTTTCAACTTAAAATGTTTACAACAACTTCTAAAAAACAATTGCAAAGTCGAAAATCGAATCGATTGTTTGTGGGCATCAAGTCATATTTCAAAAATTTATTGTTTGACGTAAACTTTATCGAGCAGTTCCTCAGTTAGTAGTCTATACAGAGTGTGGAAGTACTTTCTAGAGTGTTAACTAAGACATTGTTAACTTCTATTAGATACTCCTTACTGTTACCTCCTGTAACATATCTTGCTGTTATTCTAGCCATATAGATGTATTTGCGATATTTTACACCAATAAATTTTTTTATTTGCCTTTAGTTTGTCTTGTGGCAAATTTGGTTGTTGTAAGAGGTTTATATACAGGCCTTTTTCACCCTTCGATGAATCCGTCTTCATTATTAGATTTACTCAAGGGTTAATTTCACGTATTGAAAATTTGAGATGTTTGGAATACCATTTACTAAATGAATAATAATTCTGCACAACTTTTGTTTGTTTTTTCAACTGTGTGATACTCCCATTAGAACTGTACTTTTTTGAACCTTGTTTTTTATACCTGTTTACTATATTTATTATCTTGACTAGACAGATTTACTTTATCTGCTTTTTTGCCACTATTAAATTTTTATTTATATCTGACTGATTTTTATCATCCTTTTTTTAGTAAATAATTCAATTAATCAGTTTTGGACAAAATAATATTTTTTGTGAGAAAAACTTGCAACACTGTTGAAAAAATTTACGCATGTTCTATGAGACTGGAACAATTGTCAACATAACTCACAGCATCCTAACTTTAAGTGTTCCTTCGGACAACAAACATTTTTATTTCATCGTTTGTAGGTGCTACAAATTACAATATATCGTCATATACTGTGAGCCTAGGAAACCAGCTACACCCCCATTTCTTTATTTTTGAAAATAAAAATTTAAAATTGCAGTGCAAGATATATGGCATCATAATACACTTTTTGATTTAAGCAGACCCAAAAATACGCTTTGGGTTTAACTGAAAGTACTATTAACTTATTTATTTTAAATAACGCTCCATATGTTTTTTTAATCATATCTGAGGTTTGAATTGCCTTTAAAATGGATTTTTCAAAATCGAACTAGAAATTACCTTGAAGATTTGAATTACTGAGAGGTAATGAAAATCAGATTTGTTTATAAAACTTAACAAATATTCACAGTACATAACCGAAAAATATTTTTAATATTTTCACCCAAAATAAATGACTTTAGCTTCCTAACGGAATTTTAAAATTGACTCATAAATGGCCATTAAACTGCAGTTTGAAGTTGAAGATGACACAATAAAGATTTAGCATTTAGTAATTAAGCGTTGATATGCTTTGAAATGCCTAAGCAAGGAATAGTATTCCAAACCAATATCGTCCTTGTACTAAACAGTAAGTTTGCCAAGACAGTTATTTGCTTTGGGTGCGAAATGTTTAATACCTTATACTCTCAGTATAAATATTATATTATAACATATTATTATTAATACTAAGTATTATTAATATCAATAATAATAAATGACTTATTAACAAAATCATATACAAGATAAGGAAAATGATTCTATTGGGCAAGGTTCAGTAGTGCCTAGAAGACACCATAATGACACAAACTTAAATATGATTTTCACGATCACTGAGTAATTACATATATTTATATTTATCAAGGTCCTTTCTTATTCAATTTTTATTTTGAAAGACCATCGTAAAGGTAATTCAATAAAATTATAAAACATATGGGGAGCTACATAAAATAGAGAAGAGTTATATTAAAGAATGTACTTATAAGCCAAGTATTCTCTACCCTAATATCAAATATATATCTTGCAAATAAAGAAAAAAGGGGGGGTGTACTTGGTCTCATGGGCACCTGGTATGCACAGTTAAAGAAACTAAAGTTTTAAGGTTTTGTTTCACGTATTTATTTGTAGTATGAGGGCAAGGTTTCATATTTTTCTTATCGTGTGTAAGTTGCACTGATTTTCGAAGAAGGATTTAAAAAGCTGATATTTTGTCGCCATTTTACAAGATGGCGAAATTTTTCCAAGGAACTAAATATTGAGTATAATGGTCCCCACGATATTACGTTGGTGAAAAAATAATTTTTGTTGTAATATTTGAGGTTCAGGTCATTTTTATGTGTCGATGCCTCTACTAATCTACTGTCAAAGTGAAATTATCAATATTTTTAACCTTTTTGCTCCATTTCCCCCTATAATGCAAATTATTAAGTTTAACTTTATGTATTATCTTTAAAGTTATGTTAAAGAATTTTTTAATTTAAAACATTTTATTTAATTCTTGTTTCTTTGAAATATAAATATATTTTTTTTATCAGCTGAAAATGTGAATGTGAATTCCTTTACATGTCTATACTTTTACACATTTTCCATCTTAGCTGGACAATTTCAAATGTCGTTGAAAGAGCAATACTTGCAATACTTTTGCAGTGTTTTTGTATATTTTGTATTTATAAGTGTGTATGTGAATATAAAGTGGCACCGTATGTGTGTAAGTATAGTTGTTAGTCCATAATCAATATTATTGATTAAACTTTTTTATTTTAAAAGTAAGACAGGCCCAACTTAGGTGAAGACACTTTATTCTTTATGTAACGAAAAATACTTAAATTAAAGAAATATTTTATTGCTTAAAACCTGCGATCGTTATTACTGAGGAATAACATGGTTCAGAACCAACTATATTAACATTGCTAAAAGAATTCATCAGTGATTATTATAAATTCGTTTTTGGCTTAGTAATATATCTTTTATGTTTTGTAAGTGCTTTTATATATCAATTTATATTAATAATAATATTTATATTGTATGAATAAAGTGACAAGTTCATTGAGGTCAAGATCGTTACTATTTAATTTATAAACTGTTTAGAGAAAAATCTGTAGAACCAATGTCAACAATGTAGTTTAGTGACTATTTTAACTAGAATTATTTATATGTATATATTTAGTGATAACCTCAAGAATTAACAGGGTTTCCAAACAATATAATTCTGTATCAATAATATTTTTTAACAGTAGTTAGTTTGAAAGTAAAAAGAACTCTAAGATAATTATCAAATTCAAGGTAATAATTCAATATCAGAACATTTTTAAATTCTTGTTAAATCTAAACTCAAATCTATTATCATATTGCCAATCAGAATTAAAATATATAAATAAAAATATATATAAATAAAAATAACAATTGTAATAGATTATGTCATTGGATATAAGACCAAGTAGTCTTCGTTACTAGCAGTAGTTACAAAAAAAAAAAATTATAACAATTTATCGATTACAAAGTTCTTTCATTCTTAATTTCTTCATATATATTTTTATAACATAAGTATAACTAATATAATTAATAACAACACAAATATAATCTGATTGTATGTCTAATTTGTTACAGAAGAAGAAAAATGGCCTATGATGACATTATTACTTTGTTAGGAGATTTTGGTAGTTACCAGAGAAAAATATATTTTTTACTATGTCTACCAGCCGTACTGTGTGCCTTTCACAAGTTAGGAAATGTATTTATGATAGCAGAACCAAACTATAGGTGAGTCTTTAACTTTTATAAAATATATTTTAAAACTGGATAATAGTGTGCAGTTCTCAAGATAATATGCAGCTTATTGACAGGTATAAAGAATATATCTGACTTAGACATATTTTGCTTTTTCGAGATTTTCAGGCATAACACTTTAATTAGACTATGAATTGCAGACATATTTAAACTATTTGGCAGCTCGTATAAATTGACACAACTTTTGCATAAACAATTGTTTTGCACGAATGATATATATATTCCACAAATGTAACAAAAAATTTATAATCAATGTACATTAAATACATTAAATATTTTTGATAAATCATAATAAAATAAATGAAATTTATTTTTCATCTAAAAGAATTATTATTCCTCAAAGTAATCTTTCACTGCATAGAGGTTGATAAATTTCAAGTATGGTCTTCAGCATTTCAGCGGTTACCTAATTGCCTGAATGTACTTTTCAACTAAAAAAATATTTCTGACATCATTTATTCAATTCAGTTTGTATACAGAACTTATTACTAAATTAAGCAAGAATAACTGTCCATTGAGATCAACAAAAGCTGTATTTTCTCGACAATATTTTTGCAGCAGTTGAGTTGTTTTCATTTTGTTTAAAACTGCCCTAACCAATAAAACGAGAATTAACTAAACCAGTCTAAAATACATCAAAGAGATAGAGTTCGCCCTCTATATGCTAGCTATTCAAAATTTCCTAACCTAAACCCTAAACCTTGGACAAGGACGGTCACATGAAGTAAGTATCAGTGAGGAGCGATTCTGTGATTTTTTGAACAACTTTAGTAACAGTCCTTACCAATGTGGGACATTTGCGGGACTTTTGTATTTGTGTGTTTGTGACATACCATGAAAATATTATAAAAAATATACACATATATACACCAATTTCTAGACTTTTATCATTACACATTACTTATTCTCCCCTATTTACCCTTATTTACCTCCCAACTCTTTACAGGAGTAAGTTTAAAATATAATCTAGTTCCAGATCTCACTATAATATACCGGGTAATTTTTTGAAAACGAGTGACCCTTAATAACTCGAGGACCGTTTTTTTTTGCAGTAAACGGCATTTTCTTGAATGTCAAGGGGTACACATTTTAACGAGAAAATGTGTGATCCAAAACTCACCCCCAGCCACCCCAAGTTTATGACTTCAAATGACACCCCTTATATTTTTCATCAATTTCTAATAGCAGAATATTTTTGGAATGCAATCGTAAAAAATACTGTGACCTTGAAGAGAAAAATTCTTCATTTAGGTAATTAAATAAATTGAATTAAATTGGTAAATTCATTTTGGTAATTATGCCATATAGTGAAGTAAAATCAAGTCGAAAAGATAAGTTTGAGTGGAAATGGGAATTCACAACTTTTTTTAGTAGGACCGAATTTTGCAAACGGCCCTTAAACGCGGTTGAGGTTCAATTCGAGAAACTACGTTCCTCATAACATTTATCGCTGCCTTGATTCAACTATATAAGCTATTAAATTGATTTTTTGCACGCGGCTACTTGAAACCTAACCGCTTCTTATGGTCAATTGGAAATTTCGAAAATGTTGAAAATGTTTCCAAAAATATTTAATAAATGTACAATCACCAATTATACGCATCAAGAACTTTACTGTGCGGTGATCTATGTGAATTATTGAAAATTTCTATGCACATATATCAGGGCAAATGTAGTCAGGATATTGAAAAAGTTTTTGAAAAAAGTCGATAGCTGCAATATTTATTGAAATATGAATTTATTTCAACGAGCGCGCGGACGAGCGTTTACGTAGAAATGTGACTGCCAGACAGAAATCACAAATGAACATACATAGGCACAATATTTTAGTAACGTGTTAACTCGCGATAACTAGACATTGTCCAATAAAAAAAATGAGTCGGTTGTTTCTTTTTAGCTTAGTTAGTGATTTATAGATACGTAGATTACTACACATTTCTCAACATTTTTATACTGTTAACTTTCCGTTGCCTAAATATGGCTAATTTAGCTGATACAATAAGTTGTTTAATTTGTGGAGAATCTTGTGATTCTCAGGGGAAAGATTTGGTTAATCCTGACTCGATATATGTACATAGAAATTTTCAATAATTCACATAGATCACCGCATGGTGAAGTATTTGATGCGTACAATTGGTGATTGTACATTTATTAAATATTTTTGTAAAAATTTTCAACATTTTCGAAATTTCCAACTGACCATTAGAAGCGGTCAAGTTTCAAAAAATCAAATTAATAGCTTATATAATTGAATTAAAACAGCAGCAAGTATTATTTATTTATTTATTTAATACATTTGTCCAACAGTACAAAAGAACCAATTACAGGACAAGAAAACGACAAAATACAAAAAAAAAAATTATAAATACATAGCTTCTTACATACATATGAGTGACAATCTAAAATTAATTACAAGTACACTACATGTTTGTGTTATTTTAACACTATGGCATGCTGCAATTCTTAAGAGAAGTATAAATTGTATTTATCGAACAGTCGAATATATCACAAGTATCACAAATTGAGTTGTAGGTAGAGCACATAACGAATATAGGAGACTTCAGCATTATATTAGTTCGTGCCGGTTGACAATAAAATGTGAGCGGTTTGCGACTAGCGGCTCTTGGAACCAAGAAGTTCAACTGGCTTAGTGCAGGAGGGCAATCAACCCTGTTGTGTATGAGCGAATACAGGAATTTTACAGCGTAGAATTGCCTTCTAAATTGTAGTGAGTCGAAGTCGAACCTATTTAACAGATACGTCTGGTCGCAGCCTCTGTTTGGATAACTACCATCAGCGCGGAAGCAGAGAAATTTTAAAAATTTCCTCAGAACAGACTCGATTGATTTAACTTGATAATCATAGATAGGGCTCCAGATAAGTGAGCAGTACTCGAGTTTAGACCGTATATAACAATAAAATAGTTTGATTAAGACGTCATTGTTCCGGAAGACCTGACTTAGTCTTAAAATGAACCCTAAGGTTTTCATAGATGAGGAGACCGTTAACTCGATATGCTTAGCAAATGATAATTTGTCATCAAAAAAGACTCCTAGATCTCTGGTCGAGTCAGTACGTGGCAAAGATTGTGTGCCAATACGATAATCGTAGTCGATGGGTTCATCTTTCCGTGAGTAAGTGACAACCTTGCATTTGCTTATATTTAGAGCCAGAGAGTTTAAATGACACCACTGTGCCACTTTATTAAGTTCCCTTTGTAGCATATGACAGTCGTCTATGGAATTTATTGACGCAAAGATTTTCAGATCATCTGCGAAAAAAAGCTTTTTGCAGCAAAGATTGTCATTGAGATCATTGACAAAAAGAGCGAAAAATAGCGGACCTAAATTGGAACCCTGTGGTACCCCTGATGTTATGGTATATGGGTTAGACGTGTAACCATTGTAAGCAACATTATTAAGACGGTTTGACAGGTACGATGAGAAGAATTGAACAAGAGTGGTAGAGCAGCCATACCGTCGAAGTTTGGATAATAATAGGCAATGATCAATGCGATCGAATGCCTTTATGAGAAACATAGTTTTTCGAATTGTTCAACCGGGTTTAAGGGCCGTTTTCAAAGTTCGGTCCTGCTAAAAAAAGTTGTGAATTCCCATTTCTTATGCGTTGAAATGTCCTTTACAAGATGGTATAGGTTTCATTTAGTTATACGTTGGTATCACCTACCCTTAGAAAACAGCGAGTTAGAGGAGCGATTTTACTCCACTAATAAAGTATGATTCGATCCCATCCTAAAATATGGTTGACTTAGATTTTACCGATTGCCCCAGTAAGAGAGTGTATTTCGTGCGTTTACACATAAGAATTACTTCTAGAGGAAGTTGTATAGCTAAATCTATAAATAATTATCAAGTTTGGTTCTCATTATGTGTCATTTAGAACAAGGACATATTTTAATGAGATAAAGTAATTAACATTCTTCCTAAATGTCTTATTAATACGTCATTTAAAATAATGCAAATTAAAACTGGTTAAATTAAGCATCTTAACTGGATATTTCTTGACCTATAATATTCCAAGTAAGTTATTTGGCAAAAAATATACATTGATTAGAAGAAATTAGATCACATTTATTTGATAAAAAGTATGTAAACTTATCACTAATATTTACTATAATATAAATAAAAATAAACGCAACTAATTTAAATACAAAATCATATAATCGTCTATTGAGTTATTTATCCTTTTTATTAGTTCATACTAATTTTAAAGATGTGTGATTGTCATTCAAGGTTTATTTGTAATAAACTTGTAGATTAGGGTGGAATGGAAAAAATGTCTTAATCCCTTATTTGTAATGGTTAAAAAGTTGTCTATAAGATCCTTTAGTACAGGAGCCAGCATACAATTACCTGACAGATTTGTGTAAGCTAGAGACATGATCAGTGCTTTGCCTTAGAGCATGGCAAACAAGAAAAGTGATATGAGAATTTTTCAAGATAATACCCATTTTTTATTATACATGCATTAAAAGCTAATTTCGCCCAAATAAAGACTTATATTATTATTATACAATTCGAAAGCGGATATTATTCTGGATTTTAATGATATATCAGAGTGCACTCTTCCATATATTTTCTGTTAAAAATGATTTGTCCGAGTCCTACAATGGTGGGGTGGATAAATAAATCTACCACCCACGGAACAGAGGCTACTGTTTGATCTTAAAACTTTTAAGTGGCATATTATAGTCAATATATAGTCAACGGGGGTTTCACCTCTAACTTGAGTACTAGTGAATAAATTTTGATGAAGTCTTGTGCAATGTGTTTGTAATGACGTTAGTAAAAAAAGATTATAGTAAGAAATGATCGGAAGGGGTAGAAAACACCCCTTTTATCACGGGTTCCGTAACTTGTAGAATTAGGTCAATAATGAAAAAAAAAAACAATATATTTTCCTTTTTTAGGCCCAACATTAGATGTTCTTACTCTGGTGAATTTTTTCGTGAAATGCTTGTTTTTCCAGATGAGGCCATTCAAAAATTCCTAAAAATGGGGGAAAGGAAATGTAAAAGTTGAAAAAAAATCTGAAAGAATTCAAGTGAATCTATCATCGAAATACAAGACATTTTTCTATTTGCAACTTTTATTTAAAAATTTGAAAAATTTCATACATATGCATTGAGGCCTTCTAAAAATTTTTTGCCTCTTGGAATTTTTTTGTAACTTGCTAATTTTCTATATAGGTAGTTTTTCACAATAAATAATGTACTACATTTTTTTGCAAATTTTCAAATAAAAAATACATGAAAATTTAAGAAATGAGCGTGAGATATATACAGTGTGAACCACTTAAGATCGCAACACCCTTGTATACCCGTTAATTGATGCTTGTTTAACATCAAATTTTGATGGTAAGAAAAGATCGATAAGGTGATTTTTTATGCTGGGTAATATGTGATATATGTCAGTAGTGTGCGATTTTAAGGGGGTTTGAAAAGCCGATTTTTCAAAAAGAAGTATTAGGGATTTTTTTTAGAAAAAAATAGGAAGAAAGAAACCCATTTGTACAAGATTGCATCGTAGTGGGTTCAAAGGTGTTTGAGATAGTAGCTGTCAAAAATACAATTTTTTCAACCAAAACTAATTTTTATTTGTAAACCGGATTCCCAAATCAAAAAAATTAACTCTTCATTTTTTGTTCAGAATAATGCATTGTACTAGACTGAATTGATTTTATAACAAAATAAGAAAAAAAAAGTATACAGTGTGACGCCCCTGTATACCAGTTAATTGATGCTTGATTAACTTCAAATTTTGGTGGTAAGGAAAGATCGATAAGGTGATTCTTTGAACTTAGTAATATGTGATATATTTCAGTAGCGTGCGATTTTAAGGGGGTTTCAAAAGCCGATTTTTTAAAAAAAGTGTTTTATAGAATTTGTTATTCAAATTTCGATTTCGTCAACGTAAAGAGCGCCATTTAAAACCCCTAGACATCAATTTTAAGTGAGATCACTTACCTGGTTACTGAGATGTAAGCTTCCAAAAATTAATTTTTGAACTTTTTCATTTTACGTTTTTTCGTTAAGTGATCAATTTGTTTGAGGTAAATTTTGCCAAAACATTTCTTCTTCTTTTTTTGTTCATTACATAACCAGTTTTGCACAAAATGAATTATCGGGCGCAGTTTACGAATTTATTGAAAAGTCTTGGTTACTTTATCAACTAGTGTACGGCGGAAAATGTATAATCAGTTTTGGCAAAATTTACCTCAAACAACTTGATCACTTACGAAAAAACCTAAAATGAAAACGTTAAAAAATTGATTTTTGGAAGCTTACATCTCAGTAACCAGGTAAGTGATCTCACTTAAAATTGATGTCTAGGAGTTTTAAATGGCGCTCTTTACGTTGATGAAATCGAAATTTGAAGTTAATCAAGCATCAATTAACGGGTATACAGGGGCGTTGCGATCTTAAGTGGGTCACACTGTATACTTTTTTTTTCTTATTTTGTTATCAAATCAATTCAGTCTAGTACAATGCATTATTCTGAACAAAAAATGAAGAATATATTTTTTTGATTTGGGAATCCGTTTTACAAATAAAAGTTAGTTTTGGTTGAAAAAATTGTATTTTTGACAGCCACTGTCTCAAACACCTTTGAACCCACTACGATGCAATCTTGTACAAAGGGGTTTCTTAAGGTGCTGATTAAGAATACCTTCCTATTTTTTTCTAAAAAAAAAAAATCCCTAATACTTCTTTTTGAAAAATCAGCTTTTCAAACCCCCTTAAAATCGCACCCTACTGACATATATCACATATTACCAAGTTTAAAAAATCACCTTATCGATCTTTTCTTACCACCAAAATTTGATGTTAAGCATCAATTGATGGGTATACAGGGGTGTTGCGATCTTAAGTGGGTCACACTATATATTAATATAAAAAATATGAAACTTAAGATAATTATACCATTTTTAAAGGTTCAATATAATTTTTAAACTGAAAATGTGCAAAAAATGTAGTACATTATTTAATATGAAAAACTGCCTCTAACTCGGAAAATTAGCAAGTTACAAAAAACTTCCAAGACACAAAAAATATTTACAAGGCCTCAATGCATACGTCTGAATTTTTTTCAAATTTTTGAATTACATATCTTTAAAACGTTGCAATTTCCAAAAAGGGGTAGTTTTTCATGTTTTTCAGGAAAAACTCGGTGAAAACGCACTGCTTAAGGTTTTATCAAAATCCATTCGCTAGCACTCAAGTTAGAAATTTTAGTCACTTTAACACTCCCTTGACTGGACGTTAGCAATTAATACTCTTTTTTCAGTATCAAACAGTTGGTATATAGACCAGGGTGTTCCATTTGAAAAATTTGAATTATGGCAGTTTAAAAATATAATTTGAAGAATCGTGAAAAACACCCTGTAGAACTAGGTTCAACTTTGTACCCCTGTATGATTTGACACTGACGGATGAAACTATTTGCCCCTTTACGCAAACTAAAATTGTCAAATCCTAAAAATAATGTTAGGGAAACCGGAAACAAGCAGGCATCTAACAATTTGGTTAAAAGAACCTGCCTGCCACCCCTAATGATCTGCCGCTTTACCAGGGTTCCCACCAACCTGGAAAAACCTGGTAAAGTCAGGGAATCCAAAATGTGGTCCTGGAGACCTGGAAAAGTCAGGGAATCCAAGAAATTTCAATAAAATCCTGGAATTCCAGTCATCACGTAAAATATTTTGAACTGACTTTCTACTGTACAAAAAAACCGCTGCCTAAGGAATCACTACTTCCACAGCCAGATTTCTCGTCCAAGTCACTTTAATGGAAACATCTTGACTATATTTGACTTTAGTCTGTGGATATTATTGGCCATAGAATAAAAAATATTCGAAAGAAATCTGAGGCCTTTGTTTCTAGTATATACACCAAATCCTAAGTTTCTGTACTCTTAGCAGCTTGCTTTACTTATTTTTCCCTATTTACCCCTAATTTAACTCTTCAACGGAATAATACCAAAACATAATCTAATTCCTTATGTCAGTATAATATATACGTATACCAAATTTCAAGTGAATATCTCAATTTTTTTTATCGACCCCTTGGGTTGATAAAAGTGGAGGGGTGGTGGGGATGGGAAATATTATAAAAATTTTTGAGGCATTGGCTCCTAGTACATACACCAAATTTCAAGTTCTGTACTCTTACCAGCTTACTTTACTTATTTCTCCTTATTTACCCCTATTTGCCCCCCAACTCTTCAGCGGAAATGTTCAAAAACAATCCATTTCCAGATCTTGTTATAATGTACACGTGTACAAAATTTTAAGTCAATATCTTAAACCGTTCCGGAGAAAACGTGCGGACAATAAAAGTTACAGACAGACAGACCGACAAACACAATTTTTTTCGCTCAAATTTAAAATCTCGACGTTCCATGACATTCTAAGCCTGTTTCAAGAAAAAGAAATTCACAGATTTCGCAATTCTTGCAACCATCGGGACATTGAAAATGGTAACACTATACATAAAACATAAACTTTCCCAGCTACAATCCACTCTCGATTGCGACACCGCTGTATTTCGACCTTAAATGAAAACTGGTAACTTGACACTCTGTGATATATGCAACCCATATTAAATTTGCATATATCAGCCGTTGCATATACGACAGTCTCACTCCACCGCGACACCGCTGTCTTTTGACTTTGAACGAAAACTGGTATCTCGACCCCCATGTGCGAACATACATTTCCAATGTTAAAGATTTCAAATTTTTTTTACGATTACCAAACTTCCAATCTACTAAGTGGATGTGGAAGTTATTACCTATTAGATTTGAATTTTATATATTTCACTAAGAAATATAGGTGTAATTTTAACTATTCATTATTTAAAATAAATAACAACAAAAATTATTTTAACGGTTTTCTCATATTTTTTCCATGTCGATCTGATGATAATACAAATACATTAATATTCACTTATATACAAAGTCGTATTGGAATGTACTATATTTTCATATTTTTGTCCTGGAAAATTTAAATTTTGTTCCTGGAAAGTCAGGGAATTCAAAATTCCAATGTTGGTGGGAACCCTGTTTACGCATGAGCGTAATTAGCGCATAGGGTAGATTGTGGATTGTTTAAGGGGTCACTTGGCTTTGAACAGCCCTTCTTTACGTCGACCTAAACGATCTTTTCTGAATTACCCTACAGTTAGTTGTTGCTCAGAACTCTCAAGCTTTTTGCAAAGCTTATGATTTTCCTGGGGGCTAATTTCCCTATATCTTCAGGCGTTAATTCCACCTTTTCTAGGTACTTTAGCCTAGTGCAAACTTTGACTAGTATCTTGCACTCGCAGAGAATATGTTCTGCAGTTTCTATTGCAGTATCACAGTATCTGCACGTATCGTCATCTGCCTTGGCCATATTTTTAAGATGCTATCTTTAGTGGCAATGGCCTGTTAAGAGGCCTGTCATCAGCCTTAAGTCGGGCTTATCGAGTTCGAGAAGCATTCTTTGGCATTCTCTGTCGTAAGTTATGAACTTTTTCACTTATCTTTGGCCTGAAGTATACCTACAGTAAGACTCTTTCTGTTCCTTTTCCATTTTAGATTCTCCTCCATTATGTGGTCCTTAGATAAGCCACAAAATGGTTCGGGTCCAAAGAATGGGGCTTCAGCACCTTTTTCTGCAAGGGCGTCAGCTAATTCGTTTCCGTCTAGTCCCTCGTGCCCTGGCACTCACATCAAGGTAACCTTGTTGTTGCATATAGGGTAATCCTGCACTGTTTTGATTTAAAACCTGTAGGCTTAAATACCTATATGCTGAAGTTTATATGACAACTTTTCTTCAACATACATTTTTCAAAAACTGTCGAAGAAAAGTGGTATAAAATTAAAAAATCGGCAATTCCACTTTTTGGAAGTTCATATGAGGTCTAAAGATTTTATAAAAAAATATGTACTATAAAGAAAACATTTTTTTATTATATTTCTAGAGCGTCAAAAAACGAAAAATTGGTGATTTTTAAATTTTTTTAAATTAATAACATTGAAAATATCAATTTTACATTTTTGTTGTAAATCGGTCAAAAAATATTTTAAAAAATTGTTTGTTTAAAAATATGTAATATTTCCTTTTGTTATAAACAAAATTGTTTTAAACAATATCAGACCAGGTTACCGTCAGGTAACATGGATTTTCATAATCGGTAGTCCTGAACTGATTCCACTACGTCCCAAATGTATGGAATACTCATGCTCCCATATAAGCTGGCCTAATATGCTCAAACAATAAAAATTATTATTATTATGGACTCTCAAGACAATTTTTCACCTTATACATGATAGATATATGTAAATAGATGATAACAAGGCATTCCTTTAAAAGTATTACAAATTTTATACTAAAAATATTTTTTTTAATTAGCCATTTCTGCTCCACCCTATTCTTAGGTATTCAGGAAGAATTTGAAATACGAGTAAATTTAGTCCACACTAATTGATAACTTCACACAAAAATAGTAGTTGCGGCGTTTCCAAACGTAATAAATGTAACAAGTACTTACACACATTCTTGTTCCTCTACATCTAAAATTTGAAGTTCTGCATTTTAGATGTCACTTATACTGGACTGCAGGTTTGAAATCACCATAATCTGCTAAATTCTCAAATATCTAGAGTCGGAAATATGGCAATGAGTAAAGTTATAGTTCCCTTACTTTAATCGCATTAATTCTAGTTCCCCCGTATATGTCAATCCATTCCCAGTTTGTTAAAAATGTGACCATTGTTTATCATATAAAAAACTAAAATAAAAGAAAATGTAAACAATAAAAACGATTATAGAATGATTTTGAGGACACTGCAGATATGTGCTTTGACTGACCACAAACTACACTATACAGTACTAGGTTGTAATATCCTGGAATTTAAACGGGCAGACTTGGCAACAATGAGTAAGGGTATGCACAAAGAATCAGCTATGAATGAAGGATTTTAAAAGTCTGTACACTAGCACTGTGGATATTTTATATGAAACTTGAGCAGTTTTCTTTTTTGCTTGTTTTCTACATACAAATTATTATTTTTAAGAACTTTTTTAAAAACATTTACGAGTATTTCAAATTCATCCTGTATAATAAATAAAGACTTAATTAATTGTATTGAATCAATTCAGTTGTACATAACTATTTAGAACCGAAATTCTGTTTGAATAAAGTTAATTGTTTAACAGTATTTTCATATACTTATAAGCTGAAAGATCACTAAAGAACAAATCTACCTAATAACAAAATGTATTAGTTGAAACAATAACTTGATAAAATTTTATAATTATTGTCAGATGTTTTAGCCAGATGGTAGTTGAATCCTAACGTACATACGAATGTACGTCCCAAGACAGATTTTATACCTATTGGTACAATCTATATATAATCCAAACCTGTAAAAACAAAATTGATTCTTAACTACTGTCAATTAAATCTAAACAGAATAATTTGTAAATTCTCAGCTGCCAAATGGCTCTAGTTCAGAGAACTTCTACACCAGTAATACTGTATTGTTCTGGAGGAAGGTAGAACCTCTGGTGTGAAGTAGTTCTACCTCTAAAGTAGTTTCCACAAACACCAATATACTTGAATATGATCACTCAACGTTGGTTTTGCTAACCATGTTGACATTATCTTCAGATTATTAAGATTAAAGTACAAGTAAAAATAACAACTATACTTATACCAAAATAATGTCATTCTGTCAACCAATCCTGTCGCCCCTACTTAAACTCTGTCTTAGTTCGTGAATCGTGACCTAATAAGTAATCAATAAAAAGGACTATTTGAGGTAGACTCTTTACCACTATTTATATTATTTTTACATTTCGCAATATCTAAGTGCATGCCACGTCGGCATACACGTTAATTCTTGGTCAAAATAAAATCTTTGAGTGTAGCTCTGAAATTTTAGGTAGTTATAGTTTTTGACTGTAGAAATAGCGTAAAATGATTGCCCGAAGTCTAGGTTGGGGATTAAATGTTGCCAGAAGTCGGTAAAGTTGTAAAAAAATTGTTTAATTTTTAATGTCAAGGTGCAGTTCTGGCGATTTTGGTTATTAATGTACCAGTGACGTGACGTGACAAATTGAATTCGCAAAATGTCAAAAAATGCTATTTTTCGTTCACTTCTGTCGGCTCAAATTTTCGATTTCGCCCATGCAATTAACGATGCCATTAAAATGCCTATTTCGATCTCACGATGTTAACATTAAGAGGCCTTCCTGCTGATGTATGTATTTATTTATAAACATTTAAAAATTTCATGTTTTTACCCAATTTGTACAGTTAAAAACTATAACTACACAAAATTTCAGAACTGCACTCAAAGATTTTATTTTGATTAAAAATTAATACTTCCCACCTTGAAAACAACTTCTGGCTGCAGAGCTATGTACTTTTTAGCTAGTAAGGAGGGTTTTTACATTAAAATTTTCACTGCACCTTATAATTTTTAATTTTCGTAGCCAGCTCTCCGTTTATAAGGGAAGTTTATCTAAGAAAATAGATAGGTACATTTTTATTAAAATAACGAATATTGCACCTGTTTATATAATATTTATAGTTTAATTCTAAGTGAATTGTATATTGAACTGTATTAAAATTTTCTTGCTATTCGTCTTTTTACAAGTGTAAACAAAACCTCATCATGTCATGACTATGAAGTTTATACTTACCTATGAAATGATCATTTAACTTCCTTCTTAAACTGCATTTTGCAAAAACAGCACACCTCACGATATTGTAATATGTATATTGTTAATAAAATGTGCAAAACAACACTTCCAGCAAGAAATCACTGTTAAATACTACACAAACACCTGTTAGCATTAATGGCGGACACGTTAAATTGAGAATATTGATTACGACATTCGAACCGAACCAATATGGTCGTTTTAAAATAAAAACTGTGAATAGATCGACTAGCCAATCAGGAACTTATAGGATGTTTATACAACTGAAATTCTTTAGACTGTGATTATCTCAGCAACAAACAAACCAATACACATTATGTATCTAGGGATAAGTTCTTCGTTCGGAGATGTAAGCTTTCAAGCCTCCCAACTGTCCATTTGGTACATTTCTAATTAACCTTAAATTATTTACGTCTATTCTATGATTCTCAAAGGCATATTGAGCAACACTAGACTTTTCAGTTTTTCCATTTTTGAGATGGGCCACATATTTCGTGAATTTTGTTATAACTGAATGTTTTATTTATCCAACTTCAAATACAAAACTTAAAACTAATTTCGTAAATCCCAGATTTTTTGTTTGATTCAAGTTTATCCTTTAGACTTAAAAATGCCACTAAACATCCATACCCTGGCCAGGATCGAACCTGAGACTCCTTGGTTGCAAACCTAACAAAACATTTATTCAAAATTGAGGCTACTAATTGTTCTACCGGAACGATTAAGTCCAGAGCCAACGAAATATCTATAAGGAGAAATACTGTAGCAATTGAAAGGCTAGACAAAATGGGACCAGGTAGTATTACTAAAAATTAACAACAAATGACCAACTCCTTTTACAAAAAAGTAAATCAAAAAGCAACTAATATAAAAGCTTATCTAACTGTACAAATTTAAAATAATTTGTATAAATGTATAAGTGTATATTTAATAACACATTAAATAGTCTAACATAACCACAAACAATGTTTATTATTTGATATTTTCAATGACTTCAGAAAATCTGAAGTCATTGGATATTTTACTCTACTGTTCACTTTGAATCACTTCAGATTTATTTGAACTGTACTGAATTGAACTCAATTAAAAATTGCTTTCCTCCCGCGTGAATCAGTTGCCTTATATACACCGCAAGATGCCTCTAGAAAATTCCTGAAATGGTCCACCCCTTTCCATAACCTTCTTGTACAGGTAACCATCTAGCATAGTCTCGATCCCCTTTCTTGGATATAATTTAATTACAGGAAATTATTTATTCCCTGGTGCCACCTCTGAAGAGACAGTTGAACCAGTGCAGCAGAATCTGTAGACTGGTGTGAAAGCATGCTAATGAATACAATCCCTGCTTATTAATTATGCCACCCAGACCTAAGGGGCGCTAATGCGTAACAATATCAAAAAAATTAGTTTTGCAGGAATATTATTAATCATAAAACCCGTTTCAAGAAATTCAGCAAGAGCAAATGACTATATTAGACTGCTTAATTTATTGTTTGAAATATTATGTTGTGATTATATAAAAAACGTTGTTAGGAAGAACACAATTTCGACAAAATACAAAAATTACAAAAAGAAACAGAAAAGAATAGGAAGGAATGAAGACTGAAAATTGTGTCAGATAGCAATCAAAGTGGAAGGAAAACCACGGTCCCAAGTTTAACACCTAAGCACTGTACCTCTGAACCGATGTTTCTAGCATTAACATCAAGTTTTTTATAGTGACCATTATTAATTAGGTTATCTACCCTTTAAAGTAGTTATTTTAAATAAGGATGATTGTTACGAAAGGCTGGATAATCTAATTAATAACGGTCTCTGTAAAAAACTTTATTACCTAAAATGATCACTAAAGTTAGAGACACGTTTAAAAATTGCAAGAATTACTCTAAGCATGAGTAATAACATTCAAGTGTTTTGGTATTTATGGAAACTACTGCAGTGCCAACGTCACAGTGAAGTGACAATCAGGACAATCGATACTTAAATTGCCTCTAACTTGAATATTTACGATAACCAATAATTAAGTATGGATTACTATAGTCTGTTTTTAAACTAGGAGGAGTAAACATGGAAGTCCCATTCACAGCATAAAAGTGACCAGAAAATACACAACAACCTTCTTGGCGTTTTGGGCAACCAACAATACATAACTACAATGAAATTGTGTATAATTTATTAAATTATAGAATGCATCGACCTCTGCAACCTTCTTGGCGTTTTGAGCAACCAATAATACATGACTACAATGAAATTGTGTATAATTTATTAAATTATAGAATGCATCAACCTCTATTTGACGTCTATGTATTTTATACAGCATCCATGCTATTTACGCAATATAAAGGCACCAAGTAATTAGCCACCTTTACCTTCAGATATATATATACAAAAGAGATTAAAAACTGATATACAATGTGCAAACGATAAAATATAAATTATAACCAAATGATGTATGACATGAAATTAAAAATGTCAAAATTTACAACTATTGACTTGTGTATAACTGGCGAGGGTGTATCCAATCACAGATGTATGATTTAGCATGGTAAATTTAAAATGCTCCTCCTGGTTAAAAACAGACTATAGGAGTTTTTTTTACAAAATGCTTTAATATGGATAAACTGATCATTCAAAACTCTTAATAAAATGAGTTTATATCTGACATACAAATATTTACACTACTTTCATCAATCATATAAAAAACAAAATAAACGAATATGAAAATAAACATATTATCCTTACCATATAACTATTCAAACGTAGGTCGAACCTCACATCGAAGTTGAAACATTTGCAAAGTAATAGCACTTGTAAATATTTTCTTATGGTATAGCTGTTTTATATCGAACCTAAAAGAAACCTGCTTTTACTATTCATGAACTTTCTGCAGATAGTAACCCATAATCATAATTAAACAAATCTCAAATCATACTTAAATGTAAGATCTTATAGGTTATCGGCAGAAAGATGATTTTTACTCGACTAACTTTTAAATATGTTTCCTCTTTCTTTGTCGATAATTACGGGAGTACCGTTTAAAGTTTATTTTCAACTTTATGGCAGATATTTTTCATTCCAAAATTACTTAACGATTATTTCTACTCGATTAATGTTTAACAATTGTAAAATTTGAATGATTAGCCTCTTTTTTCGGTGATAATTGTTCAAATCTGTGTCACTATATTAAAAAATGTTAATGTCTTAGTAAAGAAGCTGCAAACAATAACTATAAATATAACAAATTTAATGGCTTCAACACAATAAATTAATATAATGCTTCTGAAAATTGTATTTACTTTGCAAAAAGAAACAATGTGTTTTCTATTTAAGAAAACATAAAAAAAACAAAATGACGCATAGAACAGATTACAAAAGTCACTGCACAATTATGCAAATAAATTTCACACCGTGGCGATAGACATTCTGCCGATAGTTTATAGTGTGAAAACAGTATTTGAAGGACAAAGATGTCCTATACATTTATGAACAAAGCATTCTGCTTATTGATCCAATAAATAAACAAATAATTTTCTCATTGATTGAAATTATCTAGGTATGCAATATAAATTACCCTGCATCATTAAACAACTCTCTTGCTCCCTCTTGGCACTCTGACATAGCCAATTCAATGTTGTTAAAATGATGTTCCCGACACCAGTTTTGAATTGCTTGAATCAGTTTCAGTCCTATACCTTTCCTACGGTACCTGCCAAAAACAGAATTCATTAGATATAAGTATATATGAAATAAGTTGATTTATATAACCTTTTGTCAACTGCTAATCTGAACAACCAAGCCCAGTCGTCCCTTTGAAAGTGTTTCATGACTGCCACGGTACCAACTATCTATAATTTCAATTTTGTTAAAACAATTTTTATACTTCAATTAAGCTATTTTTAACAATTGTATTAAAACTTTTTTAAACAACCTATACACTTATACAGCAAAAGAAAATATATTGGTTTTCAATTATTTTCTTCTTATTTCATAATTTCACTTTGGATTTAAGTGTACATTTTTAGTTGCAAGATGTTATGCTAAGAGAATCTTTATTTAAAAATCAACTTCTATCTCTGTTCTTTCCATCACAGAAATTTACTCATTAACAACTTTAATACTTTGTAGATCAACTACTATATATTATTGTAAATGTTGTATATATTAATTTTATAGGCTTAGCAAAAATAACATCTAATAATTAACCATAAATTTACCATGTTCCTAATAATAAAGTCGAGGAACATAAAATTTAAATAAATGAAATAAATTTAAAATACCTAATTCCATGTCAACCACAATTGGTAATAAAAATCTGTGGCAGTAAATATAGTCCTGACGTAATGATTATAAAACGTGCGATTCCAATGAGAGAGAAATAAGTAATAGGTACTAAAATCGGTAATTTCATAATGTTGTCCATTAAAAATACACTCTTAGTTTTAAAAGACAATCATCTGACTTTCATGTATTTTCAAAACAATCAACTTTGCCAGTAGTACTCGCCTTTCTTTGTGATCCACCTTTATTTAACTCTTCTGATTCTATATCGTCTTCCTTAACAATTTTATACCAACAATTTTTAGGATTTTGCGGAAAGAAAAATGGCTCATATGCTTCTGCTACCAAACACATCTGTGGCTTTTTATCGTACATAACTTGTGCTGCCTTCATTGCAACTGTACCATAAATTAATACATATAAACTTATTAATACTATTGGGATTGATATCACACAATACATTAGAGGCACTCCAAAACATATAAATAAAAATGCAGATAGTAAAATTATTAACTGAAACGTTACCTGAAAAGGATAGTTAGTTGAGTTAATATGACATATTACTATTTATTAAAAGGGAATGTAACTTACCTCATTAAATAATGCGCTGAGCCAAGAGTTAAACACATTTGATAAATATGCATTTCGAACAACTTCAGATATTGCAGGTGTGTCATTATCTCTTTGTTCCCTTATAACTATATAATACATTTTTAAAATAAATAATGTATTGGATAAGTATGTTTCAATAATATATAATTATTGCTTTTGTAAATGTGAAATTAAATTTTGATGTGTACTGTATATTCTAAACTCTTTTATCTAACATCTAACTATCAACATGATTCATTATACAAAAATTACAACATGCAATAACAGTATAATACAATACTCTCAAACTTATCTAAACATAACATGTCGTTAACTATTTAAGCAAACAAATAGTAAACATTTTCGATAAAAACGGTTTTAGAAGTTAGGTTAAGTTTTCATCTTCTTCCTCATAAGATGTTCTATTTGCCAAAAAAAACATAGATCATAATAGTGTGTATCACTGAACTGTACCATAGAGTTCAGTGGCGTGTATGAAGAAATTTAAAAGCATGATCTTTTAATAATACATATTAAGCTACACGTCACTATAAGCAACGAAAATTTTCTTTGCAAAAATTAAAATTAAAATGCCTGTTGCATAAAAGATGTATCTTAAAATAGGGAAAAGTGTTGCTATTACCAAGCGGCAAATCACGAAAAAATCCACACTCGTTTCGGGGGGGCAGGGAGGGTGCCGAAAATGTGACAAAATGGACGATGGGGCCGGGGGGTCATAAAACAGTATTCATTGGAAAAAACGGAAAAATATATATTTAAATTCTTTTACTCGTGGTACATTAATCAACAGAATATGTTTTTTAAAAGTGTGATTTTTTATCTTTAGGTGTAGAGGGGGGGGATCGTTCTTGTAAAGGCGGCTACAGACGTAATTGCATACTTGTATGGCATACACGCGTGAGTTTATTGTACAAGTATACTGAAATCTGCATCGCCGCCACACGTAAAAGTATACTTGAACATCAGTTGTGCAATGACAGTTAAGCGCTAACAAAGGATAGAAATGGCATCAAAGAATGAAGATGATGCGTTTACTTTACAGTTTACACAAGTCTGCGCAAACCCAACATGCACAATAAGACAAGTATACAATATAGAATTTCATCAAGTCTCATGTCACTTGTACAGTCACAATACTTGTGCAAGTGTTATAATACACACGTACCAATACTTCTACAATAAACTTGCGCATGCATACCGTTCAAGTATGCAGTTACGTCTGTATCCGCCTTCAGCAGGCCGGGGGTCTCCTCACAAATGTGGCAATGTTACAAAGGTGTGGAGGGGGTGTCAAATTTTTGTGAACGTATTTATTGAATCCCCATCCTGTAGAACATTAAGGTTTCTAAGAAACTGTTTCAGTTTTGTGGCACATTATAAAACAAAAACATTTCAGTAAGGATTAAAAAATTAATGAAGAAGGGCGACGCATATTACAGGAATATATTAACAACTACCCGTATAACCATACAGTACAGAAATTCTATTGCACTGACTTATCTTGGCTTCGCAGGTATCAAATAGGTAGAGATAAGATATCGATTAAACACAGTTGCCTTTATAGGGCGCGTGCATTATACAGGGTGCCCTATAATAACGTACAAAAAATTTAACTACCAATTCCTTATAGAAAATGAAGATAAGTTCTTCATATAAAATTTTTCAAAATAAGCCTTTCTGTCTAGCTACAGCTCCTTTAAAAGGGTGTGCAAAAAACCGTTTTTAATTTTGTCTGATAATAATTTATAAACACCAAATGATCATATTGGTACATAATACTGTCAAATTATGATTTGACACCAGCCCACTTAGTGTTTTGATAGTGCTTGTCGCTTTTGATTTATCACTTAGGCAGATGTAATTTATAATTTATAAACACCAAATGATCATATTGGTACATAATACTGTCAAATTATGATTTGACACCAGCCCACTTAGTGTTTTGATAGTGCTTGTCGCTTTTGATTTATCACTTAGGCAGATGTAATTTAGTAGTTTTTTCTTAAAAACAGTCGATTTTACGAAATTTTTTCAAGAGGTGAAAAAGTTTCTAAATAAATCATAACATTTAGTTCTTTTTTTTAATTGAAAGAAAAAAATAGCAAACAGAAAGATATTTACAAATTTATAAGAAGGATAGTTAGTATTACCCTTTTGTATATATGCTAGATGAACGAAATAATTTAGTTAGATGTCTTTTCATTAGTAACCGAGATGTGCCAAGTTTCGTATTTTTCCGATTACCTTATTTTCTGATTGAAATTAAAAATCGTTTTCTTGCACGCCTCCTTAAGGGGATGTAGCTGGACAAAAAAGGCTTATTTTGAAAAATTTTGTATAACCACCCACCTTCATTTTCGATAAGGAATTGGTAGCTAAATTTTTTGCACGTTATTACGGGACACCCTATATATAACATAACTTTAAATTTTACGTTCTTGTATTTTATTTTTTCGAATATCTAGATTGAAATATTTAAAAAGTCTCTCAAATAATATACACAGAAATTTTTGATAATGTTAATTTTGAAAAATTCATATACTGATATGTACGGGTTGGAAATCCAACCTATAATTAGCGGTCTATTTTTAATATTCAATGATTTTAAAAACTATATCCATCCTATCCGAGAAAGTTCATTAATGTTACACTGGTTCCAATCTAGAAATGGGAATAAAATATTAAAAATAAGTATAAACTTACAAAAATTTAATATTTGAGGTTATGTTAGTCATACAATGCACGCGCTTTATTCAGAGGATAAGAACCCAGCACATATGCTATATTGCTGAAATAAAGCTAAAGTACAGATACAATAAAGATTTCTTTGCTTTATACCTTTATATGTAAAAAAGATATTTTTTCGTTTGAGAATATTATTTAATCTTTTAGTTTTTATTTGTTTCACATTTATTTCACACAGGGAGTGGTTTGATACATATACAAATAACACTGTATGAATTTACAGAATTTTGAACACTCGTTCTTGAAATTCGGCTATGAGATTCAAACCTTATTGGACCTTAACTACGGTTAACAGTATAGTCAGCTTACTGTAGACTATTTTCCTCCGGGTAAATGTTACTTCAAGGTGTCATATTCAATGTTTGCAATCAAATGTCCGGTTAAGCATAATATTTGCATTTAGCCTTAACTGCACAATTTCTGCTTTATCAAACCAAACAAAGTGAATGAAGTGGAGGAGGATGAAGATTAATTGAAAACGTTCACGTTTTTTAAGGAAGTGATTTTTATCCTTAAATGTAGTGGGGGTGCACCCCAACGTACGTGTAATGGGGAGTCTCATAAATGTTACGAAGTGGGAGGGTATCAAAAAAGCACATTTTTGCTAATGTAACCTATTCATTATACCAATTTTTTGAAGCTTTTTACTGGATGTTCATTGTCACAGACCCTTCAAATTTTGTAGCGATCAATGACATTTTTGTTGCCATCATTATTAATAATTCCATAATCTTTAAAATGCCTGGTACTATAGATACATCTGCTCTATCTAATGCACCATATACTAATGAAATACCTAGCGATGAGACGAAAGGTACACATTATGTCATTACGTTGTATTGTTTTCCATAAACACATAAAGAAAGTATGTATATTTGCAAATTGTCACATCAAACAGCTACTTAGTGTCTGCTTTAACGATTTTTTGTTTAGATTTGTGCAAAGCCACATTGTTTCTTTCTTTATACGTTTTAGCAAATTTTAACACTTGACATTGTGCTTTTAAAAATGTTGGACAATTATTTGGTAGCGGTACAGAAATACTAGTCTTTTGCCGTATAGAATAGAATAGAATAGAATAGTTTATTGGCCCAAACTAACATACACAGTACAAAGGGCAGGTCACAATATTCAACATTACTAGTACATAGATAAAAGCTCAGTATATAAAATAGTAATCACAAAAACAAAAAAACAGTTAAAATATTAAGACAAGATTATTTTAGTTATAAAATAGATAAGATTATATATGGGACAATAGACACATAATACATCATTTCTTTTTCCTTTCTTCCCTAACACATTTTTACTCATTTAAGAATTAAACTTATTTATAAATTCATCCAATGTGTAGAAACATTCATCAATCAAAAATTTTTTAATTTCTGATTTAAACTTTGTGTAAGATGCAATTGATTTTAGATGTTCAGGGAGGTTATTATACAGAGATACACTACCATAATGTGGCGATTTTCTGAATGTAGTTGTTTTATATTTATTAAGCAATAGCGTATTAGAATGTCGTGTCTCATAATTATGTATATCTTTTTGGCTCTTATAACCTGAATAGTAATTTTTTACATAAGTAACACATTTTAGAATGAAAATGCATGGGAACGTTAATATTCGCTTTTCTCTAAATATACTTCTGCAGCTTTCTCGAGAACTTAGGTTAAACAATAGTCTGATTATTCTTTTTTGACAAATAAATATTCTTTCCCATCCTGTAGTACCTTCAGCTTACCCAGCAGCAATATGGGATGCATCGTATTTTATATTTTAACTATAAATAAATGAGGGAAATAATGAACCTTTCTCAGAACTTTAGACATATTCTTTTTTTTTATTGAACATACCAGACTGTTGAAAACTTGCCACAGATAAAACAAAGGTAATAAAGAAAATCGATTAGAGATCATTTTCTAATCCTCCAGAGCTATTGTTCCCTTAGTAAATATTTCAGCTTTGGGTTCATTATTATGCCTGATAAATTTTTTTATAAAAGTAAAAAATTGCGTTTATCAGTAACACCTTTTCCTCACACAAACATTTTGAATTTCCAAAATGTAGCACATCCCTAGACGGATGCTTTTGAAACATTAAGAGATCCTACCAGTAGCACCACCTTAAATTATTATTTTTGTTTCAGATGTCAACTACCAGAAGAATATGCAAATGCCAGTTACCAGTTAAGCGAAGATATTTGGAAAGAAAATTTTCCTTATGATGCTGCGAATCATAAATATTCATCATGCGAAATGTTGGATGAGCACAACAAAACTGTTTCATGTGAACACTTTATTTTTGATAAGGAGGTATATGGATACACATCTGTGATTGAGGTAAAATTTAATATAATAATCATAATTTTACCGGTAACTAAAAATACTATATTAACTCATGTAGAAATATTATTGTTATACAGTACCTACAATGCTTTCACCCTGTGAAAGAATTAACTAATAAAGATAGGTTAACTGATGTTAACTACACAATTGAACTTAAATTAAACAGAGAATGAAACAAAATAAGTTTTGTACATAATTTTACACATCTTAAAATATTAATAGAATGAGAATTACTGTTATACAGTGTGTTTGATAAAGCAATGCCGATCCTCAACAGGAAGTTATAGGAGGTTATTTGGCATTTATATGTATATGAAAAGTGCTATGATTTTTTTTATAATGCTGATTTTTTACTTTTAGTAATTTGCATTTTTTGTCATTTAAAGTATCAGTCAAGTATATCGCACTTCTCACATCATGATTTTTTTTTTCGTTATCTGAAATAAATACTTTCAATAAAAAAAATATGTTTCTGTTTGCTGAGAAGAATGTAAGTATATTTATAGGAAAAAAATTGTAATAGGAGTTTGAGGCGTCCAATTTCAAAGTCTAATAAGCAGAGATCGGAAATTTTATCTTGGTGCCAGAGACGGCTCTCATATGGACAAGATATCATATTGCGAACATTTACTGAAACAATCATAAAAACTATGAAGTGGTGAAATATTTATTATTGCCAGCTACATTTGTATTAAAAAAGATAATGGTTCTTACATATCTAGCAAATAAAAGACAATTTTGAATCAAACACACACACTCCTGTTCTGTTTAATGTGTGGCGTGTTTATTTTGTTTATTTTCATAATTAAATATAAAAACCCAATTAACTGCTGGCAATATAAAACATTTTTCCCAATAAAATAGACCATATTAAATCATATATAAACATAACAAAGTTAAGGATTAATGGCATAAAACTGCCATGTACCGTGTGCATCACATGATAAAAGTGAATTTTATTTCATTTTAAAATGTTAATACGTATAATCTACTTTTATCGACCCCCGACCGAGTGTCAACATTAAATTCCAGTGTACGCAGGTACTTTTATGATTTTTATTTATGCGATTTTATCTCCTTGACGCCGCCGAAATTGTGAAATATTTCAAAATCGCTTTTTACCTACACTGTAGCAATTATGTCAACATTTAATACAGAGAAAGGGTAGACCATCCCAGATCGCAGTTTTTCAAACTGTAGTATAAATCTAACCATACGTATGTACATATGTACCTACAAACCTAGTGTGAAATTATAATTATACAGAGTCGGCAGTATACAAAAATTTCTAGTGCTTCTCAGGCTGCAATAGACTTGTGGATTCGCGATTTCTCAGAACTGCAATTTGATGGAACAGATCTTTACTGTAGTAGTTGCAACAAAACAATTTCTTGGACATCTAAAACAAATGTTAATAAACATGTTTCCTCACAAAAGCATATTAGTGCTAGTGGCTCTACTGATAGTGACAGTCAACGTAGTTTTAATTTAGATTCAGTGGAAGTGATGGTGGGATGTAACATACCATGGTCAAAACTAGAAAATACACTTTTTAGACAATTTATGGAAAAGTGTATTAGTGGCAAATATAACAATTTTCTGGCGCCATCAGAAACGACACTCAGAAGAAAATAATATTTATCAACGGAGTGTGATAATGTTAGACAAAAAATTTCTTCTGAACTTACTGGGAAATACGCCTGGGTTAGTGCGGACGAAACCACCAATGCTTGCGGTGAGAAGGTAGCGAATGTTTTAGTGGGTGCATTGGAGGAAAATTGTTCAGTACGTGGACACTTGATAGCCTCTAAAGTTGTAGAAATGACAAATTGTCGCATTATAGTGAAGCATGAGATGGTTGTGCGGTTGGCTCCGGATCTCGATCCGGGGAGGCAATGTTTTACATTTTAATAACTAAATAAATTTGTTAAGAAAAAGAAGGCTTGCGACCATGGAGTCCTGGGTTCGAATCATGGCCAGGGTATGTATGCTTAGTCGCGTTTTTCTTGTGTTATCGAGATGGTAGCAGTGAGCTAGACCGCTATTGATGATACAACATATCTAGTCACTGTTATCTCTCCTGAGTTCGAATCTCAGCTGCGGTAGATGGCAATATCGCAGGGAATGGTTGTTGTGTTGATGTCTATGTGTACATGTCCTCGTTGAGTGGTAGAACAGCAATAGCTGAACTCCACCAAGACGTTAATATAGATAAGGACAATAAAATTAAATTAAAAAAATTCAAGTCTACAAGAATTATGGGGTGACAAATATGTAGAAAATAAGGTCTTATTATTTCTTACTTATATGAAAGCTGCAGGACAAATTATGAAGGAAACATATCGCAATTTGCCGTGTGTAACATGTCTAGCACATGGACTCCATAAAATTGCTGAAACTGTTAGAAGGTGCTACGCAAATGTTGATAACTTAATATCTAGTGTAAAGAAAGTTTTCCCAAAAGCACCACATCGTGTACGGTTATTTAAAGAAATACACTCAAATACACCGTTACCTCCAGCGCCCATTATAACACGGTGGGGAACTTGGCTAGAGGCAGCATCATACTATTTTTGCCATTTTGAAAACTTTAAGCTAGTGGTGCTGCAGTTGAATACTGATGACGCTGTTGTTATTTCATGGGCTCAGCAGGCATTTATGGATACAACTATTCAAGAAGATCTGAAGACCACGCACATAAGTTTCACGCAAATTCCTCTAGCCATACAAGACCTTCAGCATATGCCAACAACATCAAAATTTACTGCAGTTCGTGCAATAAATGTTGTGCTCGATCTCTGGCAATATATTTTTCAGTTTTCTAGAGAAATCGCTGAGAGGGTTCAAACAAAATTCCAAAGAGTTTCAAAAACCAATCCCGTATTTGTAATGATTTCATCTGTATTAATAGACCTTTTAAACTGTAAAGAAGTAGACTTTTGTACACCAGGCGTCAATAGGGCAACCTTAAGAAATTTCACATTTTTATTTTAAGTATGCCCCGATGACACCTTGACGTTGAGCAGTCTTTTTCTCATTATAAATGGATTTTTAATGACAGATGGTGAAGGTTAAGTTCAGAACATTTAGAACAAATATTAATATACTTTTATATTCGTTATAGGTCGTGAAAAATTACACGAGTGTGTTACTTTAAGGTAGTGAAAAATGCATGTGTGTGTTTTAGTTCAATGTTACATCTTCCAATCAATACCTCCTCTTCGAGTGAGTGTTTATGATAATAACTGACCCTAGCCACAGCCTTTCCGGCGATTTCAGTAGAATAGGTCGAAATTTTTCGGTAGATATTAAGGCAGGTACATTTTAATAATATAGTTACTTAATAAGTATCGAAACTTCTCTCTGGAAATTTTTTTAAGAGCGGGAGAGCGGGGGGTGTCATTTTTCTACGAATTTTTTTTCTCTTTACGACTGGTGGAGGACATTTCTATATGCATAGGTGCATAATATATGTGCTTGGCATGCCCCAAAATTCCGATCAATGCAAAAACAAATTTTAGTCGCTTTGTAATCACCTTTCTTTTAATTTTGGACCAATACCGGCTAAAAAGTATCGATACTGACTTAAAAGGAAGTTTGAATTTTCGGTAGAAATTTTGAATTAATCGGTATTTCGGTACACTTCATCCAAATCCGGTAGATTTACCGAAAATTCGGTAGCTGTGGCATCACTGAGTCATTAACTTTAGATATTACGGAATTCCCTAAAAAAAAGCACAAGGTAAGATAAATTGTATCATACTTGCATAAAAATCTTTTCACGCCAGCAAAGCCAACCCTGACTTTTAAGTCGCCAAGATAAGGGTCCCGATCTCTGCTAATAAGAAAAAAGAAAAAATCATCTAGGTGTTAAAATTATTTTGAAAACTTTCTCAACTTTATTCTCTTTGTATGGTATTATCATATCATTATCATATTATCGAGGTTTTTACCAGTTACTGAAAAAACACAAAAGAGTATCATTTGACTAAAAATGTTTCGTTTAATCAAAGCTAGAGTATCCAATCCCGGAATCTGTCTGAATTTCCAGAGAAATTTGGACTACAATTCCGGGTTTCTCGGAATTTGCTTAATTTCATATTTTGTTGTAAATTCCATGCTTGCAAGCATGTTACTGGCACCACATAAATATAATAAACATTAGGGTTATTCTCTGAATAACCTGAAAGTAGCCAGTGCTTATAGTTATAGTTTTAATTTTTCATTTTATAACTTTATTTTAGTTTATATAATTTTAGCTCTGAGACATTTTGTAATAATCGAGAAGAATTAAAAAGCCAACCTTTGTCTGATCTATTTGGCACAGAGGTCTCTTTTAATTTTTTAAAGTGTTTTTACAGTAGTGGTAAAATACACAACAAAGAGCAAGAAAATTTGAATATGGAAGAAGTAGATAATCATAGACAATATTTCTGTACTTTTATTGAGCAATCAATTTGACTTCTGTTTTGCTTATATTACAAAAAATACAGATGTATTAATAAAATTGAAACTTAATATGTGGGGTTTTCAACAAAAACAACATTATCATTTGAAAAAGTTTATTTAAAAGATCACAAAATTATTATTTTTTATGTTCGAAGTGAGATCCATTACTTTTAATGTATTTCCATGTGTGTTCTCTTATTTTTGCAATAGCCATTTTTAGTACGATTTCTGTTCGTAATTGCAGGGCTGCTTGCTCTATTTTTCAGTTGAGCATGTCTGTCATTGAGAGCAATGTAGACAAATTCATTCATCCTACCCCATAAGCAAAAGTCCATTTGTCAAATCTGGGGACCTTGAAGGCCAGAAGTATGTGCACTGACAGCTCAGCAGTAACAGACTAACATCTAGCAAACAAAAAGAGTTAACATCAATCACACACATTACATTACTTGATATCTAGGTGATGCCGTAAACATTAACTCACGGCAGTCATTAAATTCGGAGGCTGGGTCATGGGAAAGGATTATTGTAATATTAAATTCTATTCATTTACTTAGTTGTTCAATTAAGCGTTTAGTTGTTATTTAACACTAATATTATAGCAAGTTTTGCCTGGACGCCAATGGAATATTTCGATGGGGGTAGAGGGGAATCAATACACACAAAAACAATTATTAACAAACAATTACGTAATTAGTATAAGTAAATTTAATAAATAAAAACTTTGCTCTTAAGGTACAACATATATATGGATATTTGAAAAGCCAAACTATAATTTCCAAGTTGACATCAATTATTTTGTGGTGTATGATAGGAACAGGAGAGTAGACAAATAACAGGTATAAAAAATTGTAAAAAAACTATAAGCAATGACTGATAACAAACGACAGCGTATTATATCAATATAAGGACGTTGAATACTGGTAATAGTAATTTTCCAAATTAACACGTTGAGCCCCGAGTGGCATCTAAGCGATGCTCCTCTACCACACACTTCAGGGACCGCGAGGTACCAACGTAATGCCACACAGTTTAGATGTTGTTGGAACCGCGTGAGATTAACGTGATGCCTCTTAGCAATGAAATCTAAATGGGAATAGAAAGAGTGCGGTCCAACAAGAACACTGCTAGTTGCGGGAATATATTACATCAATGTGATGCCTCATTTTTTTTTTTTCTCAAAAATAGCAAAAAAAATTTTTTTTTCGAAATTTAAAAACCTAAAAATAAGGACTGTTACAAATATTAACATTTAATAAGAAAATCCGGTCTAAACGAACCAAAAAAATGTTTATACAGCGGGGCTCAACGTGTTAACGTGAATTGTAAATATGCACATACATATACACATTTTTCTTTCTTACACAACGTGTGTCGCAAAAAACAAATTCATTTAGTAACCAAGGTGTGTGCTAATTACCTGAATGGTTTGTCTCTTAGTTTTATTAAGCTACCAAGTCTAATTTTATTATTCAAATAGAGCTTGAGCCTTTACCAGGATTACTATCAATATGAAAATGCTTTACTATTATTATTATTAGATAGGTATAACTTACATTAAAGGTATAACACAGTATAATATATAATATATTAATTTATACCCAATTAACAGCTGTTAGCCAGTGAACAAAATATATATAGCAAAAAAAGTTCAGTGGATTAATTTAAATGTTTGAGGAGCACACAGTCCCAAGATTCATTTTTTTCACCAAAGGAAAGAATTAGATTTTTACCTGTAGAAATTAACGGTAAGCTCTGACACTTGGTAAATTGAAATAAATAAACTGCACAGAGGTTGAGGTGCTTAAGTAAAGTCCAGCAGAAGGTTACGTAGAGTCTAAGAAAAGGCCTAAAAAATTATAACATCTCAAACCTCTTGCATTTTCAGTTTAAAATTGCAGTAGATAGGGTATTAATGTAATTAGACACTCGCCCTAGGTTTCATGAGGCCTCTCGAAAGTGTATCCCTCACAATATTACCACGAGGTTCGAGTAGATAATTAAAGCCTAAAAATAATATGAATATTTTCTAAAATTACTCGCCTTAGATTTTATGAGGCACTCGCAAATCTTTAAGATTTTAATTTAAGTAATTGACAAATACTCACACCACGTACTTATTACCTCGATCTACCTAAAATGTGGAAACCTCAATCTCCTGGGTGGCTCGATCAACTTTTTTATATTTAAGGCATATAAAAAGTGTTGGCGCCTTTGACTTTGTGATAAAGATCAAAGACCCCGACATTTTTTATTTGCCTTAAATATATGTAGAGAACTATACCATTACTTTTTGTAGCTTTTTATTCTATTATTTCACACTTATTTCTTCTAAACTAATTTTTGTTAAAAGGTCTTTATGCAAATCCATAGAGCTTCATTACATTTATTTATTGATAAATTTATATAATTTCAAAAAATGTCTTTCTCGCGAACTTCAAAACAAAAATAAATTATTTATATATGCAAGCAGATATACAAACTAATGATTTCATAATATACAATAATGTGTTGCATATGAATCGAAAAGTTTAAGACTTGTACTACAGATTCTCTTTAAACCATTACCATGTTAATACCATATACAGAAGGTAAAATAGAGAACTTATAAGACCTAGACGATTTATTTAAAAAATTATGAGAGTGAGATTCGACGCCTTCGTTTGAAAGTTTATTTATTTTGGATAGCGAAAAAAGGGATTGAGGATATCAACAGTTAAGCTGAGTGCACAATACTTACATAAATAACAAAAAATGTTTAAAGAAGTCCAAATCGGCATTATAAAAAAAAAGTATTTATAGATGCCAAATAATATCCCCTTTCAGGTTCGGCATCGCTTTACCAAACACCCTCTATAACATACATATACCTATCCTGCATGTCTCTCGTAGTTTTTTCAAATTTGATGACAGTGATTTTTATTATTATAGTATAAATTAATATGCAATAGTGCATACCTGATTGCTACATCAAATGCGCTTTTTATGGTTGGTGTTATGATTGGGTCAATTGTTTTTGGAGAACTATCAGACAGGTCCGTAAACAAAAATATAAGTCCAGATTTATTATTAAGATAGTTTTTTTGTTTTAGATTTGGCAGAAAACTAACGTTTTTCATATCGTTAGTGTTCCAGTTAATTTTTGGAATAATAGCTGCATTTGCACCAGATTATTGGACATTTACAATAGCTAGAGCTATTGTAGGAGCCACTACATCTGGTGTTTTTCTAGTTGCATATGTTATAGGTAAGATGTTAACTAATCTCTTGTGGTGTTAGACGCTTTAAGTATTATTCATTTTATTCTGAAGAGATTCATATACTATAGTATATTCTCCTATAAATAGGTGGTAGTGCAGCTAATCAAACTTAAACACGGGACCAGGACATGGACAGTTGCTTCCCAGTTTACTATTGGCTACGATTAAAGCTACATCGAGAGACATCGCATTTTACGTGTGCTGTCCGATCAGGCATGCATTACACGTCTTTGTTTACTGGCACTATCACTTCTTAATAAATATACTACAGCATGTGAATAAATGTGCCTAAATCTCTATGTACCGTAAAGTCATTGGTGAAACCAAATGTGCAAATTGTAGTGCTTGGTATCTATTTCTAAAGATAAACAAGTTTTCCGCTTGTTATACTTTCCTGCAATTTCTCACACTTTATCTGCATAACCTTAGAAAAAAACATATGTTTTGTGCTTATTATTATGATTACAACTTATTATGAATATTTATTAAAAAAAAAGTATATGATATATTGGTTCAGTGGCGCAGTGTTAACGTGTTAGGTTTGCCACCAAGGAGTCCCAAGTCATACAAGAGACACACATGATAGACGGAACTGCAGTTACTCAAAACTACAAATGGCATCTAAGTGGAGGGGACAAAGAAAAAACCAGCAGAGGAGTCGCATGGGCAATAAGACGGAACACCCCTATCCAGATAAAGACAAGAAAAGTAAACGAAAACATAACCATGGCAGACTTACAAATTGGAAAGGAAAACATATGCATATTAGGAGTACATGTGCCCTCCGACAAACGGGCAGGACGAGTATTCAGACAGATCACCCAAGAGACTAGAAGAAATAGGAATAGAAAAATGAACATAATAATACTAGGAGACTTCAACGCGCATATAGGAAAGGACGACCAAACACATGAAGACAAGAATATCATAGGAAAAACCTTACTTCACACATGGACAAACGATAATGGAAGTTCGCTAAAAAACTTGGTACATCTGTTCGATCTAACAGTTAGAAACACATGGAGCAAGAACCTAACCTGCCTTAATACCTGGAGTAAAGGAAACATCAACTCTCAAATAGACCATATCCTAGTGGATAGAAAAATAAGGGACAGGGTCAAAAACATTAAGGCAAAACAAGCAACAAACGTCAAAACAGATCACAAAATATTATATGGAACACTAGTAATAAAGAAACAAGAAGCAAAAAAAAAAAAAAAAAAAAAAAAAAAAAAAAAAGATACAACGAAACATCAAATGACACATGGGACATCTCACTGCTACAGAACGAAGAAATAAAAAAGAAATACCAGGAGGAGATAGAAAAACAGTTAACAGGAAAAGAACTAAATTGGTCAACAATGGGTTTAAAAATGAAAATAGCGGCGAGGAAAACGTTGAAAAGGAACAAATCCCCTATGAGCCCAACAAGAAAAGACATGAAAAGAAATTACGAAAAACGAAAGAAAGTAAAGGCCACAGGAAAACAATATACACCGAACATAGACAAAAAGATAATAGAAGCGGGGAAAGAAAAAAGAGACGCAGAGAGGAGGCACGAACAGAAAAATGCAGGGAATTCTTCGAAAACATAGAATCCACTCCAGCAGGACAGAGATTAAACCAAACTTTTAGACACCTTAGAACATACAGGAGAAACAACAATACGCAGCCAAGAAAATACATACCACTGCAGCATTGGGTCAGGAAACTAGAAGAAGGAAACGCGGAGAGAAGTCAAATAGAACCAATACAAGAAATGGACCACTGGCCACTGGGAAAGCCACCGTCAAAAGACGAACTACTAGAAATAATGGACAGAGCTAAAAGAAACACGGCCCCGGGAATAGATAAAATAAATAACGAACTAGTATACTATGGACCGGACAACATAAAACAGCTAACCCTAGAAATCATCACCAACGCGTGGACGGAAACCACACCCCTGCCTGAGGAGTGGAACACAACCATACAGATACCGCTCCCTAAAACCAAATCACCACAAAACGTGGACGATTACAGAAGAATAACACTCTGCAGTGTAGGGTACAAATACTACGCATAATTCCTCCTCAGAGAAATGGAAAAATACATCGGCGAACTACCAGATTATCAAACGGCATTTATCAAGGGCAGATCAACAGACGACCATATGTACACCACCAGACGGATCCTGGAAGAAAAGTGGAAAGAAGGAACAAAACTATATATAGTCTCAATTGACCTCCAAAAGGCATTTGATACCATCAGGCATGAGGCTATAGTCAACACTTTGCTCAACAGGGGAGTACCGCACTACTTAATAAACAGAATAATAAAAGCATGCCTACACGAAAACACTGCAATACAATGGTTTGGACAGACGACGGAATCAAAAATGAAGAATATAGGAGTCAAACAAGGATGTCCCCTATCCCCCCGACTATTCACCACAGTCTTGGACCAAGTGATAGAAAGCACAATAAAGGAGAATCAGAATTTCAATGGAAACGATGGAACGATAAAGCCCCCCATCGTACTTGCATACGCCGACGATATACTCATCATCACCGAGGAAGAACAAGACATCGTTAAATTTCTAAGAAACATGACACCACATCTGGATTCCTCTGGAATGAAAATAAACTTCAAGAAGAGCCTTATAATGGTCCGAGACCCATTGACAAAAACAAGTCCAACAAGTGGGGAAGAATACAAAATAGGAGACTACACCCTGAGAACCACGAATAGAATGAAATACCTAGGAACATACCTAACGAATCAACTAAAAAGGAGGGAAACAGTAAGGGAAAGAATCAAAACAGCCTACAGAGTCACAAGAGCTCTACTACCCTTCATTGAGGACAACAAACCACCATGGTGCCTAACCAAAAAGATATACACGACCATCATAATGCCTACGATGATATATGGAGTCAAAAACGCAGCAACGACAAAGGCCAACAGAAGAAGCCTGAGAAGAGCTGAAAGGGACATTATCCAACTGCTAGCAAAAACAGGAAAACCACAAAAACGACAGAAAACGTCAACATTACTAGAGGGAAGAACAATAATTAAAAGAATAGAATCATACGCAATGAAATACTGGGGACACGTCCAAAGACGGGACTCGACACACCTACTAAAGAAAGCGCTGCGAATGAACAGCAACAAACTGAACATAGGGAGACCATGCTACACATGGATAACAACAATCGAGAGGATTATGAATAAGCTAGGAAAGGATTATACACACTGGGAAAAGCTGGCACAACAAAAAATGGAATACAATAAAGAAATATCAAGGATATACACACTGCCAGACTCAGAAACAGAAGAAACAGAAAACTCAGAAGTAGAATAGGAGAGAAGATGATCACAGACAGAAACTAAGAAGAAGCATATCACAAAAACCTGAAAGTAAAAAGAAGCACGAAAACCTAAAAGAAGCATCTCACAAACGACTACACTTTCCATCCGATGAAGACAGAAGGAAAACAAGAAGAAACATCTCACAAACACCTACACGCTCCATCCTATACTCCTACCCCATGCGTCATGCGGCTCTCGCTGCTGACAACAAGCATGTCCAATGTCCAATCCAGAGTATGCAGCTGGTCCGGCGGTATATAAAAGCACTGGGGGTTTGTTCTGGCACACGGTGGGATGATCGATGGGCGATCGGGCTGCGTGGTGGAACAAATCTCCCTGCACCGGAATTGGCAGCAATGCCCACCTTACGCTGGCAAATCAATCAATCAATCAATCAATCAATCAATCAGATGATAGCAGAAGGCTAGACCGCTGTTGAGTGGCACAACATGTCTAGTTGCTTTTATCTCTCCTAAGTTCGAGTCTCAACTGTAGATGGCAATTTTGCAGGGAATGGTTATTGTGTTGATGTCTATGATTGAGTCATGGAATATCTATAGTAGTCCAGGCAACGAAGCCCAAAAAAGGCCAAATAGGGGAAATAATTCGTGTAGTGGCCAATTTTTGTATAGCTGTCGTGAGGAGTGCCCTGAACAATATACTAAAAGTCTGGCCAGTGGATTATCTGCGGGGGGGGTGGGAGGTACTTGAAAGGTCCCCTTTTAATGTTTTTCTTGAATAACTTGAAAGCCACGCCCTCTAGCGAAAAAGTGTTTATATACAATATTAACCCATTAGCGCCGGAATTATTTTTTTTTAGTTTTTAATATTTTTTTTGTACTAGGTGTGTTACACTGGACAAAAGGAACAAAAAATTATGTAAACTTTTTTTTGACAGATTGACAGGTAATGAGATATTGGCCGTTTCCATATGGCAACACTAGGCGTCTGGGCTACCGTAACTTAAGAAAACCCCAATTTTGTATATTGTTCTAGATAATTATTAAAAAATTAAATTTACATGACTGTATTATTAAAAAACTATTTTAGGATACACAAAAATATTAAAACATATTTATTGTGAATGAAATGGGACAAAAGTCTCTGCAAAGACCAATTTGCACACAAACAATTTTCTTTTTTTCAATGGTGTGACGAATAAAATAATTGTTGCCATCGAATCTGACAGTATCCAGATATTCGACTGTCTGATGCTGCAGGTGACGCTGAAGGTTTCCCAGTTGCTTTATGTGGCACACCGTATTTCTTCAGATAGGCATTAGTAATTTCTCGTTTATATTCAAGTTGTGATAATTTTCGCCCAGATTTGTTGTATAGTATCCAACTGTTTTGCAAAGCTAAATCTAAAAGCCAGCTAAGTATAGACCAGTATCACTTTTTTCCACGTATACCAATACGAGAACAACTGACAGTTTGATCCATTTGATCTGTCCCTCCCATAAATGAGTTGTATTTTGTAATGAGTTTGCGTCTTGAAACCATGACAGGACGTTTGAATTTTTGTGAAAACCGTTCTGTCTGGGTATTCTCTTGTGTGCCATGTGAAGAAAAAATCATAGCAAAATCGGCATTATCAAACCAAAGTACATAAAAATTACCATCATTTGCTTCTATGGCTGATTCGTAATAACCACGCTTTTTTTTATAGAATCTTTTTTAATTGTTAGGGGACATAATTTTAGAGTTCTGTTTTCGCGGATTGTGCCAATTGCTGAATAGCCACGAAATTTCATATATGAAAATATTGCAGAGCAATGCAATGTCCATTGCCTCTGCTAAAGTCAACTCGCTCCTAGAAAGAAAGAAAACCTTTCAAGCTACCACAAACGCCTAGCGTTGCCATATGGCAACACCCAAGTTTGAACAACTATATCATATGTAATAAAAGCCATATTTTTTTTTAATTGTTAAAACAACAAAGTTCCGAGTCTATAAAATACCATCATAAACAAAAAAATATTTTAGAAGCACTGTATAGAAAAATATAATACTTACATAAAACGTACATCCATATTTTCGGCCATTTTTAATTCACCACAAAATTGTAAACAAATGCTTAAATTACTGTCAACCGCAGATTAATTTGCGGAACATGTGCCAAGTTAGGCATGTTTTGACACATAAAATAACATATTCCCCCACTCTTATCGGCACGTATAACATACAGGGGTGATATGAAAATGAAATGTGTTTACCGTTGCCATATGGCAACGCACGGCGTTAATGGGTTTTAAACTACATGAAATTTCCTACAAATAAGTTCCCTATTCATTTTTTTCTAGGATGAATACTTTTCCCAATTTTTTTTCCATCATCTATTCTATACATTAATGGATTTGTTTTACTACAACACTCAGGCCTCAAGGCCCATTGTGCTCGTAGGGATGTACGGTTTTGCGTGGACTCCAAACCACGGTCTTCGGCTATCAACTTTAACGCACCCTCAGCCATCTCTCTGCCCTTTTGGCGGGCCAATAGCCCTTGGAGTCTTCTCTGCAGTGAAGGCAGTTGCCCTGTGCCATCAGTGCCGCCTTACTAAGCGAATTTACGGCCCGGTACGGTCTCAGTTGATGGCTTACCGACTAATAGACGGATACACTGGTTCAGCCATTCAAATGCCGGACTCGGTTAGCATGCCTTAACATAGCTGATTGAGTGTCGGAAATTACACTGGCGACCATACCTCGCCCCCCACCTCTATAGCAGTGGTTAAAAAATTTAAAAAAGAAAAAAAAATCAATAGGTTTAGAATGTCACGAAACGTGAAAATTTTAAATTTGAGTGGAAATTTTTTCTTTACTATTATCTATTCCCTTTAGACGGTTCTTCCTGTATATTTTCCAGTGAGAGTCTAACTGCTTCTTCGGTGGCAGTAGCGTCAACTATCTACCAAATTTGACTGTTCTCCGTCAAGTAGTTTTTTTAGTTAATGCACCAACAGACAGATAGACAGACTGACGAAAGTGAAAATCCTATATTTTTGTAATCTAAATGAAAATCCGAAAAACTCTCGGAAGGTGATTTTTTCTCTGATAAAACACTTCCCATCGGTATGCGATTTTTCCACCCTCTGTATCTTGTAAAGTATTAATCCTAGAAAAAAATTTAATAGGAACTTATTTGTTCGAAATTTCATTTATTTTCATATCGTATATAAATACTTTTTCGCTGGAGGGCGTGATTTTCTAGTTACTCATGAAAAACGTGAAAAGGGGACCTTTAAACCACCCCCTACCCCCTCGCAGACCATCCACTCAGGACTTTTAGTATGTTGTTCTGGGTACTCCCCCCAACAATTATACAGAAATTGACAACTACACGAATTATTTCTGCTATTTTTCCTTCGTTGATTGGACTATAGCTAAACTCCACCAGGAAATATAAATAAGAGAAGAATAAAATTCTTTAGAATGTCCACTTTTATATAGTTTTTGTTTTAGCGTGTTAAGTTAGGAAGTTTATAAGGAATACATTTTTGAAAAAAGTCTCTCTTTTTGAAATTTTATTGAAATGTCTACAGAACAACTCAAAAATAGCCAATGAAATTAGATGTATCATTTACTTATAGCCTTTACCTACATGTTGTTATAGTTTTTCACTTTTACAATGCCAGTATGGCCTATTTTTTGAGCCATCAACATTTGACTGCTACCTACGTAACGAGCCCAAAAGTCAGAAAACTGAAAACAGCGAAGATGTCAGTTGTGTTCAGCACAAAAGTAAGACGTCGAACAACAAAGATGTGCGCAACTTTTAATGTTGCACTATGTAATCCAGAATGTTTTGAAAGATATTATACCGAAAATAATGTAATATAATGTAAAGTCAAAGGTTATTTAAAAAATAATAATTAAAAAACAAGAAAAATGCAAAAAAAATGAGAGAAATATGAACATAAATTTTAAAAATACAAAAAAAAAGTAGAGCTACTCTTTACGCCCTTGCCATTAGTTCTGGGTAATGCCGACGGAAATTTTTCTTTTATATATCCGTCTGTACATTTCGTTTTCAGAAGTCGCTGTGTCGTTATCAATAAACTGTTGGTGGAATGTCAGGATTGAGATTTTTTATTATTTTCACATCAAAATACTCTTCAGCAACCTCAAAAACCCCAAGATATGTAAGAACTAGCATTTTCAAAAAATATATATATTTTACTTATCATCGTCCGATATCGGCCTGGCCTATTTTTAGGCTATCTGGAGGTTTGCTAATGCACCCAGACATGGGTACTTCGGTATGTAAATTACCAAGATATAAGAGACACATTTTGAACTGAAAAATGCTGGCATTGTAAAGGTTAATAGGACTTCCCATCGATGGCAATTTGCTTCTGCTTATGCTTACCTGGCTACACCTTCTTTAGTAGATGAATTTCATATAAGGTGCAATTCAACAAATGTGTTCACTTATGGGGGGAGGTTAAATGTACCAAAATGAAGAATGTGTGGGGGGTTCATAACAGTTCATATTTAAAAAATTGTTATATTCAACAATTTAAGTTCATTCTCCCATGGAAAATTAATCAATAGAATATTTTTCAGAACTGTAATTCATTGTATCTAAATGAGGGGGACGCGAATGAACGTTTGTCTAAGGAGAGCCACATAAATGTTACAGGAGGTGCGGGGGTTAAAAATAACCCAATTTTGTGAATATATTTGTTGAACGACCCCTAAGTTGTTTTTATTTGGATATTATATTTGTGGTTATAATGAAAGATACATGATTTTTACAGGTCTAGAAATGGTAGGTCCTTCCAAAAGGCCAATAGCAGGAACAGTTAGTCAAATGTTCTTTTCAGTTGGCTACATGTTAACTGCTGTTTTTGCGTTGTACATATCCGATTGGCGGATGTTACAATTTGCTTTAACAATACCAGGCGTATTATTTTTAAGCTACTGGTGGTAAGTTGTCTTTGTGTTGAAAATATACTTTTTAATTTATTTTTTCGATATATTTCAGAAACAGTTTGAGATGTTTAATTGAAGTTTAAGCAGTGGCGGTTCCTGGATATTGAGGTGTGCCAGAAATCAGTTTTGAGGACAGGTCCTTAGACCAAATATAAATAAATATAATCATACTAAGCTCAAATGATAGAATTCTCTAAAAAAAAAACATTTGTTTTAAAAAAATAAAAAATTACGTTTAAATACATAAACACATCACATATAATGAACAACCCCCAACGCCGAAGATGTTGTCCAGAATAGGGTTAATATCAGAAAACACGCAAACAACATCCATTACCCACTGACATTACCAGTGTTGGAGCTAGAGATCAAACCCAGTGCACGATAGACGCTGTGACCAAGCGTGCACACCACTAACACACTTTAGGCTGCTGTGCCATTGTGCATAAATTATTTCTTTTTTGGGGTATAGTGCAGTAAAAATAGTCTCGAATTTTCAATACTAAGACAAAAATTATGCGATTAGGTGAAACTTTACGAAGATGTTTATTTTTTTACTTACTCATTCAGAAATGAGGACAAATTTTTTTTAAAGAGGTGGGCGTCAAGGAGGAGAAAATGCATTTTTTCAAATATCTTTACGTTACAAATAAATAATTTAAATTTTCATTACTTTGGGATTTGTAATTTTTATTTTGGATAAAAATTGATTATAGTACAGCATTTTGAAATCATGAAGTTTTTGTTACCTCTTTGTAGAAATCCAACTGAGTGTCTCAGTGTTTACATGTTAGGCTTTAGATGAAGGGATACTGGTTTCAAATCTTGACTATGTATGCGAATTTTTAGTGGCATTCTCAATGTGTTATAGGGTGGTAGCAGTGGACTACCCGCTGTTGAGTGAGATAACACGGCTAGTCACTCTTATCTCTCCTGAGGTCGAATCTCAGCTAGGGAATATGGAAGTGCCGCAGGGAATGAGTGTTGTCTGTATATGTGTATAGTAGTTGAGTGGTGAAAAGGTTAACTCCGCCACAACTTTAATATAAATAAAGCAATTAAAAAAAGAAAATCAAGTTTTGCAATACTGAATGTTAATATCAGAACTAGTTGATTATTATCTTTAATTTGAGACCTGTTGCTGCCCTTTATAATAGAAATTAACCAAGATATGACCAATAGTTGTGACAAAGTGTATGTTCATGAAAGACAATGTGGTCAGGTAACTAACCCGTTCCTTTATAATTCATCCCACCAAAAAAATAATTGGATATTTTTTATTGATTTTTGCAATGAAGAATTTCGAGATACATGCAATTTTTTTATAAAAACAATGCGCAATAGGTACTTTACTCATAATTTCATATAAACGCATGTTTAAAAAATGAAATGTTAGACCACCATTGGGCATTAAAGTAGATGATCATTTCAATTATTTCCATTACAACTTTAGAAATAGCCTTTTCAATATAAGCAATCAATATAAAAAAGGTCAAAATTGTAAAATAAAAAAAATGTTTATAAGTTTTTTGAGAAATGCAATAAACATGGTGTGTGGCAGATGATTTGCCAAATGAAAAGGCTTGGTCGCTTTTATTATTATTATTTTTTAATTTAATGAACATTGTCGTGACTTTGTTAATCGTGACAGCTGATAAAATTACATTTAATTTGGTATTTTTTGTTTTTGTATGATGAATGTGGCAGAAATTAAAGATTACAAATTTGTACATTTTTTATCATTAAAAAATTCTCAGCTTTAAGATTTGTACCATCTGAATAATTTTGTTTTCATTTTTACTTTCGGAGTAAGACGCATTAAGACGCACTATATTTTGAGTATTGCAGAAATAGACAGTCAAAATTCGTTATTTTGAAAGGTATGAAAAAGGCTGAAAGTAGATGTACCTACCAGTGACATTTCAAAAGACCATCAATCGAAATCTTTTGGCCATGGACACATTGGTTTTTAAATTTTGTAACAAAGTATAAATCTAGGTGTAGCTAACTAATACAATTCTGAATATAGTAAAAATTACATTTGGAAATTTAGAAAAAAATACAATCAATTACTTATGTTTAAGATATTTATAATATTATTTTCGGGATGTTTTCAATTTAAGACCATGGTGGTGTTTTGTAAAATAGATTGCGGAGTATTTTAGGATTTTTCTTTTCTGCAAATTGGGTTGTGACATTGTGAGAGATTGATAGTGTGAAATATTTGTTATTTATGTTTGGTTATAGATGTATATATTGGAGAGATTGGTAATTAGAATGTCCAATTATTTTAAAACTTCTTTCTGAAATTTCTATCTTGTCTTGTCTTGTTCGTTTAAATTTGAAAAAATTGCTACCCTGCCCATATTCGAGCATTTTGTAGGTATTTGATAACTTGTGTTTTTTATAGATAGATAATTTATTCAGTCGATACAATATTCAAATTGTGTACACTCGTCAGATCACGTATTCGAAATTACATAGGTATTTAAAACAAGTATTGAATAATAACTTTTACAGAAAACTAAACTATTAAAACATCACTTAAAAATTCAACTATATCAAAGTATGCTTTTTGAATAAAATTTGTTTTGCTTTATACTTAATTTTTTTCAAATATATCAGTTTTTCTCATCTGGTAAATTATTAAAAAACGTTGGTCCAAAATGACTTACACCATTCATTGCTTTTGTAAGTTTATATGTTTATTTTTGATATATTAGTTTTATTTCGGGTATTGTAAGAGAATATATCTGTGGGGCATTCATAGTTATGAAAATTTATTTTCACGTAAACAAGACATTCGTAAATATATATGCAAGGTAAGGTAAGTATTTGATATTTAATAAAGTAAGGTCGGCAGTGGGTCCTCACATTCACACCTGCGATGACCCTCACAGCCAATTTTTCCATTCTAAAAATATTTCCCTTATTTGCACAATGAATGAAAGAATGTAAAATAAGCTGTGCTGCGTGCATTTTAACACTATCTATTTGTTATAGATATCAACTCCTAAGTATTTAGTGCCTTTTTGTGCTGCCAGCTTTCTTGAGCTCATTATTTTTCTTTTGGTGAGTGGTCGATTTAATGACTGAAAATTATAAGAGGCGACTTCTGTACTTTTATACTTATTTGCTATTTGTTCATCCATGCATTTGTAGGACTTAATCTGATTTACAATTGTTCGGTATTGTTAATAATTGTATTTTGTTGTATGAGATTATTGCTGACATGGGTCAATTGTAGAATGTGAGATTTGTCATTGTTGTGATTGTATATATCATGGAAAAATATGGTATTTCGTAAATAAATTTATCTATTTTCTTTAATATTTGGATTTAATTCCCTCTTGCCATTCCAAAATATATGCCAAAATTAGAGTAAACAATATATATTCGCTGATTTATTGGACATTGTATATCAGTGTTGCACAATCTATGGGACACCCTTTTCAGTTTCTTTGTAAATAATGTTAGTTTTAGACATTTTTTGCTTAATTATAAAACACAGAAAATTAGATTTTTGTTTTTAATTTAAATAATTAATAACTCTTTTATAAATTCGTCAATTTTATTCAATAGATTGCTTCCTCTGTCTAACACTGACTTGCTGTCCAAATTTAAATCCAATTAGACTTCTCATTCTTAAGTTGTCATGCTTACAAGAAACATGGCAGACGGATGGACATTTTGAAAGTTGTTCAGAATTAGATCGCTAACACAATGATATGAAAATGTTTTCTCTATGAGCGATATTTATGGTTATAGAAAAAATGTGCCGATCAAATACGATATTGTGGATTGTTTAAGGGGTCGCTCGGCTCTGAAGAGCCCTTCTTCACATCGACCTAAAAGATCTTTTGTGAATTACCCTACAATTAGTTGTTGCCCAGGTCTCCTAAGCTCTTTATAAAGCTTGTGATTTTCCTGGGGATTAATTTCCCTATGTCTTAAGGCATTAATTCCATCTTTTCTAGTTACTTTAGCCTAGCATCTTGCATTCATAAAGAATATGTTCCGCAGTTTCTATTGCATTATTACAGTATCTGCACGTATCATCATCTGCCTTGCCCACATTCTTAAGATGATATCTCCAGGGGCAATGGCCTTTTAGAAAGCCTGTCATTAGCCTTAAGTCGGACTTCTCAAGTTTGAGAAGACTTGTGGCATTCTTTGTCGAATACAATATACTCTTCATTTTCATATTTGCCAAGAGTATAATAAGTAAACATAAACTGCTATGCATCTATGCAAATTTTCATTGATCCCTTTACATTTTCCTTTATATTTTCTATCTGTATTACACCAGTCCTAAATTTATAAAATATATTAAACATACGAAAAGAGGAAGAATTATTCTGTGTGTGCACTATTATGGCAAAATTGGCTGAAAAATGGCCTCTTCATGTTTACTAGGGTAGAGGATAAACTCATAGCTCCCAGTTTGTAAAGTGTAACTGTAAGTTAATGCACTAGCGATTTATGATTATAATTTTGCATTGTTTATGATGAAAATAAAATTCTCTTTCGTGCACATACGCTTTTGAAATTCTTATATTACATATCATGCTATCAATAGATATTGAATATAATGTTCTGTGTGGTGAACCTTTAACAACATAGTGTAAGGATATATCACAATGTAAACGAACATCTCACAGCGGTCAAAATGAATAATAGTGATTATTATGTATATTGAGGCTGAAGGACTTCGGTTGATGGCCTTTTGGTTATTTATTTATTTTTTAACCAATAAAAAACTTTTATTATTATTATGTATACTGCCATTTCTGTAGAAGAATTCTGATTACCTGGTACTAATCAGGGAAAGAGAAAAGAAACAAGTCCGAGAAAGATCTTGTGCAGAGAAAGAAATTTTAAAAAGGAAATATTTGGATGCATATAATAATGGAAATGTGATTACATGACTATTAAATATTTTTATTATATGAGAATTTCTTTTGACGATTTTATTAACCCCAGTAGCACAAAATATTGGACTAATATATAATCGATATAGGACCAATATTCATATATTGGTCCTCTATGGATTATATGTTGGTGCAATATTGGTGCTACTAGGGAAGCAAACCCCCTAGAGAAAAGATACGATATAAAATAGATTTTAAGAAACTGAGGTTATAAGTACAGTAGCACAGCTAATTCATTAGTCCACTATTATTTCTCCTGGGTTAGATTTCCAGCTGTAGTAGATGTCAATGTTATGGGAATATGGTGTTTTATGTTTTTATACATATTGCAATTGAATCTGGATGCAGATTTCTAATTTCCACGATTGTGAGAGAAATGTGCTGGTGTGGTATGACAAAATTTCAGCAATAATTTTAAAAAATAGAAATGGTTTCTATTTTTCTACCACCTAAAGTTAAGTTTTGTGATTATCGCAAAAAATAGATATATACACATTTCTATCTAAAATATCTTTTGGATTGACCAATCAGAATCACACTCGCAAATTGTCAATTTGCCTACTGTAACAACTTACTATAATCATATTTTATGAGCATCACCCTTTCAAATTAATATTTAAATAACAAAAATTAAGGTAATGAAAGTTTTAAATCTAACTATCGATTTTGTTAAGGTTACAGTAACATAAATTAAAAAATGTTCTTGAATTGTAAATGAACCTTGACAGTTAATGCTACTGACATGTTTTACGTATTTATAAAATAATTTGAGCTTGGTGTCTTATACTAGGTTTTAAGTCTGGTTCCTCAAAACTTGAACTCAAATATCTTTTCGTTAAATCTTGGTGAACGTAAATAGGGTTTTACAATATAATTAGTCGGACTTTCATTTCATAGTAGTTCAAATTAATATATATCATTTACATAATATTGTCTTTAAAGAATGAGGGAAATAAATTTTCTTCTGTTGTTTGGCACATACAAATAAATCGAAATATAATTTGCGATACATATTTTAAAGTCATGTTATGCATTTAATATTTTAGAAAAAGACAGACATTCTGAATTTTTTATTTTAGGTGTATTCCTGAATCAGCAAGATGGCTCATAAGTAAAAATAAAATGTCAGAAGCAAAGCGACTAATTCGTATTGCAGCCAAATCAAATAAAGTTACGATAACAGATGAAACTCTGGATTCACTTTTGATGTCCACAGAAGCAAAACATAACGCTAAGGACCCAAATGAAAAAACTGCATCGGTATTAGATATATTTAAACATTCCAATTTAAGAAAGAGAGCTTTGATAATATTTTTTGATTGGTAAGGTTCCTCATCTTTATTGACAGTATTGGAATTTTTGCATTTTATTTCACGGTAGGCACACATGTTTTAAGAGAAAAATCGAAATAAAAAACTATATACGACATTAAGATAACACGCCCGTCACTATTATCAAAATTTTTTAAATTGTTTAATAATTTTCCATAACGAACGACAAAATAACTTATTTTAACAGTGTAATTATATATAGATCGAACCACACCAATACGAACACCTATGCAATATGTCCACCTGACTTTTGTCCACTGATAGTTTCCAACGCGCGATGAATATCCGTTTCTGTTCATGTATTGTATCCTACTGCAGCGCTATTATTCATTTTGCAGACACAATACCGGTGAGTTTTACAAATTTAGAATTCATTTCTAAGAAGAATGAAAGTTTGTAATTTAGAAGAAAGAAAGCAAAACAATTAAATGGTGTTACCTAAATAATACAGTAATGCAAATAAAGTACTTTTTGCAATGACATTCGCAAATAGGCCTGTGTGTACATTCTCTCTACAGTGCAAAGTTTGATACAAAATTTTGAATAGTATGGATGCATTTCCCTGTCTCGATATAAGAAGCTACCTGTTATTGACGATGTTAGATAAATGCTGGAAATTATGGTTTGTGGTACTGTCAATGAAAGCCCTTCATTCTTGGCAGTACAAGTTGCTGAGACAGTAAATTAAAGTGTCACTACAGTCAAACGAATGATGAAGAAGAATTGTTATCGTTTTTAGAAAGTGGGAAAGACCGATAAGATTTTTCTGGAAGGCAATATCGAATTTTGATAAATAGTAATGGGAAAATTCACGAAGAGGAACACTTTACAATAAATATAGTTTTCACTGATGATTCACTTTCCGTTACTGGGTCGACATAATCTACATAGGTTTCACCCTTCAAACACAATGTTCATAAAAAGTCAATGTTTTGAGGGAATATTTGGAGAAAATATGATTGGACCATTCTGCATAGAAGGAAATTTGACAGGAGCCAAGTACTTGGAATTATTGCAACACGTTGTACTTGAAATTCGTTGATTTGCCGATGAAAGATTTGGTGATGTTTGATTTCAACAAAATGGTTGTCCTCCCCACAATTCGGTTTTAGTTCAAGAACCCTCGAGCGAAACTTTCCCAAATAATTTAATTAGTGAAACAAAAAGTATCCTCTCACCAACAAGATCATCTCACAATTTTTTCTATGGAAATATTGTGTATTATTGATTTATGGCTTTGAGAATAGATTTTGGAAGAATTACTAGTTAAAATCTCGCAAAGTTTGCACAGTATCAGGTCTATTCTGTAACATTTTTGTTAAGCTTTAACGGCAAGGTCACTGTTAAAATAATTAGCGAAATGAAGTTAACGGTCAGTGGTATTCTGTACACTTTTTTTAAGGTTAAATTTAACCAACATCGTTTAAAATTAGCGGCGACTTTGGACCTGCCACTAAAATTTAACGGTACCGTTAAAGAGGCAAAAACACCGTATTTTATTTTTGGTTCATAAAATTGTGTATATCATTCAATAAATGGCACTTTATTTATGTTTGTCAATGAGTTTGAGATTCTTTTGACGACCCATTTCCTCATTTATATTCAGTAATTATTTTTCCGCCTTCAAATAATCGTAATCATAACCTCAAATAGAAGCGCGGTCGTTAAAAACTTATGACTTTAACAGGTCCGTTAAATGGTCGCATACAGAATAGAAAAATGAGTTATTATTTTTAGCATTCCGTTAAAATTAAAAATTTAGCAGGGCGTTTATTTTTAACCAAAAAATTACAGAATAGACCTGTATTATAGCTATTATGAGTAGTGTTTTTTCAGGAAGGGTGTATTTTTGCACATTTGCTCTAATAGTTTCTTTTTAGTTTAATTTACAGCTTGTTTTCTTAAAATTCTTCATTAGTTTCTTGAAAATTAATTTTGTGTTTGTAGATTTACTTGTTTGTTTTGTAAAGAAACAGTGCAACATTTTTATTTACCAAATCTAAAATGGCAAAATACGTAAAACTTCTTATTCTCACATAATTACAAAAAAATATTGTTCCCTTCTACAAAGCCGGCAAGATTGTTTAAATTGCAAAAAATAAATAATTCAACACCTCTAACTTTTTCTAGACAACATTGACTCCCCCCCTGTTTTGGGCTAGATTGATTGCAAATAAATTTCCAATCCGATAATGTCGCGAATATCTTATACCGCTCTGGACGTGGGCCGCCAAAGCGAAAGGTCCGAGAATATCACTTCTCGATATGGCCCAGCTTCGAGGGCCATATCGCCCAAATTAAGGAGAAATCGAATGGCGTAAACTGAGAGTCGCTACTTGCCGTAATTTCTGAAATATGACCCCTCGAAGTCACCGGAAGGTAAAAATTGGATTTTTTTCGCGCTACCAGAGGCAGATATCGAGCTGCTGCTTGCGCCTTCCTGCGTGCCCCTGAATTTTTCAGATTTAAAAAATTAACGCAATTTCGACACTTCCCCACTTAAAGCACCCTAACTTTTTGCAGACAGAATTGACCCCCTCTTTATTATGCTGGATAGATTGCAAATTAAATTTGCCATCCGATGATGCGGGGCACGAATTTTTTACGGAGCCAGGTACGGAACGTATGAGCCATCAAAGTGAGAGGTTTGAGGATTTCGCTTCTCTAGTGACACGGGCCCGCTTCAGGACCCGTTGCTCGCAAACGAGCTACCGCGGAGGCTCTAAACATTTTCTTATTGTAGAAAATGGAACGGCGCTATGCACAAGTTCGTGCGAGCTCCCGTTTTCGAGATATCGGCTGTCAAAGTGGCCGGATGGTAAAAATCTGATTTATTTTTTGCAGTTTAAACAATCTTACCGGCTGCATAGGAGGCGGCAAAATGTTATATTTTTTCTTTGAACATACATCTCTCATCAAAGTTTGAAATGTTTTGTAATTAATTTCAGGTTTTTATAAATCACAGGCTAAATTGGTTGGCCTAACTCCCATTCAGGACTTTTGCCTTATCTGTATACATTTCCCTCTCGACCTACAATCCGTGCATGGCAATAATGTCTTTAACAGACAAGCTTAAATTGGTATAATTTCTTTGCATATAAAGTGTTCAAGACGTTCGCATTGCAATGGATTGATCTATATATTTTATAACTAGGACGTGTCGTGTTTTTTTATTTAAAATTTTCAAATGATAATTGGATAAGCTTTCTTAACACATTATTATAATGAAATTTAAAAAAGAACATTTTTTAAATTAACGTCCATTCGCGCAAAAGGACAGTGTGACTATTTGCAATATTTAACTGGTGCTTCTAAATACTCATTTTATACTTAATAATGATGAAATAATTCAAGACATTTTCTCTCTTCTCTTCACAAATATTAAATAGAGCAGTGAAATTAGGTAAATTAGAATCGATTTGATTAAGCAAAAAAGTTATTTAGAACATCTTTTATTTTATTTTAATAAGTAACTGTAGATCAGAGGTTGGATGCAGTAGTCCACGAGAAATTCTCGATGGGCACTCACTCGACTGATATACAAGATGACCTCACAGTAGACGTCAATAATAAAGAACTAAATAGAGGGCATCCAATACTTATCAAAATAACTCCCATCTATGTTATCTAATTATTTTCAATTTTCCAGATGTTCACGTTTTCCATATTTTTTTGAATCGATCGAAAAAATCAGAAAAGCGTGAATATCTCAAAAACGATAAATAATCTGATAACACGTACGGGAGTTATTCTGATAGGTATTGATTGCAATCTATTTAGTTTTTTATTATTAATGTCCACTGTCGGGTCACCCTGTATATTGATAAATACAAGATTTTGTGGAAGTCTCGTTAGGCTAGAAAAAATTCATATTTCTGTCTGACTTACAGATGTACTAAAAATCGATCCTTGGGATATGTACCACTAACAATTTCTCAAAACTCTTTATTCCATTTAACCAGACACACACTGTTTCTGCTGCATCTTATTGAAATCATGCTTTTGTGTCTTATATTGAAATAATTTCTAATTATTCAAATGTGGTGCTAAAATTTAGTTTGTCAGTTATTGTCTTTTACATGTGATGAATTTTAGGTTTGCCAATAATATAACATACTATGGTCTGTCATGGAATACGAATAATTTAGGTGGTAACCCCTATCTAAATTTTGTGATATCGGGTGCTGTGGAAATTCCTGCATATACATTTTTAATTCTAACCTTAAATCGGTGGGGTAGAAAGAAAATTATGTGTGGATGTATGATAGTTGCAGGATTAGCACTAATTTTGACTATTGCTGTGCCAAAAAGTAAGTATAGAATTAAAAATTTCAAAGTTGTTGAAGCTCCCACGTTTTGTAATAGTTTGTAATTAACAGCAAAAAATACTCTATTGCTGCTTGAACATGAGGTTGAGCCAGCATATTCAAAATTTAACAATCATGCAAAAGCAACAAGAACACTTTTCCCTTGAAATATACACACTATTTTTTTTTCTATGGCTGCAATGAAATTGGCAAAAAGGCATATCGTTTTATTATTAAACCTCTAGATATTGTTTTTGAGTTGGCCATAATACATCAATCATTTCTAAGGGGAATTTCTTTAAGAAGATACTCACTTTCCACACTTGTACTGTAAATGATTCACGTCACCTGGTTAACTGCAAATGTTAACTTTCAGTTAGTTCTCAGATAATAGAAAGAAAAATCTTTTCCATAGAAAAATTAATATAAATTAAACATTTCAAATTAATATGTGCATTCCTGAACGCGTCCTTAATTTTTTTTAGTATCTTTATTTCTGTTTAATTTCAATAGACAGTTATTGTTTGAAAATCATGCCTCATTTACAGACAAGCTGGCAATGACGAACTTCAATTTATACCCTGAATAGCTTTATTCGCTATACCTTGTCCTGCCAACTGTATTTAAAACAATAGCTTGAGAAAAAAGATTAGTCTTCCAATTTTAGTTAAACATGACTACTAGCTTAAAAGAACAGTCTAATCTTGTATACCGTTCTAGCACTGTATTCTTTTTAAAACTCTTGTAAATGTCACCTTTGTAAGAACATAAACAACATTGCACAATTTTCTTTATTACAAATTGATGACGCCTTACATCAATTGTGTTCCAACTAAGTTAAATAACAATAGATAATAATTATTTATAAGATCGTCTTTATTCATAACTTTTAGGTCAACAATGGTTAGTTGTCACTTTAGCAATGATAGGAAAATTGGCTATTACAGCCAGCTATGGAGCCGTTTACATTTTTTCCATAGAACAATTCCCTACAGTTATTAGAAATGCTGGGTTAGGTGCTGGTTCCACCTGTGCACGTTTGGGATCCATTATTGCACCATACATTAATTTAATGGTAAGTAGTAACTGTATTTATCTATATTCTCTTGTACATTAAACCATATTGCCCGACAATTACCGTACATGGAAGTTATCCCTGCATTATTTTCTGTTTATACGACTTTATACAAATAGACATTTTTACTTGTTCTAGACTCGCATCTGGACACCTCTGCCTTTGTTGATATTTGGCTCATTGGCCTTTATTGGAGGAATATTATCTTTAGTTTTACCAGAAACTCTCAATAAAAGATTACCAGAAACAATAGAAGAAGGAGAGGCTTTTGGGAAGTAAGTATTTTGATAATTTATATTGTATTCTTCTAATTTCTTAGTGTTTTCGAATATAGCTTATCTCGTTTTTCACTAACTGGCAATAAAACTTTTTGTGGAGGAGATTTAAATATAAATATTTTAGATACAGGAAACCAAGAAACTATCCACTTTAAAGATGATTGTATAGAATGTTTTAATCTAAAACAAATTATTAATACTTCTACTAGAATCACACAAAATTCTAGCACTTTAATCCTATCATTCTATAGTCTTTTGTTGTTTAGATAATAACGTACGTAAGGGTTGTAACAAAAATATTAAAATTAGAAACTTAAAATGTATAGACAGAAATATTTTAAATGATTTTTTAGTAAATACATCGTTTGAAAACATAATTTATTTGGATAACATAAATGATAAAATTGAATACATGAACAGTTTGTTAATCAATATTTTTATACTCTAACGCCCCTAAAAAATGATGTTATAAAAAACCAAAATCGCTGTGGCTAACGGATAATATAAAATTCATGATTATTCAAGATCGTGCATTTAATAAATATAAACGCCATTGGAATTTTTACAAACATTTAAAAAATCAAACAAATATAGCTAGCTATACACTACGGGAAAAAAATTATTTGGAATTTTGCATTAATAATAATACTAATAATAATAATAATTCTAAATTACTATGAAAAAAATTAAATGAGCTTAATATTTACAACAAAACGTTGATAAATTCACTGCCACAACACTTAAATAAACCAATAGAAATTACTAACCACTCTTTACAATTTTCTTCAAATAAAACACCAGCTGATTTGGAACTCTTACAATTTTACAGTAATAAAATGTTAAAACCAATTTTAAATTTGTTTAATTTTACAACAGTCTCAACTGAAACAGTTTGTACACTTGATGGAAATAAAATCTTTTATGCTGCCCAAGAATTTTAAATTTTCTTACAAACATTGTAAATTCGCGTCTGCTTGACGGTGTTCTTCTGAACAGTTGGAAGATTTCTCGGGTAACACCATTGCCAAAAAAGAAAGATGCTTTGTCATATAATGATCTTCTTCGCCCAGTAAGTATATTTCCAGTTCTATTTAAACTCATTGAGAAAATTATGTACTACCAGATATAAGAACACCTGAATAATTACGACATTCTGCCCCAGAATCAATCTGGGTTTCGCCCAGGTTTTAGCTGTGTTACAGCGCTGTTGAAAATAACTGATGATATCATTGGGACCACAAATCAAAGTAAAACTACGGTGCTGACACTTTTAAATTTCTCGAAAGCTTTAATACAATTAGCCACGAAATTTTGCTGTCTATTTTACACTTTGTTTGTTTTTTGGAGAGTGCAATTAGGCTTTTCGATAGTTATTTAGTCAGTCGAGTTCAGTTTGTAGAAACTGATATAGGTCAATCTTTGAAAGGTGATGTATCATGCGGTGTTCCGCAGGGCTCAATACTTGGCCCACTTTTGTTTAGTATATACACGGGTAATTTGTCCTGCCTAAAATAATGCAAAGTACATCTTTATGCATATGATACACAACTTTGTTATTCATTCCTACCAGATGATGTAGATCTAGCAAAAAATATTGTAAATGATGATTTGGAATGCCTGGTTGCATTCTCCGCATGCCATAAGCTTCAGCTGAACCCAGTGAAATCATCAGTTATGGTATTTGGCAAATGTAGACGACAAATTGAGAATGAGTTTGTAATTAAAATAAGAAACGAGACTTTATACAATGTACGCAAATTGCCAAAAACTTAGGACTAGAATTGGATACAGATCTACGTTTTAAAAAATATGTAAAGAAAAGAACTCAAAAAGCCTACGCCTCATTAAAAATGTCATTTCCAAATCACCACTTAATATCGTAGTCCCTTAAGATAAAACTTACAGACTCTCTTGTTTTAAGTAATTTTAATGAATGTGACGCTATGTATGGACCGTGCCTAGATAAACTAGACATTAATTGAATAGAAAAAGTTCAAAAGTCAAGTTTGCGGTTCATATATGGCATCAGAAAATTTGAGCCAGTGTCATATAAATTAAAAGATTCAAATTGGTTAAGTATGCAGGACAGAGGAAACTCCATTCTAAAGTCTTGTTTCATAACATTATTTTCAATCAATGTCCGTCCCCCTTACTTGTATAACAAAATAAAATATAGAATTGACATCCATACCTTAAATTTAAGATTTAAAGGACTCATTACACCTCCATCTCACAAATCTGCAATGTTTAAAATATGTTTATTATTATTATTATTATATAAATTTCTTTTATAACATGATTACATCCTTTTTAGAAAAATGAAAAAAGTAGAAGAGAAAAAGGAGGAAGTATTAAGTTCAGTGGAATCTGATAGCGTAAAAACACCATCAAATGATACAGAGAATACGGATATAGGATCAAAATTGCTAGCAAATGGTACTTCCTAACAACGTATTAAGAATAAAAGTGTAGTTATTTCCACAGTGAATACCTTCCTAAGCCAAAATAACGAAACTCAACATTCATTATGCAAATTGTATGTATTCCAAAGTTATTTTATTAAATGGCTGATTGTTACAAGATTCATTAAACCATTAATCTTGCAACTGATTCATAGGATTTTATCCAAAAATAAGTTATGCTGAGGGTAGTTGCATAAAATGTTAAATATCTCATAATCAGCAGATATTGAGATAGGTTATTTTGGCTTAGGATGGCAGTACTCTTATGTTGCAATAGTTGAATAATCTAGCTTGCCAACATATCTATTCAATGGAAGCAGAGTTTTAAGCTTTACCGTATTGACATCTATAAAGGGTTTTGTTGGATAATTTTATCCACAGTACAGAAGGCTTATTTTGCAACAAAACGGATTACAGTAACAAAGTTTTGTATTTTTTTTTTTTTCATTCGTCCTTTTGTTCTTCACAGTAATGTATTATAATTTCAAAAATGTATTAGCTGATGTTGTGCATGATATTTAATCAATAGACCCATATTTGGGAAATAATAATTATTCCTCTTGAATTTGATATTTACAAAATATCACGCCAAAGAATTTTGAATGCATGAAACTATTTGTTTTAATATTGCGTCTATTTTCATCCCAGTGATTAAATAATTTTTCCTTATATTTTTTTCCATTGATCTTTGCGCAACAAAAATATTTTTAATAATCCCTCGATAATCACAGCAGTAAATTTAATTCTTACAAATATTTTTGGGTACATTTAAAAAGTTTGTAAATGTACAGAAAGAAAATTTAAAAATGGGATTATACTAATTATTTAGAATATTACTGTTAAATGAACTTTTATGATTTATAACAATTTTTATTTTCAACTGAATAGTTTTTAAATTGTAATAATTTTAAACAATCACAAATAGTGCAGGAAAAATAAGCCAAAAATTATAAGAACCTTCGCCGAAATGCTGCATTTGCCTTGTTATAATAAACTAAAAGCCCTTTAAAATTAAAGTTGTGCTACAACAGCATATTGAAAAATGGCAGCTCAAGCTTTTTCTGTCTGCACCAGTTAAGGAAGTATATAAAAAATATAAGAGTCATTTCTCAATATGGCGGCTGTAGCGCAGCTTCTTAAGGGATTAGTATATTTAATAAGACATTTCTACCCAATTCCTTCCTCGTGCAAATTTCTTCGAATTCAAAACTTATTTTTTTTTTAACTAAAATGTATTTAAGTTATTATGAAATTTACATGTTTGTTAAAAAAATCATATTTGTGTTTATCTTTCCAAATCAGGAAGTCATCGATAAAATTAAAAGATTTTATATTGTCTAAATGTTAATTGTGGCATTCTCTTAAATTTTCTGTTTTGGAATTTCTACCATATGCAATATCCCTTCTAAAAATAAAACTGGAGGGGTCTAAGAGGAAATAATAGAATTACCCCAGTATATGGTAAAAATCACAGAAGTAGAGATTATCTATTAGTAATGAATATATGCAGATGATTCTGTTATTTTGTAGGTTTCTTGTATTTTATTTTCAGAAGAGGATAGGTAACATGTGGTAGAAAGTCCCAGACTGAAACGAGGAATATATCATCACTCTTATGATACTTTTTTGCCTTATAATTTGTTGATAAATTTAAACAATAATTTTATAGGAGCACAAACATACCAAATATATTTATAAATTATAACATTAATAATGATTGAAATTAAGATATTAAGTTCATTGTTTTCATATGTATTGTATAATACATCACATTTGTTTATCAGTATTCAAAATATTTATTTAAAAATTTACTTAAGTTATTTTCTGTAAATTTTTACACGCACTATATATTGCAGGAATTTTTTTAGATATATTTATAGTTTTCTCAGCTGATTTTTTATTGGAGCTGTTAGTAAATTATTAAAATTTCCTCTTTTGCATTTATAGATTTTGTACATTTTCAATAATAAAAAAGTTATTGCATTTTTTAATGGTTTTTAATTTCTCTTTAGAAACATTTTTAGGGTCGATACACTAGATAAGTTTCAGCAATGGCATGGAAAAAAGGTTAGAGATAATATGCTGCTTTTTGGTGCCTATTGTTAATAATGGCATACCATAATTGAAATAGATTTGCAAGATATGGAAGTGCAATATTACCTTCTCTTCCACAAATTATTACCAAAATAGTAAGTAGAATCGAGTGGGGAACTGCTACACATTTCAAATAGTAACTTGCAGAAGATGCGGTTCTTCTTTTTCCGAAAGCTTTATATGAGCAATGCTAAGGCGTTTGGCTTGCGACTACGGAGTACCGGGTTCGAATCCTGGCAAGGGTATGAATGTTTAGTGGCGTTTTTAATGTGTTACCACAATGGTACCAGTGAACTAGACCACTGTTGGGTGGCACAACATGTCTAGTCGCTGTTATCTATTCTGAGTTCGAGTCTCAGCTGCGGTAAATGGCAATATCGCAGGGAATGGTTGTTGTGTCGATGTCTATGTGTATACGTGTCCTGGTTGAGTAGTGGAATAGCATTAGCTAAACTCCGCCAGGACGTTAATATAAATAAGACGATAAAAAAAAATTTAAAAAAAAATAAAAATAAACAAATAAAAAACTAAAAAATAAGTACAATTTAGCACGAACTATTAAACATTTCAAATAGCAATTTGTAGAAGAAGCTATTCTTCTAAAAGCTTTAATGAAAAAAGAAGTAGAATTCAGCATTCCACATGGCTATTTGTACAAAAAGAAATAGAATTCAATGCGAACTATTAAACAACAAAATATTCATCTGTAGCTCCAACCCCCTCCTCATTCCTCAAACGGGCAGAAACCACCCCAAGCAACATTTTTAGGCTTATAAAAAACGTAAAGACGTCGTTACGGTCTAAATACAACTTTTAGAGATGATGATCTTATTACAACCATTTTATGACCAGATTTGGACGGTTTGAAATGTGTGTTCAAGACTTTTCATACAACTTTTATATGACTTAATTAGATGTTATACAGAAGTCCTAACAGGGTCATAGCAGCGTCCTTTATTAGGACCTTCATACAACCAAATAGTCCTAAGGACTGAATGCGGTATTGTCACATAAAAGTTGTTATATAGTCTTATAAGGTCATGACAATCTGATACGAATTCGATATGACCTATGGTCTATTATTAAGTATAATACACTTCAATGGTCATATACTGCCCCAACATTTTCAAATTTGCCGGTTAGTCTCACATTTCACAGTTCACACTTGACAAAATTTTAATATTTATAAAAAAGTACGGTAATGTATAATATTTTTAAACAGATGAAGTCAATATCAGTAACGCAAATAACATTGGATTGTTTAAAATTATTTAGGTAGATTCACAAAGAAAATTATGGAAAAAATGTGGGGTTACAGTATTTTGTATCCTGAATCTCCACGAATTCTATATATACCTATTTATCATTAGTACAGGCAATGAAGGCAACATTTTGTAAAAACCTCACAAAAATTAATAAAAGGGTCATCTCCGAGATTTAAGTAGGTAATAACCAGTAGAATGCAATGATGCATTCTTTGCACTTCCAAGTTCCGGGAAAATTCAAAAAAAATTGTGAAAACTTTTTGATTTTCGGTTTTTTTGCTCTAGCGGCTAAAATAATAAAAATACAGAAAAAAGTTTGCCACAAAATTTGTAGCTCGGCTCTTTTCTCCACAAAAGAGATCTTTACAAATTTGTGTCTTAAGTCGTTTAGGAGATAAATCCAGTTTTCCACTTATAGTTTTGAGCCGCTCCGAAATGCGCGAAAAATGAAAATTCTCGATCGATAATTCTTACTATTCAGAGTCGCTAAAAAAATTAAAACAACATAAAATGTAGAGAAAAGTCTCAACTTTAATCTAATCACAAAATTCATAAAAAAAAATTATCATAGAGAAAAAAGAAGATGGCTTAGTAAACTTTATACAGTTGATTTATATCTTTGAATTTTATACATCCTGCCTGTTCCTCCCGTAACAATGGGTGCTTTTTCACTGCATGGATTCGATTCTACGCACTTTAACCTATATTTTGTGAAAATTTCATTGAAAAATGTTAGAAACAAATAAGTTGTATATAATATGTTTTACTGTACAATTGTGCATTTACTGAACGTGTATGAATAATGTAGACAAATTCAAAGAGTACTGCATGCATTAAAAAAACTCTAAAGTCATTCGAAACAATATATATTTTATCCAAAACCAAAAATTAAGACTGCTATTATTATTAATTAAGATATAGCGAATTGAACTCCAAAATTTGGAGGTGATTGATTGATGAGAAATATACCCTCTACTTTGATGGCAAGGAATATTTTTCCAACAAAAGTAATTGCAATAAAATGTTATTTGCATTTTTAGAGTATCATTATATAAGACTATATAAGCAAAATGAATTATCATTCTAACTCCCGACAAAGATATGAATAAATCTGTGGATCAACTGTACAAAGTTTACTAAGCCATCTTCTGACACTTTTTCTCTGATAAATTTTTTAATGAATTTTGTGATTAGTTCCACATTAAAGCTGAGACATTTCTCTACATTTTATGTCATTTTAATTTTTTTTAGGGGCTTTGAATAGTAAGAATTATCGATCGATGAGCCCGGTCGTACGAAACTCCCGGAGAATTCTAATTTTTCACGGATTTCGAAGCGGCTTAAACTATAAGTGCAAGACTCGATTTAGAGATGAGCTACAACTTTTGTTGGGAACTTTTTTCTCTATTTTCATTATTTTGGCCGCTAGGGCAAAAAAACCGAAAATCAAAAAGTTTTTCCAAATTTATTTGAGCTTTCCCGGAACTTATTGGAAATGCATCATCTCATTCTCCAGGTTATTACCTACTTAAATCCCAGAGATGATCCTTTTATTAATTTTTGTTACCCTAAATGGCTAATTTGCCTGTACTACATGTAGATAACTCGGAAAGTACCTATAACCTAACGAAAATTTTTCAGGTAAAATTACGTTAAAAGAAAAGATTCCAAAATTTGGAATTGTCGCCGATAGGCCGATATTTAGATTGATTTAGATCGTAACTTTACTAGGGATGGCAACGATGTATCGATATATTAATCCTAAAACATGAATATATTCATACTGTTTTTTTGTTGCAATATATCAGCAAAAATTCTCTAATCTTTGATGCCGCTGAGTTTTGACTCTACTGCCACGACCTTTTAGGGCCGGTTTTTCAATGCTCAGTTAAGCTAATCTAACCAACGGTTAATTCTTAACCGCCAGTCAAACCGTTTTTTCAGGGCACAGTTTCACCTAACCACCGGTCAAATTCTCGGTTAAAGTAGCTGGCACTTCAATGTGTCTGTTTGCTAATCTAACTGATGGCTATATACTTAATGCATGCGTGACGCCGTGGTAATGATTTTATATTTATTAAAATGAAAGGTTAACTTGTTTATCTTCTTTGATTTTAGCATAACGTATTTGTTTTTAAGTTTTATTCGAAGTAAATAGTAAACGGTGTGATAAGATGGAAGCATTTGATTTTGTAAGCGATGATGAACTAGAGTTTATAGAATATGAGAGAAGGCCGTATGTCGTAAGGGAACGAAACAATCCCTTTGAGGAATTTGATGATGTGGATTTCTTCATGAGATTTCGTTTGAGAAAAGATAGTTTTATTAATTTTGGAACAGATAGTACATACAATTGAGACCATCACAGACCGGTATTATCTCTTGTGTTATGGATATAAATTCTGTAATATATAGTTACCCACCAAAGAGGAACATTTTGTTATTTATTTATTGGAACTGATGCCTATTTTATGTTTCTTTTCTGTTCAGAAATCATTCTGTATCTCCCATAAACCAGTTGTTGCTAACATTAAGGTTGTCCATTATTTTCAAAGGGCGACACAAATTTCATCCAAAATCCAAACTTTAAAAAACACTTGTAGGTTATGTTTAACTTTTCATGTCTGTCAAATAAGCGCCAATCAAATGATGTCGCTGATAAATCAGTGATACCATCCCCTGTAAAAAGTCCGTCACTTCTTGGCTACCTAGCCAATAGGTGGAAAAACGGTTTGAACTTTAGCAGGAACTTTGACTGTCAGCTAGCCATAACTGTCAGCTACGTAACAGGCACTTTTAGCTGAGCATTAAAAAACCGGCCCTAAGCAATAGAGGAGACAAGCTCCATAAGCGTAATGTATAAGCAGCGGGAGGCTGTAGGCTTCTCATCCCTCTCACACGGTTCGTTCTCTCTTTGTCGCATAGTACATGAGGGGTGGCGACGATTGACGTTATTTGTTGGAAATCAAAGAGCGCCGGGTAAGGCCAACACCACCTAAAAACATGTATATTTATATACATGTGTATTTAGGTGGTGTTGGTAAGGCTGTGTTGCTTTGTAAAACATGTAGAGAGAGGGTACGAGGTGTGCCGGGTGTGTGACAAGGACGAAGAGCCTACCGTCTCCAAGGCAACCAACTCCCGGCAAATCGCCAGCTTGTCTTCTCTAGTTATTAAACTCTTTGGCCCTAAGGGCCGGTTTTCCAATGCTCAGTTAAGCTAATCTAACCAACGGCTAACTCTTAACCGCCAGTCAAACCGTTTTTTCAGGTCACAGTTTCACCTAACCACCAGTCAAATTCTCGGTTAAAGTAGCTGGCACTTGAATGTATCTGTTTGCTAATCTAACTGATGGCTATATACTTAACGCATGCGTAGTAATGCTTTTATATTTATTAAAATGAGAGGTTACTGGTTAACTTGTTTATCTTCTTTGATTTTAACATAACATATCTGTTTTTAAGTTTTATTCGAAGTAAATAGTAAAAGGTGTGATAAGATGGAAGCATTTGATTTTGTAAGCGATGATGAACTAGAGTTTATAGAATTTATAGAAATAGAATATGAGAGAAGGCCGTATGTCGTAAGGGAACGAAACAATCCCTTTGAGGAATTTGATGATGTGGATTTCTTCATGAGATTTCGTTTGAGAAAAGATAGTTTTATTAATTTTGGAACAGATAGAACATACAATTGAGACCATCACAGACCAGTATTATCTCTTGTGTTATGGATATAAATTCTGTAATATATAGTTACCCACCAAAGAGGAACATTTTGTTATTTATTTGGAACTGATACCTATTTTATGTTTCTTTTCTGTTCAGAAATCATTCTGTATCTCCCATAAACCAGTTGTTGCTAACATTAAGGTTGTCCATTATTTTCAAAGGGCGACACAAATTTCATCCAAACTTTAAAAAACACTTGTAGGTTATGTTTAACTTTTCGTGTCTGTCAAATAAGCACCAATCAAATGATATCGCTGATAAATCAGTGATACCATCCCCGGTAAAAACTCAGTCACTTCTTGGCTACCTAGCCAATAGTTAAATATTGAGTGGAAAAACGGTTTGAACTTTAACAGGAACTTTGACTGTCAGCTAGCCATAACTGTCAGCTACGTAACAGGCACTTTTAGCTGAGCCTTGAAAAGACCGGCCCTTAAGTCCTACTATAATAGAGCCACAAACAAGTAATCTATGGCCACAGGCACAAAGAGCACTGCACTCATTTAGACTTGGCGTCCTTGGCGATTGCCAACTTTTCGAATCGAAAACTCTTGTTCCAGGTTAATCTGTCAATATCAGCTGATTCAGCTGTTGGATCAATTAGATCCACATATGATCTACATCACATGAAAGATGAAAGAAAGTATTCTTTGGTTATTGACAGATACTATGTAGTTTATCATTTGAAGGTTTCCTGCTTCGAACATATCATGCAATTGAAGATTTGCTGTATACAATTTGAGAAAATTCTGCTATTAGCCTTTTAAATGCAGGAAAATAACACAACTGTCAAGATCACAAGAGCTAAGATCCCAGATCATTTATTTTGTTTGTCCGTAATAAAAGAGAATAATACCTATATTGAATGGGTGGGAACGAGATAGAAAACATATGCACCGCTCTGGATCATGATCATGTAATAAGTTGCTCAAATGACCTTTCTCTGTTTCTCTCACAAACCACCCACACTATAGACGCTCAACGACCGTACATTCGAATGGGACTAAAATTGACGCGCCTCTGGTGGTTGGAAGCGGTAATAAAGGATTGGAGGGAACTTTAAATTATTTTGACTGTCAAATTAATATACATGATTTTAAAAACACATGTTCTTTCAAACAGTGCTATGCCACATTTGATATTAAAATATGACTAGCACAGTTTCCAAGACACTGAAATTAAGCTGATATACTGTAGAAGCAAATATAGTTTGGGTTTTATTTCATTTGTATTTATATCATAGTATCAATACATACTAAAGCCACAAATAGTAGATTGGTTAACAAGTGGTAGTTTTCTAGCGAAAAAATTTACACAAGCTTGAGAATACACGTTTCTTATTTATTTAATTTTTTAAGAAACCGGCCAGAAAATAGCACTTTTCAGTTTATTTTCAAGTCAGAAAATCGCATTTATATCAGACTGAGCCATATAATGAGAAATGAGTCCTATGAAAGCATTTACAGGACTGTCACAAACATTTCCTGGCTCGGTCTGATGAAATGCGATTTTCTGACCTAAAAATAAACTGAAAAGTACTAATTTCGGCACATTATAAAAAATATCACAAGGAAACACCACTATGAATAATCCACAAATCCATGAAGACACTCGTAAAAATTGACAGTTTGCCATATGACAGCATCATTTCCCAATAAAGTCATACCAATAACACAGCGCTGCCAACTTTGCCCATAAAATTCTCTAGAGTTTGCGACATCTCTCGGTTGGAAGCGCAACTTTCAAGTACCACGTGACCGGGCCAACTTGCGGTAATTTACGTTGAGCGTCTATAGTGTGGGTAGTTTGTGGTTTCTCTTCATTCTTCACTTACGACTAACCCCAAAGTCACATACGGGCAACGGGCGTTCTTTTTAAGCCCTTGCAGTTAACAAATAGGAAATATGTTGCCTGGTTGTATTAGATCTGTTTGTAAGAAAAGCTTTACACCAAAAGTGAGTACATATCCATTAATTTTGAATATTTTAGATGTGTAAGTGGAACTAAGCACAAGGTTAAATTGAAGTCATTTGGCTAAAGAGGATTATCTGGAGATAAAATGGCAAAAAGATCGATTATTAGTATTATTAATGTAAATGAACAATTGTAATGTAATATGTATATTATGTAAACTATTTTATTCACTTTTTTGAAGATTATTATTACTTGTATTGTTTCAGAAAACTTTAGGACTCGTTACCAAAAGCAGTTATGCTACTGAGGCAACATTTGAAACAAAGGTAAAATAATGTTTAGCTTATAATCAGTAGTGGGTACTACTTATCTAAATAAAATAGAAATGAACATTAACTATTCTATTCATCTATTCTTAACTATTCCTGTCTATTTTTAAGTTATATTGTATTTACAATATTTTCCTGACCTGAGCATTATTTCAGCCCTATAAATTGCACAAATTGGAACAATCACCTTCCACGACTGTTACGCTAACCCAGCAAGATGCCCTTAAATATTACTCTCAGCTCCACACAATTCGTCGTGTAGAAACTACAGCTGGTAATTTGTACAAAGATAAAGCAGTGAGGGGTTTTTGTCATCTTTATTCTGGCCAGGTAATAAATTTAAGTGTTAATTATGTTTTAATTACTGAGGAAATGTGTCCATATAAAGTATTTTTGTTAATATATAAAACTCAAGTCAGCAACTATTTGATTATTACCTTTAAAAAAACGAAAAACGATTGAAGAGGTCACAACTTAGTCTCCATCTATGTGTAGCAGGGCCAGATTTCAACAAAATTATGCATGATATATCTTGAGACTGTATAGGTAGTTGTGGAAGTATCCATATTAAATTTATTTATTTATTGGTATCACAGTTACTACATATTTTATTCAAAATAGGTGGGTATAAAATGTATGCGCTTATTTGGTCCTGCAGGTTGTTGCACCAAATAAAACAATTATTTTGTAACAAACCATAAAACAAAAGTATCTCAATAATCTAACAAATAGTATTATGAGGGGAATTACACATTTTACTCAGATAAGGAATATGGTTTGGAGCTCTGATCAAAGAACTTGTTATTAGATGTATCTAATATAGCTGTTATGTATAACACAGCTATCTCTTTAGTACGTACCTTGTTTGTTGCTAACATAGACACATTAAATAGAATAAATAATTCTAATAATATCCCATAATGGTCCAACCGAAATATTAAAAGAACTGATTTTGGGAAAAACGTAGAGACAGCGCTTTTTTTACATGAAGTTGTAGGTTTCGATGTGCTGAACACGGTGTTAAAGAACGGCAAAATTGTAGGCGGGGAAGTTGGTTAATAATAATAATAAAGAAATTTATTCATGTGAAAAAAACTTACAATCATAATTATAAAATTGATGATACAAACAGACAAAATACAATCATACATACAGACATACATGAGTAAATATTCATGTATTTGTTTTTTTAGTAATTCTAGCTAAAATCAGGAATATCTCGAAACTCGTGCACTCTATCAAAAATATACAAATTTAATTAGCATAAACTATAAAATGTCACAAATTCGTAAAATGCCTCATTTATAAAAATTACATTGTTCTATTCTTTTACCCCCTAGCGCACTGAGTTACGATTTCAATGAAATATTCATGAGCCTTTAGCCTTTCTAATGTCTTTAAAAGAAAGGTTTATCTGCCTAAATGCCTTAGTCTGGTCATATATGGTACGACCTGCTTTTGGTATGAAGACTACTTTAACCTCTCTCCAGGGACCCTATTCTTGAATTCCGGGGAGTAGAACGGCCGAGAGAAAGTGGGCGTGGTTCTCTCGGGGAATAGAAAATTTTATTCAGGGACTCTATTCTTGAATTCCGGGGAGTAGAACAGCCGAGAGAAAGTGGGCGTGGTTCTCTTGGGGAATAGAGAATCGTATTCTTAAATAATACTTCTCTCGGTAGGTAGGAGAACGCGCTCCCCGGTTTCATCTCTTGCAAATTTGCAAGGGAACAGTCACTCCCTGACTGAATTAGACTATTTTATCTATCACATCCGTTTTGACATGAGATCTCTAATTTTTGTGCAAGCGATTTTTTGTTAAATTCGTTGCTTAATTAATTATTAAAGGTTTTTTTTTTTTAAATGGACGTGCATGAAATTTTGTTAGCAGACCAAATTCTGCAAGATATAGAGGATAGAGGATGCGGAGACAAATTTATACATTTACACATGTATGTATTAATGTACCACCAGTTCGAGAATTAAGTGAAATGCTTACTCCACATTTACAACCAACGCGCATCGACCCGTAGATATAGGCTTTAACTGTTCAAACACAAGTACATAGATGGGTATCATAAATACCTTTTTTAAAATAGGCTTATTTAAGGTTTTCGCCACCCTTAGATTCTTGGGTTTGGTAGTTACCAAGAAATTACAGGATCGAATAATTTTGTTGGTATAAGTAAGTCATAGACCAGTGCAAATAATTTTTGGAAAAAAAAATTAATAACAGCATGAGAATTGTTGGAAAAGGAAGGAAATATAGCGCAACCAACGGAAAAAATAAATTAAAGTCGATCTGAGTTACGAGGGTGAAATAGGGTGAAGTTTAGGGGCGGAAAATGGTTTTTCGCGAAACTAGACCTTCTATCGAAAAAAGTTAAATGCAAAAGTTGTAGGTAGTAAAAAGGTCTACAACTTTATATGAACCATGCTTTCACATAACCTGAAAATTTTCGAGAAAAATCGAAAAAACCTGTTTTTTCGTTTTTGATTTTTATCTCCCACAAAAAAATTTTCTTCTCACGAAATTTAGTGGCAACTTACCTTTTTAAGTCCCAAACACATTGTAATTTTTTTGAATCCATATATTTATTTTTACATATTATTGTGATTCCAAACCATAAAAGAGACCTCATTTTCACCCGAAAATACGCATTTGCTGGAAACAGTTTTTTCAAAAGAAACGGTGGTCTTTATTTTCGTTGAAACGTCTACTTTTAGATGGTGTAAGAAAATAAAAATTACTATAGGAAAATTTGCTAGGAAATGCGAAAAACTAAAAAAAAACTAGATTTTAAGAAATTATTTTTCAATCATTGTTTAAAATTTTTCATTATTTATTAAAATTCACAGTTGAACTCCTTGAAAAATGTGAGATATAATGTTACGTTAATAAATTAAGTAATTAGAAATCGTTGAAGTATGGGGTCTGCAAAAAACATGCGAAAATGGTATTTTCCAAGTATTAAATGTTAGGTGTGAAATGGTTTCAGCCAGAAAAAAGTGATTTCTACCATATTTTTTAATATAAAAAAGTCTGTTAATTATATTCAAGTGGCATTTATGGAATAGAAAATTTTATAATAAAAAAATGTATTTGTACAGTGTTTACATTTAAATGTACCTAGAAATTTATACCTAGGATTGTAAACTATACAAATTAAATATTTATGAAAATTATTGCTATCATTTTTACAATATTTTTATTTACATTTATCACACTAATTAGAAATACAATTAATTGTCCATTATTCTTTGCCTCTTTGATGGCAGTTCTTCATCGTCAGATTCGATAAAACTTTCGGATTCTGGTAGATCTTTGAAATCTTCAATACCGCCATCGTCTTCAGATCCAATATTTTGCCTAATATTTATCGGCTGATCGTCTATGATTTCTTCTGAATCACTTACTTCCTCGTAGATTTCTTTTTCAATATTAGAGCATTTTTCAGAATAGCAGTTTGAACATAAATTTGTGCATTTGAAACCGTGTTTTCGACAGTCGCATTTTTGACTGTTACACACACTTTCACTGTTGCAACAAATAGTTTTAAACAATATTTCAGAATCAATTCTTTATCTGTCAATTCGGGCATAATTCCATGTTGATGTTGCTTCCAGCCCCAATCCGTTGCTGTTAGTTAGTTACCGAGCCAAGTTTGAAGCTGATAGTATGCCCTGTAACACTGTTGTTCTGCTGCGTCTTCAGTTGGTGGAAGTTTTTCCAATTTAAATGATTTGTTGTTACTACTTGATACTTCTGGAATCTTAATTAATTCAAAGTCACATTTTTATACTTACATTTATAAATTGACTTTATTAATTGCAATCCATTTTCAGCGATATCTTTTTTGTCTGCATCTTATTTATAAAAAATATTGGCCCAACTTCACAAATTTTTATCGGCCACTAATGATTTTACTGTTGTTTTTGGTTTTCATTTCTTATTTTCTATCTTACATTTTTTAAGGATTTCAACTGTGGATTTTAATAAATAATGAATAATTTTAAACAATGATTTAAAAATAACTTTTTAAAATCTAGCTTTTTCAGTTTTTCGCATTTCCTGGCAAGTTTTCCCACTGTAATGTTTATTTTTTTACACCATGTGAAAGTAGACGTTTCAACGAAAGTAAGGACCTATGTTTTTTTAATAAACTGTTTCCAGCACATGGGTATTTTCGGATGAAAATGAGGTCTCCTTTTTGGTTTAGAATCACAATAATATGAAAAAATAAACATTTTGATCCAAAAAATGACAGCGTGTTTGGGACTTAAAGGTAAGTTTCCACCAAATTTCGTGAAAAGAAAAAATATTTTTGAGGGAGATTAAAATCAAAAACGAAAAAACCGTTTTTTTCGATGTTTATCGGAAAATTGTAGGTTATGTGAAAAACTGGTTCATAGAAAAGTTATAGACCTTTTCATTACCTACAACTTTTACATTTAACTTTTTTCGATAAAGGGTCTAATTTCGCTGGAAGTCGTGAATAACCATTTTCCACCCTCGTAACTCTGATCAGCTTTAATTTATTTTTTCCATTGGTTCCGCTATATTTCCTTTTTTTCCAACAGTTTTCATGCTGTTATTAATTTTTATGATTTTTTGCCTTTTTAAAAGGTATCTGCACTGGCCTATCAGTTAAGTGTGAGCCGTAATGTAAGTGACTTATGTGCTGCACTTTCCTCCCCAGAAATTTTAAATAGATTGGTATATTTTCCAGAAAATATACAAGAAATGGAAGATTATTAGAAATTATTTCACTACCACTCAACTTGTTAAAAATAAATGCAAAGAACAAACATGAATTATCAATGACAATTGTTGAATTTAAGTTGTCAAAATTTACTATAATTTTTTTGACTGTTGTTTTCATGGCAACGTTTACTACTGTGTCGTATCGTTCACTCGTGTTCAAGAATACCAACAAATAATTCTCCCGAGAGAAGGCGATGAGGGATTGTTCCCCGGGGAACGCTCCTTTCTATCGCCGTCAAGAATAGGGCCCCAGGGGTTCTATGCTTGAATTCTGGGGAGTAGAACGATCAAGAGAAAGTGGGTGTGGTTCTCTTGGGAATAGAAAGTCGAATTCTTGAATACAGTTTCTCTCAGTAGGTAGAAGAACACGCTCCCCCGTTTCATTTCTTAGAAATTTGCAAAGAAACAGTCACTCCTTGATGGAATTTGACAGCGCACGCATGTTATATCTATCAAATGTCTCATGACATTACCTTGTTTATTTTTGTGCAGACGATTTGTGTTCAATTCTCTTGCTATGAAAGGTCTTTAAAAATATGGACGTGCATGAAATTTTAGACCAAATGCAAGCTGTAGAGCATGCAGAGTGACACTTCTAAATTTACACACAGAAAATCGTAAAAAAAAAAAAATGTTTTTGATACGTTCATGCCGAGCTGAATTTCCCATTTCGCCTGTGCAGTAGATAGATAGATAGATAATTTATTGGTGCTAATATACATATTAAAATGCTTACACAAGTCAAAACAAATTGGAGTAAGTGAAGTGTATAAAATAAGAAAACAAAATAGTGTAACTAAGTACATAAAATATACGAACAGAAAACACACAATAGTATAAAATATAAGAATATTAGTAAAATGTGAGTATTGCATATAAGTAGTACACCTTTGTACATGTATACAGTGCCTAGGCAGTATTAAGTTAAATCAGAGAAGTTATTCTCCAGAAATTCATTAAACGTGTAGAAGGCTTTGACTTTTAGGTAGTGTTTGATTTTGATCTTGAAATTCAAAAAGTTCAAGTTTTCGACTGAATTAGGTAGAACATTATAGAATCTGGTAGAATAGTAGCCTGTTCCGTTTCTTGCTTTGGTGAGCAGAAGAAAATTTATATGTATTTTATCACAGTTTCTATAGTATTATGTTCATGTAGATGACTGTGTGTAACGTATAGGTGTTCGTGTTGTTTAAGGTATAATAGACACTCTAAGATATAAACATAGGGTAATGTTAGAATTTTAAGTTTTATAAATTGATCTTTACAATCATCTCTATACTTTAAATGCGAGAGTATCCGAATGCATCTGCGTTGCAAACCAAATATTTTAGTGGTATGAGTTGAGTGCCCCCAGTTTAGGATACCATGACATATTTGCATGAAATGAGCCGTAGTAAGCCATAATTAAGAAGTTTTGAGATAAAGTGTTAGCTAGATTCCGTAAAAAATAAATATTTTTGGAGAGTTTAGTTGATAGTTTTAAAATGTGTTGCTCCCAGGATAATGCAGAGTCTAGATATACACCTAAAAATTTTACCATTGTATCTCTTTGAACAAATTGGTTCAAACAATGTGAAATCAGTATCATCACTGGTATTGGCAAGGTCATTTATATAAATGGTAAAGAGTAACGGACCTAGCGTCCCTGGGGTACGCCATGGGAAATTCTCCTGATTATGGAAGTGGAAAAATTACAGTTAACATACTGGAACCTGTTGGTTAAGTAGGTTTTCATGAGTGTTACACTACCGTTATTGAAGTTATATGCCACTAATTTGTCTAGGAGAATTTCATGGGATACACAATCGAAAGCTTTTGTTAGGTCGTAAAAGCTAGCAGTTGTAAATTTGTTGCTTTCAAAAGTATCAAGGACGGTTTGTACAACATTATTTATTGCCATTGTTGTCAATTGTTTGTTCCTAAATCCATATTGGCAAGGGTGAAATAAGTTGTTAAGCTCAAAGTATTCATTGGTTTTTCAGTGCTGATTCAAATATTTTGTCTAATATTGGTACCAATGAAATGGGACGGTAGTTATTTAGATCTTCATATGAGCCCTTCTTATGTATTGGAATAACCTTTGACAGTTTTAGTGCATCAGGAAAGACGTTGTTTACGATACACAAATTGATTCGTTTAACAAGGGGGTCAATAATTAAGTTTACTATGCACTTGATAAGTTTTACATTAATACCGTAAGCATCAATAAAACGATGTCGATAAAATGCCAATTCTTCTTTTTACATAGACACATAGTCGACTTTCCAGTTGAAGTATTTATTTAGTTATGAACAATTGAAAATTCCAGCGCGTAAAGCGACGACTATCTAAACGGACTTCCGACTTCAAAATCTCATAACGGACCGTTTTTAAAAAATTTTAAAACTTTTTGGCAGACTATTTTTATTCTAAAATTGCCTTTCACTTATTTCTACATGACAAATGTGTAAAAATTATAATTTTTTTTCATTTTGTCTTATTTTTGGGTGATAACTAAGGGAATAATTTTTTTAATTTTATTCTTAACTTTTTGACAGATATTTTTCATTCCAAAATTAGTTGGCGGTTATTTCCACTCGACTAACGCTTAAGAATTGTAAAATTTGAACGTTTGACCTCTTTTTCCATTAAAAAAAAACAAAAAATTATTACAGGACCACTCGACTATAAAAATAGATGCAAACAACAAGCATGAATCATCCACGACAATTGTTCAAATTTAGGGTGTCAAAATTTACTATAATTTTATTGGCTGTTGTTTTCATGGTACACTTGGCAACGTTTACTACTACGTTCTATCGTTTCGCCATGTTCACTTGTATTCAAGAATACCAACTAGGTCTCCCAAGAGAAGGCGATGAGGGAGTTTTTCCTGGGGTACGTTCCTTTCCTTGGCTGTCAAGAATAACGTCCCAGGACATTGGTATGTATTCCAGAGCTAGGCAAAATAGATAATACAGGTGACCTAATAGTACCTCCGCAGACTTTTGTATTAGAGCTGGATATATACAGTCAAATCCCTGCAATTTGAATCGTCAAATGTCAATATGGCCCATCTTAATTTATCATACGTTATCACCTCTGATGCCTTCTTCATTTCCAAAATCTCTGAACTTGGGAAAGCATCAAGAAGACACTGAATTGTCTGACTGTCATTATTTGTGTAGGATGATAGGCTATTCGAAAGAGTTTTACATAGTCCAGCTACTGCCGGTAGGTCTTCAATAGTTCCAAATTATTTGTTTTGCTGTCCAAGATCTACAAAAATATCAGTCAAATTAGCATAGTGAGCAAATATGCCTTGTGTGGGAAACACATTTTCGTTTCTGTGTAATTCCCATTAAGTGAAATTTATTCAAGAAAATAAATATTTTTATTAAAATAACGACAACATTGCACCTATTTATAGAACCTCGCATTTAACAAAAAATATGTAATAGGTAAAGAGTACACGTTTAAATATTCTTGCTATTCTCCTTTTTACAAGTATGAACACAACCCCATCATGTACCTACAATGAAGTTTATTTATACTTACTAATGAAACGATGGACTAACTTCCTTCTTAAGCTGCTTTTTGCAAATGGCACAACACCTCAGCATTTTGTAATATGTATATTTTCAATAAAATGTGTAAAGGAACACTTTTCTATAAATAGAGATTACATGATAATCAAGCCAAACCGATCATTTCCGAAATATTATGATTTTGTTCAAATAAAAGCCGCGAATAGATCGACTAGCCAATAAGGAACTTATGGGATATTTATAACTCAAGTACCTTAGACTGTGGCTATCTCTTTGGCTTAATAAACATTTTGTCTATGCGAATTATTCTACCCAATCAATTTTCAAACTATTCATCAGATGTTATGTGTAAGAGATGATTGAGATTCCTGCTTTTTAACTATCATTTATGTTTTAGGAAGCTATAGCTGTTGGTATTCATGCCGTACTTCGTCCTCAAGATTCAGTTATTACAGCATACCGAGCTCACGGTTGGGCACAGCTTATGGGAGTTTCGCCTTTGGGAGTGTTAGCTGAACTTTGTGGCAAAAAAAGCGGTTGTGCAAGAGGTAAAGGAGGTTCTATGCACATGTACGCTAAGAATTTCTATGGTGGAAATGGAATTGTTGGAGCCCAGGTAAATAATTAATTAGTACCCAGTTACACAAATTGAAAAGAAAACGTAGCAGCTTTCTTCTGTGTTTGGTGTGGAAATTAAGATAGAAACATTAATAAATATTCATTATTGGCTCTCAAATTAGAACATATTTTTTTAGGTTCCCTTAGGTGCGGGAGTTGCTCTAGCAGCTAAATATAAAGGCACAGATGGTGTTTGTGTAACATTATACGGTGATGGTGCAGCCAACCAAGGTCAAGTATTTGAAGCCTATAACATGGCCAAACTGTGGAGTATTCCCTGTATTTTTGTATGCGAAAATAATGGTTATGGTATGGGTACGAGTGCAGAAAGATCATCTGCCAGTACCCAGTACTACACAAGAGGAGACTACATCCCCGGTATATGGGTCGATGGTATGGACGTGCTTGCTGTGAGAGAATGTTTTAGGTATGCCGTTGACTACTGCAGTAGTGGTAAAGGACCTCTCGTTATTGAAGCTGCTACTTACAGGTAAGGTTTTGGATATAATGTATTTAATAGGAATTCGGTGCAAGTGGTGGCTTTTGCCTATAAATTCCAAATAAAATGTTCTATGTAAAATTTGAACTTGTTCCTATAGAGACAGAAGGAAATAAACTTAAATTACTAAGATACTAGAATATGTGACATGACTTTTGAAAATGCCAGATGGTAACTTTTACTCCAGTAATATAGACTTATAAATATATCTAATGATTTGAGTTCCATTGCTCGAAAAAGATTTTAGCTTTCAATTCGCACATTCTTGTATGTACTAATGTAATTCTTTTGATTTCATGATTCTGTAATTTTATGTAAGTAGTAGTTGATTGATTGATTAGTCAGCATATGGTAGCCATTGCTTCCGGATATCCAATCAAAATATTTTTGTATACCGCCGGACCGGCTACATACGCCGGGTTGAAGCTGGGACATGCTTGTTGCTAGCAGAGCCACATGACGCATGGTGTAGGAATATAGAATGGGAAATGTATGTATTTGTGAGATGCTTGACGTTTCCATCTATCAACATCTTCTTATTTTCCTCCTTGCTTATTTTCTGAGGCTTTTGTTTCTTCAGTTTGTGAGTCTAGACGTGTGTATATCCTAGATATTTTCTTATTATATTCCTTCTTTTTAGTTCTTAGTTCTGTAGTAGGGTATTTGCTGTTTTGTTGTATCCATTTTCATTTGACCATGTGTGAAGTAAGATTTTCCTAGGAGGTTCTTATTCTCATGTAATTTGTATATGTTGTTGTTTTTCTGCGGCCTTCATCTTTACTTGCCCAATTTATTGTGTGCTTATGGGTAATTTCTTCCGCATCGCCGTTTTCTTTGTCGCTATTTTTATTTTTGAACTCCTTGTTGACCATATAGTCGCCTGTCAATTGTTTTCTATCTCCTCCTAGTATTTCTTTTTTATATTCTTCTTTCTGTAGTAGGAAAATGTTCCAAGTGTTATTTGATGTTTTGTTGTATCCTTCACGTACTTCCAATTTCTTTGTCTCTAGTTTTTTATATAGCAATTTATGGGCTGTGTTGCCTATTGTTGTTCTTTTCTCCATGTATCAGGACAGGTTTAGCTCTCGCTTCAGGAGTTTCTTATTGTCCCATCGAAGAGCTGTGTGCCGAGTTTTCAGCAGGCTTCCATTTTCGTTTGGCTATGTGTGTAGTAAGGTTTTCCAATGATGTTCTTATCTGTATGCGCTTGATTGTCTTCTCCTACTAGTTGAAATCGCGTAACTTTATGATAGTCATTCCCCTGTATCTTGTCCATTTGTATGTTTATATCTTGTTTATTACCATGCAGTAAACTATTTATTATTACAAAATTAATAATCCCTGAAATCCCCTGAAATGTGAAAAGATTAAAGATCTATGCATACATTATGACTCATCACTCTCATTTTATACACATATTGATTAAATATTTAAGTCCACATCAAAAATGTTGGGATTCGTCATACATAGTTATCAATTTTTTAATACCATCATTTGTCTAAAAATGTTTAGTTAGAATGTAGTTGTCTAATCTGGTATCCAATTTATGAATGTTTACAAAAATGAAGTTGGATTTTAATACTGATGTTTTCTCATCTAGTTCTCGGTAACCCTTTCATAATGTCTCTTAGGATGGACATTTTGTAAACAATTATAAATAAAATATAGTACAGGCAACGAACTGGAAAATAAAATAAAAAAGACATGTAGGTCCGAATCGAAATTTTTTTTTTTGCATTCGATTCCTGAGGTGATATGGATCATTCGTAACCATTAAAACCTTATCGGTCACCCCTCCAACCCTTCGCGGCCAAAAATGGTCGAAATTTGGCCAAATTTTTCAAAATTTTCAACTCAAGTTCTATTTTTGGCAAAATAACAAACGAAACTATTCCTTTCTCTCTATCTCTCTCTCTGTATGATAATGTGCTTATTAATAAATATGAAAAATATAACAAATATTTAATTTTTTTATTATATTCGTTAATTGACTGTTTCAAATTTTATTGCATATTTCAATACAAATAATATTAAATTATAACTATGCTCTTTCTTTACCTTTTCTACCATAATTTTATATACAGTTTAACGTAAAATACATTAAATAAATAAAAATAAGAAAATATGGGATTATTTACAATGAGTTCAATTATATTCATAGAGGTTCGAGATATTATCAACAGTTTAAAAAACAACAATAGCAGGGACACGTATGGTTTAAATATCACCCTCCTAAAAACTGTAAAAAATCTATTACTTATTCCCATAACTAAACTTATAAATGAAAGTTTCAGAACAGGTGTATTTCCTGACATCCTAAAGGTAGCATGTGTTATACCTATTTTTAAAAAAGGCGATAAAGAAGATCTTGGTAATTACAGGCCCATCTCTCTCCTCCCAATAATTTCAAAAATATTTGAAAAGGCAATAAAAAGCCAAATTGTCAAACATCTGGAAAAACAAGATATTAAATAAGTATCAGTATGGGTTTAGGGAAAAATTGTCCACATCTGACGCCATTCTAAGATTTACGGAACACACTTTAGAATGTTTCGAAAATGGCATGTACTCAGCTTCACTGTTTTGCGACCTCAGCAAAGCTTTTGACTGCGTCTCACATGATATTTTACTAAAAAAATTAAACACACTTAACTTTAACGCAATTAGCATAAAACTGATTAATTCGTATCTAGAAAATCGCAAGCAATCAGTCCAGATCGAGGGTGAGAACTCGAGCGAGTTGTTTGTCAGGGCAGGCGTCCCCCAAGGTTCGATTCTGGGCCCTGTGCTATTCCTGCTGTATATTAACGACCTGCCAAACGCTCTTGGCAACATTGCTTGTTTGTTCTACTCTGATGATACAACTCTTTTGATGTCTCATCACAACCTAGAGCATTTAGAAAATCAATGTAAAGAGGCACAGTCAATTGCAAAAACTTGGTTTGCCGCAAATGAGCTCTCATTAAATGAAACAAAAACCGTAAAGATGATTTCGTCCACGCGTGAGATCAATGATGCAGTGAACAATCCTGCTTGCACCAAATTTTTGGGTGTATTTCTTGACCCGACTCTAAAATGGGATGCTCATGTTAACTATATATCAGATATTCTGACGAAAAATATCTATGCCCTACGGCAACTTTCTAATTCCGTTTCGATAGAAGTACTTCGATCGGCCTACTTTGCTCTATGCCATTCTAGGCTGTCATATGCCATTCTTGCATGGGGGCATTCTACTGGAAAACGAAGACTTTTTGGTTTGCAGAGAAAGGCGGTCCGAATTGTAGGTGGGGCTGGGTACCGCGAAGACACTAAAGTTTTGTATACACGCCTAAAAATTTTAACTTTCCCTAGTATCTATGCACTACAATGTGTACTATATGTCCATAACCATCTAAATAATTTCCGTACACATGCCGATTGCCATGATTACAACACACGAAATAGAAACAATCTATACTCGAATTACACTCGATTATCTCGAGGCCAAACTGGCACCTCCTATCATGGTGTTAAGCTTTACAATGAAATCCCAAACTACGTAAAATCGCTTTCCCCAACAAATTTCAAAAACAAAATAAAAGAGTTTCTCCTAAAGACTGCCCATTTCTCAGTGGATGAAATAATTAGAGATTTAAAAAATATGTAAGCCTTCTGGCATTTTAAAATTCAGGTTTACCTACGTAGGTGAAAATCTTTATTTGTGTGAGTTACTCACTAATCTACTATATGTATACATATATCGATGTACAATGTTTGTCCTTTTAAATCTAGGATTTAATATATTCCCTGTTTGTGTTCTATTTTTATAAATTGTTAATAAATTCCCTGTTTGTGATCTATTTTTATAAATTGTCTGACTTATGCATGTATTTTATACTTTTAGCATTAATAAAATTTTCTATTCTTTCTATTCTATTTCTATTCATCGTCAGATTCCTCATTTTCAAGAATTGGATCATCTACATTGAAATTCTCCTGCGAATCTTTATTTTTGCACTCGGTAGGTTAGGTTAGGTTCATATGTGAGTGGGCTCCTGTCAGACCCTCCACTGTGACCATCAGATCTATTGTGGCTCACTCCTGGTTATAGTTCACCCAACAAATTCAGCTTTCGGTAATTATATTCGAAATTTCCCTTTTTTGCCAAAAATAAAACTCGAGAGTTGAAAATTTTGAAAAATTGGGCCAAATTTCGGCTATTATTTGTCCCCAAGGGGGAGGGGGTGCCCTGACCAATAAGGTTTTAATGGCTATGAATGATCCATATCACCCCAGGAATCGAATGCAAACAAAATACATGTCTTTTTTATTTTATTTTAGCTTTTTCCCGGCTTATTGCCTGGATTAATAAATAGTTAATATTGATATCTAAAACTTCAGACATGTGAGATACTACACTGTAATACATAAAAAAAATACTATTTTAATAATATGAAAAATTATCCTTAATTAACAATTTATTTTTAAAATAATAATAATTACATAATCATAGTTATTACATTTTAACTTATAACTTAAGATTATAGTAAAAAGTCTTGATTTAAATCAGTGATGAAAATGGAAAAAATGGGTCAACTTAAATCAATTGATATAAATCAGGGAAGCTCTGGTATTAATTTTTGCAATCTGTGCTCGGTTTTGAAAATAGAACTTGGTCCAGTCTCCCGTCAGTTCTCTTATACCACGATATTTCGATTTTGTCATTGGGAGCTTGCAATCCACTAGTTTTCCAAGTTGCCGATCATTCAGTTAAAATCCCAATAGCCACTCGGATACCCAAATATATCCACAAAACCGAGTACCCACGTAGAATTATGATGTATTTAATATTATTTGAGACGCTAGACCATCTTACTTTCTTTTTAAATGCTCATCATTTGATTAGCCTTAAGACTCATGTTACTGTATTAAATATATTGGGAACTTATTAAAATATTATATTTTTAGATATGCAGGTCATTCTATGTCCGATCCTGGAACCAGCTACAGAACTCGTGAAGAAATCCAAGAAGTTCGCCAAACCAGAGATCCTATTACCTCGTTTAAAGAAAAAATTCTTACCAGTAACTTAGTTACTGCCGAAGAAATAAAGGTAAAAATATCAAATTAACGTTCTGCTTACTTAATTGCCTATTTGTTGTCGTTGCTATATGCCTGTATCTATAAATTCTAGGACCGGATCATAATCTATATAAATTACATATAATTTTTGTATCCAGGGTTCCTATGAAAAAATTCAACCTGTATGCTCTTTTCCCCAAATTTTCATACTAAAATAGGAAACTATATGCAAAGATGCTTGAACCTGTGTGTTTCATTTGCTTGCACACTTTTGACTAATTTTACATAAACTGTCAATTTTCAACAAAATCAAATAGTGCAGTAAAAAAATAAGTAAACGGCTTCGGAATCCCTTGTAACAGCGCCCTGTTACAAGAGATTCCGAAGCCGTTTAGTTCGCCGACTTTTTTCATTCTCTTCTAAATTCTATATGATAAAAAGTCTTCTTCCTAAAAAGTGCCGCTGTAATAGTTTTTAAACAAAATAGGTGTAATATTACGGTGTTTCGCGAATAACTTTTAAAATTTATTTTTACCGAAAGAAAAACTGCTTACGCCAATCTAAAGTACGGAAAATTTCTCATCAACAATGTATATGAAATTTTATTGTACATTCCAAAATGTAGGCTCCAAATCTTTTTGATTAACGCACGAAAATGGAACGCAGTGACACGTAAATACAGCACACATCATGCGCGACCTCGGAGGCGCTACACTAAATTTGTTATAACTTTTGAACTAATTAATGATATTCAGCTCAACAAACTTAAATAAAAGAAGAAACATGTGGCTATTGGATTATGTTAAAATATAAAAATGAATGTATGTAGAACTAGCATATATATGAAGTCGGAAGATAAGGAGATTTCCGAAGAAATTGGTAAAAGCTCTAACCATTTCTACAATTTTTAAGATAAAAACCTGAAGTTTACACTCACTTATAAAAATGTAATATTTGAGGTTATGGTAGTCATACAATGCACGTGCCCTATAGTCTGGTAATAAAAAAGAAGCTCGAACATTATCAATAGTCGTTTCTAATGAGAGTCATCCCGCATAATTATTAAATTTTAAACTGATTAATTAAATAAGAAATATCACTTTAGCAATTAATAAACTCTTGCTATTTTTCTGTGTACTAATAAGTGCAGTTACATCCACTATCCTTTGTAGTAAAATTCATGTTTGATTATCGAAAAGCAGTTTATTTTCAGTCAGATTCGACCCAGTTCCCTTTGCCCTTGTGTAATGAAAAATATTCTCGATGTATTTGCTCTAGAAATGAGTAGTGTAACCAATAATCGACATTTTATCTTCAATATTTTTTAATCTTGTTTATTATTTAATATAAGGGAAAAAAGTTTCCATGCACTCCCTGTGACATAATAGACCACAGGCTTCTCATTAGTTGTCGTTTGTCATCAATAAAGTAGATACTGCCAACTGAATATCGCAATTTGGATATATAAATCCATTTGTGATTTTTTTTTAAATGTGCGTATAAATTACAGTAAATTCTTTTTTATTTTCCAGAAAATTGATAAAGAGATTAGAGCTGTTGTTGATGAGGCTGAGAAAATATCCAGAGCTGATGTAGAAATAGGATTGGACGAATTGGCTGCCGATGTTTATTGTCAAAATCTGGAAGGACCTATTAGAAATGTCGATGCTTTTACACCACTTGAACATAAGAGAATAGGCCCTGCTGTAAATGCTTAATAAGAAGAATATGATTATTAAACGCATTTGATTTTTTTTGTTTTTAATAGCCCTATCAACCTGCCATGATTTTTTACGAATGAGCATGTTAATTGATGTACAGTACAAACTGTGATTTATTATTTTATTTTGATGTTACTTCAATTTTATTTTAATGTATGATCAAATAAAAATAGAATACATTTTCTGCGTTTTTATTAGCAATTGATAATATACAACGAGATAATATATAATACATTAAAATTATTTGTCATTTTCTCTCTTTTCAAATTCTTCATGATCGTTTTCCCTGTTTTTCATCTTATCTACTATTTTCATACTATTATCTTTTAAAAATGTATGTTTTTTTCTTAACTTTGTTAAGCTATAATCGACACTCTTTTCTATTAACTGAGATTCTTCTCCTGAAAAATAAAAATGATTAAAAACAATGCACAGTTTTCAATAAATATGTAACACTTGCAGAGAGCTTTGAATGATTAGCAGTGCGTAGAAATATTTGCTGAAGTTAAATTTTCCTTACAACTTTTGCTATTAGTACAGCAATTGCAAGTAATGGTGAGATTTTGTGGCCCAGATAAACCACACGCCCTGCAAATGTGATTAGTGGAATAAATAAAGATCAAAAAGCAGTGATGGGCATCTTTCAATGCTTGCATAATTATAAGGGGAATTAAATTAGATTTTCACTTCGGAAAAATTCCCCGACCGATGATATTTGTTGGAACGTGTTTAGAAAGAAATATCAAAATGCCACCGCCAGAAATTGTGTGGAAAATTTTTTATAAACAATTTAGGTGCAAAAATACGATATTGTTGCGTATTTCCACCCATTTTAGGAAACACCCTGTATGAATCCGTGGGTTTCAAATAATTTTAACAAGGGATAACCACTAACACTTTATTTGCTTGATATTTAATGATTACACAATACTTCTATCTAAAATAACCTCTACAATGTTTTTATTTACACTTCAGATTTATAACCTCTCTTTTCGCTACCAAACGTCATTTTTTTAAAACTTCCCCTTCCCGCTATGGAATCTCACCTTAAATATTCTGAAGTTGCCTGTAGAGTTATCTAGAACATAATCGAGAATCTTCCACCACACTCCAGAAAAGTATCTCTTTCTACAAGTTTCCAAGACGTCACTGTTAGTCATGGGCGTATCATAGGGGGTGTAATGGATAACAATATTTCATGAATAAATTTTTAAATCCAATTTGTATGAAAAAACTGACAGCACCATTGGAAAGAACAGAAAATTTTACGAATGAAATATAAGACATGTTTGTCGAATTAAAGTTGAGCGAGCAGTAATTTGTTAACTAACACTCTAAGTTGTGCTACGTCGGCGGTCCGTTCACGTTGGAATAGGCTTGCGGGAGTGCGCACACTGTACATAAATGGCTATAACTTTGGAATGGCAAAAGCAAATGATATAAAACCAATAGGATATTAAAAAGTCACATTTTCTCGAAGTATTACGTGTATTGCAATAATACTAGTCAATTTATTTATTTATACTACATATAAACAGGGTTACTACTAATTACATACATACGGTGAAAAAAGAAAATTGAAAATACATGGAACATTAATGGCAAAACAAATATTAATGTATAAAAATATCACAAGAAAACTAAATATTTATGCATTTCTTATCACAGATAGTTTTGATTTTAACTACTGAAGAACACATTTCAACAGGTGAGTTTGTATGAGGCGTTAAACATACAATTTCTCCGTCTTAGTCTGGCATCTGGTACATAAAAGTTTAAAGCACCTAAAATATCAGGTATCTGAGAGTTATCGAGATTGCAGAATACAATTATTTTCAAAATGGCGGATAAGTTCTGTAATGTATGGTCTGATTCGTATGAAATCGGAATCTGGGGATTTTCTATGTAGTAGATTATAAATATTTGTTAGTCGAAATTTGAGAATTTAAAATGGCTGCTTCAGAATGACGAATAGGTTTTGTCATTTATGGGAAAGGAATTTTATGGAACAGAAACACTATTCTACTTGAAACAAAACTAAAAAGAAGAAAATAAATAAATAGTTTTTAAAAATTAAAAAGCGCGCTTTTAAAAACAAACTGAAACTGTTAAAAAAATGCACTAAAAAGAAGAAAATAATGTTGAAAATAATAATTATGTCAATAAACGTAAAAGTATGGGGAGCTTAAAATAACTATAAAAACAGAAAATTTTACTCATCGGAGCTCCACGCAATTGTGTTTACTAACATAATAATTATTGTTATTATTAATATTATTTTCTTCTTTTTAGTGCATTTTTAACAGTTTCAGTTTGCTTTTAAAATAGTGTTTTTTTAATTTCTTTAAATTATTTATTTTTACATATTGGTGTTGGAAACTTTAGGAAAGTAAGACAAATAAAAAAGTATTGTCTAAATGTTATTTGTGGCATTATCTTAATTTTTTTCCTTCTTCAATTCTTTGGGAATTTCACTGCCACATGTATGTTTTCTTTCTAAGCGGTGCTAGGGGAATCTACAAAATATATCACAATTAACCAGTATGTTACTGGTAAAAAAACCTCTATGCCCGTGACGTTTACGTCAAAGGATCAGTTAAAGGTTGGTTTTGATAAATAAACAACACAAATAAGTATAAAAACTTGAAATTAAATATTTCGCCGACGTTTCGGAAATCTAATCTGTTTCCTTTCTCAAGGCTTTTTTTGAAAAATCTTTTTTGCTGTGTATGACAAATACACAGCTCTAAGAATGTTTGTTATATTCAATATCCATAGATACTTACTATTTACATAGAACTGTTGATATAGTTAACAGTTTTTTAGTTTCTATACAATGTTAAGTTTGTGAAGTTCTTCTTTTAATATTGGCAGCCAAGTTGTACAGACATCTACGGAACAATTCGACACGCAATTATCCTCATTCAATAATATTATCGCGGATTCTTTTATTTTTCTTTTTTTGCTATCTGCCTCTTTTGTTAAAATTTGTGCCGAGTCCCAGTTTATTCTATGTCCGTTCTCCCACGGACGGTATTTCAAAAAAGCAACACTTTAAGATCTATTCTGACAAAGACGAAACCAACAAACCACGAGCAAAATTCAAAAAATTGCATTTATAGTATTCCGTGTGAGTGCAACAAACAATACGTGGGTGAGTCATCCAGACCTTTTAGTGTAAGATTGGGCGAACATCAAGATTATATCAGAAAAAATGAAATTCAGAGGTCCAAGATCTGCGAACACGCGTGGGAGAACGGACATAGAATAAACTGGGACTCGGCAAAAATTTTAACAAAAGAGGCAGATAGCAAAAAAAGAAAAATAAAAGAATCCGCGATAATATTATTGAATGAGGATAATTGCGTGTCGAATTGTTCCGTAGATGTCTGTACAACTTGGCTGCCAATGTTAAAAGAAGAACTTCACAAACTTAACATTGTATAGAAACTAAAAAACTGTTAACTATATCAACAGTTCTATGTAAATAGTAAGTATCTATGGATATTGAATATAACAAACATTCTTAGAGCTGTGTATTTGTCATACACAGCAAAAAAGATTTTTCAAAAAAAGCCTTGAGAAAGGAAACAGATTAGATTTCCGAAACGTCGGCGAAATATTTAATTTCAAGTTTTTATACTTATTTGTGTTGTTTATTTATCAAAACCAACCTTTAACTGATCCTTTGACGTAAACGTCACGGGCGTAGAGGTTTTTTTACCAGTAACATACTGGTTAATTGTGATATATTTTGTAGATTCCCCTAGCACCGCTTAGAAAGAAAACATACATGTGGCAGTGAAATTCCCAAAGAATTGAAGAAGGAAAAAAAAAAAATAAAATAAAATAAAAAAGTGTTTCTTAAACTACATCACAATGCAAAAGTCCCCATTGGCAAGGACAAACAAACGGAACGTATGAGGTCCTGAAGTGGAAAGTAAATTAGCTATTTTTTTTGTCTTTTTCTTGCTTTTTGGTAAAAAATCTACAAAGTAACGATATATTTTTATAAAAATATTTTTGCTAAATTATTTTTTATAGAGTGCTCCTTTCTCGCCCATACACCCTTGTATCTTCCTCAGTTTCTATTAGATCAACTTCAAATTTCTGTCTGTTATGCAATCAGCAAAACTAATTATTTTTCTGCCGAAAAAAAATTACGTCATCGATCATGGCCTACCAAGAACGGTTAAAAAAATATGAAAATTTAAAAAACGTAGGCTCTGTTTAAATGAATAATTTCCTTAAGAAAAAATTATCAGAAATGCAAACTTAGCCTACAGTTACATACATTTGTGGGAAAAATATTCATTTTTAGTATTTAAATTATTCAAGTAAAGTACTTAAAATATGAATTAGTCATTTGTATCATAGTGTAGGTAAATTAGACAAAATCAACCTAAACTTGAAAAAATGGAATGAATGGATTTTCATGAAACTTTGTGTATTCTGTTCGTATTGATGTCTAAATAAAACTTAAAGAAAAAATGCCGCCATTGCCCCTCAATTGTTATAAACAATGATTTTGTTGCTAATTTGTTATCAAAATTGAGGTAACAACTTCTTACTCTTGTCAAACTTTCAATAAAATGCTTAATTTCCGAGATACGGCGGTTCAAATTTTTCAAAAAAGGGGGGGAGGGGGAATAAGAAGTGACGAGAGGAAATTCAGAAAAATTCTGGTGAATGTATTATTAAAGTACAAGATTTTTTTCTGTTATGACTTTTTCCTAAAGTGCACTCTGTCCAAGATATTCCATAAAAGCGAAAAAAAGATCCTTATCAGAAAATGGAAAATCTCGTAAACGTATGAAATTTGGATCTGGAAAATTTCAGACGTATAGGTTCATATATTCTTTAAAATATTGATCTCTTGTAATTTTTTTGTAACGTGAATATTTTCCGAGTTTTCAACAGTTTTATTTATTTCTTTTTATTTAACTCTGATTATGTAATATGTCGAATAAAAACAATATTTGAACGTCTTTACGGCGTTTAATGATGAAAGTTAGGTTAAATTCTATTAGTTGACTTTGACAAGATATCAGAAAAGGTCATATTCTATGCTTATTAAAATACATAGCCCTTAAAAACATTTTTTGGACTTTTTCCAGCATGTCAGTGTATAGGTATGTTCTTGGAGACCATATAACGCAACAATATTCAAGTTTTGAGCGTACATATGAATTAAACAGCAAAATGCAGGTATTAGGAGTAAAGTCTTTACTTGACCTAAGAATAAATCCTAATAGCATTCAGAGGTAAGACCTATTATATGAGAAATTATTAGTGAATAAAATGCCAAGGTCTTTAATTTCGTTCAGTCTTTCAATCTGAGTCTTGTTGATATTATATGCGATTATGATACGGTATTTCTTTTTCGTATAGGTTATAATCTTGCATTTTGATTGAAGGCCAGGTCATTGTCTTTACAAAATTTAGATTGAAACGTTTTGTTACTGTCCTCACGATTCCGAAAACCACGTAATTTTAAACGTTTTAATGTTTATTTCATTAATAACAATAAAAGTAAAATAAAACCGAGGTGCAGTTTTGAAGATTCATACCTAAGCTTCCACCTCCAAAAGGTGGGATTGTCAAAAAATACACATATTTTTAAATTATTTAACTTTGTTCACACTTGAATTTTCTGGTTTATTCGTTGCAAAATTAAAAAATCATCTTAGAAAAAAACTATTCAATGGCCTCCACGTTCCCAAGACCTAACTCCGTTGGATTTTTATGTCTGGGGACGTGCCAAAGAGCTCGTGTACACGACGGAGGTTGCGACTAGGGAGGAACTTGTCCTTTTGTCCAACGCATAGAAACGGCTCTCGGTACAATTAGGGAGGAAATACAACTTCATACAACAACTGTCGAAATACGAAGCAGATGTCGGGCCTGCATTCGCAACAGAGATCAATACTTTGAGCAAGATTTTAAAATTTTTTTAATAAATGATAAAAATGTAAGTTTCTTTATTTCAAGAAAACCAATGAACAGGAAGAGATAGAAGATAGATTTTACTTCGCAAGGGTGAGATAACAGATTTTACCTGTTTGCCATGCATAATTTAAGCAAATATAATTTTTTATTGTAAATTTTGATTAGCCTTATGTGGCCCGATTCATTAATTTAGCGAATTCACGAAGTTATTAAAAGATTTTTATGACATGTGGCACATCATTAGCAAGAGGATAGACTAGAGAATTTTTGAGGGAGTTGGAAGATCCCGGTTGCTCTGAGTTTTTTTTTATAGCCATATAAAGTCTAAGTTTAAATTTTACCTATTCCGAAAGTTTGCGAGTGAATAAAAAAACAACTAGATGACTAATGCCAGTAATTTTGGATTTAAAAGAACCCTTCAACAATACACATCAAAATAAAAATGAAATTCGCAGTCTAAGCCTAATACTTTTTTTATAATTTGAATTTAAATGTAGAATTTGGGATTTTTTTCATTAAAAAGATAGATGGTCGATATGAAAAAATCCCGCAGGGCATGGGAAGTGTTAAGGGGCCTGAAAGGATAGCAGATAACCCTTTCTGTCGGCCATTTCAATTTGGCACACGATGCACCAAACACCCTGTATATACTATGAAAGTATTTATTTTTTCTTTCTCAATAAACTATTCATATTTCGACGAATTTTATGAAATAATCGAGAATTCATGCAATGCTTCACTTTAAAGTGATATATGCAATAATTAAAGTACTCAAAAAATTATTGCAACACCCATAATACTTCGAGAAAATGTTACTTCTTAATGTCCTATTGGTTTTATATCATTTGCTTTTGCCAATCAAAAGTTATAGCCACTTATGTAGAGCGCACGTGCTCCCGCAAGCCTAACCATGTTGGTTAGTGCTGATAACGTTTTTCAATTGGATTTTTAAATAGTCATTACCTATAAGGACTCTTAAGATTTTTGAAATGTGGGAGACTTTCGTTATTGGTCTATAATTCAGAACCGAGTCTTTATCGCCTGCTTTCTTATATATGGGAACCACATAGGATTTTTTTCAAACTTCTGGAAATATTCCAGAGGACACTGATTTATTAAACAGAATCCACAATGGCCTAGACAAAGCAAATGCACAATTTAAAAAAAAATGTATTTCATCAGGTCCGGGGCCCTTTTTAATATCGATTTTGTTTAATTTCTCTAAAACCTCTATAATTCCTATACACAATCCATTAATATTAATAGATGCGAGACTGTGATCTAAAAAATTTACTGGCTTACTATCGACAGGGTCATTATAAACTGAAGAAGTGTTTTGCAAATAAATTTGCAATTGATGACGTAGGTGACACTGAAAATTTACCATTTGGGGGCGATATGCCTGAATTCAATTTAAAATGTTATTTGTTTTCGTTCATAAATTACACAAACATTTATAGAATTTTATTATCTTATGTGGGATGTCTCATCAAATTGCCACCTGATAATAAAATAAAATATATTTTATGTACACATAATGTAAATATAATTGTGTGAAATTTGTGTTGTCCAAATGTGTCTTTGTACATATGATGTAAATTGATGCAAACAAAGATATCCTTAATAAATGTTCGAAAGGTCAACCATCATCTGCAGTTGCTGTACAAATTTTATGCAGTCTCTTGGCAGTTGTACAATCACAACAGCCTTGTTGATAGTTGCAGCAGTCATGTATAAATCTAACAAGATAGCAGTTCGTATTTGTCATTTTATGGCATTAAAGAACTTTAACCTCTGAAAATTTAAGACACTTAGGGCGAGTTTATCAGTGCAGGGTTAATTGTTACTGTTACGTAGCTGCCAGTCAACTATAAATGGTTGTTAAAGTCACTATTAAATTAAAAAGTGTTTATCCTGCCTTCAGTCAACTGGCAGTTAGAAAGCCATCAGCTATATAAAATGTAAATTTGGCAGCAGAGTTCCAGTTAGATGATATGTAGACAATGTTGCCGGAATTACTAATTTGTAGTATATTTAAAGAGTAAGTACCTGTTCCTGTTGTGTTTCATGTATTTTACAAAGAAAATTATTTAAAAAGGGTAAAAATAATACTTATAGTAAATTATTTTGTGAGTTGAAATACATTTTTAAATTCCATAACTAAAAATAAATTTAAATGTAGACATGATAAACCACTAAAGAAATAGATATTTCTGAACAGGCAATAACGTAAATTCGTAATTTCTAACCCAACATTTTCGGTTTTTTTGTCTGTATATGACGTCTATGGGTACTCTGTTTGTCATAATGGAAAATAGCAATAAAAAACTAAAAAGATCGGCAAATTTCAGTTTTTCTGAACAAAGTTTGTTAATTATAGTTGTTGTAAAATATAATGCCGCGGTCGAGATAAAAAAACAGATGCCATAACTTGGCGCCAGAAAGAAGTGTGGAAGCCAGTATGACAATGATGAATTTGCTGGTACATAAGGAATTATTATGTAGATACGAGTTTATTCTAAAGCTGTTCAGGTCGATCTCGAAGTTCATATCTTGTTCAAGATGAAGCGTTCCTTGGCTATTTGATGGAAAATCCTTTGAAACAGCAGGACACGTTGTGTTCATGACAAATTTTCTAGCATCGAGGTCAACAGTTAGTGGAAGGATAGAAAAATCGGAATTAAAAAAACTGTACAAGTGTTAAGAAGACCATATATTAACAGAAGAACAGAAGCAAACCCGTATTCTGTTTTATTTAAATAATGTCTATCGCCCGTTAGAGTTTTGCATAATTTGTGTGTTTATTTAAATACAATAATTTTATAGAAATGTTAATATTTTCTGAAAGTTTAATTTCATTTGACAATTTTAGCGCCTTCACTAAAGAGATTTCTTAGGCAAATTTAAATTATAACTTGATTTCTATACTATTAAAATTGACTGTTATTTGGAGGTATGTTTTTGTTTGACTTTCTATTATTAATAGTATTAGGTCTCTATGTTTATATTTAAAAATAATAAATAAGTAAAAATTGAAAACAATCACTACTTAACTTCGATCTCTTCAAAATGCATTTAACAAGTTTTGTATTTTCATAACACGCATGAACGTACGATTTATATAACCTTACTTTATATCTGTCAACATCGACAACATTAACCTCCAGCTATCTCCTTAGCAGGCAAAAAAAAGCGCCTGTTAAAATAGCCGTGACTTTGCAAAGTTGTTATAAACAAATTTTAAACATTTATTTTTAATATATGTGTTAATAAATCAAAGACAAAGACAAAAAATCCTAACAGTGTGCCAAAAAAACTTGGAGTATCTTTTTGTGGTAGTAACTATTTATTACTCTTTTCTTGTTCCTTTGTAAATAATAAAAAATGAACAGGTCTGTACTAAGAAATAATGAAGCAAAATTCAAATGCTGCAACAAGGATCTCAGCAATTATTGCTGTGTTACTTGCAACAATATTTTTCACAAAAGTTGCTGCGAAAGAAGGAGAGATTTGGTCACAATTGGAAAGCATAAAATTTATTGCTCCCAAGCCTGTGCTGAAAAGACTAATATTGACCGAGAGATTGTTGAAGAATTACACATAGAGATAAAGAAGTTGAAGACAGAAATGATGGAAAAAGATACTTATATTCAAAGTATAAAACGAAATTCGAAAAATTTTGAGAATGAAGTTTTTGAAGCCGAACATAATTACGCCATTGAAATTGATAAATATAAATTGCTCATTGAAAACTTAAAATCAAAATTAGACCAAATGACTTTAAAAAATTCCGAAATTGAGAAGGAATTTTCTAATGAGTTAAATAAATCAGTACAATATGTGAAGGAAATAAATGAATTAAGGGGAAAAAATAGTATTATCTTAAAGCACATTGAAGACTTACAGTTGGAAAATAAAAAAAATATAAATGAACTTGATGTGCTAAAACAGAGACTAGTTAATCCGAGAGGATCTGACAACTCAAGAAGTTGCGAGAGACTGGAAGGTTCTTGTATGACCCTCAATTCAACAAGGATTGAAAGTATGAACCATAACCATAGCGATTCACAAAAAAGGTCCAAATTGTGTTAAAAAGCTGTTAATTTTATGTGATGAAACTGGACGTTATTTAAACCGGATAGTGCAAAACAAACTTAATAAGGAGTTTCATGTTGAAACCATCATCAAACCTGGGGCCACTTTGGAACAAGTGACTGAAAATCTTGAATCATTAACACAATCATACACAGCTCAGGATCATGTAGTTATAATAGGAGGATCAAATAATTTCTATGCAAATAATAGATATCCGCTATTTCGAAATATTTGTGACAAAGTAAAACGTTGCACAAACCTCAATATCTCAATTGCGACTGTACCATTTGGAAAAAATCATAGGTTGAATAAATATATACATAAATTTAATGTTAAGCTAGGTGAGTTTGTAACAAAACTTGATAATTGTGTTCCTTGCTCAATCAACTTGCTGAATGTAAATGGTAATATGAAACTCAACAAAAATGAGTTATCTGATCAAATAATCAGAGCGACCATCAATAAACTTAAGAATAAAAATCTTATATTTATAAATACACACAATCATATTGTTCAAACTAACTTAGAATCAAGCGTTATGATGAATAGTGTCATAAATTCTACTAGTAAGTCCAATGATTCGAATTTAAACGTAGAACAAGATTTTTTATATCCGAGATTATCCCTAATGACTCTCCTATCATGAAAAATATTAATTGTGTTACCTTTTGCCATCAAAATATTCAATGTTTAGGCAACAAAATATTAATATTAGATGACATTTTTTTTGACAATGATTATTATTGTGACTTTCTACTACTTACTGAACATTGGCAAACTGAAGAAAAATTAAATGAAATTAATCTTAGGAAGTTCAGTCTATGTAATTCATTTTGTAGATCGTATTTAATACATGGTGGTGTAGCTATCTATAAAAATGACAATTTCATATGTAATGTAACAATATATAATGTCAATGAATTTTCTGTTGAAGGGGTACTGGAATGTTGTTGTGTTAAATTAGGTACACACAATATTACCGTAGTTGTTATTTATAGACCACCAACTGGTGACTTTCAACTTTTTTTAACCTTAATGGAAGGTTTATTATCAGATATTTGTAACGGAAAAGACAATGTTATCGTAGGTGGAGATTTTAATTTAGACTTTTCAATTCCCTGTGTCAATCTAAGTCTACTAACAGATTTATTGTCTTGTTTTAATGTAAATATAAGTGTGAAAGTTCCCACAAGAGTAACTAATGTCTCAAAAACATGTATTGATAATTTTTTAATCTATTCTGATACTGGTTATAGTGTAGAAGTCATAAATCTGTGTGTATCAGATCATTTCTCTCAATTTTTAAAATTGAATACTAAGATTACCCAAAAGCAGGAGAATATTACGTACAATTATCGTAGACATTTTAGTTCACAAAATATAATGCGCTTTCGCAATTATCTTAGAGATGAAAGTTGGCAGGATGTTTTTATCCAGAGCTGTCCAAATATTGCTTTCGACATCTTTTCTAAAATACTGTCATATTATTTTGAGATATGTTTCCCTATTAAACGTTTTTCGACAAATAAAGGAAAAAGATTCATTTTAACACCCGAATTAACCGAATTAAAAAACCATGTGGTTCTGTACAGTACATTGGCCAAACACAATGTGAATTATGTGGAGATTAGCAAATATCTCAATAAAGTTTATAGGGAAAAGTTAAAAGTCGCTCGAAGAGAATATTATGATAACCAAATTACAACATCTGATAATAAATCCAAAATCATGTGGAGAATTATAAATAATCTTCAAAAAAAAAATAATAAAAGAAATGAAATTATTGTATATGAAGACGGTGTTAAAGTAGATGATCAAGATGTAGCAAATAATTTTAATTTACATTTTACGGCCAGTAATAATTATAACAACCGAGATCGTGACTTTTTAGAAAATAATGTTCCCTACTGCAATCAGTCAATTAATATGTTTAAAATATGTGAGGATGATTTAATATCTTTACTTAATAAATTAAAAAACTCAAACTCATATGGCGTTGATAACATCTCAAATAATTTACTAAAAAAATGTGGATTGGAATTATGCAAACCTCTAGTATACCTAATAAATTTAGCTATAGAAAAAGGAATCTTTCCAAAGAGGTTAAAACTGGCCACAGCTATACCTCTTTTTAAAAAAGGAGATGAAAATAATTATGCCAATTATAGAGCAATAAGTCTACTTTGTAGTATTTCCAAACTCTATGAACTTGTAATAAAAGAACAATTAACTTCCTTTTTTGAACAAAATAATATTCTCTCAACATCTCAGCACGGTTTTACTAAAAACAAAAGTACCGAATCAGCACTATGCAATTTTCAAAATATAATTGTTGAGGCCTTAGATAATAAGAAAGTAGTTTTAGGTTTATTTATTGACTTCTCACGTGCATTTGATCACGTTGATCATAACTTGTTACTGACAAAATTATCAAGATATGGAATTAGAGGCGCCTCGCTAAGTCTTTTAACATCGTATTTAAATGGAAGAAGCCAAATAGTTCAAGTAAATAATATTACAAGTACTAGTCGTGATATTAAACAAGGTGTGCCGCAAGGGTCAATTCTAGGTCCTTTGTTGTTTATAATTTTTGCAAATGACATTATAAATTTCTTGAACAGCAAATTCCCAACAACTCGTACTATATGTTATGCCGATGATACTAATGTCTTAGTAGTAGATGATAATTTAGACACTCTTAAAACTACAGCTGAACATGTATACCAAAATATAATATTGTGGTCAGAAAATAATTGTTTGCAATTAAATAGAGCAAAGACTAATTCAATTTTATTTAGAATACGAGGAGAGGGTAATCAATTTCGCCTCTTTGAGAACGAAGATCTAGAAATTACTTGTACTAAGTCGGTTAAAATGTTAGGTGTTATTCTTGACTACAAATTAATATGGTCACCACATGTCGAGTCACTTTGTTCTAAATTGCGTAGAAGTTGTTATGCTCTCCATTACATGGCGAAACATTGTAGCCCACAGGTGCTATTAACGTTATATTTTGCAAATTTTCATTCACACTTAAAGTACGGAATAGTTAATTGGGGAACAAGTGCCCAAGTTGAGAGAGTATTTATACTACAGAAGTATGCTGTAAGAATAATCGCCGGACTAAATTATCGTCAATCATGCCGTGATGCTTTCAAAAATTTAAAGATTCTCACAGTAGCTGGAACATACATTTTAGAAGTATGTACATATGTGTATAAAAATATGTCACAGTTTTTAATGAATCAGCAAGATCATGGTCACGATACTAGGTCGAGAGGCTTGCTAATTCCAAATCATTTTCGAACTACATTTTTCAAAAAAAGTTTTCATTACACTGGGTGTAAATTTTATAATGCTTTAAATTCAGAGATCAAAAACTCCTCTAGTGTTCGCACATTTAAATCTAGATTAAAAATATATTTGCTACAAAAAAACTGTTATAGCATACAGGAATTTTTTTAAAAACAAATCAATTTCATCTTTTGAAACTTCATTGACTTATATATTTGTCTTATTAAATTATATTGATATATGTTGTGTTTGTGTATTCTATTGTCATGTAATTTACATATATATGTATGTTTATCTTGTTGTTTATATGTACTTAATGTTATACACTTATTTCTTTGACTTTTTCTTTTATTAGTGTTTTGATACATTTAAATGAAAGAAATAAAATATATTATTATTATTTGTATTACAGTTTCGGTTAACCGAAACATGAATAAACTGTTTGACATTAATATGACCGGCAGCTAATACTTGACCAACAGCTAATGTAGATAACCGCACACTGATAAACCGGCCCTTAGGCAAATGCAAGTATCAAGTTAGAACTGTTTTATTTAATTTACAAGTGTTCATCGAGGCGTTCAGCATGTTAAGTTATCTTATTATGTAGGATTGTTGCTAATCACAAAATGCTCCTTCCACTCATCTTAATTTTCATTAAAACATATGCTTACCTTCTATTAAACCATTTAGCCACCACTGTAAATCTTTAAAAAAGGCTTGGTCAGATTTATTCTTTGGTTTACATTGGCTACAAATATCCCCAATCAAAACTATAACTGTTGCTTTAAAATTTACATTGTCTGCAGGTATTTTATATACCAATGGTTTTAGGAACTCGTTTACTTTCTTATATGTCCATTCTATGTCCTTATTTTTGCAAAGTAGCTGAATACCTACAGATTTAACTGGATTTCCTAAAAAAACAGTAATTTTTGTTAATTTCGAAATGTTTTATTAAAACTGTATTCAGCTTAATTAGAAAGACCATATAATAAATATGATCATCATAAACATAAATATTATTATTACATTGTACCAAATTTTCTTTTTATAAATTTTGACTTTCAAAGATTCTAAGTTCATTTTAATATAAAAAGAGACAAAATGCATTATGTATGTATGTGATTATTTTGAAATAAAACAATTAACAATGTTTATTTCCAATGATAGGCCTCACATGGTTACTATTTAAGGATAAAATAATAAAACATTGTGACACTAGTTATGTTTTATGTTTTTTTAGTAAAAATGGAGGCAACAAATTCAAATATTTTCAAATACAAAAATCAGGTTGCTACTAATTTATACTTGACCACAGATATTTACACATAAAAAAAGTCACATCTTTACAACTTACGCATTGAGGGGAGAGCAGGGCATGCTAATTCCTCTATGACATATTAAATAATATATATAATGTACTACTTAATATATAAAACAACATTATTCTCACATAAAGTATGTTCTGGAATGATTACAATAAGAAATTAACAAAAACACACCTTTTCAATTATATTTTCAAATTATTCTGATATATTTGCACGACTAGCTCCTACAGAAAATATTTCAGGGAGTTAACGGTATACAGCAGGTATTTAAACCCTATCCGTGACAGAGTCGAATTTAATTTTGTCAGTGTATCATGGAATATCTAATTTAATAGAGAGTCCACGTCTTTGAAAGCCATCAAAATCGCCAAGTAACCCATTCCAGCAAGGTAAATAATTTTTTAGCTTACATATCGAAAGAACATCCTAATGGGTATCAGAAATGGCTTGCAGCCTTTTTGTTGGCAGTTGCACTTCTCCACAAGAAAAAAAGATGGCAGAATGTCATTTCAAGAATTCATGTTTTAAACGTATAAGTACCTCTCGTTAGAAAATTAACTAAGTGCGAAATTGCTTTGATATCGATATTGAGCAAATTTTTGTTGCAAAAACTTTGTTGATCTCTAGACCATATTTCCTTCGGATATAGTATACACAGAATTCAAACATTTAATATAGTTGCCTGCACATCGAAATTTTAAACACAAATTTCGTTCCTGTGATTCTGGATTTATTTAGAAAAAAACTGTAAATGATTTTTTATTTCTATTAGTACTAGATGTGCCCATGTCAGTAGTATATTAAATATAAAAAATTAGATCAATATTGCACGTAGTTAGTTTTCTAGCAAGAGGTACCTAGACGCTTAAAAATACGAATTCTTGAAATAACATTCCGCCACCTTTTTTTCTTGTAGAGAAGTTGTGCAACCTCTGACATAAGTCCAACAAACCATTTCTGATGTCCCTAAGGACCTTCTTCCTGAATTCGTTCTCAAAAATTATTCACCTTGTTGGAATGGGTCATTTCAATTTTTAAAGCTTTAGACCCCTTAGTAATTTGTCAATGCTCGACAAATATATAAGATATTATTCCTATCTTGACACAAGCAAAACAGAGTACATTTTTTAAATTTATCGCTGTGCCAAGTAAGTAAGTGTTTCTAAGTTATTGCGCACAAAAATTTTAAATATGGTTCTGTAGGAACTAACGAGGTAGTGATTTAAGATTGTCTTTATGATTTTTTTATTTACATTAAATATTTGTAGACAACTATAAAAGAAATACATTTTTTACACTTACTTAAGTACTGTTGATAAAGTTCGGCAAACAATTCATCACAGTTCCACCTCTCAGTGGGATATTCGTGATACTGATGAAGTAGAGATCTCAATGGTAAAAAATTATATCCAGATGTCTTACAGCCTTTCAGATGTACTATTTGTACTAACACTTTAGCTAAGGGATAGTCTGCAACAGTAACAAAATAATATATGGTAAGTATACAATGTGTCCACGGAAATGCGATATTATAGGTGTAAATAACCATTCTTTTTTTTACTATATTTGTCTATAGTTATATATTATACACATACAAATGTTTTTGCTCTTTGTTGGGTATTACATAGACAAAATAAGAGCATTTATATTGTGAGAAAAGGAGATATAATATCAACACCAGCATTTTGTGGTAAAAGAAAAAGTCCATTAAAGTATTAAGGGTCCATAAACTTCATTATTACTATTAAAACAATGGATATAGTATAGTAAAAAAAGAGAAAAAAAAAATCGATGAGATATGCATAGTTTTGTAAACGTCAAAATTATGATTTCATACTGTCTGGGGTCTCACCAGGATAGTGCCTTCATATTAGTCAAAAAATCGCTGTTTTATGGAAAAACTTCCTACAGCTATAGGACCTGTAAAAAGTGAGCATTTGGGTTGTCTAAGCATGATTTTCAGCCAAGATTATGTATTTTGGGGAAAAATATCAGGAGAGCAACTTTGTAGAGCGTGAAATTGCCTACAAAATTACCTACGTTTTTTTCTCTAATTTCGCAGTTTCGTCGCTAGAGGGCGTAAAATATATATATATACTTTCGCGCCCTCTAGCGGCGAAACTATGCGGAATTCGGACAAAAACGCAGACAAAACGTGCAGGAAATTTTACGCTCTACAAGTTTGCTCTCCTGATATATGTCACCAAAATGCATAATTTTGGCTGAAAATCTAAAAAGGTCCAAAAATCTATATATATATATATAATTCTTTTGCGCCCTCTAGGGGCGAAACTATGCAGAATTCTGACAATAAGTAAAGACAAACTTTGTAGGAAATTTTATGCTGCACAACTTTGCTCTCCAGATATTTTTCACCAAAAGGCATAGTTGATATATATGTATATTTCTCAAAAACCACCCTTTTTTTAGAACTGTGGGAGGTGAAAATTATGTTTAGACAACCCAAATACTTCACTTTTTATAGGTCTTATAGCTGTAGAAAAAAATTCTTAATTTGAAGGTACAAAGGAGTATAGGTATATCTGAGTTTTGCACTTTGGATTCATTTGGTCGCAAATAATGTGATGAAATAGAATTTTCCGCACCTCTTTATCATAACAAAAATATTCAACTTTAAAAAATTTATATAATTTTTTTAAGGGCCTAAGTGGGGAATAGAGTCCCACAAAATTGAGGCTACAGGTCTTTGGGATTACTATATACATGAATTTTTTTAGAATTTTAAATTCATTCCATTTTTGTAAAAAAAAAAATAGAAACTGAAGTGGGCCATCTCTTAGGAAAGGGGGGCAATTTTGATATATGGAGCATTTTTACTTTATTTTTTAGGCCCAATATACTCCTGGTGATACTCAGGCATATGAATGTCCTTTTTTCATTCAATGAATATAAGGATTGTGAAACATTTCCGTTACTGTATATCACCTATTCTTGCTTCAACACGTTTAGCTGCCGGATGGAATTTTTGTATCATACTCAAAATGTCAATTTGCCAGCCAGCTATCGATAGAGCACTTGCCTAACATGCCGACTGGTAGCCCACGGTCATTTACTTTTATCACTTTAAATGCACCTTGGACGCCCACTATTCATTTTATATGAAAATACTCATAGGAATAGATTATTGGGCATACAAGGAATCGTAGGTGGAAATGGTTCAGCGTTACAGTATATGTATTAGTTCAATCAAATGTATATAAAAGTGACAATATATGCCTTTATGTTTTTTTTTTACAATTATTCTAGTTTGTCCAAAAAAGAAACTGAAATCTATTTATTATATTATGTAAATAAACATATCTTGTAACTTTCTAACTGTTAAATGTTTTACCTTTTCAAATACTGCCTTTAGTTTTCAAACTAGACAAAACTTGCAACAGAACTAAACACATGGAACCTGAAACTATTACGAGGTTATATTTTCAAATCTCTACCAGCGGTCATTTAGCACACGGAAAATAATTGTATTATGTCCACGCCACCCGACTGCGGACCACCATTAAATGAAAAGTGTATAGTTAAATTCAAATTAAAATGCTGTGTACCTCATTTTTTTTTTAGTTTTTTTTCTCACTGGAAAAAGTTATATGTGCATTTTCGGTAATAAGCATATAAATGAGGGTGGCAAGAACAAAAAATGATCAAATGACAGCCGTTGGTCAGTCAGCAGCTAACGTGTTGAGACAACAGAACTATCTAAAGGAAGTCATTGGATGTTTAGCTAATAAGAATTTAATATTAAGTGATATAAGTTATTAGAGATAAGTTGATGACTGGGGTCTTACAGACCAGTTTTAACGTTAAAAAATTATTTAAAAAATCTTGTTTTAGCAGTAATAGTTACATTTCTATTACTTCTTGCTAGAAAACGTGGATATATGTAACGTTACTAAACAGGTAATGATAACACTTATAGATTGTGCCATTTAACATCTTAAAATGTTATAAAGTGGTAAATGAAAAGTCAACATCAACAATTTACTTCAGTAAAATTTGTGTAATTTGGTGATGGTGATATGCAGAGTACCTTCATAAAACAAAAATTGTTCATTGGATGTAATATTCAGTATTGTCATGTTTATTTCAGTACCAAATATAGACACTACAGAACTAGTTTTTTACAGGTAGATTAAATAACATATTGTACTAATAAAAGTAGAGAAAACTTACATTTCAGATCCGGTTCCTTTGGTATTACTTCAAGCCAAGAAGTTAAAACTGTAAATAATAGTGGGATTGCTAGATCACCCATGAAGTAAAAAGCATCACAGCAAAAGTTCCTCATTTTGTCAATGTCAGCCTGCAATCTACAAACTGCCGAGTACAATCTGGTAATCGGTATCATTGTTCTTATACCACAGCCTGTCAGAAAAAATAAGGTATCTACTTTAGAAAGGAATGTATTCAAAACATTTGGTACATTTTCATTTTCCAATCGTACCATAAGTGCCAAAAGGATTCTCTGAGTTTTTGTCATTAATGGTGCTGGATAAGATGGGCCCTCTGGTTTGTCAGTAGTGTCTTGGGATAAACGCTGAAGAATTATCCTAAAATTTATGTAGTGATTAGTAATTAAACTAAATAGGATAAAGCCAGTTAATAGATTCAGAAGAATCACCGGTGACTTTCTGATTCATTTAAACCAGGGGTTTTGGTGTTTTTTCTGGGCAATGGACTCAATTAGTGTGACGTCACATAATTATGCAACCCCTAGTAACCCCATACTAGTGTCATGACACACGGGTTGCCTACCAAGCATACTGAAATTTGACCCTTAATGCATATGTTTATAAGGCGACATTTTCGGGGATTGAAACATAGCATACAATTTTATTTTATTTCTCCCGTGTAAGAAATATTTAAGAGATTTCAGTTATCATATTACATGGACAAGGTATCGGTAAACATACACAAGTATAAAGTATTACAAAAACTGTAAACAAAAATTAAAATAAAGTTTTTATAACTCATACATAGATATATACATTTTAACATATTTTTTTAATGTGAAATAGGTATTCGAAGTCCTTAAATATTTCTTCCAGAGGAGAAATAAAATAAAGTTCTATGCTATGTTTCTATCCTCGAAAATGTCGCCTTATAAACATACGCATTAAGGCTTAAGTTCCAGTGTGCTTGGCAGGCAACCCGTGTGTTGTAGTATATAGAGGTTGCCTAACTTGTGACGTCACAACTAATTGAGTCCATTGTGGTTTGTTCTGGGTTTTTGTAAAATTCAAATTTCTCGCCTAATTTCCCATCTTTCATTAGGCGTTGCTTTGGCAATATAACATGTGACAACATCTGGACTGTGTTAGAAATAATCAGTTGGTCAGTTGCAGTTGCACTCTTAGCGCTGATTGATATGATGTGATGTACAACTTGAAGAGTGATTTTAATTTATTATAATCTAATCTAACTGTGTGTACAAACTGAATGAATTCAAGAAAAAGATTCTACAGCTTCTGAATCAGAAATACAACTTTATGAAAGTTTAGTGAATATGTGCGATTTATTTCAAAATTGCATAGTCGTCCCGCTTCTAGTGCACAGTAGAAAGAATTTTTTCCACATTCGGCTATATTTGGGGCAAACTAAGGAATAAGCTTGGAGCTGAAATGATGTCAAAACTAGTAAAAATTTATAGACATTTAAATAAAACAATTATCTTTTCAAAAGATATTTGTCTTTTGCCTTTCTCTTTACAGTTTGAGAAAGATTTGGTAAGTTTTTGTTATTTACTTCATGTTTTTATTTTTCTCAAGTTTATTATTTACTTGTTTTATTGTTCACTAATATATTGATGTTATCGTCGACACGTTAAATTTTTGTTTCTTGTTGAAGTATTTGTAAGGAAAAATATATTTTTTTATAATAATTGCTTTTTTTCTCTCCTGCATATAGGCCGCTTGTCGTAACTTTTTTCTTCGTCAGAAATTTAAAACAGCAATTTTATTGACTATTCTTATAGAAAAAATTGTGCTGAACACGAGGGTAACATTAAAAAATGTATAAAACACAGGCCTCATTGTTAAAAACAATGGTTTTTAGAGAAAATTCAAATTTTTTAATGTTTTTTGACTTTTTAATGAAAACGGACAAAAGGAAGTCAAGAATTAAAAAAATGAGGATTTCATCTATATGCGTCATTTGAGACTTGTAGCGACCTTTTATCTTTGAGCGCTCAATTGTTATAAACAAATTAAGGGTTCTAAATTAACAATTTTTTTTCAGTTCAACAAAAAGTCATACGGATAATTTATTGTGGTCAAAATGTTGCATTTTATTTATAGAATTTACAGGATATATTTTGTGTCGATATCTCGTGTATTTTGCAATGTTTAAACAAATAAACTAATTTATATATTAAGGATTTGCGACTTTTCATGGCACTTTCTGCACTCTCCACCCCCGGCAATCGACAATATTGATAAAAACTACCATTTCAATGTGGTCTCGGCGTTTTTCCTTTTTTAATCGAAATGCAATTGTCAGTAAATGAAGATAATAAAAAATGAAAAATTTGGAGTTTAGATAAACCTCAATCCGTTAACTAGAACCGGAGATAAATTAAGATTTTCTGTTTACGACTGTCAATTGCTTAATTAATTTTTTGAAAAAAATTTTGTGACAACAAAGTTAATATATTAAACTAACTAGTTTTCAATTGTCACAAAAATCCATTGGTATTTTCATACATTTTTTGCTTTAATAACAATTAATTTGTGAACGCTGTACAACATTTTTTAGTGTTTATACTTCGAGTGACTTGTGCAGTAATGACTTTGTATATATAAAATTCAAAGAGCACTCGGCTTTAAATGCGCGGTAGGTGGTTTAAAGTCATTCAAAGGTATTTTTATTTTATATCTTAGTTTTTTATACAGGGTGTCCCTAAATGACGCGCTAATATTTCAGGGTGTGATTCCTTAGGTCACTTTGTGAAGAAAAGTTCATGTGAACATATGTCCGCAACGGCTTAAATTTTTTGCTACAGGGTGATGACTTTTTTTAAATCCTTATTTTTTAATAACTCAGAAAGTACTTTAGATATTGTTTTCAATTTTGGTATGTATTAATAGGATACAAAACCACATATTTTAATTAGAAAAGTTGTTTTATCGCTCCACCAGTGGCGTTCCTGTGAACATGGCCCCTGATATTTTTTACCAAAAACGTGGTATGCTACTGACATTTTCCCATGTGAATATTTTTCCTGAGTAGCCTGATCAATTCTACATGAAAATGGTGTTTTGCATTTTTCTCGTCAGACGCACAGTTCTTGATTGAAACAATTAAATTCAAACTGAAACTAATTAGGTACACAAGTTACTAGGAGCATAAAGACTAAAAAATATTGTACGGAGGTCATAAATTATTTGCTATAAAAGCAACAAATATATGAAAAAACCAATGGATTTTTATGCCAATTGAAAACTAGTTAGTTTCATATATTAACTTACGTTGTCACAAGATTTTTTTCAAAAAATTAATTAATAAACAATTGACAGTCATAAACGCAAAATGGTCTATATCTCCGGTTCTAGTTAATGGATCGAGGTCTATCTGGGCTCCAAATTTCCCTTTTTTTATTATCTTTCATTTGCCAACTTACATTTCTATATGACGTTTTTGAGCTGAGATATTTCATTTGCTTACTAAGCAATTTTTTTAAAAACGTTGGTGAGGGGGTAAAAAAAAGAAAAAAGCGCCGAGACCACATAGAAATGGTAGTTTTATCAATATGTATCGATTACCGGGGGTGGAGAGTGCCAAATATGCCATGGAAAGTCGCAAATCCTTAAAAAACAAATTAGTTTATTTGTTTAAACACTTACAAAATACATGATATCGACACAAAAAAAAAACTGTAAATTCTATGAACAAAATGCAATATTTTGCCCACAATAAAATATCCGTATGACCTTTTGTTGAACAGAAAAAAAAATTGTTAATTTAGAACCCTTAATTTATAACAATTGAACGGTCAAAGATAAAAGGTCGCTACAGGTATCAAACGACGCGTATTGATAAAATCTTCAGTTTTTATATCTTCACTTCTTTTTGTCCGACGCACCGTTTTCCTTAGAAAGTCAAAAAACAAAAAAATTTGAATTTTTTAACAATGAAGTCTATGTTTTATAAATATTTTAATGTCACCATCGTGTTCAGCACAATTTTTCCTATAATGGTAAATAAAATTGCTGTTTTAAATTTCTGACCAAAATCAATGATTTTGACTTTAAGACAACCAGCCAAAAAAGAAAAACCGAAAGTCAAACAAAAACAAAGATGGGTTTTTCTAAAATCAAAAACCCACAAAAATCACCCATTTTACCCACCAGTTTTTTCTAATGGTGGGTTTTTGTGCTAACCCTGAAAAATTATGAACATTTAAAAAACACAGTGGGCTTTGGTTAATCGAAAAATGGCTATAAGAAAAAAATGTTCAGAATGCAAATTTAGCCTATACACAGATTTTTGGGAAGAAATACTCATATTCAATATTTAATTTGTTCACGGAATATAAGGTGAGAAGTGAGGTAAACTGTATGGTCAGTCTTGGTCATGGGTATCGCAACCATGTTTAGATTGGTCTCGTCCTAACCTTCACCAGAATATCAGTTTTAAACATGGACGCCGATGAAGCGGCCGTGGTAATATACTTGTACTTGCGATCCCGAAATAAGAAAAGGAAAAACGATTTTAGGCACATCCTTCTCTCGACAGTCGTTTGACAAAGGGTGCATTTTGTACATTCTACAGTGAACTCAGACATGAGGAACATGTTTTTAACTATACCAGGATATCAGAAAACTCATTTGATGAATTATTAGAGAATTTAGTACTAATAAGACTCAGATGACAAGTACCATATTGCTGGTAATTTTCCAAAGGTGCTGATATGATTAACTCTCTGTAAACCACTGGTTGTGGAGACCACGGTCATGGTTGTAGTTGTGCAAATGATTGAAAATGGATTTTTTCTTGTACGAATTAAATTTAAATCTAAAGTTTTTCTATGATTTGGAATTCTACATCTTGAAGAAGTTGAATGAACCGGTACCGTAATCGGGGGATATATAGAACACCAGGGGTTATATAGAATGACATGTAGTTATTTCATATTTCCCGCTCCTGGTGGTTTGTTTTGCACATCCTGCTTTGTACAATCAAAACCTACAGTTGATGCTTTGATGTCTACAAGGTATAGTGATTCAATAAATAATGAGTTAATGTGAGAAAATTGATCGTATTCCCAGTGTTTATGTTTCTGAGTTTTCTAACAATCAAACAGTCTCCTCTAGAACTCAGGACTCTAGCACTTTAAATAGGTACTCTAATGGAAGAAATAATTAAACATAACATTAACAACATTTTTGTCTTTGTTTCATTTTTTTCTGCCATTAATTATTAACAAATAATTCATTTTCTTGGGTTATATAGAACACCTACAAAATGCCTCGAAAACATAAACACTTGGTAGGAACACAGCACAGAAAAAGATACACACAAAACAATTTGTTGCTAAAGTCGCAAAAATTCATAAGAACAGTTACACAGTTGAACGTTTGAGGGCTCATCGAGGGACTAAAAATAAATTTGTTTATCCAGTCGTTACAGACTACAATATTATTAAGTTTGCCCAAATAACATTTAAAATTGCTACTACTACAATTGTTAGAGGAGTGCACATTTTCTCTAATGATGTTTTGTGATTGTCAGTTATAAGAACTAGTTTTTCACTAAGATAAGTAAGATAAATTTAAGTTAATTTTATCAATTTTTGGTTGTATTTGCTTCCAGTTGCAGTTTGCAGTTTGTGCCTTAGCACAGTTAAGAATTCTGTGAAATTATTTATTTTAGTTCAAATTTAATTTAAAAAATGTATTGAAAACATTTGGTTTCTGCGAGATATAAATCTCGTATGCTTTCATCTCCCATATCATGTTTATGGCGATTTTTTTTTTTTTTTATCAAAAACTGTTCCATATAGGCTATTTACTGGTCTAATATGAAACACATTGAAATTCTCTCACATTTTCTGTATAAAATACCAAAGTTCCATATAACCCCAAACCCTGGGTTATATAGAACAATGGATAATAAAAAAAAGAGGGAGTTGGGGGGTGGAAATTTGAATTATTTTTGTATGATAGGTACTACTATAAACTAACTTTAAAACGATCTTAAAGTAATAATTTTATTAAATTATATATTGGCCAAGTTCTAGGCAAAAACGCGTAAATATTGTTCTATATATCCCCGATTACGGTACCAATAACCATAACCATAAATTATTTCCAGTGTATGATAAATAAACCAGTAAGTCTTCTGAATGCAACCAATGACATCATTCTGAAATTACTATATAATTATGTTTTTTATATTAAATATTCAGTGTTTGTTACACTTAATTTTATAGATATATTTCAATAGATGATTATCATATTTTTTTAAATAGATTTTATTTTTATTTTTCATAGATTACTTCTTTCGATGTTTGCAAAATCCTATAAAGAATTCGTATTGTTACGATTTTATGCAAACAAAAAATAATTCACTTTAAACGAATAAATGTGTTTTGTGACATATCTGTCACATAACATATTCAAATAACTTTCAGATAACTTTGTAATAGTAATGTTATTTTAAATGATCTCTGTACAAATCTTGAAGATTTCAGATGAGAAAGAAAGAATTTGTACTGCTTCTAGATAGTTTCAGGAGTTTCGAGGGAATATTTTATTTGTTAAGGCAGGGGGGGGGGGGAGGGTTGAGTAATTTTAAAGACCAATCATTATTCTAATGGCCTATCTACTTTAGCATATTAGTTCTTCTCTAAATTTAGCCAATTGTTCTTTAATAAATTCTGGTTTGTTTCTGTCGTGGGAAACTTTTCCACCATTCCAAAGATTTAGCTTGTACCCATTTATCATTGGATGCTGGTATGCATGCCTTAACCACACTAAAAGAGTTGGGGTCCTATTAGGGCCTTAGACATTTCGTCTCTGGCCAACTCATCACCCTTTTCATTTTCCTTGTGTCCTGGTACCCACGCCAAACTAACTTTATTCTGGCTCGTTAGGTCTACAGGGCCACTTGTGCAGTTCCATACTAATCTCGATTCAACCCACATGGAACCGATTGCTTTTGGTCTAGCTTGACTAGCGGTAAAATGGCATTCGACTGGTTAACAGTTCCTTGCGTTATAACTTCCTTCGCACATCGCTGTATTGTGGCCTAATTCTGACTGAAATACTGTAGCATATCTTCCTAGACTTATCAAGATTTTCTTTTTTTGTACTGTTTATGCCAATATTGTGGAACCATTATTCCAGTCTTCCCTGTCTGGTATTTTAATTCTGAAATTTTTATTGAATATATTCTTGGGGACTATAGTATCTGTCCATAGATTCGTCTTCAGCTCTAAATATAACTTCTGGTGCTCTGTTCTGTGCTGCTGTCTTATTGGTGTTGAGCCTTGCATTAGCCTGTGCATTACTGATCGAGCTTCTCCTTGGATAAATATATGTAGTAATAGCAAGTCCAGAAGGACTTCCAATGCAGCTGTGGGAGCAGTTTTTATGGCCCCATAACCACAGATTCATTTTGGAATTTTTTCCATGTCTGCTTGCACCTTCCCAGGGCTAATGTTGTCAATTCCAGTGAGCTTCATAAATAAATGGATATGTTCCGTTCATGTTTATATGTAGGTTTCATCATTCTTTTTGAGGAAACCTACTTCAGTCTCAGTACAACCATTCTTTGTCAATAAAACTCTATCGATTCCAGAAGCTGCGGGTTCATCGTTGACCTCCTCACAAAAGTCTCTCTTGGGTTTGCTTTGCTATATGAGTTTAGCTTTCTAGGTAGTACAATCTTGATTGAATTTGGGTTTATCAAACAGTTTCTTCTCTTCTGTTCTGGGGCCTTCTAGATGTTTGTTCCACCAGATTGTTTTACCTCTGTTATTCCTTTTTTCCTCCAAACAGTTTTACTGTTACCACCTCATTTACCTATTCCACTGCCACCTCAAGGCTCTACACATTTCTTCCAGATGCTGTTTCTCCTTTTTGAGGGACTCTCAATATCCTTCCCATTTCATCTCTCGGGGATTTCTGAATTTTGTCTCTTTTAGGAATGGAGTCATGATGTTAAATCTTTTGTGCCAGTGATCGGAGCCTGACAATTCTTCTGACACATGCCAATTTGCAGTAGTATCACATATATTACTCATACAAAAGGTTATATCCAAGACCTTCTTACATATTGAAGTAGAAAAGATAGGATTCTTGACTATGTTAGCTATTAATGACATTTCACCTATGATGAATTGTAATAAGGACTCACCTTTTATGTTGATGTTGGTGCTTCCCCACGCCGTTTGGTGTGCGTTAGCATCACATTTGGTTATTAGTGGAAGATTCCTTCCTCTGCAATAGGCAACTATGTTGCTCAGTAATTGCGGAGGACAGGATCTTTCCTCATCTGGGAAGTAAACGGAGCATATGATCCAGCTCTTCGTCTCCTCTTCTGTTGACGCTGTTAGGGTACTGTAACAAAATCATTGGTGCAAAGCACCGGAATTAGTGTACAACTTACTCCATTACTATGTACTGTACATGCTCTTGGTCTACTTAAGAATGTATTTTGCAGCAATTTACCTGGTAGTAGCTTTCAGCCTCCCTTGACAAGCTAGGATTTCTGCAGGAGGGCGATGTCTATGCCTTCTGCTTCGAATGTCCTTCATAGCATGGCTGAGGCAGCCTAGGCATGTTGGACATTCACCTGCAGAACCCTAAGTTCTTCTCTTACTTAAGAGAGCCTCCCATGTTTTCTATTGATCTAGTCCATATATGTCACACAAGTAAATGCAAAAAAAGTGGTCTGCCCCACAGAGCCTGTTTATGGGGCTATATACAACGGGAGATCGGCTGATGTCATAAGGGCATAGTTTGAGATACTGCTTCCCAGAGCCACTCAGCCAATAACTTAAACCGGGCTTGGGGCGGACGTCTTCAGGAGTCATGCTTAGTATTTGCGCTTATAACCGTTACTAACCAGGTCACATTGGGAACCTTTGGCAACCTGGCCGTGCTCCTATCCACCACCAGAAGACATGTCTGGAACCGAACTCACTCCCCCAGTAAGATTAAACTCACCGACCAGACTCGAAACCCACAATGGTATATATGAGGTTATAATGGAATAAATTTTTTTTGTAGCATATGTGCTTATTGATTTATGTATTAGTCTTCTAGATCTGCTTATGTATCCACATGGACACAGCAATATTATGACATTTCCTTCCTTCTTTTAGCGGGGCGCCTGGAGGTCGCCGCACTCAGGCCTTGTGGCCCATTGTGCTACCGCTATTATGACATTTACAAAAGCAAATATGTAAAGACATAAAAATCAATGATATAAAATAATAATATAGCTAGCTACAAAGGAAATTAAGGGTAAATGATCTAGTGTAATTCTTTAACATGTGTATTAAAAAGGTTCAATATATATAGTTTAATGTAAACCATATTGAGTATACAATTTTTCTCTTACCCTGCGATATCATCCACTGATTGACGCTTAAATTCCACAATAATTTCATCTGGTATCTTATCCTCAGTAGAAAGTTTTGTTAAGCGTGACACAAGAATTCTATGTTTTGCTGTAAAAAAAATATATATATATAATAGCTACTTGTGTATTAAGAGCAGAGACATGATTTTATCTATGATCATTTTAAAATATCAAAATAAAAGAAATAACTAAGTTGAATTTTTTACTATAAAAAATAGAAACCATGATTCGTTAATATTTTGAGAGTACCATACACATGACCATGATGGACAAGACACAAACTGTCAATTTATTTCAGTTTTGCTGCTTATTGATTTATATAAAACTGAAAATGAGCACACACAAAATTGGTATTTTATTTCATTAAAGTGATAATCCTCAGTAGGAAACTTCCCTGGCACAAAGGTTCATTCATTAGGAATTCCTTTAGGTAAAGTGAATGAGGCTGACATGCATTTTCCCCAGCCCCACCATAACAAAGCACAATGCTTGTCCACTAAATATTTATCAAATTTACCATTATTAAAAACATAACAATAATTTTCATTTTGTACACACGCATAATGACTACTACGTATTTTGGCAGCAGTAAACACTACACTACTGTCATGTTGCTACTGTTCACATGCTACATTTCTTTTTGCATTTGGAAGCAGCACCATGTCATGCGGGGCAAGGTCAGGATTAGATGCAGAAAGACCACCATATAGAAATAGTACTATAGGCATACTCAAACTCAATAACTGTTTGCAATATTCAAAATGCATTTTTGCAGCTATTTTTGCCTTTTTCACAAATAAATATTTTTGGACATATCAGGAATATGTGAGTATTTATAAATCTAAACGTATGAATGTATTTTAAAAATACCCTTTATCAAATATATTATTATATATTTTTATGTAAATAAACCGCTCAGAACAATTAATCTATATTTCTTAATCTGAACCTGACACATTTGTATCAGCTATAGAGACACTATCAATCCTATTCCTTAGAGCATGACAGATAACAAAAGCGATAAGAGAAATTTTCTTAGTGGTGCAAACTTCATAAATAACTCGAAATGTCTTTTACGAGGAAATATTTGTATCAAGAGAAAAATTTTTTTATCGGTTACCTACCACCTCGTGAATATAAAAATATAATTAGCATATATACAACCCTGTTAGTGGAGGTCCTGAGACAGACATTCCAAACCTGCAAGCAATATGTCACTAGGTGTGTATAACCTTAAATTTGTCTAGGTTATCTTATTTTAAAATTCTAAATTCATAAAGCCCAGCATAGAGACCCATCTCAAGGGGTGAGTAATATTCTGACAGCCAATTGGCTAAATCAAAATAAAATAGAGTTGATTGTCACCAAATGCTTACTATAACTCTACGTGACTTTAATTGCTTACAATATACTCAAAATGTAGAAAGGCACCACCCACAGTCCTTATTCTGTACACCAGAAGGACCAGGGAAAAAACAGTTTAATTTAATGAAATATAACCTATCAAAGACGAAATTGTAACAATAACAATATATTAACTTAAAGCCCTTTACATAACAAATGGTTACATCAAAACAACTACTAAGAAATCAAAAGGTATTGTTGATCAACAAGTAAATTAAACTAAAAAAGGTAACGATATTATTTTTGCTGCGTATCTGGCAACTCATGAAAACATGAATCATAACAATACTTATAGTTCATCAATCTAAAATAAAGTGGCCATACTACAAACTGCCATTGTCATTAAAATTTCACAGTAAATATGAAATTAAAATATAAACATGAAATGTAAAGGTAAACATAAAACGAAACTGAAAACATGAAATGAAAATATACACAAATCTCAACCACAAAATTACTGGACTAAGCACTCTTAAACGTAAGTGTTTTTACGAATCAAACAAAGGATATGCAATACGGGAGTTACTTACCGGATTAAAAGCCCTTTGGACTTAAATAACCCGTGCCCCGAAGGATAGAAAAATCGTAATTAAAAAACTGTACGAGTGTCAAGAAGACATATTAACAGAACAACAGAAGTAAGCCTGCATTCTGTTTTGTTTAAATTATGCCTATTGCACGTTGGAGTTTTGCATAATCTGTGTTTATTTAAATACAATAATTTTATAGAAATTTTAACATTTTCTGAAAGTTTAATTTCATTTGACAATTGTAGCACCTCCACTAAAAAGATTTCTTGCAAATTTAAATTATATCTTAATTTCTATAATATTAAAATTGACTGCCAACAGAAAGAAGAAGCAAATACAACACTTTCTTAATAACTCAGACTTTATGCAAATATTGACCCCACCCACATTCATCATGGCGAACAATTAAAACACCACTCCGGACCTACTTTTTTGTAAAAAAAATATTAGGCAAAATATTGCAGACGTCCACCTAATACCAGACTTATGCTCTGCTCATTTAGCAATAGAATTCTCTCTTGACCTGGATCAATTCCCTACTTACCACGAAGAAGAAATGAAATTTAATTTGAAAAAATGTAATATAGAACGAGTAAACGAACAAATGCATAAATCATGAGACTCCAATAACCCCTCAATACATTACATTCTTTCACGAGAAACTTAAACAGATTGTCAGTGAAAATACACCAAAATTCACAAAAAAATACTTCTCTCACTGACTTCCGCCTTTTATAATTAAACTAATTAAGATTAAGAAACATCTCTACCGAGAGATTAAAGACAACAACGAATCAGTTTTAAAAAGAAAATTTAATGACCTAAACAAAGACATTCACAAACTAATACTACAATACAGATCTTCCCAATATTTAGAAGTATGTAAAGAAATAAATGTAACAAGGGGAAAAGGTACCAAATTAAAAAACTATCAAAGTATAGAAAACATAACGGCCTTCACCACTTAACAGAAAATAATAAAACACTTAACAGGTCAGGAAATTGCTGACGCATTTGCGAACCAGTTCAAGCAATCATTTCAATTTAGTGAAAATGCACATTTCGACGTTAATCACTATAATGAAGTAGATGAATGGTTAACATGCATTTTACGGAAAGAAACCTTAACGATAATATGCCTCCCATAGATGCAAATGAGTACTACGCTGCAGCTGCAACAAAAAATAACACTACACCTGGGTACGACAACATATTATATTAAAAAAACTAAATGAAGATATACATGAAGAGATAATTCGAATATACAATTACTGCCTAGCAGCTCGTTTTGTCCTCCTGAATGGAAAAAGGTATTGTAATTACAATCCCAAAAGCCAATCTCGACCACTCTAACGTAGCCAACTACCACCCTATAACCTTACTACCGGTAATTGCTAAAAATTTTGAAAATATCTTTAACCCTTTAGCTACTGATATATATTCACAAATGTGTCTGGCTAAACGCAAAAAAAAAAGAAAAGTAGTACAAATGCTGATACATTCATGAAGTCAAAAAGCAAACATCCTTATAAGTAAACAAACTAAAACTCACACCTAAATAAATTTATAATAACAAAATATCAAATTGAAACGAAATTATGAAAAACTTTTTTTTCATCAAAAATGTTTTCTGGTGTGACAAATTTTGTAACATTCACATATATAAAAGTCCTACTTTACATTCAGCACGCCAAGTTGTAACATATTACCGTTTTTTTTTTCATCTCGGTCAGTATTTGAACATACATTGTAAATTCTTTGTCCCTTTTGTCCAATCCCAGTAGGTGGAACATTTGCAGAATGTCTCTCACTGCAGCTAAGCGATCTATTACTTCCATACTGTGTATCCCCGGTTTAGTAGCAGCAGAGTTCCATGTTTCTCCAAAATTTGTTGCACAGCTTTTCCTAGAAATATGTTCAAGGGTATTGAAGTTTTTCCTATTTTTACAAAGAACATGTTATAAGCATTTAGCATGGCAACATCAACCAAGTGAAAAAATAGTTTTTTGTACGACTTGATTGATTTTCGGACACACTCCACTGTAGCTAACTGCACGTCACATTTATCAATTATGCGCATGTTTTGGGTATAATCTATTACAGTCTGGTTTCCAAATGTATCCAAATATGTGCCAGTTCTATTATGATCCAATTTTCCGCTATTGTTCATTATTCCTTGATGAAATATTGAAAGCATTAACCCATCACGCTTGTCTTTCCACCTAAGCGCCATTTCTGCACTTTTTGCTTTCGCACGTTCCACGTGCCACCCGATGTAAAAATTTCGGAATTTTTTTTCTATTATTGCTATATCACATAAACCGGTATTGTGCTTATCCAAGTAAATTGCCAGTTTAGAGCTAGTATACCAATTATCTGTAAATAACATATATTCTTTTTGTTCACCATTAGTTTTTTATTATTGCACCTAAACACATAATGGACCATCTCGAGGAATGTCAATTTCACACCGGGTACACTAACAACTTCAGAAAAATTCTCGTCTCACAATCCTATAACACAAAAATTTTAATTCCGAATCGATGTCTTTTGGATGGGATAAGTAGCTTGAAGTGCAGCCCGCCTTTGAACAATATCAGGGATTCATCGATGACCAGCTTTTGAAAATAATGAAAAAATGTTGAACATTTTCTATTCTATTCTTCAAATATGGTTTGTATTTTCCACAATTTATCATTGTTGTCTGGTGGCGGAGGGTTATTATTATCAGCGAAATATATATAACGTAACAATTACTGGGAATAATAGAATCTGTTGACCATTAATCCGAAATTTTATCTTCTTTTATATGTGGCATCGACAAAATTATTGCTATTTCATTCACATTAGTAGGCACCCATGGTTTTCTTTTTGGAGCAGTATATCTCGGTAGTATCTATTAGTTTCGTACACAATTGTCGTCAGCATCTTCTCATCAAAATATTTTACAAAGTACTCGTACTCATTCTTCATTTTCTATTTCAAACGCTTTCGAGATGCCAGAATTTTCATCGTCAAAGTGGTACATTGTGGGATTGGAAATATCGCAATTTTGCCAACGTAAATCTCCTACAACAGTTTCTTCATCACTATCACTATTAGAGTCATTGTCTCTTTCAATACCATCGCTTGCACTATTCAGATCACCAAGTGAAAAAATTTCATCACTATATATGTCATTGTCACTCAATTCTGTTTTTGGATGCTTTGAACCGCGAGTACCACGAGATGTTGACAGTAAATCCATTTTCGACATTATAATGCGACAAATAAAAAATGTTTTTAGATAATAAAATGTAGCCAGACACAGCAAATATTATTGCCAATCTGGCATTTCTTATGCGCATTCGGAAATATGAACCCTAAACGTTCGAGAGGAATATTCCAGTAAATAAGCCAGAAAAAAGTGCCAAATGTGTAAAAGTTGGGAAACAGCACCGATTTTAAAAATTCCTTCTGTGTTATGTTCCTTGAACCCTCAGGATCATTTGTTAATACTAACATTTTTGCGGACGGACAAAATAGGGGAGTTATGGAGGCTATAAGCCCCAAAAATGTCCCAAAAATTAAGCCTTGAAAGAAAATTTTGGCCTGGAAATCTCTACTTGGGGGGGGGGGATTTCAAGGTCGCTGACCGCGAACCTGAGGTCCAAAATGGGAAATTCAAAATGGAGGACCGGAGGTAGAAAAACTCGTACGTTTCTCGCTCTTGGGCTGAAAGTAGGAACTTGGATGTTTTCGTGGTCGCTGATAACGAATCCGATGTCCAATTAGAGGAAATTCAAAATGGCGAACCGGGGGTAGACTCAGTTTCTAAGAGTAAACTTGTATTTTTCTTTTTTGGGCTGAAACTGGAAACTCAGGGGCATTTGCGGTCGCTGATAACGAATTCGATGGGTAATTAGGGAAAATTCAAAATGGCGGTCCGGAAGTAGAGCCACTTCATCAAGAGAGACACGTGTTTTTTCTATTTTTGTGATTTTGAACAAAAATGTGAGATTTTCCTGAGGACCTGGCTCTACCTCCGGTCAGCAATTTTGAATTTTCCCTAATTAGACATTGGATTCGTTATTACCGACCACGAAAACCCCCGGGTTGCCAGTTTCAGCCCAAAAAAGAAAAAATACGAGTTTTCCTGAGAAATTGACTCTACCTCTGGTCCGCATTTGGATTTCCCTTAATTGAACGTCGGATTCGTTATCAGCGACCACGAAAACCTCCAAGTCCCCACATTCAGCCCAAGAACGAAAATATTACGAGTTTTACCTGAGAAATTAAGTGTACTTCCGGTCCGCCATCTTGAATTTCCTAAATTGGACATCGGATTCGTGATCAGCGACTTCAAAACTCCCGAGTACTCATTTTCAGATGAAAAACATACAAATTTTTAATCTTTCCTGAGAAATTGACTCTACTTCCGGTCCGCCATTTTAAATTTAGCAAATTAGACCTTGGATTTAGCGACCTCGAGAAACTCCGAGTATAGATTTTCAAGTCCATCTATTCTCATTTTATTCTTGAAAATGGCCCGATTTCCGGTCCGCCATTTTGAATTTCCCATATGGAATCTCAGATTCGTGATCAGTGACCTCCCTAAGTAGAGATTTCCACGCTGAAATTTTCATTTTTACAATTTCTTTTTCAAGGCTTAATTTTTGCTACTTACCCCCCCATTACGCCCCCATTTTGTCCGACCGCAAAGATGTTAGTGGTGACAAATGATCCTGATGGTTCAAGTACACTCTTTTCATCGACGCAATCTCGATAAAACAAATAAAAGTCAATGAGCGACTCCCGTTCCCGCCATAATTCATCAAATCGCTTATTGACGACGGTCACGAAAGTTTCGTACCGTCGTCTATTGACGACAGCCGTAGTTAAAGGGTTAAAAAGCGGATTGAAACAACTGTTGGTCAACACATACCCAACTATCAATTCGGCTTCAAACAAGGAACATCAACGATGCACCCCCTAACAATATTAATAAACAATACCCAAACAAACAATAAATTAGGAAACAATTCGGCAGCAATCTTTCTTGATATCAAGAAAGCTTTCAACAGTGTTTGGCATCACAGACTTTTATACAAATTACATCAAATCCAGTGTCCGAACTATATAATATGGATTTTAAAACACTACCTGTCAAATCCAAGTTAAAAAGAAAATGTCGAAAATGTTTACTCCCGAACAAGGTTTACCACAAGGTTCTCCTCTCTCTACATTACTCTACAATATTTTCTGCTACGACATATATAATTACACTCTGGAACATCCACAGAATATTGACCACAATGCATATATCCTGCGATTCGCTGATGACAATTGTCTTGTGTCCCATGGAAACCGTTGAAAACTACAACACCTCTCGGACAACACAATATTCTGGATGAAGAAATGGCGAACTATACCAAATCCAGATAAATCTCACCTGGTTATATTTAACCATAAAATTTCCAACAATTCTCCATCGATCAACCCACTTCAGCAAACACTCCATCCTTCATTATGATGCAAATATCTAGGAGTCAATATTGATAGCAAATTAAATTTTAAATTGCACACCAGACTTTGCAAACAAAATATTATAACAAGAACCAAACACTTTCGATCGTTAACTTATAAAAATGAAGGAATAGATACACAAACAGCTTGCAAAATTTATAAAATGGTTTGTCGACTAATACTAGAGTATGGTTTTATATTATTTGGAAATTGTCGGAAGCCAGCTTTAAACAACATCGAAGTAGGAGAGAGAAGTAGTCTGAGGAATATTACGAAGATTAGACACCCCAACAACCCCTTGCATAATCCCTCTAACAACTTTCTTTATCAAAAAACCCATATTAATAATAATAATAATATAATAATAATCATTTATTGGTGCTAATACATCAAAATGTTTACACAAGTCCAGGGTAGAATGTATATCATTAAAATAGACAGTGACAGCTTAAAACACAATATACAGTTATCTTAAAATTAAATTAAAAAACAGAAAAAAGATAAAATTTTTATAACTAAATGTCGCAGAAACGTTCCTCTAAATATTCATCACAGCTGTAGAAGGCCTTCCTGAGAAGGTATTTTTTAATTTTTTCCTTAAAAATGTTAAAATCCAAGCCTCTGACATTGTCAGGTAGCCTATTAAAAAATTTTATACAGTAATAGCTAGTGCCAACTCTTGATTTTGCAAGTCGAAAAAAATTCTGCGCAATATTATTGCGGAGACGAGTGGGATATAAGTGCGAATCACCCTGACTATTAAATTTCTGCAAATTACTCTTAATGTACAGAAGACATTCAAGTATATAGGCTGATGGCATGGTGAGGATATTAAAATCTCTAAATTTATCACGGCAGTCGTCTCTGTAGTTCAAACCTGCCATAATTCGTAAGCATCTGCGTTGCAGACTAAAAATTATTTTACTGTGGGATGAGTGTCCCCAGATTAATACAGCATATGTCATAGTGGAGTGAAAAATACCATGATAAGCTGAGACAAGAACTTGCCTTGAAACAGTATTTGTTAGATTTCGCAGCAGAAATATTTTCTTTGATAAAGTTTTAGATAGCTTCAAAACATGTTTATCCCAACTGAGTAATGGATCGATGTATACCCCAAGAAATTTCACTGAGTCAACATTTGAGGTCTGATTGACGACAGTGTGACGGAGAGTAAACGTCATTGTTTGTGTTTTGTTTAGATTTAGGGTAAGCTTATTTGCTAGGAACCACTGTTTAATTTTCAATTGTGTATTCACAATCTGCTCGGCGAGATGATCAGAATTTTTGTCAACATTGAGAGCTGTTGTATCATCAGCAAATAAAATAAGGGGCGTGTTGTCACAATTGGCAAGGTCGTTTACATATATGATAAATAGCACTGGACCAAGTACTGAACCCTGTGGGACACCATGCTTTATGACTGTATGATTTGAATCATTATTTTTATAAGAAACATATTGTTTCCTGTCTGATAGGTAAGAATCGATCAGTGATATGCTATTTTTATCAAATTTGTAATGGCTTAGTTTATCTAAAAGAATACTATGAGACACACAATCGAAGGCCTTTGTCAAATCATAGAAAGTGCCGCTGGTTATGTTGCCTAATTCAAAATTATGCAAAATGATTTGAGTCAAATTATTGATAGCCAAAGTTGTTGACTGCTTATTTCTAAAACCAAACTGACTTGTATGGAATAAGTTGTTATCCTCGAAGTAACGTGTAATTTGGATTTTTAAAATCATTTCGAAAATCTTAGACAGTATTGGGACTAATGAAATGGGCCTGTAGTTGGAAACGTCATCAACAGATTCCTTTTTGAAAATTGGGATGACTTTGGATAATTTAAGTATCGTTGGGAAAATGTTAAGCCTGATACACTGATTAATTATATTTGTCAGGGGATATACTATAATATTTTTAATTACTTTTATTATTTGCACATTAATATTGTATGCATCCTTACTGTTACTATTTTTTAGATTATCAATAACATCTCTCATTTCATTGTAAGAGACTTCCCTGAATTTAAAACATATGTTGGGACTTATTTTAGGGAGAAACTCTGAAAATGACTTGGTGGATGGGACTAGTGGAAGATCGTTTAATAAGTTTTCTGCTACGTTTGAAAAATAAGTATTGAAGTCGTTTGCATTTATAGAATCACTAGGTACTGTCTGGAAATTACTATTATTGTCTTTTATGATCTCCCACATTGCAGCTTGTGTATTTCGAGACTTATTTATGTAATTATCGTTGGCAGCTTTTTTTGCCTTACAAATTTCAATGCGGTATTTATTGCGATAAGCATTTACAGCTGCCTTAGATATCAAGAGAGGGTCTCGCTTGTTTGTGTCAATAAGAAAATTGAGTTGTTTTCGCATAGTTTGTAGATTTTCATTGAACCAACTGACTTTCCGGGATTTAAAATTATTTTGCATTTTAGATTTCATAGGCAAGCAGGTATCAATAGCGTCTAATAATGTTTCGAGAAACTGTTGTACTTTAGTGTCAATGTCTGTGTCCGTCCCATTGAGAAAGTTCCAGTTGACTTGTTCAATTTTGCGATACAGTTGGAATAGCCCATTGTCGGTTATTGGTCTAAAGTTAACTCTGACATTTTTTGTTTTAGCTTTAACTTCACAGATTTCAAATTTCAGAAAAATACCCAAATGATCTGAGAGTTTGGTATCGTGTATAGTTGTGGTGTGCATATTGGGATTTATGTTTGTAAAAATATTATCCAAGCAGGAATTATTTCTGGTATCTGCAAATATTGTTTGTTTTAATCCAAAAGAAGTTAAAATGTTGGTAAGTAATAAGGTGTTGTTGTCAGAGGTGTTGAATTTAACATTGAAATCCCCTGTAATGATTGTAGTTTTGTTCTTGCTCAGCTTACCAAGCATTTCACTTAATTTAGCCAAAAATGTGTTAAAATCACCTGAAGGGGATCTGTAAATTGTTATGATTTGACAATTGGCAAATTTAATACCTGACATTTCGCAGTGCAATTCCTCTGAGATATTACCAATATTGAAGGAGATCGATGAGCACTTTAGGGAGTCTCTTGCATAAATACTAACACCGCCATGAATTTTATTCGACCTACAGAAACTAGAGACGACTTGAAAACCCTCAATTTTGGTTGACTCGATTTCATCATTTGTGAGCCAGTGTTCATTCAAACATAAAAAGTCAAAGTTGTTATTTTTTAAGAATACTTCAAGTTCATGGATTTTGTTTCTGAGACATTGTACATTAAGGTGCAATAGCTGAAAGTCGGATGCCATGTGGGTTATTCTGGCTTGGAGTGACTCTAGATGTAGAGCATCAGTTGTAATGGAGTTGCATTTTGCTCCTAGGTCATCATAAGTTGGCTTTAAAATGCTGTTAATTGCTGGTGTGTTGTTGAACCTCTCTCTCCTACTAGTTAAGTCGGTACTCAAAAATCCCCCGGTGTTTGAGAAGTATACTTGCGGTATTTCTTAAAGTCGAACCTCCTGAATGCCATACTTCTCGGCCAGGATGATGGGTTGTATATATCATCTTTAAAATCCCAGTTAATTCCAAACATAAAACATTTGTTTTGAGATTCAAGGGTCGGTAGCTCCTTAATGCTAATATCAGCATCCTTAAACTTCGGCTGCTTGGTGATAAATTCTTTGATTCGTTCTGAAGTTATGTGTCTTTTGATTCTATAAAGATAGAGCCAGGCCTTTCTACTAATGGCAAATTCATCGTCTTCCTTGTCACCATAAAATTTCGTAACCGCTCTTCTTGATTTTTTATGGTACGTTACTGGTTTGAATTCATCCTCCTCTTTGTTAATGTTTGTTAAGTTTATGATATCATTCATTTTACTCCGCTGTGCTGTCTCTAGCTGCACATGTTTAGCAGATTTACCGGAGTTCGATGCTAGATTTACATTTCCCTCCCTGTTTTGATCTGTTTTTGTTTGGGAAGTTGATGACTGTTTTTTAGTTGCAGAGCTGTATGAATCATTTGTTTGGATTTTATGTGGAATGTTTTTGTTGGTTTCATTTATGGGATTAAGTGTCTGGTTTTTTGTCATGTTCACTTTTTCTTCAAGTAGTTTTTTGTTCTCCTCTAAGAGTTTATTATTACTTTCCAATAATCTATTTTTAATTTCTAATTCTTCCAAGAGTCTTTTTAGCATTAGATTTTCCATTTTTACTATTTCAAGTTCATGTTTAGTACTTGCCTCGTCCGTTTTTTCTTGATTATGTGCACTCGAAGAAGCCAGGGCTAGGTTAAATTTACAGCACTTCACTATTGAGTCACTAATTACTTGTATATTTTTAAGTCTTAGTATGCAGGATCTGTGAAAGACATTTCCACAGTTCATACAAACTGCAATAGCACATTTTTTTGTTTTACAACATGAGAAAACTGCACTTTTCTGATTATCAGAATCTGGCAACTCATCATCAGTAGCCATCTTGGAAAACGCACATTCGCATTGAACCTATCCTCTCCCGATTTAAAAGACTACCACAAAAATTTGCCAATAATTCACTTAACATCGAAATTATAAATCATTTAATACACCAAACCAATCCCAACATCCCACCTAAAAGAATATTCCCTACACAATCAATCCCTTACATTGCTACGTAGTGACTAATATTATTGATTTAATTTGTTAATACACTCAGCATCTACTTATACATAATACGTAATTTTTTTTCTTTTTTTTTGTAACACTATAAACACAAGTGTTATAATTGTATAAAAATCAATATGACTGTAAAATAATGTATTGTACATAGGCTGGAAGACCTCGGTCGTTAGCCAATTTGAATTTCCAATAAAGCTATATACTACTACTACTATACTAAAATTGACTGTTTTTTGGAGGTATGTTTCTTTTTAAATTTCTATTATTAGTATTAGGTCTCTATATTTAAATAAATAAATAAAAATTGAAAACAATTTTATTTCCAGTAAATTAAAATTGATTTCAATTTCTTCAAAATGCATTTAACAAGATTATATTTTCATAACACGCACGAACATATGACAACGGTTTATATAACCTTACTTTATATAATATGTCAACATCAACAATATTGTAACTTCCAGCTATTTCCTTAACCGGCAAATAAAGCGTCTGTTAAAATAGCCCTGACTTTATATTAAGGTTTGGATTAACCGAAACATGAATAAACAGTTTGACGTTAATATGACCCACTGAATAAATTAAGGCGAGGTCTGATTCAACCGAAATGGTTGAATAGACAAAAGTTAGGCGAAATGCCTAACTTTTTAGAACTCAACGTCAACAAGACACCTGGAGCTTTCCCAGGGCCAAACTTAACTCGCTTCCTGCATAAACTCGGAATAACGTCTCAGCTCACCCGTTATTGCCTAGATATTTGTCACGCCAACCGGTAGAATTGAAATTCAAACAATGTACTCGTTGCATGTGCTTTATAAAACAGGACCAATCATAATTTAATTTTATTGCGTCATTCGAAAATTGACCGATACATGTGACACAGAAGTATCAAGTTAGAATAGAATAGAATAGAATAGAAAAAATATTTATTGTGTTAAATATAAGTGTACACATAGATACAATATTCTACACAAAAGGTGACGTTCGTAATGTTCGTATCAACGTTCTTCCACGCCACCAAACAAAGAAACAAGAAAAACTTACTTCTAACCATCACATATAACTCAAGTAGCCCTAAAATTACATTATCTAAACAATCATATTTTGTACCTGCAATAAGTATTCTTTATAATTTTTTTTAAATGTACCAACAGATACACCCTCAATCATTTTATAATATACATCATTATTTAATAACTCAACAGATAAATATGCAAAGCAACACTGAAATCTTGCTGATTTATGTTTGTATATCTTAAATTTGTTTAATTCCCTAAGATTGATATTATGCATCTCTTGTCTTGGTTTCAGGTACTCTTTTAGATATTCTGGTTTTCCTCTGGTATAAATTTTCATTAACAAACTGCCAAAAAATAATTTGTAACGATAATCTATTTTTAAGTACAAATGTTCTTTATATATCGGAGTGACATGATCATATTTCCTTATTGAATGAACAAAACGCAAACATGTGTTTTGAGCTAACTGTAGCTTGTTTTTAAATTCCATTGTCAGAAAACTATAGTATACAGTTAAACAGTAATCAATCTGGGGATACAAAATTGATTCGACAATTCTGTGTTTTACTTTTTCATGCAGCATATATTTAAATTTATGTAGTGCCTTTAATTTCATGTATAATATACACAACTTACTTGTCACATGCCTTTGAAAATTTAAACTATCGTCAAATATTACTCCTAGGTTTTTCGCATACTCTTTTTGTGGAATCTCTATATTGTTAATATGCACTGTAGTGAAGTTAAACTTCATAACTTTATTTTTAACATTTGCAGAACCTATTAGTAAGAAGCAACTTTTACTAGCATTAATTTTAAGACCATTCTCAAAAGACCAATTGTTTATCCTCTCTAGATCAGAATTTACATCATTCAGGGCAATGTTTACCTGTGATGGTTCAAACGTTTTTAATAATTGAGTATCATCTGCATACATATAAGTGTTACAGTTATGTATTATTGATGGTAAATCAGATGTGAAAATGTTAAACAAAATTGGCCCTAATATGCTGCCCTGTGGAACACCTTGTTTCACTGCAATAGGATCTGACTTAATTCCATCTATTTCAACGCACTGCAATCTATTTAATAAATAGTTACTAAACCACACACAGACATTATCAGAAAAGTTATAAAATCTCATTTTAGCAAGTAGTAGATCGTGGTTTATCAAGTCAAAAGCTTTGCTGTAGTCCAATAGCACCAAGCATGTTGCTTTTGACTCGTCTATTCCACATGTAATATCTGTTGCCACTCTAGTCAGTGCAGTACCGGTACTGAAATTAGATCGAAAACCAGACTGAACATCTGGTAATATGTTATTACTATTTATAAAGTCGATCATCATATTACAAACAATCTTTTCGAACATTTTTGCTAGAATGGGAAGAATATTTATTGGTCTAAGTTCATTAAATGAAGTTACATTTGGTACTTTTGGCAGTGGTCTTATAATGGAGGTTTTCCAAATAGTTGGAAATTCTCCATTCTGTAATGATTTATTGAACAAATTTTTAAGAAAATCTGAGATGAATGGCAAACTCAAATCCAACATATTGTATCCGATGTCATCAATGCCCATACACTTTGATTTTATTTGTTTAAATGCTTTATATATGTCAGCTTCTGTTACCTGATTAAATGTAAATTTGGTTTCTCTGTTTGAGTGAGTGCCGTTTTGATAGAATGATATAGTCTCTTCACTTACTGGTGTTTCTAGGTGGCTTGAGTTTGCAAACGTTTTATTTAGTTCATTAGGGTTTTTTAGGTGCTGTGGGATATCAGCCACCACACTTGTAGTGACACCCCTTTGTTTAAATTTCGACCACAACTTTTTTGAATTTTTTTCTATCTTGTTAATTTCAAAATTAAAGTAAGCAAGTTAATTTCTTTCAATTAATTACCACTTAGTAATCACAAAAATACTATCGGCATACATCCTGGTTAGTGGACGTCCAAAGGCAGGCATACATCCCGGTTAGTGGAGGTATAGCGGCGGACATTTGAAATCTGCAAGATGTCTACTATTGAACCATGATTAATAAATGTTGAAAAAGCGACATTCTTAAAAATAATTACTTAATTTAATTTTTAAATTAATTTTGCACCATTAAGAAAAATTCGCACATCACTTTTGTAGTCTGCCATGCTACAATTATGTCTCTAGCTAATACAAATGTGAGGTAATTGCAAGCTGGCTAAACTATAAATACTTACTGGAGGGCTTCTTTTTTGGATGATTAGGAGTAGGGTTATAAGGCTTAGTTGGTCGTTTAAAACTGCCTTTTCCCATGGAAACATTATACATACTCTCCGCAATGACCATAATGCCTTTACGCCATTCTTTATCTTCAATACTAGTAGCAACGGCTTGCGGACGGATGCTTGGTGTGGTAACATTTTTGACAGTATTGTTTGGTTTATCCTTATCCATTTCCCCCAATATTTTAGACAAAATGTCGCTGTTGTCATTTCTTGATTTAGACATTCTTCGTTTCTTTTTTATAGGTATATTACTATCATTCGTACTATCTGTGATTTTCTTCTTATGGATAGGGGGTTTACAAAATTTCACCTCACTCTGACTAGAAGTCTGGTTAACATCTAACCTAATATCACAACTTAGTGGAGATTTACTATCTTTACATTTATTTTGCTCCATTAAATCAACTGCATAACATGAATTTGCCGGTATTAGAAAGTTTTGTACAATATGAATTCTTTTATCATCACTATTACTTTCATTATTATCTACATTTGTACTTTCTGAAATATTACTTCCTTGAGCTGTATTTAATTTACTATATGAACCTACATTTACATTAACTGTTTTAATATTATTTCTATTCGAATTATGATTAATTTTTACATCACAGGCATTTGCTTTTTTTATAGTATCAACGTCCATTTGGAACATTTTCCGTTTCATTTTGAACTGTTTTATTACGTTTGACTTCAACGTGCTTATAAATTTCTTTTTTCTTACAATACTTTTACTGGGGAATTTCTCTTTTTTCTCACTATTATTATCACTTACTTCTTCGGTGTTAGTTCCTACAATGAATGGGTCACTATCTGCCATATTTCTCTCAAATAAATTGATTTTTCTTTTTTCTTCAGATATTATATCCGAAATCTGTCTTAAAACATCTGGATCCACACTATCTTTATTATCCAGTTTTTCCGCTTTCCCAATACTTTCATCGCTTATTTGTTTAGAATTAGTTTCATTTATTATCAAGTCATTATGGAATTCATTTGTCTTCCAATAATTATTAGTACTTATTCTTTTTTCTTCAGAGGCCATAGAAATAACAGTATCTGATAATTTCAACTTTCTACTTTTTCTTTTTTTTACCTTGTTCTGTTCTTCCTTGGTCACATTATACTCCATTATATTTTCTTGGGAGTAGGTATCGGTTAACAATTCATTATGCAGTTCTTGTTTCTCCCATAACTTAGTTACTATATTTTCCTCTGGCACATTTGAGGTATTTTCTGAAACCACATCTAATTTTAACTGACAGTAATCTACAATATTTGGTTTTATACTTTCTTCAACATGTTCTATACAGAAATCTGTAATTGAATTTTCTTCTGGAACTAATTCTTTATTTTTATCCTTTGATATCTTTTCCTCAGGTTCTACATATAAAATGGTATTTTCTAGATGTTTCCCATGTGGTTTTTCTGGACAAAGAGGTTCTTTAATACAGTTTGTTGATTTTAATTCAAAATTAGATTCATCTAAAACCATATTAGATTTTAATTTTTTTTCAACAGGTTCTATATATAAATCTGTAACTGAATTTTCTTCTTGAGATAATTCTTCATTTTTATCCTTTGACGATATCTTTTCCTCAGGTTCTACACACAAAACAGTATTTTCTAGATGTTTCTCATATGGCTTTTCTGTATGAAGAGATTCTTCATTATAGTTTGTTGATTTTAATTCGGAATTAGGTTCACTTACAAATATATTTGATTTTACATTTTCTTCAAGAGATTCTATACATAAATCTGTAATTGAATTTTCTTCTTGAGGTAATTCTTTATTTGTATTCTTTGATATCTTTTCCTCGGGTTCTATACATGAGACAGTGTTTTCTGGATGCTTGCCATGATACAGTTTTACTGGATGAAGAGATTCTTCATTATAGTTTATTTCATCAATTGACAGGACCTTTGTATCTTCACGATTACATTCCACGATTTGATGCTTTCTGGGCCTGCCCCGTTTTCTCTTTATTGGCCTTGATATCTCAGTAACTATACTAGGGCACTCGCTAGCAGATTTATCAGAAAATTGAGATTTAGCACAACTGTTTGGATCTACTTGAGGTATTTTAGATACATATGAAATTTTAGAATTACCAGCACGTTGTTCACTGATGCTGTCAGTCTCGCAGCTTTCGCTACTGCTTCCATTAAGTAATTCTGAATAACTGATTCTTTTACAAACACGTTTGGACCTTCTTAAAGTCTTAGGTGAAGCATTTTCAATAGTTTTTGAAGATTTTGTTGACAGACATTCTTCATTATCAGTGAGGACAAATGCATTTTTTTTCACGCGACTTTTTCGGTCTTTATTAAGGGATGGAATAGGTATATATTTATCACCTTCATCATTTGATACTGGTGATAAAGAATGAATTGATACATTATCAGTGTTAACTCTTTTATCAACTTTTTTCTTAATAGGTGATGCCGGACAACTTTCTATAGTTTCAGTTTCGTTTGTTTCTGATAGATGACTTGAGTTATTTTCCTCCATTGGTAGGACATCTAATTCAAACTGTTTATTATAATTATTAGAAGATATAGTATTAGGTTTGGAGGCTTCAATTCTTTGCTCGTGTTTTGAAAAGTTGTGGGAACTTGGTATATTATCCGTACCATTTTCATGTAAACCAATAATTGAATGTTGTTCAAACAATTGCTTTAAAGGAATAATTTTTGGAATCTTGACATCCATGTGTTCCTCGTGGTTGTTTATGGGTGATTGAGGACAACTTGGAATATTTTCAATTTTTACAGTTTCAATTTCATTTATTTTTGGCGAATGACTGGAGGTATTTTCCTCCTTCAGTAAGGTGTCAACTACTTTTTGTTCGAGATGTTTATTATGGTTATTATTTGAAGACATACTGTTAGTTTTGGAAGTTTCGATTTTTTCCTGTTGTTTTGAAAAGTCACTATTTTCATTTAAACCAATAGTCATGGCATCTTGTTCAGACAATTTCTTTAAAGAAATAATTTTTGGACTCTTGATATCCATGTGTTTCTCACAGTCACTAACGGGTGACTGTGGGCAACCTGGAATATCTTCAATCTTTATATTTTCAGTTTCATTTGGTTTTGATAGATGACTGGATGTGTTTTTCTCCTTTGATAACGCTTCTAGTAGTACTTGTTCGAGTTGTTCATTAAGATTTCTATTAGAAGTTGGTGTATTCTCAGTACTATTCTCATCTGAACCAATAATGGGATCTGATTCAACATATCTGTTTAAAGGAATAATTTTTGGAATCTTAATATCCACATATTCCTCGTAATCGATAGTGGGCGATTGAGGACAGCTTGGAATATCTTCATTCTTTATTTTTTCAATTTCATTTGTTTTTGATAGACAACTTGAGGTACTTTTCTCTCTTGGTAAGGCATCTACTTTCGCTTGTTCGAGCTGCTCATTTTGATTATTAGAAGATATGACCTTAGTTTTGGAGGCTTCGACTCTTTCCTCTGGTTCGAAAAAGACATGAGAAGTTGGCATATTAGCATCAGTACCATATTCATCTAAGCCAATCATGGGATCTTGTTCAAATAATCTCTTTAGAGGAATTATTTTTGGAATTTTGATATCTATATATTCCTCATAGTCACTAACAGGTGACTGAGGACAGCTTGGAATATCTTTGATCTTTATATCCTCAATTTCACTTATATCTGTTAAACAACTTGAGGTATTTTCCACATTCGGTAAGGCATCCGCTATTACTTGTTCGAGATGTTCATTATGGTTATTAGAAGAAATAATCTTGGTTTTGGAGACTTCGACTCTTTCCTCTTGTTTGAAAAAGACATGAGAGGTTAGCGTACTTTCAGTACTATTTTCATCTAAACCAATTATGTGATTTTGTTCAAACAATCTATTTAACGGAATAATTTTTGGGATATTGGTATTCACGACTTCCTCATAATTGCTAATGGGTGATTGAGGACAACTTGGAATATCCTCGACCTCATTCAATTCTGCTGAATTGTTTGATGTGTTTTTTTCATCTGGTAACACATTTAATATTTCTTTAGTTATGTTCCGTATTGGACTACTCGATAATTCACACTGACTTTGAAATATTGGGTCGCCGAATGAAATATCGTGTTCGAATTGTTCATATTCCACAAATTCTCTTGAATTCCTGTTATTAGAATCCGTCACTTCGTTTGACTTGGTTGTAACAGAATTTTCTTCAGCTTTGTCTGAAACATTTGGATGTTTTTCTTGGTTTTCCTTCAATGACAGACATGTAGTTACCAACAAATCATCACGTTGGTTTTTGATAGAAGAAATGCTTTGATTCACTTCTACAACATTTCGTTCTATTATTTCATTCGTATTTAAAGAATAATTTGCGCTAACTGATGGAGGACTAATATGTGGTGCGGCATTGCCCAATTCATTTATTTCCATTTCAAAATTGTCTTTGACGAAATCTTGCCTTCCTTTTAGTGATTCCTCTTGTTTATTTGCTAGTTCGTGGTTTCCTAGAGAACCCTTTTTAGGAGAAAAATCACAACAATCATTCTTATTGCGTTTAATATTTGAGGTAAGCAACTTTCTATGAGAATTTGGGGTAGTACGGCCTTCAATCGAATTGTTACGTTCTTCAAAATGATTTATTTGTTCAGATAATAATTTATCTTTATTTATATCATACATAGATGACTCAATTAATAATTCATCATTATTGATTTGAGGGGCATTTAACAGATCTGGTAGATTTTGACGATTTGAAAATTTTAAAGATTTAGAACTAAGAGGAGACATTTCCTTATTTTCATATTCTTGTAACCTATTTTCTTCAGTATTCAATGATCTATGTTTACTTTTGCTTCTTGGACTATCCTTGTCTATAACTGAACTTAATGGGCTTATTATTTCTGGACAATCGGAATACTGGAAGAAATCACAACTTTCTGCCCTTTCATTAAATACCATATGATTAGTAGGAGCAGCAAACATTTTGCCATCACCATGATTTTCCAGTTTATCGTTCCTTTTTGTTGATTCAGTACACCCAGAAAGAAAATTTTTAGCTGATTTAGCTGATGGAGATTTAACCATATTCTCATCGATTCCTGAACAGCATCTCGAGTATTTCAAAGTGCAAGAACTGTTTTTCGTACATTCAATTGCGGGATTTAAATCAGTAGTATTAGACACATTTTTATTTTCAATACATGAGACATCATCCCGTTCCAAACTGTTTATTTCGGTTTCACTTCTTTGACTTGCTTCGCATGCATATGCAACCGGTGTAATTCCATCATCGGTGACTGTATACTTCCTACTGTTAATGTTATCCTCACTTGGGGCAGGTACAGACTCCTTTAGATTTTGCTGTTTAGCCTTTTTCAGAAGCATTTTATTTCTCTTCAGAACACTGTCATCTGGAGTTGCAAAAAGTCTTTCAATTTCAGTTTCAGTTTCTGAAAAAAACGAATCAGATTTGTGCGAGACTGACTTCTGCTTTCTTTTTGAAAATTTCTTTTTTTCCCTTAGTTTTTGACTCACTAAATCTGCAAGAGTTTCTAGAAGATTCTCAGGGGTGATTTCACCACCACCAGTTAGATTCAACGATTTTATTAAATGATTATCATCTGTAACATTTCCCATTCTACTGTTTGAAGGTGTATTATTTTCATTTTTAACGTTAAAGAATCCTAGTAATTCTGTGATACCTTGTACATTGTTTAATAACATACACGAATTTCCATTAGTACAACTTTTAGAACTACAATTTAACTTTTCGGTAATGTATTGTGTATTTTTATATTTTTGTGTAGAAATGGATGCTTTTCTCACAGAATTCATCGTTTTTTGATTAATGTCTGAAAGTACATCTGGATATTTAAACGAGTCATAACTACTATAATTATTCCACCATTTTGGAATATTAGAATCATTAGAAATTGTAAAATTAATGTTTGAATGTTTTAATGTTAGAAGAGCCTTTAAAATACAGTCTTGCTTACTAAGTTTTCTTACTCTTCTCATTTCCTTCTTAAAAACGTAACGTTTATTTAACAGCCGTTTAAGACTGCTTTTTCTTAATTTAACGAAATTATCACTGATAAGGGACTTCCTTCTTGGAACTTTTCTTAAATTAGCTTTAACTCCTGTATCTTCTACTACCTCTGAATTTTTCAAATTATCTGTGTTTGTTATCTGTAACTCCTCTATTGAACTAATATTTTCATTATTGACTGGAAGAGCACAACTAGTTTGGTCAAAATCTGTGAGTTTTTCAAAGTTTTTCTCTATGATAGGCGTTGGAGGAGTTATGACAATTTCAGGAATATCAGATTGAACCGAACACGAATCGTTAATATCTCCAAGAATTGGTGAAACCATACCATCAAGATTTAAGTTTTCACTAGAATTGCTCATTGGAGATAACATAGAAAAAGGTATACACATTTCGGCCAAAATATCGTCCACAGACTCAATATCCAATATGTTTGTTTGAGTATGACAATGAATCGTGCTTATTTTGGGTTTAGCTTTCAACTTGTAAATTTCTGCATCACGGTCGAGTATACTTTGTTTTAGTTTCCTATTTTCTGTACTAATCAAATTATGCTGTGAAAGGGTTTTCATCGATTCCAGCGTTTGGCTCCGAATACTTCGTGTATGCATTTTCTTTACTTCATCTGTTTGTAAACAAATATCTTTAGTACAATTATTTTTCTTGGCATTAGTTAAGTTTATTTCTTGATCCATTAGTTTCTGTTTAAGCGTTTCATTTTCTTCCTTGATAATTTTGAATTTATTTTCGTCCTCAATGAAGGTAAATATCTTCTTACGAAGTTCACTTATTTCAATGTCCTTTTCCTTGTTTAAGTTTTCTAGAGCAGCCTCATATTTGCTCTCTAGCTCTAAATTTGAATTGGTGTTATTTACCTAAAAAACAATAATTTTATAAAATATAGAAAAAATATATAAGTGCACTGAAGAATTTAAGAATTAGTTAAAACTGTTTGTTTATGGTACAGGGCCATCCAATAAATACATTTACATTTAGGGCTGGAAAGTGGTTACCAAACATATGATAAAATTAATAATGAGGTGGAGGAGGTGAACAGAGTTTGTGAAAAAAATTTGATTGGAATATATTCAACAATTGAAGCCCATTTTTGTGAACATATTTGTTGAATGGCCAATAATGAGATTGTATGACTTTGGGGTATTGTGTGTAGTATTTGAGAAAACAGACAAAAGACAAAAAGAAGCAATATTAAATTAGAGCAATCACTTCAGAGGTTTACATTAACTCTATCACATTTAAATATATTCCCTATCAAAATTGACGAAAATGGTCTTTTTAAAAAGCACCCTAAAAACAATAAATAATGTTACTTTAGCTACTAAAGGTTGTAACCTCAGGAAAAAAAACGGTAAAGGTATTTACATAGAACTTCCTTCTTTATTCATACAAGACAGTCACTCTAAAAAATTATTAATTAAGAGATAACATATGAGTATTATAATCGCCATGTAGTTAGCCCTACTATTACAGAGAAAACCAGATAACTTTTTTCCATCATCTATTGTATACGAGTAGTAGTGGTGGGGGAAAATTCTCTTCATTTTTATTTTTTTTATTTTTCAAAACATTTTTTTTAAATAGATTCAGAATATAATGAAACGTGAAAATGTTAAAATCGAAGAAAACATTTTTTTTCATCCTCTATTCTATTGCAGTGGTAAAAAAATATATATATTTTTAATTTTCAAAACAATGTCTTTTTTGAAATATGTTTAGAATGTCATGAAACGCGGAAATTTTAAATTTGAACTAAAATTTTTTCCATCACCCATTTCATACAATTTTTTTTTTAATTTTCTAAAACAATTGTTTTTAAAATATGTTTAAAATGTCATGAAAAATGGAAATTTTAAATTTGAGCAAAAAATATTTTTCTTCATCATCTTTTATACAAAATTTTCAAAACTTCAAATTTTTTTCTATTTTAAATTTTCAAAAAAATTTTCTTTATAGGCTTAGAGAATATCACGAAACGTGGAGGTTTTAAATTTGAGCAAAAAGAAATTTTTTCCGTTATCTATTGACCCTTTAGACGGTCCATCCTATATATTTTCCAGTGAAAGTCTAACCATTTCTTGAAAGTCCAGTGAAAGTCTAACCATTTCTTTGCTGGCAGTGGCGTCAGCTACCTACCAAATTCGGCTGTTCTTCGTCAAGTAGTTTTTTGGTTAATGCACCAACAGACAGACGGACGGACGGTCGGACGGATGGACAGACAGACAGACGGATTTGAAAAACCTATAGTTTCATAATCTACATGATCTGAAACGTGAAAATTCGAAAAAATCACGGAGGGTAATTTTTTCTCGAATACAATACTTCCCTTCAGTATGCGAGGGAAGTAAAAGAATGGCGGAAATGTGGCAGATGATATTTTCATTTAAAAAGCAAAAACGGTTACATCTTGATAGAGGACGTTCCATTGGAAACATCAAATTCGAATTTTGAAAATACCTTTTTTCTTTACACCTTGGGAAATCTGTCTTGGACAAAAAATGTTAAATTCTTAAAAAAAAAATGGATATTTAAAAAAGAACCATATATGATTTTTTTTTGTAAAGATGAATAATTTTATGTAAAATGAAGTGAGTGTCCATGTAAAATTGTGTAAAAAATAGTGCTCTGCTGTAAGTTACATGTCATCTGCCTGTTCTGTCATTGCGAATGCTGCCGCTGTTGGCCAGCTGATCTCTCAATAACATGTTCACCTTGTAATATATGTGACTAAGTACAAGAACCTCAAAATTTTATAGTAAGTTTGCGTTTTGTTAACATCAGCATTAATAATTACATATTTAGCCACGTTGACATGGATATTTTTTTAAGTACGTCGCTTGAAAATTATGTAATATTTTCATGTTTAACACTTTAACTGTCAGGCGACTTAGATTGATTCGCTCCCAGGCCAGTTTAAAAAAAAAGAAAAATTCCCTCCAATTCGGACCTGGTATCTATATGTAATTTACATGAAAACTATTTACTTTACCTGTGTATCGATACGATGCACGCAGCATTCAGTGCAAAGGCCACGTGTGCTGTGATGTGACGCACATGACAGTTAAAGTGTTAATTACATTTAAAATACCAATGTTTGAGTATATATTTTTTTAAGTGACGGTTTTTATTTAGTTTCATATTTCTCAAAGTTGAAGTAAAATCTTTTAAAGTGTAAGTGAAAGTTACTACATATAAAGTTAATGTTTTTTTTTTTAATTTAAAAAGACTGATAGATGTTACTTCTGATTATGAACTTAATGAAAAAACAAAGACAGCTTTTAAAATTTTTAATTTTTTTTGTTTTTAAAAGATTTTTACTCAAAAGTAGGTATATAAAATACTTTATAAGGGTGTAGTGGGATAAGTAGAGTAAAACGGCCCCAGAAGCTTTTGGACCAAATTCGGTGTTGGTAAATCAGTAATAGGAAGAGAAATGTATTTCTCGAGTTTTAGCCCCCTATCATCCCTGTGGAGTTATTATTACGAGATGATGCTTGGGGCGGAGCTAACGTGCACGAATATTTTTACCAGTGACAGGGTCATCTGGGTTATAAGGAATGTAGTCAAATTTTCCGATCACAAATTGGTGTCAATTAATATCGCACTCTCTGCACAACATAGCAACATTCAAAAAGTAACTTACAGACTTATCACTGAAACGGGACTAAACACTCTGTACAATAATCTCAAAAAGACTGACTGGGACTTCTTAAACATAAAGAACATAAACCTAAATCGAAAGTTCGAAAGATTGTTAATGATACTTGTAAATGAAATACAGGCAGCTCTTCCATTAAAAACAAAAAAAAAAAACAACTACTTAAAATAAATATAAAACAGAATGGTTTAATAACAAGTTGAGGGATATGCGAGAAAAATTTTATATGATTAGGGAACTTCATATGCAAAATCAGAATAATACTAATATTTTTGCCGAATATAAAAGCTACCGTAAAGGGTATAGAAAAAAAATTAAAGAAGCTAAAAAAGCTGCCAATGACAGATATATTTTAAATTCCAGTAACGTGGCAAAGGGTACATGGAATATAATAAACGGCAAGCGTGAAGGTAACTTAACAAAAACAGAAAGATTTTCAGACCAACTTCACCCCATGCAATGATCTCCACCTATTCTTTGCAAATATCGTGAACGAAATCACGGCAAATATTCCCCATACAAATATTGATACAGTGAGCCTATTAGACTCGTTTACAAACAAATACCATCCTAACTTTCAATTTGACGAAATCACATTAGTTGAAATGAGGGATATAATTAATTCTATAAAAAACAAGCCTAGTAAAGACTATTATGATATAAATTTAAAAATTATAAAATATGTGAAAGATATACTTTTATCGGCCTTCTCACTAAACTATTCAACTTATGTATAAAGGAAAGCGTGTTTCCCGACTGCCTAAAAACATCAAAAGTCATCCCAGTGTACAAGAAGGGTGATATAAATGACACGTCCAACTATCTTCCAATATCAATCATACCCATTCTTGGGAAAATTTTTGAAAAGTTGTGAATCTAATAGCTTGTTTTTCGGAGGCCAGTTTGGTTTCAAATCGAAGAAATCTACGTCAGATGCCATAAATCAGTTATTGAAACATATTATAGAAGCATTTTAAAACAAAGACTATACCGGCTGCATTTTTGTGATCTTTCAAAGGCGTTCGACATAATATATTATTTGGAAAATTGACCAAATACGGTATCAGGAAAAATGCACCGAATCTACTAAGAAGCTACCTAGAAAACAGAAACCAAGTTATTGTATAGAATGGTGCTGCATCGTCAATAAATAAAACGTATCACCGAGTACCACAGGGGTCCGTCCTCGGACCCTTGTTATTCTTGATATACATCAACGATTTGCCTCAGTATGTATCACATGCCAGCTTTGTATTATATGCTGATGTGCAACCAAAACAAATACCCACAAAAACATGGTAGACTTAGAAAATATTATGTGATGAACACAGTCGAGTGCTTCTGAATGGTTCCAATCGAATATGTTGTGCTTAAACACTAGCAATACTGAAAACATAGTATTTTCCACTCGTAGTTTTGGAAACTATCAAAACCCAGATAAGGTTAATTTTTAGGCGTGGTTCTTGATCCCAAACTCTGCTGGGACCAACATGTCGATTATATTTCTAAAAAACTATCTAAGTGCATATATATGATAATCAACTTAGTCAGGGAGGTGTTCCTTAATGTCGTGAAAACGGCATACTACTCTATGTTTCAAGGAACATTTTCTTATGCAATACTAACATAGGGACATACTAATCATCTAAGCAGAATATTTGGTTTATAAAGACTCCCTAATTAGAGCGATGTCGGGTATTGGTTACAGATATGGTGTAAGGCACATATTCAAAGAACTCAATATATTAACTGTGCTAGCTTTTTACATATACACGTGCTTACTTTATGTAAGGCTAAATCGAAATGATTATACCAGTCACCTGAGCGTGCATGATCACGACACAAGGTCGAGAAACAACATAGCACTGAAATACTTGAGGTTAGAAAAAAGCAGAAACGGTATTAATTATTATGGTCCCGTCTTCTTCAACAAGCTGCCATCTCATATTTCCTCTCCCCCGCCACATAAAGAATTTGCTAACAGAAGGAACTTTCTACTCCTTCCAGGAATTTTTGGCGACTGACCTTCCAAATGAAACCAAACACATGTAACACACCAATTATGTTTGTTTGTGAAAGAGTCTCTGATGTTTAAATAGTTACACGGCTCCCCGACAATCAAAATTTTAAAATGTGTGGTTAAAGAGACAGTTTGTATGTTTACATTTAGTTTAAAGTTATATTGAGGACAGTGTTATATGGGCCCCTGTTCCAATGTTTTTAATATAAATTAAGAAAATTTATGAAGATAATGTTAGCATGTAAATTTTATTGTAAAAAATTATATGTTAAAAGGTCTACTACAAAACGAAAAGTAGGTATATTGCATTTGATCGGCACATTTCTAAATTGCTAGCAGAGACAAATTTTCCACATCACTGTATTGGTGATCGAATTCTGGACTACTTTCAAAATGTCCATAAGCACGATACCTTAAGAATGAAAAGTCCGTTTGTATTGAAATTTGAACAGTAAGTTAGTGTTAGTTGGAGTAAGAACCCTATTATCTTTGAGCAAAACTGATCAATAAATAAAAAAGTTATTAATTTTTTTTTAATTAAATTTTTTTGTTTTGTAATTATTGATTGGCTGGCTTTCTAATCAACCAGCGTATGGTAGGCATTGCTGCCCCTTCCGGATATCCAATTTGGATATTTTTCACCCTCTGCCTTCTTTTTCGTGAAAGCAATAACATTTGCTATAATTTCGAGGGCCTGGCTGTGCAATGTTCTTCCCTTTACAACGATACAGGAGTTTTTCGATGGGCCAGGTTGTTCTGATAGACATTTTTCAATGAAAGTAAGGATATATCACTGAATTCAATCACAAACAGCAAACGCAACTATACTGCAGCACAGACCCTGCGACTGCAGGTTGCCGTTGCCACTGGATTCGACGTAAAATATGACGTAATTCATTCTTATTGACTAAGAATAATGGACACACACAAACTTGTCTCTGAGCATTTTTTCTCAAACATCTCATAATACTACTCCACCCTAAAATTATTATGAAACAAATTGAAAATGTAGGTGTCATGTAAATAAATCTTAGGAAAAATATTAGGTAGGTTTTTCTGACCTATTTGAATAAAAAAAATAAAGGTAAAATAAACAAAAAATGTATTCAAATATTTACTTTTACTCACTAAAATAATGATTTGGGTCCACAAAATGTTTACCAAAAGTACAGTACTATGAGTATGTACTCTTCATTTTCATATTCATAAAGAATACTACCAAAATAAAATAAATAATTCCGATAACCCTGGCAAGGCTGCATGGAATGTTACCACAGAAATATCAAACAAGCATAAGAATTTGAAACATGTATGTATAAATTATAAGAGGGTTGTGATAGATGATCCTATCCTTATCGCCTCAAACTTCAATAATTTTTTTATAAATGCCCCTAATGAAGTTATTGAACAAATTTCAGCAGAAAACTATTAATACTAAACATACAAATAATATTAAATTTAATCAGTCTAATTTATTTCTCAAACCTTTTCTATGTGGAGAATTAACGCATCTGTTAAATATCAAACTAAAAAATAAACAATCATCTGGTCCAGATGAAATTCCCATGTTTTTAATAAAAAAAAGTATTATATACAATCGTAGAGCCCTTGACGTTTCTAGTAAATTTATCATTTCAAAAGGGAACATTCTCACAATGTTTAAAATTAGGGAAAGTAATTCCTATACATGAAAAACATGATGCAGAGGATATGAATTATTACAGACCTGTTACAGTACCTTCTGGTTTTTCGAAAGTGTTTGAGTATTGCTATTTATATCGTTTGTTAAATTTTCTTGAAAAATTTAAAATTTTCACGGAACATCAATATGGATTTCATGCCTCTAAATCAACAAGCACTCAGCTATATTCTTTACATAAAAAAGTGATTGACTATATTGAGGCAGGTGAATGTCCTGTTGACATTTTTTGCGATCTTAGCAGGTCCTTTGATTGTGTAAACCATAATGAACTTATGAATAAATTGTCAAGCTATGGTATCAGGGGTGTTGCTCTAGATTGGATTCGTTTGTTTCTGAATGAGAGGAGCCAATATGTTAGTATGACATTTTGTACAGAAGGAACAATAAGTTAATTCAATTCAGAGTATGGTGAAGTAAAAACCGAGGTTCCGCAGGGTTCAGTTTTAGGCCCTGTATTATTTTTATTATATACCATTGATCTTGATATGTTAACCTCAGAGGCATCTTTTATCATGTACGCAGATGATGTCACTTATTTTGTCACATAAATCTGATGCAATGTTGGACTCTATTAGCAATAACGTGTTGAAATTATTGAGCAATTGGTATTCATTAATACATTGTATTTAAATATCGATAAAACACATTTTATGAGGTTTCACGATAGACATAAACCATGTACAAATTTAAATTTGAATATTAATGAGATTTATCTCGTATCTTGGGTATTAACATCGATGAATGTCTAAATTGGAAGGAACATTGAAATTACGTGATAGCCAAATTAAATTCAATTTTCTATTTATTTAAAAATTTAAAAACTGTTCCTTGTAAAAAGTAACTGATAAATCTATACCACGAGCAAGTTGAATCGAGGTTGAAATATGGTATTCATTTCTGGAGTAATTCCACCCTCGATTAACTTCCTATTTAAACTGTGTTTTGCAAACGGCACAATTTTGTAATATGTACATTCATCACAATAAAATAGTTTTAAAAGTGATTTGTACAGTGTTCTGTGCTCTCTCAAAACCAAGCTTTTGTTTGTGTTAAAACTGAACTTTATACTACTTTTTTTATATCAAACTGCTCATAAAGAGTTCACCTCTTCCATTATTTGGACAGTTGTGCAACATAGTTGTCTGGAAACTGGAAATTTGTATTTATTCCCTGCATTTACTGCATCTAAAGAATAAAAACTTATCACGTTTAAAAAAAACGGATCAACAAAAACTGAATTGTATTTCATATCTTATCTACAGCTGAGGTCAGGACTAACTTTTTGTGCAATTAAAAATATTTCTTTGATTAAGTGTCCTTCATCAGAAACTGACACCAATCCAAAATGCCTAATAATGCAAATTGCATGAAATGTAATGGCATATATGATACTGATAAGGAGCCCCTTGCTGTATGCGATAATTGCAACTCAGGACTATGTCAGCAATGCTCAAAACTAACCACAACAGAACTAAGAGCCGTTGCTCTCAAAAAAAGAACTATATCATTCTGGTGTACCGACTGTAAACCTGCTCTTGCTCCCATATCAGCAGCAGCAATAAAAAATGAAATTCGTAATGTTGTACAGGAACAACTTCAAATTCACTCCACAGAAATCACAAATAAGCTAGAAACCTTCCTTTCTAATATCAAAGAATCTAATGTGGATTTGGTAAAATTTTTGACCGAAAGGCCATTGTCGACCTCTGACAAGAAACAGGCTAATAAAAATTCCTCAACAAGTGATCCAAACGACACGATTTCTCTAAAAAACCTAAAACAACAAGTTGACATTTTAGAAAAGGAGATGAAAGTATTGAATAATTCCCTAGGTGAAATTCGTGCCAAAGTTCTAGAACCAATGAAAACTACAACACTCTTAACCACTCCCAAATCACCTCAAACTAATGGACGCACACCAAATGAAGGCTTTCAAGTACAAAGGAAAACTAATTCTTCTCAAAATACAAACATAAACTCTAAACCTTCTCGAATACTTAACTCTCAAGCCAGATCCAGTAGCACCACGCCAAATGCCATTAGAGGAACAAGAAAACTAGGAAACTCAAAAATTTCTGCAGCTGTTATCCCTCAAAAAACCGCCATCTTTGTTGGCAAGGTATCAAAGGATGTCTCAGTAAACGACATGCAGGATTATCTACAGGCTAATTTCAATAATGAAACGTTTGCTATTAAAGAATTACGTGCCAGATCTGGAGAATATAATAGTTTTCGCATAGACGCCAAGAAGAGCCTTGAGGATCAGCTGCTAAATCCAGACCTATGGCCAGAAGACCTAATCATCCAAAAATTTGTATTTTTTCGACGCAGGCCCTACTAACGCAAATAATGTTCGTCCTATCAATTTATCGAGTCGTAAAAATAAAAAAACTCAACATTACAAACAAGTGATAAACATCTTCCATTTAAATATACAGTGCCTACGCAATAAAACTTTAGAGCTTGAAGCCTATCTAAATGATTCAGTCTCCTATCACTTTCTCTGTTTAAATGAACACTGGCTGAATGAGGAAGAAATTAATTCTATAAATGTGGAGGGCTACACACCAGTATCTTCCTTCTGTAGATTGCATAGAATACACGGAGGTGTAAGTATTTTTGCCCAAAACCACCTTAAATGTTCACCGTTAACCTTTGATATTAATAGTTTGTCCTGTGAAATTCATTGTGAGATGGCTGGCTTACTGTTTGATGATTACCAAATTGTCACGGTATACAGATCACCCCTAGGAAACATTAACATTTTCGCAGAAAAGTTAACCCTACTTCTTGATAAACTTGCACTCACAGGAAAGAGAATCTTACTAACAGGTGATTTTAACATTAAGTTCAACACTCGAGACCCACAGGCACAGCAAATTAGTATAATTTTTCACTCTTACGGATTGAGACAAACTGTCTTTACGAATACAAGACAAAATTCTTGCCTTGACAATGTTTTCACAAATTGTGAATTAAATACAATACTGGTTGAAACTTGTGATCCAAATCTTTCCGATCATCTCGGTATTTCTATACAGATTAGACAAAAAAAAAACAACATAGGTAGTAAAACTAGAATTAATTATAGGCCGATTACCGATCATGGACTTTTGCAGTTTTATAACTTAATTGAACACACAAACTTTGATTTTATAAATGAGGCTAATTTACAAACTGAAAATAAATGCGAACTGTTTTTGGATTGCATAAGAAACGCTAGTGAAATCTCCTTTCCATTAAAATCAAAACTTGTTGATCTCTCTTGTAACAAGTCTAAGCTGAACTGGTTTAATGATGACCTTAGAGCTATGAGAGATTATCTGAACTTTCTTAGAAGATCGCACTTAAGCGATCCTAATTTTATTACAAAAGAATATCTTAACTCGTATAAAGCACACTATCGTACTGAACTCAGTAAAGCTAAAAAACATGCTCATGACAACTATATAAAAAACTCCTCCAATTCTAAAGCAGCCTTTTGGGACCTCATAAAAAGTAATAAAAAACATCATCATAGTGAGTCTCTGACAGCAAACGAGTTCAACATTTATTTTACTGATATTGCAGATAGCATTATTAGCGAACTCCCAGAAACAAATCAAAATCACCTGAAATATTTTAAAAAGACAAATAATGCTTCAAATTTCAAATTTAGGGAAATTACCTACAACGAAGTTCGTGACATAATCGATAACCTTAAAAACAGCAAAAGTCGGGACGCTTATGACATCAATGTAAAACTTATCAAAAGTATTAAAAACTTAATTATAATCCCCTTGACAAACTTGATAAACATGTGCATTAAAGATAAAGTATTTCCCAACGTTTTAAAACTTGCAAAGGTAATTCCCATTTATAAGATGGGTTCATATGACGATGTTAACAACTATAGGCCAATTTCATTAGTACCAATATTAGCAAAAATTTTTGAAACAGCATTAAAAAATCAAATTAATGAATATTTCGAACATAACAACCTATTTCACTGCTGTCAGTATGGTTTCAGGAATAAGCGATCCACAACTCTCGCAATTAATAATGTTGTTCAAGTTGTCCTTGATACATTTGAAAACAAGAAATATACAACTGCTAGTTTTTTTGACTTATCTAAGGCCTTTGATTGTGTCTCACATGAAATTCTTACAGACAAATTATTAGGTTATAATTTTCATCCTGACAGTGTGGCACTTATTAATTCTTACTTATCTAATAGATTTCAATATGTTAACTATAACCTATGCACTTCCGAAAAACGTAGGGTTACTCATGGTGTTCCTCAAGGTTCTGTGTTGGGTCCCATACTATTTACGATATTCATCAATGACCTTGCCAATTCTGATGATAATACGAACTTTATACTGTTTGCAGATGATACTACTGCACTAAACACTAACCTCACACCTGATGATCTAAAACAGACGGTCACAAACACGGAAGAACATATTTGCGAATGGTTTTTAACCAATAGATTAAAACTGAACGATGACAAGACACAATCATTAACATTTACATTGCGAAACAGGGATCAAGAAGAACAAACTGATGCATCCGTGAAATTTCTAGGTGTGTACTTAGATTCACTATTAACCTGGGAAGAACATATTACAAAACTGTCTACCAAACTTTCCAAAAATATCTATTTCCTTCGCAACCTTGTCAACACAGTATCCCCGAACTACCTACTGACTGCTTATTATGGTTCTTTTCATGCCAATATGTTGTATGGAATTTTAAACTGGGGACACTCAGCGCATGCTTCCAATATTTTTGGCTTACAACGTAGATGCATTCGCATACTATCTCATCTTAGATACAGAGATGATTGCAAAGGCCAATTCATTAATCTCAAGATATTAACTATGCCTTGTGCTTATATCCTCGAGTGTTTACTTTATCTTAAACAAAATGAACATCAATATGTAACGCACAGCCAAATCCATGAATATACCACAAGGAATAGCGATAAAATTAATGTCAATTTTCTTCGTCTTACGAGATCTAGAAATGGAACAGGTTATTATTCTGCCAAATTTTATAATGCTCTTCCTCATTCAGTAAAAAACTTGAACTTCTTGCAATTTAAAAATAAAATGAAAGGTTATCTAAAAACTAAGGCCTTCTATAGGTTTGAAGAATTTATTGAGAATGATTTCTCAGATTTAATTTAACAGGCACTGTATATTCACGACCTCATATTATTACCCTTACTTAATTTCTTAATTGGTTTATATAATTTTATACGACTTTTAATCTTGTGTGTCACTCTTGTGTGTCTTATGTAATTTTGTGACTTATCCATTTTTAATATGTTTTACATCTACTATATTGTCCAATATTTTGACGTGTGTAAGCATTGTATTATGTATTTTGACACTAATAAATTATTATTATTATTATTATTATTGTTAACAAAATGTGCAAAACAACACTTTTCCAGCACGAAATCACTGTTAAATACTAGAAACACCCGTTAGCGTTAATGGCAGACACGTTAAATTGAGAATACCATACTCGAACCGAACTTATGGGATGTTTGCAACATACGTGCCTTAGACTGTGATTATTTAAGCATGAACAAACCAATACACATTATGTATCTAGGGATATGTTCTTTGATCGGAGATACATATGGTTCGTAGCTGGATTGACGAAAATAATGTTTCATCGGCCAACAAAAAGCCCTGATTTAAATACAATTAAGAAAATTGGGATTATCTGATAAATCAGACAAATATAAATTTAGGTACAGAAATACAGATATAAGCTAATGATGTCTTTCAAAATGAGTGAAACAATTAGGTGTTTTCACTATGTGCAAATTTGCTTTTTTGATATTATTAAAATGAAGTACTTGTTATACTAAAGCACTTATTGATATTTAAACAGCATTCTATCATCCATCAAATTAAAATTTCAACAAATAAATAACATAACGTTTTAGTAATTAAACGAGCACGCAAAACACGCGGTCACGTCATCGGTTATATTAGTGTCTTAAATTGCGTTTAAAAATTGTTAAACACAACATTTTATTCACTTTATTTACGTTTTACATGCGATTAATTAAGTAACGCCTACCTAATACAGGACTTGTAAGAGCAACTTTAGGAAATTTATCTGCAAAATAACGTGTTTATAACACAAAATGACACTGACAATATAACTGATGACGCCATGAGTGCGTAGTGAATTGATGTAGTGTTTTTGGCGAAAAAAATTCAATACAAAATTAAAACGGCTTATTTTAAGGTATTATTGGACTGTTTCTCAAATTTCAAGTGTTTTTAACTATAATAAAGCATTATCTTCGCAGTGAAACTGAATTTAAAATTTGTGAAAACACCTAATTTAGGAGAAAATTACAACTTGTGAAAACTAATGAGTTGCATGCTCAGAAGATTACAAAGTGCTAGAGGGGAATGGTGATTCTACCAAATATTAATTGCTTTTGAATAATTTTTTACTTCAATCTTTAGTAATTATCTTTTAATAACTAAAAAAATTATCAACTTTTTTGTTAGTTTTTCTTAAAAAATAAATACGACCCCACCAATGATTAGTAGTAAAAACAACAACTGGAAGAACTGATGTAAAAACTTCTAATTACTACAGGAAGAAAAACAGACTAGGTACTTGAAAAAAACCAACCAATTAAATTCCAATGTACCTATTAGCAGAAACAAATTTTGGACTCAGGTTGAAATTCGCATTTTTATGGTATAATAAATTAAAAATAACATTAAAAAAAATAGATACTCCATAATAATTTACATACAGCAATTTTCCTCGGCATACACTAGAATTAGGTATGGGTATAATACGTGATTTATGTGCCCCGTCATCTCTAGTAACCCAATATGCATTACAAAAATGCAAATGGGTATGTTTACTTCATATAGATCAAATCTCAATATTCCCTCATATTCAAACATCTTCAAAAAATGGAGGTGATTATTTTAATGTGATCCGATGACCGCTTATATACAATACAACCAATGAAGAATTAGCAAAAGAGTAGCTGTGTGTAATCTATTTGTCTATTCAGTTCACTAGTCACTTCTTTTATAATTAATAAATAAAATTCGTGTTTAGTGCCATTTTTAACAGCAACTATCTCATTACATACACAAGCATACCCTGCTCCTGACCAGGGTTAGTTGGTGTACGCAGATAGACATTTCATTAATAACGTCTCACTCCTTCCCATCTCATACCAAAATGCAAGATTATTACTTACACCACGTATCCAACGTGTAAATATATGTCAATTGCTTACGAGGTTAACATACAATTTAGACAAATAAAAAAATATTGTCACCTGGCACTTGAATGTGTTTAGCTCTTCTAACAGATTAATATTTTCATTTTGCAATTTCTTAACAGTGTCGGAATGTTTCTTCTCTATAATGGTTATATCATTAGACAATTTTTCATTCTGCACATTTAAAGATATAACTTCATTTTTGGTGTTAATTTCACTTTCTTCTAGCTGCTTAATCTTATCTTCCAATTCTCTAATTTTCTTATCATTTTCGTTAATACTCGATAAACTTCGCCTCTTCTTAGGTGACAAACTTTCAGCTGTTGTTTTAATTTCCTGAATCATTCTTAGCTGATCTTCAAGTTCCTTTATATTCAATTGTGACTGTATAGTTTGGTGATTGTATTTGTCTTCTAATGTCAAACTGTGTTCTCGCAGCTTCTCATTTTCTTTTTCTAATAACTCACATTTTAGTTTTAAATTTTCGGAATTAAAAGTACATCTTTCATTCTCTAATTGAAGTCTGCTTAAATTAAGAGCTGTTTGATCATATTTTAACTTAATTGCTTTACATGTCTCTTGTACACTCTTCAGTTTATTATTTGTTTCCATATACCTATGCAACACTTCACTAAAAAGTAAAACAATGTAATTATAAAGAGAATTTAAATTATATCTACCGTATATATACTTACTCTGTTTTAATTATTTTTTCTTTGATTACCGAAAAATTTACTGGTTTTCCTTGATGCATTTTATTAAAACATAACCTCAATTGCCGGTATTACTGAATTTTTCACTAGGTCAAAAAGCTTTTAAAAGAATTTTTAGTTCCTTACTTGTAGATATTTTAATATGTATACACTAAATATACAAACAAAATACTATTTCTACGTTTTTACTACAAAGCTCAAAACGTAACGAAACGTTTATAACTCTTTAGTTCTTTACTCCGTACCATTACCAATATTACCATAGATAAACTAACCATTACCATTGTCATTGTCAAACTGGAGCTTGGAGGGTTGCCAACTGTAATTTTTGCATTCCATGCAAATCCTAGGGCCGGTTTATCAGTACGAGGTTAAAGTTGTCCTATCCTATGGTTAAATCATAGACAGGCATAGGCTTTAACAAGGGACTGTCTACAAGGACGCCGCGGCGGACATATATTATTTCTTAGCTGTCCGCCGCGGCAATTGGTTTGGTTAGATACTATTTATTCCATGCTATAGCGGTGTATTCCACGTGGATCGCTGGCCTATGCGTAACGTTGTCGCGTTCTGGAACATAAATTTATGCGCCTCATTTCTGATTCGGGCAGGTACACCTCCCTCAGAGTATTGTATGATCGTTGCAATGACATAACGCCACTAGCGGACTTCGTCCGGGAAACATCGCAAAAATTTTACGCTTTTCGACTGGGCGACAGTCCGCTTACGCGCAACATAACCCAAATCAGAATGCATAATGCCCCATTCCGAATTAAACACTCCTTACCATACCAGGCGTTGCCTATCTTTCGGCAATCTCTCTAGCCAACCTTTCCTTTACCAAAACTTCCTTCTATCACACACTTTTCACCATCATATCTCTTATTCTATACCTTCCCCCCTTTCTCTCTATGTGTTTGTTATATGTTTGTCTTTTTGTCCTTTTTGTTATTTTGTCATTTTTTGTTCTAAATTCACTTTAGACCAAGAAACTTTGTAAAATTCAAATAATTTAAAACTCAAATCTTCCTTTCCCAATCATAACTTCCTAACGGCGGGCAGACTGTTAGGGTAAATTTACCTCGAACGGGTTTTTTCGTTGAGTTTTTCCCGTGCCAATAATCGAAATTTATTCATTTTTTTTTTCCATATCTTCTTGTTGTGTTTAATTTTTCAGTGTTTTTAAATCTATTCTTTAGGTATAAGAAAAAATTTTAATGTTAATTTTAAGCCGCCACAGGTGGCAGGAGTTTTAACTTTTATTTAATTTTATTGAGCCGAACCGGTCGTGATCCACCCAACCGTACTAACACCACGGCGCTGCGCGACGTGGTTGTGCGGTTGATTCTGGATCTCGATCCGGGGAAGCAATGCTTTGTATTTTTAATTCCATATTAAATTTGTTATGATGATGATGATGATTGTCGCGTTGTGGAGCGACAGGTCCCGGGTTCAAATACTGCCACTGGACTTTTTTTTTTAAATATTTTGTAACGATTAATATCCTTTTTCACAAATTCTGGTTGGATTTGACGATAGAAATGTTCTTTTTTTTTCATATAATAATTTATCTCTTTCATGTGATGGTAGTTGGGTTAGTTATAGGTTGATTTTTATTTTGTTAAATAATTGTTAATAAATTATCAGCGCCGCAGGCAGCATCAGCGTGGCAGACAAAAACGGGGGGTGCGGGGGTTGTCCCCCCGCCTTCTTTTTCAGAAAATTGCATAAAATATTCCAATTTCTCTGCGGCGGCGTGCAAAAGCGAATGCGCATGCGCGGCGTCCTTGTAGCAACTCCCCTTTAACAATGGGCTTTAACCATGGGATAACTATATCTATGACCATAGGATATCCTCGCATTGATAAACCGACTCTAGACTAGTAGACCGAGCTCCCACGACTAAAAAGATACCCCATCGAACACTTGAAAAGATGAAAATGGTTGCAAAACATGTAAAAATCATCTTACGCTTGCCAGACTATTAAAAATTTGTTAATTGTTATTTTTTATGAATTTTTGAATTTAGGCAAATAAAAATGATTCTACTTTTAGAAAAACCTGTGTTTGAAATTTACGCAATTTGTGGTAAATAATGAACCATTTTTGAAAAAATTTGCGTCTGTCTGACAATTTTTGTTAATTAATTCGTCAGACTTAATTTTTTATAAATTGTTATTTTTTTTATGAAAATGATTTTTTTTTAAAATGAAGTTAGGATCTTTTCTATCTGTTACAAATTATCGGTCTGATAATTTTTATTAATTATTTTGTCAGACTTAATTTTGAATGCAGCACCAATGCATCAGGATCAATCACTGGCATCTCATATGTAGTCATATACACCTCTTAAAAAAACAACTGAAGTTTAGGATCTCCTCTATGCATACAAATTTGTCTGTCATTGAAAAAATGTTTTTCACCATGTCAAACATTAAAAAATGTGGTCGCAGCACTTAGCAAATGAAGTCTGTCCGTCTGTCGTAGTGAAAAGCATTTTTTCGGTTCATAGTTGCCAAACATGAGAAGCTGGTTCTGAGTTGCCATATGGCAGAAACGAAATTCCCCTGAACATTCAAAACAGAAAAACATATGCATATGGCGTGGACATCTGCCTCTTATTATTAGCCACTTGCTCACTGAACATTTGAACAGAAACTGCACTGAAGAAGGAAGTATATCCTCGCGAGGATCTCCTATGGTTAAGTATATATGCATCCCAGTAATCTATGCATATGCATGTGTCTATGATTTAACTTGTCTATCGATTGCCCTCTCTCCTAATTTTAACTTTTCCGTGTGATTGACAGAATGGCGCCATTGCTAAAAGATCAAACGTTTTCGCCGGCTGTTATTTCTTGTTAACTTTTTTATCTTAGCTGCTTTCGTTTGCAGTGAACAAAATAAACAGGATTTCAATGAACAATAAAGCTGCTTTCGTTTGCAGTGAACATAATAAACAGGATTGTAATGAACAATGATCATATGATACAAAGTTGCATGGTAGGGACAGAGACAACACATGAAACATGATTACAAATCACTGCCGAACGAAAGCAGCTCTTGATCTTTGACTTAAGTACTCAGTTTGTTCATTTGTGTTGATTTATAGCGACTTTGAAACACGTTATCTCTCTCACACTCAGGTTACCTGTGATAGCACTATCTTTATTTAACTGCTTGAAGCTGCTTTAAATCAACACAAATGAACAAACCTATTGATTGCAATAGGGTATTTTCATTAATCTGAGATGAAAGTGGAAATGCTTATATTTGAAAAATGCATATTTTTTAAATATTTTTGGCACAGAAAAAAATATGTTATATAAAACTATAAAATTATAATTTTAATTAGAAGTTTCAATTTTTCATAATAACGTCACTAAGCGAAAACTAGGTAAATCACCAAAAAACTATTGGCAACACTGACACCACACTGTTAATCTGGTGACAGTGGCGTGACTCATTAATTTTCAGTAGGTCGCGTGACGTCACAACTTTTCAGACCTGAGGGAAAACAAACGGCCGCCATTTTGAAATTCGCCGATCGAACGTGTTGTTTTAACTGTATATTTTGTGGATTCCGTGATGTTTTAAAACTTAATTTTGGATTATTTAACATCTACAATTATGTTTAATCAATTTATGGGGCGAATTTTGTTTGTTAAGATGAAGACGAGTTTATATTTTACGAAAATACCTCATGATGTACAGGATTGGTGTACGGAAGAAAGTTGGTGCTATCAATTTAAATCCCTATATATTTAAATAAAGAAGACCTTAGTACAGATGCCAATGTATTTCCGAATATTAGACATACGTATATTGTAATTACATGATTTTTGAAAGGAGTGCATAGTTAAAAGAATGAGTACAAGGCATTCAAAAGATGAAGCTTATAACCAGTTTGTTAGTGGTTGGGTGAAAGAAGTTCTCTCCAAGAAATTTATAGGATAACAACTTATTATCACAAACGTAAGGATTAGTTATAAATTATAAATCATCTTCGCCATGTACTTGCATAATTAAATGTTTTATGAATAATTACTAACACATCAATTTTTCAGGTTATGGTCTCTCTACATTGTCAACAAAAACATCATTCCTTGGATTATTGCGGATCCAGTCGATCCAGATGAGTTGTTAGTACTCATTGTGAGTGTGTTGCAGGTACAGGCAAAACACGTTCGCTAGCCTGATTTGCAATTTATCAGGTACAGAGCGAGATGATAAGACGTCACTCCTTTTAGTTTTTTAGCAGTAAAAATGGCTATGGCTAAGCAGTTAACCATTGTGCAATACAACGCGTAGATTTTGTAAAAAAGTTACTCATGAAAAGATACGAACAAAGGACTTAGTTATGTTATAATAAGGTAGACACAATTTATCTGGCGGTTCACTCATCGTCTATGGTATATTTATGCATTGAGCTGTGCAAATTATTGTAATTTCTGTAAGAACTTTTTGTCATGTCATATTAATGTTATTATTGTCTAACTTATGTATTTTATTAAATATTCTCCTTTCCTTTTATTGTTTTATTGATCACTGTTATTACTATCGTTAGCAGTAAGTTGAATGCCGACTACGTTGAACTTCTGCATTCATGCCTGTAAATGAGAACAAAACAAAAATATGTCTACTAAATATAGAACTGTTTATTATCAATAAGTTTAACATTTCTAATATAACTTGGATGACTTTTATAATAAATTCATCGAGTGATCTAGCGAGTGATTGTATTGTTTTAAAATATATCGTGTGGTGTTTAAAAACTACTCAATTCTGTTGTTTTACATTACAAAACTGTGAAAATGGACTTAAGTCAGTATTTAGACCCAGGTTTCAAATATTAAAGAATTCAGCACTGAGTAGTTTTTAAATAACCGCAATATATAGTTTAAAACAATAGGTACATTTAGTCCGTAGATCATCGATCAGAACTATACTTTGAACTTTCACTCTTAATTTATAAACTTCATCTTCAGATCTTCATATAATATGTAGCTTTTCTTTCAAGTTTTTCTTAAATTGTACCATATTTAAAATGAGTGTCTCAGTAAAATTTTTCACCTTCGGCACGTGCCTCTTTCTTCGCTCAACTCAAGTTTAGATACCAAAAATATCACTCAAACGAATACAAACTGTTAATTTCAATACCAAATTGTTTGTAGATTGCTCTAGCAGCACTTATTTTATCACAACCACGTTCAGTTTCATATTTGATATCTGATGTTAAAAGAGGAAACCAAACTTGATTTTGGTCTTATAACACAGCAGTGTGGCCTACAATATGAACCCACGTTAAAAATAAAATTCTTATATTAATATACAACAATTTACCAGTAACAAAATGCTTGGAATACTCTTGAAAAATCATTTCTTTTCATTGCTTGCAATCAGTTGGCATATTCCAACATCAACTTTTCCTAGTTGAAAAATCGATTACATTTAATAAAAACTGGCGTCATTTCGTATTGTCTCACTTCCACAATAAATATTACAGTCAAAACTTCTCATTTTGTATAATATAATGTCCATAAAGGTACTAATTTAATAAATAGTTCGATCAGTTGCAATTCAAGACCTGAGGAATATTGATTTGTTTTCCCTCAGGTCTGACGACTGTCAAAATGCATGACGTCACGCGCACACACCTATATTTTGTTTGTTTAGCTATTTGTTAAAACATTCTATACAAGCATACAAATATGGAAACTAATTACGTAGAAGGTAGATCAAACGTCGTTTTTAATGAAATTTTACACTCATTCACAGGTCGATATTAGGTGCTACACAAAACTGAACATCTGTTTATGAAACAAACAAAAAATAAGGTTATAGTTACATGAAATGTCAAATCACAAATCACCAACTTGAAACTCCCTAGAAATAAGTACATTTGGCGCTCTATTTGAATTATCGCTTAATGACGTCAACGAAAGTTTAACTAATTTTTTTCCGGCTTAAATAAAAAAATTAAAAAAAAAGAAAAAACACGTATTCCTTATTTTTATTTCTAGTTTTCAATTTTCAAATTAAAAAAATATGGGAAAATACCCCATTGATTGCAATCTTGCATAGTGCCATTAGTGCCTGCCAATCCTGCCATCTCTATCGAAGTGCCCCAACCATATACCAACGGTCACACTTCACATTCACACTTCATTCAAAGATTACCTATAGTCTGTTTTTAAACCAGGAGGAGCGTTTTAAATTTAACGCGCTAAATCATACATCTGTGATTGGATAGGCCGTCGCCAGATTTACACTAGGCAATAGTCGAAAATTTTGACTTATTGTAAAAATTTTAATTTCGTGTCATAAACTTCTTGGTTATAATTTCTATTTTATCGTTTGCACGTTATATATCAGTTTTAATCCCTTTTGTATAAATCTGAAGGTAAAAGTTGATAATTACTTGGTGTGTTTATATTGCGTAAATGGTATGGATACTGTATAAAATACCTAGAGGTCAAATAGAGGTCGTTGGATTATGTAATGTAATAAAATACACACAAAAACACTGTAGTCGTGTATTTTTGGTTGCCTAAAACGCCAAAAAGGTTTAAGTTTATTTTCTAGTTACTTCTATGGTGTAAATGGAACTTTCATGTTTACTCCTCCTGGTTTAAAAACAGACTATAGTTTGTTTGTATGAGGTGCCCGAGAGTTCCCATTCTGATTGTTTGGTATTCTGTGAATGAGGCTTGTTTCTTGTTTACGAAGAAGTTGGGTTAGAATACGTTTGTACGGTGTAAAAACGCTTGTTCAAAATAAGTAAAAATAATATTTGAAATGAGTGCTGAAGTCTTAAAAAAATGTAAGTTTATAATTTCCATATTCGTTAGTAATAGAATAATTACAATTCTAATCTCAGTTGTAATTAAACCTTATAACTGCGTTACAGCACCTCTGAAAACTAAGGAAAAGGAAATAGAGAATGGGGCCGAACCAACTGCTCCAATTACAAAAAAAGGAATTTTAACATCATTTAAGACAGGAAAGCAAATGTCTATCCCAGATTCTGATATTGTAAGATAAAATTATATCTTTAATTTAAATGTTTCATTTGTGTTAATTTTTAGTTTGGACGCTGCAGATTCGTTACTGAATTTGAAAAATTAAATAGAATCGGCGAAGGAACCTATGGGATAGTTTGTAAATACATTTTCATAAAATCATAAGTACAAAAATTTATTTTCATCATTTTAGATCGTGCTAAAGATACCACGTCAGACAAAATAGTTGCCCTAAAAAAGGTTAGAATGGATCTTGAAAGAGATGGTATACCTGTTAGTAGTTTGAGAGAAATACAAGTTTTGCTAAATTGTAAGCACGAAAATATTGTTCATCTCAAGGAGGTAGTAGTTGGGAGGAGCCTAGAAAGGTAATAGAGATTATGAAAAATGAAACTGAATAATATTCTTACATTTGTAGCATTTTTTTGGCCATGGAGTATTGCGAGCAAGATTTAGCATCCTTATTAGACAACATGCAGGCTCCCTTTACAGAATCGCAAGTGAAATGTATAATGTTACAAGTTTTAAGGGGGTTGCGTTATTTACACCATAATTTTGTCGTTCACAGAGATCTAAAGGTTTCTAATTTACTTATGACAGACAAAGGATGTGTTAAAATTGGTAAGGTACTATTTTTGTTTTTGACCATTGCTTATGCGTTTATAAATTATTTGTGTGCTGAAAGTTACACTACATAGTTAAACCACATTCTACTTGATTTAGGTATACTGCTGCATCATATATTTAACTAAATATACCAAGAATAGTATTATTATGAGAAGATGCTTGGGGCGGAGCTAACATGCGCGAATATTTTTACCAGTGATAGTCATCCGGGGTATAAAGATATATAATTATTGTAATCAAATGCAGTGGATTAAAACTCGTCAAACTCTGCTGTTTATACGTGGTTATACAGCTCCCCGTTCTGATTAAGACATTTTTCACTGAAAGTAGGGTTACCTATATCACTTAATTCAATCACAAACGGCGAACACAACAGCTAGACTGCAGCACAGACTCTGTGACTGCAGGTTGACGGTGTCACTGAATTTGATGCCAAATATGATGCAATTCGCTCTCATCGGATTAGAGTAATGGATGCACACAACTCGTTACTGCGCATTTTTTGCAAGTGTCTTCTCAAAGTAATACTACTCTACACCACTTCATACATTATTTTTCTGTAAATACACACACTGGCAAATTTAAGGGGATGGAGATTAATTGAAATTTTTTTCTACATAATTTGTTTTTTCTCCTAACTAATTCAAAGGCCTAGACAGCCATGAATTTCTTACTATAGTTTTTGTTTATTTTGCATATATTTATAAAGTTTGTTAAATTCAAGCTTGATGCTGTTGGGTACAGATCCGTATTAGTTGTTGCCATTACATTTGAAGCTCAAATTTTCTCTATATTAAAGTTCGCTGTCTTCTCATAAGTAATTGTTTAAATTTGTTTGGTTTTTGTTTATTATCCTTACGTTGATTGTAAAATATCGCCTAAATAGTTCTGATTCAAAAGAAGAATTGTACCTCGAATTGTACCAATGTTGTACTAGAGACTGACTTCATAGTGGTATAAGTGAAAGTGAAACAGGATCAAGTTGGGGGTTTAGAACACATTTTATTAAGTAGTGGTTAAAAGTATAGACTATTAGTAGAAAGGCGGAGCTTACTACTAACTCTCGCCGCGGCCTAGTCAACAACTTATGTGCAGTATCTTTCATAAATGTAAAAATTGCCGTTTCTGGTTCGCTTGTGCCGAGCCAAATTTCTGATTTCTTCAGCACAATTTACGATTCTGATAAAATGTCAATCTTCCTTTTTCCATAGAGACATCAGATAACTCTCCACTCGACATTTATTTAGATGTTAATGTTTGAAAATTTGATGTACTGGAGTACTTTTATTGTTCTTTTTAACCTTTTTACAACTAACTTTTAAAAATTTGAAAATTATGACATTTTCGGCGATAATAACGGTAATACTTTTTTAAATTTATTTTCATCTTTTCGGTAAATACTTTTCATTCCAAAATTACTTAGCGATTATTTCTACTCGACTAACGTTTGACAATTGTAAAATTTAAACAATTAGCTTCTTTCTTATGAAAATTGTTGCTTATGAAAATTGTATTTTCCTTGTAAGAAATTTTATGTACTCACTATTAATATTAATTGTAAAAAAGAAACAATGTGTTTTTCATTCAAGAAAACATAAAAGAACAAATCAACTCATAGAACACAATACAAAATTCACTGCACAATTAAGCGAGTGACGCTAGTTGACATTCTACCGGTAGTCTATATAGTCAACTGAAATGTTACAAAATTTACGCCGAACCTTGCATTTTGGACAGGACAAGATTTTATTTTTTTGATGTGTAGGGGGGGGGGGTCCAGTGTGAATATAAAACTCGGTTTTCGGGGTTCAAAGCCCCTCTATTTGGCCGCTATCTTGAAAAAAGGGGGTGTAAACAGTTTTTCTGCGATATCTTGAGAACTGTAAATCTCATAAAACATTTTTTAAGACATTTTTTATAGAGAATTGAATTCTCTACATTCTTGGTCTGGATACTTCTTAGAGTAAAATTGAAAATGAAAAAGTTATAATTAAAATTAGACCAAAATTTTCAAGAAAAATATAATTTTATAACTTTTTTTCTACTGATTTTATTAAAAAAACACGTCAGATGTTTTTTGCAGGTCCTTTAATTGCAAACAATTTTCTCTACTCATTTTTTAAATTTCGTTTCTCTGAAGAGGTGTTAGGACGCTCCAAATGGATCAAACCAATACTCCATTCAAAACGCGCCAAAGCGTGCAAGATGGAACACCGGTCTGAAACTACGTTGACTATACGTTTTTTGGGTCTTTAATTACGAAAATCGACGTCCCACAAACCTGAAAGTTGAGGAATACTCATAATAACGCCAAAAACACCCCTTTTGGATGGTTTTTCGTGCTAATTTTAATAAAAATCAAAATTAATATTAATTTGCAAGGGTGGTAGATTTATACCAAATATAGCCAAGTTATATGATTAGGGATAATCAGAGAGGGTTAAAGCCACTCCTATGTCTACTTAAATTTTAAAAAAATTGGTAATAAATATTTTATTTCTACTTTTAACTTCAAATTTGGTTGAATGGACATTGCCGGGCAAAAATAATTTATTCTCAACCCTTAAGGGGGTGATACTACTTCCTCCTTCCCCTAAATTGAAGCAGGCTTTGAAAAACTAGTTGATTTTTTTTGCATTTTCATTTTATTTTTCATGAAATATTGGTAAAAAAATTTTAATGTCTTTTTTGTTTATTTCAATTTAGGGTTTCAAAACTTTTTTATCAAAAATAAAATGAAAATGCAAAAAAAAATGTACTCGTTTTTCAAAGCCATCTTCAATTTAGGTGTAGGAGAGGGTAGTTTTACCCCCTTAGGGGTTGAGAATAAATTACTTTAGCCCAGCAATGCCCACTGAACCAAATTTGAAGCAAAAAGTAGAAAAAAATATTTTTTACCAGTTTTTAATTTTAATTCCATATAGGGGTGGTTTTGATTATTCCTAATCATATAATTCGGTATATATCAACCACCCTTGCAAATTAATATTTAAAAAAGTGGATTTCATAGGCTATATTTGGTATATATCAACTACCTTGCAAATTAATATTAAGAAAAGGGGATTTCATGGAAGCCTTTTTAATTTTTATTAAAATTATCGCGAAAGACCCTCTAAATGGGGGTGTTTTTCCGTTTTTAGGGGTGTTCCCAAGTTTTAGGAATGTGGGACCCAGATTTTTGCAATCAGCGACCCAAAAATCGTATGGTCAAAGTAGTTTCAGATCAGTGTTCCTTTCTGCAATCTTTCGTGCATTTTAATGAAGTATTGGTTTGATTCACTTGCAGCATCCTATGACCTCTTCAAAGAAACGAAATTTAAAAAATGAGGAGAGAGCATTATTTGCAATAAAATGATGTACAAAAAACATCTGATGTGTTTTTTCAATAAAATCAATGGAATAAAAATTATAACCCTTATATTTTTCTTGAAAATTTTAGTCTATTTTTAATTATACCTTTTTTATTTTCAATTTTACGGTAAGAAGTATTTGAACTAAGATTGTAGAAAATCCAATTCTCTACAAAAAATGTCTTAGACATTTTTTTGTGAGACTTACGGTTCTCAAGATATTGTGGAAGAACTGCTTACGTCCTCTTTTTCAAGGTGTCGGCCAAATGGGGGGGCTTTCAACCCTGAATAACGAGTTTTATACTCACACTGGACCCCCCTACACACCAAAAAATCTTGCCCTGTCCAAAATGCCAGGTCAATGTAACATTTCAATGGCCTAATAATATCTAGGGAAAAATATTAATACTTTCTTCTTTCCATAACAGGTCATATGTCTTTTCTTCTGTGCACGATTTATCCTATCCTTTTTTGAATATAAATTTTTTTAAATTATGCTTTGAGCTTCCCTTGCTTTTTGACTAAGGCTATTATATTAATCACTTGAAATAAAATCGAATTCAGTCCAGTATTTATCTAACTCCTTTTTTGTCTCCCTCTGATGTAATCATATAAGTTTTAAATCATTTCTAATATATGTTGTAAGCGTTCATCAGGATCCTCTTCGAACTTCATTATATGAACAGAAACCGACATATTGAATTCTAAAAACTCGTATACTAATCTAACTCAAGATTGCCAACCTGCTCTCCACCCTTATGTATCTATTTTAACCTATTATTATCCGCATTGCTTAATTTTGCGATATTTGTAAACATTCTACATGTCTTGAAACATATTCTTTATAGGATTTTGCAAACAGCAGAAAAAATAACTATCTGTGAGAACTAAAAGAAAAACTAGGTATATTGTAAAAATATTAAAAAATCTTTGCTTTCTTTCAATAAACTGAATTCTAGTTATGTTAACAAATTAACTTCCTAAAATGAATTTGTTTAATTTCTTATTTGAAAATGTTCATTCAACAACTAGTACCCACACAGTCCCCTACGGCCATGCAGATTAAACATGGATGCTAGTTGTTGAATGGGAATTTTCAAATAAGAAATTAAACAAATTAATTTTAGGATTTTAATTTGCTAGCATAATCTGGTTATGCTAGCAAATTAAAATCAATTTGTTTCATTTCTTATTTGAAAATTCTCATTGAACAACTAGCATCCATACTAGTTTAATATGCATGGCCGTGGTTTTCAAGTTATTCAAGAGAAAAGTATAAAGGGGAACTTTAAACTACCCACTCCCCCCACCCCCGCAGACCATCCACTGGTCAGGACTTTTAGTATATTGTTCAGGGCACTTCCCCCAAAAACTATGCAAAAATTGGCCTCTACACGAATTATTTCCTCTATTCAGCGTTTTTTGGGCTTCGTTGACTGGACTAACCACATGAAATAGCTTTAAGATATGTTTTCCTAATTACATTTGTTCAAAATGGGCTTAACAGTATTTTTCCAAATGTCAGGTATCTGTCTTATCTTAAATGAATAATTGATTAGGATTAAAATTTTGAAATAAGTCCAACGAATAAATATATAAATCGTTTTGTTTGAGAACCGATGAATAGTAGCATTCTCTTTTTAGCCGATTTTGGGTTGGCAAGATGGTTTGGTGTTCCACTTAAACCCATGACCCCACATGTTGTTACATTATGGTACAGAGCACCAGAATTACTACTCCAAGCACCAACTCAAACTACTAGTGTCGACATGTGGGCTGCAGGTTGTATTTTAGGAGAGCTTTTGGGGCATAAGCCTTTGTTACCGGGAAGATCAGAAATTCAACAACTTGAACTAATCGTAGATTTACTAGGTGAGTAAAATTGTGTAATGTTTAAATAAAGATATACATTTTCATTAATTATCTATCTATACAGTCTCTTTACTGATTTATTTAACTGTCTTTATAGTATATATGATCTCAGATGAGAAAGCGTAAAGAAAACTTGGAATAAAGTCAGCTCTCCTTCATGTTGTCTACAGTCCACGTGAACTTGATCCTCCTGTCACATTGACATGTGGATGAGATTGTATGCCTGGTGAGTTTGATTTGTCAATGTAAAAGATATGCCAACTTTACTCCGAGTTTTCGTTTCAACTGAGATCATATATACGACACCATAATATCAAAAATTATCTTGATCAAAGATGGACGTGGAACACAAAACTGGTATCCTAGCTTGTCATCCTGTTGTAATGATTATGTCGAGGTTTTTCAAGTTATGTCATACACTGATGTCATCTGCATCTGCTACGAAAAACGTTCTGCGGCATTAGCAGCATTATGGTTGTGTATTCTTCAACAATTCTTTATTGTAATTCTTCAAATTATGAATAGAAATTATGAAAATGCTATTTTTCAAGTAAGGAATAACAACATAGTCCATGATGGTCAAACAAGGTGACTTTGGAGGAAACTCAACTTGTTGACAAGTCAAAACGTGACAGTCTTTAGGATGAAAAATCGTGTCAATAGAGTAGTAGGACCATATGACTTCAAATTTTATGTTTTTGTAAGTTTATCCTCATTTTTAATGTTTTTATTCGCATTTCTAGATTGGGTCCAGTGTAATATTTATAAACTCTCTTATATGGAATAAATTTAATTTTCTAATCTTGTTGAATATTAAAAATAGACTGTTAATAATTATAGGTTGGATTTCCCACCTGTAAATAACAGTACATTTCTTAAAATCCCTCTCTGAAACATCGGTGTTGTGCGAATGGCTTTGCAGCCACAGCCATAGATTATAAATGTAGATAGATAGATAGATTTCTTAAAATCAACAATATTAATACATTCTCTGTATAATATTTGGAAGTATTTTAATGTTACACTGGACCCAATCTGAAAATGGGAATAAAAACATTAAAAATGAGGATAAACTTACACAAACGTAAAATTTGAGGTTATGTTAGTCATATGGTACTACTACAACATATTTCTTTATTTGCGATGGGTTAGTGCAAAATATATCAAGTTGACTTTCCAGGGTTGTGTAGGTACATTTATATAGCGGTGATGACATAAGAATATTTGTTTTGGCAATGGGAAGATTATTATTTATTATTATTATTATTAAAAAAAAAGGGTTGCTATTTCTTAAGAAAATTCTAGGTATTTTGTATATGATTTGATTGGAGAGTCTGGTGTAATCAAGGCGATATTTATTCTTTTATAGAAAAATATTACAGAAGCAGCTACTCTCTTTTCGTCCAATTCGCATACATTAAAACTATTAAGCAGTATTTTGTGGAGGAACCCCAGTATAGATACTATGCCAAAATTTAGAATTTTCTGGCTTCATTCATGTTTGAAAAAATTATTGAAGTAGACGCTCTCAATAATGCTCAGAATATCAGATAGTCGAGTTGTGATCTCACTTCGTTCATCCATCCAGAGAATACCATAGGGAGACAATGTCTATTGAAGGCACGGTGCGACTATTTTATTGTTTATTCCTTAACACCGCTTTGTTAGGGTAGCAGAATGAAGTTGTTTATTTTTTTGTAATATCCCTTTTTTTGATAATATAAATAAAAAATGTAAGTATTATGTAGCTCATAGATGCATGAGCACAAATGTGACAATGCCAAATAAAATATTTATTAGTTTACCTCGAGAAGATAAAGAGGCAAGAATTAGACAATGTGGTTTAGTTTAGCGGTCAATTTTTTTCACATGCGGTTTTTTCGAAAGCTGCTGATCCTAGAAAAAAAGTTTCGAATAAGAAAGTTGCATCTATCCTTTATGTTTATTTATTCTCGATATACTGAGTATATATTTTCACAGATCAGAAAATTTACCGTTTGCTATATTTACTCCTGCAAATTTGTACATTTATTCAACAATAATAATAATAATAAATGAACTCTATTGAACCACAAACTGATTCAATAGGCTATTGACCTAGGTCCTTCAGCCTATTGTTACAATTACATATACACACATAATATTTTACAATTTTATGATACAATAAATAATGTTTTATGTGATAGCTGTTATAGTTATACTAATATCAACAATAATTATAACAATAATAATATGTTTCGGTGTTGATTAATTGTTATTGGCTAATCTTTGTAGATTTTTTTAATAGGGTTTGTTCCGGGTGCTTATGTACCGTTCTTATTCCTGGGTCTCTTCTAATGCAGTATTTCTCGATTCTCTCTAGATTTTGTGGTATCTGGGAAAATCTTTTAGATAGATGGGTTAGACGGTCTTCTATATGCATTATATTAGTCTGTTGGTATAAAATACGGTTGGGGGGGTTGTGCAGCGGGTTGGAGGATGTCGAATTTTGGTTATCTTCCTTATTGATGTTGTTTCGGCCACTTTTATTTTTTTTAATGCCTGATTTTTGCAATTCAAAAACAAAACGTGGCCATATTCAATCATTGGTCGACAAATAAGCCTGTAAATTCTACTTGCTGTCTCTATGTTGATCCCCGTCCTGTTATGTGTCAAACTTCGGAAGTGTTTGGCTCTCGATATGATATTCTTTTTCTTCAGCTCAACGTGGGCATTAAAATTGATTTTGTTGTCGAAGGTTATTCCAAGGTAATTGATCTTAGTTACTGGATGTAAAGTATTAAGATTCGATCTTCAAATGAACACATTCCTTTTACCAGTGTATAGTGATAATACAATAAAAATTTGAGATCAATTCACTATTCTGTTTTTGAGTTAGAGCGAATTAAACAAAAAATATTCGTGGATTATTATACCTAATTTTTTCAATTATATTTATCAAAAAGTAGGCGAGAGAAATGATCGGTGAAAATGGTGTTAAGGAATTATTTATAATTTATAATAATTTAACTAGCGATTATTGTTTGAAATTCAATAAGGTTCTATTCTGATAGTAGACGAAGCGGTTAAAAAAATTCAAGCAAATCTGTTAAGGATCACTTCCTGTGAAGCAGAGTGCATTCGTACATAAAGCAACTAATGGGAACTTGCCTTAATGTTCAATAGCAATTTTAAAACTTAATAAAACTTCAAATCAGTCTAAAAATAATATAATCTTTTAGAGTAGATAATTCCTTTCCCAGAGAGCTGCATGAAATCGATTCCTTGCAGAATTAACCAATTAAAAATTACCTTTGTCATGCAATTCTTACAGATGCACTAAAAATTCAAGCGCAAATCCCATTCGAGCTTCTTTATGTTCAGCTTTAAGTAGGTATTTCTGTGCTGCTAGGTGACAGCGTAGCTCCAATTCTCTTACTCGCCGGCGACGAGTACTGCTCGATCCAGGAAAATTCGTTACTTCAGCAGCCTGAATTACTAAATGAAATGGATTTTCTACTAATTTATTTACCAATTGCAAATCTTACTGTTGAGTTGATATCCTTTGTCACCCTGATTCAGTATTTCTACTAATCGTACCGTTTATTCTCCACTTTTTTAAAATGTTAAACACAGAATTTTTGTTAATATTATAACGAAGTGCAATTGGTCTCATTGACGATCCATCTTCTGCTTTAGCAAAACTCCAGCTTTAACTAAATCACTTATGTGGGGTATATACAGCTGTTTTTTTTTATTCAGCTTATTGATGTGCTTTTGTTAGACGTAAGATGTATGTGAAACTGTTAGCTTTTGTTAGCTAAATAAACGAATTATTATTATTATATAAGCGGACAGTTTTTCTTAGTTGAGCGGTGACGTCATTTATGAATGTGCTTTATAGCATCCTATGAGACCGCTTCAAATACGTATTCGGGATTAAAGTGGGGATAAACGTCACATTTGTTATTGTTTTTTTCTGAATTTGAGGTTATTTGCTTGTGTATTTTGACAGTGTACAAATAAAAACGGAACAAGGGCTAGTCGAAATTACAATAAAGGCTTATTAACCACAGTCGACTCGGAGACTGCTCAAATTTTGCTGTTATTTGAATAACGTACATATTGTTGGAGTAACATCTTCGGTGCCATTTAACAGATGATGCAATAATAATAAATTGCTCTCGGTTTGATCATTTATTAAACTAAGATAAAGGTTTAGAGAGTTTAACTCCATTTCAATACACTATTCAAGGGCCAAAGACTTAAAAACAAAACGAAAAAACAATGGCGACAAGGTCGAAGATGTCAAATCGAAGCGTATGCATTTTCTGCAGAATTCATTTATGTGATGTCATTGTGGGCTTGTAAGCCCACCCTTAATACGCTCAATAAAAAAAACAGCTTTAGTTTTGGCAATGAATTTTGACACCTAACTGGCAATGTCATAAAAATTAAAGTTAGATGTTCACAATTAGATTTTAGAAAAAATGCGTTATAAGGCTTGTCCTATTTTTTTTTCTGCTCACGACAATATTACCATCTTTGATCAAAATAATTTTTGATATCACGGAATAAAGTCTACTACAGATAATACAGATTACAACCAAGGAGCTGGCTGATTGGCCATGACCACTGCGACCTCTATGGGTCTATTGTGGCACTCCTATTTGTTTTTTCTTAGAGCCCCTTATCCAGATTTGGTCCTACAACTAGACTTCTAGTGCAGTCAACGGGAGGTTTCACCTCTAATTTGAGTGCTAGTGAATGGATTTTGATGAAACCTTGTGCAATGTGTTTTTCATGAAGTTAATCAAAAAGTTGAAAAAAAAGATTAGAGTAGGAAATGATTGGAAGGGTTAGAAAACACCCTTTTTTCACGGGTTCCATAACTTGTAGAATTAGGTCAAAAATGAAAAGAAAAGCAATATATTTACCTTTTTTTGGCCCAAAATAAGATGTTTTTAATCTCATGAATTTTTTCGACAAATGCGTATTATTATTTTTCGAGATATGGCCACTCGAAAATTCCTAAAAGTGGAGGAGGGGAAATGCAAAGTTGAGAAAAAAATATAAAAAAATTGAGGTGAATGTATCATCGAAATACAAGGTTTTTTTATTTGCAGCTTTTCCGTAAAATGTGTTTTCACCGAGTGACCATGAACTTTAAAATTGTAGCGCTATAAAAATATGTAATTTAAAAATTTGAAAAAATCAGAGTATAGATTGAGGTTTTCTAAACATTTTTTGTCTCTTGGAATTTGCTTGTAACTTGCTAATTTTCCGAGTTACAGGTAGTTTTTCACGATAAATAATGTACTACATTTTTTGCACATTTTCAATTTAATAATTATATTGAAACTTTAAAAATGGTATAACTATATAGGTTTCATGTTTTTTTTAAATAATATATATAAGTCACGCGCATTTTTCAAATTTTCATACAAGAAAATTCCAAGACACAAAAAATGTTTAGAAGGCCTCAATGCAGAAGTCTAAATTTTTTCAAATTTCTAAATTACATATTTTTAAAGCGCTGCAATTTCAAAGAAAATAAATTGAGTCTTGTATTTCGATGATACATTCACCTGAATTCTTTCAGATTTCTTTCTCAACTTTTATATTTCCCCTCCCCCAATTTTAGGAATTTTTGAGTGGCCATATCTCAAAAAATATGCATTTTTCTAAAATATTCACAAGAGTAAAAACATCTTATTTTGGGCCAAAGAAGGTAAATATATTGTTTTTTTTTTAATTTTTGATCTAATTCTGCAAGTTACGGAACTCGTGACAAAAGGAGTGTTTTCTACCCCTTCCGATCATTTCCTACTCTAATCTTTTTTTTTTCAACTTTTTTATTAATGTTATTACAAACAGATTGTACAAGGTATCATCAAAATCCATTCACTAGCATTCAAGTTAGATATTTTAGTCATTTTAGCGTTCTGTTGACTGAACTATTCGAAGTCTGTTGATAAGGGCCCTTGGTATAGCTATCAGCTCTTGTTTTTTTTCTCTCTGAGCAGTCTCAGTCCATTCAAGCCTTTCCAATGGCTCAACATATGGACTGAGGTTTTCGACGAGATACTTGATCACTCGTCCATGCGCCGGACCCGATCAACGTTGCTTAACTTCGCTGATCAAGTGCTGGCACCTAAACCAGTGGCGATACAAGGAGCTGCTAATGTACAGATAGTATTATTCATAACTAAATCAACACGAATATTTTCCTGTACTGGAGTTTACTGTTGCCAGCCTCAAAATTTCCTTCTGTGTACTGCATTGCCATTTTGAAAAATTTTAGGTACTCCATCTGATGCAATTTGGCCAGGATTTAGTGAATTACCAGCTCTTCAAAACTACACACTTAAACAACAGCCATACAATAACTTAAAGCAGAGATTCCCTTGGCTGTCCGCGGCAGGTTTGCGCTTATTAAACTTCTTATTCATGTATGATCCACGCAAGAGAGCTACAGCAGAAGAATGCTTGCAAAGTAGTTACTTCAAGGAACCCCCATTACGTAAGATAGTTAAACAATGTATTTTGCAATTTATTTAATGTTATACTTTTGTAGCTTGTGATCCCAAGCTAATGCCAACGTTCCCTCAACATAGGAATATCAAGGGAATTAAATCATCAGCCCCAGAACCGAATACAGGAGCTGGTGATCAAACAAACAATTTACCAGCAATATCAGATTTGGTACAAAGTATAATAGAGTTTTATTAAATAGCTTTGTTAATTTATTCGTATGTTTCAGTTGGGGTCGATAGTTAAAAAACGGAGAATGGAGTAGAAAAGATGGACATTATATTTTTTTATAAATATGAGTTACAATATTTATTTTAAAGTTCCTATGTTTTTCATATTCACAATATGAAGTTCATTTTTCTACAAATTTAGAAAATAATTAAAAATAAGTACAAGTTAATATCCTGTGCTAGAAGTAAAATGGTCTTATATATTGTTACTCGTTTTTTAGAAACGAAAAAATAAAAAATTATTAGAAATACAGATTGTTTGATTTAATACATATTAAAAATTTATATCTAGAGTGTGTCTCACCTCTCGTCTACACATCCTCGTATCTTCTTTAGTTTTTTTTCAGATTAACTTCAAACTTTTTTCAGTGTAACATCGAAATAGAAAAACAAGAAAATTTTTGTGAGCGTGAATTAGCGATAGGTGCGAGGCGTGATTTTCAGCGTTTCACGTTTGGTCACGACATCACAAAAGAACAATTCTTCGTGGCAATTCCTGCATAAGTGAGTGTGTGTTTGTGGTCAAAAATTTAAGACGTGGGTGAGTCTACTTCAACATGTATGTTCGTGAGCGTACGTGAATAAAATCTTGAAAAACATGAGCATCTACTTCAACACACAGATTCGGAAATTGCAGTTCGCGATATGTAAAGGTGTATCTGCGCAAGTAAACCAAGCCTTGTCGTAGATCAACACAGGGCATTGGTATTTGTTCATACCACCACTGCTTGACTGGGTCAACGACTTCATGCATTCTGCTTTCAATAGGAAGTTTATTCCCTATATCACGAACTATATTTGCCGAATCTGTAAATGATTCACGTGTGAGTGTGCATGAATAAAACCTTAACAGTCGTGATTATGCATGAGCATGAGTCAATATTGACTCACATGCCCATTTCTACTGACAACGGTAAAAAAATATGGAAATTTGGTTAATCGAAAAATTTCATTAAGAAAAAATTTACAGAATTGCAAATTTTTCGAATTGTTATGTAACTTTTAGTATATAATTCATGCAAGTAGTTAAAATATAATAATAAGGGTTTATTATCCAAAATGTCAAATACATTTGCACAAAAGGATTAGATACAGATACATATTAAACCTAACCCTAAAACAATAAAGGTATTAGGACAAAATGTATAAAATTTGATTATTACAAAACATACATGAAATAAGATTGAAATAGAGCTCAGAACACGTAGTGAGTCTGCAATTGGTGATTTAGAACTGAAAATTCGTCATTTAGGATAGGGACTTCAGAATTAGTTTCAATTTAGCAGGCGATTAATACTGAGAAATTGAACTGGTAGGTTATTGTAACAGTAAGAGGCCAGCATTAATTTTCTGAGATTATTGTCTCATACAGTTTATTACGAAATTTGGTCCTTCTGAAAATTATTTTCTTAATACAATTTATGTCATTTGAATAATTTCCTTGTGCCTTAAGCATAACAATTTTCTTACACCACCTTATTCATGTGCATACAGAATCTTTGGTTTATATGTTTTTAATTTGTGTTTGAGACATCTTCACATTTTACTTCTGGAAAAATTTAATTGCAAACTTAATTTCCGGACACTTACTTTGGGATTAGCAGGAAATGTATTCAATATCATTTTATCAGTCACTGGGTCAGTGTGATTATTATTTACATGCATTCGTCCTGGCTTAGAAACACTTCAAGTAGTAAATGAATTACTACTTCTTTAGTCACTGTTAAATTAAATGTAAATGAACAATTTCTGAGGGTACAGAAAAAAGTAAATTTATACACAGTATTTTGGCATTGTCAAGTAAACTAATAATAAACTAATTTTGTTTTTCATATCACTCCCAGGGCAGAAAAATTTGATTTCACTAACTAGCAGTTATTCAATCAGTAAACATCATTATAAACTGAGCGCTTGTAATTCGTATTTTCAATTTGGTTCATAAGTCGTTCTGAAATTTATTCAAAATCATTAAAACAATTTGTCCTTCAAGATTTATTATTAAAATATCATTAAAATTCTACTGTTAAAGTGGCAGACGTTATGAATTAAATTGAATACATATTTTTATAAACATAAAAATCGTCTGTCGCAGGGTTTGCCAGCTCTGTAAATTCTCATTATTTTTCTAAACTTTACCAATAATAAAGAAAAATCTGTGCAAATTTGAAGCCTTATAAACAAAGTTGAGTACATTTATTTAGCAAGAATAAAAAAAAATATGGGGTGAATTTGCCCTGTGTAATTACTTGAATAAATTAAATACTAAAAATGAATATTTGTTCCCAACAATTTGTACAGCTAAATTTGCAATTATTTTTTGCGGTTTTTCTTATTCAAATTCTTAAATTAAACAAAGCCTAGTGTTATTTTAAATGTTCATATTTTTTAACCGTTTCAGTAGGTCAAGTAATTTTTTTTGGGCAAAAAAATAATAAACTTTATTGATTGCATAACTGATATGAAGATACGATGGTATGTAGGCGAGATGTGTTGGCCAAGCTACTTATTCAAAAGTGTTTATAATGCATAAGACAAGAATAGTTATTTTTAATAATATTATACAAAGAAGTATAACATTACTTTTTGCATGTGTTCCTGTATTTGCTTTCCATGTCCTAAAGAGCGACTATGATTTAATATAACGGAGCGAAGTTGTCAACTCCATGTAATTTTTGTTATTCATTACTCATCGATACAGAGACATGATGGTACAGAAATAAAATCTATCCCAAGTAACAATTTAAATGCTTTTTAGATTTAATTAGGTTTTATCGGTGTTTTGTAATAACCACCTGATAAACCACTGATATATGCCAGATTTATTACATGCCAAATGCACTTAAGATAGTTTTGCCTGAAAAGAAGTTTTAAAAGGGCCTTCAAGAACTTACATTGAAACTGAATTATCTTTTAGTTTTTATTGGCTTATGATTGACCTATCAAGGTAGTTGTCAAGCCTTCAATAAAACTTTACATATGTTAAGTTCAAGTTTGATATAGATTAAGCAAATGTTGTAGTTTTATCATTGCTTTAGGAAATTAATTTGAGGTGGTTGTTAATGCTGGGCTATAAATCTAATATGCTTTGAAATCACTAAGTTTCAGGTCGAACCTTCTTAAAACCAACTGCTTGCTAGACTTTTAATGGAGCAAATAAACAACTGTAATAAATCAGTCTTAAACATAAAAGGATTTGTTTGACTTTACCCCAGACTATAATGTTTTAAAATAGATAATTTAAAAACTGTGATAAAGTATATACATATTAGTCGGCATTTTGTGGCATTTAGTGGACATATACTAACTACAGCGTCTCGGCAAACTGAGTTTTTAGGTTATATTATCTGAGCACCATAAGTTCTAGCGGTTGTGTTATGTGCTAAAATGGTTTAAAATTGGTTTTAAGATAAGCCTACAAGTTTTAAAAAATATATTAAGATCGATGAGGCTTAAAATATACTTTTACAAGAATAAATCGACATACTTAAAGAGCAATTGGTAATGTAATAGGCATTTTAAGACAAAACATGTTGGAAGTTATAGGGTTTATACATACAGCCGCCATTTTATTTCCAGCCTTAACGGAATACAACGGTCAGTCATATTGGGAATGTCCCAGATTAAACAAGAAAATGTAATTTGTATCTAATAAAAATGTTTTATAAAAACGATTTACATATACTAAACCATGTTATGGGCAGATGCTAAATAGTCCAATCGGTAAAGTAAAAAATACACCAGAAGCTTGCAAAAAATGTTATCTGAGATTTTCCTTCAGTAACTGTTAGTGGGAGGATTAAACATCACAAAACCACAAAAATCAGTTCTGGGGGTACTGCGCAACCCTCCCAAAAAACCACCCCTTCGGTGAAAAGAGCCTTATTTTACTGATAACTCGTTAACCGTTGAAGATATAAGAAAATTGATCATCATAAAAAAGAAAGCTTGATTAATTGCCTAAAAAAAGTCGTTTTGTAATTTTCTTGTATGTGTCATGGTTTTCGAGAAAATCGATATTGACAAAAATTTCAAAATTTGTATTTGTAATGCGCGTGAATGTTGAAGTTAGCCAAAAAAAAATCCAAAAAAGGCTGCCTATTCAATTTTTTGATATTTTTTATGCAATTTTTTAACTATTAAATGATTAGAAGCAATGGTTATATGATATATAAACTCGTAAAAATTTACAACTTATATTAAAGTCAGTTATTTTTTATGGGCCTGTGAATAGTTAAAAGCGTAAAAAATCAAGAGGTAACTATATTATATTGTTATTTTTATATACTAATAGATATCAATAACCATCAAAAATGGAAACATGAGAGTATTTTATATCCCCTTTAAAACCCATTTTGATTTTCCTTCCTAGCTTGTTTGGTTTTCAAGCAATTCAACATTTTCTATATGATAAATAAAGGATAATTCGTATGCATTAAAAACACAAATGTTGCAATTTTTTTCGATATCGATTTTCTCGAAAATCATGGCATATACAAGAAAATTACAAGAGGACTTTTTTTAGAAAATTAGTCCATCTTTCTTTTTTATCATGAACAATTTTTTTATATCTTCAACGGTTAACGAGTTATCAGTAAAATAAGGCTTCTTTCGCAGAAAGAGTGGTTTTTGCGGGGGGGTTGCGTGGCACCCCCAGAACTGATTTTTGTAGTTTTGTGATGTATAATCCCTCCACTAACAGTTATTGAAGGAAAATCTAGTGATAATAATAATAATCTTTATTCTTATTGAACCAAAAGCTCCCTTTACTTTTTAAGTCACAAAAAAAATGTATTATTTATATATTTTTTAAAAATTGTGTTTTTAGGGAGCGCACGAATTTTTAAGAACTACCTAACACATATGTTTTATAATAATCTTAGCCTCGCTGAAAATGTTATCCCACTATAAGTAGTCCCATCAATTCATTACAAGTAATCCATCTTTAACTGTTTTTCTGAACTGTTCTTAGTAATCGCCAATTGTCCATTTTATAACATATAAAACTACAGCAGCCCTTAGTGCATGTAGATTAGATTTATTTACATTTATTTTTACTTCATTAAATACAAAAAGTCTGCTCAAGGCATTTGTGTGTGTCTTAAGTTTTACTTATAGTGCCGATCCTAAACCAAGTTATGGTTTTATAATACTCTTCAGATACTTTCTGAGTAAGGCTTTAGATAATTCATTAAAACTTAAATGTTATTTTAATAGTAACTTTAAAAAGAGGCATGTAGGCCCTTCTCTAGATGGGCCCCTGTACTTTTATAAAGGTTTTAAATCGGCTTCATAGAGTTCTTCCAAACTATTTACGTTTATAAGTAGTCTTGGAAATTAGTTTTTAGGATAATAACTTATAGATTATTTTAAAACTACAATTGTTACTTGGGATACTGATTGGTAAATTTTGGAGATGTCTCTATATACAGTGGAAGAAAAAGTGCAAATAAGTGGTATCTTATATCCCAAAGTGCTGTAAAAGTCGTTGGGAAAATTTGGGGTGTACCACAGGAAAAAAGTGACAATTTATGCTTTTGTGGAAGCAAGAGAACTTTTGTTCTACGAATCAAATTGTGGAACAAGATAACGTGCCCTCGGCATATTTTGCGAAAAACATATGGATACCTTTATTACAAATTACTGAAAACTCGAGTTATTTCCTGGCAGATATCAGTTTTGTGCATCCATGAAGAAAAGCAGATGCGGATGTAAAATATTTTGTTTGGTAAACAAACATCTTTTTTCCTTCATGGATATCATAATTCGGCAATAACTTATTACTGATCTAGGAAAACAAACATTTGAGTGTGCACAATCTTACACAACATATTGAGAAGTTAAATGTTTGAATTGGCACGTTAGGAGATTTCGTCATTACCATTTTTCATAAACAGATCTCCAAATGCCGATGAATGTGTAAAACTATATACCAGCATCAGGTCATACAGCTGTAGTACCATGTTTTGGACAAATTTCCGTTTCTATGCATTTTAAAGCTTATTTACTTTATTATGAAACATTTGTTTTTTATTTTATATTTAAATCTCATATTTTTTTATAAAGCTATAGTTTTTATTTAATAAACTTCAAACTATTATAATGCATGTTTTTGAAGTAGTTCTGAATCCATGATCAATTCTGAAATCCCGGGATTGAATTTTTGTTTTGGGATTGTATTCCCTAATACCAATTAGTAAAAAAGTGACTTTAACTTTCATTTTATTCATTAAAATTTCGATTTTTAACTTATTTGATAGTCATTTTTTCATAAGTGTGCGAGGTCTTTTGAAATATCTTTTATTTTTCGAGATAATGGCCAGAGGACTTTTAACTGAAACACCCTGTATGCATAATACATTTATTGTCATTTATTTTACAAAAGTATCACAATATAAATACCCACTGAGTATACACAGTACACGCTTACATTATAGTTACAATATAAAAAATATATTAGGTATCAAGAAAAATACACACTTAAGAAGGATTTTAAAGACTCGGCTTCTGAAGAAGCTGACAGTATGATCAGCAAAACGTCAAGTCAAATTCGACGACCACGGCAACTCCTGGAAGAAACCACTTTATTGGACAATGGCCTGGAAAGCTTGCATTCCACTAAATAGGAAATACTTTTTAATTACTTTTCCATAGTTAACACTGAATTTGAGAGACAAAATGCATCATATTGAGGTAAAAGGTTGCTGTTTTTCTTTAATCACTAGATTTGATGATTCTGAATAAGTACCTAGATTTTGGCTAATAAAACTTTCCTCTACTTATCAAATACATTGATTTTTCGTGATAATTAAGTTACTTCTTTAAACCTAAAAATCTTTTCAAAAAAATGAGGTACCTACACAATCTAGGTACACATTTAGAATCATGAAGTCTAGCAATTAAAAATAACTGCAATCTTCTACATCATTTTGCCACAAAAAATCCTATGGTTTGGTCCGTTATTTTTAAAATTTATTACATATTTGAGGTCATCTAGGAACAAAAATAGATCCGGCTGAATAGCTCACTGGGCGGCAATCTCGCAGTCACTATTCTTGCCATTTCTCATGTTTTGGCTGATAGAAGCTGAGTATGCCTTTCCAAATGTCCACATAAGGAAACTCAACTGAATAACGAGGTCATCGAAATATTTTCACCAGCTACAGTACACAAAAACTAAACTTAAAAATATAGAGGAAATCAACATTTGTAGATTAAACCTAATAAGAGGCCAATTAGAAAGACAAAAAATAAAACTAAGGAAAGTTGATAATGGAAGTAGTGACAAAAAAACAGCATCTTGCCTCAAACCTCTAACGAACACCTTTCTCAAAGAGCCTAAACGTTCTGCTAAGCCATGCGACAGATTACAAAATTTAAAAAAAATCTAAAATGTTGATCATTTCATATTACCAATATATTGGCAACTTCATGTGGCCATGCAATAAGCCTTCTCATTATTAAAATACTGCATAAACATATCTCTAACTAATTCTGCATCCTCAAATGCGTAAGTATATCCACGTTCTAAATTTAGTAAGGTACCTCTATTGGTTTCTTCAATCAGTCCACTTTCTGTATATGTATCTGCACAATTTCTTCGTAAGAAATTATGTAAAGCACAACACGTTAGTACTACAATATCAATATTGTCCACTTCCAAGTCTATAGGGGTGTGAAATATTCCAAATCGGGTTGTTAGTATTCCAAACACATTTTCAATGATTTGACTTGTCATGGATAGTCTATCGTTAAAAATTCTGCGTTCGTTAGTTAAGTCATCTTGGCTATATGGTACTAGTAAATTTGTCTGTAAATTAAATGCCTCATCTCCAACAAATACGTAAGGTAATTTCACATTGCTATTTGAAGCTTGTTCGTGATTTGGTATTTTTAACCCATTTTCAATTAACAACTCATAGAAATTTGAGCTTTCCAATACATCTCCATCTGATATCATACCATTTGTTCCAAAATCACACATAATAAATTCATAATTTGCATTGGCTATTGCCACTAACACCAAACTATGTCGCTCTTTATGATTGCGAAAATAGGAACCACTGTCAGAAGGCGGAACAATTTCAATGTGTCTGCCATCCAGTACTCCGAGGCAGTGTGGAAAATTCCATTTTCTCTCAAATTCATTAGCAATTTTCTTCCACTCTTCTTGAGTTGTCGGAAACTAGAATACAAATAGTTTAACTATTAAATATGTTTTTAAACAAGATGACAATAATAACAGAAAAATTCTGGTCTTTACCAGCATTGGCTGGCAATAGAACTTTTTCTATTGCCAGCCAATGCTGATAATCCTATGCAGAATATCAGAATATATCTACTTCTTCAAATTCGAACTCTGTCAAAAAACTCAAGTAGGAATAATTTACACTGAACTGTAATTATGTAGAGTTCAGCATAGGCATAATTCGGAGGGGGGGCAAGGGTAGGCAACTCCCCTCCCCCAATATTTTTAAAGAGCATTAAATTGTTTAAAGAAAATATGGCGAATTCCGAAACTCTTCCGTAAAAAAATAATAAATATGATAATTACACCAATCAAGTCAAAGGTTTTTAATACAATTTGGCAGGGGCGGATTAAGAACTTGTGGGGCCTCTGGCAAAAATTTTGAGCGGGGCCTTTTTGCAATTCTTGTAAAACCGCAGACAGACGAGTTGAAGTTTGATATTTAACTTTAACTTGCCTGTCTGTGGATGCCCGGGGGAAAGCGAGTTACTCCCAAAATCTTAGGTTACCAATTATAATTATATATTACTTTTGTGTGGCACGTCTATGATCATATAGTGTACTTTAAAGTCTAATGAGTTTAGGGTTTCTTTTCTAAATCGTCCCATGGGAACTCATTTTTTTAATAACAATTTTGTAAACAGATCATAAATAACACGATATTCGATTCCAAAAACTTCTATCGTAGAGTATGGGTTAACACAAGAAAAAAAGTCTTATATATACAGTGCGTCTCACTTAAGAGTATAACAGCGTAAGAATTGTTTTGTTTTTTGTTCAATTTATATCAAACTGATCTTAACACTAAGGTCAAGTTAAGACCACCAATCATTTTCCATCTTTAAATGCAAGGCCATCTACGATACTAAATTCAAAAACCCTGAATCCAAAGTTTAGTTAAATTCTAAAAAAATGGGGTCTTGATGAAAAATATCCTTCCGAGGCATTTAAATAAAAATGATTTCTAAATTTATTTTCTTTAAACAATTTACACAGATGAATAATAAATACAACCAAAAGAATTAAATATTATGTTTTATCAAACCTCCATCGGCCCTAAGGTCTCAATTCGCTTTCTGTTATTGTTCATAACTTTTCGGAGGGTTGCAGAATTTAACTAAACTTCGAATTCAGGGTTTTTGAATGATTTCGAAAAAATTTTGTTAACAAAATTTTTTTATTAAAAAATGCCCACTATGATTTTTAAATTTTTTTCATAGAATTTAGTAAGTCGTTTAGGTTTAAACATTGAAAAAAAATGTGATTTTTAGTCTTTTTGACCCTTAATAACTTTTGAATGGAAAGAAATTTTTAGATTCTGCAAAAATAATCGAAACTTTAAAATGCCGAAAGATTTATAAAAATTACATCAATGGTTCCAAAGTTATAGCATGCTATGATTTCTATACTTAGGTTGCCTGCTATCACAGACATGATCTGTAATCGTAAAAGCATGGCGCACTGCGCTGAAACCTCCCAATTTCAAAATCAAACTTTTATATTGATGTAATTTTTATAATTCCTATGGCGTTTTGAAGTTAAAGCCTTGCACTTTCAGAATATTTTTTCAGAATCTAAAAATTTCTTTCCGTTTCATAGTTATTGAAGGTAAAAAGACTAAAACACGCATTTTCTCAATGTTTATACGTTAACAATTTTTTAAACTTAAACCTGATTAACATAACATACATGACTTTTGTCTTGCTTTGACTTATACTTTATGATAGAAGTAGTTTGGAATAGAAAATCGTATTATTTACAATTTGTTTATAAAATTGCGAATGCTCGTGGAGTTATCGCAAAAAATTCAAATTGTGCACATCAGCGAGCACTCGCCAACATATCAGCGAACGTATGCAAACAATCATACGTTCGCACAACCGTTCGGTGAATGATCGCCAAGTCTTCCGATTTTTGCGAGCACTTTTTTTACCATAAATTGTGTTTTCACACCACTCTCTTTCCCTCTTTTGAGTTTAATATTATCTGTGAAGTGATAAACTTGCTTTTCCTCGGGTTTTCTGTCTATGGTTTAACTTTTTGTAGCACTCTCTTTCCTTCGGTCATTGGGTTATCGTTTAAGGATTACAGGGTTTGCTTTGTTTTCATCTATGGGTTATCTATGAAAAATCCCTGCATACCCAATAAAAATGCTGAATATATGCCACTGGAGTTCAGTAGAAATTTATGACAAGATACAACTGTAACATGCAATAAAGAATAAAGCATTGTTAGATAAGTTAGCTGCAACTAAACATGAAGATAACTTTGATGTAGTAGGAAAAAATGTTACAGCAAAATTTACCTAAAGGACAAAAAGTAAGTATCTTTGCTGAATGAACGATTACAAAGCTCCAAAACTGAATCTGGAACGTTAACAGAGAATATGTCATAACTTTTATTAACTATATGGACACAATCATCTGCATCTAAAGATTTAGATTAAAATTATTGAATAAATTTTTTTTTATTACTTATGATTTACTTATTATCATAAAAGCCATATAACTGGAACAGCGTTCAAACTCTAATTTAGATTTTTTTATATAAAAAGTGTTTTTTTAGGTCTTGCACCCATTTCCTTTTAACGTGAATTTTTAATGTAACTTTGTATATTATTATGCATTTTTATATGTAACATAATTGCATTCAATAAGAGGTACATAAAATCGATCATAACCAATCATTTTTTTTTGGCGATTGTACCTCACCTCTAACCTCAAAAAAATTCATTCTCAAACTCTTATTTTCATTTTTCAAATAATTAAAATTATTTTAAAAAAATCTAAAATAAACATATAATACAGACCAACTAATAATTTAATAGAGCCTTTTTGTTTTATTCGTCTAGCTAAAATAGTTCTCGAGAAAAACAAGTTTAAAAAATACTTGTGTCGATGCATGTTTTGTCAATTATCTCAAAGACCAATGGAGGTCGGGGTCTGAAAGTTAGCCAGTCCGCATTCTTATGACTTGCCAATACTATTAACATAAGTTCCAATATTATAAGTTCAAAGATTACTTTCTGGGGCTGCTTCGCCTAACTTATCCTGCTAGACCCTGTAAGAAAATAGCACCCACCTTTAGATATTTATTTTTTAAACTCTTGTAAATCGCATTACATGTCTTAGGGATTGTATCGTTAAGCACCTGAAGATCCTCATTGCTTCTACCCATTGCTAGGAATCTTAAAGTCGCTATTAATTGTTCCTGACTACTATTTGCTTTTCCTTCTTTCTTAATTAGAGGTTTCACAGTTTGCAGCAATTTAAAATATGTTTCTTCATCTATGCGCAAGTGATTGAACCAATCCTCCTTCTTTAGTTTCAATTCGGCCAGCAAATTAATGTGAGAAAAACTTCTCTTTCGTAACCGATTTTTGGACCATTTCCTTTTTTTTATTAATACTGATTTTTTCTTTTGTTTCTCAAGTATGTATATAAGAAGTAGAGCAGTAGTGCAACATAACAATTCCAAATCTAACATAATGAATTGATAATCTACACATATACAAAACCATATACTTATTAACTAATAAGTATATGTACAAAACCGAAAACCACCTGAAATGAGAAATAAAAAGTTTGATGTTTGTTTTGGTTTTTAGTTTTTACAGATTTTTTGGTTCCCGTCTTGCGCAGTTCAATATATCGTCATTTCTACGTCAATTTTAATCATGGAACATCGAAGTCCTTAGGGCCGACTTATCAATGCGAGGTTAAAGTTATCCTATGGTTAGAGCATAGACTAGGGTCAGTTTATTAATGAGAAAGTTGTTTTTTTTTTTTTACTGTGGCCTTACTCCTGTTATCGATGCGTGGACTACACTCAGTAGGGGAAGTAACTCTACCATAACTCTACTATTTTATTAAACTGTGGTTTAACTAACTATAGGATAACACTTATCCTCGCATTGATAAACCGGCCCTTAATGCACAAAACTCGACCGCTTACATGAGTAGACAGAGCGTCACAAAAAGTGATAGTAATTACGGACCACTAGTTTTTTTTTTTTAATTTTGATTTTATTTAAATATGCTCCTTATACAACTTTTGAACTTTAATCACATGGTGACAAGTATAAAATCTAATATAACTGATTATATTTGTTAAATGTTTTCCATTTACGTTGTATAGAACGTTTTATTTGTGCTGTCCAATCAAATAGGTATACCTACTACCGATTGTTGCTTATAATTTCTATTATTTCATAATTAAAATCGGTCGCTGTACTCATAATATCGCACGATATTTTCAAAACTGTTGTGCATTTGAAATTTACTGAAATTGATGACGCTCTATAAAAATGATTATTTCGATATTTTTATTTCAAAAAACATTAATATAAAGATGGTAAAGATGTTTTTCTACATGTTTTTGTCTTGTTGGTGTTGGCTATTCTGTTCTGCGCTTGACATCACCGGTTTTAATTTTAATTTTTGACAGTGGACAGTGAACAAAAAAGTTTATCTATGGCAAAAAAGCCTTTGATGTTCTCGTTGCTGGTTTGATGATTTTTGTCGATTTTTAATCATTTTAATTATATCTTTCAAGGAAATCGAGCTTATTTTATTTTAATGAGAAGACAAACTTTTAATGATAGTGTAAGTTAATTCCTTCTTTGTACTTATTTATATGTTATCATATCACTAATTATTTTAGACTGAAATGGATATGAAAACTGAGTTAGATTTAAGCGGCAAATTAATAATAAAAGTGCAACTTGGGGATGATATTAGGCGAATTCCTATACACAATGAATCAATTACTTATGATGAATTGGTTTTAATGATGCAAAGGGTGTTCCGGGGTAAATTAACTGCAAATGATGACATCACTATGAAATACAAAGATGAAGGTATGTTTATGAATTGGATTAGGGAGTTTTGTATCTTAAACATCTACATTATGAATATGTATGAGGTAAAGCATGTTTATTTCATTAATCATTGCTGCCAGCATGGCTTATAGTCTACAAACATGAACACTTGTATTTATAACACTTTTTAAATTCGTTATACCTACTTTATTTACGTTTTAGATGGGGATCTAATTACGATATTTGATAGTTCTGACTTATCTTTTGCCATACAGTGCAGCCGTATATTGAAATTACAAATTTTGTTAAATTCGGACTTGAAAGCTGAATCCACAAGTGCTTTGTCATTGTCTGAAATCGCTAAGTTAAAAAAGCATCTTAGAAGTATCAGAGATCAAGTTAATAAAATATTGGATTCCATTGATATGACTGAAAATAAAAATTCTGCAATAAAACAAGGTAAGTAAATAAAATTCAATTTAATATGATCTTCACAACAATGTCAATCCTGGGATCTGGGATATATTTGCATAACATGAATCTCAATGGCCTTGTCACTTAAAAAGTGCTAGGATTGTGTTACAGCTTTATTGAAAAGAAACTGAATCCCAACAATCGAAAGCGCCTTTCGGAAGATATATTTCTAATTAATTTGTATGTATTTTTTATTTTTGTTATTATTATTATGAATGCAAACAGATCTGAAAATCTGCAGTATTCAGGCTTTATATGGCCCATAATATACTGTGAATAAGTTTAAATGAATATGAATAACAGTTTATTTTGAAAATAAAAAGAAATCAGAGATGTTTTGGGATAAATCTGAGAGGAAAAAAGCAACATATGCTCTAGCAGTTTAAGGTATTTCAGAAAACCCCACCTTGAGATTGTCCACAGAAAAAAGACATTTTTCAAAGAACCAAGCGGTTTTCGTAACTAGTTCTCTAATCATAGCCAGCATTTTGACTATAATGAAGAAGATAAGGACAAATTATATTAATAGATAGACATATTCATTTATTAGGTATTATGTATGCCACTTACTTTATCAAATAATTTTAATTCATTCTTCAACGAAACCATTCTCAGTCTATTGAAACATTCTTTATAGGATTTTGCAAACAGCAGAAAAAATAACTATCTATAACTAAAAGAAAAACTGTGTGTAGAAATATTAATGAAATCTTTGCATTCTTTCGATAACCTGAATTCTGGTTATGCTAGCAAATTAAAATCCTAAAATGAATTTGTCTAATCTCTTATTTGACAATTATCATTCTAACACTAGCATCCACACAGTCCCCTACGGCCATGCAGATTAAACTAGTATCCACATAACCCCCTATGATTATGAAGATTCAGTGTGGATGCTAGTGTTAGAATGAGAATTGTCAAATAAGAAATTAGACAAATTCATTTTAGGATTTTAATTTGCTAGCATAACCAGAATTCAGGTTATCGAAAGAATGCAAAGATATCATTAATATTTCTACACAAAGTTTTTCTTTTAGTTATAGATAGTTATTTTTTCTGCTGTTTGCAAAATCCTATAAAGAATGTTTCAATACAATTATAAGCAAACAAATAATAATTCATTTTTAAACATTCTCAGTCTACTTGCAAAATTAGGTCAACATTTTAGCACAAACTACAAAACATTGGTATACGCTACTAAATAATCTATCTATGTTTTTATACTTTACATCAGTCAAGAAAATATGTGATATAATGAAACAATTTAAACCAAAAGCTTCTAGCTGGTTTTATTATTTCTCATCCAATTTACTAAAGGAATGCCAAGAGAAATGCATAACCACTATAGCCGCCGAAAATATCTTGCATAATGCATCATTTAGTCAAAGTATATATCCAGATGCCCTGATATTAGTACTTATATTACATATACATAAAGAGGAGATACTACTAATGATCTGGGATACTATCGTCCTATAAGTTTGCTATCTGTTTGCTCCAAAATATTAGAAACGCTAATGTACAACAGATATATTATTAAAAAATTTTCAACAATTTTCAACATGGGTTAGTGAAAGATCACATGAATCTGATATTTTAAATATTAATTATGGAATTCCTCAAGGAAGCATTCTGGGACCACTCCTTTATATAATTTTAATAAACTGTATCTGATGAATGTCACAGTAAAATTCAAACAAACAATCATTATGCAGATGATACAAATCTTTAATACATGGTCACACACTTGAGAGAATTATTCCACATCAGTTTTTGACCAAAGATGACTCCTACATACTTTACCTCACTATCAAATGGAATTCCCACACCTTTGTTGAGGAGGATTTGTGGAGAGTCTGTCCCCATTCTGCCACCTATCGACAATATTTGTGGCTTTTGTGAACGCTCTTAGTGCTTACATACCTACTAGATTAAATACAAAGAAAAAATGTATGCACTATATGTTGAATTAATCAAGATTTAGTTACTTTAGATATTGATTCAACACAAAATGACAAAACTAAAAAACTGAATTAGGATATTTACGTGTATTATGAAGGACATGATGGTGTGTGAAAATAGTTTCGCAATAATAATTTATTTATGCAATTATACATATTATTTAAGAATGATCTCTGGAATTAAGCAGTTGAGCACTGTGGAGATGTAGTTATTATTTTAAATCTTGTATTAATAGGTAATTTTATTGTAAAAATAATTTTGTTATATAACATTAACTTGTCTAAGATACGTTGTTAACCAACCCCACAATGTTTTTGATATACCTTGTCCTTTCCAAATTCCTCATGAAAGGCAAATGTGCATTTGAAGAATTTTTTTTTGAGAAATATATTTAATTTAACATGGACTGTGTATTAGGTACGTCACAAAGTCACAATAATGCAAAAACAATAAAACAACCTAATCTATCGGATTAGTAATGCCTCAAATATGTTATAAAAATAACCGACTTTTATCATTATGTATCTGTATGTGTCTTATTATTGATAAGATTACATTAATTTATATATAAACCTGGTGAATTCCACACACAAGATATCTAAATTTTTACTAGTACATAATGGATATCAATAGTTTTTTGAATTTTTTAAATGAGTTCCCAATTATAAATGGATTTTACAAATAATGGCCAAACAAGAGGTGTTGCCTTACATTAAATGAGGTAGTTCTGGTTTTTTCATATGTTGGTAGTGATAAAATGGTAATGACAAATCCAAGTTTTCCATCTCGAAAGCCCTTCGGATCATTGTTAAGTACTTGAAAATCCATTAAATTTTAGGACTTTTTGTAGTTTTTGTCAAATTTTACCACCAAGGACCTTTGTTAGAGCAAAAGTCACTATGCACACTTTTAAGTATACTAAATTTGGTCTTGGTAGGCCAAATAGTTACTAAGATATGGCCATTCAAAAAGTTTTGCACAATTACAAAAAAAAAAAGGAAAGAGGAGTTGGGATGCTGGAACCATCAGCTCCTCAAGCCCTGCTAACTATGATTTCCTGTAACTGCAAAAAAGGTTGTACCAGCAGTTGTGGTTGCAGGAAAGCAGGACCCAAATGCTCAGCTGTTTGCAACTACTTAGGGGTCATCATAGCTGTCGAAAACTAAAAAAAAAAAAAAAAAAAAAAATTGTAAAACATCCTTTTTTTAGAAATTTTGCAAACCTTTGAATTGCCATATCTTAGAAACTAATTGGCTTACTAAGACCAAATTGTTCTCATTTAATTGCAAATTTAGTCTACTTAAAAGTGTGCATAGTGACTTGCCGTAACACGGGTTCCTGGTGGAAAAAATTTACAAAAACTGAAAAAAATCCTAAAATTTAATGGATTTTCATGTACTTAACAATGATCCGAAGGGCTTTCGAGGTGGAAAACTTGGATTTGTCATTACCGTTTCATCACTACCAACATATAAAAAAAACAGAACTACCTCATTTGATGTAAGGTAAAATGTACCAATTCTATAGACTATTAATTAAGGATTAAAAAAAAATTGATCGTTAATTATTCAAAAAGTAATAAACCGTTTGTTGAAATTTTTTGTACATTATCTTGACAACATGGACACAATCTTCAAGAATTTTTAGCCCTCTATGTGCAGTTGTTTTCTAGTAAAGAAATAGTAAAAATAATGTGTTTTGAAAGCTTTGGAAGCCATTTGCAGATTAACAAGTGCACCTAGCATCTCTAGCGACCTCTATCGGTACTCATTTTTCAGAGAATTTCATAATGAACAATTTTCCTAATGCATATGTTATACTAAAAGTTAGTAGGAACTGAGATATTCAAAGAAATGTAGAAAGAGGGTCTATTTTACTCACTAATTGTTAATTATAAAATCAAGCACTTCACTAATTTGTAAGAAAACTTAGGGTGTTCAACTACACCCTAAAATGAAGCGACTCCAACAATAATCTCGCCTATGGGCCAAAGATCCAATCAAAATCCCTCGCCATCTATCCTAATGCGAAGAAGACAGAACCCCGCACGACACTTATGGAAACCTGTGAATTTGTCCCATTTTTGTATCCGTTATTATTTTGATCTTCCTAATCGAAAGTGTCAATGGACACTAACTTCGAAGTTCTCATCACTTTGAGATATTGCTGACCAAAATTATTAAATTATTAAAAATGAGAGAAAAACGATTTTTTGTACAAAAAACCAAACGCAAGAGCTATGTATAATCAAACCTTTTTGGATGGAATTTTTTTTTTAAACACAGGATTTTACATAATTGTAAGCCATTGGCCGTTAGTTCCATGAAAATCATCCCATTTCACCTTATTTTCTACCACTTGATTATCTTTACATTTTATTTGTGAACTTTTGTGCATATACAAGGTGTTCCGTACTAATATTTCAGGCTATGATTCCTTAGGACTAAGTCATTTTATGAAGAAAAGTTCATATGAACATATGTAGGCAGCGGTTTAAATATTTTGTTACTGGGTGTTGAATTTCGTTATTTTTTTCATATCTCGGAAAGTACTTTAGATATCATTTTCAATTTTGGTATGTGTTAGGATATAAAACCACATAATATTTTAGTTAGAAAAGTTATTTTATCGCTCCACCTGTGGCATCCCTGCGAACATGTCCTCTGATATTTTTTACCAAAAAAGTGGTACGTCACTGATGTTTTTCCATGTGGATATTTTTTCTGATTAGCCTGGTCAAATCCACATGAAAGCGGTCTCTTGCGTTTTTCTCGTCAGACACATAGTTCGTGATTAAAACAATTGAATTGAAACTAAAACTAATTATTATTATTAACATTGAAATTTTGTTTTATAAAAATTATTACGCAACACACCAACATCTCGACAAAAGTTTTTCTCTCATACATTACTTCCATTCATTATTAGACTACTTAAGACAAAAAGAAAGATGTTGCCAGAATATCGACAAAGCCTCATTCCCGATTACAAAAGAAAGATCAACGATTATAATAAGAACATTCACCAACTGATAACACATTATCATAGTCATAAATGGTTGGAAGCTAGTGAAGAAATTAATAAAGCACAGGGACGAAATTTTTATCAACAAGTTAACAAACTTTCTACATATAAGTTTATTAATAACATCCCAATGATTGAAGAAAATGGTATAGAGTTTCACACAGATGCAGAAAAGGTAAATATTTTTTCATGTAAAATAAATGAAGTTTATACTGAGAGAGACCATTCTAACTACAATTTTGAAGCAGTAAATGAATGGTACGATAGTTGTTTTTATGATAATGTCTTAAATGACGATGCAGAAGTAGAAGTGGAGGAATATTTCAAAATACTAGAGAAACAAAAGAACACCGCACCGGAAATTGATAATATACCTTGGATAGTCATTAAAAAACTTGACTATGACATTCGCTTACATCATTAAAATTTTCAAATTGGCTTGTCACAAACATTATTCTTAGATGAATGGAAGATAGGAAAAATAGTGGTTATACCTAAACCCAATTCAGACCACTCAAAAACTGACAGTTACAGACATTACCCTTCTGCCCAGTGAAAACTTGAGAAATAAAATTCTCAATGTTATCAGAAACAAAATCCTACACATCAATTTGGATTCAAGGAACAATGCTCCACTTTACACCCACTCACTGTTCTCGTCTCTAAGGTCCAAACAAGTAAATTGTCCAACCTATGGACTGCAACTCTATTTCTAGACATTAAAAAAGCCTTAGACAGTGTGTGGCATAAAGGTCTCCTTTTCAAATTGAAGAAACTATAAACACCAGACTATCTAATACATATAATCAAAGATTTCCTTCAATCCAGAAAACTAGTAGTACAAATAAACAACTGCACGTCTCAAGAATTCACAGCTGACCAGGATGTACCGCAAGGCTCTCCAATCTCACCCCTGCTCTATAATATATACTGCTACGATATATTGTCAAAAACGCTGTCTAAAACCATGGAAAAATTACAAGTACTTACGGACAACACACAATCCTGGCTGAATAAATGGAGATTAGAAACGAATGCCACTAAATCCCAATTAATGATTTTCAATCTAATTCTTCCCCTACCATAAGGACTTCGGTCGATGACTTTTTGGTTATTTTTTTATTCTTTAACCAATAAAAAACTTTTATTATTATTAAAAATTATTAGAAATGGGCGCCTTTACTTAATAGGCATGCTTCCGCCTGCCTACGCATCCAAACTATTGAGTTCGGGGGATCTTGCTGGCCATTGCCGTGGCCCTCCACAACCTATCCAACGATTAGGATAAACCACATGTAAATGGTCGCAAATAATTACGCTGAAATGAACAGGAGCTTCATCTTACATGTACCATATTTGATTTCTTAACGCAATTGGTACATCTTCAAGAAACAAAAGTAGTTATTCTTGGAGAAAATGCAGGTAAGAGTGTCCATTAAGGCATCTTGGCAGAAAAAAAGGGCCTATAAGATTACCAATAATTCCAACCCATACATTAACCGAGAATTGTTCTTGGAAATCGGTTTCCGTTATGGCATGGGGATTTTCGTCTGCCCTCAAATTTTGAATAGCATTCCTAGAAAAATTTGCTTCGTCTGTAAACATAATTTGTGACTCAAACTGCGGATGTAGTGTAACATTCTGAAGCTACCATTGACAGAAGTTCACGTGCTGTGGAAAATCCCTGCGAAGTAACGCCCATACTCTTAGAATATGATACGGACACAACAAAGAATCAACCAAAATTCGCCAAACAATTTGATGGTAAATATTCAGAGCTCTAGCGATTTTCCTCGTAATAGTCTCAGGATGTTCATCGAATTCCTGCAGCACTGCTTCCTTAATTTTGGGTGTTCTGACAGTTCGAGATGTACCTTCGGAAGTACCTTTTTAGAAATTACCATGAATAGTCGAAAAGAGTCGGCTATCTGACAAGGCACAATCAGGATATCTTTCCTCATATGTACTTCTGGCTTCTGTTGCATTACCCTCTGCGAGACCATATAATAATATAATAATAATAATAATATAACTTTATTTCCTTTAGACCTGCTTAGTACAAGTATTGGACAAGTCAAATGGTGTCTATTATTAAATTTAAGTAAGGATGTAAAATAGTAGGTGGATACCTACTATTTATGTCTGAATAATAATACCTAGTGGTTATACATTATACATAAATGTAAGAATATTTACATAGTCAAGTCAGTTATATAATATAATATGTCAAATAAACTCTTATAACAATTAAAATATACACATAACAATTAAAATATACACATAACAATCCACTGTTCAATTCTAAACATTATCACAGAAGTTGTAAGATTCATTTTGTGAGTAAAAACATTGGTTTATAAGGAATTGTCTAACAGAGCATTTAAAAGAATCTAAGCTATTTATATCTTTACATTTCTGAGGCAAGCAATTGTATAATTTAACTGATGTGATAAAGGATCCTTTATTTACTTGTGTTAATCTATGTGCTGGGACATATAGATTATTTGCACTTCGAGTGGTATACTTGTTGACTTCATTACATTTTGGCAATTCATTTATATTTTTCCTGACAAAGTACACCGACTGTAAAATATACATACTGAAAATGGTGAGTATACCATGCTGCCTAAAATAAGGTCTACATGATGTGGTGTAATCAAGCTTAAACATACATCGAATAATTCTCTTCTGCATTGTAAAGACTTTTTGCATTCCTGAACAATTACCCCAGCAGAGTAGTCCATAAGAAAGTACCGAATTTATACAACCATAATAATATGTTTTCAGTGTGTTTATGTTAACTGAATCTCTAATTTGTAAAATTGCGAAATTTTTACTAGCTAAATTTTTTATTATACATTCCGTATGTTTTTGCCAAGAAAGATTTTTTTCCATCTGGATGCCTAAAAACTTTACACAATCATTTTGGCAAATAGAATTGCCAGTGGATTTGACTAGTATGCTTAAGTCTGTTTTTACACCAAGTGGTGTGAAGAATAGGAGATCAGTTTTTTGTTGGTTTAGTACCAGTCCATTCCTATTACACCAATTAGATATTTCTTCCACACATTTCGTGGCATTTCTGCTGAGGGCATCAATAGTTTTGGCAGAAATGACAGCAGAGGTGTCATCGGCAAAAAGAGTTATAAAACTACTATTATCTATATTATCAACGATATCATTAATAAATAGTATGAATAGTAGAGGACCTAGTACACTTCCTTGCGGTACTCCAGTCAGTACATTTACATTTTCTGAAAAGCATATTACACCATTTTGTACAATTTTTACAGTTTGCTTTCTCTCCTCTAAGTAGGAATTAATCCAGTTCAGTGCCAAATCACGAATACCATATAGTTCAAGTTTCTTCAATAATAGTTTGTGATTTATACAATCAAAGGCTTTTGAGAGATCAAAATATATACCGACTGATTTTAAATTACTATTAAAGTTGTTGAGTATATTTTCATAGAAGGAGAGAATAGCATCCTGGGTTGACCGGTTCTTACAAAAGCCATACTGCCTTTTTGTTAGAAGCCCATACTTATCAAGAAAACACGTTAATCTAATTTGAAACGCCTTTTCAAATATTTTAGAGAAAACTGACAAAAGGGCTATTGGCCTATAGTTATTTATATTATTTGGATCTTTATTTTTGTAAACAGGTATTACTAGGGCAGTTTTTAATTGGTCTGGAAATACTCCGTTTTCGAATGAAACATTAATCAGGTATGTCAAAATAGTGAGGAGGTAGTTTGAGACATTTTTTATTAGGCAGCAAGGTACTTCATCCTTGCCTGATGACTTTTTATTACAAACAAGTCCAATAATGGATAAAACTTCTTCCTCCGTAACGGGAGTTAGGTACATAGTATTTTTATTAGATTTACCAATTAGAGTTGTTGATGTGTCAACATCAAGAGAGGAAGTAAGTTTGTGAACAGAATCAACAAAATAGCTATTAAAACCATTTGCAATCTCTTGTGTATTTTCTAAATATTCATCATCTACCGTTTTTATTTTTGTTGGTATTTGCCTAGAGCTTTTTTTTCCATGAGTATTTTCCCTAATTACATCCCACATAGCTTTCGATTTGTTCGGTTCATTATTTATTTTTTGTTGATAGTAAGCTTTTTTTGTATTCTTAATATTTAATTCATGATTTCTTTTAATGATATTATATCTAACTCTAAGTTCTGGATCATTAGAGACTTTTACTTGATTATGTAACTGCCTGATAAAAATACCATCATTAATAATATTTTCAGTTACCCATTTGTTTGATTTTTTATTTGCCAATTTACTTGTTTTTATTGTTTTAACAGGAAAAGCTGTATTAAATATATTAGAAAATATATCTTGAAATACTGCAAATTTTCTATTATCATCTGTTTCTGTATAAACCTCGTTCCAATTTTCTTTTGACAATAGGAATTTAAAATAATGTATATTTTCATCAGAAAATGTTCTTTTTTTAACAATTCTTTGGCACTTTTTCGCCAAAGGTAGTTTATATATTACTAACTGAGCATTATGATCAGAGATGGCGTTGTTTAGAGTTTGAATTGTTAATAGGTCAGTGTTAGTGTCAGAAAAAATATTGTCAATTAGAGTACTTGAGTTACCCTGGGTGCGAGAAAATTCAGAAAAGCATTTACTATAACCAAATGAAGATAGCACATTTGTTAAATCTGTCGTTTTTTTGTTTACTTCAGCAAAGTTATAGTTAAAATCAGCACAAATAAATGTATTACTTTTTACATAATAATGCATAGATTTGATAAAATAATCATGATTGGCATTAGGAGACCTATATAGACAATTTATGTTTACTATTACCTCATTAAAATTAATATTAATAGAAACAGCTTCAAACTGCTTCTCAGTTACATCAATAGTGCACTTTTTTTTTTCACTAAATTGGAGATCATCTCTCACTAGTATTGCTACTCCACCTCCTCTTGTTTCCGTACGGCAAAAATAGCTTGCCATGTTGTAATGAGGTAATTTGAATACTTTCGCTTCTGCATTTGAGAGCCATGTTTCAGTAAGGCAGACTACTTGTGGATTGTTATGTGTGTGTAAGAAAATACTCAGCATATCAGTTTTAGTTCTAACACTACGTACATTTACATTCAAGATATGTAGATCATTAACTATTGAAGTATATATCTATATATATATATATCTTTAGTTATCCAAGAGATCTCACAATAGCAATAGAATAGGTACAAAAAAATAGATACATACTTATAATAAAACAGGTTCATGATAATTTTACGTATAAATAAATGGAAGTAAATAAAAGATAGCAGGACTAAATTTTACAATTATTACAGAAATATGTGCGATAATATTCATCTACAGAGTAGAACGCATTTTCTATAATAGAATATTTTTATACTTTTAGCAAATTTTGTTGTGCTTGCATATTTAATATTTTCAGGTAATTTATTGTACAGGGTTATACCTATATAATAACGATTTGACTTGTATAATTCTATGTCGATCATATTGTAAATCATTTCCATGCCTAGTTGGATAACTGTGTAATTCATTTTGAAAGTTAAAATCAGTAATAGTTTGCTTGACAAATTTTAACACATCTAATATATAGATGGTAGCGTTAGTATTCTTTCTTGAATAAATGTCTTAAAGGTTTCTCGAAATTTCAATCCAAACGTGCATCTAATTGCCTTCTTTTGCAACACGAATATTCTGTTTGCTGCTGTTGAATTTCACCTAACAATAGATTCAAAATTTGAATGATAAAATGTTTGATGTTTTTTTACCAGATATCTTTTCAATGCAAAACAATTTTTTGAACATTTTTTTGACAAGTAGATTTATTATTTAATGTAATTAATGGACTTATGGTGTAGTTTGCTGGATGCAAATGAAATTGTAGAGTATGTGTTTAGTTGGATTCATTACTAAATGATTTAAACCAAAGTATTCATATATATATATTTAATGTTGTCATTCATTAAGGATATCATTTCACATTCATCTTTATGAAAAGATAGTAACGTGATGGTCATCTGCAAATGCAGTATGAAATATAGATATGTAGTAGTCTATATCATTGCAGTACAATAAAAATAATAGAGGGCCCAAAACACTTCCTTGTGGAAGATCCTAGACTAATGTCTACTTTATTTGAATTTTCTCCGATATAGTGTAAAAATTGTTTTCTGTTGTTTACAATTTCCTCGTAAGCCAAATTGTTCAATTTTTTCGAGAAGAATTTCATGATTTACCCAGTCAAATGCCTTAGTAAGATCCACAAAAAAAGGAAGAACTTTTTTATTTTTATCTAATTGTTTGTATATAGTATGCAAAATCTTTATTAGAGCCGACATTGTAGACTTCTTTTCCCTGAGGCCATGTTGATTTGGTGAGAGAATGTTATTTTTTTCGAGAAATGAAATAATTCTTTTACATAATATTTTTTCAAATATTTTTGAAAATACAGATAAAAGTGAAACTGGATGATTGTTTGTGATATGTTTAGGATTGCCATTTTTTGAAAAGGGGAATCACTTTTGGGGTTTTTAAGGCATTAGGGAAATTACCTAATTAATGCCTTAAAAACCTCAAAAGTTATTAAATTAGCAATATAACATAATGATCTGACAAGGTATTGTATACTTTGTTTAATAATGGTAGTAGAGAAATTGTCAGCACCAAATGCATTTGTATTTTTTAGCTCTCGTACAATGTTAATAATTTCAGTTTCACGCACTTCATTGAGAAAAATGGTTTTTCCTGTAAAGATAAATTGGTTGATTTTGTGTTTGTTGGTGGATAAAATATTTTTATTTAAAATATCATTAGGTAAATTGACAAAGTAATTATTATGTGTATTGGCGATTTCTGTTTTATTAGTTACTTCGATGATAACTAATATAGTTTTATTACTTTCAATATTTTTATTTTTAAGAGTAGAATTTATAATATTCCAGATGGTTTTTGATTTGTTTCAGAAAGTATACATTTTTTGTTATAATGCGTTTTTTTTGCTAACCTAATAACACGTCTATATGTTGTTTTATACCTTTTATAGTAATTTAAATCAACTGTCCCTGTTTTCTGCATACTAAATAACTCTCTCAATTCAATTGACGATGTTCTTATCCCTGTAGTTATCCAACTTTTTTTTGTTTACATTATCCTCATTATTTTTTGTAACATACTTAAAATTTTCATTGTAGTAATACTCCAAAGTATTTATAAAGCAACCAAAGGGTTTAGCAGGATAAGATAGGCGAAACGGCCTCAGAAAGCAATCTTTAAAATAACTTGTGCTATAATATTGGCAAGTCATCTTATATATTTTTTTGGCGATTGTACCACAGCTGTAACCAAAAAAAAAATTCGTTATCAAACTTTTGTTTTCATTTTTCAAATAATTAAAATTTTTTGAAAAATCTAAAATAAATATATAATATAGACCAACTAAGGGTCTAACAGAGCCTTTTTGTTTCATTCGTCTAGCTAAAATAGTTTTTGAGAAAAACAAGTTTAAAATATATCTCAAGGACCAATGAAGGTCAGGGGCTGAAAGTGTGCCAATAGTGTTCTTATGACTTGCCAATATTATAACAAGTTATTTGAAAGATTGCTTTCTGGGGCCGTTTCGCCTATCTTATCCTGCTAGACCCTTTATCATTTACGTCCCCATTTACATTCTAAAGATTACACCAGTCATCTTCTAGGTAGGTACCTAATAAATGCTTGAGTATTTTCTTGTGAAAATGATTGCGTTTGTAAGATTTTCCAGAATTATCATTCATAACTGGAAACGGAAATGAGTTGTGCTCCACGATCTGAGGTACCGTTTTGTATAATTTGTTTGGATGTTATTCCTATCCTTGAAATTAGTAAAAACATAATCAATTGCAGTTGAGTTTTCCTCTCCTATTATAGCTTCATTTAAGGTTGGCTCTAAATAAAAAGAATTTATCAAATCAATCAGTTTAGTCTTGTGTTACCGGTATTTCTGCATTCATATAATTCATCTTATTTACTGAGAATTGTTTATTTTTAAATAAAAACCAACATTTTAAACGATCAGTTAGCATCTGCAAACTGGTTTTTGTGAAACTTTGAACAAAAACAATCCAGCGGAAGCTAAACTGCAGACGATTTCCGTGTGCAGGAGAGCTAAAAAAAAATTAACTTAACTAGCAATAAAAATGGACATTTGAGTATAATGAGTTTGCGTCTGCCATTCAACTGAATTGTCATTAATGATGTGGAAATTGCCAAAAACTATTTTGCAAACAATTACGGCATGCACATACATTCACGGTGATTTTTTGAAGCTGTATTTGTACATACTATGCTTATGCGACCTAGTGTTGGCATTGGTAGACATTTTGGACTTGCAGACCATTAAAAAAAATAATTCGCAAGTTGAAAAATGTTTTGAACGATTAGTTTTTTCATGAAATTTATGATAAAAAATAATGATTTGACAATTTGCAGATAATTTCAGCATGCATAAGATTATATACAGCAATAAAATCATTACAAACGAATTCAAATGTTGTCGAACAATTAGTTAGCATTTGCCATTCCTTTTTTCATGAAATTTATGATAAAAAAATAGCGATTCAACAATTGGCAGAGGATTATTTAAACATTTTCAAAAGTTTGCAATTTTTTTTAGTTATATTAACATAATATCATACACATGTAAATTGCAGACACTAATTAATCATTCAATGGTATGTGCAAAGTAATACAGTTTCTAAAAATCACCGCGAACACATGCGCATGTCGTGATTGTCTGCAAAGTGCATATCATTAATGATAATATAATTCAGATAAATGGCACACGCGAACTCATTGTTCTCAAATGTCCATTTTTCTTGCAAGTTAAGTTCATTCTTTTTGGCCCTCCTGCACGTGGAAATCGTCTGCAGATTAACTTCTGCTTGATTGTTTTTGTTCAAAGTTTCACAAAATCCACTTTGCAGACTAACTGATCGATCAAAATGTTACTTTTTAATTACAAATTAACAATTATTTTGCAATGTCGCTGCAATCAAAGAAACTTTCTTAATATGCTTATAATTTGTCATATACAGGGCCTTCATTAATGACCGTAAGACACGTGACCGCAAAATGTATGCAACCCACTAAACACTGTTGGCGCGCCTGTTTAACAAAAATCCCTAAATCCAGTGGCGTCGACTTGAAACCCAATATTTACGTTTTTGTAACTTTATTCTCATTGCTAAATTGGAACCAGTGTAACATTAATAAACTCTCTTAGATAAATACATATAATTTATTAATCTTATTGAATTTTAAAGATGTAAGTACTCATATTTACAAGTTGGAAATCTAACCTATAATTAGCGGTCTGTTTCAACATTGAGTTAGAATCAATATTCAACAATATTGAAAAATGATATGAATTTGAACTGAAAGAGTTTGTTAATGTTACACTGGTTCTAATCTAAAAATGTGAATAAAAACATTAAAAATATGAGAATAAACTAACAAACACGTATAATTTTAGGTTATGGGATATGCTTTTTGTTTTTATTTGCAGACTTGTTTCGAAATTTTCAGTTTTTCATGTGATAATCTTCATGTGTCACTAATTTATCTACCGAATTTAGGAAAAGAAGTAACATCACTGGTACAGAAACCGCATGCAATTACCTGACACATTTGTAACCGCTAAAGACATTAATCTTGTTTGTTAGAGTTTATCAGACAACAAAAGTGATACGATACATTTTCTTAATGGTAGAAACTTCAGTAAATAACTCGAAATGTCTTTTCCAATTGGTGCAAGTATTTGTTTTAAGCAAATATTTTTTTATCGATTACTTGCCACTTAGTGAACACAAAATAAAACTGGCATACATCCCGGTTACTGGAGGTCCAGCGACAGACCTACAAGCTATGTCACTAGGCGTGACAAAGAAATATGATCTAATTTCTTTGTGGTCGATTAATTACCACTTAATAATTACAAACATACGATTGACTTACGCAGTTAGTAGAGTTCTGAGATATGTTGAACCAGCAAGGGGTCTACTTTTTATGCATGATTAGTAAATATCAAGCTGATTTTTCGTTAAATAATTAATTTTATTTATAAATTAAGTTTGCACCACTAAGAAACATTCTTTTCTTTTTTCTTACTTACCTGAGATCTTTAGGCCTATGGCAGCAATTCCATATATACATGGTTCATCAGATAAATTACGAAAAGTTGGGAAGAGGTTTTCCATACGAATGGTTTTTCAAGCGGGCTCCATGCTAAGATCAGTTTTATCAAAAACCAAACCTTTAAGCCAAAAGTTTTGAGAACGGATGTGACTAGCTTTCATATTCATTTTTTTAGTTTATAACATTGTTCTAGTTTATATATTTTTAGGTGCGAGACATTTTGTGATAAACAAGTACTCAAGAAACAACTTCTATCTGATCCGTTTGGCGGAGGTTTTATCATTAAAATTTTCAAATATTTTCAGTGACAAAATACCCAACAAAAAGTAAGAAAATCTGAATATTCCACAAATAAACAATTATAGACAATATAAGAAACATTCTTATATCGCTTTTCTTGTCCGCCGTGCTTTAAGGAATAACCATGTTTCTAGCTGTTACAAATGGTCGGGTAATTGCATGCTGACTTCTGTACCAAACGATATGTTTTTGACAATAATAAAGTAGAATGGTAGATGCCTTTTATGTCAATGAAAAAAAAACAACGTAAAGAGGGGAATAAGTCTTATGCCATATGTTTCATAATTCTATTAATATGAAACTTTTTGAAACTTGCCATAGTCTACAAAAGATACAGTAAATTATTTGCAGATTTGTCAACAAATGGCTTTCAAGACCTGTATAAATGTCAACAAAAAATTACTCGTAAGAATGAATTTATTATATAGAATTCAGAATAAATTAATAATCTTTAATTCCAGAAACGTCTATAAGTGTATTATTTATCAAGTTATAATATTTAATAAGATTAATCAATACTATGAAATAATAAAACATGTTCAAAAACAATAATAAACTACATAAAATTACAAGTATTGAATCTACGTTAACAACCAATGGGTTTAATATATGAATCACACAACTCGGATAGTAGGTAAAAACAGTTACTTGATAAAAAAATATTTCATGATAATTCTATTGCCTTTTTATAGTGTACGGTACAAAAAGTACTAATTTAGAAGACGATAAACAAATTTTAATACAGATCGATTATGAAAAAATTACAATAATTGTTCAAAATGATGGCCTTGAGCATTTAGACATATATGCACTCTTCGATTCATATTATCAAATACATTTTTCAACTGTTATACTGCGCATTTCTCTTTCCACTGCTTGTTGTAGTTCGTCAAGATCATGCAATCGATTTTTAAAAACGTTGCTCTTTAAGTGTCCAAATAAAAAATAATCAAGGGGTGTCAAATCTGGAGAACGTGCAGGCCAAAGTACCTGGCTGATTAATCTATCATCATAGAATTCCTCTAAAAATTGCATAGTAGCTCTTGCTGTATGGGCAGTAGCACCATCCTGTTGGAAGTAACCAAGTTGCAATTCATCATCATGTAGCTGATTCAGAAAGGGTTCCAAAATTAGATTTCGATACCTTTCTCCATTTATGGTCTCTTGAAAAAATATTGGGCCTATTATTCTTCTCCTGGATATTGCGACCCATACACCTATTTTTAACGGATGTAAACTTGTTTCCACATAACAGTGAGGGTTTTCTGTAGCCCATGTCCTATAATTTTGGCTATTGATATAACCACTTAGGTGGAACCATGCTTCGTCGGTGAAAAAGGTCTAATCCAGCACATCATCATTATTTAAATTTTCGTTAAACCAACGACAGTACCTTTCTCGTTTACCAAAGTCAACGGGTAGTTGTTCTTGCACAACTGTTACCTTGCAGGGATGTAAATGTAGCTTTTTTAAAGCTTTATGGGCTGTACCAACTGAAAGACCTGAAAAAGTTCAAATTCATTGATTTGTTGTTTGCAGTAGGTCATTTTATAGTCGAAAAGCCAGCGATATTTTTTTCAATGTCAATTGAGCAAAAATAATTTATAATTTTTCCGCCAACTTACTATTTATTAGAGGGTACAACAGCTCATCCCTAAAGCCATCAGCACAAAATAATTGTTAAACTTTTTGAAGCTACTTCTATTTATTAAACGATTAATACAAAAATAAATCATTACATAAGGCAAGATTATGTGTGAGTATGATAGTCAGAGAGCTTCCTATATGTTTTTGCGACAGGTAATGGGACTGTCTGCTGACCATAAAATATAATTGTTGGTAGTGCCCCAAGTCACCTAGTCAAGATTTTCAAATTTCTACGTGGCACCTTACCGGGGTGGTGGGGGGCTTTGAAGTACAGTCGGTTTATGACAGGTCCGGAACCTGTCTGCCGTTTTGATATATCAGTAGATATGATTCTGAACATACCTCCTGCAAAGTCTGACGCTCGCAAGTGGTTGCGATTCAGAGATATGTCCGAAAAACCATCATTTTGGAATTTTGCCGGATACTGTTACATGAATTGAGGCGACAGGTCCGGGTAACTGCTCAAAACCTTGTTAGCTATCGTGGGGCTCATGAGAGGGAAGGGAAAATACGTCTGGCAGACACGCAAGTGGTTTTGGGCAAGTGTGGCAGCACTTTGAAAGACCGAATTTTCACAAAACTGCAACTTTTGTTAAATATTGAAAAATATGTAATAAAAATATCTGACGTTTTTTTTTTTTATATACCTAGATGTATTAAAAATAATAAAAATCAAACAGCAGAAATTTGTATTCGTATAAAAATTTTTTATGCTAAAAAAAAAACGAAAAAACATATCTATAGATAACTCATTAATACGATATGTATAGAGCTAGTGTACACTTTTATACACAATAAATATATGCAATGGGGTTGTCATTTACAGTACATACAAATAATCCCCCGCCCCCAGCCTCAAACGTTGAGTACTCCGTAAATTTGTGCAATAAACTAATTTATTTTCTGGTTTCTTATGGGTTCCTAGAACATTTTAATCCTTTTGCGACCTATATAAAAATAAATTTATTTAATGCGGCCTTATTATACAGTACCCTATAAAGAATTTGTATAAAAAAATTACTCACTACCTACGGCCACGACGTCAGATCGCATTACTAACACTGCAGCGCCTCATATCGTTGCCTTCTACGTACAGTGTAACGTCACACACATCTGAACTGTTTTAAATGACCTGCTGAAGTTTAACACTTTAATTATTTACTCACATTTAAAGCCTCATATTTTACATATTTGAATATTTTTATGTAATAAAAAAGATGTGCAAGTTTCGTATTCCTCATCGGCAAACTGTGAAATGCAATCGCCAACTTTAATGTAACAGTAAAAATTCCGAATTGTCCTTACCTATGCTGAAATGACATTGGGAAAATATTGTGAGCTCTTCCCTATTGAGAGAATCCCACTAATTTATTTTTATTCAAACTATGATTTCATGTGTAAAGCAAAAGTTTTAGCTATCAGTAACTTAATGTAGGTAATCAAATTGATAAAGAAGTCAGAGATAAATTACCTGTTTGAGCAGATAACTTTGATATAGACTTTGTTGATCCATTCTTTCCTGAACGTCATTCATAACCACCTCAGTTAAAATAGTTTTCCTCCCAGTTGGCTTTTCCTTGCAAATGCAGTGTTTTTCTGCAAAACGTTTAAGGACTATGTGCTTACGATGGGCCAATGTGTCATATAGAAAATGGGCCATTAAAATAAAGGCATCTTGTTCCGGCGTAAAAGCCATTGCAAATTGCACACGTCTGAAACATTAGAAATACACTTAACCTAAAATTATCAATTATCATTCTCTTTATTATTACTTACCACCAAAAATAGCAAATGTATATTAGGTAGTTCTGAAAAGAACTGATAAATACGCAAATTACAATAGTAAAAATAATTAAAGACACTTGGAAATGAAAAAGGACTGGAAATAACGAAATAAACACTTTCCATGCGCACGTCTATGCCCTAGACAATAACTAGATGTCATGTCACAGATTAATATTTTAGAGACTGCTCGAGAATTGTCAAATCGGGCGACGCTGCTTGCTTCTTAGGCTCCGTAAAGATGCAATGAGCGATCTACGTAGGATTCAACAAATTCATGATAAATCCCTAGAAAACATGACATAAACATGACAAAGATAAAATTCAAATTAACTGGTCACGTGTCTTACGGTCATTAATGAAGGCTCTGTACCTATAATAATTGACCTTTAAATTGGCAGACGCTAACTAATTGTTCTCAGGGATCTGTCACTACCTCCCGGTCTATACTGTGTATATTTCTTCTCATCTACCAGGTATAAAAAGTGTCTGCACCTTTGTCAGTGTGGTAAAGATCAAACACCCCATCAGTTTTTATACCCACAATAAGTCTACAGTAAACTACAAGAGTATTATATTTATAGTCAAAATTATTTACTTTGTAAATTGTAAATTAAAATACTGCACAGTTAATTGCAAGCCTTTTATAAATTCTAAATATTCATTAACAATAGTAATATATTTCTTAGAGTTGGGTGAGTCGTCCCATATTGATAACAACCCATCAAGTGCATCTTTAAATAAGGTAAACTCAAGTGAATTTGATCCTCTTCAAGACAAAAATCCGAAGAATGGAACAGAAGATGCTAAAGAACCTTCTAAGCCCTCGACACCCCAAGTTAATAGTGAGGGCCCCAGCAGCAGACCACAATCTGTTTCCATGGCCTCGACACCAGGACAGCAGTCCGTAGTAACTTCAGCAGCAGCTAACCCACATAACATGAGTGATTATTTTGGAAGGTCTTCAAGTGCCAACTTCCCTGGCATGCAATATAGTTCCTTGCCTTACCCACAACAATATAATTTTCAATCATCTGGGTAAGTATCTGTATATTCTTGAATTAGTACAGTAAAACAGTGTGGTAAAATTTCCAGAAAAATTCTCTTGAAAATTTACAAAGTTATTGTGACCTTTTTCGTTAGGTGGAATTTCAACTCGGAAATTTCCCTGGAAAAGTGAAGTTTTACAACACTACAATACGCAAAATATTCCAAGTACTTATTTGTTTCTCTATTTAAATACAAGAAAGAACTATTTTAAACTACCTTTTTTTTGTTCCTTCAATATGTAATTTCTTTCACCTTCTTTCAGTTCATTGGACAGGGTTGCCACCTATCTGGAAAACCCGGAATACCAGGAAATGTCAGAGAATTTGAAAATTTTAGAAATGTCTGAGAAGTCAAAGAAAAAGGCAAAAAAACGGTAAAAGTCAGGGAATTTACTGTAAATACAGGAAATTTATTCGAAAAAAGTAGTGTTTCAACTATTCATAAGCACTGCACTTTTCTAAATTGATACCATAGCGCACCATTCGGATGTTTCGGAAACTCTATGACATTCTCTGTTTTGCTCCTATGGCTGTATATGGTGTGCTTATTTTACTAAAATCAATTGTCGATGTCGATCATTTTCAATTTTTCTCGATCAGGCATCTGTTCAAGATATAACCGTTCAAGTTAGTGTTTTGTTTTTATTATATTTGGTGGTACATATTTTATTTTTACAATTTTTATGTAATTAAGCCTTATATTTATTAATTTTTAAAAAAATTCCATAAAAAATCACGTGTTTCCGTATATGAAAAATCATAAATTTTGATCAGGGAAGACTGAAAAGTCAGGGAATTTTACTGAAATAATATGGTGGCAACCCTGCTGGATACCAAATGCTTATCAATTAGCAATGGAAAGTGTCTTAAGTTTGTCTATACGTAATTAGTAGTATATAGCAGATATTTAGAAATATATTCAGTGAAAACGTTAGGGGCCGTTCACCAAATACATTTGCAAAAACGGACTAATTTTACCCCCCCGCCTTCCTTTTTGTAACATTTATGGACCCCCCCCCCATACAAACATTCCCCTCTTTTAAGGATACGAAAGCCATGCTTTCTTAAAAAATATACTCTTGATTAATTTGTCATAAGAGAACAAACTTAAATTGTTGAATATACCTAGTTATTTTCATTTTTTTTTTTTTTTTGTAAAAATTCACTTTTCATGATTTCCTCAATCATTCAATTTGTCACATTTTCGTGGACCCCTTCCCCCTTTAAATCGAATGTATTTGTTGAATAACCCCTTATTTGCAATGTGTATTACTTATATGTTATCAGTTACATCATAAAGCCACATACAGACCATGACAACGTAAGAGGTGGACAAGACATCGAAATGACCAAATGCAAAATTTCATCGATGCTGCAATGCGAGCATACAACCAATTCACAATGTGCTGAGTTATTAATTTGAATGTGTATGGTGGGAGCATGTTCCAAAAAATTTTGGAGGCATTTCATGCTTGTGCACACTCACCAGATACTTGTAATTCCATTCACGATTAGCTACTAAATTAGACTATTCTTGATCCAGTTAAATGTGCAACCAAATGCATCTTATTAGAATGCTAAAATTGTACAATGATTATTGAACACTGAAATCATTTAATAACAATCGCATCGAATAATTTAATAGTGAAGTGGTTTCTTTTGGTTGTTGTCGTGGTCATCGAATTTGACTTGACGTTTCTCTGATCATGCTGCCAGCTTCTTCAGAAGAATTCTAAATACTGAAATTGTTCTGTACTACTCCTCGTTATATACGTTGATGCTGCTCATTCGCTGAGCTTTGTTGACCGTGACTGTTTAAACCACTGGGACAACTTTAATAGAGAAGATGGGTATCGTCAGAGTAACACAGCATTGTCAAGCGCCAATCACGGTTAACGAAGCACAACGAATGAGCAGCGAAGCAAAGCGGCATCAAGATGTATAACTTCAGTCTTTAGGAATCCTTCTTAAGAAACTGAGAACATGATCAGCAAAATGAAATGTCATTTCGAATTCGACGACTACAACAACACCCGGAAGAAATCACTTCATTGGACAATGACCAGGAAGGCTTGCATTCTACAATTGAATGATGTCTGCCATTTTCTAGGTGTCAAGAAGGAATATTTTAGGGCTATGGCAATAAGAGAAAACACCACACATCTCTGTGTGAAATTATAGTATAAGATGCACAGAGAAAATGTGTGTAGTGTGTAACAGTTTCTCCTAATTTTAAAAAATTGTGCCCCAAATTGGTCTTAGAAAAGTGACACTAACAATTTGTGCAAATAAATAATACATTTTTAGAGTAATGATCTTATACAGTTTATGCATGAACTTTTTTGGTATTTTTGTACAATTTTAGAATGCATGAATTCTTTGCAAATTTGGATTACGATTGCATAAATACAGTAGTTTTAATTCACTTATGAAACGATTTATGCGGAATTTTGAAATAAACTCAGAATACCAAATCCATAAATTGAACATTTTCTTAGTCAATTTTGTAAATCATTTTGCACAATATAGAATATACACATTTCCTCAATTTGTTAACTTGAAATCTTCAACTTGTACATTTTGTTCTGCCAATAACACAACTTATTTTACGTAATGTTTTTACTCCTAGTAAATTGGCTTTTATCTTAGTAATTATCATTATCATGTATGTGTATTATCATTATCATCTATATGTAATTATTAAAATGAATAATTTTTTGGTGTCTCAGAATTGAGGTCCCGGGTGGGAACCTGTGATTCCTTATAGGTGGAGAGCCGGCTGTACAGATTTCCTATGAATAAGATACATGAAAATCTTTATGTGAGTAAGTACTACCACAGACATACAGGGAGCCACTTTTCATTTTTGCAAATTTTGCCCGCGTCATGGAATTCTGACGTCACTTCCGGTCACGATTTTTTGTGTCATCGAATACATGAATAAAACTTACGTCAAAATGTAGGTTTTGAGGTATACAATGAGATTGTAGTGGGCTGCGAGGCTTAATTTGCCCGCAACCCTGAGACACCCTCGATTAAAGTATTTTTTTTCTGGTTTCTTAAGTCATCGAATACATGATTTCTTTTTTTTTAAGTTAAAGTACAAGCCTTCTAGTTATTAAAAAAAAATAGGCTGCCTCTTCTTATTTGCCCGCATCCTCTCATTTTGACGTCACTTCCGGTAAAATTTCATGACGCGGGAAAAATTTGCCTATATGAAAAGTGGCTCCGTGTAGGTCTGTGGTAATACTTACTCACTCATATAAAATTTTTCATGTATCTTATTTATAGGAAATCTATACCTATTAGTTCATATTGTATAAACCGTATAAACCAACTTACCTTAATCCAAAAATGTGTCCCTGAGGAAGTACATCCTCTTAAAGTGAGACAGGAAAAAAAATTTTTTCCAATAATCTCCGTTATATTGAAGATAAAATTTTCAACTTTTGGTGGGAGCTGTATCTCTATAAGTACTCTATGTAAACTTGACAACAACCAAATATCTTTTATTTCTCAATTTTTTTCTTAATAATTAATATTTGATTTGCTACTTTTTTTAATCGCCCTGTAAAATTACGGAATACTTGAATATTTTTGTAGAGCATCGAAAGGGCTGCAGAAAGGTACTCTTAAAATTTTTAGTAATATTAATCAAAATACAAGGAATTATCGTTGTTTCTTCCATTTATTTACAATTTACAATAGAATAAAATGTTGTAATAACAGAAAATTACAGTTTATTCTAAAAAATGCATTAATAACAAATGCTCCACATGACGTCCACCTGTTTCAGTACACAAATTAATACTTTTAAAATTTTCTGTAATATCAACGAAAAATCAAGAGTTATCTTTTTTCTCTGTGGGTCACAGGTGCTTGTGAAAGAGGAAACCTGTTGCATTTGAGAAACAAAACATATTTAGTGTTATCAGACTTAGAGGTGTTTCAGAATCTTATAAGCCGCGAGATGCGCAAAAGGCAAAGTTTATTCTGCGATATAAGTATTTTTTTGAAGACACTGGAGGCTGCCCTGCTGTATACATAAACAAGAGCTCGGGATAAATTGTAAACAATAAATATAATATTTTTAAGAAGTGTGACTGAGTAGACAGGAGGGATTATGTCTCACAGCTCATGAGATTTTAAAACACCTCTACATAGAGTACTTATAGAGGTACAGGTCTCATAAAAACTTGAATATTATATTTTCAATATAACGGAAATTATTGGAAAAAATGTTTTCTGTCTCACTTTAAAATACTTGTACTTCCTCAGGGGTGCATTTTTGGACTAAGGTAAGTTGGGTTATATGGGCCCAATATGAACTCAGGAAGCACAGATTCCTGTCCGGGAACTCAATTCTGGGACGCCCTGTATATGTACTGCTCTTTCCAAATGGCACTAAGCTGATTGTAAATTGTGTATATCACTATCACTAAATTGCACAGTTCTTGGTGATAACCGGAATTCGAAAATCAGTGCTTTATTCCACAATTGTATCAGGGACGTACTCAAGACTCAAGAATAGTTTTATCTACATATGCAAAACTGATACAATCGTACCCTATGAATGTGAGGATGGTAACACTTTAGGTCATGCAAATGAAGAGAAAACAGATTTTTCGATAAATTAGTGGCTGTCATATGTCTTTGGGGCAGGCTTTTCATTTCATAAATCATAAAAATTCATTTGCATCATCATTTTTTATCAACAATTAGAGTGGAAAATCAGTTTTCTTAAAATGATGGAGAAAGTATCAGTCGTAGAAGAAAGTGAAGAATGAGTGATTTGTGCTTATTAAAACCCCCTACATTCTGAGACTTTCTGAATTAAAATCGCTCCAGCGGTAAAAAAGTTATTGCAAAAAAACCTACAATTATAATTCATAAATAAATATAATATATTTTTCAACTAAAAAAATCATTCCCTAGAAATTTCTTGGACTGTACTGGGAATACATTTTATATTCACTCTAAGTAGGTATGATCTTCAACATTTCTGTAGTTAACTAAATATATTCTCAGCTGGAAAAATTTTTCTGGTATCAAAATTCCTTTGAATTTTTTTGTTTATAATCCATAAAGTGAATATTCAAAATTCTCTGATTCTAACCTTATGCTTTGCCCAAGAAGGGTCACAAAGGACATGACGTAAGAGATTAGTGATAAGCGACATTGTGATTTTTTGATATCAGTGATTTTAAAGTGTGATACGATCACAAATTCCATATTTGACGAAATAAATTAAAATAAATGGATGTTTATTTTCAGAACAGTAACATTTATATTTAAAGCTCAAAACCCCTTGCATTATGTCTTAATAAATATGGTCAAAACCAAAAGTGGACTAAAAGTTTCCGTGCCATTTTTATGTAGTATTCAAATTGTTAATATCGATGCAATGAAACGTGATCACACACCTTGTCGCAACTTTAGGATTAGATATTGCCAGAGGATTTTTTATTAGTAAATAAATCAAAGTTCTTGCAGGACCAAATTTTTAAATGTGGGACTCTCGTGTTTGTGACACACCATAAAAATGAGGGACAATCCCGCATAGTGTGGGACGTATAGTCACCGTACCTTTTTGGCGTTTTATTGAAATATCTTTTAAACCGCTCAAAGATGTCTCTTAAACCACTCAAAAATGGCCAATGAAAATTGGATATATCGTTTACTCATAGCCTTACCTACATGTTGATATAGTTACTAATAGTGCTTTCCATTGGGTGCAACATGCCCATGCTTATCTGTCTATAACCCTTTGGGTGCGAGACAAACAAAATCGAAATTTGTTTTCCACGAGTATAAATTTGAGGCACCCTAGTGTACATACTGCCTTTTTCTTTAGAACAGCAGTATTGACAAATTGTATAGTTTATCTAGTGTCAGTTTGAAAATCATAGAAGGAAACCAACAGAGGAATAGTTCATAACACCAGCGATATCATAAGCGCCAACCGACAATTTCTAGAATCACTTTTTAATTATTGTAAATATTGTTTTACTACTTTATATTAATGATAGGTGTGATGTAAATTATTTATTTATAGTACATTATTTATTATAAATAGTTTAATGAACAACTCCATAAATGATTCAATAAAAGTAAATAAATATCATTTAACTTACGGCTATGCTACCGGTAATAGTAAGAATGAACCAAGAGCAGATAACGGACTTGTAATGGTGAGCCAGGTACTTTCGTTTGAGGTAAGCACATAACATATCTGGTTAACTGTAATCGTATACGTGTATCGTTTGTAATATTCAAGCACTCTCTCAGTGTTATTCTGTCACAAACAGGCTTTGTAATGATTTATCCTGGTGGCAACTCTTTAGACTGAATATTTAAATTGAGAAAATAAATACTGTAATAATGAAACATATTCTTTATAGGATTTTGCAAACAGCGAAAAAAACTATCTATGAGAACTAAAAGAAAAACTATATGTAAATATATTAATGAAATCTTTGCATTCTTTCAATAACCTGACTTTTGGTTATGCTAGCAAGTTAAAATCCTAAAATATGTTTGTCCAATTTCTTATTTGACATTCTCATTATAACACTAGCATCCAGCATAGTCCCCTACGGCTAAGCATATTAAACTAGTACCTCCATGACCCCCTACAGTATGAAGATTCAGTTAAAAATAAGAACAAAGGCCTGAAATGAATTTATTTACCTACCTTGTCTTAAAAAAAATTTAATTCTAATGGATTACATTTTCATAAAATATCTCATTCAGTTTATTGGAAATGCTTAGCCTTTGAAATGTTTTGTGCCCTTATTCTGAGCTCATCAGAAAGGCACAAAGCCACTCAGAACAATGTTTCATGCAAAACCAAGGCAATATCCTTGAATAAGTATGAAATATTTATGTTTGACATGGTCATAAAAAGGAACAGATCCTCACCTATCTATTAGCATACTTATTCATGGATATTGCCTTGGTTTTGCATGAAACATCGTTATAAGTGGCTTTGTGCCTTTCTGATGAGCTCAGAATAAGGGCGAAAAACGTTTTAAAGGTGCATTTCCAATAAACTAAATGAGAGATTTTATGAAAATGTAATCCGTTAGAATGAAAACATTTTTAAGACAAGGTAAGTAAATAAATTCATTTCAGGCCTTTGTTCTCATTTTTAACTGAATCTTCATACTGTAGGGGGTCATGTAGATACTAGTTTAATCTGCTTAGCCATAGGGGACTATGCTAGTGTTATAATGAGAATGTCAAATAAGAAATTGGACAAACTTATTTTAGAATTTTAACTTGCTAGCATAACCAGAAGTCAGGTTATCGAAAGAATGCAAAGATTTCATTAATATATTTACATATAGTTTTTATTTTAGTTCTCATAGATAGTTTTTTTCCCGCTGTTTGCAAAATCCCATAAAGAATATGTTTCATTACTATAAGCAAACAAATAATAAATAATTCACTTTTATAAATACTGTAATACATAACTAATCTAATATTTAATCTTAAAGAAAAGAAAAAAGTTATTGATGTAACATTTGGTGAAAGATTGGTGGCAACAAAATCGTTTTAACATTCAATTTTTTAAACTTTGCCATTGAATTTGTTGTAAATATTTCAGAAAAATTGTTGTTTTGGTCTGGATTGGCTTTAAATAAAAATGTTTAAAAACCTAGACATTAGATGGATTTGTTAATGACAAAATAACCTATGGTTATTATAAATTATCAGTGTTGCAAAATTTAAAATGTCATCGTAAAAGTTTCAATTTCTTGAAATTTTTGAATGTTTGAAGAGACCACCATTTTGTGAAATATCTAAATTTTATGAAAGTGTTGGTTATATCAAATATAATTTGATTTTCGCATCTTTTGGGTTTGTTTTGAAATGATGAGGACCCTCCTCCTTTCGAAACAAACCGGTTTTTGGCCCCCTTCAATTTTTTGACGAAAATAAGTGAATTCGATTTTTTTTGGTTCGTGGATAAAAATAGTGAGGTGAAACGAAAACTTTTTACGCCTCCCACCTCTTTTTTCAGAAAGACAAGTAGAGGATACTAATATGCCTAAATCGGGTTAAAATATGTATTAAAGTGTTAGAGACGAGAGCTGCTCTTATAAGAAACAGTCCTTTACTTGATAATGGAACACACGATAATAAAAAATTCCTAATGGAACAGATAACTACTACGCTTACATCTAAGAACTTTTCGTTTCACCTGAAAATGGCCTATATCATTTATTTAAAGTCCGTAGAAAAGTCAAATTCACCTATTTTTGTCAAAAATTGAAGGGGATCGAAAACCGGCCTTAGGGACCCTCCTCCTTTATTTATTTTAGAGCTTATATAGTTTAAAAATGCGGGTTTGAAATGCTTCTAGTACAAAAACTACTTTCAAATTAACAGTTATTAGGAGTGATAGGTTTCAAATCTATTTATTTGAGCACTCTAGGCAGAAGTAACATTTATGTAAAACGGTTGCCTAAGAAAACGCTGGGCCGGTTCCATACATTTAACTAACCATGGAAAAGTCTGTTCCATGAAATGAAATAATTTCTTAAGTAATTCGTTGAAATTTCATAAAAGTACATTTAATTTTATAATTCAGAAATTTCATTAATGTCAGATGAACATTGAAACTTTCACAAAATGATCATTGAAATTTTCACAAATCTTAAGTTTCATAAAATTTTGCATCACTCGAAAGTCCTCATTATTTAATACATTTCAGCCGATATGTTTCTCAAGTAATGGACAGCTCTCAAGTACCAAGTTCAAACGCATATTCAAATCCACCACAAGGCAGTATTCCTTATCCCCAACAGCAGCAGTATGTACCAGGCGTTTATCCAACTTCAGCTCAAGGAAATCCATATTCTAAAGGCTTTACTCAACCCTCTCCCCAACATGGCTTTATGCCCCCTCGTCAGTAAATTCTTAACTATATGAATGGAAGAAAGGTTTGACTAAGTTTTAAGACTTTTTTAGTGGTCGTTTACAATTTGTATGTTAATTGATGATATTAAATGTTATTTTAATCATTTTATGTATGATTTGCATTTTACTATATACTATGCTGTAGTTTAAAGCAGTGAATAAATAAATATTTTCAAAATATCATTTTAATCTGCTTTTTTTCTTACGTAGTTCAAACGCTTACAGCAGTAACAAAAAAATGTCAAATATTTTTTTCAGATGAAAAAACTCGTATTTATATTTTTCTTTATATTTTCTCAATCATTTTCCTGGAATAGTTCAAGCGATTTCTATAAATATCTTAGCAAATTGTAGATTATAGCTTGATGGTGGTGTCCTATATTTAGTATCATCAAGCTACAGTAGATAAATAAAAATCGGAAAAAGTAAAGTGGTCATCCAACATAATTGCATAACTTTTGCAATTTTACATAAAAGGGTCTAACCGGATGAGCTAGGCAAGACGACCCCCGAAAGCAATCTTTGAAATAATAGATGTTAGAATACTGGCAAGTCATAACAACGCGATTGGCAAACTTTCAGCCCCTAACCTTCATTGGTTCATAAGATAATTGACAACATAAAACTGATCATAAACAAACTCATTTTTTCTTTTAATTGTTGCACCCATTTGTTTTTAATGAAACAAATAGTAGTGAAACAGTGAGTGTAATTAGCCATATTATATATATTTTTGGTGATTGTATCTGTGCTCTAAGTATAAAAGAATTCTCAAATTTTTATTTTCATTTTTCAAATGGTTCAAATTATTTTAAAAATCTTTAAAAAGTATAATATAAACTAGCTAATGATCCCTTTTGTTTCATTAGTCTAGCTAAAATAGTTTTCAAAAAGAATTAAGCTTTTTTGTCAATTATCTCATGGACCAATGGAGGCCAGGGGCTGAAAGTTTGCCAATCATATTCTTATGACTTGCCAATATTATAACATTATCAGTTATTTCAAGGATAGCTGTTGGGGGCCGTTTCACCCAGCCTATCTGGCTAGACGCTTTGGCCACTAAAAAGGGTGAAAACGTTGAACCACCGTTTAAAAAAAAAAAAAAAAACGCTATAAATTATTAAATAAAATTTCACCATTTTTCAGTTAATTGAACCTTATTACTTATGATTTATATCGTGGTAGGTGTAGAACAAATGACAAAATCGAACATATTTTTAACTAACTTCAATATATCGATATTAGGTAATTAGGTTCAACTAACCGAACAACGGTGAAATGTTATTTCATATTTTAAAAGGTTCAATTTTCTCCAAAAAATTTTTGCATCTTAAAGATAACCTTTAATAGCCCTTTCATTGTGGAAAACGACTAAAACCAAAAAAGAAGTTGTGAAACAAACGAAAATATACATCATATATTCATAGGATATTAACTTTTAGTTATTACAATAATTTGAACCCTACTGTTAAATAGTGCTAATTACGACCGTTAAGGGTGGGTTGTGTTGACCAGGTATAAACCAAAATTAGCTTGACAGAAATTTATGGATACAATTGTTAAATAATCATAACTATGCATTCTGATCTTTGAACAATCTGAATTAGGTCTAAACTTAGTCGATATAGCCCGTTCTAAACAAGGTAACAAGTGGCATTCAATTTATCAGTGTTATTCGGATTTCCGTAATGAACAATGTTTAGTAAAGGGTTAAGTGAACGAGAATTTTACGATTTGTTAGTGAACAGTGATAAAGAAGAATAATTTGGAGGTTTCCCAGAAGACCAAATCGATATTTAGAACATCACTGATATAGAGGAAACTGTAGATGATATTTATTTCAATGAAAATGAAGGTAATGTAGTCAGTGTGGAACTTTTTAACAGATGCATTCGCTTTGAGGGGGGATTTTCAAAATGCGAACGTTCTAAAAAAAAACAACAAAATATTTTTTAAATGTAATTATCCTTAAATTTAGAGGAAGAGGAAGTTTGCGAATAAATGTTCGTGCAAGGTGGGTCTCATAAATGTGAGGAGAATAAAAAATAGACCATTTTAGTGAACGTATTTGTTGAGCTGCCCTCGTCAAAGATCTGGATGTTACCAGAAATAATGCGAAATTGTAGGAAACGTACTAATTTCCTTTCGGCACAACGAAAAACATACAACCATACACAGAATGTCCACAGCCTCGCAGAGGAATAGTCGGCTGTGAATCTGATGATGCAATAAAAAGGGTTAAAGTAGCAATTTCACTGAGGCAACATGTGGCATGCAGCAATGATGCATGCTACATAGTGTTTTTTAATCGAAGCATCATTATATATCAATTATGAATTATAGTTCAATATTACAACTTTTTGAACCCAAAATGCATTTAATTTTGAATTTATATTTGCAGAAGTAATGTGCACAGTTAGGATGTAGCGATTTATAAACAGCCTCATCAGGGAGTGCATTCTTGAAATATAAGTAACTAATTGCATTTGTTAATTTTAGAAGTTAATCAATGTACTAAATACAAACTAATACATTAGATATTTTAATAAAATTAATTGACAATCCAATGACATTGTGTTGCAGTTGCCAATATTTTCACCCGCTGTGAATTCTATTATCAAATCGATGGGTTTTTGACAAAACTTTTGTCAAAATTGCGTTTTTTGGTCTATACGATTCCTTGTGTTAAACTTGTACATCTGGACATAACACCATATTTCAATTGTACTGTTTTCACTAAAATATATCGTTTTATGTATTATCGTAAGCGCCAATATCTTCAAACTGTGTTTAAATTTTACCCAAAACTATCTTAACTCCTGATGTAATGCCGGCAAAGAATCGTAAGTGTTGTCGGTTACGATTAACTGTCAGGCGCTTACGATACTTATTAGTTACCATTTTTTTGCCCACTGCGCATCAAAATTGTGAGAGAATAACATCTTATTTGTATCTTAAGCAACAAAATTTAATAAAGTTATGTCTGACAAATTATCTTAAGTTGCAATAATTAATGTAAATATTTACTTATTTCAAATTATATACTAAAATTCGATTACTATTGATAAAAAAGAGTGTTATAAACATTTTTAGACTGAGAATAATGTCAATTATAAAAAAAGTTGGTTCCTGTAAAATTCACTGTTTGTCGCTTACGTTGTTTTGTCAAAAACCCATCGAAATAATCATATTAGATCATGGTACTTAAATTACAGAATAATACAGGTTGTTTTCAAAACTGTTGGTAATTGAAATTTACTAAAAATGATTATTTATTTCAATAAATAAAAAAAGATTATTTAATTATATAGGCCTGTACAAAGGGGGTGCTCGGTACCCCCAGGGTATATTTGAAGAACATCACTGGGTAGAACTTTTTTGCATGTTTTCATAAATTATAAAGGTCGGTATTAGCCTCCCTGAAATCCGATGAGCAACCTCTTCAATTTATTTCTGGCTATAGAAGTGTAATTTTACCTACTACATAATATATGCCTTATCTTGTTAGTTTTAATATTAAACTGTCCAATGATGTTCTAAGTGGGTTCTTTGGTCATTTCATATTAAAATTTATTTGGTAATGTGTTCAATGATATATGGTGATGAAAAATATTCTGTAAATGTATGTACCATTTTCGTAAATCAGAAACGTACACATATAAGGTATAAATAGAATTGCAGAAGGAAATGTTGATATCAATGATTCATTACTCAGTAATGGTTACTTGGTAATAGAAATGCGAAGATGTAAAATACAATCGTAGAGAACCACTGTATTATATGCATTTTACATATTGTACCTATAAAATGATTTATTATCACCGGTATATAATCTGTCAATCAAGACCTGCAATTTTATTTGAGGTTATGATCATTTTAACACCTCTGCATAGATTTTTATTGAATATAAAATAAATGTGATAATTGATCGTCCACGGAGTGGTGCAGGAGCCAGCATGCAATTACCTGACGTTGTAACCGCTACATACATAATGAATTAGAAACTAAGGAAATAATTATATTACTAGCAACAAAATATTTTCATAAATTTATTTCAACCCTTACTAAAAAAACTTCTCAAGTACAGAAATATAGATCTTTCTTTGTTGGCTATATGCTACAATCAATATTGGATTATAAGGAAGAAACATGCACATTACGTATACATTATCCAAATTCAGTTTGAAAATCATAAAGAGACTGACAAAGGAATACTTTATAACAACAGCGATGGTCATTAGCATTGACCGACAACTTTTAGGACCACTTTTTAATTATTGTAAATATTGTTTTATTACTTTATATTGATTGGTAGGCATGATGTAAATTATTTATTTGTAATAAATAATGTTAGTTTAATGAACAACTCCATAAATTATTCAATAAAAGTAAATAAATATCATTTATTGGGGAACGGTAGCTCATTGGTTTAGCGCGTCTAGCTTGCATACTGACATACCTAGCGAAGCAGGTTCAATCCCTGCTCACTGCGAAATAATTTTAATTATAGAATTATCCCCAAAACGTGGTTCGGACTCCACTAATAAACTGTAGGGCCTCGTTTCTCTTTAGCTAACACAAAATCATTCTGGATTTTCAAGGAGTTACCTTGGTGACTTGAGAAGCGGTTAAGAAACCAAGACATTTAACCTATGACTAAGCTAGCGGCAATATTAAGAATGAATCAAATGCAGATGAGGGACTTGTAATGGTGGGCCAGGTAAACAATCAACTACTTTCGTTTGAGGTAAGTGCATAACATATCTGGTGAACTATATTCGTATACGAATTTCATTTACGATATTTAAAATTGCAATCTCGAGTATTATTCTATTACAAATAGGCTTTGTAATGAGTAGTAATGACTTATCCTGATAGCAACGCTTTAGACTGAATTTCCAAATGAATAATAATAGGAATACTATACCAGCATGACTGTCACAATGTTGTTTTAATTTTAGAATATCCTGTTCAATAAAACCAAAAATAACTTAAAACATAAACACTTACCGAAAATAACAATTGCATCAAATTTTAAAACATTCACAGACACATGTTTCAATGTCTCTACATCTCATCAGTGCAACTACTTTCAAAGTTTGGAATGAACTGAATAATCATTTTTTAGGCATGTGCATCCGCAATAATTATTCATGGTTTAACCGAACAGAATAATTAAAACTGGATTAGGGGAAATTACCAATACAAGTATAGTAAAAAAATATAACTAAATGCAAATACCTACATAATTAATATTTTTTGCCCTAGATGTAGGCAAGAAAAATATGAGAACTTCATTTATAAATGGTTTAAAAGTAGAACCTTGCAGGTTTAAAATGTGTGCTGCTGTACCTCCAATAACCGAGAGGTATGTCTGTCCCTGGATCTACATTAATCACAATGTATGCCGTTCATATTTTCGTAGTAATTATACCTGGTAATTAATCGATAACAAAGGAATCAGCTTGATTCGTCTTTGTCATGTTCAGTGAAATAGTTTGCGGGTTTAGAATGTCTGTCGCTGGACCTCCATTAACTGTGATGTGTATGCCAATTGTTCTTTTGTATACACACTAAGCGGTAAAAGTAATCGATAAAAAAAAGTTTTCACTTCATACAAATACTTGCAACAACTTAGGACATTTTGAGTCATTTAGTGAAGTTCTTATCACTATATAAGAAAATTTCTTTGTCAGGAACAGGATTAATAATAATAGAAGTATCTGAAGCTCGTTGACAAATATTTTATCACTCCTGTGAAAAGGTCAGCAAATATTTCGAATTTTCATATCTCTTCTATTTGGAACTTTTGTCTTCAGACTTACACACAAAAATTTTTTCATATGGTAAATCATTTAAAAACTTAAATTAAGTATATTAATTGTGTTTTCGTATTTTGAATGTTTCCGCCAATTTCGAAATAAAATACCATTTACCTACTGAATAATGGTATTGTACACCAAAATACATATAGGTACCTACCTAAATTCCTATCGGATTCTACAAAAAATAATCCTCTTTTTTCTTGCTTTATAATTTATAGATTAACACAAATGACACTTCTACAATCAGAATTTATTGGTAGTTTGTGCTGAATTCTACTTATTTTATTAACACTTTGAGTAATGTAAACAGCTTCTACAAACTGCTATTTGGAGAACTTCTGTGAGTAGTTCGCGTTGAATTTCTACGTCTTCTACAAAATGTTATTAGGGGTGTTTAGTAGTTCGCGCTGATTTCTGCTTCTTCTATTTCGTTAACGCTTTTTGAAAAAGTACGTGGTTTCTACTCGATTCTACTTTTGAGGCCGGTTTATCAATGCGAGGATAAGAAAATAAGAAGTTAAAGGTGTTTCAGAATCTCATGAGCCGCAAAATGCGCAAAAGGCAAAGTTTAATCTGAGTTATAATTATGTTTTTGAAGACACTGGAGGCTGCCTTGCTGTATACATAAACAAGAGCTCGGGATAAATTGTAAACAATAAATATAATATTTTTAAGAAGTGTAACTGAGTCAACAGGACGTATTATGTCTCTGCGCATATGAAGGTCACGGCTCATGAGGTTTTAAAACACCTCTATCCTAATGGTTAAGCACAGTTTAATAATACAGTAGGGTCACTTCCCCTACTGAGTGTAGTCCACGCGTCGATAGTCTTGCTCCTGCTATGGCCGCGTGTACTACCTCAGTAGGGGAAGAGACCCTACTGTATTATTAAACCGTGATTTAACCACAGGATAGATAACTTTATCATCGCATTGAAAAACTGGCTCTTAGATAAAATGTATCTTTCTCTTCCGTTAAAGATAAACGTATCTTGTACATATAACTTTGGGTAAATATTGAAATTTTAATCAAAGAGGATTAGATGGAATGGATGGTCTTTTAATATTGAAATATATAGTTTATGATTTACAGCGCTCATGCGAGTTGGATGCGAAACTAAACCTTGCACCATACCTTTATCGGGAAATTTAAATTCGCAATCATTAAACCAGCGCAGCTGCCGATTGTATGTATGCATAACTAAATTCCTTCACTACTACCCTTACTGGGAAATTTAAATTCAGAGACATCCATTCTGTGCCATTAGATTTAAAAATTAAAGAAATCGGAACATAAACCGATAAGAAAATATTTTACGAAATTTGCATGTATGCGACTTAACTACAATGCAAAAATAACAACTGATAAGTGAATACAAATATGTTATACAGATATTCGCATCCTATCCTGTATTCAGTTCTACAACAGATACATACAATTATCTACACTATATATGCACCATCGAGGGTTTTTACTCTTTTTTATATATATTTGATTTAAAAAGAATATTGTCCTGTTTCTCCAATTTATCCGGTAGTTTTATTTACATAAACATATGTAATAGAACGTTTGAACTGTAGTTTAAACGTTGTTTACGTGCTTTGTGAAACAATCTAACAATAGATGGGGCTAGTAGTGTTCGCCTTCGGAGATAATTAGCACAGAGTTCTGTCATAGTGTCGTTCTGTGTAATTTAGCACAGACGTAACTACGTTCTCTGTGTAATTAGATTCGTCAATTCGTCATCGTCTCATGTGCTGACCTTACACTAATTGTTGACGCATTGTTCTGTCAGTTATCGTGTTGTGGTTATTATATGCATTTGATTTTATCGAAACATTTTGATTTGCTACCTTAGTAAAGTGGAACAAAGGGCTTTTATTTACAGTTATGTATGCCTTATACTGAAATAAATTTGATAACCAATTTGTTAATCAATCCAGTATTATGAAGAAACTAGCAATGGTGTGATAAATAATTTGTTATATATTTGTGATAATCTGAAACCAAAAAAGGACATTGAAAATGTTTTTCGAGAATTTGCAAAAATGTTTGAAACCAAATCCAAAGTTAATATACGATGAAGCTTGTCTAGACATTATTAATATGTTGAACACTTCAATCACGATATTTGGCCAGTATGAGGAGTGCCACAAATGTAACTTTCAAAATCTAACCACATTGGAACCTTTTAGCAATACGTCTATAGTTGTAAATACAAGGTCCCCAATTGAGCTGCTCTACGAAGCGGAGGGATCTGATCATTGCAGGTATGCCTAGGATTCACTTTAACTAAAGTTTTTATATTACAAGATAACTTTTCAGTTTTCAAAGGTTGCTGTATGAGCATTATCGTTATGGATGGAACATTACAGAAAAATGTCCAAGTAATCCAATTTATATCAAGGAACCTGCAGATAACGCCTACTTACGTAAGTTGATATACAGTTGATCCTTCTTTTTATGTACTTCTGTGATTTTGTAGCAATTTTAATGGCTTTTGTGGTACTTTTTTGCTTTGGTACAATATGGTATATGGTCAAATGCATTTATAAAAATAGTGGAAGACTTAGACAATTTTTAGTATGGAATTCAGAAATTGAGGAGGTAAGTACATTTTTTGATTAATTTCAGTTATTTTCATGTCCAGGTGGTGATCTATGTATGAACAAATAAAAGGTAAAATGGGCCAGTGAACGTGTTTTATTTAAATGTGTATCTATTTGAGATCATATAGAACATGAATCGTCATCAGGAAATAATTGGTAGAAACAGCAAGGAACTGGTTTGACAGGGGGTAACATCTACCTCTTTCATTACTTGGTCTGATTTCGATACATTCCTTTTTTTATTGGAAATTAACTGCCATGCTGCAATAAAGTATACTAGGTGCTGTGTTAGAGTACACGACTTCTATAAGCAATGCCGATTATTGTTTAAAATTTGGACATTTTATTTATCTAGACATTCCAAACCTAATTTATTATCTGGTATTTTGTTGACTTAAATTTTTTTAATTTAATGAGTTTATACTACAAAATATGTTTTGCCAAAAATATAATAAAATTTTGTCTATATTTATTGTGCAACTAATAGGTATTCTTGATTTGATTTATTTCATATAATTAGTTTTGATAAATTAATGTATAAATAGATATTTATAAAATACAAAAATGAGGTACTTTCAATATTTAAAAAACAAATGCTAAAGCCTCGTTTCCAAACACTGGTTATATGTTATATAAAAAATTAAAATTACATGAAAATGTAGTGATTCATTTCTAAATAAAATTAAATAAACAAATTCTCTGAAGTGAATCATTTGGAATTAGATACTATATGCCTTATGTATTTATAATCATAAAAATATCTATTCTACAAATAAGCAATAAAATGTTTCATTGTAATGTGTGCTAATAAAAATTAAGTACTCTATTATGAAGAACTTAAAATTATGTGATAATAACATTTTTATGCTAAATCAAATATAACTTTTACATTATATCAGAAACTGAGTTATGAAAAAATTGATTTAATGTTAAAGTAAATTAATTTTTAATTATTTTTAAATGGCACATAATTTATCTTTGGAAAAACAAAATATAATTACAAAGACATGATTCTTTGCAACTTGATAAATTAGTGGTTGTTGTGTTGATGTCCATATTTGTGTCCTGGTTGACGTGAAAATAGAGCATTTAAAAAAAAATAAAACAAAAAGAACAGTTTGTTATATCACTAATTCCTTGATCCTGATACTGTAATTCGTTGCGCAGCTCCCTCATGGCTAAATGTGATGACTTACTAGTCAAGAGTTTTCCGGATTATTAGAAATGCACAATCTGCATAGTTCAATTGAAATTGCAAAAAAGCAGAAAATTTCGTCAGGACTGCCAACATCAGGAATGGTAGAAAATGATCTTGTACAGGCCGAATATAACACTAGGCGAAGATGTTGATATGCTACAATATCAATAAAAAGAGTTCTAATTACACATATAAATGTTGTATTGGGTGTGTGCAAAAGCCACGCCGATATTTAAAACATTTTATATATTAAGTACCATGAAAATGTATAAAGATTGTTCTGAAATAGGTATCTCTAATAAATAATGGTCTTTGAGTTGTTTTGGACTTTTTATTGTCATAAAATAAGAAGTATTTTATCCATGAAACTCGTAAAGAAATGCTGATAAGAATATAGTTTTACTGATATACGGCACTCTAAAATTAAGGTACACACATATATCCGGTGAATTATGACTTCTATAAGAATATATAGCTGTGCGAGCAAAACTGATGCATATGATGCATCACCGTATGTGAAGATGCAAATACCTAACGCATCACTGGGCTCAAGGAGTTAAGTATATCACAAATGGTTTTTTAATGAGGGCCAAGTTGCGCAATATAGTACTCAATAATATGGCATACAGAGATCCGAAATTCTCCTGTTATTTCTAAAAGATATTGGAAAAAATAGAAATTATGATTTTTTAATTTTTCGAAGTATTTCTGTTATTATTGAACTTACGAAAAATCTAAGAATACTTTCTTACAGCACTTTACAATGCTCTGCATGACTTTAGTATCCTTTTATTGGGTGACGTTAAGTCGCCTCAAGACCATCAACAACGTCGAAGTTTTACATATGGACCTGGAATTTTTACATCATTTTTGAAAAGCATTTTGTAATATGAATGAATATCGCACTTAATTATTTTCCAATGTTTCATTAAACTTAGTTACTAAATTGTAATAGGTGCCTGAATGCGGTCCTGTAAGCTTTGTTTTTTAAATTAGATTTCAGAAGACCTTGTATTATTAGTAAATTGTTGATTTAATTCACATTATTTATTGATTTTTTATAATGGCATCAACATTTTTAAAAGCAAATTAACAAAATGTAACAAATTAAAAAAGATATTCAATTAAATTCTCATTTTCAGTAAGGCATACGTCTGTTCTTCTGTTGATATTATGAACTGCACATCTTATGTCTCTCCTATGCAAGGGGACAGAAGTATGTGGAATTATTTTCCTCGATTGTTCAATTTATTGATGGGTTCCTTGTACACTTTGTTTTTTTATAGTACCTACCTCACAAAATATAATTATAATGATGATCTGCCACACCTCATTATACCGTGATTATTGATCCACGAGTCTGAAAATTGTTGGTCCAGGAATGCTCTTCCATCTCGTTACGCTTTTTTAGTTAGTTTTTAAAAATTTTGATACCGTTGTGAAAAATTCTAACCATTATAATGCTCTTCGCCGATTTACTGCATTTTTTATATAATTGTTGCACATTCTATAGTATACTCTCCGCATTTTATCGTAAATAAAAAATAATGTTTGTTTATATTAGCGACGGCCTTGTCTAACTGCGAGATGAATTAAAGCCACCAAAGCTTGGTCCATAATCTTCTCACATTTGTGGCAGATTTACTGCTGTTAGGTTGATAAACATCAAGGACTATTGCCTAATTAGTCGGTTTGGTAATGTAGCAATATTAAATAATATAAATTTAATAAATTTAAATAATAATTTTTTTATTTATTGATCGATTTTATTAAAAAACAATAGGGTTCTTCCTCTAGCTAACACTAACTTACTGTCCAAGTTTCAAGACAATCAGTTTTTCATTCTTAAGTTATTGTGCTTACAAGAAACGTGACGGACGGACGGACATTTTGAAAGTCGTTAAGTGATATAAAATTTTTTTCTCTACGAGCGATATTACTGTAGAAATGTGCCGATCGAATGCAATATACTCTTTGTTTTGTATTTGTGAAGAGTGTAATAATGGCAAGTAAATTACACAGCCACACAAAAAAAAAATGTTCGCTTCCACCAACGAAACCTAGTACTCCCTAGGTTTTTGGAATCGCTGAATCCGAATCCGAGGTCGGTTTGTCAGTATCAGGCTGCGTTAAGGTCATTTCAAGGTCAAATCGTGATATTTCGACAGAAAAATTTGAATAAAAATTATAAATAGGTTTTTGAAGTCGCTGAATCCAAATCTGAGGTCGGTTTGTCGGTATCAGGCAGCGTTAAGGTCATTTCAAAGTCGAATGAACTTTGACGAGGACAATGTCAACTCGTCGTCGGACACACTACGGCTTCATTCTCACTCCCTATCGCTCCCCTGCAAGACAGTGCACTTCCACTGGCATCTTTACCTCGACAAGCTGATGAGCGGATCATTCTACACATTCCTTTTCGGGACAGTTGTCACCGACATTGCACTTGACGAGGCAGCAGGTAAAGACTAATTTCCCGAAAAAAATGCTTTACAGTTTATTCTTATTTATTATATCATTCATTTATAAAATTTTAAAATGCATACGGAATGACTTAAACATTTTTAAAAATGCTTAATGAAATCAATATGCACTTTAAAAAGTTTACAAACGATTTCATAAATAGAGTAGATCTACCGTAAATATATTTTTATCTTCAAAGTGGTCTCATAAAAGGTATTGCTGAAGCTACGAGAATAAGCTGTATATTGAAATCGGACACTTTGTCCAAATAAGTTATTTTCGACCAAATGTCTAGAAAAGCAAAATGGTTCAGGCAGGCAATAGAATATGAGAATATAGTGGGCATTAGGGCTACAACACCCCCGATTACAAGATATGGGCACGCTCGACAATGTGCATAGCTCATACAATTAAATGTGTTTGATTTGAAAAATAGACGAAGTCCACAACGTGAGAGTAACTTAACGATCTCTTAAGAGAGTTGGAAGAATCGCGAAATAACAGGTGAATATTTTGTCAGGTTTTCCATTCGACCTTGAAATGATCTTAACGCGACCTGACACCGACCTCGGATTCGAATTCAATGACCCCAAAAACCTAGGGTGTACTAGGTTTCGTTGGTGGAAGCGAACATTTTTTTTTGTGTGTGTGGCTGTGTTATCAACTTACTTATTAGTGATAAAAGGTGTGAAATCTAATTTAAAAACCAAAACTTACAGGACCGCATTCAGGCAACCTGTTATAATTAAGTGCAATGAAATGTTGGAAAATAATTCAATGCAACAAATCATTAAATTTGTATTACAAAATGCTTTCCATAAATGAAGTAATACCTCCAGGTCCGTATTTAATACACTAGGTTTAGACCATTGTAAAGTTCTCTAGAAAGTGTTCTTGGATTTGTAATAAGTTCAATAGTAACATAAATACTTCAACAATTAAAAATCCATAATTTCGATTTTTTACAATATATATCTCAAAAACCAACAAGAGTATTTCGGATTTCTTTATGCCATATTACTGAGTACTACACTGCACAACTTTGGCCCAATTTAACCAACTTTCTATCTCTTGCTGTTTTCGAGATCTCGATGGTGACTATCCAATGTGAATCGGCCTGAATAACAGTTTTGAGTAAAAACAATATTTCTGCAATGCATGTAATGGGACATAATGTCCCGGACATTACATGCATTCAAGTAACCAAATTGCCTTAACTTAATAAAAAAGACTGATTCAGATAGTAGTGAAATATAATACTTCAACTTCTGATTTGATCAGGAAGTACATTATTATTTATCGACATCTGCATGTCAATTTGTAGAAAAACCTTTTTTTGCTCAAAACAGAGGTCATTTATATATTCTAGTGAATACCTTTTACATAATACAAATATGTGTTTAATTTTTGGAAAAATGGCCCAGTGAGTTTTAAGTGGGACACCCTGTATACAAGGGTAATAATTATTATATAATATGTGATGATCTCATAAATTTTCTTCCACAGTCTAGCAAATCAAAAATAGCCTGTTTCGTGGCCTTTGAAATCGGACTTAATTTTACTCCTAAATTATATTTTATGGTAGGATAGTGATGCCTTTTAAGTTTCAAGTTGAGCCTACTTTTAGTTACTGAGTTATGAGCAGGGCCGTAGCAACGTCGATCACTTTGGGGGGGGGGGGGGGGGTCTATTTTAGCGCCCCCTATTTAATTTTTTTGTCTATTCCATATAAGCCGAAATTTAAAAAACAAGGGGCGGTTAGATCTAAGCTATCACACCGCAGATACGAAAAACCCAAATAAACAAGTGGAAACTAAGAACACTCAAATTTTTATTATTGGCAAAATAGTACACGAAAATAGTTTTAAAATCTGATCTTAATATAGGTAATCTACAGCTAGAGATTATAAATAGATTGCATTTTTGTATTTTGTGTAGGTACTTATTAAAAATTAATTAATTTTAATTCGGCGTTCCTTCAACTTTCCCCACGAATTTATTAGATTTGAATAATCCAAGGAATACTCCAAATCTTTTTCACATTTTAATAATAAAAGATCATTCAGTCTATCATCACTCATAGTGGTTCTAAGTAGGTTTTTTACAATTTATAGTTGGCTAAATGACCGTTAATTAGATGCAGTTACATAACCAGCTGTAACAACAAATTGAATTATGTAACGTGCTAGCTTTAGCATGTGAAGTTTAGTTATCAATATTTCAATAACATTTTGAAGTGTTGAGGCCTTATCGCAAGCTGCAAACAAAATTTCAAACTCCGAATACAATGCGTGCGTATCTGGTTTTGGAAGTTTTGGTGGAAGCATTTGCAATAAGGCTTCCACATCTTCAACATTTAGCTTTTCAGCTTTCAAAGGAAAATTAAACACATTAAATATTGGAGATAAAGTCATCGAAATATTTTCAACAGAAGAACGAAGTTTAGAAAGCAAGGTATCCATCACTGTTCTAAACTCCTTTCTGTAAAATGTGCACATGTCAAGGTCTACTCCATCTTAATTATTTTCTAAAATCTGCTTCTACATCTACTCCTGTTATTTGCCATTACCTTCGCCGCTAAAATAAGGTTATTAATATCTGAGGAGTCGTTAGTCATATTTTCTAGCAGGTCTGTCGTAATTTCCATAATATTCTTGCAGTCAATTATATTAAGATTTGGGGACTCAATAACTTCAATTAGAATTGGCGGGTTATTATTTAGAGCGGTATGGTATGACGGAGCGGATCGCGGATCAAAGTCGCTAGCTCGAGTCGAAACAAAAAGCCGCCGCTGACCGCTGGACAAAAGTTTTGATAATAAAAGAAGTGACAAGATGGAACACGAAACAGACAAAGAAAGGAATGTAATATCAATGTATATATTTATACTCCGTATTAGATAAAGCAAAGACCTTGCTTCTAGGCCAATATAGCGCACTTGCTACTTAACGTCGGACGAGGGCGCATTGTGCATTGTTTTAGTTGGAAACGGGCCGGGTTATTTATTACGTTGGCGCTCTCAGCGATTAGTGAATGATCAAAGATAGTTACTTGTTTAAATCGAAATTAAGAAGAAAGAAAGAATGAAAATAAATGTAAATATATGAATATCGATATTCATATTTTTGCACGTGCCGGCGGCGCCCCCTTTTAGATCGTAATGGGGGTGTGGCTCCCCCCCCCCTCCCCCCCGTTCGCTCCGGCCCTGGTTATGAGACCTTAAAGTTACTGTTATGTACCATCAGCCTTCTGCACAAAAGAGCTTACCAGACTAATCTTATGTTTTTGGGGTTGCTGAACACGAATCCGACGTCAGGGTTGCTCTATCATGTCGCATTTTTTCTAATCTAAAAAAAAACAGCTGTACATGGTAAAAATCCAGAAGGCTAGTGGTATGCAACAGCAATTTTAAGATCTCATAACTCAGTGTCTGAAAGTAGGGTCAACTTGAAACTTAAAATTTATGGATAAAAAATTCTACACTTTTAAAAAAAATATTCTGTTGATTTTTTGAGAAGATTGGACAATTCCGACAAAAATTGATAATATTCCTGGGATGATTCGAAACTCTTTTTGCCTCTTGCAATTTTTGTCCAAACTTCTTTTTCGAGTAAAAAAATCGCACAAACTTCTAAAATTTTGATTTTGCCTCGCCGGATAACAAAAAAATTTCAGAAAAAATGTTTCGAACAAAAGTAGTCTATTTTTAGTCAGACAATCCGAATTTGCAATAAAAAATAGGGGTTCCCATTTAAAAAAACGAATTTGAATAGCCTTAACCCTTCCACCGAAAGTCAAAGTGACATATACCGCCAAACTGCCCCCATCCAATTCTACAACTTTTGTTTGAAACATTTTTTTGTAGAGTGCTTAGTACTCGAGATATTTGAAAGTTTCAAAAAAATCACCGGTATATTGACATTGAGTAGCAAAATATTAGATATAAAAAAAAGTGTTGCATGTGTTAGCTTGTTCATTTTAACTTAGCCTTCTCTTTATATATATCTCATTAAAATAAAAATGAGAGAAAAATCATTTAATGAAATGAATTAGTACATATCATAGTGAATTGCTTTATTTTTCCTAGGATTTAGGTGGTTCATCTGCTACTACGCCACTAGTAATAGAAAGAACACCTTCAATACGTAAACACCCCCATCGAATTAAGTCGATAGATGTATTCAGGGGCTTTTGTATTATGCTGATGATTTTTGTAAATTACGGAGGTGGACAGTATTGGTTTTTTAAACACTCAGTATGGAATGGAATCACTATTGCAGATCTTGTATTTCCTTGGTAAGAAGAGTCAAACTGAGATATAATAACGTGCCATAACAACTTTTTTCCTGTAGGTTTTTATGGATAATGGGAATGTCTCTAACTGTTTCCTTGCAAAGTAAATTAAGGCGTGCCATTCCAAGACGTCAAATGGTTTTTGAAGTAATTCGACGTTCTTTAGTATTAGTTTTCCTTGGATTACTAATTAATTCAAGCAACAATATGTCTACAATTGCAGACCTAAGATTTCCAGGAGTTCTGCAACGTATCGGAATAACTTACTTTATTATTGGCATATTGGAAGTAATTTTTACTAAGAGGACAGAAATTGATGTAAATATTATATTTTTCCATGTCATTTAAAAAACTACTTGTAATCTATTTCAGAGTGTCTCTTGCCTTCAAGATATTAAAACAGCTTGGCCTCAATGGATATTTATTATATGTATGGTGATTATTCATACTTGTGTGACCTTTTTGGTTGATGTACCTGGATGTGGAAAAGGATATTTGGGACCGGGTGGTTTAGAAGATGGTGAAAAGCACCTGAATTGTACGGGCGGTGTAGCAGGTTACATAGATAGGGCTGTGTTTGGAAATCATATGGACAAACATTCAGCTTGCAAGAAATTGTATGAGACTGTAGTGTATTATGATCCAGAAGGTAGGTTTTTAAAATGTAAATTCGTATCATTTGTGTGCAGGATTTTGTATGCAGTTATATGGTTGGGAGTTTTATTACAATATGTTGATTGTTTTATAGGAATTTTGGGTACCCTTACATCCCTACTTATGGTGTATCTAGGTGTACAAGCTGGAAGAACTTTAAACACATATCAAAATGTTAAGGCTAAAGTAGTTAGGTGGACTACTTGGGGTGTTATAACAGTGAGTATTATGTTACCTTGAATAATTATAATCTTACATTTATGCAATTTGAAAATATTTTTTTAGTATATTGTCATTTTCAAAAAATTAACTCAATAGGCAAATAGTCAAATAGCTCATGCAAATGAAAGTGTAGTTACATAATTGAGAAATTTTACCATATTTACCAAAATGTATTAAAAAGCTATATTTTCAAATACTTATCGTTTGAAATCATCAGTTACCATAAGGGTCCATTTCATCCAAGGTCATGTGACAATACTCCATGTGATGATATTTGTGACCTTTTTAAAAAATCCAGGCTTTCAAATTCCTGTTCCTGACTTGACATTAACCACGTTGAAGGCAGAATTGTAGAGAAAATCGAAAGGTTCAACAATCACACTGCGTTCATTTCCATTAACAAGAGAACTGAACTGAAGAGTTTGGAGCAAGGTGGTGGGTACCTTGCAATTCTATCTCAGGGTCATATCTAGCAACCTAATTATTTCCAATGCATTTAAAAAAATACAACGCGGTAGCTAGCTCCAACAGTTTCCTATTTTTTGCTACTAACTCTAAACACTCCTATACACAAGGCTTGTGCCGGCGCAGTGTATGACTAGTAGAGTAAATTTGTGATTTTTTGGTCAAAGTATGGTGAATTGGTCGGAATGTGTCCCCCCTCCCTGTTTTCGAGGGTACTGTGTCTAGGCTGCGTCTGTTCTAGCCTCTATACACGCAGCTCAATCTGACTGAAATATAGTCACGTTATCACCCAGGCTCGAAGTTATGCTTACCTTTGGTTTGTGACTTATACCAGCTCCATCCAGTTCCCTTAGGAGTTTTGGAGCTGTATGTGAACCAACAACTATCTGCCCTTTGTAGGTCGGTTTTGTTCCGATCCCATTCATCTCTTCCAAGAAATAGAACTTTAAAGGGCAATTCATGGTTGATCGAGATAGGCATCACATCTGGAGGCATTCCCAGGATGCTGTGACAGCTTAAGTTGTCCAACAACCTGTTGTGCTCTATAATGCTACTCTGTGGCATATTAGTTAGTGCTTGATGGATTCTGTATGTTGCCCACCTGGCTGCTCTCTCCAGGTAAATATGGAGAGGAGGTAGTTCCAGGAGGACTTCCAGAGCAGCCGGCGGTATGGTGCTTATTGCACCAGTTGTTGCACCAGGCATGCTTATCTCTGTAATCCCGAGAGTTTGGCTTTGGTCGTTTGTTATAGCCCTTTCGACCACTAAACTATTGAGGCACACGCTATCATTGGTCTAATGACTATGACGTATATCCAATATATTAGTTGGGGATCAATAAGGTTTTCCACAAATTCTTTGGAATGTTTACAGGGACAGTCTCGCTTTGTGGATTACCTTTTCCAAGTGGGAATTCCAGTTAAATGACTTATCTAGTGTTACACCTACCCAGGTGTTTCACTCCCTCCGCAAATTGAATCATTTCACGTGATATGGAAGTTGGTTCTAAGTTGTCCAACTTCCTTTTCCTGACGATATAATTACCATTTTGTGGGGGTGGACGGATTGCTTCCTCTCACACCAGATGCGGATAGCATCTAGTACCTCTTGAAGGATGTTAGAAAGTACCTGTTCCACCCAGCGGGAATAAGTCTAGTCGACTCCCCATCTAATTCCCAAATCAAACAAAAAATCAATTTTCTACCCAGTTAGAGGGTTGCTTCAACAACTCTTTGTAGGTGGAAATTCCGTGGGAAGTCTAGTCAGCTTCCCACCCAATTATCTACCAAAAACAGAAAATAAAAAACATTTTCCACACGCTTGTGCACTGGCGTTGGGCCACGGCCATCTCCCTTACAATATTGTCCACGACTTCTCTCCCGAAAATCCCACTGTAATGACTCCCCACGCTATTCATCAAATTTTAGTTTTGATGCAACAAGTGATTCCTAAAGTAAAAGTCAGGAAATATTCCCCAAGTAGCATTTTAAGATACATTTTCGGAAATGTTTCTAACAACTGTGCCTGTTCCCATGTACAAAATGAGAACTGTTTGCAACATGTTGCGATACATTTTCGATGCATAACTAATTTGTTATGGTAGTGTAGTACATGTTTCTATTTTGGTGGCACTGCGCGTTTCTTTTCTAGGTTCGAAAATAAAGAGAAACATGTTTCTAATTTGTAGCTCACAGCTTTTTAAATAGTTTCGCAAATATATCAATGTTTTTATAACTAATATTATTGAATGTATGCAACCAGTAATTTATATTTTTAATTCAAAAAAATATATATTTTTTGAATGATTATTTTGATATTGTCTAAATGTTATTTGTGGCATTATCTTAATTTTTTTTCCTTCTTCAATTCTTTGGGACTTCCTGCCATTTGTATGTTTTCTTTCTAAGCGGTGCTAGGGGAATCTACAAAATATATCACAATTAACCAGTATGTTACTGGTAAAAAACCTCTACGCCTGTGACGTTTACGTCAAAGGATCAGTTAAAGGTTGGTTTTTATAAATAAACAACACAAATAAGTATAAAAATTTGAAATTAAATATTTCGCCGACGTTTCGGAAATCAAATCTATTTCCTTTTTCAAGGCTTTTTTGAAAAATCTTTTTTGCTGTGTATGACAAATACACAGCTCTAAGAATGTTTGTTATATTCAATATCCATAGATACTTACTATTACATAGAATAAACTGGGACTCGGCAAAAATTTTAACAAAAGAGGCAGATAGCAAAAAAAGAAAAATTAAAGAATCCGGGATAATATTATTGAATGAGGATAATTGCGTGTCGAATTGTTCCGTAGATGTCTGTACAACTTGGCTGCCAATGTTAAAAGAAGAACTTCACAAACTTAACATTGTATAGAAACTAAAAAACTGTTAACTATATCAATAGTTCTATGTAAATAGTAAGTATCTATGGATATTGAATATAACAAACATTCTTAGAGCTGTGTATTTGTCATACACAGCAAAAAAGATTTTTCAAAAAAGCCTTGAAAAAGGAAATAGATTAGATTTCCGAAACGTCGGCGAAATATTTAATTTCAAGTTTTTATACTTATTTGTGTTGTTTATTTTACTTTACTTTATTTACATTTTATATGTCATTAAATAAGTAATGCCTACCTAATACGGGATTTGTAAAAGCTACTTTAGGAAATTTATCTGCAAAATAACGTGTTTATAACACAAAATGACACTGACAATATAACTGATGGCGTCATGAGTGCGTAGTGAATTGATGTAGTGTTTTTGGTGGAAAAATTTTAATACAAAATTAAAATGGCTTATTTTAAGGTATTATTCGACTGTTTCTCAAAATTTAAGTGTTTTTAACTATAATAAAGTATTATCTTCACAGTGAAGGTGAATTTAAAATTTGTGAAAACACCTAATTAAGATCTCAGGTTTTCTTTTTATTTTGTCATTTTCTGTTACAAAAAACAAATTAGGTGAAACAAAGACGCCATATAATTCAACTTAAAAGTCATCAATTAGAAAAATCTTCGATTGCCGATATCGGGATTTCTTGTAGACAATTATAGAGACACCAGGCTGGAAGTAGAAGTGTATAAAGTCAAAGATCATTTATTAAAGAACCGTTACTATGAACTTATTTCTAATAAGGGGCATACATATATTTATTTCAAGAAGCCCTTATATTGCAATAACAGTATAAAAAGACTGGAATTTCTCTGATAACATCTATAAAGAAGTACCATGTCACAGATTCATTTTTATGTGAGATACATACCTTTAATACCAATTTTTTAATTTTCGCCTCAATAAAAGCAAAAATAATATGTCAGCTCTGTGACGTAGTGGTATGAATGGGCAAATATATACGGTAAAATCTACTCTTCCAACTAACAATTTTGTGTAAGAAACAGACATGATATAAGGGGCTACATTTTTTGAGGGTAATCGACACATACAAAAACAAAAATACTTGAACACGGCACTCAACGTGCGTTTTACTAACCACCTCTAATCAAAGAATAAGTCTAGATACATAACAGCTATCGATACATACCTTGATTGCTCCCAACATAATCACATCATGTAGCCATAAAAAAGAATAGAAATCATAACAATCCAGAGGCAACAGTGGCAGGTATGTGTAGAAGGAAAAATATTTTCGTCAAAATAAATTGTAATTCCTGTATTACCTGCTCTTTATACAACAATGTGATATATAGACATGTAAAATTTCAGTAAGATAATGCTTGATATATTTCAAATCTAATAAGCCTAAACTTTTAAATATAACTATGGTCACAAATCTATAAAATGTCTCATAATTCATAAAAATTACATTTCTTTATTCTTTCTGAACGTTTACATATAATGAGGGTAAATTATACATATTCACATGGCTAAATTGTTAATAGTGAATGTTAGTCATTATATTTTATTATATTTCTACATTGAATGGCATATTTAATAACGCACCACAAATTAGACAAGCGAATTCAATGTCAAGATTGTCTGGGAGGGAGTTATATATTTCAAATAACACAGACATGCATTCGATACTAGCCTACATTACCTTGTAGAAGCTGAAAATTGAATTCAGTTATTGTTAGGCAATGAGAACAAATATGCTACCCATAACACCCTTTATCTCACCAATTTACCAAGTCGGTCAAATTTTCACAACCACCAGATATACAGAAAGTTAGAGAGAGTAGTTAGTAGTATAGCATCTTTAGTTACGTATACACCAAAACAGAAATGATTGATTTTTAAACAGTACAGTTTTTGTTAAAATACTTCTTATTGTTTCCTCCTACATCAAAATTAAGAATTTTCATAAACTTTTATTCCCAATAAAGTAATTTTATTATTACTATTAATTATTGTGTTCTGTTTATATATATTAGCACAGCAAAAACATAATTTGTTTTATAATTTTGTTTTGTTTAAAATTAGAGTGTAATCTCAGTAATATATGTGTTTTAATGTATTTAATTCTTTTAGGGGCTTTTTGGTGGAGTATTGTGCACTTTCTCAAGGGACAACGGACCAATTCCTTTAAACAAACAATTATGGTCCCTCTCGTTTGTCCTTGTTACATCAGGAATGGCTTTCATAATACAAGCTTCCCTATTTCTGATTGTTGACATTTTAAGAAAGTGGGGTGGTAGACCTTTCTTTTATCCAGGCATGAATGCTATTGTTTTGTACGTTGGACATGAAATAATGAGAGATACTTTTCCATTTGCCTGGAAGCCTACCGTAAAAACACATGCAATTTATTTATTTATGAATCTTTGGGGTACCTTTTTGTGGGTAGCCATTTCTATTTTCCTATATAAAAAGAATATCTTTTTGACTATTTAGACGCTTTTAAAATATTTTGTAATATATAATCTCATAGTAAGTTTGTTGCTGCATAATTTTATTTTTGTTAACTAATCGTACTATTACCGTTATTTCTTGTCCTTAATTGTCGATATACTGTACTTATAGTTTTGGCACTTTTGTTTAAAGTTTGGGAAAACAAACTGAGAAATTAATCACACTGCTAATCATAAAATTTACCCACAATGTACGGTATATTTGACCAGTATTAAAACTATAACGCAGAATCAGCAAAAGTGACCTTTTTATTATTATAATGGCCACGTGTTAGAGGCAGAACTAAGGACAAGATATAAAGACTTTGGTATAGTTGTTTTGACTGATTTGGAATTTCAGTAGATTTAAAACGTAAGAAATTGTGATTAATAATTGTATATTCTATTAGGGTTTTTAATTATTATTAACATTTAGGATACATTGTGTATTATTATTAATACCGTTTTGAATAAACTATTTATAGAATTTGTTTTTTATTTAATTACTACAGAAATATAAATATAGACCATAGAAAGTTCCCTTGGGAAATTTCTAAGATGTACTTAACTACATAAAGTGGTGAAGTCCAAGAAAGAAACATCCAATGGAAAAACAATTTATTAGACCATATCATTTTTCTGTCGTTTGCAAAAATCAGTAAAAATACAGAAGTATAAAATAAGAAGAATGAAATATTTTTAATTTGAAATCCTCTTCTACAATAAAGAAATGTTTTGGTAAATTTTACCTTATAGAATTCATTGTCACTTTGTTCCTAATTATCATAATTGGGTATAATTATTATTTGATTAACATAAAGTGGAAAATTGGTTAATTCTTGACTAGATGCAGTCATTAACAGATAACAGATTAGTGACTGATGTAGTTTACAGTGGCGTAATTTCAGCATTTTAACTGAGTAGGCAGGAATTTTTCACAGATAACCCAATAGATAGAAGCAAAGCGAACCCTGTAATTCTTAAACTATAACCCAATAAACCCAAATGACCGAGGGAAAGCGAGTGCTACAAAAAGTTAGACGATAGACAGGTAACCCTAAACCCAAATGAGGTAATATTTAACACAAAAGACGGAAAGCAAATGGTGTGAAAAAACAGTTTGGTAAATAAGGCTCGCGCAAAAATCGGAAGACTTGATGATCTTTCACTGAACGGTTGTGTGAGCGTTTCCCAGATGATTGTCTTTTGCATACGTTCGCTGATATGTCGGCGAGCACAATTTGAATTTTTTGCGATAACTAAATTTTTGATTCAAAAATACGTCTATCATAAAGTAACCCTCCGAAAAGTTATGAACAATAACAGAAGCAAATTTAGGCATGCATATTAGGGCTGATGGAAGTTTGATGGAACATAATATTTCATTCTTTTGGTTGTATTTATTATTCGTTTGTGTAAATTGTTTCAAAAAAATAAATTTAGAAATAATTTTTATTTAAATCCCTCAAAAGAATTTTTTTCATCAAGGCCTCATTTTTTTTTAGAATTCAACTAAACTTCGGATTCAGGGTTTTTGAATTTAGTATCGTAGATGGTCTTGCATTTAGGAAAGTGAAATGGTGGTCTTAAATAGACCTTGGTGACCTCTAGCTTTTAAGATCAGTTTGATTCAAATTGGAAAAAACAAAACAATTATTACGCTGTTACACTCTTAAGTGAGACGCACTGTACATATAAGACTTTTTTTCTTCTATTAACCTATACTTAAATAGAATAGAATAGAAATTTATTAATGCTAGAATAAAAGTTAAAATACATGCACAAGTCAGACAATTTATAAAAATAGGTCACAAACAGGAAATTTATTAAATCCTGGATTTAAAAGGACAAACATTGTACATTGATATATGTATACATATAGTAGTTAAGTGAGTAACTCACACAAATAAAGATTTTCAACTACGTAGGTAAACCTGAATTTTAAAATGCCAAAAGGCCTACATATTTTTTAAATCTCTAATTATTTCATCCACTGAGAAATAGGCAGTCTTTAGGAGAAACTCTTTTTTGTTTTTGAAATTTGTTGGGGAAAGCGATTTTACATAGTTAGGAATTTCATTGTAAAGCTTAACACCATGATAGGAGGTGCCAGTTTGGCCTCGAGATAATCGAGTGTAATTCGAGTATAGATTGTTTCTATTTCGTGTGTTGTAATCATGGCAATCAGCATGTGTACAGAAATTATTTAGATGGGTATGAACATATAGTGCACATTGTAGTGCATAGATACTAGGGAAAGTTCAAATTTTTAGGCGTGTATACAAAACTTTAATGTCTTCGCGGTACCGAGCCCCACCTACAATTCGGACCGCCTTCTTCTGCAAATCAAAAAGTCTTCGTTTTCCTGTAGAATGCCCCCATGCAAGAATGGCATATGACAGTCTAGAATGGCATAGAGCAAAGTAGGCCGATCTAAGTACTTCTATTGATACGGAATTAGAAAGTTGCCGTAGGGCATAGATTTTTCGTCAGAATATCTGATATATAGTTAACATGAGCATCCCATTTTAGAGTCGGGTCAAGAAATAAACTCAAAAATTTGATCATTGATCTCATGCGTGGACGAAATCATTTTTGCGGTTTTTGTTTCATTTAATGAGAGCGGCAAACTAAGTTTTTCGCAATTGACTGTGCCTCTTTACATTGATTTTCTAAATGCTCTAGGTTGTGATGAGACATCGAAAGAGTTGTATCATCAGCGTAGAACAAACAAGCAATGTTTCCATGAGCATTTGGCAGGTTGTTAATATACAACAGGAATAACACAGGGCCCAAAAACGAACACTGGGGGATGCCTGCCTTGACAAACAACTCGCTCGAGTTCTCACCCTCCACCCGGACTGATTGCTTGCGATTTTCTAGATATGAATTGATCAGTTTTATGCTAATTGCGTTAAAGTTAAGTATGTTTAATTTTTTTAGTAAAATAGCATGTGAGACGCAGTTAAAAGCTTTGCTGAGGTCCCAAAACAGTGAGGCTGAGTACATGCCATTTTCGAAACATTCTAAAGTGTGTTCCGTAAATCTTAGAATGGCGGCAGATGTGGACAATTTTTCCCTAAACCCATACGGATACTTATTTAATATCTTATGTTTTTCCAGATATTTGACAATTTGGCTTTTTATCGCTTTTCCTGGGGCATATGGGGTTTAACTCGCCTGTCTGTGGTTTTACGAGAATTGCAAAAAGGCCCCGCTCAAAATTTAGCCAGAGGCCCCACAAAGTCTTAATCCGACCCTGCCCAATGGTATTGAAAACCTTTGACTTGATTGACGTAATTGTCATACTTATTAGTTTTTCCGGAAGAATTTCGGATTTCATCAGATTTGCCGTAGACAATTTAATGCTTTTTTTCAAAATATGGGGGGGGAGGGTAGTCGCCTACCCTTACCCCTCCGAATTACGTCAACTAGTTTATGACATTACTTGCATGTAATAACCAAATGCCTTTTTCTAAATGAATTCCCTGGTTATTTACTAGGTCTTCACAAAGCTATTTTGAAGAATTTTATCACAATATAAATGTTACTAAATACAAATCACAGATCTGCCCCAAAGGACAGTGCTTAGTGTTCACACAAGTGCTCAGTAGCACTGTGTTTATGAGCACTTTTTAAAATCGATGCTTAGTGTTTTGAACACCTCATCAAAAGGCTTAATGTTTAGTAACATCAAAAACTGCTCTAAAGTACTTTAAGAGAGGATGAGTACATGAGTACTCGGTATATGTTGATGTTTTTCTGCGGCCTTCATTTTCAATTGTTCATATTTATTGTGTGCTCATGGGTAACTTCTGCATCAGCGTTTTCCTCGTCGCTATTTTTATTTTTGAACTTATTGTTGGCCAGTGAATTTCTCTTCCTCTGTTAATTGTTTTCATTTGACTGAAAAATAATTTAAATTAGCAGATTAGCCATGGCCAACATAAAACAAGCGGTGAGCGATAATGCTAACATACATTTTTTATTAAAGAACAGTTTTGCGTCCCTAACTTATGATGACAAAATTGTTATAACTAAATTAGAGCGACCTTGCCTCGTTATGGGGAATCTTATTAATGTAAATTCAAAATCGTCGAACAGAAAATTTTGTGTCACATGGCATCAAAAGTGTTGGCTTTCTGGAAGTGAAATACAAAATGAACTTTATTGCTGGCCATGCATGTTATTCAGTAAAAATAGTAATAATCCGTGGAATTCAACAGGAATAAATAATTTTAAAATGTTGTACAAGGCAATTGAAAAACACAATATATCAATATACCCTTTCTGGTTTAAAGTATAAAATATTTGGCCTTCAAAATAATCAAAATTCACTAGATTCTGCCCATCACATAGGTATTATTAAACATAGTGGAACGGTCAAAGAAAATCGGGATATTATAAAGAGGTTAATTGATACGACAATATTTTTAATAACACAAGAATTAGCTTTTTAAGGGCACGACGAAGACACTTGACTCACAAAACTAAGGCAATTTTAAGGAACTCGCGGAATTTTTAAGTGGTTTCGACCCAAAATTTACGAGAATCATCTGTTTTTACCAGACATATCTTTTCATTCTCAGTTAACAGTTATTTTTAAGTATAAGCACGAAGGTAATATTAAGAAACATTTTATGGGGTTTTTTGATGTAAGTAAAGGACGTACGGCTGTTGATCTATTTAATTTATTGAATGAACAGTTTGAAAAATTTAATTTCAAGGAAAAATTAGTCGGACAAACTTATGATGTAGCATGCGCAATATCAGGACATTTAAATGGGTTACAGCCGCAAGTGAAAAATATTGCTCCACAAGCATTGTTCACTCATTACTACGGTCATCGATTAAATTTAGTTTTGCAAGATGTAGTTGCAAGAGTGTAAAATATTTTTCGTCCCACTTTCCGGAATTTCCATTTTTTTTTTCGAAATCGACCAAAAGAACAAGTGTTCTTTCTAGAAGATGTCTGCTCACGTAAAACCCCGTGAAATGTGCAAACTCGTTGGAATTTCAAATCACGTATTGTTAGCACGGTTTTAAAACATCGGGAATTTTTGCTTGAACTTTTTGAGATAATTACAGTAAGTGATGATTCTGATTTTGCGAAAGATCCGACAACAATTCGGGAAGCATTTGGATATTTAAAATTTTTAAATGGTTTTAATAACTTTTTTTACTTCAAGTTTTTTATTTAGTTTTTACACAGACATATTTAATATATTCTTTTATTCAAAATAAATCTAGTGATATTTTATTTTGTAAATCGTGAATGAACAATCTTTTAAGTACAATAAAAAAATATCGATATGAAGATCACTATTTCAAAGGTATTTATGATAATACGGTTAGTGTTTTAGGTTCACCGCAAAAAAAAAGAAAAGTTAATCTTAATCTTCCAGGAAGCAGTAATGAAAACTTAGAATATAAACGTTTGTATTATGAAATTTTGGATTTAATAATAACGCAAATTGAAGTACGATTTTCTGATATGGACAATTTAAAATTTTTTGGTCTTTTAGATACAAGTAAATTTACAGTTTTTGATAAACAATTTTCAGCCGATTTATTAGTCGCTTTGTTTAACAACTAGGTATCCGAATTTTTTTCTCAAGGATAAATTAGAAAATGAATTAAGGCGGGTAATATATTCGGATAAAGATATCTTGGGTACTTCTGTAGACTTGCTAGATAAACTTAAATTTATTTTTCCTAACTCTTTGTAAACCGAAATTTCTGAAATATATATATTAATATCTTTAATTCTGTCAATACCCGCAACATCTGCTTCGGTTGAGAGGAGCTTTTCGGCGCTGAAGAGAATAAAAAATTTTTGTCAGGAACACCATGTCTCAATCGTGTTTAAATAATATTTCAATTATTTCAATAGAAAAAGAATTTGAAAAATCTCTAAAGAAAACTTCAACCTTTTTCGATGAAGTTATAGATCATTTTGCACAAACCAAGGATTGCCACATAGAATTAATGTACAAGAATATCTAATTAATTAATTTCTAACACAGATCACGTCGAATATGAATATTTACTGATTTTTAGAAGTTACGGTTATGTATTGCTTTTACTTTTTCTGTTACTTACTTTCCAATATTTTCCAGAGATTTTATTTATTTTTTCATTTATTTATTTTAAGTAGTTAATAATTTCAGTTCCATCCACCGAGCCGATATTCGGTTTGATCATGGAGATTTTATTTTTATTTATAATTTATTATTTTTTGATTTGTTCTAGAGTCTATTTTGTTTATTGATGTCTTCATTTATTTATTTTAAGTAGTTAATCTAACCTGAATTTCAGTTCCATCCACCGAGTCAATATTCGGTTTGATCATAGAGATTTTATTTTTATTTATAATTTATTATTTGTTGATTTGTTGTAGAGTCTATTTTGTTCATTTATTTGTTCTAAGTAGTTTTTTATTTCAGAGGGTCATGAAGTTTCATCCACTGAGCTGAATCTGACGTGCGCGAGGGATCGGTAAAAATGTTCCAACTTCGGTTGTGAAAGTGCACGCTTCACTCAATTACTATTAGGTTATCCGATAACCTTGAACTGTAAAAAAGGAAGGTCAAGGTGAACCGATAACCTTGAAGTCTCAAAAAATTTTCGCCTGCGGCATTCTCTATCAACCACTACTGCCCATCCACAGCTAAACGTCATGGGCCGCGACTGCATTCAGATGTGGTTTCAGATTTCCTAGAAATTTGTGTTTTCGTTTCAAGATCCTGTATTAGTGTGTCCATTTCGTTTGCTTTCCAAAACCCATATTAGTGTGCTGTAAGAGACTTATTATTAACTGTACCACAGTAAAGCAATTTATGGCAATTCATTCAGAGCTACCTGAACTTAACTGACTTATCTACCGCTGACTTGGTTTTTATTTACTCCACAGACGTTCTTTCGAATATTCATAATCCAAATTTTTCTAGAAAATCTCTTCTGTTCTTCCTTTATAAACCACTCAGCGCCATCTCTGAAGTGGTAGTTCAACTTCAGTACAGGTTTTTAATGAATGCAGTGGCCTATCATCCCTACTTTGAGCTAGTTTACAACAGAGACGGGCACATGACGTGATTTTCATCATGTAACATCGAAATAAACCTACAGCACAATAGCATCTTTTTTCAATTTCAGTTACTAAGGATGGATTGAATCAACTAATTTTAAACCAAAATCAGCTGGAATAAAGATCAAAATCTATGGTACGATTAATACAACAGTTGTAACCGTGGATTTTGATCTTTGATCAAGCTGATTTTGGTATACACCGACTCAATTTAATCCGCACTTAATGTAATTCAATTTGGTTCTTTTAAAAGCCAATGGAAATATGTTAATATTCTTTTGATATCTTTTCCAATTTAGAATGTCGTACTTATTTATTTTTATGAATGTTTTCAGTTTTTGATTATGATTTGAATTAAATTTCTTCGTAATAGTTTGAGTTCTGTTTTATTTAATAGGTGCGTCTCTTGTACATTAAAATTTGTTACTTATTTTTGCGTCATATTTTCTGTGCTTTCTTAAACCGATCTGAACTGGAAATTTAGCAGCTACCAACATTTTTCTAGGTATTTTATAAAAATTAGTTGTTAATTAAAATTATTATTGTTTAAATAAATATAAATACAAACATTAGAAAAATTTTATTTAAAACAATTTTATAGTACTTTAAGTGCATATTAATATAGAGAAAATGGTTCAAATTAGAGCATTCACATATAAAATAAATTTGAACATTTTCATTCTGTTACGTGCCGCAATAAAATAATATATTAATACTATATAACTATACCTATATAACAAATTTGTTGAACACATTGGCACGTTAATAAAATATCTGTAAAAGAACTCTTAATAAATTTCAATAACTCTTAATAAACTAATCCTAAATTATAAGAACTAAAAATATCATATAAAATACATTTTATAAACATTTTAACATTATAGTCAGCAAAAAACCTTTGATCTTTTAGTAGAGGCACCACTAACCTCGACATTTACATTGGCATTATGGAGTAGTTTCCACAATGTATCAGTCAAACAGAAAAGGTAAAATCAGAGAGAGGGGCCAATTGTGAAAAATTGACAACACTGTCCTAATAAAATGACCGAACTCAGCTGATTTTCAAAACCCAAAATTTCTAAAGAACAGGTTGCTTCGTAACATACGTCACACGAAGCCTCCAGTATTTCTAATTTTATATATTAGGTATCTATTTCATTATTATAGAATTATTCATTGACGGAATAATTTTGAAACTAGGACTTGCCGATTTTTACGAGACAACCTGTCTTAGTAATCTTAGTCAAATTCATTTAGTGTGTCCTGAAACCGCGTCCTCTAGATGATGTCTCTCTTTAATTTGGAGTTAACAACAATCTTCGTCTATTCTCTTTTCTCTGCCGACTATCTTGTTACTTCTCTAATCTTTGATTATAGTATGTGTTTAATATATTTTGTATGGCAAGTTGATATTATTTCTTAGATGTTCATAATTACCAGATTTACCTATCGGATTCCAGGGATGGCTTTTACAGAATTATATACTGTAAACACGTACCGAAACATTCCCAAAGTATAAAAACAGAGAGTCTAAATTAATTTTATTTAATTTTACAATGTTAATGGGTAACTTAGTTTTACAGGGAAATGTACCATATTAAATAAAAACGTAATGCAATGCGTAATATATTATTTTAAATTGCAGCAGGTACACCTACTGGCTGTTTATCTGAAGCCAAAGCGGGGAGGGGAGTAATTTAACAAGATTACTGACTGTCTCTCTTACTGTAGATTTATTCGGATGTAAGTGCTAAATACTTGGAGTTAAAATGTCGCATCGTACTGAACCGCCGCAAGCTACAGTAAATTTTTGGATTCGCGATATTGCCGATTTATATTTTGATGGTAGAGAACTGCATTGCACTAGATGTGACAAAGCAATTTCGTGGTCGTGCAAAACAAATATTAATTCACATATTTCTTCGGAAAACCATAAACTAGGTGGCTTTACTTACAGTGATATGCAACGTAATTTTAACTTAGAGTTAGTGGTAGTTATGACAGGATGTAACATACCATGGTCGAAACTAAACAATCCACTTAATCGCCTCTAAAGTTTTAGAAGCTACAAATTCTCCCACTATATCGGATGCGGTAAATTTAAGTTTACAAGACTTTTGAGGTGACAAATATGCAGAAAATAAGGACAAGTTCTTATTATTTCTTACCGATGAGTGAATTATACGAAAGCTGCTGGAAGAATTTTAAAGGAAACATATCGAAATATATTGTATGTAACATGTTTAGCACATGTGGATCATAAGATTGCTGAAACTATTAGATGCTACCCTAATGTTGATACATTAATAGCTAGTGTAAAGAAAGTTTTTCTTAAAGCACCAAGTTGTATAGGGTTGTTTCACGAAATTCTACCAAATACTCCATTACCTCCAGAACCCATTACAACACGATGGGGAATTTGGCTAAAAGCAGCATCGTACTATTACTGTCATTTTGAAATTGTGAAATCTGTAATACAGCGGTTAAACCTAAATGACGCAGTTGCAATTTCACAGAAGCAACAGGCATTTATTGATCCAACTGTCCAAGAAATTCTGGAAACAATATACGGATGTTTTTCACGAATTCCACTAGACATATGGGACCTTCAATATCAGCCAACATCAGAATTTACTAAAATGGATGCAATACAAAGACAATTCCAGACTGGATTTGTTACGATGACAGGTGTAACAGACCTTTTAAATGGCAAAGTAGACTTTTCTACTCCGGGCATGAATGTGGTGACTGCGAAAATTTAGATATTTTAAGTATACACCTGTTATATAGAGCCGTCTCCTTGCTTCCAGTTTTCTCAAAGATCTATGAGAAAGCTTTCTATACCCGTTTAATAGACTTCTTAAATCAAAATACATTGCTGTTCAATAGTCAATATGGATTTCGTAGAGGATTATCAACTCAAGATGCGATTTTAGCTTCTTTAAATAGTGTAATAAAGAGCATGGACGATAAATATTTAGTAATGGGCCTATATTTTGACTATACAAGGGCTTTTGAAACAGTGAATCATTACCTGCTTATGGCAAAACTGTACAAATATGGAATAAGAGGACGGCCCTACAGCTGGCTTCAGTCATATTTAAGGGGGAGGTCACAGAAGGTTGTACTAAGAGCTGGGAACAGGGAATGCACCTCTGATTTACGTAAAGTCGAGACGGGGGTTCCACAGGGAAGTGTGCTCGGCCCCCTATTGTTTTTACTATTTATTGATGATATTAAACATTCCAAGCTAAATCTAATGAAAAACCTAACGCTGTTCGCTGACGATGTCTCAGGAATAGTAGAGTCTTCAAAGGTACAGGACTTAAGTGCACGGGCCAGTAGGTGTGCTCTCAATATGCAAGAATATAGCCATAGAAATATGCTTTTCCTAAATTTATCTAAAACTAAATCTATGCTTTACTCAATCAAGGAAAACAATGACAGTATATTAATAAAAACAGAGAATGGCTCTATGAAACAAAAAGCAGCGATAAAATTTTTAGGAATACAATTCGATCCGCAATTATCATGGCACAAACAAGTAGACGACATCCTCAAAAAGATGGCGTTATATTCTTTCATTATATGGCAACTAAGATCACACGTGTCTCAAAACATCCTGATATCGTACTATTATGCACAGGTCAACTCTACGCTATCATATGCAATTGTTGCGTGGGGTAACTGTAACAGAATGAATGAAATATTGATTGCTCAAAAAAGAATAATAAGGACAATATTGTTCAAAAGACCCGACTACTCCTGTAGAGAACTCTTTAAAAAACTCAATATATTGACCGTCACCTCAATATACATATTGAAATGTGCCCTTTATGTTAGGAAAAACATTTCAAACTTCTTAACACCAAAGGATATGCCACATAACTATGCATTAAGGGAAATAAACACTTTAAGATTGCCACCTCACAGATTAGTACACACAGCGAATAGCAGTTACGTAATGCCAATTAAAATATATAATCAGCTGCCCAAGGACGTCAAACAAATAACCAGCCACATCTTATTTAAGAAAAGAATTAAAGCCATACTCTTAAAATATAGTGTTATGAATTACACCCCCTTGGAACAGGAGATCGTACGCCTATGCCTACTGATAGTGACTGGAAAGGCTCTAGAAAGAGCCAAGGACTTTTCTAGATTATGGTTGGAGAAGATTCTGGATTGATCTAGAGCTAATTTCGGAGTATATAAGGCGCGATTACAAGCGCGGAGGGAGAAGCTTATTTGAGAAGTGACACGCTCGGTAAAAAGTGAGGTTAACTATTAAGTAAACAAGTATTGTAGTCAGTAAATTGTTAAATAAAGTGTTAGTAGTGTTTATCTCTTGTTGAAATTATTTAGAACCCACGGATTCATACAGGGTGTTTTCCAAAAAAAGGTGGAAATCCGTAACATTTTGGTGTCGGAAGCGGAATTTTGACAAGAGGATTTTTCGGAAGTGTTGAGAAGACTGGGACAGTATTCTCGGAGTTCGTGCTAACACAGGGAGGACTAATTTATTGGACATTGTTCGAGAATTAATTTCGAACAGGAAAATAGTGTCAAGTGCGTTTTTAGACATTGTAGAACATTTTTGTTGGACATTAGTGGTTAAGTGACGAAGACTCTAGATAAGACTTTTTTTTGTGCTGTTTTGAGGTTTTTCTGGACAGTCCCATTACCGATAGTGACGTAATTATTAAATTTTGTTGATAATTATATGCCGGTAACAACCAGAAGCATGGCATCCGAACAACAAATGCAGGATTTTATGGCCCAAATGCAAAAGATGATGATGGATCAGGAAAGAAAACGCCAGGAAGAGAAAGAGGAACGTGAAAGAAAACGACAAGAAAAAGAACAAAAACGCCTACAGGAAAAAGAAGAAGAGAAACGATGTCAGGAAGAATTGAGAAAAATCATGCAAGACTTGGACATTAAACAACAAGAAGAAAGAGACGAACTAAGAAAAATTATAGAAGGCCAACAAAGTGCCATATTTTCCGTTACTGAAGAACTCAAAAATAAGGTAGCGGAAGAAGTCGGTGGAGTCAAACAAGAGGTAAGCGTAGTCAAAGGAGAAGTAAATGAAGTCAAAGAGAAAATGCACCAGGTAGAGGGAGAAATAGACCAACTTAAACAACAGTTGAGGGATAGAGGAAACCAGCAAGTGGTATCATCAGGCCAGCGATTAAAAATTCCCTCCTTTGATGGTCAAAATTCCTGGATGACTTACAAGACACAGTTTGAGGCAGCAGCGAGTGCAAACAACTGGAATGACAAAGAAAAGGCTATGGCGTTAATCGTGGCATTAAGGGGCCAAGCATTGGAAATACTCCAGACAATCCCAGTAGACCAACAACGGGATTTTAAAGTTTTAGAAGCTGCCCTAGATCTACGATATGGCGATCAACACCTTGCCCGAGTGTACCAGACCCAGCTGAAATCACGTGTTCAAGGGGCTGGGGAAAGTTTGCAAGAGTTTGAAGCTGCCGTGTGGAGACTGGCTCACCTGGCTTACCCGGATGTACCGAAGGAATTCCAAGATCAACTGGCAGTAGAGGCTTTTCTGGATGGTATACAGGACGATGAGATCAGGCGAGTCCTCAGGTTATCTCGATACCAGAACAGCAGCGAAGCGTTGGTACGTGCACTCGAGGTGGAAGCTGTCTTTCAGGATTCCAAGAGTACAAGCTGTGAGTATCGAAGAATCGCAACCAGAAAAGAACCAGGACCCTATGTTGGTGGAGACGTATAAAATGTGCAAGCAATTACTGGCTCAATGGGATCTTGAAGGAAGACAAGGAAAGCCAAGCGGGGGTATTAAAGAATCACAACCAGAAAAGAACCAGGACCCTATGTTGGTGGAGACGTATAAAATGTGCAAGCAATTAGTGGCTCAATGGGATCCTGAAGGAAGACAAGGAAAGCCAAGCGGAGGTATTAAATGCTACAACTGCGGCAGGATGGGACATATCAAACGAGACTGTCGATATCGGAACTCGAGGAAAGTGAATGTTAGAAACATGGAAGGGACACAGAATAAACAAAGTAGTGGAAGGCCAAGTGGACGACGGAGTATGAAATGTTACCGGTGCGGAGAACTAGGACATATCCAGCTTGAATGTCCACGGAGAAGATTGGAGAAAGTAAAGGCCGGGGAAGCTGTGAAGCTGAGGGGAAAATCAGAGGAAGCTGGTACCAGAGAGACTGTGTCAGATGAGGAACGTGGTACCCCGAGAGAAGTAAGGATTTCCCAGCTTCGAAGCATTCCGAGAAGTCCACTACTACCAGGACGTGAAAATAAAAAGAAACCCCAGAAGGATGCTGATACGTCATCCGGAAGAAGGTGCAAGGAAGATTGCAAGTACTACCACCAGGAGAAACTGCAGGTCACGGGAGCAGTGAACACTGTCAAGGTCGAGGTGCCGGATGACAGGACAGATGAAGCGCTCAGACAAGAGCAATTAAACGATGTGGAAATTGGGCCTATATTGAGAGCCAAAGAAAGGGGAACTCGTCCAAAATGGAAGGATGTTTCGGACAAAAGAGTGGGACTGAAGGCACTATGGGCGCAGTGGGACTCACTGAAAGTCAGGAACGGGCTGTTGCGGAGAGCATGGGAAAGCCCGGATGGAAAAAAGGTGGTTATGCGTCTAGTGATTCCCAGGTGTCGAGTAGCGAAGGTGCTTCAGGAAGTGCACAATGGGACATCCGATGGACACTTTGGTGTGAACAAGACCCTGAAGAAAATACGAGAGCGATTTTATTGGATAAGAAGTCGTCAGGATGTGGAGGCTTGGTGTCGCAAATGCAAGATTTGTGCAGCCAATAAGGGACCACAGACTGGAAGTAAGGGTGAAAAGAAGCAGTTCAGCGCCGGAGCTCCTTTCAAGAGGTTGGCTAACAATATAGCGGAGCCATCACCAGCCAGTGACCGAATGAAGGCTCGATACGACCAGAAGGGTAGTTCGGAAAGGTTCAAGGCAGGAGACCTGGTTTGGCTGTATAACCCACAGCAGAAAAAAGGAAGGTCACCGAAACTTCAACCGACTTGGGATGGACCGTATACTGTTATTACCCGAATTAATGATGTCGTCTATCGGATTCAACGAAGCAAAAAGTCCAAGATGAAGATCGTGCATTTGGACAGGCTGGCGAACTACATCGATGATTCTGAGTTGCCTGATCGGGACGATCTAGGCTTAAGGAGGGGGCAGTGTTATGAATTACACCCCCTTGGAACAGGAGATCGTACGCCTATGCCTACTGATAGTGACTGGAAAGGCTCTAGAAAGAGCCAAGGACTTTTCTAGATTATGGTTGGAGAAGATTCTGGATTGATCTAGAGCTAATTTCGGAGTATATAAGGCGCGATTACAAGCGCGGAGGGAGAAGCTTATTTGAGAAGTGACACGCTCGGTAAAAAGTGAGGTTAACTATTAAGTAAACAAGTATTGTAGTCAGTAAATTGTTAAATAAAGTGTTAGTAGTGTTTATCTCTTGTTGAAATTATTTAGAACCCACGGATTCATACAGGGTGTTTTCCAAAAAAGGTGGAAATCCGTAACAATAGTTTCTACTCATTGGGAGAATTCTTCTCATGCAACTTCAACTAACATGGGTCGTACCCCAGCTATTCTAGTTACCATTGTGGCTCTAACGTTGCCAATCTGGATGGATCTACCTAGTAATGGCTCGTAGAATTTTAACTTTCTGTAAATTTTAACTTATATTTTATTGTCTATAACATTTGTTTATTGTTTAATTTTAATTAATTACTAGATTTAGATTAGTTACCAACTTGTACGAAGCTTATATCCTTGTTTGTGATCTGACAGTGAATTGTTAAATAAATAAATAAATAAATAAATATCTGTCGATGTCAAGCGGTCCTTCTCGCAATATAAATGGATTTTCAACGAAAGACGCCGAAGTTTATCTCCTAAATATTTAGGACAAATATTGGTAATATACTTTTATTCTTGTAATCGGCAATGAAAAATACTTATGTATGTTAATTCAGCGTTAAGTACGTCCCCTTATACCTCCAGTTCTCTTCGAGTGAGTGTTTGTAATAAATTCACTTTATCAGCTTTGGATGACATTCGCTGAAAAAATATTTCAAAGTAAGATATTCTTTCACACATGCATACAAATCTTTATGCGCTGACACGTAACCACCTAAAGCCAAACCTGGTTTTACCAGATATCCGATTAGGTAATTCTGACATCTGATAATTAATTAGATTAAATATTAGAAATGAGGCCATGAAGACTAAAATATTAATACAAGTGAAATTGATGAGGGCCATTCAACAAATACGTTTGCTTTTAGTGGGGAAGGGGGTCACCGAGACTGTGACAAAGAGAATGATGTGGTGGAAGGGGGTTCAAAGTGAACGTTCTAAATAAAAATCTAAGTTTATTAAATGTAGAGGGGGCGTTTGCAAATTAACGTTTGTGAAAGGGGGGGTTTCATAAATTACAAAGGGTGGGAGAGGGTCAAAAATAGTCAATTTTTGCGAACATGTTTGTTGAATGGCCCCTGACTGGTGGCAAGCACTGGAAAACAAATAGTAAAATATCATAGTTATGTAATATAATGAGTGTATGGGACACTAGAGTTGAAAACTCGCTTCTTAGATCAAATCATGGTGTCTAACAAGTTATTTTAAGAAAATATCTATTGGTCGTGTTAGCTAATGCTAGGAGTAAACAATGTTATTCAGTATAAAGAATCAAAGTCAAGTACAAACAAAATATCTGTCAAGTACAAACAAAATATCTTGAACAACATAATAAAATGGTAACTAAACATTATTAAAATTATATAATATCCTATTAGTGGAATAAAACTAAGGGTCTAAATTGCCCCAAAAGGAATTGTGTTACTATAATGAAATGGAAATATTGCACACAGCCTATTTCCGTACTTTAAGACATTCGATCATTTTCACTGCATAATTAAAATCTGCTTCGTCATCTTTCAACTTCATGATGAAGCAGGTTTTAATTATGCAGTGCCTTAAGGTACGATTCAGTGCCTTAAGGTAGATTCAGTGCCTTAAGGTACGGAAGTAGGCCGTGCAGGATATTTCCATTTCGGTAGACTGTTGAGCAACTTCAACTCGATAATTTTCCAATAATTTATGTGACTGAAAAACATGTTGAACATGTTCAACAATGAATTTAAATGTTAGGAAATGTTCAGTGCAAATTTCAAGTCATTATGTCACTTAGCTTGTTTATAAACAGCCGTAATGCAAAAATGTCATTCTAGATCGGCTCCTAATTGGTATAGATAACTCTGTTTATTTTTTAAATTGTTCATCTTTTTCTGTACTTTTGATAAGTACCCATAATTTTAATCTTTTGCAAAATATTAATGAGCATTTTTTTTTCAATTAGAAAAATTTTAAAAAATTGAAAATTTACTTTCGTTTATATCACCAAAGAGTACACGAAAGGATAATCTAAAATAAAAAAATTTCTTGTATGACTTGATGCCCCTAAACAATCGACGATACAATTTTCGAGTTTACAATTGTTTTTTAAATGTTATTATAAACAAATTAACTTGAAACTTGGTCTGATGATTTAGCTCCATAAGGGACATATTTCTTTAGTGTTTTGTTAAAATATGTGCCTTATTGTTTAAGTTACCATTAATTGTTTAAAAATGGCCTCTCAAATGTTTTTGTGCTTTGGGTTTGGTAAAATTTAATTCTCTTCACAATTTCATTGTGAACAATTTGTTTCTCTTTTATTATTGTGATACGGGTTATACGTTTGCATAATATCTCTGGTTAGAGATATTTAAGAAAAACCGAGAAAACACACAATGTTGAACATTCTTATGTTTAAACGAAAGCTCTCCCACCATCCAAAACTTTTTAGTACACTTCTTGTAATGTTTACTTACAAGTTACAGCAAAAAAATGTTATAGTAAGACAGTTCCCTAAAAATTTTAGTTTTATTTCACTATATAATAAAGGCTACTAGTAGGGTTGTACAAAATTGTACTTGTAAATGTTTTAAGGTACTATCAAATCAACTGATTGTTTAACAAAATCTGTTAAAGCTGTATATAAGTATATTGCTCTTTTTAATTATAAATATAGTAGGTACTCAAATCTAATAGTCATTTGAATTGTGATGTGAAAACAAAAATATTTAAGAATAAAACAAATAAAAGCCAGTAGACACACACACACACACATACACGTGTTACATTAATTACGACTGATTCACCTGTAGACCAAATTATGACGGATTCAGTAATTTTGTGTTTATTGGTTTCTTTAAAATTAGTATAGATGGTGGTATAGGTTGTATTTCAGATACACTCGCCATAAAGGTATCCGCCACAGTTATTGCGGAGTACGACATGTGTTAATATACGTCAGTATTAATGTAAAGCAAGAAGTGTGATAAGATCCGTCATAGTTATTGTAAAGCAAGAAGTTGTTAAGATCCTTCATAGTTAATGTAAAACAAGGAGTGAGTTAATATTCGTCACAATTAATGCAAAGCAAGGAGTGTGTTAAGATTCGTCACGATTAATGTAAATCATGAAGTGTGTTTAAGATATCAAATCCGTAAAACTTAATATCAAATATAAAGAAAGTTTTCCTGAAAGCACCACATCGTGTATAGTTATTTAAAGAAATACTTCCAAATACACCATTACCTCCAGCGCCCATTATAACACGGTAGGGAACTTTGCTAGAGGCGGCATCATACTATTTTTGCCATTTTGAAACATCAAACTAGTAGTACTGCAGTTGAATCTAGATGACGCAGTTGTTATTGCACAGGCTCAACAGGCATTTATGGATCGAACTGTTCAAGAAGATCTGAAGACCATACACAGAAGTTTCTCGCGAATTCCTCTAGCCATACCTTCAACATATGCCAACATCAAAATTGACTGCAGTTGATGCAATAAACATCATGTTCGATCTCCGGCAATATATTTTTCAATTACCTAGAGAAATCGCTGAGAGAGTTCAAACAAAATTCCAAAGAGTTTTAAAAACCAATCCTGGACTTGTAACGATGTCATCTGTAGCAGACCTTTTAAACAGTAAAGAAGTAGACGCTTCTACACCAGGCATCAATAAGGCAATTTTAAAAAATTATACATATTTTGACTGTGTCGACTACAGCGGCCTCCTGTTTAAACTGGAGAGATATGGCATACGTGGGGTTGCCCTAAACTGGTTTGACTCCTACTTGTCAAACCGATCGCAGTTTGTTGAAATCGGCCATAACACACATGGTGTTTATAAAAAGTCTAACTCGGGTACTACTAGTACGGGAGTGGGAGTACCCCAGGGTTCAATTTTAGGCCCTGTGTTATTTCTACTCTTTATCAATGACCTTCCCGATTTTGTAAAAGACTACTTCATCGTATTGTATGCTGATGACGCATCACTCTTTGTCACCGGTACCAATAATAACGAAAAAGAAATCAAAATTAACCTCCTAGTAAACAAGTTATTTCAGTATTTTAATCAGAATGGACTATTCCTAAACATAGATAAGACTGGTTATGTACATTTTCACACAAATCATAATAAAAACAACATGGATTTAAATATAGCCTATAATAACATCTCTCTGAAAAGAATGGAATGTGTTAAATTTCTTGGGATTACTATAGATTTAACTTGGAAACCTCACTGTAATAATCTCATCTCTAAGCTGAACACTGTTTGTTATCAGATAAGGAACCTCAAAAATGTTATTAACGGGGAAATGCTCATTTCATTCTACTATTCCCAAGTGGAATCCAGACTAATTTATGGAATATGTTTCTGGGGCTCTTGTGCATCAATGTCATATGTCTTTAAAGCACAGAAAAGGATTATTCGGTGTATGGCGGGTGTTAATAAAAGGCATTCATGTCGAGATCTTTTCCGCCAGTTCGGCATACTAACTATCTATGGACTATATATATATAATCTCCTTCAGTATGTATTCATTAATAAAAATGATTTTAATCTAAACAGCAATTTCCACTCATACGAAACTCGTAACAGAAATGATCTCACAGTTCCAACACACCGCCTTAGTCTTACAAAGAGATCCCATGTGATATTGGGATTAAATCTCTTTAATAAGCTTCCAAACAATATTAAAAACATATCTTACTTAAAGCACTTCAACAAGGAAGTAAAAGATCTGCTACTCAGCTTGTGTGTCTACAACATAGGTGAATTCACAAAATCTAGTCTAAAATTTTAGTTATGTCTGCCACTTCGTTTTAGTCTGTTTTGTCAGTCACCTTTTCGTATATTTATGTAAGTACTTATGTCTTAAATGTTATGGTATATTTTGATGTTCGGCAGCTACTGGTACAAGTCTTTGTACTTTTTGTTTGTAATTATTACTAATAGTTGACTAGTCTTATAATACTATCTGTATTCTTTTGGACAATAAATGTTTATTATTATTATTATTATAAATACGATCCGATGACATCTGTTGATGCTGAGCGGTCTTTTTCTCAATATAAATGGATTTTTAATGACAGGCGGCAAAGGTTAACTTCAGAGCATTTAGAACAAAATATAAATAATATACTTTTATATTCGTTATAGATCGTGAAAAATTACATATGTGTGGGTTACTTTAAGGTGAAAAATACACGTGTTTTAGTTCAATATTACATCCCCCATTACCTCCTCTTTGAGAGAGTGTTTTTAATAAACTGACTATATTAACTTTAGATATTATGAAATTCTCTTAAAAAAAGTACAAGGTAAGATATATTGTATCAAACTTGCATAAAGATATTTCCGCGCTGGCAGAACCAACCCTGAATTTTACGTCACCCAGATAAAATTTCCGATCTCTGTTTATTACTCTATATTAAATATTCCTTCCTGATAGTGACATAAACAAAAATTTTGAAAACATTTACATATAACCAAAAAATCTTAATCTTTGTTATTTTGCTTATAATTAAATGTATTAATATTAATATTACAAATATTTTTCTTATTATTATGTGACATGTATTTCAGTATCGGTATATTATAATTTTCAATATTGAAATACCAACCTTGAAATTCCTTTTCAGTATCCTCTTGCTCATAGAAAAAACAAGCATACAAAGCTTTGCCTTTGGACATTGTTGATTACAACAAAAATGTCTTTTTACTAGGGAATGGTTTATATTTGGTTTCTTATATGTTTTTCTCTTTTTGTTCTACATTTCATTTCATTCTCAAGTTAATTTGTTCCAAAATTTGTTCTTGCCTTATCGTTCGTAACGTTTTGTTGTGAGATTTGTTCACAGCATAAATATTCTCTAGTTTTGCTCTCAGGAACAGAACATTAAGTACCATCCTTTTATTTTTATCTCAAGTTTTGTTCCCTATTAAAATTCTAATTAGACTACTTTATTATAATATGTCATTAGTTGTACTTTATATCTTTATATATTAAACACTTGTATTTGATATCACGTTTTTATTGGTTTATGTCAACTTATATGACTTTTTATTTGTCGCTTGTACCAATACCTGTGATTAATATACACGGTTGTGGATGCATTTCGTATGCCCCATTCTTAATATCAATCGGTATAGCAAATATCCACGTATAATTAGTTAACTAATACTGTTGGGTTCAAAATACATCAGCTTGGGGAAAAATATTTGCTGATAAGATTTACCTAAACAATTAAAATAGCTAGCTCAGTATAAGGCACGATTTTCTAGTTTCGTCATAATTCAAATTTGTATACTATCAAGATTTGAGTACTTAAGTACACTTCAAGCAACATTTAACAAATATGCTACAAAGGATAAGAGTACAGAGTAAAAATACGTAGCTTCCTAGTTGATGGAAACGGGACGGAGACCACAGCACAGTAAAACGCAATTCATTTTTTTCTAAAAAGGAAAACATTTTCATATATATATGTACTTTGTATATGTTATATGTATAAATATGATATACATTTTTCATGTCAAAGTATACTAAACCACAAAATATGTTTTACATATTGCACTGTACATACCTAATATGGCATATCCAAATCCTATTTTGGTAGTACCCATTCGATACGAACAAGTGGGAATTAATATTTCATACATATCTGTTGTACCTAGTGTATATTCAAAAACTCTGTTATTGTCTGGAGTAACAGGTACAATGTGAAAATCCTGCCGAAGTAAAGCATCTGTACTGATTATCATCGATTTATGTTCATGAGCAGTAAATAATAGATGTGGTAACATCTTATTAATAACCTAGAAAAAAAAAAAGATCTAATTCTGAAGGAGAGTAGAACCTTTGGTGTAACACTTAAAACACATTTGTTTTCGTAACCACCTCCCAAGCATATTCTCAAAAATATAGGATTTTGTGTCACATAAAGGGAAATGAAGAGCTACGGTTGGTAATCCGGTCAAATTAGACCAAAAAATAGGAGTGAAGGTACAAAAATTCACACCCGTCTGAAAGTTGGTAGGATTGTTCAAAACAACCTTATAAATTAACTCAAAAAAGTCCTCATCGATCCGACACCTGGAAAAAATTTTACGCTGGGTCAAAGGTCACAAAAATGGGTTTTTCACGATTTTCAGCAAAACGGTAAGTTTTATCATAAAATTAGTTCAGACGAAAATTGTAGATCAGATAATTATCTATAAAAAAATGTCTCAACACTTTTTTACCTAAGAGTCACCGTTTCTGAGATATGACGATTCAAAAATTTTGAAGAGTTGTAATCGTCATAACATGCACACGTTTCCACGCCACCTTTGAGGTAGTGTACTTAGCGCTTTTTTTAACGTGATTTCCCCGGTAGGCCTATTGCATGGGTCTGTTGTGATTCTGTTTAATTTGAAACTATTGAATAATAAAAGATATTAGCAAGGGTTGAAAATGATAAAAGCAGGGCATATTAAAAAAAAATTGGGAAATTTATTCGTCTGATTCATAATTCTCTAATACTTCTGCTTCCTCTTCTTCTTGTTCTTCATCCTGGGTGCAAGTAAATTGCCTCAATAGTGATGCATCGCATGTCTCCTCGTTGCTATCAAACGAATCCTCTACTGTTGCTGATTCAACATTGGAGCACGACCGACCTTGACAATTTGTACATGCTAGAGAACAAAACAGTCCAACTTTTTTGCAACCACATTTAGCACTACATCCCTTTTTACAGTTGCAAAAAATTGTGTTTAGCAGTTTTTATGGCGCAGATGGGAGTAAAGTCTGAACTGGTTCTAATGTATTGCCGACCAACTTCCAACCCCAGTCTTTTGGATCTAGCTGATAACCAAGCCACACTTGAACTTGGTAATATACCCGAAAAAGATGTTGATGAGCAGCCACTGAGGTTGGAGGACGACAAGCTAATTGCACTTGTTTTTTATTTCGAGTATTTTTAACGAAACATGCATATCGAAACTATAAGCAGTTAGTTTTTTTAGGAGCTCCGTACATAGAAAGAAGAAAGCGAATACCGTTGGTGATAACTTCTTGTGAAGTTGAATTACTTTTTTTAAAAACTTCAGCACATTGAACTAAATCTTGTTTTTTAAACATTTTAAAAACCGTTGTTTTACCCCTTCTGAAAAATGCAGATGTATCACAGCCAGTGATTGCGTGTAAAAATAGTACATGATTTTGACACTTTGCAAAAGTAGATAAACTTTTCGATGAATATATTACCGATTGATGTTGAGCTTTTCCAGGTTTTAAAAAAAAATAGTTTTTTCGGTTAGAGTTCGAGCAGTGAGTAATACGAGTAAGTCTACATCTTCACCAAGAACAATAGTTGCATTTGTTAAATTGAATTGCTCTATTGCTGTTTCAATTATCAGTACATCGGCATCATTACTAGCTTGTTTTACCAACATATTTTCAGCAGTAAACTTTTCTTTCAACATTGAAATGAAACGAGATTTGCTGTGAGTATTTGCAAGAAATTTCTGTTTACTAGTAGGAACTGTCATAGATTGATCAAATAAAATATCAGAAGATGAAGATGTTGCTGAAGTTCGACAACGTTGTTCTGCGGCTTTAATATTTCTCATACAATCATTATAGCCATCAAATACGACAGTAACTCTGGGACCAAAATGTCGACGTACATACTGAACGTATTTACCTAAAATAAAATTGAATGTTTCTTCATTATCTCACACAACGCGGTGTAATAAATATCCTCCATCAATGATGTATGTCGCAGTTATGTTGTTAATATCAATATTTACACTACCTCAAAGGTGGCGTGGAAACGTGTGCATATTATGACGATTACAACTCTTCCAACTTTTTGAATCGCCATATCTCAGAAACGGTGGCTCTTAGGAAAAAAAGTATTGAGACATTTTTTATAGATAATTATCTGATCTACAATTTTCGTCTGAGCTAATTTTATGATAAAACTTAGTTTTGCTGAAAATCGCGAAAACCCCATTTTTGAGACCTTTGACCCGCGTAAATTTATTTCCAGGTATCGGATCGATGAGGACTTTTTTGAGTTCAGTTATAATGGTGTTTTGAACAATCCTACCAACTTTCAGCTGGGTGTGAATTTTTGTACCTTCCGATGTCTAAATATACCGGACTATGGCTTTATTAAAAGGTGATTAAAACCAGTTTTATAAACATAGTGTTTAACTGTTTGTGAAAACTACTTTATCGAACAAACTTCTAATATTAATATGCATATTTTTTTATGGTTTTTCTAGAGCTAAATAATTTTGACACTCTGGTCCAACAGGTAAGTCAAATAATTATAGGGGGTTGGTGGCTCAGTGGTTGATATATCTAGCTTGCCCTCTGATGGGCATGTCTAGGAAAATGGGTCCAAGACCCACACACAATGAAATAATTGCGTGTTGTAAATTATTTCCAAAAAGTGGTTCAGTTTCCACTATAAACTACAGGCTCCCATCTTCTCTATTCAAACTAAATCTTCTAAGCTAAAGACAATAATTGAAGTGACTTGGAAAGCAATATTAGAAACATTTGCAACATTACATTATACGTTTGTTTATTTCTTTCCATGTCACCTAGAGATCGTATCAAATATACTTGACCTGTCGTGACCAAATGGAAAAAATACTCTTGGTGGTAAGAGTGTTAAGAGTAGGTAAACTGAAAACTGTTAGAACACTTCACTTTGGATCATTGCACATTGCCATATATCCCAAATGATAAACAGAGATGCTGCTATACCTAGACACTGATGTTCTAGAACTATTATGCCGGCAAATATTAAAAAATGTAGCAAAGTACAGAATATTATTATAACCCCCTGTATCAGATTTAGGAATTATCTAAATAGAGCCTACAGTCAACATAAATATTTATTTATTACCCTCTCTAACAATCACTCTCTACTCTATAATTTTTACCTGCATTTGTGGGAACAAACAGTGCATGACAGGCTCTATGTACTTTTTAAAAATATCGTGCTGAAGGAGGAATAATAATTCTGAAACATCAGTATTGATTATGTATTATATGCAAAATACGTAAAAAATCAATTAAGAAAACGTATTGTCTTGTAAAAAAAAATGTCTAACCTTATCTACGAAAGTTGAAGGTTTAAACATTAGAGGCACGTGACTTAATCCTATAAATATTTGATTAGTGTCATAAAATTCTCTTTCTTTCTGGTAAATTGGAATGTTAGAAGTAAGTCTGTTCACTTTAAAGAATGTATTATTTTTAAAAGAAATTGAACTAGGCTGTGAAAAGGCTCTTTCAAATCGCTTCAATTTTTCTGGAGTAACTAAAGTATCTTCTCCACCAATATCATTATCACCTGGCAACCAAATATGCTAAAAACATATATGCCATCATTAAAGTTTATTTATTTCCAACCCAGTACCTACTCTGACATATTCGGATTTATGGTTATCTAAAAATATTCTAAAAATTCTTCGTACATATTCATAAAATTCTTGATTTGTTGCTATGTGGGCTTCATCCATTAAATCCCCCAAAAAAATAACTAAATCAGGTTTTACAAAATCATATGCATATGAGTATGTTTTTTTTAAATACCTAAAATTTTATATAGGTTATGATGGAGATGACATAAATCTCTTCCAAGTTTCTTACCTGTCGCTGTCCATAATATTGATTGGCGTAAGAAAATGAATAATTTCTTTATTATTTCCAATAATTTGAGGATCTGCTACCAAGAGTATTTTTGTACAGTCTTTTGTATTTTCACATCTTAGTTTGTACCAATTTAAAGTATTAAAGTAGTAAGAAAACACTTCGGTGTAAAAAATAAAAATTACGGTAATTAGCCAAAAGTACTTGTAAATTGTGGATTTCGAAAAACGTCTAAAAAAAGGATTACATTGATATTCAATTTTCTCTTAATAAAATTAATAGGTATTACGCCTTTTATGTCTACGATTCAGTAATCCTAGTCATATTATACATACGTACCTGTATATTCTCATTTTTACGCTAACCTACTACATTACAGCTATCTAAAATATTTATTATCACATTTTATAAAGTTATCAAATTAACATATTTGCAACAATTTCTATTTACCCAAAACAACTACTGACTACTGCTAATTTCATGTTCATGTTAGTAAAAATAAAAATGAAAACACCAGGGAGAATCAGAGGTTTTATAAGAAAATATGTGTCCATCAATTTCAGCGCTCGCTGCGTGTCGGATGCATTTAAATTTCTTCCATTGAAACTTGTAAGTGTTGAGCCATTGAGTTAACTACCTTCTAACTCAATGTGTTATTGTCGTGGGCAAAAAAAATGGGTCAACTATTTTTTTCTAATGTAAATCTGTTTATTTGAATAGACCATTTTCCGTCACCTGATTTTGACACAGTCTGGAGGGCACACAGACCTCCTCCAATCGTAGAGGAATGCAAATGAAAACAATCAGAGATGAGTTGCTATCAGAAGCAGTTTAAGCCTGTTTTTAAAAAATAACAACTTGTACCCATCTCTAGAAAACAAAACGATGAGTTCTGTGCATGTGCCCTCCACGCCACCAGCGTGACGTCAATCGAACATGGCCTATGAATTTTGACAACTAACTGACGTAAAGTTAGATCACAGTCCACAGAGTACGTAAGTTACGTACTCTGTGGTTAGATCAAAGATTAGAGAACTAACCAGATAGGACAGTCAAACGGAGAAGAGGAAATAGACGAAGACAGTTGTGTACTCCAATTTAAAGGGACACGACATCCAGCGGAAACGGTTTCGGAATTTGTCGGTTACGAATTTGACCAAGCTTACTAAAAGATAGGTTGGCTCATTAAAATCGACAAGTGCTACACGTCACGTATAGACCCAATGACAGCTGCGTGTGGCTGTTTTAGCATTAGAAATGTTTATGTTTTTTCGTATATGGGGTAGAGTACCAGTTTTTGTTCAAGGTCAAAAGACAGCGGTGTCGCGGTCAACTGAGACTATCGTATGCAACGGCTGATATACTCAAATGTAATATGGGTTGCATATATCACAGGGGTCAAGCTACCAGTTTTCATTTAAGGTGGAAATACAGCGGTGCGCGGTCGAATGAGACTGCGTATGTGCAATGGCTGACATACACAAATGTAATATGGGTTGCATATATCACAGGAAGTCAAGTTACCAGTTTTCATTTAAGGTGGAAGTACAGCGGTGTAGTGGATCGTGCTATTTCCGTGCGGAAAAAGCTTATGTTTTATGTATCGTGTTATCATTTCCAATGTCCCGATGATTGCAAGGATTGCGAAATCTGTGAATTATTTCCTCATTTTATAGTAAAGTTTCAAAATTATTCTTTCAATGTACAATTCTATCATCCAAATAGATACCTTGCATATAAACATAAAAATACTTTGCGACATATATTGATATATTACAAAGCAACCTGTTTTTTTAGTGACCTTGGCTACTGACAGTCAGCTGAGCTCGGTCGTTCTATCAGGACAGTGTTGTTCATTTTTCACTATTGGCCTCTCTTTCTAATATGTTACCTTCTCCGTCTGACTGTCACATTGTGGCAACTGCGCGAGAACTCCCGAGGCCAATGGCGCCATTGCTAAAAGATACATGTTTTCTACCGGCTGTCCTATATAGATCTTATTAATCAGGGGGAGGGCACTTGAATCCGATATATGACAACACGTTTTTCAGAGCCATCTGTAGTAGGGACACATCACCATATTTTTCAATTCCTTTCTTGTCCAAAAGATGACGCAATGTTGTTTCCAAACGGACAGATCTCAGATCTGCCATATTTGAATTTCTCGCCTTAGTTTTGGGTTTTGGTGTACATTTTGGAACGTGTATAGTTTGTTAGCAGAATAGAAGATATAAGTTTTTAAAAGGTATAAGGTGTGTTTTTTTTATTAATATGTGTTTATTGTACAAATTGTATGTACTTTTATTTAATTTCTGACAGCATGACTACCCGAATGAGGCCTTGTGTTCCAAGGAATCAAGACTTGTTGACCGAAATGAGTGAAATTTTTTGTGAAAGCCACAGGAAATTAAAAAACATTTTTGTGGATATAACTTTTAATATATGTGTGTTTATTATTATGTTAACATTGTTAATAATATTGTCAATGGCAAAGTTACTGGTCGTAAAGTTTAGACCCCGTGTGTAAAATTGCATACAAAAAACATGTTCCTAAGTACAAAAGAGTAAGAGAAATCTCTGTAAATTAAATAAAAATTTTAAATATCACTGCTTTTTTTTAAGTAGTTAATACATTTTTTGTGGCTGTTACTTTTTTTTTCAGTAAAATTAGGTACATAAAGACGTCTCTTCTATCTCTGATTAGTTATCTATTCGGTACATTATTTGACAAATTGACAATAAAAAAGTTGTTGATTTGACAGAGAATGTAGCGACTAAATATCTAATTATTTGGTGATGAAAAGACCAGGTCTAATTGTACCCTCTGCCAAGGTAAAGGCCACCTCTTATGCAAATATGTATTTTTTAATTAACTGAACTGAGTCTGCGGTAGGTTCTTGGTGAAACGTACTAAATAGAATAAGGATTAAAAACACTTGGTATTACTGTTTCACAATTATTATTCAGATTTCTCTGACATATGTTTCAGCCTTTCGACCATTATCAAAGAGTTATAACAACTAACCTAAAAGTGACCATTACAAGATATAGGATTTGAGAGACATAGATAACCTAATTAACATTTTATTACTTATTTCTAATATAGGTACTAGGAAATACCCAGAACTAGTAATTAAAATTTAAATTAAATTCCTATATAGTAGTACCTATATTAGAAATAAGTAATAAAATGTTAATTAGGTTATCTATACCTCTCAAATCCTATAAATATCTTGTAATGGTCACTTTAGGTTGTTGATAACTCTTTGATAATGGTCGAAAGGCCGAAACATATGTCCAGGAAATCTGAATAATAATTGTGAAACAGTAATATCAAGTGTTTTTAATCCTTATTATATTTTTTAAATTTGCCGCTTTGTGTGGGCCAGAACCATTATTACAGTGTTCTGTAAAAATCATACCTAGTAGTTGTAGGTAAATAGGAGTACTGCAAATTTTAATTTACACATAGTAATGTGTCCCTGCAAGGGTTGTCGCTACTTGATGTTTTGTGATTCAAAATTTTAACATTGAGTGTCCTATCTATAGTGTAGTTTATCTATGTTATTAATTCTCTAATCTTTGGTCTCGGTACACAGAAATGCCACAGAACAAGAAATGCGAAAGTTTCAAGCATGCGCATTATCTTGTAAATGGGTAATAAATTCAAGGACTTTATAGAGTAGTATTATTATGAGAAGATGCTTGCAAAAAATGATGCGCAGAAACGAGTTTGTGTGCATTCCTGATCTAAGCCAATGAGAGCGATTTGCGTCATATTTGACCTCGAATACAGTGGCACCGTCGACCTGCAGTCACAGGGTCTGTGCTGTAGTAAGTATACTTGTTGTGTTCGCCGTTTCTGATTAAATTAAATGAAATAACCTTATTTTGAGTAAAAAATGTCTTCATCGTAAACACCAGAGGTGATGAGGTTTTAATCTACCGCATTACACAGCTCCTCGACCTCGAAAATTTGATTACAATTATTATACATCCTTCTACCCCAGATGATGCTGTCACTGGTAAAAATATTCGCGCACGTTGGCTCCGCCCCAAGCATCTTCTCATAATAATACTACTCTACTAATAATTCGCTCTGTACTAATTGTACATTGAACAGAGAGAAATGAATTGAACAAATTCCGCAAGTTGAGAAATTGAAATATTTCGTGTTATTTTGTGGAAAAAAGGCCCCGCACCTACCTTTTCTTTGTCTGCGACGCTAATAATTATTAACAAATTAGATATTAGAATAAAAACCTACTAACCTAACTGAAAGAAAACACACGAAAGAATGAAATTATTATAGGAAAAAGAAGGAAAACCTAAAGAAATCAGAAAAGAATTTGTGAAAAAATATATTAACCGTTACAAAATTAAAGAAAAAGAAATTCAGCGGGCCTAGCCCACTTTGAACCCGGGACCTTTCGCATGCTAAACGAGATCATTACCTATGCGTCTTTGCGTCATGGGATTTAAGGTGGCCATTCCCTAGAAAGAGATATAGGATAGGGAAATATTATTTTTGCCTATAACTATAAGAGTACCTAAGTAGAAACATAACAAGACTATTACTATGAATTTTCACTCGATAATTTCAGTGGTTTGCAAAATAGCTAGATTTAAAAGTACGAAATAGGAAGATTAACGTAAATTTAAATCTAGCCATTTTGCAAACCACTGAATTTATTGAGTGAAAATTCATAGTAAGTCTTGTTATGGTTCTACTTAGTTTACAGTTTTTTTAAATACGTGTACTAAGGAAAACAAGTTATGGCCAAAAATAATAAAAATTTCCCCATCAGATGACTGCACTTTTTTATACAGATTCAGAAAGTGTTCGTTTTGGCATGGTAATATTTGGCAATAAGAGCAAGCGAGAGCGAAGCAACTAGGTTATTCTTTTCTATCGTATAGGGCAAAACGAGAACTGACGTGTGTAAGACGGAAACAAATTTAAACTCTAGGGATGTCCACACACACATGTGGTGGAGATAGCAGGTGGGCGCTTTGTACGATGTGTTATACATACGATAGAAAAGAATAGCCTAGTTGCTTCGCTCTCGCTTCCACTTATTGCCAATTATTGCCATACCAAAACGAATACTTTCTGAATCTGTATACCTAATCGTTGCACGTTCTATAGGATACTCTCCGCAGTTTTTTTTTGTAAATAGCATTAGTTTTAGACATTTTCACTTTAATTACAAAACAAAAAAAATTATGTAAATTTTTTTTTTTTTTATTTAAAAAAATTTACAACTTTTTTATTTATCGATCGTTATTGCTAAAAAATAATAGGGTTCTTCCTCTAGCTAACACTAACTTATTGTCCAAATTTCAATACAATCGGATTTTTCCTCAAGTTATCGTGCTTACAACATACGTAACACGTTAATCGATCATTTAAGCTGTTTAACTCCATCACCCACCATTTTTTTGTAAATCGCGAAAATAACCTAAAAAATTCAGGTTTTCTGTAATTTTCGAGATTTACTAAAAATTAGTGGGTGATGAGGGTAAGCGGACATCGGATTTGTGTCCACTAAAAAAAAAAATGCTTTGTTACCGGAACCCGACATAGTAATCCCTATTATATATTTCAACGCGCTGAACACGAATTCGATGTACGTTTAGCTCCATCACTCACAATTTTTTTGTAAATCACGAAAATAGCCTATAAGAAACCAGATTTCTTTACGTTATTTTCGCTACTTACTAAAAATTGGGGAGTGATGGAGTTAAACGGACATCGGATTCATGTTCAGCACATCGAAATACATAAATCCATGTCGGGTCTCGGTAACAGAGCATTTAGGCAAAGCTAGCTTAATACTCAACTTAATATTACCCTAACTTTGTAGGTCCCAAGGGATACTAGTATGAGAGAAATAGTGTTCCATTTTGGGAGAAAAATATTAATATCAACACCAATATAGGAAGTAAATTGTGTAAAGAATATTTTAACAAATGCTGAATTTTTAAAAATCACTAACATTTTTGTATTAATTTCGTATACATAAAGATACTTTAACACAAAGGTTTTATATTTGTACTTAACTTTCTGTACATCGGGTGATCGTGAATATTTTACTGACATGGCAATTCAGTGGGGTAGAGAGTAAACTGTACCGTCTTATTATATGAAAATTTTCAGAAATAGATAAAGCAATGGGGCCGTTCATAAATGTCACGCCAATTTTGACCCCTCCCGCGTCACATTCTCATGCTCGCCCGATCCCCCCCCCTCACCTCTGTCATATCACATTAACTTTTAAGTAAATTAATAATATGAAGGATGCTGATAACAAATAATCAAAATATATGATAAAACTATTTTCTTGCATTGTGGTATCACAATTGGTTGAGCCCACTCTTCCCGTCACAAACTGTCAGAACTTTCAGAACAATTTATTATTCTGGAAGAAAGTGATATAAAGAATTAAACAACGAATTAAACTTATTTTATATAATTTATTATATAAACACAATACATGGTCTAAACCATTCTCCTGAGAAGTTCGTTAATTTTGTCTTCTCTGTTACCAAAATCACCACCTTCTACGTAATGATTGGTCTTCTTACGCCATCCCCCAGTTGGTGTGTTAAGCTGGGAAAGAAAATACATTTATTTTCAATCTGTCTTGTAATGTGCTCTTTTAAAAATTATGCCTAAAAGATAAGTGCATTTAAGGCAGAAGTCACACCAAAGCGATGAGTAACTAGCAACCAGCAACACGAGATATGCAACACATATCGCTTTCAAAAAGTACACACTTTCATCTATCTATTCACATCGAAACGATGGCGATATCGCACGAAAGTATATCTGTCGACAACATGTGATTTCTATTGCTGGCAATATCGAGTGTCAGTTGCTTGACTCGTGTTGCTTGTTCATTCGAAGTTTTTTTGTGATTTTCTTGAAATGGATGAGAAAGAAATTATGATTTTTGTGTAAATTGTGGACAAATACTCATGTCTGCATGACTACACAAAACCTGAGTATTCCAAGTGGCAAGTTACTGAAAAAACATGGAATTTAGTAGCTAAATGCAGCAAAGATTTCAGTCTTCGGCACTCACTGCCTCTCGGTAATGTGTATCTTTTTTCGTGATTGATGGGGAAACTAGTGTAAGTAAACAAAAATTCTTGATTCATTCTATAGAACCTTTTAAATCTTTTGCTGTCTACATTTAACTCCCCAGCAACCATATTTATACTGGATTTTATGCTTTGTACATTAAATGGACGTATCCAATAACGTTGTTTTTGTTTCTGCATATGATATGCAATTAAAACTTTATCGACGGACATCTCTGGAGTGTGTAAACGCATTCGCTTATTTCTAGTTCCTGGTAGCAAATCGTTTGTCTTCTTGATGCAAATTCAAAACCGACACTACATTGCATGTTGCGTGTTTCTAGTTGCCTATCGCTTTTGGTGAGCCTTCTACCTAAGAAGCTGTATATTATTATACGATTTTCCACTTTAGTTGAATGATTTTGACAAATGGCAGTGTCATTAAGAGAGACAGTACCAATCAAAGAATTTATATAAATAGAAGCAGAGATAAAGTGTAAGTCATACAATACTGTTGCCAACATGTCCAACATACCTCTTTCTCACCATTTCACTCTAAGATACAACATTATCTATGGCGCTATCTCTGTTGCAGACTGTGCATGCTCGTGGTATGAGTGTAGCATAGACATATGTGGAGTTTAGTAATTTAAGAACTAGTGATGGGTCGCTCACCTATTTTTACTGAGCCCGCTCAGTTCGTTCAGCTCACCGAGGTGAGTCGTTCATTTGAACGACGCGCGACGTTCCGATGTGCAGCGGCACTCCTTATCGGCACGAGCTATATGAGAACGCCACATATTAATGTATAAATCAACAACGAGCTTGTGTTCTGTTTAATCTTTTTATTTTATTCAGTTTATTTATTTTTTGTTCTTTATGGTTGTAGAATGTTTTAAATTTGTTTTATTATAAATAAAAAGTGATAAAAAAGATTTATTAACTCTGTACATTTATCTTTACGTTATAATTTTGGAGATAGCACGGCAAACTGAGCCGAGTTTGTAGAAGAAATGTATGAGGTAACCTACACTTGCGTCGTTTGTGAACGAGTGAACGATAACGATACGGCAAGCTCGTGATCCATTCAAAACTTCCTCAGCTCAGGCTTACCATTCACCACATAATCTGTGCCGTGTGCCACTCAGGCACTAGCACTCACTGAACTGCAGTGCAGTACGAATGGTACGGAGTCGTAATGGCGTATTGAACGAGTTGTATTTCAAAGGTGAGTCGTTCGTTCACAGTTCACTCAAGTGAGTCGTTCACTTTGAACGACTCGTTCATGAACGACCCATCACTATTAAGAACCGTGTCTGGTTTAATTATGCTAACCTCAAAATTATTTTCGTATTTTGTAAGTTTAAATAATTATTCTTGTTGAATCGTAAAAATAGTGAAGAAATGTGTTGTTTGTGGTGTAATTCAGGATAAATATAGCCTGTTGTCTTACATTTATTTGTCAGGTTAAAGTGAGGGTGCTGCAACAAAGATGGGGCGGGGCTATAGTAATTTTGGTCATAAAGAAATAGATGGTTATAAAATGTAATGTCTGAACTTGAGTACGAGATGTTGTCACACTTATAAATGTGTATGTATCTGCTTCTATTTAAATCAATTCTTTGGTGCCAATACTCATAACATTATTTGTCCCAAATAGTAGACATGAATTTTAAGTGGAAACGTCATAATGAATCATTTACTAGTTCTTCCCACTATTTAGAGTATATAAAAGCTAATCAGTTTTGTAGTGTAAATTCATCAATTTCTTTGCCTTTGAAGTGTGTGTGTGTAAGAGTATAAAATACAATTATTTAAATAAGTTTTTGCAGGTATAGTCGAGTCCCATAACCAGTTTGTGGGAAATATAAATTATACCAATTAATTAATCTATGAAACATGAACGTGATGTACTCAGAAACACTTCTTCAACAAGCAAATTCTAACAGTATACTTTATTACTTTGTATTACGGATATTATGATGTATCCGTAGACTTAAATAAAGCAAGAGAGGGAAGGGAGATGCATTGTTTTGATCTAATTGGTGAATTTAGTGGGGGAGAAACGTTAGGTAAGAATTCATCAGACTTGCCTCACATTAAAATTTTTTACTTAGCTTCGTGGCAATCGTCTCATAACAACACTTGAACAAAACACTCAAATGCTATAATCGATATGCGTCTTGTCAATCATCTTTGTATCATCAGGAGATACTTAAATCAGATTTAATCATTATCGCTTGAAGCCAATATGATGGCGAAACATGCGTCGATTATAATAGTCAAGGGTAGTATTCAAATATTTGTGACATGACACAACAATGTACATAATATCTGCATTGTAATGTTTTGACAGGGTTTCCACCAACATTAGAATTTTGAATTCCCTGGCTTTCCCCAGGAACAAAATTTTAATTTTCCAGGACCAAAATTTGAAAATATAGTACATTCTAATAAAATTCGTATATAAGTGGATGTTAATGTAATTGTATTATCTTCAGATTGGCATGCAAAAAATATGGGAAACTATTAAAATAATTTTTATCATTTTGTTGCTGACTAATATTAAGAGATGAAGCTGCTATTAATAATTGATTATTACAATGAATGAATAATAGTAAACATCATCCTCTTACCTTGAATGGCCACAAGAAGTTTGAGGCATATTTGAATTTGGATCCGACAGTAAAAATCTCGTGAATCAAATCTTCAACACAAATAATATCAGATTTGCCCAATCTATCTTCAATAATTTGATTGCTGGTGATGGCCACACGTTGTCCATTTATTTTGGCGAATCCTCTCTTGTAGATAAGTTCTCTAACGGACTTAAGATTAGGATATCCCCATGTAATATATGGTTCACAGATTCTCAGCATGTTGATGGTAGCCTTGTTAAGTTTGACAAAAACTCCATTATTAATTTGTAGCAGGCGGAATAACTGGAGGACTTTGCGTACTTTTGGTGCCACCTTATTGATACTAAAAGAAAATTACGTTAACATGAAAACCTCTAGGAAATTTATCTGAGAAAATGAACAAGCAAATTACAAATAAAGCAAATTACAAATAAACGAACATATGATTTTTTTTAAATGAAATATGCATTCATAAAATAAACTGAACATAAGATATTCCTTTATTATATTTGTACATATTAAAAATAAACTTAAAGTTTCGTTTTCAGTTATCATGTTTACAAAAAAATGTGGCAGGCGACAGACGAACATTTTGAAAAAATTCTATTACTAACAGTTATGTGATCATTTTTTCTCTACGATTAATTTTTACTGTTAGAAATGTGCATTCAAATGCAAATGCTTCATTTTCGTTGTTGCGAAGAATATAATAATACTACAAAATATTTATTATTAAATGAATATTACTTTTAAATATTTCATTAATTTTATTAAAATTATTAATTAAATTATAGCAATTATTCCATATTACCAAAAACTTTGGTACTTAAACATTATTTAGAAAAAAAGGGTTACCCAAGATCCATGACATAGACTTGGCTAATAATTGGTTTGTTCAGGCAGGGTGCTTGGTTACCGTGAGGTTCTTTGTCTCATAGACCTAAATTTGTTTTTTAAATAGCAAAGTTTTGGGTAATTTACACGGACGCAGTAAGTACCAAAACATTGAAAAATGAAATATATCATAAGGATCAGTACCACAATCTATTTAAAATTTACAGTAAATTAAAATAATAACAAATTCAATGTTTAAATCCTATTTATTTGTTTCTGCACCTGACTACATATTTTTGCACAAATATAGCATAAATTTATGTTACTACAAATTAAGCATATCTTTTCATATTCTTCAAATCTAATTTCATATAATATGCCATAATATTTCCTAATAATATTGCTTCTGTCCAAGTCAAGTGAGTCAATGAATTAAAATGAACATGACACCCTCTACCATAATTAATAAGGATACAAAAATAATCAGTCAAAATGTCAAAGTAATAATAGAAAATATAAAATGTAAGCACTTTCTGTGATATTCTGATAGAACTAACCAAGATATCAATAGTCAATGCTACATTAATATTAGACAGCATGGAAAGTAACTAGCTTTAAGAAATCACTAACTACTATGAATCTGTCTAAAATGACCATTAGGGTCTAATAAAAATCAAGTTCAAACTTATTGTGTCCCAATTAAGAATGCAGTGCCTCCCAAAGTGTGGTTCGTAAAGACACTAACCATCTATTCAGATCACCAGCAGAAACACTGCTCTCTTAGATCGCAGAGGTTTAATTGGTTATACTAAACTATTTTTACGCAAAAGAAGAAATTTCATACAATTTATTCAGATAACATGGTTAATAAGGTAAAATACTGGATACACCACATACTTATATGATAGAATCTTCACTGGCTCTAAAGTAAATGTAAAATAGACAGTGATAATTACCACGTCAAAATTTTAGGTAATTTTTAACCCTTTCAGATCGGCGCTGTTTGTCCATGTGTGATCTTTCAAAACGGCGCTTCCCGTTTTTCACGCTAACTTGCGGTTCCCGATATGACGCTTTTATGTGCTTCCTGATTTCTAAATCAACTTTGGCTAATGTAAAAACAAAAAAATTTCAAAATACTTCAGGAATTTTAATCAAATAATAATCAAAGATGTATTTGTAAAGTAAAAATTCAAAAACACTTGCAATAGCAGGCAACTATACCACTTTTGAGTAAAAACAATAACACAAATTTGCGCTTCCCGGCCAGAATGTAAGAAGTTATGAAGAATACGATGGAGAAATGCATAACCCCCTCACTAAAACTGAAGCAAACCAAAGACGTATAAAGACATACGTAACAAAAAATAGACGCTTGCCAATCTGAATGCATTTCAGAATATCTCGCGATATTGCGGTTGCTGCATATTTATTTGGTTTTCAATTTACGTTATCATGCAGCTGCCATCATAAAAGGGTTAAGGATATTTTTAAATAAATATTCACCAACTTAAACTCAGCTATATATCATCTTAGCCTCACTGATAGTGTTCTGTAAACAATTTATGCAACTGGCGCTAAATATACAGCACAGAGTGCTTGATAGTTTGACGTTTATCATGGTCTCATTTCAGAATACGCCCATTTTGCCAATATATTGACTAAACTACATAAAAAACAAGGATATCGACTATGAGCTCAATGCAACAGCAGTGTAATACACTTACCCCTTAATACGAATGACGAAAGCTAATTTAGCTTCTCCAGGAACGTAGAAGTTACCTCTAGTCTTAGCTTGTCGAATAAGTCTAATTTCATCACGTTCCTTCAGTCTATATTCTTTCACGTACTGCTCAGCACGTTTAAAAATCTCTTTACGTTTCTTGATTAGCTCACCTTTCTTTTTGATGGCAAATTGTAATCGTTTTGCACGAGAGGCCTCACGTCTTTTACGGTGCTTTAAAACTGACTCGGGTACTGCTGGGAGCCCCTTTACAGTTTTCGTTTTCTTATCAGCGCTAAAAATAATTAATTTTTAAATGTGATACCTGAATTCATTTCTCTGTAAGGAAAATCGTGAACCAGCGGCACTGTCAAAATGTAAACACGTTTAATATTGGTCATGTTTTGTTTACAAAGTTTAACAAGTACTTTTTCCATATCCATCGAAAAATAACACAAATTACTCATTAAATTTAACGTAATTCAAAAACCAATAAAAACTTTAAACAAAAAACCGATGATTCAAGATTTCCACAAAAATATTGCAACTTACGTCGGCGCCATCGCAAATTAGAGTTAAAGAAGGACAAGAAAATATTGCCAACATAATAACATAAAATAACTAAACAGACTTTTCAATTGTGATACCAATTACTGGATGGTAGTCGATAGAAGTGGGGTAGGTATCATTTTTAATTATAACTAAAGTAGTTTTGGATATCCTTGCTAAAGGCCGCAAAATGTTTAACAAACCTACATATGCATATGTTTATCTACACTTAATTATCTGAAGTAAACCTACCACCTGTTCTACTTTGAATTTTGTTCATTTAGAAGAACGTCTTAAACAATATAAAGGTTCCCGCCGTTATCATTCCGTTAATAAAAGTAATTTACATAACTCCAAGGGCCAGTTTATCAATCCGAGGATAAAAAGTTATCCCATGGTTAAAGCACAGTTTAATAATACAGTTGGTCACTTCTCCTACTAAGTGTAGTCCACGCGTCGATAGCAGGAGTAAGGGATCAAGGACAAAAATAATTCGAAGTGGTCCCAACTGTAATTAATAAATTGTGCTTTAACCCTCCTAGGATAACTATATCCTCGTATTGATAAACCGGCCCTATGTAAAAGAGAATCATATTGGTTTAGTTTAGTTACCTATATTTTCTCAATTTTTTTCCTTCTTCAATTCTTTGGGACTTCTGCCACATGTATGTTTTCTTTCTAAGCGGTGCTAGGGGAATCTACAAAATATATCACAATTAACTGGTAAAAAACCTCTACGCCTGTGACGATTACGTCAAAGGATCAGTTAAAGGTTAGTTTTTATAAATAAACAACACAAATAAGTATAAAAACTTGAAATTAAATATTTCGCCGACGTTTCGGAAATCTAATCTGTTTCCTTTTTCAAGGCTCTTTTTGAAAAATCTTTTTTTTTTGCTGTGTATGACAAATACACAGCTCTAAGAATGTTTGTTATATTCAATATCCATAGATACTTACTATTTACATAGAACTATTGATATAGTTAACAGTTTTTTAGTTTCTATACAATGTTAAGTTTGTGAAGTTCTTCTAACTAACTAACCTTTAACTGATCATTTGACGTAAACGTCACAGGCGTAGAGGTTTTTTACCAGTAACATACTGGTTAATTGTGATATATTTTGTAGATTCCTGTAGCACCGCTTAGAAAGAAAACATACATGTGGCAGGAAGTCCCAAAGAATTGAAGAAGGAAAAAAAATTAAGATAATGCCACAAATAACATTTAGACTATATTTTCTCCTTTTCCTAACCGATTCTGTTTATACTCAAGGATTTGCAACGTAAAAACTGGCCTGAACATTTGTTGTCGATAAAACATTTATCTACAAAATGTGAAAGAATGAATGAGTGAAAGTGTCAAGTGTCAAAATGTCGCCAGATTTGTTTTGAAAAGGCAGTACACGTGCTCAGGAAACCGGAATATTATATTGATATATATCAGTGAATGTATCTGAATTAAAAAATAATTTAGTATGTTAATGAAAGGTATATTTTTTACATCATATTTATAACTATTGTTAGCTAATTATATATTTTTAGAGTTGCTAACAGTTTTGGATAATAATGAAGAACCTTTTGGCAAAAGACTTAAAATTGCAGACAATGCATTCAAATCATCAGAATTACCATTACCACATAAAGAAGCTATCTTGCTTAAATGGATAATTAAACAATATGATTGCAATAACAAAGAAGCATGGGATATGTTAACTAACTGGATGAATTCAGATCAATTCAAGTATTTGAATAGAAATGACATAGATACTGAAGAAATTAATAGTATCGTTAGGGTTTGTAACTACTTCACAAGTATATTATTAAAATTTTATTTTGCATTCATTTTAGATGGTAAAGGAAACAGTGGTGCTGATGGAAACATCTGAATATTTCACGATGCAGAAAATATTCGATTCATTGTTATTATTAATAGAAAATGGACTATTTCAACAGTATTTTAGGTCCAATATTGCAATTTATTGCGAATTAATTTCACATATCCTGGTTAAAATTCAGTGCCCAATTTATTTTGAAGAGTTTTTAAAGAAGTTGTTTTATAATAAAAATATAATAACAGAAGATAAGTTTCACAAATACTTCTTAGACTTTATAGTGCCAACTCTAGCAAACTGTTTAATTAGGTTTAATGACAACAATATATTTCAACAAGTTTCAAAAGTTGTTCAGAAGGTTTGTAGGAGTTTGTGTTGAATCCGTTGACTTTCATTATTTTATGGTTTGGAGGATAAATATTCCTAAAAACATATTTTCATTATTGCCTAATATAGTAGTGTGTTTATTAATAAGTGTATTTCACATCATCTATTCCCATTTTGCACAGCAGTTAACTAATAAATTCTTGTTCATGACCATGGACGGTAGCTCAGTGGTTTAGCGCGTCTAGCTTGCCTACTGGCATACCTAGCGAAGCATGTTCAATCCCTGCTCACCACGAAATAATTTTAATTATAAAATTATCCCCAAGATGTGGTTCGAGCTCCATTATAAACTGTAGGGCCTCATTTCTCTCTACATAGCACAAAATCATTCTGAATTTTCAAGGAGTTACCTCGGTGACTTGAGAAGCGGTTAAGAAAACACTGTCATTAAAACACAGTAGTGGTACATAATGTGAATTTAAAGAACATGGAACACGAAACAGAATCTACAAAAACATTGACAATGCATATTAAAAAGTGTCCACGAAGTAATATCAATTGCACACCCGCTCCAAGCTGAAAGTGATACCGAGTATGTTTTTCTTGCTCATAGTTATGATGCATAGACATCATACTTGATGTTTCACTGTGAACATTTAAGGGTTATATTAATTTATTAAATTTATTTATAAAGTTTGTCGTTTCCCATTGTTTTCAGTCATTCCATTTTCCTTATAAAAAAATGACCCATGCTGGTCTAACTCTTTGTTGAACACTATACAATATACAGGAGATTTAAGCACCTCCTGGAAGAAATTTCAATGTTTATACAAGTATTCTGCATATTTTTGTTATAACGGTTGTAATTGGTCCACCTTGAAATCCGATGAGCACTACAATTTATTTCTGGTTACCAGCCTGAGAATGATTTTATAATAAAATTTAAATAAGTGGCCATTCAACAAATAAGTTCCGTTTTATAGGGGAGTCACTCAGACTGTAACAAAATGAATGATGAGGCACCAAAAGTGAACGTCAAAAAATAAACAGAATATTTTTTTAAGAATGTCAGATTTTTTATACTTAAATGTATATTGTGCAAAATAGCCCCTTTTTGCAAAATATATTTTCTAGTTAATAAATCAATAAGTTATAAATTTTTAACTTATCTGAATGGTTGTGTTTTGGATTTTATGCTCCAAACTAAGTGTGTAATGCAGATTTGAATAATTATGGATAACTAATTTTTAAATATGTTTTCAGAGTATTTTCTACAGGAATCATAAAAACTTTACAGTATATGTAAATCAATTTTTTGAAGATAATAAAGTTGAAAAACAGACTGTTCCAAAAACATTAATTAAGAACCTTTTGGACTTTTATAAGCTAGATAAGCAGAGCGCAGCAATAACATATAAACTAATTTTACATGCATTTTGTAATGCTTACGATGCAGATTTTGAACTGGTATATAAGTTTTTTATTCTATTAGTGCATATTATTGGGTTTAATTTAAAAGATAAATTTATTTTTCACAAAGTGTCGAAACTCGAAATATCCGAATCTGAATTGTCTCTAAATAAGTCCCAAGAAATAATATTGGAATTATTAGATATTTTGAGTGAAAATAAGAACAATTTGGATTATAAAGTAAAGGAAACCACTTTGACAGACTTTATCAGAAATATTATGAGACAAATATTGTATTTTAACACACCTTCAGCTGTTTGTTATAAAATCTTCATTAAGGCTATTTCCATCGATCCACTGGTGATCCAACCTATTACCGATTATATTATTATGTATACGATGATGGCAGATAATTGTGAGAAAATGGAAGAATATGAAAACCTTATTATATCAATATTTGAAGTGTACTCGAAAATGCATCGAATTGAAAGTTTGGTATCAAAAATTGTTTCGACTCTAAATGACGGATTTAATAGTACACCTGTGCTGTTTAAGGAGATTTATGAATTTAAGGGAGAAAGAGACGTTAATATTCTTATGGAAAAGGGGGGTTTTAGGGTTGACAACATTTTTACTGAGAAGATTTTGGAATACTTTAGCAAGTGTATTTGCAACTTGGCTAGTTGGCAAGTTATAAATGTTTTTAAAACTCTTTTGCATTATTTGCAAAAAGTTCTCAGTTATATTCACAAAGTTGGAAATGGTAAGTAAGTTGCAATTTTTTTTTATAAACTATCAAGTTAGTAAATTCAGTGTGGTACTATCAGTTATTATTTCTTAGTGTCATGATTTTAGTCTTTTCCAGCAAGCTTACAGTTTTCCTAAATGTTAAATGATTTTTTCTCATATTTAAATAGTTAGGTACTTATATTTGCTATTTACGAATTACTCTATGGTCTGCTGCTGTGTCAGAGGCGGATTTAGGTTAGGTTGCATCCTAGGCCCATTCCAATTTGTCGCCCTGCTTGTTTTGTGATGGTATGCATGCTATAATGAATAATATTTTATTTATTTATTTAATGCCCTTATTTATATTAACGTCCTGGCGGAGGTTAGCTATTGCTATTCCGCCACTCGACCAGGACACATACACATAGACATCAACACAACGACTATTCACTAAATATCACTAAACATTGATGCCCTTGCCAGGATTCGAACCCAGGACTTCGTGATCGCAAACCATCATCATCATCATAATAAATTTATTTATACATTTAAAAATGTAACATTGCCTCCCCGGAGCCACTATGCGCTCTAGCGTTAGTACGGTTGGGCAGATCGCGACCGGTTCAGCTCAGTAAAATGACTTAATAAAAAAGAAAACGGTGGCTTAAAATTGTCATTAAAATTATACGTATTAAAAAACTTAATTTAAAAACACTGAAAACCAAAAAACACTAACTATAATTGGATAAAATACTGATTTTAATTTGGGAATAAACTCAATGGAAAAGACCCATTCGAAGCAATTTGCCCCAATAGTCTACTCGCCGTTGGGAATTTTTGGTTATCGGAAAGGAAAATTGAGTTTAAAAAATTGACCTAATATGAATTTGTCCAAAAAAGAGAACAAAATAACAAAAATTACAAAAATACAAACAGATCACAAACAATAAGGAAGAGAAAGAGGATAGGTACAGAATAAAAGATATGGTGGTGAAAAGTGATAGATAGAAGTTTTGATAGAAAAGAGTGTGGCTAGAGATGTTGCCGAAAGATAGGCAATACCTGGTATGGTAATGGGTGTTTGATTTGGAAAGGGACATGATGCATTCTGATTTGGGTAATTTTGCATGTAAGTGGACTGTCGCCCAGTCGAAATACGTAAAATTTTTGTGATGTGTCTCGGTCGAGTGGTCGCAAACCCAACACTGCCACTGAACTAATAAATGATGGCAAAAGTATAAAAAAGATATTTTGTTCTTTGACTTTTTTACAATAGAATACTCTAATAAAAACCAATAATTATATTTGTAATAACTCCTTTTCTTCTTGCTTTGGCCCGTAACTCATTCAAGCTATGTTACATTAGGAGAAAATTTCATGAATCTCATGAAATAAATAAAGTACTATATAACTTGTACTTAAATAAAATGCACAAATATATCATCCTATCAGATTTATCATTAATTGGTTTAGTATATTTTCCTCATTTTTTCCTAATAGTAAAATGAAATGTTCAATTTTAATCGCAATGATTTTTTTTAATGTTATGTAAGAAATAATTAACACTGTTATTTAACAGTTTATATAGATTAAATCGTGATACAGTGAATTATATTTTAGCAATAGCTAATTAATAAAAATAATTTTTTTAAATTCATACATAATATGTGGTATGATTATACATTGTGAATTATAATTTTTTCTTACTAGAGAACAGACGAACGATTTATTTATAGTTTTGATAAATGAAATAAGAATGAATTTCTTTTCACAAATATATAAAACATGAAAAAAGTTTTTCCTTCAATCGACTTTTTATTAGATATTTTATGGATTAAACATTTAGTTATTTAAAGAAAATAATTACTCTTCAAATAATAATATCGTTCATACATGCAAGCGAGAGAAAAACTCAAAAATTTGTTCACACAGTAACTCAATTTTTAGCTACCCTTCAAATGATGCCTCTTAAATTTTGGCACCCTAGACCTGGGTCTCATAGGCCTAAGCCTAAATCCATCACTGAGCATAATGAAAAACGAATGCACAAAGGAAAATCTAAATAAGCTTCTATCAAATACATTCAGAATGATTATATGTATTAGGTCGAGAGCCGGCTGTATAGATTTCTTATGAATAAGATACATGAAAATCTTTATGTGAGTGAGTAAGTACTACCATAGACATACAGGGAGCCACCTTTCATTTTCGCAAATTTTGCCCGCGTCATGGAATTCTGACGTCACCTCCGGTCACGATTTTTTGTGTCATTGAGTACATGAATTAAACTTACCTCAAAGTGTAGGTTTTCAAGTATACAATGAGATTGTAGTGGGCTGCCAGGCGTAATTTGCCCGCAACCCTGAGACACCCTCGATTAAAGTTCTTTTTTTTCTGTTTTCTTAAATCATCGAATACATGAATTATCTTTTTTTAAGTTAAAGTACAAGCCTTCTATTTATTAAAAAAAATAGGCTGCCTCTTATATGCCCGCAGCCTTCCATTATGACGTCACTTCCGGTAAAATTCCATGACGTGGGCAAAATTTGCTTATAAGAAAAGTGGCTTCCTGTAGGTCTGTAGTAGTACTTACTCACTCATACAAAGTTCTTCATGTATCTTATACATAGGAAATCTATACGGCCGGCTCTCTACCTATTTATATATACACATAACAGCATATTTAAATGTAATCTTTGTTTTCAGATAATGTGATGTATTTTACTTATATGGAAATTTTAAGCACTCTCATTGGAACGTTATTATGTAGCATTCGAATAGCTGAGCACACAGTAGCTATTAATGTAGTTGAAAAATCTGTAAGAGAATTGGAAGAATTACGAGATCTTTTGAAACAATTTGGATTAGCCTTATTAAATAAAGAACATGTATGTATACAATTCGATTGTTTATTTAGCTTGTGACTTTTTGCAATATTTGCTTTCCAATATTATTGAAAAGAGTATGTCAAGCCTTAGTACAGTTTAGATGCTCTCTCCATGTACTAGACAGAGCACCCCTGAATGGTAAAGTGATTATTATATTATTATTCATAACCTTATGTTGTTTATGATATGCTTTTTACTTACTGTTGAATTCAAGAGAGTAATATTTTTAATCATTCATCATCTACTTTTCCCTGATGATGACTAAGGCAGTTATAAATACCACTAAAATAGTTAGCATTCATTGATGTAATCAATAATAATTGGTTTATTTATGAAATTCATTTTCAGCAATAAATAATATATAATTATTGCTAATGAACATAAGTTATAGTCAAATAGTAATTTACTTGAGTAGTTAAAGGCATTTAATATCTTAAAATATTTCTAATATTTTGTTCTTAACTTTACAATACTTATTTATATTTCAAATTTTATGCCCCATTGGTCTAAATCTAAATTAAAGCAACGGAATATTTTTTTAAATAAAAAGTTATAGGTATTTGATATCTGGTAGTGTCTTATTCTTTTCACATAAAATAATTAGTTTATGTTGCTCGATTCCCAAGTAGTACAAGAAGCTGTAAAAGAGCTGTGCCAACTTTGCAGCAGCTAGTACTGGCAGTTATTTATCTATAAGTAGCAGCTACCACAGCAACGTTATAGTAACGTTACAATATCGTTGTAATGGTCAAAATAAAAAAAATACAACATTCTCTTGGTTTAAAAATTTTGCTAGAAAAGTAGTATTATTATGAGAAGAAGCTTGGGGCGGAGCCAACGTGCGCGAATATTTTTACCAGTGACAGCATCATTTGGGGTAGAAGGATGTATAATAATTGTAATCAAATTTTCGAGGTCGAGGAGCTGTGTAATGCAGTAGATTAAAATCTCGTCACACTCTGGTATTTACGATGAAGACATTTTTTACTGAAAATAAGGTTATTTCATTTGATTCAATCAGAAACGGCGAACACAACAAGTACACTGCAGCACAGACCCTGTGACTGCAGGTTGACGGTGCCACTGGATTCGAGGTCAAATATGACGCAAATCGCTCTCATTGGCTTAGATCAATGAATGTACACAAACTCGTTTCTGCGCATCATTTTTTGCAAGCATCTTCTCATAATAATATACTACTCTACAGCCTTTTAGCTGCAACCATTTAGCTGATAAAACAAAACTACAGATAATGAGTTGTATATTTCTGGCACTATATATTTAAAGTTATATGGCTACCAGCTCGGTAGCTTGGTTAGCTGAGCGTATTAGTGGCAAGCATGCTTGATCAGACTTTCTATCATATACTAGATTCGATCACCAACTCTGACACTGGCAATGTTGGTGGATAATGGATGTTGTCTACGTCTTCTAATGTGTAAACCCCTCCGAACAGCCCATGCTTTGGATTTGGGGAATGTCTATTATGTGTGGTGTGTGTTAAAGTTATACACTGATACTAAACAGTATGATGCTGCATAATGGTTTTGATGTTCAATTTTTGTCTGATAAACTATTTGGCTATGTAGAGTTACCTTTAATAGACATTTTTGAATATACTAATACGAATATGGCTATGTATCCATATTGTAGGTATTTGCATACTTTATTGAATATGTACTTATACATATTTCAGGGTGATTTCAACGTCAAATCGGAAATGAAATTACATATGGTTATCATTTTTTTGTTAAATATCTACCTGATAGATTCCTCTGCTTATACTCGTATTTCGATACAAAAATGCAGCAATGTCAAGTACGGTTAGTACTTGGACGGGTGACCCAGTTTAGGGAAATACAGTTTTCTCGCTCAATCTTCTAACGGCTTGTATATCAGTGCATACATAGAAGGTAATGAAACATATTCTTTATAGGATTTTGCAAACAACAGAAAAAACTATCTGTGATAACTAAAAAGAAAAACTATATGTAAAAAATATTAATCAAATATTTGCATTTTTTCGATAACGTGAATTCTGGTTATGCTGGCAATAAAAATCCTAAAATGAATTTGTCTATTTTATTTGACAATTCTCATTCTAACACTAGTACCTACATAGTCCCCTAGGGCTATGCAGATTAAACTGGTATCTACATAACCCCCTATGGTCATGAAACTAAGGTTATAATAAGGGATTATGTAGATATTAGTTTAATCTACATAAGAATATGTTTCATTACAATTACAAGCAAACAAATAATAATTCACTTTTACGTAGAAAGTTTAGGCTAAGGTTGCATGGCGGATATACCATCCTTCGGTGGGGGCATAAAACAGTTGCTCCCTTGTCTATGAAATGTTAGGCAAGTAAAAAATCCCTACTCTTCGATGGGCAGGAGGTTTGGCAAAATTTATAAGTTGGGTGTAGCTCGTCTCCTGGCGTCGGTAACAGGCCTAAGTAACAGAAATAGACCGATATCAAATAAGTAAGTGATTTTTTATTTATTTCTTTAGGAAATCGTTTCAAATTACTTCTAAATGTTATATCCTCTAGAAAATATTACAGCGCGTTGTTATTAGAAAAACTGAAGTAAATGCTATTAAATATAAAAATATTAAATACTGTTCAAAATGAGTGCCCTACTTGCTCATCTCTCGTGATTTACAGAATATATGATTTTTTCAGTATGACGCGAGTCTTCGAAATGCCGCCCCTTATGTGAAAAGTAAAAAAAAGTTTCAATTACTTTTCCCGCTGGTTACAGATAGGGGGTGTTTATAAAATCTTCAACGCTATAATTGTATTCGGATACAAAATAGTTGTCATTTTTGCACAAATAATTTAAAACATCAATCGTTCATTGAGAGAATTAAGGGTAATGTCAAGAACATAATTAAAAGTGTTTATTTTAAATTTATTCAGACAGTAATCAAATTGGCGCTTTTTCTTCCTGGCTCTAACTTCACTTTCGGCCGAAAATTCTGTGCATTCAAGACCCTCTGCAGATCATTAGCAGCAATTTTCATCTGTTCATATCCCGATTGTCTATACGTTTTCAAGTTTTGTATGGTTTCACTGTCTGATAACATCCACACACAATCTGACAAAATAGTTATAAATTGCAATAGCTTGGAGACTGCACTTATTTCAAATAAAATATTATAACTTTGAAAATATCAACTTTACAAAGAAAAGTTATCGAACATTTTTTGTTGGAAATTGGTCAAAAAGGGATCTTCATAATCGGTAGCGTGTCCTGAACTAATTCCAGCAAAGAACTGCGTCCGAAATGTATTCGACACTCATGCGCCCATATAGGCTAGTCTAATAGGAAAATTTGCCCGGATATGACCACTAAATGCAGTAAGCCGATTTGTGTAAAGAAATGTAAATAACTGGTAGGTAACCATATAGTCTATATCAACTATTTAGGTTTTGTTTGGCTACAATTCAGCTTCAAAAGTGAGTTTAAAGCTATTTGATAACTTATAAATAAATGACTTATAAAGAGAAATAGTACAAAGTAAAAATGGCATTGATATTTAGAATTAACTTTAACTTGCCCCCAAATCATCCACTAAGGGATCCTGTCTGTATGATGTATTGTTTAAAATTGTGAAAATAAGAAAAACATGAGGAAATAAAAATATATTTGTTGTTTACCAATTTACATACTAGTTAACAGCAAACTAGTCGTAACATTGTCTGCGTCTGTAAAAGCTAACCTTCGGCCACAAATGTGGAAAAGATAGTTAGCTGCCGAACCACATTTTCTTTAACTGTAAAATATGCAGTACAAGTAAAAATTACGACTATTTGTTACAGCTACTATTGAGCTACAGAAGAAGACATATGCAGCTGATCTAGAAATCCAAATAACAGTTGCAGCTATTTGGTTGATAAATTATGTTGCGACAACGTAAAAATATTTGGAATAAAATTCTTTGAGATTTCAAAGTCAAATTACAGCTAAACAGTGGTCATTATAAGGTTTTTGCGGATAAAATTTAGCTGTGGAGACTTACTTATACACTCTTTGCTACTTTAACAAAATTTGTATAATTGTTTTCTTTTTTATGTTGCTTGCGGCAGCTACACACGCTCTTAACTTACCCTCCGGGGATTTTTGTTATAAACATATTTAATTTTTTTTTCAGATTCATATGCTAATGCATTCCTTCTTGAGTATTGCCTATAACTGGGCTGAAATTTATATTATGTTGGAGTTTTATTCAATTGACAATGCAGTTCAGCTTAAGAAGTCCCTAGATAATGATTTTACATCATGTAACATAACGTACCTACATTCATATTTAAATATACAACAATGGTGTTTAATATCTGAAAGAATTACCAACTTTGGGGAGCTACCCTGTAAAGAGTTACTGGTATATTAGTGCTATATAAATGATTTCAAACTATAATGTATTATTTGTTTTAGCAAAGATTGTACCTTCAAAAACTCAGGGCGATGTTACTTTTTGAGAAAAAAGTAAATAGTGATATAGTATCGAATATATTAAGAAGTATAACTGCCAATCTGGAAAGTAATTGGAGAGACATATTGCAGGATAAATATGTAGTAAATAATTTGTTACAGAGAATGAACTCAACTTCAATTACGTTTTTAGCAGAGAGTGTGGTGAATAACATAAGTAGTTTTGGAAATTTTCATAGGCAACCACATATTTTAAATTCTTCTCTGCTCATAACTGCTATAAATTACATTACTATTAAGAAAATAAACAAGTTGTTAATAAAGCGAAAAAGAAGAATATCTGAAAATATGTTGAGTAACGCACTTAGTACAAATATATATTCATTATTTAAAGAAGATAAGTTTTTAAATGATGAAACTCTAAAAGAAATGGTTGAAAAAGCCAAGGAAATATATCATTTAGGAAATGGGAATAATCGGAAAAATTTTGAGTGGCGAATTAATGAGGAAAAAATGATTGATCTTTTTGAAATTTTAAGAAAGTTTCCTGTGATATATAGTTCTGAGACTGTACAAAAAATGTATTTATTATATTTTTCTTCATTACATAAAGATTTATCAAGTGAATTTAAAAATGGAAATAATAAGAAGTTACAAGCTAGTTGTGAAATGTTGATTATTGGTAAGTAAATTTAAAACATTCTTTTAGAAGATTTTAACAACCTCCCCCCCCTGGAGTAGGCGGGTGAGTGGATTTTGCTTTTAGTGGTAGCGTTGCTGCCACCAGGGTCCGGATATTTTAGATTTCCGCCTGACGTCGGAAATAAGAAGATCGCCAGTTTGTGATGGCACCAGTGTTCTCTTCCTGGGTTAAATGAGCTCCGCCATGGCTTATATGAGTGGTCTTAGTAAAGGGGAGATATTACAAATAAATAAATACCCTTTAGAAAAAAAAAATCTATATTCCAAACAATACATTGGAAGGAAATTTACAATACAATACAGAATTTCTTTAAAGTTTGACAAATTTTCTACTGTCTAGGTATGACTAACGTTAAATGACAAATACACTCAAATATCCAATCAGTTTTGTGGCGTTTTTACCCATTAGCCAGATCTAACAAAATTAAATGAAATTAAAATTAACGAACAAAATATAGTAAACACTTTTGTCTCTGTTCTTTCTTAGTAATAGAATCTTAATGTTAAATTGATTAAACGAACAAGAGTCAAAGTTTATGGGCCACCCTAGGTGCTGCTTCATAAGAGCACAAACTAAAATAACTTTTTAAGAAAGAGTTGAATGTCCTGACCTGCTTTGCTGTCCTGAATACATCATTGCTTACTATTGAACCCAAAATTTTTATTTTTATGAAAATAAAAATGTACGAGAGACAGAATATCTAAATTCGTGCGACTCACCCAGATCCTCGCCACAATTTGTCTAGAAATACACTGGCCCTGCAGCACTAATTTCATCGGGCAATCGTCAGAAATTATTTTCACCCTAGATCCTGTGTAGATATTCCTTAAAACCTTGCACCACTTCTCCTCAAAAGAACTCTATTATTCTCCAATAATTAGAACCGCACAACCGTTTCGCAATATCGCTTTTTCGCAAGCTACTCTCTACCAATTTGCTCTACGGCCCCCGCAGAACTCAGTTTTTTTTCTGTTTCCAACCGAAAATTCTCCCTCCCCATTTCGAATTTCTGTTGATACCGCCATTTTGTACCTCGCTTCTGCTGTTTCTATAGCGCCCTCTTAGTTTCGTCATCTTAAAATTCATGGAATATCTCGCAGATTTCTGCAAACCGTTTAAGACTTTTGGGCATTGATCCATATTGAATGTGCCTCCCTTTCCGCTTAAATGCCGGCCAAAGTAAACCCAAATATAATTTTGCTTATTCAACATAAAATGTGCATGTATGTGAATACGATTTTCGTTTTGCTCCCATGTATCTTATCGATATCTTTTCCATGGGTCGGTAATTCGACAGTTTCTTATCTTATCACCCAGACAAAACCATCTGGCTATAATATAACTAAACTACGTACCAGGTGGCCCAAAACTACATAAATTCTTAAATATTAAAATAGTGATACCTGTAAATATAAAGAAGTATATATAAAAAAAAAATGAAAAACAATATAAAGCAATATATTGGGGGGGATTTACTTCAACATAAAATTTTTTTTCTTATTTCATGTAAGACGTGTTGTGGCTCCTACATTGTTCTAATTGACCTCTTTGCTATATGCTACATCTGGCAACATCATCCTATGTATCATGGTTGCCTGTTAGGCATACGGCTCTATTAAATCTCTTTCCCATGAGTTTCCAGACTCAAATCTCGAAAGCAACAATATACCATCTGCTCTCTGCGTAATGCGCCACTCCTCAAAGACATAAAGAAATATGAAGAGATCTAACGCATGAACATTGGTTTTTTTACATCTCATGATGTTTCTGTCGCATCAAATTTTACTGTGAAAAGCTTCCGATCAACGTGTCTGTGTCTCCACCGAATCTCATATTTACTGTTACTGATATTGTTGAGAAGAGCATCTTGTTCACTAACACACATGCACCTTTCCTTAATTTTTCCCAGTCTGCAATTATAATTTTCATTTTGTTGTAATTTACTTTTAAACCGGGGAGAGGATAATATAAAATATAAAGTTCGTAACGTTGGACTGATGTCGCCAAAGAGCTAATGGAAAAAAACTTTGATGATGCTGTGCGTCTAACAGACAACTGTGACAGATGGCGGGATGACGTCAGATGTGGTTATTCAGTAATCGAAAGCCAACTAGAGCAATTTATGAATTGCAATCTCCACTACTCTTCACTGTTCTCATTTTTGTTCCGTTTTCAGGTATTTTGCAGCAGTGTAAATTCAAATTGGTGGACGTATTTGACCTGAATATTTTTTGCAAAGAAATCGTAAGAAATTATGACGAATGGGAACAAATTTTCTCTCTTGTTACCGAAAATGTATTTAAATGTGAAAATTCCATAAAAGAATTTGAGATTCTAGTGCATGATTTTACCAAAAAATTGTTAAATCCAATATACATGCGCTGCTGTATTATAATAATAAATGCAGTGAATAAGGTATGTAACTGTTCTACTTTCCTTTTTGGAAATGACTAGGGATTCCAACTCGGGACCTTGCCCAAAAGTTCTGGGACTGTGATGTGAGAAAATCCGGGACTTTGGGGCTGGAACGTCCAGAGACTGGAATCCCATTACTGCCACAAATGTCTTCACTTCTTAATAACGTCTGAGAAATCTACAAATAGTACAATGTACAATTATCCAGTATATTACTGGAAAATAATCTCAACATCCGTGACTTTTACGCCAAAGAAACATTGAGGTGTATACTGTTTTTAACAAGCTTTTATTAGCTTAACCTGTATCTATCAATCTATCAATGTAACGAAATCTTTCAACGTAATTTTCACCCACTTCTAATTGTTGTATCATCATGAAATTTGGCAAATGTGTGTAGCTCCGCTGACAATGCAATATAGTATACTCAATTTTATAATATGTTCAAAATGGCCGCCGCCCCAGGCTGGCGAATTATCATGTTCTTTACAACCCCCTTCATATGGGTATCAAAGAAAAGGGCTTGACAAGTAGACAAATATGTCATTAAAACTTAAAAATTCAAAATTCAAAATGGCGGCGTCAACATGGTGGATAGGTTTTATTAATTCTGTCGGATTCGACTGAAAATCGGTATCTGTGGGTTATCGAGGTTTCAGATTAGAATTATCTGGTCCAAATTTTTAAGACTAACAAATAAAAAATTAATAATAGTTTAAAAAAACTAAAAAAAAACACGCTTTAATAGCAAACCGAACTAAAAAGTAAAAAATAATACAATACAATAATACAATACAATAATACAATACGATAATACAATACAATAATACAATACAATACAAAAAAGCTTGATATCAAGTGGTATAAATATTTCATAGTAATAAGCACCCCACGTTTTTTTGTATTGTATTGTATTATTTTTTACTTTTTAATTTGGTTTGCTATTAAAGCATGTTTTTTTAAACTACTGTTTATTACATCTATATTTACTTTCATTTTTAGCTAAAGAAAAATAAAATGAAGAAGGATGTTAAGAATATGGCTGAAAAATATAAGACTCATATGTGTGATACAGTGGTAGAATTGGTATCGAAAACACAACCGGATGCTTGCTTAATAAATGGTTATACATATGCTCTAAGGACTTTCTTATCCCAAAATGATGATGAAAAAGTATCCAAATTACTGAGTAGCTTAAATTGTTATGTGGATTTTGCTCTTAAAAACGCAGCAAGTTCAGAGTGTGGTAATTTGATGCTAATTATTACAGTTTTACAAAATAAGTCTAAATTGAAATTGGTCGACGACGATCTTCCAAAAAGAGTGTGGGATGCCTATAAAGTAAATGGGGCAGTTTGTTCAAGATTTGAGGAATATTTTCAACTGATCGTGTTAATTTTTGGATCTATTCCTAATGAAGAATTTGCTACAGTTACAACAGATCTTTTAAATATTACGGTAAGCGATATATTTGTTTTGTAAAATTCAGCTATGTAGTTAAATAAACCAAACTTTGTTCAGTTTATGTTAACCATTTTAAAGAGAAAACAAGACATCTATATACAAATTTGTAATTGCTATTAGGTAAATAGAAAATGACCAATAACCCATTAACATTTAATGTGGAGATGTATCCAAATCTAGTAACATATTCCTATTATAATTTTTGTTGTAGAGGTGATGTTCATAAACGTTAATCGATTTTAAACTCGGGCATACTATAGTTTCTGTACGTAAAATTGAAAGGTATGCAGAAGTAAGTTTTAATTTAAATAATAACTATATTAATTTCTCTTATATATTGCAATACAGTGTTAAGGATGTATGGGAGGTACAATCGGAAACAAAAGTAACGAAAAATTTTGTATTCATTAATATCTGTGTCTGTTGTGTGATATAGATGAATATCATTTTACTAAACGATTATTAGAGTCAAAAATTTACTTATTTATGCAGTCATTTTTCTCCTTTTCAACGGTCTTTTCGTTTGATTTGCGAAAATTCCCTGATCTCATGATATTTTAAATACATACTGTAAATTAATCAAGAAGGATAAATAAGAGATTTATATAATTAATATGAGTCATTTTTTATTATTAATAAAGAAATTAAAGCTTTTATGGTGAAATCTTGACAACACTAACACTGTCCCAAGTAGCATTTTTAGACACAGTTTAGGAACAAATTTAGTGTAATGGGAAACAGTTTTGTAACTGTTTCGATACTTATGTGAGATACAAGGGTTTACATACATTTCCAACATTTTTTCTTAAATTGTTACCATTTTTCACCTATTACAGATAGCACAACAATATTATGGAACAGTTTAGCAACTGTTACCACCTTTCGATATAATTTTTTTCCGAAACAAGTGTTTCAACACATTTTCGAAACATATTGCAGCATCTGTTACCTCATTTCCAAATTGTAAACTTGTGTCGATACATTATTGAAATGTATGGAACACATTCTTGTCGCCAAATGTTTTCAAACTGTTTCCATTTTTTTCCATGAATATAATGGGAACATATGTCACCACAAAGTAGATTATTAACCGAAACCATGTACATTTTTTAAATAGTTACTAACCTCACATTTTACTATTATTAAAACCATAGAAAAGTTGGGAAAAATGGGAAAAACCAAACAATTTAAACATTCTTCCAGGTATTACAATCTGTTAAACTATACAAGAATTATGAAACCATGAGTGACTTTAAAAAAGTTGCTGTGGAATGTCAAAAGACAAATAATAAATTAACAAGTCTTGGGACTGATGCTGCTACTTACAACGGGGTCATCAAATGTGGTGAAAGTAGAAGAAATTCCTATTAATATTGAGGAAGGTAAAAAGTTGTATTAAATAGTATTTGGGGTACATAGTGATCAACAACAAAGGTCAAAGATAGTTAGAACGTTGCTTAAAACTCCAAAGACAACTGTTCAACAAAAACCGCCAGAAATGCCGAAATGCGCGCGCAACATCGCCGGCTGGCGACCGTTTGTTTACATGCTGCCAACCTTTCCGAAACCAGTCAGAAAATGATTGTGTAACATTTCCAAAACAATTTCGAAACAAGTTTCTTTCAGAGGTAATATGCTACAGGAATCGGAACTGAGTGGATACATTTAGGGAATCAAGTTTCTTTTCATCAAATATGATCTAAATTTTCGAAACATATGCAGAACTGTTTCTGTAGCCATTTTGGTTGTAAATGTTGATGTTTGCTATTTAGCAGCCATTATGGGCAATCTTAAAAAAAACTTGGACAAAGGCTTAATATTGAAGATGACTAATTACGATCATTAGGAGAAAAATACATAATTTGGTATAATCATTATCACCGACATAATCGAAAAAAATATATTTTATAACCTATATATTTTTGTATTTAATACAAAAATATATTCGAAATGTTTGAATTTGTGAGGCCCATTGAAAATATCGAAGTATCTCCGCCGAATAATGGATAAAATTCTTTCCGCTACGTCCCTTCAGGCTTAAAATGATGACAAAGTTTACACATTATATGTAGTACACCAACCATGTTATTTTTATTATCCTATGTGTACCTAAATTGTTTCCATATTGAAAAGTAATCAAAAATACGCACAATATGGAAACATATTCGTATTAGGTGAAAGATAACAAAAATTTCCGAAACTGACTGCACACATTTGTTCCCATTGTAAAAACGTGTGTATGGAAATGAATCAATATAAAATATAATAATGTATCGATACATTTGCGAAACTGTGTATGAATCGGCGAGCTACAAATTTGAACCATGTTTCTCTTTATTTTCGAAACTAGCAAAGAAACGCCTAGTGCCACCACAATAGAAACATGTACTGTATAACCATAAGAAATTATACACGTGTCGGAAATGTATCGGAACATGTTGGAAACAGCTCCCATTTTAGACATGGTAACAGACACAATTTGTTAGAAACGTTTGGCAAAATGTTCCTTAAAATGCTACTTGGGGTTCATTTATTATTCTTATGTTAATACCATTCTGCAATGTATAGGTTAGGTATATTTAGTAGAGATGGGAGAAGCAGTTTGGCTTATATAGCGTTACAAGTGCGATCGTTTTAGAAAAATAACACTATTTTGGAATGACAGAAAGGAAATGATCCGATTAGCTTTGTCAAAGTTAACGCGAGTTGAAGAGATCATGTAACGTAATCCGAGTGATGATACTTGTTGTGAGTAACTGGTTTAATTTAAATTTTCCTGAAAATACCACGACAAAACAACTTTACTGAAATAACGACCCATCTTTAACATATTTTAATATAGTTAGGATCAAACAGCTGAAATCGGTTAGTTTACTATCCATTGTGCATAAAATGTCAAATGTTCAGTACTCCCTCATATTTATTAATAAATCTGTGGTACTCTTTGGAACAAAGTGAGACAAACATAGAATAAGCTATCTTTCTCACTTGCACGGCTTATCCATAAAGACGAGTGACAAAGAAAGGTAGATGTTACCACCAGACTTTGCTTTACCATGTTACCACGTTTTTATGATGGGTTAATCTACATGTCACGAAAAGTGGTATTTTTTGTCAATAATAATTTATTTCTCGAGAAACCTTTAGTGAACGGTAATTAAACTCTGCAGTTATCTTCTTAAGATCTTAAACTGCATGTATAAAAAATTTGGAAAATGTGTTAATATTTTTTCAATGATTTTTCAGCTGTTATATTCCATAACACATCTCCCGTAAGAACTCATGTTAAATTAACGTAGTTATAAATCAAAAACAGTTTATTAAATTAATTTGAAATTTATTGAGGTGATTTATGAAGATATAAAGAACAATTACCCAATATTTTCTTAATTTCTTAACTTTTTGAATTGCTCCCATTGAGCTGTTGTGTTCAATAACTACATTCCCCATAAGAACTAAAATCCTTATAAATCAACAATGGTTTAGCGAATTGATTTGAAATTTATTGGGGTGATCTATGAAGACATAAAGAAAAATTTCCCAAAATTTCATTAATTTCTTAACATATTTGAGTCGCTTCCATACATCCTTAAAGCAATGAAACTCCTAAGAAAACACTATTATCCATTTTTGGGAAGCATTTTTCAATGATTTTTTAAACTTAAGAGTACTCAGTCATTTTGAACTTGATCACATTCTACTCTTCTATAAAATATGCTACTGTAACATTAAACATTTTTCTTTTGTTATTATTTACATTTTCAAATAATTCCCGCCATTTTAGAATTATGAATTTCTATGCATAATAATTGAGAGTCAAGACTTACTGAACAAATATAATATATTGCTAATACACTGTGTTTGGAACCAGTTGCGTAATAGAAATAAAAAATATATGTCTGTAGGGTATGCCGCCAAGTCCGCTACTGTACTCATGCACATCTCTAAATATATATTTTTAACAATTCTGTACTGAAATGTCTGCTTCTTAGTTATAATATTTTCAGCAAAAAATATACTTTTTTCAATGCTTTCAGAGGATATAAACAGAGCAATTTTCAAAGAAACAGTTCTTTATTTATTAGAAACAGTTATGTTACTATTTTAAACTTTGTTGAAATTAACGGAATGTACTGGATTTCCAACACTAATAAAGAAATGTCAAATCAAAGAATTACATTTAAATTAATATATGTCAGAATTTTAATATTTAATTTTCTAATTTTATTATAGAACTGCAAAAAATGTTGTATTTGATACGTTGCAATAATAAGTGCTTTTTTACTCATCGTAATTGTCATTATTTATAACAAGTGTAAAAACACCTACTTTTTGCAACTTGCAGTAACTGTATTCCTTCATACATAACCTTATATAGGAAAAAAAAATGGTCGTCTCTTATATAGCATCTTGAACAGAGAACTACAACTTTTTAAAGCAGCCGTCTACTTTATTGTTAATCTGATTTTAGGAAAAATCAATCGACGAGGGAGATTTGGTTTTATTTAACATGCATTTGAAAAGTTGGGAGTCAGTATTGTCCTGCAGTTTAAATCCTATTAAAATTAAAATGTTAAGTGAAGTAGTAGAGATGTTATTACATAAATTAGTATCAATGCTGCAACACTCTACATATAGTAAAGAGTTGTATGAAAGTATTTTCAAGTTTGAGAAAACACTTATTCAGACTGTTCATGTAGGTATTTTAAATTATTCGTTAATATTAGCTATAATTAAATGACTCATTACATTTTAGTTACTTTTAACTCCACCAATGATAGATATCCTAATTTTAAGTGTAAAATTGTTCATGAATACTGTCGAGCAAGATTTCGAAAATATTTTTAATTTGTCTGTGTCTTCGTTGGAATGTTTGTTGAGATACCGGAGACCATTGATAATGGATAGATTGCCTCCATACTTGCAACAGTATAGATTATTATTAAGCAGTCTATGTAAAAGGAGTAATTCCGATTTAAATTTAGGAGATTTGGAAATTGCACTACTTTCAGATTGTGCTCACCAGCTTGAAAAATTGACCAAAAATTTAGTAAGCTGTCAAAGGGACATGGGCAGAATCGCTATGTATTTAGTTGCAGATATTTTAGAACAATATGAACAAACAACTATATATCCAAATATCAAGGTAAGTTACCATACGTCATTAAAAAAATCAATTTATTAAAATACTAATATATTTTTCTTCTGTTTAGATTCATTTAAATAACTGTATCTATAGTCTAATTTCCATATGTGACCAACATGCGGTGGCTTATTTAATGAGGGTATTGTCAAGTGCTTCCACAGAAATATTCAAAATTATGTACGAAAATTATAAAAAGTATTATAGGTTCACTGGAAAAGTTTAATCATGTAGGAAGTAGATTTTTTATGTAAGATTTTTTCATGTTTTTTGAATATATTTTATTGTTAAATTTGTTTTTTATTTTTCTTATATCCAATAAATTTCTAATATATACGTGAGTTTCAAGCGAAAAATGTTGAAATGAAAAATTAGGGAAACCTGCCAAAAGATCTTTAAGTACGATCTGTTGTCAAATTTCAATGAGTCCTGAGTATATTTTCTCTTTCGTTTAAATAGTGAAAGAGAATTATGCTTAAAAATCAAACACTGACAAGCAATTATTAAAACTAAAAGGGCCCATCCATGAGTCCATTTTTTGAAGAGCAATTTAGTTGTCATCTTCTCTTTATGGACACTATAACATGGCTTCAATCAATCAATCAATTTGTTGAATGTGATATTTTCTGTGCCTAGACAATAAAATGGTGTAGTTGAAGTTGTAATCATGTACACATTTACTCGCGTAACAAGTCTAGTTCAGATAAGCAGGCAGACTATTTTTAAAATAACACTTGTTGCTCTAATTGATAATGTGGATCTCAACTGTACATTACACTATCAAATATATCATTGTACACTTATAAATACAACAAAACCAACACTACAAACTAATAACTAATTAAGAGGGGTGTTGTAAAATGTTTGTATGATAGGGCCCAAATCATTTCTTCTAATGATGAAATACTAAACAATGAGAAGCGGTTTATAAAGGAAGTTCTTATTAATAACCAATACCCTGGGGGTTTTGTCGATAAAATCTTCATAAATATTGAAAATAACAATCAGGTACGACAAAAACCTGAAAAACGTTACACAGCGTTAATTCCTTATGTGTGCGGATTATCTGAAAAGTTGCGCCGCATCGGTGATAGATTTGATATTAGGACGGTATTTCAAACAAGCAACACTTTAAGATATATTCTGACAAAGACGAAACCAACAAATCACGAGCAAAATTCAAAAAACTGCATTTATAGTATTCCGTGTGAGTGCAACAAACAATACGTGGATGAGTCATCTAGACCTTTTAGTGTAAGATTGGGCGAACATCAAAATTATATCAGAAAAAATGAAATTCAGAGGTCGAAGATCTGCGAACACGCGTGGGAGAACGTACATAGAATAAAACTGGGACTAGGCAAAAATTTTAACAAAAGAGGCAGCAGATAGCAAAAAAAGAAAAATTAAAGAATCCGTGATAATATTATTGAATGAGGATAATTGCATGTCGAATTGTTCCGTAGATGTCTGTACAACTTGGCTGCCAATGTTAAAAGAAGAACTTCACAAACTTAACATTGTATAGAAACTAAAAAACTGTTAACTATATCAACAGTTCTATGTAAATAGTAAGTATCTATGGATATTGAATATAACAAACATTCTTAGAGCTGTGTATTTGTCATACACAGCAAAAAAAGATTTTTCAAAAAAGCCTTGAAAAAGGAAACAGATTAGATTTCCGAAACGTCGGCGAAATATTTAATTTCAAGTTTTTATACTTATTTGTGTTGTTTATTTATAAAAAACCAACCTTTAACTGATCCTTTGACGTAAACGTCACAGGCGTAGATGTTTTTTACTAGTAACATACTGGTTAATTGTGATATATTTTGTAGATTCATAGCACCGCTTAGAAAGAAAACATACATGTGGTAGGAATTGAAGAAGGAAAAAAATTAAGATAATGCCACAAATAACATTTAGACAAAACTAATAACTAGTTTACAAATTTGTAGCAATGGGCAGAAGCTAATATAAGTTCTGATAAATTCTGCTTAAGAGGGAACAACACGTAAGGCTAGTGGGGAGGCGCGTGGGATAAAGCACCAAATTAGGAGATATCTCCCTTATAATCAAATTTTATCCAAAAATAGTTTTCAACAATCCTGTAGTATTTATTTATGTACAACTTGCACATATTTTTAGTTAAATAACATCACCCAATTTGCAACAAACAGCTTATTGTTAATCATCAAGATTATGATTAACAATAAGCTGTTTTCTGCAAATTGGGTGATGTTATATATTTAACTGAAAATATGTGTAAGTTGTACATAAATAAATACTACAGGATTAAGACTGTTTTTGGATAAAATTTGATTATAAGGGAGATATCTCCTAATTTGGTGCTTTACCCCCCTCCCCACTAGCCTTACGTGTTGTTCCCTCTTAAGTAGTTAGTACCACTCAAGTAACAATTGTTTTAAAATAATCTATAAGTTATCCTAAGAACTTATATCCAAGACTCCCTATAAACGTAAATAGTTTGTAAGGACTCTATGAAGCCAATTTAAAACCTTTATAAGAGTACAGGGGCCTATCTAGAGAAGGGCCTACATGCCTCTTTTTAAAACTACTATTAAAATTTTCAAGTTTTAATGAATTATCTTGAGTTTTACTCGGAGAGTATCTGAAGAGTATTATAAAACCATACTTGGTTTAGGATAGGCACTAGATCAAATCTTAAAAGACACACAGAAATGCTTCGAGCGGACTTTTTGTATTTAACGAAGTCCCTAAAAACACAATTCTTAAAAAAATATATAAATATTTATTATTCTTGTGACTTAAAAAGTAAAGCGAGCTTTAGCATCAGCCCATAGTATGGTTTAGTATATGTAAATTATTTTTATAAATCATTTCTGTTAGATACAAATTACATTTTTGTATTTAATCTATGGGGACATTCCCAATATGACTGACCATAATCCTAGATAGCTGGATATAAAATGGCGGCTGTATGTATAAACCCTATAAGCTGTGAATAATTCCACTTCAAACATGTTTTGTCTTAAAATGTCTATTACATTACCAATTGCTTTTTAAATATGTCTATTTATTCTTGTAAAGGTATCTTTTAAGCCTCATTGGTTTTAATACATTTTTTAAAACTTGTAAGCTTATCTTAAAACCTGTTTTAAACCATTTGAGCACATAACGCAACCGCTTTAAAACATAGAGTTTATGGTGCTCGAATATAATATAACCAAAAAAGTCAGTTTACCAAGACCCACCCAGAGGCACGTCTTTCACAAACAAATGCCGACGAATATGTATATATCTTATCACAGTTTTAAAACTACCTGTTTTAAAACATTATGGTCTGGGCAAAGGTAAATCAAATCCTTTTATGTTTAAGACTGATTTATTATAGATGTTTGTTTACTTCATTAAAACTCTAGCAAGCAGTGGGTTTTATGAAGGTTCGACCTGAAACTTAACGATTTCAAAGCATATTAGATTTATAGCCCAGCATTAACAACCACCTGAAATTAATTTCATAAAGCAATGATAAAATTACAACATTTGCTTAATCTCTATAAAACTTGATCCTCATAGGTGAAATTAACAGCTATTAAGTTTTACGGAAGGCTTGACAAATACTTTAAAAGTCAATCATAAGCCAATAAAGACTAAAAGATAATTTAGTTTTAATGTAAGCTCTTTAAGGCCTTTTTAAAACTTTCTTTAAGACAAAACTAACTTTAAGTGCATTTGGCATTAAATAAATCTGGCATAAATCGGTGGTTTATGAGGTGGCCATTATAAAACACTGATAAAACCTAAACAAATCTAAAAAGCATTTAAGTTGTTACTTTGTAGCATGCAGTACAATAAGTATTCACATGTGATATTTAGAATTTTACATCGTTAAATTCTAAGTACCAGAGCGGTGTCGTAAAAAGCGTCATTTCAGTATACATTGTTTGTAGAATTTATGGACAAAACTTTTTATAAAAAATAACCTGATGTAACATCAATTCCTGCCCCTGAGTGGAATAGGAACGATGAAACTACCCGGTTCTCACTTATTTTGTGGAGGCTGGGTCGTGGTTCGAAAATTAATTAAAATTTAGAATTGTTAGGCGCCAATAGCCAATTGCTCGATACCTATGCCTTACTGGTTTTCAAAAATGTAATACTGTGGCTATTCAGTGGCCTTAATGTTTACACAGGTATCATGAGTTTTTAGAGAATTTAATATGAAAAACACAAAGTAAGAAAAATAAGTTGTATATTAAAATTTTAAAGACAAAACTGGAAATTGTAAATATTTGATATAAATTTAGATATTTTATTAACAAAAAATTGAATTTAGAGGGTAGCTACCTTCCTTACATAAATTATATGTAGGAGTAAGAATGTTATAAGGCTGACGGCCGATGAAAAGTTAAAGATAAAAATTTACATTTGCTGAAGGCTAAAAATTATATGTTAAATAAAAATTCCACAAGAAGTTGAGCGTGTTGATGTTCAAATGAGAATGACACTCTCACCACAAATCCTGTTTACGAGCTGCCAGAGCGCCTCGTCCCACTCAAATCTCTTCTTCCCCTTCCTCTGTTTGTTACGTTTACTGATAAACGTTGAGACTAGACTGATTAATATGTTGTCGCTATACAAGTTCCATATCCAGTGACATGTGTGGATGTGGGCAAACAATTTCCTCCTGGGCTAAATAAGGTTATCCTCACAGGACCATCACCATCAAGCTGGTCACTTTAATTGACACCTAAGGCTTATCTTTGGCTGGTCATTACCACCTCTTCAAACTGGCACCTAATACTTCATCAGGCTGCTACTTAATACCTCAGGCTGGTACTTATTACTGCATCAGGCTGGTACTTATTACTGCATCAGGCTGGTACTTACTAGCTCATCAAGCTGGTACTTATTACCTCACACCTATCTCCAGGAATTTGAGGCTTTAAATCTGCGGCAAGACAGCACAAACACGTCTTGTTCTTGGCTTCAAGAATCGGAAAAATCTAATTTATTGTCTCCTTTAAATAGCTTTCAATCGTTGCCAACCGCAAAATGATAAAAAGTATTTACTTAAAATTCTGTTTTTATTATCAAATCTACTTAATTAGTGCCAATACTATCTAGGTTTCTAACTAGTAAGAGCCGGTGGTTTGCTGGTAGAATAACAGATGGCGCTCGGTGTATATTTTAAAGTTAATTCAAGTCTACTCGTTAAGAATCGGTTGAGTTTGCTTGTAAAGTACAGATGGCGCTCGGTGTATATTTTAAAGATAGATTTTCGAGTGGGGATGAGGACTTCGGCAGCTCTAGGTTTCTGTGAACAAAAAGTTAATAAATTTAAAGTATCTGCTATTATAGTGGTTTTAAGAACCCCATAATTAAATTATATATATTCTGTAGCGTCCTGGAACTTTAGGACGGTACACTTTCTCTCTCCCTCTACAAAAAATATGTGTACTTCCATACATGTATTTTTTCCTATAAATTGAGACTTCAATTTCTACTTATCCGCTGATGGATATAACCAAAGCTAACTTAAAAGAAATGAGATATGGTTACTTAACCATAAGTGATTATTAACCGAATTGTGACTAAGCTAAGCTATAAGACAGGTACGGTTTCTAGACCTTAACTTCTTACTAAATAACTAAAAGTAAATATCTTACATACTAGTGAATGCTGCTATAAGAGAGGATTTAGTACTCAATAGTAGCTTCGCGTACTACACGCCTAATATTTCAGGGACAAAATCAGTAACGACAAATTCAGTAATGACAAAATTGGGAAAGACACAATCGGTAAAGTCAATGTAGTACTAATCCAAGCCATATTAGCATATACACTATACATATTTCACTTACTACAGAGACCGAGAGGCTCCAAAAACATAATCTATTCAATACCACATTCCACCAGATATAAAATATCCCCTGAATACTAATTATTCAGACACAAAATTGGAAGTAGAATTAAATCGATATAAAGCTTGTATAGCATTTCACATACAAGAAACCCTTTGAAGAGAGTTCGGAAAGGAAACATAAAATGTTTTAGGAGAGGACCCAAACATCAGTCTCCACAGACACTGTGGTGTAGTGCCTGAGCAGCGTTGTAGCGGCTGCCAGTGCTGAAATTGGAGTAGACATAAGCACATCTAAACCACGATACAGGAACCAAGTTCTCTGCCTATCCTTAACAGTGGGATAAAATATCCAGACTGTTAATAAATCAAACAAATTTATTTTGGATGTAGCTCCAAAGGGCTGAAATTAGACGTACGTATCAACTAAAATACTTTGGATATAGCTCCAAGAGGCTGAACTAGAAATACGTGACGACTAAACAACAAAAAGGACCATTGTTCTGGAAAGCTCTTGCTTCAGGCGCGATGAACAGTGTTTCGATCGAGCGATTGGCCAAGGGCTGAGGTGAAGCGGGGAGGCTGAGATATGTCTCTCGAAGACCGTCAGACGACCTAGGTCACTCCTGACTGACAAGCTCCCTTACCCATGTTTACGCTCGACCCTCCTTAACCACCTGTCATTCAAGACAGCCCGGCCGAAACTAGTCCATCCCCATCCCGGAACAAGTTCCTTTAATGGCCGTTAAATATCCTACGAACTAGGATAATGATTACTTCTTACCTGTAAACATCTAGAAAATATAATACTAAAAGTAACTAAAGTTTAAACAAACAAAACTAGAACGAAGTTAGTCAGAACACTTAACCAAAATTAAGATACTAGAAGATTTCAAGTAGGATGTTCTCCAGAAACGTCAGAAATACAAAAGGAATATACAAGCAAAGCATAATCTTTTTGAGTCAGGTTTGGTAAAGACATTACTCTGAACTAACGAAAGGAAAACTAACTCACTGTTTATCAAGGGGCCAATTGACTATCCAGGAAAAATATTCCCTCCTAACAAATTTCCCTTGACTTTCAAACCACAACTGAACAATTATATTTATTTACCAGACCACGAGAATGCATTAGCAAGACTGGCAAATAGAATACAATAAATATAATAAAAACTAACAGGTAGAAGGTTTCCCTAACGAAATTCAGTCTGCCCTAACCCTTCCTCAAACATAAACCTAAGTAGAGTAACACAAAAGAATTATAGAAGTGGAAAAATAGAAAGTATAGATGAAAATAAGGACAACACAAAGAAGAATGACGATGTTCTGTCATTTATTGATATTTTCCAAGCGCATGAAAATCACCAAAATGTCGTATAATCACAAAAGGCTTAACCGTTACTACATCGGATTCCAAATCCTCGAGACAAATCTTGCTGAGTTTCACTTGCTTGGTTCACATCAACTGCGTGGCGTGCAGACGTTGAAGACGCTACACCCACTAAACGTGGCCCACCCTTCAACCCTTGGATAAAAGATATCCAGCCGGAAAAATATTTCCGAAGTTTACTGACAACAAACTACACTACTAGAAAACTACTATCAACGCAAGACAAAACCTTCCAGGTATCTTAATTAAAATTAGTGCGCCTAATCTAAATTTATGGGTAATTAACTTAATAGAAAATGCATCATAAAAATGTTTACCCGACTGAAACGTCAGAGTTTGATCCATAGTACGTTTTTAAATCAGAAACATGCCAATGACCTGCATCAGATCCGTCTGCATGGTCTAGTGCATATACTAATTTAGAAATTTTCTGGCGAACTGTGCAAAGTACAAATTTGGGTGCTAACTTAGCTGAAAAATGTTTGGAAGCATCTGACAAAACCTTATTTTTCTTCCATACCTTATCACCTACTTCATATTTAACTTCCCGCCTACGCAAGTTATATGTTTTCTGATTTCTCTGGTAAGCATTATTTAACCGCTTTACTACATCTTTATATGTATCCGAAAGATTCGATATGTCATCACAATACCTATTCCTATCTCCCGGGGCTAGTTGAATGCCTGATGTTGACTCTACTTGCCCGTAAAAGTCTCCTGAAATGGGAACTTTACGGCCGAAATTCAAGAAAGCAGGAGGGAAACCAGTTACTTCGTGAGTAGCCGTTCTGATTGCGTGAGCAACTCTGAAAATTTCTACATCCCAATCCTGATGATTATCTTGGATATAACTGCGTATAGCTGTACCTATCGTAGCGTTCGATCGCTCGACTGGATTTACTTGTGGGTGATACAATGCATTAAACCAAATTTTTTGTACTTTGTACCGATCGGCCAGTTTCTTAAAAACTGATGAAGCAAACTGCTTCCCGTTGTCTACCATTATGAACTGTGGAACACCGTAAATCAAAAATACGTCATTCTCCATAAATTTAGATATAGTCTGAGCTGTGGCATTACGCATGGGATGTACGAGAACATATTTAGTAAACCAATCTAAAACTACTAAAAGATATGAAAAACCCCTTTTACTTCTTGTTACCGGGCCAAAAATATCTACGCTTATGACTTGCCATGGAAATTCTACTTTCTTTTCTTTCCCCATTAAACCGTAACGTGAAAATGACACTTTTTGCGAACCGCAAGTCTTGCATGACTTGACATATCTCAGTATATCCTTACGCATTTTAGGCCAATAGTAGTCTTCACAAATTCTCTTAAGTGTTTTAAAATACCCCAAATGTGCTGCTGTACTTTCATTGTGACATTGTTTTAGAACATTATTTCGTTGTGAAAGTGGTACCAAAAGTTTCCATTCTGTTAAATTAGTTTTCACCGGTAATTTATTAGCAACATGTTTAAAGATTAAATTATTCTCTACCTTAAAAAATGGATACAAATTTGGATTTGCCAAAATTTTTGTACGTAATTTAATATACCAATCATCTAGATTCTCCTGATTAAGTGATAATGAACCTACTGTGAAATTTTGTTCTTCATTATCTGACGGTTCGTCCCGCTGCACTCTAGATAAAGCGTCAGGAACTACATTTAAATTACCTTTACGGTGCACTAAATTAAAGTCATATTGTTGCAACTTAACCATCCAGCGAGCTAATCTGCCGGTAGGTGACTTTAACTTATGCAACCAGCTAACCGCTAAGTTATCAGTTATGACTGTAAACTTCTGACCTTCCACGAAGGGCCGAAATCTCTCTAAACTAAATAATAAGGCTAATACTTCTAACTCGTAAATACTGTAGTTTCTTTCTGCTTTATTTAGTGAGCGACTGGCAAAAGCAATTACCTTTTCTTCTCCTCCCTGTACTTGTGTCAAACAACAACCTAATCCTGTACTAGACGCGTCGCACTGTATAACAAAATTATTTGACTTAAAATCAGGACTAGTTAGGATTGGAGTAGAGATAAGCGCTTGCTTAAGTGCCAAGAATGCTTGTTCTGCATTTTCATTCCACTTAATTGGTTGTCTTTTACCACGTTTCCCTTTTAGCAAATCATTTAACGGAGCAACTAAAGTCGAAAAATGAGGTAAAAATCTCCGGTACCACGAACACATGCCTATAAATCGTTTTATCTGAGTTGTATTTGTAGGACGAGGATAACTGATCATCGCTTCTACTTTCTCAGGGTTTGTACGTAATCCACCTTCAGTATCAATTACATAACCTAAGTATTTTAGAGATTTTCTAAAAAACTGACATTTTTCATAATTTACTGTTAGGCGAGCATCCTTCAACCTATCAAACACTTCTTTTAAAATTGATACGTGTTCCTCAAAACTAGAAGCGGTGACAATTATATCGTCTAGATAAACAAAAACTTTATTTTCTAATTTTGGTGTTATAACAATGTCCATTAGCCGTTGCATAGCCTGTGCAGCGTTTGCAAGACCAAATGGTAGTACTTTAAAACAAAATAAGCCCCTTCCCGGAACAGCAAATGCGGTTTTGGGTTTGGAAGTTTCAGAAAGTGGAATTTGCCAAAAAGCGCTTTTCAAATCTATGCTACTGATATATTTAGCGTCCCGTAACATACTCAATATACCGTCTACAAAAGGTAAAGGATATGAATCCTTAACAGTTACTGAATTTAAAGATCTACCATCAAAACAAAATCGATAATTTCCATTATCCTTTTTAACTAATAAAACTGGCGACCTCCATTCACTAAAAGTAGGTTCAACTACATCTTGTTCTAACATTTTGTCAAGTTCTTCATTTAAAATATTCATCATATGTGGTGATAAAAGATATTGGCGCTGCCTGATAGGTTCAGCATTTCCAGTGTCTATATGATATACCATCCTATCGGTAAGGCCTAACTTCCCACAACTAAGTCCCTTGAATAACTGCTTGACCTTTTCAACTTGCCGGAGCTGAACTCCAGTTAAGTCAGCCAAACCGCCATCATTGGTCTCAACTGTGTTCACACGACACAGAGCTGAAACTCTTATGCTACCAACTTTATTTACCCAAGTATTTGATTCAAAATCTAAATGAATGCCAAATAACCTACAAAAATCTATACCAAAAATAAAAGAACTAGGCAAAGATGGAACTATATAAACCTTAAGTATTCGAACTATGTTGTTAATCTTGAGCGGTAAGTGAGCTATACCTGTGACAGTTTGAGGAGTACCGTCTGCTGTCGTTACATATCTTAGATCTGACGTTACAAATTTACATTTAAATTGTTCTAAAATTTTCACACCTTTGCTTCCAACTACAGAACGATTACAACCAGTATCCACTAAAGCTAAAAATTTCTTATCGTATAAAAAAACTGAAATGTAAGGTCTATCGTCACCATTTTTAGACAACAATAGAGGTGTTACTCGTACTTCATCACTAACTCTATGGTAAGTTTTGTAAAAATTTCTTACTTTACTTAACCAAAAATTCCAATCTGATTTGTTAGTCACAACATTTTTAAACTTACTATAACTACGGGGGTTTGGACGTTGACTAACTTTACGTGGCCCCCTTGTTAGTTTTTTGAACATTTTTTACACTCTTTAAATGTGACATTTGACTCACCACATTTAAAGCAAAATTTATTTCTTTTAGCTCTACATTGTTTAAAAACATGATTTTCACCTTTACAATTAAAACAGATTACTGGTGTCTTGGTAGTTTTGATTTCATTAACATTTGATTGCCCAGGTTGACTTCTACGATTAGGTTTAAAATTTGACTTTGGTGGTGATACAGACTTAACAGACTTTTCATGAGATTCCCTAACATTATTCTTATCTAAAGAAGGCAACCCAACATACAAAAGATCCTTTTCCACTAAATTACTTCTCTTAGGAGGCGGTATATATTTTTTGGTACTTTCCTCAGCGTATTCTACTTTTTTGCACTTTGAAATTAATTCTGAAATTGTATCTATAGTTAATAATGCTAAAGGAGTAGCAAAATATGGCAATAAATTCTTTCTAATTTGTTTAATGCGTTCTTCTAAACTTGGTTTTGTTTTTAGTCTATTATATAAAGCTTCCATGATTCTAATATAAATATGTACTGGCTCATCCACATGTTGTGTTCTCTTTTCAATGTAATCACTCATACTCTTATCAAAATCCTCATGTAAAAAATCATTTTTCAACTGTTCTACCAAATCTTCCCAAGTTCTAACCTCATTACTACCTCTAACAGATCGATACCACTGTAGAGCTGGTCCCGAAAAAAGATCTAACCCTGACTGGAATAATTCTCTTTTAGTGACGTTTCGAGCTATTGCTAACTCTTCAACTCGTTCAATAAATGAAATTACATTATTAGGCTGGCCATCAAACGTGACACCCCACTTATAGATAGGTACAAACTTAGTACTAGGACTAGTTGCTATATTTACACCAGTGCCTACTTGTAATGCTAAATCATCTACTACTTCTAAATTCAGTTTATCATAAAGATCTGCTTCTAGTAAGTAAATCGTAGCCCTCGACTCGTTTTGAAATGTTACCGTCTCCTCAGAATTCTGTTCTGGGATAGGCATTCTATTTATTCGTACCTTAATATGTACTGTGACTTAACCTGTTTTACTGGCAAATCATTTTCCGTAGGATTATCTAAATTGTTAATTATATTTCTGATGGAATCTAAAGTATTGTTTACTTGTACTTTCTCTGTATTAAAATTAAATAATGGATCTCTCAGAGATAAATCATTACATGGTTTGGCTATTAGAGCTCGTGTTAAAAGTCTACAGCATGTTTCTGTGTCCCTAACTGTAGTACAACCTCTTACGCGTAACTCATAATCAACTTGATCAGCTTGTAATAACGTAGGTATGAAAATTTCAGACATTTTGTTTACTTTTGATTAACTCGACTATTCAAATTTAACAAACTGCAAGGTATATCAAAATTCAATTCACTGGCTTACTAAGTATTTATAACCCCTGTGCCCCTGTATTATTTTTCTAGACTTTTTCAAAATTACTACGATAACTCGTATTTCACCCTACGATTATCTTATTCCTACAATAAGGACTCAAAAATTTTCCTGTAACTGTCTTACCGCAATGTTTAATCTTCTTTAACTTAACCCAAAAGTATACACGACTTTGCAAAACTAATCTAATCAAATCTTGAGGTCTCAACCATAAACAATACACATAATATCAGTAATACACACAAATATATAAACAGTAAGAAAATTCAAAAAATAGGACAAAATTAAAAATGTGACAATTTGTCTCAACAGCTCAAAGTTTTATTTTAATTTTTTTTTTGATAACACTCAACTTCTATACTCGCAAGCCCCACGTTGTGAATGCGTCACTTTGTAACATCAATTCCTGCCCCTGAGTGGAATAGGAACGATGAAACTACCCGGTTCTCACTTATTTTGTGGAGGCTGGGTCGTGGTTCGAAAATTAATTAAAATTTAGAATTGTTAGGCGCCAATAGCCAATTGCTCGATACCTATGCCTTACTGGTTTTCAAAAATGTAATACTGTGGCTATTCAGTGGCCTTAATGTTTACACAGGTATCATGAGTTTTTAGAGAATTTAATATGAAAAACACAAAGTAAGAAAAATAAGTTGTATATTAAAATTTTAAAGACAAAACTGGAAATTGTAAATATTTGATATAAATTTAGATATTTTATTAACAAAAAATTGAATTTAGAGGGTAGCTACCTTCCTTACATAAATTATATGTAGGAGTAAGAATGTTATAAGGCTGACGGCCGATGAAAAGTTAAAGATAAAAATTTACATTTGCTGAAGGCTAAAAATTATATGTTAAATAAAAATTCCACAAGAAGTTGAGCGTGTTGATGTTCAAATGAGAATGACACTCTCACCACAAATCCTGTTTACGAGCTGCCAGAGCGCCTCGTCCCACTCAAATCTCTTCTTCCCCTTCCTCTGTTTGTTACGTTTACTGATAAACGTTGAGACTAGACTGATTAATATGTTGTCGCTATACAAGTTCCATATCCAGTGACATGTGTGGATGTGGGCAAACAATTTCCTCCTGGGCTAAATAAGGTTATCCTCACAGGACCATCACCATCAAGCTGGTCACTTTAATTGACACCTAAGGCTTATCTTTGGCTGGTCATTACCACCTCTTCAAACTGGCACCTAATACTTCATCAGGCTGCTACTTAATACCTCAGGCTGGTACTTATTACTGCATCAGGCTGGTACTTATTACTGCATCAGGCTGGTACTTACTAGCTCATCAAGCTGGTACTTATTACCTCACACCTATCTCCAGGAATTTGAGGCTTTAAATCTGCGGCAAGACAGCACAAACACGTCTTGTTCTTGGCTTCAAGAATCGGAAAAATCTAATTTATTGTCTCCTTTAAATAGCTTTCAATCGTTGCCAACCGCAAAATGATAAAAAGTATTTACTTAAAATTCTGTTTTTATTATCAAATCTACTTAATTAGTGCCAATACTATCTAGGTTTCTAACTAGTAAGAGCCGGTGGTTTGCTGGTAGAATAACAGATGGCGCTCGGTGTATATTTTAAAGTTAATTCAAGTCTACTCGTTAAGAATCGGTTGAGTTTGCTTGTAAAGTACAGATGGCGCTCGGTGTATATTTTAAAGATAGATTTTCGAGTGGGGATGAGGACTTCGGCAGCTCTAGGTTTCTGTGAACAAAAAGTTAATAAATTTAAAGTATCTGCTATTATAGTGGTTTTAAGAACCCCATAATTAAATTATATATATTCTGTAGCGTCCTGGAACTTTAGGACGGTACACTGAAAATGTTGTGTAGTTAAATTACGTGAAGACAGAAAACAGTCACGTGTATCTAAGCTAGATGTGTTAGTTGAGAGAGTTTTAAGAGTTTTCTGTAAGTTTGTCTTGGAAATAATATAAAAATTTTATTCCGTCGTGTTTCATTATACTTTATTCTCATAAGTATATACTCATTGGGATGATAAATGATAATAATGTAGAGGTGAGGTTGTCACATAAATGAAGGTTGGCGATACTTTAGTGATATCTGGCCCAAAACTCAAGAATGAATCCTTAATTGGTCTGCTGATGCAAATTGCGAGGTGGGTCATTTTACTCATTTTCGCGCAGCTTTTCTTAGCTGTGAACTAATTTTTTCTTTCAAGGGCAAAGCTTAATATTCCTGTATTGGACATGTGTACGAAATATATTTGCTAAACAAGGTTTACTATGGGGTCACGTCTTTGAGGGGGTTTCAGGAAATTTGTAGAGCAAGTGTGTGTATGTTTGAATGATGGAAATACTGTATAGTGGCGTGTGTGAGTCGGAAAAAACGCGAAAATGGTAAATATTTTGAGCCGGAATGAAATTACCCCCCCCCCATTTTCGAGGATGCTGAACACGATGGTGGTGTCAAAATTTCTCTTTGGGGTTGCAAAACCCCTCAAACAGGTCAAAAACCACCCCCTAGAGGGGTTAAACGCGATTTAATAGGTTTCCCTTCAGAAAATAGTACTTTCCTCCCGTTTTCAAGGATGCTGAGCACGGTGGTGGTGTTCCCCATCGCGTCCGACCCCTACCAATACTCGGCCAATACTCGCCCCCCGAAAGGGGTGAATTTTTTTTTCGGATTATCAGCGGCAGATATATATTCTCCCCCCCGTTTCCAAGGATGCTGAGCACGGTGGTGGTGTTTGTAATCGCGTCCGACCCGTACCGACCCCTCCACCGGCTAATACTCGCCCCCGAAACCAAAAATATATTTTATTGTAAGCGGACTTTAGCTTTAAGTAGTATAACGTTATATTTAGGTATCAATTATTCTAATTTAAGAAAAGATACTGTAGCAATTTGATTTCATGCATCGTGTAATAAATGTTCACAATTATTTATATGTAAAAATAAAACTATGTAACAATTATTCAACAGGCCTATTGGCGGTATTTGATATTTTTTCAGATGAACGGGAAAGGACATTACAACCAAGAAAAGAAATAAGATTATATTCTTCCTGTAAACAGCAACCTCGAAAACGGGGAGGGGAGGGAAATATATATTCCGAAAAAAAAAGAATTTACCCCTTTCGGGGGCGAGCATTGGCAGGTGGAGGAGTTGGTACGGGTCGGAGTCGATTACGAACACCACCACCGTGCTCAGCATCCTTGAAAACGGGGGGAATATATATTTGCCGCTGATAATCCGAAAAAAAAAAAAAATTCACCCCTTTCGGGGGCGAGTATTGGTCAGTGGAGGGGTTGGTAGGGGTCGGACGTAATTACGAACACCACCACCGTGCTCAACATCCTTGAAAACGGGAGGAAAGTACTATTTTCTGAAGGGAAACCTATTAAATCGCGTTTAACCCCTCTAGAGGTTGGTTTTTGGCCTGTTTGAGGGGGTGTGCAACTCCAAAGAGAAATTCTGACACCGCCATCGTGTTCAGCATCCTCGAAAACGGGGGGGGGGGAGGTAATTTCATTTTGGCTCAAAATATTTACCATTCGCCCGACTCACACACGCCACTAGTAACAAAGTAGACCGTAACAAAGTCCGAAAGTATGGCGTGGGAAGATCAGATACCAGTTTGGAACTTGGTTTGTCTAATATTAATTTCTATAATAAAATTTCATATAAATATTTAAAATAAGAAATACTTTATAATATACGAGATAATTTAAATACCAGGTGATTTTTTTCTGTCACAAAAATCTTGTACAATGGGCTGCTCTTTTAATGAAATATACCAGGCAAATGAAGACGAACAAAAATGTAAATCCCACCATGGTAGAAATATATACGTTTCTACCATGAATCCCACAAAAACTTACTATAGGAGGTTTTTTAAAATCTAAGTTTCTGCCCCTAGTTTCCTATCGCGTAGGTAACCAACATTACAACACTAAATATAATGGGTTATCTTAATAGCAAAGATTAAGGAATTAAAAGATAGGACAGCCGGCGGAAAACCTTTTATCTTTTAGCAATGGCGCCATTGACCTCGGCAATTAAATTGGAGTGCTCGCACAGTTGCCACAATGTGATAATCAGACGGAGAAGGTAACATTAGAGCGAGAGACCAACCGTTCTAGTTAAATGTCCACGGCTGTTCTGCCACGTGTTCGCATGTGACGTGTTTTGTTTTGTTTACATCCTCGTGTTAAAACAGCTGACGACATTCCCGGTTTTTCTTTTGTGCTTAATATATTACATGTCCAAATTATACAAAGTTCAGATTGAAGTGTGTGAAAGCTATCATCAGTGGAACTTGTTGCATATGCATATACAAAAAGTGTGATAGGGGCGTTAGGTCTTTTTAGAATTGCCAAAGACAATAAGTATTTTATTGTTTACAACAATAACGATGAATTACTATTGTGCCGATAGCGGAATACGTACCTACAATTTATAAGGCTCTTGTTGTAGCCGACAATCAATATTATTTATGTTTATTTTGGGGACTTCCAATATTTATAATTGTAGACACTTTAGTTTAATACTTATTTATGCCCTCATTCCAGGTAATTCATTACAACAAATATATTGCAAACATTTGTGATAAGTAATAATAAATGAGATTAGTTTTAACAGAGAAGTATTTACGTGTACTTACATACCTATATACTCAGTTCCCTTAATTTTTATAAGCATTCCAAGTTACGTTTTCGTTAACGGGCATCCTTCAAGTGGTTATTAAACTAGATTATACTTTAGAAAAAGATTACAGAATTAACTCTATAACACAGCCCCACAAATAAAAAAAAATTTTTGGAACTGCTACCGAGACAAGTGTATCGTGTATCTCTGTAATTTTCGACGCTGAATCCGAATCCGGGGTCAAAAAAAATCGTACACCCTCAAAATCAACCCCTAGCGAAATAACACTCCCTAAACAGGGTAAAAATTACTATTAACGCTCCACGAATAGCCTTAAATCTCAATAAATCGAATTAAATGTAAACATTCAAGTATATATAACACACAAATACAGAGTTAACACTACTTTCCATTGAAAATCACCCCCATGAATGGGTGAAAACTACCCCTCGCATAACAGGAAATTTAAAAAAGCTCAGTGATTGCAAAAAAGCTTACGAGGCCCAGTTATTTTAGAAACAGTACGTTACTGCATTAGTTTCGATGCGATGCTGAAAATTTGCCCCAATAGAGTGGCGGAAACCACCCCTATCGGGGAAAAAATTTTGTACTCGTGATTTCTATTTTAATCAATGCTAAATATATTCAGCACTGCAGTTTGGAGGTGAATACTTACATTGCACCAAAGTCATTCAGTGACATCCCCATGAGAGGGTGAAAATTACTCCTCACATAACAAAAAATTCAAAAAATAGTTGCAGTATCTTTTAGAAAAGCTCAAAACATCTGCATGTTCTTATTTAAGAAGAATCTTAGACAACGTACTTGAAAAGTACCCATATTATGAAGTAACAAAAATTTACCCGTAGTCTAAACTCAATTAAATTTATTCTTTCTTTTTGTAATATCTTTTGGATTTGTTTTCGAATGATCTTCTGACCGACTGTGGTTTATGCTTTTCAGACGTCTCTCTTTTTAAGGACCAACAGTAATATGCCAATATGTAAATTTTCTGGGAATCGAGAAAATGAAGTTTCATGCTCATATTGCACCCTAAAGATTTAAAATGTTTAATCATTTTATCAATTTAAATTTAGGGGTGATTTCCGCCACTCTATGGGGGTGTAGTTTTTGAACATCACATCGAAACTAATGCAGTTACATACTGTTTCTAATATAACTGCTAATCACTGCAGTTCTTTTAAATTTCCTGTTGTGTGAGGGGTAGTTTTCACCCACTCATGGAGGTGATTTTCAATGGAAAGTAGTGTTAACTTTGTATTTATGCGTTATATACTTGCATGTTTATATTTAATTCGATTTATTGAGATTTAAGACTATTCGTGGAGCGTTAAGACATTTTGACCCAGGAGTGTTCTTTAGCGCTAGGGGTTGATTTTGGGGGTGTACGATTTTTTTTGACCACGGATTCGGATTCAGCGTCGAAAATTACATAGGGATACAGTTGTCTCGATAGCAGTTCCAAAAAAATATTTTTTTTTGTGGGGCTGTGTAATCTTTGCTTTAGCTGCACTTTAATTTTGCCTGGTTGTAATTAATTTTAGATTTTCCTTTATCAGTTTCATGGCCCAAATAATTTACTGTTTAAAATTATATATACATACCTGTAGGTATATATGTTTAAAGTTTATATGATATATATAATTTTAATTGTGTGAATAAATAAAATAATATTATTTACTGTTATTTAGATGTGCCAGATGTACCTATACTTTAAAAAAGGAGTAAAAAAAAATCTGTTTTATTGATCTCACAAAATTTATTTGTTTTGAAGGACCACCTTTTAGTAAACCAAAATGGAGTACCTAAAGTATGTCTATCTTGTTGCATATTTTTTTCATGAGCACACTGTGGATGTATGAAAGTTTTGAGAAAATTTTACGCTTATGCATATCTTATTTCCATTTGGATAATATCCCTGAAGCCGATAATAAGAATTTAATCAATTATCCACTAGACTTAAAAATATTTTAACAGTGTCAGATGTCACATCATTTCAAAAGTTCAGTACATTTCTCTTTCATCTTAAATTTATATTTTATATTATACTTCTTATCAAGCAAAGAAGACAAAAGTGAAATAATCTTGTATTTAAATTCATATACCTATATATATCTACCTAGAAGAATATATATTTTATTTAAAACGTTAGTAAACATTGAATACTGCATATATTCGTAATTTCCAGTTTTATAAAACAAATCCTACTTTGGCTTTAAAAAGCAATAGGCTATCACTATTAATACATAAACATAGACAAAGAATAGAGAATTCTTTAATTTTTGACATAGTTTTACCTTGCTTCATCTTTAGGTACTCTAAAAAATATGTTTTACTTGGACTTAACCTTTCTTTTTTTACAAACTTTGAAAATGCAGTGCATTCCACCCACTCCTCGTTTACTAATATTATTGTCTTTAGTCTTTATATTCCATTTTATGTTGAAAATATCACACAGCAAAGAAAATCCGAACACTCCTAACAAAAGATCTAACTCAGCTGATCTAGCATCAGCTGATTGTCAAAACCATATTATACGCATGTATAAATAATGTCGTGTCCCTTTAATTGTGCTTTAACTCAGTAGAGAAATCCCTTTAAATTGGAGTGCGCAACTGTCTTCGTCTATTTGGTCTTCTCCGTCTGACTGTCCTATCTTGTTAATTCTCTAATCTTTGTTAATAGTATAAGATTTCCCGGCTTATCGTTATCACAGATGTGTTTTCGTATTTTGTTTATTTAGGACCCGTTCGATTCGCGGGCGGACTACGGTTGGACCGGATCGTTCCTCAAATACGTACTAACAGTGGTCTGACTCTGACATGATTTCACTTTAAGATGCGACTATGAGTGCATTCGACTGACGAAGTCGAATGCACACTCATGGTCGCATCTGACGAATCTGGAAAACCTGGGATTGTCAGGGAATTTATTTTAGTCAGACAAAACCTGGAAATAACAGGGAATTCACTAAAATAAGCAGTATAACTTGAAATTTTTACTTTTAGATAATGAGCAACATGCATGAATTTTAGAAATGCAATAATTTATTATTTTTTCGTTATATATGTTATATAAGTTGAGAAAGTAATGAAGAAAAGGTTTAAAGAAAATATGTAGCCTAAATAAACGACTTTGAAATTCAAAATTTTATGGGAACATATCCACGTGACTGAAAACACCACGCTATTGGTCTGACGTCATTCGGCATAATGTCTAATGGTCGTCTATCTGCCAAGGGGTTAAATCGCACATTGTTTTGTGTTTTGTAAATGTGTATTGATATTTTCATAAAATAAATCATTCATTTATTTGTTTATTTTAATTATTAAGTGGTAAAAATGACGGGCAGTGGGTTTTTACGGGGCCAGAGTGACAATTTGCCTGTTGTTGATGTGTTTATGATGACAAACTTTTTTGCTACTAATACTGATTTTATTAGTGCAGAAATTGGAGGTACTAAAGCAACAAGGTTTGTGTCATTCATTATTCTAAACATTAATTCAATTGTGCCCATTTTTATCCTTTTACTGTAGTTAAATATAACAAATTATTTATGTACCTAACCTCAAAATAGGTAAACAACACACATTTATACATTTTAATTCAAGGTTCCTATTAACAGAAATTAGTAAACTTTTGTATTCCTATAAATAGGAAAGTGACCAAATTCACCATGATATGTAAACAAATTATCACAATAATATTAGGCTTAGGTACATATTTTCATAATATTATAAAATAATTAGTTTTAATGGGTAAATTTACATTACCCATTAAAACTAATTGATCCTGGCAGCAATATAATCCTGAGGGTGACGATAATTCTGCATTTCGGTCGTCTCGTCTCATAGCTCTGCACCATTTCTTCCTAACTTTATCGCGTCTAGGCACATTAAAAAATAACTTTTCTGGAGTTTTTTTATAGTATTTGTACATTTGGGCACAATACAATATTTATAGCTACTTTTCTTTGTATTTTCCATAACACAACATAAATAATGTGTACACATTCGCAATCACAATACGTTTTCCGTCGGTGCGATGTGCCCGATGACGTCACACACAAGTAGCGCGGAAACTTCTCCATTTAAACGCAGTTAAATTGACAGCTGCAGTAAATAATTTTTTTAACCTTTAATTAGAACATAAAACAAAAATAAAATACAGGAAAAATAATGTTTTTTAGTGATGTTAAAAAATTATGCATTTTGTTCATTATTAATACAAACTATTAAATCTGTTAGAAATGTCTCGCAGATGAAGATTATGAACACTTGATGCAAATTTTATATGGGTATATATGTACATGAATGCGCGAGCGCACTTTTCCAATTATTATTTATTCGTTCCAGAGTTGATTGTCTGTGGTACTTCAAATAGTCTGGCTGCGGTCAGTACCGCTGCCGTGTAGTGATATCTGCGGCTCTGGTTCTGCATAACTAATTATAGTTTACGTTGAAAATATAAAATATGAATAGATAGATTTTTTTTTGCATTTCACTATTTCCATATTTTTTTATTGTTAATTCTGATTAATTTAAAAACATACTTTTTTAAAGACTAAAAGATAATATTTGTAGAAGTTCTCTAAAATAAACGTTTTAGTGAAAAAATGCAAGAATTTTTACTTATTGTATCATAGAATTTATTTATAATTTTTTTGAGGTGAATACATACTTTCCTACTTGTTCGAATATAGGAAGTTAAGAGCCTGGAATTTAGATAAAATATTATCTGGAAAATTTGGAAAAGTCATGGAATTTTTAAGAATTTTTTAAGACTTATTAGATAACCTGAGCATTGCCCTCTTAATTTGCTGGAAAAGGACATCACATATGGTTGTTATATGTTCTCAACCTCCCTATTTAAGTAACTAAAGATAATTCGTCTAGCCTCATTGACGGTCTCTGCAGAGCTTGAAATTTAGTATAGTAACACCACAAAATAGCGGCATGTCAGTCTGTCAGAGTAATCTTCAAAAACTTTGTCAACTTCTCTGAAAGGCATATTGATAAGATACTGAACGTGTTTACCAGGTCCATATGTTCAATCCAAAGCTCTTTAACATAATTCAGTTGGGGAAAAGGATAAAGTAAAATAACAACGATGCCATCGGCCACTGTCTTGATATTAATTTTAAAGTATCCACTGCAACTGGTATACCATCAGATATGAAGGAGGGGACAAGCATCAGCTTCATCGTGGAAAGTTTGCATATATTATCATACAATTAAGAACCAATCATAGGTGCAAATCACTTGCTTCCCACTAGGCAATGCCGTTTTAGCTTGGCTAAAAATCCAAAATTCCTGCCTATTCTTATCGTGTGCTAAGAACTTGCCCGATTTTGTTTCTTTATCACAAAACGCTGCTAAATTGACTTGCCTAGTGAGAAGCAAGTGTAACAGATCATCGTATGGCGTTAGGTCGCAACATCCCACGAAGGTGGTGATACTCTTTCATGTCTGGCATACTAGCAGTACTGGGCACTTTAATAACATCAACACATAATGAATAGTGACGGCATTGTTATGTCCATGTATATCTTCCTCCAAATGAGGGATCCCACACAGCACATGACATCCCTAGAATATCCTCATTTGGTCCCGTATATCCCAATCGAGGACAACATTCCTCAGGATATCCCTAGGATATCCCAATAAAATATATACAACCTGAGGATATCCCAAATGGGGATATCCTAGACAAGTCCTGGCAGGATGTCCTAGTAATATCTTACAAAGATATTAAAAGCCTAACAAAATATACAGGGTAATCTCCATAAAACAATAAAAATTAATACAAATATCATTGCTGGGTGCATCTGTATCTCAGAAATTATCAACATTAGAGTAATATGTTTATCAGGACTTCTTGAATAAGAATCACTAGATTACATTTTCTATGGCTCCTGAGTTATGGAACTCTGTACTTTACTGAATAAGATTTGTTGAAACTTAAATACCACAGTAAAGTGCCAACGCCTCTATTGTTTTCATCTCTGTTTCATTGAGATTTTCTTTAAGTGGGGCCTAAATTGACTTTTAATAGTACTTTCATTGACAAAGTCATTCATTCATAATTATTTTAATGACCGTTTTTTAAATGTGGTCAATTTTTTAAATATTTTGTTTTTACCGTTTTAAGTGGCCAAATTTCGTTTAAATCTGTAAAAGCTATGCACTTATGGGAGCCCTATTGAATTCGCCATTTTGAATGTTTAACTTTGAGCTCCGATTCACTTTCGTACGCAAGTAGAATACGCCGTAACCATTAAACTTCAACAATTTTGCCCTGCGCATCCGCCATATTTTCAAGTATAATAGTATTACACAACAAGTTTTCAAAACGAATCTTTTCATACGAGTGAGACAGTCGAATGAGTGAAAAGATGTTTCCATATGTGTTGTTTGCAATATTTTTTCAACGATTACAAGGAAAACAAACAATTTCATAAGCAAACAGATATTATTTATTTAACAAAATACTAAAAATTTAAATGTAATACATTAAATTTTAACAATTTAGTGTGCGGTTGCTATGAACCTGAATCCTTCAAAAAATGCAAATAAAAGGAGTCAGTTCTGTTTTCTACAGTACTGTGTGAAAAACATGACAGTAAAGTGAACTTCATATTTCTAAGTCATAAAAAAATCCCGACAAAGGAGTGAACACGGCGCGAGACACCCAAAAAAAAGCCATAAAACTCGGCCATAAAAGTGTCAAAGCCGACGTAATTTATTGCGGCTCAGGACCGTACTTAAAATTATTGTGCCGTGAGTTACAATCTAATTAACCCAGATTAAACAAATAAATAAAATTCTAGAAAACAAACAAATAATTGAAATAAATAAATTCAATTCTAGACTGCAAATAAATAACTATAAAATAAATAAATTCAGTTCTGAAAAAGAAACAAATAAATAATTATCAACTAAAATATGTATACATAGAATATAATAAATAAAAATCACGTTATATTGCATTTGCGCGTATGTAAAACACTAATGAAACGATAAATTCACAATGTACACTAAATCAAATCACACATAACATTTTATTTAAAACTCTGATCACATACACTCACTCAACACTTCACAACCACTTTCTAAATCGGTATCATCGTCGGTATCTGAATCTACAGATATTATTAAACGGTCTTGATTAGGGCTGATGCTTTTTTCTAACTTAATAAATTCATCTTCAATTTTAATGACATGCTGAATACACTTTTTCCAATTACTTGGTGTTATTTCTCCCACTTTAGCTTTAATAAGGTCGACTACTTTGGTATCAAATTTGGGGAAGGTGTTATTTTTGCGAATACTTCTTTTCAGCTGACTCCATATTAGTTCTATCGGGTTAAAAATGCAAAAATATGGGGGTAACCGTAAAGCTGTATGTCCTTGAGCTTTAGCCATGCTATCAATCACATATTGTTTTGGGAAGTTTTGCTTCTTAACAATTTCCAAAAGATCTTTCTTCCTAAAATTTTCTTCAAATTCCAAATTATGTTTTCGGAGAAATTCTTGAATATCTTTTTTCTTTGTTCCCGTATTTGGTATTTTCTCAATTTGTCGCGAATGATACGAAGCATTGTCTAAAAAAATTACGCTGTTTTCTTCTATGTTTGGTAGCAATGAAGTCTGAAATCATGCTTCAAAAACATTCGCAGTCATGTTTTGGTGATAGTCAACGTTTGATTCTTCAATTTTTTTTCCACTTAATTTGAGACCATTATGTACCCATCCATTTTCTGATCCACAATGTACAATTACTAATCTGCTTCCTTTATTTGCAGGCATATCAACTTTACATTTCTTTGAACCATCCATCCAGCCTTATTTCACTGTATCATGGGTATCATACCAAGTTTCATCTAAATAATAAATAGGTCGTTGTTCATTTCGATTTTTTTATATTTTTTAAATATTCATTATGCCACTGCACAATTCTGAAGCTTTCCATAATACCTGCCCTTTTATTAATAATCTTGAACCTAAATCCTATCTTTATTATCCAGCGCCGAAGTGTTGCTTGACCAACTGACACTGCACCATTTGTTTTCAGTTCCATATGTATTGATTCCACCGTTGGTACCTCAGTTTCTATATACTTGCTATAAATTAAATCTCTTAACAATTTCGCCATAGACGAATCTAATGCTCGTGCTGCTCCTTTATCCGATCTAACTTTTCAATTAGGTAACACATCCTTAATTATTCTATAGATAGACCGTTCTGAAATTTCTGTTAAGTAGGCCGTTTTTTCTACGGCTCCTTTTTCACCTTCACTTTCTTTTATATTTTTATAAACGTTTAAAACTACTTTTTTACTATGTTCGCATAAATATTGTCTAGAACTGTTCTCTGTAATTTGCGAGTCATTACCATTTCCCATATCTTCGTTAAATTCTCTGCTGGTGCTAGGTTGAGGATCTTTCCAAGGCCTGAACATTATCACAATGTTATTTTAGCACAGCCACTAAAAAACGGAAAACACTCGAATATTTCACCATCCGCCGGAATATTTTTACACAACTACATAAAATACGCTTAAACAAAGAGCAATTTCACTAATCTGTTAAAGTATTATACATTCTAGGCACTCACAATCAAAATAAAATGTAAACACTGAACCACACACTGTATTATTGTATGAAGCACATAACCTGTATATTCTAAATACAACACAACTCGTTCGAAATATCGCGGAAGACTGTAGTCTGTCTCTGCTTAATACCTGTGTCGTTCTGCTTGCCCTTTTACAGCATTATGTATGTGTGTAAAACATTAAGTAAACAGTAGTGACTGTTAGATCGTAAAATATTTTAGGAGTGAGTGGCGTAATTATTAGAAATTATAACTGAGACTGGCGAGTTTCCCCTAATTTCTTATTTTAATCCATGCCCCGCTCTATCCTAGTGGTAATAGGCGGCAAAGCTTTGAAATTTTTTATCTGACTTAGAAATATGAAGTTTACTTTAGTAGCTTTTACGCATTGGGGTAATTTGGAAAAATTATATTTTCCTTCAATATTTTATATAGTTCTATTTTTTGAAAAAAAAATCTTTCATTAATCGTGTTCAAATACTAAAAGAACTGGGGATGTCCTTTATAAAGTCCAATCAATGCCCTCAGGGTGTTCATAGTAAAACCCAGGCGTAACCCATATAAGAGCTGATGATGTTCAGTACACACCCGTACTGATGTCCTGGGGACGTCATCGGCAAAGCCCGTACTGTCCCATTTGGATATCCTATGGACATCCTAAGGTGATATGGAATCTTCCCAGGATATCCCATATGTCCTGAAAAATTGTCCCCAGTATGTTCTGAGGATGTCCTTGTGCTGTGTGGGATATTATTAAACACAGCTTTGTATTGACTACAGAATTAGCAATTACCTTCAAAATCTACCAATCCATGAAATGAACGAAAATAGTCGTCCTGATGTTTCCATTCCAGTCTCGCTTTTTTCACGTCATCACGAGAGCAGACAGTGTCCACTTTTGGAGGTGTTGGAAAAATGTATTCCTGGGAAGCATGCATGGATATCTTTCAGACAAACCGATAAAGTTTTTGAAGAGAATACTCTAACTTTCATTTCTTCAGCGTTTTCTGGTATTATTGTGTCATAGTTTAAACTTTGCAGATACCGTCAATTAAAGCGTGTTGACATATCGGTATCTGCTACATTTATTATTACATTTACACGCTATTAGTACTTGAAGTCAAAGAAACATCAAGAATTAATAACACGTAAGTAAATAAAAAACAAGTGTAGCAGGTGCCGATGTACCAAAGTTGAATAGGGTAAGGTGTACCTTATTTTGTACTTGTGAGTGTCAGTGCACACGTGTACAAGGGAATGAAGGTATCATGTGTATGTCTATTTCTTGTGCGAAAATTTTTTAGTCATGATACACATTTTTAATTTTTGTAAAAATGTGACTTCAACAGAGCCAAAACAAAACATAATTATCTATAAAAACACGTGCTTTATGTATCTTAAGACGCGTTTACACCAAAGTCTTCCACTAAGTTTTCCACAAGTTGCGGCAATTTGTTGCTTTTTCTACAAAGTACAGCAACTTTTTCTGTCTTCCACTTATGGAGAGACAAATCTTCCACTAAATTTTGGTTTCCCGCGGAGTGTCGGTAAAGATCAAAGAAAGTTGACAACTAAAAGTGGAAGGTGTGTTGCTGCGCGCTTTGCGCAAGCAACTTGTAGGAAACTAGAGGAGAACTGTTCCCCCTCCACGCGCCCCGGACGTCGGGCGCTAGCGCCTAGCAATAGCATCCCCCCGTCAGTGCACGTATGTACTTCAGCTGCAGGTGTTGTCGGTGATTTCGTTGTGTTTGTGTCAAGATGGAAGGCTGTAGTGAGAACGAATGGACCATAGGACCATGTCACTGCCATTGTACCTATCCCTAGCCTTCAACGAGGGTTTTACCCAATATCTTCGGAGACCTCTTGTACAGTGGCTGGCTATGACGACACAGGCAGCCGCGGCAACAATTGCGTCTTCTTCGTCCGACATCCTTGACACTACTGCCTAACCTTTCTCGACAATTCTTTGGCAACAAGTTTTCCACTTGTTGCTCTAAATTTGAGAAGAGCAACTTTTAGTTTTCTACAAAAAATCTTCCACTTGTTGCACTAATTTGAGAAGAGCAACTTTTAGTTGACAACTTTTAGTTTTCCACAAACAATGTTTTGACAACTTTTATTTGTCAACTTTGGTGTAAACGCGCCTTTATGTCTTTTGTCGTAGAAACATAAGATATTTATTTCTGTATCAAACTAATAATATATTTTGTCCACGACTATTAAATAATGTACTCAATATGTATGTGTTTCCTTAAGGATAATGCTATCCATTATTCTCTGCAGTGAATAATGATTTCATTATTCACTGATTGCAGTGAATAATGAGGACAGTCAATTGTTTGCAAGAAATGACATTAGTGGCTTTTTACTAACAATTTAAAATGTCAAAATTGTAATAACCAAAAGACAAGTGTTTTCTAGGAAGCACTCAAATGCCGAAAAGGTATTTTAATAAACACTCAAAAACTACATTAGTAAGTTCTTTTCAAAGCATCATCTATTTCTGTTAGCAACACGCGGAAATCCCCAACATTGTTTTTGAAACCATTTACCTACATGTCTACAAACTGTATTATTTTATTAGTAAGCCATGATGTGTCAAAACGTAAATTGATTTGAAACGTCAAAATTTGTGCGATTTCAACGCCAACGTTATTTGCAATAATTTTACATTTTAGGTACTCAAAAAGGGTAATATAATTAAATAAATCGGTACTGACAGTGAAAACTAGATTTCAAAGATACCGCCAGAGATAAAGGAAGCTGCAGAAATCGCCTCATTAAACTTGTGGCCCGAAAAATCGAGAAAATTATATATGATGTCTGATGACATATGAATTTTTCCTAAATAGGAGACATTGAATGAAGATGAATTAAATAAATATTAAATATTTAATAGTCGTGGACAAAGTATAGTATTCTACTCGCATATAATGGCTATTTTTCACTCTGGTGAATTACGACACTCGCCTGCGGCTCGTGTCTTAAACTTCACCCTCGTGAATAATAGCCATCATTATATGCTCGTTGAATAATATACTATTTTATAACTAATGATGATGTCTTAACTTATAATTGTTAAAACAAAAAATATTTCTGGGCATTTTACCAACTTTAGCTTAATTTCCCCCCAAAAAATAAGTTTTTGTACTTCCGATTTCTTTCTGTTTTTGTCTTGATTGATTGATTGATTGATTGATTTGCCAGCGTAAGGTGGGCATTGCTGCCAATTCCGGTGCAGGGAGATTTGTTCCACCACGCAGCCCGATCGCCCACCGATCATCCCACCGTGTGCCAGAACAAACCCCCAGTGCTTTTATATACCGCCGGACCAGCTGCATACGCTGGATTGGACATTGGACATGCTTGTTGTCAGCAGCGAGAGCCGCATGACGCATGGGGTAGGAGTATAGGATGGAGCGTGTAGGTGTTTGTGAGATGTTTCTTCTTGTTTTCCTTCTGTCTTCATCGGATGGAAAGTGTAGGCGCTTGTGAGATGCTTCTTTTAGGTTTTCGTGCTTCTTTTTACTTTCAGGTTTTTGTGATATGCTTCTTCTTAGTTTCTGTCTGTGATCATCTTCTCTCCTATTCTACTTCTGAGTTTTCTGTTTCTTCTGTTTCTGAGTCTGGCAGTGTGTATATCCTTGATATTTCTTTATTGTATTCCATTTTTTGTTGTGCAAACTTTTCCCAGTGTGTATAATCCTTTCCTAGCTTATTCATAATTCTCTCGATTGTTGTAATCCATGTGTAGCATGGCCTCCCTATTTTCAGTTTGTTGCTGTTCATTCGCAGCGCTTTCTTCAGTAGGTGTGTCGTGTCCCGTCTTTGGACATGTCTCCAGTATTTCATTGCGTATGATTCTATTCTTTTGATTATTGTTCTTCCCTCTAGTAATGTTGACGTTTTCTGTCGTTTTTGTGGTTTTCCTGTTTTCGCTAGCAGTTGGATAATGTCCCTTTCAGCTCTTCTCAGGCTTCTTCGGTTGGCCTTTATCATTGCTGCGTTTTTGACTCCATATATCATCGTAGTAGGCATTATGATGGTCGTGTATACCTTTTTGGTTAGGCACCATGGTGGTTTGTTGTCCTCAATGAAGGGTAGTAGAGCTCTTGTGACTCTGTAGGCTGTTTTGACTTGGTCCAGGACTGTGGTGAATAGTCGGGGGGATAGGGGACATCCTTGTTTGACTCCTATATTCTTCATTTTTGATTCCGTCGTCTGTCCAAACCATTGTATTGCAGTGTTTTCGTGTAGGCATGCTTTTATTATTCTGTTTATTAAGTATTGCGGTACTCCCCTGTTGAGCAAAGTGTTGACTATAGCCTCATGCCTTATAGTATCAAATGCCTTTTGGAGGTCAATTGAGACTATATATAGTTTTGTTCCTTCTTTCCACTTTTCTTCCAGGATCCGTCTGGTGGTGTACATGTGGTCGTCTGTCGATCTACCCTTGATAAATGCCGTTTGATAATCTGGTAGTTCGACGATGTATTTTTCCATTTCTCTGAGGAGGAATTGTGCGTAGTATTTATACCCTACACTGCTGAGTGTTATTCTTCTGTAATCGTCCACGTTTTGTGGTGATTTGATTTTAGGGCGCGGTATCTGTATGGTTGTATTCCATTCCTCAGGCAGGGGTGTGGTTTCCGTCCATGCGTTGGTGATGATTTCTAGGATTAGCTGTTTTATGTTGTCCGGTCCATAGTATACTAGTTCGTTATTTATTTTATCTATTCCCGGGGCCGTGTTTCTTTTAGCTCTGGCCATTATTTCTAGTAGTTCGTCTTTTGACGGTGGCTTTCCCAGAGGCCAGTGGTCCATTTCTTGTATTGGTTCTATTTGACTTCTCTCTGCGTTTCCTTCTTCTAGTTTCCTGACCCAATGCTGCAGTGGTATGTATTTTCTTGACTGCGTATTGTTGTTTCTCCTGTATGTTTTGGGAGTGGATTCTATGTTTTCGAAGAATTCCCTGCATTTTTTTTTTTCTGTTCGTGCCTCCTCTCTGTGTCTCTTCTTTCTTTCCTCGCTTCTATTATCTTTTTGTCTATGTTTGGTGTATATTGTTTTCCTGTGGCCTTTATTTTCTTTAGTTTTTCGTAATTTCTTTTCGTGTCTTTTCTTTTGGGCTCATAGGGGATTTGTTCCTTTTCAACGTTTTCCTCGCCGCTATTTTGATTTTTAAACCCATTGTTGACCAATTTAGTTCCTTTCCTGTTAACTGTTTTTCTATCTCCTCCTGGTATTTCTTTTTTATTCCTTTGTTTTGTAGCAGTGAGATGTTCCATGTGTCATTTGCTGTTTTGTTGTATCTTTTTTTTCTTTTTTTCTTGTTTCTTTATTACTAGTGTTCCATATAATATTTTGTGATCTGTTTTGACGTTTGTTGCTTGTTTTGCCTTCATATTTTTGACCCTGTCCCTTATTTTTCTATCCACTAGGATATGGTCTATTTGAGGGTTGATGTTTCCTTTATTCCAGGTATTAAGGCAGGTTAGGTTCTTGCTCCATGTGTTTCTAACTGTTAGATCTAACAGATGTGTCAAGTTTTTTAGCAAGCTTCCATTATCGTTTGTCCATGTGTGAAGTAAGGTTTTTCCTATGATATTCTTGTCTTAATGTGTTTGGTCGTCCTTTCCTATATGCGCGTTGAAGTCTCCTAGTATTATTGTGTTCATTTTTCTATTCCTATTTCTTCTAGTCTCTTGGGTAATCTGCCTGAATACTCGTCCTGCCCGTTTGTCGGTGGGCACATGTACTCCTAGTATGCATATGTTTTCCTTTCCAATTTGTAAGTCTGCCATGGTTATGTTTTCGTTTACTTTTCTTGTCTTTATCTGAATAGGGGTGTTCCGTCTTATTGTCCATGCGACTCCTCTGCTGGTTTTTTCTTTGTCCCCTCCACTTAGATGCCATTTGTAGTTTTGAGTAACTGCAGTTCCGTCTATCGTGTGTGTCTCTTGTATGCATGCAACGTGTATGTGTTCCATCATAAGAACCTCATCGATTTTTTCTCTTTTCTCTCTCGTTATGCATCCTCTGACATTCCATGTCGCCAGAATGATGTCATCGTGTTGTAATTCTTGACTGTTGGCTTCCTCTGTTCTTTGTGATATTTGGTACATGTTTATGTGCGTTGCTTCCTCTAATTCTGGGCGGGGTGTTATAGCCCCAGTTCGAGCGTATGTTTCTTCTGGTTGTTCTGCTTCATGTTTTTCTTGTGCAATAATCGCGCTATCGTAGTGATTTCTTTCGTTTCAGTGCTTCCTATATACTATCTCTAGTGGTGTGTTCTCTCTTCCCTGTTGGTTAGTAGGATGGAAGATTATATGTTCTCCTTCTTCTTGATGTACTATTATTGTCCTGTTTTTCATATTTGTTGTTACTGCAATTGTTTCCTACCCCCCCCCCCCCAAAAACCTTCTCTTCTCAGATCTCGAATGAATGCATTTATTTTTCCCGTATTAGAGTTGTATCTATTGTAACGGGGTGCTAGTTCATGGATGGATGCCTGCATGAATGGCATGAAATGGTCTAAGTGATTTTCGATATAGTCAGCTACTTGTTTTCGTAGGGTTTTCGTCGCATTGGTATGTGCCTGTGATGTTATATTTTCTCCCTCCAGTTGGTGGTTTAATGCTCCATATAGGCAGTTTCCGTCGCCGTCGATTTTTTTGTACCAGTAATTGACGTGTTCTCGTTTCAACGTCCTGTATTAGTGTGTCCATTTTATTTGCCTTGTTTTTCAAAACCAATATTAGCTTGCTGTAAGAGAGTCTTTTTATTATGTTATCTGTATCGCGGTAAAATAACTTTTTACAGCGAGTTGCAAATGAGAAAGCGGCCCCAGAGAAACCTCCGCACACCCTGTATATTGTTTTGATTTTTGTAGTGCCTAATTCAAATTCCCCATATAAAACTAATAACTCTGCAGCGAGAGACAAAAAGTTTATAGTAAATAAATTATTTCTTAAACAAAAGTACCCGTTCCACATGAAGAATTCATTCATTCGCGTATATGTGAAACAATGGATTTCCGAATCACAACATTCTTCCCATCTGTGAAGGTTTAATAAATATATCTTATCTTAGAAATAAATAGAAATAACACTTATCTTTCATCCTTCGTCTAGCCACTTTGGGAGGGTGGTCGGTCGTCTTAGGTACATGCACTTGTGGATAATTTACGAGTTTATGACCTGGTCCCATTCAACGTGTTTATTTTCTTTTTATCCGAGTTATGTTGCCAGATGTCTGTAACCTTTGTCGAGCTGCCCATATACGCCTTTAGTGATGTCATAGTTAAATATCAAATATCAGCTATATGAATTAGCCAAATTTATGTTAATATTTATCAACTAATGTAGGATTTTCCACTCTTTAATTCAACACATTTTTTCGCGTTTCACACCGTGTTTACTCTAGTTTTTCGGGATTTCATGGGATCCACTTAAAAACGCGTCTGCCTTCATCGACGACCGAACTGAACTCCTTCTGTTTTTGTCTTCTTACTAAAATGAAAACTACCATATACCTACTCTGAAAATGCATACAGTCTTTCTGAAAGTACGTTTTATTATTTTCAAAATGGGACTAGGTAAAAATGGTAAATTAAAATCTGACCACTGGTTATTGAAATACAACAACTTACGAGAGTTCAAGACGTCGCGTCGCGTCGTGGCCTTTTGGATGACGCCTGAAAATGTCTCTCGGTGAATTTTAGAAGCTCAGCACATGCATAAAATCACTGTAAAATTTGCCGGTAGCCGGAAGTGCAATATTTTGCGCTAAAACCAGACTATAACTCATATATTTTAGCATCTCTCTAAAAATTTGGTACTACCTATGTCACCAATTGTAAATTGATAAAATGTGTATTCATTTTGGAGAAGTGATACTTAATAATTAACGAGAGATGAAATTTTTTTAGAAATGAATGTTTGATCTCAACTGTTTTATTAATAAAAAAATGTAACATTTCAGTAAATATTAAACTTCTGTTAATTATTTTTCGGTCAATCCATTTTGGTTATGAATTATTATAATAATATATTTAATTTAATACCATAGTATAAACACTATATAATTATATTAAATTAACGTATTAGTTATTATTAATTATCATACAGTCACTAATGAATCACTAATCATTTACGTTTATGTTTCACGTAAAAATAATTAATACAGTAGTAAATATGTGACGTAAAACTGTAAGGTGTTTATTAGATCACACATCAACAATAGAAGAAGATTTTAGAGGTCATCCATACGATTTGCCCACATATCTTAGGAGATAGTCACTAGTCATAGTAAAAACTGAAATGATGGCGATGACTGATACTGCATGAACGTTATTGCTTCCACATCCACGTAATTAGTCTAGTCAACAAGTGCCATTTTGGTGAATACCTCGTAGCCTGTACAGAAAATTATGATTTAGGACTCATTCGATTCGGAATGACATCTAGAAACTTTTTAGGAAATTTGCAGTTGAGCCAATAAAAATTACAAAAGTTGTAAACAATTTAGTAAAAAAAGAGGGGGTTTGGTTTTTTGCAATATCTCGGAAATTATTAAAGATGTTCGAAATAAAAAAAATATCCCTAAAGAGCAGGAAATTTCGTAAAAAAAAGTTCTACCTCCCGGAACTCTACCACCAATATTTATAATTTTAATTTAGAGGTGAAAATAGGGCTAAAACGGGTGATGTGACTTCGGGGCGCGCATACCGTTTCGGACACTTTAACAATAAAAATTATTTAAATTCAATAAATATGACACATACAGCACAAGGACATCCTCAGAACATACTGGGGACAACTTTTCAGGACATATGGGATATCCTGGGAAGATCCCATTATCACCTTAGGATGTCCGTAGGATATCCAAATGGGACAGTTCGGGCCTTGCTGATGACGTCCTCAGGACATCAGTATGGGTGTGTACAGGACATCATCAGCTCTTATATGGGTTATGTCTGGGCTTTTCTATGAACAACCTGAGAACATTGATTGGACTTTATATAGGACATCCCCAGTTCTTTTAGGGTTTATTGGATATTTCTCATGGCAGTAAAAAATATATATTATTTTATAAGATCATTACTTTTAAACTGAGTCAATAAGCGAAGACAAAGGAATACAAGTTTATATAATGGCAGAGGTAAAATGACTAATAAAAATGTGATACATATATGTACAACTCCATACACATATTTGTATCTATCAATTGGATTATATCGCTTTAAAAGTAAATCTACCAAACTTATAGAGATTATATTATATAGTCCAATGAAACAGGTCGACAAATCAAAATTTTAAGGTATATACTTGAATATTTGATATGTTACTTTGAAGTATTTGAACACGATTAATGAAAGGATTTTTTTAAACCCCGAGAAGGGGTGAAAAAAAATATAACAAGGAGTTTTTTCGAAATTACTCAAAATGTGTAAAAGATGGTAAAAAAAGTTTCAAATAAAAATTGTAAAAGCATGAAATATTACATAAAAATGATCTCTTGCCTTTTTTTGGTATTATTAAAATCAACAGAGTGGTTAGAAGTTATAAGGGATAATATGTACAACTTTAAAAAATCATAGCGTGCTGAAAATTTATAATAAATTTAAAAAAAATTCTATTCACAATATAAAGGATTACGTATCTGACAATAACATCTGTGGACAATGACCATCACATTTTCCCCTTTTAGATAATATAATAAATACAAAGATATAACATAGCAGCATTATATTTATGAAATATTTAACGTAATCTTATTTGTCGAAAGAACTTTAAAATAAACGTGGAAAAGACATCGACGCCCGGCGGATTTCTTAGAACTTTCGACTTGTCACAAAAAGGCGGCTAATTCAAAACACAGTAAATGTATTAAAACCAAATTATAAATAACTGCTATTTAAATAAGATATACCTTTTTTACGAATTATTTGTACTAAAGGGGATTATCAAATAGAAGAAACAAATAAGTTTTTAGAAGCAAATTTTACAAACCAATAAAAGACACTTTAAATAAATAGCCTCAAAATAATGTATATACTTTTCATTATTTTTGTTGTTAAAATCCCCTAAATAACAAGACCTATAGTAGGATGACTGTAGGACATGCCCAGGATATTCCCACAGTGAATATTTTGTTAGAATTTTAATATCTTTGCAGGATATTGCTAGGATTTGTCTAGGATATCTCCATTTGGGATATTCTCAGGTTGTATATATTTTATTGGGATATCCTAAGGATATCCTGAGGAATGTTGTCCTCGATTGGGATATACGATACCAAATGAGAATATCCTAGGGATCTCATGTGCTGTGTGGGGAATATTAAGAAATAAAAAAATTCGCATACCTTTTGGATACTTGAATAAACGAAAATTCATTGGAAGAAAATTTTTCCTGAAACTTTTTTAATAGATATGCTTTTGTGAAATAACTTATTTTTACAAGTGTTAAATTAGCATAAAAACACTGATAATTGTCAAACTAAAAATCTCGGATTTTTTTTCACTTCTTGAAGCTATTCTTGAAAGGCTTTAGAAAAAATCCCCATTGGAAAAATTCAAAAATTTCGATTTTCCACTTTGTTATTAACAATCGAAGGTATTAAAAAATGGAAAACGTAAATAAAGTAATGGCAATTTTTTTTTCAAGTGCTCCAATTAGTTCGTTTTATATTATTGAAAGCTAGATAAAAATGATTTTTTATAATTTTTTACTCCTATTGTTTAAATAATTGTTATAAACATTGTTTAAATATTGTCTAAATGTTATTTGTGGCATTATCTTAATTTTTTTCTTTCTTCAATTCTTTGGGACTTCCTGCCACATGTATGTTTTCTTTCTGGTTAATTGTGATATATTTTGTAGATTCCCATAGCACCGCTTAGAAAGAAAACATACATGTGGCAGGAAGTCCCAAAGAATTGAAGAAAGAAAAAAATGCATTGTTTATAAGATAATCCAATTTTTTTTTTGGATTTTAATCGTCAATAAATATAATGATTTTTAAGATAACAGTTTCTTAAAAAAATGTTTTTATAGCTTCAAAGCGCATTTGTTAATTAACAATTTTTTTCTGTTGCTAAATATTAATATTAAGGAACCATTTTTTTAAAACCATCATTTCTATTGCTCTTCTATATTCTAAAAAAAAATTTAAAATTGTTTGTATTTCATTTGTTTATTTAATAAACAATTTGTTATAAACAAATTCATTTTCGCGCTATAATTTTTTTTAATGCTACAAAAATTAATAAAAACAACCATGTGTCGTATGTTATGTGAACATCTTTTTCTCTATTTTTTATATTTTTGTGTTTTTATGTTTGTCACTTTCTTTCAATTTTTCATCATTGTTATTGGAATAACTTATAAACTATTGGAGATAGGACAAAGACACTTTAAGTCTTTTTTATCCTCCGTTAAACAATAAACAAATTGAGCTTAACCGGAGCTCTAACTCAATTATTTATTTATTTTTTGGCTATTATTTTTCAAAATTTTTCTTAAAAATTTGTGCTCGAAATTTGTGTTCTTTGTAATAATCAAATTATTTAATTTCTTCAGATATCCTTTTGCTAATTTTTCCTGTAATAAATAACACGATGAATTTCATATATTTATTAATATACTTTATTCTTAATATGTGCATTACTTGATTGTTGAGTTATTTGGTTATCATTAAAAACTCATTTTAATAACTAAAAATTTATGAAAGTCATCGTGTTATTTATTACCGGAAAAAGGAAATCTGAAGAAATTAAATAATTTGATTATTACAAAGAACATATATTTCAAGCTAAAACAAATTTTTAAGAGAACTTTTGAAAAATAATAGCGAAAAAATAAATAGGTAATTGAGTTAGAGCTCTGTCTAAAAGCTCAATTTGTTTATTGTTTAAGGGAGGATAAAAAAGACTTGAAGTGTCTTTGTCCTATCTCCATAATAGTTTATAAGTTATTCTAATAACAATGATGAAAAATTGCGCTTTGAAGCAATAAATTTTTTTTAAGCGAATTTTTTCTTAAAAATCGTTATATTTATTGATGATTAGTATACAAAAATGGATTATCTTATAAACAATGCATTTGTTTATAACAAATATTTAAACAATAGGAGTAAAAAATTATAAAAAATCATTTTTATGTACCTTTCAATAATAAGAAAACGAACTAACCGGAGCATTTGAAAAATCATTTATTTTTTTCATTGCTTTATTTACGTTCTCCATCTTTTAATACCTTCGATTGTTAATAGCAAAGTCGAAAATCGAGATTTTTGAATTTTTCCAACCGGGATATTTTCTAAAGCCTTTAAGGAATAGCTCCAAGAAGTGAAAAAGTCTGAGGTTTTTAGTTTGACAATTATCAGGGTTGTTATGTTAATTTAAAACTCGTAAAAATAAGTTAATTAACAAAAGCATATTTAATAAAAAAATTACGGGAAAAATTTTTTTCCAATGGATTTTCGTTTACTCAAGTATCCAAAAGGTACGTGATTTTTTTTATTTCTTAATATTCATATTTAATGGGTTTAAATAATTTTTATTGTTCGCATCGGTCGGCGCGCGCGGAAGTCACATCACCCGTTTTTAGCCCTATTTCCACCTCTAAATTAAAATTATAAATATTGGTGTTAGAGTTCCGGGATGTAGGACTTTTTTTACGAAATTTCCTGCTCCTTAAGGATCTTTTTTTGATTTCGGATGTTTTTAATGATTTCCGAGATATTTGCAAAAAACCAAACCCCCTCTTTTTTGTACTAAATTGTTATAACTTTTGTAATTTTTACCGTCTCAACTTCAAATTTCCTAAAAAGTTTCTAGATGTCATTCATCGAATGAGCCCTAAATCATAATTTTCGGTACAGGCTACGAGGTTTTCACAAATGGCACAAAATGGCACTTGTTGACTAGACTAAATGGAGTGGAAGTATAGTAATCGTCAAAGAAATTTAAAAAATGTTTCTTGTTTTTAGGTAAAATTTTATGTCCATAGACACCTCTCGCACACATCACTACACGATGACCAAAATATTCATGACATTTGTCTAGAATTATTTATTTGTGATGTATTAATAATAATTCCTAATTTTTCTGAAATATGTTAATTGCTCTTTATGTTCCGCTAGAGAAACGTTATCATTCAGTAGTGTTTGTTGTTTATTGCATAGAAGGCGTTAGAGATAATTTTTTTTGTAAAATTTTGGTTGACATATTTTACATACATACATATATTTTAATACAATTTTAAGCAACTTTTTGTTATGTTTTTGAAAAGCTCACAAAAATATGAGAATGTACTCGATGTAGAAACTGTGACAGAGTGTGTCTCACAGATATGAATGTACATTAGGCACTGAATCCACTAGATGCTTTGTAGAGTTCAGTGACATTAGGTCATATAATCAATTATACTTTAAATTGTTTGTACCATATTAGTATTTGATGTGATTTAAAAATATGCACATGTACCTAAAAAACGTAAAATTATAATGCAAAACAGTTTTTTTTACTAAAATACGCATTTCTTGCCTCATAAGCGCAGTAAGTATATCTAGTCAAAATATACTGCGTCTTAATAAAAAATCATCTTATAGGTAAACAAATATTTATTGCCACTTTGTTAGCATTTTGCTATTAATGAAGATTATTTATTTATTTATTTATTTATTTATTTATTTATCATCGTTCGTTTTACAAAAAAATGGAGTACCATTTTCACAACATCCATCCATATTAAAATAATTGTCTCAGATAATATCTAAGACTAAGACTAATTTTTATTTATATTTGTTGCTATTCTTATTAATAACTTTCTTATCTCCCAAAAATGGGAGTACATAACTTACAATAAGTATGATTTTTTTTAAAGAGGGCGAGGTTTTCAATTCGACCCATCTGTATATTTTTATTTTCATTTCTGATCAGCAATTCCTCTGAAATGACTTAAGCGATTTCTACGAAATCTTTAACAAATCGTAAGAATATGACTCCCATATTTTTTACATTTACATGCTGATATCCATTCATAGTGACCACTCTTTTTCGACTTGAATTTTTCAAGAACCGTTGATAAAAGTTGATACTATGGGATATCAGGATGAAGGTAATCGATTGCTGAAGTATTTTATGTGAGACCATATAATATGATGTTTCATTTTAGAAACTTGAGCTATGGCTATGATTTGAATTATAGTAGAGAACACCATGTAGAATAAGGTTCGGTTTTGAGATGCCAGAAAATTAGTACATGATTAGTATATGACCTTGACTAACATTCGCAGTGAGACGACATGATGGTCAAATTTATGAAATATCAGAGTCAGATATAAATATATAAAAAATGTTGGGTGTTTTAATTTAAAAAATTCAAGTTGAAGCTTGCCACCACTATGTGAAACAACCTGTAAATTTGAAAATAATTTAAGGATGTTCCGCTCTTGATCTAAAAAATTTATTTGAGACATTTTTCTGAATTCTAAACGGTTGAGAAGATATTGACCATCCGCGAATTCCATATTCTATATCTGAGAAATTCTATCAATTTAAACTTGATGGCAACTAACAAACAACATCACGAGCATCAGAGAGCATAATGCACCATTTAGGATAAAACACAAATTATCATATCAAGCATTGCTTATTAGTGGCATATTCAGATTTTCTTACTTTTTATTGGGTATTTTGCCACTGAAAAATATTTAAAAATTTTAATGAAAAAACCTCTGCACCAAACGGATCAGACAGAGGTTGGTTCTTGAGTACTTGACTGTTTCAAAAAGTCTCACACCTAAAAATATATAAACTAGAACAATGTTATAAACTAAAAACTCAAAATCAAAGCTATGGGTAGTTAACGTTTCGGAAGAGAATCTACTTCCGTTCTCAAAACTTTTTTGGCCGTCAACCATGACAGTTCTTTGCTTATGTATTTCCATAGTCACGTGAGACATTAAATTATATTTATCTTATTTTTACTTACTTCGTCTCTAAGGATGGGCAACCAACTAGTACAAAAATCTATTGAATAATTAGAAACGCATCTATCCTCGTTTAATAAAATAATCGCGGATTCTTTAAGTTTTCTTTTAGTTCCGTTGCTCTCTTTTTCCAAAATCGTCGCCGAGTCCCATTTAATTCTATGATTATTATCCCACGTGTGTTCACAAATTTTGGATTTTTCAAATTCTCCCCTTCTAGCGTAATTTCTATGTTCACCAAGCCTTACGTTGAGAGGTCTAGATGATTCACCTACGTAATGTTTTCCGCACTCACACGGAACACTATAAATACAATTTTTTTAATTTTGAACAATATTCGGAGGTTTGGTTCTTGATAAAACCGATCTTAGCGTGGAGCCCGTTTGAAAAACCGTTCGTACGGAAAACCTATTCCCAATTTTTCGTAATTTATCCGATAAACCATGTATATATGGAATTACTGCCATTGACCTAAATACCTCAGGTTGTGATAGTATATTCTCTCTACTGCCAATGTTCAATAACTGACTATCAACAAAACTCTCAGGATATTGATTATTTAATAAGGCAGTTTTTATAAATTGTTTTTCGTTCCTTAATATTACATCATTTGAAGAAATAATTTTGGCCCTGTCAAACAAACACTTAACAACACTGTTCTTAACACTAATATGTTGATTTGAATTGAAATTTAAGTATCTGTTTGTGTGTGTTTGTTTTCTATACACACTGGTTTGGTATGTGTTATCTAATTTTTTAATTAAAATATCTAAGAAAGGTAATTCATTATTATTCTCTATTTCTATTGTAAATTTAATTGAAGGTTCTTTTTCGTTAATCTGATTCAAAAAATTACTTAAACATTCTTTACTATAAGGCTTGGTGAACATAGAAATTACGCTAGAAGGGGAGAATTTGAAAAATCCAAAATTTGTGAACACACGTGGGATAATAATCATAGAATTAAATGGGACTCGGTGAATATTTTGGAAAAAGAGAGCAACGGAACTAAAAGAAAACTTAAAGAATCCGCGATTATTTTATTAAACGAGGATAGATGCGTTTCTAATTATTGAATAGATTTTTGTACTAGTTGGTTGCCCATCCTTAGAGACGAAGTATGTAAAAATAAGATAAATATAATTTAATGTCTCACGTGACTATGTAAATACATAAACAAAGAACTGTCATGGTTGACGGCCAAAAAAGTTTTGAGAACGGAAGTAGATTCCCTTCCGAAACGTTAACTACCCATAGCTTTGATTTTGAGTTTTTAGTTTATAACATAGTTCTAGTTTATATATTTTTAGGTGTGAGACTTTTTGAAACAGTCAAGTACTCAAGAACCAACCTCTGTCTGATCCGTTTGGCGCAGAGGTTTTTTCATTAAAATTTTTAAATATTTTTCAGTGGCAAAATACCCAATAAAAAGTAAGAAAAGCATTGCTTATCTTCCGGCAACATAACTAGCTAATAGTCTGTGTATTCTTTTTCTATTTGTCATTTTATATTATTCCTTGTTCTGTTCGTTTAAATTCCTGTTCACTATCGTAACTTTAGAATTATCAATAGAAATTGTTTGAAAATGAAAACATTTCGAACTTAAAAATTATGCGACATAATTTAACCGCACGTACTCTCACATTGCAAAAAAAGGGTTTTTTACTACTGATTTTTCAGTGTTTGCCAATTATACTTTTTCAGATATTTTACAATAGCGTCTTTTGCACTATGTAAATTATTTTAAGTTGTTTTTCTTTTATTTAATCTTGTACACTTTTTAATTCGCTCTACTGCGAAAGGAGCTTGTGCTTGCCTTTTTAATTGATTTTAATCTGAACTGGCCTCGTCTCGTCCAGCCTCTCAATTTCCATGATGTTTCGCACCGTGACTTCAGCTGCGTCGAGAAAAGGCCGAAATGCTTCAGCTGTACTCTCGAAGTGTACAGCTGAAGCATTTCGGCCCTTTCTTGACGCAGCTGAAGCTTTTTTTTTATTCATTCACAACGTCAACTGTTTGCAAAAAAGAAAAAATTAAACCGGTAGAAAATTACTTCAAATTTTTTTCTTGTGATTTCAGCATTACCTCACCTTAAAACGGCCCACTAGTGGGCCAACTGAAGTTTACTTTCTCCTTTAGAATAATGAGTACTAATGGTTTCAGTTATTTTCGATCGGTAGGAAATGACTACTTGAAATTCAACGCAACCTCCTGTACTATAACTCGGGAGCAACCAATTTACATAGTGAAATGTTATAGAATCGGCAATGTTTCGTATAGATACGCAATTCATTTTTTTTAAACAAATATGCAAATGTGACTCTAACTCGCAGAGCTGTTCGTAAAACAATTACAAAATTCTATACCAATGTTAATAATTTGGTAATGTTTTTGACGGAGATGATTGTCGTTGTTTGGAGTTTTGTTTACTATAATGGGTGAGAAAATTGTTGAAAATAGATTCTTTCATTGAAATAATCTGTTTTGTGATGAATCAGCATTCACAATTAATTTGTTTTGGTAAAGAGAATAAAAATTTTCAGTTAATAACTACTTAGCAGTCAAAATTTTAAAAAAGTGAATGTGTAGTATGGTATCATGTATCATAAAATAATTGGCCCTTACTTTTTGGAAGAGAATCTTAATTACAATTCGTATATGGAAGTTATGAATGATTTTGTTTTGGCAGAACTAAGCAATGAAAATTTAGAGTTTAGAAGAAAGTTAATGTATCAACAAGACGGAATGTCCTGCACATTCAACAATTCAAGTCAGAAGAGGGCTTGATGTTCACTTCACCAACAGGGGATCGGCCGCTATGGACCAATAGGTCACCTGACTTGTCCCCACTAGATCATTTTTTTTTGGGGGGTATTTAAAACAAAAAGTCTATGTCAATAATTTTAACAACATTGGCTTCCTAAATCGAAAATTCGCGATGACCATCAGCGAATAAATACTTCTGTATACGAGAAATTTAGAAAAAGTTGAGAAAAACGTGTATCACGTGGAGGTTTACACGTTGAACAGTTCTTGCTTTGATTGTGTAAACTGGTGCAGGTCTTTAAGCTGATTATTTCCAGTTGTGTTTCATGTATTGAGAAAATCCCGTGACAATGATTTAATTAAATTTAAAATATAAGTTGAATCATTTTTTATAATTCTTGCCTTCATAAAATAGTTACAAAATCACGGCGTCTATTTTTTGTGAAAAGTGATTATTGCTCTTTTTTAACTAATAACTAATAATTTTTAACAATTACGTTAAATACAGTTTTCAAAAAAATAAATAAATAAGGGCACTGCTTAATAAAAATCTTTAAACAACACCACAGACCTGACCCCTGCTTATGGGTTCCCAGGATAAGCAAAACTTTTTTTAAGAATAATATTTTCTCTAAAAACCAACAAGAAGAAAGTTTACAAGAGTGCACTACTCCACCCGAGGACACACTGTATAGTTGTCTCCACATATTTATTGCAAGTAAAAAGAACTACAAAAACAGACCATTAAAATATCAAAGTCAGTATTTTTACCTGCAGAGACTGTCCTACAGAGCTGTACTTACTTCAAATTTTTGAGTATTAGAATAAACAAAATAAATACTAGATAATTAAAAATATTGCTTTCGGCAGAAATTTCTGGTAAATTAGAAAATCTTACTCTGTTTTGTGTCAGGATAAGATATCATACGCATTGATGGACGTATTGCCCGTCTTTTGCGATATTGATATATAAAAGTACGGCTCTGCTTATCTGTTAACGTTCTAGTTAGGGGTGACTTGCGCAACTGTATTTCAGGAGTTGAGATATTTTACTTAAAAGAGGCTTGTTTCCGATTATTTCTTATTTTAATTAAGTATGCCAGAACATATTATACATGAGAACAATGTTGTTCTATGTATTAAGTAATACATTATATTTATGATTTACCATTTTCTACCAAATTTGAACATGTCCCGCTCTCCCATCTATACGTAAGCGGCACAGCTTTGAGGTTTTTTATGTGCAGTAAATATATGGAGAAAACTATATACGATGATGAGTATGATGATATTCAAACGGTTTCAGAAAAGAAAACATACGGCATAAATTATACAACCACACTTAAAAGGAGGTGGACACACAACAATTCCTTACCGCTCTGTTAACTTCCGGAGCTGGAACTTGAACTTACAAGGATGTTAGACAGAAACAGCTTTATTGTCATGCACTTAACTCTGACCTCCATTTTTTAAGGACGTCCGTATCCATAAAACTAATACTTTAATGGCATATTTCAAGTATTAAATTCATTGCACGATATCTAGTACACCTGTTAAATTTACTGTACTGTGCCTATCTCATTTGTTTTTAATAAACTGTGGTAATTTTTATTTTTGTCAAATTACTAAACTGATTGTCATTTTTATTTTATATGGTTAAATAAGCGAATGTGGTAAAATAAAATGACGAATAAGTTCCTGCGATCCTGCTAGAAGAATTTGTAATCTCTATTACTTATTAAAGATGAAAAAACTGACTAACAGATAATGATGCATATTATCATTTTGATTACGTGAGTTCATTCGCATGAAAGAATGTTAAGAATTAATAATAAATATTAGACATAGATTATGAATCATCTACGAAATATAAGGTTCAATCATAAACCACGTGATTCTTTACAATGTTCTAGAATGCCTAGACTAAATAAATGAATAAATAATTGTTTACGCTCGTAAATAAAATATGTAACATTGTTCTAGAAATGCATTACCTGTTGTTATTATATTCTTCGCAAATACAAAAGGAAGAGTATATTGCATTCGATCGGCACATTTCTAAAACTGGTAATATCGCCCGTAGGGAGAAAATGTCATATCACTGTGTTGGAGATCGAATTCTGAACCACTTTCAAAATGTCCGTCCATCTGTCTGTCCGTCTGTCTATCAATCCATCCGTCATATTTCTTGTAAGTACGATAACTTAAAAATTAAAGGTCGGATTGTAGTGAAATTTCGACAATAAGTTAGTGTTAGCTAGAGGAAGAACTCTATTGTATTTGAACAAAATTGATCAATAAATAGAAAGTTATTAATTATGTAAATTCTTTAGATTTATGTATTTATACAGCGCCTTTATTAATAATGGGATTTTGAAACAATTTGGCTGGAAGGTACTTATCCATCAGGATATCGTGTCACAGTAAAATATTTAAAGATCCTGGCGTTCATCCTTATGAAGAAAAATGAACTTAATTTTCCAAGAAAATATATTAGGCAAAGTTTTAACTATAAAGCAATCTCATAATCTTATTCGTTTTTAACAAAAACTCACTAATACTGAATTTCAATAAGATAAGTGTACTTGGTGTTCACGTAATAAGAAAATAAAATTTTCCTTTGCAAAGTGCCGATAATAGCCGTAACTTTATTTATGGACGTAATGAAGAGTTAATTAAGCTGGAGGAAGACTGACTTTCCATTTAGAATTAATCACGTGACATCAGTCAGTCTAAATAAAAAATAATTGAACTGGAAATAAAAAAAAATCAATTTTAATATTCCTAATGCAATAATAAGCACCATAAGTGCAACTTTAACGTGATTTGATCGATATCCAATTTCTTATATTTTCTAAAATCATACTGATAATAGCAAAGTACATTTCCAGTGAGATTAAATTTTCATTTCATCTCGCAGTTAGACAAGGCCGTCACTCGCTAACACAAACTAACATCACTTTTTATTTACGATAAAAATTCGGTGAGTATTCTTTAGAATGTGCAACAATTATATAAATCGGCGAAGAGTATAGTGGTTAGCTTGTTATTATTACACTCTTCGCAAATATGAAAACGAAGAGTGTATTGCATTAGATCAGAACTTTTCTAAAAACGGCAAATAAAAATTTGTATTAATTATTTCTTTCCACTGCTTCGTACATGCTCTTGTTACAATTTAATATTACATTTTTAAAGAACGTGCAAGTAAAACTCAAACACTGGAACCATATTTATTAAAATCTCGAATAGTACGATTATTCGATCTTCGGGATTTGGTGTATTACCAGAAGCCAAGTTCTCAAACAATCTTATGACCCAAGCCACCTCCACCACTACCACCCCTCTTAAACGGGTTAACAAAATTGCGATTTAGTGTGTACGAGAACAAAAGTTCTCAATAATTCTTGTTGCGTCAGCTACCCCCATACCACCTTGGGACCACAGAATTATAATAACACAATATTTGAAATCGTCTGTCAGACGGACGGACATCAAATGTTGACTAATAAAAATAAAAAAGTAGTTAACGTTTACTGTGTTGTTTTACTTCATAAACGATAATTTTTACATATTCGAAAAGTCGACATCCTTTAGACGAATTGCACAATTTTATTAAATGTTGCATATCTTAATGAAAAGCTAATATATCGGAGATGCTTTTTAAAAAACTGTTTGTTTTCGAAACATGTCGTCAAATTTTGGAAATAGACCATTATGAAATTGTAAGAGGCTTGTTAATTTTTAAATTACGCAAACTTTTTTGCTTTGGTAATCTATAAAAACTAAAGTTATTGTTATTTTAATTTAGTCATGATAGATGCTCTTTGAAGTACACGAAAAAGTTCGGAAATAATAAAGAGATGTTTTTTAAAAATACGATGATATCACCGCATTTTTGAAAACATGCAAAAATTGTAATATCTCTGAAACTAATGGCTTTTGCATGATACATATTTGGCTTCATAGTACTATATTTAAAGGAATAAGTGGAATTACCAGTAATCCTGTAGAGAGAATTTTAAAAAATGGCGAAGGATCCGGTGATTTTTAGAAACCATTATTTTAACTTTCTTATTATTCATCTTTCCTACCTATCCTTCTACGTTACGGTCGCGGTCGTAATGATAATACTTATCATATAACCTTTCCTGACGCTTTACATTAGTGAAGAGAAGGAATATCGGGCTGACACAATATTTAGAGCCTTGTTGATATCTGTAGTTTTTGCGTTTTGTGCTCCTGCAGCTGTTTTAGTAAAATTTTTATTATTATTCAAAAACCTATTAATGGAACTTTATAGCTATACTGATTAATTAACTATCACAGAAAACACCGTACGTATATTGATTGAAGAACTTAAATATCACATAACAATAACTATAAGGAACGAGCGTAGACACGTCTGCCTATACTCGTATTTCGATACGAAAAGGCAGCAACGCCAGGGGCGGTTAGTACTTGGATGGGTACTCACTCCAGGGAAATACAGCGACTTGTATATCAGCGCATACGTAGAAGGTATGTATATGTAATTTTAGGCGGGAGTTATATAGCGGATATACCATTCTTCGGAGGGGGTGCAAGGCAGTCGGTCCGCTTGTTTACTAAATGTTAGGAAAATAAAAAATCCCTACTCCGACGTTAAATAAGTGATTAGAAAAAAAAAACAATTAAAAATATTTGGTAATCAAGAAGTTAAGTTTTTATGGTAGAATTGTGTAAAGCCAGATCAGCCTAAAGTTTATCACTGTTATTTAGATTTGAAGTATATGGGCTCTTAAAGTAAAATCACGTGTTCAAATTTAAACACTTTCATAATAAAACTAAAGTTAAATCATATCATATACAGCGTGCACCAAAAGTCCCGGAACGGTCAAATATATCGCAAACTGCTAATCTTTCCGAAAAACAAAATATTTAAAAAAACCAAATGACACCAAAATCGACTCCCCCCACCCCCCTCTGCAGGGGTGGAGGGGGCAACTTTGAAACATTAAATGGGAACCAGTTCTTTTTATTGAAGAAACGGATTGTACGTCTGAAATTACGTAAGGTTCATTTGGAATATATTTTTGAATTCGCTACAGATGGCACTGTAATCGCAAAAAATGAACTTAAAGGCGCAAGTTTGATATAATCGGTTACACCGGAAATCAAAAAACACGTGTTCAATATTTTAAAAAACCTATCCAATGACACTAAAGTTGACTGCCCCCAACCCGCTCTGCATGGGTGGAGGGGGGCAACTTTGAAAAATTAAATGGAAACCCCATCTTTTATTGAAGAAACGGATTGTACCGGATCCAAAAAAATGTTCCAGTCGAGTCTTACGTAATTTCAGCCGTACAATCTGTTTCTTCAACAAAAAATGGGGGTTTCCATTTAATTTTTCAAAGTTGCCCCCATCCGCCCCTGTAGAGGGGGGTGGGGGGAGTCAATTTTGGTGTCATTGGATAGGTCTTTTAAAAATATTGAAAACGTATTGTTTGTTTTCCGAAAAGATTAGCAGTTTGCGATATATTTGACCGTTCCGGGACTTTTGGGACACCCTGTATGTTACACGTTTTCATTAATAGAACATATCAACAAAGTTTACTGTCAAGGAACGAAAATGTTCTTAAGCAGTGCAAAGTATATTAAATTTGATGCACTGAGAAAATTAATTTTGAAAATGTAAAATCCTCTTAATGTCTTGTAAACTCTGTTGACGTATATTTTGCTAAATTAATATTGATCTTGAAGAATAGTTGAAACTGATCTATTGTTGCGTTTAAAGTTTTTAATGTAAAATTGTACCCACCTCAACCCTTTACATAAAATGAACCGAAAAGCCACAGGCATATTAAGAATTTATTTCCAATTTATTTGAATGTATTTCTAATTAAATTAAATGTTCAAAATGATCGCCAGTCGCCTCTTGACAATAAGCAATGCGATCTTTGAATTCTCGGATGATATTTGGCATGAACTCAGGGCTCATTTTGATTTTAAATAGCACCATAAAAAGTAGTCAAGAGGTGTCAAGGAGGGGCGGAGGACTGAAGTGGCCAATCAATAGTTCCACGTCTTTCAATCCACCTGTTAGGAAAAACGTCGCGTCGTTTAAATAATATCGCACTGTACGTGAAGTTTCGTCTTGCTGTCATGTATTTCATTTGATTAATTAGCATCAGGATAAAATGGACAGCATTAAACAGAAAGGAACCATCACCCTCAGCTAAAATCAAGAAACAAGCTTGCAAAGAAAGGTTTTGCATCTTAATTACAATATTGAAACTACACCATTAAATTCTTATAAGGAAAATGAGTTGGACTTTTTCAGCTGAACACACATTACGATATTCTACATTTAAATAAATTAAGAAACAAATTTTTAAATTTTTTTGGGTTGGCCCCTTTCTGTTTAATGCCGTCCAAGTAGTTTTAATGTAGGCAGCAATAAGTTCGTCAAAAAATCACCGTTCAGTGTGCCAATAATTTGCATATTAATGATACTAGCCCAAACGTTTACTTTTTGAGAAAATTATATTTGAGCCCTTATCATCGAATGAGGATTATCTCTGCTCCAATATCGACGTTCTGGCGGTTTTACCCTTTAATTGGAATGTGGCTTTATCATAAAAAACAATTTTGTTCATAAACTGCAAACCTGTTCATCATTAATTCACAGAATTCTTACCTTCGATCAGGATTATCCTCATTTAACTCCTGAGTCAACTTAACTTTATAAGGATGGTATTTTTCTTTCTCTAAAACCTGCACAATTGATGATTCACTGACATCATTGTCGGAAGCAAGTTCTTTAGTTGGTTTATGTGGATTTTCCTCAATCTTTACCAGTGCATCTAATTGTTTTCTCATCAAATCGAGGAGTTCTACCTGGTTTTTGAAAATGTTTGCATCACCGGTTTCTCGAAATTTGTTTCCTATTTTACTGACTAGATTGTGATACGTGGTGACCAGGCTATCTATTATTTCACAAACCTTCTTTTGAGTTCTTGTTTTGTTACCGCATTCTATCATAATTAGAATACCTATTCTCTGAGTTTCGGATAAATGAGCCATATAGTTGAATAAGTAGTGAAATCTTATTAAACACACCGAAGTGTGTGAGTAACTTAGAATGAAGTGACACTAATTGCAAACAAAAATATTTCCATGGCCCACTTGATAGTTTCTTAAGGCAGAGTAAATAGTGTAATTTCTTTAGGTTTCTCTGCTAATTCTTTAGTGTCTGTGGTTATTATTATTTCATTATTATAGCGCGAGCAGATCTGAGGAATCCGCAGCACTCAGGCCTCAGTCCTCTAGACTGGGAAACACCGCTGAGTACGGAATAGTGAAATTGTAGACAGGGAGACACCGGTCATCCTCCGCTTGATTGATGACCTGGTCCCTTATCGGCTGATCCAGGGCTTTTGTGTGCCCTCATCCCCGGCCAGTCCCATAGCTCCTGTAATTCCAAGACAAGCTAGCCTTTAAACTTGACATAGGCGAGCCCTAATTGTGGAGCGCTCCTGGCAGCGCCACCACACTAGTGCCGCATATGTTATTAGGGGTTATGGTGGTGTATGTCCAAAGAGCAATCTTCGGACTTATTCCCCATTTTGGACCGAAGATGCGTTTGCACATCCATAAGGAGGCGCACACTTTCCTCGTTTGAGCTTCAACGTGGTCCTTCCATGACAGCTTGAAGTCCAAGGTTACCCCGAGATACCTTACTGTGCGGGAAAGACACAAACGTGTGCCCATAAGAGAAGGAAGCCGGAAGTCGCTTATTTTTCTCCTTTTAGTGAACAGCATTAGCTCTGTCTTGCCAGGGTTGACAGAGTGTCTGTGGTACTAAAAAAAAACTTTCTGATTCAGTTCATAATCACGCTTAAAATTACTTTACTCCATACGTATGGATTGCACGTCATTTATATCATAATAGTACCAGTTATGACGGAGGTGCCGGGTTAGAATGCCTAAAATATAAGCCACTTGTAAGAAAAGTACTTAACAATAATAATAAGGAACAGTATAATTACATTTAGAAACTACAACAAATTTATTGTCTGCTAATAATGTTAAATATTACATGATGTGGCAGTATGCTAGTTACTTCCAGTTAACTCCATAGTCGTACTGTTAATGCATCTATGCACACTGGACCGTATTTACGTATAGGTTGGTATAGGCAGACGCCCGCCTAAGGCGATAAATGTTTGTGTTTATAATGTGCCTTATATTTAACATCGCTCGTATGATAGTAAAAATTGCTTAGAAACTCCGGACTCTAAATTATCAAAATAAGTAAATTAGCATTGGAAAACTATCAGACCGCAGAAGTAGAACAACGGGCAACCATACGAACACCACCACAAAAATACTAAAAGAAAAATAGAAAGAAAGGGTTAAATTACACATTAACACAATAGATCTTAAAAAGGCAAGAGCAGCTTTCATACGAAGGGGACAGGCTAAAAAGGGCGAGAGTCACAAAATGTAGATTCGAGAAAAACCAATTTTAAAACATGAAACTCCATATTTTTTAAACTGTATATATTACCGAGTTTGGTCAAAATTTCATTGAAGACTATGTACATTTATTTCTAAACAAACACAACATAGGCGTACGGAATGAAATTGAAAAGGGGTTATGCACGTTTAGACAGGGGAAGGGGGTATATTTCCAAATAGTAATGTTATGAAATAGTTAAGTCAGTGCTTTGCTTAACTTTTTATAATTCGTGACTTATCTCTGTTACTCTGTGCAGTTAGGTATATTGAAACTCTAGATATCTTGCTATCTTTTACCATGATGGTTCTTAGAATTTTGAGAGCGTAGGTCCACATTTATTCCGGATATTTTGCAAACCATTCACCTGAACTGCGCAGTGTACGTTTAAAATACGCGAATTTCTTTTTGCAAATATTCCCTTATGCGAAACATTTTTCTTTTCTTTTTTGGTAGTACCTACAGTTGTATTTAAGTAATAGTTCTTAAAAAGTAATGGCGGCATCTCAAAATAGTGCCTGAGGTAGCAAGACTGTAAAATCGCCAATACATAGAAATAAAACAGTAAAGGTAGTATTTTTGTAGTTTGTTTTGAGGCGTAAAACCATGGTGTTTGGCTTGCGATTCGAATCCTGGCCAGAGTATGGATGTTTAGTGGCGTTTTTAATGTATTACCGAGGCGGTAGTAGTTGGCTAGACTTCTGTTGAGTGGCACAACCTGAGTTCTACTTTCAGCTGCGGTAGATGGCCATATCGCAGGGAATGGTCGTTGTGCTGATGTCTGTGCAGCAGATCATGGGAATTCGCTGGGCAGACAGGCGACTGACTACGACTCCAAAGACGCTCCAAGGTACAAGAGGCTGAAGCTCCAGATCCTGGATAACGGGTAAGTATAACCTAACAGTTTCTCTGTTTCAGCCCGACCTTCAAGCCATGCCGCAAGGAGACAATGACCAAGTCGCCCGATCCCAGGGTACCAAGCAATGAACCAGCCCGTGCTGGCCTCTGACGCTAAAATAAGCGTCTTTGGCTGAACATAATCCTAGAGCTACACAGTTCACACTGCCTTCCAACGAAATCGGAGCACATGATGCTAATTGGTACCTTTCGACTCGTTAACACCCCAAACTTCCTTCCAAACCCCGAGAGGGCTCGTTTCCTCTCACGACCAGACAAATCACGCTCCCGGGGGCCTACGGCATACATACCAGGCGCATTTGCGGACGGGGGGGGGGGGGGGGGGTAGACGAAAAACAGCGGGGGCCCACCACTTAGGAACTTACGTTGGCCGGTTCAGGACTACAGCGATGATTGGGGCAAAGAGCTCAAGCTCGACCCCTAATCATCCGAAACCGACATCTATAACCAAGAACATTGGCGCGTGTGTTGATGCCTATTAGGCAGACAGCCGGCCGACCGTATAGATTTTCTATGTATAAGATACATGAAAAACTTTGTGTGAGTGAGCAAGTACTACCACAGACATTCAGGCAGCCACTTTTCATATAAGCAAATTTTGGCCGCGTTATGGAATTTTGATGTCACTTCCGGTCACGATTTTTTATGTCATCGAATACAACATAAGTACGTCAAAATGTAGGTTTTGAGGTATACAATAAGATTGTAGTAGAGGGCCAGACTTAATTTGCCCGCAACCCTGAGACACCCTCGATTAAAGCATTTTTTTTTGTGTTTCTTAAATCATCGAATATATGGATTTTTTTTTAAGTTAACCTACAAGCCTCCAGGTTATTTAAAAAAATAGGCTGCCTCTTCTCATTTGCTCGCATCCTCCTATTTTGACGTCACTTCCGGTAAAATTCCATGACGCGGGCAAAATTTGCTTATATGAAATTGGCTCCCTGTAGGTCTGTGGTAGTACTTACTCACTCATACAGAATTTTTCATGTATCTTATTCATAGGAAATCTATACGGCCGGCTCTCTACCTAATGTTTATGTGTCCTGGTTGAGTGATGGAATAGCAAATAGCTAAACTCCGCCAGGGCGTTAATATAGATAAGAATTTAAAAAATATATATAGAAAAACAAATAAATGTCACTTTAAGGGCCAGTTTTATAAAGAAAATTTAAGCGCAAAACCTAGTTTAACATAATTGTTCCGTTGTATCAAATTTGATTAATAGATAAACTCAGTTTTAAATCGTTTAACCTTAAACCACCAAAATTGATAGTTTAAACTTAGACAGTCAGATAATTTTATACACAACATAGTGGAATACTTCGAGAATTTGACTGATGAAGATTTTCTTCAAGTGGTAGAATATATTAAAAATCCGAGAATTTCACGAGTTTCTCGAGAGAATAAAGAATTTCTTAGTGTGGGATGATAATGATTTTTTTAAAAGATTCCGCTTGTCAAAAAACAGCATGTAATTTATTATTGATAGGGTGTACGATAAAAACCTATGTAGAATCTTCATTATTTAATTAAAATTATTCGTATAATTTTTTTTAAATATAACTAACATGGTTCATTCAGTCATACTTACTTATTCATATTACAAAGATACAAGCTAATTGTAAAGACCTGCAATCATAAAATATAATTTGACATTATAAATTATAAAACCACAAACCATAAATTATTGCCACCCACAATATTGCTCGCCATGATAACAGAAACAAATTTCCCTAAAATTCTTAAATATGTGTTTCTCAAACAACTACAAAAGTATGTTTATTCAAGCTCCGTTCTAATTTTCAATATATTACGCATAAAAAATTTATCTTAGTTTATCTGATTGAACTCGTTTAGTTGTCCCTTAGTTTAAACTGTTTTTATACAACTGGCCCTAATACTAAAGCTGAAAATTTTAGATATGTGAATTTGAAGAAAAATATCTTGAGAAATGTGTAAGTAGGTAGTTTGCGCAAGACTCCTGCAGCCTGCAGAACACTCAGTAGCTTGATGAATACATATGCAGTCATACTAGGATTTACTTACTTAATTTTGTTTAAATAGCATGTTTTTAATCGTATATGAATTTTGAAAAATTTCAGTTTCCTGGTTTTATTAAAAAATTGTCTATGCATCTGGTATGATGATAAACCAAGAGCCGTGTGATACTCAAGTCCATGAAACTTCACCTCCTTGGAGAAGATCACAGAAGGAGGTAATAATAATGAACACTTTTAGTCCAACAGCCAGCAAAAGAGGCCGCGGTTCTCGCGGGCCTTTAAAAATATATATTTGGAATCGTTAATAACCGCCTTGGATGTTAAAAAGTGAAAATTTTGGGTGACAGAGTAGGAAAAACTTGGTTTAAGTATTTTTCAAGGGGGCCGTGGACGCTGGTAACAGTTTGATTTGGTTAAAAATTCCCCAAATTATAAAGCGATGAGAACGCATTCAAATAATGATCTTCCTGATGTATTTTTAAGCAAAAATAAGTAATTTAGGTATCCAAAGAAAAGCCCCGAGGGCCGAAAACTGTAAAAACATGGATTTAAAATCAGCTCAAATAGAAAAATTCATAAAAACAAGTAAAATTAATTAAATGATGTAAAATCTGTGACAACTCGTTCTTTGGGCCTCAACTAACATATGCTTTGAGTCCGAAACTCAGTCACCTATTTTCGCGTAACTCCCAATTTTAAGACAATTTTATCTTTGGCGCATTCGCCATATTCTCGTACATTCTTGAATAAAAGAAACTTTTTCCGATTTTTGTTCACCTTATACTATAGACATAGCTTGATGAAATTAATATGGAACCATCGCCAAGCAGTATTACAACATTTTCAAAAGATTAAAAACAACCCCATTAAAAAAAATGATTGAAGTCGGTGAAAAAGCGATTGCTACTTTCAAAATCTCGATGTTTTTTATTTAATCACTTACTTTGTTAACACTGCTCTTAATGTAAACGATAGTACCATTAAATTGGTAATTTTATGAAGGGGCTAAAAATAAAATAATAACTATTAAAAGAGGCCTCTATAAACAAGTTTATATTTGCATATTAGATTGCATAACTTATTACAAAATTCACACAAACGGCCAAACATTCTTCCTCACTGCATTCCTAAATAGTTATAAAATATTAAAATTTAAAATTTGTAAACAGATTTTAACCGGCTGTACCCAATAAAACGGAGCCTTGATTGTTGATTAGTAATTAAAATGACTCATTATTATTATTCTAAGGCAGCTTTACTAAAGAAGTTAGTCGAATGGTTTTAGAAATGACGAGATCGCTACTCCTCACCCCTCTGTATTCACTCTTCCGAATACAGAATTATGATACAGGACCGTACGTAGATATTTGATCTTACGAATTCTGTTCTAAAAATATTGGACCCAGATAATAACTAAATTAAAAATGTTATATCTACAAATAAGAGGTGTTTGGGTGTAATTTATCGCTCATTCTTGAAAGTTTCAGTCTACGAATTTTCTTTACACTTTATAAAATATACTTATATCTATATAACCTATAACCTTTATAAATATATTTAAGATAGCAACAATTAGGTTTTAACCTCAGATTAAGGTGGAAAAGTAAATAAATAACTCCGTTTAAAAGACACTGTACTTTCGTTTAACAACGGTAATATTCGGAACTAGGATGAGGAAAAGAATGGAAATGAAAGAGAACTGATAAGCACTAAAAACTAAAGATGTAGACAGACAGATGGGTTAAAAATTCATAAAAGTAATAAAATATTCGGCTCTACTTTTCGGTTAGAATTATTACAAAACATATTACTGAATAAAAATGGAAATATTGATTTTTGAACAATAAGTTTTTCTACTATAATCTACGTCTATGTAAGAATACGACATATAACAATCACCAATGTAATCAATAAGATATGTATGTAACAGAATAATTTATCTGTATTTCCTAAGATATTGACTAAAAAATTCTTAAATTGTTAAATTGTTAAAGTGTTATAACACTGTATGCATTACGATCATTCTTTGCTACGTAAAACATATTCTTTCCACTGATTAATTATATTAATCGATTTTTGTTTTTATGGAAATATCAAATAAGTTAATTCACTAAAGTAAGACGAAATTAGCTTTATATTTTACATAATTCCAAGGCGACCCCATGTCTTTAGGCGGAGCCTTCTCTGTTTCCTGACCGCGCAAACGTGAACATTTATAGATACATCGCGGTGTCGACGTAGTCAGTTTGAATTCTAAGTGTTGTGTGTACGAGTTGGATTTTCAACAAATTTTTCAACATGAGTAATGTAATCCGTAAGTTTTCAAAACATTATCTATTACCAAACTTTTCAGAACTTCAGTAAATAAGTATATCAAGATTTTTAAATACAAAGTCCTTTATAAGATATAGATAAGAACTTAATTACGATAGGGACTGCGTATTAATATTTTTTCAGTGTTTTCTTCACCATGATTTCAGTTTTAGCTACAATAAATGTAATAAGCTGTTGGTTGTTGGTTTTAAATTATAACAATCACGAAGTTATTCTGTTTTCAAACTAATTTACGTTACTTAAGTTATATTTAATGTATAAAATAGTTTGTTACTTGCGCATTCACCAAATAATGAAAAAGTAGGTTAAAAAGAGGAAATAATAAATCTTGGCACACATATTGCGAAAGGAGGTTCTTAGTAATGGGTTGCATAAAAATGGGTCATCAAAGGGGAGACAAAATAACAATACATATATGTAACTATGCATTATATATATTTATGTTAATTTTAAGATTACGTCGACAAGTGTACAATGTAGTCGCCGGGTGGTAAAGATTTCCGGTGCAGATGAATTTTTATTTTACTAACGCCGTGACAGTACAAATTCTTGATGCTATCAAATACATATGTTACTTTGCACTTACAGTATTTTGTTTGATACCTAATGTACTCGGGAATTCGGTTTCCGTGCCTGCAAACAATTATTGTTCAGGTGCTTAATAACTTTTAGTTATAATGTAAAATGTACTTGACTTCCTTGGTACTTTAGGCATATCTTATCACGCTTGACTTCGTGAGTTAATGAGCATAAAAACGTAAGTACAAATGACTGTGTTTTGTTTAAAAAAAGTTGCCATTGAAATTAAATGAAATGTCCACCATATCGTAGCACATTTTTACGACGTTGGTGTAAGTAATGCCGGTATATTTTAAATAGCGAGACTTGCATAATACATAGCATCAAATTTCAAACAATAGAATCTCATTAAAAACCGGTATCGCGCTTGGGCAACTTTGAAATATTTGGGTGTACACATATAGTGCATGTGCAGGGTCTTTACTATTGTACGATATGCGTATGCATGTCTCTAATGCCTAATACTACTTGAGATAAATAAAAAGTTTAGCTGGAAAGAAAATTGTATAGAATATCAACGGTCAGTTATCATTTCGTTGATATATTTATTACAGGTATTAAACTTTTCAATTTTTGTGCAATTATCTGATTTGTAATAATTAAATGTAGGTTATATTTTCTTAGTCTACAAATCAAATTAGTAATATCACATGCGTTCGTAATGCCTATTTATTTGTTTATCGATGATTAGTATGAATAATTTAGCACTTATTTGAAAATATGGTAATGAGGATAATATTTTCAAAAAACAAGGTTAAATGAAAGGTTGGACATGTGAATCCTTATTATGCAAATTAAAATTAATAGATAGTAGGTAATTTAATGATTGTGAATATATTAGTATTATTAGTCAAACAGTCATGTTTATAAAACTGGAAATACAAGCAAGTGTTATATTATGAAAATAAATACTGCTTGTTAGACCGAAAATTAAAACCAAGACAAATGTCATTCGATTGTAATGGATTTGCTTTTCACTTTTGTGGAAAATTCAAAGTAAATTTTTCATTATTTTATATAATTTTTAATGACGCCGACTAAAACTTCTTCTAAATGAGTTACCTACCGCCCCCCTTATTCTTAATTTGAGGTTTTATTATTTTCTCAAACGTAAATTAAGATTTGAACTGCAAGATAACATGACAAAACATAATATAGCATGCACCATGCACATTAGTAAAACGCGAATTTTCAACTAATTTTCATGTTTGAAACAACCATCTGTTTTAACAATGCTTAGGACTTATTATTTGCATGGAGTTGATTGTGACAATATATAAAACTCAAGTAGGAGTCTACTACCCTCGCAAGTAAAAGAAACCGCCAATGTACCTACAACTAGAACTATGCCGTGCGATTGTACAAATCTACATATTTTCTTCGGAATAGTGGGATATTTGGTATACTTTCATTGATTATTTTTATAAACTTAGGTCGTCACGCCCATATACTTGTGACCTCCAGTTCACTTGACCATTTAGTTTGTTAGTAGCATAAGCAACTATTTATAGATATGCTGTCATCGTTATTTAATACCATCATAGAATGCATTGCACAGTTTAACGTGACATGTTTATTAATAATATAACCTACATTACAAAATTAAAAAGATTAGGGCCCCTTTTTAGAATAGGTACCAGTTGAAAAGACTACGTTTAATGAATTCTGGTTTTATGTAGGTACTTATTTAAATAATTATATAAAGAAATATTGAGTTATTTATTACATTTACCAAATAGAAAGTTTGTAAGTCTTTTATTTCGATTTATCTAAGTTTATAAATATTTTCGGGAATTTCCTATGAATACTTTAGAGAGATTGGATAAAAAACATGACATGAATTGGGCTGTATGCCAACATTACGATCCAAACTGAAAATAATTAGTGCATATTGGTATTTTTATTCTTGCCTGGAAACTTAAATGCATAAAATATAACTGCAATTGAATCCTAAAGTAATGTGGAAAATATTAAACCCATTAAATTTTCTAAACTACTTCTGATGCTAGCTGCCTCTTAGTAGATAAACACCTATTCGTATTTCAATAGAATAAACAATGTTTTAGCATTATTTCATTCTTTAATAGTATTATTATTTAAAAGTTATATTTTCTACAATTTTATTTTATTTTTGAAGAATATAAAATATGTTCTCTCTTACGTTTGATTGCTGATTGATATGAATTACCTGCTTAAAAACTATGACAAGAAATAATACGATGTGGAAAGTAGGAAACTAGTAAAAGGGATGAACGTTTGTTGGTTGTGTCTATTATTTATAGAGAACGAAGGACTGAATCTCAAAAATCACATATTTGAAATGTTAATAAACTTAACCAAAAAACTAGCGAAGTAACAATCTGTTGCTAAAAATATGTTTTTCCCAGAACCTTTTTATTCCTCCTACCCAATTGATCGTAGGGAGGATACAGTCTCACTTTACAAAAGTGAACAGCGATTTCTTTAATGGACAATATCGATTATGATTTGGGTATAGTAGAAGGATGACTGAGTAATCTTTACGAAGGAAATATTTTGTTATAGTGGGTGGACTATGAGTTTTTTTGCGGCATCTCAACCCCACAGGCTGCCATTTGGTATAGTTGTTCCTTACCCCAAAGAGATTTATTTTCGATTAGAACGCGTCAACATTTTTCCTTAGGAACCAAAATGGGGGCTATTTAAAAAAAATACTTTGTCCAATTTTTTTTTGTGGCGTATGATTTTTAGTTGATTTTAAACTCCTGAACACGAAAAATGGGGTATATTATTTAGTTAGGAACTAATAAGGCCGATATATTTTATATTAAAGTGTTGAAAATATAAGATAATCATGTACTTTGCATATGAACATGTCGAGTATGGTTTCCGACTGTTTATTGCTTCCTGAACACTAATTTTTAGTCCTATTTTACTGTTAAATCAAGTTAATGGGTATATTCTATATATATGCTATTTTATAAATTGGTGGTAATACTTGTAGTATGGAAATGAAAGTGAAATGGAAAGTACATTTTATGGCGTTTAATCACTCTTCCTCCATTAGGCCACTAAAAATAAAAGAATCGAATAAGTAAATTACTAAGAATGTTTGCATTTTCCTAAACAGTACCTACAAATTAGGGGGCAGGGAATATCACTGGCAACACAAGTCTAATATGTTGGCAATACCACAACCAAACCTTGTCGTGAGAGCCCATCGCAATTTCTTCGCTGGAAAGATTTTTGCTACATTCTAGCACGCACCCATCACTAATATTAATCTACACAAAAAAATTTATAACGCTCTAAAATGGTATAAATTAAAAAAAAAACTAATATGAAGTGATTTTTTAAAATAGTCTTTAAAGAGACTTGATCTAATTAGGAATTGATTTGAATATTACTACAGTGAACAAAAGGTATATAACCTTTTCATATGTTCAACAGAACAATTCCTTTCATAAGGGAAAATGTTAAATTTATTAAAGTATTGGTTTTTTGCGCTAGCGCCCTCTGGCCTGTAGGCTTCAAATAAAAATGCATAAGTATAAGTAGTATGTAATTTATTGAAATCACAGTTTCCTTTACAATTTCAGTAGATGTTATAATAATTACATTTTGTAAGACACCTGAACGTAAAAAACGTTTAATATTAGAAACACATAAATAAAAAAAATAGTTCTTGAATTAAAACAATTGGTAGATTGTTGTGGTTTCTTTCCAGAAAACAGGGTTATATTATAAGATGCAACAACCAGCCGATCACCATACCCACCATGCTCAATTCAAAAAATTTTATTTTTATAATTTCTTTTTAAATTTTAAGTATATTAATCAAAATACACCGACCATATTGCTTTTAATCGAAAAATGGACATCGTTTTCGTGCTCAGGATATCAAATTTAACCAAATAGGATGCCCCACTTGCATGTTTTGGACTAATATGAGTGACTGTGATTAAAGTTTGTTTTTTTCCAAAATGACCGCCATCTTGATTCCTAAGGGAAACGTCTCCTAATCAAAATTAAATCTCCGTAGGGTAAGGACCAACTGTGCCAAATGGCACCCTGAGGTGTTGAAATGCCGTATTCGCCACATCTTTATCTCGTAATGGAAGATTCTTATACTTTCTTTTCAGAAAAAGAACTATATTTGTGTTCAAGATGTAACAGACAACCGACCACCGTACCGAGTTAAATTTAAAAGTAGTTATCCTTAAAAAAAATCATTTTTTTTACTTATATTAGTATATTAATCGAGATATACCGGCCATATTGCCTACTATCGATAAATAGACTTCGTTTTCATGCTCGTGACATCGAATTTAACTAAAAATGATACCCCACACGTATGTTTTGGACTAATATGAGTGACGGTAATTTAAAGTTTGTTTTTTTCAAAAATAGCGGCCATCTTGGTTCCTAATGGAAAACGTTGACGCGTCCTAATCGAAATTGAGTCTCCTTGGGGTAAAGACTAACTGTGCCAAATGGCACCCTGTGGGGTCGAAATGTCGTATTTACCCCTTTTATGTCGCGTAGTCCACCCACTATTAGGCAGCTTATGCTAAACGAAGAGATATTTTAAAATTAAGGGAGTACCTTACGGATTTGCTCTTAGTTATGTATTTAAATTTTCTATTACAATTACAATAAACGTTATCGCAGCAGAATCTTCAAAATCTTATAAAACCTACTGTAATTTATTGATTTTAACAAAACTGCGGTTTACACGAAGTAAAAAAAATACAGTTAGGTATCAATCTAAAGGTAAAAACTATATAGATATTTCTCCTTTTATACAAATGACAATATGACAATTGCCGAAGAACTATAGTTTTTTGAAAGTTGTTCTAGAATAATTCCTAACATTGTTTTGATGAAAATATTCCATTATTTTTTATTTATTTTCTTATCATTAGTAAAATATGAAACGATCGAAGAGGCCATTTTTCAATGGACCCACGAGCCCAACTCGAATTTGTCTGTGGAGATCGAGTATGTGTATTCGTAGGCTTATATTACTGAAATTATATGTAAATTGGCTCTTAACAAAAAGCATCTATACAAATTAATTCAAGTGTTTCGTGAAGTTTTTGTGTTATTCAGGTTAAGACATTTTAGAAAATTGAAATCATTACACACCTAAGTATATTTATTGTCCAAACATTGGAAAAATTCAAATGACTAGAATTTATTTTTTGACCAAACAACAACAGTACAACAGTACAATATCTAGTCATTTGTTTGAATTAGATAATTTTTAATGAATCAATATTTAAATTTATATTATAAACAAATTCATTAAAATATCATCACACATCCTATTGTAAACCTCATTAGTTGTTTACATTTTGGATAAACACCCAAATTTTAGTAATTAATTACGTCCCTGATAAAAGCGGATATATTGCCTCTGCTTTATTAGGTCAGAACTATATAAAATCATATTTTGCAAAGCAGCAGCGTATCTCTCATATCAGAAAGGGTCCAAATGTTATTAAATTATGAAATGTTTATTAAAAAAAAGCTCTTTAGGAATTTTTCTTGACGATTTTTAACTTTTTGATAGACAGTTTTTTCAACAGTGGGAACTCATTAAGCATGTGGATATTTGTTTGTTTATCTTTAAAATATCGAAAAGGCAATAACGAAAAATATTAAGACGTGTAGGAAATGGGTGGTTATTTGCCACTTACTTGCGATTACTCTAAACAGTCTAAATCTAAAACATGCTATTCTTGGTTTGCGATTTACTTCATATTCCCACTACCAATAATCTACAAGAATAAACAGCAAGTGGTCATCTTTACGTCTGTTCTTGATGCGTCCCGTACGAAGAGTTTACTGTAACGTTAGGGGGAATAAAAGTATCCGAGAAAATAAGAGTAGGATACTTTCCAGATTACCTTTCGGCTACGGATAACAATTACATTTTTCATTAAATATCCGAATACAACCGTATTCGGATACTCCCCAGCTCTGCTATAACCAAACAACATTTTACAGCATCCAAAATTAAGATAAATCTAATCTAGCCTTTGTAATTAAGTGTAGCTGAATTTAAAGTTTCACCATTTTTTTTGTTTTTCAATATCATTTCCATAAAGTCTCGAAATAGGCATTCTTTTGCATAGAGTATATCTACATATACTATGTTTACTCTTTACAGTGCAGAGCAGTTATTTTAATATTTTTAGTAAAAAATCGAGAAAACAAAAAGTATATCTAGTGATATGTTACATCTCTAATTTCGTAGATAGGTATATGATGATTAATATTATATTGGTTAAATAATATTTGTCCACGACTATTAAATAATGTACTCATTATGTATGTGTTTTCTCAAGGATAATGCTATCCATTATTCCCTGCAGTGAATAATGATTTCATTATTCACTGATTGCGGTGAATAATGAGGACAGTCAGTTGTTTATAAGAAATGACATTAGTGACTTTTTACTAAAAATTTGAAATGTCAAAATTGCAGCAACCAAAAAAACAAGTGTTTCTAAGTTTTCTAGGAAGCACTCAAATGGTACATGCAGAAGAGGTACTTTAATGAACAGTCAAAAGCTACATTAGTACGTTTTTTTCAAAGCATCATCTATTAGCAACACGCGGCAATACCCATTTTTGAAACCATTTAGCTACGTGTCTACAATCTGTATTATTTTATTAGTAAGCCATGCCAATGTGTCAAAGCGTATTCTGTAATTAATGTGAAACGTCAAAATTTGTGCGATTTCAACGCCAACGTTATTTACAATAATTTTACATATTAGGGACTCAAGAAGAGTAATATAATTAAATAAATTGATACTGACAGGGAAGACGAGATTTCTTTGACACCGTAAGAGATAAAGGAAGCTGCAAAAATCGCCTCATTAAACTTGTTACCCGAAAAATCGAAAAACTATATATGGTGACTTATGAATCTTTCTTAAATAGGAGAAATTAAATGAAGATGAATTAAATAAATATTAAATACTTATTTATTAGTCGTGGACAAAGTATAGTATTCTACTCGCATATAATGGCTATTATTCACTCTGGTGATTTACTTCACCATCATGAATAATAGCCATCATTATATGCTCGTTGAATAATATACTATTATAACACGTGCCTACCTGTGTTTTCCGTCTCATATTCTCCTGACCACGCCACTGAGAGATGTGGCGTCTTTCAGACACATGTAATATAGGACGGACGATGATGTAACATTCCAAGGATACCAAATCAATGATGTTCTTTCCTCCTTCAAAAATATATACAGACAAAACACATTTAAGAGGTATTTTTAAACAACGATTATTTTTTCCAGAAATATTTTGAATATATTATAATATTTATTTATGTATGCGAATTTATGCCCTTAAAACGCTATGTTTAGCACAGAGTAGTGAAAGAGATTAAACTTAATATTTCAAAGATTTTCATATAACAAATACGCACGCAATGGGTATCGTGATTAACATTCATATTCATTAAATCCCATAAATTAGTAAATCATGTTATGAAAAAAGTATACTGTATTTTTTTAATATCTGCCTTTCTCTTGTTTTTATTTTAATGTCAAAGGCTAAAGGAGGGCAGTAAATATGGTACCCGTGCATGAAATTATTTAATAATGATAAAAGACATTATTATGTTTTCATACTATTTTACCGTCTCTCTATTCTTGGACAAAATTATATTTGTATGTATATACTTATGCTGATAGTGATTTAAACCTTAATGGTGGGGTTTACCCACCATTTGCAGGAATTTAAATTCAATTATTCTAGATTTCCTTCCATTGCTGTGTAGCACGTCTAACAGCATTATACTATCTCTACTATGCGGGTCTCGCGGGCCTTAATCCATCGCTGCTCTTCAGAGCCTTTGACAACTTTACTTTTGTTGGACATACTGTTGCCGACTCGTATAATCAACCAATAATAAAGATCAAGTGACCCATCTCTAATAGTACGATTCACAATTTATTTTATTCCATATTGTCAAAAGCCTCTACGAGACAAAGATACGTAGGTAATATTCCTTTATTATCCTCTCGATAAGTTGTAAAATCGGTATTTGTTCTCTAGTACCTCGTCCTTTAACGAAGCCTGCCTGCTCAGAAAATATTCGTCAAAATTGACGATGCTGAAGTCTTAATTGAAAAATGGGTACGCAGCACTATTTTACTGACGCGCCAATATTCTTGACTAAAGATGACGGTCTCGAATGATTAGGGGTCGAGCTTGTAAACCTTGACCGGCCTCGTAAGGGGCGAGCCTGCTTTTAACTAACACTAGCATCCACACAGTCCCCTACGGCCATGCAGATTAAACTATTATCTACATAACCTCCTACGATTATGAAGATTCAGTTAAAAATGAGAACAAAGGCCTAACATTTTCTCATTTTTAACTGAATCTTCATAATCGTAGGGGGTTATGTAGATAATAGTTTAATATGCATGGCCGTCTTTTGGTCTTCTTTCTTCGCTGGCGTGTCGGCTCCCGGGAGAGTATTTCGTCTGTATTTTACTGGCGCGTCTCTAGTTACAGAAATCTGTCATCTTGCTAAATTCTTGCCTGCCATACTTTTTTACAATTGTTATGAATTATTCTTAGTTCTTTCTTACCAACTAACTTGATGAACTTTGCCGTGATATTGTCCTGTCCCGCTGCTTTACCAGTTTTTATTATTTGTATTTCTGCCTATTTTCGGTTTGCATTAGTAGTCCTGCTGCTGTCACCTTCCAATCCAGAATAGTTTCTTTAGCCAAATTTTTGGAGAATTGTCAGCAAACTTCAATAATTTTATCCGTATTAGATATTAAAGTACCGGTGGACTCCCTAATTGACCACGTTTTGTATTTACATTTATCTTTAATCGTTCTTACTATTTAGAAAAGGTCTTTATTATTATGGCGATTAACTTGTTGAAAGTATTGATTGATTGATTTGCCAGCGTAAGGGGAGCATTGCTTCCCGGGCATCCACTCTGGAGGTTCGGTGGTCGGTCCAACACGCAATCCGGTCGCCCGCGACAGGTCAGATGCAGCCACCCAGCCGCCCACAATTACATCCTTCACTGGCTGTGACATATTCACGATCACGATCGGGCGGCCCCACCCCGCCCAACGGACGACCAAACCGCGTGCCGGAACAAACTTTGGATGTTTTATATACCGCCGAACCGGCTGCATACGCCGGAGGGGACATGGGACATGCTTCTTGTCAGCAGAGAGAGCCACATGACGCATGGGGTAGGAACATAGGATGGGAAGTGTATGCGTTTGAGAGATGCTTCTTTGAAGTTTCCATCTTTCTTCATCTCCTTATTTATTCTTCTTCTAAGTTTCCTGCTTCTTCGGTTTCTGGATCAAGCAGTGTGCACCGCCTTCTGCCTGCTTGCGTCCATAGGTATATGGTTTCATGTTTCTCAGAAATCTGCGTTCTATCTCGCCGCAATGAGCTTATATTAACCGTTCCACGGGTAAATATCCATTTACAGTGGAAGTACAGAGAAGGGCTCTGTTTCGCGGTAAAAACATTTTCTTCAGCGGATTATGAGAAAGAGGCCCGAGAGAATATTTTGTACACCCTATATGTTGGTTTGTTTTTGAAGTAGTCAGTTTTAGTTTCCGTTTTCCAATTCCGGGTATTTTTCTACTTCACTGCCTATGTTAAATAACTTTTCAATTTTAATTTTTAATTATTTTTTTTCAATGTAAATAAAGAAATAAACTACATTAATAAACTAAACTACCAGTTAAACCAAACTTATCTGTTTCATCCAGAACTGGCTGTCCTATCCTGCCTTATAAACACATGTTGCTTATTATGTCATCCACTTGAAAAAGGGACCCAGGTTTAGATTTTACGACCAGACACTGCACTTTCTCGAATTGTTTATGTAACGCTTTTGTGATGCTATGTTCAACTAATATCACTTAATCAAATACCAGCTATATGAAATAGCCAAACTCGTGCTAATTTATATCAATCAATGTAGAATTATTCATGCTTTAATTCAACACAATTTCGTACGATTTGTTACCATTTTAACCGACTTTATTTTGAGATTTTGTAGGAGCTACCAAATACGCGTATGCTACCGAACTCGGCACACTTTCAAAATCCTGATTATCGTATTGTGAATAATATATATACATATTGCGTTAAATTAAGTGATTATCTCAAGACTAAATTCAATAAATTAAATGATCCGTTTAGAGTTTGCACGAAATATAGATGTCATGTTTTTGACTTTAAAATTGAGCTATCCGTGTCAAGCAGTGTAACACTTTTTAGCTCTAAATTTCCATCTAGTGCAATGAATCACTGTATCGTGTTGGTTGTTCGATTTATTCCACATAGAATAAAGTAATAACTCGTTTAAAGTTGATTAAATCATGCTAAATGCAATCGTTTCGTGCAGAGATGCGATTTATTTTAAACCGAATTTATTCTTTTATACCTTCCAGTTGCTGATATTTGATTGAACAGTACACGTGTATTTTCTCGTCATAATTACAAAATCAGAAGTTTTCTTTCACTTGTTTTCATTGGAATGATTGTTTTTCATGTGGATTTGTGTTTATAAATTATTCTTGAAATATATAATATATTTTAGTAAAATATGTGATGCAGAATTCCGTCTCGTGAAAATTTGTTGGTGTTATATAAAAATAGGTCATCGAAATGCTCAATTTATTTTACAACTGAGGCACCGTGCAGTAGACCGTACGAAAATAGTTTGTCATGAAAGATTTATAACTGTTACGATTACATGTTCTCATCGCAAAGCGAAAAAATAACGTATTTATTGTTACTCACCAGATAATGTCACAAAAATGTTAAAACTTTTCATACCTATTACGAAATAACGAAAGCGGATGTGCATTCTTGCGTGTCTCTGGAAATTGGGGTACTAATTTACGGAAATATCTAGTAAAGTACAGTATATCATAAGATCTGAATATTTCTTAAGTTTAATCTCCTATCTGAAACAAGAAACAATTTATACATCAAATAAAATTGGTGTTAAATTTTTTAAATATTTTGCTGATCTGCAAAAATATGTAAACATTTTAAAGATCTCTGCGCCAATAAATAGTAAGAAAACAACAACAGATTTACATATTTTAATATATCTTTAAAGCGGCTTTACCCCCGTGGTATCCGACATATAGGTGCCTGGAATTGGAAGGCGGAAATTGAAACCGATTGTTTCAAAGAAATGACATACCTACAGGGTGAGCAAACTATCCCTTTGGACCTTTTTTCTCATAACGCGCAAAAAATATTGTTAACGCGAGATAGGACCCTTCCCAGCAATTCCACCGTAAATGGATATTTATTTACCTGTGGAACGGTTAATAAATAAAAACAAAAAAATAAAAAATGAAAGCTGCCAGATCCAGAAATAGAAGAAACAGAAAACTTAGAAGAAGAAAAATAAGATGACGATAGATGGAAACTTACAAGAAGCATGGAAACTAAAAAGAAGCATCTGACAAAACACCTACACTTCCCATCCTGTATTCCCACTCCATGCGTCATGCGGTTCTCGCTGCTGACAACAAGCATGTCCAATGTCCAACCCAGCGTATACAACCGGTCCGGCGGTATATAATACATCCGAGATTTGGTTCCGGCACGCCAAACTATTAACGTTTCGGGAAAATTGTCTATTTCCGTCGTTAAAACTTTAAGCCGTTAAACATGACAGTTTGTTGCTAATGTATTTCCATAGTCAAGTGAGACATTAAATTATATTTATTAATTTATTTTATTTTTAATTGCTTTTCTCTGGGAATGAGCAACCAATTAATACAAAAATGTATGGAGTAATTTGATACGCATTTATTGTCGTTTAATAAAATAATAGCGGATTCCTTCAATTTATTTTTGGTTCCGTTACTTTATTTTTTCAAAATCTTCGCCGAGTCCCATTGGATCATATAATTGTTGTTCCACGCGTGATAATAAATTTTAGATTTATTGAATTATCCCCGTAATTTCTATGTTCATTAAGTCTTGTGTTGAAAAATTTAGATGACTCGCCTACATAATCTTTTCCGAAATCGCAAAGAACACTATAAATATAATCTTTGAAATATTGAATAATATTTAGCAGTTTAGTTTTGGATGAAAACCGATCTTAGCGTGGTGCACGTTTGAGAAACCGTTCGTATACTTAGAGAACCTATTTTCGGTTCTTCATAATTTAGCCGATAAACCATGTATATATGGAACTACCGTTAAAGACCTAAATTCAGGTTGAAATTGTATATTCTCTCTAGTTTAGACGTTTGTCAACTGGCTATCTACAAAACTCGGGATATTGGTTATTTAGTAGTTTTTATAAATTATTTCTTGGTTAATAATGTTAAAATTACATAATTTGAAAAAATTGTGTTAGCTCTGCCACATAAGCATTTAACAAAACCGCAACACTAATATGTTGATTTGAATTGAGAAAGTATCTGTTTTTATGTGTTTGTTTTCTATGAACACTGGTTTCGTACGTGTTATCTAATTATTTAATTAGATTTAATTTTCGTTAATCCAATTTACAAGATTACTCAATTGTTCCTTGTTGTAAGGTCATATTGCAAGTAGCACCTACACATTTCCACCAAAGCAAAATTATTAATATTATTTTCCTCAAAATTTTCAATAAGAATGTTACTTAATATAACGAAGAACCCATGGCCATAAAAAGTCTTGTTGATAGAAGTCATTATTTTAACTGAAAGCATGTTGTCAGTTGTTTGATTGATTGATGGATTGATTGATTTGCCAACATAACGTGGGCATTGCTGCCTATTCCGGGCATCCGGTCTGGAGGTACGTTTCAACACGCAGCTTGATCGTCCGCCGAACACGCCCAACGGACGGCCAGACCGCGTGTCGGAACCAAACCTCAGATGTTTTATATACCGCCGGATCAGCTGCATACGCCGGGTTGGACATTGGACATGCTTGTCGTCAGCAGCGAGAGCCACATGACGCATGGGGTAGGAATATAGGATGGGAAGTGTAGCTGTTTGTTAGATGCTTCTTTTAAGTTTCCATCTGTCATCATTGATTGGGAAATGTAGGTGTTTGCGAGATGTTTCTTTTTAGTTTCCATGCTTCTTTTAAGTTTTCGTCTATCATCATCTTTTTATTTACTCTTCTTCTAAGTTTTCTGTTTATTCTGTTTCTGAATCTAGCAGTTTTTATTTATATTTTTATTTTTATTTATTAACCGTTCCACAGATAAATATTTTTATTTTTTATTTTTTTTATTTTAACATCTTATTTATTTTAACGTCCTGGCGAAGTTTAGCTAAAGCTATTCCATCACTTAACCAGGACGGCGAAATGAGATACGGTAAACCATCCAAGTAACGGACTCTCCTGGCGTTGCTTAACTTCGCCGATCGAGTTCTCGCCACTTAAACTGGCACCGTACCTCGCCTCGCAATATCCATTTACTGCTGGGAAGGGCCTTATCTCGCGGTAAAAAAATAATAGCCTTTTATAGCGGGTTATGAGAAAGAGATCCGAGAGAATATTTTGTACACCCTCTATATTGTTTTTTGAAGCAATCAGTTTTAATTTCCGTTTTCCAATTCCGCTTTTCAATTTCGGGTATTCTTCTATTTAATTACCTATATTTAATACATTTTCAATGTTACTTTTAAATTATTTTCTCTGTAGTGTAATTAACTAAAAATTTAATAAACAAAGTACAATTAATAGACTAGACTAGACGAATATTTTGATCACTTTGTGTTTGTATCTGTTTCTTCTGTAGTATTCCCACACTACTTGCACTCTATTTCATCCTTCCAGATGTGACCGAATTATTTAGATACTATTCACCACACTTTATTATTAACTATTAATTTTGCTCGAGTTCAAACCTATATTGCGTGAGGCAGAATTGTTTTAGCCACAATACCGTAGTAATTTTATTTTATTCGCTCAAAGTTTGACCGGTCTATGTGATTTAAAGTGGAGCGACTCGGCATACGTATGGTCTCTATGAAGTTTTAATACAAAGTGTAATTCCATTAAAGTTTCTGTGCTCAACTTGTATTCACCAAATTTTCATCATGTTGCAGTTTTCAGTTTAGTTTTATCTACGAGCCATTTATAGAAAGGTTTTTTACATCAAAACTGACCATTAGATGATTATTATTAAAATTATTTTCTGATAGTTTTTCCAAAAAATGTTTGCTGTTATCAGTATAAGACTTGCTGGAATTCGATAATGGATATAGGATTTCTTAATTAACAAGTGATGAAATAACGTTGTATTCGACGCGAATAGAAGTAATTACCGAGGCATTTCTGCTTGTGCACGTAACAGATGGCAATCAAAATCACCTATTTAAAATTAAATTTTTTAGATAAAAATATATACATATTGTGAATTTGTTAGATTTATAGAAATACAGACAGACAAAATACCTTTGTATTATTTGTTATGCCTGCAATTTTATTGATATTCTGTATATGAAATAAATGATTGTATTTTTTACAGAGCTTGAAACTGAAGACAGACTCGAATACAATTTCTTCCCAAATTCATCGGGCTTCGTACAATTCAGAGTCAAAGCACCTAACGATGCCCACATTGCACTATCGACTGCAGCTGCTGAAGTAGATCCTATGTATGAGGTCTACCTTGGTGGTTGGGGAAATACTAAGTCAATAATCCGAAAGAACAGAACCAAACCAGATGTTGCCGAAACACCAACGCCAGGAATTCTAAACGAATATGAATACCGCGGATTCTGGATCCGTTGGCAAAATGGTACCATTACCGTTGGAAGAGAAAACGAAATTCCACCATTCTTAAGCTGGACCGACTACGAACAAGTTAATATCGAATATGTCGGCGTTTGCACTGGCTGGGGAGCTAATGGATCCTGGCAAATTGAGCCACCTAGAGGTATCTAGAAAACTGTATTCTAATATTATCAAGACAATATCAAATAACAATAGACAAATATGTTGTCTATTTTATTTTCATTAAGTGTTGTACCATAATTAGAAAATATGGGGATCTCAATAGATAGGTTCACTTTTACCTGAAGGGGCTCATAAAACGTGAACGTTCTGACAAAAACAAATTATTGGAAAATAGGTGTAATAAAGAAAATAGTTTGTTCTCTCATGGTAATCTAATCAGCAGAATAGTTTTTTTTTAAGTATTATCTCATATATTTAAATATAGATGGGAGAGGAGTATACAAGCGAACGTGGGTCCAAATTATTCCCAGAATAAATTACAATTTTTTTCCAAATTTGTTTAAAATGTGAATTATTCTATCAGAAACTTGATGACGCCTCCTCTTTGAAGGCCAACATTGCTTATTCTTATTTTTATTCTTTAAGGTGAGAAAATAATTGATTTCTTATTTTATATTTAAATACTTATTAGTAAGATGGCGAGAATGAGAAAAATGGTGAGCAAAACCATTTGACGATCATTATGAAATTGAACAGGGTTCCTGTCCGATAGTAAAGAAAGCGATTTAAAAAATTCACGAGAATTCGTTATGAATTGCGTGTAAAGCAGCATGCGTGCATGGTTTCATGGTTTTGAAGTTTAGATGAGCTATTTTGAATTTTGAAATTTTGATGTAAGAATTGTAGTTACTTACTTCAAAACCTTACTGTTTGAATATTTGTCGTAAATTTGTCGCTTGATTTGTTATCGTTATTACAGTTCAGAATTTAAAAAAAACTGATTTTCAACAATTAAAAAAAGATAATTTGAGCATTTTCTTAATAGGCAAACTTTTAAATTGGTAATTTTAATAGAACGTTGCAACACGTTTTGTTCAAATCCATGAAGTCCAAAGTATTTCCATAATGACACCTTTTTCATCTAAATGTACTGCACTATATAGATTCAAACGCATGCCTAATAAATATTCCTTTTTACAGCAGGAGCTTGGGTACCACCACCACAACAAGGAGGCCGAGGTCCTGCATCAGTATGCTGGGTGGCAGCAAGCAACGGCCAGGTACCTCCAAGTGCATTTGCTGGCGGTGAAGACAATGGAGAACCAGTCTACGTCGTCCGGGCTCAATACAGCGGAGGTCTGATTCCTGGAAAGCTCATTCCAAGCCATGGCCAATGTTATGTACCATGGGGCGGCGCTGAAAATCCCGTGCAACAATATGAGGTCCTCTGCGATTTCCCTGGACAGTGGCTTGCCAGCTCTGGAGGTAATATTCCACCAAATGCAGTACCAGCGGGTCAAAGTGAAGATGGAGAACCTCTATACGTCGGAAGGGTCGTCCACGATGGCGCCCTGACGGTTGGAAAGATACAGCCAAGTCACGGCGTCTGCTACATCGCATATGGCGGACAAGAACTTTCCTTCCCCGATTATGAAATTTTGGTACAATAAATGGACTGATTCTGTTATTTTATTTGCTTTTAATGTGCTGCCTAGGACCTCGTATCCATGTGATTTGAATTGCAACTTAGAGGAATGTACTACACACAAAATAAAATAGAAAAAAGATGTATGGCTTGTAGGTGCCTTTTACTACCTATTAAGGAATTGTATTATTTTTATATAAAGAGTTTTAAAATAATTTAAAATTATACTGTTATATAAATATCGAATTTTATTTATTTCATTTAGTGACAGCTGTTAATAATAATTGTAATCGGTGTATAACGCACTATTTTTGTAAGTCTGTTTTCATTATTAGTAAAATAAATGTAAAATAATCCAATGAGTATGCATTACATTATTTCATTACCCAACTAGTTATTTTACCATAAGTATTTTTTAAATAAAGTATGTGGTATTGGAAATTGAAAAGTAACGTATTTATGAACTACCTCACAGCTGTATCCCAATGAACAATTTTTGTTTTGTAAAGGTACTCTGAATATCACCATCACCGAATTATAAAAACTTTAATGACTATTTTCCATGAAAACTTTTCAATTACCACTTTATACCGCTTAAAGAGCTTAAACGGCGCGCTCAATAAGGGTCCCCATTACCTATCTCCAAGTTTTATAATAAGAAGTAATAGAAATGTAACTGTTACTCTTATAAACTTCCTTATAAACTTTAAATACAGAACCTCTCCTTCTCGCTCTTTCTGTCACCACAAACCTCTTTCTCTTTCTTTAGTTGATGATGATGAAATTATTACATCTTTCTTTCTAACAGTATGGAGACTTTTACTCTGTATATGAAATATACGTACTTCAATTAGAAATATATTATACTTGACTTTTATGACAAATATGCCTCTGAAATTTTCATGCAAATGCATCTTTACTGTAAAATTGACATTTGTACCTCGAAAAAATAAAGGCGCCGCCGAAATTATACATATTTAAAAATTTTAACTAAAAAACTTTTTTTTAAATTTCACACAACATTCGATTCTTCATAAAAAACTGCACTTTTTAACTTATGGTGCATATTTATATTTACATAAAATGTAGTATCGGCTGATTATATTAAATATTCAACCTGTCTTTCAACAGTTTTCTTAAAAGTATCAATATGGCGTCCACTGACAGGATCGAAAATAAGGCATCCATATTGAAATTACCAAAAGGACACTATAAATCTGAAAAGAAACTTCTGGGATTCTTATAGAACTTCTGTGCCTCTGTATAACCAAGAATATGTGGTTGGATTTTTCCCTGAACATTTCAGGGGTGGACTTGAATAAATTTATCAAAATTCAATTCATTTATTAAAGCGTTTCCACAAAAATATGTAACGTCAGCGGTCCTGCTTCCTGCTACAAATACAACTTTATGGATTGGTAATACTCATTAAAATGGCAAAAAAATCGTCGACCTTTTTCTAGACGCTCACAAACAGAAAGGCAGTTATGCTGCAATTTCAAATGCTATTAAAGTGTGTATTCATTTATAGACTGATGTCCAGGTTTACTTACTTACCTATAGGTATTTACTTATAGTAAAGACAGTGGTTAGGTGTAATTTTAAAGTGTAGCTTTTAGATTGCGTTAGTACCTGGTTATTTTAGATATTTATTGTTATTAAGTTTTGTGATTATTTCATCGTTATACTTATCTCGATCATTACTTTGGGGTAAAAGTAACTTAAATATAATTAAATATAGCAGTAGAACGAAATCCGACCCTGCAATGACCATATATAATTATAAGTTGATTCCAACCTGTAAAAATCAACAATATTAAAAAATGTGTATACTACATCAGAGTTTATGAATGTCACACTGATTCTAGTTTAGAAATGAGAATAAAAACATTAGAAATGAGAATATACTTAAACAAAAACGTAGAATTTGCGGTTATGTTAACAATTATTGTTGTTATTGTGAGACGAGGAAGTTTTATATTCATCAGAGCCAACCCTTATATAGGAATTGAAAACTAGTAGTTTTATACATTTGTGACTACAACTTCTATAAAAACTCTTTATATAAATTATAGTAATAGTTACTAAAAGTTGTATAAGTCTGTGATGGCAATGTTTCCGTAGCCGTTTTATAAAACCTAAGGTTTTAAAACTTTTAGTAATTTTACATACCTATTAAGCAACTTCGCAACTCTTTAGTAATCTTATAAACCACTTTTATAAACTCACAATCTTAATAAACCGCTTATAAAAAATAACAGTTACTTTAAGTGAGCGAAATTGTTCATTGGGTATTCCAGGCAAATGAGACAGGCGCTTATACAACCCAACTTTTCGTACAGAAACAATTTCTGATAGCATCATGTATGTTTGAAATAAACGAATAATAAATTTCGATATGTTTTATTTAGTTTTTGCAAAAAAATATACAGTGTGTTTCAGAACTAATGATCGAACGGGATTTCACTTATGTGGAAAAATTCGCTGATTAATAATCTGTAAATAGAAATTTATTTAGAGCTGTTGCTTTCCAGATATTGGTGAACAATCATTTTGTTGATTGCAAATTCTTTAATTGTTTATTATAAAAATTCAAATTTTGTAATAAAGAGATTGCATAAAAAAATTATTATTATTAAGTTTTGAGACTCCCTGAATAAAAGCTTATAGAATTTGTCTTTGTCTAACGAAGGTAGTAGAGAGGAATGCACAATATGGCAACCGGAAATGAAAAATCAATTTTCTGTAACTTTTGTGAAATAATTATTTTAGAGATGTTCAAAATTAATTACATTAAAGATAGTATGTCAGTCTTCATTTCTACGTGTCAAGCAGCTAATTATAATATATAAAATTTGTATTCAAATGGTCTTATACTTGAAAATTAGAAAATTTTCAGGTTTCCTCATAATATCTACTATGTATCTCTTTAATTCTTGATTATTTTCATCCTGAAAACTGAGCTAATAGTGATGTTATTTCAAATAATCTGCATACTACTGTCGTAATGATTTCAAACAAAAATGAATGAACTTACAAATTCTAGGCAGTTGAGTGAAGCAGTATTTTGTTGAATAAGACATAGGTAAGTCTAGTTTTATAGTTCATTTTATTTTTTTCATAAATTTCTAACTTTCAAAGGAAACGAATTAGACCAAGAGCCGTGTGTTATTCAATTCTATGAAACCCCACTTCCTTAGAGAAAGACCACGGGAGGAGGTAGTAAGAATTAACACTTAGGGGGATCCGACAGCCCGAAACAGGGAACGTGGGCCCCATGGGCCCTTAAAAAACTTGGAGTCATTAGTAATTTCCTTGTTAAAAAGTAAATAGTTTGGGTACCAAAAAGCAGGAAAAACTTAGTCTAAGGATTATCCAAGGCGTTCGTGGACGCTAGTAACGGTTTGATTTGGCAATAAGTTCCCCAAATTTTGGAGCTATGAGAAAGCATTCAAATCATGATTTTTCTGATGTACTTTTAAGCAAAAACAAGTAACTGAGGTGCCCAAGTAAAAACCATGAGAGCCTCAAAATGCTATTCGCCGAAAACTAGAAATTTTTAATTAAAATCGGCGCAAATTAAAAAAATCATAAAAATAACTAATACTAATCAAATGACGTAAAATCTGTGACAAATCGTTCTTTGGGCTTCAAGTAACTTATAGTATGAGTCTAAAGATTTTCTGATTCTCCAAACCGTTTTTAAGAGCAATTGAAAACGTTACAATTCTGGCGTATAATTATTATCCTCGATTCGGTTAAATATAATAGAGGTCCTTGGAAGGGGTTAATTAAGAAAAAAATACCAAAGTTGAAAATTGGCAAAGCAGCTGAGGGCTGCAGGCCTGTAGGCAAATCGTAAGGGGTGCTCGTTAAATTTCAGGGAGTGCCAATTTCGAGTTCTCTAATTTCCAAAATATACAACATAGTTCACCCAGGTAACATTGGAATGAAATTTATTTAGGAGGTTGCTGGGCACCCACTGGTCCACTCCCTACTACAGGTTTAGTACGTTCTTCAATAGATATTTATCTATAAACTAACTAAAATAAAATATAACAATTTTATTTACACATTTCCTAACGATCATTTTGATTATTTTAATAGCTTTGTACGTATGCATGAAAAGCAATGAGGAATATTTTTTATTGTATATCACACTATAATAAAAGGCAGGTTGTTTTGTTAGGCCATAATTTGACGAATTTGGGAAGATGATGCACTTAACTTGAATTCATGTAGGAACTGGGCAACAGAAAGATTTCGTTCACACATCGCGGTAGATGCAAAAATTCAGTAGGCATGTTACTAAGGGCCGGTTTATCAATGCGAGGTTAGGTTATCCTATGGTTAAAGCATAGACATATACATAACCATAGGATATTCTCGAGAGGATATCCCATAGTTAAGTCTATGCATATAGCATATGTCTATGCCTTAACCATAGGATAACTTTACCCTCGCATTAATAAACCGGCCCTAAGACAATCAAAACAAAATAGGATCGGCCGTCAGTTTCGTAAACAATTGCAATGTTCAATGTCCATATCGTTGTCGTTTGGTTCACATATATTTAACAATTTTAGCAATAGACAATAACTTTGGTGTAATTTCGTGTGTTAATGAGTCCGTGATGTGACTGGTGTATTTTTGCTGATCGTTGAACGAGAATAGATATGTTGTATTTTAGTTTCAATCGATGTAAGTAATCAGTAATGATAAGTGACTTTTTTCTCATATTTATCTAGACGGTTCGAATCTGCGACCGTTCAGCTTTTGTTTTTTGTTCTAATTCAACTAAAGTATTTAAAAAGTAAAATGTAAAATACTGAAGATACCTATTAGTACCTACAGGCAATTAAGGCAACATTTTGTAAAAACCTCCCAAAAATTAATAAACGGGTCATCTCCGGGATTTAAGTAGGTAATAACCTGTAGAATGAAATAATGCATTCTTTGCACTTCCAAGTTCCGGCAGAATTAAAAAAAAATTAAAAAACTTTTTGATTTTCGGTTTTTCCGCTCTAGCGGCTAAAATAATGAAAATAGAGAAAAAAGATTTAAACAAAAGTTGTAGCTTACCTTTTTGTGTGCAAAAAGGACACTTTTTTTGTCTAACTTAAGCCGTCTAGGAGATAAATCCAGTTTTATACTTATAGTTTTGAGTCGCTTCGAAATGAGCGGAAAATGAGAATACTCCAGGAGTTTCGTACGATCGGACACATCGATCGATAATTTTTACTTTTCAGAGCCGCTAAAAATATTAAAATAACATAAGATGTAGAGAAATGTCTCAGCTCTAATGTGGAACTAATCACAAAATTCATACAAATTTTTATCATAGAGAAAAAAGTGTTAGAAGATGGCTTAGTAAACTTTATACAGTTAATTTATTCATATCTTTGAATTTTATGCATCCTACCTATTTCTCCCGTAACAATGGGTGGTTTTCACTGCATGGATTCGATTCCACGCATTTTAATATACATTTCGTGAAAATCTCATTGAAGAATGTCAAGAAACTAATAAGTTGTATATGTTTTACCTACTGTACAAGTGTGCATTTTCTGAACGGGTATGAATAATGTAGGCAAATTCAAAAAGTACTGCATGCATTAAAAAATCTCTAAAGTCGTTCGAAAGAATATGTTTTATTGTACTTATAATCCAAAAATTAAGACTGTGCTAGTATTATTAATTAAGATATAGCTTACTCCAAAATTTGGAGGTGACTGATCGATAAGTGATATACCCTCTATTTTGATCACAAGGCATATTTTTCCAACAAAAGTAATTGCAATATAAGGTTAATTGGATTAATATATCATTATATAAGAATATTTTAGCAAAATGAATTATCATTCTAACGACTTCCGGCAAAGATATGAATAAATCTGTGGATCAACTATACAAAGTTTACTAAGCCATCTTCTAACACCTTTTTTCTATGACAATTTTTTTTATGAATTTCGTGATTGATTCCACATTAAAGCTGAGACTTTTCTCTACATTTTGTGTTATTTTCATATTTTTTTTTTGATTCTGGGTAGTAAGAATTGTCGATCGATGAGCCCGGTCGTACGAATCTCCCGGTGAATTTTAATTTTTGGCGCATTTCGAAGTGGCTCAAAACTATAAGTGGAAAACTCGATTTATCTCCTAAACGGCTTAAGCAAGACAACAATTTGTAAAGACTTTTTCACAGAGAAAGAGACGAGCTACAACTTTTGTTAAAAACAGTTTTCTATATTTTCATTATTTTGGCCGCTAGAGAAAAAAAAACCGAAAGTCAAAAAGTTTTTCCAAATTTTTTTGAATTTCCCCTGAACTTGGAAGTGCAAAGAATGCATCACCTCATTCTTCAGGTTATTACCTACTTAAATCCCGAAGATGATTCTTTTATTAATTTTTGTTACCCTGGCTAATTTGCCTGTACTATGTAGTCCAAAACAAATACGTACTGGTTTTCTGAGGGTTGCATGTATTAAATACACAAAGATTCCTGTCTATACTCTCGTATAAATACTACAGCTAGCGCGCTAGTAGCTATTTAAGAACACGAGCAATACAATCGAGATTGATTGCAATAAGCCTCTGCACTTGCAGCTACTTGTAAGTTGCGTAAACACTCTTGCTCAACTTGCACAAGAGAGAAAAGTTCTATCTCTTGGGGTACTTACTACCGGCTCCGTACTGACGAAGGCCAAAATCTGAAACTGCAGTAGGTGGATAGTATTATTTACGCCACAGAGGATAAATTTTTTCTGCTAAGGCTTATTGCAATCAATCTATTTTGTATTGCTCGTGCTCTTAAATAGCTACTAGGGCGCTAGCTGTAGTGTTTATATAAGGGTATAGACAGGAATCTTTGTGTATGTAAAATGTAAAGTAAATTAGATCACTTGCTAATCTTAATAAAACTAGGGGTGAGTAATATATTTTAACGGTTCAATGCTCCCGGGTAATAATAATTAAATTCTTTCATTGAATTCTTATGAATTTCTAACTAGATAAAAAACAGACCTATAGCCAGAAATAAAGTGGGGCTGGTGCACATCAGATTTTACAATTCCAACATTTATAATTTACGAAAAATTACAAAATAGTTCGGACCCAAATAATATTCGAATTTCTCAGGTGCTTAAATGTTCCCAGGAGGTGCAGATCACCCCCTGGTGCACCCTGGCTACATGCCTTAGGTAGTGAAGATGAAATGCATACAGTTTAGTGTAAAATGTTGCTAATCTAACACCACATATGTACTTTAGAATAGTTAAAGGAATCTAACATAATGTTAGTGTTCTACTGAAGACTAACATTTGGTGGTCAAAATTCAGTCGCTATTATGAGATCGTGAATCAACTGCAAATTACCATTTTCGAATACAAACTTAGAGAGCACATAGGAGTGACCACTGCACTGGGTCTAAACTCGCTGTGATTACCCTACCACAGAAGGCAATTCGATGTGAATAATTCCTCAATTTGATATGAATCGACCGGTATTCAATATAATATAGGTAACATACTAAAAACAGTGATATTCATAGCATCAGTGCAAGATGAGTATTACAGGTCGACCATCCTAGAATGGCCAACGAGATTAGGATGCGCAGTAGTTGAAACCACCCCACCTTTACGGAGCTCACTTGTTTATGTTCCTTCCTCGTGTGAACATCGGTACAGTCTTGAGAAAAGTGCTCGTAGTGTATAACTTATATTTAACACATGGTACCTATTAGAAGTATCTACTTATAAACATTAATGTTACGTGTACAAAGAACTGTTGTTCAATCGAAAACATCAATTGGCCTGTGACATACCCGAATTGTTGGTAAATAAGAGAGCACCTTTTACTTGAACTTCTTCCCCCGACTGTACTACGTTCATAGTTACGAAACTTGTCTCTATTCAACAGCGACGATATTTCTTCTCTCTCTGCGCGGCTGCCGCGGCTGTTGGCCATCCTACAATGGTTTACTTGTAAGTCATCTTGGTACCACTGTAACCTGAAGAAACCGATGACCAATGTGCAGATTTCGGGTATTAATTTTGGTAGCCAAAATAAGTTCTAAAATAGTGACTTATATCAATTTGTATTTTTTAGACATACATATAGACACATCATTTCTATAATTTATTTCTATAATTTATTGAAGAAAACGTAAATGTTATAATAAATGCAGAAGTAAGAAGATAACGTTATAAATATAGGAAATGGCAAATGTCAAATACCACTCGTAAGGGTAAAATTCTATGTCATAGGTTATAACATATGTTTTTTAAACACATAAAAAAGCATAACTATAATCTACTGAAGAAAATAAAATGTAATCTTACAATAAATGAAGCCGTAAGCAGGAAATCATCTTTAACACGTTGATTACCATTATATACATAAAAATTCATGTCTACATACTTATTTTTTGCAAATAGTGTAAAATATCTATTTTATTCAATTAGTATAAAATAAGAATTATTTACCAAATGTCACTCGTAAGGGTAAAAATTACGTTAATATTTGTTTGCATTGAAACATGTTTGCCATATCATAGGACTTATTGGAAAAAGCGCAAGAATACATTTTTCTCAAAAATATTTTTGTAATAACCAAACCAATCAGAAAATTGTAATTATGCACATGACGTAGCACACATGTCATAGCTTTATGCATATAATAAGATACAACATGCCTAGCTAACGTTTCATGGCGATCAATGTGTTAAATTAATAATATTCATATTCTATTGTTCATCCTCAACAACTTCAACTTTTACTGATCCAGTGATGTCTATCAGTTCTTTGGATGCAAAAGTTGCAACGAATTTTTGTTCTCCCTCTATCTTTGGGGAGATGTCAATGTTGGTTTTTACTACAGCTCCTGGCTTAACATCCGGATGAGCTATAATTTGATTTCGTAAAAGAGTTGGTCCAGATACGTTGAATTTGCAATTTGTCAAAGCTTTTTTTAAAGGGTTGACAAATCTTAGAGTGATTGTTGTTGGTTTCCTGACTGGTATTTCAGGAGGGATCTGAAACAACGCAAATGATGTAAATAATGTAAATGAATTAAAACTTTGTTTTTAAGATGTTATCGTCATAACAATATAAGTACTATACGCCTTTGTGTGTTTGTCACCTCTCCTAATTTCCTTCCTCTTAAATTCTCGCGAAATATAAAATGTAAATTTCTATATGATTTTGAGATAAATATGTATATTCATTTAGTTAGAATACAGTACATCTGCTTTTCCATCCAACAGTATTGAATGAAAAATAAATATATACAAGATCTTGCCCAAATAATTAAATAAAGCGCACTACTTTGTTTTCTACAGTTACGTATTTATAAAAATTGCGACTGCAGTGTCGACTTACAAAGTCATTGTCAAGCAGTGAATCATTTTTGATTCGCTTCAAGTAGTGATTCATTTTTGATTCACTGCTCGAGAATGACTTATTTGGAAGTCGAAACTTCAGTCGCAATTTTTATAAATATGAAGTGGTAGAAAATATAGTAGTGTGCTTTATTTAGTTATTTACGCAAGATGATTAACTACCACATAGTAACGGCTCCTTCAATCAACTTTTTTATATACAGGGTCAGCCACTTAAAATTTCCCAGGCCTGTACTTTGTTATTTTTTGGTCAACGGCCATATCCGCATATCAAATTGTAGACATTATACAGTTCTTTAAATGTACGATCCAAAAAATCTTGCTGCAAAAATTTTGTATGATGTTTTTTTAAATATTTCTATAGAATGTTTTCTTAATCGCATCTCAAGTCACCGTGGTAACTCCTTGAAAATCTAGGATATTTTTGTATTAAGTAAAGAGAAACAAAGGCCCTATAGGTTTTAGTGGAGTCCAAACCACCTCTTGAGGATAGTTCTATGATTAATATTATTTCACTGTAAGCAGGGTTTGAATCCGCTTCGACAGTTTGCAAACTAAACATGCAAACCCACCGTCTCCATAATAAACTTATTTTCCTCGAACATTATTTTTATTTCACCCTATGCATGAAATTTGTTAAAGTTGTTTGATAATAAATAAATATTTTTTTTTAAACAATGGTTTTCTTTTAAAACTGAATGGTACTAAAAAGTAGAAAATAATTTTTATTCAGTGATTAAATTACAAAATGTTGATGAAGAAGAAGACCATTGGATGCTTATAAAATATAATATATTACCTTTATCAACAATCACCAATGTGATAAAACGTTATGAATAGTATGTTGTAATATACAGCAACAGTTATATTTTATGAGCGTCCAATGGTTTTCTTTTTCATCATTTTGTAATTTAAGCTATGAATAAAAATTATTTTTTACTTTTTAGTGCAATTCAGTTTTAAAAGAATGGTTTTAAATTTTTTTTTAAATTTATGTATTTTTTACTTTTTAGTTTCTCGTCTGCCTCATTTTTTTTTATTCAAACGCCGTCACTTCGTTTACTCTTGTCATACTCTTTAATTTGATACCCATATCAAGGGGGTTGTGAAGAAATAGGTATTCCGCCATTTTATGTTGGCCGCCATATTCGCTTTAGAATACCGTCACACAGCTTATTGTATTCTACTTGTCACACCCTTTCATTTGATACCTATGCCGAGGGGGTTGTAAAAAAATAGATGATACGCCATTTTGTGCCGACGGCCATATTGGCTTTAAAATGCCGTCACACAACTTATTGTATTCTACTTTATGTACCCTTTCATTTGATACCCATGTTGAGGGGGTTCTCAAGAAAAAGGTAATCCGCCATTTTGTGGTGGCCGCCATATTGTATCTACCATAATATTTTGTATTCTACTTGTCACACCTTTTCATTTGATACCCATGAGGACGGAGTTGTAAAAATAGGTGATCCGCCATTTTGTGCCGGCAGCCATATTGGATTTAGGATGACGTCACATAGCTTATTGCATTCTACTTTATATATCCTTTCATTTGATACCCATGTCGAGTGGGTTGTAAAGAAAAAGGTAATCCGTCATTTTGTGGTGGCCGCCATATTGGACCTACCATAATATTGAATACACTATATTGTATTGTCATCAGAACCAAAGTCGGGAGGTGGTCAAAAATTCGATCACCAGATTTGAAGATACGTACATATAAACATACAACGAATCAAGTTAAAGATAGAAAAAGAAAAAAGAAAACCGTTGAAAAAGTTTAATCAATGTCAATTTAAGCCATTACATTTTATGAGAATTTCTTTGGTCTTCCAGAAATAAACAAAAAACTCTTTTTTTGTAGAAAACTAGAAATTTTATATTTAGAAATGTGTTATTTAGTAATGAGAAATATATTGTTATAAATGAATCAATTTTCCATTTTTATTACTTTTTTTATTTATGAGTTAGTCTGTAAAAAATGAAAAAATGTTGCATTGTGGGCACTCATAAACCCTATTTATGTTTTATAGGACGTACTGTATATCACAACAGAATGGTTGCGTCTTCCTTACTTTCCGGTTTTATTAGATTTGACAAGTAATACCTATACGTAATTTTACAGGGCGTCCAGAATTACGCTCTTTGGTTTGGGTAGAAGTTTAAGCCTTATTTGGAAATAACTGATCACAAAGATTATATTGTGGGGGATAAATGGACTATTCTTATTAAAAGCAGCAATTTTGTGCAAAATTATTTAAATACTTCCTAAAAAATAATCCTTTATTACATTAACAGAAACTAAAAATAAAACAACGTTTATTTCAGAAGAAACAATAATATTTCCTTAAAATTTTTAATCATATATACGAAGAGACTAAGAACGTCTCGGTCAATGTCCAATATGTAGTTCCCTCTTCGATTTTAGAGGATAAAAAGACTTAAAACATTTTTACAAATATCGTTCAAGATTTTGTCCGTTAACGCAAGTATTAAATCTTTTGCTACTTCACCATTCGAATTCAGTGAATTATCCACTGGCTTACAAAAATCGTGTTGAAATAATTCTAATCTATATGGGCATTATGTGGATAAGCACCATCGTTGATGGAACAAGATATTTCTTCTTTTTTGCAGGAGAATGTCTTCTAGATATATAAGTAACATATTTTGATAAAAAAAATCTAGATAAATTTCGGTGTTTAAGTGATTTTATTTTGCAGAAACATGCAGGATGGCAGTTCAGTATTATGGGCACAATATACAATTTCTCCTAACTAAGAAATGGGTAGTAAAAATATCAAAATCATTCATTGATAACAATATAAATCTGTCTCTACTAAACAACACATTTTACATTTCATTTAAAAATTTGTAGTTTCCTATCGAAAAATGTGTTTCTTGTTTGGAAAATCAAGAAACATTTCCCATAAGATGTCATAAATTCACCTACAGCGAATTAAAAACTTCCTGAACTAGCTCAGGATTTCAAGTTAACTCGCATGACGCTTAACCCACAGTTAACTCTGTACTAGGGGTTAACTCGCCATTGAAAAACTGGCTGTAAGTATGATCCATCAAGATCCAATTTGATAGGAATCAGATTATTGAGGTTTGGTACCAACATTGTGAACAGCTTTTAAAAAGTAACCATTCTAAGCCAAAGGATGACTAACGATAGGGACGAAGACGAATCTTCAATACTGAAGTCAAAGGGGGCATAGCCATACAATAACTTAAAATTGACAACTGGAGTCGACAACATCATGGCCAAGACTTTTAAGTTAGTTGGTGGCGTGCTATTCTCAGACGTGCCACATAGCAAAGAGAGATGGACGAGAAGAATGAAAAGAGCACAAAACGTGTATCAAAACATTGTGAATGAGACGAGGAAAATATATCTATCAAAATTATTTTCCTTCAAAATATTTTATCATTAATAAATAACCCATTAACTATTTTCATCATCTTTGTTAATAATTCACTTACCCTTATATCAATTTTAGGCTTAATGACTTGAAAATCATCTTCATCTGCCCAGGTTTGTCTCGTCTCCGTAACTGTTGCGATCGCGTATATCTTCATGATACAATATTCCACCAGTTTGTCCAAATAATCATCCGCCTTGATGGTCAATTTCAATTCTTCACCTAAAAAAGAGATTGGTGAAAAGTAAAGTAGTTCATAGAATACGCCGATATATAAGCACCAATGGCAATTCAGAATAATTTTTCAGATAAAAATCGGACAAGATTGGGCACGCAAATTATAGGCTTCCGATAATCATACTAGCATTCTCTTCAAATTTTTGTTATATGTAAACGTATTTCCACCTTGACAAATTGGCTTGTTCTCTAAACACAGTACTTTAAAAAATTTTCAGAAAAATTTTTATTGAAAGTACTAACTAAATCTGCATTCGGGAATTTTTTCAGATTTTTTGCATCGCTGATAACACGAGTTTGAAAGCTACTGTCTCGTGACTGAATGGTTAAAATTATAAGATCCTTAAACATCTTTGTTGCATTTTAGGAGACCTATCCAACGACAACGGCGCGCGGCGGTGTAATTTTTCTCTGTTCAATTTCCCAAGGGGGTCCAAAACCTTTTTCTTCAAAAATCCTTCATTTCTGTTTTTGGATCATCAATTTAAGTCTTTATTCCAAATTTGATCTCAATAGGTATAGAATTTCTACGACACCCTAATAAAAATATTATTAAATAGGGGTACTGAAGCAGAATATGCCTAAACTTGTGGGTTTTTAGAGCCAGAAATTAACAGATGTCAAATATAAATTATTTTATTTTTTATTATTCAACAACACTTTCTTAGTTACGGAGCTAGTACAATCACAACAATAACTAATATATAAAAACAATGCAAACAACAAATAAATAAGTAAACAAATCTTCGTTTCCAACACTCCCCCTATTTGTTTACTGATTTAAAGGTACACAAAGTGAACTTCTATTTCTGATGAATTGTTCCTTTGGTAAAGCCTTCGTGAGAATATCAGCAAGTTGTTTTTTAGATTCAACATAGACAGTTTCAATGAAACCCTTTTCTACTTGGTCACGTATATAATGGTATTTTATATCAATGTGTTTGGTCCTCTTATGGTGTTCTTGACTCTTGACTAACCGAATGGCACTTTGATTATCTACGAATAGCTTGGTAGGTTCGCATACATCTACATTAAGCTCCTGAAGTAATGTTCTCAACCAAATAACCTCTCTGGCTGCTTCTGAACCTGCCACGTATTCTGACTCTGTAGTAGAACGGGAAACGCACTTTTGAGACTGTGACGACCATGTAACCGGTGCCCCAGCTAACATAGTCAAATAACCAGTTGTTGACTTTCTAGAATCAATATCGTTTGCAAAGTCAGCATCGGAATATGCAACAAAATTTAAATCAGTTCCACAATACTTTATTCCATAGTTCTGGGTTCCTTTTAAATACTTGAATATCCTTTTTACTGCTATCCAATGCTCCAAAGCTGGACTACAAAGGTATTTACTCACTTGAGACACAGCGAACATGATATCTGGGCGTGTGACGACAGCGAGAAACATTAAACTTCCTACAGCTTCTCTATAGGGCACACTAAGCATCCTACTATCTCTTGTAGATGCTTGGTTTGCATGAAGCACAACATTTGGATCGGCAGGAATTGCTTTGATGTTACAATTTACCATGTTAAATTTCTCCAAAATTTTGGCAACATACCCTTGCTGGCCCAAAAATATACTTCTTTGTTCTCTATTGCGACTGATTTCCAATCCAACATAACATTCTGCAGCACAAATGGTTATCTCGAATATTTTTCCAAGTTCTGTCAAAAATATGTCCATAACCTTTTTAGATTTACACATAATTAGACCATCATCAACGTACAACGCCAGGAATAGTTCATAATTTTCAAAGAGTGCATAAAAAATGCATTTTTCAGCATCTAACTGCTTGAAGCTGTATGAACTAAGAAACTCCACAAACTTCTTATTCCAACATCTCGGAGACTGCTTCAAACCATATAGGCTTTTGTTGAGTTTGCATACCAGAGTACAATCTTTTGTATTAAAGTCTTCCGGCTGCTTCATAAAGATTTCTTCTTGTAAATCTCCGTTCAGGAAAGCCGTCTTTACGTCAAACTGACAAATTTCTAAATCACTGACAGTTGCAATTGATAATAACGTTCTAACGGAATCATACCTTACAACTGGTGAAAATGTTTCAAAATAGTCTATGCCAGATTTTTGACTATAACCTTTTGCACAAAGTCTGGCCTTATATCTTTCAATTTTACCATCCGCTTTATATTTTATTTTAAACACCCATCTGCACCCAATTGCTTTGCGATCCGCTGGTAAAACTTGTAGTGACCACGTCTCATTTTTCATCAGCGACTTAATCTCATCTTCCATTGCTTTCTTCCATTCTTCTTTTTCTCCACTTTCCATAGCTTCTTCGTAGGTCTGAGGTTCACCTAATACTGCTGCACATGCTTCATACCAAATTGGTTTCTTAATATCTTCACGGTGTCTTAAATAATGGCCATTTTCTTCTGAAGCTTTATCCTTAGGCTGATTAATTTCTACTTCTATGTTTTCTGACGTTTGGTTTTCTTGATTAATTTCTACTTCTATGTTTTCTGACGTTTGGTTTTCTATTCTGCCTTCTGATTTGGTGTCTACGGACTCTTCTTCTAAATTATCTTCATCTTCCATCTCAAATATAACGTTGTTTTGACATGACATATTTCTACTGTCTTTATAAATACATCCATTGAAATTAACATGTTTCACGACGACAACTTTCCTGGCAGCCAATTCATACAATCTGTAATTGGAACTGTTGCCGTCATATCCCACTAATATTTGTTTCTTGGAATTTCTCTCGAACTTATTTCTGAACTGTTTAGGCACAAGTACGAATGCTTCAGATCCAAACCTTCGTAAATGGCTAAGATTTAATTGTTTTCCTGTCCATTTTTCGTAAGGAGTAACATGCTTATCTTGTGCACACAGGCGACGATTTAATAAGTATACGGCCATATTAATTGCTTCCGCCCAAAGATTCATCGGGAGAGCAGTACTATGCAACATACTTTTGGCACTATCAACTATAGATCTCAAATCTCTCTCTGCCCTTCCATTTTGCTCTGGTGTATATGGAGCACTGGTTTCATGTATTATTCCATGTTCTTTAAAAAGATCTTTAAAATGATGGTTAACAAATTCTGTTCCATTATCACTTCGGGATATTTTTATTTTATTACCAGTTTGTCTTTCTGACATTTTCTGAAATTCCAGAAATTTTGTGAAAACGTCACTTTTATGTCTTATGAAATAAACAAAACGATATGAAGTACAATCATCCTTGAATAAAACGAAATAATTAGCTCCTCCTAATGAAGTACTTGATATTCTACCGCAGACATCGGAATGAATGTATTCACCAGGTTTTTCAGCTCGTCTATTCAAATTAGCATTAAATGATTGCTTATGTTGTTTTCCATATTGACAACCCTCACACTGAATACGTGTGACTTCTTTATTTGGGATTTTGATATCAGGTATCATTCCTTTGTCAGACATGTCTTTCAAAGTACGAAAATTAACATGACCCAACCGTTCATGCCATAGCTGAACAATACTCGTTTCTGCGGAGTTTCCTTGAATTTGTAGGATTTCAAATAACATTTTATAGCATTGATTCTCCAGCTTCCTTCCAACAGCAACTACACCATTTTTATTTCTAACTTCTATGAATCTACTATTAAATTCGACCTGCAAACCTTTGCTCGTAGCTGCTCCCACTGAAAAAAGATTTTTCTTCAACTTTGGAACGTATAAGGTTTCTACCAATGTACGAGGAACTCTTCTACCATTCACAACAGCCATTACACTAATTGAGCCAATTCCTTCAGCGGTAATAAAAGAGTTATCTCCAATTTGGACATCTTTGTTCTTTAGTGGTGTTATTTGTGAAAACCACTCTTTGTGCGACGTCATATGCTTTGATGCTGCACTATCAGCGAGCCAGATATCTTCACATCCATCAGCAACTATATTTTTCATCTCAGCACTAAGAGCTTGATTTCTGTAATTTGGATCACAGTTTTGCTTGCTGTAACCAGGTTGAAGTTTACTAAGCCTTATTCTACATTCAGATTTGAAATGCCCCTTCTTGTTACAGTAGTAGCACGTTACATCTTTTTTAGAATACTTTGTATTAGGAATAAAATTACTTTTGGTATTAGAAACAAAATTCTTTTTGTTCGAACTATGAGGATACTTATTGAGTTTAACAGCAGCAAACGCAGTTGTTAGCTCGTCTGCCTGAGTAAGCCTCAATTCTTCTTTGAGAAGTCTTGTTGTAAGATTTTCAAATGTTTGTTTATCTTCGTCGTATGAGTCCCATGCAGTTACGAATGATCCATACTTGTGAGGTAAACTTTCTAAAGTTTTAGCTATTTTATCTATATCGCTTACTTTTTCTTCAACATCAGCTAGAGCTTGTGACATTGACTCTATGTTGCTAATATGCTGTGCAATACTGTCGGTTTCTGACATTTTATAACTGAAAAATTTTTGTTTAATCATCACTTTGTTCGCGGAGGACCTTTGTTCGTGAATTATTTTCAGCCTTGACCACATACTGGCGGCATTATCACACGTTATTACAGTCTGCAATTGACTAAACTCCATTGACATAGATATTAACATCATCCCTTTAGCATTTAAGTTTTCCCATGATTTCTTTACGTTTTCTTCATCTGTTATTACTGGTTGTTTTGCTTTACCATTAATTAAATCCAGCAAACCCTCTGCTCTAAATATTATTTCCATCTGGTATTTCCACAGTGAAAAATTCTTCCCATCGAATTTCTGAATATTAATATTCTTGAACTTGTCCATCTTATTACCTTTAGAATACCTTTAACTGGTATGTTAAATTTGATGTGACTTGACACGAAACTAGTTTTCTTCTATTACTAGAGAACCACTGACCCTTCTTATTGTACTGGGTGTACTGGGCCCATAACCTGAAGCAGAATATGCCTAAACTTGTGGGTTTTTAGAGCCAGAAATTAACAGATGTCAAATATAAATTATTTTATTTTTTATTATTCAACAACACTTTCTTAGTTACGGAGCTAGTACAATCACAACAATAACTAATATATAAAAACAATGCAAACAACAAATAAATAAGTAAACAAATCTTCGTTTCCAACAGGTACCATTACTAACACTGATTTAGTTTTAATTTTAGTTTCCGTTTTCCAATTCCGGGTACTTTTCTATTTCATTGCCTATATTTAATACCTTTTCAATTTTAATTTTAATTTTTTTTTCAATTTAGTTAAAGAAATAAACTACATTAATAAACTAAACTACCAGTTAAACAAAATTTATCTGTTTCATCCACAGTTGGCTGTCTATACTGCCTTATAAACACATGTTGCTTATATCATCCACTTAAAGAAGGGACCCAGGTATAAATTTCTTGACCAGGCACTGCACTTTCTCCGGTTATTTATACATGCTGTGTCCAATTAATATAATTTAATCAAATATCAGCGATATGCAATAGCCAAACTTGTGCTAATTTATATAACTCGACCCACTTTATAATCCTCTGGTACTAGAATTTAACAGATAAATTACACAATATTAAGTGATATTTCTGTAAACGTCAATTGTTACTCGCAATTACAAAAAATACTAAAAAATATACTAACTTGAATTGGGCTTCATTGCAAACTGGCCTTCTTGCCTCATAATTACTTTTGCTTTTACTCCTGTATAATATACGCTAGCAGCGGATAAAGCGCATTTAATATGACGCAATTTGTCGCTCCTGTTTTTAATTTTAACGACAATGCTAAAGTTTTCTCCTATTTTAATCTTCTCCAATTCCTAAAAAACAAAATAAACATTTAAATATGAGAAAATACCAAACATCATGTGGTTTACAGCTTCTCGTTTGAACAATGAAAGTTAAAAACGGGCTTCCGGTTCCTGTCTTAGCTAAATCTAAAATAGCAGTTTTGTGATTTTCATGGGTTCCGGTTTCGATTTAAGGCGGCGCGCGGCGGAACACATGAAAATCACAAAACTGCTATTCAAGGCGCTGGTGAAAATTATCACAAACTAATGCATTTCCGACAGGCATACAATGGTCTACCTTTTACACAATAAAAAAAAATGTTTCCGAGGCAATCAGGAGCAGGTTGTTACATATTTTTACTCCAATAGAATATATTCTGATATCCAAAGTAGTTTTTCGAATAGAGCTCATTATCTAATCACGTTTACTCTTTCGAAACGTGATGTTTGGCTATATACAGTATAACGAAAATATACGGAATAAATTCATTCCTTCATAGGTTTAAAAAAAAGGAATAAATAGGTAAAGTACAAGTATAATAAAATAACATTAAATTATGACATGGGGCCTGTCAAAACCAAAGTAAGCATGTGAAAATAACAATAAAATATTACATATCATCAAAACACGCAGATAAAAATTCATTTAAACTATAAAAGCAACCACTGACCAACATGATTTTTATGCTTTTTAAATATATTAAAACTTTCTGTTGATAAGGATATAGTTGTGCAGTCAGTAAACATTGTGACTAAGACCCCAGTGATATAGTTCGGAAGGTCATTAAATAATAATAAAATAATAATGGTCCTAGCACAGATCCTTGTGGAACACCAAGTTTAACGACATACACCACTGTCTTAATACTATTAATGTCAATGAACATACTCCGTTGCTTAAGGTAACTCTGGATCCAGCTAACCATATGTTGCCAGGTTATAACTCCTGAGTTTCGTTATTAAAAAATTTGAGCATACTGAATCAAACGCCTTGGACAAATAAAAAAGTAATGAGACAACATATTTGCTCCTATCAAGTTCTCGGTAAACGAAATTAGTAACTCACACGGAATTTATATTACCAACTCTAAACAGACCATTTCCAAATAGGAAAAATCTATGGTTTCCTCATGATGGATCGCCAGCTCAATATGCTATTGCTATACGGCATTGCCTAAATGTTTGTTTTCGTGATTGATAGATGGATCGAAGAGGATCAATCGAACGGCCACCTAGGTCTTCAGATTTAACTCATCTCGGTTTTTTCAATAGGGATATACAAAAAGCAAAGTTTATGTAAATAAATCATAAGGTTTAGAAGATTTAAGAAAATGAATGAGAATGAAGATTTCTCAAATAAATCCAGGAACGATAGCAAAAGTTCAACAAGAATTTGTTTCTCTTCTATCTCACTGTTTTATTGCCGAAGGTCAACAATTTGAACATTCATTGTAACGGTTTCCGTTATAATATAAAATAAATTTTTGATGACCCTGTACATTTTATTAATATTAATTTATGGTCAGATAGATAATTAATATACCTTCTGAAGAAAAAATGTAACGGGTTATATGCCTATTTAAAAAAAACATTGATGACGTCACCACAACAATGCGGATGACGTAACAATTGTCTAGATATTTTGTAAAATCATATGCCTATGAAGTAATGAGTTTATTCCTTATATATTTCCACCATACTGTCACTAGCTGTCAGTGGCAATACATTCAACTTCATGCTCGTTTGTCCAAAGATTTAATGTAGCTCAAATTAATGATGCTCATTAAAATCGATTCATGAGAGATTTCGGCTGTATTCAACTACTGACGAATTTATGAGATCAGCAGGTATAATCCCGACCTTTGCCGGGCTCCAGGATAAAGGAATGAAACAAGTATGTCCTTGAAATATAATTAACAGAAAATGATTTTCTGTAGTACAAGTTTTAATTTAATTATAATACTTAAATTGTAATATTCGCTTTACGTATGACTTTCAACACATGCTAAAGCGAAACGACTGGTTATAGAAAAATTCATGAGATAAATTTCTTATAGATATTTCTGAAATTTATTTTTGTATATAAGTGTTTTAGTCTGGTTTGTTAAAACCTTTTACGCACTGTCATACAATGTGCCCCTGATTAATCATTGGAGACTTAACGCACAGCTTATAAGCATTAAATAATGGTTCATTTAAAATTTAAGTACACGTGAACTTTATTGAAAAATAGGGCGTTTCTCACATGTTCCTGAATTATAAGTTAACGTAATTTCTAGAGTCTTATGTGGCTTTTGATCTAAAAAATAGTTACCTGCAGATCAAACTCCATATCCTCCATTCCTGGATCTGGTAATGCGTAAAATCGCTTTGCAGCCTCTGTGCCTCTGACGGCATTCAATAAAGAAAGACGTTCTGCTTCAGTTCCTTCCTTGGCTTTATATTGACAAGTAATATCTTCACGGTCTTTGTCTCCATTGAAATCATAGACAAATGGTTTCTTACTGAGAATTATTCGTCCAATACTGCAATAATATTTGTTTTTAAATTTAATGAAATGGTTACCACGAGTATTTGAAAAGACAATAATTATAAAAATGTTTTTGTATTTTTAATGCGCATCTGCTATAGTCGCCAAATAGGAAGAAGCCGCCTGGAGTAGATTAAATCTCACCCGTTCTTTCTAAAACTGTATACGTCACTGTGCTACTGACCAAAACTGATATGCAATACCTGTGTGCCTATGCATTTGGTTTCTGCGTGTAACTGCCCACGTTTTCTGCAACTGGTGTCTTTATATGTTCAGGAGGGGTTTGGCTAAAACTCATGTTTCGAGAAGCCTCATCCTATGTGGCGACTACACTAACTAAGTATTAAAATAAAATGTAGTGGAATAAAACTAATGGTCTAAATTGCTTAAAGAGGAATTGTCTTACTACAGCAATTTTTCTGCTGGAACTTTTACACATTACAAGAAATGTAGTAAATAGTTTAGGATTAAATCTGTGTGGTGGAAAGTTTCTGTTTAAATAAAGGCATGTTCAAAATTATGTTTTTTGTCGTTTTTCTTAAATATATTTGGTTGTGTAACCCATGTGGTAATGAAAAACAGAATAAAAATTATACCCAACGAATTTACGAAGTTGATTTTTCCGAACCTGTTTGGTCAAGTTTACAAGTGACTTATTATTTGTTTGCTTATAATTGTATTAAAACATATTCTTTATAGGATTTTGCAAACAGAAGAAAAAACTAACTATCTATGAGAACTAAAAGAAAAACTATGTGTAAAAATATTAATGAAATCTTTGCATTCTTTCGATAATCTAAATTCTGGTTATGCTAGCAAATTAAAATCCTAAAATTAATTTGTCTAATTTCTTATTTGAAAATTCTCATTCTAACACTAGGATCCACACAGTCCCCTACGGCCATGCAGATTAAACTAGTATCTACATAACCCCCTAACTATATTCTACAGGGTATAACCATTTTTTGTTTGGTCATATTATATCATATCCTAAATTCATAAAGCCGAGCATTGAAACCTATCTCAAGAGATGAGCAATATTCTGACAGTCCATTTATTAAATCGAAATATAACAGAGTTGATTGTCACCACAGGCTTATTATAACTTTACAGAACTTTAAAATATTTAAAGAAGCATAAAAGGTAAAAGGGCTATCTCTGGTCTTATTAAGTTCACCGAAAAGACCAGGAAAAAAGGGTTTAAATTAATGAAACAGAACTTGTCAATTAATTCAAATAATAATAATAATAATAATAATAATGTATTTTATTTCTTTCATTTAAATGTATCAAAACACTAACAAAAGAAAAAGTCAAAGAAATAAGTGTAAAACATTAAGTACATATAAACAAGATAAAAATACATATATATGTAAATTACATGACAATAAAAAATCACAAACACAAAATATATGAATATAATTTAATAGGACAAATATATGAAGTTTCAAAAGATGAAATTGATTTGTTTTTAAAAAAATTCCTGTATGGTGTAACAGTTTTTTTGTAGCAAATATATTTTTAATCTAGATTTAAATGTGCGAACACTAGAGGAGTTTTTGATCTCTGAATTTAAGGCATTATAAAATTTACACCCAGTGTAATGAAAACTTTTTTTGAAAAATATAGTTCGAAAGTGATTTGGAATTAGCAAGCCTCTCGACCTAGTATCGTGACCATGATCTTGCTGATTCATTAAAAACTGTGACATATTTTTATACACATATGTACATACTTCTAAAATGTATGTTCCAGCTACTGTCAGAATCTTTAAATTTTTGAAAGCATCACGGCATGACTGACGATAATTTAGTCCGGCGATTATTCTTACAGCATACTTCTGTAGTATAAATACTCTCTCAACTTGGGTACTTGTTCCCCAATTAACTATTCCGTACTTTAAGTATGAATGAAAATTTGCAAAATATAACGTTAATAGCACCTGTGGGCTGCAATGTTTCGCCATGTAATGGAGAGCATAACAACTTTTACGCAATTTAGAACAAAGTGACTCGACATGTGGTGACCATATTAATTTGTAGTCGAGAATAACACCTAACATTTTAACCGACTTAGTACAAGTAATTTCTAGATCTTCGTTCTCAAAGAGGCGAAATTGATTACCCTCTCCTCGTATTCTAAATAAAATTGAATTAGTCTTTGCTCTATTTAATTGCAAACAATTTTTTTCTGACCACAATATTATATTTTGGTATACGTGTTCAGCTGTAGTTTTAAGAGTGTCTAAATTATGATCTACTACTAAGACAATCGGCATAACATATAGTACGAGTTGTTGGAAATTTGCTGTTCAAGAAATTTATAATGTCATTTGCAAAAATTATAAACAGCAAAGGACCTAGAATTGACCCTTGCGGCACACCTTGTTTAATATCACGACTAGTACTTGTAATATTATTCACTTGAACTATTTGGCTTCTTCCATTTAAATACGATGTTAAAAGACTTAGCGAGGTGCCTCTAATTCCATATCTCAATAATTTTGTCAGTAACAAGTTATGATCAACGTGATCAAATGCACGTGAGAAGTCAATAAATAAACCTAAAACTACTTTCTTATTATCTAAGGCCTCAACAATTATATTTTGAAAATTGCATAGTGCTGATTCGGTACTTTTGTTTTTAGTAAAACCATGCTGAGATGTTGAAAGAATATTATTTTGTTCAAAAAAGGAAGTTAATTGTTCTTTTATTACAAGTTCATAGAGTTTGGAAATACTACAAAGTAGACTTATTGCTCTATAATTGGCATAATTATTTTCATCTCCTTTTTTAAAAAGAGGTATAGCTGTGGCCAGTTTTAACCTCTTTGGAAAGATTCCTTTTTCTATAGCTAAATTTATTAGGTATACTGGAGGTTTGCATAATTCCAATCCACATTTTTTTAGTAAATTATTTGAGATGTTATCAACGCCATATGAGTTTGAGTTTTTTAATTTATTAAGATATTAAATCATCCTCACATATTTTAAACATATTAATTGACTGATTGCAGTAGGGAACATTATTTTCTAAAAAGTCACGATCTCGGTTGTTATAATTATTACTGGCCGTAAAATGTAAATTAAAATTATTTGCTACATCTTGATCATCTACTTTAACACCGTCTTCATATACAATAATTTCATTTCTTTTATTATTTTTTTTTTGAAGATTATTTATAATTCTCCACATGATTTTCGATTTATTATCAGATGCTGTAATTTGGCTATCATAATATTCTCTTCGAGCGACTTTTAACTTTTCCCTATAAACTTTATTGAGATATTTGCTAATCTCCATATAATTCACATTGTGTTTAGCCAATGTACTGTACAGAACCACATGGTTTTTTAATTCGGTTAATTCAGGTGTTAAAATGAATCTTTTTCCTTTATTTGTCGAAAAACGTTTAATAGGGAAACATATTTCAAAATAATATGACAGTATTTTAGAAAAGATGTCGAAAGCAATATTTGGACAGCTCTGGATAAAAACATCCTGCCAACCTTCATCTCTAAGATAATTGCGGAAGCGCATTATATTTTGTGAACTAAAATGTCTACGATAATTGTACGTAATATTCTCCTGCTTTTGGGTAATCTTAGTATCCAATTTTAAAAATTGAGAGAAATGATCTGATACCCACAGATTTATGACTTCTACACTATAACCAGTATCAGAATAGATTAAAAAATTATCAATACATGTTTTTGAGACATTAGTTACTCTTGTGGGAACTTTCACACTTATATTTACATTAAAACAAGACAATAAATCTGTTAGTAGACTTAGATTGACACAGGGAATTGAAAAGTCTAAATTAAAATCTCCACCTACGATAACATTGTCTTTTCCGTTACAAATATCTGATAATAAACCTTCCATTAAGGTTAAAAAAAGTTGAAAGTCACCAGTTGGTGATCTATAAATAACAACTACGGTAATATTGTGTGTACCTAATTTAACACAGCAACATTCCAGTACCCCTTCAACAGAAAATTCATTGACATTATATATTGTAACATTACATATGAAATTGTCATTTTTATAGATAGCTACACCACCATGTATTAAATACGATCTACAAAATGAATTACATAGACTGAACTTCCTAAGATTAATTTCATTTAATTTTTCTTCAGTTTGCCAATGTTCAGTAAGTAGTAGAAAGTCACAATAATAATCATTGTCAAAAATGTCATCTAATATTAATATTTTATTGCCTAAACATTGAATATTTTGATGGCAAAAGGTAACACAGTTAATATTTTTCATGATAGGAGAGTCATTAGGAGTAGTATACATGACACCGGCCTTGAAAAAGTGAAAGTTAATTAGGTCATTAACATTAATGAGGCAATTAAGATAATGACGTAATTAGGGAAATCCGCGGATTTTAATCACCGCGAGATAATTATCTTATCTGGTGGCTGGCCCCGGTGATTAACGTTAATTAGATATACGTGCCTTTCAACATGTGCTGGAATTTTTGAGCGATTAAAAAAATTTAAAGACGTAACAAGCTGACTGGGATTTTGGAATTTGATTAAGACTTGTTTTCATAATATAAAAACACACTGTTGTGAGCAAATAGTATTCAGTGTTCGATTCTGACGTTTCCACGTCGATAAGAATAATATTTTAAATAAGTTTGCATATATTTAACAAATTTTACAAGTTTCGGTGTTTAGAATTATTTAAAAAAAGTGACACATTTTCGAAAACTTAAGATGACTATAATCGTCAAGTTTTGTGTTTAAAAGTGGTATGGATATCAGCTTTAATATTCGACGTTCACCAAGGCATCTTAATCATATT